>BSDF01000001.1:191564519-194232019 GCA_027925045.1 Hypotaenidia okinawae
AGTACGAGACGCTTAGCATTTCAGGATTAGACTTGAGCCCCTCAATCCTGGCCTGATTCCTGGCAAAATCTGTCATCTGGCCTATATATCACAAGTTCAGCTTGCCAACCAGCACATGATGCTCTGGCAAGTAAAACATGTTGGCAGAGATTTGTTGGATCAAAGGTAGACATCTAAGAGTATGATGTAATATGACCTAGTTTTCTACATTCCTTTCACAGCCCGTGAAGGGAGTAGAGAGCTCTGCAGAGCAATTAATTTCAGTCTAATGGCTAAAACTGACTTCCCATTACTTCTAAATGGCATCTACAGAGGTTTATCTCAGACATAAACAATCACACTAGATGTCCACCATTAAGTGAGGTGAATCCCACCTCTACTTCCAGGCTTCAATAGCTGCATCAGTTGGATTAGATTGAAGTGCAGGTAGAATCATAGAATCACAGAATCACCCGCAGAATGGTTTGGGTTCGAAAGGACCTTAAAGATCATCAAGTTCCATGGGCATGGGCACCTGTCAATAGGCCAGGCTGCTCAAGGCCCCATCCAACCTGACCTTGAACACTTCCAGGGAGGGGGCATCTACCACTTCCCTGGGCAACCTGTTCCACTGTCTCACCACCCTCATAGTGAATCCAATCTAAAACTACCTCCTTCCAATTTAAAACCATTCCCCCTCATCCTGTCACTCCATGCCCTTCTAAAAAGTCCCTTCACAGCTTCCTTGTAGGCCCCTTCAGGTACTGGAAGGCTGCTATATGATCTCCCTGGAGCCTTCTCTTCTCCAAGCTGAACAAGACCAACTCTTGCATCCTGTCTTCATAAGAGGTGCTCCAGCACTCTGTTCATCTTCATGACCCTCCTCTAGACCCATTCCAATAGTTCCATGTCTTTCTTGTTTTGGGGACTCGAGAACCGGACACAGTTCTCCAGGTGGGGTCTCACGAGATCAGAGTAGGGGGGCAAAATCACCTCCGTCCACATGCTGGCCACGCTTCTTTTGATGCAGCCCAGGATATGGTTGGCCTTCTGGGCTGTGAGCATGCATTGTTGGCTTATGTCAAGCTTCTCATTCACCAGCACCCCTAAGTCCTTCTCTGCAAGGCTGCTCTCTAGCACATCATCTCCCAGCCTGTACTGATGATGAGAATTGCCCCAACCCAGTTGCAGGACCTTGCACCCCTTATTTCCTTTAAGATGTTCCATGAAATTTTCCTTGTTGGCCTCTACTACTACGAGACCCCCTAGCTCATCTGTGCAGGACTTCAACTGTACTGCAGCATCCCCAGCATGCCCTGGGGAAACAGATGGACAGCCCATACCACCATAGTGCATCCTCCATCGCTTTCTCACGGGCAAACCTGGTATATTCTCCTTCCCCCTTCACATCTAGTTTAAAACCCTGTCTATGAGCCCTGCAAGCTCCTGGGCAAAGACCCTCTTTCCTTTATGAGAAAGGTGGTTCCCATATGATGCCTGTAAGCCTGGTGCCATGTAGTCCATCCCATTGTCAAAAATCAACTAGCCATGAAGCCATGCATTAATTGGTTTTGCCTATTCCATCCAATGTCACAGCCTGCAACTGGAAGGGGGAGGCAAAAGAATCACCTGGGCCCCATATTCCATCACTAGCCATCCTAGGGCCCTGAAGTCCCTCTTGATTTCCCTGGGACTACATACTGCAGCTTTGTCACCTCCCCACATGAGGAAGAGCAGTAGCAGGTAGTATCCTGAGGACTGTACCAGAGTAGGAAGTTTCCTAGCAATATCCCTAACCCAGGCTCCTGGGAGGCAGCACACCTCCCTATGAGTAGGGTCTGCCCTGCATACTATTCCCCTTAGCAAGGAGATTCCTACCACTATGACTTGTCTTTTCCTTCTTGCTGCAAATATCCAGGGGTATGCCACTCTGATCTTCACCCCTCCTCCAGTGTAGACGAGACAGCACCCACATTGTCCCCTGCCTGGTCCTCCACAGTTAGAACCTAATATCTATTGTTTAGAGGTACTTGGGGAGACACAGGCAAGGAGATTTTATTGCTGCCATTTGCGGACTAGCTTCCACCTATTGTTTCCATTTAAGTCCCTGCCTACATCCTGATGGAAGGACAATGCCAGGGTATATTAGGGAGGGTACCTCCTCTCCACAACCCCATCCTGGGACCAGTCCTGCCAGGCTCTTACCCATCCCAAGCACAGGAAGCTCTTCCTGACCAGGCATGTCTGGATCCAGCCGATCACTGCCTGGTAGGACTACTCATCCTCCGTCAGCACCCAGCAGAAGGACAAGAGGAAGAAGGGGAGGAAGGCTGCCACACACCCTGAGGGGATGGCAAAGGCTGGGGGGGGGGTGGGGAGGGGGGGCAGGGAGGGGTGCGGAGGTGGGGATGGGTGAGGGGGAGGCATTCAGACACTGCCCCAGCCATGCCCCTGGCACGGTGTCAGTTAAACTCCCACTCCCAGGAGATGATTTAATCCCCAGATCGTGTTAATCCAAATACTATCTGCTGCTGGGATGAGGCTGGAGAGAGAGGGCTGGGACCCCACTGCAACCCCTGCGCCTGGCTAGGGACTGCAAAGCACAGGGCACGGTACTTCTAATCAGGAGTGTTTTCCAGTGGCTGTCTCTGCTCATATTTCAGGGAGTTCAGGGTGTGCATCCACCAGCCTATCTCATGTTCTAACTCCTTGATGTTTCTTCTCCTGTCTACTTTCTCTCTTAGCTCTACTACCTGGCTGAGTAGATAGTTCACCTGATCACACTGTACACAGCCATGTCTCTTCTGCCCTCTATTTCCTGTGCAAGCTGGTGGCACTCCCTACAGCCAGAGGCCTGGACAGCTACTGTGTTTTGCTGGGAGCAAGCAAAGGTGGTGCTGCATGGCTCTCATCAGGCACGGACCTTTGCAGTTTGCTGTTTCTGTTCCAGATGTGAGTTAGTCTCCCATTGTGTCAGTATCCAGCATTTTCTTACATAGGAATTGGTCAGCATCACAAAGGCCAAGCAATGGCATAAATGAGCCCGACTACAGCTGAGATACAGAACCGAGAAGATTCCTCTTCTTCTTCTGCCTACCCCCCAGGTCTGGATGATTGTCTCAGACTGTGACATAACTATGGAAACCAGTGACCAAGTACCTGCTACAACCTTGACCTGATCCTACATCAGAGTAAAATTCAGGCCCATGCACCCTCACACACACAAAACAGTGGTGAAGCAGGACAGCTGCAGTCACTTCTTTCCTTTGCTTCCCTCTCCTTCTCCATGATAATTTCTTGAACTATACCTCCTGTTGGCATAGATGGAGGAGGAGGGAGCATGTTCTGTAGGTGCTCCTCATCACTGCAGATAGAAATGGGGCCAGAAAGGGAGCATGAAAAGGAACATGGAAAAGTTTCCCTTCAGGAAGGGAAAATGAAGGGAATAAGGAGGAGAAAAGATGAGGCTCCAGTTTCTACCCCCCAGTCCTTCAGACACAATGCACAAACTCAGTTGGGCACATGACTTTTTCTCCTCATTCTTTGCCTCTATTTGCTTGGGTACTCTTCTAGGACACAGGAGATATATGTGTTAAACTACTGATGCTGAGGAAGGAATCAGATCTCCTATTTCATAGGCACAGCCTGGTATGTAACCTAGTGTATTTAAGCACTAAGCCTTTGAGTGTGTATTAGTAAACCACAGTGGCATTTGGTGAGGTATAAAATCTTTGCAGGATGAACTGTATGTTATTGGAGAATGCTGACTGAATTCAGGACCTAAGGGCTTGCAGGCAAAAGGTTTATTGTGTTCTAAGCTGTCACCAGGTTAAAGCATCAGCTGGATGTACATTGCTCAGAAGTGAGAAAATTTTGTCATAAAGGGGTCAAAGGATGGCTCAGGTACCCCAGGAGTTTAGTGGCATCTAGATAGGTGGGTTTAGACTTTGGGGGATTTCAGGGAACTAATTTTTCCCCTAGAGCCAAATCCCTTTGTGCAGTTTTCATATTGTTTGAAACAGGAATTATCCTATCATTGAAACAAGATAACATTTCAAATTAAAATAGGGAACAATGTGCTAGAAGGACATAAAAGCTGAATAAAGAGGGAGTGGGAGAAGAAAGTGATCAAAAAAGGGTGTAAGAAGAAAAAGGCAGAATTAGGATGGAGTGGGAGAAAATGCGAACAATCAGAATTAAAAATAAACCCCAGTCACTTTTCATGTTGAAAGTTCTCAGCTAGTAAGCTGATTGGCATCTTACAGCTCTGTCAGAGTATTACAGAAAGAGAATATGAAGTTACCATCCTGTGTTTTACATGTTTCATAGTCACATTTGCTAATTGGAAGATGTGTGATTTTATATGTACTAAGGTCTAGTACTTTACCACTGGAGTCAAATTAGTAAATCTTGGGAAGAAAGGAATGCAAGCTGATGCTTTGCTCAAAACTTGTACGTAGAGAGGAAGAATATCACCAGGATTAAATGTCAGATAAAACCATGGCTTTATTAATTTTCACTTGACTCTGATACAAATATATGAACCATGCAATTATTTCAAGATCCCAATGGCCTTAAACTCTCCCTATCTCACACTTCTTTCTCATCTCACTTTCACCTGCAGCAGCAGAGAGCACTTTCTCCTGCTAACCTGCAATAAACTCTGCTTACAGCTGCCTTCAAAGGAAATCCACCGAAACTTAAAAATAAATGAGACAAGACTAAGATTAATAAAATAGGCAAGGATAATTGTTCATTTTGTTATGACCCAAATTCAATCCATTAAGGGAAGAGTATAAGACTCCCTTCTAGTTAAATTGACTGAAACATTCTGCAACAATGGAGAATAATAAAGCACAATTAAAAGTGAAAGTGACCTGGGGCTTTCAATACCCAAGAACCATGGTAATGGAACAAGAAGGCCATTTAAAGGTCAGAAGCTTATAAACAATATCCTCAGAGCAATTTCTCAAGAGGAAAATCATTTCAGATGGACCTACCATGTAGTTTATAAATGAGAAGGCTTCTCCCATCCTGAAGGAAGGCAAGCAAAATGCCTTCTACACAGCTCTGGCAGATATTGTTTTGTGTCTCAGGCTCAACAAGAAGTATTCTTAGTCCAGCTGGCATTCAGTGAATCATCTGGCAAGGTAAACCTCAGAATACCATGTTTATGGATTCATGTGTTTTCCAAAACATTTGTCTTTGGATATGATACCTGGGCTGCAATCCATGAGCTCTGCCTGCAGAGCAGAGCATCTCCAGCGATGCAGAGCAAGAGGCAAAAGAAAACAGGGAAGGTCACGGTTCTCTCTGGGCAATAGCGGGGAGCAGTGTCCATCTACCCCTTCTGTTCCCTGCCCAGCTGTGCTTCTCAGGCAGAGTTTCTGTGACCTCTCACAAGCACACACCTTCCAGCACACCTTGGGGACCAGCACCTGCTGCCAGCTTGCACAAGTAGGGCGTCCTGACACCACTATGGTGGTGTCAATCCTTCCTTGCTGAGAACGGTTGTCCTGGGTGCAGTGGTCTATGACTGGAAATTTGTCCCCATGAGTGAAAATATAGAAACCATTGTAAAAACCTAGTGTCATTCCTTGTATCTACAGAGATCCTGCAAGCTCACATGAAAAAAAAAATATCCCTCTCCACTTAGACACCTTTGTGTCCTTCATTTTTCAGACTTAGAGGTAGCACCCTATTCCATCAGGGCCTGTACACAGAGCTGGAAATGCAGATTATGTCCAAAAATCTTTCATTTACTGCAGGAAAATAGGGCAATTCACATGAATGTCCATCAGATATCCATCAAATATATATGACTAGGAAATTATTTTTCATCCAAGCAGGTATATTGAATACAGTGGTCCAACAAAAATGGTATTATGTCAGCACCCACAGCAAACACTGCTAGGAAGATTGTGCAGGATCCAGAAAATTCCAAATCTGTATCTGGAGGGGGAAAAAAAAGTTATCTTGGATTTTTATTTAGCTTGTGTTATATCTCAGTCATCACAGAACACCTCATAACCCAATGTTCAGGGGAAAAAAACAACAGGATAGTTGGCACAAGGTATTATCACGTGTAAGTCATGTTTTATGTTTCATGCAGCTGCATCAAAGACTGACATAAACCAGTCGTTTCAAAAGTGGTCTAATGACAGCGAAGAATTATACTCAGGCTTTTGGTGAATTCTTTGCAGATGTGTCTTAATTCAAGAGTTAGCCTAATAGTAATGCTGCCTTACACAACACAGGTTTCACTGACTATTTATGGGCATTTAATATTTCATTAGTTCCCTTTCTGAATGCCTTTCTTCTGCCATGCTCATTCTGTACTTGTCTCTCCATCTGCCCTCTTTCTTTCTTTTGCAGACCACAAGTTCATTGAATATTTTATTCCCGATTCCTTTCATGATCTCTTCTTAAGAAACCCATCAACCCAGTGAGTTGAAGCTTGGTCCCCCATATGTTCTGGTTAGTAAAAAAATTATCCAAAAGAACTGAACAGCTTTGCTGTGGATATGTGTTGCCTCTGCTCTTTGTAAATATAATATTGCATAGTGTTATTGATATTTCAAGAAAATGCCACTTTCTGCTGGTACAGTTCATTTACAGCAGACTGACCATGCATTCACTGTGCACAGACAGTGCATGCAGAGTCACAGGAACAGCTGATCAAACACAACCAAGCTAAATTCGACTCAGTACATTTTCCATCGCCCATAAAAGAAATTTGTTTTTTATAGATTTTGTCTGGGTCTTGCTTCTGAGCTACAGGTGTAAAAATAAGACAGGAAGCTGGACAGATTTTCTTCTCTCAAGACTGTAAAATCACTCAATAAACCTCCTTCTATAATAAAACCCTTAAAATGATGGTTGGAATTTTGGCTCCACTGCAGTCAATAGTAAAACTCCCATTCACATCAGAAGCAACTGACTTCTGTGCTAATGAAAGCCCTCTAACTACACCAGGTACACTACATGACTCAATATAATCAGTCGTTATAAACTACATTCTCCAGATAGGATTGCAAAATTCTTAAGCCATATTGCATTTTAAAAAATACTGGTTTCTTCCATCAGCAAAAGACTGTCAATATACCAATGCCCATTAACACTAAGCAGCAATTTAAAAAAGCACTCCTGAAGACACCATGGAATTGAAACTGCGGGGGGAATGTTATATAGGCCAAATGAAATGGTCAAGGCTGTTTTATGCCTCTGCTGGAAGCTGGTATCTCTAGGGCCAAAGTAAATGTTAAAAGCATGATTGGTCAAGATGGACTCACATGGACACCTGGAAAATTCATACAAAACTAGGAGGAATTTGTAGACTGCTTCTGTGCGTAATATTTTGTTTTGACTGACCAAAGCATACCTGGTAAGAGCCCAGACAGAAAAAAAATTTCCAGCTTATCGCCTGTGCAACACCAGCAAAAATGGATTTTTGAGAGAGAAATTCACATTGTCAGCTGTCTGTTCACAGCGCAGATAAATCCCAGTGTGTAATTGCAGCATTAGTCATGCTGGCTAACAAAGGCACCACGGTGCAGGCAGGGGACCGACAGCACAGCAGAGAGGTCATCATCCATCTGAGGCACCGCTTTCCTCACCAGACTCCAGCACCAGCTCAACAGGCATGATGGGGTGCCTGGGCTGGAGCACTGTGCTCACTACCATCCTCTCTGCACCCCACCACTGATTTGTCCCCAGGGTGGCTTCCACCCCTTCTCCCCTCGCACAGGGTTGGTACCCCCTGTCCCCAGCACAGAGGGGACAGAACTGGACGTTCATGTTGAAGTGGTAACTGTCTCAATGCTCCCTTGGTTTTGGAGCAGGACTGTAGTGGAACAAAGAGGATAAAGCTTTCCCAAACCAGTCTCATGTCTGAGAAGGGGTGCTTCTGAATTCAAACTTTGGGTTAACAAATGCGTACCGCTATAGGTGCAAAATGAAAGCCCCTTCTCTACCCATAGAAAACTCTTTTGAAGATAAGGCTCTACACTTTTGGGGATCTTTTTTCAACAAGTCAACAACTAAGCAAGGGCTCAAATCCAGGAATACATGTAACAATCCCATCGGTTCCTAAAGAGTAGCAGAGGAAGAATATTTCTAAGAGTGACATCTCTTACATTGTCACTGTGTGCAGCAATGGATGATCAAAATAGTAAATAATCTATCAAGCAGTGTTTTCGATTTGCCATTACTTGAAGTCACTAAATCAAGTGTGGACATCTGTGAAAATCATATCCTAGCTCATTCACAAGTCTGTGTCACAGGCCTTCACTGTCTAGGTGGAGGATATGATGACAGTAGTCCTTGCAGGTATTAAAAGTTATGATCTCTGAATCTGCTTTGCCAGATTGGTTTGGATTTTTTTCATTTCAAGATTTTGGGTTATTTAAACATTCATATTAGTCAGAGAAGCATCAAAACCAAAAGTACAAAGCACAGCCTTTCAGGACATAAATAGATGAATAGATATTAAAGGAAAGGGTACCTGAAAGATAAGGTCTTTCTTATTTTGGGCCCTTCCAGAAGGCTGCCATTAGAAAAAAGCCTTCCTCAAACCCCACTGTTAAGGACATTTGAAGTAGAAGGAGGTATTGGCCACAAGACAGGCACTCAAAGCACACTTCCTTCAGGGAGCAAGAAGTTCAGAAGTGTGCTATAAGGAGCTAAACGCATCTGAGGAGAACAGCTGTTTTAAAATACAGAATAAAGGCAGGAGGACTAAGGGTGCTGTTTCTTTTAAAGTTTGGAGAGTGCTGATACTGATCAAGAAAGTGTTTCAGCGAGGCTAAGCTGGAGCACCCAGCATTACATAAAACATAACAAACCTTCACCCGTGCTCCAGTGTCCTCCTGCTGTGCTGAGGGGGAGACATGCCAATTTATCCATCTCAAATTGTAAATTCCAGCCACAGGCTGGAAGGAAAAGGGTTTAGGTTTTTTTTTTCCTTCTACCTAGTCATGGAGATCATATTGTTATAAACAGCAAGAGATTCTCTAGAGCTGCAAATAAACTGCCTGCCTTAACACCGCCTGATTCTGCGCAGAGGTAGGCATCACTGGCCTCTGCTGATACACATCATGCAGGAGTAGGACCGTAAGACTGCAGGATCTTAATCGTGCAATGAAGCGTGCACAGGATTTATACTGAAGCCATATGAATGCTGCAAACTGCAACACTGTTCTACAAACAGGGACCCTTTTTTCCTTTAATACCTAGTATGGTAATGCCTCTGAGATGCAGAGGCATTGCCTCAGTAGAGCCCAGTAAATAATACAAGGTAGTTTGCATGATTAATCATGAATTGTTAAGCTTTTTTGACAGCTTTTTGGTTCTACGTACATGTTAATTAGCAGCCAGTCTCTCAGATCATCCCCAAATCATGCTGGCAAGATACTGAAGCTTCTCCAGCTGGGAAAGGGAGTGGAAGATTTCAGGAAGGTCATTAATGAAATGTGTGACATGTACAAATTTCAGACTTGTTTACTTGTTTCAGACACCTTTGGAGTCCAACAAAGGGCACATAAAACCTGAAGTGTCTGAGGTGAGAAATAGGGAGAAAGAAGAGCAGGAGCGAGGAGAGGTGAAGAAAGGAGGGTCCCAAAAAGCCATTTTCTATGGCTTTGTTTACATAGTTCTTTAATCCACTAACAAAAAACAAACCAAAAAAAAAAAAAAACAAAAAACCACAAAACCAAAAAAAAAGAAAAACACAAACAAACAAACAAAAAACAACCAAATAAACAAATTTAAAAAAACCACAAAAAAAAACCCCAAACAAAACAACAGGACAAGGCTGTAGAAAAACAGTTCCTGGATACACCCTTACCTGAAAGAGGAGCCTCATGATACCCCACCAATGATCAACGCAGTGCAGGCCAGCAGGTTGGGAGGGGAATCGCCCCTCAGCTGCCCATGCATTTGTGAGAGACACAGGACCATGCTACTCATGAGTACCAATTTCTGCACACGCAGATATAACATTTGCCTGGGATGTATTTGACATTTAAATATATAGGACTGAAGTTGCTCATAGTCTCTCTGGAAAGAGTTTTGTGTTTATCCACCCCCTCAGTATAACCTTGGGGCACCTACCGCTCCCCATCATCTCGACTGAAACATCTTGTTTCCTCCTCCGAAGAATACAGCGATATAATTAATAGTAAGTAAGAGCTAACCCACAACTGTACACACTCTCTCGTGTTCTCAGCCAAGCAAATCTTTCATTTTGTCGGGTAATTTCTTTTTAATGTGCTGGTTGCTATTATTTCTCGATGGTGATAAAAGACCTGAAGCAAAACTCTTTTCAGAGAATTTGAGAGAAAAAAAAAAAAAGCCTTTGTTGGCTGAAAGGACCATATTTAATGCATGCAGAAGGTGTTAATTAAAAATACTTAAAGCTGACATTATAGCCCTAAAAATCAGGAATATTTTGAGTCTCAAATGTCTCAGTTATCATCACAGAACATGTCTGCCATGGCACCCATTTCTTTGCCCTGAGGCATTACTGTAAAATTTAAAATGGGCATTTGGAACTAGAAAGCTTTGATCTAATTGAATTTGTGGTAGGATCAAATCATAATATGCCCATGATTTGCTGATCTCATTCCTCCCTTCTGGTGAGGGTTTGTCAAGTGATACTAATGGACACTTCTAACCTACTAAGAGATTTGCTAGAAAGGAAGCTGAATTTTGACCATGTAACTTATTGTTGCGTGGACACTTAACAAAACAAAATCAAACCAAACAAAAAACCTAAAACAAAAGAAAAAAAAAAAAGCATCAAACCTACCCAAAAGTTGCATAGACACTAAATGGCAGAGGAAGCTTCCAAGCTGCTAGAATTTGGTAGGGGAGACATTTACCTCCGTGTGTTTTTCTTCAGCTGGCTTAGTGCACACCACACTCCAAAGATGAAAATCAATTAATTTTGGAAACAATTTCTTTTTATACACTATCTTCTGTGGATCCAATTTCTCATCAGTTCAGGGAATTCTTTTGGCATGAGCAGAGGTAAAACTGATGAATATTAAATCTCTGCAATGTAATATAAAGTAGTGCTTACCCAAAATACAGATGTGTATATAAATACACACAGATAAATACATTTTATGTACATATGAAGACATGATCAATGCATAACTTTTATTTACTTGTAGGCAGAGGTTTTAAATAAAAATAACGGGGTTTTATCCTTTAAGTTCTCGTCTAGAAAAAAAATGGCTTTTGCAAACGAGAAGTGGCATCAGTCATCAGTGAAAGGAGTGTATGGAATTTGAAATAGCAAAGCAATTGAACATGAAAGTTTGGCATAGAAAAGAAGGGTGAGTAATTTAAACCCACTCAGGAACAGGTGTGACTTGTTCATAAACCAGTTAGGAAAAAAATTTGTTCAATTACTCTTCTCTGGTAAATAACAAATTACCATAGCAACTCAATTTTCAAACAACATATGCATATGTTTTGTTTCAGAAAAGCTTGGTCAAAACCTGCGTTTACTTACTACCAAACCACGCCTCTCTTCCTAACTTCAAGATCCAAATCTTAGGAACTTCCAGCTCCTTCTTTTCACGCGCTGCCTTGGCCATGACCTGAAGCCACCTCCTTGAGGCTGACTGTATTGCTTAATCCATGCTTTAAAAATATTCTGCCTATTGTGGAGACCAAGGCATCGAACCAAGTCAGCCGGTACCTTTTGTGGTAGGGAGAGTAAATAGCTGTCATTTTGAGTGTGGATTCCAAATGATTTGTTAAAATCAGATGGTTTTTATCAGCAATTACAAATAACCTGAGGCATGTGCATGCATATGCATGTATGCGACCATGTATTTAAATTTATAAATATATTTGTTCGTGGTAGCAGTTATGCCTTTGTAAGCATTTTGATTTTCAGGAAGTGGGGAATTACTCAATGGGGGTTTGATCAGAGTTCGAATACAAACACATACAGGGAGGCTGTGGAATTTAACTGAGTGACCACACAGAATCCAAACCCTTGTGTAAAGCTACACCCCCACACAGAGCAGAAGGGCTCCCAAACCTTGACGGTCCCCAGGCTTTGCTGTACACACACTCCCAAATCCTGGCCCAGACTTTATAGGAGAAGCAACAATCCATCTGCAGCATGCAAAACTAGCACGATTTGTGACTAAACCTCCTTAAGAAGCACTCTAAAAGCAGACGGTGTCACTATCACCAGACCTGGATCTGAGTACAAATATGTAAGGGTTAGTTACTTAGGTAACATCATTTTAATACCCTGAATCTTTAAAATATGCATGATCTGGAACTCACACGCTGAAGAATGACTATTTTTGTACAGATTCGTGTACTGAGCAGTGTCTCACCTGTTCAAATTAACCTGTCCGGGTTCAAAGTAGTCTCCAAGTGGCCTTCAGGGTTTGAGAAGCAATCAGAATCTGCTGTTGTTGACAGGTTTCAATTTTGCAGTCAGCAACAAATGGGAGTTTACTCAATGTTCCCATAACCATCTGTTGCCTCCACAATGGTAATTTCAGTCCAGATCCTCCTATCCTATGTAAATTTACATGATTTAGATGGCCAAAAATATCAGAATGGGCAGCAGGATAGCAAACTTTTCAAATTGAAAGAGTCAGTGTATCTCAGATCCATTTCTGAGTTTATAAAACTGCGCCAGAAGGTTGGCCCAGTGAAGATAAACCCTACATGCAATTGTAAGCTCTGCTGCCCCATACCCATTTTTCTAAACAGTAGTAGAAGGTGAAGTAGAACATACAGGCACTTACTCCTTGGACAGTCTCATCTCATCTCATAGTTCAGTTGTCGTCATTTTTGCACAAAGAGATTCTCTGTACCAAACCACTCAATCATCAATAAATGCAGTGAAACAAATCTCATTCCAATGGAAATATGCAAACAGTAATACATCTCTTGCCTGAAGAAGAATTCCCTGCTTGTACCACAGTAATTTATCTCACAGAATTATCTTGCTTTAGTTGTTCATTCTAGAAGCTTTTAAAGAAAAGAGGAAAATCCACAAAAAAAAAAAAAAAGAAAAGAAAAGCCATCAACAAACCACCCCTCAACCTCAACACAGCAAAAACTTGCCGTTAGTTGATCAAGTTCCCCTATGTCCAGTGACCCCAGTCAATCTTCTTTTCAAGTCACACCCCATAGGTTACATCTGTAACAGCATTTTAGGCTGAGGCAGGTGCACACAGAATCACAGAATTACAAGGTTGGAAAAGACCTTTAAGATCATCTACCTTTTTTTTAAATACATTCAGACATGGTGCCTCAACCCCCTCCCTGGGCAGCCTGTTCCAGGCCCCGACAACTCTTTCAGTAAAAAATTTTTTTCTAACATCTAATCTGACCCTGCCCTGGCACAGCTTTGTGCCATTTCCCCTTGTCCTATCTCCTGTCACTTGGCTGAAGAGACCATCACCCACCTCTCTACAACCTCCCTTCAGGTAGTTGTAGGTGGAGATAAGGTCTCCCCTCAGCCTCTTCTTCTCCAGGCAAAACATCCCCAGCTCCCTCAGCCGCTCCTCATAAGGTTTGCCCTCCAGCCCCTTCACCAGCCTAGTTGCCCTTCTTGGGACTTGCTCGAGGACCTCAATGTCCTTATGGTGAGGAGCCCAGAACTGGGCACAGTACACTCTTGAAAAAAGTCTCCCAGTTGTCCCCACTTGTAGTGCCTGGGTTGAAATCGCAGAGAGGAGTCACTTTGCACAACTTGGGTTCCTCTCAGTGGAGCTAAAATGGGAGACACATTTCAGGGGAGCATCTAAGGCCCTCCAGCCACTCAGAAGTGCTCAGTCCAAGCAGGAGGGCTAGAGCCAGGCTGGAGTAAGGCCTCATGAAATGCAGACCAGCACTGCTTCCATAGCCTCAACTGCTTTGCTTTGCAGACCCTTTCCTCTACAACTGAGCTGTTTAGTAACATAGATGGAGGTTCTGCCACAGTGATCTCCTACAGAAGGCTTTCTTACGTGGAGCGATTATGACAGTGGAATTTTATTGATATATTTGGTCATATTACCACCTTTTCATCTTCATGTTGAGGTAAGAAATGCAATTCTACACAGGTATAAACTTATCACATCCTTGCCATAAACTGAGTGACATGATAACTTGTCTTGTCAGATAGTTTCACAGTGCTATGCATCAGCTGGAAGGCTGAGAATTAAGCAAATATTCAAAGGGGTTTTTTCTATCTCCCCTCAAGCCACAAGGAGATGTAAGTACTGATATGAAATGACAGTACATTTTATTTAGGAAAATTTTGCAGAGTTGCTTTAGCCCAAGATGGCAGCTATTATGTAAGTAGCAACATCTTCTCTTTCAAATTCTACATTTTCTCTTTTTTCTTGCAGACCAAAGCTGCATGAGCTCAGTAAGTATTCCTTTTAGGTAATGAGAACAGAGCAAAGTGCTTAAGTCAACACATCAAACTTAAAAAGACATAGGGGCTTGAATTAAAATAGCCCCTCCCAACATTATCCTGATGCCTAATGCACGCACAGGTGGAGTAAAAATACAGCAATAGCAGCTGGAGATGGGACAAATGTGAAGGTTAAAAACCTTTTGTAGCTTTAAAATTCCAACTTTAAAATTCTTGACTCTAGATGCAATGACTGTCACACAGCCATAGACTATCCCCTTGGTCCAGAAGGGTCATCCCTTGGACCCAGACTCACTGCCTCTCCCACAGTCTGAGCGGTAGGGATGCAAGACCACATCTTTCCTTGGCCTCGGGGGAACATCTAGTCAGCATGGGTATCCCAATACAGCTGTTATCTGAGGTTTTCAAGATTATCACTACCCATGTTAGTGCAAGAGACATGCAAATGGAAGTGAAACAGTAACAGAGACAGGTGCTGTTCCTTGCCTCAGCCTTCTAATCACTCTTGGATGTTACCTGGTCGCTGCAGTGTGGGGACTGTTCCTCAGTTTTGTTTTAGCCAGTGCCTCACTGCAATCCATGAAGAACTTTCTGATTCCTTATAGTAGGTAGTTGCTGAATTATATTGGTCAGGAAAGAGAAAAGGCAAAAGGCAACTCAAGCTTTGTAATTTCTTCTTGAAAACTGAATAATGAGACTTACCAAGGAGAAGTGCTGCTTTAGATATATTTCCTCAACTTTTTTAATCAAGGAGTCACAACATCTTTGTGGAATACCACTTGACTGCTTCTCATTGACAGCCAAATAAAAATTTATATAAGCTTTGAGTAGTCATTTATTAGTTTTATTTTTTCCACATTGTATTTTGTATTTTCATGTTTAAGAATGTGTGTATTGGGGGAACTTTTTAATGCAGTTGTTCTGTGGCCCACGTTCTGGTGTCTCATGGACTTTGTGCATCCTGAGGACAATGGGTTGTTAAACACTTTTGAGTGCAGCTACACTTTTCTACTAGAGCCTGGGGTATATTTCACTCAGATACCATAATCAGTCAGGCTGTTGCAGGTTTTGCTTTGTGTTCTCATCAGACAGCTTTCTTTAACCTTAGCTGGTACTACAGCCAAGAGAAATCTCTTCCCATACCTCTAAAAAAACCTACACTCCCACTCTTTTCTTCCAAATGTTAGCTGCATTTTTAAATCCTTCATTACAGTAGATAGCAGCCTCCTTGTTAAAGCTTCTGGGGAGGTCCCACAAGGTCAACTTTGTCAGTTTGGCTTTCCTGAGTTGGTTTACCTTAGTCTATCTGTGGTTAGATACTGGTTTTCAGAGTCACAATTTATCTTGCTCTGTAGCTTTGGACAGAGTGTGAAATTTCACCTAAAGGATCTCATGGCTGAGTCCCTGCACTTGAAGCACTCTCCAAAAAATAACAGGAATTCTAAAACTACACAGGGTTTATCCCAGTTCTACTGGCATGCTAGTAATGAAAATTGAAACTGGTCTTGCCACAAGAGCTGTAGAACAGCATAACCTACCTCATCTTCAGCTTCCCACAGTATGATGGTCGCTGGTCCTCTGTCCAAAGTCAGTTGTAGGGCTCAGTTTCTTCCCATACCTTCAAAGCATAGAGACTGTCAGAAGCCAAAGTGGCTGCAGGAATGATCTAAGAAACTGTTAGATGCCCTGTGTGTCCAGAATTTGCTTGTGTTAGATAAGCTCCAAGCCTAGCTGGGCGTTGAAGGATCAGCAGTCCATATTTACCCCTGTGCCCCACAGAAAGGACATGGTCTTCCTACCTACAGCTCTGGAGGTGAATCAAGGAGGGTATATGCGTGGCATGGTCACTGAATTAAAGTGTGCTGAGAAAATAGCGGGTCCTCTAAAGATTGTTTTTTAAATCTGTTGACATTTCTGAGTTACAATGATGGACCATTTGTATCCAAAAATAGGGTATCTTGGAACCTCTGTCATTACATGACAAATCAGGACACTGCTGACATTTCCTTGCTCCGTAACAGACCTGAACTCTGTGGCTATCTTACAAGGAAAACTGTGCAAGTACCATCACTTGAGAATTCCAAACTAGGCTGAACAATTCGCCAGAGAATGTGCGGCAAGAAATAATCATCTTCTGACAAGTGACCTAGACAAGGAGGCCAAGCAGGACTTTTCCAGCTTTTACTTTTATTATTCCTCGCTGTGTAATTTAGAGAGTGGGTATTTATATGCAAAACTCATAGTACAAATCTCAGCACAGGGAACTGCACTTTGCAAATAACATTTTCAAGAGCATTTCTGGAATTCCATTTCTGTCAGGGACCCTTGCAAATATCTAGCCAACCTAAATAACAGCTATCCAGATTTCTTTTAAATTCTGACTTTGCTTCATCGATTCTATTTTGATACTATAATAAAATGGCACTGTGTAATTTTATTCTTTTCTTCATTCATAATTGCCCTTTCAATTTTGAAAATAACGCTTCTCGCTAACTGCAATGTGAGCTGCATTCAGTTTGTTATGTTATCTAAATTTGAGCAAATATTATAAAGCTTGTGCAATTCCACCAAGGGACAGAATGTTCTCATTTCTTCAATTACTCACATTTGAATATAATGTTCACAAAGACATTTGCACTTGTTCTTCTTTCTTATAATTGGAAACCTTAAGATTAACACTGTTGTTTAAAATAAGATGCATTTGAGTCAACAAGTCTTTCTAAACTTAATTTTCAGCACTGCAGGTTACTCATTTCTTTTCTGTTCTGGCTTTCATTCAGAAGCAAACACATCTATCACACAAATGTACATTTTTAAATATTCTTCCTGATTTAGGCTCAGTTTGTCACAGAGATCCTGGCCTAATTATGCCTGCTTAAACACTGCAAATATTGAAAACATCCTTCAAAGGGATGGGTCTTTTACTAAATTCAGTAGAAATCACCCCATCAGGGAACCAGGTTACTGGGCTCAATCTCAAGCCTACCACCGCTTAAGCATAACCACCCAGCTTGCAGCTTCAACCATGGGTGGCTACACTAGAGATGTGTGTGAAGAAGGACTCGTTGTTTCGTGAAGTGATGCTGTGTATCAACAAAGATCTTGGAATATATCCGAGCCTTTATCTCTGGGATGGGTTGATCCTGGCTGGAGGTCAGCTGCCAACCAAAGCCAGTCTGTCACTGCCTTCCTCAGATGGGCAGGGGGAAAAGTATATAATGAGAGGCTTATGGGTCTAGATAAGGACAGGGAGAGATCATTCAGCAATTAACGTCATGGGCAAAACAGACTCAACACTGAATAAAGTGCATCTAATTTAATACCCAATCAAAACAAAGTTGAACAATGAGAAATAAAAACAAATATTAATACACCTCCCTCCACCCCTCCCTTCTTCCCAGGCTCAATTTGACTCACAATTTCTCTCCCTCCTCCTCCCAGGAGGCACAGGGGGACAGGGAATGGTGGTTGGGGTCAGTTAATCACATTTTGTCTCTGCTGCTCCTTCCTCCTCACAGGGAGGACTCCTCGCTTTCTTCCCCTGCTCCAGCGTGGGCTCCCTACCCCAGAAGACAGTCCTCCACTAATTTTTTGCAATGTGAGTCCTTCCCACAGGGGCTTCAGTTCTTCATGAACTACCTCAACACAACTTCCCTGGGGTGCAGACATTCAGGTTCACACTGCACCAGCATGAATCCCCCATGGGGTCACAAGACCCCAGAAAGCCTGTTCCAGCATGGCCGCCTCTTTCCACAGGATGCAGGTCCTGCCAGGAGATTGCTCCAGCACAAGCTTCACACCAGGTCACAGCATCCTTCATCCCTGCTCCAGTGTGGGGTCCTCCATGGGCTGCAGGTGGACAACCTGGGTGATGTGGGGGTCATCCTCTTCCCACAGATAACTAGCAATAGGACAAGAGGGAATGGCTGCAAGTTGCACAAGGGGATGTTCAGGCTAGAAATTAGGAGACATTTCTTTTCAGAAAGATCGTTTAGGCATTGGAATGGGTTGCCCAGGAAGATGGTGATTTCACTGTCCTTCGGGGTGTTTAAGGAGAGTTTGGATGAGGTACTTAAAAACATGGTTTACTAAGTAATACAGGTTCTAGGGAGACAGTTGGACTAGATTATCTTGGACATCTTTTTTTTTTTAACTTTAATATTCTATGATTCTATGAACCCGCTTCACCATGGTCTCCACAGGCTTCAGGGGAATCTCTGCTCTAGCACCTGGAGCACCTCCTCCCCCTCCTTCTTCATTGACAGTGGTGTCTGCAAAGTTTCTTACATCTTCTCACTCCCTTCTCTGGCAGCAAAAAGCTGCTGCTTGCAGGTTGTTATTACCCTTCTTAAATATGTTATCACAGAGATGCTACCACCATCACTGGCTTGGTCTTGATCAGTGGCAGGTCCGTCCCTGAGCTGGCTGGTATTGGCTCTGTCAGACCTAGGGAAGCTGCCATAAGTTTCTGGCAGAAGCCACCCCTGCAGCCCCCACCACCACCACTACCAAAACCTTGCCACGCAAAGCCAAAATAACCTCCTTGAAACAAAAAAATACTATCTCCATGTACAAAAGGACAACCAGAATAAGCATGTTTGCACAGAGCTGAAAAGGACATCCTGGCTCATTGCGCCTGGACAGCTGATATTACAAGCAGTCACGCCATATTAGCTGTCCAAGCAACCTGCAGAGCTGGATTGCTCACTGTCTCTCACCTCATGCAGTCATCCCAGCCTGTACTCACTACTCGAGGTCTGTGGCCCCACGGAATCTGCTTTCTGCCCGTCTGTTGCCAGAAAGCTGCCTGCATTCTGGATTCATCAGGCTTACCGTGTGTCAGCACAGGAGGTCTCCCTGGATGGAGGATGGCACGACAGGGCTCCAGTTCCAGCCTGGGTGGCCTTCCACGCTTCACTAGCCAGTAACCATCACACATAGAAATAAAGCCAGGTTCAGTTTTTGATTAATATTTTAAACCTGCCTTTGAACTTGGAAATTAGAATCCCTTGATTTGGAATGGAAATGGTGATGCTCCCCAGCTCCAGCAGGACACTGCTGATGAAGCCCACTACTGGCTGGAGAAATTGAACAGCACAGCACCCCAGGCTCACAGCCATGTTCCCCCATGGGCACACGAGGGACAGAGGTGGACCTTCTCCAAGGCTACTGCCCCACAACCTGTTTTACACTACTCCGGAGAAACCAAAGTTCCTCTCTTTTGAGTCCTCTTTTCTTTTTTTACTATTTCCCCAGAACCATACATGTGTTTTATAATAGAGATTAATTACTGAAACATGGTGAGTTTTGACAGCAGAAGGTAACTGCTGTCTGGAAATAGCATGAAGTGTAGAATGCTTTCACAATCACACAATATGAAGAAGGATGATGCCAAATTAGTGACTAGAAACAAGGAAACAGAGACATTTTATTTAAGCAGTGTGGTATTTAGTGTCACAAACTGAAGGGAAATCCAAATGCAGAATAAGTAAGACATAACAAGTGGATTAAGGACATAGGTAGTATATAGGCTCGTAGTGCATGCTTATAAGTAGGAACAATGTGTATCTATGTACATTTGAATCTGGGTGTATGCAGAAAGAGATGTTTTATATTTTTCTCACTCAAGGGTACAGCTCAGAAATGTTCTTAATTATTCATAGTAAAAATAGTCATAAGAGACATCATTCTTGACATCCACCCTCCAGCAAGGCATGTTTTTCTCAAGACTTGAGATTCTAGTGAGCAGCCATGCCTGGCCTGAATGGGAGCATCCATTTTTTCCTGTTTAATGGAGCGGGCCGCACAGCTCTTTATGCGTGGGAAGTTTGACACACATTCATTTGCCTCAATGAACAGAAAGCAAGGCCAGCCATCAACATCCTAGTGAGGTTTGTGGCTGCATGTCTTTTTTGGTTCCCCAAAAATTATGTTCTCGTTAAAATGTCACCTTACAATAATTCTTTAATGTACTGGCTTCTGCCTTCATTAGCTGTTGAACCAAAGCTAGTAATGGAAAAACAGATTACCATGAATTTACGATGGGCTAATTCCACTCCTTTTAGCTGCAGTGATAAATCACCCTTTGTTTACAATTGAAAGGCCAGTAATTTTGAGCAGAATGAAGAATGGATGGAAAAATATAGTTTTAACTTTTGGCGCAGATTATTATGGAGCCACAAAGCAACAACATGGTCAACAAGTAAAATGTAAAAACAAGCTCTGGTAAATCCCAGTGATTAATGCTTTCAAATTGCACTCATTTTAACCAGTTGAATATCCCACCTCTGACCATAATTTGACCCATGGGGAATTTTCTGTCACAGACACAGCATTATAAAGGGGAGAAGGAATCCAAGCCATCTTCACAGAGAATTCATTTCTGGAAGATGACTACCCAAAATGTTTCTGAACTGAAAAAAATCCAGGGAACTGAAACTTTTCAGGATGTAATTGGGGCCTGAAAGTAAAACTTGGGCTGAAACCAAACACTAATTCCTGGGCCAAGGGGTAGGGATCCTTCCAGTACCTTTAGAGCCTCTTTTGATGCTTCTTTGAGACAGCATCAGGGCCAGCACATATTCTACGAAGTCCTGAAGCATGTATAAACACATGCGCACACTGACCAGGCAGCAGAGGCCTAAGTTTGGCTTGTGTTTCTCTGGCTCAGGGATCTCCCAAAAGCTACACAGGTTTATTTTGGCTTATACTACCCCTGCAGGTGCCCCATTGGAGCACTGACTCCTGGTCTCAACAAGAATAAATCTGTATTGAAAAGACCCTTTGGGAGATATTTCTCTGGCTGCATGGAGTAGTTCAGTTTTAATATACTGAAATATACCCGAAATTCTTTAATTTTTAAATGGAACCACCTGAGGAAACAAATGAAAAAAATACTTAGAAGAGAGAGTAGAAATCATGATACAGTCAGTAGTATCCAAAAGGTACCAGGTCTTATTCACAAAGAAAACTTGCACAGAGCATCTTTTGGGGCAGACAGCAATTTTTATTGTTCTTGTAGTTGTTGTTGTTGATGTCGTTGATGTCGTTGTAGTTATTATTGTTGTTATTATTATATTTATCTATTTATCCTGCTCAAAAAGCACAGATAGAAAAAGGCAATGAATAGGAATCTCATGCAGTATCATTTACTGGTTTATTATAGTGCAGGAAAAGGTCCCACCTTCTCAGGCAAGTGAAATGAGTGGCGATTCATTATCATGTGTTAGAGAGGTGATGGTGAATCCAAATTTATAACACCAAGCAGCCACACTGTATGTGAAAAAAATTTTAAAATCTGAGAAAACATTTAGAAGCTTTTCCTAAAGGCTTTTTTGTACCTGTCACAATACACCACAAGTCTGCAGAAAGTAGATGATATGCATGAAAATTTGTGTTAAAATGATCAGGCTCTAAAGTAACAGTTACATTTCTTCTGCAAATTAGTTTCTATATCTATACATATCTAATTATCTACCTATACCTTTCCTTTTCTTTTATTTTCCAGTAGCTGTGATTGATCTGTTCTGTTTTGAAAAAAGTTGTAAAAGCATAGAATACCAAGTGAAAAAAAAGGTAAAAAAAAAACAAACCAGAAAGGATACTGTTGGGACAGAAGTTCCCTAGGGACAAAATGAAATGAAACATTTTAGATCATCAGGAAAATACCATGTCAGCCTCCAATAAAGGGCAGAATTTTCATTTGACTGGTTCGAAGAAAGCAATCGTCAGGTCTCGTTCACGTTCCTTCGGCTTCCCAAGTGACGGAAGGCTGTGGATAGGTTATAGATGTAACTGTTGAGGTGAGAAAACTTCTATTAATGTTTTTCTGTTCCATCTCTCTCTTTGCGTTATGAACTGGACTTCTGTATTCTTACATAGGATTTACTGCCTTGTCTCAGACGGAAGGATAAGTGAATACACTGATAAAAGAGGTGACTAATGTAAGATGCAATTTTATCTAGACCATCCACAGAAATTAGTTTGGATTTTGTTGGGTTTTTTTAAATCTTGCAATTATCTTCCTCTTAACTTCTATAACTGAAGAATCTCATTCTTACTCTGGAGTTGATTCCTACTTGCTACATTCAGAAAGGGATTTAGTATTGTCCAGAGAGCAAAGTTTATCAGACTGAGAGATATTTGTTTTACATATAAACTGAAATCTGCTGCAAACTCTTCCTCCAAACTGCAAAGCAACTGATTTCTGTGTTTTATTTTATAAAGTCTCCCTGGGTGTGTCTGTCAGGATTCTGACAGCTGAGACACTGTGAGAATATCTTCCTTTCTCCTTTCACTTGGTTGTTTCACTTATTTGAACCCAAACTCCTTCAGGGCATTCTTCAAATGTACAATGTGATCTTTCATTGTACATGATTTAAGGAGAGATTTCACTGTCGTCATTTTTATATGACTCGCTGATATTTGCTGGTTTTCCTAATGTTCCTGAGTCCTTGGCTGAAGCAATTAAATAAGAGTTTCAGAGAGGCAAGTTCTTTGCACTTGAGGTTAGAGGAAGACATTTTTTAAAACGTGAAAATTAAAACAAACACAGAGAACCCAATTCTTCTGATAGTAAGGTTTTAAATCCTTTCACTACTCACTAGTATTCACCATTAACAAAAGTGCTGCAGTATTACACATTGTATATAATAATAAAAATGTTTGCTAAAAATGATCTTTCATTAGCAAGCAATAAAGCTACTGATTCAACAATGAAATTTAATCAAAAACTAATAACCCATGTGCCCATGTGAGAATGTATTGTCTCTGTGGCTTCAGTTCTCCTCCAAATACTACGAGAATAAGCTTGGCTCTCTTTGCTTGCCTTGTTTTTGTGCTGACAGTTGTGAAGGTCTGTCCTTATAAATGATTACGATAGTCCCTTTCTATCAGTCACCATACTATTTTAATTTAACCACGCTGGCTTGTCCTAATACGTATTCAATATGCCCTGAAGGTGTTTTCTCATCTACTTCTCCAACAAATTTGGAAGAAAATCTTTCAAGTGTTTTCTAATTTATACTTATTTCAGCATCTGCCCCTAATGTTTCTTTGTTTCCTTCGCCGTGGTTCCACCATTCAAACTTTCTGTACAGATGACTCACTAGAAAAATCATTTTGATAAGGTGGTTCAGAAAAGAATCAATTGCTCTCTCCTGCCAAGTGATCAGTGATTGTTACACCTAATTGCAGTCGTTGGTCTGTCTCTCTGAGTGTTGTATACCTGAGTTCACCTCAGGATGTGCCCCAAATTACTTTCTTCAGCCCTTTCACAGAGGCTTTCTTGGTGATTTTGAAGCTTTAATTCCTTCTAGTCTATAATGGAGGGGTCTTTAGGAGCACCTACAAATGTCAAGCAGGCTGGAAAGAGTGCAGGTCTGGTTTGTTACAGCTTTTTTCACTGGCAGATGCTCTCCTTCCTCCCTTATGGGGAATCTTGAATTAGAATCATAGAATCACAGAATGCGTTAGGTTGGAATGGACCCTTAAAGGTCATCTAGTCTAACCCCCCTGCAGTAAGCAGAGAAACCTTTAACTTGTAGCTCAGAGCTTCATCAGGCTTGACCTTGAATGTCTCCAGGGATGGGGCCTCCATCACCTCTTTGGACAATCTGTGCCAGTGTCTTACCACTCTCACAGGGAAAAATATCTTCCTAATGTCTAATCTAAACCTACCCTTCTCTAGTTTAAAACCATCCCTCCTTGTCCTATCATTACATGCCCTTGTAAATAGTCCTTCCCCATCTTCCCCATAGGCCTCTTCGGGCACTGAAAGGCTGCTATAAGGTCACCCCAGAGCCTTCTCTTCTCTAAACTGAACAACGCCAACTCTCTCAGTTTATCTTCACAGGAGAGGTGCTCCAGCCCTCTGATCATCCTCATGGCCCTCCTCTGGAACCTCTTCAAGAGGTCCATGTGCTTCTTGTGCTGAGGGCTCCAGAGCTGGATACAGTGCTCCAGGTGAGGTCTCACCAGAGCAGAGTAGAGGAGCAGAATCACCTCTCTCAATCTGCTGGTCACACTTCTTTTGGTGTATCCCAGGTTGCTACTGGCCTTCTGGGCTGCGAGTACACATTATTGGCTCATGTCCAGCTTACCATCCATGAGTACTCCCAAGTCTTTTTCCTCGGGGCTGCTCTCTGTCACATCATCCCCCAGCCTGTATTCATCATGAGCACTGTTCCGACCCAAGTTCCATCCCTCTGGCATGTTGACTGCACCACTCAGCTTGGTGTCATTTGCAAACTTGCTGAGGGTACGCTCTGTAGATTCCACTATATTGTTGATGAAGATATTGAACAACTTTGGTCTCACTGTTGGGCAACTTTAAGTCAATATTGTGCTTACTAACCAGTGAGTAACACATCTGTCAACTTCCAGGGTCTAGCTTTGTAGTCCAAACACCTTATCCAGTGATAACACAAAAGTTTGTGGTGAGGAGTTCATCTTATGCTGCATCAGGATGTTGCAAATCTGTATGTTAAACATGCTTCTTACCTAAATAATTCACTATAGCACATCGCAGGAATTCCTGGGGAAAGAAAAAAAGGTTAATAATTTAAAACTGTTTCAAAGTAGTGAATGATACAACACACAATAGAAACAGAAGAAAGCGGGGACAGGAGCATTTATTAAGATCATGACAACATGGGAAGTTAGAACTTAAAGACTTAAAAAATGCTAACTAACACTTTTTAAAAATTTAAATTTTACAAAATACTTGGGGGTTTTGAAGTTTGTATTTAAGGAAAGAATTACTAATCCTGTCCTGAGTTCGTTTGTTCCAGCAGCTTTACTCAAGTACAAGGGATTCTGCATACTAGCTGAAAAAACAACATAATACCATAAAACAGTTCTTTAATAGCAAATGGAGAGAAGCAGGTAGGCAGCACTTAACCAGCCGCTAAGGCAGGGAAGGGCAGGGCTGGCTTCTGCAGCACCTTGAAGCAGGTCCTCAGTGTTGCAGTGTTATCCTTGTCCTCCTGCTCCTGGTGGCACCCACCATTTGGCCTGAGAGGCTGATGCTTCCCAGCTACCAGCCACCAATGTGCATGACCAGCCTCCCTAAAGCTTTTCCTTTACTCTTTCACACCTTTTCATGCTGATGTTTTTGCTTTTGAATCCTCCAGCTACTTCTGATCCTATCTCAACAATCCTACTTCTGCCTGTAATTTTACTTCCCTTATCTCCATACAGACATTCTTACAGCTTTTTTCTGAGCAGTCTGGGTGGAGGTTATGCAGCTATGGCATGTCAGAGCTGAGCTGTGGTTCCAGGTACCCGGTCAGAGAAACCCTGTGTGGCAGGAGAAAGCTTACAGCAGGGGCTACAGAGCGGAGAGTGGGGGTTACAAACAAATGTAATAAATCCCTAAATACATCAATATAAAACTGTGGTGGTTTCTATCAGCATAATATAACCACAAACAGAAAAAAGTTCCCAGTGAGTTATAAATAGCTTACTCCTGCAAGCTATCTAGTTACAAAAGATTTTACACGGCAAGCAAATTACACCTAGGACAAGCCACACAATTTTTCACACTAAGGCAGTACATCAAATGCTTGGCCTGGCATCCCTAAGCACCCATAACTCCTAACCCACTGAGAGCTTCAGAGACACAACATCTGGAAGGCTGGACCAAAAATGACAGAAAAGTGTTGAAGGTCATGCAAAATAATTTACCTCAGCTTTGGGTATTTGAAAGATGAGAAGGCTCTTACTCATTGGAAATGTTAGGAAGCTTTTCAAGAACAAGGGAGAAACAGAAATTTATAGATCCATAAATTTTAATGCTAGAAAAATCATCTAATCTGGCCTGCATATCATAGGCCATGAAATTCTACCAAGTAATTGCCACATGAAGCTCATTAATTTGAGGCTAAAATAGCAACTATCTCCCCATAGTAACAATTACCAGATAGCATCAGGAAACTGTTTTTTAAGAGTAAGGGGGGGGGAGGGCAGGAATTTTAAAAGAAGTTTGCTAATGCAACTCTATCCACCTCCTTTTTCTATACAAGCCCAGTGGAAGTTTTCAGAAAGCTGTACTGCAGCACAATTACAGAGAGTAAATGAGAAGTACCTGTGCAGTCTGCACATGACATTGCACTTCTTGAGTATCTTGCAGCTACAGAGAAGAGGATAACAAATTATCTTTATGCAGCCAGCAAGAAATGGGGAGTTAAAATAAACACGAAGAAAACTAAAGATGACATAAAGCATTTACACCCAAGAAAAAATACTCTTGGTAAATGGAAAGTAATAAAAAAGCTGAAGCATACATTTACTTTCCATAGCTTTTCACTTTAGAAAATGATGATCATGAGAAAGAAATTATAAAAAGAATTTGGATAGATGGAGAGCATCTGAAAGGACGAATGCAGTTCTAGAAAACAACAGAAGCAGAGAAGATTACTGGCTGGGTAGGTACTTAGCTTAGCTCTCTGTGGCCTATTGACCTATGCCAGAGCAGGACAAGTGTGTGAAAGAACAGCAGAAGTAGAAGATAAAAGAAAGCAAGATGGTACATGAACAGTGGAGCTAAGGGGACTTTCTTTCACAAGGATTTGTCTTGCAAGGCCCAAATGGCATCTACTCACCTCTAGAACAAACACTCCCAGCGTACTGCATGTAGGTCTCCCCAGGGTCTCACAGCCTTTGCCCCAAACTGTTCCCCGCTTTCTTCCCAGTGCTCCCACACCACATGGTATGCCCACCTGCCCATACATCCCTCAGGAGGTTGCTGGCTGGGTGAGAGACAACACATGCAAGAGAGCACACGACTATGGACATCCTAACACCCTGACTGCCTGTGCTGTCTGTCTGGATGGCTGCTGTTAACCAGAACTAAGTCATGATCTTTCCACTCAGTATTAGCATCAGTCTTCTCTACCAGATCCCTGATTATGACAAAATTTGTAAGACTTTGTAATCTCTGAGGCATCTGCCTACATTTGCTAAAAACAGACAAGGTGTGAGAAGAGATAGTGGAGGACAGTGAGATAAGGCAATCTTATTAGGCACATTTCTCATGAAACCAGGCCAAAAAAGAAGATGTGTAATTTATGCAGTAGGGGAAAACAGATAATAAAACATGCCACCTTCACAGGATTAAAACCTGACATGCAGGCTTATTATTTCTGCAAACAAAATGCAAAAGCCCCTTTTAACTGAGTCATCAGGATGCCAACTGCCTAATCAGAATAATTAGAGAATCTCAATATTATTCATTACCTTTTTGTTTTAATCATATGTGGGAGGTGGAAAACAGAATCTAAACATTTTGGTCAGAAACAAGTCCTTTGTGAAGGAGGAACAAACTCCTAAGTGTTTCATGAGGAGAGCGATGCACAATTACCAGGACAAAAGATGATACAAAATGTACCCATCTACCCACTGAAAGAATATCTAAAGGCTTGAAATTAATAAATGTATAAATAGATTAATTAAATAAATGCAATGGCAAAAGCAACTTCTATCAGAACTAAATGATCATGAGACAAATACTCATTTAATATTTATTTAAAGTTCCTTATTTCCTTTAACTATAAATACTACAGAATGTCTTAGCATATAAACGTACATGAGTGTTTAAGTAGATAACACTTCTATAAATATAACAAATGTTTCTATAAATGAAACTGCATCCTGATGAAGAATAATTATTTTTCTATTTTCTCAAGTCTCTCAGCAATAGATACTTGAATAAATGTGAGACAGCATCATTTTAATAAATGACTGTAAGAAATGCAACTGGGGAGATGGGAAGGAGACAGATCATGAATTATTTATCATTGTTACTGCTACAGCTTTTTTCAAAAAAAGTAATGCTTGAGTGCCACTTGAGACAGGACAGAGCTGTTCCCTGACTTAGTGGACCTTGATGCTCCTGATAGAAGAGCCAGAAGCTATTTTGGTGATGGTGACAAAACCCTGATTTCACATCATCTGGATGCAAAAGGAGATCCACAGATGGGGCTGTTTTCAGAGCAGCATTTTATACCTTAAACTTTTCTTCAAGAACCAGTTGTGGGACAGCTACTGAATGGTCAATAGGGAATTTCCCCCTTGTCCTTTCCTTCCTGTTTTTTGGTGCCCCACTAGAAGTTAAGACTCCTGCCCACCTAACATCATGACTGAGCTTCACCCACTTTATTCATCATATCTTCCACTGGAGTTGGTCACTCTCAGCGTCTCCTACCATCAATGGAGAGAAGTACTTTTAGTGGTAGGTTGACCTATTTTAGGCACCAATTTGAAGCTTGAAACTTTAATTTTAAAATAAACCATGCCTTTCAGAGTTGATTTTTGGTTTGCTTGCGGTTTGCTTTTGGTTTGGGTTGTGGGTTTTTTTACCCTTGGAGGGGTAGGGGTTGTACTTTTGATGCTTGAATCCTCTCATTTGTTTTAGGCATTGACTTTAAGGTTGAAATCACTCTTGCCCAAACAGCACCGATATGCTCTGAACATAAACTTTTGATGAGGCTCAGAGATGTCTGGAATGAAAAGGCACATTTTACAGATGTATTTATTGCAGTCAGCTACACAAGAAAGCTGTCCTGGTTCAGGCAGGAGGAAGAGGCGATCCAAGGACATCCACCACACTGGCGGCTGGAGGTGTGGTATGCATGATCCCAATTACACCTGACACTGAAGTTGATGCCTTGATGAAATAATTACTCAAGCTTGCAGGAAGCTGCAAGGATTCATACATATGCATCAGGAACCCTATTGAAATATGGGAGAACAGCACCTGACTTCAGTCCAAGTCACTGAGGGACAATGACAATTTCATTCTGTCTTCCAATGTATAACAACTAATTAGTCTTGACCACTAATTATTATCTTAAAAAGAATTACCTGTACTGCTCTTGTGTTGCACACTGTACTCCTAAAACACCTTTGCATTATACAGACACATAAGTCTACTACTGAATTTCTTGTTGATACTCTCACCAGCTAAAAAGCATTAGGATATCACTGGTGGAGGGAAAGCAGGGTGTAATGGGGACAGAGGCAGCTTGAAAGAACTAGAAGACCCTTCTAACATCTTGGGAGGAGGTGTGAATCACCCTGAGGGTAAGCTGAAGTGAATACAGCTCAAAGCCAAAAGTCTGTTGTTGCTTCTCCTCTGTGTACTTACTTGTCCTAACTACAGTAAATTATCTCCTAGCTTTCCATTTCAGACAGATAATTTTGTTTTCCTGGAAGGCAGAAGTTTGCCTAGCAGACTGGCAATTTGAAGGACCTGGTAAGGTGTGGGTGAAGTCCCAGTTTTCCCACATGAGGAAAATACAGACTTCATCCGGGAGTCCTGGTGAGGACCGAGTCTCTGCTCCATAGTGTGGCAAAGACAGATGGCAATTGGGCATGGAGAGGAGAGCATCCCGGGCAGGGTGGCAGGGCTTCCCTTGGCAGACTGTGGGGACTGTGGGCACAGACAGGGGCTGAGACCATCACACTGAACACAACCTCCACCAAGTACAACCCCCAGGAGAGGTGCAGCACACAGTTACGTGTGTCCCCCCTAGTATTCTCTTGTAGTTAAGAAGCCCCGAGTCCTGTTTTGCTGGCTGCTGCATATTTATGAATGCAAAGATGGCCATGGCAGGAAGATCTTAAATCATATACTTATATCAAGCGAAGATGTGAATTCTGAGGTCAAGAGGAATATGTTTCCCTGACTGATCATTTCTATCCGTGCCTCCGTTTTTAAGCTTACAGTCCGTGTCAGGAGCAGAGTGTGGGTGTAGCAGAGTGATGGATAATGTGTGTGCTCTCAGTGGCGGGGAGGAAGCTGATGCCAGATAACAATTCTCTGATTTCTTAATTCTGTTCACCAGCCTCATTCATCCCTCCCAGATAATTCCTGCAAACACGTCCTTTATTGCTTTCCTACCACTAGATGGTAGTAGCAGGTAAAGGCTTGCCTTTTTTTTTTTCCCCACTGCTCTTTCTCACTTCCCTTTGTTTGCTGTCTGTGAATCGTTTGAGGACACCGGTACCAGTAAAAGGTTTATTGTTTTCTCTGAATGATCAAATTATTAAACAGGCATTATAGATTTACATTTCACTGTTTGCAAAATAACCGTTTCCCTCTTTTTCTAATCCTCACGCCCCCTCTCCCCACACATCCTTGCTGAATCCAGTGTGGATGCAAATCACTCGCAGCAACCATTCCTGGCAGAAACCAGCCTCACTTGTCCATGAAATCCCACTGAATATTTTCTTATGTACTGTGACATACAGTCAGTAATTTCAGCAATTGCTTCTTTATGGGTACCAAAGGGCCTGGGCAGCTCTTCTACAGCCTCCAAACCACTGCCATGCTCTCCATCAGTCCACCATGCCCTTCCCTCCCCACTTGGTGGGTTTACAGGGAAGAAGCATTTCCAGCTCTGCAGAGGGATGCCCACCGCGTGGCTGGGGCACAGCTGGGCAAGGGGACAGCTGCACCTCCTGACATTGTCAGCCTCAGGAAATTGTTAGAAGAGAAGGGTATTGGGGGTTGGATTCGATGATCCCTTTTAGGTGCCTTTCAGCCCTTACAGTTCTGTGATTCTGCGATTATAACTTCCCCATGACACTAAAAGTAGGCTCATCTGTTTAGCTTTTTACAAGGACATTTTTTTGCTCTGTAGATACAGCCAACAATTAATAAAACACTGTTTTAAATTAGTGAAAGCTATCCCCACTAACATTTCATCAACGTGCTCCTAATCAAAGCTGTTTTGCACAAACGTTGTAATTTAGAAAGGAGAGGAAATACGGTCAGTGCAGCTGTCATTTGATAATATCAAATATTACCCTTGGCTACTGATAAAGTATCACAAAAGCATCATTTAGCAAGTGCTTGATGACCAAAATATGGATATTAAGACTGCATTTTCTCTATAGATATTTAATGTAAATGGACCAGAACAAATTAAGTACTACATGTAATAAGTACTATATACACTCTGCCAGTCCCTTGGGCACATGCTCATATTCAGTTTACTTCATTTATGTGACCCCAAGGAGGACCCATATGTTAAAGTGTGGGTCAATTTACTAAGAGCTCTATTTACTTTTAAAATGAATGGCACCAACATACAATAATGTTAATGAGAGGAGAGCTATCCTTTCATTTAGTAAGAAATAAGCATTTTGGAATTTCCTCAATAGGCCTATCTTACAGTCATGTATTTCTACACAGATGAAAATGCCTATTTAGCAGACTGTTCACGACTAATTTCTGTAGGGTATTTTAATCCTTTTTACATCACTACAGACACAAAACAAAATAACACCCAAGCAAAACAAAAACCTATATTTCCACATCCCTTGGGGTTAGTCTGGATTAAATCTTCCATTTTCCCTATGGCCACCGCTGCTTTTATAAGGTATTGAAAAATAGACATCTTGCCTTTCATACTGACTTCTTTCTGCCTCTTCTCCCTTTCTGCCACAGGAGAGAAAACCTTGACAAAAAATTAAAGTTAAATCTGAGTGGCAGATCCTCAGGTGCTGAAAATCAATGTTGCTCCAATGAACTCCACTTCTGCAAATTTGTATGAGCTGCAAAATTGGGCCCAGCAGATTTTAATTGCACTTCAACATCTGATGTACCTTTTGATAACAAAAGCAGAAGGCAGGCAGTTCTAAACAGCACTTTCATTTTCTCTAGAGGAAGAAGGTGTAAGGTTTAGGGAAGCATTTTTCAGCTAGAATTTCTCCTTTCAATTCATAAGTACATACAGACCTTGTTCCGTAACTTCAAGACTTCATATTCATTTCCAGATACCTGGTTCAATTATTAAATGTTCAGAGAAATGATGGCATTAATAAGGCAAAACTCTATCAGAGGAGAAATATATCCTTACAATTAAATCATTTGTGCTGGCATCAGGTGTTTTGGACCACCTTGCTGCTTTCCCACAGGCTTTCTGTGTGTTCTTGCACAAGAAATGGCTCCTCCAGCCTGACCATGGGCACTTAGTAAAGTCTCCAAATGGAAAACATTGTAGCTTTGCACTCCTCCAGGGTCTGTGCTCTCCTGAGATGTCTCCTTCTCATCATGGAAGGCAGAACTGGGCTCCAGCAATAGCAACTGAAAAACACCCCTTAGTCAAGTACCAAAAATTAGGTGTGGCTAGCATGGATCTGTATCTCAGGCCATAGACTGACAAACCTTTTAAGGCAACACTGCAGTCCTGTTCTTTCCCTGTCCCCTGGCACTCATTGGTGCCTGCTCCTCCCCTTCTCATGACCCTGCTCAAGCAGTGAGGTGGTTTCATGATGAATAGGTCTGGTGCACAGATATACCCTAAAATTGATGCAGCAAAAAAAATACTGCTATCAGCCCAGACCCTCTGTGCTTTCTGGCTACATGTTTGTGTTGCTATCTGATGATGCCTATGCAAGCAAATAAAATGGATCGTTGATAGGATCCAGAGGGAAAAAGGTGCAGTGAAGTCTGCCTGTACATGGACCTTACGTGTACATTTTCTCCCCCAAAACATGGTGATCTCATCTATAACTGCTACTGGGACCATTCTCCCAAACCATGCACATAGACAATGCTAGATGGTGCAGGCCAAAACTGGAAGAGCCTAGCCTAAGTCTGTTCAGTTTGTTAATGTAGACAGACCACTGTGAGAGGGAGGAAAATATCTGCTAATAGTGCATCAGAGGTGGGTTTGTGATATGGAGACAGGAATACTTGATTTGTCTCAAAATACATTGTCTTGTCTAGTTATGTTTGTGCAGCCTCTAACACCATCAGGGTACCACTGGACAAAAGGTAAAACAGCCACCTGGATGCTTTGGGTCAGAATTCCTTTCCCATGGGTGTCATGGTTTTATCTGCAGCTGGGAACTAAGCACCACACAGCAGCTCTCTGGAGGGGGAAAAAGGGGAAGGGGAAAAGAAAAACCAAAGACAGGCTTCATGGGTTGGGATAAGGACAGTTTACTGGGACAGCAGAGAGAGAAATAACAATAATAGGACTTTTATAGCAAAATATATGAAACTGATGTGGGGATGTACAATGCAGTTTCTCACCAAACTGCACAACTAGGGCCGTACACCTCAGAACCGTCCTAGAGCTGGTCTGTCCCCAAAACTGCACATCCAGGGGAGAGCTGCATGCTTCTCCCCCCACCATCTCCCTTCATGCTGAGCCTGACATAATTGGTATGGAATACCCTCTTTGGCCAGTTTGGGTCACCTATCCTGGCTGTGTCCTCTCCCTTCTTCCTGGGTGCTTCCCCCACCTCCCATTAGCAGGGCAATATGAACAACTGAAAAGTGCTTGACTGCTTGGCAACAACTAAAAGCATTCATGTATTACCAACACTGCTCTCATCAAAACTCCCAAATAGGGCATTCCACCTGCTGCTAGAAAGAAAATTATCCTAGCCAAAACCAGGACAAGGGGAAAATATTTTCCCAAATTTTCTGGGGGAGAATTTGGTCTGTAGGGTTTTTTTTAAGCCAAGATGTTTTGGTTTAACTCAGCTCAGTAGGAACATGGTTTCTGTGACAACACTGTATTGTATAATTGGGTTAGCAGTTCGGCCTCCTTTCTCTCCTGTGGTTAAATCCCAGATTAGACTCTATGCACTGGTACAAGACACTCACTCCTCTCGCCATCATCCCTATGGCTGCAGTGCGGCGCTGGAGACGTGGCCTGAGCCCGCGGTCTTACCCACCGAGGACAGAATGACACAATAGGCGATTCAACCTCTAAACCCCACCAGGCAGCCTCACATTGCAGAAATATGCAGCTTTTGTGCTCAGCTGGGAAAAGATGAAATGTTCAATTGTCTCTGAATCCATGTTTTTCAGAACATTCTGTTCCACAATGAGTGTTGATATTTTGACTTCTTGTCCCAAAGTGGACGGAAACTCCAACTTTTGCTCAGCCTTTGCTTCAGCCTCTAGATCTTTCCATAATAAAAGCAAGGCAATTAGGAATAAAAGGAAACTAGCTTTTAACAGTTACATGATTTCAATGATGCCTTGTACAATAGTCACGACGTTTTTAAATTAAGCTTTATTCATTACAGAATACAAAGTTTTCAGTATCTTCATCACAGAAAGTGGCTGGTTCCTATTAGCTGTGCTACTTTTTGTGAGTGCTATGTGTGTCTTCCTTGCCTGACTCATGACAGGACTTCCAATGTGAAACATAGAGTACATTCTGCTCTCAGTCACTCTGGTGCAACCACATTGATTTCAGGGGCTACGCTGAGCTTTGAATGCCGTTCCCACTCTGCAGTCAGACTTGCTCTCTGTTGCACTCCTTTGGGACACAATTTCAAGAATGAGCCAAGATGCCTAAAAAGTACAGTTGTGGTGGTTGTTCAATATAGTTTACTCCTGACAATAGTTATACTTAATCAGGACATTTCACTCTCACTGACATTGTGATTACTTCTGAGTTTTCTTTTTGTTTTCTTTTTTTTTTTTTTCCTTTTTTTTCTTTTTTTTTTTTTAGGACAGAAAGCTATGGAAAGCAAAGATCATTTTTGAAAATAAATTCCAGGAAAAGTTTTTATACCACATTGTGTTATTGGTTGGAGTGTTTTAAAATTGCAGCTAGGTTATGGTTTGGGATCAGGTTGCTGTGCTGCTTGTTTGCAGAGGGGTGATGATTTTACAATATAGAAAGCACTGCCTAAAGGATAATGAAGATAATGAATGAATGTGCTCTTCAGAGCATAACTCTTTCTTTCTCGTGGCATACAGGAAACTCCTAAGAGTCTGGGCTGGCTAAGGCTTTGTAATTCACAGAATTGTTCCAGGTATAAACATCTGTCTATAGGCTGCATGGTATCACAATGAGATTTTTTTCTTTTAAGTCAGCTTTGATGTTTTTGTTTCCATTGTTGACATATGAATTGGTTAGCATACTGTCATCCTGTGATGCCTAACATCACTACTTTTCAGAAATACCATTCTTTTCATGCTTAGGACTTTAAGTATCTCATCCTGAGACACTCAGGGTTGCTGTTTGAAAGTCAGTGACTTATCAAAGAGCATCCTCTTGATGTCTGAGGACTCAGTTATAATACCAACAACAATGAAAAGGAGAGGAATCTCTACTAAGAAAAGTCTTCCCTGGTAAAATGTTTTCTCTACCATTTTTACAGTGGTTTGTGAACTTTAAAGATCAGGTTTGATTTGCATGTGCAATGTCTTTGCTTTTTTATGTCACAGTTGACAGTTATTACATAGAAATCAAATTTCTGATTTATAGATCAACTTCTAGCAGCTTGAGTTCTCATTTGTTCAGCTTTCTGTCAGTATTGTGAGCATCCTTTGCTCATTTAACTGAGTAGTGGGAAAATGGCAATATGCTCAAAATAAAAGGATGGATTTTGTGTAGATCTATCACAGAGATGACATGCCACAAAAATTTTCCAATCATTTCTACAGGCTTACATCAGGGGAAGATTTACAGAACATATCAAAGGATTCATCCACAGTGTGAGCACCCACACCCTGCACAGATGAGCCCAGGCTCAGATAAGTCCAGTTTTATACAGTAGTTTGCTGTATAAAATAGCATTCACCCCAAATACCTATTCTGACACTTACACTCTTTGTATACATACTCAACACATCAGATTTGTGGGCAGATGATGCAGATCCCTCACTGTCAGAAAGTATGATCCTTAACAACTGACTTCCTGTTTCTGTGGGACACCTTACTTTTAGTTCACAGTTCCAGCACAGAGGTAATTTGGGTCTGCTTTGCATTGCAAGTGGAAGCCCAAACCTTAGATGAAAAGTCCTGTTTTCAAGATGAAGTAGGGAATAGATCCTTGTGGGCATGCTAAGGACAAGTATAGCATACTCAGAGCAGGCAGGATGTGCTTCAAGAATAACACAATAGCTGTCAAATTCCACTGCATCCAGTGGTACATGTCAGGGATAAGAGCAAAGTTAGAGAATGGAATCATACCATTTTGGATATCAGCAGTGGAAGCAGAAGCCTCAGGTGACAGACCAGACTTCCATGAAGCTGCTAGAGGAATCTTGTCCCAGTTCCAAATGAAGGTGATCACACTGAGGGACAAGGTGGTGGCTGTGCACTGTTGGAAGTGGAAAAAACAGTCTAACAAAGGTAAGTGCATAATTAATTGGGTACTGGCCCCTCAACTGCTGGAAGTTTGCAACAGAATCTTATTATGGTTTTGTGACAGAAACACACTCAGTTACAGGGTTTTAAAAATAAAAATAAGAATAATTTATTTTTGAACCACATGCATTCAATATGTCACTACTGCAGGTTTCATGGATACAATGGAGAAATGCACTATTGCTGTTTAGAAGTACAACTACACTTGTGTTAGTTAATTACCAAGACTACAAACTTAAAGGTAAATGTTCACTTACCCATCTCTCTGGTAAGGGCTCTCAGTACATTACCTCAGCCAGCATCCTGGCCAAGGGGAGGAGTCTCCTTGCAGAGTTGGAAAAAGAGCTCCCTAATCTCAAACTGAATCCAAGTGGTTTTTATTTGATTTTTTGTCTGATGTATGTGACAGTAGGCAGGACCCCCTCCTACTGGACAATGCCACCGTCCATATTTGTCATTAGCAATGATCCCCCTTATGCCCTATCTGATGCATATGTTTGCTGCATTGTCTGAGCCCATTAAGGCCAAATGGAGACCCTCTGGCTTGCCTTTATCTTATTCCTAGGCAGCTGAATAGTGGCTTGATTGGGACTCAGGGCATATTGTTTGTTGAAGGAATTCCAAAGCTCAACCCAGGTTTTGGTTGGTTGAATTTTGCAGCACTGCCTATTTAGACTCCTTTTGCAGGACAACTCAAGACTGAGCTATCTACACAGCTCCCCATGTGATTTCTCTGCAGAGATGGGGCCTCAAGGCAATCCAAGGCTGAGTTGCTTTACAATCCCCCCATGAGCCGCCTGATGGGCTGGACATTGCTGAAACCTGTTTGTGGAGCTCTGAGCCAGATGATCCTTACAGGTTTACAGCAAGGGGGTGGCTGAATAGGATTAAGAACATAAATGACACTTGGTTTTCGGTTGTCAGGTGTATGGCCAGGTTTTGCCCTGAGGAAGGAGGAACCAAAAGTGTCAGAGGCAAAAGATACTTTGCCTTGGGTCTGCAAGGCATATGGTGTTAATTGCAGGTTCATTAACATCCATGTGGGAAGCAGAGGCAAGATGTCTAATGCCAGGGTATTGAGAAAGTCTAGCATTTATAGGCTGGGACAAATAGGAACTCATTTTCTTCTTAACATTGTGGTTATCAATGAGGTGTTAGTGCCAACAATTATTCTGGAGGATTGACTTTGGCTTTATATGCCTTGGAAAAAGAATTTTAGGTTAAATACAAGGCAGTTTCAGTAATGCAGCAAAGAGCACATTTTCAGGTTAAATGGAGTATGCATTTACATAGCAGACATTAACTAAAAGAGCATTTGGATTCCACTGTGACAAATATAATCCAGACTGTAGCACACTGCACTATGACTGCAGGGGTAAATATAGGCACTTTGATATGGAAAGCATCTAGGGATACTCACAGGTTTTGGACTGGTCCACACACCCAGAAAACTATAGCACTCAATACTGAGCCAGGTTCAAAGGTAGCACAGGGGAGATCACATCTTCCTCCAAAATCTTGAGTGTGCTGACTGGGAGAAAGGCTCAGAAAAGTATGCAATACTTACTTTAATGATTAAATGGATGGGAGTCCTAACATATTCATTAAAAAAAAAATATTCCATATGTTCTGGTATGTTTTATTGTGGTTTATTTTGTAAAGGTATCTGTACTGCATAAATGATAAGAACCACAAGGAAAGAGCTATTATTACCTCAGGATGGGTAGGGAGGGCTGCTGTTAGTATTTGAGGATTAAAGTATAGCTTCAGAATTTCAAGTCTGCTGCCTTTTATCTCGATTTTTAGATGTAGAGGGGACTGTCATAATCCATTCCATTTAACATCTTGTCTGAGAGTTGTACAAGGCGTCCCATGCACAGTCTAGATGATTTGTATGGTTTGCAACTTGGTAAAAAAACGATCTTATACCTTTCATCATATTTACTTATTTGATGGTAGTTTCAGAACCATTACTATGTAGAGAGACAGAGATAACAGAGAGTGGAGGACCCCGAAAAGTAAGGAAATACAGGGACCTGAAATACAACCATATGTCAGTGACACCATTATAGTTTCTGTGCTATTTGTTACCACTTGTGAAAAACAACAGCAGAGAAAGGAAAGGACTTTTTGTTTTCAGATATTCAGATTAATCTCTTTGTGCTGAGGACAATAGAGTAACTACAGTTGTTAATAAAGGCAATATTTCAAGAATTATCTTCTGTGATTAGGAAAAAAAGAGACTAATCTTAAACGAATAATGGGGCGATTGATAGTGGCAGAATGTCCCTTCCACACTCCACCCTTCTCTGGTCTTCCCTGCTTTTCTGCTAGCATGAATTTCCCTTAGAGGATACAAAATGACTGATGCATCATTTTCTCTTTCAGATCTTCACTGTTCCCAGAATATTTAAATCAGCACATTTTAAGCTTACTATTAGCTGAGCAAGAAATACCAGCCCTCTGGAACCCCTCCCAGGAAGCAGTCAAAGTGAAGAGGACAGGCTACAGCTACTGACTGAAGATTTTGGCACTTAATCACCATCGCACATTACTATACCAACCAATATGCTCTTAAAACCCGGTCAGTGCTTTCATAGCAAAGGCATAAAACCTAGCAATGATTGATGTAACCACTCACTGGAATCAATTATATAAAACCCCTACTCAGGCTATGAAAATAACTTTATAACCATGGTAAAAAATTGCAGAAGTCTGCTAATGAAACAGGCAGAATTGTATATTGAGGTTGGGGGTTTTTTTTCCCTTCTCTGGCTACCATTTTGAACATATGAGATCATAAGGGATGCAGCTGGAAGTAGGAGACAGAAAATTAATGATGAAAACTCACTTTAAATTCTCTGCTCTTAGCTGAAACTGAGCACACTCCAGAAGTAAACTGTTTCCCATGGCAGTAAATGTATTGGCCAAAGCCCAGGAAATTCCTCCTAGATATATTTATATTTATACTACATGTACTTACAGGTAGCAATAAATAGGATAGATGGCCTAAATGGATTGTGGATGTGTTTCAAGCCCGTGCATTCCCCTGTCTGGGTCCTAGTGTCACTCCCAGATAAGTCCCTAAGTAGGTCTTACATTTTTTTTTAAGTCATCTATTATATCAGCTTTCCTAGTTAGCTGTCTGAGTCTTGCTGGTTGCAGTTGATCCATGTTAGCTCTACACAGAACCAGTGATTCCTCCTTGTCTGTATTATACTACCCAGTTGAAAAGCAGAGTTGGGAGAGTAAAAGGCTGTGTGCTGTGGGTGCTGAGTAGGGCACGTTTATGCTCCCTGTTGCAAAAACAGAAACTGGGAATTGTTATAAGCTTATGCTTATGTAATTGTATTCCACATGCTTTATCTACACAGAGTGTTGAACTCTAATTCTTGTGTACTTTCCCAGATAAATTTTTCACATGCTAGTAAGTTATCTTTAAAATGCCATAGCAGGGATTAGCTGCATCTAGTTTGTGGTTCAAATGGTGAATAGAGTTTTCTCAGAGACAGAAACCTGCCTGAAATCAGAGAATTGGAAAAAGCCAATGGGTAGAACAGAATATAAATTCAGAGAGTCTCAGAAATAGCACTGTTGATCTGTTTGCACTTAAATCCAGGTATATGCTAAAGCTAAGGGATAACAACCTGCTGATCACCTTTTGTAGTAACAAGTGGATAAAACAGCTGATTGTGGATGAACCTAGTTGCAGTTATGTCCGGAAATATGAACATAGAGATAGCCCATTCTGCTGTCATCCAAAAACACTCATCCAGAAACAGTGCCAAATGACTATATCTTTGCTACTGATGGGCCCAATCTTGCTTGCAAAAACATCCTCTCAGAAGACTGTGTAAGAGCAGAGGCCACAGTGGACAGAGTTCAGATATGTACATGAAATGGTAATTCAGTATAAAGTTTCTATACCACGTGTTTCATGAACTGAGAAGCATGGAGAAGCAGTAAGGTCAAAGATGTATGAGATCTTGGGACACATCCAAGACTATCTTTCATTGACTTTTTATATGAGAGGATGGTGGATTGAGATTGCTTTTAGAAAGGAGGAAAATTGAAAACTGAGAATAGAAAGTCTTTGTGAATTAAGAGTGCCATGAAGAAAGCAAAGAGACTTAGGAAAATAGGCAATGTTTTAACTTCCTCACTAGCAGCTCCTGAAGGAGGTAGTCATGCGACACAAAAAGTGTTTTAATTTGATAATGTCACATTGGAAATCTGTAGGACTAAAACCTAGATCTCTTAATGCTAGAAGAGTATCTTAACCACAACACCATTCATCTTGTGCTATGCTCTATGGTTTCAACACCACAAACTACCATGAATAATTCAGGAAGTACTTTGACACTGTTCTCATTAATAAGACATATAATCAAGGAGCTGTTTCAATAATGATGTAGAAAAGGCAGAAGAACTCGATAAATATCTAATTTCATAAGAAGGCAAAGAAGAAGGATGTTAAGCTGAATGCCTCTGAGGTGTGGACATTAGCGAACAAATGGGTTAGGTTAATTTTTAATAAATCTCAGATTACCAAGGAAATTCAAACAGACAAAAACAGTGCTAATGTTATGTCAGTGTTCAAAAAAGGGTAGTGCATTGTCTGCTAGGCCTTTTAGCATGGAGTCAGTCTGGGCCTAGTAACAGAATAACTGGTAAATGGTTGAATTTATGGTAAGAGGTAGGGATAGAATTTCAACATGTTAAATCACTCTGGTCAAACCAGTCTCATTTTTTGTACTAAAAATTTGTTTGATAAAGGATGTTAGGCAGAGATTTGTAAGGTATTTGCCTTAGTATCACATGACAATCTGATTAAACAAGTAGTTCTGAGAGCTAACAAAACCTGGTTTTCTAGGGAATTGTGTCTCTCTTGGTTAATTGACTGTTCAACAGTATTACACTTAGATTTTCTGTTTACTCTGCCTATATCAACACAAGGCTATTATTTCTTGCTGCAGGGTATATCAAAATGACAAATATGCTGTCATCTTTAGCTATAGAAACTACCCAGTGGATTTAGAAATTATTGAGAGTGGTATTTGAACTCTAGTAGTATTTTCCTACAACTATCTATTTTTTTAAGATCTCCCCATAAATGTGCTTGAAAATTACGAACAGCCTAAAAAATATTGGGGGAGTGAGGGCAAAACCAGGCACCTTGCTTTCTTATTTAGGTTGGAAACTCTCTGACAAACCTCAGAAAGTAGTGATCAGTAAGAAATCATAAAAAAGAGTATTTCTAAAGAAACCTCTCAGCTGTTAGCATCATAAAATAGCAGATTATTCCACATGGTGAAAAAATAATAACAAGCATAGGGAAGCCATGGGAGATATCTGTACAGTGGACCATTAAAAATACACTTTAAGAAAGTCAAGTTCAAGCTCCAAGAGCCAGGAAGATGGAAGCAATCGGTAGCTCAGAACTGAGGGATGTACCCTGGAAAGCACCAACTTCCAAGAAGAGTTTAGAGATCACAGTGAAGAGCTGACACTGTATAAGGTAACTGTGGGAGGTTTTGGGAAAGGGGAATTATTCTATCTGGGGTGTGTTAGGAAAGTTTTTCACATCTGCACAAAGAAGGAAGGACCAACAGTCTTTAAACCAAACGTGGCTAATGGCCTACACCACATGGCTATGAGTAGGTGAGGTAGGTACTGCACTAACTAAAGGCTTGCCTTGGGAAGGAGGAAACTTCACAAGTCAGCAAAGGTGCCTGAAATCCAAGATTTTGAACTTTCTCCTACCTCTATGATGCCAGCGTCTGCTCTCTGACTTGGAGACAAATTGGCATGCTCTAGCAACAGCCATACTCTTTGGGTTTCACAGATTCACAAGGTTGGAAAAGACCTTTAAAGATCATCAAGTCCAACCCTTCCCGTCCTATGCTAAACCATATCCCTAAGTACCTCATCTACCTTTATTTTAAATACATCCAGGGAAAGTGACTCCATCCCCTCCCTGGGCAGCCTGTTCCAGGCCCCGACAACTCTTTCAGTAAAAATTTTTTTTCTAACATCTAATCTAAACCTGCCCTGTCACAGCTTTGTGCCATTTCCCCTTGTTCTATCTCCTGTCACCTGGCTGAAGAGACCATCGCCCACCCCTCTACAACCTCCCTTCAGGTAGTTGTAGGTGGTGATAAGGTCTCCCCCCAGCCTCCTCTTCTCCAGGCTAAACATCCCCAGGTCCCTCAGTCAGTTCCTCACAGGATTTGCCCTCCAGCCCCTTCACCAGCCTGGTTGCCCTCTGCATTCTTTAACTCCAAAGCAGGATAGCCACATCCAATCTGCCTTTTGGGCAAGCTCTCTGACTCAGGAGTTAACTAAATCCTGAATAACAAAACAGCATCAGGAATTGCTCCAACAGTTTAACTGAAAGCATTTGAGGTCATGTCTTGGTGTTGTGTTTTTGCTAGTGTCAGCTCAACTACTCAGGAGTCATCAGAGTGTAATACAGAGAACTCTGTGCAGAAACTTACCCTCTTGGAAACTCTGTACCACAGTGCAAACAGATGTCATAGTTTTTTGTTCAAAAACCCAGTTCAGCCACTATGGACAAGGGTTCTTCTACACACCTAACCCTTTGACAATGTGTTTTCTGGCGTGCCCTGTAGTCTCTGGCTCCCAGGCCGACGGTATCAAGTCAATCATCTCCAGAAGCATTCCAGACCAGGGTAGATGGGGGTTTGGGCAACCTGGTCTACTGGGAGGGTGTCGCTAAACATGGCAGAAGGGTTGGAATGAGATGATCTTTGAGGTCCCTTCCAACCCAAACTATTATGTGTTTCTGATTCTACGAATCACTGAAGCACCATCACCATCCCTGCCACTCCCATAGTGTTGGAGTTCTGCCCCCAGCTGAGACCTGAGCACCACACAGCCACTTGCTCTGGAAGGGGAAGGGAAGGAAAGAAGGGAAAAAATCCCAAGGCAAACCTCATGGGTTGAGATAAGGATAGTTTACTAGGACAGCAGAGAGAGAAATAATAATAATAGGACTTTTACAGCAAAAATATATGAAACTGGTGCTACACAATGCAATCTCTCATCAAACTGTACAACTCGGGCCGTACAGCTCAGAGCCATCCCAGACCTGAACCGTACCCAAAACACACATCCTGGAGCCATGCCCTCCCCCTCCACCAGTCCCCTTTATGCTGAGCATGACATAATTGGTATGGAATACCCTCTTTGGCCAGTTTGGGTCACCTGTCCAGGCTATGTCACCTCCCAACTTCCTGGGTGCCCCCCACCTTCTCATTAGCAGGGCAATATGAACAACTAAAAAGTCCTTAGTTGCTTGGCAATAACTAAAAACCTCAGTGTGTGATCAGCACTGCTGTCATCCAGCTCCCAACAGTGGCATTCCACCTGCTGCTAGAAAGAAAATTACCCTAGCTGAAACCAGGACACATACTCATGCGGGTGGCTTTCACTATGGCTTTCAGAGTGGGGGGAGCCTCTTCATCTCAAGCCCTTGTTAAAACAGCACAGGAAGTGAGAAGTTTAACCCAGAGAAGCAATGTTTACCTCAAAACATCCTAATTTCTGAGTGACTTACTGCAAAAGGTGGGATTTTTGCCATTTTTGCTATCTACTAAATCTACGAAAAAAGAAGAAAATGTCGCATGTTGCTATTATAGTATAGTTACAGAATTAATGCACCACACTACATACTACATATTCATCAGCATGGAAGATACCTTTGGATGTTTCTGTAACATGCAAGAAGAAGTATTTTCTGGTGCCCAGACTTCATTCATCCACCCTTTCACAGATCTTATCTCCAATCCTCAAATAAGTATTAAATCCTATCCACCTTTTTGTGTTAGCACTTTCATAGCTAATGGAATCCTAAGACTTCGTCTAATCAATATTCACTTATTTAATATATTCACAGAAGTAGAGTGCCATAAAAAATGTAAGATTTTTGCTTTTATCCACTTAATGTAATTTACTATCTGTGTATAAAGTATGTTATTAAAGTACTATAATCTTAAATCTGATTTTTCAGTAGACCAATGAAAGGCATACCTACATTCCAGAACTGTCACTGACAAATTTCAATTTTTCAGTAGTTTTCATTGCAATGTGAGCGGTGTTCAGATGAAGATTGAATAAAAGGGCTTTCTCACCCTCTCACAAACTTATTTCCATCTAGAAAATAATTTAACAAGTTTATCCTTAAGAATTCTATCTCATATTTGAGTATATCAGATTTCTGCTGGAAAAGTAAAACTTTGAAAAAATATGTTCATAAAAAATAAGCATCATCCATGACTGAACAAATAATTTTAGCATAGTATTTTAGCAAATGTTAACATATGTGTCACCTTTAACTTATTCTATTAACAAAGCACCAATCAAAGTATCAGCTAATTTTATGGCCCACTAATCTTTTAGCATACAGTGTAATGTTAGGATCAGTTATTAGGCACCTGATAATATGAATGCATTTAAGGGAACAACTGGCCACATAACTTAGAATTTATAGTAATGGGTAAATTTTTCTGCCTTTCTGATGTTCCACAACTTCTTTGAAATCAAAGAGATAAAATCCTTTATGTCATTTTATGACCCAGAATTTACTAATATTCTGTTTATCATGCATGTTACTATTTGTCATAGTTTTGCATATCTGAGTTCTGGAAGGGGGATGGGGCAAGAGGGCAGGCTGCAGTGGTGGCTTCTGCAAGAAGCAGCTAGAAGCTCTCAGCAGGCCCAACAGAGCAAACACCAGCAGACTCAAGGCCAGACCCACCGCTGACCAAGGCCGAGCTCATCAGCGATGGTCACAGCACCTCTGGGAATCACAGTTAGGAGGAAAATAATGTAAGCAGATGTTTTTTGTCACCAAAGAAGGGAGTGAGATGTAAGAAATTCTGCAGACACCAAAGTCAGTGAAGGGCAGGGAAGAGGTGCCCCAGGTGCAGGAGAGAAAGATGCCCCTGCAGCCTGTGGAGAAACCCACGGTGGAGTGGGTGTCCCCCCACAGCCCATGGAAAAGGCCAAGACCCCACGGAGAGGCCCCTCACTGGAGTAGGTGGAGTCATACAGAAGATGCTGTGACCCCCATTGAAGCAAGCCCCTGCCAGCACTTGCAGCCTGTGGAGAGAGACAGAGACACAGAGATGAGTGAGAGAGAGATAAATGCATCAGAGAAGGTTTGCTGGGGGAGATTGTGATCCCATGGAGGACCACAATGAAGAAGTCTGGGGCTGAGAGACATTCTATGATTTATTACTGCACCCCATAGAAGTGACCCATGCCAGGGCAGCTGGTGAAGAGCTGAAGCCCTGTGGAAAAGGACTCACATTGAAGAAGTTCTTGAAGGGCTGTCTCCTGTGTGTGGGACCCCATGATGCAGCAGGGGAAGGGTGTGAGGAATCCCCTTCTGGCTAAGAAGGAGAACATATCGTGAGGACTTGAAACCCCCATTCCCTGCCCCTCCCTGTGCCACAATGGGGGGAAAAAGGGAGCAAAATCATGACTAAAGGGAAGTCTGCTAAGAAGGGAGGGGTGGGGGGAGGTACTTTAAGATCTGGTTGCACTTCTCATTATCTGACTCTGGTCTCACTGTGTGTGCAGTGCAGTGTAATGAATTAGAGAGTTTCCTTTCCTTTATTCTGTGTTGAGTCTGTTGTGCCCATGACACTAATTGCAGAATGATCTCTCCCTGTCCTTATCTCAACTCCTAAGCCTCTCAATATCTATTTTCTCCTCTGTCCAGCTGAAAAGGGGAGTGATAGAGGAACTTTGGTGGGTGTCTGGCCTCCAGCCAGGGCCAAACCACCACACTATTGTTGTAACTTTCCAAAACCCTGAAAATCACTAAAATCACCAGAGTACTAAACCACTGACATATTCTAGATGATATGTGTTTATTGAAAATAAAGTATTGTCATATGACAAACATCAGTTTTCCTCTTATTATTGAAAATATTGTATGAGAAAGCTTTATTTACTTGGTAGATCAGGTTTCATAGTTGCCTGCTAGCCATTTCTTTCACCTCTTGAATTAACACAGGTTGGAAAATTCACTAGCCTCGTTACAGAGGCTTTTGGGTAAAACTTAACAAAAACACATTGATAGGAATACAATGGCACATCCATTGTTGTTTGTTAAATAATGCCTTAAATGATGTAAATGCTAACTTGCCAAAATAGCATGATACATCCATGCACAACCCCAGTTTATAATTTACGACAAGATACATTGTGTGAGCCACTTGATTCCCAAGCTCAGCATCTCCAGTTACTTTGATTCCTTTTAGCTTCTAGCATTAACAGTGGCAAGGAGCAGGCTCTGTCATAATATTGCTTGCACTTTGTAAGTGGACTACACACTTGTAGAATTGTTTTACATGAAACTCGGAGAAAAAGACCAAAACAATAAATTAATGGGAATTCCCTGACTGAGTGAAATGAACTTTCAGTTCAGTTCTTAACCAATAAAGAAATTCTTGCAACCATCTTTCATAAATTCCTAATATTTTCCTTCTCTTCCTCCTGTAAAAACAAATCCCAGATCAGTAAAATATGGCAAGAAAATATATTCAGCTTCTTTTTGTTTTTTCAGTCACTGCTGTAAGATGCAAATACACCATTGAAAATATTTTTTCCAGCCCTCCAAGTTTCACAATTGAACTTCTTTTTAATTGTTGTTTCAGGTTACATATTTATTAATAATTTATTCTCTTAATATCCAGTTTATGGTAAATAGGGTGCCTTGTAGAATAAGGGCAGAAATGCACAGACAGAGGAAGCAAAGCGTCAGCATAATCATAGGCCAGTGTTCATAATGAAAAATAAAAGACTGCATGTCAGTAGAGAAATGACAGGATCCTTTGCTCAATTTCAGATTCTAATGTTGTAGGACTTTCCCCTCCTGAAATATTTAAAGTCAAGTACTAGATATAAAGGAAATGTAAAGTATTCACAAGATATGTGATGACACATCCTTAAAGATATTTCTACCAAATCATGTTTTTTTACCACATTGTCTTATTTGTGAACTCCTGGGTTAGACAGCTGTGTACTGCAGACTTCTGGGTGACTTGGAGTCATGGTTCCATAGAATTTAACAAGTTCTGCTCATGTACCCAGAGGACTTGCCCTCACGCTTTAAGTGGGGTTGGCGAATAAATGAGCAGCTGCTTCTTCAAGACCCTTGGTGGCTCAACAAAACAAAGTTCTGCTGCAGGAAGAGCTGCTTTTGCAAGTTCTGCTTTTTGTAAACAAGCTGTGGTACTTACAGAGAAGTTTATTTACTGTCAAGGAGATGAAAAAAGGCCATAGTGGAGGGCAGCAGTGTGAGTGTGAAAAATTGTCAGCCTTTAAAGCAAAGATTTAAAATTTTAAAAGGACCAGGCAAGATTCAGAAGGAGATAACTCCTGCTCTTAGCCAACTTGGCAGGACTGGAACACCTTCAGATGCTCTCTGTGGGGCAGTTGACTGAAAAAGAACTGGGATGCTTAGGACAAGAACACCACTCTTAAGTGTTCGTCACAGTGTACTGGTGATGACAAACACTGGTTTCCAGTGACCTGTCCCAAGAGCAAGATCAGTACAATTTATTATTATTATTATTATTATTACTGCTTACAGACATCATGAGATCAGGAACAAAAGCTCATTTCCACTGAAACTTGGCATGTAAGTGTGTTCCTTTTATGCAGGTAAGGCTATCTGTGTAAATAAAGCTACTGCTTCAAGCAAATGCTGAGTCCTCAAAGAGAAGAAAGTGAAAGGAAAATTAATATTTTGGCAAAAATAACAGAATGAGTGAAAAGAAAGAATGGAAAGGCAGGCAAGCAGGCAGGCAAGGAAGGAAGGGAAAATGGATAGAAGCCCCATTTCAGATGAGTGAGGACTACTCATCTAGGCAAGGATTTGCAGAATCAGCATGATCAGAACTCAGGTTTTACCCCTAACTTCTTCAAATACAGATGAATCACCTATACTTGCTAAATTAGAAAGGCCTCACATGTTATATTTGTGTATTAACTGGTTATCTCCTGGTTGTTGGATGTTTTTGCAAAACAGTGAATAATTAATTGAACAAATTCTGAAATGAAAAGATAATCTGTCTTTAGTGTGCTTGCTTAGTTCAGAAAGGAAGACGAGGATTTGAACATTTCATAAATGCAATATATTTGTTACGACAGTTGAGGGGTTTTTTTATCCTGATACTGTGTTTGCTCTGCTTTTTCTTTAAGTTTACTTTGAAGGGTTTTGATGCAAATAGGCTGCCTCAGGAGACAGCCTTCCAGTATATTTTATTTACTTTTATTTCTAAAAAAATATTTTTCCTCATGCATTCATGCATGGGTATAAATAACTCAATGCACTTCCACTGGCCTACATGTGCCTGCAAGCCCTGGTAAAAAAGAAGGACCCACATTGTACCAGGTGCTGTACAAATACAAATACAAATGATGAACTTTGCCTGGCAGATTTCACACATTAAGCAACAAGTTGACTCATATATACTGCTTGTCTTCTATTAAGGCTGAAGCAGCTCACAGGAAAGCAAAACAGGATATCTGTATTTGGAATGTAACAAAATCTAAGTAGAAATACAATTCAGAGCAAGTTTGTGCAGCAGATCAGTGGTGACTGAAGGCCAGAGCTGGCCAGAGCTACATGCAGTTCTCCGTTCCTTCTAGCTCAAGACATGTCAGGTCTGAGAGCTAAGCTTTTTGTCTTACAGCATTATTTCCCACACCCCCAGATGCTTTTCTTTTATAGACACCTTGGTCACCTGCATCTTTATATCAGAACAAGTCAGAGAACTGTACTGATTTTCCCCCCTTTTGAAATACACAGACAGAGTTACGCCATTCTATAGTGAACCTGGGTAAATGTCCACATTTCTATTTACTAGAATTGCCTGAGGCAGGGAGCAGTAGAAGAGGCTGGAGGGATCTGGCATCCCCAGGTACAGCCACAGGTGGGCCTCTTACCTCAGGGCCAGCCTGAGGGCTGAGGCTAGCTCCAGCTTGAGATGGAGCTCCATCTCCACTCACCTCCCATTCACCTACAGAGGCAAGTGGAGATGGAGGGACAGGCAGCCAAGCCCCAAGCCACAAGCCACGGAGAGCAGCTGTTTTCCAGTAAGCAGGGAGGGACAGCAGGCCCACACTGCTGCTGGAGGAAGGAGTTGGGAAGGAGTGCTGGGCCTAGCTGTGCTGGCTAGGGTGAGGCAGGAAGCTAGAGAGGTGTATGGTGAACATGGGAGAACAGCTGGGAGTCAGGCAGGTAAAGGAGTCCAGCCTGGAGTGGGGCTGAGTGAACGCTCCCACAGGCAAGTCAGGTCAGAGCCTAGGGGGTCTCCCCAGACTGGGTCCCACACCTCCCAACAGTGCCCTGAGTTCCTGAGCCTGCCCAGGGCCTACGGCCCATCTTCAGGATCACAACATAAACCAGGCACCTAAAACAGGAGTGAAAGTTTGTGTCCTTGGTGTAAACCCAACCACAGGACAAAGGTGGTATGCTGAGGGTCTGGCATGAGCCGGATGGTCCTGCCAACAGGGCAGGTTTGCTCCCTCCTGAGCCCCTCAGGTCAAGGCCCCTTGGGGTGCCGCAGGTGCAAGTTTCTGAGGCCACTGCCTGACCGGCCCTGCACTGCTCTGCTATTTCTTCTGACTTCTCAAGGACATGGGCTGCAGTTATGGGGTCTTATGTTATTTCAACACCAAGCTGCCTTCTCTGCATGGGACCTTACTACCACGTGCCTGCCTTTGGCTTTCATTTAGCCAACTGTGGAACAGTCCTCACAGTATTTTGCCTATTTAAATAAAATTCTTCTCTGGCACATTATTTCCAGCTGGTGAAGCTGCTCACTGCACAACTTTGATGGATGCTTCACTGTGTGAAAGGAGGAACAAATCCCTGACCTCACGAAGGGTAAAGCCCTGACCTAAAGCATGATAAATGAGCCGTGGATTGGAGAGGTCTGTGAGAGTTGTGTATCTACCCCCTTGGGTACCTTTACAGTTGCTTCATCCTTCTTTCCAGAGGAGTTTGGCTAGAAAGCCTTCATGCTTGCCCCTGCTCCCAAGTCCATGTCCCTCCTTTCCCAGACTCTCCCAAGCACTCTGTCACGTGATATGGGGGAACAGACCTTCTTTACTATGTACTGCAATATGGTCACGAGTTTCTGTAGCATGATCAATGCTGGGGAGATTTATATTTACCCTTGCATTTTCTTTTCTTCCTGTAAGCATACTTATTTTACTTTCTTATATCCCTCTATTTGTATCCCCCACTAATTCTTCTTTCAGAAGGAAATCTGTTTAGGACATGAGCTGTCAGATGTCATTAGGTATTATCAGGAAACTATGTTGCTATGTTTTGAGATCATGTATATTTCAGGGCACAATGATCCATAATGCTTGCATATTTAATACAAATTTGCATTTATGAATCTCCATGCTTTTTGGAGCATTGCCAGTTGTGGAACTGCCTGACTGTGGAGAAAAAGTAAGCATCCAGAAGGAAAACACTTTTGCCTGATCACCTATTCGATTCAGCATAATAAAGCTCATTGCTATCTGGTGTTTCTAAAGCTGCAATGTTGACACAAGCAAAACCAGAGCTCATCTGCCATTGTGGTTAAAATAGTTTATGTGGCGTACCTAACAAGTGGTATTTAGTTGAACTTAATAAAATAATAAGTCCTGTGCCTTGGTGCAACCATATTACTAGCATCTGTTCATTCTTGGTAAACCAAAATTATTTGAATCTCACATTAAAGACAAAAACAACTCAAAACACATTTGGAAGTAAGCATTGTAAAATAGGGAATGGATCTTTATTAGTTATTCCAAGGTGTAAAAACCAGTTAATTTTGCTACCAAGAATGAAGTCTAAATATGTATGATGCTGTGCAACGTCCTTTTGTGCACACTCCTCTTGTTAATTTTCTCTATTCCTCCTATAATTTCATAGAGATTATACCATTATTTATTTTAATTTTGATGACAAAAATCACTTTTTCACAGCGTTAGATACATTTCTTTATGAAACATAAAACTATATATGTGTTTGTATTTACTCTCACTTGGAAGAGAGGTACAGAAGGTAGCCTTGTAGATAAGGTACAGGACTTCAGAGGCAGCAGATCTCTCCTTCTGTGCTGCTTTATGTATTTTGTCTTTGACCTTAGGGATAAAAGTTAATGTGGTTCAGTTTCTTTCCTTATCTGTAAAATAGTGATATAAATATGCGCCTGTCTTGCAGAAACACTGTTTACGGTAAGTTGTTTCCTCTGGCAGTAAACTGCCTGACACATACTGATTGATAGTTATTTTGTGTATTACCCCTTAGAGAACACTATCAATATGAAATCTAGTCAGTTAAGAGTGTTCTTTCACAACACGGATTAACTGACCTCCATTTGCACTGTTTGTGATGCCCTTGAAAGGGGTAATTCCACTCCCACACTGCAGTCGATGTGGCTGGTTGCGTGATCAGCCAGGTCTGGAAAACGATCTGACTGAAAACTAACCTGGCAAAACTCAAAACCACAAAAATACTTTTGGCTAGTCCCATTTGCCTGTCTTGCTTGAATGCTGGAAGGAGGGAATGTACAGAAACTCACAGACTGGGACGAAAAGGAAGGCAAGAAAGATTGTGTTTTTGCAATAGTATGCGGATTTAGTTTGTCTTAAACTGACCATGAAGCTTCACCTTAGAGCGAGTATGTTATGGCAGATTATATACTGCAAGTATCTATCTATTGAAGATGTTCTGATGCCAGTTCGTGAGCTTGCAGTTACATTGCTGTTCTGCGCTGTCTCAGCGTTGCTATATAAAAGACATGTGCAGTCACTATGGTGCAAGTGATTGCACAAAAGAAGAGCTGTCTGCAGCAGAGTCAGTTGTGTTCAGAAGTATAAAATGCATGTTGCATTTCAGGTTGGCTCTGAGACAGTGGGAGAAAAAACACATTTTACTTTCATGTCCACTTTAAACAGATGTTGACAATTTAAATACTTCAGTAAATCATGATTACATCTGGATGAAGAAAGAATATAGATTTTTTAAGAAATAAGATACTGTGTTAGCATGTCTGGCCTTGTTTATTTAGTGTTTATATTGTAGTCTTACAGAAAAGCTTACAGGGCTGGGCCCTGTGGGATATATAATAAATATCCCCAAAGGGTTTACAGGCTCTTGAGTGTGTAGCAAGACTACACAGGCCCAAGAGTAAGCAGCAAAACAGATGAACAAGCAGCTGAGGGCTGGTAAAAGTGTGAGCAAGGTAACGAGGACAGTTACATGTGCAGAAACAGTAAAAAAACTACAAGCACATATATAGTGCCATCTTTGCAAATGAACTGCACAGTGATTCAGCTTTGGTCACATCTGGAGAATGTCACTGGACACATGAGCACCAGGTGGCCAGTGTGGAGATTTTGCTGGAGTTTAATATGGCATCATGCCTCGGAGCACTGTCAGTGGGCTGGGGCGATTTACACAGATCCCCTGTGTTGTAAAATCACTTTTAAGGTGTAGGTGGAAGAGAGTGGAAAGCTGCCAACAGCTGTGTGTTCTGGTTTTGGTTGTTTGGGGTTTTTTTTGTTAAGATCTTGAGGATTATATGTTTCATTCGGTTCCTGTTTTATTTGTAATTATGTAATGCTGCAATAAGAATACATAGTAAGCTTTCAGACAGGCACTGTGTTCTGCGTACCAAAATTGGTAGTTCAGCTTTCATGAAATGTCCTCCCAGAGCCATGGAAGTTGCTTTTCCCAGAACAGGGTCAAAATGAAGGTGAAATAAATGGTGCTCCTGTGGTTCCTAGCCCAAGCTCTGGGGCTTCTCGTACCAGTCTTTGCGATATCGCTGTTTTCAAAGGGTGAACCCCAACAATTTTAACAAATTGTTCCACTCTGTGGAGAAGGTTGCTATGGAAATGAACAGCTAACATCTCTAGGAACTCTACTTAAGAGCACCATGTAAGGGGGGCAAAGGGGGAGTGTTAAAAAAGAAGAGCGTGCAGGGGATTAACATCTTTCTATTGTGCACCATTCCCATGGACTTCAGAATATGGCCCACTAGATAGAGATTTCCAAGGGAAGGGGGGTGTGTTTCAGTCCTTTCTATGGAAATTTAATGCAACTTGAATTAAACAAGATGCAAGCAAATTATTTTGAAAGTGTTCTCTGGGAGTAAGCTTGTATAGACAGAAACATCTGTATTGAATTATTTTTTGTTAATAATGTCTAGAAGCAAGATGTGATTATAATGGAACTGAAGAGGTTATTGAAGCATAACGCTTTAGATGTTTTTTGGGGATAGTTACAGTTTGCCCAAAACCTGAAGCAACTGTGGTGTTCAGAGCATTTGGATGGAAAAATACTGCTATGGCAACAAATTACTTTTATATTCACATAAAGCAAAAATAGATCTCTCTCTCCCTTTGTGGGAAGCACATATTTTAAAGTGCATGAAAGATTAAAGGTGATAGGCAGAAACAGCTGCATGAATATATTTTCATTTTTCTTCATTTGGTTTATGCATATTTCTGTATAAATCTGAAATGCAGAAATAATTTACAGCTAGAAGCACTTTGCAGCAAGAAATTAGAAACAGCTTAGGAAAGGGGAAAAAGTATAATATAGTCAGAACTTCTGATTGCAGTGTAGCAGCGTCAGACGTTAATTGATTAAAGCAAAATATCCCCAGTGTCATTCAAAGAGGAGGGAGAGAATCGTCTCTCTTCTGCATACACCCAGCAAAGATGCAATCGCTTTGTGCCCATGATTTAAGAAAGAGATAATGTTTTTTATTTTTGATCAGTCAGGCTCCTTGTCAAACTCAAGAAATAGACCTAGTGGCAAGATTATTGATTGCTTCATTTTAGCTGTGTGGTAGTGTGGTTTGAGGGTATTTTTTTTTTCTATTTAGAAAGCATGCAGCTTTTACTTTTGTGGGGTGAAGAGCTTCTGACACATCTATATGCCATGATGCATGCCACCTGCAGAAGTATAATATGTCTACATTGATACGTAAGGTCTATCCTGAGGTGCCCTGTCAATTATTCTAAACCACGTGAGCTGTCTTACACCATCTGTATCTCTGTTCATAATGTGCAGCAGAGCAGCCCACATTTTGTGCTTCTTAACTGCAAAATAGAGGCCTCCTGAGAGGTGGTGTGTGGATTTCTTGGGGTTTTTTTTCCTGCTGGTCTCTTCATTTGGACAACAGGGAGAGGTACAGGAGAATTGGGGGTCAGAAATGAGGTGTATGAAGGAGTTTGTGGAAACATTCACTTACTGACCTTCCATTCTCAAACTTTTTAGCCTAAGCTGAACTGAAGGAAGAGGCAATCAAGATGTGCATTGGGTGAGTTGAAAGCATGGTGGTTTCAGACTGAACTCTCTTTAGGGCAAATATAGAGGTTTATGGTATAGATAGATCTGTGGACCTGGCTTTGAAGGCCACTTTAAAATTTACCCAAAGTACTGAACAGTTCAAGGAGCATCACATCCTTTCTGTAAATGCCCAGAGCACAAGAGGGTCTGTGAAGGACCTGAAGGGACCACTAAACTGAAGTTCATACTGTCCATGCTATGAGAGTTGTAGAGGACATTGTAGGGTGAGGAAGGAAAGGCTCTAAATGTAATGGATGTAAGAAAGGGAAATGGAAGGATCAGTGGATTATTCTGCATCCCTGCAATACCTCATCAGCCGTTTTGGTACTAATTAACAAATAGGAGGGTGCTATAGAGCAATTTGAGGCAAGCTGGCTCACATTCAGATTAGTCAGAGAGATGTCTTTATCTAGGAGGTCTTCCAAACCATGTGGTACTTGGCTGTGGGTCTCCCTGCACTTCATGTGGTGCTTTTGTGGCCTAAAGACAAAAACATTATTTTTTGGACTCTTTTTCAAATTAAATGGCCTGAAATAATGTGATACCTGTTTCACAGCTCTCTGCAGCCTTGTTTGCACAGTATGACATAAGGTGTGTGGCATGCCCTGAGATGTTCCACCCCTGGTGCAGTTCAACCTCTGCAGACAGTCCCAGGAGTGAACTCTCTCCCAGGCTATCCCTGGGTGTCAGGGAGAGAGCAAGGGTAGCCCAAAACATGCTCTGAGAGTTAAGCAATGTGAATGAGCAGAGATCCAATCCTTTAGCTCGGTCTCTGTCTCACTTCAATGCTGTGCTGGCACGATTTTGACCATGCTTGTACTCATAGACAATTCCTGGCTATGCCTCAGGAGTAGGCACGAGCCAGGGACTCTATCAGTGGTCAGTATGGGTGCAGCCATCCAGTACAGAGGGGTAAGAGGGTTTTGCATGGCTGTTCTGTCTCCCTTGGCTGTTGTGTCCCAGTTGGCCTCAGTGCCAGCACAGTTCCAAGCACATTTAATTTACTGCTGTTGGCTGCAATACTAATGCCAGTAGACATGGTCCTATGGTCAGAATAACCCAAAGAGTTGTATCCTATTATGGGTTTAGGGGTTTTTTTGGGGGGTGTTGGTTTCTTTTGGTTTTTTTTTTTAAATCTCTGTGGCTAGTGTATTCTGGGTTTGGAAAGAAAATGGAGTTGAATGGGTTGTATCGTGGGACCCCGTCTGGATGAAATTTCAGTAGTTTATATTTTCTGGCAACAGTCAGAAAACATGCATTGGACTCCATCCACAGCTACACTGCTTCAAGTACATGAACTAGATATTTTAAAAGATGGGTATATCCACACAGTCCAAAATTATGCCTTTGAATGCTGTGTTGACATACCCTCAATTACAGAGATGCAAACTTGTTTGCATCAAAGAAACAGAAGTGGGCTAGAGATATTTTTGTACTTGCAACCCAGAAAGGGACCAGAGAGATGTGGCATGTTGCCCTTCTTTGATGCAGTCCTCAGAACTGTAGGATTCTGGGATTTTGCGTATTTTCCCTAATTTTTTGTGTGTGCAGCTGAAGTTTTACCCTCTCTGCCATGGGTTTTGTTGTGCTTATGGATGTCAAATGCAAATAGTCCTGCTTAGACTAAATCAAAAATTGCAGATCTCACAATGTCCCATGGTGTTCTTGCTGAGAAAGAAGGGAGTAGAATACATTTATTTTCATTTTTCATGTGTTTTTCTCTCTAAGAAGATTGAAGAAAGCATGCAGCATGATAGAGAGTGCACACATATATAACTGAGAACATGCCTGAAGTAATTCCCTGTATTTTGTAAAGAGAAGTGGGTCAGAATGAGGTATAAATCTCTCCTAATCTAATCTTAGTTGTTTACTCACTCGGTCCTGTCCTCTCCCTCTCTCTCCATCCTTAATATGTAGTTTTCTGGAGTCTTTCAGGCTCTGTTTTGCACTGAGTTTTTTCATTACTCAAGAATGAAGCATTGGATGTGACTGTTTTACCTCTCCTCTCCACTTGCACTTGAGATAAAGACAAGTATTTTAGTAGTAAGTGGAACCATTATCTCCCAGGGGATATTCCCACTGGTGGGATCTCTGCCAATGAGAAGTCAAACACAGTAGGTATTCACAGGTGGTGATTTTTCCTGTTTTGTCAACCAAAGTCCAGTGGCTGTTTCATTATTGCAGACCTTGCCGTGCATTACCTCTCACATGACATTAATAATACACCTGTGCATGATAAGTCTTCTGCATTAGGCATAAATCAGTACAGTGAAAAACAAATTTTGAAGAGAGACTGCTCTAGACTGTGACTGGTATATTCATTTATTCCTGTATTGTTGGTGTAATCTAACAGAATTGCTGCACAATGTTTTTGTTTAGTTTAGTTTAAGCAAGTTTTTGCAGAACAATGAACAAAGGAATTGGGGATTTATACATTCCATTATAAATACAGTGGCATTTCCCCGACCCTGTTTAGAAGAGTAAAGCTTCTATTTGTCTCCTGCTGATTCTGTAAACATGCACACAGTAAGTTCAGTAGAAATCCCTCAGGTATCCCAGTGTCAGACCACAAAGCCATTTCTGCCTTTTAAAGAAAATACTACGTTTCAAGGAACAGAGACTTTGGGGAATATTCCTTTGAAGTAGAGACTTGATGCAGCAATGCAGATGTAAAGAACGGAAAGGCTGGGCATGGAACTGAAAAACCAGCAAAATAAAAAGACAAAATATATATTTGTATACCTTCTGAGTTTAGTTACCTTGGTAAAAATCTGCAGCATCTACAGAATTTCCTGGAATAGCTCAGATTAAAATATATACCTGCCTGAAGATAAAATGAACCACAGTAAACTAAGAGAGGAGAAACATTGACCTGTACTGAAGTGCAGCAGATAGTTAGGGAGGAAAACAAAATGTGATGATGAGGTTTTCTTTCTTTTTTTCATAAACATTAGTTTTTTGAATTAATTCAGACCCACTAAGACGAAGTTAATTATTACAGAATCCAATTACTTATTTCATTTCCTAATTTCCAAAGGATACACAACTCATCCAGCTGTGTTGCCTTGTAGGCTGGTCATTCCTTTCCAAAGTATTTTCTTAAAATGCTGGCTGATTTTAACCAAAAGGACAGCCAGTTATCAGGCTCATCAGTATCATCCTCCAACACACTTGTCAAACTCAGTGTATGGGTAGAGGAAAGAAATCCTCAGGTAGTTGTAGCTGAGCCTCTTGCCATTTTGACAGGCACTGACAATTGGATCTTTCACTTGCATTTCCTGCCCACTGGGGCATATATATGGGTGTCTGTGATGCAATGGGACACGTGGAGCACTGAAATTATGAGGTTCAGACAAAACAGATAGCGGAAATCTGGTTGCTACACACAGAGATAATAGCTGAAGCATAAAAGAGTAAGGTAAGGGGGGCATAAGGTAAGTACAGTTCAGTATTGGTGCCTGTGTTATATATCAGGCACAACTTACTGCCTGTTGGACAGTCCTCAGGGCTTTGTAGGCATAATGGCACAAAGTCATGGCAGAAAGTGTTTGAAGGATGGAAATAATCACCCCTGCTTGTACCATAGAACTGAATTTTATTCTGTTGGCTAGAATTGGTGCTGAACTGCAGAAACAGCAGAGGACTGTGATGAAGCAAATTGCATCTCCCTCCTGCTGAGCTCTAGTAGTTTTACAGTATATTACAGCCTGAAAACTGCTGAAACCTGCCCTGTGTCCTTAAAGAGAAGATCTCTCAGCCTGACACTGGCAAACCCAGCACTTTTCAGCTGTGTTCTTTCCCAGTTTTGGTAGGTTGCTGTTCCCCACTATAAAGACTTTTGGTATTCATAAAGCATCAACAAATAGAATCTTCAACAAGCTGGTTTGTTTCTCAAATTAGAGTTTGGATTTGGATTTGGTTGTGTGGGATAAATTCTCATCATTGCATAATGAGGACAGGGCTGGTATTGATTTTGTATAATTTTCATATTAGCTGTACAACTTGAAGTCGTAACTCTAACACTCTTGGATTTTCATTCATGTGATTGAGAAGACAGGGGCTTTGTTTTTTTCTCTTTCAAAATATTTTTTGAAGGTTTTTCCAAACTTCAGCCTTCTGAAAAAGTATATTTACTGAATATTTTTCTCTAATTGGCTTAACATTTGGAAGCCAGTATTAATTGAAATTTCACACTCTGCAGAATTCTCTTTGTGGCTCGCAAACAGGAAGCAAAATTTTAAAGCTTTGTGTGAAAAAAAACCTGTGATACGGTATCTGGAGATGAAAGCATTCAAAGTCCAGATTTCAAATCCCATTGCAGCAGAATATTTACTTGTCAGATCTTGCTTTTTGTCAGTGTTGAAATGCATGTAATTTCCTGCAAGGGAGGGTTGTGGAATGTGAGGCCGCAGCAGTAATGAAGGAAATTTGTATGGTGGTTGAGCTGATGGTGGAAATGTGAGAACTCTGCATTGTAAAGGCAACACAATGCCAGCATTAGCATTCAGATGAAATTTAGGCTTCTGTGAAGAGGCTGTCATCAGTCAGTTGGTTGAGATAAAACCTCAATGTGGTCATGCACCCTGTGAGCAGCTCTGCACTATTTCAGAGGTGGAAGTGCAAGTACTTTTAAGAGCATCAGGCACTGTTCATCCTTGGCATGGGGTCTCATCTTCTCTAGCACAATAGTTTTTGGTTGCTGGTCCCTGTCTACAGGGGCATTACTTTAACTGATTTTGGTTTTATAAGATCCTGCTAAAAAGGGCAAAGGGCATTGTATAAATTCAGAGCTTAAAATGGATAAGCATTCACCTTCTAGTAGTAGTAGTTCTTGTTTCATAGTTACAGCAGCACTTTTGGGTTGCTTGGGGTGCTTCAGGTGCCAGGCCATGGACTGGGTCCCTGTTGTGCCAGGCAGTGGTAATCCATGAACAGAAGAGCTTACAGTTCTCCTCTGTAGTCTTTTGCATGTGAACATGAATGACCGTGCTCCAGGATCTGGGTTTTTCCTTGGCATGGTGCTGTGCCCAAAGAAGGAAAACTGTACTAGCTCAGCTAATGCAGTAATTCAATTTCCAGTGCAATCGTATTACCGTTGTATAACTGCATCAGAACAAATATTTTATAAGGAACATGAGCAGAGAGCAGTGTGCTCACGTCTACCACAAAGGTGGTCTGGGCTGTGATTCAAGAAACAGCACAGAGTTGCTGGCAGGCAGAGGAATATAGGAAACAGGGAGACAATTCTGGGTCAGCAGCAGTCTCAGACAATGGTCTAAACACTGCCCATTACTTCATGGTGTCCAGATGGATTCTGTACTCATTTCCCAGCCTTCACTTGGCATACTGCATGTCAGGAAGACAGGGATAAAGCTGGATAGATATAGTCTCTTCAATGCCTCACTGCCTCCTTTTGATTCAGCATCTTTGTGCATCTGCCTGCTCATGCACACAGGCCCAAGGCAAAGGGAGTGGGAAGTGGAAAAAAGATGGATTTATGTCTGCTCAGAGAGAATGTCTTCATAGCAATGGCCACATGGTTTCTTAAGATTTGTTCTATGACAGGAAAATAGGCAGTTTGTTTCCCCCAAATAAAAAAGATGCAGGGTTACAATGATTTTAACACAGTATCTCAGCTGGAGCCCAGGGAGTTCTCATTTGGCCTCCACCATGTGGAGGCATTCTACTAAGTGTAGGGAGGTGGTGGAAAAAACCAATCTCTGGTCAACTGGCAAGCTTGAAGTGGTGTTTGCTGTCAGGTCCTGCTGCACCATCACCCACCTGGAATCCCCAGTGTATGTTTCAGTCTGGGGACAGCATAGTTCACAAAACCTTTGCCGAGTAGGGGGGAGTGGCAAAATGAAAACTAGAATATAGCGAGCTGCTAGAAATCATGTTTCTGTAATGTATTCGTGTTCTTTGAAAGCGTCTTCAAGCTAGTGTGGAAAGAAAAACAAATGGACATAGGTCTATCCTTCTGAAAAGGGTTGATGAAAAGTTTTCACAAGAGTTTGTGAGTAAACTTAGAACACACAACAGCGATAGAAGAAGTCTTGTCATGGATTAAAAATAGAGTAATACCTAGGAAAAAATGGGTGTGGAAATAAACTGTCCACTGTAGGCAGGCAGATGAGCTTATGGTGCTTTGTCCTATGAGCTGAAACAATGGGAAACGTATTCATAGGTTAAATAGCCAAATAATGCTAATGACATATATAGAGCTAAATGTAACCTTTCAGATAAGTAACTGGGTGACAAGGCAGACTAAACATTTCCATTAAAAATATGAATTTTTAAATAGTTGAGCAGTTTGGAGAATTACCTCTTTCCTAGTTTATATGTGTACATAAGCTGAGCCATCAGGAAGCCAGACTCTTAGAGATAAAGGTTTTTTTTTGTCTGCTGAGACTGTGTCAGCATGTGCCTGGTCTTCCCAGAAGATGTCAAAACTGCAGGATTTGCCTGGTTGGTTTGTTTTGCAAGGGTTTGGATCTGAGCACACGTAGGCAACCTTGTTCAAACCTCTTCAGAATCACACAAGAGCTTGTGATGGAAAACAGCAAACTGCAGGAGCACAGGGCAGGAGATGGAAGTGAGGGGAAAATAAGTTATCTGGCAAATGCTTAGAATTCCTTCTCTATTAATATTCTATATTTAACAGCTGGGCAATTGCTTTCTCCTTATTGACAAGCCTATTGCCTGGCCAACATTGATTAATTTAGAGGACAATTATTTTCCCACTGATATCAATGAGATCCAACTAGGGCCTCAAATACTTCTGTGTAGGATTGGTGTCACAGCAGATTTAATAAAGCTGGCATTTATATTCCAGGGAAGAATTGAACAGCAAGATACAGAGGACGCAACACAGTCAAAAGTCACAAAGAACAGCTAGAAACAAGATAAGAACAGAAAATATGTCATAAAATGGAATTGAATTAACCTATTTTTGTAGAAAGGTGGCAAACATTTTTGAAACAAAGGACCAACCATGTAGTGTGAAAAAGTGTAAAAGGCTAATTTAAAATGAGTAACTTTATTTTTAAACAAAACTCTTTTTTTAAAGTTAAAAACATATAATACATACCATGTCAGTAAGCATATTCTGTGACATTTGTCATGTGGCTGCCCTTTGTTGTTTGTGGTTTCATTCAAACTGGGGCAGGAGAAAGGAGAGAGAGAAATCTCAAATTTATTCTAAGTAGGATGAAAATAAAGATATCCAGGAATTCAGGAGGCCAGAGGTATTCTTCTCCTCCCTCCTGCGGGGCTGCCATGGTGTCCCATAAATGTTTCCCCCAAGGTTTCTGGCATTGCAGCTCCAGGCAGGAGACACCTTTGGCTTTTGCCAGTGCAGCACTTGCTTTCTGGGACACAGCTTGGGCCTGCAGAAATGTTTATGAGCCATTACTGACATAATGTGATTGAAATTAATCTTGTTTTATCTGTTCCAGTTAACGATACTTTAGAATTCGGTAGTCAGTAGAGAATAACTACGCTTTTAAGAATTTTCAATTTTCCAAATGCATAACTTAGAGTTTGTAATTAAAAGAAAGGCACCTTTACTTTCTATGAAATACATTTTTGGGCTTCCCAAGATATGAATTATCCTGAAAGACCGAGCATCTTATAATTAACACTAATTTACATGCATAGTAGTGCTCTGTGCTATCCATTCATCCATGTGTCTCAGAATCTTTACTGCTAAGAGATAATTGAAGCTTTTCTATAGTACAGAAAGAAGGGAGGGGTGAAAGAAAGGTGTCTTGTCCTATCTTTCTGGCTTGCAGTCCTACAAACTGGTAAGTATATGTTCTGTGTTGGTTCTGCATCTGCTTCATGAGATGTTGTCTGTGGCCCCATAAACAACCTTGGCCCCTCCCAAGGTCATTCTTGCCATGGAAGATCACTCATGCCATGAGAGACATAAAGATGAAGGTATGCTGCCTGTGCCCAAGCCATGAGGATGGGACCACACTGCTTGGAGGAGCCCCCTATGCAAAAAAGGTCAAGCTCTGAAGTCCCCAGAGTCCTTTCAACAGAAATGAGAACCCTTCAGACAACTTACAGATCTGAAACTTCTATATTCTGTTATTGCAAAAATATTTTTTTCATGTCTTGTAGTAGGTCACTGGGAGTTTTATCTCCTGAGTGGACTCTGAAAGTTTTATTGACTTAGCAAGCTCTTAAAGGTCATGATATCAAATGTACCCATCTTTTATAGACATTTTCAATAGTCCTGGTTTCATCTAAGAACTGTAGGAGACAATTCTTCTGAAAAGCACAAATGACTGTTCTAATAGAGGACATATATTTCAGATTCCAGGAAGGTTTAATACCTGTCTAAGTAGCAAAGGTTTTCCCTTCCCCTAGAAGCTTGTATTGATGTTAACCTGCATGGAACAGATGCTTTGACATTGAACCTCTCTGATTCTTTTGCCAAATGAGAAGCTACAAGCCACTTCATTCACCAGCTGGTCATTATTTTATTGTATTTTCTTACTCCAATGAAGAGAAAAATGTGGAGGAAAATGATGAGATATTTTCTTTTGCCCATTTTTCCTTTAATTTCAAAATATAATGTAAAGAATTTTTGATACCCTACATCCTTCAGTATTCCTTAGACCAAGGACACAGGGTAGGACAGATTGCACTGGCAGGAGAAATACTATCCTTTCTCATCAGCTATAGTCCTGTCAGGGACATTGACATTTTCCTTTGACTTCAGAAGAGCCTTCTTTTTTTGAATTTTGAAACCATATTTATTTCAGTAGACTGCAATATTTTATTTTTTTAATCTTTTTGTATTTTTTTATATAAAGTGAACGGGCAATTGGTAGCTAGTTCACTCGGGAGACATAAATTACTAATAACTTCTATGAATTTTTTTCCCTCTCCTGTTGTGAAGCTTTAGTTTACTGATTTGTATATCAAAACTCTTTCAGAACATTCTTTTGCCTTTAAAACTTAATGCTCAGGACGCTGCAGTGCAATATGTCTTGTAACTTTTCAACTTCATACATCAACAAATGTATTTTTTTATAGATCACATCACGTTTGTCTGTTTATGAGGACTGATTTGTGAATTTTCTAATAAACAAAATACCTTCCTTGCTTGTATTTTAGGCTAATTTTTGCTAAAATCACTGACCTGGGTAGAAAGGAAGAGAGACCACTTTCTAGGTTTTATGCCAATCCAAAATTGCTTCATATCTCTGCTAATGTGGCTGAGAGATTTTGGTCCTTTGCTGTGGCAGGAATATATGATCCTGTCCTAATGAGAATATTGAGCACATAGGTATGAAGGTGTCTTTGGGCATTATTGGACACACACACCAGTAAAGACAGTATCTCCTGGCAAAGGACTCTCATGCCATGGCCTGCTGGCAGTAGGTATCAGCCATCCAACCCTATTCCATCCTGCTTTCTGCTGGAGTTGCTTGAGACAGCAGAGGCAAATAGTCTTCCAGAGCTGGCAGGTGTCAGGTGAAATGATGTTAGTGAAAAATGAACATGTTAGAAGGAATGTAGAATGTGAAATCGGGTTATGGGGTCAACTACAGTAGCAAGTGAGGAGGCAAATAGGTGACAGAGGGACCATGAGAACAATGCAACTGCCAGCGGAGTCTACCTTAGGGAATGAGTGACCATGGCTGGCTGAACTGGACTAGATACAGAAAGCAGAAGTTAACAGAAGATGACATGGAATTTCCCAATTTTAAAGTTCTGTGGGAAAAAAATTTATGAGATGAGGTGAAGATACTGAGTGTTCTTCAGGCAATAGCTGGAGAGTCTCTGACTCTGGGCTGCATACAGATTTTGAAAGCCAACTTACTACTGAGAGGCCAGGTCATTTATGCAGCTTTAAAAAAATGCAAACAGTGGATTTTTTTCTTCTGACCATGATGTAGAAAACAGAGCTCTTTCTTCCCACAGTTCCCTCCCCTCCATTCTATCTAGCACTTCATCATCCTTGATATCTCATTTCACTTCCACCCCCCACCACTTCTCCATAACAGCAGCTGGGGCCAGGACTCCTTTACCACAGAGAGCATATGTATGTATTTTGCATGGCTTCCAGATCTCTTGTACATCAAGGCTTTCATAGACCAGAATTCTATCAGCTTCTTGGCCAAAGAGCTTAAGACCTTCACCCTCATCAAAAGGGAAGGGGCCTCCTGAGTCAAGCCTGGGCTTCTACCCCATGAAGTGCAGAAAAATCCCATGAACTCACTGAGCAAAACATGGTCATTACCTTAAGCTAGTCGTAGTTGCATGCCAGAGAACAGGATCCTGCTGGGATATTTGCAGGCCTAAGTTTGAGTCTTTGGTAACCCCACATTTCATTTTGACTGCCCTCCTTATGTTGTTTAGCGCTTTTACAAGGAGATGAGAACACTCTACAGATCCATCTTGTGCTAACTGATACACACAACACAGAAGGTCAGATGCACAGCTCAGGTCAGTCAGTAATGGGTACAAAGTTAGATCAGTTTAAGATTTGACCCATAGCATTTTGGCTAATATCTTTTACTATATCCATATCCTGGAAATAGCTACAGCTCACTGAACAGTTTTAAAGCTTCTATAAACCCAAGGAGTGTAGCCACTGCAGTGATGGCCTCAATAAAAATATGTTCAGTGCCAGATTATGAATCCAGTCATGCTGGTATAAAGCCAGAGTAATTCTTGGAGTTACTTTGGCATTACATTATCATGACACAGATCAAACCTTAGCTCACAAGTGGCTCCATATTGCTTTGAATTTTTTATAGATTCCCTTTTGTCTTGCCTGTTCTCTTTATATCATGCTTGTTTGGTTTGTCTTAAGAAAATAAGTCAGGATTTGTCCACAGTCCTTCCTTATTGTGTCTGGTCTGAAGTCAGTTGTAGAGGGTTTTGCTTTGTTCTGAAGACAAAAAGAAATAGCAAACAAGCTGCCATTCTTTTCTTTGTATTTTATGAGCTAGCAGCCAAGAGCCCCCATTCTTTGGATTTTTAAAGGGTTTTTTAAGTTTTATCATTTCTAAGCTGAACGATGATGCAAGGTGAACATCAGTTTGTCTGTTTCCATCCCAGCAAGAAAGACCCTGGGGCTGTGCAAGCTACTATTTGCAAACAGGTTAAATTCTGGAGGTCTGCAAGACCGGGGCCTTGAAACTCCAGTAGCTGTCAGAAGTAATTCTGGCCAGAGATGTCGCAGCTTTGTATCCAGCATAATTAAAGCAACCACTTGGAATTGTTTGTATGTAAGGAACAAAACAATAGGCATTGAGACTGTTATTGAAAGCAGCTGCAGGAGGGGAAGTTCTGCAGCCAGGATTGGGTAAGTAAATTGTGCTCGGGACATGTTAGTGTTGCAGTTCAAATTCTCATCATCCTTTCTGTGAGGCTGGAAGCTATTTTGCACTGCCTTCTACCTCTTCTGTCCCATTCTTCCTTCAAGTATAAGTTGTATTAAACGTGTGAAAGCAAATTTAGAAATATTGGAGGCCCCACTGTGATCCCACAGGTATCTGTGACAATGTAAACAGTCGTATGTACCACCCCTGTTAATTTGATGAGCTGAGGATTGTAAAACCAGCTAGGGGAGGCTATAGCTGGAATTCATTGTGGAAACTCTTGCCAGATTCAGTGGTGTTGGATGTATATATTTCATCTGGCTGCAGTTGTTTGCAATTAAATTCTTCCTGCTTAGCTGGGTGCAGTGCTGCACCAACCAGACTTTCATGGTGCTTGCTCTGAGGTAGAGGAGAGCAAGAACGAAGGGGGTGTGGGCCAGTCAGCTCAACAGAACTGCAGATTTAGTGTCAGTGGGGAAGAAGTGGAATTATCTAGAGACCCTCATGTGGAGTTGCATGTGGCTTTAACTTCAGTGCCTTTGTCTTTCCACTGGCTGTACAGAGTCTGTGGACTCCTCTCAGGTTCATACAGCATTGGTTAATATGGTTCTTCAGTGACCACCTCCAAGGGCGATCCATTCTGCTTCAATCCAGTATCGGGCTGTCTGAGTGGAAAGGATGAGGAGACAGAAGGAAATGTGAGATGTCTTCGTCTCCCTGGGATCTATACTGCAGTAGGTCCTTCTGAGGGGACTTCAGGGCAACATGGAATATCAATTCCCAACTTCTGCAGAGCAATTACAGAACTTCTCAGAGCACTTCATCAAGGAGTTGATGTCTCAGTCCCTCTGCCCCAGAGTGCCTCCTGATGACAAGGTAATAGGTAATCCGGGGTGAAAGCACCATCCCTTTTGAAGTTTGGGCTATGTCTCTACTGCTAAATATAAAGGCAAGGAACTGATCCATGCCCCCAAAACCAACCCTGACTGTTTTGAACCCTCACTGTTATGGGTCACCTTCTCATAGCAGGTAAGATGTAGAGAAAATAGTGAGACCACTGGAACCCAGGTCCAGGGAGTGAGCCAACAAAACAGCTGCATGGATGGCATTGATGTACCCAAAGGAGATATCTCTAGTGCTAAAGAGAAGCTTTAAAGCTATCAAAGGAGTAGTCCCTCACCCATAGGCCATGTGGCACATCCTGACTTGCATCCATGTTGCTTAGGACCAATTTATTTTGGAACAGGCTGGCCACATCCACACCACACAGCACATGCCTTTAGCTGTTTTCTGACTCCTAGATGATATTTCCATGGCCATAGATGATACATCTGTGTGGGTTTTTTCATTTTAGAAGGAAATATTATTAATGTGTATAAATACAAGACGAGAGGCTGTAAAACAGACAGAACTACGTTCTTCTCAAAAAAATCAGCTTGAACATAAGAAACATCTTTTTGCTGCAAGGGTAATTGAAGACTGGAAGAGGTTGCCCAGAAAGGATGTGGAGTGTCCATCTTTGGAGGTTGTTCAAAACCTGACTGGCCACGGTCTTGGGCAACCAGCTCTGGGAACCTGCTTTAAGCAGGGGGCTGAACTCAGCAGTCTCCAGAGGTGCCTTCCAGCCTCAACTGGGCAGTGATGTGGCTGCAAGAGATTTCTGAGCTGTGGCTCAGGAGAAAGATATCTGGACATCAATGAGTGACTGAGGTGCAGAATTTGGAGTAGTTTCCAACCGAACAGCAATGTGCCCAATTTTTATGTTCAAATCATTAAGCAAGTCAGGAAAGGATGTAGGGGTCTGTTTTCTGCATCTTACATGGGATCTATCTGCCTATACCCCAGTTCACATGGGTCATCTCCTGAAGTTAGGCCAGATCATACCACTACACTTTCTGCCTCCTTGTATTTTGGGCTATTTTTAGATTAGACCAGTAACAAATTTGAGCAGACATGGCAGAGCTATAGTCAGCAGGGCTGTGGCTTGCTTTCTAGACCTGCCTGCTGTGACAGGTACTTGTGTTTGCCATGGCACCTTCCCCCAAACTCTGTGGATGCTGTTGTTGTATTTATTCACCCTGTCATCCTTTCTCTCACTCCTTCATCTGCTGCCAGGCAGCCATTCTGCCATTTCGGGTTCTTGGCTGCCTTTTCTGAGCTGGATTTTCGGTGTGCATTGTGTAAGCACAATGTGGTAGAGCAGAAGAAACAGTGACAGGGAGAGATGCAGTTTAGAAAGGCTCTTCCAAACTAGACAGCTGTGTCTTTTCTAAATGTATGTGATGTCTTAATGATGGTCTAAACTAATGTGAAATCAGCTTATTGACTTCTGTTTCAGGACCTGATGAGGCTTCCATACCTGCTTTGATGTTTCATTTTCTCTGTATTTTTTTCAGGCTGCAGTTAAAAGAAGGTAGTAATAGAGGTGGAGAGAGGGGAAGCTTGTTAAAATGTCCTTAAATGAAAAGCTAAGGCATTAACTATTGTAGTGCCAAAATGCAGCTGTCATTAACAAAATTAAGTCCACCATTCCATTTGGCTAAAGGTGTGATGCTTAATTCCTTTTATTATTCAGATGCCTTGTTCATAATGTGGAAGTTTTAATGAAAACAGATTTATTTTAGTTCCATCTCTTTTGCTGTCTTGTTCTCAAGAGGGAATACAAGGCAAGGAGCTCCCATTTTCCCTCTGTGACAAATGCCCCATGGGCCAAGCAGGGAAGGTACGAAGTGGGAGCTTCCCCCAGCTGAATTGGCAAGACTCAGTCTAATCATTTGAGCATGAACCACACTGCTTTTCTCTCTACTTACATAAATCCGTAATACTTAAATCCATGGTCCTTCACTGTTGAAGTATTGCCAGTGGTTTCCAAATACAAACTCCTTATTAAATAAATGGGGATCAGATGACGTGAGTTAAGAGTGCGGATGACCAGTGCTACTATAGATTGTTTCTGTCTGAAGAACACAGATTTGTAAGGGAATGCTGGGTGCATGCAGGAAAGGATTACCAGGCACAGATGGCAGTGCTCATTTATAGCAGCAGAGCAAGGATGTAATAGTATTAACGAGTGAAAGGTCTGATTTTGTACAGGGGGGAAGTGAAACCCATCACATGGAAATGCAGGAGAGACAGTCACTGAGATGAGTTGCTGGCAATATTTTCCTGCCTAGTTCATTGCCAGCTGCAGTAGTGAAGAAGCTTGAGCTATTCCTATGTCAACTAGCATTTTAACCCATCTTTTGTCACTGCCTTCAGCCGAGGTTGGGGAAACAAAGAGGGAATAAGAGTATAACATTACGTTAGGGAATCTCACACGTCCATCTACATTGCCTCGCACACTGCCCATCATCTTGTGATCTACATGAGTCTACATGAAGGCCAAATGTGTTTCACAAACATTCTAAGAGCTAGTCAGACTGCCAGTCACAGTCTTCCTCAGCTTTATCTCCTTTACCCCGAAGCAATGGGCAAAACTATTGAGATGTGGCACTTCTGTGACACCTTGGGAAAAAAATTCCCCGTGGGAGATGGATCCATGTTAGATTCTCTATTAAATAAAACGTAAACAAGCCTATTTATATCCTCTTCAGGCCCATTTATAAAATCTGCCTTTATTCAGGATCCTTACTACAACTGTTGGGTCTACGAGGAAGGAAAAGAACAGAGTAAGAACTTCTCATGTCTGTTAACCCAAACTGGAAAGAGAGAATTGAGGTAGTACAAACACATGTATTTCCAAGCACATAATTGGCCACGTTGAAGAGACTATCAGGCTTTTGAGACTTCCAACATGTAAGCAATTTATTCTGACTCACTTACATCGAGATGGCAGCTGTGACGCTCTGCTATAGAAAAATACCTGGTGACTTGTTGATTCCAGAGCAAGCGTTACAGCTGGTTCATGGCATTCGGGTGGTTTCATCTCTTTTGTTTGCATGCTCTGAATCATTAAACCTGGGCCTGGTTTGCACCTGGGAAATTATCTGAGTTTTTGCAAACAAAAGTGTCGAAACCACATTTTTCTCTGAAAATACCATAAAACCTGGAAATATTTTTTAAGGAATTTTCCTTGCAACAGTCAGCTCACTGGGTTGTGGTCAGCATGTGTTTCCTGACTATCTGGTCCTTTGCCTTTGTTCGTAGTTTGCTCTTTTTTGTTAGTTTGTTTCTTTGTTATTAAACTGAAAGTTATATATCAAAAATTATTTTGCATGATGTCCCTCTTCTCATCAGTCCCTGAACTGCAAAATGGTGTCATGCATTGTTTTGTTCAGCTGACTAACTGCATCTACATCTATAAAATTATTCAGTCTTCAGTGGCCAGAGGCTCATTTAATTATTTTCTTCCCCTTAAATAACTCTTTAAATAAAACATTGCAAATGAAAATGAGGTTCATTGGTTATTGACTTTTTTTTTTAAACTGTTATCTTTCTGAAAATAATTCACTTCTTCAAGGTTGAAATTCTGAGTGTAAATATTAGCTCGATTAATGGAAATTGTATGTATAAAACCTTAAGCACAGTGCTGAAAATCATTCTTCCTCTTTGTTCCCAGGTACAGTCCCTTCTTCATACCTCAGGCTTGGTGGGGGAGGATTTGGTCATAATACAACTTAGAGAAATATATATTTTTTCACGGTCTCTGGAGCAAGGAGAAGGGAGTACTACATTTACAAGAACTTCAGTTTAACACTTTCAATTTTATGCTTTCTGTTTGTATAATCATGTCAATTCTATAATGGCATAAAGTAGCACTAAAACATTCAATCCAACATAATCCAATTACTATTTCACTCTCTCAGGCATGTCTTAGATAAGAGAAAATCACCAAGAGTGATTATTTCATGGATTCGCATGTATGCTTGGCACCATAAGTAAGCTGTGTTGTGATATTTGCCTTTGTTTTCCTGAGTAGCTGTTACTGAGAGGCTGTCTCAGTGCTCTAACATGTTTTAAAAGGTCATTTCATAAGCTATGAAAGGGGCACACTAGTGACAAGCAAGTTTGGACATGTCTCAAAACAGAATTTGCAGGGTCAGTCTCTTCTTTGGGGGTATTTTTCTGCCCCCACTTAGTGTGATATCCCCTGAGCGTTCTCAGGGATGTGCAGGTGTGTCTCTAAGAGACACACCTTTCATTTTCTCTCCACATTAGGACTCTTCTCCAGACTCCAAGGCTACAAATCAGTCTCCACACTCCAGGTTTCTATGACGATAGCCCCAAAGCTCCACTATCTCCCAGCATTAGCTCTTCCCTCGTTTACCCATCAGATCCTGCTGGTCCTTCCAGGTGGGCTCCTGCTGCACTGGGAGCAGTGTTGGTTATGGGCAGTTATTGAAGCTGCCCTTCAAGGTTCACTTCCTGGGTTAGGTGAGCATGGTTCTCCAAAAGCTGTGCCTTTTTCTGAGTGAACACTGGCTCAGTCCCACAAATCCCATTCTTCACTGCCAGTTTTTCCTTCCTGCTTCTCTTCTGCAGGTAACCACTGACCCAGAAACACCTGTGACATTGGGGGGATTTGGATAAGCACGTGCCAATCTTATTCTGTGAAGGCACATGGCTTTGGGAAGGTGGAAGAGCTGCAGTGCTGCTGCCTCTCAGCCCTGTAAAAGGGTTAAGGATAAGGCCAGTAGGATGTGCTGCAGGAACTGGGAGGCTGTGGGAAGGTTTTACTGCGCTATGGTGACAATAATACAGCATTATGAGGAATTCCCAAATGACTGATTAACTGTCAAATTGTGATGCTGTGCCCATACACAATGGTATCTGGGAAAAATGCAGCAAGGCAAACTAATTAAAACACTAACCTGGAGTTACTCGATGGCTTTGATTATTTTATCCCCCCTTCTTTTCCCCATTTTTTCTCATCCTTTAAATTTCCTTCTTTGCCCTTCATTTCCCCCTTTATTATTTATAACATTCGCACTATAGGTAGCAGAAAAGCTGTCTCAATGCAGTTGAGGTGTAATGTGTGTATAAGGTGGGAATGATGATGGTGCAAGTGGCACAGAGAGGGAGCAGAATTAAGCAGACTTTCCAAATGCACCATCATCAAAACACTCATTTAACTGAGGGGAGGAAAGCATTGCCATCTTTTTCATAAGTACTAGAAATAGTGTGTTCCTGGAGGTGTTGATTTGGATTTTGAGCTACAGTTGGCCAGCGGTTATGTTATTTGCTGGCACTAATTATTGCAGAACTTAAGCTGATCTTGTTTCTGAGGAAGCTCAGCTCAGCTTGGCAGCTCCACTGTTTTCTCTCCAGCCAGCAGCAGGGAGGGCTCAGTGGCACCAGGACGTGTCTCTGAAGAGCATTCTCCAGCTCTTCCATGGCATGGCACACATGCATGGGGCTGCTGAGGGGCCATGGTAGAGTGGTCTCAGCTCACCAGGCCCAGCTTGACAAGAGCCATTGCATAGCCCTGGGCAGCTATGCCTGGGCTGCCACCACTCAGGAGCAGAGAGAAAGACCGGGAGGGATTTAAATTCAGAAATTACTGGTTACATGTGGGAGCTCTCTGATGGCATGCCCTTCTAGAAGACTCTCTCTGTCAAAAACAAGCTTATTATCAGTTCGCAGAGCAGTTGAGTAAAATTGACATCATTAGGTATTATCCAGTGTGAAATTATTTAGAATTAGAAAGCCTATTCCACTCAAAAACAATTTTGTTTAAAATCTAAAGATAAATTTTAGGCACTTTTAACACAGCAGATGCAGCTGTGCCAGAGTAGAAGACGATGAGCTCCTGCTCTCGATGAAGAAGTCAGAGCCCCCTCCACCAGCTGCCTGTGGTACCCCCTGGGGAGTGTAGCTGTGGGGCGCCAGGGCTCCCCAAATTGTGGGGCACAGTCTGCATGAGGCTTACATCCCACACGAACAGTCAGAAGCTTCACAGCATTCAGGAATTTAATAATCACTTATGAACTCAGAAGTTTTTAATGGCTTTTAAACTCAAATTTAATTTCACTTTCAATCAAGTGGTGTCAAATTTAGCTAAAGATTAGGTGACAGGCAGGCAGGCTGAACTGCTGCTCTGTACCTCTTCATTTTGCTTTCCTGCCAGCCCCTGATGAATAAAATATTTTTTTTATATATTATTTTGCATAAAGGTAGAGGTGAATGTGCTCAAAAGAAAATATCTGCCTTCCCCAAAGCCGTTGTAATGCAAGTGACCAAACAAGACCAATGTAAAATGCCATTGTTTGACATTTGCAGCACTAAATATCCAATTTTGTGTTGGGGAGAAAATGTTTTTTTATTCCTGATGCATAGCTTGATTTCTACGTTATTTTCTGGCTTTTCCCATCACTAACACAAGGATTTGACAAATGATAGAGAAACTGCAAAGTCTTTGGGGTTCAGGTTGTCATGTATAAATAATGTTTGAACCTAAGCCAAGTCCCCAGAAATTATTTTCCCCCCACCCCCCAGTACAGATCGGTGGGCATTCCTCTTTGCTTTTTGCTCTTGACTTTTTTCTTGCTTCTGCAGTGTGAGTCGTAACCAGCTTCCCAGGATTGTCTGAACAGTTTTACTCAGTAAACTCAGTGGCTTTTCCCTCAGACATCTCTCTGCTCTTTCCCTCTGGTGCGCTGTATTTTATATGGTTTTCAGTCTGTTGCACTAAAAGCAGTAACTGGAGTGCAGACATGCATTTTGTGTTTCACGGCTTGGTAAGTGTAGGAGATGGGCGTTCATGGCTCCTCGTGGTGAAGATGCTGATGGTATGACTGCTGGGCACCCACCTGACTGGGCTCTTCCTCCAGCCTCCCACACAAAGGGTTACTTTCTTATCAGAACATTATAGAAAATGCATTTTAATAGTGCTTTGCAGAATTGGACTGTTACATTTCAGAGAGTCCAGACCATTGCCCCCACCTTTGGAGCTACCATTTTAAAGCAAAAAATGTAATGCCATTCTTAATTCGAGGTGGGATTTAATCCCAGCCCCCGTTGCATCTCTTTTGCTCCTGTTCCAGAGGAGACACTATTTTGCACACAACACTCAGTGTTGGGTTTTTTTACATTTAATGGGTTTTTTTGCCTTATTTTGAAAAGGCATCTTGCTATGTGCTTTCTCTTGCTAGGTGCTTTCATATGCGTCTTCTTTCTTATCCTGGTAATTAAGTGTCTGGAGCTGGTAGCAGTTTCCAGGCTGTCCCTCTGCCTAAGTGAGCTATCCTGAGCGTGAGCCCAGAGTTAAACAGACACCACTCTGTTCTCCTTACTCCTGTGATCTTAACATCAATTCACCAGTTATTATTTCCTCCTGTCAAATGAAGCAATAGCAAAGCTTTGAAATGATGTTGCAGCTTTTTGAAAGAACAATTTCCCCTCCTTCCCTAGCCTTCTTCTGCCTTCCCCTGTATATTTGATAGTACATCAGCTTCCTCTTGAAATGATCCCCAGTAGAGCACTTCAACTATTTCAACCAGGATTTTTCTGAAGGTATTTTTTAAAAACCAGCTTCTACAGCAGAGTTTGGTTGTAATGAAGAACAATAAAAAAAATTTTTTTGGAAAATCCTGCTGCCAGTTTCGTACGTACTAATGCACATGGTGAACTGTGCCTGGACTATCTACCAGTGAACTCAGTGGGTGGTATTGTGTGTGCACACACAGAGAATGAAGCACCTGTGTAAGTGCTGCAAGGTGACAGCTTTAAATCTCACTAGAAACCCAAAGGATATACACTGCAGTGCAGGAAAGGCTAAACCAAGGCAATTCACGATCATCATCCTCTTGGGGTTTGTTTTTTTTTTTTTAATTATTATCTGTGTTTCTAGAGATGTGGTTGTTTAGCAACACACATAATGAAGAGAACAAAGATGCTCTTCCAAAGAATTTCTTCACCCCACTCCAATACTTGTCATCACTTTGATCTAGCCAGGACATTCAGGAAACTTGCAGTCTGGGAAATTTCACAGTGATGCTGAGTGAATATCTAATATGTCAGAAGGCACCAAGGGCTTCACGATTTAATACTAACACAGTTTTTCAGATTAATAAATGACATAACCAAAACCACTCCAGAATTAGTTTCTGGCTGTTACTGCAGCATTGAATGTGGGCTTAGCCTGCTCTAGTGTTTCTCTTTGATGTAATTGCCTAGGAAATTGCAGAACAATAGTCTTTTGAGTTGACAGGATTTAAAATGCTTATGGGTTTGAAAATAAGGACCAGATAATGACTGCATCAGGAGTCAGATTAATGGCCAGCCTCCAGTGCAGGGATCTTGGATGAGATGCTTGTCATTGATAGCTTTGACTCAGTGGAGAATTTATTGTGAATGGAGTTGTTTCCAGCTTGTGGGTGAGGCAGGAGCAGCCTGTCTTGGTGGCCCAAATCTTCACATAAATCAAAGGAAATCCTGGCATGGACAGCATATGTTCAATGAAGTTCACAATTTTTACAGCCTGCCTGTACAAAGCTTCATGGTGAACTGAATAATGGCTTGGGATGCAATAGGCTATTCACAATATCACAGGGTTTTCCTGGGGGCATTACTAATACCAACGCATCACACCAATCCAGAACAGCTGAAAAAAAAGATGCTTGGAAAGCTGGAAAGATTTTTGTGCACAATAATGCACCGTGTCAATGAATTGTGCAATGAGAAGTCTGTAAGCATGGATCTTTCTGGGCGCTGAATGTAGCAGAGGAGAAATGATGCCTCTTTGAGATTTTCTTTCAGACTCTGAGCAGCTTTAGGTATTCCTCATCATTTTCAGTTGCTGTTTTTTAAGATGTGTCTGTAAGCAAAGGACTCAGAAGTATCTTTTGCAAGAGTAGATTGAAAGAGGGTGGAAGACATTATGAAACTAAAGTTAACAGCTTCCAGAGTATAACAAGGTAAGCAACTAATAAACATTGAGTTGTAGGTCATAAAATTACTTTCAGATGTATATAAGAAAACAATACATTGTATAAAACCACAGAATAGATGACCTTTCTTCCTTTAAAAACCTCAGCAATTTCTCTTTAATGGCAACATAGTATTTGGAAAAACTCCTTCCTAAACAGTGTCATACTACTCAACTTCAGGAAATGTAGTTTAGTAACAAGAGTTTCAGCACTTGTTTTTCTCCTCTCCCTTTCTGTAGGACAGTTGCAGAGGCTGAAATGAGTTAGCCTAGCCTGGCGGTGATGGAGAAGGAGGAAGCCAACTTGAGAGGGCCAAAGCTGAGCGGTTTATTTCAGAGCAGGAACCAGGTAGCCTGACTGCTGATACTGGTGAGTGGGGTTATTTATCACGCTGCTGATGACAGTCTTAAGTATTTCCCCTCTCTCTATCAAGCAGTATTTGTGGCAGAAGAGTTTGGAGCTTATCAATCAAACTGAGGAATCAAAATGGCCAGAGTGACTATCAGTTTTGACTCCCACTTTGGCCCACCATTCACAGGTATATGAAGACAGTTTGACTCTTTCTGGTATCCAGTAGGTCAAATACACTGAAGCTAATTTTATTACGATGTTGTTAGTGCATGCTAGTGTTCTGTATTGGTATGATAATTCTGGAATTTGGTGTCTTGTTTAGCTCTAACCTCAGGTATTGCATGAGGCCAATTTGAAGCAAGTATTATGACACTGTGCTGAGTGCTTTGGGGAACAATGTGTGACAGTTTTCATTCCCTGAAGATCTGAGAATGTCTAAATGGTACAAGGGAAGCCTCTGTGCTAGCTTCAGCACCTGAACTAGAGGCAAATAGATGCTTGTTGGCCAGAGGAGATCTGGGCATTAGCTCGTCATTTCTACATGTTTAGGTTAGACTTCTAAAACGCTTTTTGAGCCTGTAATCCTGTCCAGCCACACATATGTATGGTCTCCCCAGTATAGCATGGGAACATTTGTGAAAGAGGAAAATTATTGAGGGTTGGGCTAATCACACTAATTTTTTGGGTGTCATTCATACTTCACTATATGCCTTTCCTAGTTTATCACAGCCTAAATGCTGGGAACTATATTCCTACCAGATCTTGGCAGGTTTTGCAATGTTTTCAATGTGGACAAATAAAATGCATACAAAGAACCAGCACATTGAATTTGTACCAATGATGCCACAGACTTTGGACTTCTTTAATGCTGTAACTTAAGCTCAGGCTTGGCTCCTGGGCTTTGGCCTGCAGAGGCTGCTGGCACACTGCTGCAGTGTCCATGGACAGAGATGAGTTTTGTGTGAAGCACAATTAAGGAAATGTTTTCAGCGACTGTTGTTTGGTTTGTACTGGAGCCTTTCCTTCCAGAAATGTAAACCAGAAAAAGTCACAGAATCACAGAACGGCAGGGGTTGGAAGGGACCTCTGGAGATCATCTAGTCCAATTCCCCACTGCCAGAGCAGGTTGCACAGATTCACAACCGTGTGAGTTTTTAATATTTCCAGAGTAGGAGACTCCACAACCTCTCTGGGCAGCCTGTCCCAGTGCTCTGTCACCCTCACAATGAAGAAGCTTTTCTTCATATTCAGATGGACCTTCCTGGGTTCCAGTTTGCACCTGTTGCTCCTTGTCCTGTCACTGGACACCACTGAAAAGAGTCTGGCCCCATCCTCTTGACACCTGCTCTTTAGCATTGATAAGATCCCTTATCAGTCTTTTCTCCAGGCTAAACAGACCCTGCCCTGTCAGACTTTTCTCATATGAGATGCTCGTGTCACCTCACCATCCTTGTAATCTTCCACTGGACTTTCTTCATTAGTTCCCTGAGTGTCTTGAACTGGGGAGCCCAGAACTTCCCCTCTTTCTGCTCTTCCTTCTTGGAAAATAGATTCTAATATTAGCCAAGTGCTAGCACTATTTCACAGCTTCTCTTCTTGACTGGTGCTGAATTCAGAGATGGGAAGGAGCTGATAGAGCTCCAGCTTTTCTCTGGATATCTTTCTTTCATTCTCAGGAGATGGGATTAGCAGTTAATATTAGATGAGCAGTTAGGAGCAGGCTTCCTTCAGCAGCTTAGTGATGATTCATCTCCCATTCAAATGGCGTAACAGATTGATGGGGCTGAGACGCTACTTACTGAACAGAGAGATCCCCACAGGGTTACAGAATGGTGCTATGGGATGGCTGTAACCTAAATATAGGGATTTGGAAAGCTCCAAAATAACTGTTGGGTTTGTTTGGTTTGGGGGATATTTTTTAATGAATTAAAGTCTGGGCTATGAGCCAAGTTTAATATTTGATACAAGTGTAGCCATAAACAGGATGTGAACTCCGGTCTGCACAAGGCACCAGGTATTATGTTAGCCCAATGCATTTACCTCCCTGATCTTAATCTGAATTATTATTTTCATGATGCAAGTGAGAAGGCAAGCTTTAAAAATCAGTAATTGACTTTAAAATGCACTTTGTGTTAAAATTCAGTTAATTCTGGAAACAGACTATCAAAAATTTAGATAAGATCCATTTTACTGCTGACATTAAAGTAATTCTTATCTGTGGATATCTGCCTTTATTCCAACACAAGAAGTATTTCAATTTGGGAAGATGTAAATTTCCGTGTTGCAGGCTCCATTATGAAAAGGAAACTGCTGGAGACACCAGAAAAAGAAACTCCACTGTTGTCATGGTGACAGCAATTAGCAGCAGTTAAAACAGCAAACAATGGATTTAATGATTTGGTGTAATAGTGACTTAATTACTTAGCAGTCTAGTTTGTCTATCAGCATTTCAATACACAGGAATAATTCAGTGCTGTGCTCCCACTATGTGATGCTTTCAGTTAGCATTTGGAGACTATTACAAGGAGAAATGCAGTAGCATCATTACCATAAATATTTTTTATTCTGTATGTGGTGGGAAGGCCAAGGTAAATGCTCACTAGCAATCCCACTTGAACGCCTCCTGTCACGCAGCAGAGAGCCTCCTAGACAGAAAGGAGCAGTCTGTGCTCATTGTACTGTGATGGTAAAAAAATTAACTGAATTCCACTGCAATTGTATCATCTCCTTCAAAATGGGTGGAGAATTTCAAGCTGTTAGGCCAGTCAAGGGCGTACATCATGGTTTATGTCAGGAATACATTTTCTTTTAAGCAGACACCAAATGTCCACCTGCCTTTCTCCTTGTTATTTCTTCAGGGTGCAGAAATGGCAAATGCTTTCACTTCAGTTCTTGAGACCATAAACTGGGTTGCAACTACTGCTTCCCATTGGTGGAATCAATCAGCATGAAATGAAGGCCATGGAGTAATGACATGCCACAGCCTGTGTCTGCCTTATTGGCATGAGTGCTTTGATGCTGTCCTGTCCATTCCTGGTGAGTTCTGTGTGTCTACAGACACTGCCGGTGTCCTTTAAAGCGTCTTTAAAAACCCCAAAAACCAAACCTAAAAAAAGCCTCCCCTAGGTTTGGGATTTTTTCAGTGACCAGCAGAATAATTTGGGTATATCTATAATAAGACAAGAAATGTATAGTACTCCAAGCTCAGTGAAAAACTGCAAAATGTCTAGGTCACACAGATGTGAGCTCTTTTATCTTGGTCCAAGCACAGCTAAAGTACAATGTGCAGAAAAGGAAAGAAGACCCGTATTTTTGCCTTGCTGCACAGCATAAATTTGAAATGTTGGCTCTATCAGGAGGAAAATAAAAAAGGAACTTTCTTTTGAACCCTGAGCATATTCAAAGCTCAATATTAAATCCTTCTGCACCTTTTCAAATGCTGGTTTTGTTGGCCAATATTTTTGTGCTGATGAGGCTGACCATGACACTGATCTGGTTGGAAAGTAGCCAGGAACAAGAAAGATTGCTTTTAGGTGAACCAGTTACCCCTTGCCTCACTGCACAGAGACATGTTTCAAAAAAAGCAGGGGATAATGGACAGAAAGAACAAGGAGCCAATGACAAAGCCAGTAGAAGTGCTTGTTTCCATGGCACTGCTGCATTAAAATGTTCATCAAACCCCCTCAGATTTCATTTCTTGTAAGCTTTTAACTTTTTGTTTAGTTCCCCTTTTCAATGCAACTTATTGATGGAGGAACTACCTGCCTGCCACTTTTAAAGCAGACATTGAATGGCAGCTTTAGTCGTTATTTTTTCTCTTTTACATTTTGAGGGTTCTTTTGTTTTTGGAGTCTTGAAATTACTCAACCACCTTTCAGAAATTTGGTATTAATCTTATACTGATTAAAAGTTGGACAATGCTATAGGCAAAACAAATTACAGTGCTCAGCAAGCATGATTTCCCTTTTTTTCAACCAAGGGAGTGTGAAAGTCTCTAAGCCTTGTAAATCAAAGTGAAATGTTAATACCTCACAACTCTTGAAGTTAGTGAGTGGCCTTACACAGCCTCTTCTCCATGTCTCAGCTGACATTTCTTTAAGCCCTGAAGGACTTTACTTTTCAAGTCCAGGTCCATGTCATATAATTTGACATTTGATGGAAATTTGAGATTGCATTATTGTCACTGGAACATCATTGGATGCTCAGCTATACCACCTGAAAATCTTTCAGTCATGATTAAAGAAACGTGACCAGTAGCTGATAGTCCTTATTATTGGGTTTTCACATCCTTTGCAAAGATGGAGTAAGAACCATCATGTGCCCAAAGGTGATTTAGCATTCCTTGGAAATCCAGGGTAAAGAAGTGAAGGGCAAGCCAGATCTTTTGAAAATGGTATGTAGCAATGTTCAGAAGTTCCCTGACTCAAATGACCCTGTGCCTCAGGAGTACTTGTAAAACAATCTACAGAAAAGCAGAATAAAATCACAGGATCACAGACTGTATTGGTTTGGAAGGGACCTCAAATATCATCTAGTTCCAACCCCCTGCCATGAGCAAGGACAACTCCCACTACACCTGGTTGTCCAAAGCCCCATCCAACCTGTCCTTGAACACTGCCAGAGAGGGGGCAGCCACAGCTTCTCTGGGCAGCCTGTGGCAGGGGCTCACTGCCTTCACAGTCGATAATTTCTTTCTAAAAGTAGAGTAGCTGGGCTGAGATCACTGCTGGAGACACAGAACTACACAGACCTAATGTGATGGGCTAAACCTGGCTGGCAGCCAGATGCCCACTAAAACCACTCTCTCACTCCCCTTCTTAGTTAGAAAATATATAATGAGAGGCTTATGGGTCCAGTTAAGGTCTGGGAGAGATCATTCAGACATTAGCATCACAGGCGAAACAGACTCAGCACAAAATAAAAAGCATCTAATTTAATACCAAATTAAAACAGAGTAGGATAAAGAGAAAGAAAACCAAACCTTAAAACACCTCCCCCCACCCCTCCCTTCTCCCTTCCCCATCCCCCAGCCCCTCCAAGTGGCACAGTGGGGACAGGGAATGGGGGTTTCAGTCAGTTCCTCAGAAGGTGTTTTGCTTCTTAGCTGCAGGGAAAATTCCTCACAGTCTTCTGCTCCAGCATGGGGTCCCACCCACGGGAGACAGTCCTCCACAACCTTCTCCAGTGTGAGTCCTTCCCATGGGGGCTTCAGTTATTCATTAACTACCCCAGCGTGGCTTCCATAGGGTGCTGACATTCAGGCCCCAGCTGCTCCATCCTGGTCCTCCAGGTGATCACAAGTCCCCTCAGCAAACCTGCTCCAGCATGGGCTCCTCTGTCCAAGGGCTGCAGGCTCTGTCAGGAACATGGTTCATTGCAGGCTTCCCACCAGGTCACATCCTCCTTCAGGTGTCTCCACCCACTCCAGCATGGAGTCCTCCATGGGATGCAGGTGGAATCTCTGCTCCCATCATCTTCCATGGGCTGCAGGGGGACACCCGTTCCACCATGGTCTTCTCCACAGGCTGCAAGGGAGTCTCTCCTCCAGTGCCTTGAGAGTCTCTTCCCCCATCCAGTTCTTCATTGACCTTGGTGTCTACAGAATATCTTACGTCTTCTCACTCCTTTCTCTGGTGGGAAAAAGTGGCCACTTCCAGGAGATTTTTCTCTTCTTAGGTATGTTATTTAAGAGACTGCAAATTTCAAAGTTGTTTCTGTTATAGCCTTTACCACCACAAACCATACATGAACCATAGTAATGAGTGTTTTTCCTTATTATTGATGAAAAATATGTTTCAGATGCATTATAAAACTTTAAATTATTATTATATATACAATTATATCACATGCATACTATAGTTTGGGTAAGCATGTGTTCTCTTAATCTTCAGGATATTGCCAAAGGAGGCAAGAAATTTCTGCAGGTGGTCTAAAGCCAGATCCGTGGTAGGAAATATTGTCAGAAGAGGAGTGTCAACAAGCCCAACTGGATGATTTTTCTTTGTCCTCAGCACCTATTGCTTATGCATATATAATGAAGGGTTTTTGCCAGTTCCATGAACGGAATAAGCTATACTGACAAGAAACCAACCTTGACATGATACATCAGCAAAAGTTTAAAATGTGCTGCTTTCAGATGCTTAACTTTCTGTTCAGGGAGACAAATTTGCCCCCCCTGTGAGTATGTGATTCCTTCCACAATGTTTTCACAGCCTTAAGATAGAAATGCACCTCACTTTCCCTGTGTATTCATAGCATAATTTTGAGATTTAATATCACTGAACAACAGAAATCGTCCCTTTTGCCACATACTGATGGCTTTGCCATTGTTAGTGTCACAAAGCCATTCTTGTATCATAGAAATAAGCAGGATTCCTGCCACTTGCAGGAATGGGAAGAGGACTGGCACGCGTGTTTCCCCTTTGGCTAAGGAATTGTTCTGAATCATAATGTGGGACTGACTTTTTAACATGACTTTGCATCTGTCAAGCTTTCTGCTTGATATGGAAAGGACACAGTCTGTGTTAATAAAATCTTGTACATGCTGAGCTCTTGGACTCGGATGGGCAAGGAATAAGATGCAGCTTTTTCTATTAATTTAGATAAGTAATTTCTTTCCTCCAATTGTAAAGGTGAAGACATCACATTTTCCTCTCCTATTAGGAGCCAGATACTCAAGTCAGTAAAGTTATTTTATATTACTGAAACATCTGATCAGACTCTTCATTCCACTGGGAAAAAAAGGGTTCCTGGAGTGAAGAGCATCAAACGACTTTCCTTGGTGTTAATACCAATATGTGAAAATTAACTTTGCTTTAATCTGTGATCGTTTAGTCATGTGGTAATTCAACAGAGAAAGCGAGTGGAACCTAAGGGATGTAAACCTGTCTAGTCCTCCAATTTGCACTGTCTGAGAAAATGGTCTGCATAATTGCAAATAGTATAATTCTTAGAGTTTACAAGGTAGAAGAGTCTCATGGGGGAAAAAAGAAGAAGTCCAAACAAAAGGTATAGAAGAGTTTCCTCATTGTATAGGGTTCTATCTTCATGGTAAAATGCAATGAGATGCTAAGCAAGAAGAAACCAAGTGTTGGTATCAGATTACATCAGTGTAGCTATATTGCACTGTTGTGGCAGTTAATATGGGTACAACATCATGATGCCATCATGAAATAATCTCTTTACCTCATAGAGAAACACCATATTTCTGTGCAACTGTGTTTATTTCTGCATAGCACTAAGGTTCGGCAGATAGGTATATCATCACTACCCACCACTTCTCTTAAATTCATTTTTTCCTAAGCAATGGTCAGGATTACATTCTAACAGGTTTTTAACTTTTTCCAACAAAAAGGCTCAGTGATCAGAAAGTTGTATTGCCTAAAAGAAGCAATATTAAAGGGACAACAAGCAATCTGTCCCAGGTGGAAGGAAGACTTGAACAAGGTCCGATATGACAGCATCAGGAACACTTTAATGCCATAGGAATAGAAAAGGAATAATCAAAACCATGCCTATCAATAATTATAAGGGTTGGAGTGAAGAACCAAAGTCAGGATGACTACAGCATAACATGAATTAGAACTAGGATAAGGTTTTATAACTGCATAGAGAGCAAGAGGGAGGAAAAAAAAAGGAAAGAGCAAATAACAGATGATGGGGAAGCCGCATTTCTCTTTGTTTTTCACAAAAAGATAATAGCAACTATGAAGAAGTTAGTAGAGTTTTAACCAGAGGACAAGAGTTTAGACTATAAAGAGGAAATAACGTCTTAAAGAATATGGAGATAAATTAGGTTACATAAATCGTTAAGAAATCATGACATTAATCTTAAACTACTGGAAACTAGCAAATTATCTTTAAGATCTCCAGCAAGCGAAGAAAAGCAAACATAATACTTATTTTCAAAAGAGAGAGAAAGAACATCAAGGCCGAACTTAGATTTATGCAAGGATATTAGAATAAATAATTTAAATATTCTAATTTAAATAGTATGAATTATTTAAATCTACAGCATGCTAATGTAATGAGAAACAGCCAACATGTATTTGCCAGGAACCAGCCAATCTGCTTTCTGTCTTTGACAGGGTAATCATCCCAATAGACAGGGTAGCTGGTGAAGACATGATATGTCTTGACTCTCATGTCATTGTTGCAAGTAAAATGAGTAAATAGAGCTAAAAATACGTGAAAAAAGTAATTCTCAAAATGGATCAGTGATTCAGTGTCCAATCAGAACACTTTTCAAATGGGGTGCTCTTGGGACCCACCCTATATCTGTTCCTGTGCATAATTTCAATTAATAACTTTGATGGCAGGCTAGAGCAAACTGAACAGCACACCGAACAGTTCAGAAAACCAAACTGTTTGTCAACAGCTCCTCTGCAGGGAGAGTTGGAATTATTTTGGAAGATGGGATTTGACATCCAAATGATGGAGAGTTGTCTAAAATAAAAAAGAAGAGATAGAGAAACTATCGAGGTGGAAGTACCATGGTCAGGAAGGAAAAATTCAATGAAAAAATTCAGAGACAGTGGCCAGGCAAGAAGAACTCAAGCCAAATATGTGTGAGTAGTGTCACGCTGTAACAAACCCAGGGAAATACCTGTCTGCAGTATGGTAACAGAGCGGTTTCATGGAAGGCAGGAGAATGAGTCACCCTCCTGCGCTTGGTACTTTTGAAATCCTAGGTTAAATATCATATCTGCTTTTGGGGACCATGCCTTAAAACTTTTGCAAGCAATATGGAGACATTGTAAATAAATTAAGTTTAGAAAATCTGAATTAATGGAGGAAACTGAAGGAATTTAGTTTTGTTAGTCAAGGGGAAAAAAAAAGACTGAAGATAACAGTCTTGAAATACACAAACTGCTTTTACAGAAAGTTGGTATTTCTTTTACATGGAAAGAAAAAAGTAATCTTAACCTGCAACAAGGGTTATATGCCTCAGATATTAAAAGGCTTTTAAGAGCAGGTTAGACTGATTCAGGTCACATTTGGGGCAAGTAATTAATTTGGGCTTGAAGCTGTAAAATGAATGACATCTATTCTTCTATGTTTTAATGTAAATGTTAATAGAGCTCCTCTCACAGTGGCTGACTCTCCTCCCTGATGGAAGTCAGGGGAAGGAAAATTCTAATGAAGTCTCAGTATCCCAAGAGGTCTCAGAGACAGAGGAGGAATGCCACCCAGGGTAGGATTTTCTGGTTCTGATGAGGCCACCCACAAATTACCATTGCTTCTTCTGAGACATCTGGCAAGCCCTCATTCGGGTTTTGATCTCATCACTTACAGTGTTGTATTTAAAGCAAATAATACAGTTATTTCTAGGCTAGCAATTGCAAATTCTTAGACATGCAGAAATGAAGCCTGTGGTTGATACCTGCAGGCTTTATCTGCTGTTCATAAGGTTGCTCTCACTGGACTCCTCAGCGGACAGCGTTGTCTGTCGGTGCCATCCTCACCAATGGCAAGGAGCCTGATTTCTACCTCACGTGTTTAAACCAGGACCTTTGTGTTCTTTGCGTTGATATTTTCATGCATGTTATAAATGATTTATCAAAAATACCCTAAGCTTATTTCCAGTGGATGATGCATAGTTATCTCAGGGTGGGGTCAGGTTACAAAACTTGGCTGTCTCTTTTCTGTTATTTTCTCAGAAAAATGTGCATAGAAACCAGGATTGGCTCTACCCTTTGTGGCCCTCTCTATTGCTCCAAGTTACTTGTACAAACTCCAAACAGCCTTATATTTAGTTTAATTTTCACAGCCAGCAACCTGCTCAGCGCTTTTAAATGCAATCATTTATTCTAGAACAGCTGGCTATCTGTGATCTTATTACTGTCATCATGTCGACAGTATATCTGTTCTAAATCTTACCTACATGTTCTTAACAACTTGTTACCTGGTTTCAAGGTCTTGACCAGCTGTAGAGTATCATTAAAAGAGTTGACAGCTTGTCACTGGCTGTACAACTTGCTCATGTATGGCCGCTGTCCTCTGCTCTCTCAGGGTGCAGAGCAATGCGGATGTGGTTTTGGGAGGAGGGACAGCTGAGCAGCTTCCACACAATGGTTTTGGCAGGTTTGTGCTGTCACCTGACAGAAGGCTCCCAAGCATGGGATTTCACTCTACACTGACAGAAGCTTATTTTCCTCCTAAGACGCTGGTAAACAGAATGGATCCAGAACAGTTTTCAGGCACCTGAGCTGGGTGCACATTTAACCCTTCTTCAGTAAAGATCCATAGTGCCAATGCCTCTTCTGGGCTGGTGGTGAACTGTTGCAGAGATTTTGCCTTTTTCTTTTTTTCCTTCTTTTTCCAGCGCAGTCAAGTCTTCAGGGCATTCACCCAGAAAGTGGAAGCGCTCGAATCACCTCCTTCCTTCAGCCAGAGGGATTTCAAACACACATTTCCAATGCTCAAGGACATGCCCCGGTCCTCAAACACCCAGATGTCTCTGGGTGGAGAAAACCACCACCATCCCTTGGAACCTGCAGCCCTAAAGCCCAAAGGAGGTGGAAGAGGAGCCTAATCCTGTCGACCAGCATGTGGGAGCACTCCTGGGAAGGATGGAAAGAAGGAAGCTACCTGTGTTGTTTCTCTATATGCAGTGACTGACTAATATGAAGTGTATAAGCAAGATTAAAGTGTGCTTGAGGGCAGATGGAGCCAGCTCTGAGAGTCCACTGGGTGAACTCCAGAGGTGCTACAGCAGGTGAGAAGGGAGAAGCACCTCCAGGAAAAGCCCTGCAGTTCTGTGTGGGAAAAGAGGATGAGAAATTCAGGCTCAGAGCAGGTGCCTCAGGGATACCACATAGCAGAGAACAGCTTGAAGAGAGATGCTCCACCTGACTTTGTTTTATTACCCTCTTTTGCTGGTTTTAGCTATAGGCATCCCCACTTCTGTGTTTCTGTGAGCAGCATTTCAGAATGGTCCTTAATATAAGTGCAGGAGTAATCCCACTGAAACCAGTGTAGCTACTTAGATGCTTAAAAATTAAGCATATAATTATATTCCTGAATCAAGTCTTTAATAAGTTAATTAAATTTCATAATTTTAATGATTTTTATAAAAACAGCATCCTCATTTGCTAATACTAACCATTATTATAAGAAAATTAAAGAAGGCACAATTTTTCAACCTAGAGTAATTAATGACATGATTTTAATAGGAAAAGTTTTTAATGGAGACACAGCAGAGACACTGTTTGAAGTTTACTCAGTAATTCTTTTAAATAATTCTTTGGTATATTAGTATTTTTCCTCCCCTTTTCATTTCTGATACCACCATAATGAAGAGAATAAAATCATATTTGACTTAGAATCATGCCTTCTATATATGTTCCAATTGTTCCTATTATTAGAGCTGACAGAGATAAAGTGACATCTGAAGTGTATACACAGTATATACAAAAGAGTCTCTGAGATAAAGATTCTGTGATCCTTAAATACTTTCCAAATGTCTCTGAAGGGATTTAACTTCAGTAAAGAAATTTGACAAGGAAAAGCAATTTCTGATTGCACAGATTCCTTTTTGCCATTTAACAGGGCTTAAATTGAATCACTGACCTAAAATATTCATTTTGAAAATGATGTCTAAAAAAATTCAGACAAAGTTGTTGATGCTTTCAGTTTTGTTCTCCAAAGACAGCTGAATGACACAAAAATGTATCTTGCATTGTCTGCTTCTTCTAAATAATCCCTTTTAGTAGGATTAGTCACAGTATTAAATTAAGAGAAGGAGCAATTAATTATATTCTTGTGAAATGAAGAAGAGAAGAATCTTTGAAATGTTCTCCTTTCCTCCCCACCCCCTCCTGTTGAAATCTAAAATTGCATTATGTATGTTTCAGTTATGAAAAATCTTTCAGTCTTCAATTTAAACAGAAGTGGTTGGAATGAGCAGTACATGGCACAAAATTAATTTGGATTGACTTTTAGGTGCACTAGGGAAATGCAGGGCCAAAATGAGAAGGGATGCTTGATTTATAGCAATGGTTAGTCCATGAAGCAAGGCCTTGCTGCTGCATGGGGTTGTCAGGGGTTTTGGACAGGCACCTGAGCTCACCCTAACCAAATACTCTTGTGCTTATATTTCTTTTTTGCAATGGTTTGTTTACAGAATCACAGAATCTCCTGAGTTGGAAGGGACCCATAAGGATCACCAAGTCCAACTCCTGGCTCCACACAGGGCCAGCCAGGTCAGAGCATGGGACCGAGTGCATCATCCAGGTGCTTCTTGACCTCAGCCAAGCTCAGTGCTGTGACCTCTTCCCTGGGGAGCCTGTTCCAGTGCCAGACCACCCTCTCAGTAAAGAACCTCTTCCTAATATCCAACCTAAACCTCTCCTGTTGCAGCTTCGGATGTTTACAAAATTGAATGTGGTCCTACTTGTCCTCATCATCATGGCAAGGTGTTGGTTAGGATGATAGTGGTATAATGTTCATTAAAAACCTTTTTTGTTGTGAACTTAGGAGTCTTTTTCCTAGTTTTTGTTACCAGGGTTTCCTATGGAAAATAGCATGAGGATAAAATGGAAGAAACAACAGTAGGTAGACAGTTACAGAGGAGAGCAGTGCAATAATCAGGATGTATCCCTAACTCTCTGCTAAACTTGGAGAAAATGACCACAGATTATTAAGAGAGATTGTGAGGGCTGTGAGGGCAGGAAACACAACATGGAGAAACTGCAATTATCTGTATGTAGGTTGTGTAAATGATACACAGGGACATGGAGCCTCTTGGTAAGATTAATCTGAGAACCCACAAAAGGGGTTAAAAACTCTTATTAGTCTGAAATGGTGTATCAGGCCCACATCAATAAGTAATTGTGCAAGAACCGCATTATCTCACTGCCTGTAATGTGACCATAATCAAACCTCCTGCTAGGAACAAAAAAGCTGTAAAAAAATCCAATGCATAAAAATTTACTATGAAAAAGGAAGAAACTCTTAAGGAAAATTAAAAGGGAAAGTCAGAAGGGTAAAATGCTAGCAGATGAGTGTGGAAAGAGCTGAAAGGCTCAATGTTGAATGCTTAGTGTTGGTGTAGGGCACCCTTAGAAAGGCTGTTGTTCAAAAGATTCCTATGTAATTTATAATAAATGGAATGAATAGGTTAGTGATAACATTAGCTGGTGCCATACAGTAAAACCCCTCATGTGAAACTAATTACTGGGTGCAAAATTGCAGGGAAGTGCTTGTGGATAAATACTAGGTAATGTGCATAGAGGAAAAATAAGCAAGTGTACAGGCACAGAGGTACCCTCTGTTCTTGTTCAGGAAGGGGATTCTGATGTCATTGTCAGACTCACTTTCATTGCCCTGAAAATTTTAGGTGAGTATTCAAACTTGGCCAAAAAAAAATATTAATTTTTATTTCTTTTTAATGAAAATACAGAAGAATAGTAGAAAATTGATACCAGGTGCATCCGTACCTTGAACGCTGCATGAGTTCGGGTTTTCTGCATCTGTGGAAGGATATACGTGAACTAGTAAAGGTCCTTAGAGCTATCAAAGGTACAAACTTTTCATGTATGAAGATAGATTAATGGTCTAGGGCTCTTCACCTAAGAAAAAAGTGTATCATCATAAAAGTATCTTAAAAGCCTGCTCCTGAGGAAGAGCGGTATAGCATCCTGGAACCTACAAATGATATTGAATTAGTGAATAGGGAGTAAATTTCTGTGGTTTCTTACAACAGGAGAACCACAGGGAAATGTTCAATACAGAACAAATCATTTTTCTATAAAGTACATCATTAAATTGCAGATTCCTTTCACATGTGAATATCCATGGAGGACAGATACATCATGGGCTATTAGACACAAGCTCTGGCCTGTGGCTGAGGAAGCTTTTAGGGAGGCAAAGGGAGAGAGCATCTCTATTCTTCCTTTCTTTCTTTCCCTACCTGCAAGCTTCTGTATTCATTGTCATTTAGGACAAAACTAATTTTTAATTTAAAGTACTGATCAATATGACAACTGCACTTTCAAGTGTTTGGGCCCTGGTTTTATAGTGTTTGGATGGTGGGAAATCGCCTTAAAGTACACTGAACAGCTAGTTACAGACTGTTCTAGGGGTGTAGCACTGAAAGACTCCAAGAAGGCCTTACTGTGGTCTTTGAATGCTTGAAGGGGTCTTGTATGAAAGATGGAGAGACTTTTTACCAGGCTCTGTAGTGACAGGACAGGGACAGAGGTTTTAAACTGAAAGAGGGTAGATTTAGACTGGATATTATGAAGAAATTTTTTACAATGAGCATGGTAAGGCACTGGCACAGACTTCCCAGGGAAGCTGTAGATATCTCCTCCCTGGCAGGGTTCAAAGCCAGGCTGGATGAGGCTTTGGGCAACCTGGACTAGAGGAGGGTGTCCCTGCCCATGGCAGGGGGTTGGAAGTAGATGGTCTTTGAGGTCCCTTCCAACCCAAACTAGTCAGAGATTGTATGAAACATCCTGTCCAGTGACAACTACTCGTCAGTATGAGACAAGTTGGAGAAGCAGATTTGAACCATTCCCACCAGAAGGGATGGATGCAGACTCCTTTTGCTGCTGGGCTGCAGTCAGGCCCTCAGTGAGTATTTGTGCCTCACTGCTGGGTAACGTCAGCTGCTCCGTCTCTGAAAGGCACTTTCACTGCCCAGTGCATATTGCGAAATTTAAACACAATCTCAGCATACAAGGAATTTAATGTCTATGAAAAGAAAAAATTAATTTTTTTTGCAAGCTGCTTGCTTTAGGTGAGTATGGCTGTGCAGTGATCTTGGAGCCCAACAGGTTTGCCTTTGATTAAAAACAGTCATGTGTGGTGATTCGCGTGATAATCTGTGATTTCAGGATAGTCTAATGTTGCCCCACGCAGATGCTGTTTCCTTGATTTATGCATTTTTTAATGGAAATACATCACGCATAGCTTTTAAAATTATCTGACAAATTTATCTTGACAACACTAAAGTTTTGCTCAGTGTGAGATTTTATTAATACTCTGTAATTTCTTAAACGATACTTGATGCCTTTTTAATTAAAAAGGCCATAATGTTTCAATGTCAACATCTCGACTAGTGCTAGAAGACCTTTAGCTTTTGGGATAGATTTCTGTTCATCTCTCAAACAACTGAAACCTACAGGCAAAGCAGCTGAATAACTAAATGTTAAAAGACCCTATTTCTTCAAAGCTTGCCTTTTGATCCTTCACATTGCCGCCGAGGCAGTGAATGCATCATTCATTGCAGGGAGAGTGTTTTCCTATCTCGGCTGGATCGCATGCTGTTATTCTTTTAATTTTAAAGTGTCTTCTTCTGAGGCAAAATGGATCCGATGGTGAATGGCCTCCCTGACAGACACAGAGAGGCGGCAGATGCAGAGCTTCTGCTGGCATTTTCTATACTGACGTTTCTAGAAAGAAGTGAAAGCTTGCACTTTTTTTTTTCTTTTTGTTGTTCCCCTTGAAAGATCTGTTATTTCTCTGTGGAAACCAACACCTCAACAGCTTAACCAAAACCTGGTTAATCATTGCAACCTGAAGTGACATGTGTGGAAATATCTGCCTAAACTGGCACAGACGTTTTCACTGATGAAAATATGGGGTTGAATAAATATCATTAATTCTATTGCTATTAATTTTCAGCATCTCTAATATGTGCCCTTTGCTTTCCAGTGCTATTCCAGGGTTGTTTCCCCTTCTTATTTCTCATGTAACATTCATTTGGTGTAGCTGAAATCTTGCTGAAATCCCTGCTGTGCACCAAGACCTGATCAACCTCGTCGTCTGTCGTGAATTGCTCTGGAGCTGCGCAGTCTGAGAGCAGGAGCCAACCTGCCGAGCTGCTGTTTGCCAAATTCCTGCCCAACCCAGAGACCATTTGCCCTTTCTGGGGCTAATGTTTTTATTGTAATGAGTGTCAAATTTAAACTCAGTTCTGACTCAAGCAAAGCTGCGCTACTTGAGTTTCACCATCATAATAACTATGAGGCATTCTCCACGTCACACATGTCTGTGTGGTGGTTATCAAGCAAGAGTGGGATTATCTGTTTTTTTCTTAGTGGCAGAAGTAGATCATTGCTAATTGGCTCAGTGTCTTTCACCCATATGTTGATGATTTATATGCTTCCCAGGCTGACAGTGACTGTTCATTTTCCCTGCTCTTTTACTGACATCTGTCAGTAGAGCAGAAATGGTCAGGCAGTTATAACCTGGTCCATTTTTAATGGGTATCGTCAGCAGGATCACCAGCACAGCTGTTGCAAGGCCCGTGTGTGGCCTCGGTCTTTCAGAAATGCTTCTTTCAGGCTGCACACGAGCATTAAGTGAGGGTAAAAAAGAGGCAGGCTGCTTTGCCTCTGACCAAGCGGCAGCCTTTCATCGAGACAACAAGACTCTTGTATTGTTTATTGCCGATCTGAAAGATGTCACTTGTTTCAACGTTTCTAAATCATTCTGCTGTGTTTTTAAAATAAGTCAGTGTGTTATGAACTCTTTTCACATGTTAGAGATAGTGTGATAAAACACACAGCACAATGGAAGATAAATGATGTATTCCTGTGGTGCAAACCACCGGCTGCCAGTGTGTCAGAGCCAGTCCTTGTCCTTATACTCTGTATTCATTAGTGCCTCGAGGGATACTTATTCACCTTATCTGTTCTGTTCTAGTGATTCACCATTTTTCAAGGGAAGAGAGGCACATGCAAGCAATGAAAGAGACGGCTCGCATCCTGAGAGTAGGCCAGATAATGATATATGTGTGGGCAATGGAGCAAGAACGGAGGAGATTTGAAAAGCAAGACGCCTTTGTTCCTTGGAATCCTTCACCTCCTTCCTGCTCCTCGGGCAAGCCGTGCTCACGTGGAGTACAAAACCCAGTTCTTCACAAGGAAAAAGGGCTGGCTTTGAACCAGCTCTGTCATAAGTTAGATGGGACTTGAGGTACACAGGACAGCAAGGAGCGTGTCCCATGGAGGGGAGAAAAAGCATCATGCGAGGTGTTAGAGAAACCTCTGAGATGGTCTCTGTTCTCAAGATCACTTGACTCAGTATTAGATGTGAGGGATCAGTGGCACCAAGAAGAGCTCATTAGATACTGCAATTACAGCGTTCAGCTAAATGAATTAAACAGGGAAAGAAAAAGTTGAAAAAAAAAACCCGGTGTGGCTTTCTGAAACACGCTTCTGGCTTTTTTCTACATTGCAAACAGAGTTTTGAAAATACAGCGGCTTTGAAGCAGCTGTTAAACCCGCGCTGCCCATGTCACGCTGCTCAAAGGCTTTCAGAAGTTGCTATTCAGAATTAGGGCAAGCACCTACACAGCTCCCTGTGGCCACAGATACTCTTCATGGCTGCAGCGGAGGCTGCTTACCTGACCTGATTTCACATCAGAAAGAATTAGCTGTCAGACAACAACTTAAAATAGACCATCACCCAAAGCAAGGAGCTTTCTGCCAACCTAAGAACAAAGGGAGAACGGGCTCTTCTCTTTAGAAAGCAGTCAACGAGTGAGCACGGACCATGCAGAGAAGACAGCAGAGGGTCCTGGTGGGACATGGTTGAGGTATTACCACCGTTTTTAAAGAAGGGGAGTTGGCAGAGCTGATAGAGCATCACATTCCTGAGCTACATATTACTCCTACTTTGACCATGCCAATTGATGCCTGATCACAGACTGAAGTGTGGAAGATGTAGGGGAAATTTCCTTATTGAAATGCAGAGAGTATACTTCAGGGCTTTCTTCCTTTTGAAAGCTCAGCGCCTTTGAAAATCTTTCCTGAAGCTTTTTATAGCCTTGGGTTTGTTTGGGGGAAGATGGATACATATGAGGAGAGTGCTTTAAAACTCTCAGGTTCTGTGACTTTGTTTTCTTTGATTTTGTTCTTAAAATACATCTCTGTTGAATTTTTTTTCTAGAGTTATTATGTCAGACTGAGCACATTTTAGCACACTGATCCCTTTTAATAAACAGCTGCCAGCTGAGTTTTGTTGCTTGAAAATAGGTAAAATACAGTTGGAATGTGATTGCTGGATGATTTTTCACATGTGCATTAAAAGTCTTTGTTGTTCATTTATTACTGTATAATCACTCATGTCAACATTTTATTTTAGAATATATTGTACTCTGCCACTAGATGTAACACAACACGGGAAGCAACTGAAAGATGCACCGTTTCACTGCAGATCGCTTTGTCAGCCTATATGATACCGCCAGTCACACAAGACAGACAGCCTTTTATGAGAATTACTAGGTGTACAGAGCCCTCATGGCAGAGGCAGTAACTCATCACATTGTCATACTCTAGAGATCTTTTTCATTGCCTTGCAGCAGTCACAGCTGAGGGAGCAGAGAGATATTTGCTTCCGTATAGGCCACTACATGACCCCTCCAAAGAAAAACAGTTCTGAAAGTGAGCTGGACACGTACACTTAAGTCTGGGTTGCTCTTTCTCCCTGTCAGTAAAACTAGGAGGAGTCAGAAGAAATTAATATCTCATTTAAATCTGTACAGTGAACGTACAGATCTGTACAGTAAATAGCACAGAAGAGGGTTCCAGTGACCGCCAGGCAACTGAGAACATCCTTGTTAACATCAGCATGCAATACTAACACTCTTATCTACAGATTATAAAGAAGATAAAATTCACTACCCTATTTTTGTTGATAACATGACTGAGGTTTTAACTTTGCTTAAGGTTGCAGTATAGAATAAAAATTTGGAAGAAAACCAAGTGAAAATCCCAAGCAACACAGCTGCTTTGCTGATGATTATTTACGTGCTCAGGAGGTCTGTCTGCAATTTTACTTCCTGCCTTTGTTTCTGTGTATTTCTGAATCAACAAGTCAGAGATCAAAGTAGTTTTCTGAGAAATAACCTCCTGCATGTTCTTTACATATCTGTCAGTAGATGATGCCTATCACATTTTCAAACATAGCATGGGACCATGCAGTAATCTGAGGCTTTTAACGCAGCTTTAATTCAATTTGGATATAATATCTGTAATCACATTTCCTTTACTTCCTCCCATGGAGTTCACATCAGTGGTATCATAGTACATCTTGTATTTTCAGGTGGAAAAGCTAGAGGGGCTAATCAGTCTTCTCCATCTGTAATGACTGCCTCTGCAGTGCTCCTCCCCCTCCCCCCCCCAATGTTATCTATCTTTGTGCAAGTGAAGAAAACAATTTTCAGACACAAAATGCTGCTGCCGTTCGGCTCTGATGACACTGTTCCCTTCCTTTAGCACGCTTTTTTCCATGGCCAGAAAGGCTTGACAGCAGCTCCCTGTTTTTCAGTGCAGCTTCAGGTTGCACTAAACAGCAGCAGCAGCAGCACCTCGCGGCTCTGAACCCCTCCATCATGTCCATTCCTAGAGTTCAACAGGCTGTTAGGCCACAGAGGACACCAGATAAATGCCTCTCACGGTAGCTGCCTGCCCTTGGCCCCGAGCACACACGATGTTCAGTTTTCCTGGAAATGGACGCAGCTATTTTAACTGAACCTGACTGGTCTTCTTGGAAGGTTCTAGCCTGCTCTGCCATTTCCTGAACTGAAGGTGCTCATCATCTCCAGCTCTTCCCTACAGTGCCATGAGTCACCACAGATTTCTCCTACTGCTGACACCCCAGGTCTGCCTGCTCTGGGACAGGTGTTACTAAACAAGGTCCATGTCACAGGGACAGTGCTAGCCTAACTGGAAGGAATCTTAATCTCTGGACAGCTATCAGTGGCATTAAAAGCAATCCTCCCCTTCAACAAAGACTTAATGCCCTTGTTTGGAATGAAACAAAATGGACAGGCCCACTTCTTTTGTGTGGCCAAGGCATGGGATGGCTTCCATTCAATGGATGACTCTTTGAGGTGCCAAGTTCTTCCTGGGATCAGAGTAAATTCGGCCCCAACTGAAGCCCCAAATACCCAGGGGGAGAAAGTAAAAACATGGATTTGGTTAGAAGGATCGTTACTGCTTTCTCACATTTAAGCATGTCACAAATGTTATACAGCCATAAGCTCAATTTGAAATTCTCATTTTGATCAGGATACTGACAGCAAAACCAGGACTGGGCTCATTCCTTCTTTCCTACATCACAGTCAGGATTTGTAGTCCTCAGGGCAGGTGCTGCCTTCCACCAAGGGAAATGATCTGCGCCCCTGAGCTGTGCTCCATCCTGATTTCTTTTCCTCTTATGCTCTTTGCTGTTCTGAGCTGGATCTTAGAACAGAAAGGTATTATTTTCCTGGCCTTATCTAGGCATCTAGAGTGTATATCTGTATGTAAGTCTATGTTTGTGCTTCATGTTGCGGAGTTAATTGCAAGAAATCACCCCTTCAGAGGATGAACCATGAAATACACCCCGAGAAGTTGGTGGGATCAGAGAGCTCGTGTTTAGCACATGCTCATCTCTTCCCATTGCTTGTGGAAGGAGCTTGGAGAGGAGCACAGCCTTAAATGCTGGTTCTTGGATGCTTCAGCTAGGAGAGAAGGATCCTACCTAGATATCTTTTAGTTTCTGCGCATGGCAAAAAGGACCACGAAGCACAGCAGTATCAGACAGATTTGTTCCCCACTCCACCCTTTGGCTGAGCAGTGCTGCCTACACATTGCTATTCTGTAGGAATCATGCAGAAATATTTGTTATTATTAAGCTGGGGCGGGGGTTTCTCAGGTTTCTCCCCAGACAGTTGCTGTGTTCTCCGTGATTTCTTCTGTGAGCTCCTGGGAAATGGTCCACCGCCATCACAGGATCCACAAGCAGAGCTTGGGTGTCCTCTGTTCTGTGCTCTACACAGTAAGCACTGTCACATCATGTCCCACACAGCCCACGTGAAGTTGGCATGGCAGCAGCAGCCAGTGCTGCTCACATCACTGGAGCTAAGACACTGTGTTTATCCTCCTTTGGCGTAAACAGGTTTGATGAGCGTGAGTCTATCATAAAAGATTTTTGCCCACTGGGTAAATGTCTTTCTTCTAATTGCCTGCTAATTGGCAAACAGCTAATCCCACTTATTATCAAATTTCTTTCTCCAGAGAAAACTCAGCCAAGAGTTTCATAAATCCTTTTCCTTCATCCTCTTTAATTTTAAAAATTGTTCCAAGTATCATTTGGTAGCTATCACCTAAGGAGGTGTTCTGTTTGAGTTAATCAGCTCCTGCAAGGTTATCTGTGATCTATCTGAAAGTCCCTTAGCCAGCATCTTGCCTTCTGTCTTAATTAGTAATTACTGGCCTAAAATTGTCACTTACCATAGCCATTTGTACTGACCTCTCAAATTAAGATAGCCCATGAAATTACAAGAGGAAGAAGCCTATTGGGTCACTTATTCTACCCTCCAAAGTACATTTATTATTCATGGTGTGTGGCCAGGAACACAAGTGTAGGGTGTGATTGAGAACACTGCAGTTAACTCATCTTTGAAATGTAAATACAATTAATGAGTATACCTGTCTTCCCCTCTCCCCTCCTCCCCCCAAGGGGATCTGTCCTTGTCTGCTTTATCATTTCTGACTTCTTCCTTCCTTCTTTTTTCGCTGGGGCTCCTGATTCCCTTTCTTCCCTTCTCACCCAGGACTGAAAACAATGTGGTGCAGATGGATTCCACGTGGCAAAAAGCACAGAAAATATTCCACGGATTCCTCCAAATGTGGTCTTTACTAGCTTGCCTTTCAGCTCTCGTTGTGGCCAGGACGGTGCTAAGTGCCGCCTTCATAATTTGTCACAACAAATCACTTCACATGAACATACTATAGCAAGTTTTAAAAGGAACGCCAGCTTGCCTGCAGTGAAAGCCCACGTTGACACATTTAGCGGTAGTGAAACTGTGACATTCACTGGCTGTCACAGGCTTCCAACTAAAAGCATCACACTTTATACGGCAAAGTAAGTTGTCCTAGGCAAAAGGCAGGAAAAAAGCCCTTGTGGAGATGCTGGGTCCCCTTCTCTCAGTCTTTGACTGCCCCATAGCCAAACTCTGCTCTTTATAACTGTGTACAGAGGCTTGTAAAGAGGTTTGAAAAAGCAAAACAAAAGAAAACCAAGAAAGGCATTTTAACAGCTTGCCAGGACAGATTTGCTATAGAGTCTTTATGGAAATGTGAACAGAAAAGGCACCTTCCACAAAGCCAGTCTGGCTAGCAAAATGCAAGCTTCCTACTGATAAAGCCCAGCAGCATTTTTTTCCCACCAGCACTTTCCCCTCGCCCCCTTACACAAGTATCTCCACACAGCTTTGCAAATTAAAACTGAAAATGTCTTCTACTGCACCCTGCTGATCTACTACGTGTTGTAGCACGACCTCTTCTACACCCAGGAACACTAGTTTCACATGCAGATAGCCTGGCAGATGTGGCAGAAGGCCAGTGCAGCTGAGTGGGGATCTTCTGACTGAGCTCAAATGTGTAAAGGAAGGTTCCAATTAGAAACTTCTAGAAAATTAAGAAAATATTTCCTCAATGAGGACAGTGAAACAGGTTTCCCAGACAGGTGGTGGATTCTCTGTCCTTGGAGCTAAGGAAACCTCAGCCATTGAGTGCTGGTGCAGCTGTACCTGCTGGGAGCAGAGGGTTGCATAAGAGGACCTCCAGAGGTCCCTTCCAACCTAAAGCACCTGAGGCAGGAGGCTTGCCTGTCACAGAAAAGATTACTGGAGAACTGATATCCTGGTCAAGGCTTGCTGCCCACAGCCAAAAATAGTGGAGGACAGGTACCTGCTGGGCCCTGGGGGCAAAAAGGGGCAACTCTGCTGTTGGACTGATGGAAAAGGAGGTGTGAGGAAATTTGAAAGGAAGAAAATTTAAGACTGATTGGGGTTTTACAGCTATTGAATTGGGGTGTCCTCATGGAAAAAGGAGCTCTGGGATGCTAGCAAATAGAAGACAGCAGCTCTGGATTGGGAAGCATCAACTGTGCTGGGCAGGAGGACCTAGGCATTGGTGGCTGTAAAGTAGGGTGGTTTGATGGACACAGCAGCCTGGAGCTTCAGGGAGGAGGAGAAGTACTGAGGCTATGGGAAGATCCCATGTTTTAGGGCAGGGAAACATGTAGAAACTGCTTTTTCTTTTTGTGTTCTTAAGCATACAGTAGCCATAAACATATCCTAGGACTCCTCCCCTCCTTAGTGCCATCTTGCATACCAAACCAGGGTCTTTCGCTTGCTGTCCTTCTAGCCCATGAGCCTTGGCTACAGTGGACCACACCAGTGAAAGATGTGGCAATGCACCCTCCTGAGCCAACCCATGGGCTTGCTGGGGAAGGCAGGTGAGTTAGCAGGATTTTAATTACAAATACTAGGCAGTAACTGACCGTTCACTGACCATCATTTTGAGAATTTACAGTTTGTCCTTTTGCTGCTCTTTGAAGAGATTCCAGCGTTCCGGTTTCCCTCAGATGCAGCTGTGCAGGCTGCTGATTCAGCAAATCTCACAGGGGTTTCCAATGAACAATTGGGTGGGACAGTCAGCCAATCAGACACCGATACACAATAGAAATTATTTCCATCATGGATGAGGCAGAACTTTAATAGCTATTTTTAACTTTTAACTTCCCTCCTAAACAAAGGTAACAGTAAAATGCATTGATAACTAATACTGAAAGAAACCTATTAATTAGAAACAGAACAAATCACCCTAGTTTAAATGTCTTTAGATGGAGCAAGAGCAGAATCTGGGTCTCCAATTTCTGGTCAAGTGCTCAGCTTTGCACTGCAGAGCTCTACTCCACCCATCGGAAAAGCATGAGCCTTTCTCACCTCCCACAAGGAATATTTGTAGATCGCTGCCTAGGAAGATGGGTCCCAAGCAGAGAGGCATCTCCCTCGCAGATGTCCTTCAAGTGTCTAAAGCCACCCCCTTACTTGTCTTCATGTTTCTGGTAGCTGACCTTCTCTGTCTGTCTCCAGCCATGCTCAAACCAACTCTTGGCTCTTCCTACCCACCTTCATCCTTGGAAATGAATTTCAGATATTTCAGTCTTCTTTGCAAGCCAGGTAGAAGAGAACCTGAACAGGAGGAGAAATCTCAAGGGCAGTACAGATGTGTTTTGAAGGGACCCTGGGAAGAAGTCAGCATGCCCAAGGTAGAGCTAGGAACCTGCACTCCAGCAGTTGTCATAGCATCAAACTACATTGGGAATTACATTGAGAGGTCTGTAGAAAAATAATAGCAGTAATTGACTAGAGATGGCCCCCAAGAAAGCTTAAAGTAATTGCAGGACTTCCACGGGACTAAGAAGTTGTAATTTTGATTGCTGGATTTAAGTGCTGAATGTTGGTCCAGGGAGGTGATTGTCCCACTCTGCACTGTGCTGGTGCGGCCTCACCTCGAGTGCTGGGTGCAGGTTTGGGGGCCACAGTACAAGAGGGACACAAAACTATTGGAGAGTGTCCAAAGGAGGGCATCGGGAATGGGGAAGGGCCTGGAGGGGAAGTCTTCTGAGGAGAGGCTGAAGTCCCTTGGTTTGTTCAGCCCGGAGAAAAGGAGACTGAGGGGAGACCTCATCACAGTCTCTGGCTTCCTGATGAGGGGGAGTGAAGGGGCAGGTGCCAATCTCCTCTCTCTGGTGACCAGTGATAGAACCTGAGGGAACGGCATGAAGCTGTGACAGGGGAGGGTGGATATTAGGAAGAGGTTCTTTACTGAGAGGGTGGTCGAGCACTGGAACAGGCTCCCCAGGGAAGTGGTCACAGCACTGAGCTTGACTGAGTTCCAGAAGATGATGCCCTCAATCCCATGCTCTGACTTGGCTGGCCCTGTGTGGAGCCAGGAGTTGGACTTGGTGATCCTTATAGGTCCCTTCCAACTAAGGATATTCTATGATTCTATGATTCTGTGTCACTTAATGGTCTATCAGAGACAAGTTTCTTATAAAGTACCTCATTGTATCAATGGCAGAAGTTTCCCTTGGTACAGCAAAACAGCCATTCCTCCAAGATGCAGGTTCTCCTGTCTTGTCAAGCCACCCACAGACATTTCCACCAGACCACAAGTGATTTTGATGGAGCACTCTGGCGTGGTAGTGAGGATATCACCAGCACCGCGTTACTTCAAGGAAGTGGAGGACAGCAACCTTAGCTGGTGCCCAGCATTTTAGGTGACATCTAAATCCTATGACAGGCTCCACAGTGAAAGCCCAACATATACTCCATGCCTTAGGACAGGGCTGAAGACCAGCACTAAGTAGATGCCAGGACAGTGGTGGTGATGGGTGGCCCAGAACCTCTCTTAGCAAAATGACTGGGACAACTTGTACCAGCTCAGGCACTGCTGAAACAGAGGACACAATTTCTTCCAGAGCTTCAGCATACACACAGTACACAACTGTTATGGGAATGTTTATCTGCTAATAGCCTCATTTTTAAGACAAGCAAAGCAACCACTGCTTTAAAAAAAAAAAAAAAAAAGAAAACCTGGGTTAGGTCCCAGTTGTCCTAGTTAACTTGGACAGAAAATAATTTCATTTTTGATGACAGAGAAAATTCTGAGTCAATTCCTCAGTGTATTGAAGTTAATGGTGAGCTCTCCTCATCTTGGTCATTTTGTGATGTGCAGCGAATTCCTGAGATGGAACTTGCACGATGCCCTATTGATTAGCCTGCAGGGCACATCTGACAAGAGGTTAATTTCTTTTCCCTGCTTATGTACTTACATTCCTTCCCTCCCTATGAAAAATAAAATATGTTGGCCTTCAAGAACAAGAAACAAATTTCACTGTCACGTTAAGACAACTTTCATTTAGCAGACTACCACTCTGGGTTTCAGCTTGAGTCACTGATTGAAATCCAATGCAACACATTCTTACAGCACTAATTGTTAATGCAGGCATAAAATGTTTAGTAAGAAGGATTAAAGGCTGCTCAGGCATACCAGAGCTCTTTCCAACAAGACAAATTACTGCTATTATTTTATATCAGTGAACTGTAATAATCTTGAATTCCCTGCACTGGAAGGAAAATTTGTGATAATGAACTCTTATCTACCTTACCTTCTAGACTGTGATAATCAGGGTACTTCTTTGGTAGAGAAGGGGCGTTCCTCATGTCAGCTTCGCTCTTACAAATTTAACAAAATACGTTTTCAAAACCAGTCTTCAGGCAGCATGTTTGTTGTGATCAATCATGGAACAGAATCACAGAGTGGTTTGGGTTGGAAGGGACCTCAAAGGTCATCCAGTTCCAACCCCCTGCCATGGGCAGGGACACCCTCCGCTAGCCCAGGTTGCCCAAAGCCCCATCCAGCCTGGCCTTGAACACTGCCAGGGATGCTCAAGAAGAATGGTTTACCATGGATGTTTTAAAATAACGGTTCTCACAGGAGTTAGCACTTGGAGTTCAGAAACAGAGAATAAAGTCTGAACACACAACTCGCCCTTTGCACAGCTGATCTTGCAGAACAGAGAAAGTTTTAACTAAAGTAGTCGCTGTCTTTAGTTTCTTGATCTTTTCTTTTTCAATCAGTTTCACCTCTGGCTTTCTGTGCTAGCATGAAGCTGACTCCTCTGCAACCTTTTAGACTGGTTCTGTGCATAAGCCCCACCTGGGCAGAAGGAGCTTGGTTTTTGTTTGGAACTAGCAGGAGGTGACACCAGATGAAAGCAAGGGTAATCCTCTCAGCATGCAATTCAGAAGCAAATCTAAGCAGGTCTCAAAAGATGAAATCAGCTGAAAAAATGGATCATCTAGAGGTTGGTTCTGAGTTATTCAGTGTTTAACAATCTGCCTTTTCCACTAGAGCAGTGCTCAGCATAGGTCCAGCACAGCGCTGTCGCTGGGCTGTGTGCATGCAGGCTGAGGAGGTAGCTGTGCCCACCTCAGAGACCCTTGTTTACCCAGCTGAGCTTCTGCACTTCTGGTAGAAGGGTTAAATGGTAGCCTCAGGAGGGGAAAAATGGTAGAAAACCTGTTGTTTCTGACAGCTACGGGCTAGTACATTCCCATCAGCCTCATCCACCAGTGCACAGCACGAAAGATGGGGTTACTGGTGTCTGCTTCCTCCAGCGTAGCCCAGGAACTCCGTTCTACACCACGTTGTCTCTACACAAGTGCCACGGCTACCCTAGAGGGAGGCAAAGCAGCATCTGAGGTGGCTACCAGGCTTTCAACATGTTCCCAAAAAAGCATCCCACTTACAGTTCCTTATCACTGAAACTCTGAAGTTGGAAGGGACCTACAGGGGTCATCGAGTCCAACTCCTCTCTCCTCATGGCACTACCTAAAAGTGAACCACACGACTAAGAACATTGTCCAGATCTTCCTTGAACTCTGACAGGCTTGGCACCATGATCACTTTCCTGGCAAGCCCGTTACAGATAGTAAGGCAAAATTGTTGTTCACTGTAGGAAGGAAAAAATGCGTGCAGAGACTTATGAGACACTGTGCCCATGTGTTTAATTTCGTGTGTTCTAGACTGTGGAAGACAAAGAGGCAGGAGCAGGATGAGCAGGGAGAAACACTGGCTTTCAGGAACAGCATCAGCCATTTCCTCTGTCAGTGATCCCTGATCATTGTCCCATTTTTCCATGCTTGACTACCCTTAATTCACCCCAGGTAGAAAATGATAGAAATGAAACTTCATAAGGAGGCAGAGAGAACACCCGCAGAGATTTATGGAGGGGTTTCAGTCTCCTAGACAAAGCTGCTGAGGTCTTTTGAAACTATCAGCAAGCTACTCCTCTGCCTCCTCCAACTGACAAACCAACCATCCAGCTCCTGCCTCTCCCCCTCCACAGCAATACTGGCCCCGTGCAGGTGCTGTTTTTCACAAATCCCTTTTCTTCCACATATTGTTTTGGGGGGTGGTTGTTGGGTTTTGGGGTTTTTTTGGGGTTAGGGGGGACAGAGATTTCATCATCTTTGGAACTCACATTTTTGTTTCCTCACCACACTACACTGGTAGTAGAGAAAGGGTAGTTTGCTTAGCCTTTAAAAATTAGTAGACAAGACTAGGCTCCTGGGTGAGGAGGCAATTAGTACATGCAGTAATTATGCCCCTTCTACTATTCTTGTGCTCATCTCTGTAATGCAATGAAATACTTGTTTCCATCATCACTAATGTACTGCTTTTCTGGGGTCTGACACAAGGCACACACACCTTGCTAAGCTACCAGTGCTGTGGATTTGGGTAGGAAGAGCCAATGGAGTTTTCTTCTCCCATCTTCTAAGCTGCTTCAGCCTTAAGGAGACCACTCAAGCATGACACAGAGCACCTCTTACTGAGAATGGATCTGAAGGCAGGCTGTGCAGTCCCACCCCACACAGGGTGGTCAAGCTCCTGAGAGCAGCAATGACCCTACTTTTTTAAGGAGTAATTCTGCCTTTCCTACACTGTAAAGGGGACAAGAGGTGTTAATAACCAGTGAGGTTCTTCATCAGGTACTAACGGGAAGGCCCCAATTCCCAAAAAACCCTGCCCTTACACATAACTAGCTCTGATACAAAAACCCCCATATACTAAACCCTTCTCCACAAAAAAAGGAGAAAGGGGGTGGAAGGGGAAGGAGTATTTAATTGACTGTATCTTTATAGATTATCCAGTAATAGCCTAAACTGGCAGAATGAAGTAACAAAGGGTGTTAATTCTATCATTTCTGGGTACCACAGATCATAGGCATAATGTGTGAAAGACTTGCAACATGGTGGTTGGTTTGGTTTTTTTTGGGGGGGGCTGTGGTTGGTTTGGGTTTTTTTTTTCTTTTGATGTTTGTGTTTGGAGAAACCTCAGCCTTATAAGGGCCAGCTAGGGGGGGAAATATCAAAGCACACCAAGGCAAAAAAATGCACATAGGCCATCACACACACTGTAAAACACCAATTCAGCATTTCACCTGTCCATGTTTTTACAATTTATTTTGCCATTTTAAAAATGTCACATATCATTTTTAAGATGTGAAAAAAATACCTGTTAAAAGTTGAAGCCTTACCCTTGGTGAAGTCACAGCCAAAGGAATCATCTTTACCTGAACAGCGCTGCCCATATTCAAAGCACCAGCCAGCGAGCAGCCTTACTGTACCCAGGTACACTCCTTCTGAACAAAGCCTAAGTCAGTTTGGCCACTGGAACAGGCAACACAACAGCACTCACCACCTACAATTTCAATGCAACTGCTTACAGAGTCAAAATACAGGGCTGTGGTGTGCAGACAGAGAAATAGCGTGGGGCTAAAACAAAAGCAGCCAGCCAAACAGTGAGGCATATAAATCTGTAGGCAGAACTTGCATGCTCAAGCTGGAGCTTCCCACAACACGGAAAAGCCATTTCTTGCTTACAGCCTCTCCCACAAGCAAACATCAAGCATGCAGCATCCATGTTCTCTCTGCTCAATGTATTTTGTATGGATCTAAAGATGGACTGGTGGCTGTCAAACAATCCATCTGGTTTCTAAAACTGAATAAACATTGTTCTATAGTTGACTGTGTTTTACATTAACAGCAAAACAAGACTTCGAATTAGACCCACATGTAATCAAGCATGGACAAGCAGACAATGTTTGCAACATTACTGGCAGCAGGATACAACATTCTATGTCTGACTTTGGGCATCAGACTTAGAACATCATGTCATCCAGTCCATCCTCCATAAACTTCTTGTAAATTGCCATGAACTTTGCTACAAATGCTTCCAGATGATAAATGGCTTTGCTGCCCAGTTGCAGGCGGTGTTCATAGAAGGCCGCCATCTGTGCAACTTCTCCTTTCAGTTGTCCATCACAGTTATGCAGAAGTTCTGTCAGGAGGCCCTAAAAGGAAACAGATAAAACACATAAACAGGATAGTACTTGAAAAAATACTGGTTTTGTTAAGAGGATAAGCTCATTCCTCTGAAAACAGCCAAGCTATAGCCAGTAGTTCATTCATGAAGCCAACAGAAAAGACATTTAAGAATCATTATACCACCAATTTGACAGAGCCAGATTCATGGAACCATGTCTCTTCAGAACTTTCTTTCTAGATAAATTCTTCATGTCAAAATAGGTATTATTTTAGATTATGTTCTTAGGTGGAAAAATCACGTATTGAAACTACTTATACCTTAATAAAGAAAACAATTGGCCCTCATCTGCAACTCTAACCTCCACTGCACACAGGCACAAGGCCCTGGGGAGATTTCTTACTGAGATGGCAAGTGTTTTGAAATCACTTACTTCCTATCTCAACAGCACTGAGTACAAATAAAAACAACATTAATAAATTTTAAATAAGCCCTTTACTTGTTGTACATCTGGTTATATTATACATACGTGTGTATGTGTCTACACATACGATACAACAGTATTTCGGTGATCACGAAAACCTCGACACCGCATTCCTTTACACCAGCGACAGGAATAAGATCATTGCAAATTCTCTATTAAAACCCTCAGGATTAAGTGAGAAGCATCTCTAGACAATTTCAAGTTTATGTGGAGTGAGTGGGTAGGAAACATGCACCTCTGGCTCGACACCAACAGTCCTGAAACAGGGCAATGCCACGTCCACTAACTTACCATCAGAAAGGAAGATAAGAAATACCTGCCTACCAAAACTGCTGGTAAGCAGAAATCAGTTAATGTCAAAAGAAATGTATTATCTGGTAATTACAGCCAATGGCAAAGTCCACCTAGGGTAATTTGCAAACATTAATCTTTTTTCTGCTCCAGTTGTCTTCAGGAACCTTTCACCCTGCCTAAAACAAAAACATGCACGTCCCATTTGTTTATTTCTCCCAAGATTATTTCTGGTTTTGAAAAGACATGCTGGTCCAGCATCCCTCAGTAAACCTTTCTTCTAGGACACAGCAAATATTGAACTTATAAATAACAAAACAAACTGTACCAAAATTAGTGCATAAAACATGTCTATGCCTCAAAACAGAAACTGGCCCAAGAGACTTTGGGAAGACAAAGCATCTCCTACTTCATTGTTACTCAGCTATGATGGCTGCTGTTCTGTGATCACAGAGGAAGGTTTTAGTAAACCATTAAAGAGAAGTGTGAATTAAGGAAGCCTGCAACAAAAATAAACTAGACATTTACATTTACAGAAGTCTTCCTGCCCCCAAAATCTACACAGCTCAAAACCATCATGCTTCAAGTCTTCAAGGCCAGGTTGGACGGGGAATGGGCTCCCCGAGGAAGTGGTCACAGCAGCGAGCTTGACTGAGGTCAGGAAGTGTCTGGACGATGCCCATGGTCTGATTTGGCTAGTCCTGTGTGAACCAGGAGTTGGACTTGATGCTCCTTATGGGTCCCTTCCAACTCAGGATAGTCTGTGTTTCTATGGGGCTTTGGGCAGCCTGGTGTAGCGGAAGGTATCCCTGCCCATGGCAGGGGGGTTGGGACTAGGTGATCTTTGAGGTCCCTTCCAATCCAAACCAATCTGTGATTCTATGAAATATATTTAGGCATGAACCTAAATAAACATTCTATTATATCAACTGAGGATCAAGAGAACTGAACACTATGTATCAGTGTTTGCAGCAACAAGGTCTTTAATTACTGCTTCAGAGCAACAGACTGGACTATTTGGGTTACACTAGTGGAAAGAAACACACATCTATTTGAAAAGGACATAGCTTTTCATTGATATATAGATAATTTGTGATGGTTTAGTGAGGGTTGGGGTTTTTTTAACTCAATTTAAGACTGTCAAAGCGTTAATAATTATAACACATTAAGAGCTAGATAGGTAAATTACCTTCATTATAATTTCAGGAGGTATGCAGTGTGTCAGGAGCTCATAAAGCCGTCCACGTACTTCTAAAAGCCTGTTGGAAAGACACCACAAAACATCAGAAGTATGCCCCCAAGCACACTAATGAGCTTCCATTACTTGTGAAATATGTTGCAGGAAAAAAAAAAGTCAACCCAACTAAAGTTTTTTTCTGGTTTTGTTTTTGTGTGTTATTTTAAACCTAAAAACATTGCACAAGTGGAGTGTGAGGAGAAGGATTTGGGGAGTGTTGATTGACAGAGTGTGAGGAGTAGGATCTGGGAGTGTTGATTCATGTAAAGCTCAATGTCACCCAGCAATGTGCACTTACAGCTCAGAAAACCAACTATATCCTGAGCTGCATGAAAAGCAGTGTGATCTGCAGGTCAAGGGAGGTGATTCTGCCCCTCTAATCTGGTGAGACCCCACCTGGAGTACCATGTCTGTCTCTGGGTCCCCCAGTACAAGACATGGAGCTGTTGGAGCAAATCCAGAGCAGGGTCACAAAGATGATCAGAAGGCTGGAGCACCTCTCCTATGAAGACAGGCCAAGACAGTTCAGCTTCTTCAGCCTAGAGAAGAGAAGGCTCCAGGAAGACCTTATTGCAGCCTTCCAGTACCTGAAGGGGCCTACAGGAAAGCTGGGGAGGGGCTGTTTGCAAGGGTATGGACCAATACAACAAGAGGTAATAGATTTGAATGGAAATATGGTAAGAGTTAGATTTGAAGTAATAAAAAAAACCACCTCTTCCCTGTGAGGGCAAGGGTGCCCAGAAAAGCTGTGGCTGCCCCCTCCCTGGCAGTCTTCAAGGCCAGGTTGGACGGGGCTTTGGGCAACCTGGTCTAGTGGAGGATGTCCCTGCCCATAGCAGGGGGTTAGTACTGTATGCTATTGAAGGCCCCTTCAAACCCAAACCATTCTACGAAGCCAGTGTTAATTCACATGGCCTGTTAATTCATATAATACATATACTCTAGTTACAATGGTCTCTTTTAAACTAGAGGCTACAAGGCAATTAGAATATGTCTCGGGGTTGTCTCTCTTTAATTATTCTTCATATCCAAATTACTATCCATGCTTAAGGTCACTACAACATCAATTAGCAACTGAAGATTCATTTACACTGCTTTTATGATGTAATTGTTTACAAGAGGTCTAAGATGATTAAATGGCAGAAAGTAACATCAATCATTCTCATCTTTTGACATCAGGAGGTCAGAGGCTATAAGCATTTAAATTAAATACAAGAATTTAAGTGATACTTTGTGTAATATATGGAACAGCCTAGAAGGATCAGGCTGTATATATGGTATTGAGATGGATAAAGGGGGCACCTCCTCATGTGCTTAAAAAAAGAAACACCCATGAAAAAGACAGTAATAGCACAACACGCAACTACACTTATGCTCACTTCTGATTACAAAGCTTCAACAGAGGAAAACAACTGTTTCAGTTCCTGAAGCTCATTCAGCCTTCTCTGGTAATTTTAAATCTCACTTACTCTGGCTGCCAAGTACCACCAGAAAGTTACATATATCTGAAGTAACAATGCTTTTTTTAGGTTTGAGAATAAACCAGAAAACCCGTAGTTTATAGCTGTGCATTCACATACCTTTGTGGTGTCTGTTGACCAACAATTGCATTTGCAGTTTCTCTCAAATAAACTTCCCAGTCCATCTCAGGAATGTCTTGATCAGCAGTAAATGGGTACCTACATAAGAACAGTATTTTTAAAAAATTAAAATCAAAGTAAACTCTCACCTATTCTAACAAGGCATCAGAATTAATTTCATTTACATGTCTGTCAGTGTAAGTTACATTAATTCTTCCAGTGACTTACTGTTGTACTCTGCAGGACTCACACATAAGTAGTGCTTTCCGAAGATTCCTGCCAGATTTCTCTGCAAGCCTTTGAGCCAGCTCCTGCGGAAGAGTCAGGCCTTCTTTCTTACACACACTTGATAAGACATGGCAGATCTAGGTGGGAAACAGTGGGGCAACATTTAGCAAACAGTTTAGCGTCTACAGATTCCCCTGCCTGAAACACTTCTGGACCAGAGACAGACCAGTCTTTCTCAAGAAATGGCTGACAAGTCACCCACCACAAAGAAAAACTAGGTCACTTTGTGGAAGTAAAATTCTTGTTGTGGACTTATAAAATATTCATCTAGTAAGAACTTGAAAATAATGTATTTTGCTTCTGTTTCAACATACATCTTCAACACTGGGAGCAGGCACTCGTACAGCCAGGCATCTGCTTTGAATAGGTCCTATAATTTTTGACATGGAGTTGCAGCACAGGATCAATCTGCAGGTCGCCATGTACTTCTCCATTGTTCGTCGCAAAGCATGCTGAGCGTCTTTAGTGAGTTTGTCAACTTCTGTTAGCAGCACCACTGAAAATGTATTAAAATAGTGGATTCTTTTATTAATATCAAATGTTTTAAAGAAAATTAGTACTACAACCAACAATAAGTCATACAAGCAGATAAAGGCAGCGTGGTTCCACAGGCAGGAAAATAAAAGATTAAGACAACCTGCATGCCTTTTTGGCTGCATAATCTGCTCCTTCACACCCTATATTCATGTCCTAGAATGTCAGTTTCTTCATAGTAGGGCCTGCAATACAAAAATAATCCCAGTAGGTGTAGGAGCTTATTTTTTGATAATTCTACAGAAACTTTTACGAGGAATTTTAAAGTAAGAAATGCAAACAAAATTATGGCATAAGGGCATACCAAAAAGCACAAATTTATTGGTGACTCCCCTCAAAACAATTGATATTTAAAAGCTAATGTCTTAGCTCAACAATGAGAAAGCTGCCTCGTTGTTGTAGCTGCAGCACCTTTCCATTGTCTTGCAAAGAAAAAAAGGAAAAGCATTTTTCAAAAATGCTTCAGAACAGTCAGAAGGCACCTAATATGAAGCAGCTAGCCTGACCAGCTACCTTCTGCAGGTTCCTCCACAGGCAACTCATAGATGGTTCACTTCAGTACTCTGAATGGTCAAGCGAGGACAGCCTGAAGGAACAAGTCAGCCCATCACTCTCCTTCCACTCCTCTTCTGGTTATAAATGAAGCCTAAGGACACCAGCCAGCTTACTAGATAAACTGAGGTAATGACTGCAGCTGTAAGGATACATATCAATAGCTGGTAGAGCCAATCAGTGTCTAGCTGCTTAGGTGAAATACAGTATTTTTGGAGGAAAATGAAATAACATACTAATTTCATGGCCATTTTCAACTAATTTCTGCTCTACTTCAGCCATCAAGATTTCCTTTCTCCTTCAATCTCTTGTTACACAGTTCTGATTTTGTTTTAAATTAGTAATGGAGAGGGAAAATTAGTTGGTTGTAGCAACTTGTACGTTGGAAAACTCAGAGAAAGCCTTGTTCTTACCCTTACTTACACCCTTACGGAAGTGTCCTTCTGTAGACCTTAGACACAATGCTTCAACTCTGCCTAAACTCATCCCCCAAAACACAAATAACCAGCTAACACCTAACCTACACAGCACCATTTGCCATAAGGCCATCCTGCCCCTCAACCCAAAATTAAGCCTCAGCAGCTCATAACTCACTACTACCGTAGACCATTAAACTAAGCCACTGTGTGTTTCAGCGGCAGACTTGGGGGAAAAAGCAGGAATCCCAGCTCCCTCTACTCAGCCACAGTCATTCAACTATACTCTGTCCTCCTGAGAAACCAACACAAGAGACAACCTCATACCAAGTATTCAATCACTCAAGATATGTCCACAGTGGAAGAAAAATAGAAGGCTGTTTAATTTGTGATAGGTTCACGTGTGAACCTCATGCAATGTACAGGTAAAAACAAAACAATCAGCTGAAATCTTTGAAAAACAAGTCTTAAAAATACTTTGACTACTTTTAACTGGTTTTACTCACCTTTAAAATCTCGTTGAGTACTTGTCTCAAGCTGCTGGGATTGTGCTACTGTCTTCAAGAGTTCCTGAATTACCACACGATCATTGTTTCCTGCATCACTGTACCAAGAGTTTGAATAAAACTTATTTTAAAACAATAACTTTGTGCTGCAAATGAAATACATCCTGTCCTTGAAACCAAACTTACTTTTCTGGTGTGAGAAATTTAGAATTTGTTACTTGTGGTATGGGCAAAGACAGGCAATGTGAAAATTTTAACCCATTATAGGAATTAAAATTAAGTCTAACCATGTAATAGGGGGTCTGACTCACTGACTGATGTAAATGCACAGGGCTTTTTTCCCTGTAAATTAGATGTCATGCTATGAACAACCTATATGTTTAATGTAAACTTGAATGAGACATAATGAAGTTAAAGATTTAGTAGTAAAAGATTGATACTTGTTATTACAGCACAGGTGGTTAGCTTTTTTCCTCTTAAAAGGCAGAAAAACATGGGGAAATGCTAGATTTCCTTGCTGCTTGTCCTTTCTGTCCCCTAGAGTAGCTCTGCACAACTTTCTCAGTGCCCAGGTTAGCAGTTCAGCTAGCTTTACTCAGATTTGACAACCACTGGGGACTGACTTGCAAGTTAGGTTACTGAAAAAGCAAAGACAGAGGGGAAAAACCCCACTCTTTTCAGCATCGCCAGGCTACTGCCTTCACAGAGGCAGCTGTAGCTCTGCAATGTTTCCCTGGAAAGTAAATGAAAATGGCATTTGCAGTTCCTGTTCTAGTCACCCACCACTCATCAAGACCTTCCTCATTCTAGCCAAGGAGAAGGCAGCAGAACATACAGAAGCATCCTGGCTCAACAGTTCACAACCTGCTGAAAGGGCTACGCTGACGCAGACTGCAGAGCTCTGTCACCCAACAAGGGAGCAGAGTTGTGATCACAGCACAAAAACCAAAATGAAACAAGCCAGGACCACTTGTGAGCCAGGACAATTTTTGGAAAGGGGAAGTGATTAAAATAGTATCCTAACATTCAAAGGTAAATTGTTCTCTGCAGTAAGAGAGAACCCAGAGTTACAATTCCAGGCTGGAAGATTATCCTTTCTATGTGACCATACCCAACATGCCAGGAAAACAATGAACAATGGGCAGTTACCACACAAATGTTAGTTGTTCCTTATTTTTTCATTACTCACTTACTCAGGAGATCCCATTTTAAAGCATTTACCCACACTAGTCAAGTGACCAGCAGACAGACAACCCTTTGGAATTCAAACATCCTCCTTTTGGAGGAATGCTCTATCTAGTAAAGAACTGCTCTAACTAATAAAGTTCCATAATAAATTCAATGTCTGCAGAGTTCTTCCCAATAGTTAATTTCCTTTCTGTTAGCCATTTATCATGCTCCATGTTACTCAAGATGCACATGATTTTGCAGTCTTACAATTCAAACTTCACAGCCTATAGCCCAGCACACACAGGTTCACCATCTGGTCAGACATGAGCATGGCAATTGCTTGATCACTTTGAACCAATATATTGATCAAAACATTAAGTCTTAATCAAAACTCAGCACTACCATTATACAGAATAACCAATGCAGCCGTTCTACACTTTCAGGATTTTTATATTTAAATCCAATTATTTTATAACTTTCAAGCTAAATCTAGTAATACTTGTATTACTCTCCCTAGAGCAGTATTAGGTTATCAGAGAAGACTGAATGCCCAGACATTTTATAGCACCAAAATGACATATTCAAACAGTTCATTACCAATAAAAGCCTAAGCTTTAATAATTCAGGCCTGTATCAGAATTCCAGCAGATACTCGCTAATCAATACATAGAGATTAGCTGCAGAACAGCTTTAAGAGGAGACATACACATGAGAATAGGTTCTAAAATGAAGAGCAACACGAGAAAAGGTTTTGCAATAAGCACAGAGCTAAAAATTACTTCAGGATACACAATGCCTTATAAAAGCACAACCCAGTCAAACTCATCACGTCCAAAGCCTCCCAGTGCACAATGACATTTACCCTCATGTGATTTAAAGCAACATTAAAGGGTTTCAGGTAAATACAAGTATTTACTTTGGGTCAGTGAACTATCACCAGCAATTTCACAACTGTCAAAGAAGACATACAGAACACCATTATAGCTTCTGTCATTTAAATCAACACCTGACCTCACTCATGACAGGATTCCCAGTACTTTGTGGCAGTGTTTCTTGCCTGTGCTCTGAACTCTTAAAATAAAGAGTTACTGGGTAAACCTCACTTACTTTCAAATCACTTCACTTCTGTGTTTGTGAGAGAACTAACAATATAGGGGTGATGGTTCAAACAGAAGTTCTCAATTTCAACCTAAATGGTTGAACCTATGAATACAGAATTGTTACCTAGTACTCAACTGCAGTACACCTATGTGGCTAGTTAAGCAGAGCATTACTGTCTTTAGTATACAGCTATGCAAATTCAGTTCATTTAGAGCTCTTCAATTAAAAACCCTTTCTCAGCTCCCATTTGCAGTCCAAACCCTCAAACCATTATCTTATTTTCTCACATATAAATTGGGCAATCAGGTCCTTACATACCCAGGATGAAACCACTTGCAATATGACCAGCAGCTTAGATTTGAAGTGGGACATTTTAACTGTACACTTACCTTGGGTTAACTTCGAGGTGATAGTTACTTGCAATGGTGCTTATTTCAATTTTCTTTTTAGAAGGTGCCTATGTAAGGAGTAAACATATTTCAGAAAGAGCATTCTAAAGATCTGATGCACAAATTTACCTTACTGATTACAGCTGGCTAGGTCACAGGCAAACCGAAAGTCTCAGAGATCAAAGACCTGCCGCAACACTAGACTTACACAGCTCCTTACCCCTCAACCCCATCCCCAAAGGTGAAAATGAGTATTGACATATCATCCAGCCTGTAGAATAACAATGCTAGCAACATACAGTACATACTTCTGTATAGTCCAGTTACTGATTTTCCTAACAAGAAATCTTATTATTGGAATCTGCCATTCAAAATAAGTGATAACCTTATGCCTACAAAGAAATGTTTTGAAGGGAAAATCCTGTGGATGAGCTGGAGAGAGTGTTCACTTCTCTTAGCAAAGGATTTCAAGTTCATACTTGGTTTAAGAAATACATAGCAGTCATACATACCCTATGTTTCTATCATTCAATCCAACTATTGTATTGGATTGTAGTGTATCCATTACTGAGAATTAAAAAACAAACATAAAATAACCCAACTTATCAGTAAAGCTTGACAAACCCTTGCTGGTCAAGTCTTCCACAGTAAGGATTTTGAATGGGTAATACACCCTTTTAGTAATAATCAGTTAAATGCCTAAGACAATGACAGAGAGAATTTAAATACTCTCTCCTCTGCCCAAGGCTGAACATGTGTCTATGGGAATAAGAAAACAAGTTAGAACTTGAAGATATGAAAAAAAAACCCAGTGCTAACGTTTTAAAAAATAAGGGCTACCTTTATAGACAAATATAATTCTATACATTTAATTGAGAACTAGCCAATTACAACCCTTGCTGTTGTCCAAGCTGACCTGTGGGGGTAAAACCAACACTGAATAACCACAGGGGAAAAAAAGAAAAAAAAATAAAGCACAACATCCTGCCACTGATGAAGACCTAAAGAACAGGAACATCTGGTAAAAGCATTTGTTTCAGCAAACAAAACAGTCTGATTAATTACAAGGAGCTTGAGTATACCAAGTGCAAATAAAAAAAAATATTTTAACTCAAATAAATACAAAAGCTTCAAAGCAGAAATCTATCACTATATAAATATCCACATTTCTGTGCAGCACATGGAAGATTTAATCTTTTTTTACCGTTATAGTCTGATGCTCAATCCTCAGTTTTTCCACTCCTGCACCATATAATTCCCTTAACAAACACATTATTCTTGTCTTTTTTCCAGCTCCTGATGGTCCATACACCAACAGATGAGGGAAGTCACCACACTGAACCTGAACACAAAATAACAAGATGAGTTAGCTACAGGAATATTTTCCTTGTAAGAGAGTATTTGTCCATCCACTCTCACCCAACTTGACATCAAATGGCTTTTCCAGACACATCTCAATCACAACACAGTACCTAGAATTAGAATCACTGAATTTCTTTCCTGCAGTGATATTTCCTATAGAACACCATATTTTTCTGAGTTACCATATGTAACTCATCTAAATCCAAACACCCCACTGCTCAACCACACACACAGACAAATGAAAAACCCACCAGAACACCACCCTCAGCATTTAAATGCTTTCCAGGATTTCTGGAGTGACAGCTACAACATACACAGTTTAAAAACAAAGTTTAAGGCAGATATATATGTGTAAGTATATATATAATTACTTTATTTCATTTGCCAGCCTTGAACCTAAGCAAGCTAAAAGTCATGGCCTGAAGAACATCTGAACAAACCCAACTCTCAGAATTAACATTCTAAAGATGTAAGTCATAAAGAAACACAGGGCAGACAGTGAGTCGGTCTAGTGATGAAAAGTCAGGACATCATGTGGAATGGTGAAAAAGCCCTTTAACATCCAAGCTATTACATAGTCCTGACTTTTATTCCCACCTGCTCACTTTAAAAGCTTCAACTAACTTTAGGGAAACAAGCTAAACCCTGCCCTCAAAGGTTTATCTAGTCAACCCCTCTGCCAGAGCAGGGCCAACCCCTCTAGTCCATCTAGTCATCTAGACTAGTCCAACCCCTCTGCCAGAGCAGGGCCACCTACAGTAGGTTGCACAAGACAGTGCCCAGGCAGTTTTTGAACGTCTTCAGAGATGGAGACTCCACAACCTTCCTGGGCAGCCTGTCCCAGTGCTCTGCCACCCTTACAGTAAAGAAGTTTCTTGGCACGTTTAGGTGGAACTGCCTATAGTCACGTTTAGCCCATTGCCTCTTATCCTGTCACTGGGCACCACTGAAAAAAGATGGACCCCATCCTCCCAGCACCAACACTTCAAGTACTCGCAAGTATTCATGAGATACCCCCTCAGTCTTCTCTAGGCTAAAAAGTCCCAAGTCCCTCGGCCCCTCTCCATAAGAGAGATGTTTTGGTCCCCTAACCACTTTCGTGACTGTTTTCTGTACCCTCTGCAGTAGCTCCCTGTCCTTCTCGAAACCCCGGGGAGCCCAGAACTGCACACAATACTCCAGATAGCCGGGCCACAGTTCCCCGCACCCTCTCCCATAGCGGAAGGGCCACGTTCCGAGCAGGGCATGGAGCCAGCGGCCCGCTTTCCCACCGGCGGCGCTCGGCAGGGCAGCTCTCCCGAAGACCAGGGCCCACACCCCGCCTGCCGATGCGCGGGAGCAGCCATACGGGCCGTAGACCCCCCAACTCCCAGAGGCTCGCCGCTGTGGGGATGCGAGGCGCCCAGGGACAGGCTCGCCTCAGGCGGCACCCGCCGCCACGGCTGGAGGCCGCGGGGGCACCGAGCGGAGCCCACCGGGGAGGCCGCCGAGCGCCGCACAACGGGCCCGGCCGCCTCCTCACCAGGTTTCGGAGCTGCGCCGCCTGGTCGCGGTGGTAGTCCAGCTTGCCGAGGGACCCGGGCCGGTACTTGTCCACCCACAGGCTCATGGTGGTTGAAAAGCGCGCGCCGTCCGCCGCAAGCCCGCCGCACTCGCGCAGCCGCGTCCCCCAGCGGCGGGAGAAGCGGCCGGTACGGTGGCCGCCGAGGGACAAAGCTGCTGCGCCGTACGAGCAGGGAGCGGAAGCGCTCTTGCTCCTTCCGCCCCCGCGGCGTCCCGGGTGTACACCAGCCGCTGCGCCTCAGGCGGGCTCCCGGCGGGCTCGCCGCGCCCTGCTCGACCCCCGCTAAGCTCGAGGCGTTTCCCCCTCCCAAACGACTGCTTGTCCCACCGCGCCCTGGCGGGTGCTGCGCGTGGTGCTGCAAAGCTAGTGGTGGCGGGCGGCCGCGGCTCCTGGCGGGCGGGCACGGCGGCGTGAGGCCCGTCACGGCGCTGGGCGAGCCCGCAACGCCGAGGGCGGCCGCGGGTCTCGGCCTGTTCGTGGCAGACTGTGGATCCCCCAAAAAGGGAGATACTCATCTTTTCAGTTTTCACTTGATGGAAAAGGTCTGCTGCTTATGTGCACTCGCTGCCCTTTTCATCTCTTCTGCGCCCAACAAATGTCTGGCGATGGAACTCTCGATCCTTTGCCTGGGGCATTTTGCGTGCCTCTGCCTGGCTCTGCCCTCTCTGTAACCACAGCCAGTGTATTCAGGTACCAGTGTAAGACCAGGCAAGCTCACAGAATCGCAGAAATGTAGGGGTTGGAAGGGACCTTCAGAGATCACAGAGATCATCAAGCTCAACCCTCCTGCCAAAGCAGGTTCCTTAGGACAGGTTGCACAGGTAGGCGTCCAGATGGGTCTTCCAGAGGAGACTCCACAACCCCCCTGGGCAGCCTGTCCCAGGGCTCTCTCACCCTCACTCTGAAAAAGTTCTTCCACATGTTGTTGCAGAACTTCCTATGCTCCGACTCTCAATTCCGATAGCAATGTCTCCTCATCCTTTGGCTTTTCCACTTAATTTGAAAGTGCACTGTGCGTACCATAGCTACTGCACTTCCATACATACCTCGTGAAATCAAATAACAAAAGGGTGAGCCAGGGCCCAGCTCTACCCAAGAAAAGAGGTGACAGACCCCCAGTTATTTGTGACCACTCTGGAGGGAAAGTACTGTTTCTCAAATGGTTTCCCCTTCTGTGCTGCAGATCGCTGGTTTCTGGCTAGCAAACAATATGTTTCCATAACCAGAAAAAGCTGTCAACAGCAGGACAAGAAGAATAAATGTTTGGGTTTTTTTTTTAAAGTTTTTCTTTTTTTTTCTGATACCTTGTTTTCTCTCAGGTATGGTTACTTATGGGACTGTGACCAGCAGTAAACACTGCTGGTTTTCATGCTTTTAGGGACAGTTTAGAGCACACTGAGAGACACAGGTTACAAAATTTATCATGAGACATCTTCGATGTGTTGAAGAGGCTTGGCTGATAGAAGAAATAAAACCTTTACACCAATATTATATGTGTTACTTTAACGTCTAAATTGTTTTAGTCTAGTTTGTCTGTATGAGGTTTTTAGATATTTGTGAAAGATGATTTTTTTCCTTAGCAGACTTTCTAAAGCTCAGATTTCTTGCCCTCCCTGACACACAGTATCCCCTCTGTTGATGAAATATGAGATTTAAAATGAGGCACATGTCTAACATTATTCTTTGAACTTCGATGAATGTAATGCTTATATCCTGAACGTATGAGAAAATGAAAAAGTTTTATAGCTACAGACTAGAAAACAGAAAATAGTTTTCTTATTTGAATAACTTGAATTACTTTTCTATGTACTATGATTTCAAAAGCCATGAACAGAAATAGCAAGCAAAATAATAGTAACTTTTTTTTTTTTAACAAGTCATACACAGATACTTAATCCTAGCAGTGATGGTGGCCAGGCCGTGCTGGTGATGGTGTAGGAGCAGCGCAGGCTGACCTCCCGTGGCAAATCCAACAGAAGGCACGTTCAGCGAGGGAGGTGGGATGTAAGGTGAGCTCCCACAGGGCTGCCCCAGCGGCAAGAGCCTGACAGAAAAAAGCCCATGGTGCCTGTATGGCCTGCTCACTCTGCCTGGTTCCTCTTCACCTCTACGGATGGCTGGCAAAGAGAGGGCGGTTTTCTGTGTCGGGGGAACATATGGTCCTTAGGTTCTTTGTCTTGGTGTCATCCCAAACCCGCAGCATCCTATGTGAATCAATGGCTTGCCCACCATGTATGCGTGTCACACTGGGGATTTGCAAGCTCCATCTATGTGTGTGCTTTTATGTATACACAGAATGTATATATACAAAACTATAGACTATGTATATAACAGGGAAATTCTTTTTTTGTTTCTTTGTGTAATAGCCCTGATAAGTGATGCATCATGCACAAATCATATTATTTGAAAGTGGTTTATTACTTAAAAGTAATAAAACATGAGTATACACATGATTAGGTTAAAGTGTCAGCCTATTTTTTTTACTTACATGACTTCTGTGAAAAAAATAGTTATGTAAAAAATTCATGTGACTCTTGATATTTTATCATTTCTGTGTTCACACTTTTTCACATAGAAAGCAATACTGCAGGTAATTGCTTCAATAACCTAGACACCCAAGTTGCTCATAAAGATCACATAAACCCAGTGGGAACAAAGAGGAAGCACATCAGTTATTACCATATTACCTGTTTATCCAAAATAACTACATTACTCTCATAGATGCTCGTGAATCAGTTTTATTTGCAGATTGCCATGAATTGGCAAATTCACCTTGCACTGCTTTCTCAGCACTGCTCTTCTATGTGTTTGAGCCTGTGAAAGCTGCAGCAGCAATGTCCTGCCCAGTGCTTACCCTTGAGTCCCTTTGTTCTACTCAGCACCACAGTGACCTGTTCCTCTGCCTTTTTCTAAATTTACATTTTGTGGGTCTCCAGTTCCTCATGTGTGGGTGTTCTCTCCATTCAGCACTTGCTAAGTAACCTCACCTTAAGAGTAATCTTTGAATTTCACCATCAATTCCCTTGGTATTCTCTTTGGTCAGCTGTATTGATGCCTGGCCTTTTGAAAGTTTTTCAGATCCTTTGCTCATTTGCCTAACTTTTTAGTAATTTCTGAGTCATGGGCTCTTCTTGTTGTGTCTATCAATGACATGCTTGACTTAATCACAACTTCTGTGATAACTCTTTATAACCTACTCAGTTTTTCCAGCCCCCAGAGACACTGTTTTTACTCATGCATCCCAGCTTCCAGCAAGTGCTCTGGCAGATACTGCAGATACTGCAGGCTTTTGAAAGTACCACTGAAAACAAATCCTTTGTGGATGAGGTCAGACTTAATCAGGTAGGACTCAGTTCAGTAGGCTTTTAGATACTTTGAAGAGTTCAGGGAAGAGTGAAGATGGGGTAGCATCTCTGAACGGGCCCTAAGCTCCTTTTATTAACAGGTCATTAAACTTCTATAGGATTTCTTGTTATTTTGAGGCTAAAATGTTGGGAATTGTTCCTTACCTCAGCAATGCCGTTAAGCATGGGCTTATGCTTAAGATTTCAGTTGAGTTACTCCTTGCTGTAAAAAGTAATTAAGCAGATGAACAAAATTAGTTTGTTAAGTAAAAGTCCTACTATTTAAAACTTGGGCTTGCATGAAGCATTGCAGTTGTGGTGCTTTATATCTGATTAAAATGCTCTAGACTGCTTTGATTTTCTACTTCATTAATTTTTTAACTTCACTATAAATCTAAACAAAAAGAAGTAAATACCTAAAATGGAATGGTTTGGCCAACAGTATTACCAATAAATTAATGTGAATAGTACAGAAGACTGTGGCAATTTCAGCTGCAGTCACAATTCACTCAAATATAAGGACTGTTAAAATACATCTTCACTCGTTTTGTTCAGTCCAGCAGAAAGGTCAAGAGGTAAAATGACTTCTCTGCATGAATAAACTAGAAAATGTATCTGAAAATAGAGATTTTAACTACAAATGGCATTTTGAATCTCTTTGCCTTTCAGAGCAGCCATGTGATTAGACAGTGACACAGTGTCAGGCACTATAAAAGAAGCTCCATCTTATACCCAAATTGAAGTAAAATTGTAAGACCTAGGTCCAATTTTTAAATATATATATGGTTTTAAGTCAGTTTTAAACCCATTATTGAAAGACTGTTAGAACAAATTAGAGCGCTATTATCCTGACCTCCTAAATATCTTTACAGCTTGATTGCTGCTAGCAACCCAAGTAGCCATTAACAAGTCCAAGTATCATTTTTCTGTACAGCAACTTGTGCTTTTCAGACAGATACTGTTTGGCATCTGTGGATCCTTCAGGCTGCTTAGCTGACCGAGATAGATTTTTCTTTTCAGTTTCAAATATTTTACTGTATTATTGCCACTCTGTTGGCTGTCACTCTAGGTTATATCACCCTGTCCCCATCAAAGCGCCTGTATTGCTGCAAGTAAATTGTAGCACGTCAGGAAAGACCAGATCACTAACTACAATGAAAAAAAAACCCAACAAAGACTGTAATAAAGCGACATCTGTTCTATTGGGGACATGCTGATGTCATGCAGATTGAATGTGACAGTGAAAAAGAACAACATTAATGGTGATAGCCAAATAAAAATCTAAAATTAATATAACCTGTACAGGTTGGCAGCAGCGATGATGCTGCTTCTTTATGAGATGTAAACCCAGGAAATCCTAATTCTTCAAGGGTCTAATGTTTATTTAGTCTGGAAAACTAAAGTAATAAAAAAAAAAAATCGTAGTTTTCTATGCAAGATTGAGATAAACTAAAAAGGTAGTTTTCACAACCACTGAAAGTGTGTTCTGGAAAAGGCCACAGAGATAATACGTAATTGGAGGATACACCCTGTCCATCATTCATTACTGCAGCTCTTGTACATTTTCCACCTGAAAAAGATTAAACAAAAGCTATTATTAAAGAAGAAAAATGAAAATAAATAGGTGTATTTAAAAAAAAAAGACAAAAGGACCACATTTTCATGCACTCAGGACACTTGACAGTGTTATAAAATATTCTGATTTGTTCAGTACTTCTTCATGTTCCAACTCCTGCTGCTAAGGGCCAGACCCAGCTCAGCTTCAATAGTATCTCATGTGCCTGGAGAATTAGAAGAAAAGGAGATGAGGTATGTTTTGCTGTCCTTAGCGTCTGTGGCCTCAATTGTGAATTGCTGTGCAAACCTAAGACCTTCTTTTCCACTGTTAGGAATTGTTCAACTACACATTTAAGCAAGATTTGCAGCAGCACAGTTAATCATGTTAGTAAAACATAAGGAGACAGTTGTAATTTTAAAAATATTTTGAACATAAATTCAAACATCCATCTGGGGACATGTAGAGTTACAAATCCATTCTTTAGATGAATTACAGCTATGTTGAATGCATGTTTATTTGATACTGAAGGTTTTGATAGAAAAACGTGGGCTATTTTCATTTGCAATTTAGGTCTTTTCCCCCTGAGGTGTACAAGGTAACTGGTTAAAAGATACAGCCATGTTCTTCAGTTTCCATCAGCCTGCATTTTGCAGTAACAGAAGAACTGGAACAAAGGCAGCTCTTGTCCACTTTCAATTTAAAGGTGTTCTGGAACTGTCTCAGTAAGTTAGGAAATATTCAGCATTCTTTTCTGGACTCATTCTAAATAAGACACACAAATTCCATATGGAGAATCATCATGAAACTGTTTAAAGAATGACATGCTGTCAGATAATTGAATATATGAACAAATATCAGTGCTTGACCTGTAATTAGGAATTAATTATGTGAATATGTTGACATTTGAGTCTTTTTGTGTCTTTCTGAGCAAAGACAGATGTCATTGAAGAAGGACTGTGGATTATTTTGAAATGTGGGGGTCATCGTTTCCATTCTCACCAGTACTTGAACTGGACTTGAGCTATTTTTACAATGGAAAATTCATGAAAAGTAACACATTTTTGCAAAAGGTCAGATGAATGTACAAGAAAGAAGTTACATTAAAAAAACCCTAGCTAACTCTGCCTGTGATAGTCTAACTAATGTAGCTGAGATAATAGGTGTTTGCTGGATTTCTAGCATCTGATACCTTTAAAAAAAACCCAAACCTTTCCTCCAGATGATAAATAGCCCAACTCCTTTGATTTCACAGAATATTAGTAAATGAAATATAGGCACCTCTGAACACATCTTTGTATATTTCCAAAGATAACAATATATGTAGGACATAGAAATAGAAATGCAATTCCATTCCATTCCTATGATGAAAGTTCCTACAGTCTGATGTTCCCCGAACCTGTAATCTGCACTGTGCCATTGGCAGAACACATTGGTTGTGCCTAATCGTGTTTTCCAGGTATTTACTGAAACTTGAAGAGATACTATGTCTTATGAATCCACTAATATTTTAGAGCTTGACTGCCATAATTGCATCTCATATAAAATGATCAAATTATTTTTGAAGGTTCTCTTTTTTTCAGGCCCCATCGGTCTTTCTCATGTCCTAATTTGTCTTTTCTCTTGTAGAGTGATTCCATTTTTGTTGGATCAGTGGACATACTGCAACCTTTGAATTTCCTAGTTTTCTCCTGAGACTCTTCATTTTCAGAGGAGCTTTCATCTCAAGTTCAATGTTGGTTTCAGTAAATTTTGCCAATCTTTCAATTTTTTATGTTTTGGTCAGTCAGTGGACTCATTGGAGGTTTACTCAGATTTGCTAGTTAGTCTGAGGCCAGCCTTGCTCATGTTCTGCTTACTCAGGTGGGAACAAGTCTCTAATCTGGGTGAAAAGCAATGCAAGGTGTATTGCCAACAACAGATTATAGTCCCACTTTCCTTTACAGTTAAAAGCAGTGTATTGTTATACCCTTGATATAAATATGTTTCTGTTACAAAGGTACCTGTAACACCACAACTTCCTGAATCACTCTACACTTTCTGGTTCTGTACATTAAAATGTCTGGTACACAATGACAAAAGAAATGTGGAATAGAAATTTAGTTTGGTAAATGTTTAACACGGATTTATCTGCCTTTAGTAACAAGACACTTGTGCACATAACACTGGTACGTCATGACCCTGGGCTTGGAAAATCACTGCAGAGCAATACCTAGTATGAAAACTGTTAGGACTGTTGCATCTTCATACAGCTGCATTGCTGCTGGTGTGAATTGGAATGAACCATGATCCCAGAGCTCCTTGTGCTGAAAAGTTCTACCAGCTGAGATTAGCAGGCTGTTCTCCAAGATTACAACTCTCTAGTGACAGAACTGCCCCTTATTGTCTGACAAGAAGGAAGACTGTGTCATAAGGTCTCCTGATCACTCCTCTGGTTCTTCCCATTCTTAGGCAAGCTGACTTTAAAATGAGTGGGTTTTGTCAAAGTAGGCAACACAGAACCCAGCATTAAATATTGAACTCACCTCGAGGAACAGACTACTGTGATTTTGAATGAAAGGAAAAGTATTTCAAGAATAACTTCTTTTGATTTATGTTGTTCAGTCAGTTTAAAATCTTGTGGAGTCACGTGGTCAGAATGATACTACTTTAGAACTGTTCTTGCTGTCCTGTCCTCAACTTTATTTCATCTTCATATAGAAACCTAAGATCATTCTTGATAGTTTCAAAATTACCTCTATTTCATGTCTTCTGATCTGGATGATGAAGGACCTCCATGTTTCTAAACAGCTCTTCATTAAGGCAAGGATCTTGTAGCTGTGAGTAGCATTCAAAGTACATGTGCACAGACTGTCATTTTATTTGCCTTCTGCAAAATTTTCTTTCCTGGAAAGTGATCTCTTTTTTTACTACATTCCCTGTGTTTAATCTTTCCTTTTCTCAGTTTGTAATATCCTTCTGTGGTGGCTAATTACAAGTCGGTATCAGAGGTCAGAATGAGTTCTCTCGTTTGGGTTCTTTACCAAACAGGTAAGCTAACAAACTTACAGGAGAGGTGCAGAGGTAAAGAACAAGGTCAGCATATCTTGCCTCTTTGGACACCAATGCATCTTTTTGGACTTGACCACTTGAGTGCTCTAGACATAACACATAGCAGACCATACCTGAAAGGCTACATGGGCTTGTACAGTTCTGTGTCTTCAAGTGTCCTTCACTTGCGGATCACAACAAACACCTGTACTAAAATAAAACCAGGGAGTGAGTATTCTCCGGTAATGAGACCAGCTGTCACCAAATGTTATGGAGGAAAGCACCAAAATCTTTGTTCCCATCCATGGGGCCTACTGAGAACAGCTCCTGACCTTTACAGTTCCCCTGGCAACACTTACTCTTCCCTTTGAGTAAATATTGGCCCAAGCCAAAATCATGCCAAGGGTGATGTAAACAGTTTAATGATATGAGGCCTGTCCCTGTGTGCTATATCAGTATAGGATATGCTGAGGCTATATGTGTATACTAAATCAAACTAGGCTTACATACCGTACTTAGAGCCCAAAGCTGTGATACAGATTTTGGTGTGTCTAGCCTACAGACTGCATTAACGCCTGGCATTCAATCTCCTCTTGTCCCCATGTGGAATGTCAAAGACATATTAACTATTTTAATGTGATTTTTTCTATCTTGAGTGTCTGATATAATGTGAGGGCTGAGTTGCATCCCTCACAAGGGTGAAGTTTTCATACCACAACACTGAAGATGTCTATGACATATCCTGGGGTGTGACATGAGAGCATATGGCTTGTACTGGAGGATGAAAAGCCCACTAGGGTAGTGCTGGAGGACTGTGTAAGGTGGAGGAAGCCAGATGTGGTGCCACCTTCTCCATGCTGCGTGTTAGGAACAATCCCTAAGACATGCTGTTCTCCAGAGCATGCCTTGGCACAGGCATAGAAAAGATTAGTGAGAGTCGGCCAAAACTGTGCCAAGGAGCATGCTTAGTCTTGGGGAAGATAGATGACCAGCTGTACAGTGCTGACATGAGTTCCTTGGCCTTTCTCACTTACCAGTATAAAGAAGCACAAATGCTGTATGACTGCCTAGTCCTAGCTTCAGTACTCACTGCCCAGTGATGCTGACTGCCTCATGGAAAACCTTAAGCATAGAAGATTGATCATCCATGCTGCTTGTGGGAGCTAAGGGGCATGAACTCAAAAGAGCACTTGGACAGGCTCAACACAAGAAGAATGTGGTTCTTCACTCAGGACATAGTTATGCTGTAGATGTCCTTGGCACAAGATACTGCGGAGGCTAAAAGTTCACATGAGTTTAGGGAGGAGGCCACATACACTCACAGAAGGAAAATCTGCAGTATTTACTAAATTTGTAGAAGCTACATTTGGCTCAGAGAGCTCCTGGAACACAATTCTTGGCTGGGAGAATGTCCAGGGAACTTCTAACTCTGTGTTTGCCCTGCTTTTCTCCCTTGTCCTGTGCATCTTTGCTGCCAGACACAAGCAGCTGAGCTGGAGTTGTCTGGTCCAGCTGCTGTGTTCGCCCACATTTATCTTCCCTCTCACCTCTGTCACGGTGCATGCGACTGGTGAACTTGGATATATGGTGTCTGCAGCTTGGACTGTTCTTTTATTTTGCATTGCTTATGTGGGGATTTAGGCCAGGCAGGATCAAGTCATATATATTTATTCGGAGCCTACAGACCTAGGCCCTTTTGTCATCATAAGCTTCCTGCTTAGCTTACTAAGCTCTTAATTAGCTTCTGTATCTTTTCTGTCATTCTTCCACTCAGCTAGAGCCGATTATTTCTCCTTGGAAGCAGAAATTTGGCTTTTTAGACCATTAGAGCCTCTGCTGGTAAATTTTCTTGCCCCCAGAAAAAGCTGCTGTGATTCTCTAACATTGCCAGGCAGTAACCCCTTTCTCTTGTACTTTTTGCCAGCAGCACCTTTTTTATCTTTCCCAGAAACTCTGCCTTTCTGCTGTTTTGTAACTGGTGGAAAAAATCTTGGGTGTGTTTGCATTCTGCAGCAGTGTGCAGTGTCTGAGCACCAGCATAAAGTGTCTGTGCTTAGTGTGTCAGATATGTCATGCCTTTTCAGTTTCAGTTCTGTTACCACTTTTTACCTGCAAGTCCTTCAGTTGGCCCATATTCTAGAAAATAGAGCAGTAATTTACTATGACATGACTTCCCCTATTAAAAATGAGTACATCTGTTCACTCAGCTATGGTTTCCTCAGCACCCTCCAGTAGCGACATAATTAGAGTTCTGATTGCAACCTGTTAATGATTCTTTCCCCAAATACCTCCCAATCTAATTTTGAATGTGACATAACAAATGGAGCTAATAAACAGAAAGGAGAGAGCATGATAAGGGTAAATGAGTTATAGCAGTATCTCGTATGAAAATTTATGTAAGCATTGACACAACTGTAAACTCACAAACTTCTATGGGCGTAGCAGGAGAAGTGCCTTAGGACAAGGCATCTAAAAGACTCACAAACTTCTATGGGCGTAGCAGAAGAAGTGCCTTAGGATAAGGCATCTAAAAGATGTGGGAAGGGTTTTCTTAGATGTTTAAGACCATGTAAGAAGACAAATACATAAATGTGGAGGTACATCACTGAGCCTATCTTGCATATTGTACTTTACCTGAATTAGTTAATCCTAAAGACACAAAGAAGAAATTTGCTTCTATTAGAAATTTTCGTCTGTTTCTACCAGACATCTAATGTCTTAGTTTTGTTCTAGGAGGTGTATTGTTCTTTCAGAAAACTGGTGTTTATCAAACTGGTGATTATCAGAACAATTCCAGGACCTTCCACTGGTTTCAGAAGGGAGCTGATCAGCTTTACTGTGCTGCTGCTTGGATACACATGAAGCCTGTACTGGACTAATAGTCAGAGAGCCTCTGAGAAAAGTCAGATCTGCAAGTTTAATAGATGACCCTATTAAAGTTTTTGGTACTATCAGAATCATTGTAGAAATGGAGGGAAATATTATTATAGTGAAGGGAATGGTTACTGTGCTGTTGATTTCCATAGGTTCAGGATTTTGTCTATAATGTACAAAGAAACGTTGATTTACTAAATTTAAAATCTTGCTAACTTTGCAATATGTTTAGTAGTAGAGTGGAATACTCATGCTTGGCCATTCAGCTGTTCTATTAAATGTTACAGAAGCACCCTCAGGTAAAGAGTCACTGCTTTCCTCTCCTTTTCTTTGTTTCCAACTTTTGCTTATCATTGAGCACCATATGGTACGTGTCCTTGACATCATCCCATCATTCATCAATATAATATAATGCTCTCTGTTTCCCTGTTGTACATGCTGGTATCAGTCATCCCATGATTTCAGAATAGAGGGTTTGTCCAAAGTTTGTTTGTTTCCAAAAATCAAATATTGTGGATTAATTAGTTATGTAAACCTCATTATTTCCTATTGAATTTCAAAAACAAAGTAAAATTAGGGCTATTTAAATCTTATGCATTGAAGAGTAAGCAGATTGCCTGTAAAGATCAAAAATGTCTTTCCTCACCTGCAGTAATTGATAAATAGGTGGGTGGTTAAGAACAGAGATTTTTCTTCAGCCTGTAAAATCAGATATTGATCAGAGTTCAAACCAGGATTGGTTCTGTTGATCTATTGCCTTTTAATTTAGAATCCTATCTTTCTTAAACCTTGGAATTATTTTATAGGTAACTAAGAAATACACAGGCATGACAGAATAAGCTATTCCACAATTCAGTCATCTCTGTATTAGGATTGGCAATGAGGCAGGATTCAATTAACAAAATTTACACTTTTTCAGCATTGTTATAAGGTTTGTACAGAAATATTTTGAAGATAAGAGTTAAGGAAGTAATAAGGGTTATTTATTTCCTACTTAAAAGTAATTTAGAGCAGCTTTTGGGGTTGTTGTTCTGTTTCAAAGTGTGTTCCATGTATATGATGCTTTCTTCTTGATCTAGCTGAATGTCATCTTTGATTTTTATATGTCATACAAGGAATTCCTGAATTGTTAAGTCTCTCCATTAACAATGTAAAGCCTTAGAAACCTTGTTGCTGTAGTTGAATACTCAATATCAGAAAAGTTTGTCCTGGCACTCCTCAGTGAAATATTGACCTGTGGTACCTTTCAATATTGCTCTGTAAAATTTTTTTAAAATCACATAGAAGGTAGAGAGCCTCAGAAAAATGACTTGAAGAAAATCAACAATGTAGCTTTTTTTTCCCCCAGCTTTTATGATTATATTGCATCATGTGTTTTTCTTCAGATCCCTCTTAGAATCACTGTTATTAACTTGTATTATATAGTGGTTCATTTGGACTATGATTTCTTAAATATATTGGGTAAACTGTGCCCAGCTTGAGTAGAAGGGGGATTCTTGTTTTTATTAAAAGCAAACATGACGGTGCAATATAGTGCAAATCATAAGTAAATTCGAATTTTCCCACTGATTTGAAGGGGTTTTTTTTCAAGTAGTCTGTCTGTCTCTGTAAATGGAGTAAAGTCCCACTGGTTTTGTGGGGAGCAGAAGATGGTTTTGAAAACTTGAGCTTAGATAGGACAGCAAAGATGATATACAGAGATTCAGAGGTAAAACTTTTTTCCACCCTTTATTCCACCAGTTTCTATTCCAGTTCTCTTCTCCCATATTCCAGGATATAAAGTCTTGTAGGCTAATGCTTTCTGCTGCTTCCTCTGCAAGGTGATAGTGTTACCTGCAGAGGAAGGTCTTTAACCCCTTGCTGCTTCCCCAGCCTGGCAAGGTTCCATAATTACCAATCTGGGAAACCCTGAAACTTTAAATCCCAAGCCCCTTTGCCCACGGGCTTGGGAACTACTCTGATTTCAGTGTCTGGGAAACCTTGGAACAACAAAAAAATAATCTGGACAAATGAAATATCAGTTTATAATGTAATTTTGAAAAACTGCTGATATGTACAGTTTCAGGACAAATTAAAACCTCAGCAGGACTAATACCATGCTGTGTGAAGAGATTGCAATTGATGCTTCTATTTTTTACTGTAATTGTCTGAGGGCCTCAGGAGAATATACACCAGACTCTGAAGGAAAGTGCTGTGCCATAAACTGGTGTTTTGAACAGTGCAGGGATGTGAAAGAGAAAAATGACACTGCATGAGGCTCTGGATGAGAAAAACAAATTAGCTCCTTCAGCTATAGTTGCTGCCACTCACATACAGGTTTGGCTTTGTTTAAAAGTAACTTTAAATGGGGTTTTTATTATTTTTAAAAATAAGGTATTGCTTGTAAAAGACTCAGGAGGTGGATGTTTTCTACTCATGGCCGACACAAGAATGATATGCAGCATGAGCAGCTTCCTACTGTGGCAGAATTCAAATGGTAATGAAAACTTCAGTGCTGGTATATAGGACAAAACAGCAGGAGATGTTATTGCACTGGGCTGAATCGTCAGGTCCTTTCCCCATAGGTGAAGTGTTGCAAATCTAGCTGCAGCTCTGTGTGTTCCTCTAACTCTCCGTTACCTCTTGCAAACTGTACCGTACTCCTCAAACCAAGATGACTAGACCCTGTTCATAATGGGAGAGGGCAGCGTGTTATGGGCCCTTTGAGTTCCCTTCCTCTGCTGTCCTGTCTCTGGACTAAGATATCAGACCCATATGCTTCAGGGAAGGGTTTATGATACGGATTGTTGTTAACAAGCAAGGGTAGGAGTCGATCGACTGCCGTGTAAAAGCACCGTGGAAATATTGAATCTCAGTTATTTTGAGCTAGATTGATCCTGGTCCCAGCCACCCTGAAAAGATACAAATAATTTGCCTTGCTCTGGTTCTACTACCGAGATTAAAATAATTTCATTATGATATGACTGCTACAGTAATCTTGGTGAATGCTGACCAGATTTTAAAGGGTCTAGTGACACATCTTATTTTCTGGAGCAGCTAGTCCTTCCTCAATGAGAAAAACAGGAGTCACACAACAGCTGACAGTGTGCAGAGGGAGAACTAAACTCTTGCTTCTGTTTCTGTGATCTGGTGAGGTAGCAGGGTCAGATTATTTCCCTGCTTTAAATCTCAGTAACTACAAATGAATGCATAGTGCTTATTAAAAATAGCATTGGTGGTACTGTGTATAATAAATGATCTGTTAATGGTCCTGGGAAAAAAGATAGGTCAGCCCTCTTCAGGATTTTAATTTTTTTTCTTCATCACAAGGAACCAAATCAGAAGTTTCTGTCAGCTGTTATGGGAGATCTTTAACTTTCTGCTTCATCACTTTACAGACTTTTGTTCTTTCTGCCACTGGTTAGTGGTAAACAAGACGTCTGCATCCCTCAGCCAGGCTACTTCCTTGTTGGTTTTTTCCTCTCAAAACCATCTCATCAATCTAATACTACTAAATGAGCGTTATAAAAATAAATGTAAGGAACTGTCATGTAAAATCCCCTGTTTACAGTAAAATCTGGATTACCTCAGGAATTTGTATGAGTATTAAAAAAACACTGCTCCTTGAAAAATATTTAGTAGTATAATAGTGTTTCCCAGGTCTCTGTCATTGTAGAAGTATGCCTAGTTTCTAGCTCCTGGCAATGAAATATGATTGTAGCGTATGATTCATCAATAAATCAATCAGAATCACATCTTCCTTATCTCCCCTATCTACTGCTAGATCTTTAACTCTCGTTAATCTATTTAACTATTGTAACTCTTGTTATTCTATTTAATTATTCTGTATGCCTTTAAAAAAAAGACAGCTATAATAGCAATTACCTAGAATCTCTGGTGCTTCAGTATGTTCGATTCATTTATATTTTTAAAATATAAGTAATATATATACATTGTTCCACGTATATTGCTTAAAATCCATCAAAATGTACCTTTTTCTCCCCACTTCCTTATGTTTAACTCTACCAGAGTGACTTACAGCAATTCAGGTAGATTTGTCCACGTGCTTGGCCACTGGAGAAACCAAATTGAACCATACCTTTTGTATCCTTCTCATTTAGTCCCTTGTTTTCCTTAGCTGTTTGTCAAGTGCTAGAAATTCAGAGATTTATCTTGTAAGAAGTAGCTACAATTCCTGAAAGCACCTCATGTTTTAAGTTCTCAGCTTACTTTGGAACTGAGACCTCGGGGATCAAAGCCATATGGATATATCTGAGAATTTTCTTACTGTTTGTTTGTTTGGTTTTTTTTTTTAGTTTTGTCACAGAGAAATAACAAAGGAAACACTTTCTTTAAGAGCCAAGACTGTTTAGCCAAGAATAGTCAAACTCTGTAATAGAGAGATTTATCTCTGTAAATGTGTGATTTTCAGACACTCTACTATCTCTCATTTCTTGTAGCTTTTCAACTCACATGATTGAATCTATTATTAAAAATAGATTGCAGGCAAACTGTGGGTTGGGTGACATCTAAAATTGCATACATGTGAGAAGGACAGCTGTAGTTATGTCACTATCATGACATCATAGTTTGGGTGTCTGCCACATGCTACAGCAGAAACTTTCTCCACAGCCAGGCTTAGTAACTTGTTTCAGCGATGGATCACGTATTTGTATATAATCAAGGTCAGGAAGCCAGAGGTGTGAGATAACTCTGTGCAACAAGGGGTCTCTTCTCAAGCAGCCCTGCCCAGTTTGGTGCTGCTTGTTCAATAATCAGGATCTCAAGTCAAGAGCAAAAAGCTGTCAACCTGCTTGGAGTAAAACTGTTGAGTAAGAAGCATGCTGAAACTAGGGGCAACCAAAAGTATTTGCTGATGTTGCCTTGGTTTGTGAGTAGTTTTATTCCTTTGGGAAAACACAAGAAAAGCCAAAGCAGCATGATTCTAAAAAGGAAAGATCCATTAACTAGCACTCTAAGCTTTAAATTATATGCATAATTTATTATTATAAATGCTATTTTATAGTTTATTATTATAAATTATATATTTATAACTTATAAATTTCTATTTATCATTTGTTATTAGAAATTATATATTTTTTAATATATATAATAAAATACTAAGCTTGTATTTCCAGCTGCTCAGTGACTACTCTTTCTGGCCAAAGAAATTTTGTAGGTTGAGCCAAACTATTTTTCCAGCTTTACATTTGACAAGAAAAAAATCAATTTTGCTTGTTTGTTTGTAACTCGATTCAGGTTTCTGTTTAGGTCAGCAAATTGACAAATCAGTGTTTTGCATAGTTTTGTAAACTTTTGCTTAAAAATCTGACAATTAGCAACAAAACAAATATACCTGGGTCACAAAGCTGGATTATGGCTGCATCAAGCCTTGCCTCCCAGAGCACAGGCTATGATGCTTTGGGGTCCGTACAGATTCTGGGGGTCTGGGTGCCCTGCAGAGTCTTTGGCTGGAGCACAGCAGGTGTTCCTCAGGAGTCTGAGACACAGATGGACCTTGGACCTGGACCTGGCAGCTGCAAAATGACCCAGATGCAGTCACGCCAATGCTGAATAGCTGTACTGCATCTAAGGATGGTTAAAATGCTACAATCTGGAAATAACCAGATGGAAAAATCAGCTAGAAAAATATGCCTTGCTGCCCTGATGACGTGATTTCCTTCGTAACATGAGAGCTGAATGTTAAGAATTATGCTTCGACCCCTTCAGGTTAACGAAATGCTTCCTACGATGTATTTGAAATATTCTTTTATTATTAATATTATTCCCCCTTCCGCCCCCGCCCGCCGAGCTCTATCTCCCTGTACTGCTCTGTACTCTCTTCCGGGCTGTTTTGTGCTGCCCCCTCACCCCAACCACCAGCTCCGGGCTCTGCCCTGTAAGCGGGCAGCAGCCCACGAGGTGGCAGAGCTCGCCTTGGAGAGCAGCCTTTGGTGACAAAACCTGTTTTTACTAGCAAATCTTCCCCCCCCGGCCCCCCGACCTGATTTCTTCCGTTTACTCATTAATTGCAAGTGTAGCTTCCTTTTTGAACATAGATCATAATTTCCTTAGGCTAGTAAAGGAAAAATATTCAGCCAAATGTAGAGATGGAGATGAGCCTTTGTATTGCTCTTGACTGAAAGTTTCTCCTTTCAAGGAAACAGGAATTCTTGTCTAATATCGTTTACCCCAACAGAGTATCAGACTAGTTGAACAAGTTGTAATTTGTTTAACTCCACTATAATTTAACTCAGTTCCAGTGTGTTCTTGAAAAATTTGAAAAGGAAAACCAAATGGTAAATGTGTTAAACACTGCAGGTTTTACAATAGTAAATAATAATAATAATAATAATAATAACAAAAAATAAATTGTGGTGGTTTGAAAACCTTTCTCCAACGTCTGTCACTGTTCAGAAACAGTTACATTTTCATCTGCTTATCACAGGCAAGTGACCTATACAGCCTGCTCAATGTAACTGGAACAGTAAAAAAGTTCCTGAGTGGGACTCCATTTGATTTTTTTCCTTTTTTCAACTTCCAGGCTTTAAGGGAGAGCAGATATAATTAACCTAACTCTAAATTAGAGTCAGCGATGTTATTGTAGGAGTTAGTAGGAGTGCAGTATTCATACTAAGCGTGCCAATCCCTGCAAGAAAGCTGAACAGGGGAGTTATTTAAAGAGATTAAATGATGCAGAATAAAGCTTCGAAAAGCTGTAATTGAAAGTGACAGAAACATTAGCTTTGAAACAAGTAACATTTAATCACACAGATTATACAGAAACATAATTTTTGTATGTTGTTTTCTTCAATAGAATTTAATTTTAATCTGTTGAGACAGCTCATCACTTTCAGCTGCCTACTGCCAGAAGCTTGTCAGAGTATGTAAATGTAACAGCTACTGTGAGGAGTGGGACCTGTTCTCTCAAACACTGGCCTCAAATTATGCATGCCAAAAATTTTGGTTGCTCCTGCCTCACCTGTGGGTTGCAGGCGGAAGCATTTGCGACACTTCTTGCTTTTTGGGTACCCTTTGAGTGGTTGAACTTCTGAGCCTGGACAAGCAGTGTGGCCCCAGTGAAAGCACAGTGTTGGTGCAGTCGTAAGTAGAAAGTTAATAAAGGGCAAAGGCATGAAGGAAAAAAGCATGAAAAAATCCCACTTTACATGAGCAAAGGGAGTCCAGGATAAGGGTTCAAACCTTCCTGTAAATAACCTTTGATGTTATTCTCCTGCGAGGATACAGAAAATCTAAGTGGGCTGCATAGTTTTAAAATCACAGTAGCCAGAGGCAGGAAAGAATTTCTGTGTGGATTGGTTAGTCAGGGCATAGACTAAATCTCAATCGAGTAACAGAATAGAAACAGCTCATCTGGTGTCTTAGGACATGTGCATTACCAACGTCCCTGTCTTGACCGATAGGAAGTTGAGCTCTGTATTTGCAGAATGTGTGAGAAGGAGCAAATGTGACCTTCAGGAAGGCTGATATAAAGTGCCTTTGCCTCCTGGGGACTCAGAAGGGCAACAGGAAGGAGAAACTCATGTTGACACTAACCTGCTGTTTGTAGCAGCCAAGGAGTACATGTGAAAGCATGTCAAAAACTCCAAGCATTTTGGATGGTTACCATCAAATATTTTGAGTTTATTTGCTCTTGTTATAAAACTTGTTTGAAAGTGAAGCCAGCTATCTAAAAAAGGGGTTGAACTACAAGGTTATAGAGAGGTTTATTTTATTTTTCTCTGTGAATGTCTTTCTCTGCTAGCAGGGAAATTTAACATAGTATATATATCACATGTGGGTCACTCTCATCTCAGAAAGTCTGAGTTATTTAGAGACACCTTTTTCTTTTGGGGGAGGTCGTATCACTAGCACAGCATGGCCAGACTTTGAGAAAAAAATTTTGTAAACAGAGGAGTTCGTTCTGGCTTATGGTGAGAATATTAATACAGAAGGGGTTTCAATGTGAAATGCAGTCAGAGACAGATCCTGACCTCTTGAATTTGGAAGAGTGCAGAGCATCATTGTCAGTTCCAAGCAGTGCAGTTCTGGCTGTCCTCAGGTCTCCAGCCCTCAGGGTACTGCAGCAGCCATTTCTGTCCTGTGATTAGCTTATAGCTGACCTCAGAGCTGTGTGCATCTATTGAAAACCCTACCAGAGTTGATGGTACCCCTTTTGCTTTGACAGGCTGCATTGGAGCACAGGATCAAGAGAGAGAAGCCCCAGTGCTGGGCTAGCTGTGCCTGAAAAGGTGCAGCTCTGCAGCTCTGCAGCTCCTGTCATGGATGAGATCAGCAGCCACAAGGGGGGAAAGGAACTCTTCCACCCTCACCATTAAAGCCAGGACACTGCACGCCTCATATGTAAGATGCAGAGGTCCAACACAACATTTAGTGCAGGTAGGGAAAAACCTTGGGATCTTGCTTCCCGCACTGCTCATACATTGCCCATTGACCACCCTTCAGAGGAGAACATCAGTCCATGGTGCAATGATGGGCTGCAGCAATCTCCCCTGCTGCCCCACAGGTCAGGCCATGGCTTGCTCTGCTCCTGTGGCACTGCTGTCTGAGCACCAGTGAGGGGAAAGTGTTGTGTAAAGAATCAAAAAGTTAATCAGTAATTAATTTGTCTGTATCCAAAGTAGATTACATTCTCTTCAGGTCAGGGACTGTCTTACAGTATTTGCAAATATTTGAGCCAATCACCTTTTGTCACTAGTAGGGAATGATGTAGGAAGGAAAGAAATGGAGTTGAGAAAAGACCACCAGCCTACAAAGAGCAGCCAGAGAGATTAAACTTGCAGATATAGCTTTAATGGTGACACTGTCACTAAGAGAGACACAGCCTTTTGCCAAAGATCCAATATAACATACTGTTTATTACATTGCCGGTACAGGACGTGTAGCTGTCCTAATGCAGAACAACACTTGCTATATTGTACTCAGAATGAGTAATGCATATCATATGAGTAACGAATGCATCAGATCTTTCCAAAACAGTATTTGGGTAGGCAAGGGGTCAGCTGCCTCACTCAGCAGGGCACTCCAGCTACTTTGCCCTACTTTGATGCTACAGAGCCACTGGGAGGTTTTCTTGAGTGGCTGTTTGTCTAAGGGCCAAACTAATGATGAACAAAAAGTCCGGCATGGCTTGGGGCTGCTTTGAGTTGCTACAGAAGTCCCAGTATGATCTGGATCATTTCAAGAATCTACAGGGATGTTGAAAAGCTGCTGTTGCCTCTCATACGTTGCAGTTTTTTCTCAAGGATGGTTGGCTGTTGCTGTGATCAAAAGGTCATAATTTCTGATCTCTCCAGAGCTGCTGCTAACACCAATAATAGGACCTTGCGAAAGGATACACTACTCCTCTCATTGTAATAAAGGAGCAAAATTATTCCCAAGTGGTATGTTGTGCTTCCCTTGTTGATGTGGCCAAATGATGGCTGTGGTTCTCTCTGGGCACAACTGGGTTTTATATTGTTGCTCCTCTGAGAGCTGCACACAGAGTAACAACAGTAAGGAGACATCTGAAACCACAGTGCAGAAGATGGGGAACAGGAGTTTAATGTCATGACCTGAGAGCGGCATCTCTAGTAAGCTGATGGGCCTCAGGTCTTGCCTTCCTCTTGTCTGTTCATGGCACCGTTATGAAAATATCAGTAAACCTGAAGTTTCTGTCTCGGCATCAGCTGATTGTCACTTCATTCATTTGAACATGAAGGGCCACTGGTATCTGGAGGGATGCAGGGAAGAAAATCTGTTGGTTTCATTCCAGTGTGTCTTACAAAGCCTCACAACCAAAGCACGTAATTTTGGTGAAGTCCTGGACAGTTCTTGCAAGGTGAGCTGATAACTCTCAGCAAGTGGCACACATCTTCCGAAGTTACCTTTGGGGCGTGATGTAAAGCTGAGAAGAATCTGCAGGTTTTCAGGAATGGAAGTAAATTTGGGGGATAAAGGAAAATGGTGGGGGTTTTATTTATCTGTCCATGTGGAGTGCACAACCATTAGGTCCAACTTTGGATCAACATCTAGAAAAGCTTCAGAACAACAAACTAGACAAGTGGGACCTTTTATAAAACAGAGTGTATTTCTATAAAAGGTCTTACTTATCTGAGGTGATAAAAGAAAAGCTGAGTACAAAAGCTTAACACTCTACTATTTCAGTTTTATAGCAGAGTAGCTGCCCATAAATTCAGTGGAATTTTACCAGCGTTAAACTAGAAGAGCACAATGGGAAAAAATGCTATTCTGAATTCAAAGAGAAAATAAGATCAAGGTTTAGTTTGCTTATTTTGATAATAAAGTAAATACTGCAAGAACATGGAAAGCTATTAAATGATTAGGTTATAAAAATCAGCAAGGCTATTTATACAGAAATATCATTGATGATAAACTCACTTCTCAGTAAATTTTTCAAAGGCTAAGAGAGTGATAATTTCTACTGCTAGTTCCTCATGTTAACAAACACTGTGGTATTGAATCTGTTATAAACGCTATCCATACAATAAGGGAAGAAGAAGATTGTTTATGAAAGGACTCCTCTGTTTTTGTGAAGTGGCATCCTTCTACTGCCCCATATTTGGCTTTCAGCTTTTGAACTTTTTTTTTGTTTCCTGTTTTAAAATTTTGACAAACTTTCCTTTCCATATAAACACATAAATTTCCATGGTAAAAAATACCCTAGACAAAAAAAAAATAATCCTTTCCTTTTTTTTTTCCTGTGAAAACACTTTGTAAACTCTTTCAAAAGCTGCCAATCTAGCAATTTCCCCAGATGTCTTGTTATATCTTAGTAATTAAATTGTAGTCTCTGAGCTGTCTTCTTCATAACTAAGTTTACAGGAAATGCATCTTCATCCTTGTCTAGCACAACATAAAAATGTTCTGCTGGGAATACAGTTGTATTTATTGATTCTTCAGAATTTGTAATTCCTTTCAAAAGAAATTTAGTTAGCTCTTTTGAGCTTTCATGAACTGATGAAGGCAGAAAACAATAATAATTTGAAAAGATACTTCTAGGGAGTTTTATGTGTATATAAGATCTGGTACAGGATCTGCAGCAGAAATGTGTTCTCCTTGGCGCCCACGTAGTCTTTGCAATCCCCATTTACAAGTAAGAGCGTTCCTATGTTCTTTATAAAATGTGTCTGGCTGCAAGATTTCAAAAACTGTGCAGTGTGTTTAAAGGAACCTGTATTTGCTAATGTGAAATAGAAAGATCTTCAAAATATGTGAAATCCATCATCACAAAACCAGAGCAGTAGAAAAGATGATCACCAGAACTGATCTCTTAGGTGAGGATCGAACTAATCCCTACAGTCTGCTGGGAGATGGTCCTCCTAGCCTCGTCATGTCCTTATTTGGGGACTGCCAGTGGAAGGTGCCTGGCTCTCCTTGGAGCAGGAGGTAGAGCAAGGTACCCTATGGCTTGTCTGTTCTTGGCGACCAGTTACAGGAGCCTTGAGCTGCATGTGTCTTTTTGCTTTGGTACTGAGCCCCCAGCAGAGATACCAAAGCATCCTCAGTGCCTGGCACAGCAGCGAAAGGGGTGGTGTAGCCCACAGGCTACCCACAGGCCACCACTCTCCTCTCCCACAGGCTCTCCTCTACAGCTAAGGCAGCCAATGTGTTAGCTGGCTTTTGGAACCTGCCACCCAACCTTTGCAAGAAACCAGTCTCACAGGATGGGAACCACTCATATGCCCTCAGTTGGGCTGAATTTACCCAAAGGTTTCAGGACTTGTTTTCCAGGAGCTTGACATGTATGTAGCTCACGTTGGGTGTGGGGGCAAAGTTAAAGCTTTCCATACTCTGGACTAGTCTCCAGCCAACAGAGTGTGGCAAGAGGGAAAGAGAAAGAAAGCAGTCTCCTTCTCCTGATGACATGATTTTACACGGAAACCTTGGTGAGAATGTAGGGCAGCAGATTTTGAGGAGGGCATCCAACCCACTTGGCTAGAGATGCATTCTGATACTCACCATCTTTCTTCCATGTCTAATTAGCTATGCCATACAAAACCAACCAAGTCCCACAAGAAAGACTAAAGAAGTTCCCATCTAAGGATAATGTAGAGGCTTGTTATTAAGTTGGACTGCTGAAAAATTAAAAACTCTGATATAATTCTCTTGGACAGCTTCTTTATTCAAGTGAGTTTGTACTGGGATTTCCCAACAGAATGTACTCTGGTGTACTCCCAGGGTACACCAGAGTTTCCTATGAGTATGCACCAATCCTTCCTGTTGCAGGTGCTCCATTTTTGCATTAAATGCCTCAATAGGCAAATTAAACGGAAATCAAGAGCCCAGATGTTTTTTTGCCAAAGATACAATGGCTTCTTACCCAAATAAAAACACGTTTCTGTGGCAGTGACCTGCTGAGTCACTTGGCTGAATGCTCTCAGTTTATGCAGCTGCATCCATCACAGAATGCCTGTTACTCATGCAAAGAAGTTTGGTGTCTGCTTTGCATCAAAAAACTACATCCATAGCAGATATTAAACTTCTGTAAATTCAGTGCATGGTTCTTCTCTAATGCAGGGATTACAGGGATTTTTTCCAGATTTGCTAGTGAAATCAGGTCAAAATTTGTATCGGTATCGACCAATACTCATTTTCATCCAACTATATATTTTTCTATATACATATTGCTCACATTTAAAGATGCACATTTTTCCAGCATCATTGAGAATTTAACATGGATTTCAGCACGATTTACAACACGATGCCCATTTACTTCTTTTTTTGCTGTGGCTGCATACCACTGCAGCTTTTAAAATTTATTTTCTCTTAAACCATTGGAGTAGTTTTGTTCCTTTCTTCTTGTTTTCCACTTGATAATTCAAAGACTTGGAATGAATGATTTAAATATGAGTCATGTGCATGATGAACTCTTTGGTGTATTAGGAACACAGATGTTTACTGCCATAAATTATTGACATAATTTCGGGATGAACTTTGTTATAACCTTGAAATGACCAAGCTGATGGAGAATATGAGTGGATGGAGAGTTATTCTGTATCTCTGGAATACCATTCTCTAAGAAAAGCTCTAGAAATATTTTCAAATCAAGACTTAAAGCTCAAAATTATGTGAAGAATAAACCAGAAAGAGTTTGCCCATCTATAATAAAAACTAAAATGGGTTCATCTGTATTTCAAAAAACAGAATTCCAAATAGTTCCTTGTTTTAGTGTGTTTATCGGAAAAGAACGGTTGGTCTGAATAGGCTATTGTTAGTAACAAGCTTTGCTTCATCAAGCCGATGAATAGTTGAGTTATTATATCATGTAGTTTCAGTTGATGAATTGTGCATCTGTTCAAGCCTTGACAGACTGAGAGTCCTGTTTAGATACCGCAAACATTTCTTAGCTCACAATTTCACTTTTCGGGAAAGAAATGAAATGTCGCATCAGTTGCTAAAGGAGAGAAATCAGAGTGAGAGTCAGGGTAATTAGGGATATTTAGCAGTCTAGTTTGTCTCAAAGCTGTGAATGGCAACAAACACTGCAAGCAAAACTTCCCAAACTCTCTGTTCTCTTTAACATCGTAACTGTTAACAGCTAACTCGTACCAGTGTATTAGTTTGAATGGCATAGCCAAGGAGATTTCAGGAGATTATCAGCACCTTTGATCTCTTGATCCATGTATGCAAACCCCTTTGATGTTGGGTGGAAATCCAGCACGAATCAAAGACAGCCAATTTTCTAAACAACAGAGACAGATCTGGAAAAGGTCAGGCAGAGAAAACGGATACATATGTAAGCCAAGATCATCATAAAAAAAATTACATTACATCTTTTTCTAACTGGCTAAATGAACTTTTCTGAGGGTGTTTTCTCTGCTTTGCTACGCTTTAATGAAAGTGAAATATAATGCACAAAGGACTGTGGGTGTAGCATTTTACTTCCTGGCTTTGACATTTCTGGCAGGTTATTACCGCTAAATATTTGTGAACATTAGTGACCTTAAGAGCTCTAGAAACTGCTACCAGGAGCTAGATATCCACAGAGTTACAATTAACATAGTATTTAAGGTACCGGGGGAAGTTATTTTAGCTGCAACTTCAATTCCAACCTCTGGTCCCAGACTTGTTAATGTCACTTCTCAGGAGGACCGGGGGTGCAGCAGTAGTACCACTGAGGGGATCAGTCAGGACCATGGGTTTTGGGAGAGCATAGAGGAGACTGCTGCTGGACATGTGCCACTGGGGTGGTTTGGAGTTTCTCTGTGCAGGCCCATAGCAAGGGAATATCCTGAAAGAAACAGTGGAAAATAATGTGAAGAGGGAACAGCACCGTTATTGTAGATACCTAAGGAAATAATAACCTTCATTTCACTGTGGCTCTTCATCTCAACAGATGAACTTTTTCCATAGGTTGCGTTTTGGGGCATAATCATTTTTATGTGTTTTCATATAAAGGGAACATTTGGCCATCTGACAACAGCACATTTTTTTACAGCATTAAAAACTTGTTTAAATTTTCTGTTAGGGATGTGCTGTTTTTAATCACATTTCTGGATATGTTCTTTTAGTAGCTGTTACCTTAATGATGAAAGGGAAAAAAGTCAGCCCTAAGATGATCAGAAGACAGATGCAAACCACCCTTTTTCTTTTTTCCCCTTCTTTTAGCTGCTTATAACACATACTGTGGGTCTGCAGAATGGTGAGTCCATTTGGTCCTTCCCAGCCACAGAGCTGAGGTACTGACAAACAGAAGCTCCACAAGGTCTGGCTCTCACTGGAGCCCCAGTTCCAGTACTGCTGTTGCAGTGTCAATCTATGTTTAGAGTAGTTCACATTTATAGGGGATATTGCCATGCTTTACTGAAAACATCCTAGCAATGATTTCAGAGTTGTGAGGCTATTTTCAATGTAACAGCAGGAATACTTGGTTAAATTGCTATGATGTATTATGTGCTATATTTAGGGTCTTTATTCTTAAAAGGCTTCAAAAGCTGATTTTTTTTTTACAAAAAAAAAAGTACTCAAAGTTTCAGTGTATGCCTTTGATTGCAAATTTCATGTATACTGATGCTTTATAAGGCCTCCAGTACTCTCTCAGAGTGGATGGCAATACAAAGAACTCTTTTCTTTATTTGGCATTTCCGGAAAAAATAGCTGCCAGGATCAGGGTTTACAAGTATGTTCCTTAGGATAAGAAAAGTCTTCATGGCCCAGATGTACAGGGACCTGGTTCTGATGACCTCCGAAGTTTGCAGTCCTGAGTTACCCACCTGATTCAGCTGAAGGAAAGAGTCAGGCACGGGGCTGTGGGGTTTTACAACAGCCAGAGTGCCAAGCAGAGGGATGCAGAGAAAATGCTGAAACAAGTGATGTGTCTGAAATGTGCTGCTTGGGTATGAACGACGCATTTTTCATTTTTTAAAAGAAGATGCCTGGCAGTTTTGCTACTCTTGCTCACTTTTCATGTCCTGCAAGTGATGGGCATCACTGCACAGGGGTGGTCATTCAAATGCTTTTGGAGCTACGGTAGGGGTATGAACTCTCTGCTTTGAGCAGAGCTCCGTGGTGTTGGTATGGGCTATGCGTTGTGTAACCATCTCTGATCTACAAAGGATTTCAGGCATCTGAACCACTAGTTTGAGAATGTGGAAACACTGTGCAAACGAAATACCTGCTGAGGCACTCATCTCATCCAGGATAAGAAGGCCTCTGGGAATATGCATTAGAAGTACTTTAGGTGCCTAAATAGCTTTGCTGATGACAGCTTAGGTGCCTTTCAGGTATGCATGCCACAGGCAGAATTTTTGTGACTCACTCGTTTGAATTTAGGCATCTAAATTCTGCTTGAGCTGTGCCACAGACACCTAGAGGTTTTTGGAATCTCTTCCTAAATTATTTGAATTTATAAAAACGTCTTGTTTCAAAAACATGGCAAAGATTCAAACAGTTTCTCGTTTTGCTATGCAAATGAGTAGAAGGTGCTGTTTTAAAAAAATCTATATTGCTTCATATTCCTAATGTAGTTGCCAGAATTGGATTTAAATTCGTCCAGCACTTCCAAAGCTTGCATTGATTGACCAAGCTACATGCTGAACAACATTAAAATTTTAAGCCAGTATCTCAGAACATCTCAAGTTTCTTTGCCATCATCTTCCTCTTTTACAAACATGATTCTGAGACCAGATTTTTGTTATCCCAGAATATAGTATCAGATAGTATCTAGTTGCTGTTTTGCTTTTTAGATTATGACCTTTACACCTTATTTGCCAGACAGGCACCATCAGCTTCTACGAACTTCTTTAAAATTCCCCAGGTCAGTGGGAATTTAGTTATAACATGAAAGGCAGATCTGAGTGAATGTGCTGCTTTATAAAAACTGGGAAGTAACTTGCTTTTTTTTGTCTCATACACATTTTGTTTTTCCACCAGGACCTGGAGCTGTACCTTGTGGCTAGCAGTTTTAATGGTCCTACTGAAGAAAGAGCAAAATACAAAAGCTGATCAGCTATGCAGAGCAAGACCTGTCTGCCTAACCAGTCTGTACTAGAAAACACAGAAAAATAAATCTGTTGCCCTAGACTCTACCTGGTTTACAGCAGTCCAGTTTAATAAATCCTGTATGTTCTTGTGCTTTATGGGCATTTGGTTGGTGGCTGTAGCTATCACCAGGTGATTTATTACTGCTAATGCCACGTCCTTTTGGATGAATGCACAACCTTACTCACACTGGAAGTTGCTTTGCTTACAGGCATGCACACTAGAAAATACTCGCTGCGCTCCAGCTCCACCCAACACAGATATCAGTGACCCCCAGGGATGGCAGGAGCCCGCTCACTCCTGCCACTCCCCTGCTCCAGCTGGCACACCGTGGTTCGGGCATCACAAGGTGGTGCTCTTGTTCTTACGGCAAATCATTCAGTAGCCAACACTTGAGGTTGTCTCCAGGGACGGCAATCTTGTGCCTCCATAGGTAATAAAAGATTAAATGCTGAAAGCTCATAGGATAGGGGGTGGGGGAGGTGGGGTGTTGGGGGGTGTGTGTTGTGATACTGTGTGATCTCTTCTTGGTGCCTCATCAAAAGACATTCTCTTGAACAGATGTAAAATCTAGGCTGACTGCTTCATCTGTGTTTGTAATTCTTCAGTGGGAAAAGAAGTAGACCCAGAAGATCTGTTCAGTAGATTAAGGATCTATCTATGTCCTTCCATCCTTGTTTAAAGCTAAGCTCACCACTCTTCTCCAAAATGAAATATTTTGTCACCATCTCATGCTGGTGTGGTACATCCCATTTCATCTTTGGATCCAAGATGAATTCTGTGTTTTGCTTTCTGCGTTTCTCACTTCTCCATTACCTTTTCTCCTAGGCTGTAAAGAGGACACATTAACGAAGTTGTACATGCAGATTTAATACTAGAACTCCTTCCAGTACCTGATGGGGCCTACAGGAAAGATGGAGAGGGATTGTTTATCAGGGAGTGTAGTGATAGGACAAGGGGTAATGGTCTTAAGCTGAAGGACAGTAGATTTAGATTTGATATGAGAAAAAATTCTTCCCTATGAGGGTGGTGAGGCCCTGGCACAGGTTGCCCAGAGAAGCTGTGTCTGCCCCCTCCCTGGCAGTGTTCAAGGCCAGATTGGATGGGGCTTTGGGCAACCTGGTCTAGTGGAGGGTGTCCCTGCCCATGGCAGGGACTTGGAACTAGATGATCTTTGAGGTCCTTTCCAATCCAAACCCATCTGTGATTCTAATGATGTTATTCTGTACATGAGATAGCACATTACTAAGAGCCCTGAATTGTAAGGTCAGTGGCCTACAGTTTTAAGCTACATACTAGAAAATTATAGAGTCATTAAGGTTGGAAAAGGCCTCCAAGATCATCTAGTCCAACCATCCCCTTACCACCTATATTACTTATTAAGCCATGATGTCCCTAAGTGCCTTATCCCATCTTACCTTGAACATCCCAAGGGACGGTGACTCCATCACCTCCCTGGGCAACCTGTTCCAATGCCTAACCACTCTTTCTGAGAGGAAAATCGACTCATAGAAACCCATTGCTTGTTGCTTCTGGTTCTCATGTTCAGTAGATTAAGGATTTATCTTAGTGCTCTGTAGTTTCTAACAATGTCTGCACGCCCAACCCTCAACTATTTCTTGAGTCTTTCAGTATTCAGTGTAGTGAGGCACATACTGGAACAATGCTGTTGTCACCACTGTAAATGCTGGTAATTCACATGCATACAAAGATAGTACTAACTTGTGCAAGTTTGTTGTACAAGGTCTTGTGTGGTAAAAAAGGACTTCAGAAGCCATTGCCGACAACATTGCTTCAAAGAAATATAAAGAAAGTTTGAGCTTGCTGCGGCGTTCTGGCAAATAAAAGGAAATATTTAAAGAACAAAGCAGCTTTTCTTTCTCAGTCAATAGCACTGCTTATTCCTATGACCACCCCAGCCTGGTTTTAACACCAGCGTGACAGCATTCACTGTCTTCTCTTGAAATGCTTTCTCTAGCTGAAGGGAAAAAATTGCTTGTATTTTCTGTGATCTTATCCTGTGAGGACACTGGAAAGAGCTGTGCACAATGTGTTCCCTACTTGCTAGGAAATACAATGTTAATGATAATGCCACTTCTGTTTTACCATCCACTAGATTCCAGAAATGCCACTATATTGACAAAAGCAGCCTGCAGTTGAAAAAAAATAATAATAGTGTGTATTGGTAATGAAGTTCTTCAATGTGATTGTAAAGTTCAAATAATATATCATGAATTTTAATGCATCCTGCCACACACTTTTGCATTCCAAGTTAAGGTTATAATTCATTTAAAAAAAAAAGACTACAGCATTCAAGAATGTATACGTGTACAAGTGGCACACTCAAGTGAACTGGACTGTCTCAGAATGTATGGTATCAAGGAGCTCCACCTCTGGGTCACTGATTACCTTCTCCAAGCAATTTCTTCTATTCCTCTTCTTGAATGCCAGTCCTTCAAATTGACTAAGAACCCCTAAAATCAAGCCCTTCTCTCTGCTTTCCAGACCTTCAGCCAGCCTCATGAAACACCTGTGAATCTCCATATTGTGTTCTCATCACTAATGTTCAGATTCCTGTGTGGGTGTCACTGAGTATATGATCTGAAGATAATGACATTTTACAGTGATAAAGGTATTAAAGTCTCTGCAGATTCTGCAGATGCTTTTAGTCTCTCTTCTACAATATGGCATGGACTGAAAGCTAATGCATAATGTCCTCTCTTCTGGGGAAAATAGACCTTCTGGTTAAATTTTGAGGGTTTTAATTTTCATCTCAGTTTTGTTGGCTTTGCTGGCAGTTTGACATAAACATTTAATTTCAGAGGATATTAAACTGTGCAAATTACCCAGTCAATGCATCTTTGTAAGCTTTTATTTTCTGCTTATTCATAACATAATTAAAAGCTAGGTGGTTGATGAAAAGCTTAACATTACCCAGTGATGTGTACTCACAGCCCAAAAAGCCAACAGTATCCTGGCCTGCGCCAATCCCATACCAATGTGGCCAGCAGGTCGAGGGAGGTGATTCTGCCCCTCTACCCCTCTCTGGTGAGATCCCCACCTGAAGTACTGCATCCAGCTCTGGGGTCCCCAGTACAGGAAAGACTCGGACATGTAGGAGTGAGTCCAAAGGAGGCCATGAAGATGATCAGAGGGATGGAGCACCTCTCCTTTGAAGACAGGCTGAGAGAGTTGGGCTTGTTCAGCCTGTAGAAGAGAAGGCTTTTCAATATTTAAAGGGGACTGATAAGAGACATGGGAACAAACTTTGGTATGGCCTGTTGTGATAGGACAAAGGGTAATGACTTTAAACTAAAAGAGTTTTACCATCCCCTCTGCTTGACACTGGCCCACCTGGAACAGTGTCCAGTTTGGGGCCTAAAGTACATTACTTGAAGGAGATGCTGATGTTTCTGGGATAAAGAAGCCAGGGGGTGATAAAATAGCAGCCTACATCTATTCAGAAGGGTATTGCAAAGACTGCAGAACCAAATATTTCTTGGAAGTGGGGGATCCCCAGTCGCAGAAGAGGCAGTGGCCTCTTGTGCCTTGAGAGATTCAGGTTAGAGTTTGGAAAAACATTTGAGAAATGAATGAGAGCAGTAATGGAATCTCTGTCATTGGAACAGGTCTTGAAAACTCAACTGGAAAAAACATGGCTGATCTGACCAAGTGCTGGCAATAGTTCTGCTTTGAGGTGCAGGTTGAACCTCCAGAGTTCCCTCCCAAACAAAATTTCTGTGAGCCTGTGGTACCTCCCTAAAAATGCTCCTCTGGCAAGAAAATTAGTATTATCATTCCTCCAGTAGTCACGGGTGGCATTGGGGCAGTATGTTTTCCCTGTATAGTGCAAGCACACACAAGTCTGAAATGTGCCATTGCCAAGATGTGCCCACTTGCCAAAAGAGAAAAGCATGCCACACTCTTGTGCCAAAACCAGAAAGCCATACGATCCTGGCAAGCATAGTGCATGAACCTAGGGCTGGCACAACCCCAAGGTCCCCACTTTCCCTTCTTTTGCTTGGATCAAAGGCAGAGGTAGTTCAGCTCTGCCCAGAGCATGGAGAGGATGCACTCACAGTATGCACAGGGGTGGTCAGACTGACACTGATCTGGCACATTTCATGGTTTTAAAACAGTCACAGAATGAGGAGATTTAAATTTTACAGCCAGATTTGAGAACATCAAATTCTGTTTGATTTTGTGAAAGGATTGGAAGTCCAGCACTCAGAAGGGAGATATGTGACTGGGGCCCATGCTCTCTGGGAAGCACGTGAGCAGCAACCTTGGGGCTTACTGATTAAAATCCTCAACTCCTGCTCTGTGCATGGGGCTGGAAGGAAGCTGAGCACCAAGCTGACAGTCTGTCCCCAGGAAGCTCTAGGTCTGCAGGGAGTCTGAAGGGTCAAAGCTGTTCTGTTGTGTAGAAAATGGCATGTGGAGGCATGACCAGGAACAGTGACTCAGTTGCTCTAGGACACAGAGGATCACAGAGGAGATGAATGGAAATAAATCCAGTTGATTCAAGTGTTGTTTTAAAATATGATTACTTTCCAGTTTCTGCTAGATACAGAAGCTGGTGCTGTAAGAAACAGGAACACTACCTAAAATGAGGTGATAGTACTTCATAGAATATAAGGAATAGTAATGTGAGACCTTCAGAGGCTGTGGAGAACTGCTGCAGTATAGACCTCACAGATGTTGGGGCCCTGTTTTGATAGACCAGTTCCGTCACTTCCTCTCACCTCTGCTTTCAGTACAACTGTTGTGATTAGACAGGGAAGGAACAGGGTATCATCTTCTTCTGTATCCTCCCCCCTTTCATTTCTAAGAGCTTTAACCTGTGAAAAAAATGGTCTGAGAATGAAAAGGCTGTCCTTTTTGTTTGTAGTTGCACAGTAGCATATCTTAGACTTACATTCATCCTTACTGCTATAGCCACCAATCTCAAATAAGGTAGACTGAAAAAACACAACCATCAGGAGCAGTGCAAAAAGACACATCCAATAATGCTGCTATCTGGAATTTTATAATTAAAGAAAGATCTTACTCGCAACAGAGCTATGTCACTATGGAGGGAAGTTGCTTCAATTCTGTATTATCTTTGCAAGATTCGTTGTGAGTTTTCAGTATCTTGGTATTTCTTTTTAAAACATCTCATTTTGGAAAACAATGCCACCGCCTTTCAAAGTTGCTCAACCCAATGGGGTCAACATCTCACAGCCCAAGTTTGTGTTTGGGGGATGTGGAAGGATTTTTTTTTCAGTCTGTGAAATACTTTTTTTGGCATCAATCTGATGTTCAGAAACGGGATAGTGCTATAGTCAGCAGACAGGGTGAGGATGGAGAATCAGAGCCATTAGGAGGTAGAGCTTTCTGCTTGCTCTTAGAAGGCAACATTTGCTCTTTGAAGGCCACAGTTAACCTCTGAGCAGGATAGACATGTTCTCCTCTCTCTGGAGTTTGCAGCCCTTGTTCTAAATCTGTACCCAGGGAAACTTCTCTGAATGTTTTTTCTCGCATTCACTTGAGAAAAGGAGATACATGCAATTTGTTAGGATTTTATTTTTAATACTCTAAATACTGATTTATTCCTGCTTACTTCTTCCAGACCCACTCCCTTGAGCCCACACACTATAAAGCATCTCCACCTCCAGCTCCCCATGGGATAATTTGGTCCCTTTCACTCCCTCCATCACCTCCACCACTCCTTCCCTCCCACTATGATGTCTGCAGTGTAGCCCAGTGTAAGTTCAGACTTTATAATTGACTGGAGTCACCTTCAGTGAAAGGGGGTAGGTAACAACTGGTTTATATCTGAAAAATGAAAACTGAAAAATGTATGGGCAGCAGAGAGAAGTGTGTTATGACAAGTACATTTCGTTAGACTAATTCATACATTTCTTTTGGCATTTAAACCCTTTCCCACTAAAACATCCACACCTTCTGTATCAGGACAATAAACCTATAGTAGTTTGAGTTATCTGAGTGTTATAGAAATTGAGTTTCCACTGTGCAATCGTTGTCGATGCAGTGACAATGCCCACAGCTTCCTCTCATTAACTGTCGCATAACTTAACCTTGAGCAAGCTGCACCTGGGGATATCTGTGCCTCCTTGTGTTACAGAAGATGTGACCTAATCAGTGTCCAGCCTGAGGAATGGGATGATGGCATGGGCTAACATTCCTGTAAGGTGACGTGCTGCTGTCACCACTTAGAATCTTAAACTGAAGTATCCTAAGTGACTCCAGCAAACTCTGATAATACTTTTATTGTTATTATTTTGGGCATGTCAGAACACTTCGTTTCAATATACATTAGAAAGAAAACTAATGCAGACATCTTCCCTGTGAATATTTTAAAAAATCAGGTTGGTATTTCTTGTCAGGGATAATGAAAATTTCAAGTCTTGTAGTTCCAACTCGAAATGAGAACAAATGGTGAAATGTCAAAGTATCCCACTGGATAAAAATATTTTCTTTCTCAGCTGTTCTCTTTGGGAATTGGGTGGAATGACATCTCTCTATACTCATTTTTGTTTTACAATATCTGTACGCCCTGAGACTGCTGGAATAATTTAAAAACAGACCTTTCTATGCAAAAGTAAAATTGGCACGTAGCCTTTTGATTTTGTTAACAGATGGTGTATGGTATTTATGAGAGCAGTTGTTAAATGCTTTATCGTGTGACTCACCAACTGATAGCTGCATATTAATGGAAAGTGGACGGTGCTATCACATTTACAAGTGCTGTATTGTTGAGGGGAGCTGGTTGAGCTGATTTATATAAGCAGTGGCCCTCAGTTCAGTCTGGAATATCTGGATTCTTTCTGCAAATAGTTTTTTTATAGGGCTGAAACCTGCTAACCTTACTGAAAAAATGTAAAACTTTTGAGACAGAAATTAGACCTTAGTTTCTGGGGGGAAAACAATGGAGTTCAGCAGTTAATTATGGCTATTTTTTAGAATTCATTTCTGAGCTGGGTAATACTTCTAGTTACTAACCGAAATTACCTAGGGAAAAAGAAAGTGCATTTATTATGCTGATATCAGTATATGATGCATTAGCTGTTAATCCGACCAGCCAGAAGGCATTCTTCCTTTTTCTTGGTTATAATGAATTTTAGGTAGAAATTTGGTTTGCCCATTTTCACAGTCTCAAAGAAATCATGCTAGAGCTGCATGATTGGATTGAAATCAGCCCAGGTGTTACTTAAAAATCCTTGCTGTGAGGCTTTTTAATGAAACGCTCTATCAGTTATTTCAAGAGCTTGAAAAACCACTGAAAGCCTGCCACCCATCTCATGACATTGCAAGGACCATAAAACAGGCCTAAACCACGAGACCATGCAAATTATTGCAAAGGCAGCTAGCTATCTTTGTTAAAACACTTAGTTCATTGCCCTTATCTTGTGTTTGTTGAGGTTGCTTTTGTTTGCCTTTGAATGGCAAAGAAGCCTTAATGGAAACATCGGAGCTGAGGCGACATCAGCGGCACCCCTACAGTGTGCTGTAGTTCACCTGAGTAAAAATAAACCAGAATACAACTAGAATAAAATTACAGACCTCGTTCTTTCTGGACCCCATGTCACACAGACAGCCTGGGGGCCACAAGGAATAGCCCCTGATGGTGAGAGTTGGAGAGAAGGTGCAGAGTTTAACCTTTTTCCCAGGATCTGGAAGGAACCAAACTCCACCAAGTACCCAAAATACACCAGAAGTGCAGCCCTGAATTCTTCACCATCTGTGCATGAGTTTCACTTATCTAAAGCTACAGTCTGGGTTTAGGGGCATCCAAGCAATGGAGGCGGTTGGAAAAACAGCAGTCATAGGCAATGCCAGAGGGTCCCAACTAACCCAGGAGAATGTTAACATTCCCCTACTGCTCCCATGAAAAACCAAACCTTATTTAAACCACTTGGGGATTATTTTTTTCCTCCCACAGTTCCAACTAAACCTTAGAAAGCATAGTGAGATTCCAGTGGGATCTTTAGCAGAGTAAAGTACTCTTTGTGCCACAGGCAACCACACAGTATCTGGTGGCAAAGGTTGGAGAGACACATGTAGTATTCACAGGATGTTGCAAGACATCTAGTATTCACAGGATGTTGCAACAAGGTTTTCTTTGCTCAGATGCCCATATGCACTTTGGCTGCAGGGTAATATAGACCTGAGACAGAGAGGCTGCTGCAGGTACCAACCTTCTCAGCCAATCACTGTCCCAGCAGCCTGCTCCTAAGTCGCTGCCTGTGACTGGAATTTCAGGCAGAGTTGAAACACCTGCTGGACCCCACGGTTTGGCTGCAGAGACTCCTCCTCACTGGCAATGGTGTAAATTGGTGCCACTGAAGGTCTCGTCCTGGGGCTGCAACCATGCAGCTCTTTGCACACACGTTTACTAGCGTGTCCTGGTGGCCTCCCACAAGTCAATGGGTTTACCCAAGCCAGTGAGTTATTAGTGCATTTGGCAAAAGAGAATGCAAAGTCTGTGATACCAGAGTGACTCCAGTCATCCAAACAACTGTGACAAATAAATATGAAGTTTAGAGTTGGTCAGATCAAATATAGATTTGCCTCAAACTCTCCTTAATATGCTTTTATTTTCATCCAGTGATTTACCTTCTTTAAAGAAAAGAAAGTTAAACTTCCCTCTTCTGTCATATAAAAGCAAAATCTGCAAAACCAACAGGAAATAACAGCAAAAATAGAGGGGTTGGAAGAACTGATTAATGAAGAAAAAATTACATAGAGCATGGTGAAGTGGTGGCTCACAGGTGATAAGTCTACAAATATTTGCAGGCTGTAAATACCATGGACAGGAATTTAGTATGACAGAGTCAGGAATAACCAAGACTAGAGGGAGAGGAAAAAAATACACGTCAGGAGTTGGAGAAAAAGATTTGCCAGTGAGATGCAATAGACCTGGGAATTAATAGATGGCACACGTGTTCTGCGGGGAGCCGTGCTGTTTTGGTAAGTAAATAGGCTGAGAGAGATGACAGGGCTGTTCATCTTGAACTGCTGTAGCAAGGTGGCTTGTTAAATCTCAACCATTAATGCATATGTGCTTAATTTTGAAGAGCTGGCTCGGCTATGTGTTGAACAGGAGTTGGCAGGCTGTGTTTCCCAAGCCCAATGTGAATTTGGGCCAGCTGTGCTACCCCATCCATGGCTACCACCAGTACCACTGTGTGGAAGGCGAAGGGAGGTCTCAGAGGTGCCAGTGCGGATTCACAGTCCCATCTGTCACCGCCAGTGGATACGAGCTTTCTTTGGAGGTTTCACCTTGCGTGGGAGCAAAAATGGAATGATGAAGCTATCATTTAAAGCTTGTGGAAAGCCAGTGAGGATGTTGGGGTAAGAGAGCTGGAAGTCTGATCCCCTGGCCATATAGGGCAGGTTTCCACTTGGGTTTCTCTGCATGGCCCAGGCAAGGTCTTAGGCTCAGCAGAAAAATCCTTTTTACAAGAGTCAACATTTTTTTCTTTCACTTCTCCCTCTTAAGTGCTGATAGATGGTGGTGCATTTTTTTGGCAGCAAAAGGGGGCGACGGTTTGTCCCGCCATGTCATGGGGTGCAGCCCCTGGGAGAACCGGGCAGGCTGACCCAGCTCCAACCTCCTGCCCAGCCCCAGGCATGGGATCAGGCTCGAGATCCGGCAGGAAAACCTCCGGCCAGCCTTGGCCCGGCCACTCCCGGCTAGGAACTGGGAACAAGTTTGCTCCTTGTTGCAGATCTGAAAAAGACCTTACACACCCCAAAGACAGTCAGTCCCTCTTGCTCCTCCCTGCCCCGCCGGCGGACGATGAAAGAAACTACTTCCACTACTGCTCTTGGCTCTTACTAACCGAGAGTTATTTCCTGCTCAGGGCGTGCTAGCCTCGGCCTCTGCAAATGGGAAATTCCACCCTGAAACCAGCACGAACTTATTTCAGTGACCGAAGCCTGTCCCATCTCAGTGCTTGTCTGCAGGACTTTTTCCTCTGAGAAACCGGTGGGTTTTGGGGGTGGAAAATGGAGCTTTGTTGAAGTTTTTAACCAGCCTGATTATATTCACCATAGAGAAAGCATTGTAAAGTGAGTCTCTAGTGAATTACTAATCCGCTAAACTAGAATGTAGAAGCAAAATTAATTCAATTAAACTAGCAAGTTATTCACAGACTAGAGCTGGCATTGTTTTATTACAGGCGGTCCACTCTAGCCTGCACCCAGTCTGCAAGAGCAAGGCTGTTTGATCAAATAAAGCTGCCACTCTGAATTAACAAAGCCAGCACCGAGATGATGGGAGGCACAAGATGGGAAGGCCTTTAGGTCTCGTACTTCAGCTGGAAAAGGCACAGCTTTTTCACTGGTGTGTTTACTGGTTTCCCTTCCCAGCGTGTTGTGTCTTGCAAGCATGCTTCCAGGAGTGAAAACAACTCTGCAGAAGTTAGTTCATCGCACTCACCTATGTAGGGTCGGAGTTTTGACTGCATGCTCTGCGTTGCTGCCACACTTTCCACCCGCATCAACGCACAGGCGTTTTCTCAACGCTGGTTCTGCGCGAGGGCTGAGCATGCAGTGAGCTGGGAGGCTGGGGGCGTACGTCCCTGAACACTTCTAAGCAGCTCAAATTTAAATGTTATGAGGTTAAGCAGATGGAAGGAGGAAAAGGACCTCTCTGAGGACCAGGCGCAGAGCAAAGTGCAGCAGAGCCAGGCAGCTGCCCCAGGCAGGCGGCAGCAGGAGAGAAGCAGGGAGCCCATGGCGAGCTGGACGTCAGGTTGGGTGAGAGGGCAAGCTTATGGGGAAGGGGAGAAAGATCCAGGCAAGGCTGAGCCACAGAGCCCAGAGCAGTGCCAGCCCCCCTTATCAGGCGTCAGGAGCCCTCCTCTTACCAGGGGTCAGCAGTGCCTGTGGCTTCTCCACAGGTGTGATTTGGCAGGGATGGGGTTTGGAATAAGAAGCCATAAATGGAGTTAGATTTGCAACTAGGAGAAAAAGCAATGCAGCATTGAATACAATGGTAAATTAGCTGATTTTTAAAAAACTAAATCAGAAGGAATAAGGCCAAAAGGAGCAAGGCATATTTCTTGGCCTCCATCTCTGGTGTCCTCATGTCTGGTTTCGCAGAACCAGTGTCACTGGTGCTTTCTGTGAAAGGCTCAGCTTTTGCTCCCGCCGCCAAGGTCATGCCCCCCACCAGCCCTCTGTTTTGCCTCCCGCGACAGCTGGGGCACCCCTAGCACCGTGTTTCACTGACACCCGTTCGCCTGGCACCTGGGTCCCACGGACCATATGCCGACCGTGACCCGAAGTGCGGGCGAGCAGCTTTCCACATGTGCTCGCAGGGTCTGCCGATTGGTGTGCTCCACAGAAGGGGCCGGTCCTTGAAGTCAGCTCCCGTGCCTATGACAGATGATATTTTATGCAGGAAAACAAAACCAGGATATCTGATGGACTGCATTATCTTTCCAGACAGCTTGGAGCTACAGCTGCAAAGTAAGAAGTTTTTATGCTCAGACTTCAAAACTGTGAGTGGAATTTAAACATCAGCTTTAAACGCCTACTTTTCTTTTCCTCTCTCTCTCTCTCTCTCTCTCTCTTTTTTTTTTTTTTTTTGGAGTGCAACTTTGCATGGTGTCTATATCTGCATAATAACTTTTCATTATCGAGCCAAGCTGTTGTGAATCCCCGTAAGATGAAATAATTATTGCTTTGGAAAAACTCTGCAAAGTGTTAGCTGCTTTTGCGGCTGGACTAATAAATGTGTACAGAGCAGGATGCTCTTTTCAGTGAATGCGATTAGCTTAGCTGGAAACGGTTTCCAATTGTTCTGTTTGAGCAGAGCTGCTTGTGCCGAGGGTGAATCCCCTGGGAGTTATCAGCAAATGTCAGGCTGGTCCGTCTGTCTTTGTCACTGGCGTCACTTGAGTCACTTGATGTTTGCCAGTGTACGGGGAGCGTTTTGGTTAAAACCTGCTGTTACCATTATGTGGCACTGCGCTCGCTGGATGAAAAATCCACTGGTACCAGGTGTCAGCAAGCTGGGTGGTTCATGGCGACTGTGGGAAATTTTAGTTTAACAGAATATTGTCCACTCTGATGCAGCTTTATAGAAATCATTTTAACAGATACATAGCACTGACTAGAGCACAGGAGGATTATTGTAGCTGAAACATTAATAACCTGATGTTTCTTGCATGTGTTTGAATAGGAATGATGAAGTGTTTTTCTGTGATTCCAGGCTCATTGTATTTTAATTTTCCTATAGGAACTGTCCAGGATGGTCTAGGATAACCTCTGCCACCCTAGGATGTTATTTTATATACAGTCTTGAGGGAAAAGGGCTGTATGTTGGAATTTTTCTTGATTCACTTAGCTGTTAGTAAAAGCTGATAGACATGCTTTAAAAAAAAAAAAAAAATTGTTGTTTCAAATCCTGTCAGGATGTTTCCACATCTCTCTCTAGCTACCCAAAATAACCCAACAACCTTCCCAATTTATCACATACTTTCTTTAGAAAGCAAGCAACTTCATGCCCCTGTCCCTTGGCAAGTGCATTGCATCAGTTTGTACTTTTACGTCCTGGTGGGCCCAGGCAAAATCCAAAGGCGATTGGGGAAATCAGGTGTGTGGTTCTGCTAACCAGGTCTGGCAGAAACACCATCCCCCATGGATCCACCACCACTCGTTCTCCACCTGAGCACCTCCAGATCACGCAGCAGCACAGACAGCATCCAGATGAGGTGAGGGCATACAAGTGCATTTCTGCTGAATTAGTCAAGAGCACAAAGCATGGGATGTGTACCAGCTCTGTACAGCTGTAGATGAGACAAGTCAGCCCATCGCCCCGTACAAAGTAAATGTCAATATTTCTTTAACAAATGAAGTGATAGAGTACATCTGTGCCATCTCATTACTCTTTCATCACTGATTATAGTCTCATTACAGTGCTAGGATCTCTAAAGTCAGGTTTATAGTATCATCAAGTCATGGCCTGAGTGAATCTGAACTTAACTGATGATAAATTTCCCTTACCTTCATCCCTTTCCTCTAGCTTTTGTTGGTCACTACAGCTGGGTCACCCCAGATTTTTCCAGTAGAGTAAAACAGAGTGGTTTTCCCAAAGCTGGATCTGGCACTGGCAAAAAATTGGTCCCAGAATGAAAATCAGAAAAATCATCATATTTCATCCAGAGATGCCTTGTTAATTAATGTGGGCAAAATCCTAAATGGAAGCATTCTTAACCCAAACTGCTAATAAATGTATAATAAGTCAGTGTTCTGTGTTGAACAAATTGCAATATTTTTATTTCAATAACATTAAAATGAAATCCATATCAATTAATTTTCTTGCCATTTTCTCAAACAGCAAATGCAAGCATGTAAAGAAATAAAAATCTAGGTACATACAGCAATGCTTTTCAGTCTCTTAGATGCTGCTAAAGCCCTTAAGGTCCTCCATAATCCTTATAATGTAAAATGTTTCTTCATCATGTGACATAGTCTGGTTCTTCTTGTTCCCTTAATTTGGTAGTCTTTCCCCTATTAGATATTGCTACCTAGGTAAAATGGGCCAGATTCTCAGCTAGGCAAGTGTGAATAAAGAATAACTCCATTGAAGTCAATGTCATGACCCTGGATTCGTTCCAGCATGACCGGAGTTGGAATGTGGCTCCATACATATGGCTGGCATCCCTGTCAGGCTGGGCAAGGAGGTAAACGAATAGCTACTGTGCTAGTGCATATTGTTAGCAAGATGGTTGTGTCCCTGCCAGCTTCCAGTTGTGCTTTCACCTGCAGCTTCTTCCAGAAGAAAAGATCAAATGGCACAATCTCACTTCTTTTCCACCACTTCAGTTATGTCTCTTCAAACAATGTGCCATTTTGCAGAAAGGTGCTAAATCCAACCACTTGCTGTCATACCTCGTCGAACCCTTTGACATACACCTCCAGCAATAAAGTGCCTATGTTCCTCTGCTTTCTTCCCTCCTGCTCGGAAAGATTTTAAGTTTTCCTTGAGAACTTTCAGGTTTATGTTGTTCTTTACTGGTGATACTGGCTTAGGAAGCTTGGCTTCTTACTGTGGAAGTGCTGCTGTCTGTGATACTCTGGGAACTCTTGGAAGCTGCTTCCCCGTTCCTAGAGAAAGTTCTATTTCTGCCTCTGTTCTGTGATGATAACCACACTGTTCCCATACCCAGCAAAACAACTCCCAGGTCCTTGCCATGGAAAGACTGACAGCATTATTTTGTACTATAGGTGGGGCTTCCTTACGTCCGCTTCGGTTTCCCTGTCCTGAGTGCTAGGCTAGTGCAGAGCTGTCACCCTGAAGAGAGGAGAGGTTTGTGTGCCTCTGTGTGGACTCCGTCCTGTCTTCTGAAATTCATCTCAAAGGCACATGTTAGCCAAAGGACAATGGCTCATACTGCTACTCCTGGTCAGAAGCAGGTACTTCACACCTCTCTTGCTGCAGCTGAAGTACTAAATTCTTTGATACTTTACCAATAACTATTCATCTCAGCTAGTTGGAAATGCCAAAGCTGCAAAAGCAATTTAAGGGGAGGACTCAGCATAGGGTTTGGGTGAGACTGGTTTCCGGGCTGCTCTGAACAAGAAACAAAACCATGATTTTAAGGAGTTTGTTACAAGTGCTATCTGCTGCCTGGATTTCCAGGGACACTTAAGTCTCTGAACATTCAGCATCATCAAGAAAAAAATGCCACTGAAGCCAAAAGGCAGGGGAGCACCCATTCTTTTTTGGTGCTTCACAGGTTCCTTGAATGAAGCACGCGCATATCTACCACTGTAGTGGGGGTTAGGTGTAAGGCTCAGCTGAACTGTAGCTGAAATAGTGTCTTTTCAAGTACTTTTTATCATTACTCAGATATTTTTGTGCTATGAGGGCATGGTCTCAGCAACAGGACTCCATTAGTCCAAAATAACTTACCAACTTCTGTCCATACGGGCACAAGGTGTACCTGTAACACAAAATATTCATGTGATGAAAGCAGCCTAACTACAAAACTTATATACAGTTTTATAGTGTTTTATCAAAACTTCAAAGTTTTATAAAAATCTTACCTTTTATGGATATTTATCATTCTGTTGCATCTGCTGCTGCTGCTGCCAAAAATGTATCACAAGCTGTTATTTTGAAATAAGTACTTCCAGTAGGACAGGAGAAAAATCTACTTGATGCTTTTTATTTTTAAAATGAATATTCCACTTCCATTTATGCATTTGTGAGACGGAGATATTTGCCGTGCAGTTAGTCAGTAAGGGTTAGGAAAGGGATCGAGCAAAAGAGAAGCAGTGGCTCAGCACACAAAATAGAGCCTGCACATTTAAGGAGTTTTGTGGACCTAAGAGATAACACCTTGGCTACAACACTGCTAAGATCGCTGTTTTTTCAGGCCTGGGAAGTGTCACGCTGTAATCTCACAGTATCTTTGTGAAATTGGGGCTTTTGAGTCACCTGAGAGAAGCTGCCCAGAAGCAACATGCGAAAGGAAGGGAGTTACAGGGCAAGGGAAAGCACTGAAACAACAGGCTGGTGTTAATACCACCCAAAGCTGAAAATGAGAAAGCACAAAGGCTGGCAAGGGGGAAGATGAGAGCATGAGTAAGAGTCATGTACCTCTGATGTTGTTTTTTACCCTCTGTGCTATGTGTTTCGTGCCTTAGGGTGAATGAATACTGCTCTGTTTTGAAGACAAATTAAGTTACCTTAATTAATGCATAATGCATTGTTTTGAGGACAAATTAAATTACCTTAATTAAATTGCTGGTTGTGGGTTCTCAGGAAAAAAAAAAAAGGGTGAATACATGTTCCAAAGGTAGGTGGATTGTTTGGGTTCACACACTCGTCAGGGGGATGTGCAGGGAGGGAGGGGAGGGAGGTGCACTGCCGAACAACCCAACCCACGAGCTCTGCAGCTCTGTCCAGAAGAATTACAGGGATCTCAAATGCAGCAGATCCCAAAACCTTTACAACCACTACTGGATTTTTCAATATTTAAACCTCAGCTGTTTCAGTGCCACTGCATTACACCCAAAAATTAGAGCAGTGTGTATGGCATATCTGGCCATCACAAAAAATCGTACCTTTTTCAACAGCTTACATACCATGTAAGACCAGCAGCCACTGCGGTTTGAGAAATGTCTGTCCCTCTATGAATAAAGAGCTAAGAGCCCTTTCTCTGGCATGTTATCATGGTGACACAAATGGATGGAATAAATGTAGTTTAAACAAGGGGCATTTAAAGACTTAAGTTGTGAGCGAAGCAGCGGGACTGAGTAAAAAAAGTCTGAAAATAATTTTTTTATATTGTCTGTCCTTGTCTCAAGCTGAAATTTTAAAAATTCCAACCTATATACCTTGATACATGCCTTTTTGCCTTTGTATCTTTCCACCTCCCTTCATGTCTTCATGCCTGTCTTTATTAACCAGCGGAATTTAGGCCCACCTAATTAAAACACTGATTCACGGGTGCAAACATGGATTTAGCTTTTGTATAAGGAAAGATTCTAGCCTCGATGTTAACCAAGAAATTGCATCTCAAAAGAAAATCCAGGTAACTGAAACGGAAAATAATTAAAGGCAACATAAACATTCATTTTTAAACACTTTGTGAAGTTTTTTATGGGTGGCTGGAGCAGAGTCCAGTTTTGGGTTAAGCAGCATTGCAAATCCTCTAAACCTAATGGGAACAGAAACAACACATAAATAAGGTGCCCTGAACCTCTTCAGAGAACTCCCTCCTGTGCAGTTTCTGCCTTTGAAACTGTCTGCACCAAAGCACAGCAACAGCAACTGTGCACAGCTCAGGCTGGGGAAGGAAGATAAGGATGCTCTGCCCTGTGCTGTACCAAGAGAGCAATACTTGGCAAGGACAGTGACTGTACTTGCTGCAGTTTGGCAAGGGTCAGAATTTAAAATACTGCAAGATGCCCTGAGATCCATGATGGCAATATGGTACTTCATCGTTTTGATTGCAATAATACCTAAAGGTTAAGCTCTGCTGTGCCAGCCACGCGAAGTCTGTGGCACTAGACCTACACGGTGTGTCTGCGCTACGCAGGTTGTCTGCTACTTGCAAAAAGAGAACAAACCTGTGACCTCAACTTCATGGTGGTTTAAGCAGCCCTGCGTGGCTGCAGGGTAGAGGTAGGTTGTGACCCTGCCTGCCCTCTGCCAGATCTGAGGCCTTGCTCGGATGCTGTGTTTTCCAAAGGCCTTTCTGCTATTTCCTCTGTTAGGAACACATGAGTGTGAATCCCTGTGGGTCGGAGAGTGACAGAACCATGTTCTGCCATGTCTGCAGGTGCCTCCTCGCCCAGGAGCATTGCAGAGGCTGCAGGAGGCACAGCCGCTGCTTCCTCCCACACCGCTCCTGGTTTTATTGAGAGGCATCCCAGGGGATGCTCCAGCACTCATGCTGAAGCAGCTTCTCAGTCTTGGTGGAAGAGCACTGTGCTGTCCCTCAGGCACCAGACTTCAACACTTTAAATTACGCTGCTAGGTTCAGGAGCTATGATGCCTCAGGTGGGCACCCAAGGCATGCTGAAACTCACAGAATTTTCAAGCAAGTAAAAATAATATTCCTCCTCACGTTTTTGGCTCTTGCTGTCTCCATCCCAACACAGATTAAACACACAGATGTCAACAGAAGAGGATGCAGAGGGTAGGATGATTTAGGTAGAATATTTGCATGCGCACCTCAGCTGTAGTCAGGAGTGGTGATTTCATATGCAAGCCTGTCTGCCCAGCTGCAAAGGAGAGAGGAGCACGCCTCTTCCCAGTCCTCAATGCAATTTTCTGCAACACTGAAATTAGCAGGCTGTAAGTGGTGTATCTGCTCTTCATTGCTGCTCTTCTTTGGAGTACGAAGGCCTCGGGATTTATGCACTGACCTGTTTTAAAATTTTGAAGTCGACTTCCATTTACTTTTTCCCCACAAACCTTAAATTGTCAAATAGTTGTTCTGAGAAACAACTCCATGGAATTGAGATGCTGCTCCACACCCTTTGCAAATGTAAATTAACTAATCTTGCAGGAGTAATTGACAGAAAAGTAATTTCCCTTTATCATGACAAACAGTATTGAAGTATGAGAGTAATGACTACAATTTAAGCAGCGATGAATTGTGCATTAGGGAGCTCTAGGCCTGAATATTGCTCACAATGAAATTTAAATTGCATTTTTTTTCTGTGTCTAGCTGTTTATAAATAACACTGCAGTTACAACCACAATAGTCATTTTTGTCACCAATTTGTTATTGTCACTGACAGTAAAAATAAAAGATCTAGCTGGCTGATGGTCAATGCTGAAAATAGGTTAAAATACTCTTTATTACACTCAAACTTCACAAGGAATGGGAATAAATCACAGCCCGAGATCCAACCCCCACATGAAGTATAACTGCCTTGAAAACCTGGTCAAACGTTTAGCAGCTGGGATCTCCTTCAGAGAGTCACAGACAGGTTTGGGTTGGAAGAGACAATAAATACCATTTAGTACAAGCCCCCTGCCATGGGCAGGGACACCCTCCACTAGCCCAGGTTGCCCAAAGCCCCATCCAACCTGCCCTTGAACACTGCCAGGGAGGGGGCAGTCACAGCTTCTCTGGGCAGCCTGTGCCAGGAGATCATTGCCCTCATAATACATTTATACATAATGATACATAATATATTTTCTTGTATCAAATCTAAATCTACCATCTTTCAGTTTAAAGCCATTACCCCCTGTCCTATCACTACACTCCCTGATAAGAAGTCCCTCCCCAGCTTTCCTGTAGGCTCCCTTTAGGTACTGGAAGGCTGCAATAAGGTCTCCCTGGAACCTTCTCTTCTCCAGGCTGAACAAGCTGAACTCTCAGCCTGTCTTCATAGGAGAGGTGCTCCAGCCCTCTGAGCATCTTCGTGGCTCTAGTCTGGTCTTACTCCAACAAGCAATATTTCAAAGGCTGCTAATAGTAAAAAAAAAAAAGGATACAGGTGTCCTTGAACTTTGCCATATAATTTGAGATTTTGTTCTGGCTTTGACCTCTCAACCTACCTGGCAATCATATTTAGATGCAAAAGTATAAGCAGCTTAAGATATATTGTAGCAGTCCTCAAGACCTGCTGAAATCCTTTATAGCTGTCTTGTGAGACTACTCTTCCTGTGAATAAGAGATAACTAAGAGACAGTACTGCTTGTAGTTTTGGTATGACTGTTTTTAGAATGGATCAGCACAATCAAGTACACCAGCAGTCCTCTCTCAACCCATTACACGGTCTTCCTGGGGGCCTGGAGCTCAAGGTCTGGCTCTCATTCTTTACATGCATTCTACTAGGGGATTTTATATGTGGACATGAAATCTATGAGGACATTCTTAATGCTGTCAGAGCAGGTTAAACTGTCCATGCAGCTATCATCACAGCCATCTTCATGCTGCATTTTATAGGTGGGGGTCAGCATGGGTTGTCCTTTATGCCATGGATGGTGATGCTGGAGCTGCAGGTGGAGACAGCCACATCTGCTGGTCTCCAGCATTTTTCCTACAGCCCCAGTGCCATATGTGTATACCCACAAACCCTCTGCTTCTTTGGAATGCTTTGTCCTAGAAATGCAGAGCTACCCAAATGATCGGAGTACAGTTACATGTATATTTAAAATAACTTTTATTGCTCTATGGTCTATATGCTTTCTCACTGATTTTACAACTGGGATGAGTCCTCAAAAAGCGGGCTTCAAAGAGTGTTGAGGCAGAGGACGGGGTTGAAAAAGCAGATGACATCAAGAAATGAGAAGCAGAGCAGGCACAGTCATTGATGCGTGATCTGTTTTGGCTGCATTAAATGGAAACATGCATCTATTACATTTTTATAAACCAGGAAAAAAATAATCATAGGTAGAGATAAACAAGTCTAAAGTGTAACTACAAGCTCTGCTGCATGCTCTTCTGTGATAATGGGATAATTTACTGATGTAAAGAACTTTTCGCTGCAGTCTATGAATCAGCTACCATAGCTGTGTGTGCAAGATATAAAAACCCCTGGTTTTCTAATGGCCCTCACAGGGAAGGCATAAAGGAGTTAAAAGATCAGGCTGAAAAAAGGACAGGCTGAAATAACAGCAGAGAGACAAATGAATAATTTTGTGCATTGAGGACTCTTCTTCAGGCTTGTTGTGTGTTTTTTTGCCAGCGTCCCCAGCACTGTTTTCTATTCCTTTGACCCTTTCTTACCACGTGTAACTTTAGAGAGGTTCAGCTCTCACAATGGTGAAGGAGCAGAGGATATAAACAACCCAAAGATGCAGATCCCTGTGCTGCCAGAGAAGCGTAAGGTCATGATTAATGGAAGAAATAGTTTCATGTGACAGCTGGTGGGAATTTACCTTGAAAAAGGGAATATTCAATCTGAAAACATATGCCTCGAAACTGGTTGTAACTGAAAGCCACTACAGTAGAGCAAATTTGAAACCATTTAATAGTGGCTAAAATATCTTCTCTTTAACTGAGACCTGCACATTAGCTTCAGTCTGAGAATAAATATTTTGAGTCAAAAATATTTTATAGAAATCTATAATTACCTTTGCAATATTGCTGGTATCCATCTACTTAGCAAAGCCTCTGACTTTATTAGCTGTTTAATCATCTGAAATACTCTATTACCAAATACTCAAAGAGAACAATGTCTCTGTCAGATACTGCAGCTGTTGGGTTGTATGTTTAATAACCTGTTATATTTCAGAGCCTGTAGAAATTTGTCACTGAAACTCTTCTTCATTTAATCAATTCCCAGATTAAAGATATGGCCAAACTAAATCTTTCTTTGAAGGTAGATTTGCAGTTTTCATCCTCACCTCAAGGTCTCTGTCAGCAATCTGTGTTCTTCCAAAATGTTTAAAAAGTTGTGATTTTAAGGGCGGCTGCTGATGGAGACCTCTGCCCTGATGTCAGCAGGAGCACGGATGGGGAGCTCCTGATGGTGATAACACTGATCTGATGATAACACTCCAAACTGCCAGGAAAATGATGGAAATATGGCCACGCCTGCCTGTGGGGATGGAGCTCTGATGTAAATGGGAGTGATTGACTCCCAGTCCCTGTCCCCTTTTCTCCATGAGGTTGCATGATGGAGGCAGCCTCAGGCAATGTATTAGTGACCTGGGGGAATATTATTATTCGTGCTCTGGCCAACTCCTTGTTTTTCCTCCAGGACATGCTATGAGGATAGAATTGCAATGGGAAAGTCTCCAGAAGTTTGGCAGAGCTCAGAAAGCATGCAGAAATGTTAGCAACGATGTGCCTGATTCTCCTGGTAGAGCTGCACCCCTAAGTAAATCCCACATCTTTTCATTTCTGCACGCGAGGTGCCTCTGGCCAAGTTAGTCAAGGAGACCAGGCTTTGCTAACTATGTTATTTGGCTAACAAGTAACTCTGAGGCTGAGTCAGTGTCAACAGCTTGTACAGTCAAGACAGCCAAGAAAAGCCTTCTGAGGAGCCCAAACCTTGTAGGCAGGCACAGAGCAGAGAGAGAAACACCAGGACCCAGAACAGGGAGGGCAACTAAAGCGAGTCTGCATTGAAAATATCAAATTATGGAGCTGAGGAATGAAATAGCATCACATCTAGTGTTTTCCTCTGACACTGCTCCTCTTGACTCTCTGTTGCATTCCTTTGCCATGAGTTCAACCGGTATCATCTCCCCTCATTGCTGATCCCAGATTAAGCTAGCTGAAAGCCACGGAGTATGAGGGAAAACGCTGCTTTTCACGATGCGAACCTAAACCGCTTAATGGATTTCTCAAACATTGGGTCCCCAGGGACAAAAGATTTGGCTGGTCAGGGAAGGTTCTGCAGCTGCCTGGAGGTGGAAAAACAAAACCATGTTTTTATTTTTACGTTATTAATGAGAGATCAGGGTGGGTCTCTACAGCTGGAAAGACAAAGGGCAAATGGAAGTCAGGTCAATTACACAGATTGAACAGATGTCTCCTACCCTTCCTGCAGATGATGGCAATGAGACCAAGTAGTCCCTAGCCCTGCCCGTAGAGAAGACTTTCTGTGGTAGGATGACTTCTTTTCGTGGTACAGTGACTGCACTGACAGTCAGACAGCTCCACATCCCCACTTTGTTACAAACTTATCTGCACTGACAGTCAGGGAGATGAGACAGCAGCAAAACACAACAGGCAGAAATAGAAGTATAAAGGAGAAAGCAGAAGTAGAAACAAAAGTCCACGTTCACCTGCCTGTGGTCAGACAAGCGTTAGCTGCAGGGCACCACATCAGAAGCAGGTTTCAAGGAGAGATTGTGAAGATGATTTTACTAAATTAGCGATATTAAAAAATAAAAGTTAAGTATATGTAAAGTGCTTAACTTTATTAGGTTACCTTAAATGTGAGTGGAAGGAAAGCAAAAAAAGACAAAGGATAGACTGAAAGCTGAATCTTCTGCTGTTTGCTGGGTCAAGTGAGGAATGGTCAATCTCATAAACCGTAAGATTTGATAGAAGAGGTGAGCTCAAATGGGAGGACCTTACAGGGAAGACTACAAATCAGGATCTGTGGGGAGGATGAAAACAGATGACAAGCTGATCTTCTGAAACCAGGATGCAAAGAACTTTGTTTTCTATGGCATTAAACAAGGCAGTTCAGAGGGTGTCTGACTACTGCAATGCAGATGGGATGCTGGGATAGCAGTGCCGGGATCTGGCCTTCATATAGCAAAAATGTGAGCACAGTCAGCCTAGAAACGACCCTTTTGGTGATGCCCCATGGAGGAAGGATCCTTTTAGTGATTCTTCATGGGCTGTTGCATTGTCATGGCAGCAGTAAAATGATGGACAAGAATGTCTAAGCAATGTTTTAGTGACATCACATCTAACATTATCTGTGTCAGCAGCCCACTTACATCATACTAAAGGGCAGTCCAAATTACTGAAATTACTTTCTTTAAGAAAACTGATGTGCCTTTTGCCTTCTGGCACTGTCCAGCTTTCCCAACTCCGATTCCTGTACACTGTTGAAGTTATTTTCTGTCCAGCTTTTTGGCTGGCTGTTCGAATTCTTTTTGTCCTTTTCCTACTCTAGATCTTTTTCTACATTGCCTTTTCTCTCTTGGTGCCTAATGCATGCATCATCATATGGACTATGGCATATTCTCTGAATCCAAATTCTTCTTTAAAGCAATTTACTACCAGGTAGGTCTCCAGCGAAAGGTGCCTCTTGCACTGGTGTCCGTTTCATTTATCCCAAAGCACATCTTCGTCTCTCTAACAAATGATGTCATTTGACAAACAGAAGTCACTAAAGAAGTTCCTGACAACACAGTCACAACTAGGATAAAGATGGTACTCCTTTTTGGGTAAGACATCGGGGTGACAGGCTAGCCTTCAGCTGCCCACAGCAGGGAAGACTTTAAAGAATAAATTCCTTTTGAAACATTTTAAAAATATTTTGAAGCTCCCAATCTCGGGACTAAGAAGGAGACTGATCACTGCTGCCTGGAAGATGCGAAGCTACAGGGAGGACTGGCGTAAATCCTTCAGTTTACCACCAACAAAGTACTTTTCCATTAAATACAGCTTGCACCTTCCTTAGAGCTTCTTTTTCATCTGATATTCCATTCACCAAAGCTGCATTTTTCTCGAAGCATCACACTTTGGCTGAAAGCACAGCATGGCTTCTTGCCAGATGTAATGATTTAAAGCTATTTGCATGCTTACTTGACTTGCTTTGAATGGACATAACTTCTGGGTTTTGTACCTTCAGCTCCTTACATTCCTGCAGTGAACTGTTTCCTGATACGCTCCGGGTCTCCCAAACTCCATGCCTCTACAGGTTAGGGGACACAAAAAATGTGTAACCCTAGAGTGTGATGACAGCTTTTGCAAAGCATGTTGTTGACTGGTGCAGATTTGAGCAATGATGGGTCTGTTGGGGAGTTTATCCGTGTGCCCGGAGGCTGCCCAGGAATGCCTGCTGTGGTAGTGGTTCCCTGGCCAGCGGTGCCTTGACTACACCTAACCTGACTCAAAGGTAGGAGGGAGAGTCTCCAGAGCTACTGAAATCCTCTGTACATGAGATACCCACACAGATTTCCTCAGTGAAACAGAGGGGGAGAAGGGAAGAGAGGCGCTGGAACAGGTTGCCCAGAGAAGCTGTGGATCCCCCTGTTCAAGGCCAGGCTGGATGGGGCTTTGGGCACCCTGGTCTAGTGAAGGGTGTCCCTGGCCACAGCAAGGGGGTTGGGACTAGGTAGTCATTATGGTACTTTCTGACACAAACCATCCTACTATTCTATACAAGTAAGGGTCTGTAGACTTCCATAACTAATAAAGGATAAACAAATGCTTTTTCTGAAGCTTGGTTGCCTGCTCAGCATACTCAGTGCAGCTTAGGGGACAGGGCAGGTGTGGATAGGAAGCACCTGCCAAACGTACATGCATGTTTTCTTGCAGGTTACCCTGGTGAGCGCCATTGCCTTCTGCTTTGATAACATATCTCAGTAAAGGCTCAATCCCTTTCCTGGCCACATCGCTGCTCTCAGGAGGTAGCATTGATAAGAGAAATCAGCTGTGAACTTACATAGGTATAACACTGACAGATACTAGAAATATTTCAAAGCCATTCAGCTTCTCCTCTTTTCTGTGTGGATTCACTTCTCCTGGCCCTGCATGATCTCCCTGACCTTGTCATGAGTCTGTGAAGTGTTGACACTTCAGCCATGAGTTATGACAGAAGGTATGGATCTGTGCAGTCCTGTTTTATGATGATGATTTATTGTTTGTATTACAGTCATGCCTAGAAGCCTGAAGCAAGATCAGGGCCTCATCGTGCTAGTCACTGTATAAACATGTATTAGGAGATGGCCCTGCTCTGAAAAGATCACAAACAAAAGGTGGGAGAAGGAACAGAAACCCAGAGATGTGAAATGCATTCCCCAAAGCAGCCCAAGGATGAGTACCAGAGCAGGGAGCAGCAGTGCTCCCATCCCTTGGCTCCTGCCTGTCTGTGTCCACGCTGGGCTCCGCTGTCTGCTGCTCCTCCATGTCCTCTTTGCCAGGGGCTGTGCAGGGAGGGGATGGCAAACTCCTGCTTCGCCATGCCGCTGCCCGTGGCCTGAAATCAGGCACGTCTCTGCCTACTTTGCCTGTGTGCCCATGTGGATCACCACTTCTGCTGCACCTCTCACATTTTCTTTCCATTGCTTTTTCACTATTGACCTGACAGTCATTGCTACCAACAGAGTTGTTGGTTATCACCTCCAAACCGAGACCTGATGGCTTCATGCCTTTCCAGAGCAAAATCAAACAGGTAACTTGAAACAATCGCCATGTTAGGTACAGATGCAAGATACCTTTGCTGCAACGGCAAGACGGACAGAGTGCTAAACTGAAAGCACAGTGACATAATATGGGACAGCTGCATCCTACCTCCACTTACGGGGCTTGGATCTCACATCTGGCTGTTCCCAAACCCTACCCTTGCTTTGGCTTTGGAGCAGTCAGGGGATAATTGGAATGTGGCTTTTTCCTCCTTTTCCAGTTGTTAATGCTCTTAGCATTATGACCAGCACCGTTCTTTACATATAAAAAAGCAGTTTTCAAAGCTTAACCTGAAAGCTGGGAGTGTGGATTAGCATCAGTCCTGTGTTAATATGAATTGTACACTGAATATTACTAGGAAAATATTGTGACCTAACACTTTTGAAGTGCAAAACTCTGTATAGGAACAAAAAATGAGATGCAGACATGGCCCAAAGATTTTCAAAGAGGAAAAAGCCAGACTGCACTTATGAAAATTCTTCGTTATGCCCTTTAGAAAAACAGGGAAATAAAAATACCAAGAGTTCTGCTCTGCTTCTCATGGTGAGTAGGGCTACGAGTACAGGAGTCAAGAGCAGGCAGACACAGATAGATACATTAGCATGACAGGTAGGTATTAAATTGTGAGGCTGTAGTGGGCTGGGAGGACTTATGAGACTCTCCAGTGCTGGCCTTCTAGAAGCAGCAGAAGATGCTGCTCCCAATGAACTTGGAAAGTGCAAGCTGCGTTTAAGGGTGATGGAAACGTTACCATGCCAGCAAGGTCACTGTCAGAACCACACAGGGGGCAACCTGGCCCACAGCAAGTCTCTGTCATGAGGTTTGTCACCAGAGAATGACACGGATTTTGTCTCCAGGCAGATATTCAGTCTGTCTCACAACACCTCAGCTCTCTTTTGGTGTTTTCATGACAGAAGTTGCTTGCTCCAGCTCATATCCTCCATTAGTTTAATATTAACACCACAACTGTGGCATCTGGGGTCAGGCAGACATTTTCTATCTAGTCAATCTTCAGTGTAGTTCAAGAGCACAGCAAAAAGTTGAATCACAAATACAGCCAGGAATGTTTGCAAAACGTAGGAATTCCTCTTTACTTCTTGGAGCCAGGGAGTGTCCAGGCTTCCCAGCCCCACCTGCATCTCTCCCAGGACTGCTCTATCCCTTGCGGAGTGTGTTTGTCCAGCTCTGCTCTTCAAAACACAGTTCAGCCAATGCTCCTTATATCTGCATGACACTGTCACCATATAATGCCATGAGGAGTGGAGATTCTCCACACAGATGTGTTTGAAAGATTTCCTATCGCTTCATGCTTTTACATAGATGCAGATGAAGTCATAGTAAGTAATCTCTGCAGGAAGTCCCTTCTCCTGGCAAAGCAGTCCACCAGTGCCCGGTTCCTCATCCCCAGCAGGAACTTTGCTGCTGTTTGATTCATGATTTTCTGTGAAGTCTCTGTTGCCATACATCAGCTCATGACTTTGATGTTTTTATGATGTTCCCTGAGTAAAGTAGTGGTTGTTGCTTTCTCCAGGTCCTTGAAAGAGGATCTAACCATTATTATCAGCATAAGCCTTTTTGATAATGAAAAAGCAGTGATTGTTTTCTGCTTATCATCCCCATCCTTCTTGCTGCTTTTCTTTTTTATTCCTTCTGTAAAACAGATGCGAGGGGTGGTGCAGGCCACCTTCATCATCAGTTAACTCCCCCTGCCCCGTGCCTCTGGGCAGGTGTCACACATGCTATATACTGCTGTATGCACTGATGGAGAAGCAGCTGCAGCTCAGAATGAACTGTCAAAGAAGTCTGCTCTCACCAAACGTTTTTATGCCTTGTCTGTGTGACAAGGCATAAAATCCCAACACTTTGGGCTGTGAGAGATGTGAGGGTGATCCAAACCTCGTCAAGTGCAAGATGCAGAACAAGTAGAACAGATATTTTTATGGGACCAGGCTTTGCTGCTTCTACTTCCTACGGAGAAAGTCCATTTCTGACGTGGTGTGTGGTCTGTAAAGCAGCTTAGCAGCAGGTCCCTTCAGGAAACCCCTCTGAGCTGAGCTGCCTGTGGGGCTCCTCTTCACTGCCTGTACCTCAGACACCTGGTCTGCCATGAGGACTCCTGGTCAGGACAGGGGCTGACCCCTTCTTTGAAAATGCACAGCACGAAGAGGTTTGGGGATCAGATCAGCATAGCTGATATTTGTGGAGACATGTCCGTAAAGAGCTTGGCGGCTCCACTTCTCCCGGGCCATCAGTGATGTCTTGCAGGCTAGGTCAGGAGCGTATCCACTGACTGCAGCCTTTGCAGGAATAAATATTACACCTGTAAGGTGGAAATGTGCGATTAGAGCCATAAAGATAACAACATTGCTCCTAAGTGGACAAATTTAGTGCAGTGTCTGTTACTGTTAAATGGCAAAATTACAGTTGTAACAATATGGAGATGCAAATGTAATTGTGTATAACATTGTGTAATCATTAACATCCATATAAATTTTGCGCACTCAAATTAAGCACAAGCGAGTACTGCTTGACACCTGAAACATTAGCATAATATTCATGCCATATGGCTGGCATTTTCTGTTTCTTATATCTGTCACTCTTCATCCTTGTCAGCTGCTCACGAGAACTTGCCAGATAATATCTGCACCGTTGCCAAAAATGTCTAACAGCTGGTGTGGTACTGGTTAAACACCCCGTAATGTTTCAAACTTTAGTGCTCCCATCTATGCATTAGAGAGCTGTTTCTCGGAGCAGATGTTTAGCTTTGTTTTTAAATTAACTTCAGTCTGCTTTTGTGTCAGCGATGTGTTTTTATGCTCCATCATGCTGCTGACTTGTGAGAGATAAATGAGCTCAAAAGCATCCTGGCTATGACAGCCTTAAAGCACATAAACTGGCATGACAAACTCTGCGTCAAAAATGCACTTGGCTGTTTGCTTTGGTACTGGACATGCGCTCTGGGCTAGGACTTGAGCTGCAAACTTACAGAGTCCAGTTTAGACCATCTATTAGCCCAGGCAGTGATATCTTAAATTTTCCTGTGTCCTTGTGATCCTCCTTGTAGCATGGAGTTGTGTATCTGCTCAATGTCCTTGGTGCTGCTGGCCACCAGAGCCCATCTGTGAGTCAGAAATCATCACAAAGGGACCTATATGCCCAAAAGTGGCTCCTAAAGGACCTGAACTTTATATGGGCTTAAAGCACAAGCACTGCATAGGCATGGTTTAGAAGTATATGTCCTCCCCAAAGCTGAGGAGAGAGCAGCATGATCCATACTGGCACCCATGCTTGCAGCTGGAGAGCAGCCCCAGGGCCCTAAACCCACCTTTGCCTTGCAGGGTTTGCAGTCACTGGTGGAGCAGGAGACACATTTCTGACTGTAAATACGCTTTTAAACAGTGCTAATGGCTAAACTGGGAATTCTCTAATGTCTTCTGTATGGAAATCAGCATGAACTCGAAATGTGCTGAAATCTATGTAGTTGGGTGATTTACATATTAAGATTTATCATGAGCAGGCACATGAACACCAATGAATTAAACAAACATCCAATTTCATAAACAATCTGATTTTATGGATAGCATATGCAGTTCCCTTGGGGCTGTGAGTTTAAAAGGCTGATTTACACCTTTGGAAAAGAGGAGTCCTTGTTTTTCCATTTTGCTCTTTTCCTGGATACAAGGAGTTATCTTGCCTTTTGACCCCCAGGATCCCTTCCAAATGAAGTCACTACCCAGTTAAACCACTGGGTTGAATTTTGAGACACTGTGATAGAGGGCATTTACTGAGAAACTGCTAGTACATCCTTCTGTCCCCCTGTGGGTTTGCAGGGACAAAAACGAGACTGGAGAGTGTGAAGAGAGGAGACTTCTGCCCGTCCAGAAGCTGGCAATTTGATCCTGCTAGTCTGCTTTACCTCATATAGACAGTGACCTCAAACTTGTCCTTTTTACCCAGAAGCATTTTAGTTTGTGCTGCCTTTTGGCATAGGACACCCTTTCTGAACTGAGCCTCCCCTGTTTCGGCTGCTGTACAGGCACACAAAGGAAAGGAGACCGCTGCCTGAATAAGCTTCTCATCTAACACAGGGCAAGAAACAGAGGTATGGACTGGCAAAGAGTGACAGTAAATATATAGATAGGTTCGTGCTATAGGTAGTGGTCTCAGCATCCTGTCACCATCAGTGATACCCTCACTTTTGCTATGTGGGATGCATAAACATTGGATATTCCAGATAGTGGCTTGTGCCTCTCGTTTTCATTGTCTCTGCACATGCAGATCTACTCAGATGGAAGAAGTCTAGGCAGAACAGTCGTGGGCTGCATATATCAGAAAATAGATTTGCACAGTTTTTATTCTTTGCAGATGTTCCCGCCCTTGTACTGCATCCCTGGAAATTATCCATCTTGGATAATGGATGGAATTAGATTAGAAACAAGACAAGATGCAATTACTCACTGAGGACGAAATGGATAAACTGGTAAAATGGGGCCTACAGCTGGGCCTGTCAGCGTCTGGTTTGTGTGCGTGCAGAGGAGTCGCAGAGGATTTTATCCTTGGCATTAGCTGTAATAGGATAAAGATATTTTCTGTTTATTGTAATACAGCATTTTACCCACATTAAAAATCATTACGGAGCCATCATCTATCACAAAACAGTGGGTACCACTTATTCCAGTAAGGTGCTATCCACATGAAGTCCCTCAAGTTGTAACAACCTGCGATTAAAATGAAAATAAGCTTTATCCTTTATGAGAAATGAAGAAACTTCCTTAGGGCAGAGAACTGCATCAGGATGCTCATAACAGCTCGTGCTGAAGAATCCAGCACAGGGACAAATGTCAGCCCACTCTTTTCTTGGTCCAGGCTCAGCTCTTTTGGTGAGGAAGACCTTAAAGAAGGAAGACCCTCACAGCCAGTGTTTGCAAGTCCATTCCTGAAGTATACAAGCAAATGGGACAATTTTAATTTGTTTAGGTGCTTGGTACATCTGTTTAAATTATTGTAAATGTTTCTTTAGGCATTTAGAAGCTATTGAGTCAGGCCATCAGATTAGTATAAGGCCATACAAGAGGTGTGACAGAGCTGAGAAGACAGATGCTGTTGGAAGGGGTATTGCGCTCACACACATTTACTTGTGAATGCACTCATGGGCACAGCGAGGTTTTGAATTCAAAAGTAAGGAGGGAAATTGGGAAACTTTTGCTAATGAACGTTCATGCCTGGTTTGGGGGGTTCTGTTTGTTTTTTGGGGTTTGGGGGTTTTGTGTGTCTGTAAAATCCTTGGCCTATTTTGTTGTAATTATTTCACTTTATACACGGTAATTGAGAGTAAGGATTCAGCACTATGCTACAGCCCTGAAACCGAAGATGTCACTAATCAAACTATGATGTTCTGCTGCAAAAATATGACTAAAAAGAATGACATAAGTAGATGTTCCTGGAGGCAAAACATGTAGTACAGTGCAGCTTGTTACTTAATAATGTAGCACACATACATGCAGTTGTAATCCATCATTGTTACCACCACCTCGAACTGGATTATAACCAACTTGTACGGTCACAGAGGCACCTGTAATCCTAGGCAGTAAATTCCTTCCAGTTTGGGCCATCAAAAATCTGCCATTTGTGGTGTTCCATTTGTATTCTGTAGTTTATGAATGTGAATTATTTGATAGAAATTGTTTCAGTGCAAAGGTAATCAGGCGATGCTGCTGACTGAGTGCCAGCCAGCAGGTTAGGAAACCAGTCTTGCATGTTTGGCTGTTGATAGGTTTTAGCAATGGGACTTTTTTTTTTAATGTCTCTCTTGTGTCTCTCTGATGATATAAGATATATTAACATGTTTCCAAACTCAGCCCCTGCCCCGTATTTTCTTTGCAGAAGTAGTTAAAGCATTTGAGTTGTCCCATTCACTTCAGCAGACTAATCAGGTTCACAATCAGCTGCGCATAAGATTCACAGAGTGAGGGTTTAATTCCTAACAAGGCTACAAAAGCAGCATGGTGGTAGTGACATGAAGTTGTTAAACATTTGGTTTTGCTGCTCCAGCCATTAAAGCCACACGGATAGGCCCCACTGTCTGCGGGGGCCTGAGACGCTGCCCCGCAGGTCTGATGCAGGATGTCACTTGATACTCAGCACCCCTGCACATATAAAGTCAACAGTTGCTAAAGTGAAAGACATTTAAAATTTAAAAATCTGGGGTTTTTTTTCTGCCTTTCTTTTCTATGGCTTTCTCCCTCTGTTAATTTGCTATAGCATGGCAATACCTTCTGCTGATATGGAAATCAGAAGCAGTTAAGCCCTTCATGCGTAATAGAGGGGACACTCTTCTCTGCTGTTTGGAATCCTGACTTTTTATTGGGAGAATTTCTAAAGCCAGATTAGAGAGGCTGAAATACTTGTCTATATTAAGCATCATTTTTGTAATGCACTTTATCAAAGATTTTGTAAACGTCTAAATCTCTAATTTCTCAGAACTCGCCTTGAGGCTCGTATACTTCGCCCAGCTTCATAATGTCAGTAGCAATGACTTAAAATCAGTCAAAGCAATGAAGACAACTCACAGTTCAAAAAACCACATTCTTGTTTTGCCAGTACTTCTCTAAGAAACATTTTGCTGAATTTTAGCACAGAAAAATACTGTTGTCGATTTAAATTTCTTAAGTAACTTTTAAGGGTTTCACTTGGCTGACACTTCTTGGCCTTGCATTAATCTTGGGATTGTTTCACAAGAGACCCAGGGAACACCCACTGATAACAATGTCAAACATTCAATGTATTTACTGAACGTTTCCACTTGCTTGATCATTAAGGCATGCTTTGAGTATGAGGTCACAGATGTTGTGTAAGTGTAGAATTTATGGGGTGATTTGAACTATAAGGGAGTCCTGACATGTTTTTGGCAAATACCGTCAGATACTGTGGACTGATGCCACTCAGAATTGTAGCTCTGGGATATAATCAGGTTCTAGCATGAATGTGTTGCATTAGAATTCAAATCCTCTGATTACAGAGAAGATGGGAAAAAGGTTATTTAAACAGGCCATACATACACCATAGGAATCTTTTAACAGAACACAGTTTCTTGTCTGTTAAAACAGATGATTTAAACATTAAGTCTTTTAACAAAGAGAAAAGAAAATGCAGTTTTAGAAAATCAGAGGATAAAGCTTTATGTCAATGTAGCATGTAGTCCTTGTGCTCTCCTTTTGAATCCTGCATTTAAGCTGGAGGGAGCAGTGAAGGACTAAGTAAGGAAGTGGCAGCAAGACCAATTCACCACAACTGAGTCTTGCCTTCTTAATCCATGCTTCTGGATTTGCCACAGACTTGCTAGGGAGCCTTGCAGAGCCTATTTAAGGCCTGTTTAAAACTCATTTAAATAATGAAAAAAAATCTTTAGTTGGATTTTAGCACCTCTTAGAGAGAGTGATAATGACTTTGGCTGCCTTACTTTGCCACTTCTCTGCTTGTACAGAGAAGTGGCTTGTACCTAAAACTTGGAGTCCTTGAACAAAACCAAACAGGAGGAGGATCTGGATCTATGTGATTGCTGACTTCATCACGTGTGGCCTACCTGACACTGAGTTTTCCAGCTGTTTTTTTCCAAACTTTGTTTTGCATGTTTAACTTGTAAGCTTCTTCAGACAAGGTCCATTTCTCACAAGAGATTAACGTAGTCTTCTCTTCTCATCTGTGGTCACATAGTAAGTCAAACACAACCAACAGCTGCTATTCACAGTGGAGGTGTCAGCAGTTCTCTCCCACTTGGTCTAAAACATGTAAATAAAGTCAGTTCTGGTATTGGGCATATTTTAATCCTTTGTAAACACATTAACCTTTTGACATTAGTCCCACTAATTGGACTTTGTTTCATTACCTGAGCTTTTTCCCTTAACTTTTTCAAAATCATGTTGTTAGCTGATGGCCAAGAGTAAGAGTAAATGAATAGCATCTCAGTGTGGGTTCTGGAAGGAAATGCTCTACACTATATTTCTTCATCCCAGCTATAATATGAAGGAAGGAATGTAAAGAAAATACAGAAAGAAATAGAAGATAGAGGAGTGATTTGAGGAGTTTGAGTAGCTGTCAGATAAAGACTAGCTGTTCCACGTCCAGCGTCTTTCCCAAAGGAGGCATAATTGATACACACAATATTAAATTTGACACATATTTTGTAGGGATCACTAGCAGAATGTGCAGTGGAGAGTTTTAAGGAACAGACTTGGTCTTGCTATTTGTGGTGCTCCTGAGTTTTGGGGAATCCAGAGTCTAACCCAAGGAGTCTCCTTCTTACAGGAAAAGCCTCTGAACAATGTATTTCAGAATTTCCTGACTCACTCCCTGAAAGATTTTCAGTGTTGCTTTTTAGAAATAACTTCATTTGATAGACCCATTTGCATGGGATAAATGGGTAAATGCTGTGATCTATTTTCCTGCCCTTATTTTTACTTAATATTTTATGTTTCTATTGGGATTAGGACTATCCCATGACACAGAAAGGACACCATCACTTTCTGTGGAAAACAAAACACAAAGTCTTCTGACAAATAGCACAGCAATTGTTTTGCATTTTAGGCGGACATTGCTCTGCAGATATCTGAAAGACTTAGAAAAATGGGTGTATTCGTGTAGTGAAGCTGACATTATCATTTATTGTATATGGGGAAATGTCATTTATGAGTTGTCACACAGCTGTTACTAAGAGACTATTCAGCAGAACACAGTACATCATAATGACTGTCACTGCACTCACTGCAATCACTAAACAACCAGGCAGAGTTAAACAGAATGTTTCTTTTGCTTTCAGGACAAATTGTGCTTATGGTTTATTTATTTGATATATTCATTGTGTTTAGACATAAGCTAGTTCCAGAGGTGCAGATGTGCAGCATGGTGCCTGCCAGGTGGGATGGGCAGCAGTCAAGCTGTCTGGGAAGCTGAGTCCTTCACAATTCACCAGCATGGCTGGGGGTAAGGAGATCAGGGAAGCTGGCTCTCCAGCTGTGGTCCCCCTCATTTCCCTACCAGCAGTTTTGAAGGACAGGGTCTGGCAGCTCTAGACAATCTACTGGCCCTGGCTCTGGGCAGGATGTGAATCCAGCAGCTTTCAGAGCTGCTCCTCCATTGCTATCTCCCCCCACAGCCTCTGTGACAGGGTTCCTTGCTGTCCTACTTCCCTGCAGCATCATAGAAATGCTCAGGTATCTCCTTTCAGCAACACAGCACTTAGAGCAAACAGAATCATAGAATGAGAGAACCAAGGGGTGATTCTGGTTGGAAAGGATCTAAAAGATCATCTAGTTCCGGGCCTCTGCCTTGGGCAGGGACATCCTCCACTAGACCAGGTTGCCCAAAGCCCCATCTAACCTGTCCTTGAGCACTGCCAGGGAGGGGGCAGTCACAGCTTCTCTGGGCAGCCTGTGCCAGGGCCTCACCACCCTCACAGTAAATACCTTTTTCCATATATCAAACCTAACTCTCCCCTCTTTTAGTTTGAAGCCATTACCCCTTGTCCTGTCACTCCATGCCCTTGTAAACAGTCCCTCTCCAGTACCTTCAGGTACTGGAATATAGATTGGATTTACTCCATAGGCTTCCCCACAGCCATAACTACACCAGGTATTAGAATGCACACAGACAAATGAAAGTTAGCACTAGACTATCTAGATTTTCAGGGATTCACTGCTTGAACCCCTGAAAACATCTTAAGGTCACATACAGCATTCAGACTGCTAGGCCTACATCCTCTAGTCTCTCCCTTCCATTGACTTTAACCTGCCCAGCCATATCCTTTAAAGCCAGCCTCCCTCCATTACTGCACCATGTGCAGCCCTGCTGGACCTCTAAATCTTTCAAGAGGTTTGTAATACGGTGCATTCCCTAAAGACGGTTTGGAAGGAGTCCAGGGAACAAGGCTAATTTAGGAGATGGGAGAATACATCTTCTGAAGAAATGGCTCCAAGACCTTAACATGTTGGGCCGTGAAAAAGGAGCAGGTGAGATGATAGGATTTAATTACAGTGTACAAGTACCTAAGGGGGCAAACACAGAACTACGTCTGAATGTATAGCAAACAGGTAAAATATGAGGCATGGGGCTGAAATTGAAGTGTATTTCTCTCAGTAGAAGGCTACTCTGTGTAATGATCTAGCAGAAAAACAGTGAAAACTAGTAGTAGATGCAGTAACCCATTTATTCCTGTTGTGACGCAATCAGGCTGCCCCACTTATGAGGTTCTTGGCAGTCACAAATGACTCTTTGGCTCTTTTTCTGTGGTGTTTGGTGTTTTAGTATACTGTGCTATGGGTGGGGCAAGGTGGTGGTGTTTATGTGTCTTCAAAGCTGAGCTTCTGGAGGTTTAAAAACAGACGATTTAAAGGTTTACACATATCACATTGTAGGCCTTGCAAAATGGCATAACTCCATCTACGGCCTGGTGCTGCAGAAGAACGCAGCAAATACGGCGCAACTCTGGTGAACTTCTGGCAGGTGAAAAGTGAGGTTTCTGTGACATCGAAATAGTAATGTGGCACTGGGGTAAATGGGCATTCCACCCTATTCACCATTTTCGTGATTATGTAGCAGGGGGAAAATAAAATGTCTAATCTGGAAGTCGCGCACAGCTTGTGAAGCACAAACGTAGACTCCTTTTAAAAAAAAAAAGAAAAAGGTGTTCCTCCACTAATTTGAAATGGCTTACTTTTAAGTTTTCCATTCATTTTGTGCAGGAGATGGCCCACTTTCAGCTAGTGCCTCCACCTCTGAAAAATGTCAGGGCACATGGAGGCAATCAGGACAGTGATCTGTCCCTTTGCAAGCTGAGTAACTGTTTTCACCCATTTCCAGTCACTTAATCATCTACTAATGAAAAAGCTGCTCAGAGAAAAGGTTAACAAGAGATTTAAGTTGGATTTACAGGGCATCAGTAAGCAGGTTATTATTTCAGACAGTCTGCATTTGCACTGCATGTTTCCTAAACAATGTTCAGATTTGATTTATTTACTCTAGCAGAAGCGCAAGAAAATAATGAGTGAGGCAGCAGTTCTTTCTGCCAATATCTCTGTGTATGCTCTGCACATTTACCTTTTTTAATGGGAAACTTCCTGTTGAGAAGATAGACAGCCTAATCCCAAGTCTACATAGCACCTGTAGATTAACCAAAGATGGGATATGCCTAGAACTACTAAGTTCTCCAAAGGTTTTTGATGAAGTACTGAGACTTTGATTGCTTCCTGTAGCATATCAGAGCACTGTGCTGGTCCCCTCTAGAAATAAAGATGCTCCTAGATCAACCAAACACACTCTGGAGACTGCTTTGGGTCTCTCCTACTAGAAGATGTGGGGTTTGGCTTGGAGAGTCCTGGTGAGATTCATCTGGGCAACACGGACAAATTCTCTGTAGTGGTCATCTTATCCTCCTTCTGTTTTCCCCAGAGAGTGCATGCAGCTCATTTTGAAGAAAACATTGAAAAATGATCATGCAGACTGTGCCTAATGGGACCTGTTCCTAAGTGTGGACTGGTCCATAGCAGAAATAATAATTTGTATCCTACAAGAAATTTAGGCAATTTAAAATATATTTTATTGTAGCTCAAGATGGAAACAACTTTGTTTATTTCTTCAAAGCAGGGATTCCTGAAAGAATTAATATTAAAAACTATTTTAGTTTCAAATTATTTTCTGTTATTTCAGAAAAGGCATTTTACTGCAAAATGCTTCAGTAAATTAGTTAAAAAATAAGACAAGAACTAGAGTATTTGACCTATTATGTCATACTACGTACAACATGTCAGAGCAGCTGTACAAAAACATAAACTAACTTTTAAAACTTTAGGTGAGGGGTTTTTTTTTGGGTGAAATAATTTTGCTCACAGTTTAATGAAAAACAAAGTTAAAGAAAATGTTTCTGAGGACCTTTAGTTTTGCTATCCCCTTGCATTTTTTCCTCAGCTGAGTCTTCTAGCTATAATAAAAATACGAATACTTTCTATTTTATTTTGCAGCTCAAATTGATTAATTCCCTGGGTAGACTAGTCAATAAACTGAATAATGCAGCAGTGACATTTTTCTACAAAAAGCTCAGAGTACCGCTGCAGATTGCTTTATGAGATGATATATCTATAAGATCTAGTTATATTAATCAACTTTAACAAAATGCAACCAGACGGCTCAGCTGTAAGCATGCCAAACCAAGACTGTGTGAGCCTCAGCAGAAGGCACACCTCAACAATATATTTTGCTCTGATTCACCATCAGGGTTTAATCCTTTGTTGTTGTTGTTGTTGTTGTTGCTGCTCTTTGGTGCGATATCATGTGAAGAACTGTCTTAAATAGCCACATTAAATAAGAGCAGAGTAGCTAAGGGAGGAGACTTTTCTCATGTAAGAAATTTTAAATTCAGTTACTATTGTTCCTTTTGCCTGTATAGTTTATTTCATTCAGGAAATTGGTTTACATCATGCTAGCAAAAGAGGTTTGTTGAGAACGTATTTTGCCAAAAGAAGTTGATTCGCTCTGGCAATCATTTTACTGGGTTTTTGGTTTTGGGTGTTTTGGGTTTTTTTTCAAGACTGAACATGGTGACATTCTGAGAATTGCTTCCCAAAACATTCTGTGGGTAAAAACCAATCTTGTTTCTAGTAAGACATTACTTAAAATGAAGGGTAAAATGCAAAGGCTTTTGTCTTTAAATTTGCTGTAACATTTATTTTCAGAAGTTCTATGGTGCAAAATGTTCTAAAAGTTATAGACTCATTTCTCTTATTTCCTACATAGGTTTTTCCCCACAAGTGTGGTAGATTACTATTTTTTAAGTACTTTATGCGGTCTTGGAAAAGAGGAACAAACATGGAAAATGGCCCTGAGTAGCTTGAATTTTTGTCATTTGAATAAATGGGGTTTAATTAATTTCTGGCTGGGAATAAATGGTTCATCAATCTTAAAACCAGACTGGAAATCCACTTAGAAGAAAGGATCATACTAAACACAAAACAGAAAACTGTGGGGTTGCACTGACCTATCAACACTTTAAAAATGCTTACTTTAGGTGGTGGAAAGAATTTGGATGAGCAAAAAAAATTCAAATCTCCCCTAAGTGAAACTTCTATATAGAAAGCATAAGGCCAGCAACTAGCTAAGTGGTCTTCCAAAAAGATCACTGAAAACATTTTCACTTATATTTTTTACTTCCTGTTTCTTGATGCACCTGAATTTAGGGTGGCAAAAAACCCCACAGCATCCTAATGTCTCTTTAGCACCAAGGCACAAGTTGGTAATGGTTTTATGCTTAAAGCTTTATGCTGTTAAAGCTTTTTAAGCTCTGATGTGACAAAAATTAGCAGTGTGTGATGTATCAGTAAATCTACAGCCCTCAACTAGCTTCATTTAGGGGCCAGCTGGCCAATTCTTGTGTTTATATATGCTCATCACAGCCTGCTTTCTGTACGGTTGGTTGTGCTTTCCATAGTTATTTGTGCTATGGCACAGTCAGAGGTTTAGGTTGCAAGTTCCTAGTACAGGTACCCATTGCCGTGAATTAACTGCGCTTTGCACAGTAAGGAACTGGTACTTTATATGGTGCCCTGGCCCTACCACAATATAAATAACTTTTTTTTTTTTTTTTTTTTTATTGGCACAACTCTCTTGAGTCAAAGGAGGTGTCACAGAAAGAGGCAGCGAAGAAGCAGAGATTTCATCATTAAAAAATCATGGTTTCTGAAGCATGGCTTTCTGTGAGATGTTATCCTGGGAAAGCAGGAATTCTATTCTGAGAATTCTAGTGATATTTTTAATCCATTTCAATCTAGTGTTAGACACATTCTGGGTTTTGTAAGGTATTGACATAGCGGCAAAAAAAAAAAAATCCTGCCTTAGGCCACATTTTCTAAACCACAGATCCAACTGCAGATATGATGCTTTTAGTAAATTGACAGAGGGAGCTGTAAGAGTGGTGTGGATGATTCATATTATTCCTCTGGGCAGAGTCCCAGCCCGGTCTCTGAGTCAGCTTTGGTGTTCCCTTATCAGGAGGCAGAGCATTGTTAGAAAACACCATTTTGGGGCTAAAGCAGCTCTTCTGCTGTAATAGCCCTCCAGCATTGACACACAGTTAGCTCCCTTTAACAGGGAACTTCCCTGTGCATGCCAGCTAAATCCAAAGCCCTGCTTGTGAGTCGTCTTTGCGTCATACCTTCATTTATGAATTTTTGCTTTAAGATGACTTTTTAACCTTTCCATTTTTATCTCACTGCATTTTGGCAGTTAGTATTGACATTCAGTGATTTAACCAGGTTGTGGAGAAACATACTGCCAGTATTTCACTGTTACTCTTTTGATCTTCCTCTGCACTTTCTTCCTTGCCTAGATGCAGTATCTTTCTGATGTGCTTGTTTCCACACTGATTAACTCAACTTCTACATATCTTCCCTTTTGACTCCCAGTTTTACCAGTGCTTCCTGTATGTTGGCTTCCCTTGTGGTTTAAGTCTGAAAACAGCCCGGCTGGCTTGCCTGGAATGGCAACTCAGGCCTGGTTAGCAAAAAGACTGGAGGCCATCTGCAACCACTACTCTGGCTCATTTGCTTTGACTACACTCCTATAACAGTGTGAGAGTGTGGGGTGTTGTGTTTCCCTCCACATCCTGCCAGCCTATCCATGCCACAGCAAGAACAGAATCATAGAATACATTAGTTTGGAAGGTCATATAGTCCAACCCCTCCCTGTAGTAAGCAGGGACATCTTTTCAAGATCAGGTCACTCAGAACCCCATCACACCTAACCTTGAATCATCACCATCATCCCTGACCCACCCAGGGATGGGGCCTCCACTACTTCTCTGGGCAACCTGTTTCAGTGATCTACCACCCTCATATTGAAGAATTTTTTCTTAATATCCAACCTAAATCTCCCCTTTTTGAGTTTAAAACTGTTACCCCTTGTGCCACTGCTACATGCCCCAGTGAACAGTTCCTCCCCAGCTTTCTTACAGGCACCTTTCAGGTACTGGAAGGCCACTATAAGGTTCCCCCAGAGCCTTCTCTTCTCCAAGCTGAACAAGCCCAACTCTCTTCATAGGAGAGGTGCTCCAGCCTGCTGATCATTTCTGTGGCCCTGTTCTGGACATGCCTCAACAGGTCCATGTCCTTCTTGTGTTGAGGGCTCAAAATCGGAACACAGTACTCCAGGCAAGGTCTCACCAGAGCAGAGCAGAGGGGCAGAATCATCTCTCTCTCCATCTGCGGGCCACACTTCTTTTGATGCAGCCCAGGATGGTGACTTATGTTTATCATCCCAGGCTATAAAGCAGGACCTGTTTCTGAGAGCAACTTTTCTGCTTAATGGCATTTACGGTAGGTCAGTCCATTAAGCCAGAGCGGTGATGCTTTAATTGCAGAAGCAAAGGAAACATCTTATTGATTGCCTAGAACCTGGAACCTTTGTTTTCTGCACCCTCAATCTGAAATTCTGGTCCTGTTTTCCAGGAAAGTCCATCAGCCACCAGGCTACCCAGAGAGGTGGTGGAATCATCCATCCCTGGAGATGTTCAAAAAATGTGTAGATGTGGCACTTCAGGACATAGTTTGGTAGACATGGTGGTGTTGGGTTGATGGTTGGACTTGATGATCTTAGAGGTTTTTTCCAACCTTAAAGATTTTATGATCTGGCATCATCTGGCATGGCACAGTTTTCAAGTCAGCACCCTGCTGAAAGGGAAGAGATTTACAGGGCAAAGGCTGGCAAGCAAGATTGTACTGGGGTCTTTGGCCTGTTGTGAGAGAAACCTCTCTGGAAGGAGAGAGTCCTATGCCCTGCTCCTTGCTCCCACTTGCTTACTTTTTGCAGTTTATTTGTGACACTGAGACTCAGAGACTTTCTAAGTTGTGTTGAGTTATGATGCCACATTAACTACAAAGTGTGAGCTCACATATTCTCTGGCCTTAGCAGTGCCAGTAAGGTGTCAGATCACTTGAAGTACCATAGAGCTCAAAAATACCAACCTTCACTCTTCACTCTAAATCTAAAGCATTTCCCTGGAAAAGGAAGCCGCCTTTTCTATCCATAGGAGCCCTCCCCCAAATCCCTCCCTTGCCATATTAGACAATTCCGCTCCTCCATTTTTTTCCTTTAGTCTTTATCCTCACTTTACAAGTCAAGCTAGAGACACAAAAGGTCTAATACCAGATGCGTTTTTCGTGTACACTAAGCTTACAAATGCACGCTGGAGGCACCACCAGAGTCAGACAGCTTGGCTTGCCAAGAGGCAGAGCTGCCTGGGCTTGCCAGCAGGCAAAGCTGCCTGGGCTGCCTCCTCCCTGCCTGCAGGCTGCCCAGAGAGGTGCTCTTAGACCTGATGGGAGGTCATGGACCGTGCAGTGAGGCAGCTCGCTCTTGCCTGACCAACCAAGGCTATGAGGACAATCAAGGACAATCATATTCCTGCTTGCAAGGTATCATTCACTGCAGAGTATCACCCATTGAGAAAGGGGAGCATCAGGAATTCCAGTGTGTTTGGCCTAGGTAGGACAAATGGCCGGGAATGTAAAGGGGAAAATGAGTGGGAATGGGGTATTAAGTCTCTGGCATGGGACGAACTTCAGGCAGATGGAGGTGGACAACTGTATTTTGTTGGGAAAAGCTTGTGATTCATTCTTTTTGTGTTTCAACCTTTTTCTCCTATTCTGACTCCCTGATTTTTCATACCCCTCTAGCAGATAGACATCTGGTCACATCTCTTACTGCCATAACCCTTTCTGACATAATAGCTTCACCTTTCTGGCCTTGAAACTTTCCTTGAGCAGAGACTGCTATTGCTAACTGTAAGGAAGATGTAGAGTGGAAAAGTATAGCTTAATAATGGGGATCATACAGCAAAAACCCTTTCCAGAGTCTGGAAAGAACCAAGAGAAAAGGTATACAAATCCTGTGGCTCAGGAGCTTCTACTAGGCTGTTAAACAGAAGGTCTTGGTAAGCTGTCAGATGTGCTACTGAATAGTGGCTGCACTTACTCTCTTCCTCTCCAAAAGCTTAATGATTAAATTCCTCCCTGTAAAAGTTGGGGGTTTTTATTATTATTTTCAAGATGTGAAATTACTTTGATAGCAGGAATATAGTTGCAATTCCCACTCTGGCTAACTTTGTTAGATACTAAATTGTACCATTAAGTTAATAGATCTCAGTCCCTTCCAGTATTCAGTATGTACCTAGCAGTAATGTCTACAGTGCTCATGCTTGCAGAAAAACAACTCTGCAAGAGAGAGAAAGCTAATGTTTAGCAAATGTCAGAAGAAATAGCAGCATAAATTAGGCTCTAAAGCCAGATGTTCGTTTCAATGTAGCTGGCTATTTGAACTTCTGCAAGATCAACAATTTCAGATTTTCTAAGGTTTTAAAGGCACTGTTTTTGATTTGAAAGCTTTTTAGTCTGGGTAGGAAGGTGAAGAATATAAAGGGAGATGCATAGGAGCCAAAGAAAAGGCTTCAAAAACAGCACATTGAAAAACCTACAGTTCTTTTAGCTCCAAGAGCACTCGGTTTTACTTTACGCCTAGCATGCAATGCCTCATCCTCGGCTTCGGAAGGTGTTTGCCTTCTCTCTCGGTGTTTACTTCTGCTGCCCCAGCCAATTTCCTAGACCAGAGACAGTCCTGTCCATCAGGTGCTCCTGCAAGGAGTTTCTAAGCTCTTCTGCACTTCTGTGGGGAGCAATTTATCATGTTATCTTTTGATAGAGGAGGGCAAAAAAATTAATATGCATTTAATTCAGCATCAGCCACTGTTCCTGGTTAAATGTAGAAGTATTTTGCGTTAGAGATTCCTAAGAGTCGTACTGGCCGTTAAGGAGTAAGAGACAGTCACAACATTGCTGAATTGGTAACAACAGGCATGCAAGTATGAGACTGCTTATCCTCAGTGTCTGTCTTCTGTTTAGCATAAGCTCCTCAAATATGTGCTTATGGCGCCCACCCCATACAGATGATGCTGCACAAAATAAAGCTATGAACTCTTCTTGAAGCAGATGGAACAGGAGAATTTTGAAAATCTTGAAATTGCTATCGTTTTATGTCTTCCATTACCTGGTGCAGTACCCATGAGAGTAGAGGGAAAATGGAAATCTTGCCACACAAATGTTAATTAGAGATGAAATGGTGTCTGGTAAAAAACGTTTAGGCTGGGCAGCATTTAACTAGATGCCACTGTCAAATTGGAACACAGTACATACATTTCAAGGAACTTTCACAGTAGCTTTTCAATACTAGTTACCTCCTAAAATACAATTTCCTCACTTTGGTGGGCATCTCCTCAGTAGCCTTTAAGGTACCTCTGAAGGCATCTCCTCAGTAGCATTTCAGGTACCTGCTTCCATATGCAGTTCCTGACTGACACCACTACATAAAAATTTTCCCCAAACAAGTCCCAACATTAGTAGGCCAGAGTTTTATCTTGCTTGAGTAGGTGGAGGTTCAGAACTCAAAGAATTATTTTGAGCACCCCAGAATACTGATGCTGTCTTCACCCTGGAGGTTGGTTGGTGCAAATTGGTGGACATTCCTGTTCTCCCAAGTTTCTGTGTTGTACAGGGAAATGGAGGGTGGTGGGGGAGCTTTGTACCAGCAAACACAGAGTAAATAAATGCACTGGCACTCCACAACTTGTTCTGAGGAAGGAAACTCAACAATATCTCAGGTAGAAGCTTGTAAAAACCTACTTGTCTATACCCTCATTGGTATGATGTTTGTTTAGGATACTTTCAACTATCTTTGGAATTGTTTATGCAAGTTAACATTTCTTTACTTAACTGAAGGTTACCTATGACAAGAATTCACTAAAAATGTGATGCTGCCAGGTAGGTACCATATTAAAATTAAAGGGAAACTTAGGCATTTGCAGAATTACACAAATGCACATAGATATCTCATACAGAAGCATGTGAAAACAATGCTAATTACTTATCACAGCATGCAGTCAAAACTTAACATGTCTTATTTTACTGTTGCCCTTCCTACATTGACACCTCCTTGGCCATCCATCTCATCTGCAGGGTGAATCAGGAAGCCACATGCTACAAAACTGTAGGATCACATAGTTAAAAACTATACTGTGTTATATATTTATATATATATATATATATATATGTATTCAATGGGAACAAGAGGAAGGTGTGTGGGCATTGGTCTAGTAATTGTCAGTCTCTCACTATAACAGGCATGGAATCTAAAATCACAGCCCTCCTGATGATCTATGGGGATGATGGCAGTAGTTATAACAAACACAGGTGGAGTGTGTCCCAGAGTCTCTCATAAGCAGAGTCCTTCTGTGATTATTGGAATATGTGCCAATATTCCATTACCATATGGGATTTTAGGGGTTTAGAATATAAAGTAATGTGTTCAAATGTGATAGAAAAAGGCTACAAAGTAAGTGTTGTGGTTTAGCATGAAACCAGGACAGTATGTTAATAGGTGTTATATTTTTGTATATTTGTACCAATTCTGACCCTGACCAAGACAGTTAACTTTCATCTGCCTAAGCAACCAAAATTTTAAATAAATTCAAATCCTCATTTGCCCGTTTATTTCTTGTCATGCAACCAGCTCAGAGCATGGCTGTTCCAAGGCTTGTTGAAGACCTGAGGGTACAATGTTTGGGGAAGTGGCACAGCTGTTTTGCCACTTACCACACGCCCTTTGCTTTGTTTCCTACAAGGGGCTCTATTTTTCTCAAGAAAACCTGAGAGCAACTCAGCTTTGCTTTGCTTTGGGGCATCATCTTGCCAAGCAGTGCTTGACTCAAGCAACACATCCTTACAGCTAACAATACAGGTGCTTTTGTGGCTGCAGGCCACAACTTGTGGTAATAAAAGATGAACAAGACTGATGCCGTGTTCCCCCACCACCAAAAAGCACAAACAGTATTTGTTTACAGCAGTTTAAGGAAAGAGAGAGGTGGCAGTGAGGAACCTGTCAGCAGTAAGTGCCCTGGTGTGGGTGCCTGGAGGCCTTGACATTGCTGATCCCTGCCACTCTTCCTGGCATGGGTGGTTTGAGATTTATGGCTGGTGGACAGGGAAATCTGTGTTTCATACAGCTGCCTCCCCCGTCATCACTTTGGCTCAAGGAGCCACGGTTGCATTGGTGACAGTCTTACAATTTTTAAGCGTCTCCTGAGGACAGTGGGGACTTACACACGCTTTCAGAAATCAGCCAGAGAGAGATCGATGTTGTGAAATCGGAACGTTTGTCAGTGCATAAATGATCCCTTTGGAGAGGCACACATGAGGCTGATATTTTTCCCATGGCCTTTTGAAGATCAAGCCCTCTTGAGGTATGTTGTGATAAAAATATAAAAACTTTTGGTCTTACACTATATGGAGCATTAGGGTAGGAAGGCAGTGAGAGCATAAACTGAGAGCATTGTTTGATCAGAAAGCTAATGACACTTGCAAATACACCTGTTTACTTGGTTTTCTGCTCTTCAACTAAAAATATCCAATGTGGTGATTGTTCCTCATTGTTCAGAACGATTCAATACCTAGCATGACAGATACATGACGATGCTTCTGCCGGGTATGATTTACAGCGACTGAGTTTTACACCCATGAAAATCTGGTTCGCTGACAGACCTTTAATTCGTGATGTGGTGGTACAGACACCCTGAGCCACAACAGAGTCTCTGTTAGGTACATGCAGTAAGCACAAAAGAACACACAGGCATTTTTAGTGAATGGAAAATTAAAATGAATCTCTGGCACGTGTAAAGCACAGTCAAGGCCACTGGTCTTTTCTCTCCTCTCAAGGGAAAAAAAAACCCAATATAATTTTGCTGATATCTCTGATATCTGAATTGATGACTTATTTGCAGCACCCTGAAGGGAAGACAAATCTCACTTAGGTTAACACAACACCCCTTGTACTTGTAAAAAAAGATGATGAAAAACACCTTCTATCTATCTTGGAGGTTAATATATCTGACTAGAGCTGCAGAGGCCCTTGCCTTGTGAAAGGAGGGTGTTGACCATTTGACTGAATACTTTTCCGCTGCCTAGAACCTGGAAATAATTGATCTGCTTGTTTAAAGGGCTCCATAACAGGGTTTGCATCAATATTCTGTTTCCATGGGAATCAGATTAATTGAATTTCATGTTCTGTGTGAGCTTCATCTTGCCAGGCAGTGGACATCCCCTTTGATTAAGATTTCTATTTATCCTTTGGTTTTATTCATTAAAGCTTGGAAAGAAATGGCTTATGTAGGAAAGGAAAACTAGGAAAATGTAAGAAACACATTGCCTGCACTTTTCCTTTATATACTGCTTAGTCTGGATATAAAGTCAGAGTTCCAGATATTTTTCTCTACTCCAAATTTTTTTCTGGAAAAAAATGCCTAGCTTTTTTTTTTTTTTTCTGGAAAAAAATGCCCAGGTCTTTATTTGGGGACCATGCTTCAGATGTAGTGACCCTTTAAAATTTCTAGCAGCATCCACTATTGGACTGTACATTTTTTAGTTATTTGCTGCTTCATTTCACAAAGTCATGTTGAAATGTGATTTTATTCTGTGTAAAGAAAAGACATCACAGGGAAAGAGAATCCAAGGAAGTCTTGGGTGAGAAATTTATGCTATAAGAAACCAAACTTATGGAGGGTCCAGAGAAGAGGTTCAAAAATAATTGTTGAACTTGACATCCATCCATTGAAGGTGCCATGTACAGACCTTTTGAGTCAAGTGTTTGGAAACCCTAAAAAACCCGTACCACAGCAGTATACCTCAGCTTCACTGCTGTGTTAGTTGTGAGACCTTAGCTAGTCAGTTAAAAGCTAATTTAGATATTTTTAGAGTACATTTGTTGCATCACTTGAAATGTTTATTTGTTTGAGTTCATCTAAAAAGGAGAGATGTTATTTGATATAAAGTCTAGAAAGCCCCCTTCTGTGGGGAAAAGGTAATCTGATACCATAAATTTGTTTAATTTAACAGACGTAACTGAAAATCTCAGCAAGTAGAAATCTGGAATTTAAGAACTTAAACTGGAAAATAGATGAGTGTAACTAATTATTGGAAGGTCTCAGAAGGGAGGAGAAGAATAACCAGAAAGCAGAAAGCCAAACAGGAAATTTGTTCAAAATAGCTATTCAGGCCTTAAATATGCACCTTGGCTTAAGAAACACCTCCTTATGTACATAAATAAAAAATTTGGACACTTTTAAAGCAGCTGCTACGAAAGTATCACTGGGTGTTTTTACTTTTCCTGGTATACGTAGGCAAAAAAAAAGCCCTATAAATCTACCAAAAAAAAAAAGAATTCTAAATAACTGTGTGTTTATGTCAAATTAACTGAATAAATAATAATACTAAAAAAAAAAATCAAAAAAATTACATGGGGAAGCAAGAGGTAAAAAGGTTGAAAATACTGGAATACTCATCTGAACACTTTCTAGATGAACATTTCCTTCTGAAATCTCATTTTAAAAATAAACAATCAAAATAATATCCCCCAACATAAAATTTATATTTTTTATATTTAAAAAAAAATTGCATTGGGTCATTCATCAGCAATACATTGGTTTTGAGGGAAGAATTCTCTTACCAAAAATTATGGCTTGCCCAAAACTGACTGAATAGTATTTTCCTTGGCCTTATCACACGTACAGCTATGGATCACAGAAGGTTCCTCCAAAATAACTTTTGGTCCCTCTGAAATAGCTTACCTTCATTCCTGCTGACACAGTCCTCCCTTGCTGCCATCTATATTTCATAGACCCAGCAGGTCTTAAGAGGAGGAGGCTGCCCTCTGACATGGCTGCAGTAGGCATTTATGGCAGGGGCCACCATTTCTTTAGCATTTATTACAGACACTGATCAGGCAGGGCGATAAAGTCATTGCTGGAGTCAAAAACCCACCTTGGAATAAAAAAAAACCCCAAACCTAAAACCAAACAACCACACGTGAGAAGCAGCATTTTAAATGGATGCATCTATTTACTGCTGATATGTTCATACAAATGGTTTAGTGATATTAGATTCAGAAGGTGTAGCAGAGGCTTTAATTTGCTGCAGTTCTGGTCTAATAGGTATAAAGACACCAGAGAATTCTGAAATACTGAGCTCAGAGGTGTTCTGACAAACCTTTGTACTCATAATAGCAAGAGCTAGTGTGAGCTTATACAATTTAAAACTAATTGCCCAGCCAACATCCTCATTACCATATTGATGCAGTTCATAAATCAAAGCCCTGCCTATTCAAGCTGTTTACCAGTCTTGCATTAAGCAGCGTATTTCAACTGAGAAAGGTAATGTGTTGCCAAAACACTGCAGAAACTTTAGAAAAGACTGATAGGTGTACAGACCTGGGGAGCCGAAGTGACACAGACTGATTTAATACACATGGCACTAAAGGACTTGTTCTTGTTTGTTTTCTGAGTGTGTTCTGATTTAGCCTTGAAACTTTCCACAGCAGCAAACTGCAGCGCAGATACAGGTCCTTGCACAGCAGAGAGCTGCTGGGAATTTTGATCAAGTTGGCTTCCTACGGGAGCTTCATTGCTCAACCAGGAAACTCATACATACTTTGTTGGGGTTTCTTTTAAAGTGATACGGCACTTATGCCAGCTGAATTTAGGTGCATCCCTTAAGAACATAGGCTTTTTATATAGGCAAAGGAGAGGTTTAGGCTTTCCTAAGAATCCTGAATTAGTCACCAAAGTTAGGTGCCTGAAGTTAAATATTTTGAATAGCCTACTAAGTAAACTGAAGGTACAATTCATTTGCTTCAACAAGTGCCTGTCTGCAGGTTCCTAGCAGTGCCCTTCGAGATACCCTGTGACATCCACACAATCCACGGGTCAAAGGAATTGGAGGAGATTCCCACCTCCAAGCTGGCAGTCAACGGCCAGGCTGAGGGGCTGGAATGTCTCACAGGGCACTAGCAGCCTGTAGTTAAGCAACAGAATTTTGTCCTGTGCTTCCTTCAGACACTCAGTGAACTGGGTTAGGTGCAAGAAGCAGCCCAGCCCTGTAAGATGGATTAATGAATTTGTGCAGGGTTCAGCAGCTACCACGGTCCAGCTGCTTCCAGCTCCCCAGGCTGGTTTCAGACTAGCTGGGATTTTGTGTAGATGCCTGAGCCTGTGCTTATCCCAAACACCAGTGTCCTGTGAGTTACTTTTCTCTTTATATTCTGCTCAGTAAACAGCCACAGGAATTTATACTTATTGTGGTTTCTCGTGGACTGAGCGCTGCAGATCTCGTGGGCTGCTGGGAAGCTGCTCACACCACATCAGGCTTTTTCCCCTGAGGTAGGCAAGGCCACCAACTGCAAGGACAGAGCGAGCTGCAGCAAGGGTCAAGGCACCAAAAGGGCTTCGAGGGGTAGAATCAGAACTTGAAATTCAAATTCTGATGTGAGGGAAGCTTGGAGCAAAAGCAGAGCACTGAAGAGTTACTGAAGGTGGTTGGAGCTGTTGGGAGAATTTAATAGATTCTGGGAAAATCAAGGGCTTTGGGGTGGTGGTGATTTGGTTAAGATCACTGGGTTATACCGCAGAGATCCCAGTTTTGGGGGGAAGGAAGGGCGGACATTTCTAATGAAAGGCAATTCTTCTCTATAAATAGAATCAGCATGAAGAATTTGGCCTATTAAAACAAATGCTGATCTTCAGTCACGATTCCTGGGGAACTCTAATGTTCTTTATGTAAATTCTGTCATGACAATTAGTAATTCAAAGAAAGTAGTTTTTATTGATGAAAGAGAAACTTTGGTTCCTGTTTACGTCTCATTTACTGGCTGTTTGGTCACCGTAGTTGCAAGCATCCAATCCCTTACATGCTGGTTAGTAATAAATGCAATTAATATGAAATGATACTTTTGCATGAAGGCACCAAAGGCAGTGACATCTTTTCTTCCTCCAGAGAGGGAAATAAATTTTAAAAACTTAATTTATTTCATTTCAGGGAATTATGAACCATGCAATAAACACAGACCATACCAGCCTCTGCCCCTTGGGAAGTGCCAAAACAACTGATTTTGTCCCATGTCTTTGGCAGCCAAAACCTTTGGGTGTCACAGGTCTGGCAGAGATTTCTCAGAGGGGTGCATGTAATTTTGGAAGCCTCCTGGAGCGCATCCACTTGCAGGCTATTGTAAAGGACATTTTTGTGCTGATACATAGCTTAACGGACAAGACCTAAGTAGAAAAAACACACACACACACACAAAAAAAACCCCTCCAAACTAACCTGCTTGCTATTTATCAATTTTGTAGAATGAGAAGCGGTTGTCTTATGTCATTTCTCTTTCCTTAGCTGAAAGAAAAATTAAAGATGTGAATGTGGCCCTCAAACCATCCATATTAATATAAATATCTTCTAATGTGAGAAATTTGGTTCTTCCAGCCTCTTTCCACTAGTGCAAAATGAAGATTAATTTCCAACTGGTCTGTTCAGCATCCCATGAACGTATGTAATGGAACTCACTTTACAGGCTGAAGAAACAGTGGTAGTATTTAAACTGGAGGGAGAAGCAGCTCATACCTATCTGTCTTCTCTGGCAGAAAGTTATTTTCCTGACTTTAGTTTGGTCTGGCTGCTCAGATGAAGTGCTGGGATCTTTCCAATGCCAAGATCCTCAACCTAAATGGAGACAGACTTTTTTCCCCACACACACTATGTGGTTTATCCAGTGTTATTTTAAAAATATTTATTAGGTGTTGGTTCGTTTGGGGACCTGTGTTTATGAACAGTGTCTGTGTATGACTAGCTGTTTCATGCTGATCGTGCTGTTCATATAAAAACAAAGCCAAAGTATTCTAGGGCAATATATAACACACACACACGCACAGAGTTTTCATTCAATACCACAGATTTTAGATAAACACCTAAGCACACACACACTTTTCACCCCTTCTTTCCTGTGAGTATTACAATTTTCAGCAACGTCATGCCAGTTCTAATTCCTTAAGTAGTTCAGTCTGTAATCTTAAATCACTCAAAATTGCCTTCTTCAAGCCTGTGGTAAAACAACCCCTGGCCAATATCTCACCAGGAGTTTTGTGCTGCTTTTCATAGGTGCAAGACAAAATGCAAGAGGCAGAACAGGGAATGGGAATACAAAGCAGTCCATCGAATGCAATGCTTAATGGCAGAAGGAGAACCAGATCTTGTTCTTTAAAGCTTCTTCATTCATGTTCTCAGAGACATTGTGAAAGACACACCTCTCAGTTCCCCATTCATACCTGACTTCAGTACCTGCTTTGAGTGGGTGCAATCAGATACACAAGCGTGAGACTTTTCTAAGTGAGAAGAACTATTTCTCTGCACAGAGCAGTTGCAAAATGAAGGCCCACATAATGCAAACTGGCTAGGACTAAACATAGCCCATGGATATAAGCTCTTGGAAATGGCAGTAGTTGTATTACAGAGGGTATTTTCTCACCTTGTTTGCAATTAAACCACTGTTCCTGTGTGGTGGTAAGGTGTTGATGACAGTGCTGTTGAGAGTGATGTTTTAGACTGAAGCACAACAGCAGAACACGATGTTAGCACATTTGATGGATTAAAGGTGACCTCAGGCCCAGCTAATCTTGTGTCCAGTTCTGGGCTCCCTGGTATAAAAAGGACAGGGATCTCCTGGAGAGAGTCCAAAGAAGGGCTACGAAGATGATAAAGGGCCTGGAGCATCTCCCCTATGAGGAAAGGCTGAGAAGATTGGGACTGTTCAGCCTTGAGAAGAGAAGACTAAGGGGGGACCTAATTAATGTTTACAATTATCTTAAGCAGGGGATGCAGGGGGAATCAGCCAGCCCCTTTTCAGTGGTTTGTGGAGACAGGACAAGGGGCAATGGCTGCAAGTTGGAGCATAGGAAGTTCCGCACCAACATGCGGAGAAACTTTTTCACAGTGAGGGTGAGAGAGCCCTGGGACAGGCTGCCCAGGGAGGTGGTGGAGTCTCCTTCTCTGGAGATATTCAAGACCCGTCTGGATGCCTATCTCAGTGAAATGTCCTAGGGAGCTGCTTTGGCAGGGGGTTGGACCCGATGATCTCTCGAGGTCCCTTCCAACCCCTACAATTCTATGATTCTATGATTCTAATCACACTTTCTGTGTGAGTGATCCCTCCTGGAGCAGAGTCTTTCCTTCCTGTGTATTGCAAGTAGGTCCAGCTCTAAAAACACTGCTGAAGTAGCTGCATTAGTTAGGATGGTGGCCAGAAAACAGCCCGTCTGTGACCAACTGTTGCACCTAAGACAAAGATGAATGCAAGTACAGTTAACTTTACAAAAGTATCCCTTTATTGTTGTAGTTTATTGCAATTGAGAAGATATTTTACTTTCCTTGGCAATGCAAAATGAACTTCTGCCATGGTGGAGGTGGGGACAAACATGGCAGAGCTAAAGGAGAGGCTCAGTACTACAGCTGTCCTGGAATAACCAGAGCTTCTAAATTGAGACAAGCCTCACTAAACTGTCATATAAAGTAATTCCTGCAAAACAGTTACCTCAAGATGTGGCTTCATTTGCTCTGTAACTCATTTATAAATGTGCCAAATTTTTGGCTGACTACAATGCCATTTAACTTTGGCGAAGGCAATAGAGAGGTTCAGGTGGAAGAGAAACTGGCACTGAAGTGCCTCCTCCCTCACTCACTGAAATGAGTCAGGAGGGATGCAGATTTGGCAGCATCTGTGCCAGATATCTGTGCCTGGATATCTCAAGGTGAAAAATGTAACCTGCTACTGCCAGCAGGCAGGACCCATTAACCGAGTAGAAGGGTGCTGCAGCTTTTCCATTTTTTTTTTTTTATTTGTTCTATCAAAAGCAATACAGGAAAACACTTCCAAAATTAAATGACAACTCACAGTCTTCTTACCCCGTGCTTCCAGTGGCAACTCATGCTTTTGTGAATAACTAATTTGCAAGTAACTAACTGATTTATAGTTGCACTCAGAGACTTGCATGGCCAGTAACTTACACTACAGCTACGCTTTGCAGCATATGCAGAAGACTGTCTGCAAGCTATGATCCTATTAATATATATATATATAAAAATATATATATGGAAAGACTCGTAAAGCTTTGGCAGCAGATGTAGGTCTTGAAGAAACATAGGCAAACAATAATTAGAATTCGCAAGTGACATGGGAAGCTAATTTTGGTATTCCTTTATGCTGGCTTCATACAACATCAGAAGGCATTTTGCAGCCTACCTTTTCAAAACCCGACAGCATCCAAAGTCAAGTGTGTGCAGTGGGAACCTGACTCCAGGTGCTCCAGGTGATAAAGCAAAGCACAATGTTAAGGTCTGGCATAATGTGAAGAATGAGGTCACGCCGTATTTTTAGAAGTGCCTGGTGTTCCTGTGAAGCACGCTCTCACTCTTTTTATTTTTTTTTCCTCCCCTCTCCTTTTTTTCTGTCTTTTTCTGTGAATAATTTGGCCAGTGCTTGCAGAGGGCTGTTTTCGCCCCGGGGATTCTCACACATACTTCTGTTGACAGAGTTCTTGTGCAGCAAGCAAGCTGAAATGCCTTTTGTTAAGGATCTGCTCACTTCTTTCTCTGTTCTGCCCCAACGCTTGGAGGATCTTTTGGCTACTAACTGAGTTCCTGTTGTTACGCTTATGGAAATTAACTGAATTGAAAAAAATGGGGTTACCTTGCACAACAGGTAAAATAATCATCAGGAAAGAAAAATCCTAATCTCCTAATTTGCTCTTAGTCTGTGTGTCTCACATTCTCTTGGCTTGTTTGCTTCATTGTTTCAGGGGAAGATGGTTTAAATCAGTGGGAAATATTAAGCAAAGTCATTGTGAAAGGGAAACAAATGCATTTAGGGGTTGAGGGGTAAAAACTCGTTACTTTAGATGCGTGGTGTACTGTTCCCAGCCAGGATCAGGACTTGATTTGCTGGTTTACTGTGTCAGTTCAAGTTTACATTGTATTTAAAGAAGTAAGAAAATTCCACACAGTCACATGCTCTGTAATGCCGAAATGCTTAATGCCTCTTGAAATGCGCTAATTTAATCAGTGTTTGAAAAGTTAGTTCAGGTGACTTGCTATTATAGTAACTCTCTGCAATAAAGCATAATTATTCGCCCCAGAAAACAATTCTCCTTGTATTGACTCAAGAAAATAGAAACGAGTCCATGAATATTAAAGTCTCCGTGAAGTCCTCCTGTGTAATGGGGTAAGCCTAATGTGTGCCTTTTGTGTGATCTTTGCACAAAACTTGGTGGGTGTTGATACATGTTTTGTTTTTTCTGGGCAAAGGAAGATCAAGCCAGTAGAGCATGTTGCACACAGATTTATCTGTGAGTCTGCACATACATATTTTGCTTGTGAGAACTTCCCTTCCATAGCATTTCACTAACTGTATCACAAATCTGTAGTAATTTCTTGCTCATCTGTAAGGCGCTTTCCTTAGAAAACAAAATTCAGGTTGCAAGTTTTAAAGCCACCTGTGGAAAAAGCTGGAGCTGCTACACCCCTATGGCTTAAAAAAATTAATAACCTCGCATTGCTTTTTTTGTGCTCTTCCTTGGGCTGTTTTGGAGTCAGTTTTGGTTGGACAGTTAGTTGTGGCTGCCCCCACATTTCCCTTCTAGTTGGAGAAAAATGCACGTATGCCCAAGAGAGTGTTAGTATTCAACCACATCGTTACCTCCACCAGCGCCTACCAGTAGAGCTAATGCTACGGCATATATTTAGAATGCATATGCATACAAAAGCTAATTTCCCTATTTATAAAGCCTTGATGACCTTTTCCAGAAAGATTTTTTTTTTTTTTCCTGGAACTCCTAAGCACATACATTCAGAATTGCAGTGAGAAAAGATTATCTTATTTTGCAGAGCTGTGTTACAGGCCTTTCACGATGTGTACGGGTTTAGTTCTGAGCGTTCAGACCTCTCTGAGTTACACGGTTTGCTATGGGCAGGATTTCCAGATCCACAGCTCTGCCAACCAAAAAAAAAAAAAAAAAAAAGCTCAGTTTTTAGGAGCTCTAAATGGCTATGTGTAACTCTTTAAAAATATGGAATTTGATATTTTGTGTAAGGGTGGGTTATTTTCCCCTGTCACTGCTAGATTGAGTAAAGTGATATGTTTCACGGGATGAATAAGGGTAAACTCACACTTCCTCTTCAGAGATATCTTGCCACACTTGCACAAAACCAACCAAAATAAAGAGAACCCCATGGAGTAAGCTAGTCTAATGAACGGAAAAACCTTTTTCATGTCTTTTGTAATTAAGCTGCAAAAGTTACAGCTTCACACCACGTCCTGTAAAAATGGAAATCACTTGAAAGAAAGAACTTGGGAAAATCTTAAAAGAAGCTGGACATTTATTTTAGATGCTAGGAATATCCAGAGATACTGGAAACTTTTGCAGGGATCATGATTCATGTTTTGGAGTCTAAATCAGCATCCTAAAATACCAGAAAAAAAATTATATAATTTATTTACTCCATGACTGCCTACTGCAGAATTTCTGTAGCTTCCTCTGGAGCATTTTATGTTGTATTTTCAGTTTGTTACAGCAAAAGATGGTCCTTTCAGCACAGAGGTGTATTCCTGCAGGTGTCATCACAGCAGAGTCTGCTTGGCAGCACTGTCAGGACTAAAGAGGGTCCAGGAACAGGCCAAGGATGGGCAATTTCTGCCAGAAAAAGTAGAGTGACAATAGGAAAGGGTGAAGCCAGGGAAAAGAATCTGTGAGGGAGATCTGAAGACCTGAGCATCTTCTTCCCTTCTACATGGGTCTGCATGGTGAAGGTGTGGGTGCTACAGCGTGCCTTCTAGCAGAGGGGCACAGAGACTGGAAAACCAAGGCACTAGCACTTAGGAAAGCATGGATAATACTCAATATTAACCTGAAATGGCAGGAGGCTTTCTCACTGTGCCCAGAACGTACTAAATGTTATGTGAAATGGTTGCTATTCCAATTATTCTCTGCCAATATGGGAATGTGCTTTCTTTTTCAAAGATACTGTGCTCAATTAGCTTGCTTAATGCTAGGGACAAACAAGGCTGTTTGGGGCTCCTGAAAGTCACTTCTGTGTAGATGGATAACTTGAGGCTGAAAAAATGAGGGCTTCAAAATTAGGTTTCCCATTCACAGCAGACAATGTAATCTATTCTTATTGTGTAATGAAGATACAGGGTGAGGTTCTTCTTGCCTTTATTTGTCCCTCTAAAAGTTGGGTGATCAGTGTAAACTTTTTGTCTAGACTTCCTCCATAGCTTTGGATAAGGCAGTCATGCCAGGATGGACACTCATCCAATGTCAAAATAGGTATCCCAGTTAAGTGAGAGCATTTACCTTCTGGAAGCATTTGGGGTTGGACCCAATGATCTCTCGAGGTCCCTTCCAACCCCTACAATTCTATGATTCTATGATTCTATGATTCTCTCTCCACTGACTCCAGCAGGAACTAGACAGTTGCTTACAATCATGTCTGACTTTCAAATAGCCAACAATAACTGAGAGGAGGTCTACCTAAGCAGTGTGTACCTGCATGCTCACACCTTTTACTGCTGCAGCTCAAATGACAGAGGTAATAAAATATATCCACCTGTTCCGTCCATGTAACAGTACCCTTTCTATTACCCAAAGCATGTCTGTAACACTAAAATACAGACTAAGCAGTGCCTGGGTAAACCTAGCTGGTGTTCACTGCTCAGTTTACAGCACGTGCAGTGAGAGGCACGTCACACGCTGGCGTCTTGCTTTGCTTGCATCCCACTTTGACAGTCACAGCGCTGCCTTCTGACATGTCTTCCTCATCACTGACAGGTTTGCCGCAGACATCAAAGGATTAAGCTTCTCTTCTTATTTTGAAAAGCTTCTGTTCTGCTTTCCTCTCTCACAGATGGAGTACTGAAACAATCATTAAAATAAATACTATCAATATTCAATCTGTCACGAGAAGTAAAATACATGTATGGGTGGATGTAAGCTATTCAGTGATGCAAGATCGGTTCTTCAGCTGCTGCCTTCTTCCCATGCGCTGGAGGTGCACAGCCTAGATGTGAGTTTAGGAGACTGATTTAAACCAGACATGGCCAGTTCTGGTCTAGCACTGAAGCTGGGGGAGGCCCAGGTTAGAAATTAGGAGAAAATTCTTCTTAGAAGGAGTGGTTAGGCATTGGAACATGTTGTCCAGGGAGGTGGTGGAGTCACCATCCCATGGGGAGTTCAAGGAAAGGTTGGATGAGGTACTTAGAGACATGGTTTAGTGAGTAATATAGGTGGTAGGGGGGATGGTTGTACTAGATGATCTTGGAGGTCTTTTCCAACCTTTATGATTCTATGAAGTTCTCTGTATTTTTAGCCTCCTCTTGTTTCTTTGCAAATTCATTGGAAGTGGACAGGTTCTGCACTGAACCAGCAATTCACAGAAACCAAGGCAGAAAATGCTACCTATATTGAAATCTTGCTTTTTTTTCTGTCAGTTACTTTGGCTCCTTGCTCTTCCCTATGACATTTCAGTGGATTTATCAAAACAATGTAAAGTTTCCAGCTATTTAATAGGCAATAAAAAAACTGTGGGCAGAGACCTTGCGATAACAAGCATATAACTGGAATTGCTTAGAATGATTTTGATCCACTGTGTCAATATTTAAAAAACATATCTCCATTTTCCAGTACTTTCCTGGTCTTTAAAGTAAACACATCAAGGTTCTCATGTTTTAAGTTCACTTAATCTGCATGCATAAAATAATTTTGAAGAGACCTGTAAGTAAATTTCATCCAGGAATTTCATGTTTTGGGATTGCTTTTGCTGATGCACACCAATGCAAGCACATTACCATGAATAATTTATTTTTATTTATTTTAATTTTCAGAAACAGAGAGGATTCAGATGACTTGCATGAGAATCCAGGCATTAATAAGGATTATGTGATCATGGTTGTGGAAAAATAAGAAGATATTTTCTGGCTACATATGCAGAGTTATGTTTCTTAAGAAAACCAAGAATGAAGTAATTTTTATCTCTGATGGATAAAACTCATTGGAATGGAAACTAACATCTATGAAGAAGAGCAGGGTTCACCTTATCTAGCATCTGCCAAGCGCCTGGGGACTCCAAAGGAAGCAAAGTATGAAGAATACAAAAAAAAGATAGAAAAACAGGGAAGTCCATCTGAACTGCAGAATCTTTTACTGGAACCGGAGTTGAGTTTGCTGTCTGCATCATCCTTACTAGACCACAGTCTGACATCCTTGCAACCTGGCACAGCTGCAGGGTGTGCCAGTGCCACCGATCAGCCTGAGACAAAGCACCTCTGTGAAGAATCACTCTGTTCCACAAGACAAAACCCACAGGAAGATGCTTTAAAGCTTCCTTTGCACACAGAATGGCCAGTCCTTACGGGGGAAAAATCAGACAAGAAACCAGAAAGGAGTCATGAGATCAGAGTCATAAAACACAAACCAAGTGCTATTGCATTTTCTGATTTTGAATTTTTACCCCATCAAGCTCATACCAAACTCCATATTTGCGAGGCAGGAAAGGCAGAAGATTTTTCATCTGAAGAGGAAGAAGCAGACAGTAGGGATGGTGAGGATGTGTTTACAGAACTGCCGTTGTACGAGGCGTTTTTCAATGGTCTCCATAGAAGGAATATTTCTCAAAGAAAGCCAGCTAAACACGAACTTACTAACTATCAACACATCTGTCATTTAGAAGACTGTGATGATCATTCTGAAAAGGAACTGAGGGACCATGACAAGGAAGAAAAACACATGGAGCTGGAGGTAATATAAGCTACTCTTTTGTTCCAAGTGTATTTTAATAAGTGTTTTTAAGCTTGGTCGCAGGAGGAAAAATTGTTGGATGGTGATAATGAGAATTACATAATTAAGAATATTAACCAACACTAAAACATACTAAACATTTAAAATATAATGCTAAGCTTTCACTCTATTACTTCAGGTTGGCCACACTTCCATTATTCTGAACTTAGAGCTCCTGTTTTCTGCTTTTCCGTTCTTTTTAGAAAGGGAACACTGGCTCAGTTTTCAATGCTCCTACAAGACCATCCATCATGCCACACACAGCGTATGTTCCTTGAGTCTATGGACTGTTCCAAAGGGATAGAGCCCAGTTTTACTCTTGAGAGCAGAGGGTATTTCTTCATGGTGAAGGGTAGTGGCACTGCAGCAATGCATGGCCTCACCCACATCACTGCTTGTGCTAAATAACAGTGTTTTCTGTATTCTTATTTCATTAAAATAATATGGAGGACAAGTTACAATCTGGTCTATAATATAATAAATAGACTTTTTTGTATCTGTACTGGTGCGCATCATGATGCTCTATAAACCAATTCCAACATGAAAACATAAGAAGTTACAGGACAACATGAAAAATACTCTGTAAGAAGAGTCATCGAACTATAACCTTTCCAGAAAAAAAAAGGGGGTTGAGTAAATAAGCTGTGTTTTTGGAACTGGAGGAACAGAAGCTTTCCAAGTGAGTTCTCACTAGTCTGGAGAATAAGCAAAGTTTTCCCCCTGTTCCCAGCTGGTGACAAACCAAGTGCCTGGAGCTAAACATGTTTATCATTGGAGAAGTTCAGCTCTAGTACAAAAATATGAAGTGGCCCGAAATAGTGGGCAAATCCAAACCCTTAAAATTCCAATGTTCCTGACCTTGCATCACAAATTAATCTTAGATTGCAGGTCAGACATATCTTTCCTTCCTCTCTCTTCTCCTACTCCATCTTTTAAAAGTCATTTTCCATGTAAAACTGCTCTATGCCTTGAAAATCAGGGTAGAGCCCCAGTCATCTACCCACTGTGCCTTCTGTTTCTCTACCTGCAGTTCTCCTTTCACTTCTAGTACTCACAACACAGGGCTGAGTCATTGATTTCTTATTAACTGAAAGAAAGAATTTGGACTATAATGTCCATATTAACATCAAAATTATGGTATACAATGCTTGATTACTTCTCTCCTTTAGTACTAATCTATCTCCAATTTGGGCAGACTAACTCTGCCCTGAACTGAGCGGGAGTTTTGTGCTGTATTTAATATGTATCCCAACTTTCCTGTGAAAACCCATCAGCTCACAGAGAAATAAGTCAGATTTTTACCAAATTTTCTCAGCAGCTAGTATTAGAAAAGCAAAGGCCCAAAGATGGTTCCAAAATGGTGCACATTTTGTGGTGAAAGATTCTTGTGACACAAGGTTTATTAAATAATCACATTGTCCCTCTACCCTAAGCCAAGGCTTGCTTCCTCATTTACTCAGAAACGTTCCCATTAATACAAGTATATATCAAAATGCATGTGCAACATCCCCTGGATTCTGTTTACTGAAGGTCATTCCCATAGATAAAAGGGAAAGGCCAGGGGCTGTTGTCATTTAGTTTACTTTATGTCTATGCTGTAAAATAAACTCAAGGATGCAGCTTGTAGTGCAAAATAATGGATTATAAATTGCCAGACAAGCATGTGAAATTACCTAGTAAATCTCAGAGAATGTGTCAAAACATTTCAAAAACTGAACAGATGCAATGATGCAGTCCTGGGTTTTGGTGGTTTTGTGGTGTTTTTTTTTTTCTATGTAAATAAGTATGTATCATTCTAGGAAAGCCTCCAAGAATTAAAAATAAAATAAAATGTTATCTTGTCTCTGGAATTTTAGCAGCAGCCATGCATTGCTATTCAGTCAAAAAAACTTCCCCCATGACTCCGGTTCAAGCAAATATATGTCATTGTCGAGTTACTTCTTTATATTATTTAGAAATGGGGCTGTGGAAAAATGTCTTTCTAGTGGAAAGAAATTAACTAAATACAGACAGAGTGGCGTTAAAATGCTGTCAAAAGGAACCATTATCGCTAAGCCTGAGACTTTAAAATACCATAACAAACAGATCACTGCGGCCATACAGATGCAAGCTGTCACACATAGCACCCAGGTCCTGGCTAAATCCTTGCTATTAAACTTCCCCTTGAAATCGGGAAAAAGATTTGCCCCACAGGGATATTTCTATGTACCTTTTACAGACTGCTAATCTCCTGTTTTATGTACAGAACAGAGGAAAGGCTGCCACCTTCTCCAGGCTGCAGAGTGTCCTCACTACTCTTCAGTAGTCTAATGAGCATATATAAGTTATAATTGTGGAGCTTTTTGTTTCATTCTAATTAATCATCAGAAGCAAATCTCCACGTACAGTAAACAAGTAGAGGGAAGATGGGAAAAATACAACTGGTGTATGCTGCCAACTTTGGGGGAAAAAAATAAGACAATTATTAAAAAAAAAAAAGATTTCTTTTTTTTCCATAGGCACACAGCTACATCTGAGTGGTACAAGACAAATGGCACATTTGTCCAATTTATGAATTCAGTATGATCCCTATGTTTCCACCCTTAGACTGGTCCCATCTGTATTTCCGGTGCTTTCTCATAGATTAAAAATAACATTTATTTCTACTGGGGAAGCAAATTTTGAAGATTTAATAACAAGTCTATATACATGTCTGAAATACTAGAATTATAGAATCATAGAACTGTTGAGGTTGTAAAAGACCTTCAAGATCATCAAGTCCACCTGTTAACATGGCACTGCCAAGCCCACCACTAAACCATGTCCCTCAGCACCACATCTATACCTCTTTTAAACACCTCCAGGGATGGCGACTCAACCACTTCCCTGGGCAGCCCACTGCAGTGCTTGACAACCCTTTTGTTCATGTTATTTCTCATTTTGTGGTGGTGGTCTAGGTAACATCATCACTAAGACAGCGCTTCCTTAAACACATCCTTGAGTTTCTGTACCTTCACTGTCAATTTGTTTTCTCTGCCCACCTTCCTTGCAAACCTCCCCCCTATCTTGAATGGAATTTTTTTACATCACTCATGTGCTTCTAATATTATTTATCATTGGTTTGTTCTGTTCTGTCCAGAGGTTCTCTCAGCAACTCTAACGTGGTATCTTGAGCCATTCTCCTTGCTTGTTTTACTTCAAGTCTTCCTTTTAAGCTACATAATCTCTTTGTGCATGCAGCCAGATTGGGATGCAGTGGCAATAAATTATTCAGAATAGTTTATGACAAACAACATTTTTCTAGATTTCCATTTCTTCAAGCCATACTGAGAAGGGCCCAGCTGATAACCATATTTAAGCAGAACTACTTTGCAACTGTCCATCAGCAATTTTATCCTTTCCTACCCTGAAACCAACGTGTGTTACTTTCAGGAGTAGCATTGCAGTCCAGCAAAAATTGAAGATATTTAACAGATTTTAGGCAAAAAGAAGTACTATGAAATCACACCCTTGACAAAGGGAATTGTCATGGATCTTCCCTCCTCTGAGTGACTGTATTAGTGATGTTGGCTGCTGCAGGGAGGCCAGCATAGTCTTACCAACACGGCAGCAAACTGGAAATCCTCTCTGGAACAGTTTCAAAGCACCTCTTTGTGGACTCCCATCTTAGCTATTGTAACCGCCCAAAATGTTTCTGTCCCTGTTGACAGGGATGTAAGAGTTTGTCTTAGGGCATCTAAGCAGGTTGTCACAGCTTCCCCTATAGTACAGGAAGACAGCTGGGCAAGCCAGGAAGTCCACATGCTGGAAAGGAACCGTTTCAGGTGGTAACCATCAGGACATGCTAGGTGCTCCAGCAGCCCCTCTTCAGCCTCCCAGTGCCCACTCAAGCACCATGTACTGGGCATCTCTCCACAATGGTCATTCAGGGCTCCCCAAATGACTCCTCAGGGATGCTGCTTGATGGAACATGGTCAACTCGTTCTAAAATATATCTGGAAAGGTTTAAGAATTAACTGTTGACAACTATTGCATATTAGTGTAACTTCCAGGACAATCCTAGAAAAGGGATTATTCTTAAAGAAACAAAAAGCCCTTCCTAATTCAGGAGGAAGCCATGAAGGGAGCCTCCATTATACTATTTTCCCAGGCACTCTGCCACCTCTGCTGTATAAGCTGGTGAGCAGTGTGTCAGAGCATCGAATCTTCTGGCACCTGGAGATCTTTTGGGGCATTAAGGCTCACACAGATTTACGTCATGCCTCTTTCAACACATCTGGGAAGACCTAAACCAAACCAGTTTGTTGGTTTAAGGCCAGACGCTGATGGTCTAAATATTTGCATTGCATGCTACCTTGTTCAGCTGGGTCAAAGAAAGAGCGAGATACCACTCCCTAGGAGTAACGGAGACAAGATGACCCAAACAGATAATTTAGGTAATTAAGTTAGTATTCACAATTAATATCCTTGTCAGGATTTGGCCTTCAGCCTATAAACTCAACAACTTTTGGAGGAGGCTGCACAGTCATGGGAGTGGCCAGCACGATGTCAGGAGCCCCAGCCTGTGTACGGCACTGGGTAATGTTAGCGGGGTAGTTGCACCATCACCTTTCACCATCAGTAAATCTTTGCTTTAAGTAAAACTGTGGCATTTTTAAGGAGATCTGTGGAAGTTCCACCACTTTTGACATTTAAAGCTAAGCCAGCTGGACTCTGGAAATGGTTACAGAAAACAGTCCTCTACTGGCAGGGAGATGGATGATCTGGCTTTACAGTTTCTCTTTCCTTGATTATTCACTTATTTTCATTAATTTCCTTGTTCCATCCTTGTACTACTGTTAGGTAAATTTTATCCTCATTATGCAGTTGTTACTGAGCAGCAAGTTTCATAGTCATTGTATAAGCTTAGACCATGAGAGTTGAGATTCAGGCTGGAATAATTTCCTGAGACATAATTCAGAAGTTTCCATAGCATCTGTCCTACATTTTTTCTGCTTCTGGCCTGTGTTTTCTTTCTTCTTTTCACAAACACTAGAAGTTCACCAAAGGTGCAAGACAAGATAAATAGACAAGGACACATGGGAGGTGATAAATCCACAAAAATTTATTCAAAGCCATCATCTGAGAAGTTAATGATGATTCCTTAAAAGATACATATTCTTCTGTGTGCCTTTAACATTTTAATCGAATAATCAATCACATCCAATGAGAAAGGAATCAGAAAGTTTTCAGTCTTTGACAATGAATTTGCTTTATTCAAATGAGATGGAGTTCATTCAATTTAAATTATTAAAACAGAGCAGCAGTCAAACCCACAACTATGATCAGTAATTGGGCCTGCCAAAGTAAGCTTCTTACTCTTATGTTTGGATGGCTTAAATTCTGCTAAGTCCTTGTACCTCTTGTACTCCGCTCAGTGCCTGCCTTAGCCACTCAAAGTACTTTTCCAAGAGGTACTTTGCTGTTTTCGTTAATGAGGCACTGGAACTTAGGTGGAATTTAAGGTATCTAAAAATTGCCCTGTGATGGTTTCTTCTCTGATTCAGTTGTACAAGAGCAGAAGATAGTAAAGAACATATTAGGGTGAAGCACAAATTCCTTCTCCATTCCTCCCATACTTTGGAAGTTTGCTCTTCTCTTTACCCTATCAAATTGAAACGCCAAAACTAGAGGAGGAGAACAGTTGCAAACCTGTGGTAGCTTCTTCATGAGAAATAATACGGTTATTATTATCTCCTTCTTGCTCATCTTCTGCAGATGTCATGGGATGTCTACCCAGGTAGGAGCACCAAGTGCTGAAATAACAATTACCAGGTAGAGCAGGGAGTTAAGGGGAGGGAAATGGGAAATAGTTTGCCTAAGGCAAATTATATGTGTATGTTCTTACTTCCTTTGGGTGTGTGTGAGATTTGCACTTTGTGTATTTCAGTTGTACGTTCTCTAGAGCTGATAGGTGGAGACACAGGCAGCAGAACTTTGAAAAGTTTTTAGCATTGATGGTTGGTCTCTGCCTGCTTGGAAAAGGAGTTGGAAAACTGCTGATTATTTTAGCAATGATGCTTTACTATTTGTCAATAAATAAATAACTGCAATCAGTTCTTAATAATAAAGTTAGACTCTGGTTACTAATTTAAAAGAAAGTGTCTTTCATTAATGTCACAGATTTAAGGGGCTAATGATGAACATAGGACTTTGTACTTTCTCTAATCTCACTATTCCTAACAATGAACCATTTCCCTTTAGGATATGACATTTTTATTGTGTCCTACTTCTTTCTCATTGTGATTGGAGGGAGCAGTAAGTTCAAATTTGCATCTTACTTAGGAATTAGCTGCACGGTTGTTTCTACTACAAAATTATAGGAACTTTGGATAATAACAGTAAAGTCAGGAATAGCAACTTCAAGATGTGCTGAAAGATCCTATCAAAGACAATTGGCACATTGGAATCATGTAGGAATATATGGGGCTTTCTCTCTTTAGCATATTTGCATACTGTTTGCATGTTTTAGTAAACATGCATGATTCATTGTTCAGTAGAAGAGGATTAAAAAATTAAAGTGCATATGCCCTCAGAATAGATCCACTTTCTTGACATCAGCAGATACCTGTCTTTCAAATCACAAGGTTGTCTTCAGCAGTCATCAGTGAATTTGGAGGAAACACACACATTCTGGTTTTGTAAAAAAATATAAACTGTTTTCAGCAATACCAGTTTGGGTTCTGCCAAAAACTTCCTGAAGAAAAGTTGCAGCATGAGGAGACAAAATCTGTTCTTTTTTCAAAAGCAAAGTTGTTCAAGAAAGCTCCATGTGCTGGGTCAAGTAGAACTCTGAAAATTCAGAGGGCTTTTTTGCAGTTGACCCTTCAAGCAGTTTGAAATAATTTGTGTTGCAGAATACCATCACTCTCCAAAAAATGTATAGCATATGGTATGTATTACCTCTACAGTGAGATTCTGAGAAAACTAAAATGCCAGAGGAAAGTGATAAAATCAGATAATTAGTCAAACAGACAACTCACCTTGACTTTAAAGTCCTTCAGATAATTTACAAAGTACATTTCAGCTTCATGCTGAATTAAGTAGTATAAAATCAGAGAAACTGAGATTAATGAGTTACTGCACGGTATGAAACCTTCAGGCTGTTCAAGTTAATGTTTAAAACTCTGGCCCTTAGGCAGTTTTCATAACAGTATGAGAGATATTTAGGCTTGCAGTTGCTGAAGTGTGACCATGTGCCACTACTGTCTGACAAAGGTTTTACGTAGCCTGCCCAGCCGTAGCTCTCCTACTGAGAAGAGGCTGTACTGTCAGCAAATATTGCACAGCCCCATTGTGGTCACACACACACACACAAACAAATTTTTGGGAAGTCCTGCTTTAGCCTGTTCCCAAGTATTAGTGCATGTTTTATAATTATCTTTCACGCTTCAGGAGAATAAATAGTAGATAAAATGGGTGTATTATACTAAAAGGGGAGAGTAGTGTTCGTGTGTAACTTGGGTTATGATTTTTTTTCAGATACTGACTTCTTTCTTTGTTGTGTTTTTGAATACTTCAGAATAATATGGCCACCTCAGGACACAGCAATGTTACTATCGGTCTTGGCAGAAAACATTAAAAAGATGATGTGTTTATGGTCACACTCAGCCCATAAAATAAGAAGGTGTATCAAGATTCTTCTTTACAAATCTTTGAAAATACCTGGAACCTGTGCAATGTGAGACCATTCGAGTGTTTCACGTATCTCTACAGAAGTAGAGCAAAAGTCAACAGAAAATAAGCCCTGGCTATGTCAAGGCTCTGATGAACAACATTCCTCTGTCAGAGCACGGGAACAGGCACCTGCCAGAATTACAGACTGGGCCTTGGGTGCAGGGGGGCAGGGGCAGAACCAGAAGAAACATGTAGAAATCTGTTAATCTGCTTGCCACTGAAATTAAGGTATTCCTTCAAAGCGCAGATGGAGATTCTGGATAACCCGTGGGATGGGTGGTAAGCAGAACAACTTGTGAGACTGGAAACTTGTGCAAAAAGTGAGGGGAAGGGGGTTGGGTCACCTTTTCAAGCTTGTTTGCCCAACAGATGAAAATTGGGTATGTTTGTCAAGTCAGCAATAGAACTGCAGCGTAGAAAAAGAAGTACCAGAATGTTACTGTTGCCAAGTATTATTTCATAACATGGCAAAGTTCCTTCTGCAGGAGTAAGAAAAATAAATTTTAACTCACATGCACAAATGTCCCAGTTTGTGGGACAAAGTTTGTGGCGCTTCCTATAAAGCATTTAGGTGCTTTTGATTATTCTTCCTAGGTAACATCTGCTCCGTGAATAACATCAGATTCTAGTGCTATATGCTTAGGATCCCTCTGTCTTTCTTTGTATGAACTTCCAATAAAACAATGTTAGCTTGATACTGCCACAGACATATTTCCTTGATAGTACTGTGCAACCACAGACTCAGTCACATGATTTGACATTCCCAGAGATCTACATTCATTGTGGTACTGCCATATCACCACCTATCCTAGAATCAGTGATCTGAAACAAATTTCAAAAAACTTTAAAGCTATTTTAAGATCTAGTGACCTTTATGGAAGTTTTAGTATGAGGGACCTGAGATTTCAGTTTATGACACTCTTGAGTGGTTATTTTCTGTAGGAGAGAATGTCGTCACCCACAAGACTCTTCTTAACAATCACTCTAACTACTGAGTACTTTAAATTTTAATAAAAATGGAAATAGACTACTTTTATCTATCCAAGGTAGTTTCGTCAAATTAAAGTCTTGGCCAGTTTTGAATTATCTCAAAGCTAAGACTTTTGCAGTGCAGCAAAAAAAAACCCCCACAAACCTCAGCCTCCTCTGAATCTGCCTGGAGCTCTCCAGAAATGAAATGGACAGGACACACATTCTGAAATTCTCTGGCATTTAGACTTGTAATCAAATGTTTCAAAAATATCAAGTCTGGGATAGGTAATGGCAAAGACTTAACAACTTGACTGTGCTTTATATTCAGGGAAACATTGTCTGGCCTTTATCTAATCTTTGTGATTAAGTGCACAGTGATATGGCTTGTAATTTATATTTTTTGCAGTTAGCAGTTATTGTTCCTATTCAAACAGCATATTGGTGAAATTTCAGTAGCTATGTAATGATGATTTTGCTCTGTGGCAAAAGCCTTTTCAGGTAGTCTGGGGACTCATTTACTTATATTAAAATGTCAAAAAAAGCTGCTAAACCTGCCAAGAAACAACAAAATGTAACACTGCAACTTGTATTTCATTCTATAACACGTACATCATACATTAAGGCCAGGAGAAAAGTACACGAAGCCAGTAACTAGGAGAAAGAATGCACAGCCTGGCCCAGAGAGCGGTATAAAGTTAGCAGCCAGCAATAAGCTGCTTTTTATGAACAAGAGGTTTGACCAAGGTCAGTGCCTGTACTGAGAGAAAGCACAGTACTGAGCATTTGTGCAGCTAAGGATCTAGACTCTGAGAGTTCACCTCAAGCTCTACTTCTATCTGCTGCGTTATCAGAGTTTACTAAGATCTTACAAACAACTGTAGATACAGATATATGGGAAAAGATCACATTTGGGAGATGAAAAACAATTAAACTATAAAAGATTACCCTGACAGACCAAAATATTCCACAGACCTTGTTTTGTTTGGTTACTTTTTAAATAGAAGTTGGAATACTATCATGTATCTCTCATACTATCATGTATCTCTCATGCAAGAGGCTATCAAAATAGCCTCCATTCTGTGTTTTGTACAGTGCAGATCACATGCTACCTTGAATTGCCTGACCCTTGCAAGGACTTAACAGTCTTAATCTTATCTTGGGGGGACACAAAATGCCACTGAGGTAAAAAAAAAAAAAAAAAAAAAGCTAAAATAGAGAAATAGGTTTAACAAGCCTCAGTAGGAAACTCCCAGTATTCCAAGCAAGCAGGGACAAACTCAGTGCTTTCTGAAGTTAAGGCAAAAGTGCATTTTACAGGCTCAGAAAATGCTTTTGAAATAGAACTTTTCAGACATGACAAAGCCTGCATTTTGCATGTGAATGACAGACAGCAATCTCTAAAGTTGCCACTTCAATGTTCTTATATAAAACTTTTTTTAAAAAAGAATTTACCATGAACACAAACAGTAAGGAACAGCACACTGCAACAGTAAGAACTGCTCTAAGTTGGAATTTACAGTTTTTATCTCAGATCTCCTTCTCCTCTGCACAATGATTCCATTTTGTACAAAGTCCTTAAGAAGATGAATTTTCCTGCAATAAATGGAATGCAGATATCTAACCTAAAAAGACTAGACCTTCATGATGGGTGTCGCCCATCAAGTACTTCTTTTTTTATTCAGAAATTGTGTTCAGATGATTACAAATACTATGGAACGGGCCACACAAACAGCTCAGGACACTCAGCATTTAATTGAAATGAAAATTCAAATGGATGTTTAAAAGCAGTAAGTATGAGGTTGAACACTGTACAAAATTAAGAAGAAATAATTAGTTCATGGATCAAAGAAAAAATTGGCAGTATATACCCAAAAGAAATTTCTAGGTATAGCATGGCAAATAAAAGCCTTTGGTTTTGCAAAGGAAGTAATTATTTTTAAGTTTGGGGTTACTCCAGTTCAGAAAAATGTTCCCCAAAGATTCAAAATTCTCCATGACAGTGAATGATTCCTCAGCCTGGACATGACTTGTCTGCCTTCAGCAGATTGCGAGGTGGGCTACTACAGAGCTTGTACAGCTTAACTGGCAGGTAAAAGTATTTTCCCCAGAGGAAGGTTGTCAGAATTAAGCTGCATCTGAAAAGTAATTCAAATTTGATGAATTGACAAATAGAAATGAATTTTTTTAAAACCAAACAAAACCAACAAACCAAACCTTGGATTCCAAAGGAAACTGCTATCACAATTCTGAATTTAAACATGAGGGTGATAATGAATGGGGTTATAGCTGGTGGCCAGCACTAGTGGGGTTCCCCAGGGCTCCATTTTAGTTCCAGTTCTTTTTAACACTTTCATAAGCGACCTGGACTCAAGACTAGAGGGTGTCTTAAGTAAATGTGCAGATGACACCAAATTGGGAGGAGCTGTTGACTCCACTGAGGGTGGAGAAGCCTTACAGAGAGACCTGGACAGATCAGACAGCTGGGCAATCAACAACAGCCTAAAGTTTAACAAGGGTAAGTGCAGGATTCTACACCTGGGAAAGAGCAGCCTTGGCTACACATACAGACTGGAGGGGGGTCAGATGCTGGATGCCAGCCATGCTGAGAGGGATTTGGGTGTCTTGGTCAAGAACAAGTTAAACATGAGCCAGCAGCGTGCCCAGGCAGCCAGGAGGGCCAAACATATCCTGGGGTGCATCAAGCACAGCATGGCCAGCCTGTCCAGGGAGGTGATTGTCCCGCTCTGCACTGCGCTGGTGCGGCCTCACCTCGAGTGCTGGGTGCAGGTTTGGGGGCCACAGTACAAGAGGGACACAAAACTATTGGAGAGTGTCCAGAGGAGGGCAACGAGGATCGGGAAGGATCTGGAGGGGAAGTTTTGTGAGGAAGTTCTGTGAGGTTTGTTCAGCTGGAGAAGAGGAGACTGAGGGGAGACTTTATTGCAGTCTATGGCTTCCTGATGAGGAGGAACGAAGGGGTAGGCACCAATCTCTCTTTAGTGGCCAGCAATAGAAACTGAGGGAATGACATGAAACTGCAACAGGGGAGGTTTAGGCTGGATATTAGGAAGAGGTTCTTTACTGAGAGGGTGGTCTGGCACTGGAACAGGCTCCCCAGGGAAGTGGTCACAGCACCAAGCTACGCCCTCAGTCCCATGCTCTGACTTGTCTGGCCTGTGTGGAGCCAGGAGTTGGACTCAATGAGCCTTATGGGTCCCTTCCAACTCAGGAGATTCTGTGATTCTACATATTGAGTAGGTTGCAACTAGGCTGTTTTCTACACTGTCTACCCAGTTCTTTCCCAGCAAGGCTAAATTATTTATTGATCAGTTTATGCACATTCTCACTCTGAGTGCTCTAGCCCCTTTTCCCCTGTTTTCTATTTTAAAAAGATGGCAGAATTGCAAGAGCACTATACAGAGGTGAGCAGCTTTGGTGAGCAAGTGGGAGAGCTCATCCTTTTTTTAAGTTCATGAAGTGTTACATTAAAACAAGGCATTCAAATACAAACTACTGCAAGCAGCTATCTAGAAACATCTCTTCAAACCGCAGATCCTGCAGTTCTACATTAGGGTGTTTTTTGCTAGCAAGATTTTGCTTATTATTGCTCCTGTTTGGTCTCTTGCATTTCAAAATACACTTTTAAAATCTTGTGTGAGGTACATAATTGGAGGAACCAGCTGAAATCAGACTAGGGATTGTTTGGTTTCAGTTATTTTCCAGAGTTATGTCAAGAGAGCTTTTTATTTGGATTATTGTGGTTGATGGGGTTTTGCTAAAATATTTCATATCACATAGAACTGAAATATTTGTGAATAGAAGATACCATTGCTGATAATCATACGGTGGCTGTTTTTTCTCTTTCTTAGAATTCTCTGAGTAACTCAAAATAGTCATGTTTTTCTGATCTTTTAAATAACCGTTGCTTTTCTAAATATAAAAAAAAAGTATACCAAATACCTTCGAACAGATAAACAGTACCAGTTATGGTACTTCAGAAAGAGCCAGGCAAGTGCACATAACACTAAAGTACTCAAAATATAACGTATGTTAAGACTAGGAGTCAATAAAGATCAGGCTAAACTTCAGCTTGGTAAGCAAAACCCTGGCACAGGCTCGTGCTTAGAGTTTCATCTGTCTCAGAAGATCTTTAGTGCATTTGTGTCTTGAAGATTTTGCAAAACCCCTATAGGGGTTTTACTAAGACAGAATTTTTGGAGCTCTAAGCCACATTTTGCAACCTTTGTGTTATACAGAAATCTGTATATAGTATAAGAAATATGTTTACGTGCTCTGGGGATGCAGAAATTTTTCTTTTCCTCCAAGAATGATGCCTAAGGCTACTTTATCAAAGCAACTTTTCTTCAAAATTGTGATCAAACTGATTTGTTTAACAGAATGAGTTTTATGGTTTTTCACAGAGTTATCTTTTTCCCAAGCTAGCAAGAACATGCTAAAATCTATAATCACTATTCTGTTTTGGTTTATGACTAAAAAAGCCATGAAAGAATCTTCATCAAGTAAGATGTCCAAGGGGAGCAAAATACACAAGTCAGTATTACACTGTAATAATACAACATTTCCACATACTCTACCATTATGAATTTTTATTCGAGCAACACAGTGCTTTAGCTGTTTACAAATGTTATTAACAGTTACAAATACCATGAATAGTTAATGTTTCTGAATGTTGTTTTGGTTACCCACATGGTATTTACGCCTGTTTCTGATCTCTGAAAGAAATGTAGTTAAAATCCTGAAAACTTTAAGATCACTGGCATTAGCAATTAAAAGTGTAAGACAAAACAGATACTACATAAATTAAAAAAGGTTTCAGGAACACATGCCCACACAGACAGATGACTGCCCTTGTGCATTCAGTGATGATCTTAAGTTCAGCATTTAAACTCTACCTAATTCCTTCAGCTTCTTCGTTTGTACATTTGCCATGGGTACTCTTGGCATGTGGAGGAAAAAGAGCATAAAGGAGGGGAGAGAATTGTAAGGCACACCTGATACTGTGGCTTTTAGCATAGGCAGGTAGCAGGAACATAGATCTCAGTTTATCAGCAAAGGTTGGTAAAAAAGCCCCAAGAGAAACACAGTGAAGTGACTTAAAGAAGTGTCATTGCTAGAGCCTGTGGCCTGTTCAAAACTTCATGTGTAAGGCTATATGCTTCTTCAGGTTGAAAGCTTTTGCTGGTTTCATCAGGGAGGGAGGAGTCAACTCTGTTCTCTATAATTCAGGCAATTCATTTTAATCTAAAATCTAGGTATTTAAATGTCTATGGTTCCTGATCATCCACCATGCCTGGTGGAGCAGGCTTGGTGCTCTCATAGTTCAACTTCCTTCCCTGAGAAACAGGGGATGTGGGAGGATGGCAAGAGGGAGTGGGAGTGGAGATGGTGCACACCAGGTCTTGCCTCAACATGGAGTTAAGGCATCAGCAGAATATTATCTGGACCTGGGTGTTAGGAAACGTATCCAGTTTCCACTTTCTCTATAAAGCAGTCTGTCAAATGAAGCACATAAATTCCTTACACAGTCAGGGGAGAAGACGTTGGTGTCTTTGAAGAGCTCCAGAAGGAGATCCCATCTGATTAAGTGCAGGCATTTAAGAGACTTAGACAATGAAAAGAAAAATGTACCTCTTCACTCATCTCTCTCACTTCCAAAGACTTACACCAGGAGATTTATGATCAGTGTCCCTATGTCATTTTGACAAGTTTCTTACCATTGAAATGCTGCAACTCATAAGCCTTCTCAAAACAGGGGATACAAACCACTAAAACTGAACAATGTACATGTACTAAAAATAACACCTGGAGCTAGTTTTAACTAGTCTCCAAGTATAATATTTCTGATTTCAACAGTATACTCAGATTTACTCCCACCTCCCTTCAGCTCTGGCCAACTAAAAACTTGAAAAAAGTATGTAATTTACTGTTTGTGTTAAACTGTATCTTTAGTTATGGGTATCTTCACTTTACTCCCTCACTCCTAATGATTTTAATTATTTTTCAAAAAAAAATGTTTTCAATGATCTACTTACCTACTTACCTACTGCAAACAATTATTTTATGTGTCTGTTGTTAACCCACTACTCTTCCCCCTGGCTGACATTCAGGAAGGAACTAACTACATCCCTGTCCGGATCCCTGGCCACCAGGGATGGGCTTCTAAGGAAGTTCACTGAATTGATCAAGGCTCTGCAAGGAGCAACTTGGCAGGACTGACACCTCAACAGAAGCTGTTGAGAAACAAATCCCTTTCCTCTGACTAAAAAAATGAAAGAGCATGTGGAAAGAGTGACACAAATCCTATAAAATTATTAAATAAGACCTGAACAACACATCATCTCCATCACAATGTATTTTTCCTCATTTTTCTCTATCAGGGATTAATTGCCCTTCCTGGTGGAAAACTGTCATTTATAATACCAAGTGTCTCTGGGTAGGAAGTGAAAATGTATTGTCCTACTATTTCTACAGAATTCACCTAATCACCCCAAGACAATTATCTCTGAAAAGAATTGTTCCGAAGTCTTCTTCTGATTTAAGATTACCACAACGACATTCTGCACTAACTAATGTATCCTGCGTTCCTACTCCCCCTGCCTCACCCCCCAGCATTCTTCATTATCTCCAATTTCCACCTCCCACTATTTTCTCCACACCTCCTCATGACTCCTCTACTTCCCTTTCCCCAGAATCTCCCCAAGCCTCCCCCTGGTTATTCTGGCAAGAGAGAACACATACTTTAGCTATAGGTATCTTTTCCCTGCTCGGCCAGTTATCACATATAAGCTGATGGGCAGCTTCTGAGAAATGATATGGGCTGGTATCTTACCCTTAATGTATAGTGGACAGTTCTTTGAGCCTCTTTTGTCTATCCAGCCACAAATTTGGATTAAACTTAAGAGTTTGATCTTTCTGATATTTCTTCCTATCTTTCAAACTGGCTTGAAACTACCTAAAATATTCAGTAGTTGTGAGGGAAATGTCACAGCAATTGAGCAATTAACACCAAGGCAGAACAGGATGACTTTGTTCCCTTAAACATCAAGCAGGAAAATAAAAATAAGTTTTAAAATTACTTAAAGTTTAATTACTTTACATACAAGTACCACTAAAATATAACAGAAGAGGCAAAAATACATTTAGCATTTTGATTAAAACTATAAATTACAGTAAGGAACACTTAGGAAAGGTCTATTATGAAAAGTAAACGAAACTAGAAGACTGGACCACCCTGAAGGAAAAATGACAAGAACTGATTTTTAAAAGCTATTTAAAAATATTTTGATCCGTGTGGCTGAGAATGTAAGAGTTTAATTTATTAAGGAATAGAAATTGGGAGGTTTATTTATTGCCATTTGCATTTAACCAGATGACAAAGGACCACAATTAAAATTAAGTTCCCTTGGCACCCAGAGCTGTACAGTAACACAGTTCAAATTCAGGATTCAAATCTTTGATTTTCTGTTCTACTCAGTTTCTCCTGAGTGTCAAGATAGTGATGTCAAGATAGGAGGCTGATCCTCCTGGTAATTAAAAGAACTGTGATTACCGTCTGGCTGTGGCTTCCAGCATCCAGGATTTCTTTTCTTCCTCTCTCCCCATGCTCTTCCCTTTCATGCTCCAAAATATAACGGACTTTGAAGAAAAACCCTTTCCTATCCCCTTTCCTATCCCCAGAAAGATAAAAAACAAGACTGACCAAATCTGCCCACTCAGGCTCATTTTCCTGTGCCTAACCAAATAAACAAATCTTAAAATTTGGAAGCTTTGGAAATGCTCAATTTTAGACATTTCTCTCTTGAGCTGTGCTGAAATCTAGGAGTTTGAAGACTTTTGTCACCTGGAGACTCCTTTTGTGCTCAAATACCAGAGCTGAGGTCAGGCTGTCTCTCCACTAACCACGGCAATCAACTGTCCCAAGACAAACCACAGATCAAAGACAATTGACAATTATTGTGTGCCTCAGACATCCAGCGTTGCCTAGCTTTGAGAATTTGGGTTAATGATACATTTATAACTGTCATTATCCACAACGTTCGTATTATTCATTAAGACTATTGAAATCAATGCAATTTTATCAGGTCTCAGATTTGACATTATTATTTTTCAGTCTCAAGTGAGTCAGTGTGATGTATCCTGCTGTCAGGTATGAAGGGGGGCAGGCTGTATAGAACATAATGGACGTAATTTTCAGAAATGCGCGTTTTACCTACTTAGGTGTGCAGTTAGCTATTTTTAAGTGCAATGCTTGTACAGGGGCAAGTGTTGCTTTGAACGTAAAGGCAGCGACTTCCCACCAGTGCGTGCAATTGCGGAAATGTTTCTGAAAGCACGCCTGCCTGTGAAATCGGTTTAAGCCTTGCCTACCTCTGCCGAGATGTGCAGGCAAGGCATCAGGAGTTGGCTCCGCACGCCCAGCTCTGCATGAGGCAGGTCTTTCTAGAGCTGAAGCGCTCTTTCATGCTGGGGAAAAGGAGGCACAGCCCGATAGAAGAGTCACTTCATGAAGGAGCGAAGCCGGCCCCGGTCGTGGCAGCTTTTATACCGTGACAAAGCACGGGGGAGGCTACCGGGGAAAGAGCGGGCAGGGGGCAGCTCGGCGTCGCCCTCACGGACCGGGCACCCCCGCGGCTCCTCATACCCGCCCCCGGGGGCGTTGAGGCCACGGCCCCCCGCGGCCCTGAAGACAATGGAGACGGTCCGACCGCTCCCGCAGGGCCGGCGTGAGGCGGCTCCGGTGCTCAGCCTCGCCCTCTGGAGGAATGGCTCCCCGCTGGGCGCAGCGCCGCTGCCGCGGCCCTTCTCAGAGAGCTCATGAGGGCGGCCCCCGCCCAACGTCTGCAGGGCGTGACGCGGAGGGGACAACGGGCAAGGCAGAGCCGGGTCCGAGCAGCGCCCCGGCATCTCCCAGCCACCCACCCAGCCGCCGTGGAGCCCTCGGCGGGGCGAGCCCTTACTTGCCCGCCCGCGGCGGGAGCGCCCTTCCTTCCCGAGACGTTAGGGCGCGCTCTTGGGCCGCGGGTGGCGCCGCGCAGCAATGTCCGCCAGGTGGCGCTGCCGCCCCGCGAGCCGGCGATCTCGACCCGCCCTCTCTCTCCAGGCTCCGCCCGTGAACAACGTCACGACGGCGCGCGCGCGCGCTCGGGCGAGGGCGGGGGAGCGGGAAGAAAAGAGGAAGCTGGGGCAGCTGCGCGCGCACCTTGGGGCGCTGGCCGAGGCGGGGCCCCGCCCCTCTCCTCCCTTCCCCGCGCGCGGGCTGCTGGAAAGGGCGGGCTGTGGCGCGCGCGGGAGCCCGTGCTGCGGCCATTGTTGGGGGGGGGTGGGCAGCCGCCCCTCCGCCCCTTCTTCAGGGAGACACGTCTCCTCTCAGGAAGCCGCTGCCAGGGCTGCTCTTCCTCTTCCCCTGCGGCCGGGCGGCAGAGCTGCTCCGAGCATGGCGGCTGGGCTGAGGGGGCGGGCGGGGGAAAGCAGGCCGTTCGGCGGCTGCCTCAGCCGCAAGTGCCGCATGGCTGAGTGAGCCGCCGCTGCGGCGTGAAGGGACAAATTTGCTTCGATATGTGCTCTAACTCCTCCCTTGCCCGGGAAAGGGGGCCCTGCCGGCGCTTGCCCTCAGCCCCTCTCGGCGGGACGTGCTGGGTGTTGTCCTCCCAGGACCTGGGCCGCGCCGCGCCATACGCGGTGCCAGGACGGGCCTGGTCTTAGGTCGCCACGGCCTCTGAGGGGAGTGGTGTGCCGTACCCTTGGGCTTAAGGGTGTGGAGACAGACTGGATTGTAATTTTTTAATTTTTTTTTTTTTTTTTGGAGAAATAAAGGCTTTCTGAATGGGGAAAGGGATTTTGGGGGGGTTTTGTTGGTTTATTTTTAAGTGTGCTACAGCTAAATTATTTGTTGGAGGAATCTGGGTGAAATCTGGTGCCCTGGAGGTCATAATGTTAATAAAATGTTTTTTTAGACTAAAGTGGAGAAAAACCTTTCTTCCTTCTTTCTCTGCTGTGTGATTCTTAGAGGAAAAAAAGCTCTGTGGTGCCTTTTACTGGATGATTCTACTGTTCTGTGACCAAAATCCCAGGGAGGTTCTCTGCCGCTGTGAGAGTGGCTGTTTCAAAATCAGGTTTCTCTTAACTCCTAATATGATGTTATGAGTGCGCCTGTCATAAATTAAAGTACATGCTACCTTTAATTTGGGGTGGTTATACCCAGGCATTTCAGGATCTGTAGGTCTGTGTTACATGGGAACAACCTTAGGACTCCTGTGGAATTACATTGATATAATAGGGGGAGACTTGGCCCAGGCTCTTACATGTGTTCTACACTAACTTTCCTCAAATGCTTTTTGTTTGGTTTAACAGATAAGCATAACTTGGCATGAAGCTCAGTAATGTGGAATAATATGTTTCAATAATTGCATTTATTTAAAAAAAGATGGTTTTATGTAAGTTTTAAGAATGGTGCTCACAATATGAGCTACATAACTCTTGCTACATTTGTTGCTCTGAAAATGGCAAGAGAGGTTAATAGAGTAATGGGGTTTTGTAAAATACTTTTAAATTGATCAAAAATACAGCAAATTCATAGGGTATAACTTACTCTTGCATAATACTAAAGCCGAGTTGTTAAACCTGGATACTTTAAGTGTCAAACTTGCAGTGAAGATCTGGGAATTGTGCCTAATTACTTTCCTGGGCCTGGGATTGATGCCCTCTCTTTATTGTTAGCTTGATGAATATCAGCTCAGGATATGATTTAGAAGGTTTACATTATTTCAATTATCTGCTGTTCTCTTGTTATCTCATAATTCATGTCCCATCCTTTTCCCCATCACCACTTATTTTTAGCCACCAAAAATACCTTCCACTCTGCCAAGCCTTCTCTTCTCTGTCCTTGAGTACTTTTTAATTGCAGAAGGTGCCTTTCATTCTTTGCTTTCTCCATTAATTTCTGATTTCTGTTTAGAAGTGGGTTGCTAATGTTTAACATTTCTTCTCACTAGTAGATTGCAGGAACCTTTGGCCAGGGAACAATATCACATTTGACAGAACTCCATGAATGCTTGTATACCTTGGAAAGACTATGCTTTTTATCCTGTGCTGTGGGGTTCGGGGTTTTGGTTTTTTGGGTTTTTGGGTTTTTGGGTGGCTGGGTCAGTATTTTGTTACAAATTCAGTGATGGCATTGCAGTCGTTTTACCAGTTTCATATTCATCAGTAGCATTTTTCTGAGTTACCCTTTCCTGTGTAATGCAGGCACCAAAGCACATGCTTAGAAAACGGGGAATAGCTGAAGTTCCATAAAACATGGAAACAATTTATGATTAATGTTTCCTTGGAAATTATTTAATGGTATAAATTTTTAAAACTAAAATAACTGAAAACTAGGTATGTGAAAATGTTGGATTTTGGAACTCCCCCCACCCCGCTCTTCCTGGGCACAACTTCACTCCTGATTTCTCTACCTCCTCTGCCCCAGCAACAAAGGGGACAGGGAATGGGGGTTGGGGTCAGTTCATCACATGTCTCTGCCACACCACCCCCCTCATGGGGAGGACTCCTCACACTGTTTCACTGCTCCAGCATGGGGTCCCTCCATGGGGAGGACAGTCCTCCAGCAACTTCTCCAACGTGAGTCCTTCCCACAGGCTGCAGTTCTTCATGAACTGCTTCAGTGTGGGTCCCTTCTATGGGGCACAGACTGTCATGACCAGAGTGCTCCAGCGTGGGTCCCCCATGTGAACCCTTCTGTGAACAGGTGCAGGGTAGTTAGGTATTCCAAGGTGGCCGTGTTAAGGCTTGCTTTATTTGGAAGTTAGTAATTCTTGGTGAAGAAGTTAATTGTGTCTTAGTACCTATGCGTATAAACTGCTTTGACATTCATGGTCACTAATTCTGATGTGCAGATACAGCAACCACTGTTGCAGATAGTGCCAAATTGAATGCAAATGGACAATGTCACGAATCTGACTACTGTTTAGAGCAGGTGTCTGGGATCCAAGAAGCACCTCACAAGGTGGAGGAAGCAGTAGAATAGATAAATTATGAGCTGGCATCCTCTCTGAAGCAGCTGAAGATGGGATAACCCAAGAGGATAATTCATGTGCTGAAATAGGAGCAGATGTCAATTAAGACAGCTTGTCTGGCCATTCGGGTGCCAGTTCTGTAGCATGTGTCGGCAGTGCAGGCTTGTTAGACAGCAGGTTTGTGAAATTTCGGTCTTGCTTGACATCATAATTTGTTAGAAGGTGGAGAATTGCTGTAGGCATTGTGAACTGGGAAAATAAAAAGAGGGGGTTTTTAAATCATTGGAGCAAACCCAAATTACAATTTAATGTTAAAACCAGCTACATGCCATTTTGAGTTGTCATTTTTTAAATGAGAAGTCCAATATGAAACCAGTTGCCTTTACGAGAAACAAACCAAACCCACAATGGAGTTCTCATACTAGGCTCCCTGGGACAGCTAGCTACTGCACTTTGAAACTTCTGCAGTAGTCTGCAGTTGTCTTCCAAAGCATTTTTCCCCACCCCTTTTCTTCAGCTCACTTCCTTTCTTTTTCCCTTGTGATCTCTCTCTCTTCTCTTGTGTGAAGTTCCGTGCCGATACAGCTTATGGCCTTCAGGACCAGAATCACAGAACATTAGGAGTTGGAAGGGACCTTGAAAGTTCACCTGGTCCAACCCCCTACCAGAGCAGGATCACCTAGACTAAACCACACAGGAACGCATCCAGGCGGGTTTGAATGTCTCCAGGGAAAGAGACTCCACAACCTCTCCAGGCAGCCTGTTCCAGGGCTCTGTCACCCTTACAGTGAAAAGTTTCTCCTTGTATTCACATGGAAATACCTGTGCTCCACCTTGCACTGTTGCCCCTCTCCAGCCTGTCTGAGTCTTGCTGAATGGCAGCACAGCCCTCTGGTGAGCCAGCCACCCCTCACAGTTTTGTGTCATCAGCAAACTTGCTGACTGTTCTCTATTCCCTCATCCAGGTCATCAGTGAATATACTGAACAGCACAGGTCCCAGTACTGACCCCTGAGGGACTCCACTAGATACAGGCCTCCAGCCAGACTGTCCCATTGATCAAAACTCGCTGGCTTCTTCCCCTCAACCAGCTCCCAATCCACCTCACTGCTCGACCTTCCAGACCACACTTCCTCAGTTTAGTCATGAGGATGCTGTGATGGTGTCAAATGCTTTACTGAGGTCAAGGTAGACCACATCTACTGCCCTACCATCATCTATCCACCTGGTTATATCCTTGTAAAAGGTTATTAGATTAGTCAAACACGACTTCCCCTTGGTAAAACCATGTTGACTGCTCCTAACAACCCTCTTATCCTTGATGTGCCTAGAGACAGCACCAAGAATAAGTCTTTCCATCACCTTTCCAGGGATGGAAGTGAGGCTGACCGGTCTGTAGTTACCTGGGTCCTCCTTCTTGCCCTTTTTGAAGAATGGAGTAACATTTGCTTTCCTCCAGTCCTCAGGCACTTTTCCCATTTCCCAGGATTTAGCAAAGTTGATGCATAGTGGCCTAGCAATGACTTCCGCCAGCTCCCTCAGCACCCTCGGGTGTGTCCCATCAAGACCCATGGATTTATGGATGTCCAGACAGCTTAATTCATCCCTGACCCAATCCTCATCAACCAAGGCAGACTCATTTATCCTGACTTCCTCTGGGGCTTCAGCCATCTGGGGCTCCTGCAGACAGTCTCCAGCAGCATAGACAGAGGCAAAGAAGGCATTCAGTAACTCACAGTCACCAGAGCACCCACCTCATTCCAACCTCATGGCCTACATTGCCTCTAGCATTAGTTTTGTCTCCAGTGTATTTGAAGAAGCCCTTTCTGTTGTCCCTGCCCTCCCTTGCAAGGTTGAATTCCAGAGAAGCCTTAGCTTTCCTTAGCTGATTTTCTTTTCCAGGAATCAGCTCAGATTTATTCATCTGGGAAATATTTCCATAAACTAATGTTTGGAGGGCTGTCTGATACCAGGGTTCCTGTCCTGCCTAGCTTAGAGCAATTATCCTTAAGAATTGATGCAGGAACCCCTGAAAGAGACATAGAACTTAAAGATGTTATTTTCTTTTATATGGTGGACATTATCACTATGCAAAATCAATGTGTTGATTGCAAACTGAAGGCCAACTTTACAGATTCCATGTCTGGGAGATTAAATTCTGTTATAAAAAGTAGTTGAATCTATTTTGAGCTGGTGCGAGTTTGCTTTTAAAAGGTCAAATAGTTAAATACAAGAAATAAGGGTTGAGTTACATTATTTTCTCATGGTACAACCTCTGTGGGTTCCACTGTTTCCCATGTTGTACACATTTTCATCATGAAAATAGCCGAAGTGCATATTCTGATTGTTCTTTGTCTGGAAGTTAGCATTTCCACAGATCCACATGTGTATTTTGATTGCTCTATATCTGGGAGTTAGCATCTCCACAAATCTTTGCATATTGTACTGTGTTCATCCTCAGAGAGGTTGCTAATGGTTTGCTAAAGTGCAAACATGTATGTCCTAGAAATGCATGATTAAGCTTAGTGAGAGATGATAGAGTGAGTTATGTGGTGGCACTTAAGGGGAAATGGAGAAAAGCCAGGAGCAACCTTACAAGTCTTTTAAAATTAGTTTTGTTTGCTCTAGAGCACCAAGCATCGAGAAGGTTTTGTCAGAGTCATGCAGTTGCAGCTTGTGTCACTTCTGAAAACCTGTTTGAAGAAATCACAAGCTTGGGGCAGCACATCCTCAGGCAGGAAAGCGAAAAGGAGAAGGCAACTGGGCGGGAAGGAAAAATAAAGCTCCAGTAACAGATGTGTTAAAGAAGTGCAATGTCATATGTTTGGGGAAAAAGCCTTCATCCTGGAAAAGGCATTTCTTTTAAAAATGATTAAATTAACACTCCCTTCATATTAGTCTTTCTGTACCTCTTCATAGGGAAAATGCTGACATCCCAATAGTCCACCTTAAGTGAATGCGTCCATGTGTTTGGGACCAGAAGTACCCAATTGCTCTGAATTTTATGCAACATCCGTGAAAAGCTTTCTTTTTCCCAAAAACCTACCTATGTGGCTTAAGAGACTGAAGAGACTTTCCTTGAGCATTTCAGATGGACAGTGGTACAGTTCTTAGAATGATTGCTACCTGCAAAGTTTACTTGGCCTGCTTTCCAGGATGAAGGTGCCACAAGTTAGTTGTTCATCCAAAAGCTGTGTAAATATTGAAACAGCACTATAGTGGGATATGAAGAAAATTCCCCTTGAAATATTTTCTCTTCAGTGTAGAAGGCACACAGATATCTATTTTGAGGATAAAAGAATCCTTTGTATTCTGAATACTTTTTTCCAGAAGGATTTTGTCTAAGGAACCAATCTGGCTTTTTTCCCCAGCCCACGTAGGCAAAGCCATCAGTGTCTGAGACCTTCTACACAGTGTCTTTGAGAGTGGAGGGGCTCCATCAGTACGGCAAAAGCAAAATGGGATATTTGCTCTCTGAAATACTTCCACAAAATCATTCTTTGTGGATCTAGCACGTACATCAGAGAGAATTTTATCTAAATCAATTTATTATTAGGGAGGAGGGTTAAATAGCATTAGTATCTTTTTATTTGGAGCTTAGTAATTTATTTCTCTGAGTTGTACAGTACATTAATTATCAGAACAATTGGTCCTATTGAAAGTTTCTGAAGTGAAAGCTGCAAGTTATCAGATAAATTTAGAGTTCTGTAATTTTCTCATAACCCTTCACTTGGCAGCCTTTCTGCTTCCAGTATAGGATGAGATCTGGCAGTGAGGTTAACCCTGACCTCTGAATGTTCTATATGGACTTGTTCATTGCTGCCACATTCTTTCAGTTTAAATTTAGATTTGTTGGCAGCTATTATGCCTATTGCAATAAGCTTCATGGGCAAAACATGGAAACAAATATGCCTTTTATCACAGATGTTTTTGCTGAATAAGATTAGTGAAGAACACTTGAAAGCTCAAAAACAGGGTGCACAAACCTTTGCTCCAAAAGGCACAAATAGTTGAATGTCTGGAATGTATTTACTTCTCAATCTAATGAAAGAACAAGTAATTGTTTAAGGAGATGGATCATAATCTTGTGCGCTTTTTTACCTCTGTGATTTGTTATTGGCTGTAATGAAATTTCAGCTATGTGAGTGAGCAGAGTCTGGGTGTGAATGTGTACATGTAACAAGAACGTCGAGCTTGCTGTTCTAAAATAAGCTGGGGTCTCTGTAGGAACTAGCAGCCTACAACTGAATCTTGTGTTGGCTGATTGCTAAGTGTGTCTTAGTAAATATTAAACAGTTGAGTTAGTTCTTCACATACAATAACTACCTGAACCATAATAGCTGCACCTGTAATTGCTTTAATTTTGAGGAGGCGCATACCACTTAATTTTATATAGAATCATAGAGAGGTTGGAAAAGCTAAGTTCATCAAGTCCTACTGTCAACCCAACATCACCATTCCCATTAAATCCTGTCATGAAGTGCCATATCTGCATGTTTTTTGAACACCTTCAGTGATTGTGACACCACCACCTCTCTGGGCAGCCTGTTCCAATGCTTGACCACTCTTTCAGTGAAGAATTTTTTCCTAATATCCAATTTAAACCTCCCCTGGCACAATTTGAAGCCATTTCCTCTCATCCTATCACCTGTTACTTGGGAGAAGAGACCAACACCCAATTGACTACCACCTCCTTTCAAGTAGTTGTAGAGAGTTGTAAGGTCTCCACTCATTTTCCTTTTCTTCAGGCCAAACAGTCCCAGTTCCCTCATCTGCTTCTCATAAGACTTGTGTTCCAGACCCTTCACCATCTTTGTTGCCCTTCTCTGGACACACTTCAGGGCCTCGATGTCTTTCTTGTAGTGAGGGGCCTAAAACTGAACACAGTACTCAAGGTGTGGCCTCACCAGGGCTGAGTACAGGAGAACGATCCCTGTCCTAGTCCTGCTGGCCACAGTATTTCCAATACAGAAATTTAGCACCAAGGTTAATACTACTGGTTTATGATTTTATTTTATTTCTTTTAACCGGAGTATATGGGACTTGAGAAATCCATATGGTAAAGAAGTTCACTTTCAAGGTCAGTATGTTACTCTCTTCCTAATACATTACATGATCTTCATACACAAAGTTGTTCCACCTTGAAAGATTTTTTTGATGAGTGATTCACTGGTCTCACTTTCTACTGATGCTCTTCTCTCTAGGACAGGATGAGAGAAAATGGCCTCAGATTGCACCAGGGGAGGTTTAGATTGGATATTAGGAAAAATTCTTCACCAAAAGGGTTGTCAATCACTGGAACAGCTTGCCCAGGGAAGTAGTTGAGTCACCATCCCTGGAGGTATTTAAAAGCTGTGTAGGTGCTTAGGGGCATGGTTTAGTGGTGGACTTGGCAGTGCTAGGTTAACAGTTGAACTTGATGATCTTAAAGGTCTTTTCCAACATAAATGATTCTATGATTCTTTATTCTGAGGTAACATACAAAAAGTGTTCCTGTAATGCTCTTTGGTCTCAAAGCTTTTCAGGCTCTTCAAAACGTAACATCACTTCAAAAGTCATGCATCGGTGAATGACTGTGGCTCCAACAAAGAAAGGAGACCTTGAGAGTATATGGCAAGGAGTGTTCTCCCTAATTTTTTCTTTTTGTGAGACAATGAATAAAGCAGACCATGATTCTTAGATTACTTTAGAGTAAGACTTTTTCTTCCTCCTGAAGTGCAGGACACAAAAGCTTCCTTCCAAAGATGCTCTGACCCTACTGCCTCTGCAGTTGCTATGGGCAGGGTACACGGATACTTTTGCTCTTCTGAGCACTCTGATAATGTCCAACCTAGTTACTAGGGATGAACACTGGGGAGCTGTGTTCCTTGTGAATGGATTAGGCAGAATTTATTCACTGGTTAGAAGTCCTACTGTGTAGGCTGTATATTTCTGAATGTAAGTAGCATCTTGTTGTTGCTGTTCAGCAGGAATTTCAGGCAACCTTTGAAATACATAGCCAATCAGCATTTGTTCCAAACGGTGCTTTTGTGCCAAATTTCCAATTAGTGAATGGCATTTGTTAACTAGGCCCATTTAGCTTTATCTTGAAGGATAATGAAAACCCATCTTTTTCCTCATCCCCTAAATAGGCACAAACATCCCCTAAATAGGTCTTACTGAAGTAAAAGAGATGGAACTGAATGGAGAAAGCTAAGAGAATCACAGTTTGGGGAAACTCTGTAGGAGTTGCATTTTAAAGGAATGACTGTAGTTTGAGTTCTGTTGCAGTAAAACAAAAATGTGTAAAAATAAGGGGGTTCAGCTCATACAGACGTATTGCAGAGTGTTGGTGAATGCTGGAAGTATCGTTCCAATAGGTAAACACTTGCAGAGATAAAGGCAAAGCATCCCTTCCGATGCATGGAGCTGTATTTTTCACTGTAACACTCTATTACATGTGCATTATTACATGTATTTGGAGTGTCTTCATCAGAAACCTTTGCAAGCCTTTCTTAAAGACACCATGAATTTTAATCTCTGCATTTTTATAGAAAATGCAAAATTGGAGGCAGCCCTCCAGCTCCCTGAAATACTCTTTTCTGTCATGGAACTGAAAAATGGGCTTTTTGCACTTGTGTAGATCTTTCCTAGTCTTTATTGAACTAAAAAATCCAAACTTCTAATGTAACTGATGATGTTTGTGACCTGGCATGTACAATTTTTGCATAGCTCACTGAAATCAAACACTTTTTACACACTTCCATTAGGTGATCGGTGCCTCAGAGTTGTTTACCACCCATCAGTAAGAAAGCACATTCTTGTCTCCTTTTCCTTAACTTACAGTTGAACCATCTTGAGGAATAGAACCTTCCTGTAAGACTTTGACAGACTTGCTACATTTGTTGTGGCTGGAGTATGGGTTGGGTTATGTTTTCTTCCCTCTTACTGGGTTTTTTGAGTGTTCTTTGGTATTGGAAAGATCAGTAGGCGAGGAAGTGTAACTAAAGGAAAATGTACAACCGCTGGTTGGTCTGGAATAGTGTTGTGTGGACATTTACGAGCATGCAGATTTCCTGTGTAAGATCATTTCAGAAAGGATTCAACATGAGGAGTGTCTCTCAATACTCTTTTTTTTTTGGTGGAACACCCTATATTTTCTATGCTTTATTTTTAAATGTTTGGGAAGATGATGGGAAGTAACCAAAGAATGTTTAAGTAATTTTAATACTCACAGAGCTGAAATGCAGAATAAATACTCAAAGGTTATAAAAAAAATTGGGAGATTCCAAATAAAGATTGGTAAATCTAAAGATGGCTTATTTTCAGCGTTTTAAAAGAATCCCTACAAAGATAATACTAGCCCCTCTGAAGGTGACGTGTCTGTTGGTAATATGGGACCAGATGTCTGATGATCTGGGACCTTAGTTACTGTGGTGAAGATGAGCAATTTCATTAGTAATAATATCTGTCAGTGTAATACTGGAGTGAGCCTCCTGGATTCTATTTGTAAAGCCTTTTTCTACAATTGTAAGCAAATTACAATAATCTCTCTGTCCCCCGTGCAAAACACTCGTAGGGAAACAAATCACCATAAAGATTTGTCAGGTTCAAATAATAACAATATTCATCTAGCTCCCCTCGGTATCGTGGAGTGCTCGTATGGTGCTCTTAGGATTTTGGCAGGATGGCAATCTAGTATTACAGTTTGTATGCTCAGTCTGTTGGAACTGTTTGTTAGGAAATGATCGTCTGTGCAAAAATATGTATTGCTTGTGGAAGTAAGAAAGATGAAAGAACCAAAGTAGCTCCAGAATAGAGACTAACCTGGGGAGCGGTAGCTGCCGGTGATGCCAGGGAGGTCAGGGCAGTGTGACTGTGGTTTTCTTCCGGATCTTTGGAAGTGGTTTGCATGAGGGAAAACGGGACATAATGCACAGGGACAGCCATGGAATGATGCTTAAGGGGAGTCATGGGACAGGACTTGGAGGAAACTAAGGAACAAGAAAACTATTTTTAGCAGTTGCACTACAATGGATTAAAGGTTTTCATCGCACAGTGTGGCAGTTCAGATAAAAGGGGAAATGCACTCATAAAAATAGAAAATATTTGAAACCAGTACAGTATTTTGCCCATACAGACAGATTCTCCTAATGGATGGGCAGAAGAAATCTTCAAGATTTGATGAAGTCTGAAATAAGAGTAAGGAATATACAGTGCACATGATGACCTTGAATGTCCTGATCCTGTTTGACAGCAAGCAATCACTGGAGAGCTACTAAAATAGAAATGGCTTAAGGAGGAGACATTAAAGTTATTTTGGTTTTGGTCTTAATTGTGCTGAGCTTGGGCTGGCAATGGTTCATTCAAGATGAAGTGTTAGAAAGCCATTCAGATATGCAGAGATAGAGTGTGATCATTTGGGTATAAAGGGCAGCCATGAATATTTGTCATCAGGGTTGGAGTGATAATTGAAACTTTCTAAATGGAGAAAGTTACCCAAGGACAGGGAAGAGGTTGGACAGCTTTTTTTTTCCTTGAGGGCTAGCCAGAAAAATGACAGTCTTCAAATCATAAAAGGTTTGAATGTTTTAAGACTTAATGTATGTTTGATTTCTTTTAGACTCAGACAGGAAAAGGATCTGAATGGTCAGACTCAATGTCATGTCTTATGAAGAAGCTGGAACAGTTGAACTTGGATATTGAAGAAGCTCTGAGTGCTGGCTCTTCACCCTCCAATACTCCTTCTACCAAAAGGCATGAGCAACTGGTAAGAATTTGTGGGTCATATGATATGTTTTCTAATGTTTAGCTATCAGATGCTCATCAAGCTATGGTTTCCAGATCTGGTTGTGTTTCTGGATCGGCTGCGGAACTCATGTTCAAAGGGGAATGAAATCAGTTACAGTTTTTACTTAATAAAATTTCATAGGCTGCTTAGAGACCCACAGAAATACCATGGGATGAAACTTGAATTTTCTGTCAGTGTGCCTTAAAATCATTAAATACCTTTTATGAGGGGAATTTGAATTCAGATGGTGGCATTTGGTAGTTTTTCAGGATAGAATATTGTTAAAGTTCCAGCACTTGCCAGTTTACACTTGTAATATTTATTTAAAGACATAACAGCAAGAGAGACATTATGGATCTTCAGTAAAAGTTGAATTAATTTTTTTTTCTTTATCCGAATATTTGATTTAGAGCTACATACCTCTAGTTAAGAATGTTTTGTGATTGCAGGTATCATCAGTTGATGACATGCAGATTCCCAAGCTTTTACTTTGAGGGAAAATGGTATTAAGGAGCAATGATAGCATTTTAGTAATTTTTGAATATGCAAGCTTTTTTTATAGAAGCAAGTAACTGGAGAGTGAACAGTGTGAGAAGTAGAAGTGTTTGTTCTCTGCTTTAAGCTATGATTAAAGTCGGTTCTTAAGATAGATTTTGCGGCTCTGAATGTTAGTGCTGGCTTGAAATTCCTGAAAGGTGAGCTTGTTTGTGTGCTTTTATCATAGCTATTTTCCAATGATGCTTCATTTGTAAAAGTAAATTCTTCAAGCAAATGTCTGTACTGTTCATGTCCCTCAAGGTGGAAGTTCAGGATGTTACATCTCAGTGTTGCACTTTTCAGTATGTGATTTCATATTCGGCAGAGAGAGTGTTAGTAACAGTGGCCATGACTGTTTCTCATTTCTTTCTTACTGTACATGTCAGCAAGCCATAACCAGGTCTGTCCAACTGAATTATTTTCATCATTAGCTTGCCTATTAAGGGACAGTGTTCTGTCCTCCTGCTCAACGTCTTCTGTCAGAATGCAGTGGCAGTGTAGTCTGCTTTTCTGACTGGAAGTGAAATCCAAGGCATTAGATTTTAAGCACTTCCCATTGTGAGGCAGTCTGGTTTTGGTAACCAGTGATCCAAACACCTGTGATTTTATAGCTGTTCCTATTCTACTAAGGCAAAACCCATGCTTTGGTCAGGTATCCTTCTTTTTCCATCATTACTCAAACATTCTAGGATGCTGGACTTTAAATTGATCACTGAGGCATTCAATGAAGTGTGTGTAGCATGTAGACAGCAGAAAACAAAATCCAAATACTGTTTTCAGATACCCTTTGATACATCAGAACAACAACATCAAAAGTGGTTGCACAGTGAATGCCAACACCAGCATCCCAGATGCTTGCATTTCTCTTGCTGAAGCCCAGTGGCAGGACATCTTCTGAGTCTAGAGAATGGAGCTTTGGGCCCAGCCTTCTTCCTGGGACATAATCCCCCACCAAAATTCTCAGCTACTGATACAGGGCTGGTCATGCTCAATAGCAGATAAAACCTACCTCCAAGCCAGTCTCACTTCTCTTGGCACACCTGTTTCCCTTACCAATAGTTGCATTTGTTCAGGTAAGTCCAGAAATATTGCAAGGATTTTTCTAACATCAGTGCCAAAATCGCCATTTTCCTCAGTGTGATATTTGAGCAGTTACAGGAACTTGCTTCATTTTAATTGTCTACAGAGAAGCTGACATCATGTAAATCAGCTGGATTTTTATTGTGGCCTTATCTAGCAGACTGGAAATTTCCTCTAAACCTCCAAGAGCCAATTTCAGCGCAGGATCTGGAGAGGTCATGTAACACAAAGGTCTTCCAGGTGAGACCAGAGCATGGAAAGAAAAAGGGACAATCTGTTAGGGAACTGATGATAGGACACCTTTTGCTGTCTCCTGCAAAGGTATTTGTAGTCAAAACATTTCTGAACAAGGGCATCACCTGCCCTAATTAAAAAATTTAAGAATAATTTGCCTTAAAACAGGTTGGCCTGGTGCAAGATACGTCGTCCTAAATCTCCCGATGAATTTACTGTGAAGGAACAGATTTTTAAAATCTCCAAATGACAGTTGCAGCAGAAAAAATGAACAAACTCTTGTTTTCATACAAGTTGCATAAGTAATCTATCTTCTATCGATTCATAGCATATTTCTTATTTTAGCTTGTAATTTGCACCACACATATCAGATGTTTTATTCTTGTGACTCACAGTGAAACTCGAATAGGAAGATCTCTCTCAGACAAATGTTTACTAGCAACTGTGTAAATTTGGCTTCTATAAAATAATGAACCACTTCTGTGTTCTTCACATGTTCTAACCCAGTTTCGATTATATAAGCTGGGAACTGATGCAAGTAATAACGATTACAAGGATTTGGGGTGAAGTGCTCACAGATGCAAGACAAACTTGTAGATCCAAGGTCTCAGAAGTAGGTGACTACTGTATGAGTGGCAACATGTTCGGTGGAGTTGGTCCCTTGAGGGTATGGGCAGTTTTTAACAGATGACAGAGTATTTTGTGCAGCAGATACTGTGCCTCAGGTGTACGTTCTGGAATTTAATCACTGGGTCGAGGAAAAGGGACTTTTTCCTCTGTTGGTGAAAGTAACCCTTTGATTATTAGCAGATTATTAGATTATAAGAAGTAACTCTCTTGATTATTATTCTTCACATTCTCCTGTTGTGAAGAAATCTGTTATTAATAATAGTCCATTGGACAGAAAATTTGCAGGAAGAAATCTAAATATTTGCTAGTTAATGAAAATGATATGGGACATGTTGGGTGATAGTAATGGGAGGATCTTGTAGTATTTTGGTAAATAAATTTAAGGTATTTTCCAAAACATTGGGTCAATCTTCTGTGTAAACAGCAAATTATTGTTGCTTTGGTTTTTTTGTAATTGGAAAGTAATCTTGGGCAGTAGCAGTGGCTGGATGACGCTGTATCTGGTCAAAAAAAGGCATAAGAAAGAATTAATTGGCATCAAATTATTTTCTCTCAGCAATGCTATACATGCATGCTGCAAGTACAAAAAGCTGGGCTTTCGGAACATGCTAGCAACCACACTGCTAGCATTGGAAACCTGCAATTAATAGGACTGGCCCTCTGAAAGGAGCTCCTCCTGTGCCCTTCCTACAAAAAAAAGTGCTTCTTAGCAATGTAGAAGGAGGTACTTTGTAAATGAGATAGCAGAGATAAAATGGTCCTGCTGTAAACAGTGCGTTTCACTGTTGTTTCATGTATCTGCTTCGTTGCCATTTGATGTCTAGTGCTCAGTTTCAGTACAGAAAAAACAGCAGATCTGAAGAATGAGAATCACATTTTTGGGGTTTAGTCCTTTATCAGCCCTGGATAGTGACACCAAAATCCTGTTTGATTATAATTACCCTGTCTTCTATTAGAGATACGACTTTCATTGCACAAAATTTTGTCTTTAACTTACACATTCTTTTAGTTCTTTTGCAATAGTGTACTATCTTCAAATTTTTTAGGAGGTCACATACTGATTCTTCTGTCAGCTTTCCAAAGCCTCCTCCTTTTATAGCCCTAAAAATATACTAACTGGGAACTAGGCAGTTTCTGCTAAAGTCCAATGTCAAATCTGTCCCCTTGTGAAGGGTTCTGGCCAGAAAATGGGCTGATTTTGATTGACTGAACCCACAAGGTTGGGACTGTCCTGCAGTGCGCCCATGATCCTGGCTTTGTGATTGTTCCCAGCTTGGATCCTCCTGGATTGCAGCGTGGCACATGCCTTGCTCACACACGTCCTGAATCTCTTCCTGGCATTGCAGTCAATCTGGCCAGGTGCTTGTGGGCCCATAGTTAGGAGACATGTCTTCCAAAACATGATGTGGGAGTGGAGTGATCCAGTGAGATCTCTCCAGGTTTGGGGAACAAGGAAAACAGGATTTGAAAAGTTCACTGCCTGTGATTTGGAAATGGCAATTTGCTGGGTCTTTGTTCAACTATGAAATAAAGTGAAAAGATGGTTTCAAAGAATTTTAATAAAACCATTTCTGTTTCTAAGGTAGAGGTGATAAATTTCCTTGATATTTAAGAAGGTGCACTACTATTGACTAGTTCTCTAGTTGTGTGTACTAGCTTTTAAGGAAACCACATAATGTCTAGATACTTGGGAAAATGTTAAAAAGATGGAGCAGGTAGTTTAAAGAAACAAGGTTGAAGCCAAATGTTTGCCTTACATCAGAGAAAAAAGACTTTAAAAAGATAAAATTCCAATGGTTTTTTTGGTTCACATTTAAAATATTTATGACTTGCCTTTATTTACAGGGTTTTTAAAATTCTCTTACAGTGCCCTGTTCAAGGGGAAACAGATTTTTATGGAGATCGTCGAGGAAAGGGATCTTGGAAAGACAGAAGAGCAGACTACCAGGATCTAGACTGTTTACCTTACCCAGGGTCGACTGGAGCACGACCTAAGACAGATGTACGTAGCTACAGCACATTTACAACATTCTCTGACTCTCAGGTTCAGTAACCTCAAAATTTACTATTTATCATTACAATTGACCGTGTGTTACTTAAAAGTAATTTGTTCTACAAATATTGCCCTGAGTTGGGTTTGCAATAGAAGGACATATAAAAGTTAAGTCAGACTTCAGTGAGACCCAGGGCTGTGGGATTCATACACTCTGATTTTAGATAACTCTAGTGAAGATTTCTGCATCTGAACAAATCACTTGGATGGCCTTTATACACAGTGAAAAGAAGTAGGCATTTCTAAAGAGTAACTTGTCTCACCTGAAGTTAGATGTCATGGATCCCAGGCACCAGATCAACTACTTCATCTTTTTCTTCATTGCTTATTTCAGAACTGGTCTCATAGGATTTTTATTTGGCTGTTGGTTAGGTCCAATCCAGGGGGGACTGTACCCTGCTTTCTCTGTGAGCAGAAGCATTCATCTCTGGAGATTTAGTGAAGGCCTATTTCTAACCCATAACAGCACTATTTATTTGGGGTTTTTTTACAGGGTGATTTTGTAGTCTGCAATCTAAGTCGGTTCAAATCTGTCAGAGGGTTTTCTCAAAAGGCTTTGATTCACTTCCTCAGTAGCTACATGTCAGCTATTTTAGGATGAGTGTCTGGATTCTGAAATCCAGATGGTTTTGCCTCTTGTCTTTGAATTACTTGAGTGCCAGTAGTGTCTGTGATCATCACACAACATAAAACTGCCTGCTCGGGATTGGATCAAAGGTACTTTTAGTCCAGTAGCCTGTGCTGGTGGTGGCCAACACTGGATGTTCAGGAAAGAAGTGTAAGAACTGGATAAGGAAACAGAAGGCCATCCTGGCTTCCTTGGAGGTATTGATTGTGCAGGCACATTGAAGCCAGACACTATATACAAGTTCTGTAATTAATAGACCCCAAGGGTCTGGGTTTTTTGTCACTAGTCACATCTTTTGTATTCATTTGTATTCATTTGTTCTCTGGATATTCAAAGCATCTTGCAGCAATGAATTCCAAAGTTTAATTGTGGAGTATGTGAATAAACACCTATTTCTTGTTGCTAGTTTGCTACTGGATTATTCATTTGGCTGTAGTTCTTGCGCTGTGAAAAGCTGATTCTTAGGACGCTTGGAAGTAGTGATTAACTGAGACTGGGGTCGTCTTTTCCGTGTGTCTGACTGTATTTATTGGTATTGAATTTTATCTGTTTGCTTATCATATGCTCATTCATGAGGCCCTTTTGCAGCAACTGAAAGTTTTTATTAGCATCTGTAATTAAATATCATCACCATTTTCCAGATCATTTATGAATGCATTGAACATATATCTGTGAGACTGTCAAGGAATATCTATCCACTGTTATCCATCCACTGTAAAAGAAAGCAACCAATTATTGCTAACCTTTTCTTTTTGGCCTTTCATTAGCAACAAAAACACATTTTAATTCCTTGATGTCTTTTTTATTCTTCCTCCTTGACAGCATAGTTTGAGTCTGATAGATAACTTCATCAGAAGCTTTTTGAAATAGAAGTATGTTATATCAGCCAAATCACCCATACCTGGATGATCACTCAAAGAACTTGTCTAGATTACTGAGGCATGGCCTCCAAAACGTTTCCCCATTAGCCTGCCTCACAGTTCATTCTGACTGGTAATTTTCTGCCATGCATATCAGCCTTACTCACATCTCTTCCACAAGCAGCTTCAGAGGGACATTTTCAAACATTGGCATCCTGTATGTCACCCTCCCCTTCTGCAATCCCAAAGCCAGTAGATTTTAGCAAAAACTACAGGCTAAGTCAGTGGCTCAGCAGCTCTTTATCCTGATGAGGTCCTTTTTTTGAGTTATCTATGCAATTTTGATTAAAATAAAATCTGTTAAAGGTATGTTTAAAACTGTCACACTGCCCATGTCCCAAAGAACGATATACAGGTCACCATACAAATTCTGTATTTCATTAAATGAGCCTCCTCCTGTGCACTGAAATGTAAACTTGAAGGTGGGCTTCACTTGCCTGCTAATTGAAAACATTATTGTCTTCCTACCAGCTATTTCACTTCCTTAGGAAATAAGTTTTCTGGTTTCCATTTCTGCAAAAACACAAATATTTGTTCTGATTTGTCACATGTTCTACTTGGAATAGATAGTAGAATTTACTAAAACGTCAGATATTTTCCAACTTTATTTGTTTTTTACCTTGGCCAAATGTTCAGACATGAACAAGTATTGTTGTTTAACTGCTTTCCCACTGGTACTATGTAAATATTTTTGAAGTGATGTTGCAGTAATGCTGTTGTTTGGCTAGCAGTGCATAGGAGAGAAGGCAGAGAAAGTAGCTTTTGGTGTTTGGTTTTTTTTTTCTTTTCTGGTCTATGTTTCTCTTTTTGTTGAAATTCAGGAAATAACTAGTACAATAAATAAATTGCAGTTCTGTGAATCTTCATCAGTACAGCACAGGTATTGTCTCAACCATCTATAAAACTGTAGTAACAGCAGTGCAATGCAGAAAGTACTACGGTTGCTTTGGGCACCATCTGGTTTAGAAATCTATTAGAAATCTTCAGAAATTACTGGGCTAGATTTTTAATCGACTAGTGCTTTACATTAGGGATAAACTGGGTGTTTGCAAATTTCCTTCAGGAGAGCAGTTCCTTTACTTTCCTTCAAAGTGCTGCTTTTGGCCTATGTTCTGTATTTCGGGCAGATACGAGTAATGCTGTGCTGGCTCCAGGCACGCAGTCTGCGCCAGCCTGTCATGTCCCTCCAATACCCAAATTTTTACTGCTTATTCCTTAAGCATGTATTTTTAAAATGCCAGGGTTACTTCTCCTACAGCTTTACTGATGGACTCCAGTGACGGAAAGTTCTGATTCCTTCTGTGTCACACCCAGGTTGAATCCGTTTGACTCCCGTGATCCAGGCCGTAAAACACACAGAGATAAATCAGACCCACTGTATTCTGATGAACTAGTTTTTCTGCTCTTCCATTTCAGGAGGTCAGAAGGAGTTTATCTGTCTTCACTCCTGAGGAGCTCATATACCCAGACATTTAGAGAACCAAATACACCATAACTTACTGAGATGAGCGAATGCAGCAGAGAAATACTGTTAGAAATAGCAGGAATGATGTAATTCAGCAATAATATGCAGAGAATTATGCGGGACACAGCTGTTTTCTCAGTACAAGTGGTGATGTTAGCGGAATACTTTCATGGACACCAACCAGGCTGTCATCTTAAAAGGTGCAATTAAGGTTTCTTTAGAAAACTTGTGTCACAGTAGGTATTCTGTTTCTGTGCCTATAAAAATGACTCACATTTGTTGCAACACGTTGATAGAGTAATAAGGAAAACCATGTTTTTACAGCAGTGATGTGTCATATCATGTCTCCATCCTTCTCCCAAAAAGTTCCTTCACTGTGAGAAACATTACTTGTGAGGCACTAAAGGAGATATGTACCCAAAGTGGTGGCAAAGTCAGGTGCCCAAGAGACAAACAGCAAAGTTCCACCTGATCGGTGCTGGCATTTCTGCATCTCTGTCTACATCCTAGAGATTTCATTAATGGAGAGGAAAAAACCAAACCACTCCTACAGCAAAATCCACTTCACCCTGAAGTAGTCAGATGAACACAGATTGCCTGTTTGAAGTGTTCTGTGCCCCCTCAAGAGGTGATGTTGGTTGTTTATTTGAAGAAGTGGCTGGCTGAAGCCTAGGTGCTTAGAAGTGGGGGACCTAAATCCTTGCTACAGCATGTAAGTTATGGTCTGGCCTTGGCTGGGAAGTGCCTGCCTCTCCATGCCCTGAGCAGAGGAAACTTGGAGACCTGGATGGTCTGACATACGAGTCTGATACCAGGTGGTTTGAAAGCCCTCTAGGTCTCACAGGTAACACGGTATCCATTGCAGTATGCACTCTGTGCATCAGTAAGGAAACACAACTTCATATACTGGTAGCAAGGTGGACTTCTGTGTTTGTCTGTGGTAAGTCTGCTTCTATGCTTTCTTTTTAAGTACAGCTGATGAGCACACTTCGGATTTCTTGTGCTTTAGTTCCACAAACAGCTTGAGTACATTAAAACAGGAAGGCTAAAATCAACCATTTTATAAGTTTTGGGTTTGTTTTAACCTGGATTGTCAGTCTGATTCACTTCCCAGCCACATGAATGTGTAGGCTGGTGCAAGAGAGGGTCAGAATTGCTGGAGATCAGAGAGAGTTAATTGCTTCTTTCAGTATCAGTGCCAACATCTGATAGCTTAAACTGTTTGAAAACTAGAGTTAATCTGTGCTAAGCCTCTTGATTCAGAAACTGGGAAGCAAGGTAGTGCCTTGTAACCCACATGATGGAGAGGCATTTGTGGTCCTTTTAAGCAGATAAATTATTGTTTCTGAGAAATGCTAGTTGATGCTTAAACAGTGTCTCAGAGTTTAGGTCAGATGCTCTGGAGATATCTGATATCTTCTGACATTGTGTAGAAATACAAAACTATTAATTCAATAATCTATGAGAATAGTAGTGATTATCTCCCTGTAGGCAGTGCGATGCCTGCCTGACGCTCTGACATTGTTTGAGGTCAGAGAAATTCAAAAGTAAAGACAGCCAAAGGAAAATCAGAATCACTGTGTTTCTCATGAAACACTTGTTCAGTATTGCTGCCCCTGGACCAGTAGGGATCAGAGATTATTCCATTAGTGAGTATATGTGACAAGCCTTTTCTCAGATAGCTGCCAACATCCAGTACAGAAGGAAATGATGATGTGGCAACTCATAACAGTTTGTATTTCTACTAGGCACTCTTTTGGAGTTTGAGGATCTTAAAGTATTTACAAACCTTGGGCTGACCCTTCATTTCTCCATGTAAGCACAGTCTTCATTTTACTGCTTGGTGTGGTCATGAAGTTATTGGTTCACAGTACAATTTACAGCAGCAGCAGCAGCCATGTCCATTATATAGTAGGGCATGTTTCCCTAGGTGAAGATGAGGCAGATTAGGCTTTACTCTGACTTTGCCCCCCATTGACAAAGTTGATAGTAAAGACTTGAGAGGACTTGTGCAATCTCAGGGCAAAGATTTCTTAAGATTTCTTACCTCTGAGAGCCCATTCTGTTGCCAGTCCACTTTGTCTGAAAGGAAAACTAGCAGATTGAAATCTCATGTAATACATCTTCTAAATGGTCTTAAATTCTGGTTTGAAATTCTCAGTCTGCCCATCTCTGCAGATTAGTGAAATTCAGTGAAAGTAGGAGCAGGCTTTATGAATCAAGAAGATACAAGCATCAAGAGCGAACGCTAAACCCATCTCACTAAGCAGATCAAGAATCTGAGTAATGTTTGCAGGATTGTTGCCAAGAACTGTCTCAGGGGTTCAGTTCTGGTGGTGGCATAAGGAGGCCCTGAATTAGAAAAGGTTGGTAAATAGTACAAAATCACCATGTTTGTCAGAACTGGCTAATAACAAACTCTTTTATTATACATTCTTGCCAGATATTACATTTAAAAATACCAAAATGAAAGAGGTCACGAGGCAGTAGGTAGGCTGCTGCCTCTCCATTTTTGAAATGGCATCTTGAGCTGGGTCCCATTTAACAATGCTTAGGGATTTTAAAGTGGGTCTTGACATTGCAGTTCTAATGTATAATAGTAAGAAACGTTGCCATATTATTCTTAAATGGGTTTTGAGGGAGGACAGGATTGTTGCCTACTGATTTTATTGCAGCTTCTCCTTGGAATTTTCCTTTTGCATTTGCCTAATAAGAATTAAAAAGAGATGCTTTTGTTTGGCATTTACTTTTGTGGTTTTGAGCAGACCAGACTCCACTAGTGCAAGAACAAGCCAGAGAAAGGGAAGTTGCCCCAAACGCACACACAGCCCAGATGAATGCTTATAGATCAGCTTGTTTGTTCTGATTTACCACATACCTTTTAAATTTTGCTCTGAATATTTTAGTGAGAAGACTCCCAGCATCTTGCACCATAACTACTCTGCATGCAGATGGCTGGATAGGGAACTGGTTGTTTTGTTTCTTGGTGGTTGCAAGGCTGAACTCCAAATGGACTTAAAAGCCTGTGTCTTCTTGACTGATGAGGCTCCTGAGATGTTTTGCATCGGTTCCAAGGAAAGGAAATCTTTTAGATCGTTTAAGTTCATTTAAGAGCAAATTGTGGTGTGTTTCAGAACTGACCTGAAAGTATTTATTGAATGGTTTGTTTGAAAAATTTCACAACATTCCTTAAATGACATAATTAACATGCTTTTTTCTTAATAATTAGCTCAGTTGCATTTTTTTCTGACAAAAATATTGAAGTCAGCTGAAGATGATTATTCTAATGTAGCTATGCAGCAATTAATATTACCTTGATTTGTTACAGTTAAGCCACTCAATCTATGAAAATATTTAGTTTAATTAAGTTCTCACAAGGATTATTTGGAGGCAAATACTTTGCATTTTTTAAAATATATTATCTGCATAAGAAAGTGTCTACCTTTATTCATAAAATGGCTTTGAGAAATAATTTAACAATAATTAGTTATTCTTGGGTGGATATGGACAAGGTAATTTACATGCTCTTTTTTCTTTTATTTTTTAATAAAGTATAAAGTAAAATTGAAGTTTCCAACTCATTTTGTAGTAAAGTTCATTTGATGTAGTTCAAGGGGTGTCTGAAATCCAAATCTGTGATGGGAGATGTCTAGAACTGGTTATTTTTATTGCTTGGCATTACAAGGCTATTTATGTAGTTCCAGCTGATAATTACTTTTTATGTTGTAAGAAAAGTTTTGAACAAGCAAGCATTGGGAAATCGAGGCAACTCACCTCTGTAAGGCAGCCAGCAGTCCCACCAGGAATGGCAACGGCAGCGGAGCAGCTGGGCTTGGTGGTGATTCTGCTACAACCCTGTGAGCAGAGACTGGCAGTGATTAATTACAACTGATACTATGTGAGCACTTTTCTGAGCCAGCTCAAGTTCCTGTCCCCCAATAACTGTCCCAAACAGCTCAGTGAGATTTGCCATCTGGGTCCTGCGAGCAGGCATGGATTCATTAGTATACACATCTCAATTGAGCTTACAGTCGCTACTTGGCTTTTATAGGCACTTTTATCGTATGTACATTGAAATATTCAGTATCCTAGAATGATATTTGTTATGTTTATTTTCAGATCTTCCAGCCAAATTCTTTTGGAGAAAGCAAAGGTACCGGTACTCTTATGTACTGGTTTTTGTGTTGTATTCCTGATAACACTGGCTGTGGGAACACAATCACATTTCCTAATAGTGCCATCTTATTAACCATAGACACTAAAGTTGCTGGCTGGCATTTCAGAATGGGTACACCACCTCAGAAATGCATTGCTTTTCAAGGATGGACCACAGTGTCCTGACTCTTTGTCAGTGGATGTGGGATGCAAGCTGTCAAAATAAGAATCTCTATAAATGAGTTAACAAGAGGTGATCAGGAACCATACCAGTAAATTGTACCATGCATATGCAAATATAAATAACCTTATTCCCTACAGTTCACTTTGTACTCAATGAAGAGTAAGAAGGAAACAATTTCTCTCTCTTTTTTTCCCATTTTTTCTACAAGCACCTGGGCTCCTGCTTTTAAATGCAACACTCTGTTTATTTAATTGGGTGACAGACAATTTTGTGCTATGCCTTGTAGCAGCCACAGAAAAGAACAGGCAATAAGGTACCCTGGCTCCCGTTGGTGAGATTGGCAGGGGTGTGCTGGATTGGGCCCTGCCAGGCTGTGGTTTTGCTTGTGGGATTTGTTAAGCACAGTCTTCTCCAGGGAGGTATGTGCAATCATACAGTATCTGTCTACCAGTTGGTCAGGTTTTTGCTTACCCTTTTTCTGGCCCTGTAAGAGTATTTGTTACAACAGCATGAAAGGAAAAAAAAAGAGTCAGTATGTTCTGTGTGTGGAGTTTTATCTGAGTAATTTCTCTCTGAGTGTAGCTATTTTCACCATCTTGGACCCAGTTTCGGGACTTGTGTCATTCTTATTCAGGCAGGGTTCCCTTGGCTACTTCACACGTCAACTGGACAGCACACGTGATTGAGCTGGAGCCTTTGACTTTTACTACAGTTGTTCACAGCAGCAGGAAAGCGGAGAGATTCAAACATTACCAGAGATCTATAGTTAAAAACGTGCCCTGCCTGGACTGCACAAGTGTTTGTGCAGTGCTTTGGAGCTTGGGTAGAGTCAGACCCCTACTCCCACTTGAGCAGTGGTGCAAAGGTCCCTCATAATACAAACCTCCAGGCTCTTTGTACTCTGGAGAGCTCGAAGGCTGCTCTCTCCTGTTTCCCACGCTAGGGAAGAAGGGACTTCCATCTGTAACAGGCCAGAGACAGACGCCAGCACAATGCGTAGGGAAAGCATTTTTTATGCAAATGAATACAGCAAATCATGCATCCCGACTCTCTAACAGATAATCCCTCTCAAGGTACAACTTCCTCTCATGCATCTGCTGGGAGAAGGCCTCTTTGCCCAACTGCCACCCCGTTGTCCTGGGATGTACGGTGTCACACAGTACTGAAATGGGATTATGCAGCTCTTTGTGTAAGTGATGTGCGCTAAAGCTGGTAGATGTGGGAAGGCTCGCGACTGACTGACTTGAGCAGCTTTTTCAGACAGCTTCATGCTGTTGGTGTTTTTTTTTCTCAGGTGTACCAAGTAATTTCCTGGGACTTTTCTTACAAGTTTCTGTAATTCTTCCTTTTCTCAAAAAAAAATTGGGAAAAAATGCATATTTTAGATATCTGTATATATATATATGTATGTGCATTTATATTTAAGCACACATCATATGTATGTTTTTGATGGACTTTAGGTTTTTTAACCTTATCTCTGTACACAGGTAGCTTGCTGTGTGGTTCTGGCAGCCAGTTCCTTGGGCACTGTTGCCTCAGTGAACTGTGTTTAGATAACTGAGGGGCAGGGCTTCTACACCCCATGCCTTAGATACACTGTGAGAGCTTTACTCCTCAGCATCCTTTACCTTTGCTCTCAAGGAGCACCGGACCAACAAAACACATAGCAAGTTTGAGAAAGTAGGCTGATATTCTCCAGTGTTTCCATTTTGCCATTAATTTTTACAGAAGTCAATTTTTCCTGTTAAGGGCAGGGGAAAGTTCAGATGTGGAAGCTTTGCTGCTCTAATGGCCTGGTGTACACAGGGGAAAACAAACAAAAGCTTCGTAAAAGAAGTTCTCTCTGATCAGTTCTTGATGTATGGAGGGAAGCACAGCTTCAGAAAAATTATGTGCAGAAGGTTTCTATGTAGCTGCCATTCAGATGGCATTTTGATAAATACCCAGATCTGAACACAGAGTGATGAAGTAGCAATTTTAAGATTACCTACTACTTGTTAGATGGGGTCAAGTGTCGTGGTTCTGGCCTTCTTTAAATTGGCTTTACATGTTTCAGATATTACGATGACTAATCGCTTCATATGAAACCAAAGTGCTCAGAAAATAACCATGCCCAAAGCTTCCGCACTGCAAAATCTCCAAATGCAGATTTCTCAAAGCCATGAAAGTAGAGCTTGAGAATGCTGTGGGTTAGCCAGCTGCAAAGGGAATTGAAAATTTCCAGAGGTACTTGGATGTCCTAAAACTTGAGCTAACAAATTGGCCTTTGCATCTAGGACTCTGAATCTGGGCTGAAACAGAGTTAGCACACCCTCAGAGAGGAACTGGAGCAACTTATGATCTGAGAGACTTCAGGAGGACTTTTAGGCTGTTGCCCTATTCCAAATCAGAATTGCCTATTCCTAAATAGCTGAACAGGAGTTGGACTTGATGATCGTTACGGTTCCCTTCCAACTCAGGATATTCTATGATTCTGTGGCACCCTGACAGACATTTTTCTAGCTTCTTTTTTAAGACTTTCACTGACCAACTACAGAACCTGTTCACATGATATGTTTCAGTGTCTTAATTACCATTAGAAAGTTTCACTAGGCTTTCTTGCTTGTTTTCATGATCCATATGCATTTGTAATTCTTTCCTTTCTACCTTCCTTTCTCAGGTCAACCTAGTTCATCTAGCTTTTTCTTGTAGGTGCTGGTGCATTCCATCTGTTGTCTTGACCTGCACACTAAATCTTAGTTTGAGCATGTCCACATCTAGTTATGTGTCTCAGAGCTTCATCTAAAAAACAAAAAGGCCATAGCAGGATCTGGGCTTTTTGTAAAGCACATTGACTGGTGAGTTGCACCAACACAGGAGTGCATAGTGGTGTGCTGTTCTCCATTAGCTGGCCATCAGAAAATAATTTGAAACTCAGTGGAGGACAGTACAGGGATGGCGATGGCCCATTCAGGAATAACTGAAAGGGACTTGAGATGGAAGTCGACTTGCAAATGGGATGGCTCACTTTGAAGAAAGTCTGCACATTTCTCTGAATGTGCAGAAATCCAAGAACTGAGTAAATCAGTAACATTTTCTGTTGAAAGGAGGCCTCTTGTTCCTCACCACAAAGACAAAGACTTCATCAAAATGTTGAAAGAATAAAAAGAGAACAGAGGTGATAACCAGGCAGACAAGATATTGGGGAACCTCTCTCATTCCTTAGGGCTCACTTTCATCTTTTCCACAACCATGGTTGCAAAAGTCGCACGTTTCCTGTCACTAATTCCTGTAGACTGCATGTCCTTAGTCCTAGAATGTGCTAAGAAACTTGTGGTTAGTTTGTGTCAGCTAGCCAAACGTGACCCGTGGCTGTGCCTACTCTACAAGGGATCTCCGTGCAGGTACATACAAAATCCATGGGGGCGGCGGGTGGCTGCCAGGAGATCGGCAGCCCGATGCAGACAGTACTGCCTGCTGCCTTTACACCAGCGTGAGTGAAAAGGGAATCCTGCGCTGTTCCCATTTCCCAGCTCGAACGCCTCCCTCCCCGCAGCGCCTGCAGCGGGCGCGAAGCTGCACCGGCGGCGGGCCGGCGGTGAGAGGGCGCGCGCTGAAGTGCCCCGAGCCAGCGGGGCGGAGCGGGGCGGCGAGGCCGGGCCGCAGCTGCGGGCAGCGGCACGGGTGGCTCGGCAGGTGGCACTCTTCCCTCTGCACAGCGTCGCCGTGAAGGAGAGGCTCGCGTCGCGGGCGGCACCGCTCTGCCTGACACGCCAGGGCAGGTTGCAGCCTGAAGTCAGATGCCTTGACCTCTTCTGATCGCTGGGGTTTGTTCGGTTGGGTTTAGTTGGGGGTTTTGCTGTTGTTGTTTATGGAGTCGTCCCTGATTCATGTACAAAAATAGTTTACCAAAGGTTCCTGAAATTTCAGCTCAGACACTCTGCCTGGTGAGGTGTCTGCCTATAGCTTTGGCTCTGTAAATGATTCCTCGCTCCTTGTTCAGGCAGTGTGATCCAAACAGAAGAGAGCTTTGACATCAGGCGCGACTGCCTTTCCAGGGCGGTGGCGATCCTGGTCTGTACGGCCGGAGCGTTTTGAGGTGCAGGTCCTCCTGTTCCTACAGACTGCGATCTGTGGTGCGCCCGCTCCGGACGGTTGTTCAGCCTGTTCACAGAGGGAATTTCCTGGTACCTTAGGCGACTACTTTTAACTTGAAGTCTAACATGAATGTACTCCACCTTTTTAATGAACCCTTTTCATCAGGGAACCTGTTCTGGGTGATTAAACGGTATCCTGTCCTGTTTTTTTTCCCTAAGATATGTATTAATCTAAGATATTAAAAGTTACATTAAAAAGGTCTCCCTAGCTCTGGGGAAAAATTACTGGTATCAGACATTCTCCAGCTCTAAACACCTCAGGGTCATTATGTGGGAACAAAAATTATGTACCATATGGCATGTCTGAAATACTCAGTAATTTGAAGAGAGTGTTTGTTGAAAACAAATTTTACAGCAAACCAGGATGTAAATTTTCTATAGCTTTGAAAAATCGCTGTGAAGGGAGTAAGAGGACAAAACACTGAAATGTATACCCTGCCCTGCTTCTTGGATGTAGGTTTATCAGTGAATGATTGTATTCTTTTCCTTGTACAAAAGCATTCATCAGACCTTTTCAGCTATAAACTATAATGATGATTAGCGTTTTGGTGTGGGCACCTGGAAGCATTATGTAAACACGACTGGGTTCACAGCCAGTGTTTCCCAGTGGGCATTTTCGTAATAGTACATTTCATCTGCCTCTAGAATTTTGCATCCCCTGCTTTCTGTGTCAGGAGAAAAATGGCCACATGCGAAGAGGTGAATAGCAATTCAGGGTTTCAGATGCAAGAAGGACACCTCATGTTCTTCACTGTCTCCATTTTGCAGCTGGAAGACAAAAGGGCAGAATGCAAATGATTGCCCAACATTCCATATGTGTGAAAGGATCAACTGGATCTTTTGATCATCAGTCCTGCACCATCAGTCACAAGGATGCCTTCCCTGCTGCACAGAACTCTTTCATACTCCCCTCAACACCTGGTTTGCTCCTTCCTGCCTAGACTAGAATAACATTCTTTGCAATATACCATTTACTCTTTCAAACTTACTACAGTGAGGCAAGTCCTAGTCCCTGCAGCCTGTGGAATTACTGTTGACAGATGTCCCAGTAAAATTGGTGTAGTTGCACTTTTTAGTAACTCATCATCCCAGTAACTTGGCTAACTAACATCCAACAGCCTCCCAGTTGACACACTGCTCTTGCTCTGTCTGCAAAGTCAGCTTTTGCAAAGCAAGGACACTGGGAACTACCTTGCTCAATCAGAGCACACTGCTGAGGCTCTTAGGAGTGACAGCTCCCCTGGGTCATCTGAAAGGTGCACACTTCTGGTAGGCTTTTCAACACAGCAGATCCCGGTACATCCTGACATCCTGATTTCCAGTGTGTATTGTCAGGCAGTTTTCAGGATCAGCAGTTAATCTGCCAGAATTGCCTGTTCTTTCTCTTTCTCTCTCTCTCTTTTTTTAAAAATTTTTTTATTTTCATTCTCTAGAGAATCCAGAGAGCCTAAAAAAGAGTAAGTGGCAAACCTAAATGAGGCTGCTGAGACCCGCACATTTGGTTGCACAGATCAGCCATCTGGTTTGCATGTTATACCTTCGCTCCTTGTTATACACTTATTATGGGAATATTTATTCTGTCAGTGACTAGCTGTTTGCTCTTAATATGCTTCCATCTGCATATAAATTTGTTAAACCACTCCCCTTAGGCATATGAACGTTTGGCTTTCCGTTTAAGGTGGCTATAACAATGCAATTAGATTTACCATATCATGATCAGGATGTTCAGCTCCTACATCCACTGCAGGATGTGTATGTGGAAGATACCTGAGAAAAGCAGTTTACACTAGTCCTCAGATGTGAAAAGGGGAACAGACTGAAGAGCTGGAATCTGGAAGAATTTTGGAGGTCTTAGAGGTAACAATATGGTGAAAATAATAGAATCATCAAATCAGACTGGTTTGGTTTGGAAAGGACCTCAAAGATCATCTAGTCCCAACCCACCTGCCATGGGCAGAGACACCCTCCACTAGCCCAGCTTGCCCAAAGCCCCATCCAACCTGGCCTTAAACACTGCCAGGGAGGGGGCAGACACAGCTTCTCTGGGCAGCCTGTGCCAGGGCCTCACCACCCTTGCAGTGGAGAACTTTGTCCTAATATCTAACCTAAATCTACCCTCTTTCAGTTTAAAGCCATTCCCCCTTGTCCTATCACTATATGCCTTTTTAAGCAGTCCCTCTCCACCTTGTCTGTAGGCCCCCTTTACGTGCTGGAAGGTTGCAATAGGGTCTACCCTGAGCCTTCTCTAAGTTAAACAACCCCAACTGTCTCAGTCTGTTCTTATAGGAGAGGTGCTCCTCTGATCACCTTTGTGGCCGTCCTCTGGACTGGCTCTAACAGCTCCATGTCTTCTACTGGAGACCTCAGAGCTGGACACAGTACTCCAGGTGGGGTCTTGAGCAGTAGAGGGGCAAAGTTATGTCCCTGTCCCTGCTGGTCATGCTTCTTATCATGCAGCCCAGGATACGGTTGGCTTTCTGGGCTGCAAGTACATTGCTGGGTCATGTTGTCCTGTTATTTCTCATCAACTAACAGCCCTGAGTCCTTCTCTTCAGGGCTGCTCTTAATCCATTCTCTGCCCAGCCTGTAGTTCTGCTGCTGGGGATTGCCCCAACTGTTGTGCAGGAGTTTGCTGAACTTCATGAACTTTGCATGGGCCCACCTCTCAAGCCTGCCAAGGTCCCTCTGGATGGCATCCCTTCCCTCCAGCGTATCGACTGCGCCACACAGCTTGGTGTTGTCAGAAAACTTGCTGAGGGTATGCTTGATCCTGCTGTCCATGTTGCTGACAAAGATGTTAAACAGTGCCAGTCACAGCCTCCAGAGGAACACCAAGTGTTTCTGGTCTCCACTTGGACATCAAGCCGTTGACCACAATTTTTTCTCTGAGTGCAACCATCCAGCCAATTCATTATCCATCAGGTGGTCCATTCATCAAGTCTATGCCTCTCCAATTTAGAGATGTCAAATGCTTTGCACAAGTCCAGGTAGATGACATTGGGTTGGTCCTCCCTTATCCATCAGTGCTGTAACCCTGTCATAGAATGCCACCAAATTTGTTAGGCACAATTTGCCCTTAGTGAAGCTCTGTTGGATGTCACTGATCACCTTCTTATTTTCCATGTGCCTGAGCATAGTCTCCAGGAGGATGCATGGTCTTGACAGGCACAGAGGTCAGACTGATCAGCCCATAGTACCCTGGGTCTTCCTTTTATCCCTTTTAAAAAGTGGGGGTTGTCTTTCCCCATTTCTAGTCAGTGGGAACTCCCACTTCATCTGTCAGTTACCTTAGGACTCATGGATGCATCTCATCAGGTCTTGTGGACATGTGCACCTTCAGGTTTGGTAGATATTCTCAAACCTGATCTTCTCCTACAATGCGTGGTTCTTCATTCTCCTAGTTCCTGTCTTTGTCTTCTTTGCCCTGGGCAGCATGACTCTTGCTGGTAAAGACTGAGGCAAAATAGCCATTGAGTGCCCCAGTTTTCTCCATATCCAGCATAATCAGGTCTTCTGTTTCCTTCCGGAAAGAGCTGATATTTTCCCTAGTCTTCCTTTTATCACTGACATACTTATAGAAGCTTTTCTTGTTGCCCTTGATGTCCCTGGCCAGATTTAATTCTATCATCCTCGTCTCCCCTGTCTGTCCTTCCTACACAGCCTGTATCCTTCTATCCCAACACTCCAGTCATAGGAGCCATCCCACCATGTCTCTGTGATGCCAACAAGATCACAGCCCTTCAGGCATGTGGATGTCTCCAGCTCCTTTTGTTTATTCCCTGTGCTAGGAGCCTTTGCACAGAGGCATTTCAGCTGGGCCTGGATGAAGCTGACTGAGTGGCTGACTGGCTGGAGTTCCTTTGTGCTGCATTTCAGGTGCTCTCTTGCTGACCTGTGACCCTTCTCCAGCTCTGGGCATCTATTAATGGCCCTGAGGAGGAGCCATAGATGCCTGTAAATATACGGGCAGTAGATTAATGTTAATGATAAAATGGCCCTGTTGCATGGTGTGTGCCACATACCTGACAGATTTGCCTTCATGGACACTCCCAGTGGGCTTTGAGGAGGGCTGTGTGAGGATAAGATGCCTCATGGTTCATCCTTCTGAGAGTGGCCTGAACAGGATCGAGTGGCACTTGAGAGTGGGAAAGACAGGTTCCAATGGCTGAATTATTTAAACTTTTGGGAATGGCTCAGTTGATGCATAATGCCAAAGAGGAAAGAGCAAAAAAATTAAAGATGGCTTGGGATTTGGGGGGGAAGGGATTGTCTGCTTTCTCCTGCTTTGGTTTTGTTTTCCCTGCAGAAAGTATTTCCTCACTAATTCTCTTGTGAAATTCTAACTGAATCCTAAGAGACAGGGCCAGATCCCCAGCAGTGTCCATTAGAGCACTTGGCACACTGTACCCCTTTTCTTGACTAGCCGGAACTTTCAGAAATCATGTCCTTTTGAAAATTAATTATATTCTCCTTCTCATGCTAATCAATATGGGTAGCATTTTGTGTACAGCAAGCGTTGTCCCAGGAGTATGGATGTTGTAAGAGCTTGCCAGAGACTGCCAGCTATCCCTGGGGAAATGACGTGTTCAGGCGTTTCTCACTTTAAGTAGTTTTTAGAGTAAACACTTTGCCTTGTCTTGCATATGAGTTATGACCTTAATGACTTCTGGTCCTGAGTTTCCTTTCTCAGTGTTTTCACTCCCCAGACTTCTCCTGACGATAATGCTACACAGTGTAGGGAATGAACCCGGGCTGCCTCTTACTCCTATGCATTGACCTGACATTTTGCCAATGCTCTATTATGCCGAGGTTTATATTGGAAATTAATGTCCCGAATCTCACATTGTGGGGCCCGAAACCCCATTCTTCATTCAGGGAGGCGTGTAGTAGACTGAAGAATTCTCAGTTATGGGGACAGAGACAGCCAGGCAGTAGGCTCACAGGCTCTTCAACGATGGATGGATGGAGGAAGCGCAAGGCGCAGTGCCTTGCTGGAGGGAGCTCAGATGAGCTACATCAGGCTTTGGCACACAATTCCAAGAGTTGTGACAAATGCAGCAACTCTGTTGATGCTTGTGGTGAAGGCATCTTATTTTCTCTGTGTAGCCCAACCTATGCAAAGAACTCTTGATGAACTTTGTCTGTTGAAAGTCAAAAGGATCATCCAGAGAATTACAGACATAACACTCTTTTTTCTCCTCTTTTTTTTTTCCCTCCCAAGAAGATGTTGATTAGAGTTGTGGCTTGTTTTTTCTGTTTGATTCATGGCTTCTCAGTGAGTATCTTGATATTATACAACATCCTGTCATTAACTGGTTCTCCAAAGGCTCCTCAGAACTGTTTTGCAATTCACTGCTACATTATAGGCTCACTGTTGGGACCAATGATTTAAGACATGTGCTTACAACTTAAAATGACTGTTCATAATGGGAAAGCAGGCAAAATTCTGGATATTTGAATATTTGAGAACGGTGTTATGAACAAGGTGCAAGAAGACACTGTGCAAAGGAAGGTGGTAGTTCTAGTTCTGCAGGTCTGGGGATACATTTGTTCCCACAGAGGTCAGCAGGAGTCCTTCTACAGGAATGTCTTCAAAACCTCAGAGCATGGTGCTTGGGGCAAAGTTCAGCAGCACCAGAAATACCTAGGCCATTTGTTCACAGCTTTTAGATAATTGATGCTTCACTGGAGAATATTGATAATGTTTTGTGTCTGTTTCAGCTCCTTGCAAAAATCTCTCTTTGATCTGCTGTATCCCTTCTTTAGCATCTTTCTTGCTTTGTGATTGCCATCATATCCATCCTCCATCCTTTTCTATTGCCAGATCCAAGACTGAGAGTGAGGTCGCAAACCTGACTTTATCTGGCTAACATCACCAGAGCCATTGGGGTGTCTCTGTGCTGTGCTCCTGTGTGATTCTGGTGTAGGAATCCGTAACGCAGACATCTAAGTTGGATTTGCATGGATCTGACATATCTGACAGAGCTTGTTCATTCCCTCTCCATGCTCTCAGTCACCACTGAGATCTACCTCATCCATCAGAAAACTTTCAACAAGAGTCCTTAACATTTTAACTCCACTGCAAATGATTTTATAGACATGGAGTCAGATTATTCACAGTGCAAAGTAATTTGTGGAGAATGTGCTATTTTAGAGACATAAAAAGTGATTGCAGAACAATTAGAAAGAATTTGCTGGCAGTTGGAAAAAACAGTTTGTGTGAAATTGACAGTAAAAATAATGTTTAAGTAGGCTGCCTTTTCTTTGGACACACGTACCTCAGCATAAGAATTTCATTTATAACACTTGATATAAATAGTGTGATAACACTTCACAGAGGCTCCACTTATCAGGGGAATTCCAACTTCTTACAGAGACCGAAGCACACTGGTTGTCATGCCATCCTTGTAAATATTTTATGCTGGCTTAAGACTCAAGGGCAGACGTCTATTTTTACTTTGTGTTTGTGAAGAAGTATGAACCTAAAAATCTTTTGGTATAAAACATTTAACAGCAGCAAACTCAGTTCAAAGCTGTCTCTGGCAACAGAAATTGTGATGCAGGTTTTTTTCTTAGTTTCTTTTTTATACTATATTTAACATTAGCTATACTTCTCTGCTAAACATGCCTGTAATTAACAGTTTTTCCAAACAACAACATCCGTTCAACAAAGTAGCTTGGAAGCCAGCATTCAGAAAGCACAGCCTACGTTTCCTCTTAAAGCAGCTGCCTTGCACCAACACCTTCAGCACTGACTTGCTTTTCTTCATCTTTTTTTTTTTTTTTTTTTAAAGCAGCTACAGCTTAGTATTACCCACCTGCCAAAATAACAAGACTTGCAGATGGGCAAAGACTGATGCACATCCTATACTGTCTGGTGTCCCAGCAAGCTTTCCTGGATATCTACTGGTTTTCCAAAGAAATTATGTCAAAATTCTATTTGGGACATAAACTGGGGTTCTTAAGACCATGCCACATGCTCTTTGTTAAAATAAGATTATTTGAGTGCTGAAGTCTTCTTCTGTGCAGATCCCAAGTGTAAATGCTGAGGTGCCTGAGCCACACTGCCTGCTAACACAGACTCCTCAGCCGTGTCCGTGCATACAGAAATGGGACAGAGAGATTCAGTCCTTCAGACACTTAAAAAATAAAATTATCCAGCATTAATATTTATTTTAGAATTCAGATTTCAATAACTTAATGCTCTTCTGTGTTTCCCTGGCAGAGCCTCAAAAGCCAGCCACGCTGCCAGCTTGAGTGGCCGCATCTACTTGTCGGCTTCTGCCCACATTAGGGCAGGGCTTGACTCGGCACTGCTTTGTGAGGCCAGCGTGTGACATCATTACTAATTAAGTTTGAATACAGAGCTATGTTTGAGAGCCAAAGGAAGTGCAGGAAGGAAGCTGAGTGTCAGTGAGTCATGTCATATGAATGCACGGCAAGCAGTTATTGATAACATACAGCCAAACCGCAGTGTTGATTTTGGAAGATTTGGCATGGGAACTAAAAGCAGCATCCTGACCTCAGTTGTGATTTGTTTGTATTTAGATTTCCAATAATGCTGTTTTGGTTTTTTAGAAGGATTGTTTCGGTTCAGATCCTCTGTCTTTATTTATCTCCCAGTTCTTGCGAGCATAGGGACCCTTAGGGGCTGGAGACCTTTAATCTGTGCGAACGAGGCATCAGCATTTTTCCAAAGACTGTCTCCCATTTTGTGTGCAAAGGAGAAATGTCTCTTTAGTAGCAGGCACCCTGCCTTGTAATTTCCGCTGTGTGAGCTTGGACATCTGTGTGATTATCCTCTGGGAACACTTGCAGCTTGACACACATGCATCTAGCCTAGCTATTTTTAATCACCGCTTTTCAAGTGTCTGCAGTGAGTTTGGTGACATGAATGGGAATACTGTTTTCCGAATCTGAGTCCATTGGTATTTGCTTTCTGTAGTCCCTCAACCCAACTGAAATCTCAAAGTATCATAAAGGTTAATCACTTCCAACTGTCCAGGAAACTTCATTATAAGGCTTGAAAGTATTACGGCGCCCACAGAATTCGAATGGAAAGCCTCATTTGAAGGTTGTAAGGAAGAGATCATTTCTGTGTTAAGTGTAGCCATACTTATGTCAGAACATAACATACAGGGAACCAGGTAGTCTGTAAGCTTTTTAAAAGTTATTTTAAAATTAAAATACGATCGTATATTTATTTTGGCTTAGTTTATAGGAGAGGTGATAGCTCTGTACCAGCAACAGTTACTATGAGAGTGGTTCATCTTGCTAGAGAATTATCATCATCTTACTCTCTGGGATGGAACTGATCCCAGACAACAGTCTTTTCCTTACCCACCCCTCTCTGTCACAGTTCCAGGGACTGTACCTTTGCTGCTTACCTTCCTGTGAGAAAAGCTTACGTACCACACCTCCCATTGCCCACGTGTGGAGTGATTGTAAAACAAGACCTGAGGAGTTTCATCTGACTCCTGTTGCCACCAGGGAAAGACACTTGAAAAAACACAGCACGGCATTTGGACTAGTGAAAAGTGTTTTAAGTGTAGCTACAGATGTTAAATTTGGGGATGGTATAAATGTCTCATTGTGTTACCTTATAATACAGGTTTATTTGAATCTGGTTATTTGCAGGTTGATAGAATAAGAGAGAGAGGCTTTAAGGGATTCCTGGAAATGATATACCTAAGGGATTTTTTTGACCACGGTGTAGGATCAGGTAGATCTATGTCACTTCTGAGAGATGCTTGTGTAATTTTGTAGACCTCTGATAATAAAGACCTCACAGTGTCACTGTGCAACCAACCAGTGCTTAACTATATTTTAACTTTAGAAAGATTATTCTTTAAAGTATAGTCCAAAGTTTTCCTGCATGTTAAATTAATTTCTTCTTACCCTCTTCAGATGTGGAAGAAAATACGTTATTTTCTTTATGGTATATGTTTGAAAACTGCTGTCTTGTTTCAGTCCACTCCTTTCTAAATTAACATTACTATTTCCACCAGCTTTTCCCTGCAATTCACGTTTTCTAGATCCATAATAATTTTTTGTTTCTCTCCTCTGGTCCATACTCTTTTTGACACACCAGATACTGACTGCTTCAGGTGAATGCAGTTCAACAGGAATCACGCTGAACTTCATGGAGCTCTATCTGACACTGGAGGCTGGTAACTCACAGAAGTCATTCCTCCAGATTCAGCAGAGCCACTGAGCCAAATGCTTCTCAGTGAGAGAAAGGAGTGCAGCCCTGCCTCTCACATCTGCCAAATGCTACTGCAGAGATCATTTTCCTCATCCATCACTCCAACCATATTCTTCCTGTGTTCCTCAAGCCATGCCTCTGTTTTGTGCTGTATCAAATCATAGAATCATAGAATGCATTAGGTTGGAAGGGACCTTTAAAGGTCACCTAGTTCACCGCCCCTGCAGTAAGCAGGAACATCTTCACTAGATCAGGTTGCTCAGAGCCCCATCAAGCCTGACCTGGAATATCTCCAGGGATGGGGCCTCCACTGCCTCTCTGGGCAAATACAAGGTCTTTATTTTCATTTGAAACTTCCTTACCAACTTGTTCCTTTCTTACCATATTCTCTTCTTCGCACACTCCCACACCTTCCATCTCTCCATTCCCAAATCACAAATTCCTAAATTTAAGGAAGTTCCATTGTTTTTTCTCTTACTTGCAGCCTCATGCTTTAGGAGAATTCTTCGTAAGCACCCAGGGCTCAGCGACAGTCTTCCTTTGAAAACCTTCTTAAATCTCTGTTTCTGAAAAACTCAGTGGGAGTGTGGTGACTTGTGCACTGCACAAAGTGGTGCTCCAACCCAGCACAGCTGTGGTGATTCTTTCTTCTCTCCTATTCACACACTGTTGTCTCACGTGTTTTCTGACAAGGAGAGCTTTTTGGAATACAGGGCCCCTTTTATGTGTCAAATGGGAAGCACTTCACACAATAGTTTTGCCTATGCTTAATGTGATGATACTCACAGTTCTAAATGCGCTAGAGAGGTATGGCCCTATGCATATGGCTGCTGTTCCTTGTGCGAGGAGCCAAGTATTTCAGAGACAACTCTTATATCCTCATGTATTTTTTCCAACCCATAGAATTTGCTTTAATAGTATTTCCACAGGAGAGCAAGGTGAGCCAAAGCCCGGTCATTACAGAGGTTTTTCCATGTAATTGAGTGGTTCAAGAAAATATTATAAAAGATTATCTTGGCAAAAGATGTAAATGTGAAGAGCAGCTGGTAATCCCATGAAGATCCTGCTCATCTATAAATTAATACACACCACTGGGGATACTGACAATTTGTCTTGGAAGTTAAATGCTTGAGAAGAGATTTTGGCACTCAATCAGCAAAAGATATAGCAGTCATAAAAGCAGAACTATATTTATGACATAGTACAATGGTTAATTGTTATGGGATATATTTATATTAATATGAAATTCAGCGTCTATTTCTGGGGTTTTTTTGTGTGTATGTAAAAATGGAATTACATTCCATTGGGAGAGAGAGAAAACTTCCTTTGTTATCTTATCAGAAGAACATAGCTCCTACCGTAGGAGCTCAATAAAACATTTTTGCAATTTTTCATGGTTTTCATTGAACAAATGTTTTTCTCAGAGCCTTCCTCCTCCACTGCCTTAGTTTTACAGCATAATGAAAACAAGATGCAGCAAACTGTAACTGAGCTAGGATCAGAGGAGCAGTTTTGGAGGGTAATAGCTGAATACATAGCTTAACAGTTACATAACTGGAAGGCCAGGAGACATAAATGTTCCTCATTTATATATGCATGTAGATGTAAAGTATGATTGCTAAACATGCCATTGATGGCATATGTGTGTGTGTAGATAAATAGAGCAGATAATCTGACACCTAGATAACAAAACTTGGTTTATGTAGTTAAATTAAGTGGAGGTTTGTTGGATGTAGCTAGTGTGAAGGAACTATAAGCAGAACATGAGTGCATTGAGCTAAAGGTCCCAAACTTGTTTTCTCTGTGACCATCAGCAGTGACAGATGCCACCAGTGGCAAGCAATGCTCCTTCCAGGCTTCCTGAGCCTGGAGAGTTGTAAGTCCAACATTTTTTCTGGACATTACTTCAGCGCAGGTGGAACGAGTTCTGTTGGAAGCTGTCCAGGGCTGCTGGCAGCCTGTGCCATCCTGCTGCAACACAGCACCACCAAGGGCAGGGTGTGTGTGGCCTGGCACTGCACACGAGCGTCACAAGCACCCTGTTCTGCAGTGTGCCTCGCTGGGACTGCGTGAGTCAGCTCTGCAGCCTGCCTTGATGCAGTCACAAGCCTGTGGCTAGAGGCTTGTGACACTAGTCACCACTCTTGGGCCTGTACTGGTAGAACAAGGGGCAATGGTTTTACACTAAAATAAGGTGGATTAAGACTGGACATAAGGAAGACATTTTTTTGATGAGGGGGCTGAAACACTAGAACAAGTTGCCCAGAAAAGGGGTGGATGCGCCATTCCTGGAAACATCCAAGATCAGGTTAAATGGGGCTCTGAGCAACCTGATCTAGTTGAAGATGTCCTTGCCCATGGCAGGGGGGTTGGAACTTTTAGATGACCTTTGAAGGTCCCTTCCAACCCAACCACTCTGATTCTATGGTAATGCACCCCAAGACTGTTGAATCTTCACACGTGTACAGTAGGATTGATGTTGCCTATTTACTGATATGTGGCATATAATGCCTGTATACATGTTTCTATCCAGGGACTGCCAAACAAAAGTGAGGTAGCGTTATGTGTTATGAATCTCTTCCAGATTAATACTCATCTCTGCATTTTCTTCCTCACTTCTTTCTGGTGTATGTTCCTTTCCCCAAGGAGACCTGCCCCTCACCACCTATCTGCTGCAGATGCCATCTCTTTAGGTTAGGAAAACTACCTTCAGCACTGAAGTAGGACCTAGTGGAATAACTCTTAAAAGCACTACCAAAGTCAAAGTGCTCTGTATTTCCTATCTCACCTGTCTTCATGTCCAGGCTTTTTCTTTTATGCTCTCTTGTTTGGGTGATGATAGTTTGTTTATTTTAGATATACTTTCTCTTATTTTTGTGCAGTTAAGTTTTAAGATATTTTTAAATTTTGGTGCGTTTGGCCCCTTTTTCTGTAGAAGTTTTTTTTTTAAATTATTGTTCTTTTTAGATAAACAACCTCTCTGACTGTTCAGGCTTTGTACCCAGGAAAGGAAAGGAGTACCAGAGGGAACTCTGTAGTTATCTCTTAAGTAGATCCTTTCTTTTATGCCCCAGATCCCAGGTGGTGACTCTAGATACGGGCTGAATTGTGATCCAGACTGTGACTGAATCCTTCCTGATCGAAGGCAAAGATGGTTCTGATTGCAGACCTGCACCTCAGCAACCATGCTCCAGCCTTGGGAAGAAGGGAAGTGACAGCCTTGATTTCACTCTTTCCCTCCTTTGGTATCTAGAGGCATTTCCAGCAGAGGCAATCCATCCAGTACCTGAGAGGAATATCACCTATCCCTGTATCTGCTGTTCAGTACAAATAGCCTGTGGCCTTTCTAGAGTTATGGGAATCATCCTGTGGAAGCCCTCCTGAGGTCTTTTAGGCCAGATTGATATGCTGCATCTGCCTGCTCTGACCTATAGAGCGATGCTGATGGATTAGACTCTATGTCTGTTAGTTCATTTGCTTTAGCAGGCACTGGCTTAAATGCAGCTTCTGCAATGTGTAATGACAGATGCTGCCAAATGTGACTCATATTTTCTCTTCCTTCCCCTCTACAGCAGCCTCTCCAATTGCTGCTGCAACTTCTCAGCGTGAGGAGCAATCTTATTTCTTAATAAACAAACAAACAAATTGGCAAGAACTCCAGACATCTAAATGTTTTGGATAATGGCTGTGCTCATTAGTGTTTCTCCAGTAGAGAATAGAAAATTCCCAAACCATGCTGTCTGGGGCAGAATTCATACCCTATGAAATTGTATGGCTCTGGAGAAGATGGAAGAGACTACCTCTCCAAGGATAAAGACCTTCACTTCCACATTTGCCCTCTCAGCTAGAATGACACACTATAACAACTATAGTTTATTGCTTTCCTTTTTTCTAAAGAAAGACTGCAGTGATAAGTCTGCTCTATGGGATCCCTAGTATGGGATGTACACTCTTGTCTCTTGGACGAGGCGTTGAGAAACTTATACAGCTGCCATGGCCACAGACTCTTTACCTGCATTTACTGTCTTTAGCTTAGCCTCTTTGAAGGTGCACTGGAAAGATGAAGAATCCATTTCTTTGCCATATTTTTCTTCCTGAGGATGATGAGGCCCTGGCACAGGTTGCCCAGAGAAGCTGTGGCTGCCCCCTCCCAGTTGTTTTTCAAGGCCAGGTTGGATGGGGCTTTGGGCAACCTGGTTTAGTGGAGGGTGTCCCTGCCCATGACAGGAAGTTTGAACTAGGTGATCTTTAAAGGTCACTTACAACCCAAACCATTACAGGATTCCTTTTTCCCTTCCTCTGGAGGAGCAAGGCTGTTTTCCTCTGCCTCATCTGGTATTACGCTGCTCAAATGGATTAGATCTTAAGTAATTTCAGAATTATGAAGGGGGAGTCTAAGTCTCTGTTCCAGTCACCAGCAAGGAACAAGGTTGGAAATCCTGTCCAGTCCTTCCCTGTCATCCAGAGCCCTCATGCAGTTCTTCTCTGGAGGGTTTCAGAACCCACCATAACAGCCTTCAGGCAAGCTTGGTGTTGTCTGTTTGGAGGAAATGTGAATGTATCTGTGCAGTACAATGCCCTTCAAAAGGCTCTTCTTTACCCCAGTAAGGGTGGAAATGACACTACTCCATGTCTTTGAAAGTTGTATCCAACAAGAACTACTCATTTTGCCACCATCTGCTTGTTTCTCAACAGCTCTGGAAGCACAAGTAGGTGAGCTAAACTGTCTCAGACTAGCAGGAGACTGGTGGAAAGTCCAAGATGACATTCTGAATTTGCTTTGGATGCATGAGAAATAACAGGAAATACCAACTCTTTTGCTCCAGAGCCAGACTGTTTCCAGGCTCTCTGTTCCTTTGGTTTCCATGGGGCCACCTTTCTTCGCAACCTCCTTCTTCCTAGAGAACTCAGAAAGCTAGAGTAAGACGGTATGAATTTGATTAAGGTATCCTGGCATGGTCCCATAAAATTCAGGTTGGCAACTGCACCCAAATTATTTCCCTCTGCATCTTATCTGCCAAGCACGAAAAGCAGCTGGAAAGACAATTTGACCAGAGCTGGGGTGTGATTTTTGAGTGGAGACCATAAATCTAAAAGCAGTCCTTTTAAAGAACATTTGGGTTGGTTTTTTTTTAATTATTTTTCTTTCCCAGTTATGTTTGCCTACATGGCCTCCTCTTTGTCTTGTCATCATTAAAGCTCTGTTAGACTTTTTTTTACAAATTACCCATCCCAAAAAATCAAACAGGGGCTGGAGAGGTAAGTCTGGGGAAGAAAGCAGTAATTCAGGATCTCTTGTACTTTCAGTCACTAGCTGGATTTCCTCATTGCTCATCCCAGCACATGAAGCCCTCCTGAGCTAGCTGCTGTGGTCCATGAGTCCTGGTCACTCCCAAACTAATGCGAGAGCAACTGGGGGAATTTACTTGCAGACTGGTGCACTGTTAGGACTTGAGATCTGTTATCTGTTGGCAGGTTTGTCTGTTTCTGCAGTCGCTTTTGGCTCTATTTCCATCCTGGAGCGATTTTAAATATTCCTTTTCAAAAGCTGGCATTGCTGATACCTGAACAGAGTACATTTTGTAGCACTTGATTTGATTTCTGTACTTAAGGTTGTTTTCTTTCCTCTCAAAGGGTTGTACTCAACTGCTGATAAAATTCCTTTTCCACAATCTTTGATTAATAAATAACATGGGCTGAGCTGCCCCAGGAGGAGGTGATTCAGAGCAAAGTACTGCATTTTAATACGAAGCACAGTGAATCTATTTGCACGGAATTACGGGAGAAGAGCGTGCCTCAGAGTAACCACATTCTTGAAATACACTCTTCTGCTTCTACTAGTTTGATCTGCAGCCTTGCTGATTCTAATTTCATGTAGGCTTAAGGTGACCTGTTTCTCAATGTTCAGACACCCTTCCTGTGTACGACACTGTCTGAATGCAAAGTTGCATTGCCGGTGATGATGACTCAGTAGCGTAGTGTTACAGGTTTTCTCATCGGTGGCAGAGGCATGGCGTTGTTTAGCTGGCTTTAAAGAGAATCTGTGTGTGAAGTGAAAGGTATAGAAATTAGAGATGTTGCCAAAAAAAGAAATTAATTAAAATGAACAAAGAAGTAGGTCAAACTTTGGCCTAACTGTGTTCAAGTTGTTTCTTTCTGAATGCGAAGAGCAGAGAAAATAGGCAGATGGGAGTACAGAAAAGGGAAATAAGCCAAAGTGATTAGCCTGGTGACCTTCCCTTATTTCTGGTGGGTTTTGTATGCATGTGCACTGTGCCATTGTTTTTGATGAATAAAATTAACATATTAAATTTATATCCTAAAAGAAACCTAAATTCAGTAGTTCGCTCAGTACTACGATTCCAATTTAAGGTGCAAGTTTTAACTTTGGAAGTTATTTGTGGTACTTACTTTGTATATTTTGCATATTTATGTGTTCAGATCGAAGACACACAGAAAGAGAATAGTAGTTTTCTGAAATAGCATTAGGACTAATTAAGAAAAGAAAATAGCTCAGAACAATAGCATTCTCCTGGGGTTTTGTTCCTATGCCATTTTTAAACAATTGAACACTGAGCCACTCAGTAACAGATTAGCTTATTCATCAGCTTTCTAAGAGCTAAATTTCAATGGATTTCTTCCCTTTCTTATATTCTTTCAAATGATTTATATAAAGGAAGGTTTTCAGTATGTTGGTAAGGGTTTCCCAAGAAGTTTCCAACTAATGCTTAGTTAAACAAATTGGATAGAAATTTATACTGTAATTAGTTTGATGAGTGGATTGTGTGGCACAGCCCAGATTATGTATGAGTTTTCTACTAAGGGAAGTAAAGAAAAGAAAAATGAAGGCAAAGAAAATTAAGGCGTTTTACTCATGGCTGTTATTTATTACTTTAAAATGTAAGTATAATTAATGATAACTTTAAAGTTTGGGGGTTTTTTTTCTAGTGTTTTCTGGTGTTACATTCTACTCCTCTGAATGTTTGCTAGGCATTTTTGAGGGCGTAAGACTTGTTATGCAGATGAGATTCAGTGGATTTTTTTAGAGTGTCCAGAAACAGAAATTTCAGAGAAGAGCTTCCACACTCAGATGGCTTGGTGAGTAGGCTTTGAGGGAGTAAGCTGCTAACAGTACGGGTCTCACCCTTCGTCATGAGAACTTGGCTCCTGTGTGGAAATAGGTTTATTCAAGTAATTTCATTTACAAAATGCAGTAGCTTGAAAAATAGTAAATCCGGATATTTCTGATATCCAAAAAGGGGGATGAGCTCTTTTGCCTGTTGCTAGGCTCTTGCTCTCAAAACTTCCTGCAGGAATGTATGCCATGGTATAATTTCCTGTTTTGTGAAAAATTTGTTTCATATTATCATTTTAAAATCCATGTTTGTGGACATCCTTGTTCTAGAGTTACCAGTTAAGTTAAGACAGAGTCCTTGATATACAGTGTATTGCTTATGCACTCTCAAACATCTGCCATTCTGCTAATTTTCTTCCTGGGAGTGATCATTCCTTTCTTTTCATGCTCTCTCCATAATTTTTGGCAACTCTCAGTGGTCCCTCTGTGAACCCTCTCCAAGACTGTGATTCTGCATTCGGGAGAAGATAACCAATGCTTCCACAATGTCCTACATGACACCACACACTAATTCACAGCAAAACCTTGACCTCAGTAAAGCATTTGACACCATCACAGCATCCTCGTGACTAAACTGAGGAAGTGTGGTCTGGAAGGTCGAGCAGTGAGGTGGATTGGGAGCTGGTTGAGGGGAAGAAGCCAGCGAGTTTTGTTCAATGGGACAGAGTCTGGCTGGAGGTCTGTATCTAGTGGAGTCCCTCAGGGGTCAGTACTGGGACCTGTGCTGTTCAGTATATTCACTGATGACCTGGATGAGGGAATAGAGAGAACAGTCAGCAAGTTTGCTGATGACACAAAACTGTGAGGGGTGGCTGGCTCACCAGAGGGCTGTGCTGCCATTCAGCAAGACTCAGACAGGCTGGAGAGCTGGGTGGGGAGAAGTTTAATGAGATTTAACAAGAGCAAGTGTAGGGTCTTGCATTTAGAGAAGAACAACACCAGGTACCAGTATAGGTTGGGGACTGGCCTGTGGGAGAGCAGCGTAGGTGAGAGGGACCTGGGGGTCCTGGTGGGCAGCAGGCCAATGGCGTCCTGGGGTGTATTAGAAGGGGGGTGATTAGTAGGTCAAGAGAGGTCCTTCTCCTCCTCTACTCTGCCCTGGTGAGACTGCACCTGTCCAGTTCTGGGCCCCTCAGTTCAAGAAGGACAGGGAACTCCTTGAAAGAGTCCAGCGCAGGGCCACCAAGATGATTAAAGGTATGGAACACCTTCCTTATGAGGAAAGGCTGAGGGAGCTGGGCCTCTTTAGCTTGGAGGAGACCGAGGGGTGACCTTATTAATGTTTATAAATATGGAAAGGGTGAGAGTCAGGAGGATGGAGTCAGGCTCTTCTCAGTGATGGCCAGAGATAGGACAAGGGGCAACGGGTGCAAGCTGGAGCACAGGAAGTTCCACGTGAATATAAGGAGGAACTTTTTCACTGTGAGGGTGACAGAGCCCTGGGACAGGCTGCCCAGAGAGGTTGTGGAGTCTCCTTCTCTGGAGACATTCAAAACCCATCAGGACACATTCCTGTATGATTTAGTCTAGGTGATCCTGCTCTGGTAGGGGGTTGGACTAAATGATCTTTTGAGGTCACTTCCAACTCCTGATGTTCTGTGATTCTGTGAAGACATCACCATTTTATCAGTGGTGTTCTCCTTTCAAGCCCGTCTGTGTCCTACCTTCTCATGGGCTTCTTTTGGCTTGAGTAAGCCAGAAAGGACAATACTATTGAGCTATCTTAGTGACATACTGTTCCATTTCTCCAGGAGACAAACATACCTTCTTCTTCCTGGAGCTGTCCCAGCTGCAAATATTTCCCTATCCTCTACTTCACTGCCTTGCAACTTGCTAGTTCCCTGGGTCTTGGTTTCAAGCTGCTCATTTAAGGTGCTGTGACCTGTTCCAGTTGGATTACCTGAAACAGTTTTGACAGGTGTTGGAGAACTCGCTGCCTTTTCACTAGCAGAGGAGATGGAGGTGCCCATGAAAACCCTTCCAACAGCAAATCCTGGGGGCATGGAGGGGAGGAGTACTGACATGTGTGAGGAAGGCAGAGTCTCTCGGGGATAGTAGCTGAACAGCAGGGGCCAGGAACCTGCCTCACAACCAGCAGAGAATGCAGAACAACATATATAGGTCATTAACTGGCCTGTATTATATTATTATGCATCACAAGGAATCACCTTGTATTTCTCAATACCTTTTCTGTCAGTTCCTCTGTAATTCACCTGTTGAGCGCTCAGTAAATGTGTTCCTAAGGGCTACCTCTGCCACGTTAATCAAATCCCAAATTTCAGCCCATTGGAAATATAAGTGTTTTGAAAAACTTAGGCAAACATCTACTGTCTCCTTGGAGGCAGCTTTGATACCAGACATATGTTTTTCACCAAGATATATTTACACTGAAGAAAGCAACTTGGCATCAGCAGCTTTGTCTATTAGCATCTACTTCCAAATAGACTTCTAGATTATTCACACCTCAGATGAGGCTGTTGAGTGGTTTTGTTGTTTGCTTCAAATTTTTCACATTTATTAGGTACCTTCCCTAAACCTTGGCACTGCAGAGAGGTCTGACAGTACCACAGCAGTCATTCGCAGGACTGGTCAGCTGGACAAGGCAAATGCTGCACACCTGCAGTTCTGTGGAAAATGTTGGTTCTACAAAATGCCTGTGTTGATTTCTTTCAGTTTTCACATGTAAGAAGTATTCAAAAATTTATTCTGTGAGATGTCTGATACCCCCGTGTAGAATGCCCGGGTTGGCTGTAAACGTTTGCATTGTAGACAAAATTAATCCCAACGTATGATTAAACTCAAAGTTTGCTTTGTTCCATGTGCCAAAATCTAGCATCTTGGTGGCTAGGAATATCAAAACATTTATTTTCTGTTAAATATGAAAATGAATCACATGTTGCCAACATTGTTTTGTTTTCCTTTTTTGGGGGGCTTTGTATTCTTTTGGTTGCTCATTATTTATGGCGAAAACGTTGCAATGCAAAGCCTGATTTTCTCTAACTCCTCGTTTTCATTTACCCTATTCTGTTCTTGAACTGAGTTTCTTCTGTGGAACTTCTTTAGCCACTGCTGAGAGCTCTCACGTTCTGTAACCATCATGCCCCTGGGGATAAAAGCATCCAGGATACCAGGAGATGCCTTTTTGAAGTACAGAGTTTTTCAGGTGACTTGCACTTTATGTTCCTAGCCCACTTTAAAATTGTCTGTTTAATTAGCCACTCACAAACAGTGTTTCTCGTTACACCTAATATCCCTTCTCCAAAATAAAGAATGAAAAATCTTATTATCTGCAATGATGAGGCTTTCCTCCCACAACCCCCTCACTGAAATGAACGACAGTAAATAAATTTAAGCAGTAAATAGCCCTGACAACTTAACCTGTTTTGTTAATTCCAATTGTATTTATGTCTCCTCTGGCATGAATAATGTCTTCCAAAGTGTTGCTGCATCAGTATTGCATTTGTAGAACTTCTCCAGCAGAGCTAATTGATTCTGAAATGCTAAGTGTTACTGGTTTACTAATTGTTTCCTCTGCAAAACCATTAAGGTAGCCGTGCTTTTTATTACTACCATGTCAGCATCTCAGAACAAATTGAGGAGACTCTCAGGGGTAAAATATTTATCTGCATAATATAGGCTGTTAGATAAATGCAGTGATGAGGATAGTGCAGTTAAATACCTAATCTCTAATTAGGTTCTCTCTGAAAATGAGAAGTACATGAAAGTGTGAACATTAAGGTGTAAGCTTAATGCTCGTGGTTACTAATACTAAATAAGCTTTCTGACAAGGCAAGATCATTAGACTCGACCTTTCTCTTTGGCTTCCTAGAAGCAACTTAAAGAGAAACAACAGACTGGTCTTCTCAGGAAAAGAGTTTCATTTTTTCTAAGTGTAATTTTACCTTCAAAGTATATAAATCATAATAATAAAATATATCTATTTCTTAGACACAGTATGTTTAATGTCCCTTGTTCTAGAAGTTAACATTATGCTTGCTTTATAACATCTCCAGGGTAATAATATATATATAAAAAATTAACTTTGAAAACATCCTAAAAAAAAGAAATCCCACATTGCTAATGTCTCAGAAGAACAGTTGATGTTCAATTACCCAATTTATAAATCTTTGAAAATAACACCTTCCATGGATAACTGATCTTTATTACCCTGCTAACACTAACTATGCAGTGTTCCTGTATTAAACTAGGATATGCTTGTTTCATCCTTAATCCCAGATTGTAACGTGTGGCACAGAAACAAACCCAACCTTTCAGTTCAGTACCTGCAAAATGCAACTGATTCCTGTTGCATTGGTGTAAAAATATCTTAGGCAACTGCTACCAGAGTTAAAGTGGCACTGTTTAACAACTCCTGGCTTGTAGAGTCTTTCTGTATTGACCTTTTCCTTCACATTTCCTAGTTTTTACTTGTAACACCAGAAGAACAAGGTCTGTAATTGTAATTAAATCAATCTGACAATGAGTCACACTCTGGCAGCTAAAGAGGAATCAAGAGAAAAATAATCTAATCTTAAACATGAATGGTATTTGCTTGAGGGAAGGGAGGAAGGGAGGGTGTATGTAATTTTTTTTAAAGGGGGAATGTAAAACCTGCCAGGAATTCATTACATTTTTTTTCTTAAAAATCTTTTGCTTTACGATCTAGAATGGCTGCTGAAACAGAGTATCCTGGAAAATTTGTTCCTTGGTGTTTAAATCACCTGTAAATACATATTTCCTTGTGTATGCAAGTTGACAAGTTTCACTTCTTACTTAGAAGCATTGTTAGAAGCAGAACAAATGGCAGGCAAAAGACCACCTATCTTTTTTTGCATCCATTATCCGCTGGCATCAGTTCAGAAACTGTAAGCACCTGTAGTAGGCACCTGAGCATCCTGTACAGGTGATTGCTACAGTTCTTGAGAGCCATCCATACAACTGTGCAGCCTCTCTCCTGCCAGAGACATCTGAAACTGGCTGGTATGAAAGTCTGAGCTCTGGGGCTTTTTGAGCTCCTCATCCTCTCTGGAGCTCATATGTGTGCCTATGCTTTTAATCCTCCATGCACTTGAGATCCAAGCTTAGATTACACTTTTGAGAGTAGGCACCCAGCTGAGCAATGCTGTTCCCTTGAAGTTGAAGATGTCTTCACTGTAGCATTGAGAATGAAAGTCTCAATGGGGCTGTAATATCTTTGAGGCATGGATTGTCTTTTCATCATATACATATGCATAGGTTTTCACCCAGGTTTTCCCATATTGCATGTTCCCATATGAAAGTGATCTAATTCCTGATTGCATCCTGAACACGTGGCATTTTGTAACATAAATACTAAAAAATAACACTATATTAGGGGTTAGTTCCTCTCTTGACACACTGCTGTCTTGAATTGGTGCTTTAAGCTCAGTGGGAAAAGCTCTTGATAGGTGCTCAAAACCACTGTGAGTACCAAAAAGCTGTCAGGTAGTGTACTGCAAAATGGCAACACAGGATCAAAAGATCTAAGACTTTTGGCAGTGAGAGAGGTGGGTACATTCTGGTAGCAGATATGGAACAACCCTTGTGTAGAAGGTGATTTGAGTCTCTTTTCCTTTTCTCCAGAACAGTTTAAGATAAAAGTCATCCCAGAATTGTCATTTGTCTGACTATTTACTGAAATCAAAGTGTTAGGTTTGCCTAAGATTAGATTTTAACATATTAGATTTGGTGTAGAGTGAATGTTAATATTGCAATATGCAGTAGAGAAAATGCAGCAAGAAATCAAACTTTTCTATAAAGAGCTTCAAGAATGTTTAGCACAAAGACCAGAAGAACTCCAGGTAGTGTATCATGGTAATAGATATGTCCATTGCTGCCTGATTTGGCTTGAATTTGGAATGAAGGGTTACTAAAATTTTTAAATTTAAAAAAATGTCATTGACATAATGATAGTTCTTTAAACTCACTGTCAAATTAATTTATAGGTAAGACCTCTCCTCCCTTCTTAAATCATCTGCCCAGAATTACATATTCTCATTCTTTAATCATGTATATGATAAGGAGGCTTGGCACAGTGCATGAATACTTGATGAGCTAAAATATGCTGCCACAAAGTATGTCCTTGTCTTCTGCTGTTGTATTTCGTTTAGTGTAAAGGCTTGGCTATTTAAATTAATGTTTTAATTGAATGTTTCTTCTTTTTGTCAGCGGTAAAATAGTGATAGGTATTTCTAGTGACAGATGGGTTTAAAGGCAACCTGCATATGAAAAAGCAAGTGGTCATGAAGTCACAGATATTGCTGTAAGGGATGCCACATTTGAACTTAAATAACAAGCAGATCAAAATTCCAGACATTCTATAATTAATTCACAGCAGATCTTAGCAGCTCATAGTAAGTTTTTACATGTCTAATGGTCTCCTTCAAGCTCTCATGAATGTAGTAGGTCCTAGATTAAGTCAAGACCTGGTCACCAGTCCTGAGGTACAGCTAACCCTTGCAGAAGGACCTCAAAGTTTTTCCATCAGCTGTCAAGTGGCCAGTAGCCTTTGAAAACACAGTTTAATGAAACTCCATGCTTCTGTCGCTAAACAGCTTCTCATAAGTCTTGAAAGATCCTGTCCTACTGCACCTACAGTATGGACATGTCCTCAGCTACATGTCACCATGAATTAGAGTGCAGAAAGCAGAAGGATTCTAGTGTGGCATATCTCGTGTCATGCCATTACCTCATGAAGTACAAAAGGATTGCTCCAACGGAGTCTTGTAAGAAATCTGCCTAGGTCATACCGCAGCTGAGAATCTAGTTGCTAAAACCTGCTCTGATAATCCACTGCTAATGCATCTGTGGTCTGCCACTCTTCTAGTAGAGCTGTCTTCCAGGCTTTTTCTTGGAAAATCCTATTGCAGAGTGAATTGGGTGTATTACATTTTTATATTTTTAATGCTTATTCTGTTTATTATTTACTCTTTGGAGAGCTACCTACGGTTGTGGTAGACTTTCTTCCACTTTCTTGGTTTAAGTGGCAAAGGGAAGCACGTTTTGATGCTCTTTTCTGCCACCTACCATAGAAGCATACTAATGCTCAGGCAATTTAATCACTCACACTTGTACTTGTTTCACATGATTGTCTCCAGAACTGTGGCTACATCCAAACTGCTCTGCAGAAATCTGATATATTCAGATGGAGTTTCTGGAGGGAAGCCTTTATCCCATCTGTGTGTGTCCAGGCACCACCGACAACAATTGTTCCCTGTATAGATTGAAGGTCCCCAAAGAGCAGGAGCTGGTTATCTTACAGGCTTAAATTTTGGAGGGCCCACCATAACCCTCCTAGTAATATAACAAAACATACATATATACTCAAATCAAGCTGTGTAGGTAGAGAGGGGCATCTCAGCATCCAGTTTTCCACCAGCTGGGATCACCAAGGTTTTTGACAGATGTGTATTTTGACATTAGTCCAGAGTCCCAGCCAGAGGACATAGGGAGCTGAGATTCATTTCTTGCATTAATCAGTAGTTTTTACCCACTGAGAGGCTCTTTTTGAATGTTTCCCATTTTAATTCCTCCTGGAACATTAGAATACGCCAATTAGGAAATGCATTTAAAAATCGGAATAACAATAGCTGCTTCCTGAGTCCAGGTGCTCTGTTGTGACTTGGTATTATTTTTAGTCTTTATGGCTGAGTGGCTACAACTATGCAAAGTATAGATGCAGATCAGTAGGTGCATCCTTTACTGTTGGGGTTTTTTAAATTTCATTTTCAGAGTCGACAGCAATAACTTTCACTTTAAAAGTTTATTCTTGTTGGACCTGACTTTCAGTTTGTATAAATCAGACCTACCTTGATTTAAGACCAGTTGAAGCAATGGTGGTTTTTTTCAAATCAGTGCTCCTCAAAAGATGAATAGTGTCTTAAATCCAACTGTAAAAACAAATTTCAAGCAGTGGCCATTAACTTGAATTATGGATCAGAAAAAAGAGAAGGATGGTATTTGTCTCACGATGACTAAGGACAACAGGATATACAAGGGGATAGAAAAATCTTCATTAATTCTGTCAGCGCTTAGTCGTGGCCCATGATATGCATGTGAGTGGTATAAAAGTTATGCAACAAATATTGTTATAAATGTTAGACAATGCTACAAAATATTTCTTCTTATTTCAATTGTCTGAAACTTGCCTAATGCTAGTTTTCTTGGGGAATTATATCATCTTCAGTTCAGTTCAGAGATTGTACTGAGCTACACAGAACAGTAACACTCTGAGAAGATTGTGGAGCTCCTAGGAAGGCTAAAGCCCTCTAGGAAGGCTAAAGCCCTCTTGGAAACGAAGCTGGCAAGGGACATAAAGGATAATAAAAAGGGTTTTTTTAGATACTTGAATAGCAAAAGGATGACCAGGGATAATATAGGTCCCTTGATGAATGAGGAGGGTGTCCTGGTAACGGGGGATACTGAGAAGGTGGAGATACTGAATGCCTTCTTTGCTTCGGTCTTCACCTCAAAGGCCCCCCGGGACCCACAGGCACTGGATGTAAATAGGAGTGTTTGGGATATGAAGAATTTCCATCTGGTTGAGATAGGGGAGGTCCAGGAGCGGCTCAAAGGGATAAACGCACACAAATCCATGGGACCGGATGGGATACATCCACGTGTGCTGAGGGAGCTGGCGGAGGTGATTGCTGAGCCGCTCTCTATCATCTTCAACAGGTCCTGGAGAACAGGAGAAGTGCCTGAGGACTGGAGGATAGCCAATGTCACTCCAGTCTTTAAAAAGGGCAAGAAGGAGGATCCCAGCAACTATAGGCCAGTCAGCCTCACCTCTGTTCCCGGAAAGGTAATGGAACAGCTTGCTCTGGATGCCATCTCCAAGCAATTGGAAGAGAAGAAGGTCATGAGGAGTAGTCAGCATGGATTCACCAAGGGGAAATCGTGCTCGACCAATCTCATAGCCTTCTACGATCTCATCACCGGCTGGGTAGATGGAGGGAGAGCAGTAGATGTCATCTACCTCGACTTCAGCAAGGCTTTTGATACTGTCTCCCATGACATCCTGATAGCAAAGCTGAGAAAGCATGGGATTGATGAGTGGACAGTGAGGTGGGTTGAGAATTGGCTGTCGGACCGAGCCCAGAGGGTCGTGATTCGTGGAGTGGAATCTGACTGGAGGCCTGTGACTAGCGGTGTTCCCCAGGGCTCGGTGTTGGGTCCAGTCCTGTTTAACATCTTCATTGACGACCTTGATGAGGGAATAGCATCCACCCTCAGCAAGTACGCCGATGACACAAAGCTGGGAGGAGTGGCTGACACGAAGGAACACTGCGCTGCCATCCAGCGAGACCTGGACAGGCTGGAGAGCTGGGCAGGGAGAAACCAGATGAGGTTCAACAAAAGCAAGTGTAAAGTCTTGCACCTGGGAAGGAACAACCGTTTCTATCAGGACAGGCTGGGGGATGACCTGCTGGAGAAGAGCTCAGTGGAGAAGGACCTGGGGGTCCTGGTGGATGACAGGTTGGCCATGAGCCAGCAGTGTGCCTCGGTGGCTAAGAGAGCCAATGGGATCCTGGGGTGCATCCGGAGGAGTGTAGCCAGCAGGTCAAGGGAGGTGATCCTCCCGCTCTACTCTGCCCTGGTCAGGCCCCACCTGGAGTATTGTGTCCAGTTCTGGGCTCCCTGGTATAAAAAGAACAGGGATCTCCTGGAGAGAGTCCAGAGAAGGGCTACGAAGATGATAAAGGGCCTGGAGCATCTCCCCTATGAGGAAAGGCTGAGAAGATTGGGACTGTTCAGCCTTGAGAAGAGAAGACTAAGGGGGGACCTAATTCATGTTTACAATTATCTTAAGCAAGGGATGCAGGGGGAATCAGACAGCCCCTTTTCAGTGGTTTGTGGAGACAGGACAAGGGGCAATGGCTGCAAGTTGGAGCATAGGAAGTTCCGCACCAACATGCGGAGAAACTTTTCCACAGTGAGGGTGACAGAGCCCTGGAATAGGCTGCCCAGGGAGGTGGTGGAGTCTCCTTCTCTGGAGATATTCAAGACCCGTCTGGATGCCTATCTGAGTGAAATGTCCTAGGGAGCCTGCTTTGGCAGGGGGGTTGGACCCGATGATCTCTCGAGGTCCCTTCCAACCCCTACAATTCTATGATTCTATGATTCTTTCTGCTAAAGAATCCTTGAATATTTTTAGGAAGGTCATAGTGCTCAGCTAACAAAAAAAGAATAAATGAAATGTTTGTCTGCATTGCAGAGAAACATAAAATCAGTTAATCATATAGGAGCATAAGATATGGGTGATAGTTCTGTGAATATATTTGTTTTATCTGTCCATGACAGCTGAGAAATAATACATCCCCATTAAAAACCCCTCTGTGGGAGGCTGTAGTTATTTTATCCTATTTCAAGAAGTATGTCTTTTTTTTTTCTTTTGGCTTTAAAATTGCTTGAGTCAGTAGTACATATATTTAAATGAGCTTGAAGCGCTAAGCTATGCAGGAGTGTGAGTGTGGGGGTGTGAGAGAGGAACGGGTGAGTGAGAGAGGGGGAGAGAAATCGAGCAGTCCCTAACAAATCTCTGCTCTCTTCTGTTGCAAGAGGAGGGGTGCAGATGCAGGAAAATAAGTGCCTCATGATGAAGTCTGTCCATGCTTTTAAACATATTTTAAATCTGGTATGATGTTAATGATTCTGTACGGACATTTCATCATACTTGTTTGATAAGAAATACTAAATTATAAAATACGGTCGTGGATACCCTAACGTCCTTTACTTCTGGCTTTCAGTTAGGCTTTGGAGGTTGTATGTTAGTGATACAGATGCAGAAGTTAGAGACCAGACTGATGAAAGGTTTATTTCTGGACAGCAGTCATCCAGGTGTCACTGTAGGAGTGGAGCTGCTCATGACTAGCTGAAGAACATCCATCTCTTCCTTCAGTCAGTGCTGCATTGACTTACCAGAGCTCACAGATTAGGCAGTACCTGCAGAGCATGGATACAAAAAATTCTGCTCTCTCAGAACCTCAGCAGTTTTTGAAGGGAAAGAAACCATGTGCATATACTTGTTTGGGAAGGGGAAAATGGGGTAATTATGGTTCATGCATTTTGTGTGTGGTATTGAGGCTCCTGGCTCCAGTCTCTTCAGACTGAATTGAGTCAAATACAGCTCAACACCACCGTTAATGTATACAAATAGTTGGGTTTAAGAATATGCTTAAAATCAAGCATACATACAGTAAATCACTTCAAACCATAAGTGTATATTGGTCCTTTGCTGCACTACAGCCCTCATGTCCTTAGTTCACATGTACCTAAGGGGTTCTCAACTCATAATGGAGCAAAAATTCACCCCAGTTTTCTCACCATCGGCATAGTGTTCTGCATGACCTTGGCACGTAAGCCGTGAGGTAGAGGAGATGCTGGGAACGCAAAGCTTTGAAGTCGTTTAGATGTTTGTGTGGTAGTTACCTGAATTGCACCTGGGCATTTGCTGACAGCAGAAGAAACAGTGAACCCCGCTGCAAAGGGAAACCTCTACTTCTGTGTGGAAATAATACCTCTGCAACCACTGTATGAGGCCACTGTCCTTTATTTATGCTGGTTGAATGGTTCATGTTGAAAAAAAAAAACAGCATATATCACAGTTAAGCGTGGTATGGCTGCAATGGAGTGGTCATTTCTGAAACATCTTGCGTGAGTTTGCTATGGATGTGTGGGGTGGTGAGGTAGATGTGGTGTCACCTTACCTGGTGCTGGTGATGCCGAAAGACATTATGTACTTTCTTAGAAAGGGAGAACTGTGAAACACCCCAAAGGGAAAGCTTGTTGTCTGGATGGGCAAAGAAGGCATGGGAATGATTCTTCTTTAAATCTAGCATAAAAGCAAGCTGATAAACAAAGTCAAAACCACACCGGCAATCAAAGAAAATTGATCAGAAATTGAAAGGGATTTACAGCAGATTTTGATACCGAAATGTCATACACAGACTGAAATCTATAAAGTAGTTACAAGACACAAATCAGCACCTCTGCTTCTCCTAAGGGCATCAGGCTTTGCTGGGACACTAGAAGCAGAAATACTACCTAACATTTCCCCACACTTCTCTCAGGAAGGATGCTTCTGCTATGCACAATTTCTGTAATTTTCAGTACCTCTTGAATGCAATACTTCATTCAATACTCTTCTCAGCTTTGTCTTTTACTGAAAACTGGACATTAAACAAATATATTTCTGTAAGTCTTCCCTCCAGAAGCGTGAAGTGTCGACCAAGATTTTAATTGATTGCTAATACGTCAGTTTAAGGGGAAATGTGCATTTTTGGTTGAGGTTATATTACAGCGATTAGTGTTACAGACTGTGAAGGAGAATACCTGATACCCACTTAGAGCCCAGCCCTCATGAAACATTTCTGTGGACACTCAGTAGTGAAAACAAACAAACTGCTGCTAATGGTAGTCTGAGGATCATTCCCAGCTAAGTACCGCTCTGGCCCGAGCTAAAATAACAGCACAGCTGTAGCCAGAGCTCACAAGGCTTGGTTTTCATGTTCTGCCATGGGTTTCTGCTAACGGCTGTTTGCTTTAGAAGTCACTCATTTCCCATAGCAGGATAGCAGAGCCCCCAGCTTTCGTGCCGCTCTTTGTTGTTCTGTGACCTCTTGTACCTTCCCCACTTAATTTTATCTTTAAAATAGATATAGCACTTCTTCCTACTCGAGAGGGTGAAAGTGATAGCCATGTGCGAGTCACTGTATTGTTTCAGGATTGTCAAAAACAGGGACTGCTTTCCCTTTTCACGGGTGTCCCTCTCCAGGGAGGAGCAGTCATTTGCTCTTCTTTTTGTCTTTCTTCCACCCAGCTCTGCCCCATCACATTTGCACCTGACCCCCACACGTATATTGTTATTTCAAGTTTTTATTCACGTCTTTGTTTGTACAGAAGCACAACCAGTTATCTTAACGCGGGGCTGAGCATCAGTCGACATTTGCTCAGTTCTGAGCATGTTGATGTCAGTCCCGATGCAGAGTCAAGAGTTCAAAATGACTAAGAGCTCCTGGGATTTGCCAAAGGTAAAAGCATCATAAAGAGGAGGTGGTTTAGTTTATATCAGAACCAAATTTGCTGATATAAGGCAAAACTACATCCTGTCAGGAAGTGATTGCAGAGGGTGGGTATTGGGAATTGGGCGGGATGAAATGAACATTCAGGACACCGTGTAGACCAAACTTGGATACATGTTCCTCACATTGTTCCCTTGGCTTCATGCTCAAGGTTGCCTGTCCCACCTGCTGTGCTCCTCACTCTGCAAGCACACAACACCAAACTGTCCAGTTAGATTTTTAATTAGGTTAAAAAATGCCAACTACAATAAAAGCCTATTTAAAAGCACCAAAAAGTGCAAAGTGTTACGAGGAGTTTGTGTGAGTGAAAGAGAGGGGGTTACATCACCACGTGTTACTGGGTGCAACAGGTTTGACTGCTGTGGTCACCTTGAAGGCACGAGGGGCATCTGTTTCTGCTGCAGGACATCTGTGCTCAGTCTTGCAGTTGGGCAAAATAATGACAAGGGAGAAGCTGTTTCCACAGATTGCTTCGGTTATAACATGGACTTCCATGGGCACAATCTAGAATCCCTGAAAATTTAAGAAAAATACCACAGCTGTACTACAGTGAAGGAACATTCTGCAGTTTTAAGCAGCTACGTCTGTGACAAAAATACCTGCATTTTAACAGATCAGAGCTATTAAAAAAATAATTCCAAAATCGCAGGTATCACGAAATCTTAGTCTTTCTGCTTGTTTTCTTCTGATTTCACTTTGAACATTGTTGAAATGGCTTCCTTTGTTCCAGACCTTCTGATAGCCCTGCTCCACTTACTGTAAACCTTTTTTTTTTTTAACCAGTCATTCGAAAGTTTTTACTGTAAAATACTTTTCAGACAGTTTTCTATTTGATCAAAGCTTTCAAAATTACAGCAACATGAAGTGCCACGTTATTTTCTGGACTTTTATCAATAGTACATGGACAGGATAAAGATTTGCAGCAAATGGAAGAAAACAACTGTATAAATGTGTCAGTGGTTTTCAAATGAGCACGGATCTTGTAAAAATTTAAAGAAATATTTAGAATAAAGTAAAGTACATTTTTAAAAACAAGTCTTATTTTGCCAACTAAATGGGTAAGCTAGGGAAAAGAATTTTCAAATACTTGTTAAATGTTCTTTAAAGCTGTGCAAAACAATCAAATATGCTTTTATATCTGTAGGCAATATTTACAGTATTTTATCTTTTTAGATTACCACTGGGCATGTTAAGTCAAGGGTTTTCAAAAGACATTTCTGTGCCCTCTGAGTTCTTCTGGATGCTTGAATGCCTTGGGCTCATTTCAGAAATATCATCATAAAATATTAGAGTTTAATTTTCTTTGCACAGGATGAAAAGGTTCGATGTACCAGATCCTCAGAGAAAATGGGAAAAAAGGACAGTTTATATGACTTTGCCAGTTTAAGCAAAGAAATAAATTAGAATTCCTAAATTAGCCTTTCTCCACATCAGCTACAGAGAAACCCTTTATTTTATTTACATTCCTTTCTTGTAAAAAAAAGAAACATTTACATTCTTTTCTCTCAGGAAAATGAGAAGTGACAGAGTTTAAAATGTCCGTGGAAACACTGTTTCTGCAGATCATCCACACAGTCTGGATTATCAAGGGCTCATAAGTGCACCCTGGGCTTTGGGCCCAGCCAGGATGCCTTGTCTGGCCCAGTACAAATACCCCCACTGAAGCTAATGGTCATGTGAGGAGCAGGACTGCCTTGATCAGTGCCGTGCATACTCTTAATAATTTACACCGTTTTAAAGTATCGTGATGAAAACAACAAAAAACATTTATTTCTTAATGATGGCTTCTTATTCCAAATATTAAAGAGTCTTGAAAAGAGGACCCAAATTCCCCCACTTAATAGGATAGGATAGGATAGGATAGGATAGGATAGGATAGGATAGGATAGGATAGAATAGAATAGAATAGAATAGAATAGAATAGAATAGAATAGAATAGAATAGAATAGAATAGAATAGAATACTTTGGGTTGGAAGGGACCTTAAAGATCATCTTGTTCCAAACCTCCTGCCATGGCCAGGGACACTCTCCACTAGACCAGGTTGCCCAAAGCCCCATCCAACCTGGCCTTGAACACTGCCAGGGAGGGGACAGCCACAGCTTCTCTAGGCAGCCTGTGCCAGGGCCTCACCACCCTCAAAGTAAAGAATTTCTTCCTAATATCTAACCTAAATTTCACCTCTTTCAGCCATTCCCCCTTGTCCTACCACTCCATGTCTTTGCAGTCAGCACCTTTCCAACTTTTCTGAAGGCCCCATCAAGTACTGGAAGGCTGCATTAAGGTCTCCCCAGAGCCTTCTCTTCTCTAGGCTGAACAAGCCCAACTCTCTCAGCCTGTCTTCAGAGGAGAGGTGCTCCAGGCCTCTGATCATCTTTGTGGCCTCCTCTGGACTCACTTCAACATCTCTGTGTCTTTCTTGTTCTGGAGACCCCAGAGCTGGATGCAGTACTCCAGGTGGGGTCTCACGAGAGCAGAGCAGAGGGGCAGAATCACCTTCCTTGACCTGCTGGTCGTACTTCTTGTGACTGAGCAAGTGGACTTTACCACTGCAGAGCAGGGAGCTGATTACCCTTCTTTCTTTTCTTCAAGACCATCAGTCACAAACAGTTTCCAGTGAAACAGCTGAGCTTCAGTGGAAGAAATTCTCAAATTCCCCTTCCCCCCACTTTCTGACCTGGCAAGGAAGCTAACATGTTGTCATGCAGCAGGTATGAGGCTGAATCCCATCCAGCTAAGACGATGCATCTTCCATGCTCCAAGTGACTTCTCTAATAATGCTCAGGCTGTATACTAAAAATGGTCTCCAAGAACACCTTTGCAGTGGCTGTATTTTGAAGGAAAATTATGAGACCGGTTCTCAGTCTTTGAAGATACAACATAAGCACCTAAATCCAGCAGAGGTTTCAAGCCTCTGCGGAAGATGGGTGCCAGGTCTCTGTGAGAAATCGAATTTCTGACACAGTGCTCTCAGCAGTGTTTTCTGTGGGATAAATTCAATGGTGCCATTATTCTCAGCTGACTAACGCTCTCTAGAGAACTGGCAGATGTAATCCAGACTGAAGATCTCACTGCTGGATCTGGGCAACTTCAAGTTAAGGCTGCCATCACCAAATGTCATAATATTACTTCCCATTTCGGGCTGTAGAATTTGATTTTGAAGCAGTAACTAGGATTTTCTTCCCTTCTGTCAACATCTTTCTGAAAGGATCTAATAAACCTGCTAATCAGATGATTAAGTTTTGCACGTGGATTGCTGGTTTCTCCCTTTAGAACTGTCTGTATGTCGCTTTAATTAAAGCCTAGCAGATTATTAAATTGCTAGAATGAAGAACCAGCAGGGTTTTCAGTCTTCACACTTTTGCCAGGACCTTTGCCAGCTCGGAGTGCTTTCCTTCTTTACCAGGTAGCCCGTCAGGAGTTGTATGGATTTATCCTTTTTTTCCTCTGAGGGAGGAGTTGTGTTTCAGAGTGGTGCTGCTGGTTGCTCACTGCAGAATACACACTTTCAGAATCCAGAATCCAAAGCCTTTTTTATTAACAGCAGATGTCAAGCAGTCCTGTCAAAATGCCAGGTTTTATTTGATAGCAGTCACACTTTTGATACCATATCTGTGCTGAAAAAATTCTCTGACATTTTATTAAACATCCAGAAAAGTTATTTGCATGCTGGACAGATAAACTAATTACCTTATTGGGTTGTTGGGGTTTTTTTTGAGGGTGTGATTTCCTGCGAATGAATTATTATGGTTTGACTGGTACTCTGAAATATTGGTGGCAGATTTGGGCATATCTGAAATTAGACCACAAAATAACTAATAGTCAATAGGAGTTGATGATGAAGAGGGAAGCAAAAGACATGGATACAAATCTTTTCCTTTTTTTTTTCCTTTTAAATGGTATGTGATATTACAGGCCTGGCCAGCATTGCAGAATCCCCATGCTGTTGGAAATTAAAATGGTTTTGAAGTTGTTCAAGTCAACTATTTCGTATTCATCTTTTGTGTCAGGAAAAAGCTTTTATGTGACAATAAGCTTACTGGGACATTATTAAATCATTTAATCCAGTTCTTTGATGAGTTTCATGCCCTGATCAGTTATAACCATGAAAAATTATGCATACATCAGAGAAACACTTTTTTTTTTAAATGAGAGTGTTTATTTTGCTTGTTGAGTTTATAATGCTTGTGTTTTGCTTCTACCTTCACTTCCACTTAATCTGAGGAGTTTCAGTAATTTTTTTCTACACAGAATACTTTCCAGGACAAATTTTGGGGTCTTTTATAAATGCACTGTGTTCATTTTCCTTCCCCTGATAGATGCACAGCCTTTCTTCCCTCCTCTGCTCTGTGCTGCAAATACACGTTTCCACATGTGTGGCTCTGTACATGAAAGGCAGCTTGTGAAGGTGTCCCTGGCTTAAATACCTCTTGAACAAAGACATTATTTTCATCTTGGTTGGTGGAGTTTAGATTCAGGTAACAAGCCCTAGCAAATTTCTGGGCATCTTGTTCAACCATCCAGGACCCACACATTTAATACTGTGGCTGTGTGTGTGGGGCAGGGACTGGTCCCTTGCCCAAGGCCAAGCGGCACAGGGTGTCCCCTCATCCCCAGGCTGAGGGCATGCTTTCCAACAGCAGAGCTCTGCAGAACAGTCTGCAACAAACCCAGAGCTGCTGAGCCAGGCAAATGAGCCCAGGTCCAGTGCTCCAGCCTCATCAATGGCTGTCTTTTATTTAGCAGGGTAGATGAGCACCCCCTGAGCTTCACTTCACCGCAAGCTGTCCCTTGAGCTAGCTGCACCACCGCTGCGGGTGGACCTTGCCTAACTCCCCGGCCTGGCTCATTCTGCTCTGATCACAAAGCAAAAGGTGGTACGGTATGGGCAGGCTTCTTGGGGGGAGTCTTTGCTTGCATAGCTGAACGTGGGATGGTCCCACCGAGACACAGGACTGCAGAGAGGGGAGAAATGGACCCGGTTCATAACAAATCTCTAGTTTCTGCCTGCGGGTTTGCATGTTTCAGGAAATAAAACATGGTTGTATCAGCGGAGTGCGTTTGGCTTCTGTTTGACACTTCCACTTGCAAAATTGCTACAGCTGGAGTTGTAAGCAAACGATTTCTTTATTATTCATAGCAGCAGGTGCTGCAACAGCCTTTTGGCTGGAGTTGTACTCTTTCGGTCCCTGGTTTCTATATATTTGATTAGATGGTGCCACGCTGCTCAGATGGGATGCTAGCCCTCCAACAAATGTATTTTGTTACACAATCAGTTATATAGTGCATTATCATTATTATTTCCATAAATCACTTTTAGTTGGCAGCTTTCTCTTGCCACTTGGGATTGTTCCAGCAACAATTTGCATACTGCCATCCTAAAAAGACATTGGAAGTCAACATAGCCCGAGTTTGATTTTATAATAGCTGGTGCCTTTCTGGCTGCACTAGAACAGAGAAACTAGCTATCCAAGCAGGACTGACATATTTATTTTGATTCCCTTATCGTTTATGTGCTCTTCAGGAAGTGCTTATCCCAAGATTCAGTATGGCAGTTTAGGCACCCTCCCCCAGCGTGTTTATGTGCTTACACCAGAGTCATGATGTTAAAAATCAGGTGTCTGTCCCCAGGAGGGTGATTGAGAGCAATGCAGCTTGCTGCTCAGTGGAGGGACAGAATGATGTTCCTCACTCAGAAAAGTTTCCCAAAAACCCCGCACACTCATGAGGAACCTGCCTGTCCCTTGCCAATCAACACAGCATATGTCTGAATCTCCCATTCACATCACAGAATTACAAGGTCAGAAAAGACCTTTAAGATCATCAAGTCCAACCGTCTCCTATGCTAAACCATATCCCTGAGCACCTCATCTACCATTTTTTTAAACACATCCAGGAATGGTGACTCAACCACCTCCCTGGGCAGCCTGTTCCAGGTCCTGACAACTCTTCCAGTGAATTTTTTTTTCCTAACATCTAATCTGACCCTGCCCTGGCACAGCTTTGTGCCATTTCCCCTTGTCCTATCTCCTGTCACCTGGCTGAAGAGACCATCACTCACCTCTCTACAACCTCTTTTCAGGTAGTTGTAGGTGGTGATAAGGTCTTCCCTCAGCCTCCTCTTCTCAAGGCTAAACAAGCCCAGCTCCCTCAGCCGCTCCTCATAGGATTTGCCCTCCAGCCCCTTCCCCAGCCTGGTTGCCCTTCTCTGGACACACTCCAGACCCTCGATGTCCTTCTTATGGGGAACACGCTCCAGTATGGGAGCAGGAAAATCATTTCCTCATGGAATTGAGATGCTTCTACTAGAGCCCTCTTCTGAGGTCTTAGTACTGACTCTTTTATAAGCAACACTGCTAGAGAAATTTAGGCTTGTAGTGCTGTAGTTCTGCTCCTTACTCTTCCTAGAATGGGCCGATGTATAAAGACTTGGGAAATGAGTTGAATTTTCTCTTCAGCCAAATGAAGAGGAAGAGGGTAGATTTTGACTAGATATAAGGAAGAAGTTTTTCACTGTGAGGGTGGTGAGGCCCTGACACAGGCTGCCCACAGAAGCTGTGGCTGCCCCCTCCCTGTCAGTGTTCAAGACCAGGTTGGATGGGGCTTTGGGCAAGCTGGTTGAGTGGAGTGTGTCTCTGCCGATGGCGGGGGGTGGAACTAGATGATGTCTGAAATCCTTTCCAACCCAAAGCATTCTATGATTCTATGAAAATCAGAAGCTCATTGTCCCTTTCTAAGCTGTAGGAGACCTAAGGGGAGGTGAATCCTCCAGCCTTTCGAAGAGTGAGATCAGATGAGATCTGGCTTGAAGGTCTGTGCAGGTACCACCAGCCCACACCACTGGTGGACCCTCCATACGGAAGGGGTTCATCTCCAGTCTCTGTGGGCATTTCACCACTGAGCTAAAAATCAAAAGGGAGGTTGAATGAAATCTATACAAATCAATTCAGGCCAGGCACGCACACAGCAGAGTGCCAGGGCTGGCCTGGACTTGGAGCTAAAGCCAAGCCACAAACTGCCATTAACAAAACCTGGTTTGGACTCGGCCACTCGTTATTTTCCCATCTAGAAGTGACTGCCTCGTTTGTGCCTGCTGGCTAAAGACAGGCTAACTTCAGCTGCCACTCAGGCAGGCCTTCATATGGAGCAAGAGGCTTTTTTCCACAGTAAAATTACCTTGCAGTAGGGAAAATAACTGTAGTCTGGCTGAGCTTTTCCTATTATTAGCAGTGGTGCTTAACAAGCTCTGTGCTTAGAGGAGGAACTTTCCAATATCTCAGTAAAGTTCTTCACTACATAAAAGGTAAATAAACCCCATGTTTTTATAGGTAGATTCCTATCAAGGCTGCAGAGGTAATATTGACTGGAGAGATAACAGAGCACTTGGTGCAGCTGCTGAAAGGTGCAGATGATTATCCATATGGGGACAAGCAGATAACATGGACAGGGAGTGTGTCACTGCAAGGCACAGGAGAGGCTGCCTTTTCAGCTGGCTGCAGACTGGGTACTTCACACCTGTGAGTTCACAGATATCAGAAAGAATTAGTTCAGCCTTCTGTTCAATAAAAAATAATAATAAATAAATAGGGGCAGTTTTACCCACTACATTAGTTTCATTTATAGGCTGCATTGCTGGGAGAGTTGATGGGTCTGTCATAAGAAAGGAGAATGGGTGACAGGTGTTTAATCGCTGACAACAGCCTGATCTGGGCATTGAGACATATTAAAGAGTAATGGATGAAGAGCTGCATCCAGTATGGCATTAATGTACCACTTACAGTGAGTGTGGCAGGGAAATGAAGAGTGAGAAGAACACAACACAGTAAGTCGGTTTGGCCATGTCCTTCAGACAGAGGGACTCTCTCCTGCTCACAGGGGTAGAAGCACTATCACTCTGCTGTTTTGAGTGCTATAGCCATGGTGTCCTCTGTTTTCCACCTGCCTGCTGCCTCCCAGAGCCCCACCAGCACCGTGAGACACTTTCAGGAATGTTCCAGTGTGCTGGACCTCATGTGTCTTTGCAGCATGTGCCCTGCTTGTGCCAGGGACTGCTCCTGAGCTCACTCCCTGCAAGACAAGTGAACCCGGTTTGGGAATGGACACCAGGTTGGTGTTAGCAAGCACAGCTAGATATTCCCCATTACTTTTATTGATGAGCTCTGGATTTACACCTTGTGTAAGGTGGCAATGATGTTTAAGAATAATGTATATCGTTATTCTGAAATGTGGAGCTTATTTGGAGGGAAAAAAAAGTATAATTATTAAACAAAAATTAATTTATTTCTTACAGGTGCTGTTTCAGAAGCTGTGTAAGGAAAAAGCAGGTAAGACACTGTGTTACTTCTTTAAAGTTTCTTGGTGGCTTGTGGCATTAATAGAGGACCCACGGGAGTGTCTGCTATTCTGAGTTGTAACTGTTTAGTGCAGTTACTATGATGAATCACTTCCACGCTGTTGTTCATGATGTAGTGATGACTGAGCCCCACATATGTTAGTGTGCCAAGAGCTAAGGAAAGGTTTGGGTAGGCAGATATACACACAGAGATCCTGATTCAGCGAGATACTTAACACGCAATTAAACCCGCATTTGACAAAACCAATTCAATGCAACAGGGAGTAAGCAACTTGCTCGGATGATTTGCTTAATTGAGGGTAAATGTCCTTATTAAATTGTAATGAAGCACAATTAAGAAATACAGAGGAAAGAAACTGCTTCCCAGAATGTGGGTTACCAGAATTTAATAACAGCCCCACAGTTTTGCAAAACAAAACGTCCCCAAAGTCTAAAGTGAATCCTTATTCCCAGAAAAGCCTTTGCCAGCTAGAAATATTTCGGTCATAAAACAACTGACCTCTGGAGTCACCCACTTCCGACTGCTTTTTCTGTTTCATTAGTCAATATGTGTGCAGGCTGTGTCAATGAAAGTGAAAGCGTTGGGACATCGCTGCTGTATCCCTCTGTCCCCAGATGACCATAGCATCTTTTTTTTTGTGGCATGAAGGACTAGTTTAAGCCCGTTTGCGAACTCCGTGATTCCTTCTTGCTCAAAGAAGCATCTGCCTCTGCTCTAAATTGCATCCCCGGATCTTTCCACCTTAACTCAGTTAGAAACAGATGAACCAAGCCTTCTGCAGCCGATAGCCCTGACGGCAAACGTGCTGACTTAGCAAAACGCCAGCAACCTTGGCCTAGAAAATTCATGTCTCCGTTGGCAATTTCCCCCTCATGTACTTAACATCAGGTCAACAAAACATGAAGGCTCTTGAGCACAGTGTAAACACGAGAGTTTTCATTCAAGTTCTGTCCACATTAACTTTTCCTGCTTTATGAGCTGTACGTGGGTTTATTCCGTGACGGTATTTGCCAGTGAAGCAGACTCCTGTGCTCTTCCAAAGCTAAATAAATCCCCTCAATTTTGAGATCGATTTAGCAATTGGTTTTATTGTTTTCATTGCTTGGATCAAAATGTCCCTGTGATCCTGAGAGCTTGCTTTAAAAAGAAAAGGAAAACACATAAAAGGCACATCAATTTTAAATAAAACTGATTATTTTAGCATTGCTCACATTTTTTACTATGATTAATTTTTTGTTGACTTTTATGATTATATTAATTTTGCCACCAAAAGAGATAAAGTTCAGCACCTATCCTTACAGTAGAACATGATGGTTGAAATTTTGATAACTGCAAACAAGGAAGAAGAGTGACAGGTCATTTTCTGGCACAGTTGGTCACTGAGGTGGAACTTTAATCATGGAAAACTAGCATATGATAGGGGTGGTAATAAATTTGTCATTAAAATGTTTTTGGCAGAAAATGCCCATTTCTTCAAACTCAACAATTTTCTGGGGAAAGGTTAGCATCCATTTATTTCTATTTCAAATAATTTCTGTAACATAGGTGGGCTCATCTTGACATGCAATGATCTGACAGTTTTCAAAGTGAGAGGCTTTTATTTCTATTTGGCTTTGAAACTTTTGGCTTTGAAATTTGTTATGTTAAAGCAGAAAAAAAAAATAGAGAAAACATGATTTAAATTTTTTAAATGGCTGAATCGGTGTCTTGAACTGAGACACCGGGTTCCTTCTGGATTTCCAGCTCCTAAACATTTCTGTTACTTCCTCTACTTTCTGGATAAAAGATTTTTTTCTGTTTGGGAATTTGTCATGTGAGAAGAGCACACATCCTATTCATGTTGGCTGCATACACAATACAGCACACTCTTTTCCAGCTCATTTTCTGCACCACTTTCCTCCCTCTTTATCACTTATTCTTTCTCATTCCCTGTTGTTACTTCTTCTCCTGACCTTTTTCTTGGGAAAAGCTGTCTCAAACTAGAGCTCTCAAGGCCCAAAAGAGTCATTTCCATTTCCTGGAGTACTGGTGGGTGGTAGTAAGGCAGCACCCTACCCTCCCCATCATACAGCATCAACTGTTTCAGATGGAGAGGGCCCCTCTAACCCCATCCCAAACGGACCTGGGCAGGGCAGCTCAGGGATGCTGCAGCCAGGGTGGGGGCTCCTGCAACCCTTTCCCCAGGTCCTTGGCTTCTACTCGTTCTCCACGTAAACTATGTTTGTGTGTGAGAGGGAAAAAGTCCAGCCCTTGGGACAGTTGTTCTCTCTATAGTTTGCATTTTATTTTACTTTTTAAATTATATTTTTTACAAATAAACACAATATTATGGGGTTTCCACTCCCTGGATTTTCAGCCTCACAATATGTTAAGCAGGATACCTGGAACATGTCCTAAGAAAAGGTGCAGCTGCACAGACCACTCAGCCACCCCGGAGAACTTCCAGTGTTGCTGCACGCTAACCAGGCCTAGTACTCTCACTTCAATACATAATAACAGTGTGCATGCACTGGAAATAATAATGGTCTGATCATTTTAAAAAAATGTGCATTAGGAAAAAAATGGTAAGATGCAACTCCAGAGGAATGAATTTATTCTGCTGTTTTCTCTAATAGTATCAGGTTACAGCATGACCTGGGGACCAGGGACAGACATGGGAACAGGTTCAGACACGGCTCCAGGATAGCCAGGCAGGGGTCTGGAGACAGGAATGGGCACAGGATGGGATGGGATGTCAACCTGCAGGTCAGATCCCATGTCTAGGCAGGGCTGTGGCAAAGCAGGAGACCAGCCCAGCTGCATCATCATGGGACTGGGATGGGCAGCCCTGGGTTGGGCTGAAATGAGCTTCCACAAAGACTTGGAAATGTGTATTTCTGTAACTGCACATTGCTAAGTAAATGCAATGCTACTGGGAGTTACACATAGGCTGCAAGTGAGGTGTCACCCACACCCTTTGATATGGAGTTAGCAAGTGCCAGGGACAGTTGCGAGAGGCAGTAAGCACTGTGGAGTGGGACAGCAGGTTCTCAAGTCGACAGGCTTACCCACGGTCTGTTGGTTAGCAAGCTGTCTGTTGACTTTCTGTAGAAGCAGGAGTGGGGAATATGATTCACACTTGTACATCTTGTATGTGATGGCATGAATAAGCAAGTTTTATGAATATGTAAAAAATGTCCTATTGTGTGACACCGCCAGCTTCATCTACGGTACCCTGCTTTCTTTGAGAATGAACATGGCTCTCCTGAAGGTAACTGTGGTTCCAAACGGTATTCCTGCTCTCAATAATTCTGAGTGATGTCACTAATAGAACTGCCCCAGATCCATCACCATTCTGTTTAATTCATCATCATCAATGCTTTTCTTCTCACGTTGCCAGAAACACACCACCAAACCCAATCCCTACCACCTGTCTCTCTTCTGAACTTGTAACCCCTCATTGCCTGCTGTGGTACCACAAAGAACACCTTGGTTAGCTGCATCTCCTGGCATCAGATTTCTGCTGTGTTTTTAGATAGCCCATGGCAGTCACTATTAAAACCTGGCTGACTGACACGATGCATCTTAACTATCTCCTAGAAGATCTCTTAAGAAAAATCAGTCTATCATTCTTGAGCATCGTAGCTGCCCAATATCTTTTAAAGTTATTGCCAAATAGCTCAGGATGACTACCACAGAGCACACTTCATCACTGGCAGGGAAAATGAGCTTTTACTTTGCTGACAAAATTTTGAAGTTGGATTAAAAGCTGACACATCCTCTATTTTAGTGGTATGTATGAAACCCTAAATATAGCAGCGTGCTCGTGTATTTGCTGATGCATGGTAATGTAGTCTGTAGCAGAACAGCAATGGGCTGGCAAGGAAGATGGTGCACTGCAGTAACACAATAGAATCCTCATGTGACCTTGGCTGTTTCAAAAGTACTCCACAGATAATTGTGCATCCTCGACTGATATACTACAAAATTCAAGTAGAGGTAGTTGTGGTCCTGTGGCTTCAATGAATATCCTGATCCTGCAATATTTTTCCAGACATAGTGCTAACTGGCTTCAAGAAAATATCTCCACAGAGTAAGAAACCAGAACTGTGCTATATGGCAGCTCTATATGAACAACTGCCAACAAAGGGCCCGATTCTAGGAACTGAGAGGGAACTGCAAGTCCATCTGGCTCTTGTCAGAAACTGCAGGTGCTTGATTCATCCCAAGATCAAACTCATGTTCAGTAGTTCCCACTGATTACATATTTTTGGGTTTCCTTGGTCATGCATCGTTTTACACTCACATTTATATTTTACCTTGGCTGCAGTCCCTGGACAGGAGATAGGGATCAGTCTCACTCTGAAGAGGGAAATGGATGTGGCTTACAGAGCCACATTAGACAATCTCCAGTCCCTCCCAAGACCTAGGCAGTACTCATGTCTTTGATGTCATTGCTGTCATTGCTCCTGCTACACGAGTTTACCCAAGATAAGAACCTGACCTTAAATGACTGGGGAAAAGAAAACATCTCATCCAAAATCACATGCATTTACTGGAAAACAGACCGGGGTCATTTCAACATGTTTCTAACATGAAGTGGAGGTGCTTACTTTGGACTGAAAAATGAACAGGCTGTTTTCCTTAGCAGTCATACAGTGAAAGTAAACTACTGAATAAATCCATCCCTTTGGTGGCCTTGGCCTGCTAACTCATTAAGCTCTGTACTGCTCGAATTAGAAGTGAGTAGACTGGTGGTTGTCCTGCAGTCAGCGCATCAGAGGGTCCTTTCATTTGTCTCCTGTTTGAATTTCTTATTCTGCCAGTTTGGGTCCTAAAATTAGGCAGTGAGGTTGTCTCTTCCTGCCTTTCATAATCAGAAATGATTGAACAAACCCCTTCTTTGTTCTTCTGAAAAGGCAATCTTTGCCACTCAGCTTCTACTGATGTATTGGAGCAGCTGAGGGCAAACTGTGATCCTCAGCTCTCAAAAGCAAGAGGAAAATGAGAACCCTTACTATGTACATTGCTTTTTCTAAAAAACCCAACAGGTGTAGATTAAAAACATGCTTTAGTATGTGAATTATAGACAAAACCTTCATCTATTAAAGAACAAACTGGCTTTTATATAAGAAACTTCTGAAATGACGAAACAGTAACATGCAAAACAGTAACATATATAACCACTTTATACACATTAATATTCCATGTCATACTAATATTCCATGTCCTTTGTGGCCAGCAGGTCAAGGGAGGTGATTCTGTCCTTCCACTCTGCTCTTATGAGACTCCACCCGGAGTACTGCGTCCTGCTCTGGGGTATCCAGTACAGGAAAGACATGGAGCTGTTGGAGCAGGTCCAGAGGAGGCCACAAAGATGATCAAGGGCCTGGAGCACCTCTCCTATGAAGACAGGTTGAGAGAGTTGAGCTTGTTCAGCCTAGAGAAGAGAAGACTCCAGGGTAACCTAATTGCGGTATACCCATAGTTAAAGGGGTCCTACAAGAAAGTGGGAGAGGGACTGTTCACCAGGGAGTGTAGTGATAGGACAAAGGACAATGGCTTTAAGCTGAAAGAGGGTAAATTGAAGTTAGACGTTAGAAAGAAATTCTTTACTATGAGTGTGGTGAGGCACTGGCACAGGTTGTCCAGAGAAGTTGTGGAAGCCCCATCCCTGGAGGCATTTAAGGCCAGGTTGGATGGGGCTTTGGACAACCTGGTCTAATGAGGGTGTCCCTGCCCATGGCAGGGAGATTGGAACTAGATGATCCCTTCCAACCCAAAGCACTCTATGATTCTATGACTCTATGATCTTCATTCTAATTATCTTCCTCCATTTCCCTGCTCCATAGTTCTTTCTGTAACTTTGATTTGCAGTCAACATTTCTACTAAGAAAGAAAAATATTGAAAAGACTAGAGCTAATAAATGTTAAAACCAATGCCTAGTCAATAACAGTATACAATTATAGGTGTTTCAGAGTAATACTGATAATATAATACATTTTTCCTAACTCATCTTTGTTTATAGCTTGGACTCCCAAGGAGAGCTGAACATTAGCTGATAGATGAGCTTGGGTTTCTAACTCCTTGAGATGTGAAAGGAACCTTGCTGAAAATTGTGATTTAATGCAAATTGATAAATTTCTCGAAAGTTTTGCCTCTGTTGGACTTAAGGGGTGTTGGTTTCCCATGACTAAGGTCAGACACGGAGACATAGGATTCTCAAGTCATGTTCATTACTGAAGAAATGTTTGGCAAAGGTTGTGGATAAACAGCCATATTCAGGTCCATTGCATCTGGGCAATGAATGTCCTTTAAACTGTTTTTTTCCAAGATTCATATCAGAGGGCACATTTTGGCATTTAGCATTTATTCCTAAAGTAACAAATGCCTGGAAATTTTTCACTGTTTTCTTTCCTTCAGAATTCTCTGATACCCACAATGCAAACTAAGTCCTTTTATTTTATTTCCTGGGCAAGGTATAACTTCAAAAGTATCAAAGTTAGACATTTTAAAGTATGGAAGCAGCAAAATAAATCTTTAGTGTTTTATGATGCTAACTAAGCATTACAGCTTTGAGAGAGACACACACATGAGCTGTAGAGAATGAGCTGTATAGTAGGAGCCTTTTGTTTTCACAGAAAGCGTTTTCAATGGGTAGCAGTTCCAGCAATTTTTGTGTTCCCCACTAGAAAACATTTCCCTCATATAACAACTCCCCAGGCTCAGGTTTTTGCTATTTAACTACTTAGGATCTGTTCCTAAGGTTCAACTTTTGAGTTTTTGTGCTCTACTGGGGTGACAGGGAGCTCCTCTCTGAAAGGCTGAGGACACAAAATAGATTCTGTGCCATTTCTTTGTTTGCAAGACAGGCAGGCAAGCGCAGGGGGATGCTTCTGGCTGGAACAGATGCTTAATGTAAGTTATTTGGGGCAATAAAGCTACTGAACAAAGCAGCCAGCTTCTGACCTTTTGCAACATAGGACCTTTTGTGGGACCCTGGTCAGCCCATGCCACTGTTTCATGCCGTGACACAACCTCTGCTCAGAGCGGATGATGACGGCACAAAAAGACACAGCATCTACGTAGTGGTGCCGGCTCTGGTCAGAGATACCGGTTTCCACTCCCATGAGCACTAGAAAGATGAAACCCTTCACTGTTGCTCATGTTAGAGCTGGATGTGGGATCCCTGGGCAGGAGCCTCGGCACCTTACGGTTGAGTAATAACCACGTGAACCTAAGGAAGTAATGACCACATTAAGCCTCTCCCTAAATATACTGGGACCACTAGAGGAGGACAAAGAGCTTTGTAGTGCTAATGTCAACTACAGGGGCACCTTCCTAGCAGGAGAGTTGCTTTAGCAAGCTTTTCAACTGAAAACCATCCAGTCTCTGCCCTTCCTGCTCTCTGTATTAGATTCCATCCAGGCCAGCAAGTTGCTATGACAGGCAGGCACGCAGAGATGCTGGTATTTATTGAGGGCTCAGCACAAGCCAAAACCAAATCGGTCATTTCCACCGTGCTGTCAAGCCACACTTGAAACACAGCAATACGGGCAGGTCAGAGCTGCATCTGAATGCAAAAGCTGAGGCTGTCCCATGTATAATGCCATTGTGTATAAGGGCATCTGTCGGTTCTGATTTTGGCCCTGTGTCTTTATGAAGGAGGAACGGTAAGAAAGGAAGAGTTCAAGGAAATGGATGGTCAAGAGGCTGCTCTATATATGGGTATTAATAAGCGGGTCTGAAACTGCTGTTCCAGCCTTGGTGAAGTGTTGGCTTTTGACACGAGCTCTGAGAACATAATGGCTTCAGGCTCGCATTTGAAATTTGTTTATGTTAGTTACATACCTACCCTGAAGTATTTCTTGGTTCCCAAAGGCTCTGTTATATAAGGTGACTATGTCTGGCAGGACAATTGGTTTTAAAGCAAAAGGATGGGTTTTTTTTCTCCCTGATGTAATTCTCATGAAAACTAATGGCTTTACATCAGAGTTGACTTAAGCATCAATTCAACGGCAGTTTAAAATTAAGCAAGATGACTGAACAGTTAAGGAATTTTTAATTACTTGAACACTTAAAATTGTCATTATAGATTGCTTACTAGAAAGTTTCATATCCCAGAATTCTTAGCTTACCAGGAGTGTAAAGATTTCTCCTTACTTGAAATTCAGTCCTTAGTGCAATACATGATTACACGTGATATGTAATTAACACTAAGATAACACTTGCTGGTGAGAAAAGCTTGCTTTTAAAAGTCAGGAAAATGGCCATCTGTAAGTATGGCTGAAGTTATTACATTGTCTGAATGGTTTTCAAATCCATAATTATAAATTTAAATTGACTCAATTCTGAGAAGTAAACTGAGTCTAGCATAGGATCTTGCAGGCTTATCCTGTAGAATATTAAGAATTCTTGCTTTATAGAATCTAAATCTGTGCTGGCTACAGTCACCAGCACCTTGTTTGGGTTAGGATTCATCTCTTAATGATGCATTTTTAGCTGTATCAAAATTTATTTATATCTGAAAAGAAAAAAAAAGATACCCTCCACTTTTCACAGCATTTCAGAATCAAACAATTCCTCTGAGTAGCTGAGGAAATGGGAAGTTCAGAACAGAATCACAGAATCACAAAATGGCATGGGTTGGAAGGGACCCCAAGGATCATAGATCTCCAACCCCCCTGCCACAGACAGGGACACCAACCTCAGGCCAGATCTACACAAGGTTGCCCAGGGCCCCATCCAACCTGGCCTTGGACACCTCCAGGGATGGGGCATCCACCACCTCTCTGGGCAGCCTGTTCCAGCACCTCACCACTCTCTGTGAAAAACTTCCCCCTAATATCTAATCTAAACCTTCCTTCCTTTAGCTTTAGTCCATTCCCCCTTGTCCTGCTATTTTCTACCCTTTTAAAAGTTGAATCCCCTCCTGTTTGTATGTTCCCTTCAGGGACTGGAAGGCTGCAATGAAGTCCCCCCACAGCCTTCTCTTCTCCAGGCCGAACAAGCCCAACTCTCTCAGCCTCTCCTCGTAGGGAAGCTGCTCCAGCCCTCTAATCATCCTCGTGGCCTCCTCTGAACCCTCTCCAACAGTTCTACATCTTTCTTGTATTGGGGCCCCCAGATCTGGACACAGTACTCCAGATGGGGCCTCAGGAGGGCAGAGTAGAGAGGGACAATCGCCTCCCTGTCCCTGCTGGCCACCCCCCTTCTGATGGAGCCCAGGATACCACTGGCCTTCCGAGCTGCAAGAGCACACTGCTGGCTCATGTTAAGTTTCTCATCTACCAGCATCAACATTACATTTCATACATTATATTTCATAGAATCATAGAATCATGGAATGGTTTGGGTTGGAAGGGTCATCCAGTTCCATCCCCCCGCCATCAGTAGGGACACCCTCCACTAGATCAGGTTGCCCAAAGCCCCATCCAACCTGGCCTTGAACACTGCCAGGGAGGGAGCAGCCACAGCTTCTCTGGACAACCAGTCTTTGCCAGCCAGGGCCTCACCACCTTCATGGTGAAGAGTTTCTTCCTAATATCTAATCCTAATCTACCCTTTTTTAGTTTAAAGCCATTACTCCTTGTTCTATTGCTACATATCCATGTAAACAGCCCCTCTCCAGTTTTCAAAATGTATGTAGTTATTTTTAGCAAAGTCATAATACTTGGATTGCTAATTAAGTAATTTATTATTTAAAAAAAATATTGTACAGAGGTAGTGTCAGTGGGCCTCAGGCCTGGACTAGTGTCCTTTTGTACTGGTAGAATGGTAGTCCTTCCCTCACAAACCTTACGGCCTTACATTCTCATCCATCTTTTTCATACAAAAAAGTGACTGTGAATACATATATATCTGTTTCTAATTCAGCATTCAAATACTTTGTCAGGAACTTATTTTCATGCGGGTTGAGCTGATTGGTGTCCAGGTCACTATCCTGCTGGGTGCTTTTTGCTGTGCCCTTTGTCCATGCTGAGCTTGGCATGAGGAGGAGCTTACATTAAGTGCTGTGGTCTAAAAAGAGCCTCTGTACCCAGCTCATGGGTGCTCGAGCATGCACCTGAGCTGGTGACACTGCCCCAGCCAGTGGGAGGTCAAGGCTTCTTGGTATAGGAAAATCAGAGAGCAAGTGGCTAAGGCCCAGGCTGTCAGTGGCCCATTCCTGCCAAAGACAGAAGTTTTGATTTCCAGGGTGTTTTAGCAGGCAAAGTTGGCATGAGGTCATAGGTGCTCTGGCATCACTTCCAGACTGCTAGATGTTGGCATCTGTTCACTTTAAAAGCACATAGCACATAAAGTCAGCCCCACTTTTCACAATCTTTCTTTTCTTGTCTGCTTACCAACACATTGTCGAAATCTTCAATTTACAATTGAAGGTTAGTTTCTGAAGTTCAACTAAACTTCTCCTGCTATATATTTTCACCCATTTATAAGACAGACATGACTGATGCTCAATGGCCGGACGGTTGTGTTTGAGAACTCAAAATACTTGCTACACAGAGTACACCTTTTCATTTATTGCTTTTGCTGCTGTGCTTCTCTTTTGTGGCTCCGTATCCTCAGAATATTCTATGTGTAACAGCCACCATCTGGGGATGATACCCAGAGTATTAAACTGCACATAGGTAAGTAACTGAATGTGTGCAGAAGTACGTGAGAGTGCCCCCAGCTTGCTGCAACGCGTGTACGTAACACTGATGTAAGTATAGTGTACTGTGCTTCCTTACATCTTGATAGCATGTCTTCTGACTGCTGGGGAGGAAATACCTTTAATCTTCAACTGTTTGTTTGCAATGGCTACTCCTTATTCTTACACAACACAGTTTGGATGGGCACAGGGAAGTCCTTTCCAGTGGTTTTGTTCCCTTGGCTTTGATCCTTCTTTTGCTAGCCTGTGGCAGACTGTCCTTGATGATATCAACAGAGGCCAAGTGGAGCGATGAAGTGCTGCAGCTCTTTGCGTAGGGCTGCAGGGTTGTGAATACGTATCACTGTCCTTTGGAAACCACAGAGCCCCCTCTGTTTACAGCACTAGGCTTATTTCATCATTACCCTTTTAGATGTTACAGAAAATCAGCTCCTGGGTTTTGGCAGGAAACACTCCCCCACACCCAATTTAGGTTCTTTCCTTCTCTTTGCCTCCTCTCCTGTGAGCAAAAACTTTGTCAAGAAAGCACGTTTGTTTGGGCCAGGAACAGAGGCAGCTGATACTCAGCTAGTTATTTTGATTGCCTGGCTGGTAGGGGTTGGGGGAACAGATAATGTCAAGATTTCCTCTGCATTCCAGATCTGTTTTCCTCCTACGGTTAGCAGGCAGCGAATGGGACTTGTCCCACTCAGCTTTTCCCACAGTCGGTAAGACTTATCTGACAATGGAGTTGGTGTCAACTGTCCAAAACTAACTAGGAGATATCTTCCTTTCACCACTCCTCTGCTGTTATTGCTTATCAATGTCACTCTCCAGCTTAAACGACTGGTTAATTTACAGACGTATCGAGACAAATTCACTTCTGCTGCAGCCCCATGGAGTTAATGCTGGGAACAAGTTTGGCTGTAGGTGTCTGAGAAGCACAAGTGGTAGGAATGTGATACTAACAGAAGCAAGAGCAGCTCGACAGTCAAAACAGAAAGGAAGCCCTGAGCTTTGGCACGATTCCCATTTCAGATTTCTGGAGTGTGATCCAACAAGGTGTTCATGTTTTACAGCTGGTGCTGCAAGAGGAAAGTTGTTATCCAACAGCAAAACAATTCCAGTGTCTCCACATCAAAACGTAGCCTGTGTTAAAAAAGAAGAAAAGGAGAAATAATTCATTGGATTTCAGAACAAAGATTCTTTTGAGAATCATAGGCACTCTGCTTTTAAATCTAAAGACTTTAAAAAACCCTAGAGTGAAGCTGAAACACACTCAACCTTGGATTTTCTGATGAGTCTATACTGCTGAAATATTGAAATCCTATTAAAGTTCCACAGAAACAGGAAACATGAGATGGAATTGATAAGTCCAGCTTTACCTACAATCTAAGACAGCTTTCTAATAACCTCTTCTGCCAGTGGAGGAAGAGACATGTTTTCATCTTCAGCTGGATTATGTCCTCCTCTACAGGTCTGCTGTAGTACCTCTTCTAGGCAGCTGGTTTGGGGGGAATGGGTTACCCTCTGCAGGATATCCCTCTCCGTCCCAGCTTGCCACCTCTCTCAGTTCCCTTTTTAACAATAGCTGCCCAAAATTCAATGAATGGGAATATTTTATCTTCCTTTTTGAAATTTTATTAGCATTTCTCATTCACAGATTAAATCAATGAAGTGTAAACCCAAGCATTTTAAAGTTATTTTTCACTCAGTTAAATCAGTTAATGGGGACTAGCAGTGCAAACAACCAACAATGTATCCAGAGCACTTTGTTTATTGCTCTGCGCACACCAGGCACATATTCTGCCTACTCATTTTGTCTCATATCATCTTCTGGACTCCCCTATCTCTGTTCATTTTCTCTCTATTTCCTTCTTTGCATGATAAAACTTTTAGTTTTCCCCCTTAGCATTTCCATTCACCACTTAGTTTCCTCTTAAAATCACTGACATTTTACAGTCTTGTTACTCTCCTGCTCATGACATGACCTCCCCTTTCTCTTCCCTTCCCTTCCCTTCCCTTCCCTTCCCTTCCCTTCCCTTCCCTTCCCTTCCCTTCCCTTCCCTTCCCTTCCCTTCCCTTCCCTTCCCTATTAATATTCCAGAGATCTTCAAAACAGAAAGGAAATCATGTGAGAAATCAGCATGGAAAGGAAATTCTGGTCAAATAACATAAACTTCATAAAAGATCCAAAGACACCCAAATTAAACTTGTCAGTTTCTAGAATGAAGAGAGGCTAATAATAGGTTGCCTAAAACATTTTTAGCAGGACAAGTATCATTTAAAGCTTCATTATCTTGACAAGTGAGTGAACAGATGGCAAAATCCGTAGCAAGCTCAAGATCTCCTAGGGTACTAAAGATCAGGAAGATTTCTGAGAACCAAATTCAAATCACCAAAGCGAGGTGATTTGACAGCCTCCAAGCAGATGGGATTTCAATTTACCTAAGTGTGAGGTAAGGCTCAGGAATGATCTGAAGCATTCGCTGGTACTGCCTGCTTAATGAAGTGTTACCCGTTCAGAAAAATACCTAGGCAACATTACGGACAGCTTAATTAAAGCAGCTCAGTGAAAACAGCTGTTCAATTTGCAGCGCTAGTCACAAAAGCAAATAAAATGCTAATTTATATGAACCATAAAGAACAGCATTGATATTATTATAATGCCACCATATAAATTCAGGGAACTACATCGCTGTGATGTCCGGCATTGTCAACTTCACAAAACCGCCTACAAGAAGAAACACTGAGAGGAGTCAGAGAAGGGTGATGTGCAGGGGATTGTAATTGCAATCATTTTACTTAACTAATGAAAAACTGTTGTGGCACTGAAATCCTACTTGCTTTTAAGTCCTAGGGATATCCAATTAACACAAGACAGAGAATAAGTAGCACCCTCATGTGCTGGAACCCATTTCCCCAGTTAATGAGAACCATCAAATCAGCAAAAAACGGAGGGCTTTGTGCTCAGAGAGCCTTAAGAAGCCTGACCAGAGTGAAGAGGGAAAGGGAATCATGGAATTGTAGGGGTTGGAAGGGACCTCGAGAGATCATTGGGTCCAACCCCAAAGGAAGTACCTACACTGGATGAAAATTTTCGGTGAAGCTTATGGGAATTTTGCAATTATTTCAGCAAGTCAAGAGCTTCACCATTAATGTGACTGTCACTACTGTTTGGTCTGAAGTGTGGTTTGATTTGTTCTTTAAAGAAGGATTAGATCAGTCCTTGAAGGAAGGGAGGCTGTCCCTGGTGATAATTGAGGAGACCTCGAGCCTCATCAGCTCTGCACTCAGAGGGTAATTTGTGCCTGTACAAAGTGGAGTAAGAGCCTGCGGTTACTTTCTAGTAGTACATACAGCCCGCTTTTCATTTATGCTGTCCAGCTGTAAAAGATGAGCTATAGGACAGGACAAAGAGGGATAAATCCAAATCTCTGTAAGTCCTAGAGGATGAGAATGTTTTCCAGATGAAATGGGATTCTTTATGACTTGACTGACAGCAACAAACTACTTGAGGTCACTGCAAAAGCATTTAGAAACATTTCAGAACAAAAATGGGGAATAGCCTCCAATTCGAGGCATAAGACCAGTATTTGGTTTTCATATTTATTTCTTCCACTGCTTTTCCTGTTAGCAGTAACATTCACTAAAATAATTTTAGGGTCTGAACTCTGAAACTATGTATCTGATAATTTTGATCAAATTAACATCAAGGATTAGTTAGTATAAGTATTCTCTGTCAGGTAAATTAACCAATTTTCTGTCTCAAAAACTAACGCTGCGTAAGATCCTGCTGAGTTATAATCCCTTTAGCACTTACTCTCCAAGCAATTTATATGGATTTTTGTAATGTAAATTATTCCAAAAATTGCCGTGAAATGTAGAACAATCTCAGGTAGTTACTAAAGAACAGATTTTTGTCAGCAGAAAATGACAGAAAGCTGTTGAAGTGAGGCTGCATGACAGTAGTCTAAGCGAACAACGTGAACAACATCTGTACCTGTGGCAGGGTAAAGGTATTCTGACTTCATCCATAGCCACTAATTTCACTAGAAACCATTGCAGCACTGAAAACAAACTTAGGAACCAGCAATACATAAAAGCAAAATAACAATTTTTTTCTTGCCTTCTTGAACAATCCTGAATGTGTATCTCCTTCATGTGCATGGCATTTAATTGAAGTCAAGAGGAATTGTGCTTGTGGAGGAACAAAAATGTTTCTATTATTAATAAAGGGAGAGTTGGGCCAGCAGTAATCATAGAACCACAGAATGCTTTGGGTTGGAAGGGACCTCAAAGATCATCCCCTGCCATGGGCAGGGTCACCCTCCACCAGACCAGGTTGCCCAAAGCCCCATCCAACCTGGCCTTGAACACTGCCAGGGAGGGGGCAGCCACAACTTCTCTGGGCAGCCTGTGCCAGAGCCTCACCACCCTCACAGGGAAGAATCTCTTCCTTATATCAACCCTAAATGTACCCTTCTTCAAGCCTGGAATCAACTTTTCAAGTAATGCTAAATAAAAAAGATGTCCCTTTCTGGAAAGGGAGTGGTGACATTATCAGACTGTGACTGTGACCTCTGTCATCATTCTGGTCACATCACTTACACAGCAGCAGGTGATGGGGAAACACCTCCTCAGGCTCTCTCTGCCTTTAGTGTGCTAGGCCAGGTACAAAGCAACTGCTGCTGTTGCCTTTCTTTGGAATTAAATCTCTGTACAAAGTACTGCTTTCAATCCCATAAAAGAACAGAAAAATATGATGTTCTAGATTTCTTCTGTGGTGTTTTACATTGTTATTTATGGAATAATAATTTAATGTGACTGTTAAAATTCAGTTCCATGCAAAGCAACTGGGTGTGTGGCATAGATTTTTTGCCATTTCCATGCAGAACTTGGAATCTATTTGGATGACCACAATAAGATATGCTTTGCATGGTGGACTCTTTCATTTCTCACAGTCAAATTCTTTTACCTAGACTATAATTGCACAGCAGCACATCCGTGCTCTCACAGTCTGCTGCCTACCATGCGGTGGCACCTCTGTGTGTATATATGTCTGCATAAAAATATATAACATGGCTTTGTTTCCCAGACACTGAGTCTTGAATGAAATGGCACAATTACACAAACCCCCTCACCCTGCACACGATAGGCAGGAAGAGTGTAACCAAAGTTAAGGTGAAGAAGCCTCAGTCACAAGTATTTTTCTGGTGTGCAGTTCACAGCTATGCTTTTACCTACCCAACTACACAAAGCCATTACTGATGCAATATTGAACTCCTTTTGGTAACTTTTTTCTCTCCAAAGCTTTCTGTGATGCCTTCACAGGCAGTACCACAGGCCTGTCCATGTTTCAACCACGGAAAGTAAAACTCTCAGTGACTCTGGGTGACCCGCTCTCTGCGCAGCTCTAACAACTGCAACTGCTGTTGTTCCTGCCGACTTGTTAATGTAACACAGACACTGACATTTCCTGGGTACTGTAAACACTGCAGTGCTTTTGGAGTTAATGGAATACAGGTGCTGCCTGATGTTACCAAAATGTTCTCACAGAAACAGAGACGTTTTTGGACAGAAAGAGCTGTAGATCCACCTAGTCCAGCCCCTTCTTCACAGCATGAATATCCTGCTTCTCAGTGGGAATACCCAGATATGTTAAATGTCATGAAACGAGCATTATTCCTAAGCTTAAGCTCCTTTATACTAGCAGGAACGGCCGTACCACTTAGCCTGCTGAAGAGAGAGTTCTGTAATGCCAGAGCTGGGTGATGGAGTGGGCTTAGGCAGGCTCTGAGCCGGCTGGGAAACCTTCCCAATGGGGCTGTGGGAAATGATGCTTACAATCGAATTGCCACCAGCCTTCACTTCGAATGAGATTCAGACAATGCTGAGAGCAGCCGACTGGCCTTTCTTTGCAGTGAAAGCAAAAAGAAATTTAAAAAATCAGCTTTAGTGAGTCAAGATCCTGTAGAACGGTTTAGGTCGATAGGGCTTGGCTTGGCTCTCAGACAAATTTTGATTCTGGTTATTGTAATCTGCCTACCTGAAATTCTGTCCCCTGTTGCGACTGGCCACGACATTCATTATTTCCTGTACAAAACCCTCTAGTATCATTGCATTTCAACTTTACTAAATATGTATTTTTAAAACCTGTTAAGCAAGTTAAAACAGTATCTGTGTGACCAGTAACGGAGGAAGTCCTGTAAAAATCCACAGCTTGCAATATATGGGTACTTGGCAACATGCTCCTACCAGTCAGTAGCCCAATTACTAGGAAAGCATGAGTGCTTGCGTGTCTGAAGAAAGTTCTTACTCTTACAAGTAAATTGGTTTTGGGAACAATCCCATTGCATTGTTGTTAGAACCTGTTGTCAAGACTGATCATGTTTTCCTCTGTAATCCAGGAGAGTTATAAAAAAAAAAAAAAGAACAAGCTCCCGAGTCTCTGAACCAATATCCAGACATGGAGTGTGCTAAATTGCCGCTGACTGCTGCATGGCTTTCTTACACAAACGTTCCAATTATTTCTACTGTGATGGTAATAACAGTTGGAAGTTTGGAAAAAAAATAATCTTGGTTTAGACAAGGTCCCAATACAGTATTAAGGAAATGAGCACTTCGAGAGCAAAGTAAGATGCAGTTTAGAATGATATATTTTTGTCAAGCAGCTAAAAAGGAAGGGGAAAATCAGGCATGAGAAGCTGGAACAAGAAGAACAGGGGCAATATTCTGTGCTGAGACACTTCTCGTTTCAGCACAGCTGTTCACTTTTTCAAGGGCATTAATTAGCTCAAAATTCCAAGTTCTGATCCAGCAAAACCCAGTATATCTATACATATAAAATGTATTCCACTTTTCCAGTTGCTTAATCATTGAAGAATTGGCTATTTCTACAGTGACCAGCTTTGCCCAGCCCAAGCTTTCATATCTACAACATTCTATGTTTTAAAGATGTCCACAGAGCATCTAATGAAAGGAAGTGAAAGTTTATTGGCACTTGGTTTGTTTTGCCTGTTCTCCTCTGGTATCTGAGAAATGCACAAGGGCTTTTGTGTCTGAAGTTCTTCAGAATTTCAGGTTCAGTCTCAGCTTTGTTGCCTACTGTTCAGGAGAAGCACTGTGTGTACTCAGACAGTAATCCATCCAATGATCGTTTGTGCCATAGTCAGCTCCCTGCCCCCTTTTTCACCATTCTCTCAGAACGGAGCATCCTCCTATGTGCCACACAGGGCCTTCACCTGGAGTTCTCCTGTGATAACTTAGGCTGAGTTAAGGAAGTAGTTAATTGGAGTAGTGGAGGGATCATTAAAAAATAATCTGCAAGAACTAGATACAACTAGGATGTGAGGTGGAGAGAAAACTCCAAGTTAAGGTTGGCCAGAATGTGAAAAGCCTGCTCCAACGTAAAACCAGGAAAATAGCAGTTATGCTCCAGAAAAACAGAGATTTTCTCTAATTTTGTTCTGGAAAAAATGATCTTTTTGTCAGAAGTTTTCCAGGTGAAGATTGATGGTTGGAAAAACTTGCATCCCAAGATTGTCATCTCATCTTTGCTCTCACTTACTCTGCCTTAATAGACACAATCTGGTCTACTTAGTGCATCCCAAATGCAAATGCCCTGGCAGTTCTCTGCTGTCACTCTTCATTCCAGTTCATCCCGCCTTTGTGTTGCATCAAGTGGAGGCTACTCAGCTGCAGGCCGAAGGCCCTTCCCTTCTCTATCATTTGTCTGATATGAAAAGCCTGATTCCCACAGTCTGTCTGTGCTGGATGCCAGCTTTCCCTGTCTACTCATTGTGTTTCAAAATGCACGTTTGCATGCTTTCTCTAAAACCGCCCCTCACTCCTGGGAGCTGGTCCTCTGGAAATACAAAGACGCCACATTAACCTCCTTGGAGACCCTCTTGCTAACTCACTTGGCGTCCCTGCCTCCAGAAACTAATTCTGGTGTGCTAACACCAGTAATTACGACACAGGCCAGTATTGTTTTATTGTTCTCTCGTACTCCACCCTTCCTACCCCTCTTCACTCCCCTGGTGTCTTGTTTTATGTTTAGTTTGTAATCTCCAGAGGACAAAGATCCATCCAGTTGCCTTGTCTAAGTGCCTGGATAATGCAGTTTAATGATAATATTAGTAATAGTAACAGTAATAGCAACCATCACCGCCATCCTTTTTCCTGTGAACAGAAGAAAAGCTTTATCACCCCATCCCCTCCACAGCAGTTTTAGCAAGGGAGAGGGACCACAGTCAAACAGCAGATACTTTGTTACTGTGGTCGGTATCAGAGCACACTTGGAGCCCTTTCACAGTGAAGACTGCAAGAAGTCCCGTTTATTTCAGCATTAATCACTGTGAACAAAAGTGAAAGAATTTGGCCCCGACTAATGAAAGCCATCAGTGCTCTGCTGCTGGCAAAGTGCAGCCTGATCCTTTCCCAGAGCTTCAGAAAGCTGAAACGGAGAAGGTGCCAATCCCTGATAAAACAGGAAAGACTGAAACTGCTTTATAATTGATCCTCATTAAAGCTACCTTAAAATGATGATCATTTGCATATGTAAATAAGGAGCAAGGAGAGAGTGCCAGGGAACAAGCTGGAACATTTTGTCCTTGTTCACAACGATTCTTATTTTTCTCTATCCAAAATGTTTGTTTGTTTACTTAGATGTCAGAGAGGACACCTACTCATATGCCCTTGGTACTTTTCGCATAACTTCAACCACAGAATTAGTATGCAGCTCACTGCACTCTGCTATTAGGAAAACAAGCAATGGAGAACCTCAAATCTCTTCTTCCCTTCCAGTGGTAACCCAGACTTACAACATCGCACTCAGGACATTTAGCCTGTGACAGAAAACAAATTCCAGAGCTCTAGGACCCCCAAAGAGATAAGGATCATTGCCAAAGTTATAAATAGGACTTGATGTATTTATATCTAGGCTGTCTGAGCTACTTTTTGAAGCTAAAAAATCACAGCAACAGCATTTTGAGTATAATAAACTCCAAGAAGTGTCATGAATTTACAGTCAGTTCCCGAAGAAGTAGATATATTAGAAAATTTGATATTACACTGATTAGCATCAGCTTGCGTCAGTGATCCTGTAGCACTAACTGATTTCCTCTTTTGCTTTACTATTACTTTTTAAGAAATATAAGTGTACAGAGCTCATGTCCACTAAACAGCATGCAGTAACCAAGGAAGTACTCTTCTCACATTTTCCTCAGCAAGGTGTATCCTGTTCTGTTCTTCTACAAGCACAAAACTATCAAGAAGTGGTTAAACTAACAAAAAAAATCCTGATTCACCATAATTAAGGACTAGAGGACCAAGAGGAAAGAAGTTGGACTTTTATCATAGTCTTTCGGGAGTTTACGAATGGCAAACCAAAATGCAGTCATGTTTCTCCTTCCTGAGGCCAGATTCTCTCCTTACCAGATGCAGGGGAGGTTTTACAGTGACTTTATTAGGACTAGATCAGGCTGCATAATGGAATCTGTAACAAATTAAAAACACACTGCTAATTAGAGGCCAGATTATTATGTAGTATCAATTAACTTGGCGTTTAATTACCATGGTGATTGGGAGGAACTATAAATTGCTAAATGTATAATTAGAACATCAGACTTCTGTGCCACAATGGCATCAGAGCATGGCTGTAATTAGCTTAGATTTCTCCCCCCAACATTTTACACGCTTGCAAGATTTTAAGACAGACAAATACCACTTTCATTCCTGCCAATATTCTGCTATCAATGAGAAAAGACAAATATCTTAGTTCAGCTTCTTTTAAGGCAATTACACTGAACAGAACCATTTTGGTGTGATTAGTATCCAGCAGGAAAACTGCTGTTTCTGTGGAAAATGTGCTCTCCTTTTCTTTCCCCCAGAAATATTATCCATCTTGGTCAGGATGTCAAAATGTTTCAAGCTGTGGACAAAAGCACCAATCAGTTGGCTACTTACACACTTAACCATCAGATGAAAATGTATAGAGGGAGGCCAGAACTTTACCTCTTAGTCCTTCGTTCTACCATCCTAAAGGGAAGGGAAACATCTTTGACCTAGATATGATCCCTAAAACATACCTTTCTTCAAGCGTGTTGCATAGAACAGCTCTTATTGTAACTGCTACTACCAGGTGTAATATATCAGAAATACCTGTGTTGGTAACTCAACTTCTGAACAGCTGGCCATGATTAAAGGCAGAAAGTAGGTATGGGCCAGTTGCTGCATGAGAGATTTTCTCATTACTCAGAGGAAAGTATGGTGTCTGATCTTGCTGCTGGATTTTGTTTTCCACAGTAAAGGCAGGTACATGAAATCAGTAAGGTTACTGTCAGTGTCTGCCACAGAGCTGGGTCTAGGCTTGCCAGTTCTCTTCTGCTGCTGATTGTGAAATCCAGCTGTACCACTGGAGTTTATCTTAGTAACCTGCGGTGAGATGATATTAGCAATTGATAGTATCACTGCTAATTAGTTGCTTTTGGTATACCTGGAAGTCTAGGGACATTTTTTGCAAATCAACATCTTCAAAAATTATATAGAAGGGAAGCTAATATCTTTTGCTGTATCACTATATTCTGGCCATCACAGGAAGCAACTGAAGATCTATCTTCAAGACCATGTGGACACAGAAAGAGAGTGCACTCAAGCACAGCTTCCAGAAGAGCGGTGTTAAAGGTTACAGCACTGGCTGACTCCGACTCGTATTGGTGGGCAGTGACACAGCAGTGTGACATGAGACCTTCAAAACTGACTTTATGATTTCACCTTTAGACTGTGTCACTGCTGGTCTTTATAGGGCAGCTGAGCACAATGTCAGAAATTAATTTCTCATGTCTACCTGGTTTCTAGAGGATAGGAACCCCTGGCAGAAAACCAGCATCATAGGTCTTACGTATCGGTAACGGATGTGTTGGTAGGGAATTAAATGAAGTGAGGCAGAGGTCAGAGGCAGATTTACGGGGTGGAGGAGCTGATTGTAGGAACTGTAATCCTCTCTTCTCCCATTAACATCAGCAGGTGTTTGCTCTGGATCATGGGATGTGGGAGTATTTACACAATTATACTGTCCCCCTTCTAGATCTTGGATGCATCCATCCCTGGAAGGCATCCCTTTTCTCATAAGAATCTGTCCAGTCATTTGGAAGAAGGACACAGTAGCTGGAGTCACAGAGGAGCACAGGCATACTTCACAAGTTCTGTGCAAGCACATTGCCTCCACTGTGTCAGATAAAGTACAGGAGTTTAAGATGAACATTTTAAGAATAGGCACAACAGAAAAGAAATTCACATTGGAGAGTAAGCAGAACACGTAATTAGAACTGGGCGGTAACATGGGATACATCTGTTCCTTTGCTTTTAGCTTCTCTGGGTATTGCTGACACTGCAGATACAATTTTAGTTTAAGCAAGATGGGAAATCACTAGTGTTTAACATGAATGCTTTACCAGGGTACTCAGTGTATGGCACACACTTTCAGAAGTATTGACTCCTTCATTGCACATCATGAATACTCTGCAAAAAGAGAAAGCAGTAAGTAATGGTTTGTGAGTAAATGAAATGAAGCCCCTTTTGTCCAGAGCTATCGGACTCTGGCATGCTGGGAGCCATCCACTCTGCAGCTAGCCAGGACGGGGGAAGGAGCCACAGTTACAACAGCATCTCCCTGATCCCAGAAGAAGCAGAGACTTGACATTGGTTTCCTAAATGGGATTAGGGCCCTCATGTTGCTCTCTGGCTCATCTAGGGATGGACGATTTTGGATTCCAGTCTGTAAGGGTTTGCTGAAGAGCCTGTCAGGGTTGAGTTTTGAAATCTTTTAGGAGTGTAAGAAGTCGTTCGAGAAGAGGAGATGATGCATGGGAGTGGAAGGGATGAAGCAGGGGGAGGGAGGTGGGAGGTAAGTAGGTGGAACGCCAAGAAAGTGGGACAGAAATGGGAGCGGCTGTGTTGTGAAGACTGAGGCTTGAGCCCGGATGGAGAGTTGATAAAAACCTAAATTTCTCTCGGCAAAAGTCGGGGCGTGGGTTATGACACACCTATGACTGCTGCCCCAGGAAGCGGCAGCCCGCTGCCAGGCAGGTTTTCCGTCACCTCGTGGCGGCTGACCTGGCCCAGGAGCAGCGGATGCCGGCTCTCCGCAGCGGGGCTCCCGCGGAGCTGGGCGGCAGGGCCGGGGTGACGGCAGGCGGCTGCCGGTCGCTGTCCAGGGATCTCGAAGCCCGGGCGGCGCCGGTGCCCCTGGGCGCGCTGAGTGAGGCGGGCAGCGGGAGGCGGCGAGCGACAGACCGCGGCTGGGCGCCGGCAGTAGCGCGGCCGGGGACCGCTCGGCCGGACAGTTCACAAATGAAGAGTCACAGGCACAAGAGGGGTCACGAAATCTAGGCGCGGGGCCGCGAGGCCTGCAGGGTCCCGGGCCGTCGTCGGCGCCCGAGCCCCAGCGGCGCGGGGTCCCAAGCGAGCCGGGGGCAGGGTGAGGGGACGGGACCGTTTCCCGCCGCCCGCCCCTCACGGGAAGCGGCGGAGACGACCGCAGTCGAGGCCGACGACCCGCCTCGCCTGCGGGGCAGGAGCCGGGCAGGACCCCGGGGGCACCTTCACCGCCCCGCGGGGGTTGAGGCGCAGGGGAGGGAAGGAGGGAGGAGGGCGGCGAGGCGCCGGTCGCGGGACGGGGCGCTGAGGAAGGCTGGCCGCGACTCCGCTGCCCCGAGGGCCGGGGCGGGGGCGGGCGGCGTGCCGGGCGGCGCTCAGGTGAAGGGGCCGCCCGCCCGGAGCGGCGGTGACGCGGGCTGCGGCGCGGCGGGGCTGCCCCGCGGCCCCATGTGGCCGCCGCCGCCGCCCGTCCCCGGCGAGAGAAGCCGCCGCCGGCGCTGAGCGGGGCTGCCCAGGGCGGCATGCGGAGCCGCCAAGGATGAGCAGCCAGAGCCGCCCGGCCAAGGCGCAGCTCCGGAGGTCGCTGAGCGAGCAGCTGCGGGACTCCACCGCCAAAGCCTGGGACTTGCTGTGGAGGAATGTCCGGGAGCGGCGGCTCGCAGGTCAGTCCCGCCGCGGCGCGGCTGCCGCTACCTGTCCGCGGCCGCCTGAGGAGAGACCCCGGCGCACGTTCCGTCCCCGGCGGCGCAGAGGGCTGCCCGCTCCGAGGGGACGCACCGGGAGGCGGCCGGGGCTCCTTGGGGGCACCTGCCCCGCTGCTGCTGCCTCCGCACCGGAGCGCGGAGACCTCGGGGCTTCAGCCCGGGCGGGACGGGGAGCCCCGCGCCGCCGCCTCAGCTACCGGCACGGATGCAGCTGGCAGTCGCCGGGCAGGTCGAGCCGCAGGCAAGACCCGCGGTACAGGCAGGTGCCCCCTTTCCCCCCGTTCCCCCCCCCCCCCTTCTTCCTCCCAGCCCATGCAGCCAGCACCGGCCCGGTTCCTGGCGGGCACCGCGGGGATGGTGCCACAAGCAGTCGGGCTCAGGGCTAAACCGGGAGCCTGGAGGTAGCCCCACGTCAGAGGCACCTTCTGAGCATCTCAGCAGTCAAGGGAGTTGAGTTTGCCTCTGGGAAGTGGGCTCACCTGCTTGTCCGATCAGCTTTCTAAGTCACTTGCCTGCCCAGGTTGGCTCCACATAGGGTTTGCATGTGAGGAGAACCACAAGTCTAAAACTGGTGTGTTTCATTTCAGGCACTTTTATAGTTTTAGGTCACCTAACTGCTCTGGCAAACTGGGGTTCTGCAGTTTTACCATGCCCAGGTGGGGACCAGAAGGACAGAGAGCAGGGCAGATGCTCCATTAGGTCAGGTCACATTTAGAGGTCTGCTACTGCAGCGGCACATCGGCTTTATGCATGCACACACCTGCTAATCTGTATTTGTAAAATTCTCTGTGAATTAAAAGATCTAGAGCGTATGTTCAAGTGCAAGGTGGAGTTGTTACACTGGAAAACAATACGTCAAGATTTATGAGCAGAATCATGTGTAATGAAGGCTAATTTGTAAAGATGGATTCCTCTGGCAGATCCTACAGCATTGTTAGGAGTTTGGTGACCTTGCCTAGGGCACTGTGACATGCTGATATTGTACAGTACAGAGGAAATAGTGTATGATATGTGTCTACAGCACATTGGCTCTTATGTGCACACAATTAAAATAACGGATAAAAACTGCATTCTAATTTTTTTTAAAAAAGGAATATAAAGTGGATAGCTTCAATTACTAAACCAGCTAATGTTGTAGTGTTAAGGTTACCCAAAATTATAATCTGTCTTTACGTGTAACCTGCTTATACCTATACTGATAGCAGATGCCAACAGACATTCAGCAAGGATACTGTTGGCTTTTTTTTTTCTTTTTTTGGTAAAAGACAACTATTGCTTGATTGAGCAAAGGACCTGGGCATGCTGCCATGAAGCTGTAGCCAACTTCTTAAAGCAACTGGGTATTAAAATTGATGGAGTCAGACTTTTTATTTAAGGTGGATGGCATACTAATGCCTTGGGTTTATGCACTGCCATAATTTAAGTGGTATCCATAATATTCCGGTGAGATGTTGATACATGTGCCCTTTAATTAAATGAATTATCTAACAGCATAACCAAATGTGTACAAATAACATCTGTTGATTCCAGCGATGTTCTCTTGTTCAGAGGCTTTTATGTCTCTGGGATTTTTGTCCTTGGTTTTATATTTATTTGTCCCTCTGGCCCTTGTAGCTGCAGTGCGGATTCCTGTGCCTCTTCCAGCTTTTGTTAATGAGAAGGTAGGGAGTTTAAACTGTTCCAAATGTGTCATTATTTGCTGGTTGCCAGACCAGCTTCTTCTCCATTGCAGTAGTTCCAATGTCAGTCAGGTAGATAGGTGTACAAGTACCCTTTTTTTTTTTCCTTGGAGTTGACATTGTGGCTCAGGCCTGACTGGTGGTCAGAGCAGTAGTGGAACTGGCAATAAGTGTTTGAGAGCAGTGACTGAAACAAAACGCCGTTTTAACCAGCAGTGTGCTGTCGTATTCCAAACCATCAAGCCAAATAAAGACTTGTGATTAACTCATCGTGGTGATGATGGCTTTGCAGGCACTTACATAGTTACTCTTACAGTCTGTTTTACTTTTAAATCTATTGGTTAAAGTTTGAGACACCAGCTGCCCAACATATACCTGTAAAGAATGTAAGCACAAGATGGCTTAATTCATAAAAGTGATATAATTGTTGGGGTTGGACAAGATGCTGGAAGGTCTCCAGTCCAGCCTGCGGATCAGCACTGGGAGCAGGGCAGGTTGCTCAGTGCTCCCTGGGAAGACTTTCTGCCCCAGTGCCCATGTGCTGGGGCAGAGGGCAGCAGCACACGGTTGGGCTGTAGCTGTGTGAGCTGCAGCAAGGAGCTGAACCTTGGCTGGGCTGCTCTCAAAGGGGTGTGCAGACAGTGTGGCTGGGTTGCTTTGGAAAGTAAGCTGTGCATAAAAAAGACTGCTACGTTGTGGTCCTTCCCTCCTCTGCCTCTTTTCACAGCAGAGGTGATGAGCAGCAGCCTGGCTCCTGGAATGCTCCAGGACAGGGCAGCTCCATACCGCCTCTTATTTAGGACAGATCTATGGTGCCCAGTAGCTCTTTGTCATCCTTTCTGATTCACTAGCTGGGATTTGTTTTTTTAAACGAGTGTACCCACTACAGTGCCACAAATGCTGGCCTTAGTTTTCCTGTGTTTTTCATAATTCCTGCAGAAGTAGTTTCTACACTGTTCATGTTCCTGCTATGCTTATGGTTTTAAGTGGGATTCTCAAACTATTTGGGAAATGATACAGAATTTTAACTCCCTTGTTGGAGTAACTGAAAAGTTACAAAATATATGGCTGGTTTAATGTAATTCTGAACTGCTGTGCCATTATTGAAAGCCATTACTTTAGGAATTTGATGTACATATTTAAGAAGCTCTTTAAAGTGATGATCTTAAGGCGATACTGAGATCACTGCTCAAATCATAATCACCTCTTAGAGTAAAACACAACAATGTAGTTCTTACATCTGTTGTATATAGGTGAAAAGTGCCACCCTCTATCTGGCATTTGTTCAGTTACTATGTACTAAAAAAAAAATCACAAAATATTTAAGCTTTGACGCTCAGTACTTCAAAGTCAGGAAACATCAGAGGTAAGGATGCCTGTTGCTGCCTTGCTGCGCAGCCTCCTCACAGTGTAGGACTGTCTTTTAATGCTGTCATCACATCCCCTTTTTTGCACTGACCTTCCCTGCCTCAGCCAGTGCACAAAGTAACGATCCCCATTGCTGAATTTGTTAACCTAGAGCCTGCTGTACTGCAGCCTTCTCAAGTCCTGGACTGAGCACAGGATTACAAATTGCCTCAAATGCTCATGAGCATGACGCTAAGGAGGACTGAGTCTTGCGTACTTCATACCATGAGTGTTTTAGTTGTACTCCTAGAAGCTGTAAGGTTATGTTGTTCCCATTTTACAGGTAGGAACCAGAGGCATAGTGACATGGAAGCCAGGAGTATCAATAACTCTGAGTGTTAGAACTTGAATTTTCTACTTTAATATTCAGGTTGTCGCTCCTATTGTACAGCAGTCCTGCGCTCCTGCAAACCAGCCTCCAGAATGTAATTGTTCTGCACCCAGGGAATGAGTAACTTGCAGTTCCTGGCAGTCTGGTCAGATTTTGTTTCAAGTGACTTGCTGAAAACCAGACGAGAGAGGGATGGAACTACAGGGGCACCATTAACTTGACACAGTCTCAGAAACAAGATTTTTTTTCCTGTGTGCTGTCTCCCACCCTTTCCTGCATGCCTTCCAGCGCCTGCAAGAGATGTAGCAGCAGTCCTGTAGCAGCTGCCTCAGTTGGGTATGTGACTGATACATGTACATGACTAGAACATTGTCCATCATCGGACAGGATCCTACAGAAGTGCATGTGTAGATGTGGTGAAGACTTTGTCATAGTGCCTAATGGGAGGAGGGTTGAGCTAGGATTAAGTAGGTGACTTCAATTCCGAGACTTCCTGAAGTTTGAACACTTGACTTTGTGACCCCCAACGTTCTAATAATAGAAAGGTTTGTTTCTAATTCTGTAGGTTTAGCTTTTAGCTATGGTTTAGCAATCCACAGATTGCTGTTGGGATTTCTGTTCCCTAAGCCTGCTGTTGCTGTGTCTGCAGCACAGACACACCCTCAACCTTCTTGCCAAATCTCTTCCCACCTGAGCTTCATGTCGCATGGTACTTTGTATGTTTTGTGGTTTCAAAGAGGTTATATCCCCATTCGATTTCCTCTGGCTCTGCAGGTACAGTTTCTCTTCTCTCTTCATTGACTTCCTCTCTTCTGCCTGACTTTGACAGCACTACAGGACAGAATAACCCTGAGCACTGTGCCAGCTCCAGAGCTCTCCAGGAGCAACAAAATCACCTGGGGTGATTTTGGGGAAGGAGCTCAGATACCCCTACCCTGTTGTGGACTTGGTCATGCTCTCGGTAAATGAAATTTCAGAGAATCACAGAATGTGAGGGGTTGGAAGGAACCTCAAAAGATCATCTAGTCTACCCCCCGCCCCCGGTCTGGGGACAAGATTTCCACCAAGTCTCCAGCAGTTTGCTCAGACTCACATTTCAAAGTTTTACAACTTGCCTGAGTTTGGACAGATTTTTCAGGGACTGATGCTTGCGTGACTCTCGAACATTTGCTGTGAGGTTACTCGTTGCTGTTTCAAAGGATGAAGCACCAGTTTGTCAACTAGTTTTTTTTAGTCTAAGGAAGCCAAAATTAAGATCTTTAGAAGAAAAAGTTTAGAAGACCTACTCTTGGTTATCCTTAACTGTTCAGGAAGACTTTGCACACTGATTTGCAGCTACAAGTATCTCTTCAAATGTGACTGAAATGCATTTAAGTCAGATGAAATAGAGCATTAGATGAAGTAGGGTAGAAAATGGAGAATAATTTGTTCAGCAGAAAATAACTGCCACATTTATCACTTGGCAAAGGCGTCAAGCCAATGCCCCTTCTCAAAAGTAAGTTGTGATTGGTTTGTGGGTTATTGTGGTTTACTGAGTGCAGATGAGCAAGCTTAAGTTTGTAATTGCACCTCTGATGACATGGTGCTCCCTGGCACCATCTGGGAAATACAGAGGATGATAACGGGTCTTAGAAAAACAGTGCACACAACCAGAACTGTTGTAATTTTAGGAGTTTTCTGTCACGCCTGCATGGAGGCAAGACCAAACATATTTCTGGAGCTTAATTAAAGAAACGTCAAATCTACAGTTGCCTCACAGTTTCTAGTTTTCAATTGAAATGAAACATTTTGAAGAACTTGCTTTTCCAAGTTTGTAGCATGCAAAGCAGAACTCACTGTTTCTGGTGTGATGTATTCTGAGGTCAGTGTTAGGTAACACAGGAGGGGACACGTGTACCAGGTCCCCAGGTCCTCAGAGAATTCCTGAGCAAAGGCAGAAGTCCTGATATGGGGACTTGATATTATTCTAATAATTATAAAGGTCAAGTTGGATGGTGCTTTGCACGACCTGGTCTAGTGGAGGGTGTCCCTGTCCATGGCAGGGGGTTTGGAACTAGGTGATTTCTTCCAATCCAAACCATTCTATGATTTTGTGATTCTGTTACTGAAATTTCTTCTTAATTAAACCCTTTGCCTACAGTGCAAATGTGGCAGGTTCATCTACTTAAAGCCATTGAAGAAAGTAGTGGAATTTTTTTTTTTATACAATAATTTTGCCAGGTCAGTTTTCACTAGGGAGTGTGGGAGATGTGTCTGTGGGAAATCTGGTACTTTTGGTGGCTGGTTTGGTGGGCAGAGTTTTATGTTCTGTTTTAAAATCATGCATATAGGTTTTTTTAAAGAGCAAAGTAGAGATGTTGCAAACTGTGTCCCCACTGGTACACTGGAAAGTACAAGATGCCGATTCTCATGCATGTTGGTGAGATGTGTATGTGTAAATTCCTCCTTAAGCTGACCCCATCGATGGGAAAAGACTGTCCTTTGTCCAGGAGAAAAGTTATGAAAGATGTTCTTTATCCGGGATGGAGTGCTTAAGGGGAGAAAGTGACTTATGGTTCACTTGGTCAGGCATGCCAGGAAGTTTTCTGCTCTTGTATCAATCCTAAAGAAAATGTAACAGCCAAAAAAGCAGTCATTCTTTTCAGAAATTATGTTAATCATGCTACATGTCCTATATTAATGTTAGGACTCTTTTTAGGTTCATTTCTTTAAGACAGATAGATGCTCTTCTTTCCATCTCCTTCCCTAGAACACTCCCTGCAGACCAGAGGCTTGAATCTGCAAAAGGGGTGATGGTGGCAAAATACCACCATTGTTACTTCTGCGGCTGCTGCCGTGTTCTCATGACCCTCAGCAACAAGAAGTTAATTCCAGAAATACAATTACAAAAATACCAATATGCTTGACCTGCCAAGTATTTCTGTATCAGCATGGGACTGCAGAGGGGGGTGATGGAGGACTCCCCACTGTCTCAGAGTCCAGAGAAAGAGGTAATTCTCTCATGCCCGCTCCCATGGTTCCGCTGCTATTTGCTGGGTAGGGTTTGGAGTGACTGTGGAGGGGCAACGGAGGTTCCTGGGGCAACAACAGCAGTCCTCTTCTGCTGTTACATTTAATACATGAATTCTGTGTTTGCACAAGTCCTGCCTCCATTAGAGAGTGTTATATCAGAGGTTATTTTCCTAGGAGAAATTCAGTTTGATTACTTAATTTTCTAACATTATGAAAGACCAAACTCAGCTGATAAAATGGGGAAATCAGTGCTGGTATCCTAGGACTGGATACCATTTGAGTCAGTTTCCATTTGATAGCTATTTAGAAAAGATTCTTGGTAGGTCTCCTCCACTGATTTCAGTGACACATTAATCTTTAGAAAATACCCTCTTTTTTTATTTTTTTCTCCCCCTGTTAAGTGATGATGCCAGTCCTTCTTACAGTGCAGCTATTTATTTAATTATTTATTTTTATGCTGACTTTGTGTGGTTCCTTGAGCATCCACAGGGTTCTTTCAGTTCTCAGTAGATTAATAGATCTCCCTTATTTCCCAGCATAGATAGATGCCCTCAGTTCATTCCACCTGTAGATGTTACCTGTGTGACTAGAAGGCGGCTGGTACCTTGTCAGCATGCTGCACTGTGCCTTCATGGAGGACTCCTGTAAGCACTGTAATTATTGTTGATGTGTGCAGACCATAATACTGGAAACAAACCATACTACTATTTTTCCAGAAGCAATATATATAATAATACAATATTGTTCACTTTCCTGTACATTTAGATAGATGTGTTTATTGGTACTTATATCTTTCTGTGATGAAAAGGAGCTCATGTAGACTGATGTAAATACTTATTGGTCTAACACTAAACTGTAATGACGTTTTTTTCCATCCCAAGATTGCTTCTTCATACCAGTCAGGGCATATGAAATAATGCACCCTCTCAGTTATTCCCTATTTGGTGTTTCTTATTTATTCATATAACTTTAATCCTATAGGCCACTTTTGATATCCTCACACAAGTGACTTTATTTATAATAATAACTATGTCAGAGAATTTATATAGAACATTTATATCCACAGTAAACTTTTAGCTGCTAAGTGAACACCATAATAATTCCCATTAATACAGCTTTGATGGTGGCTGGCCAGCAGATTCCTAAACATAGGAAATTTCTGGGTTCAGTAAGCCCCTGGAGACCAGACTCCCACTCTTTTGCTTTCTCAGCTACCATAGCATATGGTGCTTAGTTTCAGGAATCAGTGAAGCCTCGACTCTGAATTTTGTGCTATCACTTTTTGTTTGAGTCAAGAAAACCTCTGAAAAATATCCTACATTGTAATGGTTTTAAGGATTCTGAGAATTTAGCTGACTTCTTAACAATTTGTTTTGTGCAATACTTGCCAGTCAGTAGCCTTATTTCATAGCAATGGTTTGATTTGCCATCATCTTCTTGATTTTGTATTTCTTGCATTTCTTGTGAGACAGATGTTCTGTCTTGCTCTTCTGGATTTCTTTTGGTTTTCTGTCATAGCATGGCCAATTCCTGTGTTGCACATGACATAATTGCTTTAAAAATAATCTCCTTCCACCCATCTTTTGCTTCAACTGAAGCATATTTTAATATCAAATTTAAAAAAAAAAAAAAAAAGCCTTTAAAATGTGAACTTCAGAATAAAAATAAAACAGAAAATGAGAAAAAATAATCATTTTGTAACATGTTATAGTTTTAAGCCAGCCCCATGATTTTAAAGAAGTGTTGCCTGTCTTATGATTCTCAAAGATTTAGTTTTGGGAATATTATTTTCAGTTGTCAAAGAATTTTGATGGTTTCTTTTGATTATTACAGGCTTAAAAATATGACAGTGTAGGAAGTTCCTTGACTGACATTAGAGAATCCACAAGAAGACAGCACTTCTTCAGCTCCTGTGCACATCCTGTTTACAGTTCAAAAATGAAAATATTTTGACAGTCAGACCACCATGGTGCAGTTTATATTGTAAATAAGCAGAGGCTGAATGTATACAGATATGTGTGCAGCGAGTAACTGTGGCACAAGAAAGGAGCAGGAGCATCTGTAATACATGGCACTTGGTTCTGAACGAACCCAAACCTCCAAAAATTAATGTAATTAATTGGGGTAATAAACAATTTCATGTGATTTACTCTGCCTGTCGTTCCAGTAGAGGGCAGTAATTTACATACAGTAATATCAATTAGCATGTGTACGTGTACACATCACGTACTACTAGACACAGTGACTGATTTTACTAACATAGTGCAATATTCAAGGCATACTCGGGCCCTCAAGGATGGAGTGCCACCCTGAAGCTTTGTTTGCTGTGCTTTTGCAACAGGAATCCATCACATTTCATTACAGTAGAGTTTATGCAAGTCGTCCTCAACTCATTACACTCAGTCACCTCCATGTGCCTTGATGCTACGTGCAGAGGTGTGTGACACACACCCCCAGTTTAATGACATAAAACCCCCAGTCTGAGGGATTGCAGCACAGTTTTTACGTTATCTGGGTCAGTTAAAGCCAGAAAGCATGCAAAGAACTATGTTTTCAGGCCTCAAGGTAATCGCATGAGATCCAGAACCTACACAGTGCAGGTGCAGTCCGTGAGACCAGCAGGATGCTGGTCATCAGCAGTGTGTCCAGACCAGCTGCCTGTCCCTTGGTGTGCGCAGACCAGCCCTCTGTCCCTTGGCACAGTGAGATTCCTTCCAGCAATTACTACACTTAGCAATGTAGAACTCCACTGCTATTCACGAGACTTAAAAAACCTGAGATGCTCTCAGTGAGCATGCCAATCAAAACGAAAGTATATTCTGCTGGTTGCAGTCATCAGAGTGAATGGTGTTCCAACAGATGCTGATTCTTTCCCTCTGTTCCTTTGGAGCAGTAGGTAGATAGAAATGTGTGTGCACCCAGAGATCATTGTTGCAGAGCCAGTGAGATGCTGCTGTACAGTAGAAGAGGAGGCACTGAAACTCAGAATCATCGTGTTTCTTTAACTGGCAGCAATTTGATTCCTAATCTATTTCAAAACCACTACCATTTAAAGTCTGTGCTTAGCTAACAATTGTTTAATCTGTGAGTATTTCTCTAACAGCAAGATAAGTTCACTAACTCCAAAATAGCTTTCTTAACTCTGTCAATACTTTGTAAATTTTAATTGTCACAGAACTAAAATAATACAGGGGTAATTGGTTTCTTCTGTTGCTAGAGTGAAATGAATGGTACTGGTGCCCTGGGGAGCTAAGGAGCATGTTTCTGGGGAGGAGGGATTCATGTCCCAGGCTGTGATGAGGCAGAAAACACTGAACTTTCAAGGTCATTTAATACAACAGCACTGTAAAAAAGCCCAACTGAATTGGAATACTGGTTTTGTTGCAGAAAGAATTTGAAGGGAAATTACCTTGCCCACAAGGAGCATAGTTCAACTGTACCCTATATCTGAGCTAGGAGTTGCTTGAAATAGATTTGTATTTGGGCTTCTGTCACTGAAATGTAGGAAGAAATTTGGGGTAACTGCCAGCTTGAGGGAGTGTCAAAAGAGTAAAAAGCAATGTTACAAATTAGACTTCTCTGTCAGAGTGCTAAAGGGTTCCTAAAGATTTAGGAACCTCCAGTGGTTCATTGCTTGGACCTGCCTAAGGTGCACCACATACATATGTAAGTTTATTCTGGATTCACTGCGTGGAGGAGTGAGGACCTGAGCATTTGTCCGAATTTTTAGGTTATTTTCAATGTACCTCTCATGCCCCATGACCGCCCCACTCATCTTGATCTGAATGACATGCTGTTTGTTGGATTATCCAGAATAATGATGTAGTAAATTACTTGAGACTGAGTCGTTTATCTGTCAGTTGACTGCTGAAAGAATGTGTGATTGGCATCTCAGAGTTTTGTTCATTTTAAGAGGTCACTTTAATGTAAGGACAGATTTTATCTAAATAAATCAGTTTTACAGGGAGATTTCAGCCATTGGATTGTTAGTAAGTAAGAAATCTTTTATTTATGATGTTGGAAAGACCACAGCTGGGAATGCACCCATTAATAGACTCAAACAGATGGATTCTGACAACTCCATGATCTATTCACACTCTTTTTTAGCAAATATTTTGCAGTAATCCCCAACTTGAAAATGCTACTTCAGAAACAAACATGTAAGTCTCTTTCTGTCTCAAGGCATGAAAAAAACCCCATGATGAGCAAATTTAAAATACTGTGGGTTGAGTGTGTATATGGTATTCACTTGAAATTTAGGAAGGAGTGCTTTTAATGGAGAATAGTTATGCCTTGATGCAATAAGCGTTTTGAATTATAAATAAAGTCATTGAGGGTAGGGTGTCTTTATAGCTGTAGTGAAGTGAAGATCTTCAGAACAGCTTTCTAAATAAAGCAGCAGAAATAGAAAACACAATGTGGGCAAGGCCTAGAGGAGTTGATAGTGAGGAGAAAACTGATGGGAGGAGGACTGCAGTGTAATAATGTAATTAGTGACTCAGATCATGTGCTTTGAAGTAAAACCATCATTTCCCTTCAATTTTTAAACTTTAATTTGTAGGTTTAAATCTGTACTGAACATCACTGTATTTCTGATATCATAGGAAGGTAAAAATGACAACTGATCCCTCTTTTCTGTATTATTTATTACTTCCTCCACCTCTACTCTATCTTCTTACTTTTCCCAGTTGGGATTTTCAAAGCTCCCATGACAGCACTGAGCCCCTCAGCCACCTTTGAACAGCCTGGGAAATATATAGCCAAAAAAGACACAGTCAGCTTTCAAAATGTCACTAACTGCCATTAAAATGCATAACCAAACACACGTCCACTGACCCTCGGCCTGAATTTCTGCCACACGGTGAGGTCTTTGGGGTTTTGCCCAGTTCCTTTCCTGGGAAGAACTCTTACAGTTGTCTTATCAGTTAAAGATTTGGAACTTTTTTTTTTTTCCCTCCCAGTTACATTAAGGTAAATAAAGAACAACTTATGCAAAATCATCAGAAATGCTCTGGACTCTGATGTAAGGATGGCTTTTATCATCCCAACGTGACTCACTCCATCACTCCTGAAAATAAAGAAGCATTAGTTGCTAGAGAGTCAGAAGAGAACAGTTCTACATCTGCTTGGGAAATGAGTATTTTAGTAAATGCAGTTGTTCTCTATGTAAAATAGAGGGTACTATACCCACTAGAATAGAGGATAATATATCTGATTCAAATGGAGTTCACATGCATTTCAGAATCTAGGTTAGACAAGACACAATCAAATGAAGTTCACTCTGAAACATCTGTTTTGTTTTATACAAAACCATAAACATACATAATTACAAAACAGCCTAAGCCATTTCCTTTGAAGGCACCCTGAACAACAAGGACAGCAGGACAAGTGTGGCAAAGCCACCACACATACATTAATCGTGGCATGGCAGCATTTTAAAGAAACTATCAAATTCAGAGGGATTATAAAGCAGCTGGGATGAATTGTAGGTAGGAATACCAGACTTCACGGAGCTGATTTTTAAATCTCTGGATTCTAGGTCACAGCAGAGTCTATGACTGGAGTGCTCACTCTTTCACTCCTTCATGTTGGTTTCTTTTAAGGGAGGATCATGACTTTTAGAGGGCTGGAACTATTATCTCTTTTATGGAAAGGATCAGTGGGTGCAGTCATTAGGAATCTTTAAACTGGGTAGTTTATTTCTGTGACAGATCGGGCAGCATATGGAAGGAAATAAGACATTCTCCTGAGACAGATTAAGTTTTTGCCAAAGCATTTTATTGAAATTTTGGAAAATAAACAGGTCATTAATTGGGTCCAGATTTAGCTACTGCAAATTGTGCAAAGATGTTGCAAACCAGATGCTTTCCCCTATTTGTTTTTACAACCCTTTCTATTTATGGATGCTCTTATTTAACGACTTACTTAATAGAGGGCATTGTTTTACATTGGAAGTTGCATCTCTCTATCAGTTTTGCCAGTAGATGCCTGAGTAAAACATACATGTCTGCATAATTCCAGGGGATGGAACAGTCAGCGATAACATGGTAAGGAGGAAATTGTGGAATACAGTAGTTCTTCTAAAGTTAACACCTAATTCTTCCCTAGGTTCCTTAGTTTCTCTGTGCAGACCCTGCTATAGAAATGTTGGAAACAAAGACACCCATCCCAAGGACAGCATCCTAAGTCTTGGCTTGCCGATGAAGGCGTGACTGCAGTCCATGTCAGCCTTTCCCTGGCTTTCCCAAGGTACAGCCACTGACGTACCTGTCAGCCCCAGTTTCAACTTGATCTCCAGACCAAGGCTGTTTCCCAAGATGGGAATGTGGCAGCCAAGTCAGCTAAACTGTTCTGACTGACAGAAATGTGTGAGAAAAGAAATCTGAGTTGCTTTTCCACTTAGGTTTGGTTTAGTCCTCAGAGTACAGGCATTATGTTAGGCTCTACCCACAGTCTTGATTCCTGTTATAAATAACATACAGAGTGCAAAATATCTGCTCTGACTTGAAAGCAGTGAGTGTAGTGGGGACGCCTTCAAAAAGGGTTGAGCTAGTCACACATGGTCCTTTACAGTCTAGAGATAGGTACCTCTGCAAGTAAGCACTGTCATCCTGAAATAGGTGTGTGAGACAAAGGGGATGAATTGCCCTCCTGTGGTGCTTATTTCTCTTCATAATCCTCACCAAGTGACAGCACAAAAGGCCTGCCTGCCTTGGCTATAGGTGGGAAAAAACCCATCTCTTCAGCTGCCACCTGAGAGCATTTGACGTGGAAATCAGCAAGTCACTGGCATTGCAGGAGTTTAATTTTAGAGATTGCTGCTTATAGCATCTCTGGCTTCATTTTAAGGTACCTGTTAAAGTAAACAAAGCAGGCGACAGAGCTGACAAAGTGCCAGTGACTTCAGCAGCACTTGAACACGTGCTTAAAGTTACATTTCCACAGTAACCACATTCCGTTTACCTGAACTTTGCATAAGCATATTTCTCCATTTCCAGATTATTCTGGGGATGCCCATTGTGAATTACATGTCTTTGGAAGACATACCAAATTTATTGTAATAAAAGCTGTGGGGTGTTATTTGTGATCCCTGACTGGTTTAGCCAAGTAACAGTGGCAGCAGCCACAGAGATTTCATTCTGCACACTTTGAAGTGTGTTTTAAGGTTCCCTTTTCAAACCACTAGTTAGTTATTCGATGTGCGATGATTTGTTGTACTTGGTGCAGTGTCTTCGGTCAGAGCAAAAGTCTCTCAGCTTCAGGTATCCTGTTTTTTACAACAGCTGCTAGTGGATACTTGGGAAAGAGTGTAAGACCATGGCAAGTTTATGGTATGACCTCTTGGCTTCCAGGTTTCGGTAAATAGTTCTTCGCTGATGTCGTTAACAAGGCTGCCAATTAGGAACAAAGTAAGAGGGAGGTTTATGATGTGACTGCACTTCCTAACTGAGCTACACCTAAGCTGGTGAGACACAGAGTCTGTTTCCCGTTTGTAATCTTCTGGAGACGTGTAACTCCTCACAATTGCTATTTTAAAGTTATTTTCAGATCATTCACAGGTGTCACAGCCAGAGTTCCCTCCCTGTCACATGAACTTTCAGTAGTCTGAGCAAAGTAAGAACAAAGTTTACTTTTAAAGCAATATGGACTAACTATTGCTTTGACAGCAAAACATTCGGAATGCCGTTTGGTTTTAATTTCTCATCCAACCTATTATGTTTGGTAACATATTAGGAACTAGTGATGAGTATGTTATTTGTCATAAGTTCCTTAGGACATCAAAGGAGGAAAAATCAGAACTGAAATACCTGAATCTCTGGTTCGTTCTTCTGCCATCCAAGCACAGAGTGCATACAAAGTACTTTAAAGCCAGTTCTGATCTCAGCCAGACAAGTGCAAATCCTGAACATTCATGGGGTAATCAGCAAATTCTGCTTTGGAGAAATCGACTTTCACAGCAGCATGATGTGGAAACCTTTTGTCAGGAGCCAGTTTTGCCTTAATTTCATGCCCCTACAACTGAGAACACAGTTACTTGTCAAAATCTAATTGAAAGAGCAAATGTAAACAGGACAAGCCTTTTTCAAAAGTCAGGTACAATTTCTGTTCTGAAATTTTTTGTTGTCTGACTTGAGATACTTCAAAGAGGACTTACGCTCAGACTGAGGAAACCAGTGCTCCCAGAAAGTCAGAGCTTTGCAAGTGTCATGGAAAATCGACCCAAGATGAGTAGTTCCTTTTGAAGGTTTTCGCCAAGGAATTTTTCCAGTAAAACTACATTCCTTGAACATGGAGCAACACCTTAAGTAGACAGCAACAAATGAGGAACACCGTGGGGTTGATTTGAAAGAGTGCTGTATATTCAGAAAGTGAGTGAGACAGGGAGGAAGCCTGGTAAAGGGACTTGATAGAATGCCAGAATAAACAGAGGGTGGATGGCAATATTTTCCTCACTCTGGATTCGACAGAATGAAAAAGAAATTGACAGCTGGTATGGACTTTATCAGTCAACTTTCTTGGTCTGCCTGTTTTGAACAGAGGGGGAATCAGCAGAGGAGAAGCCTGGGTAAGTGGCTGCTGGAGGAGGGCGGAGGATGTGCAAGGGAGTGTGTAGGTGTGCAGAACTAAAGAAGAGAGAGGTGGAGAAAAAAATAGGCTCCAAGGCAGTACAGCTGATATGGGGGGCGGGGGAGGGGGAAAGGAAGGAATGTCTGCTGGGAAATAATTCACCCCATGTACACTGCTGCAGCTTTTAGACTCTTTCTGGTCCTTCCTGCTCACTGGAAGCATTTTCCAAAGGCAGACTGTGGGGCAGGAGGGGTAGGCTGCCTGCACTTTCCCAGGAGAAGCAGCATGGTGGCTGGCAAGGGAGCTATGGGAAGCCCTTTCCTCTTTGTCATTCTTGCTATTTGGCAAGCTTCCACTCTCCTAAAAAATAACCCAACCCAAACCCACCTGCAGCTTGTTGGCCAAAATTACATTATCCAGGGAGACACATCAGCTCTGCCGTGTCTATGCAGCACAATGCAAACTGTGAGTGAAAAAAAGAAAGAAAAAAAGAGTGGAGGAAAGAAATAGAGAGTGTGGAAGTGGAAAGCTTAAGTTGTGCACAGAGCAGCTGATTGCTGGGAAAGAGAAAATCCTGGTCAGGGACTTGTTCAACTCGTGAACATCTAACTATATTGTAAAATGTTCCACTGCTGGTTTATTGTGGAAGGGATTACTGGCGTTAATTTTTTTTTTTTTTTGGGGGGGGGGGGGGCAGAATCTGTGACTATTTGATACTCCTAAATCTTCTTGATATAAAAAAAAAATAATAATTTGGCATTAAAAGCTGTGGGCATCATGCATTCTGTTTTGGACATACAAGGCAACTACCATACTGTACAGAGCAACTGATGCATATTATGCTACATTCTAACTCTGGTTAAGGGATAAGTGATACATGCATGTCCCTTGTTCCTTATTTCCTCTGGCTTCTTCATTTGTGAGGTTGTTAGTTAGGCACCAGTATGGCTGAAATTATGCAGCCAGCTAAGTGTGCAAGTGTGTTGTTTGCACTTGCAATGATGTGGTGGGCCAGCCTGAAAGCTGGGCCGGAGACCAAATTCACTCCTCATCCATACTATTACCTGTACAGGACCTTTGCTTTGTTTTTGGGATGCCCAAGGTGGTAATCTGGGGGAGGGAGGAAATCGTCATATGCACCTTGATCTCCAGGACATGGGCAGGCATTCACATGTGCCATGGGGACAGACTTCAGTGTGTGTTGGATTCAGTGCCCTCACTCGCCCTTGCAACAAGAGTACGGGACTGCCACGTGCCAAGCCAGATGGTCCTACACTGTACCAGATGCTGGCTGCTACAAAGCTTAATTCCATTGGCTTTGTTAGGGAGATGGGAGAGGTGGAGGCAGAAAGGGTCACCAACTTCTGCAGAGGGCATACCTCCCAGGAACACCTGTCATACCACTGCGGCTGAAACTTCCACCATGCATTGGCCAAACCCCCAGGTTTCTTGGGTCTCCAGGAAGAGTAACCAGCAAAGGGATGGCTTTGCTGTACCTGGTGGCTGTGTTGGTAGTGATGGCTTGGGAAAAGTAGGAAAATGGTTCACTGTTAGTGAACAAAATGCTTTATATGCCTCCTGCAGAGTATCTCCTTGCATGCTAAGCTGCAGTCCAGCCTTAGAGTACTTAGCAGTTGGTGCATATTGCTCTCTAGAGCTGAATGTACAAACACTATATCCTTGTTATGCAGTATTTATAATACCTGATAGTGTGTATTTTATAATATATTGGGAAATCTGTGGCATTCAGCATGTTTAGGCAGTCTCATCTGAAGGAACCCACCACAGGTGTAGGACCATTCTGAAAGGTGTTTATTTTCTCCTTGGTTCATGCAGTAGACTTCAGGTTATGCAGCTTCCCTGAAGCCTTTCAACATGTCACTGCAATCAATCTGCCTCAGTGGACCAGAGTCTGAAATAATGCAATGAATATTCATTGACTGCAAGGAGCCTGGAGAATTTCATGTTCCCATGCATCAGTCCCATGCCTGATGTTCAACTACTGTTGAAGTAGTGTTCCCAAGAGCTAGTCTGATCTGTCTTGTTTCCCTTTTGGTTTTTGTTTGGGTTTTTTTAAAATTTGTGCAAAATCTAACTGTGACATTGTCTCTGTAGCACAGAGAGGCGAGAAAACCCTCTCTCAAAACCAGATCAAAACCTTAATGTTTCCTCTCTTGCTCATTTCATCACTGCAGTATTGGAGTCCTGTTGAAAAGCAAAGAAATAGCAACGCCCTCACCTGAAGTCTGTGAAGGCACAAATCTTCAGCTGAGACAGGAAGGCTTGCCTGTGCTTCAGAGTGGCTCTGGCAGTAGGGCTGTGTAAGGGTTTACAATATTTGTATTTACATAAGAAATTAAGTTTATCTAAACACTTTCTTATGTTATCCTTGTGTTATCCAAACACTTTGCTAATGAGACTGGGAGATTAGGATGTGTGTTAGCCCACCACTCCTTAAATATTTCACACAGTTCCCATGGTTTTAGTTTTTGCAACTTAGGTATAGATTTAGCAGGTGGAGTTATACTAAGGGCATGGAAACTACTTTTAGCTCATTCCTCTCATTATCCTCTCCGAATGCTCTGGCAGAGGAGCTCTGCCACCTGAAATGTCTTTCCTCTCTTTTGAATTCTGTTTTAACCTCTGTTTATTATCCAACTTTTTTTTTTTTTTTCTTTAATTTACTGTTGAGAACCACTGTCTTTAGGGACTTCACGCTGCAGGATGCTAGCTATTCTGGGCTTGGGAAGAGTTCAGCTAAGGCCAGTGGAGTCTATATTCATACAGTGGTGTGGACTGGGAAAATACATGATGTTTAAAACTAAACAGGGGTGAGACCATAACACCTAAATTAGCAGCCAGGCACTGGACAAAACAAATAACCCTTTGCAATGATTCTACCTACTGACCGGGAGCTCCTGGTCCCTTCTAAACCCCTGGGAGAGCAGAAGGGATGGAAGGTCACATCCTGTGAGCTCATCATTGCAGCCAACAGGCCACCGGCTTACACTTACACCGGCTTACACCAGCAAATGTGCCAAAAGGGCATGGAGAGGTTGACTCCAGGCCAACACTGGCTGTTCCTCTGGCTCCAGCCACAAACCACAGGAGTGGTTATTTTGATGCATTTATGCGCTAGCAGTGCTGTTAGAATCCCACTTTTAGGTAATCCATGGGGTGGGTGTGGGCTGGTTAGCTCACGTAGGAGTACAGACTGGCCACTCCATGTCAGACCAGAGCTCCCATCCAACCCAGGACCATGCATTGGCCAGCGGACGGTTTCAACTATTTTGGGAAAAATAGAACACTGGGATATGCCTGTAGTGATGCTGTTCATGTTATATGTCCCATGTGCACATGGCGGAGCCATGAGCTGGAATTTTGTGCTTAACGGCCCTTCCTGGATTTTTTCAGGCATTTACCTAATCTTCTCTTTCAACTGTGCTAACTTCTGGCAGCCACCGCATCCTCTAACAATGACTTCCAGAGGTCAGCTATGCAAATGTGAAGAAATATTTATGTTTGTTCATTTTGAACCTACCCCATGGTCATTTTACTTACTGTTCCCAACTTCATTCACTGTGAGAAGAGACCCCAGCAGTACCAAGTGGTGGGCAGACCTTTGTAATAGCATAATGGTGTTTATCCGTTTGCTCTCAATTAGTTTTCTAAAAAAGTTTCAAAATCCTCTTTGCTGTTTCTCTACCTACTGAGCACTTGTATTGGATTTTCATAAACCTATCCAAGATCTGTTTTCTCAGTGATAATAGCTCTGTTAAATTCCATCACTGTGTGCTGTGCACAGTGTACCTTTAGGGAGTTTTTCCCTCTGGTACATTAATCAGCACTCAAAAGCTACAGTTTTAATGCCTTCTCAATCAATACTGTGAGAACCTTCAGTGTTTCCAACCAATTTCTGTTTTGACTCCTAGACAAATTTGTTATTGTCATTACATTTTGCCAAATCACTACTCAATCTCTTTAAAAAAATCATCTAGAGAGAGCAGACAAAACCAGGTTCAAGCACTAATCTCTGTGGGACTGCACTGGCCACCTCACCCCATTGTGACCATGGAATATTTGGTAGTACTTTTTTTTCCTGTCTTTATGCAGCCATTAAGCTACAAGTTGCCTTTTCCTTTTTATCCCTGATAGCTGAGCTTCTTTATGATCTCACGGTAGAGGATCTCGATGGAGCTTTTTTCAAATCTGTTACTATTAATTGTGTTGATTTGATGTCCCTGAGCTTCTCTACAGGAAGAATGATGTGAGGAGTCACTTCAGTTTTCTTGTCATGACCCTCACATTTTTGGCTTTTTTATGTCTCTATATTTCTACATGTTTGCCTGGGTGGCTGGTAGGCACTTACTGCCCTTGTCCCTCTTCCATCTTTCTTGCCCATAAATACCCTGCTGTTGTACTGAGCCTGCATCGCATTTCTAATCTTCTCCTCGTATTAGAGCTGCCTCATGTGCTTTGGCCAGGCCACTAATGCCTTTGCAATCAGGAGGTACATTTTATAGCCATACTATCCCCTGAACATGTGGGTCTTAAAATGCAAATGGATAATCCTCTGATCCTGGAGCAGGGACACTGGAACAGAAGAACAAGGTATAATGTACTAGTCAAAAGCCACTTCTACTGGTTTGAAGTTTGTCAAGGGTGTCTCTAAGCCTGTCTAGCATGCCTAAGAAGAAGCCTCACTTAGTATTATTCATTTATAAATCTCCCTTGGCACAGCAGCTGACTTGCCTCCAGAACACATCAGTATGGGGCTCCGTGGTGAAACAAGCCTGTGTTGTAACGCTGAGCAGCTATTAGCTGCTTCCAGCACGCTTCCCAGTGATGTTGAAATCTCACATAAGCTCTTTTCCTTTTGCCTCAGTCCTGGCAGCCCCTGACAAGCCTCAGGAAGAGGGCTGAAGTGCTGCTGAGCCAGAGCAAAACATTTCTGGCTTTTCTGGAGACCCTGCTGTTCCGTGCCCTGTATAAATGAGTTTGCAGCCTGTAGTAATCCCGGCTCAGCTCTCAAAAATGTCTGCGCTCAAACATAAAACAATTTTTCCTAAATGGCAGGCAGTGAACTTCTGCTTTTAAAAGCCCCAGCCCAAAAGATGGGATTCAAAACAGATGAAGTAAGTGAAAGCCTCATCATAAACACAGCTTTGGGCTCACCACATATGATTTTTTTCTCTTCCTAAACTTGAGAAAGGAGGAATTGCCTGCTGCTAACACGTGAGCTGCTGTGCAGGCATCTGTGAAGGCAAATGCAGGTAAGAAATATAAGATGTGTGGTAGGAATAGGGGTAAGGTATGTTATATTGCACATATAGGCTATTGGAATTTCGGCCATAACCAGCCAGCTGAACTATTCTAACTGCAGAATTATAGATGGGAATCCAGAGGTCAGCAAGTTAAATGTAGATGACTGCTTTTTTTTTTTCCTCTGTAACTTGAAAATAAGAGTTTCCGGCTTCTTCTAACTACTTGTCACTGATGTTAATAACAACTGTGCTCCTCCAGTGGTAAGGAAGCTGTGTTGTTCTCATAGCACCAGTGCTTCCCAGCAAAGAGAAGCCATCAAGTTGCCATTTAATTTTAGACGCGATATAACAAGATAAGTGCAACTAACAATAAAAGGGAAATGGGTCGTGGCTGGAAGATAAAGTAGCTGATTACTGTGTGAGAACTGCAGGTTCCATCCAAGTCCAAAGGGCTCCATGCAACAGGTATGGACGGCATCATGGACCTCTCTCACAGTTATTTTAGGGGGAGTGAATTATAAGACATGAGGAAGTGGTCCTGTTTTATATATATATATATATTATGAATGTATGTATATATATATATGAATACAAGGGGTAAAGTGCTGTTCATCTCAATTTACCCTCAACTACCCCACTGCCTATAGCGTTACCTCACACCTTTATAACTCTCTAAGGCCAAGGCGGTGTATAGAAAATCACTGTTGTACTAGAAAAGCTGGTCAGAAGTGAATAGTTTGTCATCAGATATATTTAAGCATTTATAGCGTATACCATGCTGTTCTCTTCAGCTGCTTATGGCACTCTGCTCTCCGTAGAATGGAAGCAGATCTCAGATGCTGCCTTGTGATACTTTAGAATGTATGGGTTGAACCTGGGGCAGATTTTTTTGTGCAAATAGTTTTCTCTTTCCCCCTCACAATAAATGTAGTTTGGGGGCAGAAAAGCTGGAAGAGAGACACAAAACTCAATGAACAGTGCTAAGGTTCTGTCTGTGGATGCATACACAGAAGAGTATGCATCTTTGGTTTGACTTTGTCAATTAAACTAATAAACACTGTGCAAGTTTCAGTAGTGGAGTGCTTCACTAATAAACCTTCAAGGGAACCTTTCAGATCTTCCAGAAAATTTCAGTATCCATCAAATCACCGTCTGTCCTGTTAAATGTCTGGCTGTGACACGTAGGTATTACGCTACAGATAGAAGTGCAGGCATTTCTGGTTCAGGTTAAAAAATGACTTAATTGCAGCTGTGGCTGTAGGAAGGGATCTCCATTCCTGTGTGAATTGGTTGGGACATGGGAACATGGGGTTGGGTTCCCATCTTGTGGGCTGTGCTGCTGTCGTGACAGGCAGCAATTTCAGGTGTGAGCTGGAGTTTCCCCACAGCCTTTGTAAAACACACAGGGAAGCTTTCATCGTGAAGTGCTTTTATGAGATGCATTAGCATGAAGTTTGGTGTTGCTGAGACTGTAATATTAATTAGCTGTCTTATATCACAGCTTAGGCTTCTGTAGCACTTTTTGTCTGAAAGATGGACAAACGGGTTCCCTCATCTGAATGATGCATTTTTGAAAATACACAGTGAGTGTCAAGGCAGTCACACAACGAGGAGACAGTCGTTTTACAAGTATGCAGTGAGGACTACTTCTTTCCTCCACCATGCACAACTTCAAGCACAGGAGCTTTCAAACGAGCACCACAGGAGCAGCTAACTCTTGTTGTTTCTTGTTTTATTTGACTACTATGTAAGCGCTGGACTGTAGCCAAGGAATTCAGCCTCGGCAGAGGCGGCGCTCGACAGCATTAAGCCTGGAGCGTCCCTCTGGTTCTGAAGCTGTGTTTGGACCCTTTCGTCTGGGAGAAAGAGAAAGTTATCACCCTGCAATGGAGGAAGGGAAAGTGTTTTTGCTGCAATGGCAGCCCCTCATTCTGCCCTCTGTGGCAGCTGAGATGCTGGGAGGGCAGCTCTGCCCTGTCACTTACCCTCTGGCAGGGACATGGGAAGGATGGGCAGCCACACGGGCGCTGGGGCTGGTGCTTTCCACTTTAAGTATATAACTGGGCTCATTAAGCCCTTAAGGGGCTTGTTCCCCAGTCAATACCTTACTTGGGTTCTGGTCTTGGTTTTTGTTTCTTTGGGCTGGCTTTTGATGCATTATGTTTCAGTTAAACTGCTTCTGAGTCTCTGGAAATATTGCAAGGGAGAACGCAGAATCCCATTAGCTGAAAAAGTCAATGGATTTTCCAACAGAAAAAGAAATCCCTATGAAAATTTTAACAGAGTGCTATGAAATGTTAATAATTGCTTTTTCCACTATCAATAGCATTTTCCAAGTAGAGTTAGATCAAAGGACTGCAGATTAATCAAATAAGAAATTTCCTTGCATGGCGGTAATGTCTCTTTGGATAAATACTGTGCACATCACTGACACTCGAGTGTCTCTGGGACACTTACTCTTCAAAAGACAGCAGACAAGGGACTAACAGTCTGATTTTCCTGCAGTGGGAACAGAAACCATCCCTCCCCTGCTGCTCTGGCTCTTGTCTGCTTGCACCTGCGTGGCTCTCCTGCCTCTCTGCTTTGCACACCAAGGCAGGGAGGAGACTGGTCATTCCCTCTCTGTGGCTGTCAGTGACCAGCCCTGTTTGGGAGTTTAGGTGGTAGTGGGGTCACCTATTTTGTCTTGAGTTTGAAGTCCCTGTTGGAAGTCTTAGAGAAGACCCTACAGCCACACCTGGAGCAAAACCCAGCAAGTACAGGACTTGTGGGTACTGTGGATGGTAGCAATGGAGGCTTTCAGTCTAGAACAGTCATTTTAAATTTATAGTACCCAGAATTTTATTTCTCCATGTTACTGCACTGCAAAAGCCCCACATCAATTAGGAATAAAATCTGTGAGGTCTAATGAGAACAGACTGCATCTCAGTAAAACCCTGCCCTAAGGGGTTTGCACAGAGCAGAATTTTAATGAATAATTGTGAATGAGACAACTGTCCTTTTGCCCCTCACATTCAGGTAGCTGTGTGTCCTTGCAAACTGGTCAGATCCTGACCTGTGCGAGAGGGCAGGTCCCAGGCAATGCCACCCCATGACCTTGCCCTGGTGGGCAGCCTCATCCAGGGTGGGAGGAGAGCTCTGTCATATGATGGTGGATCATTACATATATTGGCACCAGCTTGACACCGCTGTCATGGGAAGGGGCACAGGTTTGGGAGATGACAGCACGGTTCCTGAGCTCTGCAGGATCTGTGCTGGCTGGCTGCCCCACTGCCTTCCCCTGCCCTGCTGCATGCACATGGGTTTTGGCAGGAGCAGGTTCAGCTGGGGGCTGGAAGGGCCCTGTGGGTCATCGTCATTTGCAGTTGTGTGATACTGTGAAATTTCTTCCTGTGAGCCAGCAGTGCTCACATCAGAAACTGTCTTGATCACAAAACTCCCTGGCAAGACCTCAGCTCCCTTAAAAATTGGCTCATGCTAGGGGTGTACTAAACCAAAATACTGTGTTTTTTTTTTTAATGTAATGGAAAATTAATTGAGAGGCATACTAGGAGGGCATGTTCAGTGTATTTTTACTCAGATTTGCTGCCCACTTGCTGATAAAAATGGCAATGTTCTGCTTCTATTTGATTAACTAAAAGAAACGGCATGTTTTGCAAACTAGCTGGTTGATAAGTAATACTGAATGAAAGCAGATGCCCTGCTCTCTCTGCTTAAAAAACCCAGAAGATGTTATGGTGAGGAACTTGAAGAACAGTGTGTCTCCAAGCCCTTCCTTTCTCCCAGGCTGTGACTACATCTCAGTAACAGGGACTCTTGCGTCTTGTTTACTGCTGAGTGCCAGCTGTTAGGCGTTGTTGATTTATTTTTTGTGTCATCCCAAAGGCTTCATTTGTTCCAGTGCTTGTTGTACCGTGCGGTTTTGGGGATTCAGACAGCCCTTCCGTAAAGGGACTTTTTCTTGGCAAACAAGGGTATGATTTTCACAAAACCAGCGAGGGCATCTTCTCCTTCTCTGGAGAGGAGTCAACAGCCCGGCGCTTCGGGGCGGAGGAGGAGCAGGCTTCCCGCAGCCCTGCGTGCTCTAAAACCTGCATTCCTCAGCCTCTTCAACTTTTTTTTCCGCCTTTACTTTGATAGCGGCCCGGTGGAGCCGCTCGGAGCTGGGTAAGCCCGGGCTGCCCGAGGGGCTGCCGGGGCCGGGGCTGGCTGGCTGGCCGTCCGGCGGGCTGCACTTCCACAGGCTGGACTCGGAGCGATTGGCCCGTGCGGATCATGTGGGAGAAGCAGGAATCCTGAGTTGTAGCTCTTGGCACTCCTTTTTCTTTCAAAGCGCTTGCTCTTTTCAGCTCCCTAGGGCTTGTTGCCTCCCTGCTTTCATTACCCTGATTATAATCTGGAGTAGCCACAGCGGAGAAGGAGTGATTTTAAAGGAGCAGAGATGTTTAAACAGGTGGCCAGGACTTCGGGGACGGGCTGTTACTACCTGAACTCGGTGTCAGCCGAGGGCCAGGAGATGTACTTGCGATTCGATCAAACGGCCAGGCGCCCCCCGTACAGGACGAGCAGGATTCTCGCCCGTCACCAGCTGCTGACGAAAATTCAGCAAGGTGAGTTACTGGCAGAAGCGCTCCTTAGCTTGGCGCGGTCGCAGCCCGCAGGCCCCTTCTCCCTACGAGAGCATGCTTTAATGCCTCGTATTTCAGGGTCTGAAGTTTCCTATCTCTCTGCTGAACTACGCTGGCTGGAGTCAGAGTTGGACACAGCCATTCATACCTTGCTGTTTGTACCCATGCGCACGCACACCCAGAGCCAAGAGACAAACTCCTAGTGCACAATTAGCTATTTAACTGAATTGTCTTTTAATCATAAACTATCTGGTAGCTTTGGTGCTGAAGTTCGGCTTTTCCAACTGGCAGAGCGGTTACCGGCATCGGTACGTCTGCTCCGATCGCTACAGCCCCGTGGTAAGGCACAGAATGGTGAGAGATGATCATCCAGCTAAAAACAAAGCAGAAGGCCAGAGCGGCTGGGAGAAGGCAGCTGGGATAACATCCTCTGGAAACAAGCGTGTGTAACTGTCAGAGGACTGGAAAACTTGTCACATGTCCTTAAAAATAATTGCTGACTCGGCTTTCTGCAGCTGCTCATGCAGTTATCTAGGCAGTCATTACAGATGTATTGATTTTGTTTTTCTGAATTTATATCCACAGCACTCAAGCTAAACACAGATTGGCCCCAGAACAAATCCTTTGGCCTGGGTGTGTAATTTAAAATCTTCTTCAGAATCGTTAATGCAAGGATAAAAAAAATAAAAGCCAACTGTACGGATTTTTCCTGATTAAAAAAACCAAAAAACATAACTTGGCCTTGGTCATAGCTTCCAAAGTGGATATGTTTGGTCCTACATTCAGAAAAAAAGAGTACGTCATGTATTTTTCATGAAAAAAGTATCTTGAAATAACAGTCACTTTCTTGACAGCTTGCAAAAAGAAGTTTGGTTCTGCTAACTAGGGGCAGGCACAGGGTTAACATCATTTACTGTCATTCTGGCAGATATTACATAAACTGGTGTGAGCTTCTGACCAGCACCAGTTAAATGAGGGGGCTATTTTTGTGTGTAGCTTTCCAATAAGATTCTTTATATATGTGGCTGTCAAAACTCTGGCAGAAGTACAGGGATAGAGTGATGAAACTTCTATTGCATTTATAAAGAAAACAATACATAATTCTTTGACCAGCTTGTAGAAAAGATGAAAAAGATAGTTTCTGTGGCAATTAGGAAAACGCAGTTGTTTGCAAGGCAGTCTCAGGACTTATTCGTGTTTGGAGGATACTGGTCCTCACTGCAGCTCTGATTTCAGGAAGGATATTATGTCACTCAGTACCCAGTGTACAGCCTGTATTGAATGGAAAGAAAGGGTAATTTATTTCTCTCCGTGTTTATATAAAAATATTTTGGATGCAGTACTAGTACCAACTTAACTTTTCAAGCAGCAGTTGCTGATGAGATGGTTTAGCACAACTCCTTTATCTGTCATGGTGCTTTTTGACATACCCTCTTGTAACCCGGAACTCATCAGCTGTCCGGGCCAACCAGGGCTGCCAAAGCCACCCAGTGGTCCCAAGGCTTTCAAGATGCTGCGTGGAGGGACAGGGAGGAGCTCCCATCTGCAGGTTGTTGCACGGATGGTCAGTCCATGGTGAATAACCTCTGCTGCTCTGCCACAGCTCTCCAACCTGTCCCACACAGCTGTGAGAAATGGTGTTTGTATAGTGCCTCGATGATGTCATGCATCTTACAGTTCTGTATATGAAATATTTGTGTATTTTGGGTCACTAAGAATACACTGTTACTTCCTTCACTTCGCTGATTGATGGAAAACTGGGGACAGAGTCCACTGTTGGTTAAGCGTCAGTCCACTGGAAATAATGAAATTATTTGAGCAAATAGATGCTGATGTCTGTGTTTGAGCCCATACATAGGAACATGCACATCTGGTGCAAGGTCATAGGCAATGTATACATTTTTCTTCATTTTCTCAAGTAATGAATAATAATTTGATACAAATAATTGCCAGCAACACCAAAAAAAGCCAAGTATAGCTATTACATATCTGAAACCTCTGTTTTACAGTCTGGGTGGAACCCTGAGCCCATCAATCACTGACAAGACTTTCACAGGGGTTTGCTGGGTGAGCCTGTCACCTTCTGTGCCTGCCTGTTCAGGCTGTGAACTGTGTGAGGGTGCTGCAGTGAGTCCCAGTCCCAGTCCCAGTAGGTACTGGAAGGCTACTGTAGTATGGATGGAGATATCATCCTGTCCCTTTAGTGGCATTTTTAACTAATGGAGTGCTGCGGAGCAGCTTACCCAGAATGTATTGAAAAGTAAATCAGGGGTTGCAAGAAAACCAAACCTTGCTCTCAGTCACCCAGTTGAGTAAAGTGTGCAAATCTTTATGTAGTTTCCTTGAGTTTCTATGTCCTCAAATCACACATTTTAAGGCTATTAAGACAACGTATTTGAACCCTGCTGCCCCCATTTTTGCGTCAGCACCTCCCCAGTCTAATCATTTGAATTACAGCATGTGTTTAGGAAAACACCCAGCCTGCATTTTACAGTCACTGGGACGGTGAATCCTGCCTGGTTAACTGCTCTGCTGGAACAGATCTGCCACATGTCCAAGTGCTACGCTGTCGTGGGGCTTGTTTGAATACCTGCTCTCTACTTCTTGTGCAGCATTTTTTCAGTTGCTGGTTTTCTGACTGGAGGCACCCACCGTAGGAAACACTGATGTTTTTACATCAGGGATAGTTTTCCTTAGTGAAAGGAATGATTTACAGAATCGCAGTGTACACAGTTTACAATGTGTAGAGCAGTCAGAGCTTCCATGCCAGGACAGGAACCGGGTTCAGTGATGTAGTGTGGTACAAAGTGTTGCATTTACTACTGTCGTTTCGGTCATTAGCTGCATGTACCATTCTAAATGATGCTGAATTACTCTATACGGTGTGCTAGAGCTTTTCTTCCTCTTCTAAAAACATGTTTGCTGAAGAAGGTCTCCTTTATATTTTCCTTTGGTGTTAGTTAAAAATAAACTAAGTGAATCATTAGAGGAATTATGCTATTTAATCATTTCTAAAAAGAAAACCACCACAAGGGAAATGAAAGGAACTAGACTGTTATTTTAATCAGATCATACTTTGAAAGTCCTAAATATTTGGTTTATGTACACCACCAACTCCTTGAGGCAGAATTATGAGGTGGCCTGTGAATGTGAGTAGTAATTATCTGTCTGATATTAAATAGGTATTTTCAAAATGCGATCTTTTGATGATTCCCTTTCCCCCATAAGCCCGTTAGTTTCCCCGCTGAAGGGGACACATGCCTCAGCATAAAGGAACAGGGTGTAGCATGCTTGGTCTGAGGTATTTATTCAAACTGTGTATGCAGTAACTGTATGAGAATTCATTAATGATTACTCATGTTCTCTTTAAATAAATAAGGTGGCGACTTTCAAGAATTTATATTACATGAGTCACAAAGTTGTTACTTCTTTCACAGCACATGGCTAAATTCAGTGCAGAGCAGAAAATATAAAAAGCAGCTGTTGGTCCAAAAGTAATGAGGAATGAAGGCCATACTCTGAAAATATTAAATTGAAACTGTTGGCTGTGTGGCACAAGTGGAACCTGAGTCAGGGTGAATGAATCCACATCTGCCCCAGCACAACCAGGTAAAGAAATGTCCCCATTCATCTGCGGTAGAATTTGTTTCTTAGACTGTGCTCCAGTAAGAAAATAATACGAAGAAACAAATGAAAACAAGACAAATTCCTATTCTCAGTGAGTGAATTCCTGCCCACAGTGAGCAGTGCTCCGTGTTGTGTCTCAGTTTATGTCCACAGGCAAGAGCAGTGGAAGAGAATTGTTCAGTGGAGCCATCCCAAAGCATACTTTAACTTTTCAAGGCAAATTTGCTCATTCAGCAGATGTTTATGCTCATATGTTATGAGTTCAGATTTGATCTTTTATGGAGTACTGTCACCTGCATTTGTCTGGTATGAGTGAGCATTAGAGGTACACACAGATGCATTTTTGGGTCTGTAGTCTTCCCCTTGGAGCTAGTTCAACATGTTTGATAGTTCTCTTTTCTCAGCATGAGTACCATTTGTGGAAAGTGTTACAGAGGGATGCGAGTGACTTGGCAAAAATTTGTGCATTTTAGATGACTTCAGATTTCAACAAGCTGTAACACACTCCCGTTCTCAAAAGCAGAAATTGAAAGTCACGTATGGGAAAACATTGCAGTCACAGTCTGCATTAAAGAAGCTGAGCTCACATTCTGGATGTGCACGTAGGTACAGAGTACCTGTCCATGCCTGGAGATGGGAAACAGGATACAAATATAATTTAAGACTGTGGTTTTGTTCAGACGTACAAAGAGGATGAGATGTGGTTGCTCAGGCAGGCTGAACCATAACATTTCCCACATTCTGGTTGCTGGCCACTTTACCTATGTGTCTTTAAACCTCATCATCTGAACCCAGGAAAGTAAAAGATTAACCAATAACATTCAGATTTGGTTGTAATGATAAAACACCCCCACTTAGGTCATCTCTGACCAGTGTCAGTGACCTACTGCCTCTTGAGCTTGTGAAGTAACTCCTGGCTGTAGCAGTTTGTAGTTCCCATTCAAACACACAGTGCCTCCACTTGCAGTGGGCCTATGTCTGCTCTCCAGCCCAGGCATGCAGGGGAGGACAGGTCTAGGGCTGGGTTGCCCAGGGCAGCCGGAGGAACATCCTCAGCCACAGGACTGCCTTGCAGACCTCAGCTGGGACATGGCCCTTCAACCTCTCCAGTGTCAGACATGTGTGGGGCATATGCACACTCACAAGCAGAGGGATCTTTATGTCCGTTGAACAATATCAAGTCTTTACTAAGTTGGTGAAAACTGGGTTTCTTATGCAGCTGGAGGTCCATTAAAAACTGAGACTCTGTATCACATGAAGCTTCTTCACCATTGTCTTCCCTTCCCTACACACTGTCTTTCCTCATGTCCTTAGCCACGTGAAACTCTCACACAAAAAAAAGTGAACAATATTTATGTGAGCAATATTTATAAACTCTAAGTGCCCTGAGGTGTGTTTATTAAAATAAACCAAACCAAAACCAAAATAAATAGTAGTGTGAAAGATTGCAGTCCAGCTAATTAAAGTTTAACAAAGTTACGCGTCATAAACAACAGGCCATTTCAATGGGAAGAACCTTCACTGGAGCCACTACTTGGCAAATATGTTCAAAATTTGAAATTATCAAGGAATATCTGTGTGGTGTGTATCAAGAGATAGCTCTTGTGGTACTGCAGATCGGATTCAGTGATGGTAAGTTCACAGCCACTGAGTGTGGGTGACACTTTAGCTGATGTATGCAGGTTGGACACCAAGAAGGAAATCTTGGCTCTTCCTTTTGGGTAGGGGACTTTTGCTCTTGGTTTCACTGAAAGCATGATTTCAACCAAGATCAAATCTTGAGACCTTTTTCTATTGGTGGTGGCTCCACCACTGATGTGGTGGAGTGCGAAGCAGAAAATACCTTGGCTCTGTTTAAGCACTACTCAGCAGTAGCAACAACATCTCTGTGTTGTCTGCACTGTTTTCATAGATTCACAGAATGGCAGGGGTTGGAAGGGACTTCTGGAGATCATCTAGTCCAATCCCCCTGCCAAAGCAGGATCACCTAGAGCAAGTTGAAGAGAGTTGTGTCCTGGCAGGTTTTGAATATCTCCAGGGAAGGAGACTCCACAACCTCTCTGGGCAGCCTGTCCCAATATCACCCTCAGAGTAAGGTTTTTTCTCATATTGAGACAAAACTTCCTGTGTTCCAGTTTGTGCCCATTGCCCCTTTTCCTGTCACTGGGCACCACTGAGAAGAGTCTATCCTCTTCCTCTGGACACCTACCCTTTAGATATTTGAAAGCATTTATGTGATCTTCTTTCAGTCTTCTTCTGGCTAAACAGATGTAGCTCTCTCAGCCTTTCCCTGTACAAGAGATGCTCCAGGCCCCGCATCATCCTTGCAGCCCTCCACTGGACTCTCTCCAGTAGTTCCCTGTCTGTCTTGAACTGGGGAGCCCAGGACTGGACACAGAACTCCAGATGTAGCCTCACCAGGGCAGAGAAAAGGGGAGGATAGCCTCCCTTGACCTGCTGACCATGCTCTTTTTAATGCAACCCAGGTACCATTGGCCACGAGGGCACGTTGCTGGCTCATGGAGAGTTTGTTGTCCACCAGGACTCCCAGGTCCTTCTCTGCTTCCCCTAACCAGTTATCCCTCCCTAGCTGCAGGACCCTACACTTGTCCCTACTGAATTTCATTTGGTTCCTCTCCACCCAACTCTCCAGCCTACCCCAGTCTCACTGAAGGGCACCACAGCCTTCTGGTCTGTCAGCCACTCTTCACAGTTTTGTTACCAGTGCAAATCCAAAGCACAGCCCCATACTAGCTACTATGAAGAAAATGAACTCTACCTCAGCCAAAACCAGCACAGTTTTGAAACTGTTTGTGGTGAACAGCTGTAGTTTTGCTGCGTATCTTCTGTATTGACATATGGAGGAGATCTTTAATTTTCACATTAACCTTATTGTATAATTAGAGCCAGTAATGTTAAAAGACATTTAAGCCAATAAATGCAAGATATATGCTCAATAAATGAGTCATTAGCTATATAATAGCTGTATTTATTTTTAGTTTAAATTTAGAGAAAGTTGTAAGTCACTGGTGAATATAAAATGCTACGTAACGGAACTAAAATAGAACTTAAAAACTAAATTAGTTAAGAGAATCTGTGAATAGCACTTGTGTTACTGGGAGACTCTTATGTACATAAATCCCTGAAAATAAAGTGCAGTATTTGTAACATGAGAACCACAAGTTCTCATAAAAACCTGCAGTTTTAGGTTCCAGCCAGATGTTATTTTTCTCTCTAGGCAATAGATACTTATGGATATTTTTTTTTATTATTATTTTGATTCAAACACTATGATGTCATTGATGGCATCTTAGCCATGGTCATTGTTTTCACCTTACTTACACCAAAAAATATTCTCAGAGTTTTGGTTGCACTTAAAAATTACATGGGCTGTTTTGTACAAGGCATCCGATCTCCTTGGGCCCCCACTACAACAAAGACATTGAGGCCCTGGAGCATGTCCAGAGAAGGGCAATGAAGCTGGTGAAGAGTCTGGAACACAAGTCTTATGAGGAGCAGCTGAGAGAACTGGGACTGTTTAGCCTAGAGAAGAGGAGACTCGGGGAGACCTTAGTGCTCTCAACAACTACCTGAAAGGAGGTTGTGGTGAGCTGGGCATCAGCCTCTTTTCAAAGGTAAATAGTGATAGGACAAGAGGGAGAAGTTGTGCCAGGGGAGGTTCAGGTTAGAAATTAGGAGAATTTTCTTCTCAGAAAGAGAGGTTGGGCATTGGAACAGGTTGCCCAGGGAGGTGGTGGAGTCACCATCCCTCCGGGTGTTTAAGGAACGTTTGGATGAGGTACTTAAGGGCATGGTCTAGTGAATAATATGAGTAGTAGGGGGACAGTTGGCCTAGATGATCTTGGAGATCTTTTCCAACCTTAATGATTCTATGATTTATTTAGATTATTGCCCATCCCTCTGATGGGAGGGACTGAGACAACAGGTCCCTCGTCTTTACATTGTTAAACAATTGTCTGCAGTAGAGTGTGTTACACCTTACAATAGCTGCTTTCACGGGTAAAATGCCAAATTATATGGCCTGTGGGCTTGATGCAGTATACCCTAGCTGTGCCATTTCTTATTTATACTTACTTTACAGGCATTTGAGTGTGAGTCAGTAAAACCTCATCTTCATGCCTCATAAAATTCTCATGTGTGTGCTTTTGCTTGAAAACCTGCTGGATTTCCCCTCTCAGGTTCAGTTCAACAGGTCAGCTGAGCTTACTAGAGCAAATCATGATGACACTAATTGCACACGATAATACAGACAGGGAGAAGAGGGCTTCAGCACCTGAACTGGACTATTTCAAAGCTACTGAGGAGAAGACAAACATGATTGGGGGCACTGTGGCATAGATGAAAAGAATTTGCGTGACTCAGCCTGAAAACACGTTTTGGCTTTTTGTCTCTCAGCTGTAACAGGACTGAGGAGGTTAATTCTCCTGGGAGAAGAAAAGCACTCCATAGCACTTCAGAGTGCTTGAAGTTTTGACTCATGTACACCCTCAGACAAGGAAAAGTTTCTGTCCTTGTGATAAGTTACGTGAAGTAGGAGGAATAACTTAGTTTAAAATACGACCTGTGCAGTACGTCTTAAGTAAGTACTATCTGCAAAGCATGGAAACTGCCTTGCTGGAACATACCAGGTATTTTGCTTTCAATTCAAAGTCCTTTGCCAAAGAAGGACTCAGTCCAGCAGTTTACTCAAATGAATATTCCTCTGTGCTAAAGAAGCAAAATAATAAACCCTAATAATGTCACCTAGTATTGCTTCAGTGAGGTAGATGTTACAGTCCTTTGGCAATAGTTGTGCTCTTGTGTAATAGGATTGTGGTTGGAGAAAGGCGGGTTCATGTGAGCAAAGTTTTCAGGATTTAGAAGCAAAATGTATATCTATTTATTGTTGTCTCTCTAATTTAGTCCTAGTAGCCTAAAGGGTATCTGACTTTCTTCCCCTTTAATGTATCACTAGTGTCTTTCATGGTTTGTTTATTTTATTGATTGTACCATGCTTATTACTAATTTTCCATCGCTTGATTGGCTTAGGAGTACGGAAAAAAGCAGTAAGCTCAAAATTTGAGTCTCCATATTTAATTCTAGCTCTTACCCTCTTTAGTCATCCCACTGGCATCCCCCACACCCCAAACCTTACATATTTCTGGAACATTTCTCAGCTTCCTTCTTGAAATCACATTTGCAGGAAAATATGACATCCTCTCATTAAGGAAAGGCATTTCCTTAAAGGCTGCAGCACAGCTTTTACTGCCTAATGTGTCCAGAAGCAAGTATGATAGCACAGCTTTTACTCTTCTCTAACACTTCTGTCCAAGGGATTATCCACATTTTCCACAAGCTCCTGCTTGAATATGTTAGGTGTTAACTCGTCCTGTTCCTGTGTTGGTATTAGGCTTACAGCACTAAAAAGTCCCTCTGAGTCTGACTGGACATGTCTGCAGTGCTGAATAAGAGGAATAGGAGGTGAGCTGGAGCACGCACTGCTCTGCTGAGCAGGTAACTCCCCAGCTCTGTTTTGGCCTTCTACAGCTAGATTAATCAAGAGGAAGTTAATAGGAAAGAGGATTAGGCCTACGTAGTGTGGACATGAGACGAGCGATGCCGCTTGAGCAAAAAATCATGCATCAGGCAGTCTTTCAGTGGGCGGTGTGAATGTAACCACTCTTTCCACTGCCACGGAACATGTAAAATGAGGTGGAACCTTGCTCCGCAGGTCTAAGAATCTAATCATTAACGTTTCTGCAGTGTTTACCCCAAGAAAGGTCAAAATCTCTTCCTACTATACAATTTTTAGTGCTTTGAAGTTTCTGAAGAAAGTATGCAAAACTAAATATGACTGTGACCTGCCTTTCTACTCCTGCATAAATGCAGAACTCCTGTTAAAAAGCCAAGTACTTAAGTCTTTTTCATTATTTCACACTGAGCAGCAGACAGCTCACATTAAATAACCACGACACCATTCTTCTTTTGCAATCAATATCCCAATTTTCTATAAAATCAAAACCTTCAAAGAGTAGTCCAAAGAATCAGATCATGTTGCTTGTCCCAATAGCTGCAGCACCATCAGGCATCCTTCCAAAGGACCTAAGACTTGAAAATGGACCAAAGATGTAAGACAAATCTAGATTTGAGAAGAAAGAAGTGTCTCTGTCAAAATTGGGATCACACAAACGTAGGAGTTGACTGAAAGGCACAGTCCTTCCTCATCCATTTGGCTTCAGGAAGTGGCGGAACCATTAGATTTTCCTAGTCTCCAACTGGTATGGGAGCGGGAGTCTGGACAGGACAAGACTCTCAGAGCTGCACAATATGGCTTTTTCATAATATATTTGGCAAACTTGAACGTTCTGTGGGATGAATCTAAGTTTTGTGCCTTTAATTGCATCTGATGGCGGCAGCTGAATATCTAATCATTTTGTAACTTCAAAGATAATGGCTTTCTCTTCCTGCAAACATTTATTTGAGGGGGATAATGTAAGTTCCAAAAGTTAATGCTTGGCACAGATGGTGAGGCATTAAGGCCTTGGCTTTTTTTTTTTTTTTTTAATCCTTTTTCTTTTCATTTTTACAGCTATATTTATATATATTTCTGAGGACTTTTAAAAACTGCCATTCTGTCAGCTTCACTTCGTTAAAAGTGTGGCGGTCTGCCTAGATCTCATCCAGAGCTAAAAGGAGTTTCTTTTCTTTTGAATTCAGCAAACATCAGACTATATCTGGTATAAAAGTCCCTTCCAAACTATTTGGAATACTTTGTCCAAAACAACTTTATCATTCAAACTGCTGATTCTGCATTAAAACCAGAGACCCGTCCCAAACCCTGCGCCATTGCAGCAAAAGCTGCATTTCATACCACTGCCTGAGTGCTGTAGCCTGGATCCAGTAATACCAGCGCTGATTCATGGCCGGAGCTGTCTCCATCCTGCCCATGGCGGTTCAAGCATCACGTGAGTGGCACTGCCTAAGGAAACGTGTGGCTGCAGTTCATCTCCAAGCTACTTCAGGTCATCCTTCTCCAGCAGCTCGCTGCCCTGATGTCCCTGCTGAGTGACTGCGGGGTGGGAGGCAGTGGGGTGCCCTCGCACTTGCAACGTGAGGTTTTGTCTTGTCCAGACCAAGAATGATCTATTCACCAGCAGCTTTTGAAGGAAGGGAAAAAATATTCTAGTGACATTTTAATTCTCTTTCATGCAGAGCTATTTTTAGATGGTGCTGCTGCCAGTCATGTCAAACACTTTGTGTCTTCTGAGTTTTCTCTGAACTGCATAATAAGCGTTTCGTCTCCCCGGAGCAGAATGGCAGTTTTATTTGCTGAAAGTCATCTTATTTCAAGTGGCCTCTTGTCTTACAATCAGTGTATTAGTTCTAGCCTCTGAAGGTTAAAAGGAAACAATTGCAGTTGCTAAAAAATTAAGCTCGGTTAAATTATTTTTCAGTAGAACTTATTTTCTCTAATACCAGGTTCTGAAAGTCTGTTCTAAGACTGACAAAGCAGATGATCCGTATTTTAAGGCTGTAATCTGGCTTCTAACATCCACAGTTGGGTTGTTAAACTGGGTGAGAACCTGGATTATTGTTGATGGAAGTTTAGTACCTTTCCGTTATTTGGAGTGCAAACCACTTGGCACCTGAGCTGCCCCATGGGCAGCCAACAGCAATGTGAGTGGAGAGGAGGAGGTCACTTATGCTCCTGTTAACCCTGTTGTATACAGCTGCTTCTCGCAGTCTCTAGTCCAGGGGCTACTCGTGACAGACAGGGGGTGGCCTGGAGCCCGATGCATGTCCCATAACCCACCCATAGAGTACCACTGTGGCTCTGTCATTGCTGGTGGTCAAGCTTGCTGGCACAGGCTGCCCAGAGAAGCTGTGGCTGCCCCCTCACCTGGCAGTGTTCAAGGCCAGGTTGAATGGGGGCAACCTGGGTTAGTAGAGGGTGACTGGAGGCCTGTTACTAGCGGTGTTCCCCAGGGCTCGGTGTTGGGTCCAGTCCTGTTTAACATCTTCATTGACAGCCTTGATGAGGGAATAGCATCGACCCTCAGCAAGTATGCTGATGATACAAAGCTGGGAGGAGTGGCTGACACGCAGGAACACTGCGCTGCTATCCAGCGAGACCTGGACAGGCTGGAGAGCTGGGCAGTAAGAAACCAGATGAGGTTCAACAAAAGTAAGTGTAAAGTCTTGCACCTGGGAAGGAACAACCGTTTCTATCAGGACAGGCTGGGGGATGACCTGCTGGAGAAGAGCTCAGTGGAGAAGGACCTGGGGGTCCTGGTGGATGACAGGTTGGCCATGAGCCAGCAGTGTGCCTCGGTGGCTAAGAGAGCCAATGGGATCCTGGGGTGCATCTGGAGGAGTGTAGCCAGCAGGTCAAAGGAGGTGATCCTCCCCCTCTACTCTGCCCTGGTCAGGCCCCACCTGGAGTATTGTGTCCAGTTCTGGGCTCCCTGGTATAAAAAGGACAGGGATCTCCTGGAGAGAGTCCAAAGAAGGGCTACGAAGATGATTAAGGGCCTGGAGCATCTCCCCTATGAGGAAAGGCTGAGTAAGTTGGGACTGTTAAGCCTTGAGAAGAGAAGACTAAGGGGGGACCTAATTAATGTTTATAATTATCTTAAGGATGGGATGCAGGGGGAATCAGCCAGCCCCTTTTCAGTGGTCTGTGGAGACAGGACAAGGGGCAATGGCTGCAAGTTGGAGCACAGGAAGTTCCACACCAACATGTGGAAGAACTTTTTCACAGTGAGGGTGAGAGAGCCCTGGGACAGGCTGCCCAGGGAGGTGGTGGAGTCTCCTTCTCTGGAGATATTCAAGACCCGTCTGGACGCCTATCTGTGCAATATGAGCTAGGGAGCTGCTTTGGCAGGGGGCTGGACCTGATGATCTCTCAAGGTCCCTTCCAACCCCTACGATTCTATGATTCTATGATTTCTGTGGGCACTGGGCAATTAAAGTACAAAGTCTAAAACTTTTCTGGTCTAGACTATTGCCATAGTTTGTTTTGTAGAATACATGTGAAAACTTGAAACAGAATAATCACCTTCAGTGCGTGTTCAGTAGAGGTGATCACAATACACACAAAATGAAGCAAAAATGCACCACCCCTTTTTCAAAAGTGTTCCTTATTGACTATGTAGCAGCTGGGAAGCTGTAGCAAGTTTTAATTATCTTCAGAAAACAAAAAGCTCTTTCCAACACATGCTGGTTATTATCAGCAGCTGCTGTATGCTGACACACTCTTTCAGCTCATATGAATCTCAGCTGTCTTAAACAATCATTGTAAAATGTAAAATAGATTTATAGTGATGATCATTTCTTCTTAGATACTTAACTACTGATGTCATTCATACTGAATTTAGGGTTGAATCTTTGTTTAAGCTGTAATAAAACCGTATTAAATCACAATTAATGTTTCATGGTAAAGGTGTAAGTAACATGCAACAAGAATTTAAAGTTGAACTTTATTAACTTTTGAATTTATTAAAAAGGATTCCCTGTTGTCATCCTCTTAACACTGTACGAACATAAAATTTGACATTTTGCCTTTGAGTAACAATTGCTACAAGTTTACTACAATGGAAAAGATGCAAATTAATTTGCTGATTTAAGCAAAGATCTTTATGTTTTACGTCATTCTTCTATTAGCAGAAATAGAGAGCTTTATGGCAGTGTCTGTTGTCAAATCAGGTGGTACAATTATGTTATTGCATAATTCAGAAGAGTGTGTTTTTTTAATGACATTAACACACTTTTTAGAGTCTGAGACACCAAGAAATAAACACAACATATATGCTTTAGTATCCTGTAGAAAGACACATGGGATTGGTAGATTCTTTGTCAATGTATCTGCAGCCTGCATCTTCTCCAAACAGGAAGATTTGTGATGAAATTGATTTTCTGTTACCTTGAACTCTCCATATTCTCTTTAATTTTGCATTGACAAAGTAAGTACAGAAGGTATCAGGCAATCTGTAAAATGTTTTGTTTAAATCATTGGCACCAAGGCAATTTCAGACCCTTTCTTGTTGACATGAGTGATGGATTGAGATTTGACGGTTGCTATTCTGAAGGTTAACCTGGAGGGAAGTGTTATATACAGCAGGCTGGACTGTTGACATTTTAAGGAGTTGGATTAAGAATATGCATGAGGTTCCACATACTTGTATTTTACTGAAAAGATTATTGACTTTTGGACTTGTGTTTTCACCCAATCTGTTTTTTTAATCAAATGACAATCTCCTGAAATGCAGCTCAAATTCTAGTTTTAAGTAGAACTCAGATAATTTTCACTCTTAGAAGAGTTGGTGCACATACTGTCTTCACAGTAGCTATGTAAGGACAGTTCTTCTTTGCAGTCTCAGAGACACAAAGTTCAGATCCCTGTACAGATCCCTGCAAAGAAAAACACTGCATGGAAACACAATATTTACAGTTATCAGGTGAGTAACCTGTGCAGAGGCATCACAGCATCATCATAGCTTGCAAGAAATACACCTGGTTGTAGTCCGGTGTTCAGAAACCGTGACTTACGGTTTGGTAACAGTATACTTCAGTGATGGTTAATAAACCCCCAAAAAGTCAGTGAACAAGAACCTTCCAGGAACTGAGACCAAAACTTTACAGGTTGGAGGAGACATTGGGTCATCTGGTCCAGCCTCTGCTCAAAGCAGGTACAGCTGGATCAGGTTTTTCAGGCCCTCGTCAGTTTTAGTTCTGAGTATCTCCAAGGACTGATATACTGCAACTTTCACAACTTCTCTGTGCAACTTGTGTCACTGTTTGACCACCCTCATGGTCAATTTTCTTTTCCTTTAAATCTAACTGAATTTACAAAGCTGCAACTTGTTTCCATTGCCTTTCACCCTACAGATAAGTACTTCTAAAAAGAGTCTGCCTCCACTTTCCTGTTAAGTAGATAAAGACAGCGATAAGCTCTCTTAAACTTAGCCTTTTCTTCTTAAGGTTGGAACAGACCCAGTTCTGCCAGTCTTTTCTCCTGTGTCAGGTGCTTCAGATCTTTGACCATCTTGATGACCCTCTTGCAGGACTTACTCTGGTATGCCCATGACTTTATTGCACTGGGGAACCACAGACTCAACAGAGTAGTCACAAATATGGATTAGACAGGACCAATCACTTACCTTGATCTGCTGCTACATCCTTCCTAACACATTAACCCAGTATGAAGGTGGCCTCCTTGACCTACTCATGTTCAATTTGTTGTCCAACAGGAGCCAGGAGAGGTGTTTTTTTTCTGCAAGGGCTTTTCCTGTCCAGTTAGCCCCAGCCTGCCCTGTTGTGGAGGGATTTTGCATCCCAGCTGCTGGACCGTACCTTTGTATGAAATTTCTGTCAGCCAATGTCTCCAGCCTGCCAAGGTCATGTTGAAGGCAGTTCTCCAGCCTATCAGTTGCTTCTCTACGGTTTGATTTCATCTATAAATTTGCTGAAAGTGTACTTTATTCCATCATCCAGGTTGTTAATAAAGACATTAAATAATATCAGTCCAGTATCAACCCCTGGGAGATGTCACAAGTAACCAGATACCAGTTGAACTAGGTACTGCTGGTCACAAACTGTGAGACTAGTTGTCCAGACAGTTATCACCCACATTACCTATCGTTCACTTACCTGGCTTGGCTATAAGGATACTATGGGAGACCAAGTCAAAGACATGCCTGCCTGTTCTGTCTCCTTCCCTAACAACCACTAGAGAACAGCCTTTGGTTACAATGTACTTAACACCATGTCTATGAGTGAGCCAGCTTCAAGATCTTCCCCACATTCCTATGGCATAAGCAACTGCAAAGCTTTCTCACTTGCAGCTCCTGTCGTCTTCGGTTTTGTATAAAGTAATGACTGTACAACAGGTAGGAGACTTGAACCAGGACCTCCAACCTCACTAACCTCTGCAGTAAACACTATGTCAATCTGTGAAGACCTTCCAGTTCTGTGGGGTACTCAATATTGTGTCCATAATTAATCCAAGGAAACTAACCCACAGTCTTGAAATAGGAAAGTACGATAAAAGCAGAGGGAAATAAGTTGACTCTCCAGCCTTGTTTAGTTGCGGTTTGTCCTGGTAAGCTGTTGATGTGCATTAAGTCAAGTCCATGTGTTGATGCCTTTTGAATTAAATTTTTTTACACCAGCCCGAGGAGGTGCAGCTTAGTTTAAGAATACGGGGCAAAGGAGAGATGCGGGGCATGATAACAGGGGAGCGGCAGGTCTGTTCCACCCTTCGCAGTATCGCTGCTCCCCGTGTACAGCATGAGGTGGGGCCGTGCCGGCACGGCAGCTGAAGAAGCCACAACTGAGGGCAAACGTTAAAGGAGGAGGGGTAAGCAGGCACAGAAGGTGGGTCACTGCCATCACTGCTGCAGGAGATAAAGGAGTCTGTCAAAAATATCCAAAGCTGTTGAATTAGAAGTTGTTTTCACCCCGACTTCTGAGTCTTATTCTTGCCAGTGGCAATGGAGAGCTGCGTTTGAACTGCCATTACCTATCCAGCATTACATATATGACTCAGGTAAATGAGGGCAAGTACATGCAGGTCTGCTGCAGGGATGTGCATGGAAGAAAATGAATCTGAGCAGGGGTTGTTTTTTTTTATTCCTCTGAATACAGAAGACTTTGGAGCTAAAAATAGGCACCAAGTTATTGTTACCAACCTTTTTTTATATCCTCTGCCCCAATTCCTATCAGTACAGGAAAAATAAAAATCCCAGATAAAAAATGCATATAAAAAAATTTACTTGCTTATTCTTTCTAGCAACAGTTAAAGGGCCATCACAGATTTCTTTTTTATAATCGGGGTAATTGCTCTGGAGCAATTTGCTTAGCCAGGTAAGGAGTTGTACTGGTTTTCACTGTGATGGCTTTAATAACAAGGTAATTCACTCATTGAAAAAAAAGCTTTGAAGTACTGGCTTACAGGATTTTAGATTGTAAGGAGTCCACTGTGATTCTGCATTTAGATCACCTTACTAGAGTTTTCTCTTAATTGGAATATTTTGTACCAAAAACTAGAAACAGTTCCCACTGGCTAGCAGAAACAAGTAAGAAAAAAGTGAGTAACACTGATGCTTGCCATTTATTTTAAGTGATGCTGTGGGTTTTCAATGTAGATCATGGCTTTAAAGATATATTTTCTGAACAATCCTCATCCTCCTCCCTAGACCATTTGAACCCCATGAGGTGAGCTGAAGTGTCAGGTGTTCGGTTCCCTTTGAGAACACCAGCAGCAGCTCTGTGACATGTGATCTGTGGCTGTTATTGCAGTATGTAGATCAGAAGATGGACAGAGCAAAGCCTGGATGTTTTCATGGAGTAGAGAGAGTAACAGATCAGCAAAGCCAGCATTACAATTCCATGTTCCTCACTGTTGCGTTCAAGCACACTAGGTCATACCACACTGCCTTTCTGGAGTACAGGCAGATATAAAAGGTGTACTAGCACTAAAAATAATGCCATTTATTTCATGGGGCATTTCACCTATGGCTCTTTCCAGAGGACTGGTGACAGTACTGGTATGGAGCAGCAAGGTGACAGATGTGTCAGCCGTTGTGTCGTAGCATCTCCGCGTGTCAGTAGGACAGTACTGATCGGGGCAGGTAGCTGGCATGGAGCACCCTGGGGAAATCCCTGACCCCTTTTAAAAAATAAAGCATGCAACACCTCTACCTTGTAACTGAAATGAAGCTATGGCCAAAATTATCTCCATTAAATACCTGAATGAAGCTTCTTGCAATCTGTTTCAGCCTCAGAATGATCGGGGCAAGGGCTGGGCCTTGTTCTGGCAGCACTGGCTGTGGTCTGGGTGCTGGTGTGGAGAAGCGAGCAGCTCACTGCTCAAAGCCCTGTGCTGGGCAGTGTCACCAGACACGTAATCCAGCTGAAATGTGCGTTCTTGCCAAAAGGGGTGGTTTTGTCCCTGGCCGCTTCCCTCCCTTGGATTGAGTCTGGTGAAAGTGCAACTGCAGGATGACTTGGATCAGGCCATTTGCCCAAAAGAAAAGAAACGATTGTGCTTACATAGTTTTATTACAGGGGAAGTGGTAAGAATAGGTAGCAAGGAATGGGACTGTTCCTTTTAATGACAATCAGCAGCGTTACGGAATTAAAAGCAAAGTACGACTGTGGTTATGCAAGCAATGTAGAAAGGCAAAAAAAAAGCACCTGGGTGTTTTGGATTTATTTGGACATTTCTAATGTGTCCATATTTCATAACTCAGAAGAATTACTTTAAGTAGACATTTCAAAGTATCTTAGTCAGAACTTTAAGTAAAAAATAACACCAAGTTTATGCAGAGAAAAAGAAGTATAATTTGTGTTCCACATTCCTGTACAAGAATCTGGAATAAAATCCTGATTTTATTTGCTTGGATTATACTGCCTTCATTATCTGTGATACACTGATGTTTGCAACTCTCCTGATTACTAGTGGGAAGTGGTGCTATTAAACAGGGTCTCTCCTTCTTAACAAAAGTTCCCTTGAAACTAGGAGGACTAAAGGATTTAATGGTCTCGTTCTGAAATGCAGATCCTATCTTTTTATTAAGAATTTCTTCATGGATATTGGAAATGTAAAGTTGACATTTCAAGAGAGATCAGCACCAGAAAAACACACAGTGCTTAGGCAGCGGAAAGCCAGACTCTCTTGGCACTATTCATAAAGAAATATATTGGGAGTTCATGTGAATCAGCAGGTAGGAGGTTGTGATGTGCCAGTAATATCATAGTGTTTCTTGAGCGTGCCTGGGAAATGCAGAGATTCAAAATAGGTCTAAGCTCTTGATTTAATTGCTTATCTTTCTGCTAGTCCAATTTTTCTCCTCTGTTTGCTTTACTTTCTCGCCTTATCGCTCTCTACCACAAGAAGTAACAACACAGATTTTGGACCTATAGTTTGCATCTGCCTTCAGAGATAACTTTCTGTAACTGCCATTTTCATTCTGGTATTTTCCCCTTCCTTATCACAGCACACACACGCTACCTCTTCCAAATCTCCTTACAAAGTATGCTAACAATGTACTTGTACATGTCCTACAGAACTCTAGTGTGCATAAGATCACTGATAAATAAAAAGAAGCTGTCTAAACAACATATTAATATTTATTTTTAGTTTATGTACATTTTATTTCAGTATTTATTCATATTTTAATTTGGTTGCATAGAGTTGGTGTGTAGGGTTGCCCCATTTGCTTTTTTTTTCCCTTTTCCTCCTGCCTCTCTACTCTGCAAACAAAATGAAATGGAAATATGTCCATAAGCTTATAATTTAAAAAAAAAAAACCTCACAGATTTGGAATGTTTTTCCTTATATAGCCACCGTAGCTAAAAATACTCAGTTTTATATTCAGGAGCCTACTTTGCCTCACATTTACAGATCAGAGATGAAGAGTCATCTGCAGACACACTCATGAGGAAAAACAGCACTTCCCCAAGTCAGGGTAGGATGTAGTACAAATTCCCTGGCAGCTGGGATATCAGGACAGGGTGCAACGCTGCGCTGATAGAGTTCCCGTGACAGAGGGGAACTCAATCTTAAAGGTCTTGTCCAACCTAGTGATTCTGTGATTCTGTGTGATTCGAGAACTCAAAGAACTTTCCTGAGACTGCATCCTGTTTTGAGCAACAGCCTGACCCTACAGGGATGCTACCAGACAGGCAGCAGGAAAATTTCCTCTTTTCCTAGGGTTAGGGTGATTTGCTTCATTCAAGCTGTTCTCACTTCTTTTTGCTTTAGACAAGCGTGGTTTCTTGCCCATAGCTTCTTCATGTGACCTTGCCCTGAAGCAGTACAAGAAGCGATCATACCCGTAGGAGTATGACTGCTTGTGAACCATACTCTGTCGTGTTTTACTTCTGAGTGCATTGTCCCGTCATGTTAGATATTTGGGCACTGTCACCATAAGACAATAAATATTAACAAAAGCTCACAGAAGGCAGGCTGAATTAAGGATTCTAGTCTACCCCATACAAGTTCTAAGACACGTGCAATAAGCTGTGATTCCTGCAAGGTTTACTGCCAGTTCTACCTGTGAATGTCCCATCTCAAACCCTTGTAGGAGATCTACCCTTTACTGTGGACAGCCAAGGACAGCACTCCGGGAGGTTTAACCCAAAAGGCTCTTAGCATCTTCCAAGCTTGATCCCTCAATAAATTGTGGGGCAGTTTATTGTGTGGCACCGTGGCTGTCCTCATTAAGTATTGGGTAACGCGGTAAGTAAAAAAAGCTGTGCAAGCTACACCTTTCTTATTGTGGTCAGCTATGGCCAGATGTGGAGCTGGGTCACTGAGATGGGTTCTTCAGCAATGAGTTGCGCTGTCCTTGCAGCATGGTGTAGATGCAGTGTGTTTGTGGGGTATTACAACATGCCTTGTTACCCAAGACAGGAATGGTGAGATCATGAACACAGACGGGATTGCAGGGTGGCAGCTGTTGCCTGTTGCAATCCTGGTGGCACAGCTGTATGCAGACAGGAATGTCTGGCATGGAGGGAGTACACCACTGAGGGGATTACATGGTCATGGAGATTAGGACAACCAGGAATGCAACAAGTAGTTTTACATAAGGCCTTTGAGGTTAGCTAGAGGCAACCATGCAGGTGCAGATTTTGAGCATTGTTCCGGTCCAGAAGTTAGGTGCCATCACTAAACCATGACAGGCTCAAATAGTGGTTTTAATGAGTGGCTGCCTTGGCGCTAGAAGTCAGTGGGCAGTGTCCCTGTGGGGATTTGAGAGAGAACCTGGGGATGATGAACATGGCTTGTAAATAGGATAACATTTTCCTCAAGAAGAGTTAGTGCAGCTTCATTGGGCTGGTGGTGGCAATATTTGTTGCCCTCAAGGAGCAAGTACACCAGTACAAAGGACCAAGTGTGTAAGGTGGCCACGAAGGCAGGTAGGAGAGGATTTTCTGGCAATGTGTGGAGCCAGGAGATCTGGCATTTACCTGTTTGAGGAGAAGGAATGTCCTTTTGCTCCAAAGACAATAAGTAACTTTTCCAGTATCAGTGCCCGCAGTGTCTGCTGCTGTTGTGTATGAGACTGCATCCTGGGATGACAGAAACCTGAGGCTGAAAATCCCACTGCCTGTTTGGGTCACAGGATGCACATTTGGCTGGCTGAAGGCCAAATGGCGATGCCTACAAAGCCCATGAGCATCCTGTGTACTCAGTGTCTTCGAACGCACCCTGAAATGCAGTTTTCATCACTGTATGTGCATGTAGGGGAGGGGAGGAGGAGATGCCCCGCGCACCCATATCCCACTGTTAACCCAGTAGCACAGCTCGGTACCCCTCAAGCAGAGAGTGCAGTGCAGTGTGATGTTGCAGTCTCATATCTTGTTTATTTTCTGCTGCCTTCCTGTCCCAACATGAGACTGAAATATGACTAAAAGCCCTAAATACAGGTCTGTGCCTTTTCTGTCCTAACTACGCTTTCAGAGGCTGGCACAGTTCTGGGTCATAACATTTGATAAAAAAGTAAGTAAGCATTAACATACCAACATCTCAAGTGTTCTCATGGCAATGAAGTGGTGTGGAATAGGCAAGAAAATTGGAAAGTGCCATGTCCTTTGTAAGCTAAGCATCAAGCGGCGAGTGATAATGGAAGTGGAGTCTCCAGCAGGGACACTGCCATCAAACACACTGTCTGTAGAGCCGGGAACTCCGCATCAAAGCCTGGCCTAATTTGTCTGATCAAAGCTTCTTGCCAGATTCAAGTGCAGACTTTCTCCACCTACGCTCTTTGTAGGACAATGTGTGTGTTGTGGGGGAGCGTTCAAGGCACTGTTCAACTGATGCCAAGCACTATTTGTGTAATGCTGGACTGCCTGACGGGGGTTAGATGTACTTGCCCATGTCAAATATCTTAATCTGAGCCCTAAAAGCTGCGATAATACTTTTGTCTGATGCAGTGTCAAAGTTAAGCAGCATGTAAGTATGGCAAGGCTGATGGCTTAAGGTTTCTTATTAATGAATATCATTGCTTTGCAAATTAACTGCCTCAGCAGTGTCCTTATTACAAATTTAACTTGCTATTTCTACAGCAAACACGATGATGTTTGCTTAGCAGTAGATAACAAGAACAACTTCATGAACACCAGACCCAGCAAATGCTTCTTTGTGTAAGTTTGCACGGCAGCGTTGAGCTTTGTGTGGATTTTCTTTGGCTTAATAAGGATCGAATTTGTGCTGAAGCCTTTTCTTTAGTGAGCCACTAAGAGGCTCTCTTTCCATTACCCTGCTGCTTATTTTCACAAAACTTGTAGGAGTTTAATACCTTTGAGCCATCTGTCTCTCTTTCAAGTCAGCCAATTCGTTCAGAAGTTATTGGGGGAGGCGATGAGGAGCCTGAGACAGACCAACATGCAAAGCATGGTTGTGTGAGCAGCGTTTCCTTAGGCAATCAGGCTAAAAACACATTGCACAAACAAATTCTTAGAAGTCTTTGTGTGCTACATTTCTCTCATACATTTTTCTGCAAGTTTTAAATTAAAAATTGGCCTAGAATAACAGGCGGAAGAGAATTTCAGCTTAGAAATGGGAACTTTCCCCTAGTTTCCAAATGCAGCATGAGAGGTACCCTAAAAGGTCTGAAACACAGCAGTGGTACTTGTTCAAGAAGAACCTACTCAGCTGTGGCAGCAGGTTCTGCTTAGAAGCCTGTGTCTAATGGACATGAATGTCTGACTTGCCAGGTTAGGGACCACTTTCACAGTGCCGTTCTTTACATTGCATGGTGGTGTATCTTGTCCAGGAGCTTTGCCATTATTTGTGGAGTTTAAATCTTCTCACAGGGACTAAGGCTCTTAAATCAGCCCGTGTCAGCTCAGGGTGCAATACAGTTTGTGTTGCAGCCTCAGCCTCACCACCGCTTCAGGCTTTCAACAGGTATTTGACAAAGTAAATGTCCTGCCTCAAGAAGGTTACGGTGGTGGCCCTAACCCTTCTCTTTACGTGTCACGTGTGGTTCCACCCAAACAAAGGAGGTTATGTTGAGCAACTGTGTGAGTCATTGTAGGCTCAAAGCTGAGTGTGGGCTTAGGGACAACAGGTGGTTACGACAGACGGGAGGAGCACATGCTAAGAAAGATATGACTGTCGGCAATTGAAAACATCGCAAGGCCAGAGGCACATGATATGTACATTTGGCTTATGATGTGTACATATGAAGTGTTTCTTCCCCACTCAGTAATTAAAAAAAATTAAAACATTTTCTGGTGGGCAGTTCAGGTTATTCATGTTAAAAAGTGATATATATTGCATTGGAGGGTAAAAGGAGACTATAATATAACGTTTGTCTCCACTTTGCCCTATAATAGGGACAAAAATATTCTTATGTCATAAATACTAGTGGACCTTAGTCATAATTGTATAGTTGCTTCACGATGCAACAGGGCTGTCTTCGTGGCCACATGCAAAGCCCACACTCAAGCCTGACTGGGACTCATCAGTCCTGGGCTGATAATCCCACATGCACAGGTCACTGAGCACCAACGTGGTTCCTCTTAGGCATCTAAAAAACATCCTGTTGCTGCAAAAATACAGGTGATGTTACAACCTATATTCTTTTCATATCAGATATGGCTACCACAGCAAATACCCTGTATATGGAGCATCTTACGCCCCTGATCAGAGGCTGAAGCAAGCAGAGGCTACTTTCCCACTGGAGTCCTGTGTCCGGCTCATGCATTAGGTGGTACCACAATGTGCACTTAAAACTCTGGGCTGCTTGCCCATTTGTTACCTCTACACTTTCCAATGTATTAAATAATGATACAACATAGTGGAACAGATACAGTGATGCAGAATTTCAGCATGAAGTCAATTTTGTAATAGCTTTGTGCCTGGAAATTAATTTAAGATCTGTATCACCACTGAGGCTGAATCAGGAGCGGAATGAGATACTGGGTGGATTTATCTAAGCATGATATCTCAGGTGCATGCAGCCCCCCACATCAGCTACATGCCACATCTCTTCCCTTCCTTTGGTGGCAACAACAGGATTGCAAAAACTGCACATACCAGTCAGCCCATTGCAGGGTAAATTCTACCTACCTGTCTCTCTGTTGTGCGTCGTTCGTGGAAGAAGCCTTCACACAGCTCATCAGAGTGAATTTAGCCCCATTTGTACTCATCTGTCAAGTGTCTGAGCTCTTGTTTAAGCATCTCACATGGTGGGGAGGTACTGAAGGTTATTGTCCTGTCTTTTTTAACTATAGCAGGACAGTATTTTAATAAATGGTGTGAGAAATAAACAAGTATCAGGACAGAAAATGAAGGACTGTATTATACCAGAGCTGTTGCTTAGCATCCCACAGATCAGTTGGTTGGTAGCTATAACATTATTGCTGAGAACCTGCATTAGCAATAGTCTTGTTTCCAAGGCTTTGACACACATATATATATGTATATATATATAAAAATAAAACATACATATATATGTATGTATATATGTATAAATAAAACTGGTCCTTGCTACCTTATTAATTTTCACAGGAAGAGAGAAATATAACCATTAATATCTATCTAGCAATAGAGCGTTTGGGAAAGACACAAAAGTATTGATTTCTATTTTGCAGCATTCAGTGATCATTAATTTCACCGCAGCAGTTGCAATAATTAAGTTAAGGTGCTCTCCCTGTCTCCCAAGTGTGAACAAGTGACAGCACACCACTGGGATCTGACTTACTGAAAACTTGGATAATAAATATTTTCTGACAGGATGAGGTGACAGCAGGGTACCCACATCAGTTGGTGCTGATGCTCCATTACAGGGCTTGACATCCCCAGCATCCAGATGCTGCTGGGGCAGATGCAGGTACTTGGGGGCTCCTGAGCAGAGCCAGCGGTGTTCACAGCTCTGACTGAGGCCAGGGACCAAACTGAGCATCTCAGACTTCACGTTAATTACTTGCTTCAGATACTCAGTGTCACTGGAGTTTCCCATGCTGACCCCAGTGATAAAATCACATGGCTCAATTCTGTTTTGCATTGATTATATTTCTCCTTTCATTTCATCATGTCTCTGCAATCAGGTTTTCTTCTCACTCGGTGTATTCCTTAGAGCTCAGTGAGATCTGAGAAATATTTCTAATACTGAGCAATTATGTAGCTTTTTGGATGCAGCTCCCAGGGAAAATAATCTCCTATGTGTGCCTGATTTGAGAACAGGTAAACTGTTTGAATTTACATTTACGTGCATGAAAATCACCTCTGGCTGAGATTAAGCCCCGAAAGCTTCAGCCCCAAAGGCACTAGTTTGACAGAACTTCTAGGAAATGCAAATGAGGGTTAAGAACTGAATTTGTTGTTGAGCAATTATCTTCAAAGCAACTAAAGCTAACTAATCTTCTGCACAAAATGGTGAAGTTCTCTTGCATGGCACAGATAGGCCTCAAAATCCTCTGGCAGCTGCAGTTCTGTTGACATGCTCAGTCTTCAGCAGTGGAAAAATGGGCTAACAATGAGCAGGACGAGAGTGTGGGATGCTGTCTGGAGACTCAAACCATAGAACTCTTGCAGACAAAACTACTGAGTGAAGCAACGCATGGTTGGGAGGGCTGTACGGGCAGGCTGGGGGTGAGTCCTTGCCTTCACAGTCTGAGGATGTTGTTCTCTGACACCGTTGCCCCTCCCAGGATGTTTTCATTCAGGTTTGAGCAAGTAGTGTCAGTGCCCAAACTCATGTTCAGACTTGGGTCCAAATCTTTCTCAACCGCTCTGATGAACTGTTAAGTCTGCGAAACGGCAGGCTGGGGTTGCTGTCTTGCCCTGCGTTATTAGAAAGGAAGGGAGTATCCTGCTCTCAAGAAGAAAGAGGCTTCCTTCGTGTTTTACTCTCACTAACAACTTCTTGCACCCAAAGAAATGGTTTTTTATGCTTTTTTTTTTTTCTTAAACTGCAGCTTTGTAAAATTACAGTCCTACATTTCCAAAGCCAATTTAGTTCTTGTTGTACACACTTTAACAGAACAACTATGTCAGGAACATCTCTCTGCAAGAAGTACTACTAATTTGAAAAGCTATGGATAAATCTTGCTGAAGCTATATTTGATTTTTATGATAAAAAGTTCTAAATGTATATAAAAAGGCAGAAATACAAAATGTAATGGTTCTGTGTCATTTCAATGACAATAGTATGAGTTAAAGGTTTACTTGCTTTTTGAAGATAATAGAGTCCTGCTTCTTGAAAATTAGATAATGGAAACCATGAGATCAAGGAGCTAATGCAGTTTAAAACAGCTTTCTTGTAACAGTAAGAAAGAGAAAACTAAACTTTGCTCTTAGTTTCACTTTATTGGGTTCATCAACCATTGGAAAGTTGAAAACAAGCTGGTACCCAGCTCTAAACCTATCCTGGAAATAGAATTCAGCACTCAGAATATGACAGATTCCTATTTATCATCAGAGAAAGGAAATTGCACCCATAAACTTTTCTTTACTGGAAGAGAAATTGCACTTTGTTGCTTGGTTGCAGTGTCCATGGTTCAGGTCTCAGTGCTGCCCCCTCTCCCAGGCATCTGGCATTCCATGATTTGTATGTTTCAATTAAGTTGCTATAAAAAATGAGTAGCTCGAGGGCACTGGTTTATTACTGGTATCCAACTCTGTTTTCATTTACTAAATTACATTCTGAAAGCTTCTATTCTGAACATAATCACCTTAGGGCATGCACTGAGCACAGCCTGGATGATTCAATTATTTCTGAATGCTCTCCCCTCCCCAGAACATAGGGCTTCGCGCATTAGCAACGTTTAGTGCTTCACAGTTGTTCTCTTTGCACTCATCAGGGTTTTCCCAGGAACGCACTGGAAGGATGCAACTTGCTGCTGCTTCTTGAAAACATCTTATCTTTATGTCTTTTCTCTCAGTAGCCGACTTCTCCAGATGGGAGCGTTAAAGCTGATGGACAAGGGTTTTTTATTCTGTTTCTTCACAGCTTTGCTCTCCCTGTGCTCTTTATGAAATCTATATATACAGAAAGCAGAATTACAGAAATTTACAGCACATGCTTTGTCCATGCAGATCATCAGACGAAAACAGCTTCCACCAAGTTTTCTTGGGAGCTGGTGTGAACTTCAGAGCTGCAGCAGGTTTGCAATTTACAGGTCGCAGCAGCTGATACGTTTGCAGAGCTGTGATGATTAATTTTATATGTTTGAGAACAAAAGGTTGAAAAGAAGGAGCGTGGCAAAGTTTACATACCCTTTCTGAAAAGCCATCAGCAGTGAATGTGTGAGCGAGGGCTGAACTTTTATATTTTACCCAGCACCCCCTTTTTAGCAGACACTTTGTGTAACAAGATAGTGTCTGCTGGCTGAACTGCCACGTTCTTGAGCATTTCCTTAGTCGTCAGTGAAAATCACAAATGTGCGTGTTAGTGAAGTCCCTTATCAGCAGATAACCCAGGTAATTTTGTGCACCGCTCCTGACACCTCAGCTGCCGCTGTTCCGCTGCCAGTGCCAGCACTATCACACCAAATCTGTGGATTTGTGCTTCTCCTTCCTGACTAATCTAGGTACCCGCACTCAACACAAGTTTGAAATCTTTTTCCCCTCTGCTTTACTACTCAACACCTCGGCCATCTCAGCTGCCCCGGCAGCTCAGTCCAAACACACACACACACACACACGAGTGTTCCTGCACATACCAGTCTTTCAATCACTCAGACTTAAACTTTCTCAGGCTTTTTATGGTGACACAATGGGCATGAAACATTTAGTAAAAGCATGCCAGATTTGATGAATGGTTGGTGCACCAAAGTGTCCTTCCATAGCTCAGCTGGTAGGCTACAGGGGCAACCAGTGCTTTCAGGGTCCAATGAGCTAGTACATGGTTCAGTTTCCAGATTCCTTCTGCTCTACTCAGGAGGCTGGAAATCACAGCAGACTTTCGTATGTGCAACTCAGGGCAAGTCTGTTTATACAAGGGTCTTCTGAGTCCATAGTCTTAAGACAGACGGCCTCAGAACACCTCAAAACTTTTAAGCCTGGAGCTCATGGCAGTTTTGCTCCTGGTGTTGCTGGTGTCAATGTCCTTGATTTATATCAAGGAATGTGTCATTGTATCCTCGTCCTTCAGATGGGGAATCAAGAGGCATTGGCAAAGACTGGAACCATTTCTTTCATTGTATTACTGAAATGTTTGAAAGAAAATTTAGAAACAACACTTTTTTTATCATGCTGAAGATTAAAATGAACCTCTTGATCTCCTGCATGTGGCAAATAGCGCAGACACATACCTTCCCAGCTGCTCAACAACCCCAGAGCAGACAGAAGAATGTGTGAAATAATGGCAACATTCATGTTTGGGAGGAACCAAAAGCTTGACAGAATACGAAGCAGAGAGGGCCTTACTGAAGACCAGAAAATCTGTATGTTTTATTCTCTTTTCTAACCCCAAAATAGGGGGTTATTTCTAAAAGAACATGAATGGCACACTGATTTCCCAAGGACTGTTGTTTGCATCCATTCAAGCTTGGCAACTGACAAAAACACGTTAGAGTTTAACTTTTATTGCTCTGCAGTGCATTTGCTGTTCCACAAATATAAGATACAGGCAGAAGCCATGGCATAAGATATGAACAGCCACCTTTATGTTAAAGTCTTGCCACTGTGAAAAGATGAAGTTTAATATTTCTTCCATTTGCAATTCAATGAACTTACACCAATGCAAATCTGATTAAATAAAAGGGATAGTCAGTTCCAATTATTTTTATTAATGACCACAGCTATAATCACCATAAGCATAGAGTTTCGACATCTAATAGAAAGATTTGACCTCATAGAGCTTAAGCCCATTAGTTCATTTGGCTTGGCCTCCTGTTTATCTCACAGCTTGTGTTGAAAACAGAATTTCATTGTTTAGTTTCAACATCCTTCCCTGAAACTCATCCTGTCTTGCCTCAAAGACAACTTTTTTTTAAAAAATAATAAAAAAGCAGAATCTACCACATTCCTTGGTAGCTCGGTCTACAGACAGCTTCTCTTGTATGAAAAGCATAATTTAAATTTGTCTGTTCTCATATTTGAGACATTCCTATTGTGTTCTCTTCCTGGAATGAAGATATAGATCTTCACCATCAGGTACGACTGCACTCTGATAAAAACTATTTCTCAGACTTTTTTTCCCGATTACTCCTGCTCATGGAACCATTTCTTTAACCAGTACTTAAATAGTTCCTGTTTTTTGAAACCTCTCAATATTTTCAAAAAAGATGTCAAAGCTATCCCCAGTATTCTTCCCTAATTACTATTTCCCTGACGTATCCCTAAGGATAAAATTACCCAGTTATTTTTTCCATGGCATTACACAGCTATTTCTCCACTCAGTCCTTTTTGGAATCACTGACTTCATGATCACAGCATCTTTTCAAAGAATGCAGTCAGGCACCTGAAGAAAGAATGAGTTTTATCTCCTAAGGGCAGGTGCTCTTTGGCTGTATCTGCAGTGACAGAGGGCAGGTCAGAAGGTGTGGGAAAGTTACAGGTTATGGGGAAAAAATTATTTTGTTACTGAGGAAAGCTTGAAAAATCCCTTGGTGGTAGTCATGGGGCTGGATGCTGCGTTTGAGCTTGGCAGTTCAGCAGTGTTGGAATGAAGGAGCAGGACACCCAAAGGCGTTTGGGTGGGAAGTAAGTAGCATTTGCCTTCTGTTTGCTGGGACAGTAATAGGTTGTGTTTGTTGCTCACTGTATAGATATGCACTGACACTGGTTCCGTCATATTTTTAGTATGTTGCTAGTAACTTCCCCTGAAAAATGGAACATTTGAGTTGAAAATGTCTTTTCACAATCGTTCCAGTCACAGTCAGCCTCTTGAAAATCCATTTAAAGAGCAAATCACAGGCCTCTAAAAGAGAGGCAGGAAAATCTTAAAAGCACTAAATTCAGAGATTTGGAATAAAGGAAGCTTAAAACAGCCAACATCTGTTGTTTTCAATCCCATGGGATTGTCTGCTTTTTTTTTTCCAAATCCCAACCCTTAATGAAGAGCAATGTCAGATTTAGAAAGGACAAAAAAATAATAATGGTTTATACAAAATTAGAAATGTGTCTGGAAATCTGAAATCCTTGACTATGTAAGCCAGCATCTGCTCCAGATCTTTCCTTGATAGTGGAGAGAGGTCCAAGTATTGTGTGATCATAACAGTTTTCAAATGCTACCATATATTTAATCAATCTACATTGGGATGAATATTGTCTGAAGAAAAAGGGTTTCAGTTTAATTTGTAATGGCCAAAACCAGCTGCAGAATTGGACGCAAGGGTTTTTAGAAATTTGGGAGGTCTCTGCAACCCTAAGTGGAATTGCCATGGCATAGACCAAGAGTGTGGGCTACTGAAGTGGTTGTGGGATCACGTAAATTTCAGGGTGACGAAGGAAGTTTAAAAAAAAACCCCAAGGTTATTAAGATCTTGCTAGAAATATTCTTTTATAGTTAAGAGGCTTTTTTTAATACCGAATTCCAATATACTAAGGAGATGCATATGTAAATCACATTCTGTCAAAAAATAGCTTCTTGTGTGAAGTTTGTTTTCTTAAGGGTTTGGAAAACTTTAAAGCAGTTCTGAGGTATTGAGCCAACATGCCAGTCGCTTAGCAATGCTGTAGCTGGTAACAATGCTTACAGCAGGAGTCCTGGAGTACCCTGTGATTGCCATCTTGAGTGTTAGAAAAGGAAGTGTAAAGGAATGGATTCTGAAAATGGCTACAACACTTGACACTTTCCCTCGCTGCAGGTATAGGAATAGCTTTTTGGCCGTGTAAGCTTGTCACATGCATTGAGGTATTTTTGGACATTGTGCAGACTGTGGAATTGGTGAAATATATAGTGATCTGGAAGCAAACCAACCTGCTATGCACTTTTCTGGCTTAAGAGAGGAATGAAGTGGATTCTGACGTGTAAACCTGAGTTTTTCTGCCATAAGTATATGCCTGAAAAAATAAATTCTGTTCTGCTTGCAAGTAAAACTTCATGCTTCCTCAGCTATGCGAGGGAAAACTCAGAAGAATCTTTAGGTATTTTGTTAAAAGTTGATCTTGTCTGCTTAGAAATTGAACTTCTAATTTACTTAGAAGTTGATAGCTTTTCCTTGGTATGAAGTTCCACTGATCACAAGAGCCACTAAACCAACGTCACTTCCTCTGCTGAAAATACAATTGCCATCCTGATTTTTTCAGTTAGATATATCTCGCCTCTGTAATTTGTGCTGTTGCAGCCTTTTGGGTGGTCTTCAGAGCCTGACTGCAGTGCAGTGCGTAGTTACCTTCTTGCTCAAGGCACCGGCAAATCTGGCAACTGCCAACTCTCTCTGCCGCTGCCACACAACTTTCAAGCACTTGTTTACCTGTTTGCAAACTTCAGGTCAAATTAACCCTCACCATTTCTAGCCCAGAGGTACTCAGCTGCCATGCTGTGACTTTGGGACCCGGGAAGATGGTGGAGCGTGACTGCATGGTGCTCTTGGGGCATGGTGACTCACGGGAGTTTGCTCCCTGGACACATATAGCTAGAGCCACACAACAAAGCTCTTTGCCTCCCTTCTTCCCCCCAGTAATTACAGTCCCATTTGCTTAGGCAAATGAAGAGCTGGCTGAAATGTAGGTGGTGCTGAGAAAGTCCTCACCATTGTACATACATACTATTACATTCCTATAGCAGTAATAGTTGTAATTTGTCCATGAGCTGTGCTGAGGAGTACTTTCAAGATAAACATCTGTATTAAGCTATTTCACAGAGTCTTTACAAGCAGCATGTGTATGGAAAGAATTCAAAAGCTCTGGAGTACATCACAGATACATTTGTTACAGCAGTGTGTGTATGGCTATTTATTTTTTTTAATGGATTCTAGAGTAATGAAAAACTTTACCATGTAACTTCAGCTCTGTGTTTTGTTCTTATAAGCGCTGCAACCACATCTCTGATACAGCAGAGTCACAGCAGTACAAGGGAAGATTAGCTTGATTCCTACCTTCATTAATGATGCTGATATAGTTATTTTTATTATGGTCCTTATTTTAGCTTATCTTTCACTGCTCTGAGAGTTTTGTATGCAAGTAAAGAGATGGGGCATTTACTCTGGAGTAAATCCACTGACTCAGTTTAATATTGACAGCTTTATCTGGATTTAAGGTACTGTATATATAATCGAAATCTGAGCTGACTTTTGCCTGTGAGCACACAGGATTTCTTTTTGTGAACTTGGTACCGTTTCAGTGTTTGCAGTAGTCTTGTAAGTCTAGATGGTTTAAGGTTCATTCACTGTGTGAGCTGACCATCTGCTCTCAGTAATTGCAAATTCACTTCCAGTATTAATGAACTGTTCCTGTGTTCCTGCATGTCTCTAAAATGCCTTCAGCAACTGTTCCTTCCTCACATGGAAAAGTCACAACAGCTGTGGGATTCACACGAACTTTGGTGCTTGTCTCTTGCTACACTTCTGGCAGCAAATCGCAAATAACTTTTCTAACTGCCTAATAACTGCAAACCTATTAAGTGTAACTTCTGTGACACCAGAAAAAAACCCTTACTTTAAAACAGCCCTAATGGGATTGGGGTGTGTGTACACCTGGGTCTACTCTCAGGGCCACCTACTAACTGGAACAGGCCGAAGAGAAGGACACAGCTTCTCTCTTGAGTATTGGCCAGAGCAGCTGCATGGTGCCTAGCAGAGCAGGGGCTGGATGTGTGAGGTGGAGATGCATCTCCCCATCTCTAGGCAGGCCCTGACACAAATGACACAAATGTCTCCTTTGTAAGGTGGAAGGACGCTCATGTTACTTCACACATTTTTGTTTTGCTAGCATACAAGCAGAATTCCGTCTTCTTAATAAAAAACCTGTCTTTTTCATGATTGCAGCCACATCTATTTTACTTTTATGTATCCTCCTTTGCTTTGGGCCTCTCACTCTGGAGCTGCAGTTGCAGCCTGAAGTCAAAGCATGGGCCTACCTGCCCACTGCATGGGGACAAGCTCAGTGCCGCAGCCTCAGCGTGATCCCCAGTGTGGCCTCCCTGCCCACTGCATGGGGACAAGGCTGTGTGGGGAGAACGGGCAGCCTCAACCCACCAGATCAAGGGGGCATAAGCCAAAACACTGTCTCCTGCACCTAAGTACTTAACCTTGCAAAAATCTTCCCAGCTGAATTGCCCCAATTGTGTATTTGGGCACAAATTACCTGATCACTAGCCATCAAGTGGCACTCATGTTTGGCATAATACCTTAATGCTTTGAGGTATCTGCCCACCAACCAAAAGGGACTTAAACCCACAGTCCCCAAATCTTAATAGGATATATGACCAGAGGGTTGTGAAGTACTTGAGAGCAGTGCAAGGAAGAGGAATAAATAAACATTTTCACTAAGGTCATTGGTTTTTATTTGGCTGCCCTGAAATTGCATTTTAGGAATTATGTGACATATTTATACTGTTTAATGATCTGTGGCAAAAGTGTGGAAAACATGACAGAGGTTGCAGAAGACACAAAAGTCTTTAATTAATCCAGATGGCAGAAGATAAAGGAACTTAAACAGGACATAATTAAGCTTGGTATATGAACAGCACAACGGCAGATGAAATTCACATTGCAGAAAGCAGGGCAATCAATAATTGCAAGGAATAATCCGATCTACACTGACCCTTTGCAGGTTTCTAGATAACCTATCACAAATTAAGTTTGCAAGAAGACATCAGATCTGATTTCCATCCTTAGGCTCTGTAGGGAAGTGTTCCTTCGCCTCCTGTGAAAGTTGGGGTTTAATGTCCTCTCTTGGAACACAGCCCTATGCAGGTCTTGTCTCCAAATTTTTGCTTTCACTGTGTCGTTCACCCCGGGTGTGATATAAGCTCCAAATAACCCAGCAAACCCCAGTTTGGACTCAAACTGGAAGAACTGATATTTTGCCGGTATTGATTCCTGTCTTATACTATTCCTATGTGTTTCTCAGGGTACCAAAAAGTGTCCTCGGGTTTCTTCCCCACCCACCAGCCTTCACCGTGGTTTTGCTGTGCACAGTGTTTGTTGCTGTAGTTTTCCAGCCAACTCCGCTCATTAAATCCTGCACGTGCTTGACATCCTTTGTGTTGACTGCTGCAGCTTGCCAGGCTCTGGCGAGTGATGTTCAAATAGAAGAATTTATTTTAAAAGTGGCCTGTTATGGCTGGGTGCTCATTGTGCCTTCCTCCAGCTAGCTGCATGGCATTCTCCTCCTCATCATCCCTGCCCTCCTCATAGTCCTCATCTATGTGTGGATGGATGGAAGCCCCATCGTCTGGGCTTGTTCAGCCTAGAGAAGAGAAGGCTGCAGGGGGACCTTGTTGCAGCCTTCCAGTACCTGAAGGGAGCATACAAACAGGAGGGGAATCAACTTTTAAAAGGGTAGAAAATGGCAGGACAAGGGGGAATGGATTGAAGCTAAAGGAAGGAAGGTTTAGATTAGATATAAGGGGGAAGTCTTTTACACAGAAGGTGCTGCAGTGGGCTGCCCAGAGAGGTGGTGGATGCCCCATCCCTAGAGGTGTTCAAGGCCAGGCTGGATGGGGTCCTGGGCAACCTTGTGTAGATCCAGGCCTGGAGGTTGGTGGCCCTGAACTCTATGATCCTTGGGGTCCCTTCCAACCCAAACCATTCTATGATTCTATGATCTTCTCTTCCAGGGTCTTTAGTTATAGGTGAGCAGATCTGGCTACCCGCAGTGGGTCCTGCTGCTCCCACTGGCCTTGCTCCACAAATGCAATTGTAACGTTTTAACACCAAAAGAAAAGAGATAATTCTCATTTTTGGTGTTTCCCATTCCTCATCTCATTTTCACTGAGTTGGGGCAGCTGGGGCAGGCGTAAGGGCTTCACGGCCTCTAGCGGGCAGTGACCAGAGCTGCAGGACATCCCAGCACTGACTAAAGCCACGCAAAACTCCCTTTAAAAAAAAAATTTAAAAATCAGTGTGTTTTCCCCAGTTCCCTGTGGAAATAGGGCTTTCACAAACACTCCCTCTGTGCACGCTGTCTGGGCGTCACGCCCTCAACAGCACCTCTGGAGCCTGATTTCGGGTTGATGTGAGAGAGGTGCAGAGATTTCCCAACCGGTGCCTCCAGGGTTTGTGTCAATATACACAAACGCTCTTTCTAGCAGCAAGGCACTTACCACACAACTTTGCACAGTACAAGACCCCAGATGTTCAGCGTCACAGGGAGATTACGCATACAGAAAAAGCAGCCTGGAAATCTGTTTGTGAATCAGGCGTATTTGTTCACGAGCTCATAGAAGTCCTGACCCTTAATTTTATTTGCTAATTCGGTTAGTGTGGACTCAAAGAACATCATGCCACTGGTCAGATAGTGCTGGGAAGGGAGAGGGGAGACCCTCCAGGTTGCTGGTACTGCTCAGACCATTGCAGCACACTGCCTGCTCCAGTGCTTATAAATCTAAATGGGTGCCTGAAAGACACCCTGATCCTTACATTTCCTTTCTGGCTTTAATTGCCCTATTCAGACTGGTTTATAGCAGCAATCAGTAAAATATAGCAAATAAAAATGAAACTCGTAGATATAGATAGGCTCTTCATCAGAGTTCAGACAAGCCATTCCTGTACTACCATAAGAACACCACTATGAATATTCCTTTGATGTGGAATTGTATGGGATAAATCCTTTAGGTAACTTATAAAGAAAAACTTTCCTGGAAAATGTTTGCATAAGTAATGTCTTTTCACCTTTTCCTTGGCTGTAGTAAAGATGAGAGGAAAAGGTACAACTGGGCTGCAAGCTTACTTTAGGTTAATCCAACAAAACAGACACTCCAAGTGAACAAGAAGGAATGGTATTGTCTCTTTCAACTTGTCTTCCTTCTTGTAGCACTAGATACATTTTCATTTTTACTTGAAAACCTTTTTTCTCAAGTCAGATGTTGGATGTCTTTGCTTTACTTAGAGCATCTGAAAATATTTTTAAATGTAGTGAAGAGAGTTTAGGTTGAAGTTGTAAGATGGTGATCTGTTCAGTATCCCTGAAGCAATTAGGATCTGACTTCTCATTTTAAAAGCACTTATTTCTCATGTGTTGTGAACACTTGAAATGACAAAATTACTGGCAATGACTTTTCTGAGCTCATACCACAAATGCCAAGCCTGTAAAGGTTGAAAATGACTCACATGGAACCATTCAGCCTTGTCCTTGGGTACAGAATATCTTGTAGAGGGTGTTATTTTTTTCTCTCATTTTTCATAGAAGTGATGTATGAAACCAAAGAAGATTGTGGCCTTTTTGTACTAGGAAGTCTTTGTTGCTTTTGCCAAGAGAGTTAGAGGAAGGCAGGGCCAAGTGTGGCATCGCGTGCTTTTGGTACACAAAAATGTGTCTAATTGGGACCGTTTTAGGAGGTAGTAGAGTGATGGAAATGAAATCAAATCTCACTGTCTCTGCCTCTTCTGAAAAATCTCTTCTCTCTCTGCGCCCTTGTACTCAGGTTCTTCATTCCTCAGACCCAGCAGTGGCCTCTGTCTTGGCTGCATCGGCTGTAAACGATAGCCTCACGTGTCCGGGTAGCTTCCCAGCACTGACATACGTAATCAAGGCCCTTACAGCAAATCTCACTTTGCAGGAAATTACTTTGGTAGAATCCATCATTTTCCTTGCCCAAAGCTGCCTAATGTACTGCTCTGTTTTCTGTTTTGCTATCATTTTCTCACCCTCTGTAAAGCACACTGAGAGACCTGGAGGGCCGTGGTGATAGGAATATGATTAGTAATGATTTTTGTGCACGCATGCGATGAAAGAAAACAAATTTGTCAATAGCCTAGCTTACTCAAAAAAGCAGGCATTGGTTCTTTGGGTTTCTGAAAGGTCAAGGAGACAACATTGCATACCTCAGGCATGCCGAATTTTGCTCCAAAAGAGTCTTTATTTTGTTTAAGAATAAATTTTATACCATGCCATACTCACAAACCAGACTCCTTTGCTTTCTCTTCCATCGGTGTCTGGATGAGAGAATCACACACTGACTGGCACTGCTGACATCAAGAATTCATGTCCGGTCCCTAAGTGCTTGTTCAAAATAAACCTCTGATGTCTTGATTACGGCCTGTTAAGCTCCAGAGCAGTTGCTCAGATGAATTGTCAGCATGGAAGCATTTATTATTTTTTTTTCCTGCTGATGTTTGCGGCAGGGCTGTGCAGAAAAACTTTGTTCCTGTTGCTTAGAGACAATCTTCTTCTGCAATAAGCAGCACCGTTCCTTGTTTTAATGAATCCCACCTCAAAATCTCTGGGAAGTGCATGATGATCTGCAAGAGGTGAGGTAAGCCTTCTAAGCTTGTTTGGAGTCAGTTACTTTGCGGGATGCAAAAAGTCTCAGTTATATGGATGTGCTGTCAAAACTTTGTGGTAGAAATGAAAGAGGGTGTGCTGGGACACTTGTTTTCTCCCCAGCTTTAGGCTGCGTGAGTATGACTAGTCAAAGTCTTGCAACAGGAGAGTTGCTTTGAGAAGCCTTCTGCGTGTCTGTTTTCATACACATGGTTGTGAATTTTTGCATAGAAAGCTAAAAGTGGAACTGCTGTAGGGTATTTAAGGTGTATTTCACGAATGGGCTTTCTACAAAGAGGCTTTCGGATGCTGGAAGCGTTCTGCCATAATGAAAATATTTCTGCATTCAGATGCTGCTTCTTATTTCTGATCTGGAAATGTATTTTGGTCAGACCTTAAGAAATTCACTATCAGAAGCCTTTCATATGCCATATATGCTACTGTGTTTACCTTTATGTATTTTTTGTGATCTCAAGTCCTGCCAGCTCATAAACAGGGTGTTTGGGGATACAGTAGCCTTGTCACATAAATTACATGAAATAGTCACGGGCCTGACCTTGGGAGATGATGGTAGAAACTCTACACTTTGGGCTGTAGCACACTGAGTACATTAACTGCAGCTCTGCTGAGAGATGGGGCAAGTTCTACCCTGGGCAGAGATTGTGCCTGGTTTCAGAAACGTCAGCAGCCCAGCTAGAGCAGTGTTTGGAAGGAGGCCCTTGAAGGTTTAAGTGGTGCAGGATGTGTTCTCGGCCATTTGCTTCTCTCCAAGCCAACGGTAAGCTAGCGCTTGGCTGGGTATTCGGAGGAGGCTCCGTTTCCATAGGTATTAGTGCTCGAAACCATTAAGTGTTCCACAGCTCTTTTACAAGAGGGGTAATTACATCCTGTCGGCAGAAATTATTCCCACTGTTTAATTTGGAAACCATATTCTTTGCTTCCAGTCTTGTATTGCTGCACCGCAAAAAGCAGCTGCATTTTCTGCCCAGGGTGGTGGCACTTCTTGCTGACATGTGCATGGGGGATGATAGCAATGGTGATGATGTCCCTCAGGATGACATTTCAGGTTTGCTTGTGACTGAAGCAATTTAAAATGGTGCAGGCATATGGCTTCAGAAATCCAACTGTTCTTCACAGCAACAAAAATAGCTTTTTTTAGCTCTCGTTTCCTTGAAGGAGGGATCCTGAGCCAGCCTCTGGGTGCACTGGGTCTTGAGACAAATGCTGATGCTGAACTTCTCTCTTGTACTCTGTCCTTTTTGAGTCTTTTATGTACAGAAGCAAATCAGTGCTCCAGATGATTATTGTCTGTTAGTGGTGGTTTTAATTACTGATTTTCAGGACACCCAATTAACTTTTTGCTGAAAACAAGATTTTTTTCCTCCCCTGAAGCCAATGATTCACATTTTAATACAGATTTTTAAAGAACCTTGACTCATGCAGCAGTGCCAAGAATTTTTCAGCATTTTGGATGAACTAACAAAATATCGTGCCTCTGCCATTCACAGACTGAACCTCATGCTAAACAGGGCTCCTGTCACTGAAGTGCAGTAAGTGCCATTTTTAGGCCCTTGGAGATGCTTTCTCCCACAGGACCACCTTAGGTGCAGAAGCAGAGAGCCAGGGAGGAGATGATACTGAATGGAGCACGGTACTGCTAGTTCCCAGGAAGGTAAAAATCTCAGGGAACAGAGCTTTCTGAAAAGTGTGGGGGATCAGGTTGGCATTTGTCATCCATTTTTATCAAACCAAAGCAAAGTGCTTTGCGCTGGGCTCTGGGAGCCCCTGCTTTGCAGCCAGGCAAGCAGGTAGATCAGCAGTGATGAGTAAAGCAGAGAGGCGCTGCTTGACTTTCATAAGTGAGACTCAAGCTGTAGAGTTTGGAGTTGAAAAACATTTATGTTGGCTATTAAAGGGAACACATGTGACACAGAGATATGCCATGCAAACTCCAGAAATTTTCCAGCAGGAGAAAGACTCTGAAAAGCTAAATGAGTACAGAGTATAAATGAGAGAGGTTTTCCTGAAAAATAAGTTAGGTAATACATATTTTGATCCTTCAAATAATGTGTTTTATATTAGAAAGTGCAAAAGTGTATGGCTTTCTCATCAGGCGAAAATAGTACAACTATCCCATTTTACATAACCACCATGATAGTAAACGAATGAGAAATAATTCAGGATCCCTTTGGGAAACAGCCATCCTAGGCCAGAGCGTTGAGTGCACAAAAACTTTATGTTCCCCTATCTCCATAGTTTTTCAAAGTTTCATAACATTTAGGAAAAAATACAAATGTGTTCATAGGGGAAACCTGAAGACAAAGTTTGCCTGGTCCTGGTAGCACACAAAATGAAACCTTTGCCTCAAGTTGTCCTCCAGAACCTGCCGGGGTTAGCACAGGACGTGTGATAGTAAAGCAGGATGAAAGGGAAGCGACAAGCAGAGAGGCACTGGCTCCGTGTGCCCTTCCCCTGCGGGCAGCCCCGTTTGTACGGTTTGTACGCTGGTTATCGGCGGCATGGTGCCCTGATTAAGAGATAGCAGCAGGAAGTGCTGGCATAATCTGGGAGGCTGGCAGTTGGGGATGACGGAGGAGATCAAAGGCTTGGATGTGTTTGCATACTGGAGAATAATTGCAGGTTGCTCCCAAAACGTGTCCTGGCCAGGCAGCCTGTCTGTCGCTCTGTCCGGTGAGACGTGTTTCCAGAGGAGAGAGGCGTACAGGGTGCATGCAGCTCTTGAGTGCAAGGCTGTGCTCTGTTCTTGTCCCCCAGCATCCAGCCCCTGTTCAACTTGTGTCTGTGGATTTCGAAAAGCTGTTAGAGGGGAAATGGCTTGTTAGATCAAAGGAGATTGAAACTGTGGCCGTGTTTCAGTCTGCCGTCTGCAGGCAGGACAAGACTGCTCTCATTGCCTGCAACTGAAGGGTGAACACCAGTAAGGGGAAAAAAAAACCAAACCAGCTTTTGAGGTGGAGGACCACACAGCCCACCCATGAATAAGCTTCATCTGAAAATGGAGCTAGTGACCAGCAGAGGAGCACGGCTGCCGAGCAGTTACAGGGAAGAGATGTTGGGAGAAATGAGTGGTCATCGTCATTTTCCTCGTCCTTCCAGCAGTCTCTTCCTCTCGGTATCTTCTTCTCAAGGTACTCAAAGTGTTTCCAGTTCTATATAGCAGCTCATGCATGCTGTCTTAGCAAAGCATGCAGGAAAAATAATGTGTTCATTAGTATCTTAAGAGTTTTAAGATGCACAATATAAGGTTTTTAGTAGTTCTGTTTACCACATTATAAACAAATACACTGCAATCAGCATGCCTTTAAACCATTAAAACCTTTCCCCCAACAGCCTCCTGGTAGAAGGTTTGAAATACTAGATTTATTCAACTGCCAAAAAGAGTCCAGGGCCAAGCAGGTACAGCCATCCCTGTTGCATTGAGGTCAAGCGTTTCTATTTACAAGTTGCCGAGGGAAAATGGTAATTTATTCTGCTTCCTTCCCCCACAGTGTGGTTGTGGGGAGCTGAAACTGTTTGTGAACTTGGTGTTTCAGCAGGGCCATAAAACCGAAGGGTCTGTTGGGTTTGAGACCTCCTGAGAACCTTTCCAGCCTGAATTATCCCAGGCCCCTGTGATTTTATAATCTAGCTTTTTTATAGACAAGGCAGACTTTCACCAGAGCCCACGGAGCTCTGCGGTTGCTCCCTCTGCCATACTTTCATTACAGGGTCTGAGTGCTGAAGGTCCTTGGATGGAGTTCTAGCTCCTTGCAAAGGAGCTCTTTACAGCAAAGAGAAATGTCTTTCTCTGACAAAAGTCCAGCCACCAAAATTTTTGCCCGTGGTGTTTCTTCAGTGTTTCTTCTGGTGATTCCCCAGGTGTCAGCTACAGGTCAGAAGGCCCCAGGGAAGATTGGTGTGGCACCCTAAGCTCTTCCCCAGCAGAGCTTTCTTGCCAGTTTAACCTCTGGGCAGGGGATCATCCTATCAGCTGAATAAATCTAGGTTTCCAAGTCTTTCACTTCATATGATGTTTTCTAAGCTCTTTTTAAATGATAATGAAACTAATTGCAACACATGACCTCTTGCACCTGATCTATGGAATCACGGTTTGTGAAGTACTCTCTGAATTTTGATGCCAGTCAGACCTGGTACCCAGTCTCAGGGGATCTCACGACTGTCTCCGAGTGAGAGGGGAGTGAGGGCTGGAGTAACTGCACATCAGTGGCAGGAAGAACTATCCTTCATGTCTGGGATGATATCCGTACTACCAAACGTAGAGGGGCCAGGGATCCTATGGCCAGGGGACATAGATTCACTCATGTTCACAGTGCAGCGTAGATGATCTGATTTTGAGGACTGGAACTCAATTCCATGGCCATCTTGTCCTCAGCCATACTGGGCTACTTAAAGCTCTGTTCACAATTACCAAATAGTGTGGCCCAACAGGAGAAGATTTTCCGTAGGAACAGTCCTGAGAAACCAACATCTATGCTACCGAATTTTCCTGCTTTATTGTGGATTTACTCTAGTTTGAGCCCATGAACTGAATGCTCGCTGGTGGTGGGTGCAGATCATTGTCTGGAACCAAAGCACACGGAGGATGATACAGAGTAAAGATATTTCTTTTCCTGCATCAAGTTTTTGTCTTGTTATCAGGTGATGGTCAATAGTCTCAGGGCAGAGAAAGAGCAAATCTTGCACTGTATGCCATAAACATTACTTCAGGCAGAAGACAAAATGCGCTGTAAAAGTCCTTAGAAGATTCCCATCTCAAGTTCATACAGTGTATGTCACACTGTGTTACAGAATCATAGAATGTGTAAGGTTGGAGGGGACCTTTAAAGGTCATCTAGCCCAACCCCCTGCAGTAAGCAGGGACATCTTCACTAGATCAGGTGGCTCAGAGCCCCATCAAACCTGACCTTGAGTGTCTCCAGGGATGGGGCCTCCACTACCTCTCTGGGCAACCTGTTCTAGTGATCCACCACTCTCATACTGAAGAGCTTTTTCCTAATATCCAATCTAAATCTCCCCTTTTTGAGTTTAAAACCATTACCCCTCATCCTATTGCTACATGCCCTCGTGAACAGTTCTTCCCCAGCTTTCTTAGAGGCACCTTTCAGGCCTTTAATCTCTTCTTACAGCCTTTGCCAGAGATTCAAATTTCTGTTATTATTCAAATGGGTACGTACCATTTATAGGTCTCATTTGTGGATTTTCAAGTGCATTTTAAAGGTCAAGCAAGTAATTTTAATCAGTCGTGGTTTTTTGACAGCTGATAAGTATTGAATGTACAGCAGCATCTGGAAAGCAGATTAATTATATTTGCCATTGCATATTTGATTCGGGTGCAGGGATAGTGCTTCTCCCCTGCTTGTTTCACTCTCCCTCATCAAGTTACTGGCACTGATCAACCAGTGCATCCACAGGAGAGCACTGTCGTTGCAGTACTTCAAATCTGAGTCACAGCTGCTTGGACTGGGGCCCAGGACCCGTGTCTTATGGCTGCTGATTAAGAGAGTAGTAGCTGCATCAGAGCGGTGCTGCCCTTGGCTCAGAGCATTCCTGGCTACTTAATCCAGTTCTGCTGGGCTTCCTGGCTAGTAACCATTGGGAAATTTGTCTGGCGTAGCTGTTCTCAAATCTTTGTGTGTAGGCCACTCGTGCGATGGTTGTGGGGAGCTGTCGGGTTGCAAGATGCCAACAGAACATCCTCAGTTACTGTCTGCAGGACTGTAAGCAAAGATAATGAAAATATTTTCCCATTTCCACAAATGGCAGTCATAGCCTGTGAGGAAGGCTTGGGCTCCGGTGCTCTAACATCAGCTTCTATCGGGTGAACTAAAGGGCTAACCGCATTTCTTATGGGAGCAGTAGTATGTACAGGGATGGGCAGCAAGGCTGACCAGCCCTGGCATGAAGCAGATTAAATTCTTCAGCTTTTAAAAAAAACCCAACAAAACAGGATTAAATGGGATCTGACAGAGCCTGTGACATTATCTATCGTGTGGGAAAAGTGAACTTGTGAGAATGGAGGGGCATGCAATGAAGTGTAAGTGTAGTTGGTGTAAGTAGGCAGAAGTGCTTTTTTAGGCTGTTTTTCCACTACTTTTTCAGAATGCGTTAGAGGAAGCTTCAAAAATAGGTAAGATCCACCCATACAGGGCTGATGACAGAGACATCAGCTCCAGCAGCTGGCCAGGGAAACCCCCAGGTCCCTGCTTGCTGGGAGCAGAGCAGCACAGGCTGCTCTCAAACCCTTCTCTCAGCTGCTGGTGGAGCTGAAACTTGAGTTGTCCTTGATCCAGCCTATGGCAGCAGCTCGGCTGCTCTCCAGGGATCCCTGGACAGGACAAGGGCAGCAGTCAGGGGACACATGCCACCAGGACATGATTTGCTGATAGTGGTGGGGCTTGATAGGCTCTGAGCTATCCGAGCAACCTGAGTAACCTGATCTAGTTAAAGGTGTCCCTGCTTACTGCAGGGAGGTTGAACTAGATGACCTTTAAAGGTCCTTTCCAACCCAATACAGTCTGATGGCTTTAACCATGAGCCCCCTGCCAGCACCTTCAATGGAGATGTAGCTCTCACCTTAGAAAAACCCAAGACCCCCAGGATTTTGCAGCCCATTCAGACCGTATCCAGCTCTGCCCAGTTATTTTTAATTTCCACAGCAGAGTTTCTGAAGATCTGGAGGGTGGAGCCTTTAAAACAATTTACAGTTTACAGAAACTGGGCTCCGTTTTGCTCTGCTCACGGGAACAAAGTTCGTGGCGCTGGCTTTACTGTACCACCTTGCTTTTATACTCCCTGCTTTGTTAAACATGATAATGAGCCCAGTGCTTTACAGCGTGCTCGGTGCTGCTAAATAAAAGTATTTCCTGCCCACACTTCAAAAGAGCTGCGAGGACGGGCAGAGGCTCTTTCAAGCTTAGGGGCTGCTAGCCTAAACAGTACATACGCTGGGCTAGCCTGCCAGCCAGCTCTGTATTGTGAATGTAGATTTATCCTTGTAAGAATGACAAGCCGCTGTTCAAAGCGAAACATTACATCAAGCGGTTCACCGAGGCAGCGTGTTTTACCCTGTTCCCCCTTTGGAACAGAGAGGAGTTTTGTGTTACATTAATCAGTTTCTGAGCCCTGAAGGTCACAATTATCTGGCCACTATTTTTCAGTATTAGTGATTTTAGTACATGGTTAACTTTCACGAGTGCATCGTTAAGGTGAGGAATTGTTTTTGAAGTTTCAAATAGAGCAGTAGGTCTTAGCTGTAGTATTTGCCATACTTGCTCAGCCACTGTTAAAAGGGATGATTTATAGAAAATCCAGCTGTGAGTTTTCGTTTCTTCAAGAGCAGGAGGCGGGACTAGAAACCAACCTAAAACCAAGCGGAGCATTGATCAGAGTAGAAATGATGTAGAGCACAGCTCCGCAGACAACAGCTAAGCATCGTGGAAGTATTAGCTGGCAGCGATAAGGAGGCGGAAGCAGCGCTCGGTGACAGAGGAGCCGTCTGTCAGGAACTGGGAATCCGATTTCAAGAGAGCAGAAAATGAAGTACAGAAGAAAGTGATTTTGGTTCAAAGATGCAGTGAAGCCCAAGGATCTCTGTGGACAGTAAGTTTCTATACCGTATCAGGGATATTTAATGCAGCAGCTAGTACTGTTTGGACGGGCTTTTCAGCTTTGAAAACAGACATAAGTATCTCCTTTATAAAATAGCTGTTGCTTAACGTTTTTTTATTTATTTTTAAGCTTATCTGTTTGAGGTGGCTTGTTTAAAAACTTGTAAACAAAGTTTAAAACTGCTGGTGTCCATCGCTTCAGAGGGTGGTTTTGTTTAATAAGGTCATCTCCTGTTGAGGAGAAGATTTGTTAGTAACCTTTCTGAAAAATATCTTAGAAGAAAAGACTGCTTTGGCCCCAGTTGTGAGGTGAAAGGGGGTAGGCAAGAATATTTTTTCTGGAAAGGGGAAAGGAGTTCCCACCCAAATAGATCTAAACTAACTGGAACTACAGTGTATAAACACCCTAGGGCTAAATCCTACCCTCGCTTACACTGATGTAAGTCAGGTTTAAGTCTACTGCAGTTAATAAAATTACTCCTGATTTAATTAAGGGTAGAATTTGGTTGCACATTTCTTAATAATGAAAAAGCCCCATGGTTCTTTCCAAAGTACATTTTATGTTACCAGATTATTAAGAACATACTTTAAAATACGTTAAAAGTAATTGTAAACTCACATTGTGATGCATCTTTTTGTCATGTATTTATATCCCTCTTTGAAACTAACACAGAAGCCAGCGTGAGATATTGTAAGCAATCCTATTATTTCTTGTTAGCAGGTTCTCAGATAAGGTTTGCACTGCTTGTAGTTTCATGCTCGTTTCAGTTCAGTGGCTCATATTTGGGGTGATATGCTTTAATCCCAAAAGGGTTTGTGAAGCTCCAGCTTGGGAGCGATATTAGATGTAGCAGAAAAGTGTCAAAAGTTCTGTACAAGACCCCAGACTTTGGGAACAAAACTGTTCTATTACAAATTACACAGGAAAATCACTCTTGTTGCATTGGTTTTAATGTGTGCATTAGAAGCAGGAGCATTGGCTGCTGACAGGGGAAAAAAAAAAAAACAACCAAAAAAAAAACCAACCACCAAAACCCCACTCACTATTATGGCCCAATATGGATGACAAAACACTGTAGCATGTGTGGGAAAATGGCTGCAGTCCAATGTCTGGAACCATTTATCTTCTGGTAGAGTCTGGAAGATGACTGTTTTATGTATTTTACAGAAATCCCTGCTGATTGATTTCATTTACTTAGGGGGAGGGGGCATGGTGACTGATGGCAGGGACAACTGGGGGTTGGGGGTGGAGGCGGGGGGGAAGTGGATTCTTTACATTATCCTGACATCCTGTTCTGGTTAGGGTTGTTGGCACCTTTTGAGGGGACCAGACCGTGCTGGGCAGCTTGGTACGTCCTGCTGCTGCTTTTGCTGCTACACATAGCCGGAGGTTTGCTGCTTCTTTCTGGGTCTCAGTGAGCTGAAAGTTGCGGGTTCTGCTTCCACCAGCACCAGGCACGTTGTGGTAATGAGGATTCGCAGAGGTGTGAAGGGGAATGGGCAGAAATGGGCACACATCTTGGTAGTGCTGCCAATAGTTTGGCTGATGGTGGGTGCTGTTACTGAAGAGGAAGGAAAGAATTTGTGAAAAATCTGGAGGAGAAGTCTGTTTTCAGTGTGGCTTCAGGGCTTGCTGAAATAGCTCTTCCCACTTTGGCACATGAGGTCTGTACGCTGCGATGATGATAGAGTTTTCTTCTGACGTTTGTTGCTAAAATTGCCACAATTCATGGTGTTCCTTTATTTGTAAGGAATTAAGAACTCGTCAAACATGGTAGAGACAAACAGGGGGATGCTGTACATCGATGTATTGCCTTTACCTTGCTGTTGGTTTTGTGTGTGCTCTGCCTGCCTGTCTGTGAAGGTGTCTGCCTTCAAATCAGTTAGTCTCACATCACAGCACGAAAGTCACTTGGTTTATACCGGGCATATCTACAGACATTTACTTTCATGTTGCAGGGAGTCAGTGCCGATATTTTCATATGATGAAGCAAGAGTGGGGAGACATGTTTTTCCTAGTCAGTACGCTGCTACTGTGTTGAGTTTTAGCAAAAATTGGGAGGAAAAATTATTTTTCCATTGACAATACTGGATTTTTGGACCCTTAGGTTTCTTCACAGTCTCTCTATTAATGGGGTACAATGACAAGTCCAAAGCTCACATAACAGACCTGAGGAATGGGAAAAGTACTGTGTCTTTCCCAACTCAACCAGTTTTCCAGGCATAACCACCTCTTACAGTCAAAGCTTTCTTCACTAAAAGAGTGGGATGGAAAGAAAGATCATCTACTTTACCCCAAACACCAAAGAAGCTTCCAAATAATTTTACCAGGTCAGTAGGAGCAGTGTACTTAAACAGTATCCCAAGAATAAACTCAGCGTCACCTCCCTTCTGGACAGCATCCTGTACTATTTGCCCTGTGGTGTCATTCAGCCCACTCATGTTCTCTGGCTTTGCTGTTCATCTTGATGTGCGCTCGTTTTCTGTGTCTGTCTGTTGAGGTTGTGCTCATGGCTATCAGACATCTCTTTGTTACTCATGTGTTGACCTCTGATTTGTAAGTTTACAGGAATTTAGATTAATCGTAACCTTTTCTACTTTCTTAATTTTCTCAGCTTCCTTTTCATCCACTACTTGTTCTGATTATCCTCCCACAGAACAGTTTCTTGTTGGGACCCTCCCAGAGGAGTAGGCAGATTTGCTTTTGGTTGAGTTTGAGCCTGGGTTTTTAGTAGATCTAATTGAGGACGGCAGTGGGTAGTGCCATGGCTTTCAGGGGAAGGTAACAGTTCTTTTCCTTGCTTGGGTCTGCCACTGAGCTGCCCTATGACACAGAGCAAATCTAATGTCCTGGTGACTTCTGTAGAATATCTGCCTTTATGATGGAGTCCTCGAGAGGGATTGTCTTCCTCACTGAGAAGATTCTTAATGAGGCAGTGCTGGTAAATGTGGTGTCTTTAAACTTGCGTTTGAGCAGGAGGGGAAAAAAATTGCTCTAAGCTGATGTAAACTTGTTTTCTTCATCCAGTGGACTGTATTCTCCTGGTAATTTGGGCTGCCAGCCCCTGGCACTTCCTCTTCTGTAAAGATTTGTTGGATGGTGTGCTCTGGCTCCAGCCATTGCAGCTACTGCCCACACAGTTCCTATGTTTTTATTAGGCAGCTCTTATGTCTGGCACCAAGTTGCCTTCCTTAGCATGCTACTTCTTACAGGTAAAACACCTCAGGAAATATTTTACACACATTGTACATTATCCCATTAATCTTCAGTAAGTTTTGTCCTTTCTTACATTCCACTACAGCACACAGCAATAAGCCCAGTGGTAGAGCTACAGCTGCCTCTTGTTTGCCTATCAGATATTGTTAAAACCAGAAAATTAGATTAAAAAAAAAAAAAAGAAGTGAGCTCTGTAGGCCATGGAACATTATAAAACCTCCCAGTGAATGTCTGCACAGGACATACGGCCACAGCAAAGCTGTTACATGCTAAATGAGTTTGGAGTAGGGGCCCACCAAATGCATAAGTAATTTACTTATTCATTTATAATCCTAACCTAGAATCATGAATTTTTGCTGTCCCATAAAGACAATGACTTTATGTGACCTTTTAAAGCTGTCAGCATTAAGTGGCATTAAATTGATAGCCACTTGTTTTGTACCTTTAGTGAAAAATTATGCATAAATCAAGTGGGCTTTGCTTGTAATGTACTCATAATCCTCACAGGCAAAACTCCTACCCAAATGTAGTGATTGAATATGGTTTCTTGAACTCAGCAGAAAGGTCACCTCATAAAAAATATGGGGGTATAATATTTAGGCCACCCAGGCAATTTTTTTTGGCTACAACTTTGCTTTAATTAAGTGATTGTAAAGTTAAAATAATAATGGGATTCTGATTTAAGCAGATAAAAGCCAGGGGAGCTACATTAAACTCAGTTTCCATCTACCCAATGTATCCAGATGAGCTAAGCTCTCTCACTGAAGAACATTTTTGCACAGAGGGATGGACAGGATGGGCTGAGGTTGAGTCCTGAATGTTCTGGGGTTTGTTTATTTAAATCAAGCCGTTAGCATTGTTTTGTTCCTTAATTACCTCTGGTTTGTTGATTTATTGATGCTTTTGAAGGCAAGTTGACTCAGTAAAACATAATCATCCTGTGTCACATAAAAAGCTCCTATTAAATCTGGGGATGTTGCAGACAAAAGGACAGGATTGGTTGAGGGGAGTTTTGGGGAGATGGGTCTTCCACGCATGGGTGAAAACGATTGTAGCTGTCTCTTAAGGATGGAATATAGTTACTATATTGCAAATGAAATGGAAGGTCTTGCAGAATCGCTGGTTAGGGCTGTCTTGGTTCTTGAAATCTAGCATTGTGTCAACAATTTGGGCAGAAGGTATGTGGGAAACAGTGGTCCTGCAGAAGGGGTTGGTAGCTGGAACATCTTGCTGCAAAGAGCAGAGGTTGAATTTAACTATTCTCTATGAAATGTCCCTTCCATTTGGGGATGACTTTGGGGGAAATAGGAGTACCATTCATTTTAGCACTTGTTATGCCAGTTTTGAACAGCCACAAGCACTGATGTACAGTTGAAAAGTCAGCTCTTCTGTGTCTGTGCCCTCCACCTGGTACACCTAGAACAGGGCATGGGCCCTTGCTTGTCAGAGAAAAAGGGTTTAGCAGATATTTTGTTCAGGAAATGTCACATCCCTCCATTAGTGTCTAATGACCAACTTGGGCAATTCAATTGTATTAATTTGATCCATAGAGAAATATGCATTCAGATGACCAGGAAATAATGTGGTAGATACAGGAGCAATGATGTGTACCTCTCTTGTGCTCCTGAGCCACTAAATTCAAAATATAGACGTATGCGAATATTTAGCACTTATATAGTACACTAAACCTCCATAGGCCTGTAAGAACACGTCTAATTTATACACCTAAATTAATAGAAGAGGTAATCACACATAATAGTCAGTCTTTTCATCACTTAACCCAATGAGGAATGAAGGCACTGTTTTGTTTGGACTGTAATTGCTTATACAAACCTGAAAATACCATCCCATATTCTCAGTTCTTTGTAAAATCACCACAAGTCTGGCATTACAAGAACATTTCAGGCAGCTGCATAATGAGTTAAATTCACTTTTTAACTGAACTGAAAATTAGGAGGCTGACCCAGATTTCAGTGAGATATCTCCGTTGGAGTTTTTCAGTGAACTTAGGTGCTGAACGAGCCAAACCAGTTCATTTTAAAAAATTGTTTGAAAATCATCTTTCACAAAATAGTGTGGAAAACCTGGTACTGATAATAAGCATGCTGGCAGACTTTAAGGCAGCAGTTGAACACCCTCATGCCTCATAATATTTATTTATATTAGATTTATATTGCCCGCCCGAGCTTCCAGAATTAATTCAATAGGCAGCTATAGTTCTGCCTTGATTCCTCAGCCCTGGTTGCTATAGCATCCAAGTTAGGAAAATACCTGCCGTCTCCAGGTGGCTGAGCGTGCAGATGGGTGAATTTAGGTGAGCCATGAGCAGGAATTTAGGGAGCCATGAGGTGGTATCCTACCACCAGCAGGTATTGTCCATGGTTTTTGCAAAATGGGGCAAGGAGGTGTGAACATCACCCGGAAACCTGGGCTTTGTTTAGCCATGGTGAAAGAAGCAGCCTGTACCAGCAACCTACATTTGTGCTGAGAGGCTCTGATAGCAAACTATAAAACAACATAATGAACTGTTCAAATTAAATGCAAAATTAGAGATTAGAAAGGGCTGGTTGGTGTCACCTACAGTAATGCTCAATAGTATTCCACTCTGTGTTTCATTCCACTCAGTTCAGCGGGATTATAATAACTGTTGAATAAGGCAGCAGAACTGAGCCTTCAAGTTAAAGGCACGTATAAAGAGAACTGTAAGGACTGTGCAAAAAAATACTTTCTTATTTACAGTCTTGGTACTCTGAATTTGTCCCTTGAGATCTGTGTAATATAGTATAAATACAATCCACAAATTCAAAGTTTTTAGTCTTAACAATGTTCAGGATCGATACTCAAATGCTTTGGAAGAGTTTCTTTCCCCATAACGTTGTCACTGGTTTAAGTCACTTTAATAGCTAGAATTAATTTTCATTGAAAGCATTTTTTTTCCCCCAACATTTCTTTGTTTCCAGTAAGAAAAGAACAAGAACAAAGACTACTGAACAAAATACAACTTGTCTAAAATCTCATAAAAGCTCTTGCACAAGAATCTATCAAGCCTGGGAAAATATGTGTTCTTTTGTAAAAACATATTTTTCCTTGAAGTCACTGCTAGATTGCAAAAGTTCACATAACATATTGGTATGTGTATGTGTTTATGTAAGATGGACCTCGGTATTTCACTTTCTTATGTCAGTGTTGCCTTGGCAACTGTATTTTATTGATTAGTTGAATATATGAAATTTGTTTCAGAGCTGCATCATCTTAGAAGTTCGTTTTTCTTTGTGAGAGGTGGTTTCGTTTCTTTATTCTCTAAGTAAAATAGGGTTTTTTTCTGATAAGAGAAATAACATACTTTTTGATCCCTTTGGAGTGTTTCTGTGGGGGTACACAAAACCCAACAAAGTTTGACAAATGCATACCAATAAAGTCATTATATACTTTATTTACTGATCCATATATTTCTTACTAAAGTTCTTTTACTCTATCTGTTAACCAGGTACCTTATCTGTAGCTTCATTGCTAACCAACTGGAGACTCTGTGCAGTTATTAAGTATTAATTACACGGTGCTTTTACTTCCCAGATTTCAAATTCAGATTAGTGACACTTTGCAAGATCTCTTTGAAGTAACTATTTACAGAATTTACTTTACACTTAGGTAACCTGTGATACAAAAACCTTACTCTGAAATAAGAGTAAATCTGAAATAGGAATGGGGGTAACCCTGGATCTCAAGATTAATTTACTCTTGTTCTACCCACTATGGTTTGTCAGGTATGAAGGGCTAGTTCCTAACTTCAGACAGTAGCATTTAACGAGCCCTTTGTCCCATTGCCAGCCCTATTTCTGTGAGCGCTGGTGACCTTCATGAGAAGTCATGGTCCTGACCTGAAGACCTTTCATTTTCACATAAACTGAGCAGAGGGGAGGATGGGAAGGGTAGGCGGGATATTGTGTCTCAGTTCAGATTATGCCATTGCCTAATTGCGTGCACAGCTGGAGAGATTCACATAGTTAGATTTACCAAATATCCTCCTGGTTTTGGTTTTGTCCTTTCCCCCATGTTTGTTTGTTTCATGGTTTATGAGTATCACAGGAGCCAAGAGCAGACAGGGTGTGTGGCTTCCCGGATCAAATCAAGAAGAGGAGCAATGAGGAAAAAAAAAAAGAGGAGGCTGAGGACAAGGAGTAGGAGTACAAATAATGGATGGGAAAGTAATGGAAGTTCAGCCAGATGTTGATGTAAAAGCTGTCTTCTTTATGTAGAACTGAAAGCATAGCCATCCCTACAGTCCTAATATTAACAATTTACAAATGATAGTAGTGATTGTATTTATATGTCATACAGAGTTTAAATGATGGGAATGGGTTGTCAACACACATAGGAAAACAAGCCTGAAAATCTCTAGCACTTTCTTTAAATGTAATAGTTCATGACAATTAAATATCCCATTGGTTGTTATCTAAATATTTATCTTCAGGGAAATTACAAGAAGTCCTCAGTCAGAGAAAACCCACGCTCTTCTGTTTTCTGTCTTAAGGATTAAGTTATATTCTACTTCTGAAAAAGCGCTCAGTTTCTGGGTCCATCCTGTTTTATTTTTGTAGATAACTTTGAAGAAAAAAAAAAGACAAAAGAGTCTGCCATTGACAGCAAGCAGGGACAAAAGCCCTGTTACTAGACTGTGGTTTTGAAGGCTGTTTACCATGCTAAATCAGAGACCATAATGTGAAATCATGTTTTTAATCTTTTGGATTAAAACATTCAACAACAGGCCTTCCTAGCAACGAGGCTCTGCTAATACAGAGACTTATTTTCTTGCAAGGATCCTGCAGTTTTACATGGATTTTCTGGGCCAGTCTTTGGCAGCAACCACACTAATTTATTCCAGATGAAAGTCAGGCCTGCTGTAATTAACAATACCATGGTATTTGTCTGAAAAATCAAGAAACACTGGCATTTGCTAGAGACGCCATGTGTCTTGTGGAGAACCTAGTCCATTTAATTCAAGCTTTTAGGTACCCAGGGTTAAGCAGATAGTCCAGTTCCTTTGTCACAGCTGCTTAAATTCCTTGCATGGTCTGAGGAGAGCAGCAGTTGCTTACTGAAGACCTGTGGAAGGTGATCTGTTCCCCTTCTCCATTCATCCATCTATCCACCCACTCACCCACCCAAGGATGATTCAGTCTGCCTCATTCAAGGAAATACCTCTTCCATTGGGAATATAGAGGAACAATACAAAATAAATGCTGGCACCTCCATGCAGTTGGGATCCACTTATTCATTTGAAGATGGATGTGACTTATCTTCCTCTTGCATAGCCACTCAAGAATTAGAGTACTCACCCCAAAGAGAGGAGGGCCTGACCTCTCCTCAGTCTGAATCGATTGAGCTCACATCTTCTACATAAAGTAAGAGGAGCTAAATTCCTCCTGTTGTAGGATGACCATCCGTAAGTCTCCATGCTTTTGTTTTTTATCTGTTTCCTGTCTGTCTGTGAGGACTGTAAACTGTACGGCACAAGCTCGTTTCTCACTGAACACTTGAAGAGCACTGACACAAGATTCTGATTTTGGCTGAGGTTTGTGATGAAATACGATCAAAACGGGCAAATTTCTCCCTTTGCAGTGCAAAATATTGCATGTAAAATCTTTGTTCTGGAAGATGCATTACATGGGTTTGGCTGCTATTGGTAGAAGGTGGGCTTTGTACAGCTTGTGAGTTTGACATGGTTTGTAGAACAGAGGGTGATGTTTGACTTGATGTGTACTTAGGGAATGGTGGCTGCAGGTTGGTTTTTATGGGCATGATTATTTCCTCATTTTTGGTTGTCTCTTGTAGGGACATTTGTGCCAGGGCTTAGTAGATCTGCAGCACTAGGCAATACAGCACTCCAGGGTCCTTTCTTGGAAGTTACTCTTTAGGAGCTTTTTTGGACCTAGGCAAGTACACAGCCCATGGCAGAGGTGGGCTACAGAGCTCCTCCTTGGTGCCACAGCCCCTGAGCATCTTGTCTTGAAATTTCTAAAGAGGGAAGCGGTGGGAGGGTTAGGGCTGAGGGCAATGTGAGGGCATTATGCTGTGAGGACATTATGCAGTCACTTCTGCAACACTGGCGAGGAATGCAGCAGTGATATGTTCCGAGTATGAGTCATTCTGGAGCTGCCAAAAGTTAGAGCAGCCCATTGCCCAGTCATGAGTAGTGGTTGACCTTTATTCTCATCTTAGAGAATATTGTAAAATTGAGCTGAATGAACTGCTTTCTGAGCACTAGCACCACTGCTGCCTAGTTTCCTACAGATTCGGATTCCTCCCCTCCCCATCTCACAGAAACCAAGTCCTTACTTCCCCTCTTCCATGCCGCTCCCCACCTCTCTCTCCCATAACTTAAATATTTGTCAGGAAAGTGGTACCTATGCTGTGTCTGATGCAGAGTCCTATGTACTCTTCAGCCAACTGTCTGCTGCTGGATAGCAGGTCCCCCCAACAAATGCCTTTCTGTTTCTGGAATACTAATTTGTATGCTTTTCTCTATGTCAGATTTTCTAGGACTAGTACCTTAGACACCTGGCTTCCCCAGTCTGATTTGACTGAAAGTGGCCAATAGAGTCTGAAATTACACTGGGGTGCAAAGGGGGTGTCCCAGAGGCACCAGTGGTATGAATATTTCCTTAGGAAGCAGCAGTAACAAATATATTGTAATGCAAGCAGAAATTAAAAGTTTTAAGAGAAAAGGAAAGTAGTATGTGAAGCTCTCTGAGTTGTGTTGTGGAGACAGGCGTAAAAGGAACATGGTTTTAGGTTTGCCATCATTTTTTTCAAATTATTATAGTGAAAAATTGTTGAGCAACTCATCATAAGGAAAATATGCTACTCACCCTGCCAGTTCATCCCTAATGTATTCCAGCCCAGCAGATGGATAGCCGGTGATGAATTTGGTCTGAGTTTTCAAGCATAGTAAACAACTATGCAGCTCATAGATGGCTAAAGTTACGTCAGCACATTGCACCTATAAAGTGTCAGTTATTTTGATCGTCTCCTACTTTGCCACCTCTAAAAGTATTAACTCTATGTACCTTCTATTAAGTAGCGTTGAAAAGAGGAAGGTCATGAAGGCTGTGTTTAGACTTCCACCTATTTCTGTGTCTCCCCATGTGCAGTTATAAAAATATCATGGCTCACACATATGGTTTATTCTTCAGAACATTAAAAAAAAAAATAACTATGAATGGGCTAGAGTTTTTTCCATTGATTTGGAGCTTGTCTTGAACTATCCAACAGCATAGTTGTTGGATACATTTGGCAGTTCAAAGAGGCATCCAGAGATGCTACTGGCTACCCTTGAAAATTGATTTTCCTTTGAAAAATCAGATTGACACAAATTGTTCAGCAAAGTCACAGAAATGTAATATATTACAGTGCCAAAAATATTTAGCATGTGGAACCCACCAAAGTGTTTATAATTTAGGATTTATCCTTTGTTTTCAGACCTCAGGCAGGTTTCTCCTAAAGCTGTTCTAGTATTTTTTATCTGTGTGAATCTGCATAATTGTTTCTGTGTTTCAGTCTGTGCTGATCCACCATAATACGTGTGGATGGACCTTCAGAGTGTCTATTTGGCTTGGGATCTTCTTGTGCTGTCACCACTTCTTCGAGTGGGAGTTAGGAGAGTAGCAGCCCAGAGACTGTCTTCAGCCTGGTGGTCTCCCCCAGCTTCCCCAGCACTCAGTGGGAAGGAGCTGTTCAGAGTGGGAACCTATCATCACATTGTTTCCTAAAATGAAGATTTTAACCCAAATGTACAGGATGTATAGTCTACAAAGGCTGTTCTGAGGTAGACTGTACCAAGGGGGGAACTCTTTCTTATTTCATGTACAAAATGATTTGTATGCAGTGACTCCTGGACTGAGTAGGACTTGTGTACACATACACTTCAGGAGAGAAATCTCTGCTGGAAAAGCTTGACCCAAAATGTTAATCTCCAGGAGAGTGTACTCTGCTATTTGCACAGCAGGGCATATAATATCTGCATGAGAACGGTAATAAAAATATACTCATATTTATTATTTATCCAGTGAGACTTCTAGTGTGTTTTCACACTGTTGGATATCACTGCAGAGTCCATCTGGGTTGATACCGGCTCTCCTCAGGGAGAAAATGCAAAGCACCTTCCTAGGCTGCCAGAGGAGTATCTTTATCTCTCAGGATGCCCTTCAAGGAGCAGAGCACTCCTGGAAAAATACCAAACCTGAAGGCCCTGAGCATTAAACTGAAAGCCCTTCAGTGTTCATCTCCTAGACTGCAGAAAAATAACCCTCCTGAATTAAGGAGCATGTTTTTTTAAAAAGCAATGCTAATGTTATTCCTTTAGAAACCTAATGGAAGTTAAACTCGGCTTTTGAAAATGTAACTTCTCTGGGCGTGGGCAGGAATGTAACATTCACACTCAACCTGTGAAAATTGAAATGTATCAAACTTTTAAGATGAAAGAGTGTAGATTTAGATAAGATACTAGGAAGAAATTATTCTCTTTGAGGACAGCGAAGCACTGGAACCAGTGGTCCCAGAGAGGTTGTAGATGCCCCCTCCCTGGCAGTGTTCAAGGCCAGGTTGGATAGGCCTTTGGGGAACCTGGGCTAGCGGAGGGTGTCCCTGCCTGTGGCAGAGGGTTGGAACTGGATAATCTTTGAGGTCCCTTCCAATCCAAACCAGTCTGTGATTCCATGGTATATGATTCTGTGAAACTGTTTTCTAGGAGATAGGCCTACAGCATTGCTTGAAGACTTGTCTGCATTAGAAGAGAGAGTAAATACCATCTTTTCTGCATGCTTTTACCTCAGCCTCAGAATGTTTTAAAGGAAAGTAAATAGAAAAATAAGGCCATGAGGAGACTTGTGATCTCTGCATTTATGCTTTACAAGGTTATTGGGGAGTGTTAGAGCTCAGACTCTGAGGCTGAGAAACAATAGTATGACAGCAAAGTACTTCTTTACTTCTTTATGTAGGCTGAGCATTGGAGAGACACCATAGGCTTGGTTATACATAGAGAGATGAGCAACCTGGTCTAGTGGGAGGTGTCCTTGCCCATAGCAGAGGGGTTGGAACAAGATGATCTCTAAGGTCCCTTCCAACCAAAATCACTCTTCTTTGAATCCTGTCCACCTTTTTGAACACTTATGTATAAGTAAGTATATATTTGAGTGAGCATTTTTCTTCACAGAAGCAGAGAAAAGCAGTCATTGTTACCTGTGAGCTATTCTAAGGCTTTGTATACAGAAGCTTTTAGGGCTAAATTCTGGTATTTTCACTCATACGGGAAATAGGAATGTATTCTTCAGGTTAGTGACTAGTAGTGAGAGTGTCTGGTGTTTGGAGAGGTATTTATGACTAAGTTTATAATTTAGGAATTTTCTTTATTTGAACAGACACACTTTTTTTGCCCATTGTGTCCAGTACAGGATAACCATGGGCTATTTAGAAGAACCTGACACAAATATTTTTCTCTTAAGAGTAGACTTTCATGATAATCCATCACATGATTCACAATTACTCATAGTCAGCACAGTTGTAGGGAGTCCCAACAAGATACTGTTAAATAAATTATGTTATTTGAGGAACTGGCAATTTCCTTTCGCTGTGTATTCTTAGCTTTTGGTTCACTGACATTTTTGCTTTCCTGGAATCTGGTCTGCTGCCTTCAGAAACCAACAGTTGTGCAAACCTCTCATCCAAACAAGTCTGCGATGGTTTGAAGAGATCTGCTCTTTAGTATTCATCAGAAGTGAGGGCTGACTAATCTGGGGCGCTGAGGCTGAGCTTATCACCCACCACCCACTACAAACTGTGGAAAGCAGCATTGTATGAAATGCCACTGGTTCTGTATGCAGGGATGTAAACACAGCAGATGCCAACACAGCAGGAATATAAGACCATATTTGCAGGAAAAGATGGGAATTTTACTGAGTTTCTCTGAACAGCCACAGATACGGCAATCCAGAGGTAGTTAAACATAAGGCGGAAAAATAAGCAGTGCATTCCAGCCGCAGAGGCTGAGCACTGCTCGCGTTAACATCTCTCTCTGAGAACAGAGCTCAAACTGTACCAGCAAAACGTCTACTTCGGCGTAGAGTAGTAAAATTGCCACCTAGCTGCTTTGAGAGCAAAGCAACCTGTTTGGTCAGGTGTATCTCAGAGTATATATATTTCTGGACTTGTCCTGAATCCAGCATTCCTCTAAGCAAGAGTAAATATTAGTCCTGCAGGTTTCTGCAGAGAGCAGATTAGATGAACTTTCGTTCTTCGCTTTGGTCATATTTTCAATGCTTATTTTGAACTCCTTGGATTGAGTCTTTAAGATAAAAATTAGCATGGTCATTCTTGGGAGGAGAAAAAAATGCCAACCTTTTTTTTCCCCCTTTTTTTAAGGCTATTTTACAGGATGTGGCTACAGTTATTATCAGTCCAAAGTACATGAGTCAGATGGTAGTATTATCAAGTTATTCCTTACTCTATGTTTGTTTAAGATCCACTGAAAGAAATGTGACTGCCTTCACAGACAGCAGAGCTCAATGTTTTCCTAAACCCAGTGACCAGAGCAAATGGAGGAAAGAAATTTGACAGAGACTCACTGAAGTATATCCTGAGCATTAGGGGGATAGGTGTGGAAACCAAGACAATGAAAGACCAGTTGGAGAGTCAAAAGAAGAAGTATACTTAGGAAAATAAAAGAGAAAAGGAGTCTGGCAGTAAGGAATGGTCTATTTTATTGAAAGTACAGAAGAGACCAAGGACACATGGCTTATTTAAAAATCTATTTCTTACATAAATAGTGTGATGTGTCCCTTATGGTAGAATCCATAAAAAAGAAAGCAAGGAAATAAATGGTTTGATGCAGTGATTTTGATGCCACAAATTGGTTGAAAATCCTGATCAGGAAAGCAATCATACTGAAGGCAGCACTAAACTGCACAGTTGGATCCCTTGAAGCAGAAGTTTAAATCCATCTTTTCGCCATAAGAAGATGACTTTAAACGTGTCTCTTGATTGCAATCTAGGTTACAGGAACATACTGCTATAAAAATATAGCATTAGTGGAATTTTCCAAGTCCAAAAATAATTTAGTGTCCAAATACTTATTTTATCTGATTTATGGCTTAACACCCATGTCTGTAGCAGTGCTGCCAAATAAAATCTTCTGTACTGCGACATGTATGCAGTTTTTCTTCAGGTGTTTGGAGTGATGTTTAACATAAATTAAGTGAAAGTTTTATTCTAGAAATACTCTGCTATATTTCTGTTTTAAAAGCTCACTTCATTTTTTTACATTTTAAGAGTGTAACTTCACTTTTTACAGTATCAGCACCTAAACCCATGTATTATGTGCTTCAGAAAACCAAGAATCCAAATACATGCAAAAACTATGTAGTTATACCATACAGTAGTTGTTGTTTGGGGTTTTTTTTTTCCTTGATAAAATTGTTAAAGTATTTTTCTATACTCCAAAAAACATAACAATTTAATTGAATGAATATCTTTTTAGGAAACCAATCAGACTAAAGAATAACAGTGAATTTGCCCTCTGGTTCCCCATAGACGGGTGTGTTCCTGACACCTATGTAGAGACATGTAATTGAAAAAAAATTTGCATAAACTCCATTTAGTAAGGATGCACTGGCTGATACCAGTGGATATTTGGGCACTTAATCAAGGAGTAAATGGCAATGCGTGTCGAAGCATCGATCATTTAATGCAGATGTTGTCAGAAGAATTAAATAGATCATGGTGTCCTTTTGTTCTTTCTTTTTACTCAGTATAATGTACTGTTGGTTTCTAAATCTCTTCAGGCTCTTTGATGAAGAAAGATTTCTTCTCTTAATTTGGACAGCTGCATAATTGGGGTGCTAAATCATCCTCAGGAATGTAATCGAAATGATTCTACTATGTAACAATTTTCTGCTTTCTCTGCTTAGTTTAGAACAGAAGGAACAGATTTAGGTGATTGCAGTCTGTTGCATTGCCTTAAAAATCAAGCATAGATCATTATAAGATAATAGTGTTGAAAGCAAAGATCCCTTGCAAATAGATGCGATTCAGAGTTCAAAACATCTGTTGTGGTAGGATTGGTTAGAACCCTTTTAATGTCGGAGAAGCTGATGCACAAAGGTAATTTAGCAGAAGTACAGGATTTTATTTGCCCAATTCAAAACATAAGCCAACAGCAGAATCTGGAAAATAAGCAAGCCTGACATCCAGTCTTGACTGTTAGCTACATAAAATGCACCAAACAAATAACTGCCTCACCCCTGTTCCGTTAAAAACAAGTCAGGGGATCCTGCACCATCATTTTCCATCCTTGGTGGGAAGGCAATACAATGACCGTGAAGCTGAGGCTTCGTTTGCAAGGTTCCAAATGCAGAGAAGGGGTCCAAGAGGAAAGCCTCAAACTGAGAACTCACCATGTACTGCCCTTCCCTGCCTGCTAGTTGGGCCCTGCAGTCAACAGTGGATATATTTGTTTGGGTTCCAGGTATTTCTGCTTGAAGTCAATGAGGTGGAGGGAAACCTTGATCCTAGAAAACTCTCAGAAAAGGGTAACTATGCTCAAACAGTACTGTACAGCGTCACCCTTCAGTCAAATGCTGTGGTCACCAGTGCATACATCATTTGAATCAGATTTCATATTTTTACACTAAAAATAGGCAATAGAGGGGCAGGACTCCAACCTAAAAACATATGCTAGTATATCTCTAATCAGCAAGAGGGACTTGAGCTAATGTTATCCCTTGGAGTTACGCTGAGCTGCTCAATTAACTGCTAGATGCATGGTAAGGTTTCTGCAGTGGCGCTCTGCAAAAGAGTGAGTTAGCTTAGAAATGGTGCAGGGAGTGACCATGGATGTTCAGGGAAGCCGGGTGGCTTGTGGACACTGCAGCATCCTCCTGGAAATGACCTGTCCAAGCCTACTGAGAGCATTTCTCCCCATACAGACTACATGCTAATTTCTCGATACGCCCTCAATTTCCACTGTATAATAGCATTAATGACCTTGACAGAAAGCATTTCCTGGGGATTAATAACCATTTGAGGTTTAATGACCTGAGGCTATGCCTCAGGCCATCAACTTCTCCAGGCTGTTCATTAAATCCTTAGGGTACACAGTCTGCTTCAATCATTCCTGCTTAAGTATTTACTCAGTGTCACCTAATAACAATATTCTCCCTGAGGTATTTCCTCTTCAGAGGCCCTGGCGTTGGAAATGAGCTTGTCCTTAGTCTTTTGAGAAAAGAACTCATCATTAATTTTGAGGCAACTGTATTGCAAGTTAAAGCATTTACTCAGGCTGTCAGAGTTTCTGCTGTGATGAACACAGTAAAATTATACAATTAAATTAATAAATTGCACCTGTAAATACGAACTATTTATTTATTTAGCTGCTTACGGTCTCATAATCTAAATCAGGAGCCAGCAGGTTGCCCCCATCCTAACTCTGGTGGTTCTCAATTTATTTGAGAGGGACAGGTTACCATTTCCTCACAAACAGTGGCTTCATAATAGCTCTAAAGGATGCCCCAAATTCACATCTCTGTGGAAGTAACAATATAACAGAGAGCACGTCTGCTTGTTGGAGGAGATACACCATTGCTAGACCAGATTCTTACTGATGAAGTCATAAGTCAAAGATGCACTGTCCTATGTTATGGCACATACTTGTGAAGGGTGAACTTGTTGTTCTGTTGAAGATTTTTCTTTCAGGGAAACATTCTTCCCACATCCAGATGGCATCAAGTACAATTGGATCTTAGTGAAATTGGCTGCTGTGGTGTCACATCGTGTTCCCTGTTAGTGTCATAGTGCAGCGTGGCATACCAAACAGGCATGGCATGCCAAACAGGCATGGCACAAACAAACTGTTGTTAGAAGTTTCTTCCCAGTTTCTAAACTGAAAAAGAAGAAAAGCGCAGGGAGGAAGGCAGTCAACCAATGGTTGTTGGAAACTCCTAGAGAGATCAAGGTGCAGACATGTGTGCCTACAAATTAATGATATTGTATTTGCATCATTTAGTAAGAAGCCTCTGGTGAAAAATAGTTATATTGTATTTGCATCATTTAGTAAGAAGCCTCTGGTGAGGCTTTGCCAGCCCCACGTTCACACATTAGTCTCCATTGTGTGCTGAGCAACCATTTAACTTGATATGTCTAAGGAGAGCTGGGAACAGTGCTCTTAGTGCTGGGAACAGTGCTCTTAGTGCTGGGAACAGTGCTTTTAGTGTGCTGGGAAGTGGACATGCTTACCTCCCTGAGAGGTCTGGGAAGACCTGCCCTCTACCTGACTTTGACTTAGAAGTAGCTGTATTGGCCCTGTGCTTTGACCTAACATCTCTGTCCAGAGACAGCCTGCATTTTTAGGGGACAAAAAGGCATTTCTCTGGCAAATTTTAAAAATGAGAAGTACTTGGGGTTGTTTATGAGCTTAAGATACTTAAAGAAAGCCTGAATACCAAGAATATATAGTATCAACTGTAGGGGAAATCTTGATAAGCATAGCTTGGTTCTGGTAGGTGAGAAATACATATACTCTATGGAAAGCAGAAGGTGAACTGATGGGCTGAACAACTCAAGTCCTTACTTCCTTGCTCGTGTTTGAGATTAGTGTATTCTGAGGTCAAGTAACTCCAAGTCAATGACGTGCTTTGTGTGGGAAATACGTGCTGCTTGCGATAAACACCGAGCACCTATGCAGGAATGTTCCTACATAAATCTCAAATCCCTCTGCAAACACCAGTAACAGATCATTTACGCCGTTACTGCAAATGGAGAAAATCATGTGCAAGTAGGTGAAATTACAGATCTTAAGTTGCTCAGTACATTAACGGGAGATGCCTTAATGAAAAATTAATTTCATCTGGAAATATCTCTAGTTTTAGATGCCTGTTCTTCCCAAATTTTCTGTAGAGTCCCTAGAGAAGAATAAGCACTTTCTGGAACACAAGCCATTTTTCCTCTTTTAGACATTAAGATAAGATTAATATTTTCATGGAAGTCCTTCTGTAACCTTCAGGAGCACTTGGGATGAATAGTTTCAATTTCAAGATTATTGCCACCCTTTATATCCAGAAATCCCACTATATACCCTATATATAAATAAACATTCTAAATGGATGCTGTGAAGACAGCTCACACAGATATTTAAACATAAGCTTGATGCGTCCCATTGAAGCCTGGTTTATAAAACTATCCCCTGAGACCTCTACCTTCATGTGGTAAACAGACAGGTGGGTCTGCTGCTGATCCAGACTTAGCTCCAATTCTCCTTGCTGCTGTTGCTTTGAGTCAAGCACACAGCATTGTTCCCACATAGATTTTAGGTGTAAGAATACACTTCTGGTTGGAATTTCCTTTCTAAAGTCTATTGAGATTTCAAATGAAAGCCAGATGAGTTTTTTCCTGTTCTTTTTAGGAGAAAAATGCAAAATGTCATGAGAAACTTCGAAACTCCAACACTCCCTGAAAGTCCTCACCGCAGTAACATTTTCCTGAAAAAGTTCTTTCCAGAGGAATTTGAGCTTGCAGGTGAAAAGCATTCATTATGTTTTTCTACCCCTGATTTCAAAAGACCGGATTGGCACACAATGAATTAAATGCTTTGAAGTGCATTAAACGTACAGGAGCTTTGTAGACTCAGTTTTGAGGCTACTTTTAGTAACTGGCTTTGGGTTGGAGTTGTAGAAGGATTAATGAAAACCCCAACTCCATTCCCAAAATCAGGATCAGACAGTGGAGCATCACAGCTGTAATTTTCACCTCCTGGCAGTGCTGTCTTCCCTGCACCTTCCGCAGTGCAGGTAAACCAGCAGAGCCCAGGCCCCGAGCTATTGGGTTTTGTTTAAAGATGAAGCTCTACCAAAAAGTAGAGAGCTGTAATTTTCAGGATGTAAGTGTGATTACTTAGTAGTGAGTGAGTTTTCAGAGTGTAATACAGTAGCCATAGGCTTCCATGGCTCCTGGATTTCTAACCACTACAGCAGCGTAAAAAAACCCAACCAAACAAAAAAACCTGCAAAATACAACCCATCTCCTAAATAACAGTACCTTTATCATGTCTTCAATTTTAATCAGTGTTTCGAAGCAACATGTTGGCTCGTGAGATGATTATTTAAAATCTTTAACTTCCATTTTGATGAGACTTCATTGTCAGATTTAAGTTTCTCCCTTTGAAAACTGTGCCAGGCGTTTTTACAGCAAAATCCGTAGGAGAGACCATCTTTTGTAGGCAACTGCCTGCTTTCTGCTTCTGTTTCTGTCTGGAGAACAACTTAGCTCATCATACTTCTGGCATATCTGAGCCTCGACCCTGCCAAAATCTGAAAGTGAAATAAACCATCAAAAAATGTCAGATTCTTAAAAGTGCAGACCAAGGTCAAGTCTAGAGAAAGGCTAGACTTGGAAAATAAAGCACTTTGCCTTTTTCTTCAAAGCGTACACAACCAATTTTCAGTGTTTGTGTTTATCTGTATATCTCATTACCAGGCAGCCAAAAATGGCTCATGTCCTCGGCACATATGTTCATTCTTCTGGCCTTGAGAGGACACGAAGCCAGAGCAGCCCCTGGATCCTGCTCTTTGTGGAGCACATCTGGAGATGGGAAAGGGCCCCGAGCTGATCCTGGAGGCAGCCCAGCCGCTTGCAGTGAGCTTCCAGCTGGAATGGATCCGGGTGGCCCTGTGCCTCTGGGGACGGCTCCCACCTCGCGCTGGAGGTGACATCCAAAGGAGGGAGGTGTCTTCACACACACCTTCTGGGCAAGGGCAGCCACTGTTCTGCAGGGATTTATTTTCCTGAAGACCAAAGAGAAATTGTGCCCACACACTGAACCTCAGGCCTCAAGATTTTGAATAGCAGCCATCTCTCATCTCTTCTTTAAACGGGGTATTTTAATGCTCTGCAGAGTTACAGTATGAAGCATGCTGCCTTCCATCTCCCTAATCCTCTGTAAATTTACTTCTAACAGCTACTGCCAAAATACAGTATGGCACTCGCACAGCACACGCTTCTTCAGTGGTAAGCACAAAGCGGCTTCTGTTCCGAGGGAATATGTTGCAAGCCCATGAGTGACACACTGTGAGTGCTGAAGATTAGGAAACATATTCTGAAACCAAGCAAGCCATAAACACTTCATTTTTCAGAAACAGTTGCATTATTTCTGTCTTTCTGCTTGGTAAATGTACGTGCGTGGACCTTGGTGCATCCATGTAGCTCACGTTGAACAAGCACCAAGTGCTGAAGCAGCGGCCTGCCAGCCACGCTGCTGAGTTCGGAGGAAATATTTCAAGTATGCACTCCACCACCCTTCTCAGTTTTTCTAAAAACCCATGATCTTTATTTGTTTATTTTTGCTTCACTAGCCTCTCTCTTGGACTAAACTGACCTCAAGCTATAGCATGGAGTTACATTAATTGATCTCCTAGTGAATGCTCTCTAAATGATCTGAAATCAGGTCATGGCTTAGGACAACTCATAACTCCAAGTGGGAAATATTTGTTGGAAGAGCAGGTGTCTGTCTATGGCCAGATGCTCCTGTGAAATAAACAAGTGTAGAGATAGCCAAGGGCTGGACCAAATCCTTAATAGCACTAAAATACCACTTCTGTCTGATATCCAGGCCACTGGATTGTTGAAGTTGCAAGGGTAAAAAGACCACCCCATGCAAGGTAGTTATGTGGTCCTCACGTACATGGACCACATTTTTGAGCATAGTACCTACTCCAGCACATGGAGCCTCACAGTTTTACTTTCTAAAGAAGGAAAAATTGAAATCTAAGTGATGTGTCTCATTTCCTACCAGAAGTCTGGCTGGTCAAGGATTAATCATTTATTTTCCAAATATCCAGCTGGTAGCACTGTCTAGTGACCAAACTATCTCTGCCCGTGGTCAGACAAGTAATGATTCAGATGAGTGGGAATGTGCTCTCCAGCAATCAGAGCAAAGGGACTCTGTCCATGAGGTGGCAACTGAAACAGTCCGACTGATTTCCCATCAACTATTAGAAGATTAAGAAATACTTGAAATTCAGCCAGCAAGTTAAAAAGTGCCAGGGACTGTATTTCACCGACATTCACAAAGCCGACACTCCTGTATTTCCTCCTGCTACCCAGCTAGAGACATTGACATGAAAATAGTAGGTCTGTGCTTCAGTAGCTTTGGTGTCTCTGTCTGCTGTCTACCCCACAGACCCAGTTTCCTGAACTGACAGGGAACAGGCACTGGTAGGTCTCCAGCCTTCCTGTTGTCTTCTTCCTGGGTAGAATATAGCTGAAGGGCAGACTCCAGCTTTATAGAGTGATAACTACAAACATCTAACTTACCTAAGCTCTTTCATGCTATTTAATAAAAGAGCAATTTACGTCTTTCCTGCTTGTAGCTAAAAATAACAGAAAAGAAGTTGGTGTTGTTAGTCCTGGGTGGTGCACTAATTAGTTCTTTGCTAATTCTGCTTTATTGCTGGCAATGATTATTGTCGAGTAATTACAGGGTTCCTATGAACCTGGCTTCGCGTAGCAAGGGTAAGGAAATGAGAAGTGTCAGTACTATGGATACCCAGTGTTATTTCTGACATAGCAGAATTTTGTATTACAGGGAACAGTCATTTTGTACAATGGTTTTAATAGCTGGAAACAGACCTAGGTGAGCTGCAGAATGGAAAACCTGCATTTTGACTGCATTAAAAATCTGTTCTCTACTCGAAGGAGCACGTAAAAACCCCATGGCCTTCTATTAAAAAAAAATGTATGGAAAGAAAACTAGAGACTTCAGCCAAAATGCTAAAAATAATTATACCAGCATAGCCAAGTTGTCTGTTCCTTCCCCCCTCCAGTAGGAATGAATAAATGTTAACACACAGCCATCCTGTAGGAATTGCTATAGTGTGAGTTCTGTGTGTTGCTCTGTGGCCGTATGGACTGTGGATCCACTGCAAAATGGGCTGAACAAAAGAAAGCGGTGGATGGTTTGTGTGAGGAAAGAGCCCAAAAGTGTTTTAGCTCAGATATCCAAAACATTTCATTTCGTTGGTAAAACTGCTCTGTCATCTTCCCTTCATCTTTTCAAAGTGCACCTAATATGCATGTGCTGCAGTCCTAATTGCTTGTGTCTCCGTCCACCTGGTAGGAGAAGGCAGCATTGAGTGAAATCGGAATCAAGGGTGCTTGGGAAGGCAAATGAGAGTTAAATATTTCAAATGTCTTCCAAGAGCTGCACCCTACCAGTCAGGAAATTTAAATATCTTTAAAATTCTGGCCTTTGAGTTCACCACTTTTATATTGAAAGTTATCTGCATCTGTTCAGTAAAATTAAACCAAATTTCCATCATGTGATGGATGATGGAAACTCTCTGAACTGCTCTCTGAACAGTAGCTCTGTTGCTACTGTAAAAAGGAACCTTTAGTTTGACTTTCCCACGTTTAGTACTGTTCTTGTGTTGGAGAGAAGTGTTTGGAAGGCACTTTCGCAAAAATGGGTGCCACTGTGAAGTCAGAGCAAGGAAAGACTTCCTTTTTTAGTGAGTGGTTGTTTCCCTAATCTCTTTGCTTTTCTCATGACTCTGTAACAAAGATCAGCATACAGCCATTGAATTAGTGGCTCTGGACGAGATCACGCTGAAACACACACTAGTCTGGACCACTGCTTTTATAGCACTATGTAGTCAAAGGAAAGGGTAACATTTAGTTGACAATACCATTTTTACATAAGTATGTGCTGTTTCTTCAATCACTGAAATTAAAGAGGACAAGAACCATTAAACAATGGAGGTCCTCTGATCCAACACCTGCTCATGGCAGAGCCAGCTCACCACATCACATCTGGCACTGACATAAGGTCCGTCTAACTGCAAAAGGAAGCGCAACCAAGTTGAAAATATCCAGACAAAGAAACAATATTTGTGCTTAGTATTAATTTACTGATTTTTCATTTCTTCATACAGCCATAAAAAGGCATCCTGGCAGCTCTCATCATTAGTACTCTCATAGTAAATAGCAGCTTGAAAAGAGGATTAAACAGATATGGGCCTTTGATGTTTAATCCTCTCAGAAAAGAAGTAATAATAAAGATATCCACAAGTTATGTTAACCATCATTTTATAAATGAGGTTTCACTACAGTCTTGAGGCATGATGGAATGTTAATAGTATTGATATACTTACGTGAAAACAATTATGATATGGTTGTGAATCAGAAAGTCATCTGGGTGTGTAGGTACAGCTCCTGCCTGTGTTTTCAGGATAACGTCAGCCCTCTGGCTCCTGGATCCTATGTAGATGACAACTTCTTCCAGACTCTGTGAACAACTGACACTTTGCTGTTTTGGGGTTTAGTTCTTCAGAAGAAATACTCAGTAGGTCCTTTCATGGAAAGAGCTAATGAGCAAACAGTGGGATCTAGAGGCAGCTCTGCTGGTAGTGTTAATCAGCTGATAAGGGCAGATAATACTGAGAGCACCCTGTGGGAGCTCATCACTTTGCATTGCATTCACTGTGCACAAGCCACGGATCTGGACCTCTGCCTTGAATATTTGAGCCCTTCTGCACGTTCTGTATCTTACAACATTTCTTGCACTACAAATCACTCATCTCACACAGAACTCCAAAAGAAAGTGCTTTAATCTTTATGATAAACAAGAACTGAGAAGTCTTTTTTATTAATACATCAAAGTATTATCTCCAAGGGGAGTTAGCTTCATATTAAAGTTCAGAGTTTAATATAAATTCACAGCATGAAGACCACCTCAGATGGGTAGAGATTCTCTGATGTATATCTGATTGCCCACATGTAATTTGAACATCTACAGCACATGAAGAGTATAATCAAAGAATAATTAATATGTTGATAAGGAATTATATTTTCTTCTACTTATCTGCATAATTCGGAGAGCGAGTTTACAATGACAACATCTATCTTTTGGGGTATTGTTTACATTTTTGCTCAAATTATAACATGAAGCATCCTCTTGCATTCCATGGTGCCTTTCATCTATAGTGCTCATCATAGAGCTCCAATTACTGTCTGACCAGTTATCTTCAGTACCGCACACATGCAAACCACGTTGCGTATTATGGAAAAAACTAAGTGAGGCACTGAAGTCTGAAACTTGACCTCCAGTTTAGGACACTGAGCTTGAAAACCCTGACTTCCCGAGACATTAAATCTCTGTCTTTAATTGGAGTTACGAGTACCCATGAGAGCTGAAACTAATGCTCAGCCCAGTGCTACATCCTCTTGGGAGCCCTCTGAATGTCAGGCCGCTCCAGAGACCTCGTGCATCTTGTATGCTGCTCAAATTCAGGCTGTCTGCAAATCTCCTCTAGCCTTGCAAGAGATGACATTTTTCAAAACCTTGCAAGGACGGAGGGTAGCTGCAAGCTGCATGTAGTGGGGTCCATCTGCTGCATCCAAATTCAAACCAGATCTCAAGGGCAGAGTACCAGACAAAACACCTTGTGCGATTTATAACCGCTGAGGAAACACGCCTTGTGTACAGATTGAAGAATTTATTGCTCCTGTAATTGAAGTATTAGTAATCTAATCAAAGAGTTAGTCCAGGTACAAAGATGATAACACCTATAATTCCAAGGATAAACTTAGAGTAAGTTTCCAGTAGTGGTGCAGTTTGAATTGATACATACATACTTCTTACGAGCTATGCTTCTCTCTGGTGTTACACTTCCCCTTCCTATGACTTTGTAGGTCCTAAACTCAATGGTACTAGTCTTCCTCTAGAAGAAAATGGTTGAGAGGAGCTTACAGCAACTCTTCACCTGAAGTTACCAAGTAGGAGAAGTATGATGATTTTCTTCTCCTCACTGTTGGGTCAGTTCAGGGTTATTTTTACACCTTTCCTGAAATAATCACAGAATCGCAGAATGGCTGAGATAGGAAGGTATGTCTAGAGGTCATCTTGTCCTGTCCCCTTGCTCAAGAAAGGCTACCTACAGCCAGCTCCCCAGGACCATGTCCACATGGCCTTTGAATATCTGACAAGATATTCAAGGACACAGCCTCCACCACCTCCCTGAGCAACATGTACCAGTGCTCAGTCACCCTCACAGTAAAGTGGTTCCTCCTGGCTCTTGTGCAAGTTGATGTTCACCAGACCCCCAGCACCTTTTCTGCAAAGCTGCTTTGCAGTCTGTGAGCCACTCCCTTGCTCTTTCACCCTTCAAAAATAGTGATCCAGTAGAAGATATAGAAGATGAAGAGGCACATAGAGGCGCAGTGTTTCAGTGACTAGCTATTATTAGTATCTATTAGTTGTGGAAGCATCAAGTGGTACACTGTAAAAATGGCTTTATAGCAAATCTGAGCACACACTTGAAGGTTTTATAAACATCATCTGGACTCAACATTTCTCTTCTAAATAGGAGCTCAACAGCTATTTTGGTCTTCAGGCCACTCTTTGGTTGATGCTACAGAGAAGTTTAGATACTGCCTAGACATCTTAACTTGAAAACCCAAAAGTAGAAACTCATAAAATGAGGATCTGCTTTCACAATTTGTCCCATAGTCACTTTATGAGTCACTAGAAGTTTTGGAATAGATCCCAAGGTATGAGACTGTGTTCCTTCTCTACCTAATTGATAATGTTCCTTCTACATTAAAAATAAACCACATTTTATATTATAGCCTTTAAAGACTCATATTTTCTGTACCTTTATCCAAACACAATTTTTTAGTGGACAGACAGTGCTCATGTATCAAAGCCCTGTTAGCTCTCAAAGTCAACAGTCCTTGGCTTTTGAACAGCCAGTCAAAGAGGTGGGAAGGGCAGTGTGGTACTGGGGAGTGGGTGGGTGGTACTCTGTCCTCCGAGTCTGTGCTGAGCCAAGACTCATGGGGACTGTCAGAAGGCAAGAAAAAGAATATAAATCCTAGTGGGAAAAAGGGAGGATGTGAAGGGAACTAAGCTCTTAATCACTTCTGCCCATTAGCAATACCAGAGTATTTTTCCTAAGATTAAAGGGAGGCGAGCCTGGTGTCCTTGTCAGTTCCCAGTATATACATATATATATATATATATAATAATTTGAATTTTATCTGTCCCATAAATCCTGTTAGTAGTTTCAGCTGGATAAAGTATTCTCCTTGTTTCTTGTCATAAACTGCTGCAGAGTTCTTTTATGCAGCTGCCACATTTCATCCTAATGCAGCTGCATTTCACCCAGGGATGAAGTGATCCCTATATATAACTTTCGCATCATTTTTTATAACCGTTTAAAGTGCCTCAGGATGAGAAGTGAGATGCAAGCTATTGTTTTATTAGTGTCATCACAAAGTGCTGCATTGTACAAATCAATTGTAAGCTAAAAAGAATAGTGATTCTGAAGTGTTACTGGAAAGTAGGGAGAGCTTTTTTTGGGTTAGAAGGGATTCTAAGTCCTGGTTTAGGCATTTAAAAGGAAGATGGGAAAAAAATGCAAACTAACATCAAGTAAGGTTGTATTAACTGATTGAACACATGGGACTGCAGGTAGAAAAAGTGTCAGAGAAATGAAAGGCAGAAAGTTAGCTTTAAATGACTTTAGACTGGAAGATAGAGAAAGGTGAGGAGAAAGGGAAACCATCAGTAAATAGAAATGGTCATGATGGTAAGAAGCAACCAAGTTCTTGGAGAGGACACTCAAGGAAGGACCTGAATCTCTTGCTTTTATCACATAGCTGGGCCATATAACATGGATGTGACTTTTCAGCATCAGCTGCCTTTGTTGTGGTATTAATGTCATATCTGAGACATTAAAATGTTAAGACAACTACTTGGTCTACAAATCTCATTATATTCCCACATTTAGGTACCTGATAGTATCGAACACGCTCTACCTCAGCAGAGGGAGTTACTTAGAATCTGTCTACACAATGGGAGAGTTCCCTGGGGAACTGATTTCCTACACTGCCAACTGCTAGTGCTTTCCCTGTTGATGAGATGATATTTACATAGCTGCCTTCATGTTATTAGCATGACTGAAGCTATTGTCTTATATACCTAGCTTTAATGAGGTCGAGATGTTAAAAAATACTAATACAAGCAGAGTGCTGTCAGACCTGTACAGTTTCTTGTGAACCTGCTATAAATCTCAGGCTTACTAGTTTTGCCAGTATCCCATTAATTTAGGAAAGGAATTCAGCATGGTCCTTTCACCCAAAGGGGACTGAGGTTTCTAACTCCTTGCCAGAATAGCAGGCCTTTATTCTTGTGAAACACAGCCTTGCTCAAGGTAAAAGGCTGACAAGAATTCTCCCAACCAAGCTGTGCAGAATTCAGTTACAGGAGGGAACAAATCAATTGTCATATTGGTTGAAACAGTTTATACAGTCCCAAACTATGTTGAAGCAATAGAAATGCTAGTAACTCAGAAAAAGAATCTGTATAAGAGAGTCTTCTAACCAGAAAAAAAAAATCATAATACTGTCTTTAATTTGGTTTAATTTATTCCATTCTAGAGAATCCTTTTCCAAATCTGTGGTGGTAGCAGTGAGCAGTCAGTCTTGAGCTCACTCATCTCCTGATCCCAGTGTCCTTTAGCAATGAATTTTATAGATTGCTATAAAAAAACCTCACAGCAACTTTATCAGGCCAGATTGCCTCCCTTCTTTTTCATTCCTCCCTTTTCATTAATCTCCCTTGTCCTTGTGCTGCAAGGGAGAGTGAATAGAAGCTCCCAATTTTCTATTTTTGTATTACCACTGATTTTGTGCCCTTTTACCATAACCCTTTCTTATTCATCCACTCTCCAAGGTAAACAGTCACAATCTTTTCATCTCTCAGCATATGAGATGTTTTTGTTCATGTCCCTAAATAACCATGCTTCTCACTTGCAACCTTTCTAAGCAGTCAGAGCATGAATGGACATCATCTGACTATTATTCATCAAGTGCAAAGAATTACACATAAAGAAACTACTCATGAGCTTGAAAGGATTTTTTTCTATTGACATTTGAATTATACTCAGCCACAGTAGTTTAAAAGGTCCATATTTTATTGTATTATTACTGGTACTACGATATTCCGCAAAAGCTTACGGTCTATTAAAATAACACTGTGACAGCTTTATTTGTTCCTTGCTTGCAAAACATAACCTTGCCTCTAAAAGTAATTATGTGGCATGATATAAAATAATTCCAATGAAATTCCACTTTTGAAAACCTTATTATCAGGATTTATTGAAGAGCACGCACCCTAGTGTAGTAAAATAATATCAGTTCATTGTACGCTTATGTTTTATATTTGTACTATAAATGGTAATTTTACAGGTGCATGGTACAATTACATTTGCTTTATTACTGGAATTCTCCTGGAAAAGTTCTATAGAGTGGAAGGGAATGGGCTAAAGCATTAGGTATCTACCTAAAAGCATTCCCTCAAATGGAGTGCTCAGGAACTTAATGCCAGAAGCCTAAATGGTTTCAGAGACACTAATATCCTTTCCACAAAAAAATTTATATCATCCTATAAATAAAACTTTAGAATTTCCCCTTTTAAAGAACTCTGATGGGTACAATGCAACATGAAAATGTTACAGGAAATTGTGTCTATCTTTATTAAATTTCATGGGACATTTTCCACGGGGAATATGAACTGCTTTGTATTTTTCTGTATTTTTCTACACCAACCTGTTTGCATTAGTGAAGTGAGACTGTAATCTATTAAAGGTATTCACTTGCTCCTTTGAGCTTCTGTTTTTCTGTGGATTTTCTGTGTGACCTTGGAAAGTCTCCTTTTTTCATATTTACAGATATTTTCCTGTTCTTTAAAACTAAGCACTTCTAACCTGCTGCTGTCAAATTTCTTAGCTCCAAAGTAGCTTTGCAAATGCCATTCAATGGAAACCTCTCAACCTTTAGTGATACGTAGTAGCTGAGAGTGACCATGGCATCCTGGACTTAGGTATCTGAGATGTTCAGAAATTGGGTATGTGGTCTTCCCAGAGCAGATTTCTAAGAGAGTTAGTAACTGAGGAGTGACATAGATGTATTTTTATGGGCATTGAAAGGAGTCAGGCACCTAATTCCCACCAATCTTGTCTCTAACCTGCTTATGCACTTTTGAAGTTCTTTAAATTCCTATTTATAAAATAAGAATAAGAGTTACATGGATAAATATCTTAAAAGACGATGAGATGTAGGGGCAGGAATGTAATGAGCATCATTGAAGTACCTCAGGCTGAGCTGAGAGAAGAAGCTGAAACACTGAGAGAAGCTGAACCTCTTCTTATCCAGCTTCAGCCTGAACTGAGTTTTCATACAGATCCCATCTGCCCTCATGAGTCCTCTTCTGGGAAGGCATCAGGTGGTGGGATGACTTGATGGTATGACAGGTGTACAGGGCTGAAGGGATACATCCAGACCAGCAAGGCAAAGCTGAAGGTCTCTCACATAGCCTTCTACAACTGCCTTGAGCAAGCCTCAGATTTAACACAGAACCAATGTTCCCTCCCCAGGGATATCCTCTGGTTCACCTTTCACTCAAGTCCACAGTGGCTTCTGAAAAGGAATAGATGTTATTAACCCAGGGGTGATCTGAACCTCCAAAGTGACCATAAAATACCAGGCAGATGTTGTTCTGGAATATGCAGTACAGACTCTCTCACCCCAACACTTTTCCTTCTCTTGAAGGACAGGGTAAAACAAAGACCAGAAGATAATGTAGAGCATAACACCAGCCTAACCACCTTCAAACCCTGTGAGCTGTACCCAAGCTGTTACTCTACTCCCAAGAAAACGCTTGCAGGAGTGAGACCTCTTTTCCATCCCAGACTGGCTTGTGATGGCCACTGGAGCTCACTGATGCAGTTGCATGCTAAAAGACACTCCTTTCCAATGACTTGATTAATCATTTTCTCTAACACTGCCAGATATTGTATCTTAAGCCTAGCAGATTAGATTTAAGTGTTGAGCAATATAGGGGGAATAAATAAGTGAGCATAAGTAGTGCTTTGTTACAGACAGATGAACAATAAGGGTTACCACATAAAGTTGACGTAAACACAACAGATGGGGTAATGATGTACCTTATTTATTCTAGTTGCTGTTTCTTTCACTGGACTGGACAAAGGGATATCTGAATCTTAAAAAAAGTTTTTTTAAAAAAGGGAAAAACACCAAAAACAGAAGAGACAGAGCGGGAGAATGGCAGAAAGGCAGAAGCAAGATGAAATGTGATGTCTAGGCAGGAAAAGGGAAAGAACTGAACTGTGGTATCTAGGTCTTAGCACTGAGATTTATGGGTGGTGATAAGGTCCCAAACTAGAAAATGAACTTACATAATTTTCTCCTGACAGAGCAATATTCTCTGAACTTATTAAACAGTTCTCTTTCATGTGAGGAAGGACTGTTCTGGTGGTTTGATTTTCTTTGGCTCATTAAAATGCAGCTGATGTGGACTAAACAGGACCCTTAGAGGGTCTGGATAAGACTGCTAATCCAACAGCAGACCACTCCCAGTTTTGGCACGGTTAGTTTTCTGCCATCTTAGAGAGCTGAGAACATCTCTAAAGGGCTAGCCAGGAGCTAGTGTGGCACAAATCAGGGAGATGCCAGCTGGTGTGGACCAGGCAGAGCAGGATGTCCACTTTGGTGGCAAGCTGGGTACAGGAGTCTTCCTCTGGTGTTGGGTACCATCAACACAGGTTTTGAAGAATCAGAGAAAGTGTTGGGAGAGAGAGAGATAGAAAGACTGCAAGAAACTGTCTCTGTTCCAGCCCTAGGACAGCCAGAGCACCCACGTAGTCTGTGGGAGACAAGCTCAAACCTGCTTAAAACTAAGCATGGACTGAATGCTGCATCCCAGCTGTGCTCTGAACATCAGTCAAGTTTCCTGGGTCATCCTCTGTCCCCTTACATCTTAAACAAATTAAAAAATGCATCAGAGGTTTGCATTTCTGTCTCTACTGTGTGATGTATGCTTTGGGCTACTCTATCTGTGTCTCCGATAAGCATTTAATTTAATACACAGTGGGGCAATTCCAGGAGGTGAGATTAAGAAACAATCACAGAAGGGGAAAAAAAGAAAGAGGAAAAAAAGAAAAAAAACTATGGCTTTTCTGGTCAAAGAGGAGAGTGACAAGGTTTTAAGTCCCTGCTTGCATATGTGCACTGAAAGGTTTTGGTGATGCAGGAACAACTCCTGGGGGGGCTTCTGGGATAAGATTCAAGGAAGGTCCCCAGCAATATCTGTGTGCAGAGGACTTTGGTCATACCTCCTGGGAAGAACTGGTCGATGAGAGGGATATGGAGGCCATGAGGAGATCATCACCCCGATCTCCCCAGAAATGTGCCTGGAGGCTTTTGTGTGGATCCTAATTATTACTTGCTGCCAGTAAAAAAGTGAAATGGAAAAGAGAAATTTGTTTCCTGTCAAGCTTCTACTAAATCTGAATAAAACCCCTGAGAATTCAAGTACTGTGAGACATATTGATGCTTGGTAATATTTGTGACTGAATTATCATCTGGCCTTAATAATTAATGATTGTCATTAACTGCAGCCCAAGCAAGTGGAAAGCAGTAGGTGAATTATCCCTGATTTTCTGTCAGTCAGCAGAGAAGGGCAATGCTGCATAAACCCAACCTGCCTTTGGCTGCACAGGGATGAGCAGCCTTCTGGTCACACCAGGGGAGATGCTGCTTGTGAGTCAGTTGTGGTTGATGTACTCCTGGGGGTCTTCTGAGCAGTAAATCCTTGACTGTGCTTTTTCAATGTAAACTGCAGGCTCAGCCAAGAGAGGAAGGGCTGAGACAGGCGCCTTTAGCCAGTGGAAATACACTTGCATGAGTGAAGTTATGGCAAGACATTGTGCTTTTCCCTTTCTGCTGTCCGCTGGACAAGATGACAAAGGAAAGAGAAAAAAGGAGAAAACGAGCACTGATACATGTCTGAGCTGAGACCCAGCAAGCAAATCTTACTCAAGGCTCCATCTGTTTGTTTGAGATGATCATTACAAAAATGAGAATAGTCCAAATAAATTCCTTTGTGGAAGATACAGTCAGAGATTCGAAGGCAGAAGTTAATCCATCAATAATTTTTGACTGGTTGCCATGTGTTACAAACAGCAGCATAAAAAAGGGAAAAAACTCCACCCAATGGATGAGATTGATCTTGTTGGTTATTCCCCACAATTATTCACCCATTGCAACCTAAGATTCTTTTAGATCTCACTTGGGCTGCAGGAAGATTCCCCAGCAAGGCCCTCTGAGCAGCCAACTGCAAAAAGCACTGACATATGATAAGCGTATAAGAGCATTAAATGGTAGCATTCTCCATCACCCACAGCCTTCATTGGTTGTACTTCCAGGCCAGTTGAAGCTAGAGTGTGCGTACAGCTGTTCTGAGTTGTAAAATGCATTTTGAAAAGGGATTGATTCGTCTGTGTTTCATGAGATTGAATTAAGCAAAAAGAAGAAGAAGAAGGAAAAAAAAAAAGTATAAAAACTTGTCTTTTTTCCAAGCATTTGACTTCCAACATTCAGACTCCCTGGAACATAATAGAGATGTGCTTTCCGCACACAGATGTGCAGTAGCGAGAGCCGCGGTTTATGTGAGCTGCTCATTCTTCTGTGCAGTGTTAAGAACTCAATGTACTTTCATACTCCTCCTTTTTTTGTTTTGGCCTTGACATGAACTAATGTCAAAGCAAATGAAGACCTGGTGGTAAATGCTTTTCAGCACTGCTAATGGCTGCGGCCATTGTGGGGCTGTTACTGGCTGTCTCGTCGCTGTTGGGAAAGTGGGGGTTTTGATAAGTTGACCTTGTATTCTGAACTTTGATTTCTGCAACAAAAGTTGCTGGCAGGACTTGGTGTTTGGAGGATCGGAAAGGTGTGTCAGTCACATGCTGCAGAGTATAGTTAAAGCAGGTTTTACGGTGAGTTTCAGTGGGTAAAGTCATTAGGGGTATAATGAGTGATCTGAACAGAATTACACTGGGAAAAACTCACACCAGCATCCCCTATCTATAAAAATGCATTTTAGAGGAGAACAGATTTACAACTGGAATTTTCCTTTTTTGCATGCAAGGCAGAACAAGCAGAAGAGCAACTGAGCCTGATTTTCTTTTTCCAGTTCCACTGCTTGCTTTATTTTTAGGGTTTTGTATTATGGCTGCCTAGGTTGTACAGCTGCAAATGTGCCAAAACCCTTCACTCATTCATTCAGGTTGAATAATAAGCAACCTAAAAAGCCTACTTTTTTCAACACCTGCACACTTCATTCCTTTGTGTTTTGCAAACGTAAGAGGTGCAGATACGTGTTTTGACTTTGATCTTGTAAACCGAAACTGCTCGAGTGGTAGATCCCAATCTAGATCTGGCCAGCAAGGAGGTATTGCCTGGGTTTCCCCAGCAACCCACATTTATCTGGGTGAGCCTCTATTTTTTGTTGTTCCTCCAGTCTCCCTGGGAGCAGCTGCACACGGAGGCAGTGCAGGAGCCTGTGTGGATGGGCAGAGCCAGACCTGGCACACTGCTTTCCTGTCTCCATAGAATGAGTCCATGCAGCCTGATAGAAATTTGATGTACCCTACTGTCAGTGTGCTTTGGTCATGTCAGAGGTTAGGCACATAACTCCATGTGTCACTGCTAGAGTGTGCAAAGTCTCTTTCACTGGAGACACTTCAAAATTGATCCCGTGCTTTTGTGTAGCTGATGTTTCTTTACTGCTCTCTAGTAATTGGATGGAGTGGATCTGCCTCTCCTGTGCAAAACTGTAGTGCTTGTGTAGTTCTCCTCTCAAACATAATTTTCTTCCACTCCCTTGTGCACACCTATCTAGGAGTCACCTCCAAAAGGACTATTCTCTTGTCCAGCTAATGACTCCCCCAGCTTTTCCACAGGGGTAAAATATATCTTACCCAGTGAAAGCTGTTTGAAAGGGGAAACCTAGTCCAGCATCATCTGTGTCCATACCTCTAAAGAGAGGAGAGGCAGGGAGAAAATGACACAATTCCTCTCCTTGCTGCTTAATACTAGCCTTCTCAAGAAAAGATTTGTCTTAACAGATAACTGAAACAGGCCTGGAAGTGGATTAAAATTAAAGACTGAGCAGTCTGGGGTCCAGTGTTGGAAGCTACTGCCTGTACCTGTTTTATTTAGCTGCACAGACACTTCTGTAGCTTTTTATCCTCCTTCAGTTAACAGCCACCAGAGAAAAGCATTGTCAGTAGTTGATTTATCCCACCTATTTCAGACACTACTTTAAGGTGAAATGAATCCCCCCTTGGAAGTCACTGTTTCTCTATTGACTGTGTCTACATAATACAGCTCAGATGGCTAAAGGTGGGAAGGCACATCCCACCTGTCAGCTGTCCCTTCCATGAGACCTGCACTAGGGTTTACCTGTCAGAGCTTTCAGCGGATTTCATACGGGAATTCTCTCCACAAGAAGTGTCAGAGCAGGAGAAAACACAGTGCCTGCTCCCTGTTGTCCCATTTCCACCCTGCTTCATCTTCATTTGATGATCTTCACCTCTTCCCCCCAATAACTTACCCTTGGGGGATGATAGGACACAGGACCACTAACTGGGCTAAGCAACTTCTCCTGCTGCATGGAGATGTTTAACATTTCATCCCACTCACTGAGTGGCTGTGCAAACCCCAGGGACCCGTGCAGGTAGGTGGATTTCTTTGAGAGATTCTACTTTATTTTCTGATGCCATGAAAAAATACTTCAGGGTGATGACAGAAGTTTTAAGCAACAGACAGCCACTACCAAGTCTCTTTGCTATTTCCTTGTAATTAAAATAACAGAGAACTTTTTTCTCTTTCTTCTCAGAAATCGAAGCAAAGGAAGCGTGTGACTGGCTACGTGCAGCTGGATTTCCCCAATATGCTCAGTTCTATGAGGGTAAGTAGGTTTTACTCCTCTCTGTGCAGTACTGAAAGTGCACTGGGCCCTTGCCAGGAGAGCTTGCAGTTGGCCAGCTCTACATTTGACTGAGTTGTGGCCATGGCTGGCAGCTTCACAAAGCCTTGGCTGTTGGAGACATACCAGTGCCTAAAGAAAAGTAATGTTCTTGCCCTCATACCATGGGGACATAGTTGGTATAAACCTCAAAGGTTGACCAAAGGAAGTAAAAAAAGTCCAAATACATCAATGTCTCTGTTTTTTTTTAGACTTTTAGACTTCCTGAACTGTTTAAAATGAGATTGAAAACACTGCAAGTTACTGAAATTTTTTATCTTACTTGAGAATAAGATTGAAAACCCCTGCAGTTACCAAAAGTGAATAATCTGCGTTGCATTTTATATTTGCAAAGCAAGAAAAGCCCACATTTTGGTGCTAGCTCAAAGTGCATGGATGGGACTCCTTCCTAGCTGTAAAGTTTGCACCCAGGGAAGCAGCGTCCCAGGGGATAGGGCGTGTGGTTGTACTGCTGCTGAATTCAGGAGCAGTTTGGGGGCTGGGACTGGGTTTTTCCTGCTCTCCAAGAGTAATGCTGAGAAGGAAACCGCAGCTGATCCTCGTTTTTCCAAACTGCATATTCTCTCTGCCAGAGACACTGAGCCAGCTCAGCCCGCTTGGGCTTATTAGCAGAAGCTCAGCTCTGCCAAGTGCTGCTGGACACCTTCCAGGGTCAGCTTGGGTCTGAAGGCAGCACAGCTCCACTCATGGAGCAGTGGCTAGGAAACCTTGTGGGTCAAAGTAAGCTCTCCTGAGAGACAGCTCAGACATCATCCATCCCCACAGGTAGGCTAGACAAGGACACTTCTGCAGTTTCTGATGGCCATCTGAGGTCCCTCAAGGCTCAGGTGCTGGGTCCTGAAAGGCCACCCAGGTGTCCAGGAACTGGGAACACCATGCAGAAGGGCTCAGGTGGCTCCTTAGGAGCCAGGCAGGCTCTGCTAAAGCCAGTGAGGAACTAAGATTAATGTCTGCCAGACCAAAGCTGACATAGGTGTGTGTCTCATACTCCCTGGGTGCCCAGTAGTACTTCTGTGCCTGCCATGTAATCGAAGTATCATCTTATAACCCCGTTCCCGCAGGGAAAGGCCAACCTGCTGCCTGCTGAACTCAAAGGGATGTTTCCCTCCGAAGAGCAACCTGCGCTGGGCTCCCACAGTTCCCACAAAGTCAGCAAGCACTCTAGACAGTCTCTGTCTCTGAAAACAAGGTCCTTTTTACAGGCATCTGTTACGTCAGTGTTAAGTACTAGTGTCTGAAAATGCTGGCAGCAGTTCCTGTATCCCAGCGTCCTGCTGTGGTACCTAAGCATGGCAGAGCAGTCTGGAAAGCAGCCACAGTGCTGGAACCCCTCCCGCTGTTACAGAGCCCACTAATGTGTTGCAGTCATGTCACTTTTCATTACCAGTGTCAGCTCCCAGCACACTGGCCTGGCTTTTTAGCTAATATTGGGAGTTACAATTCAGCTCGTTTTTTCATTTCTCTCACTTGACTAACCCTTTGTTTGAAATCATCCTTACTGGGACCTGTATCCAAAGCAAAAAGAGCAGAATGTTTCTGTTTCATGGGAAGAGTCTGTCATAGCAAATAACTCATTAAGTCACTGCGATGGCAATGGAGAACGTTGTGGCTCACATGAATAAAGGTGTGTTGATAATTCCCTGACCTCATTCGTTTGTGCTCGGCGCTAGAAAGAACAGTTAACAGCTGAGTGTATATTCTTAATGCCAAAAGGAAATAATCTCGCTCTCTCTTTGGTGCACAGGGTGTTCAACTACACCTTTAACAGGAAAGATAAAAAAAGCCACTGAAAGGCCCACGAGTGTGGCTGGGAGGAAACCAGAACTGGGTGCAGTTGGTCGTACTAGGTTTCCGTGAGCAAGCACATCCAGAGTGTTTCAGATGTAGATGATGTATTTCACTGAAGTAGCGAGCAGTCATCTTAATAACATGTCTCCTTTTTCAGACTCCCAGTTTCCCATTGACATTGCTGCAGTAAAGAAAGACCATGATTTTCTTGACAAGGACCTTGTAGAACCTCTTTGCAGGTAAAAAAAACACCTAAAGTTTCTTTTCTGATAATTTTAAAATGTAAGCTGATTTGCTGTTGTGTTAGCACAGCAATGGAAGCAGCAGAAATGTTTGCTTGTCCACCTGCATTAGCAGTGATATCTGTAATGATACCATTCTGAATTCATCTCTCTTACGGAAAACCCTGGTGTAGGACTCACTATGCTCACAGATCACACCACATGATTTGTGAAGACCTGAACCCAATGGATACGAAACACCTGCCTTTTAAGAAAGAACCCTGAGTAAATAGGAGGCACATTTGAGTTGTGCATGGGTAACTCTTATGTCCAAGCACAGCAGAAAAGATGACATTTTGTTGCACAGATTTCAGCAAGTACTTTCTCTGGCAGCAGATGTGGTTTTCATGCTGCTGTGATTCCCTTGGTACTCTCTTTTTGGCACCAGTAACAGAAGTGGGACCAGAACTCCACAGTACTACAGCTGCTACAACTAATCACTGGTTTGTCCCTCCCAGAAGGCTTCTGTTTGCTGTTTATCTAGCTCTTCACACTCAGCCTGTGATGAATACACTGTATCACATTGCTCAAGTACTATCCCCCAGGACTCAAGAAGCAGCAATCCTGTGGTAGTTTTGCAAAACCCTGTTGCAGAGGCATTGTTCCCCTCTTCTTTCTCCTGTGCTCAGCTGAAGCTGAGTTCTGCTTGTGTCCTCTTCAGCAAGGATGAAGGAGCATCTGGCCCCTAACCAAGCAGTCTTTATTACATGTTATGGAAACTTTCACAACAAGGTAATTGGACAAAACTCTATTTCCCCTTCTGCAACTGTGGCTTAAAATCATCAGAGAATATATGCCGTTCAACTGCACATCATACTGTGTGTTGCAGGGATTAATGAGTCTGCAGTAGAGGACTGCAGAGAGGGTTTCTGAGAACCATAGAAAATAAAGCTGAAAGAGATTTCATCTAGTGCATCTCTCTTGGGTGACAGAGGACTGGGACAGGCTGCCCAGAGAGGTTGTGGAGTCTCCTTCTCTGGAGACATTCAAAACCTGCCTGGATGCGTTCCTGTGTGGTTTAGTCTAGGTGATCCTGCTCTAGCAGGGGAGTTGGACTAGATGATCTTTTGAGGTCCTTTCCAACTCCTAATGTTCTGTGATTCTGTGAGCGCTCCATCCTAGGAGAGACCCTCCTTCCTGAAGGATCCAGGAAATTCCTGCTGTCAGAATGCTTTCCCAAAACTCCCTTGCTGCAAAGTGAAGCCTATTGCTTCTCACTTTGTCTATTACAGATACGGGAAGTAGAGTATTCTCTCTCTGTGTAGTATTTTTTTGTGTCTGAAGATAAGTCAGTAGGAAAGACACAGATGCTTCAGCAATTGCTCTCAAGGATGCTGGGGAGCAGAATATCTGCAGGCTTGACCTACTGCTGTTCAGTACAGCTTGGTGGGAGGGATTGCTATGCCTGTGCTTAGAAAAACCTTCTTTTCATGCATACATGCATCTCCCTGCTTAAGTTTGGCATGGTGGAAGATGTACTTTGCTGTGGTTTGGGAACTGGGAAGTGGTAGGAGGTTGAGCTCTCTGTCCTCTCCAACAAAGTTGGAGGACCATCTAAAACTGAAGTATGTTGCCTGTCTCTGTCTTGTTCTTGTGAGAGCAGATGGTGAGGTGCCGTCACTGCAGAGCCTGTGACTGTCCCCAGTCTTTCTTCTCTGAAGTAGCTGGCAATGGTAGTACTAGAGTCATGGTCACAGCTCACCTCTTGTTCATCCAGTGTCTCTGTAGACTCACAGATACCCCTCTAACAATTACACTAAGTTTAAATATTTATGAGGATTTCTTTGTGAGCTGAACAGATAAAGATTGGGTTTTCTCCTCCTTTATTGAAATACGAGGTTTCGGGAAATAAACCAGCAACTGGAAACATGTGGCCTGGTGACAAAATGCTTTATATTAGCCTAAGTCAAGTGACCTGTAGTTCATAAGCGTGGACACAGATCGTTGCCAATTATTTTCTTGAAAGACAAAGAGTGTTTGACTGTCTAGTAACTTTTCTGCAATGATTTTATTCAGAAGACAGCGCCGGTTGATTGCATTTTTGTGGGGAGCTTTTAAACAGTTTGGATCTAAAAAAGGAGTAACACTTCACGTAACAGCCAGGTAGAAATAGAAGCATTCTGTATGGATTGTATAGATGCAAGACTTGTGCTTTCAGAATGCAGACATTTAATTTGCCATCGCACAGCAGCTCCAAACCTTTAGCTGAGAGCAGCCTGTAAAAAGGCAGTGTGCTGAACGTCAAGATTCGGCTTCACCAGGAACAGTAAGTGGTGTGAAGCAGCTGCCCCCACTTCCAGCTTTGGTACTGTATCAGTTATCAAACTCACAACTTCCAGGTTTTCCAGTGGGCTGGAAAGCCTCACAGCTCACCTGGCCATTGTGGCTGGTGTCCTACCCTTCATTGCTCTGTGGTGGCATCATTACAAGGTGCATGCCAGTATGTCATATAAGAGCTGCAGGCTCCCGTGCGTTTTCATGAAACAGAAAGTTTTAAAAAAAAAAGGCGTTTTAAAAATTATTTCTATGTGCACCAATTCCCAGTTTGGGAGGCAAACTTCCATTCTTCAAACACCCAAAAGTGTCCTCCAAGCAATGCGTGGCCAAGCCTTCACACTGACTGACAGTGCATTCAGCCCGTAGCACTGAACACAATGGGGTTCTCATTTTTATTTGGAGGATAATTAGAAAGCTGGAATGCCGGAGTGGATAATCAATTTAGGCAGAGTTTTAGCTCCGGATGGTAATGGTTCTAGCATAAACACTGAATTTCTCTGCTCTTGTGGATTGAAATCAGACTCTCAACCTCATTTTATAATCAGTTTTCCTACGGCACCGCAGTATAGGAGGCGACATGAGGTACAAATGCAGGGGAACCTTTTTTTTTTAATAAGGCAGCTGGTAGTACTTTAGTCAGAAAGCCCAAGACTCCCTGTTGTAAAAGATTTCAGTGACCTTTTTTGAGATATTCTAACACTCCTGCTGTTTACAATATCATTTGAAAATCTGGCAGAGTGAAGACCAAATTTGAAGCCTTTGGCTTAGAGGCGTATCTATCAAGAGATTCCACTCAGATTTTATTGAGGAAGGAACAATAGAAAATTGCCAGGCAATCTGTAGGCGAAGGCTGTCAGCCTGCCAAAATAATAATTGGGCATGAAAATTTTATAGCTGGATCTCTGTGTCATTTCCAAAATAGCAGCAACCAGTTCTGCTCTGGGAACTTTTGTGGCCCCTATGATAAGAGGGTGAGAAGGAAAAGCCAAGCCATGTTGTACTTTCTGTATTCACATAAATGCAGTGACTAAGAACATAAAGAATGAGAGCTTGATATGGAGGCCACTAAACTTTGAAATGTGCCAAGTGTCCAGCAGCCTTTTCTTCCATAGCTAGTGTCTCTTAGATAGCTTGCAAATAATCCAAAGGTCGCTGTATATGGGACATCCTACCATTAGAGTTTTGAAGTGGTGATTGTATAGTCAGTACCGTCGTCTGAGTTATATTGCTCTGGGTGCTGTTAGGAGATAAGCCTGGCCTTCCGAATGCAGTATGGAGAGCCCAGCTTTGAAGTCAGTGAATGGCTCCTGTTGATCTCAAAGACAGCTGACTCACCTTCTGTGAGGGTGTAGCCTGTAAGGTAACTCAGCTGCAGACGTGATAAGAAGTGATAGGAGTGGAAAACAGCATAGTCTCTTCACACACAAAACTGGTGGAGCAGGAATGGGCCTGTGCAAGCTACACACGCCATTGCTGCTGGTACTGGGAAGACCCTTATGCAGTGTTTAGACCTCAGCAGAGCCCAGCATGAGGAGCTAGATGTCCTCTTCACAAATCTCACAGCACCAGAAGCTAACTATGTGTATGTGGCACCTAACCTTGGCTAGGAGTAATGAAAACAAAGAAATAGTGTAGTGTTTCCTTCAGAATGAAGTTTACAGAACCATAAAATATGTTTGCCTTGTCACAACATGTGAGAGAGGACGTTTTAGATCTGCTGAGATAGGAGACACTGTGCTGTCTGTGCTAGCCCTCCCCATTATGCTGCCTTTTGCATGACCAGTCGGTGTCCCCAGCTGCATTCCTCACCAGCTGCTTTGAAGCAGCTGCAGAACAGGTCCAGGGGAATGCATGGAGCTCCAAGTCACTTTGAAGTTGCCAGCCTGGATGGCTCTTCAAGGAGGACAACAGGTCCCTCACAAGATTTTCCATCTAATTGGATCCTGCAGTTTTACAAGCTTATATTTATTTGTAAACACTGCTTAGTGCTGTACGGGATGTGAAAGTCAGAAATTTCCTGCTTCTGAAAAACTTCCATCATAAGAGTTAATAATTACACCACTGGGATAGGGATTCAGAGCTCTGAATACCTGTGTGTATTGTTATCTTAAGTCTCCTAAGATATCTCAGACTTCTCCATGGGCTGGCTCAGCCAAGAGCACTTACAGCAGCTGAAGGCCAGGCTTGATCTGTAGAAGATCCAAAAAAGCAGCAGACATCTCTATTTGCGCACCTCAATCACTCTGCTGGTGTTTGGGTATTGTATCAAGGGACATTTTTAACACAGACATGATCTTTCACCATAGAGACATATTAAACAGTATAGGTAGTGCTTAGAATCATAGAATCACAGAATGGGTTTGGGTTGGAAGGGCCCTCAAAGATCATCTAGTTCCAACGCCCCTACCACAAGCAGGGTCACCCTCCAGTAGACCAGATTGCCCAAAGCCCCATCCAACCTGGCCTTGAACACTGCCAAGGAGGGGGCAGCCACAGCTTCTCTGGGCAGCCTGTGCCAGGGCCTCACTGCTCTCACAGTAAAGAATTTCTTCCTCATATCTAATCTAAATCTCCCCTCTTTTAGTTTAAACCCATCACCCCTTGTCCTATTGCTACATGCCTTCCCTGATAAAGAGTCCCTCTCAAGCTTTCCTTTAGGCCCTTCAGGTACTGGAAAGCTGCAATAAGGTCTGCCTGGAGCCTTCTCTTCTCCAGGCTGAACAAGCCCAACTCTCTCAGCCTGTCTTCATAGGAGAGGTGCTCCAGCCTTCTGAGCATCTTCATGGCACTCCTCAGGCCCATGTCTTTCTTGTCCTGGGTACCCCAGCACTGGATGCAGTACTCCAGGTAGAGTCTCATGAGAGCTGAGGGGGAAAATCACCTCCCTTGGTCTGCTGATCATGCTGGTTTTGATGCAGTCCAGGATACAGTTGGCTTTCTGGGCTGCAAGCATATATTTCTGGTTTGTGTTGAGCTTTTCATCTACCAAAACCCCCAAGTCCTTCTTTTCGGGGATGCATTCAATCCATTCTCCACCCAGCCTGTGCTTGTGCTTGGGATTGCGTTGACCCATGTGCAGGACCTTGCACTTGTCCTTGTTGAACTTTATGAGGTTCAAGCCTGCCAAGGTCCTTCTGGATGGCATCCCTTCCCTCCAGCGTGTCAACCACACCACACAGCTTGGTGTTGTTGGCAGAAAATTTGCTGAGGGTGCACTTGATCCCACTGTCCATGTGTCTAACAAAGATGTAAAACAATGCCAGTCCCAGTATCAACCTCTGAGGAACCCATGATGGCCTGGAAAAGAAATCAAAATAACATCACTGAAGCACTTGTTGTAGTAAATATTTTGGAGGCTAAACATGGCAGAGCTTTCCAGGCAAGCATTCATGTGCATCCAAGGGTTGGATTTTTTTATATAGCCACCTAACTTGTGTTTATTTAATGTGCTTTTCCTGCCTTTCTCAAGTCCAGATTGATGTTTGGTTAACGTTACAAACAGGCAGTCTTTCCCCATATTTCTAAGTGACGTGAAACTGCAGGGTTTCTCTCACTTTGACAAGGACATTGGTGACAGCCCCTTGTAGCCCAAGTCTTCTATTTTTGGGTTTTGAAAGGTTTGTCGAGGGCTTGCCTGTCAATCTCTTGCAGATGAGAAAAGCTTTCTGCCACCTCTGGCATATCAACAAGGCGTAAGAAGTTGAAACAGACTGGCTTTGATTGGCCTTGTTAGTACTAGGCAAGCTCACAAATATGGTCATTATCTCTCTAATTGCATTGGCAAATCTTTCCAGAACACTGGAGAAGCCCCAGAAAGCATGACGATGTTTTGTACACTGGTGAATTTAAAACTTGAGGTTGATCCCGTGACACCCAGTAAGAAGTAGTTTTGTTTCTGATGAAGCAAGCAAATTCAGCTTAGAAAGCAGCCAGGACAATGGTGTGGCTTCCCAAGCGTGGTGGGTTGATCTTAACTGGAGGCCGGTTGTCCCCCAAAGCCGCTCAGTCACTGCCCTCCTCAGCTGGGCAGGGGAGAAAAGATACAAGGAAAGGCTCCCAGGTTGAGATAAGAGCAGGGAGAGATCGCTCACCAGTTACTGTCACAGGCAAACCAGACTCAACTCAGGAAAATTAATTTAATTTATTACCAATCAAATCAGAGTAGGATAATGAGAAATAAACCCAAACCTTAAAACACCTTCCCCACCCCTCCCCCTTTCCAGGCTCAACTTCACTTCTGATTTCTCTACCTCCTCCCCCACAGCAGCACAGGGGGACGGGGAATGGGGGTTGGGATTGGTTCATCACATGTGGTTTCTATTGCTCCTTCCTCCTCAGGGGGAGGACTCCTCACACTCTTCCCCTGCTCCTAGTGTGGAGACAGTCCTCCGTGAATTTAGTGGCTTGAGAGCTGTCTGAAGGAGAGACCTAGGGGTGTTGATCAACAGCTGGCTGAGTATGAGCCAGCAGTGTGCCCAGGTGGCCAAGAAGGCCAATGGCATCCTGGCCTGCATCAGGAACAGTGTGGCCAGTGGGAGTAGGGAAGTGATCCTTCCCCAGTACTCCGCTCTGGTGAGGCCACATCTGGAGTCCTATGTCCACTCAGTTTTGGGCCCTTCACTACAAAAGGACATCATGATGCTGGAGCAAGTCCAGAGAAGGGCAACCAGGCTGATGAAGGGCTTAGAAGACAAGTCTGATGAGGAGCAGCTGAGGGAGCTGGGATTGTTTAGTCTGGAAGAGACTGAGGGGAGACCTCATTGCTCTCTACAACTACCTAACAGGTGGTTGTAGTGAGGTGGGTGTTGGTCTCTTCTCCCTGGTAGCTAGTGACAGGACAAGGGGAAATGGTCTGAAGTTACATCAGGGGAAGTTTAGATTGGATATCAGGAAAAATTTCTTTACTGAAAGGGTTGTTAGGTATTGGAACAGGCTGCTCAGGGAGGTGGTTGAGTCACCATCCCTGGAGGTGTTTAGAAGAAGAGTAGATGTTGTACTTGGTGACATGGTCTGGTGTTGGACCTAGTAGGGCTGGGTAGATGGTTGGACTTGATCTTGAAGGTCTTTTCCAACCAAAACCATTCTACGATTCTATGAACTTTTCCAATGTGAATCCTTTCCACGGGCTGCAGTTCTTCATGAGCTTCTGCAGCGTGTGTCCCTTCCACATGGTACAGATCAAGACCAGACTGCTTCAGTGTGGGTCCCCCACAGGGTCGCAAGTCTCAACAAACCTTCTCCAGTGTGGACTCCTCTCTTCGTGGGCTACAGGTCTTGCCAGGAGCTTGTTCCAGCACGGGCTTGCCACAGGACCACAGCCTTCTTTGGGTGCATCCTCTTTGGGGTCCTCTGTGGGCTACAGGTGGAATCTGCACCATCATCATTCGTGGGCTGGAGGGGGACAGCCTGCTGCAACATGGTCATTTTCATGGGCTGCAGGGGAATCTCTCCTCCAGTGCCTGGAGCATCTCCTCCCCCTCCTTCTTCACTGACCTGGCTGTTTGCAGAGTTGTTCCTCTAACTTACGTTCACTCCCCTCCAGCTGCTCAGCACTTCTTTCCCTCTTCTTAACTCTCTTATACCAGAGGCGCTACCACCCTCTCTGGTGGGCTTGACTTTATCCAGCATCAAGTCCATCTTGGAGCTGTCTGGAATTGGTTCTATTGGACATGGGGGAAGCTTCTAGCAGCTTCTCACAGAAGCTATCTCAGCAGCCCCCCACTACCAAAATCTTGCTGCGCAAACCCAAAACACCAAGCCTACAGTTTAAGTAACGATACCCATTTTTACAAAGCTGGCCTCTCAGTCTCTGCTGAAACAATCTGGCTTTCAAATGTCATTAGCAAGAACTGCAGCTATGGCTTTGGATGATTTTACTTGTTTCACCATGTAGTTCCTGCACCTTTTTGTGCTAAAGAAGCAGCCCTTTTTAATAGATATACTATGGCACTTTCTGCTGCGGGCTGGATACCAGCATGTTACAAGCAAAGGGGCTGTAAATTTCTCATCTTCTTGCTCCTGAAATGCTTGGCTTGCTCCTCAGTTTTTAGAAGGCAAGTGGCACCATAGTGAGTGGAAAGAGCACTAGTCTCTGCGCACGGTCTCCAACCTGAGCCTCTGGCTCACCTCCTGCAGGAAACTGCACAGATAGAAAGTTGGGTTGGAGTCCTTTGTCTGTACCTCTGTGTATCTGAAATCAGTACCAATACACAGATGTAAACATTTTGCACTCAAAAGGAGTGCTGAACATTATTCAGCCCCAGGGCCCCAAGAAAATGCAACTTTGGGTTGAGAAATTCCATGTTTGGGCAAAAGATGAGCTTTGCAATAATAGATATAATCCCTGAGGAGGAGGATTTGTGGGCAGAAGGCTAAAGATCCAGCTACAGAGCCACAAAGCTTGAAATTTATTACAAGAATATTACTATCATGCGTGTGGGGTGTGCTTGTGCATGCATTATACTCAATTTAATATGATGAGCACAGAACTTTTCTGATATGGCATAACGGGTTTATTGGCATGAGTTTTATCTGCAAATGAGCAGGTGGTATTTTGTGAGGGAAGGAAGAGCCACGTTTAGTGGGCTGGTTCTTTATTTGTGGTGACAATTCAAAAGGATTTCTAATATTAGAAGTCCTGGGGAGGAATATGTTGCTGCCATAATGTTCTTATGCTATGTGAGAGATTATATCATTGATGTGATACTTATCTTCATGTGTCCTTGTAACTTACCAGGCACATTTCAAATGTTAGCAGCTCTGGAGATTCACAGCCTCTTCTTGAGACCCAGAAGCAACAGGGGCAGCTCTTGCTGCAGTGGCACAGGAGCTGCAGGCAGCCTACAGAAGAGCATTGCAGGCACATGGGTCTCTCACTCTGCCTCTCTTTATGTTGAAATTCAGCCCTAAATCTGAGAAATGTTCAAAAGCAAGCATATTTAACCCCAAGCCTCTGTTTTTAGAAGATGGATGGTTTTGTGAATCAGAACCTTTTAGTATAAATAAGAACTAATCAATTATGATTAGCATAGTAGGTTCACTATTGAAAGAGCATGTTTTTCCTGTCCTTTGACTGTTTGCACATAGATGTACACGTGTACGTACACACGTACACACACACACACACACACACTTCCCATCTTTATTACGTTGTCATTTCAACCCGCTGGCATCATGGAATAGCCTGGAATTTAAGGACCAGAAGCCTTACAGACTCCCAGATAACATCATTATGAACATGGTCAAAAATCACTACAAATATTTATTTAAAGGTGTTAGATTTGTTAGCATGCTGTACGCCTTAACCTGTCAATAAGATCCACAGGTATGGGAAACTACTGGCTGTGGAGAAACATTTAACTAGCTGCTGAAAGTTCTTCTTTATGTCAGCTTTTAAAATTATATGCTAACTGCCTAAAGGGAAGACCTGCATTGTTTGTCTTTCACCAATGCTTTGAAATCCCCGTTCTAGACCAATTGCGTTATGCTCCTGCAGAAGGTAACTTACCTCCTTCTTCTCTTGTCATTTCCCCAGCCCTCAGAGGTGTTTGTTTATACACGTTTCCTTTGCTAAGTACTTAAAGTACTTATCTTACTTAAAGTACTTATCTATGAATTAAAAAGCAATGTATAAAATCTGGCTATCAAATAACGCGAAGCTTAGAGTCCCTTTTAACGCAGTGGTCTTACAGCCTGGAATAATATGACCAGTGTCGTTTCTGAAGCCTGTTGTATGCAGTTGGCACCCTACATGCAGATAAGAGAGAAGCTTTTGAACTTAGGAGAAGTCATGCCCTTTAATCAGAGGCTGCTAATCTTTTGAATTTGCTTTGCCCTGTAGACGACTGAACACACTGAACAAGTGCGCCTCAATGAAACTCGATGTGAACTTCCAAAGGAAAAAGGTAAGGAAACTGCATGAAATGTGCTGACTTTGCCCTGACTTCTGTGATAAGACCTCCCCAAGTTAGCCTGTGAGTCAGTAAATGCTCTTAAAAGTAAGTTAAGTGTATTTCACTTGGAGCGTGTGTGTCAGCATTATCTGGACACACGATAATGTGAATTTCTGCATCTTGACATTATAAATGAAATAGAAAAAACCTGTGACTAACACAGCAGGAACGATACTACGTGTGTTAAAAGGGCACATGCAGTACAGAAGGCTTTGCGAATGTGCGGTTGGAGCTGGTGGGTGAAAAGACAGCGCGGTTTCATTGCGCCGGGTTGTTTGCCAGCGCCGCCTGAGTACACAATGGAAAATCCTGCTCAGAAAAAAATGGAAGCTGCTCGCATGAAAACAATAGCTTTTCTTTATTTCTTGTACTGACTTATTCCCAGTTAAGTATATGAAAATAAACTCTGTCAGCCTTACAAGCTCCTGGGTAACATGGGAATTACTTGAGCTTGAAGGCTTTCAGCGAGGACCGCAGGGGCTGCCTATTGATTTTGAGAGTTTTGTAACATGTCCAGTGGTAACTGCTGAGCATTCGGTTTTCTGGTTACAAATTCCTCCAGCCCTTCAGCGGTGTACAGTCGTGGTTATTGACTCTCAGAAGCCCTGGTGTCTGCTTTTCCTGCCATATTCATCCAATGCTGTTTAAAAACTACCTCCAAGAGTTGTATTTTGATTCAGTCTACTCATACTGCAATCTCTGTCCAAGGGAGCTTGCCCAAAGAGTAGTTTTAATGTACAGACACTCTGTCTTCTGCATGTGCCCATTTGTTCTGCGGTGTACGTAGCCTCTTTAGCATGTCTTTTGTCCATTCTCTGGAGGAACTTCTCTTCAGTTCATCAGGCCTGATGGATGTTTCTTGTCTTTGATAAGTGCCAACACTCCACATCAAACACCCACATCGCACTTGAGAGAAGGAACAGTAAAATCCCCTGGCTACATGATAACTTTATGATTTGGGCAGGTAGGCGCTATAGGAAGAGACTGAGGTCCTTCAGCTCAATCGATTGTGTTGTTGACGTGCTGGGAGCAGTGTCTAGTTTGCAACCCTGTGCTCAAGTGCATGTGAATCTGCAGAGATACCGGCACTGTGCGAGAGACAGAATTACAAAAAAACAACATATAGGTGAATGCTGATCATCCCCTGGAAATTTTTAGTTCCTGTCCTTCTTCTCTTCAACAAGTATTGTGGGTTTGGTGTCAGGACCAGGGAGGTCCCCCATCTCTGGTGAGGCGGCACCTCGAATACTGTGTTGAGTTTTGGGACCCTCACTACAAGAAAGACATTGAGGCCCTGGAACATGTCCAGAGAAGGGCAATGAGGCTGACCAAGGGTCTGGAACACAGATCTTGCGGGGAGCAGCTGGAGGAGCTGGGCCTGTTCAGTCTGGAGGGGAGGAGGCTTCAGGGGAGACCTTGTTGAGAGGAGGCTGTGGTGAGCTGGGGGTCAGCCTCTTCTCACAGATAAGTAGTGACAGGACAAGAGGGAATGGCAGCAAGTTGCGCCAGGGGAGGTTCATGCTGAGATTGTGAGACATTTCTTCTCAGAAAGAGCGGTTGGGCATTGGAACGGATTGCCCAGGGAGGTGGTAGAGTCACTGTCCCTCAGGGTGTTCAAGGAAAGATTGGATGAGGTACTTAGAGACATGGTTTAGTGAGTAATATAGGTGGTAGGAGGATGGTTGGACTAGATGATCTTGGAGGTCTTTTCCAACCTTAAGGATTCTGTGATTCTGTGATCCTATGAGTTTTGTATGCTTCCTTCCTTGCCTCTTTAAGAGGATTTTCTTGTTGGCTTTTATTTTATTTTACTAGTTTTTACTGCCACTCCTCCCTGTTCTGACTCAATTAAACTCCTTGGCTGCCCTCCTTGCAGATGACCATTAATTTGCTGTGGAAGTGAAATTGCCCTACTTGATACTCTTTCAAGGGGATAGGAACTAGTTGAGTCCATACCTGCACAAGGTCAGGAGGAGATGATGGAGATTTGGGATGACAGATACAGAGCGAGTGAAAGTGGAAGAAAATGTGGGGGAGAGAAAAGGGGGAGAGACTGATGACAGGAAGAAAGGCAAATGAAAGTGTAAAAACTGGAAATTGGGTTTGGAGCTGAACACTGAACCAAATAAACTTTTTTGCTGTAGATGCTGCCTTTCCCAAGGCTACCTTTTTTTGCTGTAGATGCTGCCTTTCTCTATGACGATCTGAACAATGAAATGCAAAATCAGCTTGCTTTGGAGATTCAGCACAACAGGTTTGCACAGGACTAGCACAGCTGCTTGAGTGATTCATCAAAATACAGCCAAGCGAGCTGCCAGGCAAGGTTACTGTAAAAGCCAGCACAGGGTGAACGTTGCCCACCGCCTGCTCTCCCACCCAAACCATTCAGGCTGTGGGCTGCTCTCTTCCCCTTGGCTTCATCAAGATGCATACAGAAATCCTCGTGTATGTGTTGCAAATATGTCCGTAAGCGATTTGGACAGACAGAGATTAGTCTTTGGATTAACTGCCTTCTGCAGCTGTCGATTTATGAGAATTCCTGCCCCCAGCTGGAAAAATGTGGCAGAATTCCACTGCAAATAAACCCGCTTTTTGCCTTTTGTTAGCATCCTTCTCTGTCTAAGGCAAGTATACCCTCAGTCAGAAAGCTGTGCTATTTTAAATCAACTGTGACAAATCCGTGAATCAAAACCTCTTTCTCTTTGGCAAATGTTATCAGTCACTCCTCAAGAAACTTGCCCCTTCTCATCTTCCCAAACATAATGGTATTAAATGGACTTTTGAATATAGTCCAAAGCTGTGCACTTGATTTCACCCTAGGTCAGTAGAAGTACACAGTCACTGCTCCAAGATGTCTGCTCTGCCTGTGTAAGATGAATCGTCGCTTTCAGACCTACTCTTGATCCACTGTCCCTATAGTTGGTGACATGTCAGCTGGCAAAGTGCTTTCTGCATTTTTTTTTTAGGACAGTCTTGTTTCTCAGGGCACTCTGATACCTAACAATAACAGTGGGTTATTCAGGATGTTTTAGAAATTCTGGAAGAATTTCTACTGATCCCACCAAAAAAAAAGCACGTTATGCTGTAGGACTCACAGTGCAGCTGAATTTGGAGTAAGTCACCATGGCAGCATTTCAGTGTTCAGATATTTCATTTGTCTGATTTCTCTTCTGATAAAACGCAAGCAAGTTTCATTACCAACTTAAAACAGAAAAAAATCTAAACCTGTTTTTATTAAGCTGCAAATTCCAACACCAGATCTCTTCTTTCTGAGCAGTTCTTGGGCAGAATGTAATCCTATCTTTGTCATGGTTAGAGGCAACATTTGTTTACTACCAATATCCATTTCTGTTCATCTCTACTTTCTCAAAGAAAAAAAAAATCTCAAAAGTTATTTTCCTCTGAAAATGATTTAAAGTGTATTCACCACTGCATTTATGCTTATTTCTGTGCTCTCCTCTTGGTGTTTGTCACAATGTCTCTACGACTTTGGCTAGTTTAATCGATTCCAGCTTGTAGAAAATACAGGCTAAATCCTTTCGGTTCGTACAGTAATGTCAGCGCAGCTACAGGGATTTGTGTCAGCCAAGAATCTTCCTTAAGGTCCCTTTAGCATATTGGGATGTTCAACATACTAAAAAAAATATATATTTTTATCCTACTGGCTGGTGCCATCGACGCTTCGGCAGTGCTATGCTTTGTAGATATAATTATCTCTACTAAATATTTAAAAGTACATACCCTTGCGGTTTTTAAAATATCCACTTTGTGGCACTACTAAGACCACAATAGATGGAATTTTAAGTGCCTGAGCCTGTGCAGTCCTTCACTCTGGATATGTGTACACCAAACTGTGGAGCTAAAACGAAGGTAGAGCTGTCTGATGTGCCATTTCTTCCCTACAGACAAAGTATTAGCCTTTTCTAGACCTCTCCTGATGCTTCACTAGCAGCTTAAATTTTCTCTCTAGCTAGCCACAGAGGTAAGATCTCCATTCATTCCTGTGAACTAACATCATCTGCAGGAGCACGGCACACCTCAATGTTAACAGATAAAAGAGGAATGACTGAACCCAAAATTTCATACCTATATTTTATTTTATGGTTTGGACATGATCGAAAACATCTGGCTGACTTGAAGCGATAAACTGGCAGAAGCTTATGGCTTTAGTGAGACCTGGCATGCTACTGATCCCGATCTCTGTCTTGTGAGGGCTTGCATTATTTAAGGTTTTGGGCATTCTTGTAAAAATTGGTTTACATTTTTCAATTAGACAGGCCAGTGGACATCTACTCAGAGATGGGAGATAACTTCACCATCAAAACTTCATAGAAAAATACTTCTAATGATAGACTTTTAAAATGAGAATTTTTCCAGTCCCAAAATAGTCTTTCTGGTTTAGCACCTCATTTTAGTCTGACAGCCTGTCATATTTTACTGCCTTCGTACTGCTTCCAAGAATGTAAAGAGCTGTTGGGATGTCATGTAGGTGAAGTTAGTTTGTTCTGCTTTAAAACAAATGTACAAGAATAATGCAGTGTAAACCCCGTTCAAAGTCAAGAGAAGGACACTCATTAGCAGCCGTGGGCTTCGCATCCTTCGAGAGCAGCGACTTCAACACGGCGTGCTTCATGATGAAGATGTATCTTTTTTTTGAGCAAACAGATGAGAAAAATGTCACAGGGAGAGCTTTTTTATCCTTTTTTTTTTTCCAAGGAGCGTGTTGTCTGCATTGCAGAGTAGCTCCTGGAGCTGCCTAAACATAAGCACAATTCCGTGTGCCCCAGGAAGGGCTGTGGGGTGGCTGCTGGGTGGGGGGAAGAGGTCAGGATGAGCCAGAGACAGTGGGACAGGCTGGAGATCATCAAGTTTGGGGTGCCTCAGATGGCAAATGCAATGGATATAGTGGTTGCCAGTGTAGGAAAGCTCGCCTCAACTGTACATTATTCCACATCCAGGACTAAGCCTGGCTCCTCCTCCTCCCCTCACCTCCATGGCTGCCTTTACTGCCTGCCTTTGCCTGTGTAGAGACCCAACCTAAGCAATACCTCCAAATATTATTTTTTATTGTTATTTTAAGCTTCATAGCTTTTTATCTGTAGTTATGTTCCTGAAACATAACCCTGTTAAATGCAGCTGAACTTCACAGATGTTTACTTACTTCTCACTGCAAACCTAAGTGCAGCATCAGATATTTGCTGGTTTGGTTTCTTAAATGGCCCATATTGTTATAGTTCCCAGTGGCTTCCCAGTCTTTACCACATGTATCTTAACACTGTCCTTGCCAAGTCAGAATCCCTCCACTTGAAGCTTTAAAAATCCTTATCTAAGAAGTCACTGTGGGCAGCAGCCCTACGCAGTTCAGTGCACAGGCAATCCATCCCACAGAAGCAAAGAGGCAGTGATGGGAGTCGGGAGCTCCCTCACACAGAGCAGGCTTTTCTTCCTTACTTGTTCATATGCTCACTTCAGTCTTTACAATTAAGTAAGAGAGGCTGTTATGAAAGGACTGATGACCACTTTCATAAGCTAGCTTCAGGAAGACTTCACCACCTGTTACTCACATGGAGCAGGACAATCACACTAATTCAAATAACAAGTAAAGGCACCTGCTTTTAACATGTGCTACTTGCTCTTTTCCAGAGTGAAGATTCAGATGAAGAAGACCTCTGTGCTATCAGTAATAAATGGACTTTCCAAAGAACCAGCAGACGATGGTCTCGGGTGGACGACATTGATGCTTTGCTTCACCGATCAGACAGACATGGATCTTCTGGGGACATTAAAATGAAAAATACAACAAGCAGCGAGAGTGTCCTTACAGATCTGAGTGAACCTGAGGTCTCATCTATTCACAGCGAGAGCAGCGGGGGAAGTGACAACAGGAGCCAATCCGGCACCAGCAGTGCTGCCAGGGAGACCTTGGACTGCTCTGGCCAACATGATGTAGAAAGCACACTGCCACAAGAGTCCGCTGCAGCAAACACCGCCCTGTCTGCCAAGGACAACCTGAAGAATGAGAAACCGACCCGAACCAAAGCAAAAACTTTTCTGAAGCGCATGGAGACACTAAAAGCAAAAGGTGTACATGGAAAACTAAAAGGCTCGGGAAGAACGGGTCCTTTAGAGATAAGTGGACCTGTTCTACAATATGAGCCAAAATCCTTGAAAGATATGCACTGTGTACAGATAGTCAATGGCGATCTCCAAAACTTAGGACAAGATTCAGTCAAAAGAGGACTTTCCTTTTCTGCCAAATCCAGCAGTGACAGCAGTCAGTCCGAAAACAGTAGCAGTGGGGTGAGCACACCGTGTCTGAAGGAACGCAAATGCCATGAAGCAAACAAGAGAGGTGGGATGTACCTGGAGGACCTTGATGTTCTGGCAGGAACAGCCTTACGGCAAGTGGTGGACCAAAACCGCAAAAATGAATTTCATTCCCAAGAGAACTTGGTTGTGCATATTCCCAAAGATCACAAACCAGGGACCTTCCCAAAGGCACTTTCTATTGAAAGCCTCTCACCTACAGACAACAGTAACAGTGTGAACTGGAGGACAGGCAGCATCTCTTTGGGAAAGCAGAACTGTTCTACTCCAGCAGAGTCTGGACTGATGGCTTGCTGTCCTAAAGAGAGCAGAATTAGCATTTATGACAATGTGCCAGGTTCCCACCTGTATGCCAGTACTGGGGACCTCCTGGACTTAGAGAAAGATGTCCTTTTTCCTCATTTAGATGACATTTTGCATCACGTCAATGGACTTCAGGAGGTAGTAGATGGCTGGTCAAAGAACATGTTGCCAGGTCTGCCAGTTGATGAAGTGTCAGTCAGGGAATCTCCATCATTGCCTTTCCAGTCGCCCACACAGATCACCCTTGATTTTGAAGGAAACTCTGTCTCTGATGGCCGGACCACACCAAGTGATATGGACAGAGACGGAACATCCCTGAACGAATCCGAAGCCACTGGTGTTAGGGACAGGAGAGACTCTGGGGTGGGAGCATCACTCACAAGGCCAAGCAGGTAAGTAGCAAAAATTCGTACATGAATCCGTAAAATGTGAAATACAATATAATGAATGAGAGGCACTCAGCCTGGGAGTCAGTCAGAAGGTGCAGGGTACAATGACAGTTGTATTCATCCAGTATGCCAGTGGAGACTTCCAGGGAAGGGTGGGACTTTGGGAGAAGGGACATCCTGCTATAGAAATTCTTACATGGAATCAACAGAGAATTGGTTTAACAGAGCAAACCAAGGCATTTTTTTCTCTCTTGAGCCACTGATTACATAGTAGGACCCTACATAGTAAGACCCCCACAAATACATGTTGTGGCATGTATTTCCAGATTGTGCTGTTATACAGCCCTGGATTTATGCCTCAGTGGCCTTGTCTGTTTTCAAAATGTGTCCATTTGTGCTTAGAGAGAATTTCCCAACCCTGCCTCAGTCCCTTATGTGCCAGAATGAAATGACAGTAGACAATTAACTTCATATGGAAGATGAAAAGCAGGATTTTGTTAATACTTTGCCAACCTGCTTTAAGCCACAGGAATGAGTTCCTGTTGAGCTGAAGGAGCGTGTTCCTGGGTAAAGGCCTTTGTGGATCCATACTGCTGTGTGTAGGGTGGCTTCTGTATGTGCAAAGCAGTGAGAAAATACCTGGCATTTTCTGACCTGCTGTCAGTCTTGTCACATCCTCACAGAGGATTCTGTCATGCTGTGGCTTACTGCCACCCATGCTTGCTCACCACCATCACAACAAAGTGAATTCGAGGAAACTACTGAGTAAATGAGCAGTGCCAGAGTTTTTTAGGATTTGAGACAGAACTCATGTCTAGCAAAACAAGAAACTAAAATGAGTTGGGTGGGGTTTTTTTTCCAATGTACCCAGTATACAGAGAAAGTTCACTGGAGTAAAGAGATGTGAGTGGCTCAATAGCTTGGTGGTTACGGCCCTTGCCAAGGAGACGCAGGGTTCAGTCCATTCTCCAAAAAATTCTTCAGTATTTAATAATACACATATTCAGAGAACCCCATCTCCAAATATGTTGGTGGTCAGGCTGGTCTCCTGGGAGGTGAGGGACAAGGCATCAAATCTGGGTTCTGAGTCAGGGAGAGAACATTTGAATCCAGGTCTCCCACATCCTGTTGGAAATGTGTGGGCTGAAGGGCACAGCAGGCAGCACTGCTTCCCTGAGCACATGGATGGGGCCCACACCCACTTGTGAATCTAACATTTAAAAAAATAAAAGCTTGGGCTTTTCCAAAATTAAAGAGTTTGAGCAAGTTGTTTTATTTGCCTCCAAGCTACATTTTCTCTGAGTTGACACACCACGAGCCATAATGCGTGTATGTTTATACATGTTTCATGCCTTGCCCAGCCCCACCTCACAGTGTACCATCTTCTTCTGCCCAGTTAAAGCAGTTGTCTCATTTTTCTATTGTTTCTTTTGCTAAAGGCGATTGCGATGGCACAGCTTCCAAATCTCTTACCGCCTGAGCCACTCCATCGCATCACTTCACATCAGCAATCAGTCAGCAGCCCAACTGAATTTACTGCAGAAATTCTCCCTTCTTCGTCTTACTGCCATCATGGAAAAGTACTCCATGTCAAACAAACATGGCTGGACCTGGTGAGTACCATCAATAACTGGAAAAGAGATATTTTTAGAGGAAAATTGTTTCTCTTAATTCTGTTATTCTGGGACTAAATTTAGTAAATGCAATTAGAAGGGGCAATTTCCTTCAACTGTAGAATTTGAAACCATCCCCTTTAATCCATTGCTGTCTAGTGACTCAGTGGCAAAGTCAGAAATAGATCCTGGAGATCTGACTTCATTCCTGTTCTCTAACAGAGAGACAACCCCAGCATCTCTAATAACACTCCAGGTCCATAAAAATAAACAGGAGTAGGAGAGAGTGATTAAACGTAGGAAATGTTTACAGTAAGTCTTCCCCAGAATTCATTTTGTGATTCGAAAAGGAACAGCTGCTGCTGATGCTTCATGTGTTAATTATTGGCCCGTTTGTATTTTGAAAGAAGGCTTAGAACAGTTACAGGACTTTTCTCTGCAGATCAAAAGATGAAAGCTTCAGCCCAGTTCTGGACCTGTGTTAGAGGGAGCTTGTGGCTGTAGCAGCTGTAACAGATACCTGGTCACTCAAAGAGTGGAGTGAAGGGCTGATGGACATGAATGCTGGCAGCATGGCTCCTTCTGTAGCCACTGGCTGTAGAAATCTGCCTGTTTATTGGTATATGAACCCTGAGGGGCCATGCAGGCTGAGGTATATTGGAATGGAAATGGGCACAGATAAGAGATTATAAGTATCTGAGAAATAATCAAAAGGATAACAGAAAGTTTCCCTAATACACACAGACACCGAGTCAAAAAATAATGACTTGACATTTACATTGAGATTTCCACCTTCAAAGCACTTTACCAAAATCTTACTAAATTCAACTAGATAAGCACAGTTTCCCTTAGAAATGAAGGAACAGATACAAGGGACTAAATGTTAGATCTGCCTCAGTGACATCAGCCTCTCCAAATAGTTCCAAGTCTAATCTGAGCAGGTCGGGTCAGCTGTCCCAGTGGAAAGACAGGCAACTCCACAGGCAACTCATTCTATCCTAGGCTGAGAGTGGGGGTCACCCTCCAGAGGTGCCTCACTCCACAGTGGGAATAAAGTCTGAACTGCAAACTCTTCCTGGATCTCCATTAGAGCGGCAGCATTCAGCATGATGAATCCCTAAATCTCTGTTCTCCTTTGGTGCAGCTGCCTGGGGCCAGCTGACAGCACCCGTACTGAAATGTATCTCACTTTCACCAGCTCCAAATAAGCAAACTACAATACAGCAAGTTCTACATACTGCTGTTTGTACAGAGGTTTTTCCTCCTGATACATCATTTCTTCAGGTTGTATAATCAGTCTTTAAGGATTTATAGTGTTGCCAGCAGACTAAGGGAGGTGATTCTGCCCATCCACTCTGCTCTGGTGAGACCCCACCTGGAGTACTGTGTCAGCTCTGGGGTCCCCAGGACAAGAAAGACACAGAGCCACAAAGATGCTCAGAGGGCTGGAGCACCTTTCCTGTGAAGACAGGCTGAGAGAGTTGGGCTTGTTCAGCCTAGAGAAGAGAAGGCTCTGGGGAGACCTTAATGCAGCCTTCCAGTACCTGAAGGGGCCTACAGGAAAGCTGGAGAGGGACTGTTGCAAGGGGATGGAGCAGTAGGACAAGGGTGATAGGTTTAAATTGAAAGAGGGGAAAAAAATGTTTACTGTGAGGGCGGTGAGGCCCTGGCACAGGCTGCCCAGAGAAGCTGTGGCTGCCCCCTCCCTGGCAGTGTTCAAGGACATGTTAGATGGGGCTTTGGGCAACCTGGTCTAGTGCAGGGTGTCCCTGCCTGTGGCAGGGGGTTGGAACTGGATGATCTTTGAGGTCCCTTCCAAACCAAATCATTCTGTGATTCTCTAAGAGTGGGAATCTAAATAGCTGTAAATTAAATGCTCTAGCTCTTCAGTGGGTTTTAATCCAAATTCTACCTCCTTCCCACACAGATGAGAAAAATCTTTGTCACATTCATGTGATACTAATTCTTTATTTTCCTCTTTTTTTTTTTTTTTTAATAATAATTCCATTGCAGTCATGACTCCCACAAAGAGATCCAGTTTGCTCTTTTGTTTTCACCATTGCTTTTGGAAGAAAACAAGCTCACCAGCTTCACTTAAATTACTCAACTGGAATAAATCATAACACCAGGGAGGAGTATGGCACATAGGGATTTCCCACCAGCATTTACCACTATAACTTGTTAGTCAATAGAAATACTAAATCATATAACTGATACTATAAAAATCATTCAGCGTGTTAGTGGACTGAACCTTCTTCTCTCTCAGATACCCTCTCCAATTATGCTTTGCTGTGCCTTTCCTTTGAGTCCCTAACAGATGCTTTAAACCATGTTGGCTTCAGCAGGATAACAACTATGGAGTAAAAGTTTTTGGTAGAACAGATTGTTATGCTGTATCTTAGAGACAGAGGCCATCTACTTGTAAAAGTTCACAAGAAACCCACCAATGAATGCAGGTTGTAAAGTGTCCCTGTACTGTGCATTAAACATTATTTCACTGTCTTTATTGAAAGTGTCCCCAGTTACCAGTTTCTGCCAGCAGTGTTACTCAGAGATACCGTGTAAATACTCTGATATCTTCATGCAGCTTGTTCATGCTAATTTGCAGGTCTGTGCCAAAATTCATGAAGAGGATGAAAGTCCCTGACTACAAGGACAAGAACGTCTTTGGTGTGCCTCTGATAGTTCATGTGCAGAGAACAGGACAGCCTCTTCCCCAGAGCATACAGCAAGCGCTACGCTACTTACGCAGCAACTGTCTGGATCAGGTATGAACTTCACTCCGGGGTCTTGGTTAACTGAGTAACCAGAGTCATTTGAACATTGCTATATCACATGCTGGGCCCAGATCTCCTTGAGATGTGGTGCAAATTCTAATGGTTTACCATTTTGAGATTTGTATCCAGCTACTCTGCTGAATTCTTGTAGCTGTAACAGTCCTGGTGATTGTATGCAGTAGCCTGCCTCAAAGAATAACATGAAATCTTCATGTCTGTTAAATCAGAGCTCAGGACTCCCAGCTTCTAGCTGTATCTGCCCTGTTTATGCTTGTCTGTTGCCAGTGAGGATTAACTGCATTCACCATTTCACAAGATATGGTACAAAAGGTTTTATTTACTTAGCAAAGAAAAAGAAGTCCAAGAATAGAGAGCAAACTCAGCAAAATATTCAAAGCATTCTGTTGACAAAGTCAGATATATCCAGATAGAGTTAGGTCAGCAGAGGTTCAATGCCAAAGCTATTATGGTACGTTTCCTTTTATAGTGTTCATAACTGCAACAAGCCAGCTGGGAGACCCTCATGCTCAAAGTATGGCAGATTTTTTTATTGCCTTTAGCTACAGAGCAGGGACATACCAATCATATTTTTACTGTTCTTCCCCTAGGATGAGGTTAAGAACGTAGGACTGGGAGAAACCCCCTGTCTGACTGAGTTCAGTTCTCTACTATTATTGACCTCATGTCATATGACCTCTTCCATAACTGCTTTTTGATAGTTCATAGAGTCACAGAATCTCCTGAGTTGGAAGGGACCCATAAGGATCATGGAGTCCAACTCCTGGCTCCACACAGGGCCAGACAAGTCAGAGCATGGGACTGAGGGCATCGTCCAGATGCTTCTTGAACATGGTCAAGCTTGGTGCTGTGACCACTTCCCTGGGAAGCCTGTGCCAGTGCCCGACCACCCTCTCAGTAAAGAACCTCTTCCTAACATCCAACCTAAACCTCCCCTGCCGCAGTTTTATGCCGTTCCCTCAGGTTCTATCACTGGCTGCCAGAGAGAGGAGATTGGCACCTGCCTCTTCACTCCCCCTCATCAGGAAGCCACAGACCATGATGAGGTCTCCTCTCAGCCTCCTCTTCTCCAGCTGAACAAACCAAGGGACTTCAGCCTCTCCTCAGAAGACTTCCCCTCCAGACCCTTCCCCATCCCCGTTGCTCTCCTCTGGACACTCTCCAATAGTTCTGTATCCCCCTTGTACTGTGGCCCCCAAACCTGCACCCAGCACTCGAGGTGAGGCCGCACCAGCGCAGTGCAGAGTGGGACAATCACCTCCCTGGACAGGCTGGCCATGCTGTGCTTGTTGCACCCCAGGATACCATTGGCTCTCCAGGCTGCCTGGGCACACTGTTTAATTCGTGTTTAATTTGCTGTGAACCAGGACCCCCAAATTCCTTTCAGTATGGCTGGCCTCCAGCGTCTGACCCTTCAGACTGTATGTGTAGCCAGGGCTGCGTCTTCCCAGGTGCAGAATCCGGCACTTGTCCTCGTTAAACTTCATGCTGTTGGTGATTGCCCAGCTCTCTCATCTCTAGTTGTAGGTTCAAAAGGTGCAGCCAGCATTTTACTCCACAGACTTTGCCACTTTCCGAGCTCTGAGCACACAAAAAGGGTGGAAGTGATCATTTCTGAATCTTTCCATTTTCTGCTCACCATTCTGATTGCTGTTCAGGTTGTTTTGTTGGGTGACAGTCATCTTCCACAAAATATAAATCTAAAAATTAGATGCTGAGCCGTTACTCACATCCGATTCCCTTTGGGGGGACACAGAGGCCCTTCCTATCCTTTCTCTCTGTTGACTCTAAAGAGATTCTGTCATGGTCAGACCTTGACATCTAACTCCTGGGTGTCAAAAAAGAGGTGAGATGCTACCATATGTAGCACAGGAGTTGAGGGATGGGAGGAATAGCCTGTTGGAGGTGTATTAATAGGAGAACAATGTACAAGGAACATGAGATGTGGCTTGTTGGCTAAAAAGCAGAGCAATAGGAACAAAGAGAAAAGGGGGGTGGGGGATGGGAGAGAAATAAAAGGGAGGGTAAAACCAAAGAGAAAAACACTCTCAAGAGATTTGAGGAAGTCAAAAGGGTTGTCTGTGGGCAGTCTCAGACAAACACCTGCTGCAAGAGGAAGGGTTTACTCACTGGCAAGAATCAGAGCTACATGAGGGGCCATTTCAAATCAGCTTGAGTTTCTACTCAGAGTGGAATTGGGAAAATATTGAATAGAAAATGAAGAAGAAATACAGATCATGACCACTTAAACTATCCTTCCACCAAAAACCTTTCTAGGCCAAAACCTTCCAGGCAATTCAACTTCTCTGCTTTATAGTCACTCCCTTTCTTCCCATTTAATTCAAAGTCTTTTAATGCCTGGCTAGAGGCCTGAGTAGATCTCTAGTCTTCCCCAGCTTATATGTCTCTTCCATGCTCTGCAGAAGGCAGCCCAGAATCCTGAACAGGCATCAGAGCTTCTACCGCACATGCTCAGTAACGTTGAGGCTGCTCTAAATCATTGTAAGGTCTGGCTCTTGGCGCTGACATGTCTAAGATGGTATGAGGAGCCTCACCATTATTTGTAGGATATATTATTCTGTTTCAATTTGTGAAATAGAAATCACTTTGCCTTTCTCAACTGCATCTTTATTTCTGCTGTGCATCATATGGCTACTTGCAGGACAGATGATCCACAGCATGAGGATAATAAAGAAATGGGACCAGACTAACCTCTGTTAAATCACTGGATTTATAGTCCCATTCTATTTACAGAATGCATCTGTAATATTGCAGAACATCTTATTCTATCAAGTGAAGAACTATCCTCTTTCAATTCGTTATGATTTATTTTTTTTTCTCAAGAAAAGGGGAATAGGAGTTTGAATAACTATCATTTAACAAAAACAGAGACTGAGAGTAGCAGAATGATGTGCAGCAGGAGATCATGCAGGTGAGATTTGATGTCTGACCTCTCAAATCAGACGTAGCTGGAAGTTTTTAAAGGTGCTTTATACCAGCAAGGACATTTCCCATCAAAAGCAGAGAACTGAGCCTCTGCTCTCACATTTATCTGCCACATGCCAAAACTGCATTTTTTGATAGAATTTCCATGTGTCCTTCTGCATCTTTATCACACATCTCTAAGAGGAAAAGGGATTTAAAGAGAAGAGAAAGGGAAAACCAAACGAGAAAAGCCAGATGCTCTTTCTTGTATTCTCCTGTCAGAACAAAGGGCAAAGCTTCACTGGCAATTGGAAATGCAGAAATGCACCAGGACATACACAGGGCACACTCCACTCCTCTGCTTCCTACACAGAAATTCAGCTTAAGAGCAAGGCTAAATTCATCAGTAAGAAGACACAGCAGAAGAGTCAATCACAGCCAGTCCAATGTAGCAGTTCATCAATGAAAAGATCCCCTCACAGAGCTAGGGAGTGTGTGGTTTATGTAGTTAGTGTCATTAATGTGTAAGTTAACAAAAGTCTTAAATACCATACAGTTGAGCACTGGAAGTGGCCTAGGGAGAGGAGGGAACCTATGTGAACTCTGTACTACCAGAAGAAGGGGAAGAAGGCCAAAAGGCACTGTTTCCTTGCCTTGACACATTTTTGTTGGTGGACAGAGCCATGCAGGAAGCTGAACTGACCACCAGTGAGACTGTGGGCACAGAGGAACAGAAGTCTGTAATTCCAAACCTGAAATATGCCTTTTTCATAGGTCTTTCTCAAAATTTCACCTTTTCCCCTGCAAAACTGAAGGGAAGCAGTGCTAAGACTTCCAAAGTGAAACACTGAACTCGCTTGGGAATAAATAATGTAGTTGAGGCTCAGGAATTCACCTCAGGGGAATTCCACTGGCACAAAGGATGTAAAAGGGCAGTGAAGGCATCATTTGAAGAATTACTGCTTCCTTTAGAATAGAAAGCAAACAGAATAGAAACACAACACTGCACAAGTGATCCCTCTGTGGCCCCACTTTCAAACTGGGGGTTACAGAGCGATTTGGGGAACTATTGGAAGCAGAGAGCAGGAAAGGGTAGAAACATATTTGGTCTTGATTTTTAAAATCTGCCAGGATATACTAATCTCTTGCCACAACATTTATTACTTAGCTGAGCATAATATTTTCTTGTTAGTCTTCAAAATATATACCCAAATAAACATGAGGAACCAGATTCTCAGCTGGAGTAAATCAAGACAGTCACCCAAGCCAAGCAAGCTACGTTGATTTATATCAGCTGACTGTCTTGCTTAAACTCTTCAGGCAGCAGGGAAACCACATGCACTCCAAACTGAACTACCCCTCCAAAATGGGATACAGAGCAGCAATGTTGTTAACTCTTACAGCCCCATCCTGAGAGCTTGCACTTGTCTGTGAGGCTGTGGCCAAGTCATGACCATCACATTTGGATGGGGCATTGGGCAACCTGGTCTAGTGGAGGGTGTCCTTGGCTATGGCAGTAGAATTGGAACTAGATCATTTCTGAGGTCCGTTCTGACCCAAACCATCCTGTGGTTTGCATATGTTTATCTTAGAATGTTAGAACATTTGAGTTGTCTTGCTTGGAAGGGACCCTTTAGATCATCAAGTCCAAGCATCACTCTGACCAACCACCACCAGCAACCACCACTAAACCAAGTCCCTCAGCACCACACCTAACCTTTTAAATACCTCCAGGGATGGAGACACCAAAACTTCCTAGGGCAGCCCGCTCCAATGCCTTACAACCCTCTTTGTTGAAGGTTTTCCTAGTATCCAATCTAAACCTCCCCTGGCGTAACTTGGCAACATTTCCACTTGTCCTTTCACTTGTCAGTAGGCCAGCCCCCACCTCTCTACAATCTCCTTTCAGGTAGTTGTAGAGAGCAATTAGGTCTCTCCTCAACCTTGTTCTTGCCTGGATTAAAATAAGCAATCCAAGCTTTGATTATGAACAAAATCACCTGTAAAGAGAGAGAGCGAGAGAGATGGAGATGAAGATATTTAATTCCATATGGTGTCTTTTTAGGTGGGTCTGTTTCGAAAATCTGGAGTGAAATCCAGGATCCAGGCCCTACGGCAGATGAATGAGAGCTCCCCAGAAAACGTCAGCTATGAAGACCAGTCAGCGTACGATGTGGCAGATATGGTGAAGCAATTTTTCAGGGACTTGCCGGAACCTCTCCTCACAAGTAAGCTAGGAGACACTTTTCTACACATCTACCAATGTAAGTTCTATTATTTTTATTATTATAAACAATTATACAGTATTATGTATTGTATAATAATATATTGTGATAAATTTGGTATGTTATTTCTGGGTGGGATTCTTTCTGCTCACCTCCAAGATGTATAAAAGAACCTCTCTGTCTTCAAAATCTTTCACTAAGACATTTTTTTTAGAACTGCCTAAAGATTTCTCTGTCAAAATACTAGCAGTTTTAATGGAAAGACGCCATTCAGATCTGAGAAGCTTTGAAAATATCAGTCTTGCCACCAGAAAGAAGGTAGAATGACTTGCTTTATGTCCAGGCTATAAAGTGTCAGATTTCTTTTAAACTGTTGGCCCATTTCATGCAGACATCTCAATACAAGTGAGTCTTTTGGGCATGGAGCAATAGTACTCGACCATGAGAACATGAGCCAGTGAGGTCCCTTTCCTTTCTGTGACTTTTGATTATTTGCCTTTTCATTATAGTCAATAAAATGCATGTTCAAGCAACAAGGCGCTCTCGTACACATCCTCAGCTTCTATGTGAAGATCTGACAGAGAAAGAAAAAAACAGATTTCTTGTTTTCATTTCATTGTAAGCAGCCTTCAGCCAATGGCATGAGGTTCAACAAGAGCAAATGCCGAGTCCTGCACTTTGGCCACAACAACCCCAGGCAGCGCTATAGGCTTGGGGCGGAGTGGCTGGAGGACTGTGTGGAGGAAATGGACCTGGGGGTACTGATTGATGCACGGCTGAACATGAGCCGACAGTGTGCGCGGGTGGCCAAGAAGGCCAACGGCATCCTGGCTTGCATCAAAAATAGTGTTACTAGTAGGAGCAGGGAGGTAATTGTCCCCCTGTACTCAGCACTTGTGAGGCCGCATCTCGAGTACTGTGTTCAGTTTTGGGCCCCTCACTACAGGAAAGACATTGAGGCCCTGGAACGCGTTCAGAGGAGGGCTACTAAGCTGGTGAGGGGTCTGGAACACAGGCCTTACGAGGAGCGGCTGAGGGAGCTGGGATTGTTCAGCCTGGAGAAGAGGAGGCTCAGGGGAGACCTTATAGCTCTCTATAACTTCCTGAAGGGAGGTTGTAGTGAGCTGGGGGTCGGCCTCTTCTCCCATGTAGGCAGTGACAGAACTAGAGGGAATGGTATCAAGCTGCACCAGGGGAGATTCAGGCTGGACATTAGGAAGCACTACTTCTCGGAAAGGGTAGTCAGGCACTGGAATGCACTGCCCAGGGAGGTGGTGGAGTCACCGACCCTGGGGGTGTTCAAGGAAAGACTGGATGTTGTATTGAGGGATATGGTTTAGTGGGAGCTAGTAGTAATAGGTGAATGGTTGGACTGGATGATCTTTTAGGTCTTTTCCAACCTTGATAATTCTGTGATTCTGTGATTCTGTAAAATCTGAGACCAAAATGCATCAGACGATGAAAATCCCTGTAAATCAGGAAATGAATGTGTATCTCTTCTCCAGACTGAAATAAGGAGAAACAATGAAGAAAACACTGAAAAGCCAGAGGAATTAGAAGATTTTTTTAGTCCTGACTGTGTCCATTTTGAAGGCCAGTCAGCCGGTGCTCTGGCAGACACAGAAAAGCGTAGCCAGCCAGCCTGAGCCAAATAACTGGAAGCACTAAAGAGAAGTGTGTCTAGTCTTTTCACTTGCAGACGTTTCAGCTGCCAAAACAATAGAAAGACATTTTTAAACACTGTATAATCCCAATGCTAGAGTCTAAGTTACTTCCATGCCTCCCCTTACTGTAAAATTCTGTCTGTGGCATGTAGTCACTAATGTATTTACCATCACGGTGTCTGTAGCTGATGGAGAAATGCCATGTTCCTGCATTTGAGAGACAGCACTGCAAATAAGTTTAGTGGATTTGGTCATACATGAGGTCTCGGGGACACAAAGGAACTGAAACAGTTGGTACCTAGCCTTGGACCATCATTTCCCCCTCTTTCTTTCCTGCTTCCAAGCTGCAGATCTTGTCTGCCAATGTGCACATCAGTGAGCTTGTTCAAATATGGAACAGAAATTCTTGGTGCTAACAAAATGGCAATCAGCACAATTGTTTCCATAGCAAAGTGGCCAAGGAGAAGATTATCCACTAGAAGGACATCTTCTACTCTTCTATCTGTTCTTGGAAACAAACCACCTTTAAACTATTCCTTGATGAAAATTGGGAATGCCCTATTTTGGCACAGGAGTGACTGCAATTAACAACTCCCAGATCTCAATGTCATCGGCATTACTGTGTCTGCAGCCATAATGAATCCCTATCTCCAAGTCAGGAGCCTGGCATTAGGATTTACAACAGCCACCACGTTGAGTAGTGAAATATTGCTACCAGGCAACAAAAGAATGTTGTAAATAGGGGCATGGGCTGACTGTGTTACCCTGCATGGAACTGGAGTGGGAAGTCTGAAGAACTCTTCTTTATACTGATCAGAGGGGTGGTGGTGATGGGGAAGTGCTAGGAAATATTTTCTTGAACTGTACCAACACTTTAAAGGATTTCAGAAAGACTTGAGGATGGGTCTGTTTAAACCAAGGTGGGAACAAGAGAAGATGGGCTCTGTAGATGCTGGAGGCCAACATTTGGATTAAGAATGAGTAGCATTGTTCGGGTTTTTTCCATATAACCAACAAAATATATTTTTCTGGTTTAGAGAGAGTACTGAAAAAAATTCCTTTCACAGAAAGAAAAATGTTGCAAATTGCTGGGATACCAGTGGCATTTCATAATGTCTGCAATTAAATAGATCTGGGGAGTTTTTCTTGCCCTTCATCCTGTCTAACAAATTCCTAATGTGAAGTTAGGGAGCATTTTTCTTCTCTAAGTGTATTGCCTAGGGATTTCTGATTTTCTGGGACTCACGGAAGATCTTTTTCACATATCCAGGACCTTTTTCATATGTCTAGAATGGCTTGGTTTGCTGTAACACGGAGGATTGGGGTTGAGATGATCAGTGTAGCAGTCTGTATGGCATAACATTGATTACACTTTCTCCATTTCCTTGGAGCTCTCAGTTGCCTAATGTTTACCTATGATTTGAAGGTCTGGCTAGTGGTCTTCTCAATGCATCAGACCCACCAGTGCAACAGTACTGGTGAGGGAACACCTGGAGGCTATGTGGGGAGAAAAGACCTGTTGCATGGCCTTAACAAAGGCTCCTCTGGCTTATCAGAAAGGCCTGGCCTTACCCCTTCTGCAATATTGGAAGCACTGGGCTGTGTTCAGCTTGTCATTCATGTCCAAAAGCTTTTAAAGTAAGGTGTTTGTGCACGGATAGTAAGCAGAGCTTACAATACAGTTCCCTGTACTGTAAATCCACTTTTGTTCTTCTTCCATTTGATTATATAGAGCATATGTAATACTCAGAGGAGGGCTCCGAGTCCAGACAGAGAAAAATTATGGTAGTTTTAGAAATTAATCTATGTGAGATGCTATTTAAGTGTATCCATTACTGCTTTCATTAAACTCTTTTCATGGTTTAGGACACAAGTGTATTTTCCCGAAGATTCCCTAAGACTTTGGAACAATTTTCCCAAGGAACAAAAGTAACCTGAAAAACACCATTTCAAGATATGAGTACTATTGGTCCTTCATAAACTTTAAATACATTTCAGTGTCTTTCTTGAGGAAGAGACTTTCAAACGAGCAGAAAAAGTCATACACTGTCTAGGCGAGCTGTGCTTGATGGAGGAGCTTCACTTGGCCCTCCAGTTACCAACTGGCCTTTGCACCCTTGCCCCATCATCCGCCGCCTCAGAAAGCCATTCCTAGCATGTGAATACTTGTGCTAACTCTATCTTGTTCCTGGCTCCTTATCAGATCTTACAACTGACCCCCATGAATGGTCACTTGCTTTTCCTCAGATGTCCCTAAGGAGCAGCGGCTGCAGGCCGTGCAGGCAGCCATCATGCTGATGTCTGATGAGAACCGGGAGGTTTTGCAGACATTGCTGTGCTTCCTGAGTGATGTCACCTCTGTGGAGGAGAATCAGATGACTCCTATGAATATAGCTGTTTGTCTAGCCCCTTCCCTCTTCCATCTCAATATAGTGAAGAAAGAAAGCTCACCAAGGTAAGTTGGTTTTGTCTCAACACCACAAATAACCATATCCTGAAACAATGCTTTCAGTGTTTCTAAAGGCACGCAGGGTACAATTTCCCCCAGCATTTGCTTTCCAAAATACATTACACAGGGCATGGCTTCAGTGAGAGTCAACATGGATTCACCAAGGGGAAGTCATGTCTGACTAACCTGATAGCCTTCTACAAGGGCATGACTGGATGGGTACCTGGAGGGAGATCAGTGGACGTTGTCTACCTTGACTTCAGCAAGGCTTGTAGCACTGTCTCCACAGCATCCTCATAGGCAAGCTCAGGAAATGTGGGTTAGATGAACAGACAGTGGGTGGATTGAAAATTGGCTGAAAGACAGAGCTCAGAGGGTTGTGATCAGTGGCACAGAGTCTAGTTGGAGGCCTGTAACAAGTGGTGTTCCTCAAGAATCAGTCCTGGGTCCAGCCCTGTTCAATATATTCATCAGTGATTTGGATGAAGGGATAGAGTGTACGTACCCTCAGCTAGTTTGCTGATGATACAAAACCGGGAGGAGTGGCTGACATGCCAGGAGGCTGCGCTGCCATCCAGTGAGACCTGGACAGGCTGGAGAGTTGAGTGGAGAGGAACCAAATGAAGTTCAATATGGGCAAGTGTAGGGGTTCTGCAGCTAGAGAGGAATAAACCCAGGAACTAGTACAGGTTAGGGGCTGTCCTGCTGGGAAGCAGCTCTCTGGAAAAAGACTTGGAAGTGCTGGTGAATGACAGGTTAACCATGAGCCAGCAGTGTGCCTTCATGGCCAAGGGCATCCTGGGGTGTATCAAGAAAAGTGTGGCCAGCAGGTTGAGGGAGTTTCTCCTCCCCCTCTGCTCTACACTGGTGAGGCCTCATCCTGAATATTGTCTGCAGTTCTGGGCTCCCCAGTTCAAGACAGGGAGCTACTGGAGAGGGTACAAAAAATGGCTACAAAGATGATTAGGGGACCAGAACGTCTCTCTCATGAAGAGAGGCTGAGGGACTTGGGACTGTTTGGCCTAGAGAAGACTGAGGGGGAGTCTTATCAATGCTTGTAAATACTTGAGGGATGGGTGTCAGGAGGATAGGGTCTGTCTTTTTTCAGTGGTGCCCAGTGACAGGAAAAGAGGCAATGGGCACAAATTTGTATATAGTAAGTTCCACCTAAACATGAAGAGGAACTTCTTTACTGTGAGGGTGGCAGAACACTGGGACAGGCTGCCTAGAGAGGTTGTGGAGTCTCCATCTCTGGAGACATTCAAAACCTGCCTGGGCACTGTCCTGTGCAGCCTGCTTTAGATGATCCTGCTCTGGCAGGGGGTTGGACTAGATGATCTCCAGAGGCCCCTTCCAGGCCCTGCTGTTCTGTGAGAGGGCGAAGCCCATGTCACAGAGCCAGAAGTGCACTTACACATGTACAAAAGAGGTTTCCACAACCCCAGCAGGCATTTCTGTCTGTCTGTTTTGAATACCCATTGCCTGCTTTCCACGCAAAACTTCAGTGGGGCCCTAGTGAGTTTTGCATGAGTAATATTGGCTTTTGTGAAAGGAAAGGGCCTGATTTTGCTCCGACTGAAGTCAGGATTGACCAGTATTTTAAAAGATTTTAATGCATAGATTTTCAGTGAGTTGTTTTTCACTCTGTATGTTCTGGCTACATTCTGCCGCTTGGGAAACTGAGTTTATTTCAGGTGACAATAAGATGGCATGTAATGGGGTGAGTATAGATGAAACAGGGCATAGATCCTGCTAAACATCAGTGGTCCTAATTTAACATCCCTTCTGACTTTTTTTTCCCACCCAGTTCAGAATAAACCAAGATTCATGACCATGTATGTGTATAACCAGCATCTGAGCAAGTGCTTTAAGCAGTGGCAAGGCAAACCACTGTCCATCATGTCTGTTAGAAGTCCATTCCAAGATGTACACCACCTAATGCAGGATATGCATAAATTTCCTTGCTTTTTCTTTTGGCTCAACAGTATTTTAGATAAACATTTCTCCTTTTAGAAAGGCCCAGTAGTCTGAGCACTCTTTGTGATAGAGAAAAACTAAAGAACAGGCTTTTTCTCTGGTGTTCTGAACATCCTGCTGCTGTTTGCTTTCATATTAAAAAGATTCGGCTCTTTTTACCTGAGACACTGAATTCAATTACAGGGTAATACAGAAAAAATATGCAACAGGGAAGCCAGATCAGAAGGACCTCAGTGAAAACCTGGCAGCTACTCAGGGACTTGCTCACATGATAATGGAATGCAACAAACTTTTTGAGGTGAGTGAGAGACTCAAACGGCATTATTCATGGCCACGTAATGCAGCATCCTTTGAAGTATTTATGTTTATGCTTACATTTTCTGTCTTGTATTAGCTCAGGGATTGATAGTGCCTCACTTATTTGTAAACTTGCTCCTTCTAAAGTTTATTTATCTCATTTCTTTATGACTGTTCCCTTCTAGCAGTCAAAAGCCCGACTGTTAAAAATGCAGGGTAATTATTCTGCAGCAGTTTTCAACCCGAGCTACTGGATTGGAAAATTTTAGTCTAATTAAAATCAAAATCTGCTGTTAAAACATCTATTTTTATTATAATGCTTTCGCACCTCAATTAGAATTCACCCATCTCAAAAAGAAAAAAGATACACTTTATTTCTCTGTGTCCTGCAATAAAGTTAAAATTATGTGGGGAGGTGCAGCCTCCATGCGTTTTTCACTGCAGGTGGAGCAGAGATAACGCTCCTATCTCCCTTCCTCAGAAGCACAAGGCAACATTTCTTGGGGGCTAGAGCAGTAGCACAGGTGTGTTGACATCCAGCTGATCAGTCTGATGCAGTTCAGCATGAGAAGTGTTTTTCTGGGCCATGGACTGGTTCAACACACTGCTTTGCATTGCTCATCTTGCATAGCAAGCAAAGATGGAACAGGTATCCGTTACATAGATCATAGGCTGGTCATAGTTGGCTGCTCTGTGGTCCATCAGCCTAGGAACATAATTACTTTAAGGAAAAGGTCTCATCAGGAGGTTTTCCCTGTGTTTCCCCTTCCTTCTGTGGCACAGGTCCCGCATGAGATGGTCACCCAGTCCCGAAACTCCTATGTTGATGCAGAAGTACATTCTCCCACCCTAGAGGAGCTTGGGAAACAAGTTGATGAGGAAGGAGGGAATTATCATATGTACCTGGAAAGTCTCATGCAGAATCTTCAGAAAGAAGCAAAAGAGAAATTCAAAGGATGGGTCACATGTTCCAGTATAGACAACACAGAACTTGCCTATAAAAAGGTAATTTGGGGAGAGGTGGAAGAAGCAATAAAGAAACCAAAGCAAAATGCTGCCTAGATATGGGGATGCCCTGACTTCTTGTATGGCTAAATACGTACCCTTCTGTCTGACGAGTCACATGATTATTTTTTTTTAAAAAGACCACTAAAGGCAGCTAAAAGCTGTAATATAATGGTGCTTTGAGTACGAGATTCCAGGAAGAGGCACACAAAGCAAGCTAAGGTCTCCAAAATGGATAATGTAAGTAATACAGCAAATAGAGAGTGAACGGAGACTTTAAACATGCAATGTTAACTGGGTAAGCCCTTTGGCTGGGGACAGGCTAAGTTTCCAACCATCTCCTTTTGTTTGCCATCAGTTTGGAGAGCACAGAGGGAACAAAGGTATTAAAAACCCTCTTTGGGCTGCCTGCGGCTTTGCTTAGCTGGGCTAGCCGTGTGACCAGGCGTATCCCTGATCCTCCCATCCTTGTTCCAGTGGATTTTTGCTATTTGCAACCTTCAGCTGAATTTCCAAAGTTATTCCAGGCTCCGTCACTTCTGCAGGGAAAGCCAGACTGCTGCAGCCAGGGAAAGAGTGCTGCAGGGCCCCTGCAGACAGCAGAGCTCATGGTTGCTGAAAATGCAATGGCAAAACAGCAGCAGCAGCTAGTGGCAGGAGAGGATGGATTAGGAGTGGGTGACACTAGTTTGGCTGGGGAAGGGGACTGGGTGGCTTAGGGACCAGAGGCAGCATTATCCCCCATTTGGGCTATTACAACCCTTCCATTAGGGTGAAGTTATTCGTTTGTAGGCAGCTTCTGTGAGTGACTTCTCCAGGGAGGGGCTGCAGAAGGTTGGGGAGGGGGCAACAGGGGAAGGTGGGAGTGGGGAGGGAGTGAAGAGAGGCACACACAGGTCTTGGGTCAAGGGTGTGTGAGACTGCAGAGGAGATTGGGAGCCCCTGAGGCTCTAGGGCAGGAGGAGTGGGGAAACTGAAAGCCTTGGGGAGAAGGAATTATAAAAAACATGAAATAATTTAAGGTGGGAGTTGGGTTTCTGAGGATATAAGCCTGGATCTGTGGGAGGTGCTGGAGGTTTCTGGAGCATTGATATGTGGGGATGCCAGGGTAGGGAAGGGTTAGAGAAGTGGGGCTTGCAAGATCCAGTGCTTACAATTATCTGCTTTGCTGCCAAAATACAACCGCCCTAAAACCATGCTGAAAAGCCGTACGGGTGGAATTCAGGATATATGTCTTGTGCATAGCCCAGCACTTTCCACTTGCTTACTGCATGCTGTGGAGGTGTAACAAGTACCAGGTGTCATGAGCTAGGAAGAGTTAGCAAGCAGTTTGTGTGTTTCTTCTTCAAAAGGCATTTTGCCAATACTTCCCTTGCAGCTATTCTGAGGAGCAAACATCTGTGTATCTGACACATAAGTGAATCAACATGTGTTCTGCTCTACCACAATTAACCATAAGAGTTAGCTGATGCTCAGTCCCAGCTAGTGCGTCAGGTTGCCCAAGGTGGTAGCCTTTTTGCAGCCCAGAGTTTCAGTCTCTCATTTGTTTTTCCTTCCATATACACTTATTCTTCATTACACTTCGGATGCTTGGGAATGAAACAGTGTATGTCACACCAGAAATAATACAGCAACTCCACTGGTAGTATGGGAAGCAGTCCAGATACACACTGGTATGAGAGCAGAAGTCATGTATCACCTCAGTCTTCCATCCAGGACCAGCATGCATATGTTTTCATATACAGTAGAGCAGCAGCAATAAGTAGAGCAGAGAAGTAAGCATGTTCCTAAGCTAGTCAGATACCCCTATCAAGATTTTGTCTTTGGTTATTCTGTGCTGAACAGAGACATATAAATCATGGGGGTTACATTCTTTGTTGCTTTACTCCAGGTTGGGGATGGGAACCCCTTACGGCTTTGGAAAGCCTCGGTGGAAGTTGAAGCCCCCCATCAGTTGTCCTGAACCGAGTGCTGAGAGAACGTCACCTTTGGGACGAGGACTTCTTGCAGTGGAAGGTGGTTGAGAGCCTGGACAAGCAGACAGAAGTTTACCAGTATGTTTTGAACAGCATGGCTCCTCATCCCGTCCGAGACTTTGTTGTTCTAAGGTAAGCTACGGGCAGTTCTCCAGTACCTTTACTTCCTGCAGTGTACACAAGGAAGATCTGGTCTTATCTCAGGCAGATGCTAATCTGTGTAATTGTGCTTCAAGAGCTCTGTTCCTGGGCAGCAGTGTTGATTTCTCGAACTGAATTACAGTTGTACACCTAGAGCATGCTGACCTTTTCTCTGATGTAATTTGAGCAGCGCATACTCCTGAGGCCATAAATATCATTTATTCCTTAGAACAGATGTCTGATAATAGCTGCTGTTCTCTCTTGGCTTTGTTTGTTGTCAAAACACTGCAAATAGAACCCAATTGTTTTTCACACTGCTTTTGCTGTTCTCTGGGGAATGTTTGATGTTTAAGAGCCAAATGTTTAGTAGAGAAGATAGTGATGCTTTTAAGCTAAGGTTGTTATGCAGTGTCTATATAGGTTGTTATTTTAGATTTGCAGTCAGAGCCTTTGTAGATCAAGAAATACTAACTCATAAAAATCCTAGTATGGAGGTGAACAGTGAGAGGCAGTAGATATGTATTCTGTCTTCCAGCGAATGACATCTCCCAAATAAATGTATAGCTGTGTATCCATATTCCAAATTCAATCTCAGATCTGCCGTTTTCTGTCTGCCTGTACAGAACAGACACGCACACAGAAATTTCTCCTATCACTCTGCCTTTGAAATCTGGTCCCATTGCTTGCTAGGAGCTATTGTGGAGCTGCTGTCATATTTCACTTACAGGGTCAGCCCTATAGTTATATATTTCAGGATGGTTTTGGGCATTCCCATTCTTGGTCTCTGCTTTCTTTGATTGAAATGGTGTGCCTGCAAAATACTAAGCAGTTTTGACAAAGGAAATAGTCTGGTGAGTCAGAATTGTACAAGAGGGAACAAAGATTGAAGGAAAAAGTTCAGCACTACAAAAATCATTTTTATAGTACGCCCCTTTTATGAACTTCAGTATTCTCTGAGAGAATGGTAGCATGCAGATACTGTCAGTATAATGGAAGAATTACTGGAATTCTTAGGGGAAGGTTTAAAAAATATTTTCTGCAAGTTCTTTATAATGTGAAAACACCAGTTCTACCATTATACTATTTCCTTTGCCTTTCCGCAGTATACTGGGCTAAATTAATCGGTCTATAATTAATAACTATAAAACCAACTAATTTAGAAGGATTTTCCCTATATATTATTGACTTAAACCAGCGATAAATTTGGCCCTCCACATAGCACCAAGAAGATGGCTTGGGATCAGTGGGGAGGTTTTTGTGATCGTAATTCTGTCCTCTTATTTGCCACATAGTACACTATTAGGTTTCATGGTGGTTTATGTTCTTTAAAGACCTGCTGTGCAGTTACATCAGTTAAAGAAAAACCTTGCCATCCAGTTCTCGTTCTTTTCACTAACCCAGGCAGAGTGACCCCAAGGACTAAAAAACGTATTGTAAAACTGAATCCTGGTGGAGTTTTAAGGGCTGAAAACAGCCGTCAGGCAGATCTGTCAGATTGTGTTGTTTATCTCTTGTGATTTATATCATTAAGTCTGGAGCAAGGTTATCCAGCGATATCTCAGTCAACTTGATACCTTATGATTGGTGGGAAGTGAACAGTGAAATTATAATTCACCTCTGGGGACATGAATAAATATATTTTAACGGACAGCAATTGTCCTCTTCTCAATCAAAATTTGTCTGTGAAAGGATAAACCTAGTTGTTCTTTTTTGGGGTTTTGTTTTTCCCCTTTTCAATTTGACAGTCATAACAAGGGGATTAGGCTCCCTTGAGAAGACTCTAATGGTAAGAGGATAGGGGCAATGTTTCATGCGCCTGGGACCTGGCACAGCTCTCAGCTGCCCTGCACAGGCATCACTTTTCATTAAAGATTCCTCAAAAATTCCACATTCATTAAGAATCACAGCATCTCTTTGAGCTGGGTGGTGTGCCCAGTTTTACCACTCATAGATATATAGAGAAGTACAGAAGGTTTCCCGAATCTTTATAACTAGGAGTAGGGATCTCCTGTCTTCTGCAGCCTCTGGGATAAACAGTCCCCTACTTCAGGAATAACCCAAGTAAGCGCCATGGAGTTACAGTTGCGCCTAAGCGCTGTGCAGGCATTTGCAGCAGAGGGTTCACCACTCCACAGACCTGAGGTGTGGTTTCCTACTCTCCCTGTGTTTCATCTACCAAGGTAGCTCATCATTTTCATTAACACAGAGACTCATGTAAAATCTTCAGAAGCCAGTGTCTTCCCACCCTGTCTTAAATAACAGCTTCACTTCATAGAAGAAAAATGCAGAATTATCTAAAATTATCTGCTGAAGCAACAACTTCAACAGCCCTTGAGAGCAGCTTACCTCGTAAAACTCGACACTTCCCAAGGTAGCATAATCCCAGTCTCAGTCCATGGCAAGTCCATGCACCTTACACAGCACAGTAGGAATGTCACATTTCTTCCCGCAGCACAGGACAAAGCACAGACCTATCCTGTGATATTCCAGGCAGACAAGAAAGGTGTGAGACACCAGAATATGCAGAGAATGCTTACAGAACAAGAAAGAAAAAAGGTTAAGTATTAAAGTCTCTGTCTTCTGAAGCCAGTGGAAACCTGCAGCATGTAAGAGAGGGTAGAAACCTGGGAGAGGGCAAAACAATTACATCACTGACAGCTCAAAAAGTAAAAAGCAAAGCATCTTAACAGGCCAGCTCAAGAACTGAGTGCTTGTAAGACAAAACATGTGGGTAATAAGGAACCAACGACCTAACACTGGCAGCCTGACATACATTGTGACCTGGCCATGAAATGTCACTGCTTTTCCACAAGTAACATTTGCTCAGTAGTTGTGGAACAGTGGTGAGACAGAATGTGGTCCTATGGTCCAGAAAACGTCCCTTTCCTTCTGAAAGGGAAAGGAACATGGAGCATAGATCCTCTTGGGAAAAGAGGCATCCGAGCACGTAATTATATTAGCAGAGGCTGAAAGAAGCTTGTTGGTTCTTGCACTAGAAAGGAGGAGGACCTTTCCAAGAGATGTCTTTTCTTTGGAGTGACAGTGAGGAGGAAGGAAGCAAACGGATAGCAATACTGTTGTGGGTGCCTGGTTGACCAATCCTTCCAGAATAATTGCCAAGGATATTGGTTCAGATGATTGCTTAATGGCAAAGGAAAGCCTGCCTAAAGAAAGGGACCCTCACCTTCACTATCACGTCTAATGGAGTAAACATGAATATTCAGCCATTGGCTATTGCAGCAAATAAACCCTGTAAGACTATTTTGCCACTGCTACTTGGAGTATGTGCTGGCAAGTGACTGTCATGTAATTGGCACCAGCCAACTGAAGAGACTTTCTTCAGCTGCTGTGCATCAGTGGACATTAACAGCAGAACACCCTGATAAAATGTGCTGCATTTGTATTTATTGTCACCAAGTAATGCCATTGATTAAATAAATGCTTGGGCTTGAAACATGTTCTTGGAGTTTCAGAAGTACTAGAGAGGATTGCTGCTGTGCTGAACTTCCTGTAAGTCTGCATGGGTGGAGTGCAACATTTCAGCCTTTGTTGGAGGGCTTGTGCTCACTTCATGTTCTTTACAAGATCTCTGTCTATCAGCAGAAAGCTGTGTCATGCCCATTAATGCATGATGGTTACAAAGTGTGCTTCTCTGCCTGGAGAAGCAAGGTGGATGGGTGACCATTCCACATCACACTCAGACTCCCAACTGGGGTGGGTGGATGGCAACACAGTCATGTGGACATTGTCCTTCAGGAAAAAAATGTATATAGCACCAGTTGCAACACTGGTCCTTGAGTTGCTTCAGCAGGTGCAAGTTTGGGGGTTGATTTGATTCCTCCTGTACCAGTGTACCCCCCAAACCTCTGAGCACATCCTATCAAAATTAGGGTACCTACCATTAAAATTAGTGGGGATCTAGCTCTGAAATCAAAGCTTGATAAGCTTCCGTGGCCAGTTCTGAGCAATATATTGCCTAGTAACTTGGAACACAAAACTCCTCTTGGGACTCCTAGGACAGTCTGGTGGCACTGCAGGCAACAAGAAGGATAGGCAGGCTAACTGTGACTTTAATTCAGGCTCCTACTGTGTGCCCAAAAGTTTCATTACTAAAGTGATGTGAACTGGAATGTGTTGCTGCAGGACATGGAGGACGGAATTACCAAAGGGCATGTGCATGCTGGTTGCCATCTCTGTGGAGCACGAAGAGGCTCCTCTGATGGGAACTGTGCGAGCCATTGTGATGGACTCTCAGTATTTGATAGAGCCATGTGGCTCGGGAAAAGCCAGGCTGACCCACATCTGCAGAATTGACCTGAAGTAAGTATTCCTCCTGCAAAAATCAGATGCCTGTTCAGCGGGGCAAAAACCTGCAACTTGAGGAGGGGAGGTGTTGGGAGCAGAGGACATAGTCAATGCCGCTTCGGAGCTTGCAGCCTTTTCTAGCTGCCAGGCTCATTTCTCTGCTCAGCGTCTACTGTATCTGTGGTGTGATCATAGGAATTAAATCTGGTATTTGATTACTGCGAGGGAGAGCTTCAGAGCACACTTACAATGGCAAGTATTTGAAGTCCTCACCACTGTGGTGGTCAGTGGGAGTAGGAAGCATGGCAAGGCCAGTCCTGTGGGGCATATTTCTTGAGTATTTGAGTTTCTCAATAATTCTCTTTCCATTTCTTCAGAGGACATTCCCCAGAGTGGTACAACAAAGGCTTCGGGCATCTGTGTGCAGCAGAAGTTGCAAGGATCAGAAACTCATTCCAGCCTCTGATCGCTGAGGGACCAGAAACGAAAATCTGAGGAAATGTTCCTGGGAGTGTGTGAACATAAATCGGGGTCTGGCAGGGAACGGGAAGGCTGGAAGCAAAGATCTTGTATAAGCTGCAGAAATCTGACCAGACTTGGGTCTGTACAAAGGTGAAACAGGAATTTTATAGGAAAAGTTCTTTTATTCTGGAGACTTTGGCTCCTCCCCCACCACATCCCTTCTGTATTAACGTCAATTATTGAAGTAAACGTTTCTTCAGAGAGCTTTTATCATTATTACTTTAAAATCAGACTATTGCCGTTACTTGTGTGTCACAGAGCTGTGGTATTTAAAGGCTTCTAAGAAGCATATTTTAATTGTAAATAGCTTATGTACAGTATGTATATATTTATCTATATTATATCTATATATATGTATATGTATAAATTAATTATTTTGTATATAGCTCAGTGCAAATCACTTGCATCAGTCGGAATTTAAGTGAACCTGTCACTCGTTTCCCAGCGTGCCGTTGCTGCATCAGCTGTGTTTGCTGTTATCACAGGGCTGCTGGGCACAACCTGCCTGACAGCAGAAGCGCCTGTGCTCGAGCACGTCTCGTGTTTGTGTGTGCTGTGAGAAGGTACCTAGAAATAGATGTAGGACAAGTTAAAAGAGCTGAGTAGGAGGGAGGCTACTGTACGTTTAAAAAAGGTGAGGAGCGGATCGGTTTCACCAGGTGACATACATGGAAGTGTAACCCAGACAGGCATTTTGCAGGCCACTTACATCCAGCTGCAGAAAGTTTTGTGTACAAGGTGTTCAGAACTTACCCGTTGCCTTAATTAATGGTCTGTGCACCGCGACAGAGCCTCACCATGTGCAGCGTCCGTAGTAACTGCTCATTGGTGCAGAGTAGAGGATAACGCTGTGTGTGCTGAGGTGTCTGAAAGCAGTAAGTTACTAAGCTGCAAAACTTTTTCTTTTCTTTTGTAGCCTTTTTTCTAGGTTCTGAGTAAGTGTTTCTGTCATGTTCTTTCCTTCTCCCACAGAAATGGCTAATTGTTGAGATACTCCAAATCAGGTGTTCCACATCCAGTGGACACAAAGACATGTGGATGAGTACCATGCCTTTTTATGTTCTTACTACACAAATAACTAAACTTTTCTTTAAACTTTTAAACACATCTTGGAGATTTCAAACCCTCGATGCAGACTATGCTCGGAAAGATTGCTTTCATAGTATCAGCAAGCATTTCCGTATTGTATTGCACTGATCTGCGTGATCCTGCCTCGGTAGGCATTGGTGGGAGCAGGATTAGCCCCTGACTATGAGGAGTAGGAGCCATTTAAACCTTTTATATCATTTCATTTTCAGGGACCTATTATTTTGCTATTGGAAGAATGCTTTAAAAGTAATAATAATAATAATAATAATAATCTGTCGACGTTACCTTTGAGGCAGGGTTACATTTTATTTTTAACTAACCTAAGACCAAAAATTATATTACATCTATGATTCAATAAGAATGTACAAGCCTGTTAATACTGTTATTCATTAATCGCATTTGTTCACTTTGACTTTATTTATTGCTGCATAAACCATCCGTGTCATTCACAGCCAGGGTCTTAGCTCAGCCCTTCCAACAAAAGCCACTACAGTTTAGTATGAGGTCAGTGAAGTGGGATACAGTTCCTACATGAAGCCGCAGAGCTTTGTGCCCTGATTTAATAAGCAGAGAAGTCTCTTCAAAGCCAGTGCTTTGAATCTGCCCCAGGTTTGGGCGCTGTGGGGTGGACCGTGTGTGGTCCTCGATTGCTGCTAGAGCACGGTCCAGCGTGCCATGGTGTATATGCATAAGGATTGTGCTGGTGGGGGACAGCCCTGCAGTCTGAGGAAGCAAGCCAACAGGAGCTCAGGGTGGACAGGGGCAGAGTGACCCAACACGGTGTGCCCGTGGGGCAGCAGGACCCCAAAAAGGTCACTGCAATCTTCCCCCATTGTGCAGCTCACAAGGTCAGGGAGGTTGGCTGCCCATGGCATCCAGCCTTGAGTTTAGGGCCAATAGGAGTTGCAGTGTGCAACTATTGCGTCTTTTTAAGTCTTAAACTCAGGGGAGTGCTCACACCCTCACTTGGCCGTGTTGAGGTCTGGCAGTCCCCAGCCAGCTCCAGGGCACTGCCACTGCCCAGGTCCAGCCTTCCCAGGAGCTCGTGGTGGCTCACAAGCTGGTGGGGCAAGGACAGTGCCCTGGTTCCAGCGGGACTGCCATCCTGGAGAGCGGCACCTCCTCCCCGAATGCCTGTAGCCATGGCAGCAGGTTTCGTGCCGGCTGTTTTCTAAAACAGGAGCAATTAGAGCACTTCTGCTACATTAGTTTGCATAAATGAATACAATAGTGCCTCAGTATTAGTGGGCGCAGGATTTCTGGCCCCAGGAATGGCAATTGTCTGGCAGTAAATAATTTCTTAAGGAAATGAAGGGAAAATATGGACAGTGGTTTTATCCTGTCTGACAGCTGGAGGGGGCCCTGTGCCACCTGCCACTGTTAGCAAGGTAGGGTTGTCCTGTCCTTGCAGAAGCTCTGACATGCGCTGCTGGCATCTCTAAGCCATGTATCAGTGAAATAAGTTTCTTTAAAATGCACATTATGCCATGTCTACCGTTCAGCTACACCAGTATTTTGTATTGTTACATTGCCATTGAGAATACATTATGATAATTGCATTTTTAAATGATATACTCATATCAATACCTCATATTTTTACCTCATCTGTTGGTATCAGTCATTAGTTGTAAATAAATCATTGCAGAGTTGAATAAATTTGCATACACTAAAGAATCATGTTTCCTTTGTACGATCATTTCTTCCATTGGCACAAGAAACACAGAACCTTTAAGCCCTCGTTTGCTTTACTGCAACCTGCTGTACACTAAACTTTTCTGATGTGGGACTCCAATAATGCGCTCCCCCTCACATCTCTGCCTCCCACCCACCTGCAGCAATGTCAGGGCAAACCCTATCAGTGCTGATGTTTCAGCTCCTGGTATGTACAGCCTTTCTAATGCTGAATTTTAGGGCATCCACCCTCTTTACAACACCTTGCAGGAGTCACCAGCAAGACGTCCCTCTGTTTGAGTCACTTTTTCTGCAGATTCAGTGTTAACTTTGGAGAACCTTGGTGTGCCTAAGAGATGTTGCTCTTCAAAACGGTCAGTATTTCTTAGACAAGAGCACGGGCTGAACCTACTGAAATGACTGAGGTGAACATTGGAAGAAAAATCCAGAAGGCCGCTGCAGCCTGCAAATCAAATAGGAGAGGATGAAAACCGATGCTGCTGCTCCAGCTCAGTAGTGGCATGGAAGACCTGGACAGTAAACAGAGACCAGCACTTAAACAGCATGACCCACTCACATCCCTTGCCAGATATGCATCAGTCACAGCTGCACAAGGGCTTCATTTGGATGGGTGCTAGGCCAGGCAGACCATATTGTTACAGATGCAGCTGCACATCATGATGTGAAAGGACCAGGAATACTGGGCATCAAAGTCCAGATTCATAACAAGGCAGGTGTCTGGCCTTCTCTAATAAGTATGATTTAAATCGTGACCTTTGGTACTGGGGGTCACGCAGCTACACCATATAGAAAAGTAATATTTTCCCTGAAAGCAGCAGTGGATGCACAACAGATCCCAGATAGCACTGTGTGACTGTAGACTGTCCCACTTCAGTGTGCAAGAAACTCAGATCAGAAAACACAAGTGGACATGGAAATCAAAGGCTAACACAGAGCAGGGCAGTGGGTTTGGGTTAATGAGTAAACAAGAAGAACATTACAACACTGCAGATAGCTATTTGCCTGTCGTTTGCAGGCTAACATTGGGGAGGTCTCTGGCACTCCCAGGCACCCTCTCTGAGCCACAGTGGGACCCAGGCACCAGAGACTCTATACCTTGCCTCTGAAACTCAGACCTGTGTCCCTCTGCCTTAGCGCTGACCTCCCACTGGTGGCTGTTCTCCACTGCTCTCTTCACAAAGCCCGGCTCTTGAGCCCAGTGCACCCTCCTCTCCTGACCCTGCGTGCCTGCTGCAGGCTGGGTCTGTCCCGTGCTCCTCTCACCCAGCCCAGGCCACACAAGAAGCCACAAGGTTCAGCCTTCAGGGCAGGGTGGTGGTGGCCAAGTGGTCAATGGTCGAAGTCCTGGCTGCCAGGGGGGAGTCAGGCACTGCCTGCCTGCCAGGGCTGGTGTCTGCAAATGTCCCATGCCCCATACCAAGGGGAAAACACTGGGGTGAGGAGCGAGCATTGCTGCTTCCCTCCTCCAGAGAGACAGGAACGTGAGAGCAGGAAATAACCGTGAGCCTGTACCACCTCACAGGCATTCCTCAGTCCCACCGCAGTGACAAGCCAGGGCTGTCAGTCCTCTCCCAGGGGTTGTCCTGCAAGATGGGGAGACTAAGGGCAGCTGCAGTTTGAACACAGTGAGCTGCTCTTCACCTTGAGCGGAGACTTGAACTGGGGCATGAGGTTGACTGGCAGCAGTTTGCAAGGAGATAGGACAGGGTCCCAACTGTGATTGTGCTTTAAAGAGAAAACACCTCGTTCTGCAACAAGAGCTCCTGCTCCAGAGGGAGACAGCCCTGCTTGGCCAGAGCAGCTGCATGGAGCTCTGCTGGCAGCCAGCGAGAAGATTACAGCCTACTTCTTAATCAAAATAATTCTGCTAAAGGCACGAGGCAAACTCAGCCTAAACCTGCAGACTGTGCTCTTTCTCTGCTCTGTCACCTGCTCGTAGCAGCTCCGAGACAGACACATGGCTGAAACACGGAACCAGCACTTGCTCTGATGAGGATTTGCAACAGCTTGCAATTTATGGGAGCAAATTAGCTGCAGGGCCATCTGTCCCTCCCCAGACCACGCCTGGCCCACTCTTTGCTGGAACGACTCCTTTTCCTTGAGAGGATGAGTATCAAATTACATTTTTTTCGCTTTAAATTAAATAAACATGTGAACCACAGGTGGGGGAGCAGATGACAGTAACCCTCTCAGCAGCATCTGCTGGCCAGCAGTGCCATGCCACGCGTGCAGGACAGGTGCTAGGTGGGTGCCTGCACACAGCCTGACCCCAGACCCGAGCAAGGCAGCAGCCCAGTGCCTGATGGCCTCCTTGGCCACCCCCTTGCACCTTGCCAACTCCAGACAGGCTTGGTCTCCACAGCAGTGGGACCAGAAGCACCACAGCTGGTCTGGTTCGACCAAAAACAGTGAGTCCTTTTTTTCCCCTCCCAGACTCTTTCAGCTTAGAGACTTTCCATGGGGGCAGGTGAACACAGGGACTTTGTTTATCAATCAACACCAAACACTGGTCCGTGTGTCATGGCTGTCGCTAACAAGCATGAGTGAGGAGCTCACTACCACTACTAAGTGTGGACCATCCTGCGTTCACAGCTGCCCCAGTGTTCTGCTCAGTGTTGGCCTGCTCCCAAGGAGATGGGAACTCACAGTGGGGCCTATAAAGTGCAGGATTTTTGCTCTTTTACCCCAATTTCTCTTTCCCTGAAGAGTCACATCCCTTTTCTCCTGGCCCAGGGAGGAGGGCTAATGCTGGCCCCTTCCCTGCGTTCCCAGCATTGGGCTCATACCTACTGCTTTGCAGAAGAGGTAAAAAAAATATTTAGAGAAAGTTTCCTGTTTTTCAGTGGCTGTATTTGGGGATCCCTGGTAAGTAATGGGGCTGCTGGTGAGGAAGGATGAGTTCTGCTGCTGCGGCTGCACTGTCACAGCACGGATGGTCATGCCCACACACACAGCACACAGACAGCTTCCTGCTGGGGCTGTGGGACAGCAAAAGCACAATTTCAGAGCTGGCTTTCGGCAGGACACCCTTTCCACTTCCTAAGAGGCTGCAAAGCCCAAGCCAGACTGCCCACTGGCCTGGCACTAGCGCACACCCAGACCCACCAGCAGTGAATGCACCCTGACACAGAGTGAGCTACCACACGTGTTTAATTTGGAGCCCCTTCCCACACCTCAGACCAAACCCCATCCACAGGCATCATCTTGAATGGGGGTTTACTGCCTGGCTGTGACAATGCCCAACCATGGCCTTACATCTTTTTACGCTGGGGTTATTATCTGTTCTCTCCACTCCCAGAAATGTGGCAAGACATAACTGAGCAGTGTCATTCATCCCACTGCTGAAACCACCGGCATCACGAAGGGAAAGCCTGTGGTTATTATTGATGCAAATAAAAATAATGGTTGCAAATAATGAAAAGTCAAATGGTTAGCACTGGGCAAAGCCAAAAAGTACAATATGGCCTCCTTGGCCTGCCAGTACTTCTTGCTTTGGGCAACCTTTCTCAGCAATCATGGGTATTTATCAGAAAAGAGATACAGTTATTGCATTTGGGTTTTTCAAATAATTGAGTAATTTAATCTTTTAAGTGCCTCTGAGATCACTTGCTGTAATTAAAGACAGAAGACGAATGACTGAAGCACAAGAGCACTGGAGGACTTTAAAAATGAATGTGTCCTTGACTGCGTCTCCTGTGCATTTATATAATGATTATCCCACATTAATATGACCAAACAGATAAAAGGAGAAAATAATAAAAGCTCGGTTGCATTATTTTTCTTCCAGCCCAACAATAACACATCACCAGCTGGAGGAATGTGCCTGGGAATACCAAGCAGGAGCAACCAAGTGCAGGACCCCACCAGCTCCTGCTGCGAGGTGCAAGGAAAGGCAGCACCCGCTCACCAATCCCAGAGCCATGTGGCAGATAAATGAGCTACCAATGTGTGTAAAATTCACAAACTTCCATAAAACCTGGACTTGCAGGCTCAGCTAGTGCCAAGAGAGACGACTGCACCACTGGTAGCTTACTTTATGAGCATTTATTTTCTCAGCTTTTGGGAGTAAGGCCCATTTGATCCTAGTGGAGAGAGGGAGGCAAGGTAGTAGCTATTAACAAAAATCCGTGAGGCCTGAGAACAGCATTAGTTCTTCTAAATAAACTATATGCCCTGGCATACCTATGTTGCACCCTGGTGCTCCTCATTTCAGAGCCCAAATGTAAGTAAGTATGAGCCTGAAGAGGAGATGGTGAGAGAGCTGGAGCTGGCCCTGCTCCATTCTTCACACAGTGCTAAGCTCCCAGATCCCAGGCTGGAGGGACAAGAGCCTCACACCCCTTGGGGCACCCTCTGGGTTGACAGGAGAGGCTGCAGCCTGCCGGGAAGCCCTCCTCGCAGGCTTGTTCCCCTCCTTTTCCTGGCAGGGCGTCCAATGGCCTCCAGCTCCACTGGGCTATTGCCAGACTACAAAACTTTGTCACCTCGTAAAACTTTACGGCACAGGTAGTTTATACCCTTACACCTCCCGAACTGAACACCCGGCCAATTCACAGTTCCCTCGGCGGGAGGGAAAGCAGCTTTCTCGGGTCAGGGGCTGTCTGTGCAGCCCTGCGGGTTTATCGCGCTGCCGAAAGCCTGTCACAGAGCCCGGAGTGCAGGAGGCGGCGATGCAACGAGCAGCTCTCTGCTGAGAGCCAAGCGGCTGCTCCAGCCAGCATCCCGCGGGGACACACCGTCAGTGCCGCTTTCCCTTGGGGTCCTTCTGCACGTCCCGCTCCGGAGGGGCCTGGGGCTCGGCACCGCTCCGGGTGGGATGCGCACCCCAGCAGGGCATGGCCCTGGGGTGGAGGCTTTGAGGTTCCTCTGGCTCTTGGCAGCCAGGAGGGACTGAGAAAGCACTGCCCCGGTCCTCTCCTTCCTTGCAAGGAATGATGCCATAAAAAAATCTGTGAGAAGCACAGTATACATCCCAGGTTAGGGGGGAAGAGTAAAAACTCATCCTGGAGTCTTGTGTGTTCCTACTCCCTTAGGAAAGAGGAAACTCTTTCCACTAACACAAAAGACCTAAAGTAGAAACTTAACCAACTTGATGTGAAGTTGCAGTATTTAGAAATCATCATCACTGACACTGCTTTGCTCAGGGCTGGGGACAGTGACCACCTGTCCTGCACCTCAGACCCCTGTGGTCCTCCTGGGACTTGGGCCAGAAACACATCTAGATGAATTTGGGAGAGCTGGGGCTGGGTAACCATCATAGAACCACAGAATCTCCTGAGTTGGAAGGGACCCACAAGGATCATTGAGTCCAACTCCTGGCTCCACACAGGGCCAGACAAGTCAGAGCATGGGACCGAAGGCATCGTCCAGACACTTCCTGAACTCAGTCAAGCTCGGTGCTGTGACCACTTCCCTGGGGAGCCTGTGCCAGTGCCCAAGCACCCTCTCAGTAAGGAATCTCTTCCTGATATCCAACACGATGCTTTGCCATGTTCTGCTGTGAGTAACTCCTGCGATGAGGAAAAGGATTTTGACAGTTAAGTTCATCATGTAGAATTTTGACAGTAAAATTCATCGTGTAGGAGGTATGTCATTAAGGGACAAATATGGGAGATGGGGAGTGTTCAGAGTAGATTCTTTATTTAAATTTTATTTTTTTTAAAGCATAGTCAAAGCCCCATGGCCTATCCCCATGCCAGGGGACTGTCCTCTCAGCTGTGGCTTTTCTGCCCTGCTTCATTAGTATTTTCCCTGGCTTCTTGCTGCTTCTCTGGCCCTCTAGCTACTCCTTCCCAAACACACACACAAAGAATCACAAAATAATAGCCAGCAAAATGTCAGGACCCACAAGTGTCTTGGCTGCAGGCTGCTGTTATTTCAACTTTCTGGTTTCCTAACTATCTTCATATTCTCAGACCAGTCTGACAGAGAGTGGCGTCTCTGTGCAACTCATGAAACAAAATAAAGACCTCTGATATGTTGGACCCTGCCACTTTCATCTCACCTCGTTATTCCTTCTTTTTCCAATCACTTGAAAAGGGTGGGCTTAACAGGCCAGCGCCACCCGTAGCCTTGCGAGGGGCTGGCCAGGAGTGGTTTGGCAGTCCATGAGTGGCACATCAAGAGTTTCCTTTCTCCTTTCTTTTTCCCTTTCTCTCACCTCTTCTTCTCAGCTTTGCATGGGTGAAGAAGGAACAAGACTGAACTTTCTCAGCTGAAGCTGATACCTAGCACCTAAATCTGACTTCTTCACCCTGAGTAAGGGCATTTTTCACCTAAGGGGATTTTGTGGGCAGAATGAACAGAGCACGCTCTCTAAATGACTCAAAAGCAAGTGAATGCAAAGCAAGGAGCAAAGCAAAGGGCAAGTTGTCTCTTTAAACCTGCTGACACTTGTATGGCCACCATCCCATTCATTAGTGCATTCCCTTTCTTCTTCCTTCAACCCTGACATTTACTTTGCTTAGGATGTTTAATAAGGATGCCACACACTGACTGCTGAGTGCCACCACTATGCTGACAAAATCCTTCAAGTCTGTGAGCAACTCTACTGGCATAGAAGAGCTGTCAAATTCACTGCAGCATTGGGATGGAACAAGCTATCGCAACAAAACGCCCATAGTGGTATGGTTACTTCCACTGGCTTTTAAAATAGCAACAGTCACTCTAAAAATAACCCAGCAACACCACAAAATAAAAGAACCAAAACCTCTCCAAAGCCCTAGGTCTGCTGGAAAAAAATCTCTGTTTAGATGCAGGCCCCAGCAACCTCCAACGAAAGCTGCAGTTATTTATGTGGTGCTGGAAAAACAGACAGCAACACAAACTCCTTGCAGAGTTAGTAGCAGCCTCTCTGAAAGCACTCTGTACTTCATGTTACCATCAGGGAACTTGGAGAGATTAAACAATGCATCATGTTACAATGTGTAACATACAGTATCTTAATTTCATTTCTGGGATTGTTATAAAAATGTAGCACTCATTGTTTCCTTTAGCAAAGACATCCTTCCCACAGTCAGTCACCTGCACAATCCTTTCAAGAAATGAAACAGAAACCTTGCACTCACATCACAAAAACGTTTTGAACAAAAATACATGTTTTTTTATTTCTCAACATGTCTAATGTGGAGGACTGAGCAAGCTGGCAACATTTCCTTTCAGAAATACGCTTAGAATCAAAAAAACCACTCTACATAAGCCCCCACGTGTTACATCCATCCCACAGACTCCAGTCGCTGTACAGAAAATAAAGCACCACCCTCCCCTGAGCTGTCTTTGCAGCCCCAGCACGGAGTCCCCTCTGCCCACAGTCCTTGCTACTGCCGGCACTTCTGCTCTGGATGCACAGATGGTGACAGGGCAGCACCAGATCATCGCTCACACGTGGGTATCGAACGGAAGAAGTGCCCCACGGCCCAGCCTGATCGCAGGAGGTGATTACCGCATCAGTTTGCATGAGCAGACTGCAATTCTCCTTGGACAGGTACCTAATCTTTGCCTATTCAGGGGCTGTTTTGATGTCAGTGGCGGGTGATTTTTCCGAGAAGATTGACAAGAAGTTCACGCTGGCCCCTGATTACAGAAAATGAAGCCGATTCCCAAGGCAAAACCATACCATTATCTCCAGCCTGTGTTTTCCCCGGCCCATCATTATGCAATTCGTTTGCTGAGAGCTGCATACACATGGCTGGGCGCAGGCAGCACCGCAGGCAGACAGCTTAGGAGAAGACTTCAGCAACCGCTGTGCCCGGCTCGAGCCGGTCACCGCTCTGCAGTGACATTTAAAACCTTTTCCGAAGGGAAGGGAGTCAAGGGCTGCGCTATTCCTATGGGCCACAGCACCATGAGTGGATGCGATCATGCAGCTTCACACAGCAACAAATCCCAATTTACCTACAAATTAGATATCCAGCTGGTGCCATCTGCCTGTCGGTGGTTACATATCACCCAGCCTCTGCGGGAAGAAGAGCCTGCCGTCTCTCCTCCATGCTCCGACTGCCGTCTCACACACAGCGTTTGGCTTGGCCACTCAACAGCACACAGTGACTTGCTGGTTAGTTAATGGTCACTGAGGTGTCAGGAGGGGCTGGTGCCCACCAGCATGGCACCTGTGCTCCTCTGGGCTTGCCCTGCCCAGGCCCCCTGAACCCCCTCAAACCCAGGGAGGCACGTACGCTCAGCTTCTCAGTTCCAGACTCTTTGTTTTACCAGCAGCAAGATAATTCTAACATACAAATGCACATGCATAACATACAGGCCAGGCAGGACCTGGATTACAGATTTTATTCATGAGTGTCACTTGCTGTTACAGACTGTGAAGGCATCTGACTACTGGGGCAATGTACCGCAACGAGCCTCACCCATTGCTGTGCCACGCAGCGAGCCACCAGGCACTTTGCACGTTTAGGGAGAGCCATTTCTTTGTAATCCATGCTGCATCGGGCACCAATGCATAAATATACAGCACTATATTTACAATGCATAAATATACAGTTCTCCAGCATGTCCCATCAGGTTATAAATAATCTTTACATATAAAGTTTAATGCTTCATCACTTACCCTGAATATTTCACCTTAATCTCAATATTAAAATATACATTAGTGCAAAGAGAGACCGTTTTAAGACTGGAACTAGAGGACAAATATATTAATCATTATGATAAGATACTAATTCTCTTCTATTTCTATAGATTGCTTAAGAAAATATATTAATGTATTTCATACACGCGTTTTAATTTACAGCATGGAATCACAGAATCAGAGAGTATTCGGGTTGAAAGGAACCCTGGGAGGTCATTTAGTCATCTACTAGTCATCTAATAGATAAACATCAGATTTAATACAGCATAATCAGCTTTAGTAGATAAATAATTCTTAATTAACACAGAGCACATTTCCTTTAAAATATTCTTTCCAGTGACTGACATTATTCACATAGCAATAAAAATACAATTACAGCTGAAGGCGATGCAGGCCTAGAGAGCAGAGAAAAATGACCTCACTGCTTTATACCGAGGGCACTCCTAATGTAGTGATTCACAAGGCAGGCAAAATAAGGTAGGGGTTTTTTCCACTCTCTCTCTCTGCTAATAAACAATGTTGCTAATATTCTGCTAATTTATCTTGCTGAGAGAAAAATAAGAGGCCCACAGACATTCAGTAATACCTCAGGATAAAACGCTGCCAGAGCCAGAGCCAGTTGCTCAAAGGAGACCCTCCAGCCAAACTGGAAGAGGCTCAGAGCAACAGCTCCAAAATCTCAGTCCCTGGCAAGAGCAGCAATAAAGTGCTGGATTATTACACCAAAGTTCTCCACACTCAACACAAATGACACACAGAGACCATCTTACTAAATGACCCGTGAGTTTCCAGCAGGTAAGAAGCCGGGCAGCAGCAGAGTATCAGCTGTGTGCAACGGTGTGGCCCAGCCCTGCCGTGTCCGTGGGTACGGGGCACCGGGTCAGGCACGCAGTTTTCTGACAACTGAGACAGTTCCTGCTCTCTGCTTTTTTACCGAGCAAATCAAAGACTCTCTTTCACCTTTCCCGTCTCTTCCCATCGGATGGCGTGACCCCTGCCACCCCTGCTGCTTTCCCCACTGAGAAAGACGCGGTTTAGCTGAAGTTTCCCAATGACATCCTGAAGTCAGATGCAGCCACCAGCAACCTGAGTAGTTACAGGATTTACTGAGAGCTCCCAGCAGCACAGACTGATGTTCTGTTCTTCCCTCTGCATCTGTTTTAGGAGAGGGGGGCCTTTCCCTTGGTACTGCTTTGTGCAATTCTTCTTCCATCACTGCTCAGTCCCGTTCCCTGCTCAGGTGAGGTAACATCAGCATTAAATCCCAACTTGGAAAAGTAAACAATTCCGTTTCTCCCCAGTCTTCTCTTGGAGAATTTAACATTCCGGATCTTCCATCTCTTCATGTCCTCAAAACATGCTTATACCTGCCCAACTTGGCAAGGGAAAACCAAGGAGAAGAAAGCATCTGTTCAAGAAGTAGTCCCAGGGAAAGTTGTCAGATAACTCCAAGCACAGGAATTCAGGACTGGTCACAAACCAAATGTACTAAACCAGAGAATATGATTTCTGGAAGCCATATGCTAGTGCTCTCATCTTGGTGCCGATGTCCTGCAGTATCAGGCAGTGTCAGTGCCTTCCCAGTGCTGAAAAAATCACAACATTGTGCGCTCTTATTTCAGATTTCCCGAGGGGATGCAAGGGAAAGGGCAGTGAGTGATGTGTTCAAAGAGGCAGCTCTATTTATACCTCCTTTCTACTCTCTTGGAGTAGTAAGTAATGAAGAATACGGTAACAATAAAAGCAACAAATATGAAAGAGATAAAGGCTAATAATGATTTTCTGGTTCGGAAGTAGTGGCATCCAGGACACAAGGCAATCTCTTCTGGGCAGATCTGCTCAGGAGTTTCAGGACCAGGAAAACCATTATTGTCAATTATTTCTCTGTAATGTTTCATAGAGGGCTTCGGTTCATATTGATTTGCAATGTAACTGTAGAGACCATACTTAGGAGCAGTCTTGTCGTTAAAAGAATAGACAAAATATCCTTGCAGGTTAACGTGATCAAAGGTGGAGGCTGCAAAAGAAAACAGAGAGTTGAAGAAATGAATAAACGTCACTTTGGCATTCACGAGCAGTACCACACAGCCATACCCAAAGCGGAGCCCGTATCTGCCCTTCTCTTCCCAAAAATAAGGTAAGGTACATCCGTGAAGTGTTTGTCATAAAAAGTAAGAATCTGTCAGCCACTGCCAGACAGCCTGATCTGCAAGCACCCTGCAATTTATTTCCTTGTGCTTGGTAAACACAGCTGTGAGTGCATGGCTGTGTTTCATGATCAGCATGCAGCCTGTCGTGGAAAGACAGTGCTCTCTTTTATGCATGAAGGAAGGAATACAGGTTTTGGTTTTTCTGCAGCTGGATTCTGCAGCCTGTTTCTCTGATGGGGATGACCAAGGAGTGGAGGACCTCAGGTTGCAATTCTCACCAGGCAAAGGGACAGTGGCATCAGCAAAAGACACACCCATGCTAAGGTCATGTACTGGCATATCACCAGTGCAAGTGGAAAGGTCATGCAGATTATAGTCCTCTCTTATTACTGACCTCAGTTCCTCATCCAAGATGACCTGTATGAGGCTTTACTGAGAACATACCTACAATCCATACCGCTAATTTGGCTACTGGAGGAGGTCCAGCAGCTGGAGCATTAACTTTTGCGCCATCAGTCCCCTTGATAAAACCAATCAGTCCACAGTAGTAAATGCAAACTGTATCTCTTTATCTATCTATATCTCTCAAAATCACTGTTTTTAACAAATTCACCTTCTAGCAGATGAACACAGGATTGAAAGCTAACAATTGCTGAATTTTCATATACCTCTGGAAATAATTCTTTCTGTAGCCACATGCAGGAAATGCACCTCTAACCTACATTCCATGTGTAAAATCAAACAACATTTACCTGCCCTTGTACAGAGCTGCTACCCAGGATAATTCACCTGTGTTTGTAAAACTGTATGTGGATATAATGTTACATTGGTGGTTACTGTTGTTCTTTTTCAATTTGCAAAGATGCACTTAAACAGTGTACAGTGCTTACTTAAAAATACAGCCTTAGTCCAAAGGGTTCTGTACCATGTTCTGGAACCATTCATCTGCACAAAGCTGTTGGCTCCCCTGGAACAAGGCAGGTGAGCAACACTACACACACCAATGCTGCCACATGCGGTCCCCTGAAACCAGCTGGAGAGAAGGCAGGATAGGAACTTTAAGGCAAGAACACACATGTACCAAATCCCCTCTAATTCCTCTCCAGCGCTGACACTGAGGTAAGGACACAAGATTTGTAATTCATCTCAGTGCACAGGGTCTTGCAGAAAAAAGAATACAAGTTTTGGAGAAACCTGGATCGGTCATGATGCCACGGTTAAGAGCTTGCTCCCTGTGTAAGGACAAGGTGGACAAAAGAAAAATTACAGCGTGGGAGAAGAAAAGAGAATGCAAAAGCTGGTATTACTGGCAGACCAAAGACTGTGGAGGAGTGTACCATGTCAGAAGTGGGAGAATAAGCTTCAGGGCAAGTATTATAGCTAGTCAGTGGGGACAGATTCATCCATGACAAAAAAGGTGAAAAGATAGGAAAATACAGCTTACATGTGATGGTTAAGTTGAAAAACATAGGAGCTATTTCCAGGCTGGATAGAAGAGGGGAGAAGGAAGTGACCGGAGTATACTGGTACCAGATCAGTACGGATGGGAAGTTATGAAAAAACAGGGGACGTACAGAAGTTCTGGCTAACAGGAACTGGGAGAAAAGCCTGTATCCACACATGCTTTGAAAACAGAAGTGCCAAGAACTGGTACAGTCTAAAATGGCAGGAAGGAGAGAAGCAATACAGAAAAAAACCAGACTGAAAATGTAAGAACAAGTGTAGCCAAGATAAGATTTTTAACTACAGGTGCAGAAAACATGCACCCAGTGCTTTAAAACGCTGGAGAAGGAATTCTTGGGCACTTTATATTGATGTTCAGTAAATCCTGAGAGAGGTGGAAATTCCAGAGGCGGAAGTTAAAGCCCATACTTAACAGAGTGGACAGGATGACCTAGCAAATTATGGAACTGCCAGCCATCCTTCACTACCTAGCAAAAGAGTGGAATAGATTATATAAGGCTTGATAAATAAGAATTACAGGACATATATATGATTAATGCCAACCAGCTTAGTTTTATGAAAAATAAATCTTGTCAAACTAACTTGACATCTTTTTTTATGAGATCAGCAGATCAATAAAAGTAATGATGTTTGATGTAATATACTTAGAACTTCACAAGGCAACTGACTTTGTATTATATGGCATTTGGATCAAGAAACAGAATGTTAGGAGGTCAAGAGAAGTGCATAATTAACAGACTTCAGCTGGTCTCACGCAGAACTGCTACATCTGGAAATGGAACTGCAGGTAAGCAAGTGTCACAGTAGGTGTGTTTCTAACACGGTCATGGAGATGGGCTTTTAGCACAAGGATATTTAATGATCTTAAATATATCTGTCACCAGAAGGAACAGTAAAACTATTCCTCTCAATATCTGCAAATAACACAAAGATTAGGGACACAGTTTAGCTGGTGTCACAAGCTTTGTACAAGCAACTGGCACTTGAACATGACCGAGTGAGAGGATGTCAAAGACACAGGTTGGCTGAGGGAGTTCTGCCTGGGGGGCAAGACTAGGCAAATGAGTTTGAACTCTCAGTAGGTAACCACAGGGTGTGTGTAACCAACCTGCTGCTATGGCCAAAAGGGCTAATAGGCTGCCTAGATGAAGGAAAGATGAGGAAAAGGTTACACTATACCTGCCAAAAAGTCTTAAAGTTGAAGCTACAGGGGTTAACTCTAGAAGTGAAATTTGTATGTATCTATACACACACTTATATAAAAAAATAGTAAATATTTGGCCATTGCAACAGCTTACAGTGAGATGTAGAAGGTTCTTAGTAAAAATTCTCTCATTGGGGTTTTGTGCTTTTCTTAAAAAAGTCATCTTGTTGTATGACAGGATGACTCAAAATGCCTCCTTCTTTGCCTTATAATTTATGAATCTCTGAGATAGAGGAAAAAAACCTGGTTTGGGTTCTGAATAGCAGGAAAGAGTCCAGGAAATGGCATAATGAGGTAGATAGCTGAATTATTATGAAGATCACTGTTGGATAAGATCACTGTTAGATAAGATACAGAGACAGCTGAAGAACAGAACTCAGACTCAGCCCTGAGGCACATCAGTGGAGAAAAGCAACAAAGAAAAACAACAGTAGATGTGCAATAAGAAAATCTGACTAAATACATGTGGAGCTATTCACATATCTACCTAAATTTCTTGAATCCACAAAAAATTCTTCCCGTCTCATTCAGGATACATACAAGGTTAGTCTTCCTGATATTTAATAATACCAATCAACGGCAAATCAAAGGAAAAACAATCTGTTATGCTGTAATAATTTCTCATTTAATGTTCTACAAAGGATTTTTTTTTTAAAGTTCAACATATTCTATCATACAGTGCATATTAATACTGGGATCTGTGACATATGAGCCATACCTAAGGTTCCTTACCTTTTAAAGCTTCATTGATGTAATTCTGTATGTAATACACTCTGAGCTTATCATGCACCATATTTTGGTCATCATCAATTCCATTAGCCATAACATAAACTGGGACGTCGCCATACTTTGATTTAACCCACTTGAGTAGTTTACGCAGCCCCCACGGCACTACTGCAGCTCTGCTGGGAGAGTGCAGCCATGTGATGTCATTGATCATCTGAACTTCAAGATAGTGGTCATACTTCAGTGCATCTTCTTTCTCCCAGCCCACGAGGGTGGTAGTGTAGTGGCTCAAGGCAAAAAAATCAAATGAGCCCCGGATTAACTTCTTTTCCCCTTCTGAGAAATAAGGCAAGTGGAAATTATACAGGTCGACGCTGTTTCTTCGGTGAAGCCATGCTCTCATCACCTGTGGGTAGTCACCATTTCCAAAGATGGGCTCTGCAAGCCAGCCAATGTCGAACTCTAAAATTCTGTCAGCCACTTGTTGGTCATTTCTGGAAAAGGGACAAGCTGGTTCTACCCAGTCAGCTTGCAGAGCTATAGATATCTTACCCTTCTGAGATCTCCTGAATTCTTTGTCATAGAGATGCCATGCTTTTGCATGGGCTCTCAACAGGTTGTGCCCCGCGGTGTATGTCAAGTTTTTCACCGGCGGTTCATTTACTGTGATCCAAAATTTGACATAGTCCCCAAGACTTGTAAAGCAGAATTTGGCATACTCAACAAAAGCCTGAACAGTTTCTGGGTTTTCCCAAGCTCCGTATTTGGCAAGGGAAACTGGAAGCTCTTGGTTCTCGGCCATAGGTTGCCATAAAGCAACAACAGGAGTTATGTTAACTCTGAGAAGTTCACTAGCAAAACACTGATAATAGTGTACAAGTGTGTGGTTGATTAGAGAAAGGTTGCCTAAAGGAAGGATTAAAGACCATTTCAGTGAAAAATGGAAGTGTGTGACATGCATTTCCTGCAGAAGAGAGATCTGAAGCCTGATAGCAGCAAAGTCAACACAGTGCCGCTTGCGCTGCGAGGTGGAAACTCCATCCACTTTAATGAGCTGCTTCGTCTGGTGAACATCCCACACATACACATTAGTGTCCACAAACTGGGCGGGCGTTGTGTCTACCTAGGTAGAATAAGAAACATACCAGATTCAAGCTGTTTGTGCTAGGTAGGTGGGAACATCATAACCATCAGTCAGACCATACAGAAAGAATATTTTAAGTCAAAACATTGCATTTTGCAACGCTCTTGCATCTCTAATACAGTAAGATCTGTGGGTCGTATGAATAAATTGATCTTCTATTTACACATGATGCCAGAAAAGTACCACATCTATATACCCTTCATCCTACCTTCCAAACAAGCTTATGCTAATGGTCACCATGTTTATACCTCCCCCAGATTGCGCCAGACAGTATGGGAAACAAGGGATTGCTCAGGCATAAGGCACTGAGCCTGTGACAGATCTCCAGAGAAGCAAATCTTCAGCAAAGACTACAGCAATTTTTAAAATGTTTTTTCTTTCAAGATGAAGAAGCTACACCAAAGGCCCTACACAGACTGTCTGTTGTAAATTACCCAGTAGCTTCTGTTTCAAGACCACTCCCTGAAGGCAGTAAAAGAAATAATGAATGCAACATCATTTCTGTGTTCAGTTCCTGACTATGATGAAAGATGAATAATGCTCTGCACTTGGTTTATAGCATGAATTCAGTTGACAAGCAAAATTTTTCCTTCTTGCTAAAGATGTCTTTTTTGTTTAACTCATACTGAACTCATTTCCAAGTTATTTCAGCAGGCTGTTGATGTCTGAATCAATTTTTTTTTCTGGACCTCCAAGTAAACCCACTCTCTCTCTCTCTCTCTCTCTATATATATATATATGTCATTCCAACAATAAATGCATTTCCTGTAAATCTTTAGGCCGTCAGATGCCAGAATTGCCTGTATGACATACTGGACACCGTAGGGGATATGCTTCTCAGGGCACCACAGAATTATCCTTTCATTTTTAAATTAATATTGCAAACACAATAAGGACTAGAACATGGAAAAGTGAGTTACTTAAAATTATGCCCAGTGTAAAATCTCTTCAGTCATACTCTAACATAACTCCTACAAGAAAGATCCAAGCTACAAGATACTGGTCCCACATGTGTTTATTTGTCCTTTTTTCCTTTTTTTTATTCCCTTGGCACATGGTTTTCCCCTGAGTTCAGGTTTCCTTGTCCTGCCCTCTGTTTGAAAAGCAGGTGTCAGCCTACAACCAGTGTTCAACTTGTAGCTGAAGCTCTGCGGACTGTATAAAGAAACTGCTGAAAATCAGTTGCTATTTTCTCCGGAGAGGTCAGTACTGTGCTTATAGAAGAAAGTAATAAAAAACAGCATGTCTGAGGGAAATTGCTTTTCTGGAGAATTGTCCCTTGTAGATTACTAAAGCATGCATTGCCGCTAATACTGTGGGAATGCTGTCAAAAGAGTTTTTCCACTGTGATGCATCTACAAATCATACTACCTGAGCCTTTCAGCACAGAATGTCTGAGCGGCCTTTTGAAATGAAAATATTCAGCTCTGAAGGTTTTGGAGATGGGAGGGATTTTTCAACTGTCTTAGGCTGACTGACTCCACAACTCTGTAGCTGTTATTGATCCCAAAGGCAGCAATTCCATTTCCAATCCCTAATCTATCTGGGAGCTAGGAGGATAATGATTGTTGAATTTTCTTGGAAATCAGTGTACCAGATAAGGAGGTCGCTGTATTTGCAAGAGAATAAAGTCAGATCTTACTTTTGGAGTGAGAAAAACCAAACAATTCCCTATCCACTAGCCTTAAGAAAGATTACGTCTTTGTGGAAAATCTAAATTAAAAATTCTGTTCTTGGATCCAGCCTCGGAGCTGAATTTAACTACACCTCTTTACTGTGGTTAGAGAAGCTCTGCAAGCCAAAACAGCATCTAAGAATTAGAGAGCCAAACTGTTAAAAGAGATTGCAACTAAGATACAACTATTACTCATGTTATAAAGTCTTACAATTTGAAAGATTCTCCCAAAGTACCAGATTTAGTTGGAATAAAGAGTGAGAACTGGATCTATGAGCTACCTAGGTGCTATCCCAGGGCACTAAAGGCCTCTGTCAGACACAGTACTACAGAAAAGAGGAATACAGGAACGTCATCTTAACCTAGCATTACTTTTTTTTTTTTTTACAAGAGCCCTCTAACAGCTGCACTGGAATGTGTATGTGCAAGATGTAGAAACATGCCATTGGAGTTTCAGGAGCTTTCAGGGAGTTTTCTAAAACATGCATTATCACAGCAGACAAATATATTACCATAAATTATGGACATGAAAAAGCAGTAATATGCCACAAATTAGGACATCTGGAACCATGCTCCAGCTGATCTAATCAACTGGAGGTTCCTTCCAACCCCTACAATTCTGTCAATCTGTGACCGACTTCTAGTAACTGTTAACCTCTACTGCCCCACTACTCTGCTCTAGTGGGACTTCACCTGTAGCACTGTGTCCAGCTCTGGAGCCCTCAACACAAGAAGGACATGGACCTGCTGGAGCGTGTCCAGAGGAGAGCCACAAAAATGATCAAAGAGCTGGAGCACCTCTCCTATGAAGACAGGCTGAGAGAGTTGGGCATGTTCAGCTTGGAGAAGAGGAGGCTCCAGGGGGACCTTACAGTGGCCTTCCAGTACCTGAAAGGTGCCTGTAAGAAAGCTGGGGAAGAACTGTTCACTAGGGCATGTAGCAGTAGGATGAAGGGTAATGGTTTTAAACTCAAAAAGGGGAGATTTAGGTTGGATATTAGGAAAAAGTTCTTCAATATGAGGGTGGTGGATCACTGGAACAGGTTGCCAAGAGAGGTGGTGGAGGCCCCATCCCTGGAGATATTCAAGGTCAGGCTTGCTGGGGCTCTGAGCCACCTGATCTAGTGAAGATGTCCCTGCTTACTGCACGGGGGTTGGGCTAGATGGCCTCTAAAGGTCTCTTCCACCCTAACACATTCTATGATTCTATGATGATAACATTACATGCCCAGGAAAGATAAGCATCAGATCCCTTGCAATTTCTGTATGTTTTTCAAAAATGTTATTTATTGTATCTCAATCTGAGTGGATATCCTTGGTCACACACAGAAGTCTAGCGAAGACTGAAAGGCACAGTGTTTGGCACAATAGCCTTGTACCCTTCTCCTTGCAGTACCGTGGTAAAACATATTGGCAAAGACACTCTACCCAGCAAATTTATCAATATGAACCTGTGCACTGATTTGTCAGCTTTATCGTCCAACTCACCTGAATGTAGTTGTCAACAATTCCCCAAGCAAAGCCACAGGGGAAGGTCCCTTCTATGGGCTGGTTTTCAGGCAATGGTGGGAAACCGTTTTTTTCTATCAGCTTTTGATAGAACAGGACAGAAGATTTGGGCATCAGCTTCTTGTTGTGGCTTTGAAAATCAACATAAAACAATCCACGTCGAATGCTGTATCCCCTGTGCCATTCAAAGCCATCCAGGAGGGACCAGACTGTGTAGCCAAACACATTAACTCTGTCATACCGGATGGCTGAGGAAAGAAGAAAGCCAGCCTTATCACAGTGCTCGTTTTTCTTCTGCAAATTACACCGTAGCAACAATATTTGTGGCATTCATGTGTAAGAACAATACAATAGGTCAGATAAGTATCTCAGGGCGTCTCTCAAAGCCTGTTCAGGGAAGATATTCCAACTGCAGTTGGAGAGATGCCAGGGCATGGGTGCACTGTGCAAAGCAGTAGAGGTACCTGGCTTGGCTTTAAACAAGCCGGATTTTGAAAGTGAAGCAGGGCAGCAGTGTTTTGAGCAGTGCTGCTGATGAGGTGTGCCAAACCTCGGCCTCAGAGCACAGCACACTACCTCTGAACTGTTTGCAGCGACAAAGCTGCACTGCACCCTGCTGAGCACCCACTGCAGCTCGCTCTGGGGTAGCTTAAGTGCCATTAATGCAGCACTACACTGCATGATGATCCTTCCCCTCCACTACAAATACATATTGAGAAAACCCTGACAACACTTTCGGTGTGCTGATGATTTTTTACCACCAAGGATTTTAAGTAGAACCGATAACACAGGTAGACTCTCTTTATTTGAAATTTTCCTTTACATCTTTTATGGCATAGCATTTTCCAGCTTAAATATTCAGGAGTTCTAAAAAGATGTTTATGTTCTGGGTCAGTTCTTTTACCTTAAATAATCACCACACACTTTGTAGGTTAAGATCAAGGTCTACTGGCATCCGTTAATACTGCCAGCTTTACAGTTTTATTTTGAGATTTCAAATAATGCTCACTTTTAGTTATAATAAACACTGAGATTCATCAAAATGTTCCTGGGCAAGGCTCGGCTTCAGGAAAGCACAAAGGAGTGTGCTTACTTTAATTACATAATTAGACCCACCCTAATTCAGCAGTGCATTTAAGCACGTTCTTAACTGTTCTTTTTGAACTTAAGGTTGGCTCTGTAGCCAGCTCAGTTTATCTTTATTACTCACCACCTTCTTGTCAACCCAAACCGGGTACTGACTGAACATAATATTCCAGCCTAGTCACACTGAAAGCATTATTTCAGGCAACCAGAATATCAAGATCCTCATTTCCTGGTTTTATTAATCCACCTCATTGCAATCATTTATGAAGGACCACATGGATTCTCAATTGTAACCCTGTTTGGATCAATTAAATGAACTGCAGTTAAATAAGCAATGAATTTGGCACAGTCTCTATCAGAGGTCATGAGAAAATGTCTAAGGAAATGGAATATTTCTCCTCCTAAAGGCATCATTCTTTTGTGTTTGGCAAATGCCAGTATTTTTCTAACCTCTGCATGCATCCATGATGACATCTGCCATACCAGCAGAGTAAAAGCCAACACAGGTCCACTTTGTGAACTGGTGTCAGTGAGAATTTCTCTTTGAACAACATCTCTCATCCCTTCTGTAAGTCATCACACAACACTCCCACACTTCCTGAGCACCTCATAAAAATTCTCCTTAAGTCCTTCTTTAAAAATGCATTCACTTTTAAGTGTCACCCATGAAAGAAGCAACTTGACAAATTTTTGGAAGTTCCAAAACGTTTGTAAGTGTCAAACATAGCGTGCCAGGGTAACTGCATGTTACTGTAAAAACAGTTACAGTATAACTGTTTATAGTCTTTTTCTTTTTCCTTTGCTCATCTCCACTCTTTCTTATGTCTGTTGGTGGGCAAGCCAGGCTGACTGAAATCTAAACTGTCCTTGCTTCTGAAACTGAGTGGATTTGTCCGTGCTACCTCCCGGCAGTATCTCCTGACCTGAGGAATCCCCCACAGCATGCCCAGAAGTGTGCTACTGTGCAGGCCAGAAGTCTGCCAGAACTGGGTTAAAAATTAAACAGCGCTTCAGTTCACGCTCTGTTTAACTCAGCAGTGTAGAAATAGTCCAAGGAAACATGGCAGAACCATAAGTATCAAATACAGATCCTTAAACTCTTCTGCTGAGCTGCTGTCCAGCCCCAGTGTGTGAAGGTGAGGAGCACAAAGCCCACAGCCCCTACTTCCATGTGGAAGGTGCCCAAGGATCTACGCTTTGCCTCCGGACATACCTAAGAATAGCATGGTCTTGACCTGCTTGGTTCCTGACTTCCTTAAGACTTTCGAATTCCGACCTGTTAACTCCCCAGATAATGACCTAACCCCTCATTTACTCAACGTGGCACAGGAGCTTGCATGCCCTCCTGATCAACATGCTCCACTTTACAAGGGATAATCAATTTATTTGTTGCACCAGAGGCAGAGCAGGGGAGTGAACAAGGCCCTAGAGTAAGTGTTTAGATACCCGCCCATGTGAGAAAACATCTCCAACCCATTAACGAGTCTAATTAATGTTTAACTAATTTATACTGCAGCTCTATTTACTCTAGTCAACTCTAGTAAATGGTGTTTGGGGAAAAAAAAAGATCAATAATAGTAAACAATAAAAAGATTTAGGGATGTGAACCCACACAAAGAAACTTTCCTGGAGAGAAAAAAATAAACAAAAAGATATCTACAGAGCTTGTCTACAGAGTGCAGTGTCATGATGGGCATCTACATTAGCACTTCAACTTAAATCAGGAGCACACTTTTGAGCAAATCTCCCTCCTCGTGACACTTCAGTTCACATTACTGAGTGGGTTCAAGATGCATAACCTGGGTTCCTTTGGAATGAAATTAATTCAGAAATGGGCTTCAGGGGTGTACACAGTGTGGACACCAGGCCTTCAACGCCAACTCTTTTTACTCTACGGGCTTGCTCTCACAGGGCTGCACTTAATTGCTAACATGGATGTAGAAATAAACAGGTTTTTCTCTAAACCAATGCACATGCACCATCAGGAAAAGATCCAGGCCTGATTTATGAGGCAGCAAAACCCACATTTATGTGGCCCTGGGTCTTCATTAATTGTCCTTGCGTCCCAGTGCTATAGCTTCAATGCCATTTTACTACCTTGTGACTGCTGGACTGAATCTGGTGGTGACTAGATCACGAATCGTTACATTACAGAGCCCTGCTGCACTGGATAGACATGTCCTAAGCCTGCTGAATGAGACATGTGTCTTCCTCTTTGGTCTTTAATGTTGCCCAACAAGACTGCTCACATCCAATATGATGATGCCTTTTGTGGATCTTTCTCAACTAAATTCCCCTAGGTGTTGCACAGAGAACTCTGGTATTTACACTGGATTTTGCAGAATCTAATGGGCAGAAGAGTTGGGTATGGTAATTTTCATTATAATGATGCCAAAGTCCCTTCTGCAGATACAGTCTGTCCCTACTTGTTTCTTTTTCTGAAAAAAATTAGCCACGTGCTTGTATTCTTAACTTAATATTACAAGACTGCTGTTTGTTGTTGCTGTTATTATTTACTGAGTGGCACATTAAAAGGAAAGAAACTCTGTAAATTAAGATTTTTTCCAGCCAGCTGTGATTAATAGGCAGATCCCTGGATACATGTCCAGCAAATTACAAGCTAAGCAGAAATACAGGTAGCAGGAATATGACCCCTTATAGTTCATCATCAGACTTTATGCAAACTAGAGATACTGTACTGGAAGTGGTTAGTAACTGTTTTACATTTCATTCTTCCCATTTTGGATGCACTGGGACTCCTCTGCATTTTCATGAGTGCTGAGAACAGAATTCAAGCCATTTTTGTTCATCCCTGTATGAAAATTGCAGTGTAACACAATGGCTATCTCATCTGATCTGACAGCTACAGTAATACTGTTTTTAAAACCAGAACAGTAAATTGTAGACAGGTATATCAATTGCTGAATTTTAAATTAGGAAATTAGCAGACAATGAATGTGGAAATGGGAATCCTGACAACTTACTGGTGACTACTAGGATTGAAAAAAATCTGTTCTGTCACAAGGAAGTGGGGAAATAGGAAAAAAACCTCTTATACAAGGCAGTCTATTTCTCTTACTGTTTGGAAAAAAATAATAGGTTAACAATATAAACAGTTTAGATTATATAGCCTCAAACATTCAGTTCTCCTTAACCTGTTGTAAATTCATATTAATGTGATTGATGTCCAGAGCTGCACCAAGCTAAAATTTGTGCAAGGGCAACACTGAGAAGCAGAATGAAAAGGTTGAAAGTTTTCATTTACAATTTATTCTTTCAGCCTTATGCTTTCTTCAGAGGAACTCTTATTGCATAGTATTTACCATCCCACATATATATTCTCACATCTTGTACATACACATTCATACATCTAAGAAGTGGAATATAACCATTAATAAATAACACGGTAAATTTCCCTAGGTCCATTGAGAGCGTAGTGCACGCACATTGCACTTCCTCCCACCAAAGACAGTAGAACTTCTACTGATTTCAAAGGATCATCAAGCTCACCAAACGCCATCTGCAGACACTAAGGGTCTTCAGGAGCTAAAAAGAACAAACCCAGGAAAGGGATTTGAAGCCTGATTTCACAAGTGCCAAGATGAATGTTACAGACTAAAATTAGGTTTCAGCCTAGTTCTTTAACGTGTCTCTCTAGACGCTTTTGCATTATGATTTTGTCAAGCACATGTTAATATAACCTCAGTCCTACCTTTTAAAGTTTCCATAATGAACTTTTTGAGATAGTAAATGTACTTGGCATCATCTCTCTTGGTGCTACCAGAAACAAACCAGCTGTTCTCCACAATGAATATTTGGGGGTTGTTATATTCACTGCTTATCCAGTAAAGAAGCTGCCTCAGGCTTACTGATTCCAACTGCTGGAATTTCATGTGGGAGTCCAAGAGCTGGAAACTCAAAGTAGCTCCAAAAGAAAGAGCAAAAAAGTCTGCTGTTCCCTTGATATACTTCTTCTCAACTTCACTGAATTCGGGCAACAGAGATGAGAGGTTCCTCCTCATGCTCTCTGGATAGTCACCATCAATAAATATGGGCTTAGCAAACCAGCCAAGCACAAATTCAAGGGATTTTTGACATTCTTTTATGTTTTTTTCAGACATATGTTGAGGTTTTATCCAGTGGGAGCTAAGGGCAATGGACACTTTTCCTCTTTGAGTTGGACGAAAATGATCGTTGTAGAGATGCCAGGCTTTGGCGTGGGCCTGTTGAAAAGAAAGACTGTAATTAATGCACCTGAAATGCCATTTTAAGTTACATAATTAGTTTCAAGTACTGAGGTTCAGTGTCACATAGTAACCACATAAACATGCAATTGAGGGCTCAGCCTTATTCATTCATCAGAAGTTTACAACTCCTTCTTTAGGACCACATTAATACCACGTATCAAGCAGAAAATGCTTGTTGGCCGGGAAAAAGAGTTTTCCATGAGATATTATTCCAGACACTGAACACACTCTTCGTGATTAACTAGTCACCTTTATAAACTTCTGTTATTGAGTTCAGACTCAGTAATTTCACTATTAAAAAAAAACAACAAACCCACACCCACATTTCCCTAAACATGTTTCAGTGTTTTCATTATAGAAATATCACTTTACCTGTAGATTCACAGACACGTAAAGAAGGAAGGGTTATTCTTAAGAACTGCCTGGGTCTCTCAAACAATACAAGACAAAGAAACACCCTTGAACTTATCCCTGCCTGAACCCGAACACACAGTATAGGAAAAGCTAGCAATCTGGATTTGGAAAAGTCTGGTGACAAACAGTATACCACCACTCCTGAAATATTATTTCAATAATTCAACTTAATTTGTTTTATTAAAATTTGCTATTTATCTCTACCATGACATTTCAGCCACTCGTCTTGGCATAATTTTATCTGTTACTGTGGGGCGATCTTTCCTACCAAATGTTTTTTTCCCATGATCTCACAGAGTCAGTTGAAACAGTTTCTTGATGTTCCCTTTGAAAGCTAAGTGGATTAAGTTCCTGGAGCCTCCTCGCATTATCTTCAGGCATAGCTTCAAGCCCTCTAACCATTCTCACTGCTCTCCTCTGATTCTCTTCCAATTTGTCATCATCTGTCTTAAACTGCAGAAGCAGAACTGGACATAATACGCCAGTGGTAGTCTTGCCAGCAGCAAAACAAGAGACAATTTAATACACTATTTCTGTTTATGTGGCCATAGCATTACACTGTGAGCATATGCTCACCTAAAACACCACAACTCCAAAGACTTTCACCATTTATAACATATTTTTTCTTTGCACCTACCTTATTAAATAATTTTGACTGCTCTATGAATCAACATCCTATTTTTTGTCACCTACAAATTAGTAGAAATTGAAATGCTTTTTTCAAGGTCAGTGATAAAAAATATGATATCTATTCATTTGAATAAAGCCTACTCAATAACTATTCCCAGTTTGCATTTGCATTTTGAGACTTCTCAGTTAATATTTGTTCGTATGTGTTGTGATGACATGAACCTCCACTCTCACCATACAAATTCACAGGTGTGGTGAATATATTTGACTGACTGTTATTCAAAATGTCACAGGCATTTTTAGCCCCCTCTGGAATATAAACTGTATAGAAAGCCTTACAATTCCCCTCCATGAAGTTGGTATGCTGGTAAATTTTATCATTAATGTATTGATAGCTGCTGTTCACCACTTCCTTTTCATACACTCGTACCATTCAAGCTTTGAACTGCAATGATTTCCAGCTGCCAGTGTTACTAGGAGCATTAAACAATTAAGATTATTAATCATTTTTGACACAGACACTGTTAATTACCCAGGAAAAATAATGAATTCTCTCATTCTACTGTTCTTGCAGAATTTTAATTCTCACTGCTGGGAGAAAAACAATGAAAGTGAAGGACAACTAAAGGTAAGATCAATAATCAAAGCTCATTTCAGTTGCCCACATACAGAAACCGGCTGCCTTTGAGTCCTCATGGGGTATATAAAACATCTGTGCAGATGTGAGACTAGTTCTAGAGGAGACTGAACCCATCCCCTCTTAAAGTGGTCACCAAAACCCAAAGAGAACAATCTTGGAAACTCTGTTTCACAGCACACACATACGTACATGTATCTCAACCAAGCTCTCAGTTCCAACTTCAACACACATGCCCTCATTTATCATACATCAATAGCTCAATGAAATGTGATGCAGTCCTACCATCTGTCTATATTAATACAATGGATGTTGGTGAGAAACTAAATATAGTTACTACTTCAAAGTCTCACATCAAAAATGAGAGCTGGCCTAAGCACAGACAATTTACTTCACACTGAAGCTCCATTATGCCGAAGAAAGAACAAAAAGGCATTATGCCCCATGACCAAAGTGCTACAAGCCCAACACTTTATGATTTTAAACATACCATTGGGAAAAAATTCGCCACCACTTGCAACTCAAATTTGCACACCCACATTTTCCCTCATAAAAGTGTTGTCTTCTGTTGGACCTGACTCATCCTCAGATGTACTGTCTCAAATGTTACCACCATGCGTTCTCAAACACAGCTTTTCATTTCTGCACTTGCAAGTATGCCACCCACCCACAGCACACTTGGAGGACTATGAAGGACTTGCCCCATAATGCTTGGTCCTACTCCTATCAGTGGAGAGAGATCTTCTGCCATTTTAGTATCCCCGCTTCTACCACGAAGCAAGAAGGAAGGGAATCCTATGGGTTAGCCCTTCCACATACAAGGAGGTCCTGTTTACTCCCTCGTTGCAATGAAAAAATATGAAGTGTAACAACAAGGGATTATCCTTCTCAGCTGCGCTTTCTAAGTGGGTCATTTAGTCTGCCTCTACAGAATTGAGAAGACTGGTGTCGAAGATATGCAGGGTGAGTCACTCTTTGGGAGTCCATCTCTCTCCACTGGTGACAAAGCCTGTTACTTAGTTTTGACGAGACATGTTCTAGAGATAGATGAAAGCAGGTGAGAAGACATTTAAGCCCACTTAAATGTCTGCCCCCCGAGTGCACATGAAGTGGAATTAAGCTATTTCCATTTAAAAAAAACCCCAAAAAACTGCTAAACATAGAAAATAGTGCATCAAAGTCCCTAGGCTCTGTGGACATAGATTAATGAAATAGTTCAAAAATGCAGAGAAATAGAGCTGGAAGAAGCCATTGACAGAGCAGTGTCTCTATGGAAATCTGGGACAGAATTAATTTGCCTAACATTAGGTATCTAATGCAGTTTTAGAGATTTCAGACTATTCCAGACTCTAGTTGCAGTTTCAAAAATACTAGAAAGTCTCCCATAAATCCTAAATTACATCTCTCATCCCCACAGAGGCACCTGGGATACTGTAGGATGTGTCAAATGATAATTTGCACCTATACCTATCTTTAGGCAGATGAATCCCACTCCTAAGGTGGGACTCATTTTACACTGAAGTCATCTTGTATTTTGATGTCCACATGTGCCACATGCCCAAGCTCCCACTACAGGCAAAAGGAGATCTCAGGCTTCACTCAGCTGTCTGAAAACAGGCATTTAGTTGTCACTCCAGAATGATACAGGCCTATGTGACATCTGCTGCTTCCATGCAGATGTCCAAATAGTTTGGGAAGCTTCACAGGGCACTACTTACACTGAGCTAACAGGATCTCACCCCAAGTCAATGTACGTAACACACAGAGTCCAACAGGTGATTCCCCAGTACAGTACAGCAGCCATATCATGGCACTCACCAGGACTACTACCTAGGTCCCAAGAACAGCATGGATTACTGGTAGGCTTTAATGAAGGTGACCAGACCTTTTAGAGATACCTTACCTGAAGGAACCTGGCAGACATGATTAAGGACCCAGTGAGAGATCTTGCTCTTCTGGAGAAGCAGCTGGAGGCCAGGCAGAATATTGTGGCATAGCTCAAGTGTCACTATACACATCTGCTGGGAAAACTGAAATCTCCTACATGTCTGTTAACTGCAGTCAGGGTTTAGCCTCACAGATCATGTACAGAGAAAAGCAGTAGGAACCAACCCACCACCACTGCTTTTCTATTTATCTGAAAACTTACTTCCTGATCTCAGAAATTTGCTTCCTTGTACCTATTATTAGTTCACAGCCTTTTACTGACAGACAGGATGGTGACTCCATGTCCCTGGTTTTGCAAGGTGACAAGAGATCTTATTTTGCTCCTTGTTAGCTTGGAGAGATGCGCAGTCCTGACAGGTCACTTGGCTTGACCAGAGAACCTTACTAAAAAAGGCTGGTTACAAACTGGCTGTAGGCAGTTGTTTAGTCACCCATGTGAGATGAGCAGAACTAAACTGCTAACACCAGTTTCCACACTGCTTAATTTTGGCAGTCTTGTCATTGTTTCTTGTTTTCACATAGTAGTACCAAACACGTGACAATTTTGGAGGGATACTACCCTACATTCTTGAACCTGCTGAGACTAAGCTGAGCTGAGCTTAACTGAACTGCAAATTAGGATGGGGGCTCTCTGTGCTCACTACTATTTGTGGTGGTGGTTAACCTTCACTGGTCGCCAGGTACCCACCAAGCTGCTCTATCACTCCCCTCCTCAGCAAGACAGAGAGGGGAGAAAATTAAGACGAAAAAAAGTTTGTGGGTCAATATAAAAGCAGTTTAATAAAGCAAAAGCAAATAAGACCGAAAGATTTATTCTCTACTTCCCATCAGCAGGAGATGTTCAGCCACTTCCCAGGAAGCAGGGCTTCAGCACACACAGCAGTTACTCCAGAAGACAAAGATTGTAAATAAAGCAAGCCCCCACCCTGCCTTCTTTCTCTTAGCTTTCATTTCTGAGCAGCCATAATATGGTATAGAATATCCCTTTGGTCAGTTGGGGTCAGCTGTCCTGGCTGTGTGCCCTCCCAAGGCCCTGCCCACCCCCCGTGTACTGGAGGCAAGGGGAATGTGTGCTGGTGGCAAGGAGAGACAGTCTTGGTGCTCAGCAGTAATCACAACACTGATGTGGTATCAACACTTTCTAGCCACCAATACACAGCACAGCACCATGAGAGCTGCCATGGGAAAATTAACTCCACCTCAGCCAGACCCAATACACCATTCTTTGGCAACATACTGTCAAGAAAGCTTTTAAGCAGCATTTACCTTACCCTTAAAATGCTTACATCACAGAAAATAATCACCATGAAAGTGAAAGAGAACTACAAGGTGTAGCTTGTCCTTAGCTAAGCCCATTTGTGTGTTTGTACTTTACTCGTGGTTAAGGCTCTGGCAGAGTTTCATTTTCAAGCTGATAGATTCTTCTCCCCCTGACTTTCCCACCCAATATACCCACTTGGAGAGACCACACTCTATCTATAGTCAAGTTGTGAAGCTGGTATTGATCACGTTAGATCAGCTTTAGAGAGACCCCTGTGTGAGCCAGTCAATAATGCCAGAATCCAGTCTTGATGAAGCATCAAACATATTTCCAAGGCAGTAACACCCCCTGCAATGCCATAGTGTGAGCTAATCCTACAAAATCCAAACTCCTGCAGTTATAGCAGGAATCATTCAACACAGGCAAACAGGCCTCATGATCTGGCATAGTCATGTCCTACTCTATTGCAGGCCAGAACTACATAGTGCAAGAATCATTAGGTGAAGTCAACTTAGTAATACACAGACTTTTTTTTGTCTGACTACTCTAAATTCCTACCCAAGCTCATTAAGACCTTACTGACAGGTATCATTCTGCAAGTTCTTAGTACTTACATCTACTTACTTAGATCTTAATACTTAGATCTCTGATGCATAACATTCACAACAGCAAATCAAGGATGATAATTGAGAACATTATGATTCCGCAATTTGTGTTCATCCCTCTAGAAAAAGTCGTCTCAATTTTAAGTTGTGTGTCTTCTAAACCAATAATACTACTATTCATTTCACAAATAAACTGCACAAATAACCTGCTCTCCCCACTCAGATGAACTATCCTGCATTAACTCTCTATTTGCACATTAATGGAACTGAACAGGAAAACATTACTGAAACTGATTTAGCAACACACAGAAAAGAGTTAATTGGAAAGGATGTGCAAAGGCTTTTTGATTAGTAGAAACTGGGCTGATGTACCTCTGACAAAAATGTCATTATTCAGCCCTACATGAAAAGCTCTTATGAAATGGATATAATTATTGGAACTACATGGGAAAGTCTAGTCATCAGATTGTGCCTTGTACCAAGAAGGGGAAAAATACCATGTGTTTTTTATCTCCATATCATCAAAAGCAAGTGGTTTAATCAAAAGCTATGACAAAGGATGTCACATTTCCTGCAATTTTTCACCCTTAGATCCATAGTCAAGTAGGTTTTACCCACACAGACTCTGGGCAACTGTTCTCTTTCACAAGCAAAGTATATTCTTAACACTGACTAACAGATACAGCTATTTAGAAATTGGTTAAGGTTCTTCCCATATTTCAAAACAGGCAAGATAGTATCTTAAATGGTAAGATAATATCTTAATGTATAAAGTATGGGACTTTGTTATAGGTAATACATTAGTCATGTAATAACTTATTTTTTCCTCTGCAATTATCATAAAATCATACAATCATAGAATGGTTAGGGTTGGGGTTGAAAGAGACCTTAAAGACTACCAAGTTCCAACCCTCCTGACATGGGCAGGGATACCTGTCACTAGACGAGGCTGCTCAAAGCCCCATCCAACCTGGCCTCGAACATTTCCAGGGAGGGGGCAGCCACCACTTCCCTAGGCAACCTGTTCCAGTGTCTCTCCACGTTCATAGTGAATTACTTCTTAATATCTAATCTAAATCTACAATATTCCAATTTAAAACCATTCCCCCTTGTCCTATCACTCCATGCCCTTATAAAAAGTCCCTTCCCAGCTTCCCTGTAGGCCCCTTCAGATACTGGAAGGCTGCTATAAGGTCTCCCCTGAGCCTGAACAACCCCAACTCTCTCAGCCTGTCTTCATAGGAGAGGTGCTCCAGCCCTCCAATCACCTTTGTGGGCCTCCTCTGGATCTGTTCAATCCACCATCACCCCCAAGTCCTTCTCTGCAGGACTGCTCTCTAGCACATCATCTCCCAGTCTGTGATGATGATGACCTGACCCAAGTACAGGGCCCTGCACTTGTCCTTGTTGAACCTCATGAGGTTCACATGAGCCCACTTCTCCAGCATGTCCAGGTCCCTCTGGATGACATCCTGTCCTCTCGGAGTGTCAATTCCTTCCTGAATACGTATTTTTTAGTTTTCTTTTTAAGTCTGTTAGCAAACATTGCCAGAGATTATCAATTCCATAAATTTGACCAGATTAAACAACCGGGGACCAGAATTACGTTTCTAAATGGTCCACAGAAGGCCAAGCAAACATTTTTCAGTCTATAACCACCTAATGTAAAGTTTGCTGCAATTACAGTTTTAAGTATTGATCACACACCTGAACTACACTGTTTTGTTCCAATTCCTTTCTTGGCAGAATTTGGTCATGAATATGAACAAACTTATGCCTTACACATAAAGCAGGGAGCAATAGTACATGTATTTTAAGAACCAGGAACAGAGATATTATGACATGGTGTAGAATAAAAATTAAGCCTGGTACCTTAAGTTTTAGTGCACTGTAATAACTCCAGAACGATGCCTCTGCTTGGTATGATGCTCACTTCTACAGAGAAGAACATCAAAGACGGCATTAACTAATCACACAGAATTACAAGGTTGGAAAAGACCTTTAAGATCATGGAGTTCAACCATTCCAGTCCTATGCTAAACCATATCCCTAAGTACTCTAATTGTCTGAAGGCACAGCAACTAGCTTAAAAAACCCCAACACTTCTCTCTATCACAGGCAAAACAGGAGCTTTGCTAGCATGAGAATAAAAAGAAGTAACCTGAAAGCATGAAGCTAACCCACAGGCATCAAGATGAATTGCAGGTACTCCAAAAATATTAGCAGAAAAAAAAACCACCACCAAAAAAAACCCCTAAAGATAAGGAAGCAGATAAGAGTTATTTTAACACTTTGATTTTGAATTTTATAGCAGTTGAAAGTCTGGGAAGGCTTGTACTTTCACACACTGTATGTGTAAGCATAAGTGAACATTATCACAGATAGATACGCAGCGGAGAAACACAAAGTGACCGTAATGTGACAGAAAGAAACCAAACACCCCCTTGATCTCGCTGTGTCAGGAAACCTCTCCTTTGAAGTACAGAAAGCCTTAGATGCTGTGCCACAAGCCCCGAGTTAAGCCTCTCAGACTCACCCTACCTCTCAGGCAGATGGCCTGTGGCATGGCAGCCAGGGGAAAGGCAGCCGGATTGCGATTCACGCTGCAAATCCCACTGTTGCCATCAGAGGTTGTGCAAACACCTTCAGAGGGGGAATCATCTCACCTACTTTTTGTCATCACCTGCACCTGAGCAATTTCCATGCACGGCAGAAGAGAAAGGTTCTAAGCCACAATTAATTCAAGCCATTTTTAATGTCCACACCCGAGTGAGATGAAAAGTGCCTGTTCCCCTCCACTCACCAGGCAGGCAGGCTGGCACGACCACTGGAGTTGATATCCTATCCAAATAAACTAAAGGACCAAGTAGGCTGGGAAAGCTGTTTGAAGTCTCCTGAGACGTAACAGTCTCTGGAAATATAAAGGTCATCTGGAAAAGAATTAAGCAGCATTTGACTTTGAGGAGCAATGGGAGACGAGGTAAAAATAGCTTTATTTCTGACAAGTGCTTCTGATACACTTGATGTGTTTAATCATTTTCCGTTACCTCTGACAGAAAAGATTAATTACAGAACTGCACAAAAATAGTTCAAGGAATGTTGTGACCCATGTGAATATTAAAGATATGAGAGATTCTTAAACAGAGTACAAAAAGAAGATAAAAGCACAGAGCAGTTTGAGTGATTTAAAGCTGAGCAAGAGTCTTGCAGTACTGAAGGGAGCTAAAATAGTCCCTGATGAAAGACTTGACTGATTGGAATCTGGGACACAATGCTCAGGCAGTTTTTTACAGAAAGATCAAGATATAATTGTTTGTTTCAAAATTGTTTTGGGCATGCTGGAGCTACATAAACAAAGAAAAGCTCCAGAACTGAGACTGACCTGCAAAGCCATCTGCCAGAGCATGAACTATCTGCAGGACAGGTCAGGCTTCAATTGTGCTGACGTACTCAAGCACACAAAATAACCTCAAAAAAGGTACAAGGGAAAAAGACACAAAGAACTTGGTTGTAATCCACAAAAGCGAGTGCACAAAACTGCACAGGCTGTAGTACACAGCACACACCAAGACAAGAACAACACTTTGCAAGAGTTGATGATCATCAGACAAATGTGCTGGAGGAGGAGGAGGAGAAAAGCACCATGACTTTGGAGGAACCCTTACTGGGAACAGTGGTAAAGGTTGTGGCAACTGAATGCATAATTAACCCAAAAAGCAAAAGGAAAATTAATGAATTTTAAGTCACACTCTGGCTGGAGAGAAGTAACTCTTATAAACCGAGATAAAACTGTTGTATCAAATATATGTCAAGAATATATAAAACTGATAAAATAATACCCAGTCTGAGCACTGAGATTCAATGGATGCTAAAAACTGGAAGAGACACTATTTTTAATAGTACTGGCGCGGAGAAGGCATCCATTATGGCTCCAAACCTTTGGTCTCATCAAGGTTTGTACAAACTGGATACAGAAGGTGTTGTGCTTTCACCCAGCCAGTAACTAAGCACCAGGCAGCTGCTTGCTCACCGCTTTGCCTCCAGTGGGATGGGGAGGAGAATGGAAAAAATAACAGACTTGTGGGCTGAGATAAAAAAAGTTTAATAGGATGACAAAGGAAGATAATGCTGATATAAATATAAAAAAAAATAATGTGCACATCCAATTGTTCACCACATGCAGTAGGGGAAATAAAACAATCCAACATCCAGTCTGTTTCCAAGCAGCGATCCCACCTCCCAGCTAGCTTCCCCAGTTCTACCTGGAGCATGACATTATGTTTAGGGAACATCCCTTTGGCCAGTCTGGGTCAGCTCTCCTGGCTGTGCTTCTTGTGTATCCTGCAGGGTGGGGGAAGCTGAAAAGTCCTTGACTTCACGAAGACACAATAACCACCTAGCAGCAACTAAACACATCAGTGTGTCATCAATATTATTCTCACACTAAATCCAAATTACAGCACTGTACCAGCTACTAGAAAGAAAATTATCTCAGCCGAAGTCAGGACAGAAGGACACAAAACAAATGTAGAAGGAGCTGAGAAGCCTGCAGAAGATTCCAAACTACAGAAAACAGCCTCAAAAGCCCTTGAACATGATCACAGCTCTCCCCTGCCCTAACGTAGAAGTCAAAAGAGAAGATAAACATGTTCTCTCAAGTCACAGAGTGAGGATGACAACTGCAGTAACATATACCCTCTTAATTACATCAGTTAAAAAAAAATAAACTATTTTTGGCTATATACAGAATCAAAAGAACTAAACAAATATAAAAAACTTCTAATAACTTTATGGGAAAAGGGGTGTGTAATGTCAAACGTTTTTCTGTTTGATGCATCACCTGGTTTTCTGGTGGACACGCATAAGGAAGTGAAACACCTATCTGGTCATACCCACACCCTCAATACACCTCTTTGAAATGTTTGTTCTATACACTGCTGAACTACGCTTCCTACCCCATGTGTTACATAGGGAGAAATAATGTATTTCTGGTGGTTTGGTGGGTACACAGACATGACAGTAGTCTGACATCAGGGAAAATCTGTGGAAGCACATGAAGAGAATTGCTTTGGGAAGTGTCAGAACAGCTGGCACAAGTTAAACAAACAAATAGGCCAATACACAGAATTAAAATAATGTGTTAGGAAGAAAAATTTTCTTAACAAGAGGTAAAATTAAACAGAAATAAAACAAAGCCCATCATCACTATGGGTGCCAGTCGGACAGAGAAGTGACAAAAAATGCTGGGCCTAATCGAACTAGCTAAAACAACAACACAGCTTGGGAAGATGTCAAAGGCAATCTATAATTTTGTGTGGAAATGACAGATTGAAGTGCCCATGTTACTCAATACCCTATCCCTGCATTTAAAGCACTCAGAGTAGAAATCCTGTCCTCTGGTGTTAATGATTAACACAGAATCATCCTGGTGTCCTGGCTTTACCCCACCCGGCAACTGAGCACCACAGAGCCACTTGCTCATTGCTCACTGCCCACCCAGCAGGCTGGGGGGAGGAAAGAACTGGAAGGGTAAAAGTGGGAAAACGCATGAGTTGAGATACGAACAGCTTAAGAATTTAAATAAAATATAACAATAAATTATTATTAATAATATAATTATTATTAAAACAGATATATAAAACCCAAGAAAACCAAATGATGCAAATGAAAAACAATTGCTCACTACCAGCAGACCAATATCCAGCCAGTTCTCAAACAGCAGTTCCCTGGCCAACTTTCTCCTAGTTCATAGGATGAGCTTGACATCATATAGTATGGAAGATCCCTTTGATCAGTTGGGGGCAGCTGTCCCAGCTGTGTCCCCTCCCAACAACTTGTGCCCACCCAGCCCACTCACTGGTGGGGTGGGAAGCAGAAAAGGCCTTGGCTCTGTGCAAGCACTGGCCAACAATAACAGAAATATCCCTGTTACCAGCTCTGTTTCCAGCATGCATCCAAAGAACAGCCCCATACCTGTTGCTATGAAGAAAATCAACTCCATCCTAGCCAAAAACAGCACACCTGGGCACACCAGTAGATTCAAAATAAACTGACTCAGCTGAACTATGTAGCTGCTCTGGGACATGTAGTGGAAAATTTTGTATGCAACTTTATGCTGAGCGGTTCCCAGGAGAGAGACATCAAGAAGCCCCTGCCATGCCATTATTACAAGCACATCAGCTGATACTGGATTGGGCAAACCAATGTTTGTCAAGTTAGAACAGCAGACAGAAATTATTCCCCCGTAACATTAAAGTGCTGCCCTAAAACCCCCAGTGCTTCTTAAACCATCTAGAGATGAATGGGTAGTCTTTTCCCCAACTGCGGTCCCACAAGAAATTAGACTGCAGGAATACTCATGCCAAAGTGTTTATGAGTCCTGACCATCAGCCACAGAAGCAGTGAAAATATCCCCAAACTACACAGAAAAGCTTATTGGAGCAAGAAATAATTGCACAAATTCAGACATTTCTGATGCTCCAATCTGACCTATCGTAAAAGTAGACAGCAGGATTTACTTGCTAATGGTTGATTTTTGAGCACTAAATGCTATTACACCATATTACACACCTGTTATGGCAAAAACTATGGAGTTTGGCATAACAGATTTAGCATGTGCTGTCCTTGTGATATTGTTATCAAAGCAAGACTGGGAAGTATTTCCCCACACACTTATGGGGCATCAGTACTGCTTAGATGCACTCACCACCCAAGGATGTCACAGCTTTTTGCAATACTCCTGTCATCCAAACAAGGGAAAAAATATTAGCCGCTGGTGATATATTAACCCTCAGCCAGACTCAAACAGAGCTGAAAGAACTAATTAAACAAGCGTAAGTTGGAACTTGAGGACCACAATTGTAGGTAAATTGTTGAACAGGTCAAGTGGTATAGGAAAGAGTAACACATTTAGGAGTGGACTAATCACCTTATCAACAGTGAGAAAAATTAAGAGGAAGCTCTGTGCTCTACAAGTCTGTATGAGCTCATATCTCTTGGAAGTTTGTTTGTTTTTCCCCAGGATTTAATAGCGCCATTTACAGGTATGATTGAGTCTTTAGCCAATTCGTTACAGAAGGTGCAGTAATGGGAGTGGAGACCAGGTCAAAACCTGACCTCTTCAACATTCATAAAAAGCTGACATAGTTACCCACGCTGGGGATGCTGTTCCAGCATGGCCACTTCATTTGCATTTTGCTGCCTATACAGAAGCAGCAGAGGCCATGTTATAACAAAGGCAAGGAATACCAGTCAGTTGACTCTGTATGAAAAGGAGCATGTGGTGCTCCTGGGACACTTAACATGGTCACCTAGAAATTACAGAGTGGGTGAAAGAAGCAATTATGAAGCTCATCGTATTTAAAAGAACAGAGTGGCAGAGGAATGAACTACAACAGGAGGTGGTCCCTAAAGCATACTATCGGAATTTTATCCAATTGGTTCCCCATAAAAAGTCACTTTGAAGAGGCTCGAGCAACAGAAGGTGCCTCCTCCAGGAGAAGACATTAAGCAATTGGTACAAGATTATTTAATGTATACTACAGTAAATGTTTCTACTACATAAAATTGACCCACACCCGTTTCAGCACCCAAAGGTAACAGCTCCATGGTTGCAAATATAAATTGACAGGTCCTTTATCAATCTCACAATAGAACAGTAACTGATAACTGACGCAGTGCCCAGATGTACAAGGTCATGGCAATCAGAGATACGAGAACACCACAGCAGTGGTTGGTTGGTTGGTTGACTTTGTGCTGCCCACCAAATGGCTTCAGAAGATGTAGCTGGATAAATGTGCTGGTGGATAGTTTTTCACCCTTGTGAGCTCATCTGTGAGAAACAAGAGTCACTGGGCAGCAACAGCAAAGAAGGAATGTGAAGAAATCTCCACCAGTGGAGGGTATCAATGAATAATATGGCAACATTTGGTTGGCACAGGAATTATAAATTCAATTAAGGTTTATGCAACCAATATACTATAAATTGCCAGAGATCAGACACCACAGAAGCCCCAAATGAATGAGGACCAAACGAAAATAAGGGTATGAAGTAAGCAACGCTGTTTAATGACTACAAAAACTTGACGTTGTTGGACAGACAATGGCACATAACAAGACTGGTGGGTGTGCACAGCACAAAGCAAAGTAAAAACAAAAGTATCGGATCAGAGCTCTGTGGTATAGAATAGAGGCAACTGCAACTCAGAACAAGGGGAACACTTACTTGACATGATCGCTACAAAGATTCTTTTCTGAATCAAACATTTGGGTTGTTTATCCCCAAATATAGCTCAGTCATAATGACAATCTGAGTTTACTCTGCTGTAACCTTGGCTATTTAATTTATCGTTCTGAGACAAGAGCTGTGCATCAATGACAACGGACTATGGGATATGATGGAAAGTTCCAGCCAGATCTCTAGATGGATGCAAAAAACAGTTGATCAGGACAAGCAATACATATGTGAAGGTACCAGTATTCAGTCTTCATACAACAGTGTGACCAGATGTGAAAATGGAATTCTTCCTTTTTTCCTAATCAGTCTGCAACTGTTTATGTGATATCCAGCTGTGTTTGCATGCATGCCCAATATAAAGCAATCACCACGAACTATTTCATTGTATATAACCTGCCTGAAATGTTCTGGTCTGTGCACATGTAACAGAACTGACTGCAGGGTGTGATTTCAATTACACACCCTTCAAATAATACTCAAGTTGCAAAAATCACCAAAACTGTATACTAAATTAACTTTAATCCAGTAACTTTTGGAGTTACATTTGCATGATTGTTGCAGATAATAAAGCATTCAACTGTAACATCTGAAGTCTAGTTGGTTGTAAAACAAGACACAAAAGCAATGATTACAGTGCACTGCAATGGCAAACAAATTACTCCCAAACTGCAATAGAGAAGGCAAGGTGTCATTCTCGGTGGGAAACCCTCGTGTGGTCCCCTTCAGCTGCAGGAATTTTGAACTTGGTTCTACATCCTGTAGCTGTAATCCTACTTATATTTTTATACTTCCAAAGTTCTACACAATAGAAGAGTATTAAATGATGTGCAAGTTGAGGAATAGCTATACCCTAGATGAAAGGACTGTGGCCTACGTTCAGACTTAGGCATGTTATCATTAGGCCGTAAAAGGCAAGAGCGAGCTAACAGCTCCAAAAAGAAGTACTGCTTGGTCCTGGTCCACAGAAACCACAGAGAAATTCACAACATCACTGCTAGATTCAGGAGTGATAGCTGAAAAAAGGGATTATAGCCTTGTAAACACAGTAACGCTACTGCTAGTACCAAGCTACAGGATGTGTATGAACTTTACAAGGACTCAGGAGCCATGACTTACTGGGATCTGCTTTGGGTGACCATGAATCTGTTTTAGCTACAAAACTGCTCAATAATCGGGGGAGGAGGAAACTATTGCCTGATTTGTCTTCCCCTCCCACCCCCCTTTTGCTTAAAGCTGTCTCTGTAACGGTATGGTTCTACTTCTAGGCAACTGAATCCCAACACTAAAGCAAACTTCGGTCTGAGAAAGATCCTGCCCAACCTAGACCTGCTACTACAGAAAAGTATGGGTTGTCTGTGGATCTTGTGTGTTTGACACAAGTGGTGCTCCTGTGAGCCAGTGCAAATGTCATGGGCATTCCACAACATGAATGGCAGCAAACATCTATGTTCAAGCATCTGAATTCCACTCCTGTGGAGCAGAAATCACCTCCAGATCCCGACATGTAGCATTAGATGTCAGAAGTGTTAATGTCCACTTGTGACCTAAGATTCAGTTGTTTAAGCAGAGGCATCTAGTACCACTTGGGATGTTCTGGACTACTGAGATACCTGCATGGGCAAATGCATCACAAGACCTGGTGACAAACCTGTGTCTTTTGGACTGTCAGCTAGAGGCTAGGCAGGATACTCTAGGCTTCTCAAATGGCACGTTTGCCAATGTGTGCAACTTTTTTAGCCCCAGTGGCTTCTATAGACATAGTCTTGTGATTGTATGAAACTCTAACTGTGAGAAGAGCAAACAGTGTGGAAGAGGATGTCCAACTGTATCAAAATCCTGGAGAGATCCAGGAAAACCAAGAGGACCTAAGCTAGACTTTTTCATTCCAAAATCCTACACGAGGAACAACTGCTGAAAAGACTGATATGGTGAATCATAGGACCACGTGCATGAACAAGGCAAGTAGAAATGAGTCACTCATAACCTAGTGGTCTTGATGTCTGAGTTCTCTGCCCATCTTCATAACAGTACAAGGAACCGTAAGTCTAAGTGAAAAGTTTTAATTAATACACAGACAATTATTAGCCAAAATTCTTCCTGATGTTATTGCTGCTGTGATGTCTGGCTACAAAAGCAAACTCTGGGAAACTGTAAGAGGAATTAAACCTGGTTACTCAGTGAAAATGCACCTCATCAACAGGGATACAGTCACTGGAGAAGGCAAACTTTGGTCAGACACCTTCAATCTCAGGAAATCACACTTCTCAGCAGCCACTAAGAAGATAAAGTGCAGTTGTTCAAATCAAAACCCAGAATGGAAGAGAGGAATTCCAATGGAGGGAAAGATGAGGAGAAATGAGATTCACTGTGACAAGAAAAACTCTTGGGGTACCTGTCTATGGCAGGGGGTTGGAACTTGATGATCTTGAAGGTCCCTTCCAGCCCTAACCATTCTACAATTCTATGATTCTATGATCCACAATTTTAAAGACTCAAGCAACAGAGAAACAACATCAGTCAAGAGATGGAGGGACAAAATGTGACAGCCATGGTGGAAAAAAAAATTCGAATCTGTATTTCTTCAGGGGCAAGCATGATTTATGTGTATTTATCCAGGTTTTTCTATGAGCTTTTGGCAATACTACAGTCACAGATTAAACTGGATTCAATTTATATCTCCTTTGATTTGAGAAATACATTTAAAATCTCATCTGAAGTGTGCTGAAACCATGAAAATACACTTCTGAGCTATGAACAAGTCCCTTTATGTCTGTTTCTAAATGCATGTTTAATGGCAGATATAAAATTTCTCTACTACAGAGATGAGTGTTAACTCAAAAGCGTACAAATAATTTTTCCTGTTTTATTCGTGCATTCTGAAAACATAATAAAAAGCACCATTCGAGCTAAGACTTGGAGTCTTACAGAACAGAAAACTACAACAAACAAAAAGCATTGAAAATTAGAGATATAGCTCTTACTTTAGAAACACAATCTTCATATTATCTATAGAACTTAAGCTGAATTTTAGTTCTTTGTATACAAGGAACCCAACTAGTTTGGCTGACATAATATTGAATAAATGTTTCAGCATAGTTCCTAAGAAGCTACATGTTAATAAGGTTCATATAAAACTACCAGCTACAGTTCTGTGACCTACACTGGAGCAAGCTCCTGGCAGGACCTGCAGCCCGTGGAAAGAGAGGCCCACGCCGGAGCAGTTTTTCTGGTGGGACTTGTGACTCCATAGGGGACCAGGCTGGAGTAGTCTGGGCCTGAGAGACTGAGAGACATTGTATGATTTATGACTGCACCCCATAGAAGTTACCCACGCTGGGGCAGCTGGTGAAGAACTGAAGCCCCATGGGAAAGGACTCAGGTTTGAAAAGCTCAGAGAGGACTGTCTCCCATGGGTGGGACCTCATGCCAGAGCAGGGGAAGAGTGTGAGGAATGTCTCCCCACACCAAGAAGGTATACAACTTGTGAGGAACTGACTGAAATCCCCATTCTCCGTCTCCTCCTGTGACACCTGGGGAGGAGGAAGGGAGAGAAATAATGGATAAAGTTAATTCCATGAAGAATAGAGGGGTGGGGGTGGTGTTTTAGGATCTGGTTGTACTTCCTCTTATCCTACTCTGGTTTCTGTATGTATAGTGTAGTGTAATAAATAGATGGTCTTTTTCTTTTTTATTCCATGTTCAGTCTGTTTTGCCCATGACACTAATTGTGGAATGATCTCTCCCTATCCTCATTTCAACTCCTAAGCCTCTGAATATGTATTTTCTCCCTTGTCCCACTGAAAAGGGGAGTGATAGAGCAACTTCAGTGGGCATCTGGCCTCCAGCCAGGGTCAAACCACCACAGAATGGGTTCAAGTTGCACCAGGGGAGATTCAGATTGGATATTAGGAAAAATTTCTTCACCAAAAAAGTGGTGAAGCATTGGAACAGGAGGTGGTGGAATCATCATCCCTAGAGCTGTTCAAAAACAGGTAGAAGTGGCACTTTAGGAGATCGCAGAATCAAAGAATCATTAAGGTTGGAAAAGACCTCCAAGGTCATCTAGTCCAACCGTCCCCCTACCACCTATATTACTCACTAAACCATAGAATCACAGAATCACAGAATTTTTAAGGTTGGAAAAGACCTAGAAGATCATCCAGTCCAACCATTCACCTATTACTACTAGCTCCCACTATGTACCTCTTCCAATCTTCCCTTGAACACCCCAAGGGACGGTGACTCAACCACTTTCCCAGATAACCTGTTCCAATGCCCAATCACTCTTTCTGAGAAGAAATGTCTCCTAATTTCTAACCTGAACCTCCCCTGGCTCAACTTGCAGCCATTCCCTCTTGTCCTATTGCTAGTTATTTGTGAGAAGAGGCTGATCCCCAGCTCACCACAACCTCCTTTCAGGTAGTTGTAGAGATCAATAAGGTCTCCCCTGAGCCTCCTCTTCTCCAGGCTGAACAGGCCCAGTTCTTTTAACCACTCCTAATAAGACTTGTGTTCCAGACCCTTCACCAGCTTCGTTGCCCTTCTCTGGACATGCTCCAGAGCCTTGATGTCTTTCTTGTGGTGAGGGGCCCAAAACTGAACACAGTATTCAAGGTCCAGCCTCACCAGAGCTGAGTACAGGGGGATGATCACCTCCCCACTGCTGCTGACAGTGCTACTGCTGACACAGCCAGGATGCTGCTGGCCACTTCTCGGCCACCTGGTCACACTGCTGGCTCATGTTCAGGTGAGTGTCAACCAATACCACCAGATCCTTTTCCTCTGTACAGCTTTCCAGCCACCCTGCCCCAGGCCTGTAGCATTGCCTGGGGTTGTTATGGCCAAAGTGCAGGACCTGACACTTCACCATGTTGAACTTCATCCCATTGGCCTCTGCCCATCGATTCAACCTGTCCAGGTCCCTCTGGAGGGCCTTCCTACCCTCCGGCAGATCAACACTTCCCCCCAACTTGGTGTCATCTGCAAACTTGGTTTAGAGGTTACAGTGGTGTAGCACTGACAGTTGGACTCAATGATCTTGAAGGTCTTTTCCAACCACAATGATTCTATGATTCTGTAAAAGCGCCATCCAACCTGGCCTTGAACACTGTGAGGGAGGGTGTGTCCAAAGCTTCTCTGTCAATCTATGCCAGTGTCTCACCACCCTTATAGAGACTTCTTTTCCTAATATCCAATCTAAATCTACCCTTTTTTAGCTTAATCCTTGTTTCAGCTTCTGTGCTCTCATCACCATAGTACTAGACGCTTTCTGACCAGAATTACCATCATAGTAACAAACTGAGGTGTTCTTAAATATCATGCCAATTGGACAAACTCTTAACATACTAAGCACAGTTAGGGTTAGTCTTTGCTCTGGCAGTGTAATGAGCACTTCTGGAGGCCCAGTGTGTGACTTCTAAAGAACAGTATGGCATGTTTCAGGTTTCCTTAACCAGCTCTTTGACAGTTCTCTATCTGTATTCTGAAGAAAAGGGAACAACCTTGATGTTGGCTTTCACTGTACAAGAAACCTGAAAAGGATTATTTTCCCTTTTGGCAAGCAGTGCTGCAGAATGAAGTCTTTAAAAAAAATACTAAGTTGAAGGAACTGCATAAGGGGAACTGAAGAACTTATCTTTTGTGTATTACTTCAAAATGCAATACAAAATTTCAAATTGCTCCAGAACAAACTTTAAAGCCAGTGATGTCAAGATATTTGTATATATGAATAAGAGTCATCATTGGACTACAAATATAAAAAACAAAATGCCTGCATATCCACCTCCTTATTGATTCCAGATTAGGCTAAGAACCTTTGTTCACACACCCCTACCCATAAGCCATTTTAAATGCAGATATATAAACATAAGTAGAAATTAAAACCTTTAGTCAGTAAACTCAGAGCTTCAGATACACTTTTTAAGGAATTTGTCTGGGATTGGTAATTATTTCTGTATAATCATGTCTTCAGAACTTTTACCAATACAATATAATATGTAAATGTCCAACATCAAAGTACAATAATATTTTCAATAATTCAAGGAAAACTTATTCTGGAAGAAATCCAAATTTTAGGATCAAAATGTACCCCAGAAATGCCAGCTCATATATTTCCTGTAATTGCATCATTTCATCCTCCTATGTCCAGCTATATACATGCCGGCAAGGAACACTGCTATGGCTCACATCAGAGTAGCTATGTTAACAGTCATCAGGAGGCCACGTACAATTATGGTAATTAGGCCAATGCCTAACTGTGAGACAGATGCTTACCATTTACATATTGCCTATTTTAAAGTAGGGCAGTTTGAAGTAAAGAGTTTGGAGAGATGCCTCATTCCTCAGCAATTGACTAAAACAAGAGCTATATTGATATAGCAGAAACTTTCAACCGATTTCCATTAAGACATCCATCAACATGCTCTCAACGCCACCGAGGTTTTTGTAAACTTATAGCTCAGTATTTGTTACAGCCCCACTCCAAGACAACAGTCTGATCAGAGGCATCTCAGGATTCAATACAGGAGGACAGGAAGAACAACAAATCCAGTAACTGGGGGTTTTTTTCCCCCTTAAATACTGTCTCTGATTTTTAAACCAGTACAAGCTCATGTAAGCAGCCAGATGGTTTACGTATATTCTGGGCTTGTTAGATGGAAAAGGAGATTAAGTGTATCCCTTTGCCTAATATAATTGTAATATGTAGGTGGTTAATTTCCAGCCATAGTACCTACATCTACTTTAGCCAACAGTAGGACTGAGGACGCAATATCTACAATAACCCATGGACCAGAAGCCGATTAGCCACTGGAGAAAACTTGGTATGTTCCTGCAGAGCAGTTTCTAGGTTACCTTCATCCAAAAACAACTCAGATGGGTACTCCAAAACCACTTCTGGCTACAAAAACAGTACAGCAAACACAGGCAATTAGGAGATTCACATTGCACACACACTCCTGGTTTGTACTGTAATGCTTCTGTAGAGCTACACCTAACAGCCTGGAAAAAGGATCAAAACTTTTCTATTTTTTATCAAAATCAAACAGCAAAATAATCTTCCATTTTGAGAGATCCCATACAGAGCATAAGGTAGTGAAAGTTGTCCAGTCATTCTGTCCTAGAGGAAAAGGTTTTCATTAGCCACAGCTGCACCAGCACAACCTTCAACAAGTATGTAGGACAAAGGATATTGAAAAAATGGATTTAAGACAGGATACATTAAATCGGGATGACACTTTAGATATTAAGAAATTTGCAGATTGCACAGCTTACATGGAATCATGGTTCAATCAATGATGCTCCAGGAAGCAGCACAGCTGTCAGTTCAATAATTAACTAGTTGCCCAAACACCAATGAGAAGCAAATTTTTGCTCTGAATCAGAACCTGAGAGGCTTAAAGAGCCAGGCATTTTGCACAGAGGAAGGAAGACAGGGAAGGAGGAAGAAAGGTAGGAAAACAGTTAGACAAGAGGGAGGGAAGTCAAAGATATTGCATCTCATTAGCTGAACTTTGATTTTCACTGGAGGCTCATATATAAATGCTCTTACAGAAGACCTAAGGCTCTGTGTAAGACACATATGCAAGTTCTCACTGTCTTACTGGGGAAAAAAATAATCTCTGTAGAAACAAGCACTTGGAAAAAAGTAAGGCTCCATCTAAAGCAATCAAAACACACCTTCCTCATGCTGGTGAGATGCAAGAAAGCAGAGGTGTTGGAAAGAAACACTGAAAAAACAGTGGGGATCTTAGGTACGTATTTTGAAACAAAATAACTCAACAGTACTAGAATCAGATTTAAAGTCAAGTGCATTAGATGCATTAGGTGTTTATTACCAAGTGAGCCACTGGGCACATTTGGTAATTTAGGGACAGAAGATAAAGACAAAAAGGATACTCTGCTGGGTTGGATCAACAGCCCATCCAGCCCAATACCACCTGTGGTAGCAGCAGCAGGACACGGTACTATTTTAAGAGATCAAGTGAGACTAGTCACTTTTTGAGATCTAGCCTCCTACTTCCCAGACATCCAGACTGTTCTGAGGAGGATGTCAGGAGGTGCATTCCTGACTACTATCTTTAGTATCTGCTTATGGATCCATGGTTCACATATTTGCCTAGTCCCTTGTTGAGTCTGCTGGTACATCCTGCTTCCATAACCTGCTATGGCAATAAATTCCCAAGGGTCATGACTTGCTGTGTAAAGAGGAGTGAACTATTTGTTCCATCTTTCTTTTATACTCCATGGAGAGAAACGGGAAATTCTAGATTGCAGTTTATCTTACCCTAGTGTAAACGGTAAAGGGTAAAATTGGTCAGAATTATGTCTTAAAAGTGTCTCCACTGAGCACACAGGGAACAAAAACCTAACTAGTCCAGATAGGTGTACAATGCAAACATCTAAAGTAAAGTGAGATGAACCACACCCTTTACGTCTTTAATTGGACCCTTCCTTCCAAATTAAAGTATATAGTTTAGCACAGTTTAATTAACCATATATAAAATACATATATAAAGCAAGATAAGTTTATTGCTACTATGAGAGCACTGCATCCATACTACCTCCTTTCAGGGACAACTCTGTGCTGCAAGAAAAAAAATGGCAATGACAGCAGAGTCATTCCACAAACCTGATTTACTGTAGCAGGAGTTAGTCCTGCTAATTGTGAATCTCCCTAAGTTCCTGCATGATGGTGACTAATCAACTGCTATGCTTTCATTGTGGACCCAACAAAGGATTTCACATAAAAGTATGAAACATTCTGAACAAGGGACTGAAAATGCTTTGTTAAATGATACAATATCCCAGAAGACTCTGATGAGTCATGTTACTGTGTAAGAAGAATTCTGACTTCAGAGAATTTTCAGAGAAATAAAATTTTTTTAAAACTTTATTAAAATAGCATTACCATTGTTGTGATCCTGTCTGCAGACTGCCAGGGATTAGGAAAAATGGATTACAAAATTAAGAAAAGCCTCAAGGGTATCAGGTTCAAACCTCCGCTGATATGGGCATGTATATGGCACAAATCCTATTTATAACCTGGTACAGATTTCACTTTATACTGGCTAGGAATTTTGCTTATACTATTCTCTCTAGAAGACTACTACAGAATCTCACCTGACAAATGTTTTCTTTTTTTCCCTGATTTTCAAATTAAATTTATTCATGTTCAGTCTAAACACAGTTCTTGGCTTAGTTAATTTTCTTCACTTGCTTCTACTGCTGACCTATTTATAGACAGGAAGCATATCTTCTCCCAGTCTTCTTGCTCAGGTAAATAAGCCATGTTCTATTAAGGTAATTCCTCATCTCTGCTGGACACATCACCTGATGCACACTAGAAACAAATGTGTCTTTGTCACAGCTGGATTATATTGGTATCTGATAGACATGCTGTGATCAGCAAGTTCTCATCTTACAGAAGAAAAAGCGAGTCTTTCTGTTCATCTGTTTATTATGCCGATTATCCCTTGCACTGGCAATGCCTCCTCAAATTTAGCTCATGCTCTAATTAGTGCAATCCTACTCAGTGCCAAAGCATGGGAGTTAAAACACACTAAAAAGTTCGGCTAGGAATTGCTCTTGTGACTGATGCTTCTACTTTCAGTGCAATTGGTATTCACTTTAGCAATTTCCTAGCTGCTGCAGAAAATTCCCTTCCTTCTGTCCTTAAACAGTAATTCTCCATGTGCAGCATTTCAAGTGTCCTTCTGAAAATACAGTTTGACCAGAAAAATGTCAGATGGGTCTGGCTTGACTCTGACACCATAAATTCATAGTGTTTATGTCCACTGCACCCGTGGTTATCTACATCCATCTAACCCTTCATCCTCACTACCCTTTCCTGTCTACGAATCCAGTGCTCAACATGATCACCCTTCTTGACAGATCAGACAAAAAGCATTTATTGGGTTTGAAAGTACTGGTTTTTTAATCCTATCTTCTTTCCTACTACCCAATGGCTGTCTGTCTTTCCTTACGCTACTTTTCCTCAGGTGATTGAAGGGCATCTTGTGATTCGTTTTAAAATAATGAGTTTTTTTCAATTTTTAAGACCTAAAGTACATTTTAGATTTTCTCCTTATTGTACTAAGTAAATACCTATTGTATTACTTAAAGTGAAATGAGGTTCAATAACTTTCATGGAGAAAATAAAGGAAAGAGACATCTTTTGTTTCCAGAGGGAGTCTGTGACAACTAGTATATAGATCCATTACATACCAGTTCCAGCTAGGGGGAGAAAGTCCACTTTTTTGATTTTTAAGCTCTTAAGTTTTAAACTACTTCTTCCAAGGACTGTTCTCTTCACCTTTCTGGAAAAGGTATGAAATGCTTTCATCATACTTCAGGAGTCAGTGGCAGCTGATGGGCAAATAGGAGTGAAGAGGCACAGGATGGGGCTACTCAATGCTTGTGATATCTTATATGGGATGCTATGGCCATCTGCTTGCTCTGGCTTTATGGAAGCAAGCTGGTGCTGCTGATTGCCCTAGAAGGGGAAAATGTGCTGACATGCACCAGCTGCTTCACTGCCAGAAGACTCAGCTCAGTGCTCAGGAAAACCAGGAGAAAGCATGAGATACAGGACTTCCTCACAGCTATCACATGCCTGAAACAGGTGACACGGAAAATTTCCCGGTGACCCAGACCCTATGTCAGAGACCACCACCTATGAAGTCACAGGAACACAAAGGATCTCCAACCAATTTTTTAATTAGCTCTTCAGTAGTCCCTTCCCCTGTCTACCCTACCTCTCCCCCCTTATTTGCCTAAGTGTAAAAGTCCATCTATAAAAAGTCTGGGTTTAAATTTATGACCACAGGTTTTGTCTGTAGGCAGAAACAGAACAATTCTTTCCTTTTGTTTGTCTTAAGACAAAAGATGCCACGTTCACTTCTCTCTATTACTTGTAAATGGACCTTAGGATGGCAAGTTCAAATATAGGTATCTCTGTTGAACATGCCTAAAATTAGGTCAAATGTGATTGCTCTCCCATGTGTTTATTTCAACAGCTTGCAAGGGAGATGGCTCTGCTGCGATGAAGCATGTGCCTAGCAATGTACATGCATAGCACTCCTCCAGCATCACCAACCAGCCCTGATACAGCACTGTTGTATGACTCTCAAGCTCCCAGTCCACCACTTCAAATTATGTGGCTCTAGGCCACAAGCTTGCAGGCAGCCAAGGACAGTTCAGCCCATGTCTTCACTCGCTAGTTGTGGTACAGAGCCAAAGTACACACAGCTACATGCCCAGTCAGCCCAGTGACTTCTGGCTCAGAGCTGGAGAACAAGTCCTAGCTGCTCTTCCCTCTGGGATCACTGGGAAGGCTGTCAAACCACTTTAAGAGAAGTATCTTTACACTGGACCACATTTTATAATGGTTATTGAAAAGCCAACTATTGAAAGGCCAAGCAGATGCCAAACTGACTCAGAGCCGATGCAGACAGTGCCTGGAAGACAGCACAATGATGCTGCAGAACTGTGGGACAGAAGCCATTTTCCATGCTCCACCCTCACTAAAACTACCAAAATGCCTTGATGCTTCTACAACTCAGGCTAGACATGAACCCCAGGTAGTTCAACATTGTTTCTTCGGCTTTTGGAAAAACGGAAATATAAATCTGCTACTGATAATCTTTGCAGGTTGAAGACTGTCACAGTTATACCCAGGGCAAATACCAACATGTAATTTTCATGCTGTACACAAAGGTCAATGTAGGGACTCTGCAGGTGCTAACACCATCCAACCCTCCTGCTAGCTCCATGAAATGGAGTTTGAGAGCTGGTGGAGTTGGAGAGCTGGTGGCCAACTGGCACTGAAACAGGCAATTTCGTGCTGTTGATGACCACCCTTCATTAGGCACACTTGTTTTCCTTGCATGCTCTCCTTTGTCCTTGATCTGGAGGAGACAAGCTGATAAAAAAATTACTTACCTATCTATTACCTGCCCAGAAGGGTTGTAGATACTTCCCTCCCTGGCAGTGTTCAAAGTTGAATGAGGCTTTGGGCAACGTGGTATAGTGAAGGGTGTCCCTGCCCATGGCAGGGGGCTTGGAACTGGATGTCTTTTCCAATCCAAACCATTCTGTGATTCTATGATTCTATAGATGAATAATTAAGTTTAGTTGTCTGCAGTAGCGTAACAAGCTTTTAGCCCCAAACACTACACAGTAATATCCACCTTTTCCCCATGTTTGTAGCATTAAGCTCCATAAAAGAAATCCCAAGACCTTTAATACAAGAAAAAACACCAAATGGTCCAAACATCACAAAGGGCCACGGGAATAAGCCAGGAAAGAAGATACCACCACAATCCCAAACTCATGCCACAGAAGGCAAATTATTTCGGTAAAATGCCCTAAGAATCCTGGGAACCTGGCCACCTTCCATGGCACAGAGAGGAGGGAAAAAAGAGGCCAAACAAGAACTATCACTGTTCCTTGACAATATAAATTCCTTCCTGACCACCAGTCACAGCCCCCAAAACCAGATCCCACAGGCCACCACCAGTCATATCTCATCCATACCTACACTCCCCCCTCTGGTTTCCACAACCCACTAATTTCAAATTACCAGTTATGAAAGAAACACTCCCCTCCAGAAGAGTGCAACTGAGTGCTACAGTTCAGAGTTCTCGCCTTTCATAGCCTAGTGTTACAGTGCTGCCTCTACAACCATTTCACCACCAACCAATTTTGAAGCGGTCTCTATTTCATTACCCTAAGCTGTGCTGGAAAAATGCTCTTTTCTGAGCTTCTCTGTGCTGCAGCATCCAGACTCAGAATGACTGTGCTGATTTGATGCTGCTTTTATTAGAATTTTCCCTCCTTTTGAGCAACCGCCTCCTTCAAGTACCACTTTTCTTCTTAGAAGAAACAGGAAAGAGGAGCAGGATAAATGACTGAATAATTACAGTTTCACACAAAAGTGGCACAAGCAGCCCAGCTACAAATACAAGACACAGAATAAATGCTACGGTGCAAGAATTCTGTCCTGACAGCTCTAAGACTGTTTATTTTTTTTCTTTTCTCAAAGAATAAAAGGCATCAATCTGCAGCTTCAAGAAGTCAGTTGGTTATATAGCAATTTCACAAGGGTAAACTGACCCAATTTGAAGCACTGGGCACTCAGCCAATGAAAGAATACAAAAGGCAATGTGTGAAATAACTGACTCACTAAATCAAAATTAAATTTTTCAGTATCACAGTATTGGTTTTCAAAGAGGAAAGCTGAGAATTTCTGTGGCAAAGTAACAATAAAATAACTGAGCTTTATTTCCCCTCGTTGTCAACTTTTTCCAGGAAACTGAAATCACAAATATTTTCATTTCAGTGAATCTGCAAATTCTATTTTCATGGGTTTTCTGACTTGCTCTAATTACATTATATTGCTTTGTGAAAACAGGATGTATTAGGAATCTGAGAAAATGCCAAATGATCAGACAGTGACTATGAAGAAGGATGGATTTTTTAATACAACCAAGCATACTATTAAGATGCAAAACTGCTGCTGAACCACATTCCAGCATCTCTGTTCCCTTGCCTTGTGCAATACACCCCAATATCCCCTTCTCATTCAAAACAAGAAGCATGTTCATGGCTGGGATGGGAAGTAGGATGATAAAATTAGTTCAAGACCTCTTTCAGTGCATTTCCAAGGATCTACACTTCACAGGACAGATGTGCTGCTTGACTATGAGAACGCACATTTTCATAAAATCATAGAATCACAGAATCATAGGGGTTGGAAGGGACCTCGAGAGATCATCAGGTCCAACCCCCTGCCAAAGCAGCTCCCCAGCTCATATTGCACAGATAGGACTCCAGACAGGTCTTGAATATCTCCAGAGAAGGAGACTCCACCACCTCCCTGGGCAGCCTGTTCCTCACATTAAGAAGAATACATCTGTTCAGCTTGTTAATTTACTTAACTGCTTGAAAGTGACAGGATTCTCAAAAAAGCTTAGGGAAAATTCAGTTCTCACTTATTTTCCTTAAGATCCTCTGAGAAACCCAAACATAATGTAGTATCTCTCCTTTCTTTCGCAGGCTGCTTACTGTGTCTCCCATTCCCAGTGCTGGTGACAGCAGATGGACACTGTCAGTCAAGACAGACTCTTGGAATTAGGGTCCACCACTGTGAAGCATGGTTTGTGATTTCATTAAGCTGAGAGTCAACTTAATTAATACAACTTCTATAACTAAAAATTAACCAGAGAAAGAATCTTTGGGGGACTCCAGGCCATCTTATTTCACACCAAGTTTCATTTTCAATTCTAAATATACACAGAAAAACGCAACACCGTCTCAAAAACCCAGCTCCTGCATTCCCACTCACAGCCAGTCAGCTCCACATCTCACTAGCTCCTCACACACTGTCCAATTTCCTAGTCCTTCTCTTTCCTATCACCCCACGTTTTGTTACAACTCTTTCTAGTCTGGATTATGACTCCTAATGGAGTATGTAACTGGGGATGCCCATTCCGTTGTGGTGGTCTTTATCTCTGCAAACACTGCCTGTACCAAGTTAACATTGTACTATGACAGGAAAAGAAACAAAAAATTAAGTAAGTGTATTACAAAAAGCACATCAGCACCATACAGTCAGGAGTCAGCTGAACTTTCATTTCAAACCTAGTTCAGAATTACTGAACTGGTTTTGAAGCAAAACGTTATTACCTACAAAATGCAAACCAAAAAATGATCACTCACCCTGGCAACACAATATATTCCCAACCTGCTTCCTCAAAAGAAAGCAAATGCTGCATAATTCTAACATTTCCATATATATTTAAGAAACCACAATTAGAATAATTAATCAATAACAATGTTCAACAGTTCCATGCCTGCAGCAAAAAATGAGATTATTTCTTAAAATGCTGAAAGTTAAATAAACAAATTGAGTAAACTTTGCCCTTGGGTCTGAAAAACAGCTGATCCAGTGGAGCTACTACATATTCAAAAGAACAAGAAAAAAGCTGACTGAGAAAAGGCATCAGAAAATCACAGTGAACTCTTACCAGAATGTGTAACCAAGTCTATCCCCCCTCTCCACCTGACCATTTGATGTCTTTTCTAGAAGCAGGATCAAAAAAAAAACCCAAACAACAGATGCCACTGTTTTCCCAACAGTAAAGCAAATAGCTTATAAAATATAATCCTAGTGGTGCCAACATTTTCTAGCCTTTAGTAAGGGCATTAAACCGATTAACCTACAAAAGGATTCCTGGGTTGACTTTTGGACTCACAAAATAGCAAGGCATTTCCATACTATAATCTCTCCTGGGCAATTTTAAACCATTCGGTTGTCTTTGGAGATGTGCTAAGCTGACTAAAACAGAAGTCAAAGCTCAACTGTTATGGTGAGACCTAAAATGCAAGTATCAAAATTACCATGTGCAGACCAAAGTGACAGTCCACTGGAAATGTGTGTGTGTCAGCTCACCCTCTTGCTGACGAGCATATAGCGGGTTGTCTGGCAGCACTCCTCGGCCTTCTTAAACTGCTTTCTCTTAATCCAGTGGGCATCTAAAAGGACCTTCCTTGACAAATTTCCAGGGAGACATACCACAAACTTAGCAGGACAGGCTTCTTGTGAGTGTTTTGTGCTCTGAGTGGAGTTGAAGCTGCCAGAACAAGCCAGAAGTTGCCATCACTGATACCCGAAACAAACCCTTTACTGCACTTCTTCGTTTTTTCCAGTGAACTACATTCTCAGAGTTTAAATCATGCTGTATATCGTTCTGTTATGAACTTCCAAGCAAAGAGGAAGAATACACATTTACAAGTCCTGCCACCTTCACTGCCACCAAATGCATCAGGAGTCTAATTTCCCAAACTGCTCTAGAGAAGATCTTTGTTCCTACCTATCTCTGCAAGACTGTTCCAGAGGCTCTCTCCTCCAAGGGCCATCCATGAGTTGTACAAGTCAATGTAATTTTATTGATACTGAACTTTTATCTTTTTTTCTATGTATGCATATCGCTCTTTAATGCCAAATTTTCTTCTTGTCATTGATACTTATGTGCAGGAGTATTTACAAAGATCATCAGTGTGAACCCAATTCCTTACCTTCCTCGATATCCCTTGTCTCCTACTCATTCCATTTTGCTGAAGGCTCCAGTCCCTTGCAACTGCAAGCACCTTTCTTCTCTTGTGCTTAGTTAGTTACTCTTTCTTTTGAAAACCTACCTTCTCTTTCTGCTAGCACGTTTTCTCTGACGTAGTTCAGTCCTTCCTCCAGAAGCCAGCCTCTTCTTTCATGTTTTATTCATGGCCATATTCCACGGGTCACCTTCTCCTTCAGGGATCTGCCCAGTCTTCATTTCAGCAATTTCCTAAACATCCTGAGATGTTGTCTCCAACCTTATTCTTCTGTTCCATTCTTACGATTTAATCTAAAATCAGCTTTCACAGTTTTACCTGTGACTCTCTTCTATATGCTTTGGCAGGCAAATATTCAAGCATGACCAGTTTTTATTTAGTACTTAAAAGAAGCTAACATACATCCTGTAATTTCTACAACCTGTCATCATTGTATAAGGAAGTCACCTTCCCTAGTACTTCAGAAGCACTTCTTCATTTCCTCTTCTTTATTTTTACCATCATAGAAAGAAAGAAGAAAATCTCCTTTATTATTATTAATCTCTCTTAGTTAAAGTTAATTTCTTTAACTACAAGTCTGTGCAAGCAGACTCCTCTGATTGCTGGCTTCCTGTTTTTTTTAAAATTTGGATAAAATCAGCCTTGCACCTTTAGATTAAGTTCAACAGTTTAACTGTCCATCAACAACAAGCAAACACAAAACACAGGCTCAGTTGCAAGGATCAGCAAACAGCCCTCAAACTCTGCCAATGACTAAAAGAAAACCCCAAGGCTCTACAAACTGGAGCTAAGCAAACTAAAGAGCATCTACATGCACGTGTCTGCCTGGTTTTTCCTGCTTCTGCCAATGGAAGAAGGATATGCATCACAGTCACCAAAAATAATCAAAATGCAATGTCTCCAAATGCCTCCAGCCTGCACTCCTGTCTATTCACTAATGGTCACTGCATACCAATGATACTGATGGTTGTGCAGACATGTTTGCTGCTTCCATCTAGTTGAAGAAATACTGAAAGATTGGGAGAAAAATGTTTTGTTCCCCAGAGTAGACCAGGAAGAAGATCACAAAATCGCAGAAAGGTAGGGGTTGGAAAGGACCTCTGGAGATCATCCAGTCCAAGCCCCCTGTTAAAGCAGGGTGACCTTGAGCAGGTTGCACAGGATTGCATCCAGGCAGGTTTTGAATATCTCCAGGGAAGGAGACTCCATCACTTCTCTGGGCAGCCTGTTCCAGTGTTCTGTCATCCCCACAGTGAAGAAGTTTCTCTCCATATTCAGATGAACCTTCCTGTGATTAAGTTTGTGCCCGTTGCCCCTTGTTCTGTCACTGGGCACCATTGAGAAAAGCCTAGCCCCTTCCTCTGAACCCTCTAGATATTTATAAGCATTGATGAGATGCCCTCTTGGCCTTCTCTTCACCAGGCTAAAGAGATTCAGCTCTCAACCTTTCCTCATTCCAGAGATGCTCCTGTTCCCTCATCATTCTCATAGCCTACACTGGAACAGAACTGGGCACAGAACTCCAGATGTGGCTTCACCAGGGCAGAGCAGAGGGGGAGGATAACCTCCCTTGACCTGCTGGCCACGTTCTTCTTGATGGACCCCAGGTACAATTTGCCTTCTTGGCCATAAAGGCACACTGCTGGCTCATGGGTAACTTGCTGTCTGTCAGCACTCCCAGGTCCTTCTCTGCAGCTCTGCTTCACAGCAGGTCAAGCCCTAACCTGTACTGGTGCCTGGGGTTATTCCTCCCTAGGTCCACCAACCACTTGCCCTGGTTGAACTTCATTACCTTCCTCTCCATCCAACTCTCCAGCCTACCCAGGTCCCACTGAATGGCAGCGCAGCCTTCTGGTGTGTCAGGCACTCCTCACATGTTTTTATCCTTTTACTCAATGAAAGAATTAATAAACACGAGGAACAAAGTTAAGGTAATTGCCCAAGAAACCGCTGGAGTCCTGTTCTGATTCAATTTCTACCAAGAGAGATCAGAATTTGACTTCTAGAAGGTGGGCATGTGATAAGCAACTTTCTCTTACATCACAGATTGTTTCTTTCTCATGGAATATGACACTTTCAACACAAAAGGCCATCTCTGCACTTTCATCTGCTGACAGCTGGAGAATACAGGTTTCTACTTGACCTGTCATGGCAAAATATTTTGCTTGCTTTTGGTCAAAAAAGGAAAGGCAGGGACTAGAAAATGGTGAACTATCTTAAACTAAAATATACATTTCACACCACAAAAATTGAAGCTAGGCTTTATTTTCCAGGTTCAAACAATATCCTTAAGTATGGGTAAGAATTATGCCTTTAAGTACTGGAATCAATAGAAACAAGATGAAATGGAAACAGAAGGCTGCGACACAAAGGAATGCAGGCTAACATGAGTCTTTCCACACATATCACCTCGGATCTCCCAAACACCAACAAATACAGGATCTCTTCTACTTGAGGAAAGAGGTTGAAGGTTGGAACAAAGAATGCCTCATATTTTATGAGGTTTTATTAATGCAGAATGAAATAAGTATGAAGGAGCAGACAGCTTCACACGCATGTACCCAGTGAGACTTTATGAGGTGTGAGGTTTTTGTTGCCTATCTAAATGCCCTTATCTATATCAAACTACAGTTAATCAGGAGTCATTATCTTTCTGGCAGTGAGCAGAGCCCTGCCCAACATGTTAAATAAAAACTTTGATCTTAAATGAAAAGCATGCTACCTAAAAAGAAAATAGAAAAGGAAACCAGAAATACCATGTAGGTACCTCCAGCAACAGCTACTGCAACAATTAAAAATCAGGCATGTGACACTTAAAATGAGATAGGAAAATACAAACTTGGAGCTGCCAATAAAATTAAATACAGATATTCACACCTGTAAAAACTAAAACTAGTAAACACTACGTCCTCATAATGAACAGAGACCTTGAACAAATCCTCATCCTCATATTGAATGGCAAAAGAGTTGAGGTGGGACTTCACATACCTACATGCTCTACAAAGCTCTTCCACACAGAGAACACACAAGTTCTGCTTCCATCCCACTGCAGTCACCAGTGTTGCCTTTCTGGGTCCTGCCTGCTGAGTTTTAGTAAGATTTCCTATAACATCTAAAAAGATTTTCAAGTTACAGAAGCCCTACACTTGAGGGAGATCGACTCACACCTTTCCATGGTAACACCTTATTCCCCAACTAGTCCTGATATTTCTATAATTAAAGATCAAAGTACTCTCTAAAAAGAACTTACCTGCTATTTTGCCAGAGTGGACTGTTTGGAAACAACATGCCTTTTGCAAACAGGGATGCAATCAGGCAAAAATTCCAAGGGGAATGTTACATATCGTATTTTTGGAGCTGATTTTAATAAAATGAGCATCCTTGAACCCAAACTCTCCTGGTTATCACATTTTAAAGTGAAACTCTTTGTTTTGTTTTGATGATTAAAGCTTGAGAAAGGTATGCTGTAGCTTTTAATATAAGTTGTGAACATCATATCACCATCCGTAGCTGCTGGCATGGCAAACTGCAGCATCAAATCTGAACTTGCTCTGTGGTTTGACAACACTTGTTTGTCATCTCTGACAACAGAAAGATACCTGAATCAAATGATGATTACTGATTACAATAACCACTACTGCAATAAATTATTTGCAAATATGTACTATGCAACTGATATTTAAAACCAGCAGCAAACAATTTATTGTTTGCTCTGAATTAAGTATTTAAAAGGCAAGAATAGGGGGGAAAATACTTAGAATTATTCCTTACTTTTTTCTAAAAATAGCCTATGTCTTCACAACTATGATGAGCAAGGCTACTTTCAAGAAAATCCAAAATCATTCCATTTGCACTCAGCCTGCAGCGAAAGTTTGAAGGCTGGCTGAATTTTGAAAGAAACAACACTCACCAAGAAAAGACCATTCTCCTATGCTGCAATTACTGATACTTTATTAGGCTTAGCACTGAAGGTCAACAAAAGAGTACTTACCTTTTGTTTTGGAAAGAGTTTTGGAATAGAAATCAGTCTGTTGCTACGTGACTGGTTTCCAGGCAGCAATTCCACTCACTTCTTCAGGGAAACAACGTGTTCTTCTGTTTCTGCAAATGCTGTTTATATTGAGTAAATCCAAGTATGTCCAACTCAGACAATATGCTGTGAACCCGTAATGAAAAAAGGCATTTGCAAAAACCAGAACATAATACAATGACCTCTCTCTATCGTATCTGGAGAAAGAGAGGCATCATATACATGACAGATTGCTGGCATCACATTTTCTGGCTGTTGACTCAGGAGAATGCCAACTTTTATGAACTGTACTACTTGACCCATTCAATTTATTTTGTGAATAAACGGGTACAGCTTCCTTCACTTCTTACGACATTTGAAGGGCTTAGACATGTCAAAAGCGACAAGTGTCAGTGGAAATGCTATAGCAGGATGAAGTATTCACTGAATACTGATCGAGATCACTCAATAACCAACCAAGGATTTACCCACAAAACGGTTTTTTTCTTACCAGTTTTGGGTTTTTTACATTGTTTTTCTTTGCTCTTTATAGAAAGTGTCTTTTACTCTGTCCATTCAGCAGCTGTTATGACTCACTTGTGGAAGGTCAGAAAAAAGGCAGGCAATTAAAAAATTCAGTACAATAGGATGCAATCCATTCAAGCTAAATTTAAACTTCATTATTCAGATCAAACTTCATTGCCCTGTTTTCACCAGCCCTGAATTGAACAAGCTGAATTGAATCAAACTCTTATTTGATTATTTATTCAGATAATAAATAACTTGCTCATAAAGACAGAGTCCAAATCCACATTCATATCTGTTGAATTTTAAAGAACTTGAAGTAAATGATTTAGTCTTTTAATGTAATTAGCATCCAGTAAAATAAATTAGTAGACATCAGCTTTCACTAGCTATTAAGCTTTCCGCTTATGACGGTCTTTGGTTTGAATAAATGCAGAAAAGATGTTTAAAACTGAATATTGTGAATAAAGAAAAAAATCTGAAAACATGTGTAGTAAGAATTATGCTGCTCATCTGTTAAGAACCAAACATTTATGACAACATGGTTTATATTTTAAAAAACAAAGTTTCCCAGTTTCCCTGGGAAAAAATGAGACAAGAATACCACAGAGAAGGAAAAAGGATTAGGAGGAAACCTGGGACCAGAGCTTTTGGGTAAGGCAAGACAAACAGCAAAAGGTTAGGCAGCTGAAAGAGGTTTTTGGTGGGGTTTTTTGTTGGGGATGATACAGACACATCTTTACTGGTGGGCTGCAGGGACTGAGTCTCCCAGCAGCACTGTCTGAAGTTGCATGTATCCTCCAGGTTAAGTGACAGAAGCGGTACTACTGTACAGCCTTCTGAGCCAAATCAAGGCTGCGTCTGCTCTTGAGAACAACTGACCAAACTCACCTACAAAATCATATGCAACCAACAGACACACATTAAAGAACATCATTCAAGTTATAAAGTCAATCATTCAAGAATTATATAAAAGGAGAATTTAATTTGCAGTAATTCACTCCTTACCATACGCAGTATAACTTAATCTTTCATTACACGATTACATAGAGCTATCAGGCTGTGTAGGCAAAGGAACTTTATTCTGTACCTCCCCATTTCATTGCTTGCACAAGCTGCAAGGCCTAACATTAATAACCTCCAGAAATGTAACAAAGAAAAGGAGGGTCTCAGTGTTAAAGCTGTTCACTTCTCTGTCCTAAAGTTAGGCTGTACTTTTGCCTCTACTGAAGACTCCTTCCTGGTGGAGTCAGGGATGGGAGCTCCTCTGCATAAACTTCGCATCCCTTATTTTCTCTGTAGGTGACATGAAAACGTAATATGACCAATGTTCTAAAAAGATCATGTGGCAAGGAAAGGGCACCAACAATCAGTAGACCCTTTAGGACTCAATTGTCTCTGTGTGTCAGTTCCTCATTCATGAAACGTGGAAAAGAGTGGCACCTTGCTGCCTTAACACTGTTGCGTAAAAAGAGATATCCGAAACAACAGTGACTAGGACAAAACTAATCCTTTCGGGGTTAATTAACTTTTTATATGGCACAAGCAAGTCTGTGCCTCAGTTTCTCATTTGTTAAATAGAAAAGCACCTTCCTTCTCCATAAGGCTTTTATGAGAACAAGTATATGCTTGAAATTATGAGGGACTCAGATACGATGGTGACGTGGGATAGAAATGCTCAAGACAGAGAGCACTATGTAAAACCCAGGGACAAAAAGGTGTCCATCTTTTTATCTCTGTTCTCAAACCCCTGTATTAATTCAGGTCTGAAGCAGCAAATTCAACAAAAGGTCTAAGGGAGAACCATACAGAATAAGAACCAACTCATTACCTGCCCATTTTGCACAGCAAAGGAAGGGCTTCAGGAAAAAAAAGAAGTGACAGACATTATAACACTCCACCCCAATGAGCCTATGACCTTTGGAGCTGAAGGATTCCAGATCTGACAATCTGAGTGCTGAAATTTGCAGCTGTAATGATTTTTTTGTTTGTTTGTTTTTGGCGTGCTGTCTGTAGGAAGACAGAGAAATGGAGCTTCTGCTCCCTGTGTTCTGTGCCCCAGGCACCAAGGCAGCAGTCCACCCCCTCTGGCACAGCTCTGCTGCCTTCAGAATAACCATGCAAGGTATAGCAACAGACAACTCTTCAGTGACTGTGTGAAAAGGATAATGATCATTGATAGGTGATGAAGCCTCCCTGCAACATTTGGGGCTAACCCTGAAAGAGCTGAAGTTTAGGAATAACTTTACTCATGAACAGACTCACTTAGTTCAGTGAACTGCAGAATCACAGTATGAAACATGGTCAAGTACACTCCAAGGTACTAAATGTAGAGTTCAGAGGTTTCAGAACCAGGAATTTAATCTGAAATTTTCTCCTATATTTTCTCCTAACTTACCTGCAGCACTAAACAATGCAGAAGTAATGCTGGAGAGTGGCAAAAGATAAATAAGGCATGTGTCTGATGTTTTCTCAGTGTTCACACTTCACATATGATACTGATTAGGGCATAATTCTCACTAGCAAGCATACAGTGAGCAGATGGACATTAGCAAAGTGTGTGAATATGTATTAAGGTACAATAAATCATGCCTTAACAGCCACGCCATTCCAGCCAGGCTGAATCCTCTCCGCTGTCACTGAAATGATTTGTATGCACTTTTGCTTAAATCTCCCAGCAAATACACAATGTTTGCTTCCAGCAAGCATTAGAATTACACCATATATAGATACACTGCATAAAAAATACATATAGCACAGTATTTATGAAACTTACTAGACTGTCTGCAGAACAGTGTTTTTTCTCCCCAAAAGTGTTCACACTCAAAAAAACCCACATACTGTCAAGAAAATCCCTCTGTATGACCTTTTGTCAACCTCTACCATTCTCATGAACCCAGTAAGATTTTTACTCAAACAGTTTAACTCTCTTTACAGTCATATTAAGCATTTCCACAGTAATCTTGGTAAGCCGGTGCTGGGCCAGCAGAGCTGAATGCACCCACTCACCCACCCAGCCTGACATCCGCAGGCACTGGCAGCAGCATTAAACAGAACTCAGCAGAATACAGAAAACACTTTAAGGAGATGCATTTCCCTTAACTCAAAGATGATGGCAAAGTTCCTGCTGCCCAGCTACGATCCCCAATGGCTTACACCCATAAATCGGCAGCCCACGCTCCATCACACACACTGATTCGGTTTCCACTCCAGCAGCCAACTGGGCAACGGGTCCGCCCACGGGGCAGGCTGAGGGCAGCCTCCGCACCCTTGCCCTCAGCACAACCCAGAGGCCGAGAAGCTGCCGGGGCCCCTTCCCGCCACTCATTTACCTGGAGCAGGTGGTGGGCCGCCCGGTAACCGAGGCGCGGGCCGCCCTGCACGCCGGGTGGCAGCCGCCCCGTGCCGTAGCCGTGCCAAGCCACCACGTAGGGGTTGTCCATGGTCAGCCAGTAGCGCACCTGCCCGCCGAAATGCCGGAAGCAGAGCTCGGCGTAGTCGCAGAAGAGCTGGGGCAGGACTGGGTTGGCCCAGCCGCCAAAGGCGTCCTGAAGGCCCTGCGGCAGGTCCCAGTGGTACAGGGTGACGACGGGCTCGATGCCCAGCTCCCGCAGGCGGCCCAGCAACCGGTGGTAATGGGCCAGCCCGGCGGGGTTGACGGGCGCGGTGCCGTTGGGCAGCAGCCGGGCCCAAGCCAGCGAGAAGCGGTAGTGGGAGACCCCCAGGCGCCGCAGCCCCTCGGCGTCTCGGAAGAGGTTGTTGTAGCTGTCGCTGGCCACGTCGCCGCCCGCCGGCCCCGGCGGGGTGGACCCCGGCGGCACTGCCGGGCGGTGGGCGAAGGTATCCCAGACGGAGGGGCCTTTGCCGCCCTGGCGCCAGCCGCCCTCCGTCTGGTAGGCGGCGCTGCCCGTCCCCCAGAGGAAGCCGTCGGGGAAGGTGTCGTGGAGGAAGAGTTGGTCCCGCGGATAGGGCAGCCGGGCAAAGCGGGACCAGGTGTCGGCGCCCTGCCCTGGGGCCCCGAGCAGCGGCCGCCCCAGCAGCAGCAGCAGCAGCGACGGCAGCAGCGGCACGGCGGGGGCCATGCTCCCGGCGGGGCTCCGCGACGGCGGCTCCCTCTTCCTGGCCCCCCGCCTCCCCCCTTTTATCTCACCTCGCTCCTTCCCCCCTCCTCCCCGGTGGGCACGGCTATTAATAATTACCTCGGAGCTGCCTTCTGCATCCTTTGCGCCCGTGTCCCTCGGGGAGAGCTGCCTCGGGGGGCGGGATCCAGGGGGTGAGACGGAGCGGGCGGGGAGGAGAGGGCGGCAGCGGGGAGGGGGCTCCTCGGGGGATCGGAGGACCCTGCCTCCGCTTTGGGGTCGCCTCTGTTTCCCCCGGCCCCTTAGGGCGCAGAGCCCGTCCGTGGGCGGCAGGAGCGGCCACCTCTGCTCGCTGCGCCGGGCGTCGGCACCTCTCCGCGGCTCGGGTGCGCCCTTGGGAAGCGAGAGCTTTGCCGCTGCCTCGCACCTTTGTCGCGAAACGAAGTAGCCCCCGGAGACACCCGACGGCCGGCTCCATCCTTTCTAGAGAGCCCCTTTCGCGCCGCCAGCCCCGCCGTCGGGGAGCCCGGGGGCCGGCGTGTAGTGGCGGTGCCGGGGGGACGGAGCGATCCGCGGGAGGGAAAGGCAAGGAAATAAACATGATTTTTCCTTCACCCAGAGTTTCCTTCATGCTACATTGACAAGAGACTTTGCAGCTCCTAGAGCTCACGTAACTAATTAAAGAGAAACTTGAGCAAGGACATCATGCGCTGCACACACACGCATAACCCACCCCAAAGTAATTCGCAGACATTGTACCAGACATTGTAACCTCCCAGTAACAATGCGTCTCTTTTTTGGAGTAGAAGGTTGATGTGCTTGGTTGCTTACCACATGCAAAACAAGTCCCAGTTATAAATGCCTCATACGGCTTTTTGGGGAGGAAACAAATCAGGCTAAGTTTGATTACAGAGTTACACTTGTGGGTGTGATGCATGGACCTCTTTTTAGCGGCAGGTGTCAGGCTCCTGTTCTCCTGTCCTTCAGACAGAACAATTCAACCAGGACTGCAAAGTGAGAACTGGCTCAGCACATCATTGCAAATACCTGGTATTCACTTGTGTAGATTCTTCACACGAGCAGGGACTTCTAAGAATAAAACACACCGACTAGACAGGTTGTTAAGGACAGGGAGATGTTCCCAGGAGATAAAGTTGTTGTTTAACTACAGAACGAAGGCATTTAGACTATTTCATTTTATTTTTAGAAAATAAACACACTCATGGGAAAATTACAGATAGTCAGTAATGAGTCGATGGATTTCTGTGCAGGCAGGGCATTTGCCTGTTTCTAGAACTTCCACCTTCCACCCTTCACTGATTTAAGACAGTTACAGGGCTTGTTTTGCAATGTTTTAAGACCAAAGATTTAGAGTAAAGAATTATAGTTAGTCTTCCATTAGTGGTGATTTATTCTCATGCCAGAGGGATGAAGCTCTGTTGACATTCCTTCCCTAAGGAAGTAAGTTTGTGGGGTAGGAGCAAGGGAGTGGAAGGCCTAGAATCAGGGCTGGTCTTCAGCTGCCAGGAGTGAGTTTGCTATACAGCCTGATGAGCTGCTGAAATTTGATTACAGTCTAAGTAAATGACAACTTGAGCTCCAGCACCAGAGCTCCAGCAAGAGAAAAAAAGTATTAGCATCACCTGGTAGTTACTTGCAGAAGCTGGAGATTAGTTGTGAAATGCACAGCAGTGTTGCTGCAGTTGTCCTTGTGCAAGAAGTGAAGAGACAGGTTCCTGTTCAGCTACTGACCTGATTTCAGTGGAAGTGTAATGCCTTCAACTGGAGCTTGCTGCCCAAGTATTTTGAATAGCGAGATGTAGAGGCATGCCTCAGAAATAACTCAGCCTAAAACAGGGTATTAGTGCTGCTAAGTCCATTGCTGACATTTAACACTGGAATAGGCTGCCCAGGGGGTTGTGGAGTCTCCTTCTCTGGACATATTCAAGACCCGTCTGGAAGCCTACCTGTGCTATCTGTCCTAGGGAACCTGCTTTGGCAGGGGGTTGGACCGGATGATCTCTTGAGGTCCCTTCCAACCCCTACAATTCTGTGATTTAAGGAAAATAAACTTCATTGGGTGTCTGGGGACACAAGAGATTTCCAAATATATCTTAATACATGCTCTTTTAATTTGATATTTATTAACTAAAACCTAGATCAATCCTATTTATACTTAGGTAGCACTAATAAGTAGGCGCTTAACTGAAGCTCCTTCATTTTGAGCTCTTTTCTTCCAGAGCTTCCTATACTCAAAGGAAAGAAACAGCCTCATGGAGTTAGTATAAGTCAGCCTAGCTAAGATCTTTGTTAACTTTTGGAGGTGGCTACCTTCTCCAAAAGCTGTCTGGGAAACCTCTAGAGACTATGGTCCTGTGGCAAGCAGCCCGTTTTTGAAAGGTGAAGTCTGGCCATAAGTTGCTGGTGCAAAACTGTCTCTTCACCTGTATGTCTGTCAGATGAAAACTTTTAAGTGTAAATGTCAGGAAATGTACACTGTGGCCTCCAATTCTTGTCTTTTTCTTACAGATAAATATTGTTTTCATGTTTTAGGACAAAACAAACACCCACTGCTCTGAGACAATTTTTATTTTTTTTTCTGTCAGACAGTCTAACAAACCCTGTGCAATATTAACCACACAGAAAGGTCAGCCAAACACTTGGAGACATCCAGGTCTCCCTCGCTGCTCCTTCAGTTCAAAACATAGCTCCATTGTGTCTGTGTTGCTGAGCAAGCATGCTTCCAAGTCTTCCCTGGGTTGGCAGATCAGAATTTACCTTTCAGCTTCTTTGTATTGGTGATTACTGAACATTAAATTTTTGAAAATGTCCATAATGAATACTGTAAGTGTTAGCATAATTTTCATCTAGGCTGTAGAGAGATTTTCTTTGCTAGCTATACAGTTAAATTCGACAGTGTTCCAAGTGAGCATTTCTGTTTCTACCTCAAGGAGGCTGGATCTCCTGGGACTCCTAATTTTAGGTACAGTTACTGTTCTGTCACTGCTTTAGGTTCATTCAACAGCTTTTCTTGAGGTCACATCATGCACTGGCTTCACTGCAGCAAACCCCTTCCTCATTTTAAAATCTCTGCAGAAGACCTAGCAGCCCCACACTGGTAGCATCTGTACTCCTTGCTATGGTAGAACAAGTGGTTTCAGTGCCTAGAAAAGCCATCTCCTGTTTGAATGCCCCTTCTCTGTTAACAAACATATTTCAAAACATATACAACCATACAGTCAGTTGAAAATAACATTGTATAACTGATACATACTCAAAGCATTTTATCACAAGACACCAAAGTGTTCACTACTAGTTGGGGACACTGGTTAAATAAAAATTGCCACATGAATTAGACTCAAGCATATTCTCTACAACTTCCATCACTGCATAACAATACTACTTCTTCATTCTGTCTGTTAAATGCAAACTTCTAAGCCATCAAATTTGACTTCCACTTGCTGATGAATAGCTGTTCCAAATAGAAAACTGCACAAGAGAGTTGTAGATTTACAAACTTCACCCTTCAAGAACATCACAGCCTAACAGGCAGAAATGGTCTTCTCAGTTTTCTCAGAGAAGTTGCAAGTCCAATTTTCTTGAAAAAATGCAGCCTTCCATACCTATTCCTTCTTTCTCTCTTGATCACACTAGTTATAAGCATTCAGTACTTTCAATACAGCTAATAACTTACAGTATTTAAATTAGAAGAACACTGTTGTCAGGTCCAAAATATTCCTGACAGTGTAATGAGTTAGTGCACTGCTGAAGAATGCTTGGGAAGATGTCAAATCCTCCTCTATTCTAACCATAGGTACCAAATCATTCCTATCTTCCTTTTTCTTTTTGTACTTGGAAAGAGTGGTAGAGAACCTTCAATGCCTTTTTTTTTTTGAATGCTGGGGACTCTAATCATCCCCAGCTTCAAATGTGACAAATTAGACAAGTTATTTTTATCCCATAAAGGACTCAGAATTGTTCTCCTTTATTCTGTGGTAGGGTCTGTTGTGAGGTGAGAAATTTGAAACCAGTTGTTTTCTCTTTACTAACTGTGTCTCCAAGAAATGGGTAAATCTTTAACATCCCCTTGTAGGAAAACTGACGTTCTAAATCCTTTGGCCCTTCTTACTTTGGAGGAGGATGGAGATTAACTTCAAGGCAAGCCTAGAAATTTAAATTTATTCCCATGGGGCAGGGATCACGATCCCATTGTAACCTGGGAGTGGATATGTGGTGTCTGGATGTTTCCTTATACCTGGGTGTCAGGGGCTGCAAAGCCTTCCCAGTCTTGCAAACCCTCCTTCAGGGGAATCAGTAAACCCATTTCAAACCCTGAATCACAGTGAGAGTGAAGAGGACAGGAAGAAAGTTGAAACATCATATTGGAATGCAATTTAATTGGAAATGACATCTGGGAAGCACCGTTGCTTACTTCTGGAAGGACACAAACACCTCCTCATTATCCAGATGAGACAAGAGTTTATAGGTGATCATTCTGTCCTCAAAAATGCCTTTTGAATTGGTGAAAGAGGGGATGGGAAAAGATAGAAGGAGAAAAAAAGGTTGCTTCTCTCTTGAAAAGGGAGGTAGTGAAAAGGTGGCCTTCCTGTCCTGGGCAGGGGACAGGGGCTTGCGTGGCAAGGCTCCAGAGATGAGGGAATAGAGTCAGGGGTGCTGGAAATCTGAGGACAGAAGAATGCTCCTTGCCAACCCTAGCCACGCAGCTTATGAGCCACAAGCTTAAACTGTGTTTTAGACAGGAACCGAACCCTGTTTCTGGTGGTTGAAGAAACAGGCCTCTCTCCCCAGGGTCTGCCAACCCTGTGTGAACAAGTGAACGTGAGTGTCCAGGAAAGTTTCTGATCAAACAGGGAGTTGCCTAATGAGATTTCGAACTTTTAGGGTAGAAAATCCTGGAAAGCAGGAGACTGGATCACTCACAGGGGTGAAATAGATTTAACAGTTTAGATGGGATCTGGATAGACTGGATCCCACCCCTAAGAGGTGTGTATCTGTGAAAATCCTAGTTTGTGGTCTCTGATGCAGTATGAAAAGGAGCAGAAGCATAATTTCACTGTTCTCATTTCTATTTTAATTTCTATTTGTGATATGCTGTTATCATTTTGAAACCAATTTCACTCAGTCTCCACAGGATGGCTCGAAAGCTTGAATCCTGTGGCTCAGTCTAGAGCTGACAGCACTCTAGAGACACATACGGTGACTTTTCATATACAGTCAGCCTATCTCTTCAGTTCAGGCACAGCTGAAGCATTTCCCTTCACCCTTCAAATTCTTACTATTTTAAAACCTTTGGCAAAATGCCACATCTAGGAAAAGAAAGTTCCACAGGGGCTTAAATGAAGAAATAAAAAGCTCAACTATTAAAAAAAGGAAATGAAATGCTGAGTTTTATGTACATTAAATTTGAAAATTTTATGCATTAAATTCAGCCAGGGAAGAATATGCTGCAAAATTACTTCTATCATCGTACCTTTAGATGATTTGCCGTAGGTAAATTGATAAGAATTACACCTACAGAAATATTACAGCAGGACAAGTTAGTGCTTGCTACATCTGCATTTCAGTAAGCCACTGAATGACACCTCAGTTCAGATGCTTGCTTTGTGTTGGCTTTAGATCATGCCAATATTGGTCTCCTTTACTGCAAGGCAAAGACTGGCTCACCACAAAATAGGGATGGTTTTAAGAGCTGTTGTAGTATGTTAATTCTTCTTAAGATTTTTTTCTGCCTCAACAAGTCTTCTGCAGTTAAGAGGTCTAGCATTGTAAACAGAATGGAGCTGAAACTTTGTAAACTAGTTGTTTAAGCTGTACTGCTCCGTGCTGCTGCATTCTTAAATGTGCATGTAGCACTGACTACAAACACATAAACATTTTTCAGGTATACAAGCATTTGATGCTCTTTAATAAACACAACTATTATATTATACAAAATCAATTCTGACTGAATGGCAAGAATTCAGTCTCTGTGCTGTGTGAAGTGTGTAGTACCAAAATGATTTATAGTCAGCTGAGAAGCCATTTAGCCTCTAAGTGATGCTCATACTCTCATAAATGTACTTGGGAGCTATTCCCAGATACTCTAGCAAGGCTTTACTCCATATATTCAAGAACACAGAAACAGCAAGGATACAGTTTATCTCTTCAAAAGTGGTTGAGGAGTTGGACCAGATTAGGCCAAGATAGAGTATGCTGCAGCAGAGCAATCTTGAAAAGTAGACCTTTCTACTCAAAAAAAAAAAAAAATCCTGAGGATTACTGCAATGAATTTCACCTCAGAGACAAGAAAATATATCCAGCAGCCAAAGTATTTCTTCATATCTGCTATCCAGAAGATTCGGTGAACTACTTCAAAAACTACATCAAACAATTTCCACAGCAAGTTTTGGGATCTTGTGGGGGTTTTCTTTCCTGTACTTTTCCTGAGATTTTTAAATACTGTTTGGAGAAATAGCTTTTTTATCTATTACACTGGAAGGTGGCAGTCACTACCCTGGAGGTTTCTAAAAGCAACCTTTACCCAGGTGATCTGGCTCCATGAAAAGACCAGAGGAATACCTGCAGTTTCTTGTTAGATCCATGTATTGGGTTTCTGTGGCAAGGTTTTAGTAACAGGGAGGTTCAGGGATGGCTTCTTTGAGGAGCTGCTAGAAGCTTCCCCCATAAAGCTAGAGAAAAGAAGGCTACTGTGGGACCTCATTGCATCCTTTCAGTACCTGAAGGGAGCATACAAACAGGAGGGGAATCAACTTTTTTAAAGGGTAGACAATGGCAGGACAAGGGGGAATGGATTAAAGCTAAAGGAAGGAAGGTTTAAATTGGATATTATGGGGAAGTGTTTTGCAAAGAGTGGCGAGGTGTTGGAACAGGCTGCCCAGAGCGGTGGTGGATGCCCCATCCCTGGAGGTGTTCAAGGCCAGGTTGGACAGGGCCCTGGGCAACCTTGCGTAGATCCAGGCCTGGAGGTTGGTGGCCTTGCCTGTGGCAGGGGGGTTGGAACTCTCTGATCCTTGGGGTCCCTTCCAACCCATCCAATCCAACCATTCTGTGATTCTATGATTCATCAATTTTTTTTCTTAGCATTTAAAGTCCCACAGGCCTGACTTTACGCTGACAGAGGTTCACTGAAAGGAAAGCATCTGTGTCTTCATTATTTCTATCTTAAATGCAAATCAGTTCTTAAAAAGCTGAAAATTTTGAGGAAGATGATCTACTAAATACATCAACTTATTCTTCATGCCTTTTTTTGATTGCCTCCTGAGTGTCTGCTTTCTGTGCACAATGGCTTTTCTGGGTGTTCCCTTACAGCGGATGTGCTGCAAGGGCAGAGTATGAATGCCTGCAGTGTGCAAGACTTGTCTTAGCGTGTTTGCTATTATTATTTCAGCAGGCCAGCAGCAGTTTCCAGAGGATCACAAGGGAAAGCAGGAAAACAGTGATTTCTCCAAGTGTGGCAAGTATCTCTGAAAAAAGCTCAGCAAAATTTCTTGCTGCAGGGAAGGTGTGTTTCTCAAGGCTAAGGGCATTCACCAGACCCATCTCACAGCTGTTGGCACAATCAGTGCTGTAAGACCCTGAGGTCGGTGAATCCAGTCTCCAGAGGTTGCAGCTGTACTCTAGTCTTTTAAAAATGCTGACAGGCTTGACTTGGTGGCAAAGGCTCCTCCTAGTTTACAGTCTTCAAGCCATGACCCTTACCCACTCATGACCCAACTGGCAAGGCACTTCATGTTTGCCTGCAACAAGGTGTTGACACGACCTTCTGTAGCCTCCCCAGGGTTAAGACAAAATATTTTGAATTCTAACTCCTCTTCTATAGCGATCAAAAGAGATCAGGTATCTCATTTCACACGTATCATTGCTCAGCTGCATCTTGCCCTGCCCCCTTTCCTCACCTAAGTCCCAGGCCATACTATATTTAACACAATCACATTTTCCACCTGTCTCATGAAGAGAGTCACACTCAACAGCGTATTGCACGTGCTGCAGTGCTGCAACAACAGTGCTGCAGAGTAGCCTCTTTAAGCAATAAATTTCAGCTAAATAACAATGAGCGCCCAAGCACCCATTACTTAAAAAAATGCCAGAAAGTTCTTTACTGTGTCTTTTATCAGCTTTACATACACCATGATATAATAAACCTGGGTAAAAAGTGAAGCCTTGTAGTAAAGCTTGTTTGTCACACTATGGAATAGCAATATTGGTAAATATTAACAAAAGCTCTAGTGTGGTGTGATGGATTTTGCTGGGATAGAGTTGATTTTCTTCATAGCAGCTGGTGTGGTGCTGTGTTTTAGATTTGTGCTGAAAACAGTGTTGATAACACAGGGATGTTTTCGTTACTGCTGAGCAGCGCTTACACAGAGTCAAGGCCTTTTCTGCTTCTCACACCACCCCACCAGCGAGTGGGCTGGGGGTACACAAGGAGTTGGGAGGGGACCCCAAGTGACTGGAGGGATATTATATACTATATTGCTCAGCAATAAAACAAGGTGGGGAGGTTGTTGAGGTTGCTGCTCAGGGACTGTCTGGGAATCACAGAATCATAGAGCATACTGAGTTGGAAGGGACTCACAAGGATCATCAAGTCCAACTCCTGGCTCCACACAGGGCCAGCCAAGTCAGAGCATGGGACTAAGGTCATCGTCCAGATGCTTCTTGAACTCAGTCAAGCTCAGTGCTTCCCTGGGGAGCCTGTGCCGGTGCCCAAGCACCCTCTCAGTAATGAACATCTACCTCAATCCAGCCTAAACCTCCCCTGTCGCAGCTTCATGCTGTTCCCTCAGATAGAATCATAGAACATACTGAGTTGGAAGGGACCCATAAGGATCATCTGTTGTTGAGCAATTGTTTTCATTTGCCTCACTTGTCTTTCTCTTTGTTATTCTCCTTTTAAATATTTTTAATTATTATTTAAATTCTTAAACTGTTCTTATCTCAACTCATTAGTTTTCTCACTTTTACCTTTCCAATCCTGTTCCCCCCCAATCCTGATTGGTGAGGAGTGAACAAGTGGTCATGTGGTGTCTGGTGTTAGACCACAACATACAGGTGTAGGTATAAAACTACATAACTGTGTCTTAGCTTATGCCTCTTCACCAACAGAAACACTTATGCTCCCTTAACTGGGGACTCAGACCCATGAGAAGGTCTCTGAATGGTAGCTAATGCCAGTTGATCTGCAATAATGGTCCATCCAGTCACTTTCAGTATGTGGCTTGACTAACCTTCTATGACAAGGTGAGTCAGTGGGTGAGGGATAGGTATGGATGTTGTCCACCTGGACTTTAGTAAAGCATTTAACATAATTTCCTACAGAATTCTCCTGGCAAAACTGACTGGTCATGGCTTGATTTGGTGTATACTTTGCTGGGTAGAAAACTGGCTGTAAGGCTGGGCCCAAATAGTTGTGAATGGAGTTAAATCCAGTTGGCAGCTGGTCACAAGTGGTGTTCCCCAGGGCTCAGCACTGGAGCCAGTTGTCTTAATATCTGTATCAATGATTTGGACTTTCTGTTAGATACCGGGATTATATTTTTTTATATCTACACTTACACCAATAGTCTTTCTGACTAGAAAACATCAATGGCGAGGGTTTCATCCCAGGTGCTTGTTGAAAGAAGGGATAAGACTGGTCCATGTGATGACCAGGAGACTTCTGGTCCCTGGAGCTGCAAGGGAAAGAAGGTGGAAGAAAAGTCTTTCCCAGTCCAACTGGGTTACTGCACATCAGTGATCCAGTAAAAATGTTTTCTAATGGGCTCAAGAGTGTAAATCCAAGCTGTGATTCACATATGTTAAGAGAAGGAAAAAAATAGTTATAGTTGTCAACATATATATTTATACATGATCTAAAGGAACAGCCTCAAAACCATTGCAGTTACCATGCCTCAGACAAGTTTACAAACACTGCATGGAATACTTCTGAGAAAGTTACATGACCATCAACAAGATAGGGAAGAAACTCAGTTGTCTACACACATGCATGGCATCTTTCTAAAACACTGGTGATAAAAACGGTACTAAGTGGTGATAACTTGAGATTGCCATTACACACCAGAGCAGTGTTGGTTTCTTTTCTCCCATAGTTAGATTGCAAATTACTGACAAATTCTCTCACACAGGAGAGAATGTGTTTTTAAGCCCCAAAAAGCTGACAAAGCTTTGGTTACTGTCATTGTGTTTGCCCTACTTATTAGTCCTATTTAATTGCTTCTTTAAAATCCCCAATCTGTAACCATCCTGACTTTTACCTAGAATTAAAGCTCTTCATGGCACTCTGAGAAAGGAAGGGAAAGTGAAGACATCACTAATGTGAATGTGAAGCTTTGGAAAGGGATTAAAGGCACTACAATAATACAACTTGCTGTGGTGCTTGCACCACCTTCAGAGGTTTGTCTCCAGAGCTCAAGACCCTAAAGATGTCACAGAAGGGATCACATTAAATATCCAAGGTCAGAAGATGACTTTTAAAACAGGTTCAGATGGATAAGGCAGACTTTCTTTAAACAACTGCTGAAAATTTTTGGAGATTAGCCTTTCTTGCTGGTAAATTAAACCCCAAGACAGTATTAGAGTGATTTTATCTTAGCAAGTGTGTCATCCAAATGGATAGGTTGAGAATTTTCCAACAGACAGTATTTTTGGTCAGAAAATGTGGTTTTATCGAAACCACATTTTTTTTCTAGAAATGTGCATACTGGATTTGATACAGATGGAATTTTCATATGAAAAATCAGAGAGCTAGAGAAGCCTAAGGCATGACAGCCTGCTGGCCTGGCTCACTTATCTGACTGTGGGAAATGAAGACTGAGATTTCTGGATGTGTGTGACTCTCCCTGAAGACTTGAAGATGTGTTTTCTACCTTGAAGGAGAGTCCTCCTTTCACCCAACTGTGCTGGGATGAGTTGTTTTTTCATCTATAAACAGAGAGAAAATGCTGCTTGCTCTATGTCCCCATGGTCCTAACTCACACATGTAGAGCTGTTGCCAGAGAAATGCAATGTGACAAGAGCACCAACAAACAAGAAAAAAACCCAAAGTTCACAGGTCTGGTTGGAATACAGAGGAGTAGACTCAAATGTTGATTTCCCTTGTCTCATTTGATAGCTGATTGCTTCTTGAGATTGCAACCAGACACAGGATGGATGAAAAAACACTTGACAGCAGACACCCTCAGAACATCATATTCCAAAGATGCAAAAGACTACAAATGGAGCAGAGACTTGGGAAGGAAAAATTATTTCATCTTTCCTAGAGAATGACTGACCATGAAATCATAGACTCATTCTAAAGAAACACCTTGTGAGCAGTAAGAATGTGAGACTTTTGCCTCCACATATTTTATCTCTTCATAGGAGTGCAGCCATTTCAGATTTTCTCCAGGTATTCAAAACTGCTAAGTAAGCATGCCATTGCAATAAAAGAACATGCTGTAGCAAGGTAATAAATGTGACTCTCTTAACAACTCTGTTATCTCGTATGACCAGGCACAAAAGTAGATAGCATAATCTAAGTATCAGTGTGCCTTACCCAAAGGGTATAACAAGCTTTAAGTCACACACTTTGAATTATCATATATCCATTTGCAGTGTAACCACCCTCCTTGAAATATATATATAGCCAGTCAGAAATTAAATTTTAAATTTGTCATGGAAAGTTTATTACAAAAAATGAAGCCTTATACCTGGGGGAGAAGGGTCAACCATGATTTCCTCCAGTGCTGCAAAAATACCTTTTGTGATTATACCACCATAAGTGAACATTTGCTATGTTTATGCTCTGCACCTCGTTGCAAACCATCATGACAGATGTGATTTTTGTACCTTGTATTGCAGGAACACCTGACCTTCACATTAATGTCTTCATACTGAAAGCCCTTCCCTACTGCAATACTTAAAATTCTTTTGTCTGCTTGGTTTCTGTCTGATTTAGGTAGAAGGTCCAGGGTTCATTCTGAAGCAAAGCAAGAACACTTTTCAAGTATTTCCTACACGGCTTTCATTTTCATATGCATGGAAGTTATTCTCAGGCATACTGTATTGTTTGTAGCAGATACAGTCACAGATAGTGCTGTTAATCTTTCTTTTCTGTCCATATTTTACATTAAAAATTCAATTACAAATAGCTTTAAGTAGATTAAAATTATTACTTCAAAGTCAATCACTTATCATGGGGCCTCATAAGTTGCTTTGAAAACAGTGTTTGCTATCTTCCAAAATACAATATAGTGATTTTCTGTAGTTATGTAACATGCTTATAATATTCATTGATCATTACCTAGTCTCTTACAAATTTATTTTTATTCTTTATACTAAGCCTGTTAGAGTCAGTGAAAAGAATAACATTTATTTTCTTTACCATCCCCCTTAATCAACCAGACATCAGATTTTTTATTATTTTTTAGCTGGAGCATCTTCTTCTGAATTTTGGCTGAATGAAATTCACCTTCCACCTAGGTAAAACACAGATTATGGATTCCTTAATTCTCACTTGTATACTGTTTTAAGGTCTGAGTTAAATGATACACAAATCTTGCCCTGAGCCTTGGCCCGGGAATATACTTCACTCTAGTGTCTTCAGCACTGATGTAAACTTGACAACTTACTACAGTAAGAGTGGCAGGAGATCATGTTAGATGAAGCCAGTTGGTTTTTTTGCTACTGGGTCTGGAGGATGGGGAGCTGGTGCTGCTTTTCAAAACCACTTGTGCTTTGCCCTATCTTCTGTTTGTAGAGTGTAGATAATGTCTTAGGTGACGGCAAGTTCAAATAGGGATTTCATCTCCAGTGTCATTTTCTAGACAGGATGAATTGGAACCAAACCTCAAGCTCAGCTCATCCTCTCATCCTGTACAGGTGACTCACAATGTCCTGCTCAGTGTAGTGGCATGCGACCCTCTTCTCCAGTCCAGAGAAGTACCAAGGAGTGGATGCACCTGCAAGAGGCACATGTCCAGCAGCAGCGTCCTCTGAGACAACTCTGGTCCTCTATTGAGCAATGACTGCAACAGTAGTGTAAGCATATATGAACTATTTAAGTAGTGGATGTGGATATCAATTTCATGTCTATCTGGGGATTAATCACTGCTGATTAAAGTCCCTATTTTCAAAGGAAAGTAAGCTTTCCTCTGCTTAGAAGGCATATGAATGCTATATATGCTTCTCTGTACTTTATATTCTGAAAGAGCTCCAAAGCAATATTTCACCGAGTCGGAAGAGTTGGGCTTATACATGATCTCATTTGCATGCACAGTGTGCCCTGCCTTGTAAGAATATATTTGACTTGCCGCTTCCTTTGCTAATGTGTTTTACTCACTTGGTATTAGAAATGATGGCTCAAAAAAAAGATTGATTTTTTTTGTACTGCAATCTTCAATGTGGACATCTTGAGAAATATATTCCTGAAATTTCTCTTTTCATCCTTCAAAAATTGTTTGGGGTTTGGGGTTTTTTTTATGTCAGCATGTCTAGAAGAATCATGTAACTACCACTGAATGGCACAGCCGGGGAAACTATATTCTCCAGATGCAATAGAAGTTACTGTATTTTATTTCCTATTTTCTGCAGAGGAAATGACTTTTAAAAGCCTCCTATGATTTTGCAAGAAATAAAAAAGAGAAGATAAATTAGTTGCTGCAAATTGTACATTTCTGCTGCATTCATTTTAATGAAAATGTGGCAGTTTCAAAAGAAGTGAAAGAGGGTTTTTTTTTTTTAATTGTGGTGTTCCCCTTTAATTAGATTTAATCAGATATTTTATAGCACACTGAATGTGCACATATGGGTGTTCAATAAAAGTCTAATTACTGTCCTCTCTGGTAAAGGTACACATAAACACATACCACATTTCACCAAATCTATTGTAATATTTTTAAAGTCAAGGCAGATTTTAGTTCAGTCATGATAAAGAGCTTGGTTTTGCTTCCACATAACTACCTGGAAAACTCTGATACAGTTGTAAGAATTTAGAGGAATTTGTAAACTTTTCGTTTGGTTAACTCTGCAACCCAAACTGTTGATAGTTGAAAAAAATTCTGTGCTGGAACTAGCCCTAAAGAGAAAATATAATGATTAAATAGTGCCAAAGACATTGAAAAACATTTAAATTATCATGGTACTTTCTAGAACTGTGTCTTGTAATCCATGGCTATTTCTGTTTTTTCAAAATTTTGCTGAAATGTATTTTAGAAGATGTTTTATCTGCACTGTTGACTAGCCTCTTGCCTCTGATAATTATTTGCACTGTATGAAAAAGAAAAGACTGTTTAGCTTGGATCCATGGAAACTCTGTGTAGTACATACTGCCTTTATGAGAATCTATAAAGTTTTCCTATTACATTTCATGAACTGTAGAGATAAAGTCATCCTGTAATACAGAATAGGTACGATATCCCTCAAAAAGACATGTTTGAAAACCTTGTAAAAGAAAGCTTTCTGCACCCCCCACCCCCTTCCATATTCATTTATTCCACTTGTGAGGAATAGATTTTCAAGGTATTGCTCTGCATCTCTGTTTGAAAAATTAATCAACAGCTTTAGATGGATTCCATTTTCTTTGAATCATCAAGGAGAAAGTGTTTAAGGCCAGCTGTCAAACTCATTTTTCTTTCACTCAGGCTGGATAAAGAGAGCTTTGATTTTCTTGCTGGCCTTGCACAAAAGTGAATCTGCATATGAAAACACTGAGGTTTTGGAAGAGTTAGACTGTTTTGTGCATACCATGAAATGCAAGTGGCATTTGGAGTGTTGCTAAATTTTTATCATGCCAATCTGTTGTTGTACATGTCTTCCTAAAGCTATTTAAGGTCAAGCCCCAGAAAAAAGTGTCCTGGCATTAGCATGTGTCCATCAGCACTACTGATGCAATAGCAAAGGCAATCTATGTAATGCAATCTATTTTCAAGCTGGCATATTATTATTTTCCTTATTTGTAAGAAAATGGGGTCACACATGCAGCATGGATGAGCAATCTTTTTCGTATTTTCCACATCTCCTTGTCACCTTCTGGCCCATACAGAGGTGCTGGCACTGTTCCTCTTCTCCCTCCAACAACCCAGGTCTCTGGCTGTTGTTTCCCAGCTGCATGTCTTAGTTCCTACTACCATGTCATCCATCCAGTGCTGAATCCAAGAAAGGTTGAGGTAGAGCTGGAAAGCCCTTTAAACTGTGTCTACTCCCCTAAGTCCTTCCTCTTGCTAAAAGGTAGGGTCCCTTTTTCTACAAGCTAGACTCCTAACATCCGTTTGTCTAACCTATTTTTAAAAACATCCAATAACAGACTCCACAACCTCCCAGCCAATGCTACCTGTCAACATTCACTATCCTTATCATTAGGACATGCATCAAGAAGTAATACGTTGAACTCCCCTGATTCTGTTTAATTTTATTAATTTTTTATTATTTTATTTTCTCAGTTTTCTTCTCTCTTAAAAAAAATTAATCTTTGAATCCCTTTTTTAATTACAGTCAGGAACTGCTTTATGCCATCTAAATCCTCTAAAGTACCAAGTGGAGCAGGGGGACTATTTTAACTGGCCTATATTTAAGACTCCTATTTATACCTCTTCTTACAATGCTTGCCTTTTTTGCTGAATGTTGATTCATGCTCCTCCTCTCATCCCCTGTGATTCTCAGATCACTTTATATGGACCTGATACGTGTTTGCTGGGAGATGTGCTGGACACACTGCAGCACTCCTGAAGTCTAGCAGAGATAAGCCAGGGGCTCCTGAGGTAATAGGAACCAACACTGACAAAGTACATCAAAGGGATTCAAACCGCTCCAGCCTCATTGGGGGCCCGACTGAAATGCCTCTCTGCAAATGCACATAACACAATAAAGAGTGCACCCTCAGCAAGTTTGCCAATGACACCAAGCTGTGCAGTGCAGTCAACATGCTGGAAGGATGCCGTCCAGAGGGATCTTGAAAGGCTTAAGATGTGAGCCCGTGTGGACTCCATGAAGTTCATCAAGGCCAAATGCAAGGTCCTGCATGTAGGGCAGTACAATCCCAGACACAACTACAGGCTGAGTGGAGAATGGATTGAGAGTAGCTCTGAGGAAAAGGACTTGGCAGTGTTTGTTAATGATAAACTCTGCATGAGCCAGCAGTGTGCACTCACAGCCCAGAAAGCCAACCGTGTCCTGGGCTGCATCAAAAGGAGCATGACCAGCAGGTCAAGAGAGGTGATTCTGCCCCTCTGCTCTGCTCTGGCGAGACCCCGTCTGGAGTACTGTATCCAGTTCTGGGGTCCCTAGCATAAGACAGACATGGAGCTGTTGGAGCGAGTCTAGAGGAGGGCCATAAAGATACTCAGGGGGCTGAAGCATCTTCCCTGTGAAGCCAGGCTGAGAAAATTGGGATTTTTTCAGTCTGGAGAAGAGAAAGCTCAGGGGAGACCTTATTGCAGCCTTCCAGTACCTAAAGCGTGTAGACCTACAGGAAAGTGGGAGAGGGATTCTTTTCAGGGAGAGGAGTAATAGGACAAAGGATACTGCATTTAAACTAAAAGGGGATAGATTTAGATTAGATATTAGGAAAAAAATCTTCACTGTGAGAGCAGCGAGGCACTGGGACAGGTTTCACAGAGAAGCTGTGGCTGCCCCCTCCCTGTCAGGGTTCAAGGCCAGGTTGGATGGGGCTTTGAGCAACCCGGTGTAGTGGAGGGTGTCCCTGCCCATGGCAGGGGGTTGGAAATAGATGATCTTTGAGATCCCTTCCAACCCAACCCAGTCTGTGATTCCATGAATCAGCCATCTCCCTGACTCCATTGGTTCCCAGTCAGATGCATGACATGTCCCTGCTTCTGTTGAACTGATTTGGTGGAGATGGGAAAGGTCAGACTGTTTTCATACATTTCTCAAGATCATTCTGAAGCCTCAGCTTGTTCACTGCCAGCCTTGCCTAGTCCCTCCAAGCCTGATACCATCTGCAAATGCAAAAATGTGGTCTGTGGTCAATTATCACATTGACTATAGTGTCAGTAGCTGGGCAGACCTACAGAACAGCAGTCAATACCTCCTTCTCCTTTGGCAGGGAACAGCTGATAATGACTTTGTGAATAAATTTTCTAAATACTTTTGCACTCACTTCACGGATGTTTCATCTAGACCATGTTTCCTTCTTTGCTTGAAGGAATGTAAGGCTGAGACAAATATTCACTGAGCGCAAGATATGTAATAATCACTGCTTCTCTTCGTGCTGTAACAGTTGTTGCATTATGTCCAAATGTGACTTGGTTTCTCTTTTCTTCCAGTTTCAAACAGCCAGCAGATCACCAGGCTGAGAAAGGCAAATGAAGGTAAATAGGAGAAATCTTTTTTTAGATCAATATATCGCCCCCAACATCTAAGAGTAATTTCCTTAATAACCCTGTGCACAGACTATGCTGACTATCTGCTACCCTTTTATAAAAGGCAAGCAGTCATTCCAGATTGCTTACTATAGAGAAATTTGGGGAACTGTTGTGCATAAACTTCCTGGGGTCTGACACCAGCAGGCTGAGCCAGAGGGTGTACTTCACAGAAAAAAATAACAACCTGAACAACTATGCACAGCTAACAGGGGATAACTGCTGCAGGTGATAATAACAGGTCATGTTACAACATCACAAGACCTGAGAACACCTAAACAGGTAAAAGTCCAGTGATCCGAGCTCCAGCACAGTGTCCAGAAAACTTCCCAGCTTGTGGGAACTTTCTGCTATATTTAGCATGGCCACAACTGCTCCTGGAATATCAAGCCCTGCACTGGTGTGTGCAGTCCAAGGAGGATACTGATGAACTGCTAACAGTTCAAGAAAACTAAAGTGGATGACAAGATGAGAAAATTGAGTGAAAAACTCAAACGCCTCAAACTATATAGCCAAAGAAGTTGCGGAGATGCCATCGCTGGAAGTCAAGTTTGACAGGCCTTTGAGCAACCTGATCTAGTGGAAGATGTCCCTGCCCATGGCAGAGGGGTTGGAATGAGATGATGCCTGTTCCTACTATTGTAACATTGCGAACACACCACTTCAAACTTAGCATGCACCATCACTCAAAATGAAATCAAAATACATAGGAAGTATATAATAAAAATCGGATGGATCTGTGTCAAACATGAGGCCCATAAATAGAGTTGTTTGGGTATCTTAAGAATGCTTTATTAATAGCAGTATTGGAAAGTGGTATGGTTAAGGGAGAACAAGCCTGGAGATGAGTATCCAAGATGATTTTTGACTAAAAATACTGAGCAGTTGCTAAATTATTGAATTTTCAGGAGAAAGGATGAGACTAACGCTGAGATGCCATATTTTGTTGAATCTGTTCCACATTGAAAAGGTGAACTTCTGTTTGCCCAAGCAATAGTGAAATAGCATTGTGTTGGAGCTGTTCCTCTGGGCGGGGGAGAGCAAGGGAGATGTTTTTAATTGCTGGAGGGCTTTGAAGTTGGGTTGGGGTTTCTTCATTAGACTCAGTCACCAGTACATTACAAAGGCACACATCCCACATCACTGATATTGTGAGCTGATGGCCTCATTCCTTAGATTTTGTTACACATCACCCATTTTGTTTGCTAACAAAAGAATAAAAGGTGGGGTTTTTCTGATTGATATAAACTAACAATTCTTCTTCACCTTTTTGGCCCTGAACCAGTGAATTGGTTGATTTATGCAGTTCTGCTATTGCACCTCCCAAGGCTGCACACAGCTGAGAATTGCTAGAGAAGCAGAGATCTTCAACCCCACTGCCTCAGATCAGGCCCCATATCAAGAAGCTCGCTCTAACAGTTGGAGACCATCTTTGCATTCTTTGTATTACACCACTGGGATCCAATTCCTCATTTACTCCCATGGAATCATGTAAAAACGTTAATTACATTGAAACCCTATGGAAAAATGGCTTTCGCCACCTTCTGACTACCTGACCTTTTCCTCACTCCTCAGATTTCCCCATCTTTGCAGCATTATGCTATACATGCAGGACAAGGATGTATTTTAGACTGTGAGCAAGTATGTGAACTACATGGAGCAGAAGACAGGCAGGGGTCTATCTGTCTCCCATCTTCTCCTGGGAAGCAAATGGCTAATTGCTGTCCTCCAGCCCACAAAGCATTCTCCCTACCAACCTACCAAAGATCAAACAGAGGTGGCAGACATAACTACCATCCATTCCCTAGACAAATTAGAAAGCCACAATGCGGGTCCTCGCTAGCTTTGTAAATTGTAGCAAGAGACAGGAAAGAGATCGGCCTGTGATATTCTGTAATATTAAAGATATCCATTTTATCTGGCAATGGCCATGACATTTTTCTTATCCTTTCAAAATATTGAGTGAATTCACAAATTACTTTCAATAACCCATTTGTATTCATTTTCTTTTTCTAAAATAAACTTGTCTAGGAAAAATAATGAATACCACATTCATTACAATAGAAGCCTTTCACAAGACATATTCTGCCTAATACATTTCTTTACACCCAAGAAGTATGATAAGATAAATTCCATTTTCAAGCAGCTGAATGGTATTACAGTCCCATTAACTTCAATAGCTAAGTCATAGCAAGAAGCATTTCCTGTAAACTCTTTTAGTTTTGTTTGGATGAACAATGGGGAAACTTACTGGAGATTAAAATGACATCTGTGCATTTTTTAAGAGTTTTCCAATATGTTTTGCAGTTTTGCTTTTTTCCCTAATGCATCAAAGCATAAACACACACACACCCCCACACAGCCATTGGCTGTGACAAATAATAGTAAACAAGTAGTCTTTGCAGACAACTTTGATTCCAGACTAACTAATGCATTTGCCAGCAGTTTGGCAAATTTGGTCGTCAGTTGTAGAGCTGTGGGAACCATAAATTCCCTTCCATGTGGAATAAAAGGTACTAACTATAGTCACTATTGGCATGAAGCAAGTGATTAAGAGGAATATTTTGAGAAACAAAAAAGAAACAGCACTATAAAAGTCTCATATTTTCATCTTTACATCCTAACCCAGAGAGAATATGGACTCTGGTGCAAACCAGGCATAAAGTACACTATTACAAGACAGAAGTGGGAGCAGTCTGAAGCCTGTGGCTCCCAGTGACCTTGAGGAGATGTAAAAAATTTTTCACGTCTGTTTATCTACTGGAAGTAAGGCAACACATAAGGGAGCTCTGGAGTCTCCCATTAGGGATGGTGAATGGATATAAGTTTCTTGCATCTTCTGTTGCAAGTGTCTGACTTACAGAACCACTTGAGAAAAGGGCTGTTCCCAGCTCTGCTCTATAGGAGAGAATTACAAGAAAAAATAACTTTGTAGAGTTTTTCTCAACTTGCAACAGAGTCAGTGAAAGCTACAGTTGGCATACAAGAAGTTGATTTTCTCTTCCCCAAAGAAAAGGAAGAAAATAATGGCAAAAAGTGTTTTGGCAATCTAAACCAAAATTGGTTTAAGAAGTGGTGGAAGGGTTTTCATGAGTTTTCTCACACTCTGTTCATACTTTCTGTTTCTTCTTCAACAGTCTAGAAAAACAGACTTCTGGTACTAAAACAAAACTAGCCTGATGGTCTTAAAGATATTCAGAGTGCAAACTTCTCCATGCATTGTACAGTATTTTCTTGGTTGTATTCAACACCAAATACCTGCCAGGAATAGAAGAAAAAGAATACTATTAGTATCATATCTGGGAGATACAAGACTTTCAAATCCAAGAGCATTCCTAACCATCTGACGTTTCTGTGGTCTTGCCTCCCTGATTTTGTGAAGGGGATGAAAACAGAGCAGATCCTTCCAACTAGTGAAAACACACACAAAAAGCACCTGTGGGGCATGGTACAGTGCGACATCAGGAGAACCTCTTCATAGCTGAGGTCAGGGGGACACTTCACACTGTTTTTATTTGGCAGAAACTCATGTGATCAGCAAAACTCACTGAAAAAGAGACATCTCTAAATATGGCAAAACAAAGAGTTTATAGCCATGTTTAAGCCACAAATAGGAAAAAGTTACATCTGCAGCTGAGAGGTAATTGAAAGGAATCTGTGGGGCTGGCTTGCTCTATTTCCGTCACCTTAAGAAGTTTATTCTGTAAAAGTTAGTGCAGCCTGACTGGAACTGAGTTTGTGAGAGGAGTGGAGCAATATAGTAAATATCCTGGGGTAAATACAAAAATGAGTTCTGACTGTGATTCTTCTTTTTTTCCTACACACCTCAAACACAATACACTGTAAATATTTTTCATATTTCCTTTAGATTATAATAGAAATATATTATTATCTGTAAGACAGAGCATAGGGTAGCATCATGTAGTATTTCTGTTGGACACCTGGACCCACTGCTCAAGGCTTCAGAGTGGGAGCAGACTGCACAGGGCCTTGTCCAGTTGAGTTTTGAATACTTCCAGGGAGGCACATTCCACTTCCTCTCTGAGCAATCTGTTTCCTTTTCAAACAGTAAAAAAAATATATTACATATGAAAGGAATGAAATTTTTCTCATGTTTGCACAAGTGTCTGGTACAGTAAAGTTCCAATGCATAGATGTTCCTCTACTACAAATAAACAAGAAATAGTAGAAATGCTATTGTAAAATGCACTCAACCACATTAATTATTTAAATCTATTGCATTGTTTCATATTTACTATGGAGAAACTCAAGATTTCACTGGCAGAAATGACATATTCTGCTGTCTGTTAGGGTTTTACATCCCCTGTCTGTTCCCAGAGTCCATACATAAAGCACTAGAAGATCTATTTTTTCATCCTGCCTAGTAAGTTCACCACCCTGTGACAGAGGCTGTACTTTAAGACAGTAACATTCCAAGTGATTTCTTCTGGGAAGGTTGCAAACCACTTTGCTCAGTTGGCACTTGTTAAAATCCAAAGAGTGAACATGATACCTCTGCAACCAGGATTATCAAAATTGCTCATTCCTGGAAACCTCCACAAATAGCTTGACTCATCTCTGCAAAGAATTATGTCCCAAACATATCTCTGGAGTGCAAGGACTCATTTTTACAGCTACTTAAGGTTTCACCAAGGGATGCTGAGCATCTCTAGCTGATGGTGAGCCAATGGAAAACGAGGGTACTGCAGTATATGACCATTAGCCTCCCAAACAGTATTTTGCTTGTAACAGTCCAAGATTCTTAGTTTCTTAAAGAAGTGTCCCTGTGTGCTTGCTGCAAACAAAGTCTCTTAATGGTTTATCACAATCCTAATTTCCTATTTAAATTAATGGCATGGTAGCACCATTTACTTTAATGGCTCCCATAATATGCAGTATCATTTCTTGCATAAATTGCTTCCCACAGCTAATCTGCTACTGCACAAAATGAGACCAAAAAACTATTTATTTTAATGGTATCTAATGAGCAATATTTAGTTGTGCTCTGTACTTCTTGGAAAATCTGCCACTCTCCCATCTAGTGAAAGGGCTACATTTATTGATATACATCTTACATAGTAAAAGATTTGGGTGGTTCTAAAGAATTTGTGGGAATTTTTATGCCAATGGTAGGTTGTTTTCTGTTAATGCTTCTGCTGCCATGTGTGATGCTCGGAAAGTTGCTAGTCACAAGGGAATGTATTGTTAAGTATGACTCATTTGTGCTAAGAGGCCAAAAAGAGAGGAAATGCTGATAATTTATATGCCAAAGCAAGACAAATGCCACCCAAGCTCAGAACAGACAGCCATGACCACTTATCAGTAGTGGTTGTTTTATTTTAACAACTGGAACTTGCCTGCTTCTCATGCTGAAAGATGGGGAGCATCAGTGACCACAGATAAAACATGAGACTACTGAGAACCAGCCATTTTTGGAGTGGTGTCCTTCAACAGAAAACATATTGCATCAGCCATCACATGGAAAAAGAGCTAGGAAACGCTGAAAAGAACCAAATTTACATGATGAGTTCCACAAGACTTTGAATGTCATCTTGAAATGCATTACTGCACGATTCAATTATAGTTATACCTGCAGGCCCCTGTCAACCAAAGGCCCATTTCTGTCAGGTTTTACCATTCAAGAGATCGGTATTCTGCTTGCAAATACCATACATAAGCCAGAGCCATTTGGCTTCAGGCTGTTTGGCATGAAAGTGCTCTGTTTCATGTTAGCAGCCTGCTCCCCCTTGAGTTGGAGGCAGTAAACAGATGCCCAAGGACTTCAGGAGAAAATGAACCAGAGCCAAGAAATTTATTCAATGAGGCTTATTCAATCTCTGATTTATTGATCTGGCACATTGAAAGGTGCAGAGATCCTACCGTGACCAGTGAAAGTAACGTGCATTGTAACTTCATCTTCTGCTATTCAAAGTGCATATTTGCTAAGCAGCTAAATTAGCTGTGAATACATAGGCAGCACAGGCTGCCTCTCTTCTGAATATCACCTTCTCAAGCATTGATTATTAAATAGTTATTGTATATGTAGAAAGAGTGATGGATACCATACCCTGACACAGTCTACTCAAAGTTAGTGTTTACAAAGTAACAGCATTATTCAGTTCATCCTGATCTCCCACAATCAACCTTTGGCTCCAGCCTTTCCAAGTATAGAACCATTAATTTAAAAAAAAAAAAAGGAAAGAAAAAAAGAAAAGACATTTCTTTTTACCTTTTCTCTATAGCAGAGTCAAGTGAACCCTAGGAAGAGACTAAAACAAGTCTGAAAAATATATCAGCTTTATAAGTCATTATCTCAGAGACCTGCAAATTCCCAAGCCTGGATCCTTACTGCCCTGTGGAGCTGAGTTGCAGAAGGGAGCAGGTAAAGTACTCTGCTCTCACAGTAGCTTGTCATATTTATACACTAAAGATATGCTGTGGAGTTTTAAGATATACCTTTGAGGCACCTGCCTGTTCCTAGGGATTAAGGAAACTGGATACAGTAATAAATTGTCTGCTCATTTACCTCCATCCAAGTCAACAGAATTAAGCCAGCAGAAGATACTGCCTGGAGTTTTTAAGGTCAGGGAGACCCCAACGTACTGCTCTCTGACACAACACACACCAGAGAGTTCCCTGCTGAAGAAGAAATTTTTCTTTGTGCTAAACAAGCTGTGACTGTCAGCCTGAGTATCCCTGCACAGAAGGACGTGCCGTCTTGATTACAATTCCCACGCAGTTGCCATTTTCCTGTGTGAATTTTTCTACTGGTTGACAGGAGTGACAGTTAAAATGTTGCACTTTACTGCCAATCTTAATTTTAACAGAAATTTAATGATTGCAGGCTCACCATCTCAGAAACAGGGCTGGAGGAGACCTGAAGTACCGATTATGTACTGGTCAAACTGCTTGAACTGCTCAAACCCAGGGTTAAAATAACAAGGGGTTATAGCATAAGCTTACCTACAAAGACTTAATAGCTTGAGAATGTAGCAACTTATACTTACAGAAAAGAAATCATAGCACTCTCCAGTTTATTATATACGGTTCTTGTGTGGACTCTGTGGAAAACGAATTTACCTCATTAGGGACAGGGAAGTGATAAAAAGTATGTGATGTAAAAAATGGGTTTGTTGCAAATAGGTCATAAAATAATACTCGTTGTCATAAAGTGTAGTGATTGGAGGTCCTGACACACGATTACTGCTTATTGCATTAAAATGATTGTATTGATAAAGCGTGTGTTGTTATCATAAAAGTGGGATGTTATTATATCTAGCCATCAGTATTATTAATATTATTTCAACACTTACAACTGGCATGTTAATTCTTTTATAAAATACATGTTTTCAATACAATTTCTGACCTTTTTGTATTCCTCAAATTCTGTGTAAGACATGTTCAATATCCTGGCAACAACTTGTACAATTTCCTCCTGTTTCTGTAGAAGTATCATTTTAAATGGGGCTTCTAATTAGGTCAAACATGTTAAAAAAAGAAAAAAAAAACCTGGAAAGGCTGAAATCCTGCCTAAATGAGGACAGCTCCTCTTTGATGTGGTAATTAAGTTTTGGTAGAGCTACAGCAGTAATTCAGAAGCCTGTAGAGCAGAGACAGAAAATATTTAAATGGTCAAATGTTTTATTAACACATTGAGGAGAAAGGAAGAAGAGGGAGAGAATGTTGTAGTAGAAAGAAGAAAGAAGGAAGGTAACTGTGAAGAAAAAGAAAACAAGATAACAGGGGGAAAGGCAAGGACTAAAAACAGAGATGTGAGAACAGGAAAGAAGAGGAGATGAGGAGGTGAGATCTGGTGGACAAAATGGAAAGGAAAATTAAAGGGAAAGCATATGACAAGAGAGAAAATGTGAAAAATGAAGTTGTATTTTAAAAAGTATGTGTGTCAGCTGTAGCAGCATTCAAACAGGTGAGGAAATTTGAAGCAAGAGTAGCTCAGGTGACAATTATCTACTAAAGAAAGGCTTTCAGAATCTTTTGTAGGACAACTAATGAAGTGTCCAGATAACCATCTGTGCATGCTCACAGCTTGACTGCAGGAACTTTTACCATCCTTTACAGTAATACAGTCTAAGAGCATCTGCCTGAGGTAAGCATCATTTCTTATTATTTCTCCACTGAACAGCCAGCGATATGGGAACACAGTGGATTTTTGCCATTCACGTAATGTTGTGCAATATATTTTGCTGTTGCCAAAATCAGAATTCTGATCCAACAACTCCCAGTCTTCCAGGTCATGCTCACAGTCTGAAACAATCACTTGGAATCATCACAGGACAATAAGAAGATTGCTAGCAGGCAATCTCATCAGCAAAACCACCTAATGTATACAATTTAAAGATTCCTTTCTATGGCATCAGCTACAGTAATTATCTAAGAATGGTGCTGTGTGAAAAATACATGGCAAATTAACAGTATCAAAAGCTTAAAAAGATTGCCAGGCAACCATCGTTTTGCATCATTCAGAGACCGGGCTGTGTGAAGGCACTTTATACTGACTTAGATGATTACAGCCTTTCTCCATCACCCATCACATTAGGAACTGGAAGTGGGGTTACCACCTGCTTGCTCCATTAGGAGAAAGACAATTCCTGCTTTCCATTCTCTGTTTTGAATACTCTGTGCTGGTGCCCAAGAGTGAGAGAAGAGAAAATTCAGTACTGAAGCCTAATTGCTACAGCTTTATGATTTGAACTGGGAAAAAAATGTTGCACAGAAAGCAGAAAAATGCGCAGTATCCCTGGGATGAGGATATTAAAGAGCTAAACATTTGAAACTAGGCTGCATGTACATCTTTCTTGCATCTCCTGATTAGCTATTCTGAAAGATGACTGAGAGGAGAAAAATAAAGTGTCTCTCTGTACCAGAAATTACAGCATTAGTTGAAATAGCTTCCTGTTACCACTTTTGTTACCATTTCTGTGATGCTTTTGGATTTCACTCATTCTCATCATGTTGAGCACCTTTGAAATTTGGCCTGCAAGTTCTAACAAACTTGGACTTCAAACAGGTGCAATCATTGATCATTCTGATGAGACTTTTGGTCTGTGTCTCTTTAAGCTTAAGACCGCTGGCAAAACCAACAGTGGACAGCATGGACAAGAAGATAAACTACATCTGGGCAGTATAAACATCTACTCTCTTGGTAGCATGAGATTCGTAACCAATTCTTTCTCAAAGACCTGGTGACCAATCATCAAGACTGGCAAAAACATTTCAAGGCCTAATCCCTATCTAGTTCCTTTATTATTCCTCCAAAATAGATTATGAATAAAACAAAACTGAATAGAGAAATTGTGAGAAGTAGCTGAAAATATTTCTTAGAAAAACTGAGCAGACATTAAAAACAGTAGACATCTAAAAATCCTTAGGAGTGTTCCACATTACAGTTGTCAAACAACTCAAGGTTAGAATTCAATGTTACCGATTTTTAAAAGGCAACATAGTGCCTATTGAAGTCAGCATGCATGTGTCTCCTCACTAACAAAATCAGGCCTACACAGGCTCCTCATCAATGTGCTTGTTTCAATTTCACCCTAGAATTAGGTTTTCTTTTAATAATAAATTTATTCCATGCTTGCCTGTTTTCAAGGATGAAGATGAGATACCCCGAGCTGTTGATGTTTTCCTTCTTCTTCTTTATTTTTTCCTGTAATTTAGAGAAATGTTGTATATTAATTTAAAAAACTAACTACCTAAGGCAGTATTCCACATATATGCTTCTCTGCTTGACCAGGGAGATGATTTCATTCATGTACACCAAGGATTACTGAGCCTTCATACTAAAATACAAGTAAAGGCTTTTAAAATTGTGGTTCTGTGGTAGATTTGTAACATTCTTCCATTGTTTTGTTACAATTACTTGTGGTTTTAAATATTTCTCAGCACCATGTATAGTTTTTTCTTTATTTACTGGTTTCAATCAGAATACTTTTTCAACTGTTGAATTAAAAAAGAAACACATTTCCTAACAAGCAGGAACAAGAATCACCATGGCAGTAAATTCACTGAACCAAATTCAATATACAGTTAGTAAATCAATAATAATAATGTTAGAAATGGGGAAAAAAATTACTGTCTACAGTCATGTCGTATCTCCTAGTAGAACAATATTTGTTATACCAAAATAGAAGCAAGTGAAGGAAAAACTTGCATAACAAATAATACACAATAATTATTAACTATTCAATTACTGATTACAAGAACGCTTCCTATAAAAAAGGTTGCAAATGGAGACCCAGCGATTGTAAAGGAGATACACAAGAGGATTCATCCCCATATGAAGGAGATCCCTAAGTATTCTGGATAGACCAAGCAAAATTGAACACTGTAAAGTTCCTAAACTGTAACTGCCTGTTTGAGTGGTTAAATTCAGATTTTATAACTAGAGGGGACTACATAGGAAAATAGAAAATACTGTCTTGATGCCCAGTGTATATATATTGAAATGTCATTTCTTTCACATAATTATGCCTTTCTAGAGTTCTTAATTTAACTTTGGATAAGATGCCACAAGATGAATCTATCATTCTCCTTATAGATGCTGCAAAAAATTACTGCATATGGAATTTCTACGTAGTTCACATATGGAAAGTTTTACTTTGAAATGGTTCAGAACAGGATGATATGCTTTACCACCATTACAAGCCATTTCCTGCTTCTAAGACATATCCCTGGCCATATATTAGCATCTCCTCCCATACATTAGCATTTGTCCCAAGGGTCTGGGCCTCACATCACAGACTATCACCCCAGTCCTAGCAAGAGATTTCTGGCAGACTCAGGAAAGAAAACAAGACAGACCTTAATTTTCACTTCTTGCTCATGCAAATAGCAATCAAATGCACTTGTGTCTTTTGTAGAAGTGAAGAATGCCCATAACACACTGATTCAAAATTAATTTTCCTCCAACTATTAGATGAGCTCATTGACAACCCCGTCCCATGTTCATCCAAATCCATGCAAAACTTGCAGTGATGGCTCTGAGAACAGTGTCCACATACGGCATCACGCTCTCTGCAATGCAAATGTTGCTCTCAGCCAAGGGACTTGAAAGTGATCCTGAAGAGCACAGCCTCCAAAGCAATCCAGGCAGTCTTTCAGTCCTGGCCTGATCTGTCCTAGAGGATCCCTACATGCATCCTTACCATCACCTAAGATTTTTAATATTTAGGGTAGGTCAAGGAGGGCACTGTAAGCTTTTTTAAAAAAAAAAAAATATTTTTGAAGTAGCCTGAAATGTATTTAGTTAACAATTAGTGGGATAACAGTGGTTCAGAGTCCTAGTAATCACTGAAGCCAAACACACTTTGTACACACTTTGCATACAGGTCTTGGGCTTGTTTTCGTCAGTCTTGTCTTGGTTTGCTGACTACAATGCAAAAGGAATTTTATAGATATCTGTTCTTCAAGTCAATGTCTGGCAAGCCTGCTGAGTACTTTTTTAAGAGTTTACTTTAAAAAAAAAACCAAGAAAACAGTAAGTTATCTTCAAAATGTTGAACCTCAGCCCATCCTCAGGAAATTAAGCCATAACTCTCTGACACATTACTGCAAAGAGAATGTAATGTACCTCTACCATTCCCATTCTGTGCTTTGTTGTTGTCTTTGTTATTCTATGGTATTTCTTTTTAAGTACAGATGCTTTTGAAAGTTCACAGACTTTAATGACATTTCCATAATAGACAAAACCTGTAGATTGTGATAGGAGTTTTATAAGAGTAGTTAAACAAAATAGTTCTAGCAAATAGCTTCAATGTTTCCTAGTTCATCACATCTAAAACTGGGAAAATGAAATGGCAAAAACAGCAGAAAGAGAAATATTGTTCTTTTATATCCCACAGTTTAAAATGAACAGAACATCAGGCGCATTTCATACAAACAGATTAAATCACTGCATCAAATATAAACTGCATCAAATATAAAAAAGCATCATGTTCCATTTTTCCTATGGTCTTAATGTGAATTCTTTGATTCTAGATATTTATGAGCTCCTTATCTATGAGAATTAACTTCCTTGTCTTACTCACTGCTTCTCTATGGATCATTGTGAAAAAAAAATAACCAAAAAACCGCACCAAGTCTGGCTGGGATGGAGTTAATTTTCCCATGGCCTCATAGTACTGTGCTGTGTATTGGTGGCTAGAAAAGCCTTGACACCACATCAGTGTAGTGGCCACTGCTGAGCAGGGCTGGGACAGCACCAAGGCTGTCTCTCCAACATTCTCCCCTGCCATCTGTAGGTTGGTGGTGGGAAGGATCTTGGGATGGGACACAGACAGGACCCAGACTGACCAAAGGGATATTCCATACTGTATGACATCTGCTCAGAAATAAAAGCTATGCAAAAGGAGGAGCAGGGACATTATTCCTTATTGCAACTTTTGTTTTCCAGAGCAATCACTATGTGTACCGAAGCCCTACTTCCCAGGAAGTGGCTGGACATCTCCTGTTGACAGGAAGTAGGCAGTATTTTTTTTGTTTTCCTTTGCTTCTGTGCATGGGCTCTTATTTTGTGTTATTGAACTGCCTTTATCTTGACCTACGAGGGTTTTTTTCAATCTTGTGTTCTTCCCCCTCTCTCTCCTGCTGAGCAGGGCAGCGATAGAGCAGCTTATTGGGCACCTGGTGTCAAACCAAGGTCAAACAACCACAGTTCTTTTTGGCACCCAAGATGGGGCTTGAAACTAGTTTTGCATTAAGCAAGCTATAGCTATAGTATTTATTAAGTGGCAAGTTCCTGTGCAGGTTATGGAGTTTGTTTGCCACGCCACTCCTCTCTATTTTGCTGAGTTTGGGAACATGTTAATGCAAAAACATGACTCTGCGCTCTACCCTGGCATTGATGGACTTTGATGTGCTGGGGGAGCTATCTTGTGGGGAGGATGAGGGAATACATCTGCCTGTCCCTACCCAGGATTGATTCTTCAGGTTACCAAGGCCAGCTGTTCACCAGCTGTTCAATATTACTAATTGATGCTGCTAGCACGTTATGGGTGAAATGAGCCCTGAAGTCACCAGTTTCTGGGTGGCAGGGTGTGTGGGAGGATTTGTGTAGGTTTCTAGGGTGACTATCACATCCCATAATTTGGGACACCAAGCAAGGAACCCTTGCAAATTGATGCACCACCTGATAGAAGGGTGCCTGGCCTACCCCAATGAAAACCAACAGCTTCTAGCACTGTGTGCCCATCGAGCCACAGTTCAGTAGTCTCAGAGGGCTGCGGTTGAGGCAGAGACCCAAAGAGCAGCAACTATGCTATTACTGCAGTAGTGCAAAAGAAGCAGTGGACAAGGAAAATATCATTCATTTGTAAGGGAGGAGGAAGAAGCAGAAAGAATCATAGAATCATAGAATAATAGAATTGTAGGGGTTGGAAGGGACCTCGAGAGATCATCGGGTCCAACCCCCCGGCTTGATCAAAAATTTGAACCTTTGATAAAGAAATTGGATGAAGGACCAAGAGAATTCAGATAGAAGATGGAAACGACCTGGTCCCTGACCTCATCAAAACTTCAAGACATGCAGAAAGACTACAGCCACCAGCTGGGTGAGCAGCCTGGCTGCTCCGATGCTGGGATAACGGGGATGACACTCAACAACTGGAAGGTAGAGGAGCACAACAGCTGGAATCCCTTGGTAGAAACCAGTGAATCGAGAGAGGAATTGGAAAAGAGGCAGCAGTTTGAGCCTCTGGAGATGGCTTCTCTCGAGTGTGAGTCGTCCATTATAAGAAGACCTTGTAAATGCCCCAGGAAAGTGGACTGTCACAGAGAAGCATCCAGAACCTGCAGAAATTAGCAAGGCTGGAAATCAGCTACAGTGATCTGGACGATGATGAGATCTCTAAATTTTTGGAGATTATGCTGTGTACATAGGCCACGTGGAGAAAAGTGATTCATAGAATCATAGAATCATAGAATCGTAGGGGTTGGAAGGGACCTCGAGAGATCATCGGGTCCAACCCCCTGCCAAAGCAGCTCCCTAGGACATTTCACTGAGATAGGCATCCAGACGGGTCTTGAATATCTCCAGAGAAGGAGACTCCACCACCTCCCTGGGCAGCCTGTCCCAGGGCTCTCTCACCCTCACTGTGTAAAAGTTCTTCTGCATGTTGGTGCGGAACTTCCTGTGCTCCAACTTGCAGCCATTGCCCCTTGTCCTGTCTCCACAGACCACTGAAAAGGGGCTGGCTGATTCCCCCTGCATCCCATCCTTAAGATAATTATAAACATTAATTAGGTCCCCCCTTAGTCTTCTCTTCTCAAGACTGAACAGTCCAAATTTTCTCAGCCTTTCCTCATAGGGGAGATGCTCCAGGCCCTTAACCATCTTCGTAGCCCTTCTTTGGACTCTCTCCAGGAGATCCCTGTCCTTTTTATACCAGGGAGCCCAGAACTGGACACAATACTCCAGGTGGGGCCTGACCAGGGTAGAGTAGAGCGGGAGGATCACCTCCTTTGACCTGCTGGCCACACTCCTCCTGATGCACCCCAGGATCCCATTGGCTCTCTTAGCCACCGAGGCACACTGCTGGCTCATGGCCAACCTGTCATCCACAACCTGTCATCCATTCGAAGTGCCCCAGAGTCATATTTTAACACCTTGGCAGCAATGTGTTGCCTAGATATGGATACACCAATGGTGTAGAGTTTCTTCTTGACTCCAAAACTTTGAAGTAATAGCTTGGTGCAGTAGACACACAAGATGGCAATCAGCAATTTCCCAGACATAAAAGAAATGAGATCACCTTCAGTGGCGCCCAGTGACAGGACAAGAGGCAATGGGCACGAATAAAGGAAGTTACACTTAAACATGAGGCGGAGCTTCCTTACTGTGAGGGTGGCAGAGCACTGGGACAGGCTGCCCAGAGCAGTTACGGAGTGTCCATCTCTGGAGACATTCAAGACCCGCCTGGATGCTGTCCTGTGCAGCCTGCTCTGGCAATGTTGTTGGACTAAATGATCCCCAAAGATTCTTTCCAAACCTATCATTCTGTGATTCTGTGATTCTATGCTTGATCCTGGTGAGAAGACTTCTGGTTTAGCACTGCAAGGGTCAGTCAGTGAAAACTCCAAGCAGGAATAGAGGGTTCCTGCCTTCATCAAGGAGGAGGAAAGGGATGAATGGGTGTACTGGACTGTGTGCATTTGACTGCTTGGCACATCAGACCCACAGCTTTAAAACAGCTTTTCAAAAAAAGTGCTTGAGCTGCCAGGATGAGGACCTACATTCCAGATGAATGAGGACATCTGGTCATCTTAATGACTTTTCAGAGCAGAGTACGGCCTATTTGGCCATTTGAAACACTTGGGTTTTCAGCAAGTTTTGAACCCAGCAGCTTCTGCTGGGAAGCCTATTGAAAGTTTCAGAGCTCAGCCCTTATAATTTCATTTCAAATTGAATCCCAAATTTTTATGAGCTTAAACAAAATAAAATAAGGGAGAAAATAGGCCAGTGAGTTTTTAATGACTAAAAAATGTAAGTTTTCATTTTTATTTCCATGTCCAGATTCATTCTGAAAAAAATGAATCCAAATATGCATAGCTTTTCCAAGACACGCTTTTATGGTAAACTCCCAGCATCTATGTGCTGAGGTTCTCTTGTTTCAGCCTTTCTGTCCAAAGGGGACAAAAACTAGGTCCCTTCTCTCCTTAGATTTTCTCAGTTCTCCTGAAACTTTCAGAATTGTGGTACCTTTGAGATATTGTAGGCAGGCATTACTGAAGGAAACCAGAACAATTTCATAGGTGCTACTTCTTTAAGAAAATCAAAGAGTAAAGAATAAACAAAACCTGGAAGAGATTAGATAATGGAGACAAACTGTGAGGATTCTCTTTTAAAAAAATAATATCCTCATTACCCTGCTCAGATCTGGCATCTTTTTTTTCTCTCTGTCTCTCCACATATTTCCTGTTAATAAAAAGAAGCTGGGGTGGGAGGCAAGAATGTATCTGCTTCAGTGCTTTACCAGGCTCCATGGGGAGGGGACTCAGACAACTGGGCAATTTTTGTAATGAATTGCTTGCATCATCCACTGTAAAAGATTATGTGTCCCAGTGCACTAGCCCTCAGCGACATGTCTGAAAATCTTGGAGGTTTGAGCCCACAGCTGAAAAAACTTAAATTATTGGGAGATATCTTTTCTGTTCTTTATGTTAATACTTCACATGTTTCTACAATAATTTTCTGAGGCATGCAGGGTATCTCAGTTATAAAGAAAAGAGAAAGAAACAATTAGTGTGCCTGATTTGATCTTCTCTTTTCCCCAAACTTACTTTGTTGCTTCCAGAAAATTTAACTAGCAAACAAATTAACAATGAGTCAGTAGCTGCCTTGAGTTTCCTTAGTTGCAAAAGCAATTGTGTAAAGCAAAATAATTTCACTTCACACGGTTACACAGGCCAGTAGAAACAATTCAGCTAAATGACAGCAAGCTTCTCTCTCCCAGGATAGTCTTTGCCATGTTTCCGTGCATCTCCATGAAGGAATAATTACTGTAAATAATTGGTAAATATTTGTGATGTGGCAATGCCATTTCATTCCAGCTGAGACTGTAAACCCATTTATGAGAGTCCATGTACATATAAAGAGCAAAGATGATCCCAGCTCTGAGGGCTTTAATCTAAACCAGAAAAACAGACAAAGGCCAGGAGAAATGCAGGGCTATTTTTCCTATTGTGCATCTGGGCTACTAAAGCCCAGAAAACTTAGAGAAATTAATTTCCAGTGGTAATTTACATAGGCAATTATCTGTGTTTTTACATGAAGTCCCTGTTAAAAGAAGAGAAAATTCAAAGCTGACACACCAGAGCACATCCCCTTTGCCACAAGCCCATCCTTTCTCAGCAAATTTGGAAGTTCGCAGTTTATTTATTGACCTATGGAGAGTGGTATGAGGTTGATCCCCACACTTTACCATGGTGTAGCCTGAGGTGTTTAGAGTCCTATTCAAAGAACACAGGCATTGCCAAACCACTTCAGCCCCTCTTCAGACCACAAAGAAGACTACTGGCCTATGTGGACTCAAACTGGGAGACATGTTTTAGAGTCATAGAATCATAGAATCATAGAATGTGTTAGGTTGGAAGGGACTTTAGATGTCATTCCTTGTTGAGTCTGTTTTGCCCGTGAAGGTAACTGCTGAATGATCTCTCCCTGCCCTTATCTCAACCCACAAGCCTTTCACTATATATTCTCTCCCCATCCAGCTGAGGAGGGCAGTGATAGAGCAGCTTTGGCAGGCACCTAGCCTCCAGCCAGGGTCAACCCACCACATTCTCCTACAGCCTTCTAGGCATAAACAGGCTATACATGGTATCACATCGATTAGCTCCAAGAGACTGAAAAACGCACTGCCTCTGTCTGAAAATGAGATCAAGGTAGAGAAGAACCATGAACCCCTAATTGTTGCTTCTATAACGCAGCAATAGGAATTCACAGCTCCCAGTGCAGCACAGTAAGTAGTTTCTGACCATGTGTGAGCTATAGAAGCTGCTGAAGAGACTTCCCTTCTCACCCCTTTCCCTCCCCTTTTTTCATATCGGATGTGTGCCCTTGCAGAACTAAAAGAACTGAATATTCATACAATAATGTGAAAAATGAGCATTCAAAGGTGACAGAGAGCAATTCATTCCGATCAACAGAGTCATGCAGTTGGGAGGGGAATCTACCTTGCTCCTTGACATCAGATCAACATTTTGTCAAACTTGTCAGACCCAGCAACTGAGGGTTCCAGTGTCCAATATTGGGGAAATGAATTACTGCCAGACCTTGACAGTTATTTTGAAACATGAGCTATGCTTGCAGGGCTAAGCTGCCTTCTCCAGTTCTATGTTTGGTCTGATTCAGATTTTCCACTGGTTCACATAAGACATGAAGTTAATTCCAGTTCTCTTTCATTTTCCTTGGGCTGAGAAGGGAGGCACTGAGATGGGCCTTTGCTGTACCAACACTAGCAAGTGCCAGATATGCATGAAGGAGGGTGTTCATGGAAGTTTGCCTTCACTTACATGTCTCCTATTATGCTGGAACTTTGCTAGGCAGTAGTATATGTCAGCCATGAAACCCAAGCAAGGTTTAAATTCAGCCCTCCAGAGACATGTGGTTACACCAGTGGCATTTCCCATCACTTCTTGTCACTGACCCCTTTCAAATTTCTGCATTTTGCCATGATCCATATTTCTTTCCTTTATGTATCTGTCTTCTATTACAGTGGTCTGTGGGATGTGTCTGTGGACAGTTTAAGTTTATTAGAGCTCTGAGTGCCAAGCAAGTACAACTGAGCTTGGAAAGGCTGTCAAAATTATTGGCTCCACTTACATGGATGTCTGAGTTTCTTCTAAAACAGATTCTCAAGATTCAAATTTATGGACTAAGACATCCAAAATCAATGATGATTTCTCTTAAAATACCAAACTGGGCCCGATTTCTGAGCAGTCAGGCACCCATGAACTGGGAGTGCACAGACACCTGGGGACAATAAATGTGACAGCTATCCAAGGCTAAGCTATCATCAGCAAGACTGATTTTATTGTTCTTGCTGTCACTGAGATACACTGGGCTTCAAGACAATAAGCACTGGTTAACCCCATAAAGCAAAGACAAAGATTAAGGAGATTGATGTTGCTTGTTGCTGATGCAGTTTTATGTCACACAGACACTCACAAGACCAACAGTGGAACAAGACTCAGTGGTGCAGGGTTTCCCCTCGCCCCAAGGAGACACTGCCACGAGAATGCAGTATCCTGCAGCAAGAGATTTTCCTAACCTTCGACTCACAAGCAAAGTAACTGGGGAAGATTAAGTAGCCTTCATATACACCTCATGGAGGCCACACTGGCAGGACCCATCTTGCTCCTCAGACCCACCAGGGTCAACAAAGGGGCTCAAGTAGCACCACAGAGCTGCTGTACTCAAGCTTCTCCCTTGGGAAAAAACAGTGAGAGAGGCATTACGGGCAGTGGCGCTTCCTCCCAGACTGAAAAACACCTCATGAACAGGTTTGGTGGGCAGGCTAAGGCATAAGCATGTCCATATCTCATGCTATTCCCCGAGCCTTCCCAGCCTTTGAGACCTTTCCACCCTTGGCAGCTTGAGGGCACAGCTTAGGAAGCTCGAGTCTGCAGCAAAAGCAGTTGTGGGTTTGGCACAAACAGTAAGTCCCTCTAAGGATTAGATTGCATGTGGTTGTGGACGGTTGTCTATACATATGCAAGAGATGGGAAGTCATCCCTCCTGAGTGGTTATATAAAAAGTTCTCTTACAGTTGTATATGGAATTAAAAATTACCTGTTGATCCAAGAAGACTATCCTTTTGAATTTGTATAATTTTATCTTATCCTAGCTGTAGTTTTACAAAATGTTACCCACTTCGACCACCATCCTTGCTCCAACAGGCCTCTGATTCTTGGATGTTTAAATTAATTGCTTCTGTCTCATCCAATTAATCTCCATTAACTATTTGTTCTTCTTAGAAATTAAATGGAAGTGTATTTCCTAGCAACTGAAACAGTAAGGGGATATATTTGAGAAGCACTTCAGCTTATAGATTTGAGCACAGGACAGAGAGCTTTGGGACTTCAGTCTGACTCTTTTGATCAGTTTCTTCCTCCAGGATAAAGAATAACCACAAGCAAGACACTAAAGATGCAGAAGGGTTCTGAGCTCACAAAAATAAGACATGGAGATTAAACTAGATACGTTTTCCTCAAAATCCCTATGTGTTGTTCACAGTGGTATATTCCACAGAAAACCTTTTGCAAATTAGCAATCCCAGAAGGAGCTGCTTTAGCACCTGGACAAGAAGTGCCCACAGGGTGGCATGCAGCAGTTGGTGGCTGCTATTCATCTAGTGGATAAATAGTGGACAGCTAAAATAATTTAAACATTGGAACCACTATTGCCTTATTCATCAAGTAATGGTCCTTTGCTGATCTGCCTACTTCCATCCTCTTCCCTCCAGGTTTCAAATAGTCTGGACAGAAGGAAGGCTTTGGTGCAGGGTGAATTTGGGCAGAGGCACACAGATGATTCTTCTTAATATATGGTAGAAACTTGCACCCCTGGTTAGAAAGATGTTTGAAGAAGGAACATTTCATCAAAACTTTCATGACAGTCCAAAACAAATAAATCCCTTATGTAAACTTGTTTCTGGAGAGTCTTCTAGAAACACCTTCTATCAAGTCCAAGAAGGAGCTGGGCAGATAGCTTGTCTTTCACAAAGGTTGTTGCACCTGGCCTGATCAGCTCATCAAAGAGCTGCTCCTTCTTGGAAGGTGGATGGTGACAGCCATTTTCACTGTGCAAGACCCAGATAATGCACAAGAGTTTTCAACCAATGTTAATTACACTGGTGATCACAGCAAATCTGCAAAATATTCCATGAAACCAGGTGTGGTCCCAACACCATAACTGAATCTGTTTCCAGCAAATTAAACGTGCATGAGACTCTTTGGTGAGCAGTTGCATTTGTACATCACATAATTGCCATTGTTGTTGTTATTACCTTCTTTTGTTATCCTGTTAAACTATCCTCATCTCAACCCACAAGTTTATTTCCCATTCTTCTCCCCATCCCACTGAGAAGGAGGGATGAGTGAACAGCTGCATGGTGCTCAGTTACCCACTGGGGTTAATTCATGACAATGCCAGATAGAGACCTGTCCAAGAGAGTGCAAGTTGTCTCTTGCCAAAATGGTGGTAAGGATTGTGCCCAACAGGATGGGTGATTAAGAGCTCTGGACTCTGTGGCCTGGTGCTGATTTAGTATTACCAATGTAGACAGCAAGCCTCAGGAATCAGGATTGCACCCAGAATTTTCTTCTCACTTCCTAAGTGAGGTGTTAGTGAGTTGTGAGCTGGCAGGGAAGAAAATATATATATATAGAGAGAGAGAGAGAGAGAGAAAGAGAGAGGTTTAGGAGTTGAGATAAGGACAGGGAGAGATCATTCTGCAATAAGTGTCATGGGCAAAACAGACTCAACATAGAATAAAGGATAGAAAACTCTCTAATTCATTACACTGCACTGCACACACAGTGAGACCAGAGTCAGATAATGAGAAGTGTGACCAGATCTTAAAGCACCTCCCCCCACCCCTCCCTTCTTAGCAGACTTCCCTTTAGTCATGATTTTGCTCCCTTCTTCCCTCCCATTGTGGCACAGGGAGGGGCAGGGATGGGGGGGGGGGGAGGGGGAAAGGGGGGGAACAGGGGGAGGAGGGTAGGGTGGGGAATGGGGGGTTTGGTCTGTTCCTCACAAGTTGTTTTCCTTCTTCACTGGGGGTGCATTCCTCACCCCCTTCCCCTGCTCCAGCGTGGGGTCCCACCCACGGGAGACAGTCCTTCATGAATTTCTCCAACATGAGTCCTTTCCCACAGGGCTTCAGCTCTTCACCAGCTGCCCCAGCGTGGGTCACTGCTATGGGGTGCAGTCATAAATCATAGAATGTCTCTCAGTCTCTCAGGCCCAGACTGCTCCAGCCTGGTCCTCCAAACAGTCACAAGACCACCCCCGGCAAACCTGCTCTGGCATCTCTCTCTCTTTCTCTCTTACATCTGTGTCTCTGACTCTCTCCACAGGCTGCAAGTGCTGGCAGAGGCTTGCTCAAACGTGGTCTACAGCATCTTCCATGGGCTGCATGGAAACACCCACTCCACCACAGTCTTCTCCATGGGCTGCAGGGGAATCTTTCTCTCCAGCACCTGGGGCACCTCCTCCCCAGCTGCTTCTCTGGCCTCGGTATCTGCAGAGTTTCTTACATCTTCTCACTCCCTTCTCTGGTGGCAAAAAGTGGCTGCTTGTGGTTTTTTCCTTTTAAATGTGATTCCCAGGGGCGCTGTGACCATCACTGATGGGCTCGGCCTTGGTCTGGCCTTGAGCCCAGATGGTGTTTGCTCTGTCAGGCCTAGGGGAATCTTCTAGCTGCTTCTTGCAGAAGCCACCTTACAGTTCCCCTCCTCCATCAGAACCTGGCCATGCAAAAGTACACCACCATCCCATCCTTTCTGAGCTATTACAAATGTATAAGAGCAAAGTCTAGATTGCTGCCCTTCCCCCTAGCCCCAAGATGTATATGTAGTTATATGAAGTGAATCCATGGTGGAACAACATAGAGCTTCTACCAGATATACACTGCATCAGTTTACAGTATATAAATCACATCAGTTAATATTTCCTTGAAGACTTGCAATGGACTTAACTGAGAATGGCTAAGTGTGCAATGTAGGGCTTTGGTAAATGGAGACAAACAGAGTCTGTCTAAGGAGGTATTTTTTAAAAGTAATTTTAAAAGGAGTCAAGATTTCACTTTTCATCTTTTGAGCAGAAGAGCAGGAGGGAAAATCCTGAAGGAGAGGTTATGGCAAGTTGAGCATCATTGCATGAGACTCCCCCTGATCTGTGGGGAGGTACAGGCATCCACAGATTTACAGCACCATGTACCAAATACATTTATTGCTTGATTTTTTTCCAGAGAGGTATGGTGCAGTGAACATGACATAAGGCCTAACAAGCAATTCTCTATTGATAGTGTTTTTTCAGGGAGGGGCTGCATAAAATGAGGTGCTTCCCCACAAGAAGATGTTCACTTCTGCTGAACTGAGGAAGACAAGTGACCTCTCCTGAAATGTCACTGAGGGGGTGGGGAAGGAGTAGGAGGCAGCAACTGCTCCAGGCACACATGGAAAGTGCTGCCACACCATGCAGTTTGACGCATCCAGAACACTGTTCTCTTGCAAGGGAACAACCATCTTGTAATTATTAACCTTTTCAGACCAGGGTCAATGAGGCTGCAGGATCAGTTTGCCTCCCCGCCGACAGAGCTGATGGCACTCCGTGTCTGCCATCAGGAGCTACCCCCCTGCAAGCAAGTTACACTCAGGGCACTGCCACCATCCCTCACCTTCACTGCCTGTGGAAGGGGATGTGGGGGAGATGCAACAAAGGCACAGCAGGCTCACTTTACCTGGATCAGCTTCACACAGCAGCACACGAGTGTGCAAGATAAGAGGTATAAACCACAGCTTTGAAATCATGGTGGCAGCTGCTAACATAGTTATATTGCCTACCAGCCACACAGACGGCACCATCTGAGGCCAATGCCAATGTCTGCACATCTCAAAGGAATGTGAAATGGGAAAGAAATGGGAAACAAAAGGTTAAAAGTTAATTTCTCTTTCTTCTTTTAGGACAACTGATTCTACTTTTCAAGCAGGCAGCAGCTGCTTCATTTGTTTCTGATTTAGGTGACATTTATACTCCAATCCTGCTCAGAAAGCCTGACCAGAACCAATACTGCACCTTACTGGAACTGTGCAAGCAAAAGTTGGGAGGGTGCCAGCTTAGTTAATGGTTACTTCTGCCTTTCAAAACTTTTTTTTTTTTTTTTTTAAACTGGAAGGCAGCAATTCTATTTTTAGCCACATCCCTATTCTGTGCACAGTTCATCAGCATGCTATCTGGAATTAATATTTACCTTATTCTCAGCCTCAGTTAAGATGAGCAAGTGTCTTCTGGCCAAATGACCCAAGCAGAACCTCAAACATGAAACATTCACTTTTGCTTCTCATATTTTCCCTGCCCCACAAGACATAAAGCCAAGGAGCTCCTGCAAAACCCAGGAGGTACGAAGTGCCACCACGCATGTCTCCCTCCATTGCAAAGCAACATCACTTCTGTGGTCCTGACACCCAGGACAGCACAAAAGAAGGCAGAGGCAGACAACTGGAAGTTTCTGAACAAGTTAGAGCTATATTAGCTTTCCTACCAAATTGTCTGCATTATGGGATCTCCATTTACAAAAGGTTTCAAACCAATGGATGGCTGTATATTGAAGTCACTCCTGTGAGTCACAAGACATTTCTGCAGATTGTGTGGAAGACACCTGAAAGGCTGAGTAGCATCTGAGTCAACCATTCACTTTAACAAGTACATGTCCTGTTGCTTGTATGAAGAAATAAATGCTCATCTCAGAAAAATATCTGCCAGCTTTTCAAAGAGGGTGGCTTGGAAGAAGGACCAAGTGGACTACTGGAGTAGTATGTTTGGCTACCTGCATTGACTACTGACTGGGGTCACAAGTTCCTTTTCAGTCTGGGTCATGTGAAAGCACAGTTATTTTTACCCAATAAACGATGACCCAAGCTAAAAATATCTTTGTCATTTGATAAGTGAATTGAAACAGTGAAGGACTGTCACTGCTTAGCATTAATGTGGGAGCGATGAGAGCTAGAAGGGCACAAAACCCAACGTGATAAAAATGACAGTATTTTTAATTTCACATAGCTGTAATTCACACTTGGAGTGACTGAGAGCGTTGTCTTCCAGGATATCTGAGATGAGGACAATGATGACAAGCTGAAGGGAATATAAGTAACAACCACAGAAACTGTGAAAATAAAAGCATTAAATAAAATTTCTCAGTTAATTGCTAGTGGCCAGACCAAAACATACTTGCACTTCTAAGAAACCAGTAAAAACAGAAAAAAAGGATTCACAGTGTTGTCAGATCACATCTTGTTGCTTAGTGACAATGTGATGTGACCTGATGAATCACTAAGCAATATATTGCCATTCATCACTCATCATAAATATCCCCCCTTTTCATTAATATATATCTTCCTCACACACAACTGTAAATGTACATACATAAACATGAGGCAAACATTTTCATAACACAGGAAGAACAGGAACTCTTTTCTTTTTTCCTGTTTTAAATGAGAAGGACAAATAATATTGACGTCAAGGTTGGTAGCAAGGTCTGCTGCGTAAAACCATGCCGGTGAATCAGTACAAAGGCGTTAATGGCTACAGGGACAGCAAAAATATATCAAGCTGACATTTAGGAGAGAACTGTCTTTGTAATTAAACTGCTGATGTGCAAACCTACAACAGAAAAAAATGATCACAGTAATCAGCCCTAAACAAAGACTGAGAATCAGAACAAACACGTCAATACCTACAGGCAGGGAGTACATTAGAAATGATTGCTACTGCCAGTAATCAGGGCTTGGAAATGCTGAAGTTGTCAAAAGGGCTCCGCGTTTGGTGACTGCACTTGCTTATCTATCTGTTCAGAGCACTCCTGTGTAACTCCTTTCCACACTCCAGATGTAGGCAGCAGTCCAGCGGAACAGACTTTAAAAAAGATAAAATAGTACAGATGTCAGCTGAAATAGCTAAACATCAAAGGAAGAGTCTCGGCTCTGTGTATATAAGAGGGTTTGAGCTCTGCCCAAAGTGTTTGTGTCTCTGGGGAGACTGGACAGAATATCTACATTGCTGGAAAGTACCCGCTGTGCACAGCAGTTTGTGTCCAAAGGCATGGAGTTATTTATCCTGCTTACTTGAATCATGGTATTAAGGCCAATGTATGAATTCAAGGACAAAGTGGTTTTGCCCCTTGACACTGCTACATGACCTTTACTTTTTCTCCTTTGCTAAAAACAGTCATGTTTACCAGTATGGAAGATGAGCTCTTTTAGAATAACATTTCTTTATCCTCTAAACATCTTCATAACTTTAAACATCAGTCCTGAGAAAACACACAAGAAATTACGTAGGCCTTAGACTCTGTTTTCAAAACCAGAAGCATAGTTAGTGCTTGTTCCTCACCATGGCTGGAAATGGGAAGACCTGATTCCACAGACGTGTGGGTAATAACAGCTGTATTCACCTTGTGCAACTCCTGACAGAGCTGGCACTTGGAGATGCCTGCTGAGCTTAGTTAGAATAAGGGATTCAATGAATGCAAGCAAAATCATATTCTAAAAATTTAATCCAGAGGTCCTGTTTTTCACTTTGTCAGAAGTATAAGGGAATGAGCGGGGGAGGGAGAGGGAGTGTTTGGTTTAGAATTTTTACCTCTCTTCACAGAAAGGACTTCCAAACCTTGCACCACAAAAGAAAGAGGAGAAAAGGACAGAAGCGTTTATAATTTTCAATCAGTTCCAACACTATGTAATGTAGGTTGCGCCCTCACCAGCCTCATACCTGGAATGCTGGATCTTTGTCATTAAAACCCCTTCCTGGAAGAAAGGACCACCACCAGAGACTATATCAAAGTCTTCAAGAAAAAAAAAGAAAAAAAGAAAAAAAAGCATTCCAGTCTTTGCTAAGAAACAAACAATAAAGCCTGAAAGAGCTCTGAACAACAGTCTGTAACCAGATAACGCTCTCCTCAGACAGTCAGTTTGACAAAGAGAGCTAATGTCACAAAAAGAAATTATGTGAGTTATTAAAGAGGGATATGAAGGTAAAGCAAAATCTGTCAAAACCTCTAGAAACTAAAATCCCAAATCAATTTACCCAGTTTTTCCTTCAATTTGAGATGCTCAAAGAGAACAGAAAAAAGTTCCAACAGATATGGTTTCTGGTAACATAGCCTTTTCATTTAGTTCAAAGTACTTAGAGACAGTTTGGTATAGTGTCATTTTTCTTCTTGTTGCAGCTGAATGTTTAGTCCTAAAAGATAACCTTCACTTGTATCTGCAGCACAGAACACAGCGATCAGTGAATCACCCAGGAAATGATAGTGAGAACGGGGAGAGAGGGGAAAAAAAGTCTTTTGAAACTATCCCCACATTAATAAACTAATCTCAACACTAAGAAAAAGGGATAAAATCTGGAGCCGGTTTTATGGACAAAGTCACACGCAGGTTTCACATTCATCGACCATCAGAGGGGGTGGTTATGGCCCCAGGTCCACCTTGGACCCATCCCTGCTGGATTTCTATCTGCTCTGCATTTACTTTTTGCCATCTCGTTTGCTGTTTGGCAAGGCACATCTCTAAGACTTCTTTAAGATCCACTGGAACCATGGACACCAAAATCTCCTGTCCTTGCCACTAACAATCTCGTATAGGACAACCCTAAAGCACAGCATTAAAAAGCACAGCTGTGGACATACACACCACGCCTTGTGCCGCATCTCAGCCTCCAGAAAGCAATTGAATTTGCTCTCGGGCAGCTCTAGAGCTGAATTTGCCCCGTCATTCCTCATGGGAGACAAAGAGGTTGACCAGGAAATGCCACGTAGCTGACACGAAAATAAGAGTTTTATACTGAAGTGTCCTTCACTGCAGTCTCTTGAGCTAATTTAGATCAGGTTGGCGTGAATGACAGAGGAAACCTACTATTATTTTTTCTCCTGACAGTACAAGAGTTCTAAAAATTACATGCTTCTAATCCCTCATTAGCTGGCATTTTAAATTCCCTGGCTGTGTAGCTTGCGCTCAAGGAGAAAGTGACAAGAAAAGAGTTAAAATCCCTGTGGCAAGAGCTGTCACCGAATACCTGCTGGGTGATAAATCCACTAGGCTTTTTCAACCAGCTTTTTTTCACGCTTAAACTTCAGGGATGCTACTCAAAATAAGGAAAAATAAATGAAAATGACACACAATCTGAAATTCATGGCATGTAGCATGACCTGTCTATACCAACTGATATGTGATGTGTTCAGTCTTTGAAAGACCCTTCCCATCATAGACTAGAAAAAGTGGGGATTGACAAGCAATATATTTTCCTAAATTGTTTTTCTCGCTTTCTCTCAGAAAATGCAACTTGCAACACTGCAGCTTGCTCAGAAACTGATCTTCCCCTTTAATGAACACTAAGACAAAGCTCTCTATGAAGATGTCCAGCACATTAAAACGAAACTAATAGACCAGGCGTCATATTTAATAACACTCTCAAATTATATTAAGTTCAATATTCAGCAGAACCAACTTGCACTAACAACAGGCAGTCCAATTGCAAATGATTGAATTTTGCAAATGAACGAGCACAAATAAAAAGCAAAGATAGCATTATCAAATCCATTTTAGCTTGTTAAGCTGATAAGCACTATGTGGTTCGTGTTATTTCATATTGTACTGCATTTGTCACACATTTAGTAAAAGTTATGGTGCCATAAGCAACGTGACACTTACCCACTGTGCACATTGTCATCACACCAACACAAAGTGGAGTCGAATACCGGGCTGATGCTAGAAGAAACAGCTAATGGACCTTGAGTCAGAGTCTCCTCTTTAATTCAATTCAGGGAAAAATTGGTAGGGAGCTTGTGTGGTTTTCAGGTATAATCACAGAGGGGCTGAGGTTGTAAGGGACCTCCGGAGCTCATCTAGTCCCACCACCCTGCTCAAGCTGGGCCATCTGGAGCCAGTTGCCCAGGATCAAATGTCAACATGCTTCAGTGGAGAGTAAAAACCATGGCATTCCCAAGCACACATTCATCTGCCATACAAGCAGAGTTTGAGTGGTGCCAGGGTCAGCTTTCTCAGGCTGTGCTATCTGCATTTGACCTTACTTGTGAGCCGCCAGCCCTTTGGGGAGCAGGGAAGGTTAATCACCTGTACGGGCTGATGTTCTCCCTCACTACTTGACATGACAATGCAGATGTCCGATATCAGCGCCTTCTTTTCCTTGATGAAATGATCTTATCAACAGGCACTGATCAGAGCAAGTTTTCACACAGACCACTATCCCACCCGCATAACCCCCAGTCCTGTTATTGCCAGCTTGGGTTGGAAACCCCAAACTCAGTGTTTCTCAAGGTCAAAGTGGATTTTGCAGGCATTGTGCAAGAACTGGATAACAAATCAATTCAAGTCTTTACACTTCACATATAACATTTTGAAATAGCTTATAGTTAAGATAAATGAAGTTTACCGACTGATGCATCATCCCTATAGAAATCAATGGCAACATCTTACATTTATAGAGTACCTTGTGCCATAGAGTCCTTAAGCTCTCTACAGAGCAAAGCACACAAACATAGTAATACTGGTAGCGTTTGGGAACAATTCCAGTCTACCCTGTGGAGACCTTTTCTGTCCTCTGATTAGTCAGTTATCCCCTTAAAAAGCCATTTTATTTTTATATAGCTTTATGACTATTATAAACAGGCATTTTCATTTCTGTCATTTCAGAGTCTCACATCTCTCCGTAGCACAAGGACTGGAAACAATATAGACAGGTCTGGAAATTTGCTGATACTGACTGCTGTGAATAGGGTAGGCACAGCTCCCCTTGACAAAAAGAAAACCAAGTTTCAAAGCATCATTCCTTGCAGCTTCTAGACTCCTGAGGAATTGATCACGAAAGGGAAAAAACCCAAGAGTCTCTAGTGAGCCGTGCTGGGTGGAAGGCTCACTGCTGCTACGGACAGGGAATAATGAGTGTAGTAGCAAGGAAAAATGTGTACTGTCAGTAAGGCAGTGGCTGAGCATTCCCCAACAGGATTACTCCAACACAACAATGCTACAGATGGCAAGAGAATCTGAATATGGAGAGGCTCTGAGGGAGATATATGCACACAGAGATATAAAAAAAATATATTCTATAATTATGGGATTTTTGCATTACTGTATTACTCTATATATATATTAACACAGCTCCTGGGCTATTTATTGCATTGAAATCAAAACTGTTCACTAAGTAGGGTGTTACTGACTCAGAGTAATTTCCATTCCTGAGTGCAGAATGTACAACAAGAAAATACACAGAATGATAATATCAACAAGAGGAGTGAGCCACACTAATGCAATTTGCTTCTACCAAATAACCATCAAAGAACCAAATTCAATGGTTCTCATGAAGCAGTTTCTTCTCATTGTCTCCACATGTGCCTTTCTTCTGCTGAAAGAGATTTTTGAATACTACATCCCCTCTGAAGTCCACAGAAAGACTTTGGTCACCTTTCCACCAAATAGATCACCTTTTTTGGGGTAAAGAGCACTAACAGATGTATTGATTTCAAGTCTACAGACACAGATTTAGAAAGCAGCAGTGGTTTCCCATACTTGATAGTTTATTACATTCATTTCGGTAACACATTCTGACTTCACAGGATGGTGGAAAATGAGGTTTTTCATGAGCCCTTTTCACTCCACTGAGTAAAATGATTACCAAAAAGATGGGCTGGGATTCATCTGAGCCATGACTGTGTCTGAGACAGTCACCCCATGCTCCCTTTTAAGTCAGTTCAGAGGGACAGGCACTTGCAGAGGATGATTCAGCTGATCTGATTTACGTGCCTGCCTCGGGATGACATTCATTGTCTCCAGCTGTCTGGAGGATACTTACTTCTATCTTTTGCCCATAAAGTAACTGTCTAAGGTCTACTGCAAGACAGTGTAGTTAGTAAATAGTGTGGTGACTAGCAAAGATAGACAGTATAGCTTGCAGTTTGAATAGTTACCACGTGGCACACTGCAGAATCCCAAAGGATCTTTGCACTATAACAAAACCACAGCTGGGCACGACAAAAGTAGTCACCTCCTCTCCCAGTGGGAAAGGGAAGTGTCTCCCAAATACCCAAGGTACTGGTCCCTGACAACGTTCATTGATTTGCAGAAAGGTTAAACTGGACACTCCTCTCCCAGTAACATAGCAGTGGAGGACAAAGCTCAGAGCTCTCCTGACAAAATCAAGACACACTTTAAAAAATAAAAAACAAAATTAAAAAAATGCAAGTTACTGCACCAAATCAGGAGTGATCATTATTACATACAAAATGGTAAATCAAAGTAGCCACTGTGCTAGAGTAATCTACGGATTTGTGCAGAGCAAGAGCTGAACCTGCATCAACAATGTCCCTTCTGTTGTGAAAAAAAGACACCACTATGCCCAAAAATAAAAACAGAACTATAGCTTGAAGACACAGATTATGGCTGTTATGATTCAGAAGGAAGTGAAAAGGCAGAGCAACGGGAGTGATGAGAGGTCCATAAAGCATGTCCTATGAGGAAAGAGTGAATGAAGTGGGATTGCTTACACTAAAGAGAAGGCAGAAAGGAACATAATAAAGCTTTCAAGAAGTAAAAGGATGCTGCAAAGAGAAAGATAACAATCTTTTCTCCAAACCTGCATTGCACTGGACACAAAAAAAAATAGACTTAACTTACAGAATAGATGATCCAGAGAACAGCTGAGGGAAAACTCTATACCAACAAACACAGTAACAGAGTAAAACATAGGGAAGACTCTACCACCAATGAACTTCATGAGCATGTCAGACCCAGACATGGTACAGACATAGGAGAACACAGAAAAAATAGCCACCTGTCTCACAGGTCCTTTTCAGGGTTCCATAGTGCTCAGAGCCTGTGGTCAGTCCCTATCATGGGTAATCAATATTAAGTGACAGTATCCTCCTTGGCATTTGTTAGAAGGCAGCACAGAAAGGGATGACTTCTCCCAAGGACAGAAATTGGTGTGGCATGCTTGTGGTATAATGTAGAGCTTACTACAAGTCACTTGTGACAGCACTACCAGCACTGCACAGTACCCCTCTTCCCCAGCTCTTCTGTGGAGAGTGTGCAATGCCCAAGCCTCTCCACCCATGAAAGTTAGCTCAGGTCACTACTTATTTGGCACTGGTGAGACTTTTTCATTGGCTTTTGACTGGTGTAGAAGGACTCAGACAAATAATCACCACAGACACAAAGTATGTAACAACAGATCCCATGGTTCTGAAATAATCAGTTCAGAAATAACTTGGATTACAAAAAAAGCCCCACAAAAAGCAACATAAAAACAGAGTACAAACAGATGGAAAAGCACCTTTCTACAGCGTTATTTGACACCTCTCTCTTAAAACATGAAAGTGCCTTTGAAGTACAATGTTAACTGCATACATTATCATATAGTAAAGGAATGAACAAATAAATATTGGGGAATTTTTTTAAAATCTGTGCTGGAGATGCATTTCTTGTTGAAAAAGTCATTAGTCAGCAGCTTCATATCTTCAACTTCCCCATAGACAGAGCTGCAGCTCAAGACAGAGCAAGTCCTGTGAGCCATCTCTCTCAGTAACCACAGCTTGAGAGATTGCCCTCACCCATTGCAAACATCCCTGTCAAGGGCTCCTAGTAGGGAGAAATGCAGAAATGAGTTGGAAAAGCACAATTTTTGGCTGTTTTGTTAATTCATGCTATGGCCACAAAAGTGATGAAAGGGCTGGAGCACCTCTCCTATGAAGACAGGCTGAGAGAGTTGGGCATGTTCAGCTTGGAGAAGGCTCTGGGGGCACCTTATAGCAACCTTCCAGTACCTGAAAGGTGCCTGTAAGAAAGCTGGGGAAGAATTGTTCACAAGGGCATGTAGCAATAGGACAAGGGGTAATGGTTTTAAACTTGAAAAGGGGAGATTTATGTTGGATAATATCTTCAATATGAGGGTGGTGGATCGCTGGAACAGGTTGCCCGGAGAGGCAGTGGAGGTCCCATCCCTGGAGATATTCAAGGTCAGGCTTGCTGGGGCTCTGAGCGACCTGATCTAGTGAAGATATCCCTGCTTACTGCAGGGGCATTGGACTAGATGGCCTCTAAAGGTCCCTTCCAACCTAATGTGTTCTATCATTCTAAATAAACAGAATTGGCCATAAACCACAATCTGAAAGACTGTGGACTGTCCTGGATCCAAGTTTGATACTGTAACCCATCCTCCCTAGTTACATTTTCTATTCCAGAATGGCTACACTGGTAGTTTTGCTAGAGGGACAATTTCCCCTTCATTTCTTTGGCCCTTTCTTCACCAATAGAAATGTAGATTGCCTGTTCTCAGTATAGAAAAAATAAACATTCACATTTATTCACAAGTTGCTGCTGCTTTGCACAGAAAAAAAGGTGAAGGCCCCATTAGCTGAAGACAGTAGCATGTCTAAAGTTCAGGATCCATACTACAACTCCTACATAGCAACAATGATTTTGGCAATCTTCCATTTTGCAAGGAATGTAAAGATCTGATGGTCTCTCAAAAAAAAAAAAATCTAACCCCTAACTCTTCTGAAAAAGATGTCATGAAGAAGGAGGGTCTGATTTTAGTTTGATTTTCCCTTATAAGATCAGTTAAGCCACATTACAGTAGCATTTCATACTCACCTGACACTCACCGGTGTCACCGACTGTGCGAAGTGTCAGACAGTAGGAGACCTGCTATAATCCTCAGTGTCTGACACCAACCCTTTCCCCTGGGCCAAGGTAATATTACCCAATAAATACACTGTTCTTTGACCAAAAAGTTTCACCAGGCTTAGGACACTCCTACTCCTTCCCACATCAGTACTGCAACTCACTTTCTTCTCAGTGCTGCCTAGGTATACGTGGGACCACACTGTAAACTGGAACCATGGAAAGACAGGCTGAAACAACATCAGCCTTGGGGAAAGCAGTTTCCATTTTTTAATCCAGAACATGGACTTGATGCATAGACTGGCCCACAGACCCCTACAGCAGTACCACAGGGCACCCTGCTGGCTTGCACAGACCTTCCTGCAGGTACCTGGACCCAAATCCTGTCACAGCCCCAAGACCCCACCCACTCTCCAACCCCAGGTGAGGGGCAGGTCCTGTAACAAGTGAGAAAGGCCAGAATTATGTGGAATTAGCTAATATTTAATTTATAATTACGTTTGTAATCAATTCAGTGAATTATTCATCATCTCCTATGTCAGTAATTTATCATAAGAAGAAAAAAAGAGAAGCCTGAGCAGCAGAGCTCTGTTGAATCCAGCATGGCTGCAGCACAGAAGGCACAGCCATCCTGAGTTTCAAGAAGTACTGAAGGGCGCCATCACAAGGGGTTTGTGCTGGTGAAACCAGAGGAACAGTCACAGTGACAGAGATGGTTTGGGACCCTGGTGTGGCCTTCCCCTCCTGATCCAAGCAGGGAGTATGAGACCACCTTCAAGGATAGCCTTGAGGTGCACCAGGCCTGTGGTAAGTGGCAGGAGAAGAGGCAACATGCTGCAGTAAGGCAGTGTCATGCTCCTCAGCTTGTTCCCACTTCCCTCTGGACTGGGGTGCAAACCTGTCTGAAAGGGCATGGAGGCATCCACCCCTCTATAGCTGCCATGCTGACTGATAATGGGGCAAAGGAGGAGGAAGCCCCCTCTTCAGTGCAGGCACCCTGCCCCTTCCCAACCCAACCATCTCACACAAGACAGCAAAGAGTGGCACGTATCTGCTGCCTTTCAGATTCCAAACAGCATCATATATCAGAATATCACACTTAAAACGTATTTTCTTATGGATTTTAATTCATAATTTCTTTAGAATAAATAGTATTTTTTTCTCTAGAAAAGTGTGGCAGGTATCAGGTTGCATGATTTAAAGAAGTCATGCAGAATGACAGAGGCTGTTTCAGGGAAATTGTGAGGGATAAAAGACCTGAAGGACCCCATCATTTTGTATCCCATACCATATCTACCCTGGAGCCTGCAGAACAATGCCCACCTCCCCCAAACAGAAGTCTGTTTTCTCTATGTATTATATTCAGTCCACATCATCTTGCCACACTTATGTTCCCTGTTGTATGGCAACACAGACCATAAAAGCCCTTCTATTTCCCAGAGAATTAAACTAATCTGTAAAGCACTGATCACACATGAATCAAAAAAACCCCACAGCGAAGAGCAGACACTGAAGTGAGTTAGAGCTTCTCTGCCCACCAGCATGATGGCCATACTTCTGCTGCCCTGCAATGCAGGGCTGCTCAGCTCTGGGATGCCTCTCCACTTCTTCATTGCACATTGCACAGCAGGGATTTATTTCATAGAACCATAGAATCGTTTCAGTTAGAAAAGACCCTTAAGGTCATGAGATCACGTTGTGGTTCTACCCCAGTTGGCAGCTCAGCACCACACAGTTGCTTGCTCCCTCTGCCCCAGCAGGATGGGGGAGAGAATCGTAAGAGCAAATATGAGAAAGATCACAGGTTGAGAAAAAGACAGTTCCATAGGTAAAGCAAAAGCTGCACATGCAAGTAAAGCCAGACAAGGAATTCATTCAGCACTTCCCATGGGCAGGCAGGTGTTCTGCCAACTCCATGAAAGCAGGGAGCCGTCACACATAACAGTTCCTTGGGAAGATGAACACCATCACTCCCAATGCCCCCCCCGCCTTCCTTCTTCTTCCCCCAGATTTATAGGTTGAGCATGTCTTAATATGGTATGGAATATCCCTTCGGTCAGTTGGGGTCAGGTGTGCTGGCTGTATCCAATTCCAACTTCTTGTGCTGACAAGAAAAGGCCTTTACTCTGTGTGATCAGTGCTCAACAACAACAAAAACATCCCTGCAGTATCAGCGCTGTTTCCAGCACAAACTCAAAGCACAGATCTTTACCAGCTGCTATGATCACCAATTCAAAATGTTAACCTAGGACTGCCAAGTCCAATCACTAAACCATGTCCCTAAGCACCACATCTACGTGTCTTTTAAATACCTCCAGGGATGGCGACTCAACCACTTCCCTGGGAAGCCTACTCCAATGATTAACAACCCTTTCAGTGAAGACATTTTTCCCAAAACTCAATCTAAACCTCCTCTGACACAACTTGAGGCCGTTTCCAATTGTCCTATCACTTGTTACTTGGGAGATGCCTCCTTTCAGGTAGTTGTAGCGCATGATAAGGTCTCCTCTCAGCCTTGTTTTCTCCAGGCTAAACAACCCCAGTTCCCTCAGCAGCTCCACATAAGACTTGTGCTGCAGGCCCTTCACCAGCTCTGTAGCCCTTCTCTGGACATGCTCCAGCTCCTCAGTGTCCTTCCTGTAGTGAGGGGCCCAAAACTGAAACTGAGGGTGCGGCCTCACCAGTGCTGGGAGCAGGGAGACCACCCCTTCCCTGGTCCTGCTAGCCACGCTGTCTGATACAGGCCAGGATGGTGTTGGCCTTCTTGGCCACCTGGGCACACTGGTGGCTCATGTTGAGCAGACTGTCAATCATCACCCCCAGGTCCTTTTCCACCTGGCAGCTTTCCAGCCACTCTGCCCCAGGCCTGTAGCATTGCCTGGGGTTGTTGTGACCCAAGTGCAGGACCCAAGTTCCAGCAGTTGCAGCATTTTCATGAGAAAATAAGTGCCTTCAAAACCAAATTAAATCCATGGAAAAAATAAACCGCTTCTCCTAAACATCATCACAGCTACCACTGACAAGATACACAGAGCTGCACAAGTCACAGAAGGCAAAATCTAAACAAATATTCCAAGCTCAGTAAGATATATAAGGAATACATGTATGAAAAAAAGACATCAAACAACAGCAAACTCTCCATTGGCCACTTATGAATTGTCTGTATCTGCTACAGATACAGTTTACATTTTTTTTCCTTGAAAATTACTTTCCTTCTTGATGTGTGCTGTTTCAGGCTTAGCTTCAATATGAAAGTGCTACATTTTTTTCTTTGGAAAAAGCATGGTGCCTTGGACCCTCCATAGGTGCTTCAGCTAGACTGCTCCTGTGCCACTTACATGAAATCTTAGAGAAAGTGACCCAGAATTTGCAGTAATTAGAAGGCAGCTTGTGTTTCTTAGATAAAGAATACCTGGTGTTATTGTAAACTAATGGCAAGTTAATTTGGAAAGCCTCCTATTTCTGTGGCTAAGGGAATTCCTAACTACACAGATGTGCAGTTTACACACAAATGGAAGAGACATTTCTGAGGGGAAGGCATCCCATACTTGTCAAGTGCCATTTTCTGCGGTCTTCCTCCTAGGCATCTGGTACTAGATCACAGCACAGATCTGGACTACACTGATCTTGGCTTCTGTCCAACCTGGCAGCTCTTGGTTACTGGCAGCTCTTCGTTCCCCTGCTAGCCCTGTGTAACTGCTGCTTTCAGCTGTGCTGTGTGAGAGAGAGTATTTCTTTCTGAAAAATTAGCTGGCTCTTCACATTGAATCTGTTGCAATGTCAGCACCTCCTCCAGTAGGTTAAGGAAATTACCTGAATGTAGTAGCTAGTGATGCCACCAGATCAAGTGCTATAAAATATATTCCTAGAAACATATTACCTTCGAGAGCAGAACATCCAGGCACACCTTAATCCTGCTCCCTTATGTGAAATGCATGGTGCTGAGATTCTTTTTTTCCCTTGACTGATGCTCTCTCACACATCTTGTAAGGTCTTACACTGCTGCCAGCCATGAAAGCAGTCATTGGCAAAGTGTACAGGCTGTTCAGCTTAATTTCCTTTAGTTGCTGAGAGCACAGTTTGATGTATATTTGTTTTGTTGGGTGGTTCGGGTTTGCTAGAAATGCTGGTTGAGTTGGGGTTCTCTGTTTGGGTTCACTCCTTAACTTTTTGCCTTTCAGTTTTTAATGTCATGCTGAGCTGATTTACTGTAAGGAACAGAATAAACAGGCACACACATGCTGATAACGAATACATATTAACAGCTATTCTTCAGGTGATTTGCCCACATGCATGCAAGACCAGAATGTTTTTAAGAAAAGCATCTCCTGATGTCCATCCCCAAAATGCCAGTTGCATATGTGCAGGTCAAGTTGATAGAAGGCTGCTTAAACATGTTTCCTTTTTTCTTGACCAACTTAAACCTCCTTATTGAAGGCATTTTCTCTCAACTTAAACCTCCTTATGAAGGCATTGTCTACTACGCTGTGATTTTCTGAACTCTTTGGATGGACTCTAAACTAGACAACTGTTAGTTATATACACAAATTTAATAGATTAATACACATTAACTGCTGCTTCACAGACAGTAGTGTATTAACATCAAAATATACAGAAAAGCATGAGCTGTGGTACATCTCTGTAGGATGTTCCACTGACCAAGGCTGAGCCTGCCTGGATATCTCAATTCATTTTTTTAAGTTAGGTAACACAAGACTGGGCTTTGTCCCTATAGAAAAGACTCTCTTAGATTCTTTTTATCAAAGTGACACCCATTAAAAAGGTAGTACCTGTGGAGAAATTTATAGTAATCACAATGCAAAGGGTTTAATTGGTTTGAACATTGTTTAAAAATGTGCTAGCATCAACTTTAACATATTGTTTCTTTCATTTCTTTCTCAAATCAGTTAATAAAAGCATTTATGCATACAATTGAAATTGTTTAATTGAAAGATCAGCCTTAAAAAACAGTATGTGGCATATTTCTGCAATCTATGTGCTTCTGTTTACACAATAAAACTGGGGTTTTTCCTGCTGTTGTGTTTGAGGTATGAAAGCCTATAGAAGTTTCCCAAATTTTGGGAGCTTTTTGATATTGAGATAACTATTCTTCAAAGATCAAACAATGCACTTCTTTCTAAGCCAAGTCTTGAGATGCAGGCTCATGCATTCCACTCAACCTCAACACACCATGTTCCACATACAAACATCTTTCTGTACCTGCTCTGTTTTCCTAAAGAATAGGCTGCTTTTTTTTGGTTTGGTTGGTTCTTTTTAGCAAAGACTGATTGAACCATCCCACAGATCTTTGACTTTCTATCGTCAATTCATCATAGTAAATTATTCTTCACTTAACACATTAAGTCATAAACCTTGATGTATATGGGATTTGTTGCTTCTCATTTTAAGGATGTGCCCTAAGCATTTTGAATATAGTGTGAAATAATTTTAAGTAGTATTTGGGTACTTAATTATCTTTGTCATTATCTCAGATTACATAACCAGAATTTTTAAAATGTCATCCAGGAAATCTTTGCTTAACTTATTTTCTTCAGTAGTGAAAAGCAGTTTTCAGATCATCTCAAGGACAGTATGTAGAGGGAATATTCCACAACATTTTCATGTATTCATGTCAACAAAATAAAATATAACTCCTGGTAATTCTAAAACTCCTTTGGTAGATAAAGAAAAGCAATTAAAGAATTCTGATGCTTGTTGCATGAGGTTGGGGGTTGGACTAGATGACTTTAAATGTCTCTTCCTACCCAAACTATATGATGCAAAGTTTTCAAGGTCAAATGATGAGTTGCCCACAGGATGTATTCATGATGGGAGAAAAGCAATTGAGTAGAAGTAAGTAGTCATTCTCTTTCTCCAGCTTCATTGTTATCTTAAAAATAATCATACAATGGATGATTTTCCTTTCAGCTATTTAGTAAAAATCTATGCAAAACATTTTGACATTTAATGGTTTGAGGAACCATTGACCACAAAAGGAAGTATGCATTTTTCAGTGAACCCTTTAATTGCTTTCTCAGTTGAAAAAAACAAAACCAAAACTAATCTATTTTGGCAGTAACTCCAGTTTCCACTGTATTATTTTAAGTGTGGATGAATCTTAGAAAATAATACTTTTTAATTTCCTGTCATGATAAAGTGATAGCTGTATGAAGACCTACAGATAGATATCCAAAGACATCTGGTATTCTACTATGCACTTTTCTTGTTTCTGCACCAGTCAGGATGCTGTTTTTAGGAACAAAAATTATTTCACAAGTTTCATTCTTAGGAGTAAAATTATTTTTATAATCTGCATTTAGCAGCTTTCATCTGTCAGACCTCCTGTCTTTACTGATTAATGCAAAATGGTATTATCATTTATATCATAAAAACATCCTTTTAGATGCAAGGGGGTATTGATGGGATGTAACCATTGCAGTCTTTATCATAGTCACAGTTCCTGGCAGAATGTAATTCAAGGAACCAAGTATACCAGAACAATATTTGAGCATATCATGGTTTAGTCCCAGCCAACAGCTGAGCACCACACAGTTGCTGCTCGCTCACACCCCCACCCTGTCAGGATTGGAAAGAGAATGGAGAGACAAAGGAAAACCTTGTGGGTTGAGATAAGGACAGTTTACTGGGACAGCACAGGGAGAGGGAAATAAGACAGTATTTATAGCAAAATATACAAAACTGGTGATACACAATGCAGTTTCTTACCAGCAACCGCACAACTCAGACCACACAGCTCAGACTCATCACGAAGCCAGACCACCCCTGAGCCACATGTCCTAGAGCCACGTCACCCCTCTCCAACTAGCCCCTTTTTATACTGAGCATGATGTCATATGGTATGTAACATCCCCTTTGCATAGTTTGGGCTGTGTCCTATCCGAGCTTCTGGAGAAAATTAACCTTATCCTAGCCAAACCCAGGACAGGGCACAAAATTAGATGACGAATACTTTGACAGCTCTGTGCTACTGCTTGTTGAGTGAATAAGCCCCAAACATGTCTCACACTGCTATTATTTATTCCCTCATGATACATGTGATGGATCTTCTTTGCTGGCAAAAGTTGGAGTACTCAGTAGTAGCTGTAATTCTTTGGGGTAGACTTCGGTTCTCCTATCAATTCATCCAAATATATCGTTTTGTGTTTCACAGGCAGTAGAACATATATCCATATACAGTCAGAGGAATTTAGGAGGCCCTCTTTGTGCATACCCGTAAATCCTAATGTTTGAGATCAAGTATGTGCAACTTTATTTCAAACAGGATTACTGGGAAGATGAAACAGCCTTCAGCAAACATAACTCAGAACTTACTCCAAAGGAACTGCTTGCACCACTTCTCTCAATCATTCCCAGATCTTCATCTTTTTCTGACCAGGCTCTTCAATCTTCACATGGCAGACTTCCAACAAACTCTTAGTGACTAAGTCACTCACATTAGGCTTATTTGTGTCTTCCTCTCGGTTGTCTGCTGTGATTCAGTACTGGTTGGTATGGCAAGCTCCAAGAGAAAACTTCTGTCTGTGTATTTCTACCACAGGGCTCAGAAGCTTTCCCTCTGCTGTAGCTTTAGGTCTAAAAGTGCTCCTCCTGCCAGTACGGAACAGCTCATAGCAGTTCATTTCTCTTCCTCTTCAAAGTTGTTAAATTTGCATGAAAATCTCCACAGAGCATTAGTGAGGGTTCTACCTGGGAGTGATTGAGGTCAAGCCAGAAAGAGCTGATAAGTTATTGTAGCTTAAAAACTTTTTTCTGCACCTCCAATCCATCTCACAATAAAATATAAAACATTCATGTGCAGCAAGTATTCATTGGCTACAAGAGAACACTCCCATAAATCTTTTTGCTCTGAGTGCAATTTCATTATAGCTATTCATAACATGTTTAATAGTCAAACCAAAAACACAAAGCTGTGTTTATGACTCTTCCTTCTGCTGTGGAATTCAATAAATTCTAAGGACAGCTCAAGGAGTAAAGGAATCTTTGAGATTTTCCTTTAGTTTTTGTTATGCCCTGGGTCTCTCCACTCTGAAAACAAGGCTTAATCAATATATTGTTTTTCAGGGCTCTGCAAAAGTTTGGTTGAGTCAACCCGCCTTTTACTCATGGAACAGGTGAAATAATGACTCACAGGGAAAAAAAGAAGTAGTCACTCTCACAGACACTTCAAAAAACACAGAACAGGCTTAAGCTAAGGTTCTCCTCCACCCTCTACTCTGCACCGCATCTGGAGTATTGTGTGCAGTTCTGGGGTCCTCAGTTAGAGAAGGACAGGAAGCTACTGGAGAGGGTACAAAAAAGGACTGTGAAGAAGAATGGGGACTAGAACATCCTTCTTACAAGCTGAGGACTTGGAACATTTTAGCCTAGAGAAGACTGAGGGGAGATCTTATCAATGCTTATAAATACTTGAGGGGTGGATGTCAGGAGGATGGAGTCAGTCTTTTTTCAGTGGTGCCCAGTGACAGGAAAAGAGGAGATGGGCATAAACTTGAATATAGTAATTTCCCCCTAACAATGAGGAGGAACTTCTTTACTGTGAGGGTTGCAGAGTGCTGGAACAGTCTGTCCAGAGAAGCTGTGGACTCTCCATCTCTGAAGACGTTCAAAATCCATTGTAAGGACCATCCTTATAATGGACCCAGGACAGTAGGATGAAGTTCAGCATGGTGAAATGCCAGGTCCTGCACTTTGGTCATAACAACCCCAGGCAACACTACAGGCTTGGGGCAGGGTGGCTGGAAAGCTGCACAGAGGAAAAGGATCTGGGGGTGCTGGTTGACACTCACCTGAACATGAGTCAGCAGTGTGCCCAGGTGGCAAAGACAGCCAGTGGCATCCTGGCTTGCATCAGGAATAGCATAGTCAGCAGATCCAGGGAGGTGATCACCCCCCTGTACTCAGCTCTGATGAGGCCACACCTTGAATACTGTGTTCAGTTTTTAGCCCCTCACTACAGGAAAGACATCAAGGCCCTGGAGCGTGTCCAGAGAAGGGCAACAAAGCTGGTGAAGGGTCTGGAACACAAGTCTTATGAGGAGCAGCTGAGGGAACTGGGCTTGTTTAGCCTGGAGAAGGCTCAGGGGAGACCTTATTGCTCTCTACAACTACCAGAAAGGAGGTTGTGGTGAGCTGGGGGTCAGCCTTTTCTTGCAGATAACTAGTGATAGGACAAGAGGGAATGGCTGCAAGTTGCAGGGGACGTTCAGGTTAGAAATTAGGAGATATTTCTTCTCAGAAAGAGTGGCTGGGCATTGGAACAGGTTGTCCGGAGAGGTGTTTGAGTCAGCATCCCTTCAGGTCTCCAAGGTAAGATTGGATGAGGTACTTAGGGACATGGTTTACTGAGTGATGTAGATTGTAGAAGAACAGTTGGACTAGATGATCTTGGAGGTCTTTTCCAACCTTAATGATTCTGTGATACAAGTGGCAGAGGTTTTGAGACTGTTTGCTAAGCACTATTCTTGAAAGCAGCCCCCAATAGCTGTGTAGAGGTGTCTCCACTTCAGCCAAATGTCTTAAAACACAGATTCAGGGCTTTATTTTGTAAAAAATAATTTTATATATAAGTTTCATGGTTTTATCTAAGCTTCTGAAAGGCAGAACATTGCAATGAGGTCCTACAAGAGCATAGAAGTTAAGAAAACAGCAATAATAATTAGTTTCTGAGGGAATTGCAAATAGCTGTGACCTTTCTGCATTCAGAGTGCTGTCTTCATGTTCAAATCTAAGCAGACAAACACAGCAAATTTGAGTGCCTAAGTCTGCACAAAATCCCAGCACGGTTTGGCACAGCCCTGCACAGCTGCCAGCTGGAGATGCCCCCGCTCACTGAGAGAAGAAGGGAGGCAGATACTGCAGCTGGACCCTGGGAGGGGACTGCAGGACACACCACCAGCAGGAACACCTGTCAACTTTCGGGAGCTCACAATGAACCCAATATTTCTAAAGACCTTTAATATTTCCGCAACCCTTTCTTGGAAAAAGGATTTTCAAATTCCTCATTCTGGTGAAGGGCAGAAGTGTTAGTAATGTAGATGGCCTGTAGAAATCTCAGAAACATGGTAAATTGGTATTAATTACCATAACGAGCTGAAAAATGTACAAAAGCATCCAGATGCTGAGTGAACACTGTTCTCTGTCACAATTTATTACACTTCTTTAAAAATTCAAAGCTGAAACAAAATTACATTAATCAAATAGGAAAAAGCCTCATCTGTTACACAGTGCACGTAGGGCAGCGAAAATGCTGGTTTAACTGGAGGATGCTGGAAAATACCAGAAAAATAAAACAATGTAAATTTTATGGGAAGGTGAACTTTTCAGTGTACCACTGCATGGATTCTCTGTTACCTAATGATTGCTGAGATGAACTCAAAGAAGGAAAAATCCACCTGCATCTCAGTGACCAGCTGATCCGCTTTGTCCTGTAAAATGGGGGCAGCCTTTTTCACCTGCAGAAATATTATGGCAGAGATATCACAACTGATCTGTCCCAGACTGAGAGACTACACAATGCCTCGTCAGGATCTTCTGGTGAAGGTGGGGAACTCTTACCTGTGAGCTCCTGCTCTGATTGAAAGGATGGGTCCTTCTCAATGAGGAACAACTCATGCACCAGCACATGAAGCTGCAAACCACGTAGCTCTACACCACTGTTTGTTAGAGGAGAAAGAAAAACTATTCAAGATTTTTCCCTTAAAAAAACCAACCTGTCATTTTTATAGAATGTTTAAGTGATTTTCTCTTTGGATGTACACACACACACACACACACACAGAGACAAGACAGCTGCTAAGAGACCTGTCCTGTGTGAAGAAACTTGTGTCACACAGGCAAAGAGCAGCTGTGGTTCCACTGGTTATAAAGGGAGAAATGTAGAACCGGGTCATTTTTGCTGAAGTGCAACGCTGCAGGTTTCCCATTTCAAACAGGCAGTGATCAAAACATGGTCCTCAAGGTTTTCAGGCATGCTGAAGTCCACACAAGCTGAAAGGGAAATAATCCTTTCATTTTGATTGTCATTTTTCACACCTTAAAACCCACCAACGTATACTAATGAAAACAACTATTCCTGGGCCACATAGGAAAAGCGATTCATCTGGTGAAACCATAAAGATCCCAAATACAGAGAGTCTGAACTGACATATGCACTGGCAGACACTGGAAGCATATCCATTGGAGCCGCTTTTTTTTGTCCCTTCATTCCCTGCACAATGTCTTGGGGTTTCTAAACTGGGAAAATGTCACTGCCTCCAGCAGTGGTGATGTGGATTGTCCCAAAAATGCAGGAATTATCAGGAGTATTCAACTGCCACCTGTCTGATGCAATCTGGTGAAAAGGTCACCAAATTGGTCAGGGAATTGGAGCTCAGGACATACGAGGAGAGGCTGAGAGAGCTGAGTTTGTTCAGCTTTAAGAGGCTCAACAGAGAAAACAGAGCCTGACCCCTCTCAGAGGCAGGTGGTGATGGGACACTCAGCAACGGGCCCAAGAAAAATCCCAATTATATATTAAAGGGAAAAAAAAGAAATCCTTCCCTGGAGATACTGAAAACTTCACTGAATAAGACCCTGGGGAATCTGATCTAGCTGATCCTGCTTTGAGTGGAGGTTGAACTAGCTGACCCCCTTCTGATATAAACTATTCTATGATTTCGTTCACCACTTCCAAAGCTGCACATTGCAGATGCCAGTCAGTGAGAAGCATCTAATTAAGAGCAGCAGCAGAACAGGCCATGGGTGATGTAGGTGTATTATAATTGCATTTGCACTGCTGTCAGCGCTGGAGCATATTCTGTAGGAAAAATTGTAAAACGGCAAGATGAAGTCCAGTTTAAGAGATTGGGACAAATCATGAACCATATGAGTGGATCCTGTTCATCACTGTGCTTTGTACAGCCTTTACTCAAGGCCAAAGAAAAGGCATCCCTGTCCTATTACAGTTGTGTCCCTTTGCACTCTCTAGGGTTGTACTTAAGGCTCACCACAGCATTACTGGTGTTTTTTAGAGTTTCAGATCATTAAGACAGCAACAGCTTTTTTAAAATCATACTTTGTAGCACACTGCTTGCCTATACTATGGTTATCACTTTTCTACTGTTCATAATAAATTTAGAAACTGCACTGATAAGTTGTTTTATGGTTAAAAAGGCCTCCAGGAGTTATGCTGATACAAAAAAGGACTTAATAAGATTAATATTGATATAAAAAGGCTTTCTAGGATTTGTTGATATAAAAAGACTCTCAGATTTTACTGAAAAAATCAACCACAATGAGGTTTTAATGAACATAACATTAAAAGGTTCTGAAAATAACAAACTGGCACCATTTTCTGCATTAATAGCGTAAATGCAGGATGCTCTTTTTGAGAAAGACATGGCAGGCTGAGCACACACAGAAGACATTTTTAAATCTGGCACAAGAAAGCCCTTGGCAGGTAGAACAGGCTGAGATCCAGGTGAGAAGCAGGCGGTGGTAGAGCAGGTGTTGTCAGCCTAACGGGGAACAAGGGCATGAAAAAGACACCGTGCTTTGTTGGGAAGCAGAGAGGGTCTCCAGGGAGGCATTCACTCACTCATACCTGCTCAGGGTGATATCTGACCCTGGGAAGAGGCAGATGCCATTTGTGCATCTTTGGATGCAGTAATTATCATCCACAGCAGACACAAAAATAAGCACAGTCACTTTTTCCTACAGCGTGCTGCTAGCAGCAGTCTTGTGGGGACTGTGGTGGAAGTTCTGGCTGCTCTGATTCGGCTGCCCAGGCCGAATTCATCTTGCCTCTGCAGGCAAAGCACCATGGCTGCTGCACACAGTCCCTTGGGAAAAGCTGTAAATCCTGCTGTTGTTGGTGACTCTTGGACAACCACTGGTGTCTAAGACAAAGCAAGGATCTAGGCTGGCCACCGACACCTATTTATGTTCTTCATTGCCTGAGGTGGTGGTAGAAACACAGCCAGAGCTATACCACTTGAATCCATCCGTAGGCCACCGAATTTTATGTGTATAGCACCCTTATATCCTTTCTGAATCAAAGCCTATCCTGGAAGCTGCTTATTTTACTGTGTTTGATTTCTCAGGGGAAAGAAAAAAAGGGAAAATGCTACTGTGCGGAGAACTACAAACTGTCTACTGGTCAGGTAGAGAGAGAGGGAACTTGAGGAGAAAAGACCTTAATACTGCAGTGAACATTTTTTAAAGGGAGACAACAATGAACATTAGCACCAGGAATAAAATCCACTTATTTCCTCATAATTTCATTAGGAACTGGTATTCAGACAGGATAAATACCTTTTGTAAATCCCCACGACACTTTCTTTAACTTGTTTGTATTACATGGTTTATTGCTCCAGTTTTCTCATATGACCACAGAGTGCTCAGAAAGCAACACAACTCAAAATAATGACTTACCAGCACACCAATTTGTATACATACAAATATAATCATTAAATCAGCTTGAAATTATTAAAAAAGAGGTTAGTTAAGAGCTTAGTGACTTAGTTAATAGCTAACGCAATAGGAGTAACCAAAGCAGAAACATTTCTTACAGCTGACTTTGTCCCAAGCATTCCATCAAGCAAAGGTATTTTCTTAATGATTAAAAAGCAGAATTAATGATCTGTGTTATTGAGGCAATATACGCTTCTCAACCGAGTCTATTAATAGCTTCCCTGAGTCACTCGGCCCCCGGCCTCACGCAGCACTTGCCAAGCACCGGCTGCCACAGGTCCCCCACTGTAAATCCATCATGTTCTCCTGGAAAAGAAACGCTGCCTCAAAGTCTCATGGTCCCAAATACAATCCCACTAATAATGTGACGTGCAGAGATGTCAGCCTAGGTGTGCAGGAAGCCTGAGGGGCAGTGTTTGGAGGTGCGGGCTGCCTCGCTCACCTGGGAGACCCCTGGTCTGCGAATTCATGCCCAGCCATGCAGCCCCCTGGGAAAGCTCATGCTGTCCCTCCCTGCCCCTCGGTGCAGCAGGCTCCTTCCCACAGCTCCTGGTGAGGCAAGAAACTATGCACAGGACATTTGTGAGAGGCAGGGCTGCCCCATGGAACAAGCTAGAGTGAGGCCTGTTCTTGGCTCTGCTAATCGATCAGTTTTCTTTCACTGGACTTTTTATTACCCACTAAACACAGTGAATTTTGTGAAGCCCTTTGAGACCCATTGACAAAAAGCACTCCATGAGAACGAGACACTCAGCAATTTCAATCCCATTTAAAAAGGAACAAACCAAGTTCTCCTTCCAAATTCTTCATGTCATGGTGTGTCTTGAATACTGATGTGCAGCCTCTCACCCTGGTTTGCTCAAAGGGCTGAATCAGAACAAGGAGCTATGTTACTTGCGATAGCAAATATGGTAACTGAGTGCCATCCTCATGACAGGAGAAATGTGGTGGCTTTTATATTTCACTGTCTTCACCTGCAGGCACTTGGCACAGTGAAGAAAGTCACCACATGGAAGAAAAATACATGGGGTTAACATTGCATCCATTCTTCTCACTGAGTTATGAGGCACATGTACAGATTATGACCTTTTCCTATCACTGTTCTCTGTAATAAAACAGATGGTGCAGAGTTTCATACTGATCCAGCAGTTTCACCCATCTTTTGGATATGCCAGGAAAGGGAGGAGTAAAGCCTGGCTCTGAAATCCACAGGAAGCTTCAGGTGTTGCCACCATCAGAAAATCAAATAAAGGGGCACTTGCAAAAGGATGCATCTTTTAATTCCCTGCAAGTACAAACAACAAAAGACACTTTTGAAAGGACTTTTTTTTTTTCCATTTTTTTTCTTCCCTTCACAAATTCCTATGCACAAGAAGGCAGTTTGACCCTAAGTGACTTTTAGGATAAAGAAAAGAAACAATGTGAGAAGCAGCTGAGATGAGCCTCTCATATCCCACTGTTTTCCTGCTGAAATCTTACTGCTTCTTATGCATTTTAACATTTATTATATGCTATATTCCATATTATACTTGGCATGCCAAGATCTTTATGTACAATATAGACAGATTAAATGGCAAAAAGATTTCTGAGCAAAACAGGAAATGCAATTTAAGAATTGCTAGACAATTGCTGTAATTTCAAACTATAAAGATAAAAATTGATAAATATTATGGGGTGTTAGGAGAGAGAGCTATAACTGGAAGAAAAACATTCACTTAAATTTTCATTAGCACTTCCTCTACAACACACAAAAAGCAGAGGAGGTTCCCAGTGAGACAGTATTGAAAGAACAAATCACTGTTCTGCCATGCTTAAAATAAAATCATACAAAGTCGTATCTGTTGTTTTGTCTAATTATTGGGATAGAAATGATTAAGTTGTGAGTGCAGTCCAGAGAACAGTGAAGTGTCCTGCCTCCGAAATGTAACTGTTGAGAACACCAGATTCTTCAGGTACAACAACTGCGTGAGCTGGCTCCATTTTGGGTGATATACAAAACCCTTCTTCTTTGTTTCCCCAACTGAATAAAATGTGATGACAGACACAACCTACCTCTGAAGCACATATAACCTTAAACTCCAAACAGTGTTGTTACCACTACTTGAGAAATTCATTTCACTTTTTCAAAGGAAGAGGTCTGTCGTTGCCCCTGCACGGAAGCAGTAAATGCAAACTTTAGTTCAGAATCAGCTCCATAACTCCACTAACATTTTCAAGGCATGTTGTGAATATAATTATGTACAATAGCAAGACTATTTAAGCCATGTAACTGCATAATTAGGGTCTCTTCTGGTTCATCATTATGAGGGACTAAAGAAGATTAAAACCTGACTTGATGCTATCTACATTTTCTACTTTGTCACCTGACATTTCTTGGTAACTATTAATAGGACAGATAATAAAAAGGAAACATTTTGTTCCCCTCTTCAGTAATAGACATTGCTAATTTCCATTACCAGTGGTTTTCCTCAGGCTTTGGAAAAAAGGAACTGCATTGCTAATAAGAAGTCATTTATTTCTGTGAACAGTAAAACCTTGACTTTGAAGCTGATAATAAACAAGCAAATATTTTCCTTTAGCGAGGAAAAACTGAAATGTGTCAAAATTGACCTCAGGGTGGAACCTGACCATTACCACTGATGGAAAGTGGGGATTTCTTGCAGAGTAGTAGCAAAGTCTCCAGGCATGGGAAAATTGCTGAAGTGGTTTACAGGCACTTGCGTAAACAGTGAGTGAATAAAAGACATATTGGCATTGAATGTGAAACCAAAACCAGAAAATTAAGGCAAGCATCTTGAGAGCAAGTCAGTGGTGGCTAACTGATGTCTGAGATCACTTTGCCACTTGAAAGGTAAGTAGGAAAAGCAGAACTTCTTTTCAAACTCATTGCAATGTTGGCTTCATACAAGTACCAATATGTAGATCTGCTGTGCATATGTAGCTGTTTAGGGTTATGTTGCTCTAAATATCTGATAATGCCTTAATATAGTGAAGGATGAGGAACAGAAAGGTGAAGTAACTGGACAACAGTCAGTGGCAATGTGAGCAAAAGATGACAGATACCCAACTTGCCAGCCTTGTATCACAACCACCCAGCCACATTCCACGTCCTTCCTTACCTGAAAAAAAAAGACACATTGCAGGAATTCTGCAGTTTGCTTCTCAACGAGCTAAGTACAGTATTCATTTTTAAAGTAACAAGAAGATTGTTAAAAATGGTCCATTTTCAACTTCCCATCTGGCAACTTCTGAAACCCTTATCTGCACATACATATATTATCCTGATTTTAACATCTAGAAGTGAGCCAGGAAAGATCTCTGCCTGTGGTATCTACTACAGTAACAAGATTTCCAAAATAAAATATTTATTAAACAAGGTTCACAACACCTATTGCCTCCAATAATAGCCTGTTAACAGATTTTTGTTTAAAAAAAACATCCAACAATTGGCTGTTTGACCCTCCTTCTCTGATACATCTGATGAGCTGCAAACAAACACATTCTGCTTCTGGACCCTCTGACATGTCTCAGCAGTGATACATATCATAGAGAGTAGCTCCTGAAAAATTTCTCCCATGTGTTTATTCCAGGCTTTAAGCCTTATCAGGGCAGACACCTGGCAGAAAGAGCATTGAGATACTGGGAAACTTAATGTATAAGTCTTCCCATTTGAACTCCCTTGCTGCTGTAGAAGTTGCTGAGGTCGCTAAATTAGGAACAAGAGTCATTTCAGGGTAGTCTAGGATATGATTTCCTTATGTAAGGAGGATGTTAAGACAAGTAGCCTGGATGGGATTTGTACCATGTGGAGGGCAGAGCAGTGCTTTAGCTGAGTAGATTCATAATCCAACATATCTTTTCCTTCATGCACCTCAGGCACAGGCAGCCCTCCTTATACCCTATGTTTTGCATCAGCTGAGTTCAATGACAGCCACAGGGACATTCACTGACCATCCCCAGCCTCTCCTGGTCCTGCATGCCAAAGCATGCATGGGTAACAAGCAATAGTAGAAGACAGAGACAGCTAAAAGTGCAGGAGGGAGCAATTGCATCCTACATGATTTAAAGTTGGTTTCCTTGCTCACCTTTTCATAGTGTTTGAAGGAGGAGGTGGCATCATTTCTCATGTCACTTTCCAATGGGTATGACCTATTCTCTGGTGGGTGGTGTGTGGGAAAAATAAAGAAGAAAAGCCCAGGTGATGTGCAGCCAGCACAGGAATGCTGGGCTACTACGCCACACATGAGGATATGCAATGTTCAGAGCGGTAATCGAGGCTGTGGATGAGCTGTGACCAGTTCTCCTGAGGAACCACTGTCTGCTCTGTACACCACAGAATGCATTATGGCAGGCGACAGAAGCAAGATAACTGTCATCTTTATTGCTAGAATTGTAATATAGGAAAAATATCACTAATAAGAGTGTGAATCTCACCTGCCCATCCCTCCCTACTGCTGTTCTGTGACACCTCCAGGACTACTAAAGTTCCATGCACACATACCCACTGAGTCCACAAGGGAGAAAATAAGCTAATTTTCAACAAACACAAAAAGAGAAAATCGTTATCTATCAGAACCTTTAAAAACTATGCACAAAACCCTAAAGATACAGATTTCACCACTAACTTCCTATTCCCAGATACATGCTGATTATGTTGGATGTTCTGTAATGATACCTGGTTTTAATACAGGGCTTTCCATCCCTACAATTCCTGCTGGTATTGCTAGCTCTATTTTCAAATGGGGAAACTGAAATAACAAACGAATCTCTGTCCCTGTTATCTGCCCTGTTCCTTTCTTGGATGTTCCCATCCTGCTGTATGGCTCAGCTGCTGCGGGTTGGACACCAAAGATTCCCGCCCCACAGCTGCCTTGACACCTCCGCAGTTTCTGAGCCAGCTCCTGGTACACATAAACTCACATAAATTTTTCAGCTTGGCAGCTTAAATCAGTGCCAATTATCTCAGTACCTGTGTAGTATGGTTGTCGAGTGGTTGCTAGACAAGTAGCAGTAGGAAGAAATGGAAGGGACAGGATGGGCTGCCGGGGACAGAAATTGCTACAGACGCCTCTGCTTACAATCCTCCCAGGCTGCTTCCAAGCACCTGTCGAGCAGGAGCCTGGGGAGCGTGGGGTAACAGAGAGCACTAAACACTTCCCTCGGCTGGAGATTGCCTGGCACCTCACAGCTAGCCACATCGGTGCCTGTGGTGGCCTGGATCTGGCCATTAGTCCTTCCACTAAGGCTATGAGATTGAAAGGTAGCCAGCAAGAGCCAAAGCTGTACGAAATAGCCTCTTGCAAAAGACGGTGGTTCAAAAGCAGGCTCATGTGGTCTGCTTGAATATTAGGAATGGCAGTGAGTGGATAGTGCTTTAATTACGAGAAAAGCCCAGCAAGCTGTTCTCTCTTTAAATATATCCTCCTACACCATGAATAGCTTTACTTTAACAGAAAGCATGTTACATCCCCAATGAAAACACTGCAGAGCTTGGGCTGTGTGAATACAGCTGCTAAGCAACCTTCCCAACATCCTGTCTATTCCTGCATTGTAGCTCTGAATAATTACTCCTCCACGTAACCTTCGCCTTTCTGTCATGGCTCTTCCACAGCTGTGTACTGTTGTAACTGCAAATGGGCCCAAACCAAACTCCCAGATCTAAAATTGTTCCCATATTTAAGGAAGTCTGGAAAGAAATCCAAACAGGTGCCTGCCCTCCCCTGCTACAACTGGATGATGAAGAGCCCTGAATATAAACAACCCAAACTTTCCAGGCTGTGTTTTTTGCCTCAGACACCATGGTTCAAGCCTGTCTGCATTCATTTTCTTACTCTGATCTCTACCAATAGCCACCTTTTAAAAAACAACCCATAAAACAACACAATTCCATCAAAATTTTAAAAATACTTCCAAAGTGTTGATGGTAATAAAGTCACTTACTGTACTCACTAACTACTCCAGCCATTCCTCCCAGAAAAGAGATGCTGAGTTAGTGCCACTTCATTGGAGGAGGAGATTTTATTGCACTTACTGAATGTGAGAAACTTGAACACAGTGTTTGGGGTAAAAGAATGGATCGCTGCCCTCCTGGCACATCTCCCTGTTAAACAAAAGAAATAAGCATGACACAGCTTCACTTCATTGTTTGTGAGGCTGCCCAAAGGTTTATGTCCTAAGGGTCATGGTCTCTTTAAATTCCCCAGATTAGGGACTGCACAAATTTTAAAAAGCAAAACAAAACAGACAGACTAAAGACTGCTGGCCATGCTTCAGAAACACATAGAAAGCTGTTTGTTTTAGAGTGTAAATAACATTTCAGCAATACTAAGATGTAGTAAAGTCACATCACTAAGAGTGCAGAATTTCATCTGTCACTACAATATTGCCTTTCTAATCAATACTTGATGGTAATGTTGGATTATGTAAGGAATAGTCATTACTAGAAATATTAATCATATTAAATTACAAAGGGTGAAACCATTTACAAAGACTGAAACAGCTAATATTGAAGGAGCCAATATTTATAAGAGTCTAGAATTCAACGTCTTGGAGCATTATGAGGTAGCTGGGGGATACATTTACTCTGCAGAGTTTTCCTCATAAGAACTATTATTCCAACTCTTACAAACTGCAATCCCAAGACAATGGGTTTCCATCTTTTCTAAAAATGTGGGACCCCGAAAATTTTCCAGGGGGATTGATGAGTCCAGTCTGGTGCAGTTCAGCCTGGTGACAGTAACTTAGGCTCTCCTGTCAGCCATTAGAAAGCATCAGCAGAATCTAGCAGTTTGTGCATAGATTTAAAACCCCGTTTTCTGGACAGTAAACAACAAAGTAGGTAAGAAAAACAGCCTTGAGGCTGAAGAGCAGGAACTTTCTGGGAATGAGACGCTCTGCTTTCTGACTGTGGGCTGGCCATTTAATTCCGCTGATATCATGTGTCTGTCTGAGGTCAGTGAGTGGCCCAACTGCCAAAACCAGCAGCTAGCAACGTGGGAGGAGGTGATTGACAGAGAAAAGGAAAAGCACTTGTACTCAGACAGGGCCACGATATTGTACCTTCAGCAAGAGCTCTGTGTTTCTCTCCCAGCTAGCAAAGTGGAAGAACTCACACATAAGAGCTGGAAGAGCAGATTCCTGCAGGCTCTCACCCAGAGTGAGGGGGAAAGGAAGCAATGCATGCTCCAAAAGGAAATCACTGTACTCGATTCCTCCCAACATCCACACTTGCCCATGAATTTGCATTCATTATAGATCACTAGCACCAGAAAAATTAAATATATTTTAAACATTGCATGGGAATTTCAGGAACACCTCAGTCTGTTCAAGTGCTGAGAACCAGCTAACATGACACTGCCGCTGTTCCATGTGCAAACTGTATTAATCCGGTCACGTTTTCTACTGCTTATATATACACTAAAAGCTATAAACCAATCCTTTCCCCCCATAGAAGCTAAAAGGCTACATAATTACTGTAGCTTTAGTCTCACAGCAAAATTTTATGTTTCTAGCTCTCACAGCAAAAGGCACGTAAATAATACATTTCTATTACATGTTCTATTAAAGGTCTTCAATGTGGATTACAAAAATCAATTCATGCACACACTACTTCTGCAAGGCAGGAAACTACCTGCTTCATCCAGAAAAATCATTATTTGCCAGGTGTTAGCTAGTCTATATCTATCCAGGAGAGTTGTGCCACTCTAATGAAACTGATTTTAATGACAGCTTATTTAAGCCTCTGCAATTTCCTCATGTAGAATAGGCATGTGGCTTTCTGTATCTGTAGGTACATGCCCATCCAGTAATGAGGGAATGAAATGCATTTTCTTCCTGAATAACAGGGCCCCAATCCTGGGCCCTGCATGGAAAAGTTGCATAGAATTCTGTGAGATTTATTTGTTAATTATTAAAGCTGAGGAATACAGAGGGATTGAAATTACTCATCCCTTCTGCTCCATCCTAACCAGGTCCACTGGGAGAATGGCAGCTTTGCGCTCTGTGTGGCCAAGTCACTATCCTCCCATCTCTCTCAAATTTCATGGACTTACAGAGTGGTTTGGGTTAGAAGGAATCATCAGTACCATCTAGTTTCAATTCCCTGCCATGGGGCAGGGACACCCTCCTCTAGACCAGGCTGCCCAAAGCCCCACCCAACCTGGCCTTGAACACTGCCAGGGAGGGGTCAGCCACAGCTTCTCTGGGCAGCCTGTGCCAGGGCCTCACCACCCTCAGAGTGAAGAATTTCTTCCTCACATCTAATCTAAACCTACCCTCTTTCAGCTGAGGGCCATTGCCCCTTGTCCTATCACTACCCTCCCTTATAAACAGTCCCTTCCCAGTTTTTCTGTCAGCCTCTTCAGATACTGGAAGGCTGCAATGAGGTCTTCCTGGAGTCTTCTCTTCTCCAGGCTGAACAAACCCTGTCTTCAGGCCTGGCCCTCTGATCCATCTTTGTGACCCTCCTCTGGACCAACTCCAATGGTTCCATATCTTTTTTGTCGTGGGTACCCCAGAGCTGGACACAGTACTCTGGGTGAGGTCTCACCAGAGCAGAGCAGAATCACCTCTCTCCCTTGCACACAAGCCATGGGGAAGTTCCCAGACATTCTGGTTGCCTATACATGCAATGCTGAGGTCCACTTGGGCAGATTGTGAGCATGTTGTTCCAACTGCTTTGCTATTTTCATTGGCATCTGTGCAGTCAGGTTTTGGCAGGATTTAGCACACACAGTAAACAAGGTTGCTTTGCAGTTTTGTAGGGTATAAAACTTTTGTTATGACCTTCATTTTGCAATAATCTTAGCATTCAGTAAAAAGGAATGCTAATGAAAACTTCTTTATAAGGGATTAACATGGCAACAAATATAAAACTGCTGCATAGTGTTAAAAAAATTTACTAAATACTTTGCTCATGACTCCCTTAAATATTTTAAATTATTTATACTGACCTCCTGAGCAAATCTAGCTCTTAAATTTAAGCTGCACTGCTAAATGTAATAGAAACATTTATTAACAGAATGCTCCAAGTTCCATGCTTTGTATAACACACTGGCAATATCCTTCATCTCTGCTGTTCTACTGCTATGCTCACATAGAACATGAAATTAGGGGGCCTCTGTACTAGGAGTACTTGGGTTTTTTGTTCCCTTCCTCGTTTTCCAGAACCTTTGTAGAAAATTCCCTGGCCAGAGAGTAGGCACAGAGAAGACAATCAGTTGTTAGGGCAAAAGTCACCATCAGAGCAGCCCTGTCCCTTTTCCCCCAGGGACTAGGTCCATCCTGCAGGATATTGATTGAGCCACTTTATTAGAGAAATAATCTGTCGCTTGAAGTACTCAAGGGAAAGGAGGCAGAGGGCTTTTAAGAACTGGTTTTAGGATTCTCATTCAATCTGAGATCTACTACCCAGAAATCCATAGTTATGGAGGACAGATGTTCTGAAGATTCATGGGAACATTCCAGTTTTGTGCTGTATAAATGTAAACTTTATTTCTAACCCTTCACTAGCTATCATCCCATTAACACAAAGTATCCAGCTTAATTTCCTTTGTATTGAGCCCTAAAACATGTGTCTTAATGATTCTCAAGCTTTGGTGTGGTGCAGGTTTGAACACTGACCAATATGGCTCACCTCTAAGTTAAGTCGTTTATGGTCAGATGTTAGACCACACGGTGAGGTGGTAGGGAGAACGACTGGAGGCATGGACACTCTTTTATTTGAAAAGAGACTGACCAGTGTGGGATGTTTATCTTAGGAAAGAATAAACCAGACATGATAAACAGATATGACCCTGTCAAGCATCTGCAGTGCTTCCTTCCATGAAGTTCCACAGTCCCAGCTGGTGTGTCAGAGAGACTTTTCTAAGACTTCTCTGGCCTTTCTGGCTGGATGGCCAGATAATTTAGTTGTAATGGTGCTTGAAAATGCTGCTACAGTCAGTGGAAGGAGTGGTGATTTCAACCTTTTTACTCCCTCCCAGGAGTGCCAAACACAGGGAAGATTAAAGTAAATGACAGGAAAAGCAAAGCAGTGCTTCTCGAGGCAGGCATATTTACAGATCCATACTCAAAAACATGCTCAACAACATGCAAATAGTAAGAGGTACAGCCAGGCCAAACAGCCCCGGGGATGTTTGTTACCGCTGTCTGTTAGAAAGCACATTCAAAGTCAGGTCCCTTGAGACAGCAAAATTTCATCTAGCCCTGCACCACAGAACAACTGACAGGTCGTTAGTTCTGGAAGCTTTTATTGGAAATTCAAAACACTGCAATTTTCCTGTTTACATTACAAAGTTAATCATAAAATTCATACAGACTGATTGCTAACAGAATGGTTCCCTATGATCATTTTATATGTACTGTGCATTTTAATTGAATGATCACCTGCCTATACACTTGCTGCTACTTCCAGTGCCTCGATTTATACCCCTAAAAACTGTCTGCCTGCCCTAGATCAGAATGGCACCAAAAACCAAGTTCTTGTGACCATTTCAAGATTGCTTGCATTAGTTTTGCTTTCATTAGGTTTGCTAATGTAAACAACTGAAGTAAACCAATTACTCGGAAAGGCTTTGTTGCCTGGTTGCACAGAATTTGAGAGTGGGAAAGACAAAGACCTTCAGAGAGCCCCAAACAAGGGAATTATGTTCAAATGCCCAATGTTGTTCATGATGCAGGATCTCCATCCAGTTGTGCATTTCAGCTTTGGACAGAGAGGTACACTTCCAGATGTTCCACTCACTTTTATCACTTTTCAACAAAACAGTCCTGTGCCATCACTTTCACCCAAGACAGATATTCACACTCCCAGGCTATGGAGTAGCTTCTGGAGGTCTATTTGCAACAGCTACTGTAGCATGACTTCTTAGGGATTTTGTCAGAGGAACATACTGGCTCAGGACTCATGATCCTCAGGAGAGCTGGCATTAGTCTTGCTGACAAAACTGAAATACTGTGCAAACCTTCCAGAGGAGGTGCCAATAGAAGGCAAGTGCTGTCAGTGAAACTGTGCAGGGTACAGGGCTTCATCCAAGGCCACCATCCCAAAACTCAAAGGCCTGTTTTGCCGTCAGTAAGCAATGTGGACAGTATTTCACTCTGTGGCATTCAGCAGAGAAGATTAGTTAATAATCCAAATATACAGAGAGTTTTTCTTTCAGACTTTGACTTGAATATGTTTACCACAGTGACTGAAACTTTATTTTCTGGCTGGCCTGAAGTATAACATCAGACTAAACTCTGATCTGCTCTGCCAGGTGTGTCAAGGTAACATATGGCCCTGCATTGTGCAGGCTAACCCAAGCAAAAACAGGAGGCAGACTAGAACATTAAAAAGCCACGGTCCTATAGCAAATGCTCCTTCAAGCTATTTATTGGGTTAGAGGCAGTATGTGATTCTGTCCTGGAGTTAAACTATTCGAAAGGCAACAGATTTAAACGCTACCCTGAAATGCAAAACAGGTGAACTTACCATATGGAGTGGTGCAAGCTGAATACATAGGCACTTACTACCTTTAAAATGACAGCCCAATCCATGAGAGGAACTACCAGTGAAACGAAGCAGACAAACGCTCTTTTGATCGCTCCCTTGATTTCCCTAGTTACATCACCAGCTGTTTGCCTACTATCAGGTAAGTGCTTGGTGTGCAGTGTGATGGTTAAAAGGCCAGTGCTATTTTTAGCTGTGTACACATTGCAAGGTAGCAGAAATGTAGGACAATTCACACAGGCAAGGCTCAGGCATGAAAGCATGCAGCATTCTAACTGCTGCTTGAAGAGAGAGGACCAGTGTCCCAGTCAAGAGCTCTATATTGAAGGTCTAGTTCAAATACATATGCCCTCAACACAAGTGGCCAAGTATAATAGATGTTATTGTCTGGGGTTCTGTTTAAGCTGCCAAAGGGGTGAGACCAGGTCACCACGTGACCCTCAAAGCAGCCTTCCTGGCTTTCTGACCCAAAACATTTAGTTCTGACCAATCTATTTTAAATCCTATGTTGGCACTGGCATGCAGAAAGCAGACGGACTCCCAGAAGGGCACAGAGATGGACAGATCACTGTCCACCTCAGTCTCCTCACCTACAGCCCAGCAGCCAGGGCAAGGATACAAGGACACAGCCAAGGGCAACTGAGCAGGACCCCAGGCCAGCTCTGGGACATTCTGGACAATAGGCTAACAAAAGGCATTCAATTTGTTGACAATCAATAATAGAAGTTTTCTTCTTTTCCATAAGGACATTAATGGGCACTGGTGTCATCTCCTGAGACCTGTGTCCTTCTGAGAGGTTTCTCAGGTATCCAGACATGGAGGTTGCTCCAAGCTGCAGTGGAGCTGTCATTCTATATGGAGTGGCACGTAAGAGACACAGCAGCAATTTTTCTAGTTTCTTTAGGCAGTGAAGCAGCTTTTGCTGCTGGGAAGAGAAAGGAAACACAGATGTGACTACAAGTTGGTCCTCCAAGGTGCCAGACAAGTTTGATGTTGGAGCAGAAGATGGCCTAGTTCAGAAGGAGGGTAGGCACAGCAGAATGAGGACAGGGAGCTGAGCCCTGCAATGACAAGGCCACATCAGTTAACCATCCATGAACCCTTTGCACACCTCAAAAGGTGAAGAAGTAGTGTTGATTGAGGTAAAGCTCAGAACAATGACATGCAGCTGGCAAAAGAAAACATCTAAAATGCTGAGCAAGTTGCACATCATTTTAAAAGGAGAACAAAAGAATGAAAAAATTCCATGCCTGATCTGCCATTTTACCATACCACAGGTGCTGATTTATCTGCAGAAAAACATGTTTGAGTTAAGCTGGAGTTCCCGTAGAGCTTTTAAGAAAAAGGCTCAGGGTAAGAGAGGTGGTGGCTTACCTACCTCTCCTTGCATGTCAGCAGATTATTTAGTGTCTTTAATGTGCTTTAAAGATGAAAACCACAGAGTGCTTAGTAACTTAGAACAAAAAAAAATGAACAAACCCCAACCAAACCACCACCATCAACAACAACAAAAACCCCCAATAAACCCCAACAGTGGCATCAATTAAATTACAAAATAGCCTCTCCAGGGAAGCCTCAGAAGTATTGTCACTAAATAAATTTAAAGCTGAACAGCTTGAAATGTATTTACTATAGGAAAGAGACCTGCCTTTGCCCCAAGGAAAAGAGATTAAATGTCCTAAGGCTTCAATAGTCTTTCATCTCCAGTTTTTTTATTGCTCTTTCCTGATGCACAGGGGAGAGAGATGATTATTTAAACTGGTTTTTTATCTGGAGCTGTGTAGTGAAATGTGCTGACAGGTACTATCCATGGACTGTGGATTTCAGGTGATTCGCACGGCAGGCAAGTAAGGGGGCCCACATTCTTTGACAAAACATGCATGTGCCAGAGGAGGATGCAGCTTCTCTTTGAGACCAAGACAAGCTGCCAGCCTTTGCCATTTTCAAGGCAGATCCAAAAAAGAAAGATTGCCTAGATGTAATTCCAGATGCACACAGCAAGCAACAGCTTGGTTAATCCTAGGCTGTCAGAAGATGCTCAGAACAAAAAGAAGAGGCAGCCTTTTCTTTTTCCTTATGGTCCTACTGCATCTGGTCTGTGCAAAAAGAGCAGCTCATTTCTTTTCCTGTCACTGACAAGAACCAGGACTGAGGTTGTTTCTATTACCCATGGCAGAGTGAGGGGGAGGGGGAATGTGAACAGGAGTCCAAAAAAGCCAAATCAGCTGGTGGAAGAAGGGATTCAGACAACGCCAACTTCTACACAGCAACCAAGGGCTCAGTTGGTTTGACTGATTTCTCATTAGAGCTACACCCCTGTCCAGGACGGTTATGTATTGCAAACCCCATAGGGTGGGCAACTCATGGAACAGCTGCATCTGCCATAAAAACTATAGGACATACTGGATATTCCATGAGGTTTTTTTATAGTCCCTGGGTGTGGATTGCCTGAGTCCCCTGTGAAGCTCTGGGACATACTGTCAATCCTCGAGCATGATTTACAACTCAAAGGACAACTGCAAGTAGGGTGAGCACCAGTTACACTGGGGGATGTTCTTTGATAGGGGGCTGAAGTGTGGGCAGCCCATTTAAGGAGATGCAGCTCCTGCCCCATTATTAGAACTGTTCTGTAGCTCAGCAAGAAATTGAGGTGACAGGGCAGCAGACACCATCTGAGGGAGGGCCCACTACAGAGGATGCCATCAACAGCAGGGAAGACAACAACATGCAAATGAACTACTTTTTCTTAACTTGTAGGTAGCTTCAATACTTTATTAAACTACACTTTCTGTCAGTATTTGATCATGGGTAAGTTTTTGCTGTAAATGGGAAGTACAGCAAAACCAAAAAAATAATCAGCAAAACCAAAAAATGTTATTACAGAGATGTGCTGAGTATACTGAAGTTCTTTTTAAGAATACACACATGGAACCTCAGCATAATTACTTCTTTATGGAGTTTCCATCTCTGCTTAGCAGTGGAGTGTTTCTTTACACTCAGCAGGGTGACAGCCATTGTACAGTTATTCTTCAGATACGAAGATATCTGCAGCCAAATAAACCTTTAGGGTAGGGGAAGAGGAGAGAGACAGATGTAAATTGGAACTTCTCAAATGACACCTTCATTTCCAGCTACATTCCATGGTGCAGGTTGGAAGCACGTGGGAGTTGGGTGAGAGCTCAAACTCAGTTTCCAGAGGCAATTGGACAAGTACCGCAAGGCCAGGCAGGAAGAAAGGACAGCGGTTCCTTTCATGCAAGATACTGTGATAAGGCCTACCACTACTGTCCTGGTTTCAGTCAGGATAGAGTTAACTTCATTTGTAGCAGCTGATGGAATGCTGTGTTTGGGAGTTAAAATGAAAGCAGTGCTGATAACACCCTGATGTTCTTAGTTGCAGTCAGACAGTCAAGGACTTTCTCAGCTTCTTCTATTTCTCTATTCATGAGAAAGGAGGGGCGAAGCCAGGACAGGTGACCCAGATGGGCCAAAGAGAGTATTCCATGCCAATTACGTCCTGCCCAGGATAACAGGGGGCTGAGGGGAGGAAGAAGAGGGGCGGTCTCGGGACGCGTGCTTCTTGGGGGGATGGTCGGGTTCCGGGACAGCTCTGGGTGGTACGGCCTGAGTTGTGTGGTTTGGGGAGAAACTGCATTGGGGATCAATAGTTTCATATTCTTTTGCTCTAAAGTCCTGTTAGCATTGGTATATTTTATCTTTCTGTTATCTTAGTAAACTATCCTTATCCCAACCCACGGGCCTCTTAGTTTCTTGGTTCTGGAGTTATTTGCCCCTTCCTTTTCCCTTCCCTTGTTTCCCCCCTTTTTCTCTCTTCCCCTGCTCTTTTACTTTAAGAAGCAGGCAGCTGCGTGGATCTCGGCCCACAGCCGGGGTGAAACCACGACAACTACACAGCCCTTAATGACATTTTCCTATGCCACGTCAGCAATAGCTAATGATGATAGGTTACCACTGTCTCACCTTGTTTTTCCATCTGTATGGGCTCCTAAACTAAATTGTCCAATCCTGCAATTTGCAAAGATATGGCATGTTGTTGGTAAATCCAACTCTACTCCTGTCACTGCTTGTCCTAATATCTCTGGGCTAAATTCCCAGTACTGCAGTATGAAGCATCAAGCCAGGTACCATAATTCAAGCAAGAAATTTGAGCTGCAGCTCAAAACCAAAGATGCTTGAAAAAAGTCTGATGTGGAAAAAGGATCTCACATCACAAGATCTCTGCAAGTTAAGACACCAGATATCAATCTAGAACTCTACTTCTCACAAGTATTGAGGTGCCCACAATGCACACTTCTCAGTGGTACAATTTTCACTTTACAATTTTCATGCTGTATCTTAATAGGAAATCATTTGATAACCAACAGCTGCACTGTCAGAATTACAACCAAAGTCTCAGTTATGGAGATCTCTCTATATTGAATCAAATTTGTCATTAAAATTCATCAAATGAAAATGTTGCTATCAGCAAATTTGACTGATGTACTGGAAGATTTTTCAAGAGGTATACTTAAACTGAACTAGCAAATGAGGGTATATTCCAATAAATGCACCAGAATGTTGTAAATTACATATAAAAATGTTTTTTAATTAGAGGCTTGTTGCATGTTAATATTCACTCTTGCTCAGGGAAAACAAAGTCACAGCACATGTGCCCAACTTCATTATAAAGGCATTTGATTCAAATCCTATTCTGAAAATAAAAATACATCTTGTTTCATTGCAAGTTTCCTGTAGCATATCTGTGTTATGACACAAAACAAAATGCAACACGATACACGTTGAATACATCCTCATGAAATAGCTGAATGAAAGATTTACTGTATGCAATGGATGAATCAGTAACAAACAAATGAACTTTTCTCTTGATAACCAGCCGTTTATTCACCTCCCCTTCCCCAAAACCATACTGTGTCCAGTAAAAAACTTTTCTCAAACTTGTCAAAGTAGTGATAAGCATCCTGAGTGAAAGTTATATATTGGACTGAAACAGCTAAATCAGTGGGATGTCTCTTCAGGTATTACCACATTGTTTCACCTCCCACACAACAAATAAGCAATCAATTAATTTTCTTGCAAATAAACACCTTAGCATGTGGATGCATTCCATCCAGGCCCATGGATTTGTGTGCATTAATCCCTTTGAGATGCTCCTGGACCATCCCCACCTCAACCAGAGGGAAAATCGTCATTTCCCAAACACTCCTACTTTCTTCCAGTGCCTGTGGGTCCCGGGGGGCCTTTGAGGTGAAGACCGAAGCAAAGAAGGCATTCAGTATCTCCACCTTCTCAGTATCCCCCGTTACCAGGACACCCTCCTCATTCAGCAAGGGACCTACATTATCCTTGGTCATCCTCTTACTATTCACATATCTAAAAAACCCCTTTTTATTATCCTTTATGTCCCTTGCCAGCTTCACTTCCAAGTGGGCTTTAGCCTTCCTAGTCACATCCCTACAGGCCCTGACTACATTCCTGTATTCTCCCCAGGTGCTCAGACCCTTTTTCCACAGTTCATAGACCTTCTGCTTCCCTTTGAGTTTATTCATTAGCTCCCTGCTCATCCACACAGGTCTTCTGCCTCTCTTTCCCGATTTCCTGCACAAAGGGATGCATCGTTCCTGTGCTTGGAAGAAGTGCTGTTTGAATGCTAGCCAGCACTCACAGGTTCCCATTCCTTCAAACAGCGTAGCCCACGGGATAGCCCCTATTAGATTTCAGAGGAGATCAAAGTTAGCTTTTCCAAAATTCAGGGTAGCTATCCTACTTTTTGGCTTGCTTCTTCCACTCAGGATCTTGAACTTGACCATTTCATGGTCACTTTGTCCTAAGCTGCCCCTGACCTTCACTTCCCTAACGAGCCTGTCCTTGTTAGTAAAAACAAGGTCCAGCACCTGCCCTCCCCTTGTAGGCTCCTGCACCATCTGTAGCAGGAAATTGTCTTCAACATACTGCAGAAATTGTCTGGACTGCATACGACTGGCTGTATTGCTTGCCCAGCAAATATCTGGGTAATTGAAGTCCCCCATAAGGACCAGCGCCTGGGATCTCGAGGCTACTTCTAACTGCTTATAGAATGCACTATCAACTCGCTCCTCTTGATCAGGGGCCCTATAGTACACACCCAATACTTGTTACTGTCAGCTAAATAAAAATTACAGTTACATCACCCAACTGTACAAAGGTAAGCAAAAGTAACGTAAAATTATGTCTTAGTCACCTGGTCATTAGGAAATTGCTGCTGCAGCTACAGAAGCTAAAGCAAAGCCCCAGGCAGGCCAAGGCAAGCCCAGACAAAGCCCGAAGTCCTGAGGCCTTACACAGCCTTGGGAAATCTCTGCTCTATTACAACCCACAGCAATGTGTGTTACCATGAATACAGTAAACGCTGAGCTACAAGGCTAGACAAAGTCTGGATATGTAACAGCCTCCAAATGTAGTCCGTCCTTGAAAAGCTCCAGAACATAACTACAATGCTTCACAAAGAGCCAGAGGAGGGAAATGGCTCATTCAAACACCTCTTCACAGTCACTTTATTTTTACTTGGAAGGAATCAACTTCTAATCACTACTAAAGCCAGCTGTAACCATCCTGAACTAGCTGTGCTAATTGGTGACTCTACTGCTTCCTTCCTGGAAGTATTGTCATGCAACACCTTGTGACAATGCAGTTCAACAGCTATAGATAAAATGTGCCATTTAAATGCAAGCTATTGTTTTATTATTCACAAAAGTCACCTTCAAGGCAGTTTTGTCGTTTCTGACAGGGACCCTTTTAACTTGCTCTGTAACCCTGCATCAGCCCTAAACGCAGGCTCCCAGTGAACAGTCAAGTCACCTGAAGCAAGTGCTGTGTGTATGACTGGATGACCTGCAAGAAAGAAGCTGTTCTAACTTCCTCACTTCCATTTTCAACTGCAAGCCAATCATATTCTGGAAGGGAGCATTGGGATGCTGTGCTTTTCATCAGCATCCTTCTGGGAAAAACCTAGGACAAAAGAGGAAGGAGGGGAAAATCATACTACTTCATGCTGTAGCTCCTTTATTGTCCTTCCCTTAGTCCTGACCTTGCCAGCTTCAAACTAGCTCCTGCTGTGCAGCTCCCTGCTGCACTCTTACAGAAACTCCTAATCCTCAGAAACACAGCCTGCTTGCACTCAATTCACTTATTCTTCATTTCAGACCAACTGAATAGAAGTTCGAAGCCAATGAAATTCAGCTATGTTTAACTGAAAGTTCAAGGTCACAAGCACGTCCAATTTTATTGGACTTCCAGGGAGAATTTCCTCAAATTTTTGGTTCTCCCTCTCCTGACTGTTCCCAGCTCCCAATTATACTGTCATTTCTTTTTCGCTCTAAAACGAAAGCAGAGATTACCCCTCACTGCTCCCTGCAGAGCAAGTTGTTCTAAGCAGAAGCTTGTCAAACAATGCTTAAGCTCTCAGCTTTCCGCGACTTTTTATCAGGTCTGCAGGTCAAAGTGGAGCCTTGGAATTACCACAGGAAAAAAACACAATCCAGGAAAAAAAAAAAAGCAAAAAGCCCATAAATTTTTATTTACCAGGGTTAGATTCAGTGGCAGGCTCGATGCAAAGTGATGATCATTGCTACATGCACTGGAATAAGACCCCATCCCGTTTTCTGCAGTGCATCCCGGTGTTTGACACTGCTCCTGATGCATGCCCCTCGGGTCTATAGGCACTGTTAAACGTTCACAGAGTTTCATAAATCATCACAATCACAGCAACTGTACATTAATTGCACGATTAATGCAATCTCCCCTTTACACTGATGTAAATAGGCAATAGGCAAAGCATTCTTTACTGTACCATTTAGGAGAAATTGCAGCAATAAGTGATTGTTTCTGTTGTTTCTATTAGTGATTATTCCAGAAGTAGAAATCACTGAGAAGTGTAGCTGTTACATGACTGGTTTGAATTATAGCTGTAGAATGAGTATAAATAGGAATTTTCTTAGTGAATTTATTATATGAATCTTCTAAACCCCTGACTCCATTAATCTTCTAGCGAGCTCACTAACCTGGACTTCAGGAGAGCAGACCGGCCTCTTTGGGGGTCTGCTTTGTAGAGTGCCATGGGACAAAGCCCTGGAGGGAAGAGGGGCCCAAGAAAGCTGGTTAGTATTCAAGGATCACCTCCTCCAAGCCCAGGAGTGAGGCATCCCAACAAAGAGGAAGTCAGGCAGAAATGCCTGGAGGCTGGTATCGATGAACAAGGAGCTCCTGGGCAAACTCAAACACAAAAAGGAAGCCTACAGAGGGTGGAGGCAAGGGCAGTCAGCCTGGGAAGAATACAGAGAAACTGTCTGAGCAGCCAGAGCTCAGGTTAGGAAAGGTAAAGCCTTGATAGAATTAAATCTGGCCAGGGACATCACAGGCAACAAAAGTTTCTGTAAGTAAGTATGTCAGTGATAAAAGGAAGATGAGAAAAAAATCTGGGCCCCTCTGGAGTGAAACAGGAGACCTGGTTGCCCGTGATATGGAGGAGGCTGAGGTACTCAGTGACTTTTTTGTCTCAGTCTTCACCAGGAAAGACACAGGACACTCAGGACACAGATGGCAAACAAAGACCTTCTGGGAGAATAAAGAACCATCCACTGTAGGAGAACATCAGGTTTGAGACCATTTAAGGAACTTGAAAGTCCACGGGACCTGATGAGATGCATCCATGGGTCCTGAGGGAACTGGTGGATGAAGTGGCTAAACCACTCTCCGTCATATTTAAGAAGTCATGACAGTCCAGTGAAGTTCCCACTGACTGGAAAGCGGGAAACACAGCACCCATTTTTAAGAAATGGAGAAAAAGGAAGACCTGGGGAACTATAGGCCAGTCAGTCTCACCTCTGTGCCCAGCAAGATCATGGAGCAGAACCTCCTGGAAACCTTTCAGAGGAACATGGAAAGTATGGTGATGATTTGTGACAGCTAACATGGCTTCACTTCAAAGCTAGCTGGGAGGTGGGATTGCTGCTCAGAAACACACTGGGCATCAGATTGTTTTATTTTCCTTTTGTGTGTGGTGAGCAATTGCATTTGTGCACGACTTGTGTTAGTGTCGTTAACATTGTTAAAACTATTATTTTCTTCCTTTTTTATCCTATTAAGCTATCTTTATCTCAACCCAACTCAACTTTATCTCTTTATCTCAACTTTTAAGAAGTTCAAACCTTTTTTTTTTCCCCCCTCTCCTTTTCAATTCTCTCCCCCATCCCACTGGTGGAGGGCTGAGCAAATGGCTGTGTGGTTGGTTTAGCTGCCTGCCAGGTTGAACCTCGACACCTCTCCAATTTATTTCTAAGTACTCCTATCCAAGATCTTCTATAATTAGGCCAAATGCAATCAATTCATAGAGCACCATTGTTTTCCTATGTTTCAAAGCAGACATTCATGACTGTTACATACTCTGAATTGATTGAGCATGGGGATTACTTTATCTCCAGGGGAGAAGATGATCAGCATTTCCCACCCAGTTCCTGAGCTGACTTTATTAATTTATCGTAATAACATCTTTGTGTTTTGACTCAGAAGAAAAGAGATCAAAGCAGAGAACAAGGCAGGCATACTCTCAAGATTAAAACTGGCCAGAGGCAATCAGCAGAGCAAGTAAACAGCTCTTCAGCACTGGTCTAACATGAGCATTTTTGCGCTGCTGCAGCTCTCTCCCAGTTAGCCCAGTTGGTTCAGGAGGTCACAGCTGCTGTTTATGCCATTTCTTGTCGTCATCCCAACCCTTTTGCCCTTAAACTTCACTCCACAGTAACATCGCCACAAAGCTTGCAGTTCTCCTTTTCTCCTCAGTAAGACAGCACAGAACCATATTCCTTACAGGAGCAGGAACTGATCTCACAAGTACACCAGGCAGCTCCTGGGGCCACTTTAACCCTGAGCCTTGGCATGCTGAGGACTGCTCACTTCGCGTGAGATGCAGTGCTCAGTACCCTCAGCACAGGATTTGGGGCTTAAAGGCTCGCTGTATTTCAGTGTTTAAATACTATCCCATTTCATGTCAGCAGGAGTAGAGGACTGAGCACATGGGAGGTGGGGGGCTTATGTTTTATCTGATAGTCTATATATCTCACTTGGTACCTTGCCATTTCTGATGGTCCTCTCTGTTCAGACCTTCTCATCTGGGAGAAATGAAATTGCTTTGCTGTAAATTGGCTCCATGTCACATCTTGAAACAGAACAACCTAATCAGAAGAGAAAATGAGAAGGAGATTGCACTCATCGTCTTTCTGCATGGCAGCCTAAAACATTCCTCCTGCTTATTTTCTTTGCTCTCTTTTATATTGAGAAGATGGACTTGATGCAAAGGAGCACTACAAAGTGTTCATTTTAGCTTCCACTGGAGCTTGCTTTTTAAAGTGGGCTTTCCTCACGGTGAGCTCAGGAGCCACTGCAATCTAGTTTAAAAGTGATATTTTAAATTTTTTTTAATCAGTGAGTATTAGGCCTATCCCGTATTCTCATCTTGCTCAAAATCAAAGATTGACAGAAGCAGCTCACCTTTGGTTGAGAATCAACGCATACAAACACAAGGTCATGTGCCTGGGAACAACAGAGACACGGTTCCTGTGGAACAGGGAGTCAGACCCTACCAAAGAGCAGCTCCACAAAGGCCATGGGAAGTCACAGCAGAAGAGCGTGACCAGGTGTCAGTAGTACCCTGCTGAAAGAAAAGGGGCACTGCTGCTACCTACGTAGCAGCACCCTGGTCACAGAAGTGGTACACCCTCTGTATTTGGCAGTGATGCGACTGTTGCTGACACACTTGAGCCCAGACCTTGGCTTCGAAGGGCTGGAAGCATGAGAAAGGCACCTGCTGTTTGAGAGTGCTGTCAGTTTTGCAGGTCCTTTCATCTTTCTTCTCTTCCCCAAGTTTTGCCTACGCTGCAGACACCTTTGCTAACAGTCAGCCTGTGATGGAGCCCAATGCCAGGGGACAGAAGCCTCTGGGCAGCTTTTTAAAAATTACATTAGGCAGGTGCTCTTGTGCTAAATGTTTGTCCAAAAGGTAGAGACCAGTTCAGCCAGACCCTTCTTATCTGCCGCTGGGAAAGGCATGATGAAAGCCAGCACTAGCAATCCTGTCTCTGCAGGACTCCCTGGCGTGTCCTGTGCTAGAGAGTTCTGCTCTCACCCGCTATCTAGAGAGAGACAATCTAAGCTTAACCTGGGAAGATTTAAATGAGAAATGACTTTTTATTCTGGGTCACAACCCTACTGGAGACCAGAACTTGAGGGGGTCCTTCCTGAAAAGCCTGTCACAGTGCTGGAAGCCAGCTCCCAGAGCACAGGTGATGGAGGAGTGTGGCATGACAGAGAAGAGTCGTGCTGGAGAGCAGGACAGCTTAGGATGTTACAGAATTTAGGGTTCTGGCCATACAAGACTGATGACAGTCCTGTACACGTTTCAGCACTCAGATTTCTTGCATGACCTTTATTTTTCTCTTAAAAATTTAGATTGCAGAATTAGGCAACAGAGTGATAAGGTTGGGTTTTTTTTTAAGATGGTAGTGAATGTGGTGCTAATTGTTGAAGGTGAAGAGGCCTTACAGAGGGACCTGGACAGATGAGAGAGCTGGGCAGTCACCAACAGCATGAAGTTCAACAAGGACAAATGTCAGATTATGCCCCTGGGAAGGGGCAGCCCTGGCTGCACATACAGACTGGGGGGTCAGACACTGGAGGCCAGCCATGCTGAGAGAGATTTGGGGGTCTTGCTTCACAGCAAGTTAAACGTGAACCAGCAGCATTTCCAGGCAGCCGGGAGAGCCAACTGCATCGGCATGGCCAGCCTGTCCAGGGAGGTGATTGTCCCGCTCTGCACTGTGCTGGTGCGGCCTCACCTCGAGTGCTGGGTGCAGGTTTGGGGGCCACAGTACAAGAGGGACACAAAATTATTGGAGAGTGTCCAGAGGAGGGCAACGAGGATCGGGAAGGATCTGGAGGGGAAGTCTTCTGAGGAGAGGCTGAAGTCCCTTGGTTTGTTCAGCCTGGAGAAGAGGAGGCTGAGGAGAGATCTCATTGCTGTCTATGGCTTCCTGACGAGGGGGAGTGAAGGGGCAGGTGCCAATCTCCTCTCTTTGGTGACCAGTGATAGAACCTGAGGGAACGGCATGAAGCTGTGACAGGGGAGGTTTAGGCTGGATATTAAGAAGAGGTTCTTTACTGAGAGGGTGGTCTGGCACTGGAACAGGCTCCCCAGGGAAGTGGTCACAGCACTGAGCTTGACTGAGTTCAAGAAGCATCTGGATGATGCCCTCAGTCCCATGCTCTGACTTGGCTGGCCCTGTGTGGAGCCAGGAGTTGGACTCGATGAGCCTTGTGGGTCCCTTCCAACTTGAGATATTCTGTGCTTCTATGATTCCATGTTCGGGGCCTGGGCTCGGCTCCATTCCATCACTGGATGAGCTCAGCACTGACACTAATGATTCCTTCAGAAAATAATCCTACTTCTAAAGTCTCTTTATTTTCATTTTCCTTGTATGTGGTGCTGCTTTGGAAAAGCTAACTTCTGTCCCATCAGATTTTATTCTTCACAAACTTCCATATTCCTTAGATTCACTGGTGAAAATAAGCCAGAAAGGTAGAAATTCTAATTTAAAAGATTTTTCTTCTCAGAACTGCTTCTGATGGCTAAACAATATGAAAGTGCCCAAAGTCTAGCCATCCCTCTTTTTCTTTTAACCAGATAAAAGGCCTGTGAGATTTATCATGATATTCAGGGTTCTGCCACACATGATGTATCTTACCAGCCACTGGGCTCTTTGGAGCTACCACTCAGGTCACTGGGGAGCCTCTACAGGACCAGGCAATCAGGCCTAATAACAACCTCCCATGACAAAGTAGCCTTAATCTCCATGCAAGGCATGTGTCAGCCCCATTTAATCAGGGAGGAAATTGGGCAGAGATGAAGTTAGGGTGATTAGCTCTTCTCTCTCTCCCCTTGATACCTCCTCCACAGGAGAGCATTTACAGAACACAAAAAACATCAGCAGGTTTCTCAAGTCCAGAGAGTGACACCAGACACATCAGCCACGTCACTGCCACAAACAAACTGCTCCCTGCTTGTGGCCTTGGTAGGGCTGTTTTCACTTGTCTATGTGGAAATGTGGACTGTACCCCACTTCCTACCTGGCCGTCCAGCCCCAGGCTGGGGGTAAGCAAGCTCCCAGAGTTACAGAAGGTGAATGCTTTGGGAAGGAGGGGGACCTGTGCCTCTTCACAGAGCTCTGCTCTCATCTGTTGCAGAACCTTGGGGACAGCCGAGTCCTTGTCTCTACCATAGCACTGCAATGCTTTGAAAACACAGGAAGGACCATCTCAGCATCTCAGCCACCTCTACTGAGAGGGGATGGCCAAGCTTTTGAATCTGGTGCTGCCACTGTGGAAAACAGCGTGTCGCTATCAACAGTAACCCCTTGGAACAGGTCAGCATCAACCTGTGTTTGTCACTCCCATGCAAGACCATCAGTGTGCCCACTGGACCCAGCAATAATGACCCCCACAAACCTGCTCCTCAGGTGCTCTCTCTGGCTGCCTTACTGTGAGGAGATTTCATGGGTAAGCTCATACAAGTGACTTCTGGACAGACACTATCTTCTGGTTACATCACCAAAATTGAAAAAAACCCAACCCCAAACCCTTCATAATAAATTAACTTTAGTTGTTAATTTAACAATCTTTCATCATTCCGAGGAGTCGTACAAGTTTTGCTCTATAAGTGTTGCACCATAAGGCTTCTTTCCTAGACATTGGGCCATTTTTATGGCACTTCCTTGCTATCTCAGTAACTTATGGTCAGTGTTGACATTCATGTTCAGCATCAAAGTTGTTCTCACCAGTGTCCAGCAAGGTGGAAGGTCACTTCTCTGCTATACTTGAGTTGTGTATTTCTGTGACATAAAACTAAACCTGATGTTTCAGTCACAGTTGGTACAATAAAGTTAAAGAACAACAAGCTATTTCCAAGATCTGGCTTGGCTGTTAATTTTCTAGATGTCCATAAGATTTTCTTGGGAAATACTATACTTAATAGGTTTTCTTCCTAGCATGAAAAGCAGCCCTCTGAAAAATAATATAAACTTTTGACTTTCCCCCTCATGGTATTAGAGAGAAAATAGGAGAGAACAGAGAGAAATAGGATCAGTAAACTAAAGAAGTTATGGAAAAGGCTTCTACTCCAAAGAGCAGCTAGAAGCAATTTACAGTGACAGCCCTGGGGGGTTGTTTTTTGTTTTAATGGAAATCATGTGCTTGCATATTATAATGCCAAACAGCAATGCGACGTGTCGGATAGCTGTACTTGTAACGTGTACCTTTGCAGCACGCGATAAAGCAGCCTACCTGCAAATAACACTGTACTGCACAGAAACACATATTCTGCCTCCGGGTTATGTTTTTCCAGTCAGTTTTGCTTTTCCCAAATCTGTTTGCTTTTTGATGAATAAAATGGAAACAAACAGCACATACTGTGTTCCTCCTCCCTGTCCCCGTCCATCATCTGTCCCTCTCCCTTTAGCATCGTTAAGGACAGTAGAACGACTCTACAAACCAGGGCCGTTACCTGTAATGGAACACGCTAGGTGCGAAGCCTTCGAGGCTTTGGCCTCACCTGGCTTACAGCCCCGCATCTCGCAGGCACGGGTCTCTCCTGCAACACGTGCAAAAATTGCCCGAGTATCACAAGCTGTTTTTTAAGGCGGGGGCGGGGTGCTGGGACAGGTCGAGCTCAGCGCGGCCCCGGCCCCCCGACGCGGCCACGGGAATGGGGGGCTTCGGGTGAGACGTTTTCACTCTCAGGCCTCCGTGCGGCAGTACCCGCGGGCAATACGATGCGCGCCGTGTGCCTTAGGGAGGGAAAGAGAAGCACGGTAAAACATCCCGGAGCTCTCCGAAGCCTGGAGTGCGGTTCCGGCCGCGGCACACCCCGGTTTCACACCTCGCGGCTCTCCCCGCTGAGAGCGGCACCCCAGGCGAGAACGGCTACCTCAGGGGGAGGCGTCCCCCTCCCCCAGCGCCGCCCGCTCCCGCCGCGCCGGGGGGGCCGTGGCGCCACCTGCCGGCCGCACCCGCCGCTGCAGCGGGGTCCCCCTTACCCTGCCCTCCGGCGGGCGCTGCTCCCTACGCTGCGCCGCGGTGTCCGGGCCGCGCAAGAAGGCGGCCGGGCGCGGGCCTGTGTCGCTCGCGGCACGCCTGGCAAGCGATCGCGGCAGCACACAGGCCTCCCCCTTCCCCGGCCAACGCCGCCGCAGTCGTTGTTATCGCTTTCTCTCTTTGGCGGTCCGCGATAGAACCCAAGTGAAAGGCGTGAAGCTGCGACAGAGGGCATTTCGGTTGGATATTAGGAAGAGGTTCTTTACTGAGAGGGTGGTCCGGCGCTGGAACAGGCACCCCAGGAAAGTGGTCACAGCACCGAGCTTGACTGAGTCCAAGAAGCATCTGGACGATGCCCTCAGTCCCATGCTCTGACTTGTCTGGCCTGTGTGGAGCCAGGAGTTGGACTCGATGAGCCTTGTGGGTCCTGTTCAACTCAGATTCTCTGATTCTCAGAAACAGTGATGCCAGTTGTCAGCAACCCTCTGAAACAACAGCCAGCACCACAGTGTTTAACAGCCACAGAACAATGAAGTTAGCTTTAATCTAGGGATTCACAGCATTTTACTTAAAATGCACCTTTAGGACATGAAGTTTCTTATCGGTTCCTTTAAGCCATGGTGTGCTCTTTATGTTTTTTCTTCTCTAGCACTCCTGGCACTGACCCAGCATCACATCCATTGCTGCTTTCACCCAATCCAACCTCTCCTCACCTCACCAAAATCATAGCTGCTGCTCTAGGAATCCTCAGTAGCACTAAACCTGCTCTAGACCAGCGTTACATTACACGGTCATAAAAATTTGCTAGAAAATGTCCATTTCTGAGAGGCTTATCAGTGTTTCATTAAAATCCTTGTTAATTCGCATCCCTAAATAGGTCCTTGAACACATTAAGCAGGCAGCCCATGAAAATCCCTCGATCGCTTATAAACACATGAGAAACCCAGCTCCGAGAAGCATTTCCATTAGCTTTCCCCACATCTCTGTGCTCTCCTGTCACATTAGATTACACTAGAAACTCTAACAACAGCGTTTGCCTATTACTGCACACTTGGCAGTGCCCATCTTGGAGCATGGAAATGTAAGTAATAAATTCCTGATGAAGGTCTCACCCAAGAGAGCATTGGCCCAAATGGCTGAGACAAGTTATTTCTTACAGAATAAAAAAAAAAAAAGTGGGTTTTGGAGCAAAAACACAGTAGACACATCGATTTGGAGATCTGATGAGTTGTAACACAGGAGATGTATATGAAGTGTGCACTGATGATTTCACTGGATGCTTTTCCTCTCTACACATGAGGAATTGAGCTGCATTTGTGAACTGAAGGTGGTTTTTGTAATTTGGAAATCCAACCTACACACCATAACAGGGAAGTCACCAAAATGAGTTTATGCCACCTGCAAGAATGACTGCATTATTCATAGAATCACAGACTGGTTTGGGTTGGAAGGGACCTCTAAGATCACCTGGTCTCTGCCATAGGCAGGGACACCCTCCATTAGCCCAGGTTGCCCAAAGCCCCATCCAACCTGGCCTTGAACACTTCCACTGGGAGCATTCATCCATGGAGACACAAAAATACACCAGAAGATAAACTTAAAGAACATGGTTACAGCCCTGTATGCCCTTTTCCTCCCAGAAATCCAAGTCCTATAAGCACAAGGAGGTCCTGCTGTCTCCATGAGCAGACAGTACCACATCCAAACCTGCAGTGAACTAACATCTGGTTCCTTCTATGAATTCAGGCTCTGCAAGCAGATGTACAAACATAGTTACACAAGCCTGTAAAAAATACATTAGCTTTTTTTAAAAAAAGGTGGTGACAAATAAAGTACCTTGATCTTTTCACTGCCAACACTGTCCTAAAAATGATTTTTTTTTTTAATTTTGCCTACTTATTTTTCCAAACCACAGTGGTATTGTAATCCAGTGTATGGATTGTACACAGAGTTCCTAGCAAATTCTAATTGTAGTACAAGATAATGAGTATCTACACTAGACCTGTGCCAGTTATGAACCATTACCCTGGTCTAGTTGGAATTGACCACTCGAGCTACCATGACTCAGGAAGATCTGATTGCTGAGGCCTTTTTTAAAGCAGGAGAGGGGCAAATGCATGATCCACCACTTTGTCCTGCTGCTGCTACTAAAAGAAACAAATTCCTATTACAACAGTATTTAATTCTACTCGTCCCTAGTATCCCTATCCTTGTCAGAATATGTATCTGAAAAGAGCAAAGATTCTGATTCAGCCAAAGAAAGGACAATAAAGTGTGGAGAAAGAGAAATGAAAGAAAAAGAAGTAAAAAGAGACAGATCTCTACGCCAGTCTGTTTTCCCTTTCCTTGGAAAGAAGAAATAAAAGACATGGAGAGAAATAAAAGGGACCTTTCAGGTTTTATGTGGTTACACTCCTTTCTGATACTGCATTTCTTTGCCAGCCAGAGAAGAGCCACTGGATTAATATTCTTGTCTGGTCCTTATATGGGTTTGAAGAACTGTTTGGTGGCACTAACAGTTATTTTGAAACAACTAGGAAAATAAGTTCAAAGGTCTCCAATTACAAAGTAATTCTACTCTGCCTAAATAAAATATGGAAAGGAATTAGCCCAGCACCCTGCCAAACTGTGAAGGTTGAGAACCTACCCCTGGATCTACCTCAGGACAATGATGACAGATGTGTATCATTAAAGTTTCTCCAGCAATGTGCAAGTGCTTTGAGGATGAATTCGCAGCCCTGTCCCAGAATGAGAGGAAAAATTAAAACAAAAAAATTTTTAAGTGTTTTTTCACTGCTTTGTCAGGCACAAGAAAGTTTCCTCAAGCTGCTTAGTTAGTCGAGGCTTCCACAAGCACATCAAAACATCTTTGTTCACTGCATACAAGGCAGACTGAGGGCTACAGCAGTGGTGCCTGTGACAAAGAACTGAAAGCAGCTGCCCTGAACAAACTTGAGGTCGTTCAGAAACCATTTTCAGCATGTAACATGTGGGACAAAGAGTTACACACTCAGTCCTTCAGAAGATGACCCACACTGCTATCATTTGTGGGCTGCAGCGTGTGCTTTGCCAGCAAGGAAAAGGAGACTTCCAGCATTTGGAGGGATGCTAGAAGGAAATGCCTGCACTTCTTAAAAGCTGCTAACTGGGACTACCACTTCTGTCACCTCTTTCACGCTGCCCCACTTTTCTCCCTACTCCCTCTTGGTGTGGAAGAAGATCCGTACTGTCAGGGTGACTAACAGGCAGAGAAAAGGACACAGACAATGTCCATGGAGAATGGATGATGAAGGACCTCTTTTAGAAGCTATGGTAGGAGGTCATGGATTCATTTCGGAGAGTGGAGAGAGAAGCAAAAGGCCTGTAAGGGCAAGGAACTACAGTCATAGCTATTTACGGAAGATGAGGATTATCTCTTTGGAGATGGAGAGAGAAGACAGGCATGTCCTCAAGCAGCTATCTTGTCTGGGAAATGACACAGTTCTAGACAGATAATTTTCAAGTTTATTTAACTTACAAAGAGACTGTGAAAAAACACAGAGCATCAGAACAAATTTAAACCATCTGTTTGATCATCTTGCAAACTGTAAACATTTTCTTTGAGAAAATAATCTTTCTGCAGAATAACAATGTGCACAGATTTGACTAAAATCTGTGTAAAAAGAACTTCCACAATGTCAGATGGAAATTACCCAGAGCACAAGTCAATATTTAAATTATTTAATACTTCTTTCATCGACCTCTTCCATGAGTACTCTGCAATATATGCTCCCTTCCATACCTCCCTGGGCAATTATCCTGCCCAGCACCATGCAAATTAATCACCACGCTGTTTATCTAGTCAAAGCCCTTGTGCACACGCCTTATCTTGTCCCATACTTCCTTTTCCATACAGATTCTGTATCATCCACATTTATTCTTTCCTGAAAGTACCAAAGTTTTCAATGACTGCACTGCAATCAAAATTATTATCAGATGATGGAGTATTTTTGCCTTGCCTGCATATTGTGTTTGAAGCTGTTCCTTACAATCCATAACGCGTAGCTAAGAGAGGATGCCTGCCTATAAAGCCAAGGCTCCAAACTTGTTCTTTCTTCTCCTGCCTCAAAGCCCCTTATCAGCAACTTCCCTGGTTTAAAATAACAGAGAAGAAAGCAGTTCGTGTGAACGCCCACTAGCCACACTGATAACTCAGCCTTGTGCCATTTCAAACAGCCTATTTGTTGCTCATGATGATAACATTAATTTCCTAGATTAAAAAAAACAAACCACAGACTGGGTACATACACAGTGTTGTCATTAATCTAAAGCAACACCTCAGAAACAGCGCCAAGCCAAATACGTGTTAACAGGCTTGGATTGATAGATACGGGCCTTCAAATTCGTGGTGGAAAGTAGTTTCAGGGTGTGATTGGTTATACCCACACCCCCCACATCAAACCATGCTCATTAAAACATATAAATCTTGAACACACAAATACTTTTCAGCACAATTCGAACATGGATGGGCTAGCTCAGCAAGCCCGGCTGGGGTCTATCTGCAGGAGTCTATCTGCAGGCCAGACCCAGCCCGGCCTGGTACCTCTTTCCCTTGGAGAAGATGGGGAACAGCTGCTTGGGTGATGTGCACAGTGCTAACAGCTCAGCATCTCTGCCTGCACCTGCCCAAAGCCCAACTCAAGGGGCCATGAGCTTTTTCTTAAGTGAGGAAGGGGCAAGGTGCAGACGTGTCCTCTCATATCTCTCCCTTGGTTAGGAGCAACCTTCTGCCACCATTTCAGGACAGTAGCCATGAGTGGGACACCCCAGGCTGCTGTACTGGTGCTCAGCTCCTCAGATCAAGCCATCATGAGCTGGCTTGCAACACACAGGGTATTCCAACATGAAGATGCTATTCAACCTTAGAGGAACTACCAAAACATTTCAGCCATTATGACTCAGTCCTCCTCTCTGTCATCAATTACAGTATGAAGCTCTCAAGTCTCTCAAAGCCTGGTGTGCACATCTGTACTAATGCAACCAATAAAAAACCAGCGTGATGTCATTTTACCCAACAGAATCATGGACACGTTGAGTCATTGTTTACAGCAAGATGAAATTTAGGGAGTGGGGTTTGGCACCTTTTCCCATGTTGGTCATATTCAGCCATCTATAAAGCCACTCATACAATCAAGAAGAACTTGCTTCTAAAGAACCTTTAGAAATGTATATTCACTGTGGAAAAAAATAAATCAAGACTACGAAGCTTGTCTTATATTAAAAGCTGACACAACATGGAACAAGCATACACAGGAGTGTACGCAGACAACAGCACCACGGGCTAAGGGAAACCTGAGGAAGAGAACAAGACGCTGCGGGGATGACCACAGATTTTGAACAAGCCTGCTTGTCTCACAACTGAAGTACTGTGAGGTCCTGCAAATGGAGTGGCCCTACCACTGACGTCTTCAGGTGTTACAAGCCTATACAGCTTTGCTTTTGATTATCTAGAAGCAGACTGTCACAATGCTACAGTAATTCTATGTGCTTCTAGGTAATTACTAAGTTCATTAAATACTAAATACACTGGGCAAGTGAGAAATGCACACCCCTTGCATGGGTGCAAAACCAGACCCTGTTTCAGCGAAACACAGATTGCTCTTGGGCCGTTTTCCATCCTCACCAAAAAACTTCATACTGATTTCAGAGTGTGCAGAGGTCAGTTTGCCAAACCAGTCACTTCACCTTTTAATAGAGGAGTAAATGGAAGGGAGCAGCTCCCTACAAAAATGCCACTGGCGAACGCAGCTGTCCTGGCAGACCCTTTACAAGGCCCACGTAAACTGACTCGCCACGTCTTGTAAAAATGTGCACATGAGCAAGGAAACAGAGCTGAGGAATTTGGGGTTGTTTAGTAGGTTGAAGTTATTTAACATGAATTCAGGGTGAACGGGAGACTGAACAATTTTGTATAGAGAAATTCCTTCCTGGGTTTGGATAACGAAGAGGTGGCTTACATACCTCTGTTACACCAGGGCCAGTGCAGACACCTCAGCCTGAGCCCCTAAGCAAGAGGTCTGTGCTGTGAGAGGCAAAGAGCAGCAGCCAGTGTTTAAAGGAAACAAAGCTGTGAGGAAGACTGTCTTTCCTCCTCACGTTCCTGCCCTGTGCAACTTACCTCCAGTAAGGCAGAGGATTGCAGTCCCTGTTGGAGGAATCAGACTCACAAAGCTAGGGAACCTTCCTGATGCACTCTCACCTGACAGTTGCCATTCATGAGCGAGACTTTGGCATTTCAGTAGATGCCTTCATTAAAAAAGCAGCTCAGTGCTCAAAGGAGAAAACCCAGTGGTAGGAATTGTTAGAAGGAATAAAGATCCATCACTGCCATAACTGGGTGCAGTTCTAGTTTCCTCATGTCAAAATGAAACAGCCAAGGTGGAAAAATTTGATTATCCTTGCTGTCTTCTTTTCTTCATAGCCTTCAAAAACATCAAGCCACAACTACCCAAAACAGTATCACAAAGGTCTAAGTGGCATGAGGAGGGTGGTCAAGCGCTGACCATTAAGTGTGTCCCCTGCTACCAGAAGAAGGGATGGCCAAATAAAGGTAGTAGGACCTGGATTCAGAAGCACATCACTGGAGGCAGTTCACACAGTAGCTCCTTGCCAAGGAGCATGCTGCACATGCAGTTTTTGTTCTTTGAAAGGGAGACTGGATTCGGAAGAGAGATCCATTGCGAGGTGCTGAACAGTTAAACCACAACAAGCTCAGGAAATCCTTTGGACTGAAAATAGCTCACAGCAACAGCAATGTCTGGGGGACTTACTACCTACTCTTATCCTGCTTTTGTTCTCCCTTAGGCACCCATTTCTGGCCACTACTGGGAGTAGTCTGTCTCTCTTGTACAGAAGTTTCCCAGTACAACCACTTTTCTGTTCTTTAATCTCAGCCTCTCTTCCCAACAAATGCCATTCTGGTCATGAACTCCCGTGTCTGACCTGGTTTCTGCTATTCACATCACACACACTGGTACTTCCCACATCCTAAAAGAAACCCTAAGCCATCCTTGCCAATAACTATCACACATGTAACACAGGAAAAGGCCTGTTGGGTTTGTTTTAGTTTGGTTTGTGTTCTTTTCATCGAGTAGATAAGACATGAAGACTTATCCCTAGGGAATCCTGTATTAGTGGAAACAGTACTGTGCCTGCTTCACAGAGCACCACATTTACCCATGAACCTAACTCTCAGGAGTCTCAAGTGCTGTAGGAGAGGATGGGCTGAAAAAACAAACCATGAGTTCAAATAAAACCTTTCTGCAATGAGGTAGATGCTGCTCCATCAGCCTTTTACCTCTGGTTCTTGCTGGTCTGCCCTCAATCTCAATTTGGACAATTTAGAGGGATAAAAAGGCTTCTGGAGAGAAGGCAACATAGCAGGGGCTAACATTTTGTCTCCCTATGATAGAAAAGTAAGGTTCTAACTTGCTCTCTCTTCTGTGAGCAGCCACACAAACACTGAAGTAGCCAAAATGCTACATCCCTGTTACAGGGGAAGAACACAGCGGATGAGGCATGGACAAGCTCCAGCTATCCAAAAGCCTTGGTTCTTGTACAATAAGATAGATCATCTAAGCCTTCAGCTACAGTAATCCCTCACCTCCATATGTTATTCCCTGGTGCTTTGCATTCTCACTGCAGGTTTCCCTGAAGGCAGAATGTCATGTAGAGTCACAAAGCCCATGCTCTGCAAACATGAGGCTTCTTCCACTTATCTGAAGGCCTCAGCTGCTGCTGCTTCCAGGTCAGGCAGCCCGTAACAGGCACCCACAATGGGGCCACCAGCTCCCGTCCTTTGTCGTAGTGGGAGTTCTGCTTTTCCCCCAGACTGCCTGTACCTCCTCGAGTGCAGTTTTTGGGGGTTCAGCCTTTTGCACCTACAGGGTCCTAGAGAGGGTCTCGTTGATCTTTCTTGTCATCTCCGACGCTGTTTGGCCTCTGCTTTCCTCCCACAACTCTGATAGTTGGCAACACAGACCTCTCAGGCACACACCTCCTGTGAGCAAAAGCTGATCTCCCCAGTTATGGTAAGAGGTCCCCAGCGTCACTCAGCACCAGCTCTGCAGAGCTGCACTTGGGCTGAGACTGCTGACCTTGCAAGAAACAGTTGCCCCAATAGCTGCTGCAGTCTGTGGCACACCGTCACCACTGGCAGGGCACATGCCCCATACCTGATGGGAAGGTGCGTGTCTGCCTTGCTGAGGAACCAACTGGAACAGGAGCTCAGAGCCCCATTTCTTCAGGAACAGGCCGGACCTGTTCAAGGGTGCTGTATCCTCACTTGTGGCAGCACACTGGTACTCCCCAGAGGGCTCTGGAAGTCCTCCACCAACCCCAGGAAAAACTCTCAGAGCACCCACATTTTAAAGCAGAGCCCAGAAACTGCTGCACAACCTGCTGTGCCTGCTGGACGTCTCTGGCAGACAGGCAGGTCCTCAAACGTGCTTCTCCAGCAACCAGTCTGCCTCCAATCACCATCAGCTGTCCACTGAGGAACATCCATCTTGCTGTATTGAATAATTTTAAAATTCTTTAAGCAAACCTGACTCTGCTAAAGTAGTTCTTCACTTACTCAGGTCCAAACCCCATGACTGCATCTTAAGATGTGAATTCAGTACTCAGTGGGCTAGGAGAACCATGAAGTTAGGCCCACAGCCATACAGAACCTTGACAATACAATGTCTTATAACAGCATGCATTACCACAGCAATGCATTCATTCCCGATTTCAGGCTGCCTGCTTGTGTGCAGGCACGTGCTTTTATATATATATATGTCTAGAGAGGGGTGTATCCACACACACACATATGTACAAGAAGCTATTTTGAAGCCACAGTTAATTTTTCCAGCTTCTGGTTATATGTAAGATGAACCATCCTATTAGCTTTCTGCTTGCTATCTTCTGAACTACGCTAACATTCATCTACTGTGATGGCAAGTGGCAGGTGGAATAAAAACTGAATGCTAGAGTGACCTAAATTTGCCAAGCCAGAGAAATTTTCCCTATTGCATAAACTATGCTGTCACAGAAATGGGATCGTAGGATTATTCAGGCTGGAAGGGACCTACAGGAGGTCTGTAGTCCAAAATTCAGTTCAAAGTAGGGTCAGTCATAAGGTCAGGCCAGGTTACTGAGGACTTCATGCTGCTAGTTCTTGAAAATCTTCAAGAGAGACTGTATAATCTCCCTGGGCAGCCTGTCCACTGCTTGACTGATCCCATTCTGGCCAGCTTGTCTCCCCAAGTTTCTCCTTGCACCCAGCCTTACACCCAGATTCAGCTTCTGACTTTGTGTCCCTGCCACCGTGCATTGGTGTGAAAAGCATGGACCCACCTGCTCAGTAACGTCCCTGCAGGTATCCATGAGCCCCTCTTAGATCCCCCAACCCAGCTGAAAGCTCAGCTCTTACAGCCTTTCTTCCTCATGGGGTCTGCACTCCAGACTGTGACCATCTTGGTGGCTCTTGCTGAACTCACTGGAATTTATCGGTGTCTTTAATGTGGTGGGGCTACCAAAACTGAGAGCAGTATCTAGATGTGGTCTAGTAAGTACTGAGTAGAGGAGATAATCACCACCTCAATCTCCTCCTGGCTTTGCTCCTGTTAATACATCCCACAATGCTACCAACTCCCCACGTGGCCCAAACCAGCCAGCCCCCAGCTCTGTATCACTGCCAAGGACTGAACTCACATTACTAAATTTCACAAGGTGGTCCCATTGCTCCAAGGATTCTAGGTGACTCTCTATGGCAGCGTATTTACTGTCCCTTCCCATGCTGCATCACTGGGGAACTTCATGAGCAAACACTCTGCCATCTCCTCCAGGTCACTGAGATGAAGATGCAAACACCACACATCCCAAGACAGGCTCCTGTGGCACCCCAGGAGGTACCAGCCCTGAGGCACAGTAGCCCTTGAACCACTGCCCTCTCACTCCAACCATCCAACTACTGCTTCTAGCTGTCTGGGTGACCGACCCCTCCTAACCCTGCACTAGGCTATTAGCAGGTGCCAGAGAAGATAATCATTCATGTTTCAGTATAAACCCAGACCCGTTCCCTATCTCACCTAAACCAAACGCGGCCTGGAGTGAAACACTCTATGGATTACCACCAGGACCATGCCCAGGGAGGGGTTTAGCTTGTGGCTTCTTCCTATCCCAGTAACCACACCATCTTTCCAGCAACTATAGGCCAGTCAGCCTCACCTTTGTCCCTGGAAAGGTAATGGAACAGCTTGCTCTGGATGCCATCTCCAAGCAATTGGAAGAGAAGAAGGTCATGAGGAGTAGTCAGCATGGATTCACCAAGGGGAAATCGTGCTCGACCAATCTCATAGCCTTCTACGATCTCATCACCGGCTGGGTAGATGGAGGGAGAACAGTGGATGTCATCTACCTTGACTTCAGCAAGGCTTTTGATACTGTCTCCCATGACATCCTGATAGCAAAGCTGAGAAAGCATGGGATTGATGAGTGGACAGTGAGGTGGGTTGAGAATTGGCTGTCGGACCGAGCCCAGAGGGTCGTGATTCGTGGAGTGGAATCTGACTGGAGGCCTGTGACTAGCGGTGTTCCCCAGGGCTCGGTGTTGGGTCCAGTCCTGTTTAACATCTTCATTGACAACCTTGATGAGGGAATAGCATCCACCCTCAGCAAGTACGCCGATGACACAAAGCTGGGAGGAGTGTCTGACATGCAGGAACACTGTGCTGCCATCCAGCGAGACCTGGACAGGCTGGAGAGCTGGGCAGGGAGAAACCAGATGAGGTTTAACAAAAGCAAGTGTAAAGTCTTGCACCTGGGAAGGAACAACCGTTTCTATCAGTACAGGCTGGGGGATGACCTGCTGGAGAAGAGCTCAGTGGAGAAGGACCTGGGGGTCCTGGTGGATGACAGGTTGGCCATGAGCCAGCAGTGTGCCTCGGTGGCTAAGAGAGCCAATGGGATCCTGGGGTGCGTCAGGAGGAGTGTAGCCAGCAGGTCAAGGGAGGTGATCCTCCCCCTCTACTCTGCCCTGGTCAGGCCCCACCTGGAGTATTGTGTCCAGTTCTGGGCTCCCTGGTATAAAAAGGACAGGGATCTCCTGGAGAGAGTCCAAAGAAGGGCTACGAAGATGATTGAGGGCCTGGAGCATCTCCCCTATGAGGAAAGGCTGAGTAACTTGGGACTGTTCAGCCTTGAGAAGAGAAGACTAAGGGGGGACCTAATTAATGTTTACAATTATCTCAAGCAGGGGATGCAGGGGGAATCAGCCAGCCCCTTTTCAGTGGTCTGTGGAGACAGGACAAGGGGCAATGGCTGCAAGTTGGAGCACAGGAAGTTCCGCACCAACATGCGGAGAAACTTTTTCACAGTGAGGGTGAGAGAGCCCTGGGACAGGCTGCCCAGGGAGGTGGTGGAGTCTCCTTCTCTGGAGATATTCAAGACCCGTCTGGATGCCTATCTCAGTGAAATGTCCTAGGGAGCTGCTTTGGCAGGGGGTTGGACCCGATGATCTCTCGAGGTCCCTTCCAACCCCGACAATTCTATGATTCTATGATTCCAGCTCCATCCATTATGGCATGTTTAAACCCCTGGCTGTCAAAATAATCTTGATCTGTGCCTGTTGTGTTTCTCCCTTGGCCTCTTGCTCCACCTCCAGCATAAATCACCTAACGTTTCATCCCAACTGGCCAGAGTCCTTCCATGGGCACAAGCTCACTAAGCTGAGGGGACTGTTTAAAGTGATGGCAACTGCTACAATCTGAACTGTTACCGGTCTCCTTTAAGCCACACGAATTAATGCTGCTCCCCCCTTAGGGGAGGAAGCTTGTGCGACTGGTCACCCTGTGACTGTTCACGCAGCATTCTGTGAGGTTACTGTGAGGTTACTCCTCTCTGCAGCGGGCTGAACTGCTTCCTCTCAGCAAAGCGTGCAAGCACCAGGATCTCGAATCCAATGTATTATTAAGAAGGTCATCTTCAGGAGCCTGCAAGGTTGCATTGCTTCTGTGTTTCTTCCAGCCCCCGTTTCATAGAATCATAGAATTGTAGGGGTTGGAAGGGACCTCGAGAGATCATCAGGTCCAACCCCCCTGCCAAAGCAGCTCCCTAGGACATTTCACTCAGATAGGCGTCCAGACGGGTCTTGAATATCTCCAGAGAAGGAGACTCCAACACCTCCCTGGGCAGCCTGTCCCAGGGCTCTCTCACCCTCACTGTGAAAAAGTTCTTCCACATGTTGGTGTGGAACTCCCTGTGTTCCAACTTGCAGCCATTGCCCCTTGTCCTGTCCCCACAGACCACTGAAAAGGGGCTGTCTGATTCCCCCTGCATCCCCTGCTTAAGATAATTATAAACATTAATTAGGTCCCCCCTTAGTCTTCTCTTCTCAAGGCTGAACAGTCCCAGGTCACTCAGCCTTTCCTCATAGGGCAGATGCTCCAGGCCCTCAATCATCTTCGTAGCCCTTCTTTGGACTCTCTCCAGGAGATCCCTGTCCTTTTTATACCAGGGAGCCCAGAACTGGACACAATACTCCAGGTGGGGCCTGACCAGGGCAGAGTAGAGGGGGAATCCCGGTTTCCCCGGGACATTCTCAGGATTTGAAAGGCGTAGTTGTTGCCTTACTCCATTTTGCCATTTTTCATTTCTTGTTGGTTTTCCTCGTGTGCAAAAAGGTACGTATTCCAGTGATAGTGGCAGAGGAGCCTTCCTTCTCAGGGGCTGGTTTTAATCCCCGCTGCTCATCAAAGGCTCATGGGCCAGTGAGTGTACAGCAAAGCCTAAGCAGAGCAGAGCGTACAGCAAAGGCAGAACTTCTAATGTTAGACCTTTTCTTGAGATACAAATGAGTAAACCCAAATTTATTTGTATTATTAGACATGACTAACAAGAAGGAACAATATAGAGAGGAGGGGAAACCACGGCAGAAACATCTAAGAGAAGCTGAGAGGATATGGAAGATCCAAACCCCTCAGAGCGTATGTGCTGATTTTGTTTTTAGCACATCACACTTCAATGCTGAGGAATTTTCCATGGCTACTGCCAACCTTTCATTGAACACAGATGCTTCCTGCTACGTAGAGCAATGCTGCACTGAGTTCTCCCAGGAGGGCTTGAACTTTCTCCCTGGTTTGGTAGCTCTCCCCTTCATAGCCACTAAGAGCATTTCCACAGGGGCCTGTACCGCTCGGAGGAAAGTATGAGCCACGGTTCAAGCACGAAAAACAGCACGCTCGAGTCTTGTAACTGCATTCTCAGGCCATTCCACTGCAGTTTGCTCCAGGACATTAAAACTCTAAGTGTGTAAGAGGGAAAGTAAGCGGCATGACCTAACAGGCACCAGAGCTCCTACCAACGAACGCTTCCACAGGTGCACACAGGACCCAAGACCAAGGAGCCCCAGGGGCTCTCAGCACGTACAAGCTGCCCTCTCATGAACATACACGACAATGCTGCTCCATTGCTGCTCCCACTCTGCCAGAAATTAAAGTATCAGAAGACTACTGTCAGAAATGGCAGAAAGGAATTAAATGCACACACCTGTTACTTTGATAACCGTGGCTCATACATGGCTGTAATTCCCTGCCATGTGAGATAGAAGAGTTTTCCCTTACAACGTGCAAAACTGTTGTGTTCTAGATTCTCTCTCCGCTCATACTCCACATCTTGGTACCTCTCAGCAGCAAGAATGTAGCCATACTAGATACTAAAGGACAGGAAAAACAAGTAGGATGCTAATGTCTCTCAAAGATCTCCCACTATGCATATATTAACTTAGATTTTCTTCAAGAGAGTTGATGTGCCCTCCATAAAAGCAACTCACTTTTTTAGTGTGGTTAGTAGTTCAGTAACAGCCTGCTACTATCAAACATAGGAGAAATTTCTCAAAACAAAAACCCCAAATCACCCCCAAAAAACCCAAACAAAACTCCACCCTGTGTGTAGTGTCAAGCATGCCAGATGGCATGACCCCATCAGCTGTAGGGGTGAGATTTGATGTTAAATTTGTGAAAGCATCGATGAGGCTGCACACAGTTGCACAGGAAATGCAGCAGATCCTTAAGAACAGGCTGGATGGGCCTTTGGGCAACCTGGTCTAGTGGAGGGTGTCCCTGCAAGGGGGTTGGAACTGGATGGTCTCTGAGGTCCCTTGCAATCCAAACCATGCTGTGATTCTGACTCAAGCACTGCTTCATAAGTCATCGGAGTCCTGGCAGAACCCACTCTGACTGCTCATCTCCTAAAACTATTCCACAGAAGACACAGACTATACTACCTGTTGTATTAATTGCTGGTTAGAAATAGCAGGACACCTAGACAGAATGCCTGCAGGGGAAATGAACAGCTTAAAAGATGTCTGAAGGTCTGAATCTATGCAGTTAAATGAGAGGAAAAAAAATAAGCCGCCTGGTATCAAGACTGTGACATACAAATCAGACCTAAAAGCAAAAGGCTCACAAGAAAATGACTTAAAGCAATTTCTTGGCTGAGAGGAAACTCCCACTGCACTCTTTTGAAATGAACATGATAGAAGAATGCAGAAATATGGCTAAAAGACAACAGAGAAGGACATGAGGGTGAGCATCACCCTGCATCTAGTAGAGGTAGTGTCTATCAGGAATATCACAATTTGCTACTAGAATACGGAATACAGAGGTTCAAAAACCAGGGGGCTTCTCAAGGTGGATCCCCTAATCTCAAGTCATTCATCCCAGGAATTTAAACTGAGGAACACTTTGGGGTTCTTTTTAGTTCCCTTATAACAAAGTGGGATGACACAGCTACTTAAAATTCACAGAATCACAGGGGATGGAAGGGACCTCGAGAGATCATCGGGTCCAACCCCCTGCCAAAGCAGCTCCCTAGGACATTTCACTCAGATAGGCGTCCAGACGGGTCTTGAATATCTCCAGAGAAGGAGACTCCACCACCTCCTTGGGCAGCCTGTCCCAGTGCTCTGTCACTCTCACTGTGTAAAAGTTCTTCTGCATGTTGGTGCGGAACTTCCTATACTCTAAAAATCCTCGTAAGTCTCGAATTTAAATGGGGTGGCAGGTCCTAAACAGGGGCTAAGTACTAAGGACTACTTTTTCCTGTCAATAATAGGAATTGTAATAACATTACTTCTGTACCCAAGGAAACACTAAAGTCACCTGTGACGTCCAGACCACACAGACAAGTCCTTCTTTGGGCAGGCCAAAGCCAAATCAAGCTCCAAAAGATAGGTTTGTTTAATCCACTGTTCCTCTACAGACCCTGCTTGAGTTGAGAGATCTGAGGGCATATCAGCATAACAATGAAAAACGTTGAGCTATGGTGAGATACCTTCAGAAGAACATCCCGTCTTTAGTACTACCAGTGGAGAAAGCAGTTTCTTCTGAGAACTGGAACGTGCCCAAGCCCACCTAGATATGCAAAGGGTCTGGGGAAAACATTTCTTCTCTAGAGTGATTTTTGAAGCACGTCCCTTTCTTTCTTAGTACGGAGGTAAAAAGACTGACCTTCACACAAAAACTATTTCCCATTTAAACAGAAGCCTCTGTAGGATCAGGACAACAGGGAGAAGACCTTCAGTGAGGCCTATCAAGTCAGACTTAAGAATGGGCCTCATCAACTCCATCTCCCTGGTCAGGTGGCCTGTTGCAGTCTCACGGTATCACATCCTTTGTCCCTGCTGTCCCTTTAATTGTGACCCATTATCTCTGTCAGCTCCTCATTCACCACCAGATGGGAGTTCCACGCACTCCAGCTGTCCTTCCTACAAAAACAGTTCTTACTTCCCAACACGCCAGTCAGAGGAGCCATCCCACCAGTCTTCGTGAGTCCACACATCTCCATCTCCTCTTGTCTGTTCCCTGTGCTAGGAGCCTTTGCACAGAGGCATTCCAGTTGGGCCCTGATGAAGCTGACTGACTGGCTGGAGTGGTTGGAGTTCCTGTGTGCTGCACTTCAGGTGCTCTCCTGCTGACCTGTGATCCTCCTCCAGCTCTGGGCATCTATTGCTGGCACTGGCATCAAACTGGTAGGAGTGAGACTGATTTAGGTTCTCCTCCCCTTACAACTTTACTTTAAAGCCCTCTTCAGAAAGACTGGGTCATCAGTTTTGTGAAAAGCTGCTAAGAAAAGAGGGCACATTAAGTCTTTCAATGGGGCACTGTAGGAGACATCATTACTGACAGTTCTGCATTGCTATCTGCAGGGTGCACATGCAAAGACTTGCTATCAGACAGCTTTGAGAGCTCTTGTTTCCAGATTACTTATATTCTTGTCCTCTTCTGCCTCATTTTTAGTGTTTCATTTAAATGGTTGCTGCCTTAACCTTATGTTCCTACTTAGGGAGGTTAAAAACCTCTTTTGCTTAACTATTCCAAATCCCTTGCCAGTAACATCTGACCTCAGCAGCAGCTGTCGCCCTCTTTCCACAAACACACTCTGGGCACCAGACTCAATTCTATGCCTGGTTTTATGTATTCTATATTTCAAGACTCCAACCTCTTCCTCCAAAACAGAGCAAGCAATATATCAGCAGTTCTTTTTTCTTAAATAAACAATGCTATCATCATTGCTGACTTAGCTTCCCTCATCTAGGCTTTCATCTTGAAGAGAAAGCTCCCATCACTGGCCTTCTGGTATTGAGTAACTGCTTTCCCATCTCACTTATCTGTTGATTCCTTACCCTTGCCTCACCTCTCTAGCACCTTTCAGTTTAAAAACTCATTTCTAACATCGCACTTCTCACCCAACACACCTCCAGGCACTGCTGTTTTTCCATCACCTAAACCACACGGAATAGAGCAGAAGATAAACGGAAGGTAAATAAGCCTATCAAGTTTTTGCGCCCTTCCTCCTCCAGCTCTTATCTGTTGACATGCTTATGGAAGGACAACTGCAACTGCCTTTTGGGGAAAACAGAGGCAGTTTCTACTGCCATTTAGTATGTTGCAGGTCAAAGGCTCCACAGAAATGGTGGCGTACATCACATTCATCTAAAGCTACTGCATCAACAGATACAGCTGTGAAAAACCTTGCTGCTCAAAACGAACATCGTTTTATTAAATACAAATTAAAAACTCTTCTTAAAAATACCTTTACTTTGCAAGAATCTAATTCTGATGAATATAAACATACTGCTAGGAACAGAGAAACCTGAAAGCTTAAAACATATCTACCAGAAGAGCCAGCTGTTCCAAAGGAGACTATTTCAAGGTGCGGTGACTTTAGAAGAAAGCCGATTCACATTGTCAGCACGTCTGCTCAACATAAAGAAAAAAACCTTTTTAGGGCAAGAACGTTTCGTTCCAATGCATTCTTTTATATTATAGTACCAACAGAAGTTACTACTACTGAGATTGTTCCTTAATTCACATGTCCTCTTACACTGCACGTCACAATTTGAGCAACTGTTGTCTTTATCTATAGAAAATAAAATGCAAGCATACTGACAGTCTTACAGAACCCAATATCCAAAAGCTTCAGCTCTTGATCTCTTCAGAACCATGCGACAAAACTGCAGTTTTACTCCCAAGTAAGCAGGCAGTGTGGTCAGTAATACTGCTTTGATTTTCCAAACACTGTATAACTTTGCATCTGCTTACATGAGGTAGGACACCAGCATCAGAAGCACGGCTAGCCAAATAAACCCCCTGGAGGATGTTACCCATCCTCCAAAGAAACCGTCTGCTAAAACTAATTCCAACTGACCAGATGATTACTACAACTGTTGCAAGGGTAGAAATCTATTCAAGAGACTGTCTTCCTTCTGACACAGCACCACTGTATTGTAGCGATCTCAAACTACACCTTCATTACCAAACTGGAGGTGCTATAAAAATCCACCACACTACTCTAGTGAGGCACTGGGAAAAAAGCGGGCATGAAACCTTGTTACTGCTCACACACAGGATGAAATTATATTTATCCTACCTACAGAAACATAATGGCACTTGGTGAACTCCGTGCAAGGTTAGATCTTTTAGACTGCAGCATTTGAAGAACTTCAAAGCAAACTGTATTTCTGCTGTGTTTCTACCCCAGTTGGCAACATTCAGCTTCTTACATTTCCACTAGCAACAAAGTACCAGGAGCTGTACTGTACCCACTGAAGCGGGTGTCCCAAGTGAGCTGGACAAACCTGACACAAGTCTGCTTCTGTTGGTGTTAGAAAATTGCACCTGAATTGGTGCATCTTTTGTAAAGGCAGCGTCCAACAAAGACACAGAGACTGCTCTGGCAATCTGTGAGCATAATAGGAAACGGGAACGCATTCAGGTTTTGCTGCTCCTGGGGGGGTGACCGGACTGAGGTCTTGGTCAGGTGAATTTTATCATTTTGGTCCTTATAGAGCCATCAGACTTGCAGGATAGCCATCTAGAATTCATCTTCCTCATGAGTTTGTAGATACTCTGCCTAGGACAAACACAGTGGTGCACTTGAATGTCTTTAGCAACTTCTTTGTAAAATATTTGCTGTACCTACCTTGACAAGGTAGAGATGTATCAATCTTTACACTACATATATATATTCCAATACAAGCTTTAAAATATATTTCCATCCACAAACTCAGAATTCTGCATGCCTGGGGTATGCAGTTTTAAGACACATGTATGCTCTTTCCATTCCACGCCCTGTGTGCACATTCACACATATCAGTGTACTTGATCCTGTAGCTGTATTTGCGTTGGGCACACGTCTTTTAGAACAAACCCTGCAGAGATGAAAACCTGCAGGATCCAAACCTACTGTTGTGTTCAGCAAAGCAGACTGTGATAGTCCAGCAAAACTTACACGTGCAAAAAAATACAGAGAGAACTGCACACACTCCCTCTATGTGAAGTCTGGTGGTGGTTTGTCATTTTGGGTTTTCTCCAGAATATCAGGTGACAAATGCTATGCCACAATGAAGTATTTCATCTTAAGTCTAATGTTTTTTGCAAGTTAGTCACAAATTGAGCATATTCATTTTCAGAGGAAATGTCTTTAATATGAATGTTTTTTTGTAAATTCTAGGGTTTTTTCTTCACATAAATCAAAATGTCAAAACAGCAAATGTCAAAATATTTGAAAAAGGGTTCCATGTTGCTAGAAAATGAAATAAAATGGCAGAGTCAAGTATAGTTAATACAGAATTCTAGATTATCCGTACCTTCCCATTTGGAAGAGGTGTACTCACACTAGAGCCCTCAAGCAATTTCAAGTTTCCTTCCTTTTCCTTCTTTTGCTAGCCCAAAATATTATTTATCTCAGTGACAAAGAAAAAAAAAACAAACCAAAAGTCCCATGCTTCTGGAATCAGAGTGAGTTACTCTTAAACACTAGTATCAAGATTACAATCACTGTTTGCATTTTACCTATGAACTACAGATCACTGAAAGTTTCCTGTTGCACTGCAGCAAGAAAAGAAAATGTAACACAAATAAGCTTAATTTGCTGCAAAGTACAGCAAGATACTTCGGTAATCTCATAAAAATTTCATACTGGAACTTGTTACAGTGAGTTCAATTTGATCTTTTAATGTAATACAGTACATTTTTATAAACTTAACATTATCATTGCAGAAAAGCATGCTAACTTAATGTTAGCAATTTATCTTTTATACATAATTATACTCTACTGTAGCTACTGTACGCAGATCTCAGAATGTTAGTACATAAAATATTCATTTTCTTTATATGAGATGAGAATGAACTTAGAAGAGGTTTGAATATAAGAATGAAATATTTGCTGTGCCTATTTCTCAAGAAATAATGAAGTACACATTATAACCCAAGAAATCAACATTTAAATTGCAAAACTATAGTTTAAATTTACATTAAACGTTATTGATGATAATGTGCATCAATATTCAATGAAGTTGAAACTAACCATGTTTATGCACATAAAGCCTCGAGAGTCTGCAGGTTTCAGCATCAGTTTTTCATATTTTTGTATAAAATGGACTTAAAGGTACATCTTCCATAAACGTTTTCAGTGCAATTCTGTCAAAGAGGAAAATATAAAGCTAGCTTTCAATCATTTTATACCATAAAAAACCCCAGCAACTTGCATTTGCACTGCTGAAGCATAAGTAAGCCAGTTCTGTTGTGCCAACTATTTCAAAGTCAATTCAAATCAACTATAATTGCCTTTTTAGGCAGCGTTTCCCCCGTATCTATAGGTATAAATGTTGAAAAGCTGAATACTGGGGGAGGGAAGGGGCGAGGGAAATTAAGCGGAGGCAGAATAATCTAAGTGTTTTAATACCTTTTACAATTGTAAAAAAAAAAAAAAGCCTAATGCAAGAGTTCTAAAGGTTCCTTTACTAGTGATACTATAATTTGGAAACTGGTAAATCTGTGGTTTAGTAATTATCCTTTCATCTTTACAGGCCACCTTGCAACTCTATCTTATTTACTGATGGATTATATGAAAATGTTCCATTATTCAGCAAGACAAAATTTTCTTAAGTTAGAAACCTTCCCCCCACCCCATATTGTCAACTGCAGGGAACCAGGAGGAGAACAGCACCTGAAATGTGTGCTTGGCTAAGCATAGTGTAGTAACCTAGACATTTTGGTTCGAAGACACAGTTTGTAAACTGTAAAACTGCATACAGGATACTGCTTTGAGTATTTTTTTTCTTTTTTTTTTTTTTCTTCTTTTTTGCAGATTATACCAAAAAACCCTAAACAAAACCAAAACCCCAACAAAACCAGAACCCCAACTTCTCTATGGTAGCACAAAATAAAAATGGAGCTTCATCCAAATCTTGAATACCTTGACTGCAATAATCAACAGCTGGTTATTCAACAAAAACTTAGCTCTTCATACCAAAAAAAATTGGCTCAAAAACCCAAAAAGGTACAATAAACTCTCAATAAAAGGTTCTCTCATGAGGCAACCTACCATATACTACTGCTAGATACGAGTTTCCAAAAAACATTACATCCCATTTTCAGCACATTTGTCATAAACATGCAACTTCACTATAAAATACAAAACACTTGGCTCTCAAGAACAGCTTTATAAAGACACACTGCATCAATAAAATTTTTTCTTTGTGATTAACTTTACATTGTAATAAGAACTGTATTTTCACTAATGTTTATATATCAGATTTCATATTATAATGTAGTAATAATTTGCTCTTTGTGAACATCATGTTCAGAAGGAAATATCTATACACATTAACATACTAGACTATTAAAAACTCAGTTACAGAATTTTATTGATACAGTAGATTAATAAAAACTGATAGGGGAAGATAAAATGGGTAGGGTATTCAGTACATTATTTAATAACACACTTTTAAAATTAAAATATCTTAAATCCTTTTTGAATTTTCAATGCCGCTAGAAGTCCAGAAAAGCCTGGCATCAATACTGAGGTGTAAAATAAGTCAAACAACTTCTTTCACCATTTGCATCTCTTGTATTATTCTATCCAACATTGTTCAACTGTAAAAGAAAGTAATTTAGCACCTCTGATGATATGTAGGTGCCAAAAGGTAAACACTACATTAGATTCATGAAGGAAACAAAGACCATTTCTCTTTTCTTCTCAACAAATAGTGGCAAAAGAAAGTGGCACTATTCGTTCAACTGATTATTTTTTTCACAGTTAAATGTCAACAAGAGTACAAATACCAACACTGACAGATATTGCTTGAGATCAATTTTCAAACTGTTCTTTTTTAAATCAATAGATCCAATAAACAGTGGGGTACTGTCAGTTTAAAGCCGCAGATAAAAGCTATACAAGCACTTTAGAAGTCAGAAACATTAAAAAAAGAACTATTTACAATTTTCTTCTTTAGTTCATATGTCTACAAAGCCAGCGCACATTACACTTCACAAAAATCCACAGTTAATGATATCAACATGTGTGTGGCTAAAGCTTGTGACCTAGGGACTGCAAATGCAGGGGCAGTAAAAGTAAAACAGGTTTTGTCTTTTTTTTCAGCAACCCCATTGTGCACTAACAGCTTCATTCAGTCTCAAGCTTTATATTAAAAGCATTCTTCAAAGCTTTCACCTGGAAGGCTGATAACTACATGCTCGCTCATCGCCTCTCCCTTTTGGAAGTTCTGCGACGGACCTGGTTAGGGAAAGACATTGTAAATATAGTAACTGAAAAATTTTGGGAAATTAAAGAATAAGTTTATTTGGTAACAGAAATAAATGCTTATTCTCACAACAATATTTGAGTAACTGTATACAGTGTCATTTGTTACTCATTTTTTCACAGGTACAAATCTCAATGACCAGGGCAAAACTTTGATGTTACTGAGCCTGCATCCTTCAAGTACTCAAAAGTAATCTACTTCCCTTTTTCAGAGGGAACACTCAGATGCTCCAGTCACTGTATGTGTCCAAAGTGTGAGGGTATTCATGGTCACATTTTTAGTATTGCTAATTATTTTAATGTATTTGCATATGTTGGTAAGAGGAAGAAATTGGTTTAGGATTCTGCTCTGAGATTCCATACTTATTTTCCAGTGTTATTAATTTTTTGTGGTCCTGTTTTGTATCAAGAAACATTATTCATTATTATAACCTAGCTGTGAGGAATGGGTATGAGTTACCTGTGAGAGAATTCCCACACAATACTACACAACTCAGGCAAGATACAACACAAAAGCTACACAGAACAGAATATTTAAGATGCTTGACAAAGGCTGACATTTTGTGAGAAATGCAGCTTTTCTGGGAAACCACAGTGCAGTGCCTCTACACAACAGAAGCAGTTGCCAACCATTTCATTTTCAAGGAAGAAGGTTAAGTTCTAAGAACAGAAATCATTCTCTGGACATCAATACACAGAGGACACCACAAAGAAAATCTCAGGCATTTCTCTTACATTGATTGTGGAAACTTCCTCTTCTTCCATTACTTCTTCCTGGGGAATGTCATCACTGACAGGTGAACTACTCTGAAATACGTCCATCTCTTCGCTAGATTCATTCTCTTTACTGGCTGCTTGCTTGGAACGTCCCGCACGGCTACAATCGGAAGAGAAATAAGGATCAGTTTCACAGTATATGGGTCTGCACACGTAAAAACCATAGGAGAGCAAGCAGTCTACTCTGCAGGTTCAGCAGCCTTAAATTTTCATGTAATAGCACCTCTACCTTTTAATCGCTATCTAGTTCACCCACACATGGAATAGAAGTGGAACTAGGAGGCTGGACAACAGGATTTGAAAATCAAATTCTTCCTGAATAGAGGGCTAGCAATATGCAGTTGAACAAGACGACAGACCTTTGTCTTCAGTGCCAGGGTACAGGCCAAAGGTGGCTAACAAAGTAGTAACCAGTTAGCAGTAAAAGCCAAACAGCCAGTGACTGAATACTTGGTAGCTTTTTTCCCCTTCTTTTCAATTCCATGTACTTCAATTCCACAGGAATTGAAACAAACCAAAATTTGGATAACCTCATCTCTGTTTTTAGAGATCAAGAACAACCCATATTGCTCTTTATGAGGTAACACTAGAACAAACCTAAACGCACATCTTCCAACCTCATGCTCTCATGCTGAGAGCTAAGGATAATAAAGATAAAAATACCTTAATCAGGATAATCAACAGCAATCAATCAACAATATCTTAAATTACCTTTGTTAGTCATGGAAGCTGAACACACAAGCAAAAAGCACCCATTTGCTTAAAACAAGAACTAGTTCCCTCAACACCTTAAAAAAAGCAGCCAACTAGGTATGCATCCAAATCTACACAGCTGCAGGCACCCCCATTACCAGTTTGGTTTGGGTCATTAGAACAGTTCAGAATCAAATCCCTGACTCACCCTGCTTACCGCACTCATCTAGTTTGAATCACCAAGTTGCACCCAAACTAGGGTCCAAAACTACTGTCCTCTGACAGCGTGAAAGCACACATGGTGGTACGTTTCAGACCAGAGAAGCAGGCTGAAATCTGTACAGAACACAATCTCTGAATAGCATGTAATAATTGTGGTATAGTGAGGGTTTCAGCAGCAACCAACCAACACGATATCCTTTGAGAAACAACACAGAATAGCCCAGCTCAAGCCTTCTATGACTGACACAAACAGCACTGAGTTACACACAAGTTAGGTTTGCCTTCTCACAAATTAAAAAAATAAACCAGTTCATATGCACTAACCTATAACCCAATTTGCTATGAGAAGTGGGTTATACACTATCACCTCATAGGTAAAAACCAAAATTCTTATGCCAAATACGTTCCCAAGGAGCCCAGAAAACTAAGCATTTGAATTAAATATATTCTATTTTGTGGTATTCCATGCTGCTCAGCCTATCAATTCACTTCAGTTAAAACTGCTGTAAACATGTATGTAGAAAAGGGACAAATGTGTAACTGAAATCCACTTTGAAGACCAAGGAATTACTGGGGTCTCACTCTATTTTTGCAGATTTCAAAAAAGGACAGTCAAAGTTTTGGTCACCTGATCACAAAAAATAAAGAATACACAATATTCTTTGGGTGAAATCTGGAATAGACCCAGTAACTGAACCCTGAAACAACTTACTCAGGCTCTTCATGCCAGTAGCAATGTACATACACATGAATGAGAGCTATGCCTGGCTGCTTAACCAGGGTAAAGTAACACACCGAGTTCACTGACTTCATAGAGTCACAGACTGGTTTGGGTTGGAAGGAACCTCAAAGATCATCTAGTTTTTATCCCCCTGCCGTGGGCAGGGACACCCTCCACTAGACCAGGTTGCCCAAAGCCCCATCCAATCTGGCCTTGAACACTGCCAGGGAGGGGCAGCCACAGCTGCTCTGTGAATCAAGAGCTACTGCAGTATTTACTAAAGGGCATCTTTGACAAATGCCATGTAGCGCATCACCCAACAAGAATTTTTTGGCATGCTTTCTCTGCATGGCAGTAGCAGCTTCCAACTCTTGTTCCACTACACATGTAGTAGTGACTTCTGTAGCAGGCAAGGCAGTGTTGGGACCTGTGTTTCTGGTTACAGAGTAAAGGAGCAGAAGTTTGACCTGAGGTGGGGAAAAGGAACACTTGAAAGGTTGGAATATCATGCATGCAAAATTACAGGACACGTGATCCAGCGTGGAACTAGAATTTGAATTGAGGGTACAAGCTTGTTCAAGCAAAGATCTCCAGTATGGAAAAAACCCCAAACCAACCAAACAAGTCCTGTCCACGTGTACACTTCTGCTTTAGATATAGTGCATGCACATGTACAGAGACAGCGGTACCTGTAGCTTCTGGCAGCAAGCACAAGAAGATGAAGCTAGCCACAGATTTTACCTTTATTCTGGAGCTTATTACACCTCAGAATTTTCAAGAGCTACTGTCCTTCACAGATTGTAACACATTTTATTAATTTGGAAACCATTTAAGTGGATAATAAGACATCAACAAATCAGAAAGTGAGCATTTATTTAAGGAGACTCAGAATAAAATTATTCTCCACAATACCATTTCACCACAGTAACAATTTGATTCTTCCTCCCTATCCAAAACAAACAGGAGCACATTTTGCTCCCTGAAGTCCTAATAAAGCCCTTTATCTTCAAGGCCCTCATGATTTATATTGACTTTTCTCCTAGAAGAGCACAGCTACGCACATGCTCCCTGAGCACATTCAACTTACTCGTAGCCTCTTGCTCTGGTTTGAGATGCTCTAGGAGAAGCAACAAGGGAAAACATTTTAGAAGTAACAATGACAATTTATTTTCTTAATGGTCAATTAAAGTATTCAGAAATATTTTCAGTAAATGATTGTTTGAGGGCACAGAGGCTTATTTTAAATTTTTACTAAACACAAATTTAGAAAATATTCACCACTTACACTTTTTTTTGCTGTGATGGTGGTGTTTTTGATGGCCTTCCTCGTCTTTTCTGTGGCGTAGACTGTGCTGATTCAACTGTACTAGTTTCAGATGGCTCTGCTCTGTTTTGAGGAAGACCCAAATTGCAAAGTATCAAGTTATAACTAATGTCCAAGGATAAAAAAGATGCAGCTTACAAGATGACTGACTTACCTTTGCGGTGTTCTTTTCAGCGTCCTATTTTGCCTGCCTTTTGGTTTCTGTTCAATGTTTTCAGTTTGCCTTTCTTCCTCCTCCTCCTCCTCTTCCGCTGGAGCTGCTGGTGTTTGTTTTTTTTTGCTCCGTTTTGATGACTTTGCTACTGGTTCTTCCTTTGGTGTTCCCCCATTATTTGCTTTGGGAGGGCGTCCTCTTCTCCCTTTCTTTGGTGGGCTGTTCTGCTCATCCTCACTTTCTATTACATCTTCTTTTAGCCTTTTTTCCTCTTGCCATTGCGTCTCATCGGGCTCCGAAACAACTGCAGGTCTCTTCCTTCCCCGTTGACTACCTCGCAGTTTCTGCTCTTGACCCAGTTTGTTCAAGTCATCTATGCTTAGTTTCTCTTCTGAATCTGTGATAGCTGGTTTCTTCCTTCCTCGAGGCTTCTCCATTTCTGACTGAAAAGGTAAGTTCACATATTTAAAAGATCAATTGTACAGTAAACTGCCATGTACAAAAGCTACACCCTGCCAGGAAGATAGAGCCAAGTTACACAAGTTGTCTGCTAAGACTGTCTACAATACCCATTCCCAAAACTTTTGAAAAGTATAAACACATACATACATACAAGAGGCTAGAGAAGAAAAGCAGATTATTTCAAAGGTAAGCAGTTAAAACACTGAAGCATGTAATGGCTCTGGACCTGCTTCTACCAGCTCCATGTCCTTTTTTGTACTGGGGACCTCAGACGCAGTACTCTAGGTGGGGTCTCACCACAGCAGAGTAAAGGGGGAGAATCACCTCCCTTGGTTTGATGGTCACAGTTTTTGATGCAGCCCAAGATTTGTTTGGCTTCCTGGGCTGCAAGTGCACATTGCCAGCTCATGTCCAATTTTCCATCCACTAGTACCCTTCCAAGCCACCCTCTGCAGAGCTGCTCTCAATCCTTTCATCCTCCAGTCTGTATTGATACCACGGCTGACCCAGTCAGGTGCGGGACCTTGCACTTGGCCTTCCTGAACTTCATGAGTAAAGTTCACACGGGCCCACTTCTCAAGACTGTCATGATCCCTTCCCTCTAATATACTGAGATACATAGTTTTCTGAATCACAGGCTTTCAGAACAGAAATTTATCTGGATCTCAGAAAAAAAAAAAAGAATTTATGGTCTTTGAAAGAAGGGGCAGGCAACTCAGGAGGACTACAAGGATGTCATGAGGTTATGCACAGAGAAAGTCAGAAGGGTCAAAGCCCATCTCTAAATTTAATCTAGCTACTGCTGTAAAGACAATGAAAAATGTTTTTAGAAATAGATTTGCAAGAAAAAGAGGGCTAAGGAGAGTCTCCATTCCTTATCAGACGCAGGGGAAAACACAGTGACAACGGATGAGTAAAAAAGGCTGAGGTACTTAATGCCACCTTTGCCTCAGTCTTCCATAAAGACCAGTTGTTCCTCAGTGTCCTGGTTTCTGTCTGGGATAGAGTTAGTTTTTCCAAGAAGCTGTGAGGGACACAGGCAGGACAGTGACCCAAATTAGCCAAAGGGGTATTTGATACTATATGATGTCATGTTCAGTATCTAATGGGGCAGGGGGGAAGGAACCTGGCCAGAGAGGAGGGGTGTCTGCTAAGGGATGGGGGGGGCGGTGAGAGTGTGTGAGGTTAGGTCCCAGGTGGTGAGGAAATTGTACTGTGTATCACATGCTTTGCATATTCTTTTATTAGCATTGTTATTTTACTCTTCCTTTACTGTCCTATTAAACTGTCTCTATCTCAACCCATGAGTTTTATCTTTTTCTTCCTATTTCCTTCCCTTCCCACCCCACTGATGGGGAGGAGGAGTGTGGGAGCAACCATGTGGTATTTCGCTGCCAGCTAGAGCTAAACCATGACATCTAGGGACCCAGCCCCCTGAGCTGAAAAGCAGGGACAAGGAGCAGAATGAAGCCCCCATAGTCCAAGGACAAATGGTTAGTGACCTGCTACAACACTTGGATGCAGACAAGTCTATGGGGCCAGATGGGATCCACCCAAGGGTACTGAGGGAGCTGGCAGAAGTGCTCACCAAGCCACTTTCCACCATCTATCTATCAGCAGCTGTGGCAAACCAGGGAGGTCCTAGTTGACTGGGGGCTAGCAAACACAATGCCCATATAGAAGAGCAGCCAGGAGAAGGATCCTGTGAACTACAGGCTTGTCAGTCTGACCTTGGTGGCAGAGAAGGTGGAGCAGATCACCCTGAGTGTCATCCTGTGGCAGGTATAGGACAACTAAGCCATCTGGCCCAGTCAGTGTGGGTTCATGATGACAGAAAGGCTGTGGATGTTGTCTACCTAGACATTAGTAAATAAATCATTTGATATATTTCCCACAGAATACACTTTGCTGGGTAAACTGCCTGGATAGCCAGGCCCAAAGACTTGTGGTGAACAGAGTTAAATCCAGTTGGCAGCTTAAATCCACATGGTCACAAGTGGTGTTCCCTGGGGCTCAGTAGTGGGACCAGTTCTCTTTAGTATCTTTATCAGTGACCTGGATGAGGGGATCGAGTGCACCCTCAGTCAGTTTGCAGACAACAGTGAAGTTGTGCAGGAGTGTTGATCTGCTTGAGCAAAGGCAGGCTCTACAGAGGGGTCTGGACAGGCTGGATCAATGGGCTTAAGTCAACTGTATGAGGTTCAACAAGGCTCAGTGCTGGGTCCTGCACTTGAGTCACAACAACCCCAGGCAACACTACAGGCTTGGGGAAGAGGACCTGAAAAGCTGCCTGGAGGAAAAGGACTTGGGGCTACCGGCTGATGGAGAGCTGAATATGAACCGACAGTGGGTCCAGGTGGCCACCAGCACCCTGGCTTGTGTCAGAAATAGCGTGGCCAGCAGGACTAGGAAAAAGATCATCCCTTTGTACTTGGCACTGGTGAAGTCCCACCCCAAGCACTGTGTTCAGTTTTGGGCTCCAAACTTCAGACACTGAGGTGCTGGATCGTGTCCAAAAAAGGGCAACAAAGCTGGTGAAGGGTCCAGAGCACAAATATTATAAGGAGCAGCTAGGGAACTGGGGTTGTTTAGCCTACAGAAGCGGAGGCTGAGGGGAGGTGGTAGCTAGTTGATTGTTGGTCTCTTCTCTCAAGTAACAAGCAATAGGACAAGAGGAAATGACCTCAAGATGTTCCAGGGAGGTTTAGATGGGATATTAGGAAAAATTAGAAAAACTTTAATCACTAAAAGGGTTGTCAATGATTGGAACAGGCTGCCCAGTGGTTGAGTCACCATCCCTGTAAGTATTTAAAAGACCTGCAGATATGGTGCTTAGGGACATGGTTTAGTGGTGGACTTGGCAGTGGTAGGTTAACAGTTAGACTTTGTGATCTTTTCCAGTCTCAACAATTATGATTCTGTGATTCTTCAAGTCTCCACGCTCTAGTTTGCTGAAGTGCACAGTGAAGAACTATTAACAGTGATAAGATTTAAATAAGCAGCTACTAGGGTCAAAGGAATTGCCCCAGCCAACCCCTACCCGTGGAAGAAAGAAAAATTACCCACCTATCATTTTATGGGGACCATGACTATTTCATTTTGGACCATGAATTCAACACATTCAAACACTCACTTATTAGTATTTACTACACTGCAATTTAATGTACCAAATGACAGTTATGCCACTTAAAATCAGACTGAATGTTGTGAGGATTCTCCCTTCACATCTTCCTTGTGACAGAAGATAGAAATCAGTTTACAGATATGTCTTCACTTCAGCCATAAACACTGGGCAAGAAAAGAAAAGCTAGAAAGGACATGAGGAAAATAAAAGAAAATGAAGGACAAAAGAATTACACTAGAAGAAAATATGAAAAATGTTTGAACAATGATGACATCTCCTGCCAGTTCATTACTTCAGTCAGTGACCAGGCTGTTCATCTAGATCAGCAGCAACCCCATTATTCCCTGTTCTATTTGCTTTTGTGGTGATTGTTCACATCTGTCATAGTGGCTGCTTTTACTGGGTAAGTAGCTGAAGCCAAGTTTCAAATTAAAGTTTCTCCCTGAGGTTAAACAGTGTCCCACGACCTCAGAACCAACACGTTACTCTATGATGTAATCCGGACAAATATCCTCAATAGTGTTTTGTCATCTTTAAAACATGGACTTTCTGGTCCCCAGCTGAATTCTGCTTTTCAGTTATGCTTGCTATTATCTGCTCCTCAGCTCCAAAAAACGAGTGCTGAATCAATTACTTTAAGCAGCTTGTTTAGTTAGTCAAAGTGAAATACAAACGTCGTCAAAATCTTCAAATACTAAACTCTGTTTCTTTTATCACTCAGCTTTATCGGTCACTAATTCAACTTAATGCTCCTAGGCAGGACTTTGATGCCAGGAGCTGTTCAGACTCTCAGACTTGAAGGTTTAGAGCTGAAGTGACATCAATACAGAAATCTTAAAAAGGGTTTGGGTTTTTTTTGACAAGCAATTTGTGATATTTCTGGTTTTGTTATAAGCTGGTTTGTTTTTCCTCACAAAATATCACAGCCTAAGATGGTTACTTGCACTTCAAGACAAGCAAAAATTCAAGGTTTTACTAGTCAGTAGCTTTTCTAGCAACCTAGAAAAAGGAAGCAACAGACTGACATAATAGAATAGAATAGAGGAATGTCAGACAGTCAAAATAAAGCAGCAGTGACATCAGATATAAGACATCCTTAATGCATTCTTGAAAATCCAATTGTAACAAATCTGATCCTTTTTTATTATTACTTTTTCATGCATATGCCAAATGCAGACTGTCAACTGCTATTAAGACACAAAGAATCAAAGTAGTAGTATGTGAAATTACTATTATTTGAACTGGTCCTAGAATTACAATGCAATTACACTTTTCTTTGGTAGCTTATTTTTCGTGTTCTGATACAGCTGTAAATGCTGCTCATGACAATATTTAACCTGTTTATAATTTCATTAACATATTAAAGCAATACATCTGGAATGAGAGTCCAAACTGGCTTTGATATCCTCATTAGGAATCTTTAGCATTACCAATTACACAAATACATACACCCATCATTAAGAATTAGTAAGACCAAGGCTACCATTTTCAAAGGCCTGCTGCTCTCCAAGGCCTTGGTTAGACCAGAATAGGAATGGTAGAATATTTTCAGTTGGAAGGGACCTACAACATTCATCCATGTCCAACTGCCTGATTAATTCAAGGCTGACCAAAAGTTAAAGCATGTTATTATGGGCACTGTCCAAACAACCCACAGGTTTGGTTAGTGCTCATTCACTAAAATCTCTGATACACACACATCTAATTTCTCCTGGAAGATCCTGACACTGTGAAAAAGCATAGCACTAACACCACTCTGCTATCTGTTGGGGTCCCACACTCTCACAGAATTGTTGACTTATCTAACAGCACGGGCAATTTGCTTGTTAACCATTGGTTTACATCCTATGGGATTGTATTCAGCTGCAAGCACCAGTTAACTAGCTCACCCTGCCCAAGCCTGTTGATGACCACACTAGTATCATGATGCAGCTTCTACTTGTGATACCTGGCATTCAGAACCAATCATCTTCCTGCCTTCATTGCAGTACAGACTGCGTGCAAGAAAACAGAATCCAAACGGCTACTCAGACAACTCTTCCTTGAACTTCTAAATCCAATCTCAAATCATGGTGCCCTTTTGGTGTTCTAGATAACCAGCAGAACAAACAGTTGCTATTCCTTACAGCTGTTGAAAGGAAAACCCAGCTGACTAGAAAAAGAGAACATGCCTTAGAACCAGTAATGGGACAGTACAGAAAAAGGCAAGAATAATACATCAAAAGACTTTCCTACCTATGAGCAAGAATTTATGTATGATACAGCCTTTCACACTCTGCAAAAGGCAACTGAAATTTCAGACAGGTTAAACTACTCCCCCAAAACTCCTGTATAGCTGCTTAAACTTATCCAATTATTTTTTCCCAAAGATCTAAGTCAAATAAATATTAAGTAAACACATACAAAAAATTATCTTGAACAGTGTGCCAAGTGCTTCATCAACAAATCCTGAGAATGAGACAAATCGTGGATGAGTTCTCATCAACCTAGCTCTAGCAGAAAGTACCCCTGTCAATGTCACCAATGTCCTGCAAATTATAACTGGTAATCTTAAAAGCTTATAGGAGTTGCCCCTATGATGCAAAGGCATGTATGCATGTACCATACACAAGAACAACAAGCTGAACCATGTTTTCAATGCAAAGAGATTTTCCAGTATTGTACAGGATCAACTCAGTTTCATGTTTCAGTGTATTTTCTTGGATTATATCAAGTATGATCACATTAATTTTTATTTTATGTCCTGGTGACTTAAAATAAAACATCTGCAATGCAACCAAACAGCTCACCCTTACAAGATCAGAGTCGTCCCTTTTGTCAGTTTTCTTCCCTGGTAAAGGTGAAGCCAGTGTGAATTCTTCATTTTCGCTGTGGTCCATTTCAGTGCTGTCAAGCCTAGAATGAATAAACATTTATTCTCCTCATTTATTATAATAGATTGGGCAATCATTTAAAAAAACATATATTAAGAACAGTAATCTTCAGAAGAAATTTATTCCTAAACCATGAACAATCTGGCAGAAAGAACCTTTCACTCTGGCTATTAGAGCTACCACATATCACAGGTCAGAACATTTAAGTCTCAGGGCAAAGGTGTCACTTGTAAGACAAGCTGAATTTTCTTTTTTCACTGGGAAAGACAAGCAGCTTTTTGAAACAGAAGCATCTTACTGAGTTACAAAAGATCTGCGTATAAACATTTGCATATGCTTTCATATACTAAAGAACTCCACAGAGCTGCCTAAGAACACATGGTTTCCTATGGGACTGTTTGGGCAATAAACCAACAGGTTTAAATTTTGGGGATCAGTTCATCCCTCAGCTTTCTGTTATTTAAGGCAGTAATTTATTTTTTATTTTAGCTTCTACATATGTAGATGTGGACAATACTACCCCCTGCATACATAAAGCACTGAAAAATGGTATTCAAATACACAAACTCTTAACTTCCTGGCCTGGGTACTGCACAGCCTGAGAAAGACATTCTCACTCCTACGAGTGTAATATCTGCAGTAACTGTGACATAATTGGAAGCCCAGTTTTTCTACATCATCTTAACAGATGCAAACTTGTCTGTATGTATTCAGTCAGACTGGATTGGAAATACCATGCATATCATTACCACCACTTCCAGAGGACTTTTCTTCTTCAGTATCTCCACTCAGAACATTAATCAGTTTAACGTATGTGAACTGGGGAGATCATGAAGATGACAGAACGTGTTAGGCTGTGAGTACAGCATTTTTTTTTTTTGATGAACTGGGTGTAGAACAGTATTGGTCTCAGATTCATTTCACTATACATACAGAACAATTTGGATTCCAAGCCATCTTTAGACAATAACGTATTTCAGCATGTGAACAGTTTATTAAGAAAAACTTTTCTGTGGACTTTCCATGGAGTTGAGTATTTCTTGTAAAACTGCACTACATTATGAACCAAATGAGAAGTCTCACTTCCAAACATAACATTTCTCAACAGCCTTGAATTAATATGAGAAAATATGAAGCATGGGGGCTGTGCAATCTCTAAATGACTGTGAAAAAAAGTCATGAGAATGTGACTTTCAGTTTAAAAAGGAACCTAAGAGCAACCAATGAAAAACCTAAAAAATTGACATAAAATAAGCTGTATCTTTAGAGGCAGATAACTAGAATCAACTTCCACAACATTACAGTACATTCCCCTCTTCATCACAGAAGGAATCTAAAAATCCAAAACTGTTTATCTGCAGAGTCCAGCAAAGTGCAGGACAAATTTATAGAGGAGGAAGTCATGTGAGATCACCACAATGGCCTACCAGTCCTCACTGTCTGAGACTGTTAATGTTACAGCACACCACAAGGTTCCTAGGAACTGCAGATGTATGCACACATACATCTATATACACATATACATGGCAGTTTTATATATATTAAAAAAAAGAAATAAACATGTCTGAGTCTCCTTCCCTGCTACAGCCAACTCTGGATGTGATTCGATTTCTTTTTGGCAGGGGGTGGAAGGGTGGTGGTGATGGTGTGTGTTTGGTTTTTTAAAAGCAAATTTATTTCTGGAGTTTGAAAACCAAATTCCTGGTTTTGGTTACACCAACGTGGTACAGTAACCTTCTTCAAAATAAGATTACAGAATTTTTTTTCTCACTTACTTGCAAAACATTATAGAAATATTCAAAGTTTCCATTACAAATAACTTGAAATATCAAAGCTCCTTTGTTGTCTACCAACCTCCCTTTGATCCTTCCTGGAGAGCTTGGATTTGAACTGCTGCTGGCATTGCTTACAGTTTCCATTCGTGAAGATTTGGATTGAGACTGCTTGCCTGCTGACGAAAGAGGCTTATTAACTGCTCCAAGAACATTGGCTGCTTTGGGCTGAAACCAAAAATATATTTCCTTTACTTTAAGCTACACATTTAGATATTGTTAACATGCACTGTGCTTAAAATATTCACAAGCAATACCTTAATTTTAGCACAAATCTATAAACATTTTCATATGAAAATTACAACAGACAGCAGAAGGAAGATGACAAAGCTGTAATCAAATAGCTGGCTGCCTACAGTATTCTTCTCTCTACACACTTCTATTCAGTCCCCTTCTCACTGGTAGTACTGACTGCTCACCTGACCTTGCAGTAAGCCACTTCAGGACTTTTTCCTGCAGTTTGCTTTCTGCAGATCTAGCTGCCTGAACCAGCTCACCATTTGGATCAGATAAGCATCTGCACTGGCAAAACAGAAATAGCAGTAGGAAAGCCCTTCCAGCAAAGCAGCCGTTAGCCTGGCTTAGCTGTAATGACACACATGCTAGCTTCAAGGACTGAATGAGAACCTCAAAAATCAAATATTGTGGAAAAGATTGTGATGTTTCATGCACAGATTTAAAAATGTTAGACTTTTAATAGGTGCCAAAATTTCCAGACACTGGTGAGTTTCACGTTATTCATTTAAGCGGATTATCTTTCAGACATGCCAAGTATCTCCAGCTCACACCAACTTTTGAGGGAGCTGAAAGAGTTCAGTTACTCCTAAAGAAAATACACCTTTATGCCAAACACCCACGTACAAAAATGTTGAATTAAAGACCATTCCCCACATTTCCAGTCATCTAGAATGATCCATCTTCTACGGAAACATGAGATTCTAGCTATGTCTAAAGTTAGCAACAGCTAAAAAAGTTGATCATGCATATCATAGCAGCATTGAGTGTTCCTTCTTCAAAGATATGCACCATGGATTATACTTTTTATAGCCAGAGGGAATTTTACACTTAAACCAAATACCCACCCCGCACTGAGTACAAGAAAAGCAGCAGGTTGTTTCCGAAAATAAACCTTGGAGAGCAAAATCCAGTTTAAGAATTTAAATCTATTACTTTAAAACTTAATGTGAATCAATAAGCAAATATACAAAGTTTAAACAATGTTCACACTGGACTGGACTTCCTACTAAGGAGGGAGTAACACCAACAGGCCTGCACTAACAGCTCCTCCCTTGCCACGCTCAAAGCCTTGCTGCCTTCAGATACTGTCCCTGCTTACATCCATCCAAGTAACATCCGCTCAACTAGTCTTCCATTCACAAACCCAGAACTCCCTAGACCAACTCTCATTCCATGTTGGTCTCATGAGTGAAGGCAATGAAAATTTTTGAAGGTCAAATACACCTCTGCTTTTTGTTACAAAATTTCAGAACAGCAAAAAAGGAGCTACAGTACCTAGTGTTAGAAATTTTAAAGATGAAAAAAGTTACTTTAGGATTAAAACAATTTCTGTTAGGATATAGAATCACAGAATGCCTAAGGTTGGAAGGGACCTTCAGAGGTCATCTAGTCCCAACCCCACTGCAGTAACCAGGGACATCTTCACTAGATCAGGCTGCTCAGAGCCCCAGCAAGCCTGACCTTGAGTATCTCCAAGGATGGGGCCTCCACTACCTCTCTGGGCAACCTGTTCCAGTGACCCACCACCCTCACATTGAACAACTTTTTCCTAATAGCCAACCTAAACCTCCCCTTTTCGAGTTTAAAACCATTACCCTTTGTCTTACTGCTACATGCCCTTGCGAACAGTTCTTCCCCAGCTTTCTTACAGGCACCCTTCAGGTACTGGAAGACTGCTGTAAGGTTTGCCCTGGAGCCTTCTCTTCCCCAAGCTGAACAACCCCAACTCTCTCAGCCTGTCTTCATAGGAGAGGTGCTATTTTTGTGGCTCCTCTGGACACCCTCCAACAGGTCCATGTCCTTGTGTTGAGGGCTCCAAAGCTGGACACAGTACTCCAGGTGAGGTCTCACCAGAGCAGAGTAGAGGGGGAGAATCACCTCTCTTGATCTGCTGGATCATGGAGCTACTGGAGAGAGTCTAGCAAAAGGCCACTATGTTAAAAAGGGTCTGCAGCATTTCTCATATGAGGAAAGTCAGAAAGGCTTTGGACTAGGTGACCTCCAGAGGTCCCTTTCAACCTCAAGCATTCTTTGATTTTTTGTAATAGAATAAACCACTTTTTTGTTTAATATTGTACACTTCATGTATTAAGCTTGGGAAAAACTAGCAAGAATGTTTTATGTCAGAAACTGTATGGGACAACAGTATTAACTACTGATCAAAACCACACAACTTACTGAATACACAACAGTTTTTGAAAGGAAGGAAGGAATCCCACATCCATCAAGTTCTTACACCAATGATATATTCCAATCAATAAATGTTGGCTTTCAGCTTCTAATCCAAAAGATGGGCCTGTACATTTGCATTTTTTCCTAACTTGCATTCCTCCCCTATTAGTAACTGAGTAGCTCCAAGCTAATGCTTCTTTAGCAAAGTTAAGGGTATTGATCATGATGCGTTTTTATTTCTTTTGCGAGGTAGTAAATGAACTTTCTCCTTCAATCTAGAACAGGGCACATTAATCCAGATGAAAACCACGATTTGTCTTTTCCTTCACTACATTTTAGTTGTATTCTAAAGAGGACCTGGGTTTAACTTTAGTGAATTAAAAATGTTGCCATTGAATACAATGCATATTTAGAAAGAACAAGTTAGTGTAACCATACACCAGTCAGTTATCTTGTAAGATACTCTAAAATGGAATTCAACTCTGCCAAAAATTATTTTACATTATTTTAAAAATCATTTATGTTAAAAGTTCTCCAGAGCTGTCACTTCATATGCAATACCATAGTCTTCTGCAGAAAAAAGTTAACCATTTTGCAATCTTGTTAAATATCATCGGTTGCTTTGTTGGGATTTTTTGGACTGTCTTTTTTTCAGGACAACAGGCTTTCCCTACTATTACCACAACCAAGCATAGACAGCAGCAGTTTTCTATTCTACCTATCTCTTTTTCTCTACCTGTTTACTAGCCTTTGGTATATATCATATATATCAGTTCTTAAACTTGAAGTGTTTCATTAACTACATCTTAGTTTTCTTTAGAAAACCCACCAAACAAAAAACCAAACCAAAACAAAAACAAAAAACCCCACAACACATATATGACAAAAACTGCAAAGAGAACCAAAGCCACCAAAACTGCCCCACCATACACACCTTTCCAGGAGTAAAAAAAGACTTCATTTCCGGAGGGAGATAATTTTTGGTGTTACTGAAATTCTGTAAAGAAAGAAGGGGTGGAGAATGGGAGAAATCACAGCAAAAGTCAATGAACAAGATATATACGTTTTGGAAGTAGCACTGAAAGATTTTCTTTACATCATTTCTAGTTTTAGAATTTTAAACCTGAATAACAGTATCTCATGGGGGAAAAATCAGTATGTATAAAAATATACGTATATGTTTTCATAAATATTTATATGCATATATTCACCTACATTATAAAAGAGAGAAGTCTGAGGTTACAAGAACTATTAAAAACCCCTAAGTTACAACAACAACAAAAAAAAACTTAATCAAGAAAAATTAAATGTGAAGGCATACCTTATCAGGTTGAGTAAAATATCTAGCTGGAAGTACAGGGTCTTTAGGGGATTCCAAACTGTATGTTGTACTTTTGGACATAATGATATTCATTGCTACATCACAGACTGTGTATAGTTTCTGTAAGTAATGAAATTTAAAACACGTAATACTTTAGGAGTTGATCACATATCTTGACAAAAGACAGCATCTTTTGAACACAGAACTAGAAAAACTCACAGTTTAAAAGAAATAATCTTAAACATTTAACATTAGCCTGCATCTCAAACTGTATATTGCAGGATACTAAAATACAGGAGCAAAAGACACAAGCACTGATGGACCGGCAGTTGAATAAAGCTAGCTTTCATGATCTTTCTACACTTAAGAATACTGTATGTCACAGTTTCAAAGGCAAAGCAAAAAAAAGTATCCACCAAAAACTCCTATCTGTGGGAAAAGCAGAACTGTGACAGATCTGCACACTGGGCAAGGAAAAATCTCAAAACCAAGATCAGGTTTGGTACACTCACTACACAATACACACTGGAGACATCTAATGCATGTATTTTTACTCCTATACTAAGTTTACTCTTGCACTGTTAAACTGAAATATTGCAAAGCACTTTAATGGGTGATATAAACAGTAAAAACTATAATCTACATATATTTAAAGCTATTGTTTAATAATCTTACTAAGACAGAAACAGAAAGACTGTGAACTATTACAAATCCCTTGCAAATGTGCAGTATCTAGTGAAGCACAGGAAAATAACTGTCATCTAAGCTACAAAAAATATAATCATCACAGCATATAATGTATCATCTCCCACATGAAGTTCTATTGAAAGACATTTTAAAGTTGATGTGTAACAAAAAGCAACTAATTCCAGAAGCAGGACAGAATTAAATATCATTTCCAAGCAGAAAGTATCACTCACTTCATTCATTTTTGCATCATCTGGCCCTTGAGCATCCTTGGTCTGTTTGATATTTTCTACCATTTTTCTGATAAACGCGTGACTGTTGTTTTCGTTTTTAGCCATCAATATTTCAAGTATGAACCACAGGCACCTAATGGAGAAATGCAGTACTGCTCATGAATAAACACACCAAAAAAATTGTATTAAGAAAACACACATTTGAGAAATGTGGTTTACTCTAGGTTTTACTAGCAGTAGGAATTTGAACCAGTCCAAATCTGAGAAACAAATTCTTTAGAAAAAATGTAATGAAGGTAAGATAAACAGAAGGTGAAGTTCCTTCTAAAATATGACAGAGCCCTAAAATCCCATATAGACTATCTTTGACAATATTTTACAGCACCATTACATGCACCAAACAGTGTATCATAGAATCACAGAATGGCCTGGGTTGGAAGAGACCCCAAGGATCGTAGAGCTCCAACCCCCCTGCCACAGGCAGGGACACCAACCTCCAGGCCTGGAGCTACACAAGGTTGCCCAGGGCTCCATCCAACCTGGCCTTGAACACATCCAGGGATGGGGCATCCACCACCTCTCGGGGCAGCCTGTTCCAGCACCTCACCACTCTCTCTGTAAAAACTTCCCCCTAGTATCTAATCTAAACCTTCCTTCCTTTAGCTTTAATCCATTCCCCCTTGTCCTGCCATTGTCTACCCTTTTAAAAAGTTGAATCCCCTCCTGTTTATATGCTCCCTTCAGGTACTGGAAGGCTGCAATGAGGGTACCACAATGGATTAAAATTTCACTAAGAATAAAGTTAGACTGTTTTAACCCTAGAAATAATGTTATTAAAAGTAGTCTTACTCTTTAATGTCCTTGAGTTGCTCAATGTCCTGGACTTTGACATAATCTGGATCATGAGCTAGAAGATGGATAGTATAAGGAACAACGTACTCGGGTAGAAGCGACAACAGTTTCTCTGAAAAGCAGAAGAAAGATGCATCAAAAGACTACACACCACAAAAAATGCTTGATCTACTACAGAGCAAAATTTAAGGTCAGCATATATCAAGATGAAGTATGGACACACATGGGTTTATAACTTCTTTTGTGATGTTCCATCTCATGGTTGACATGCAGATATTTCATAAATGCAAGAGTTAAGACTTTAAGACTCTCAATCATATTTTCTAGCTACCTTAGAGAACACCTCTCTATACATCTATATACCCTCCTCCTCCTACTTTCCTTGGTTTAGAGCTTGTATTTGGAAAGACTGAAAAACAGAAGCAAGGATAGATCACAAAATCCTTGTTAACTTCAAAGTGTGAGACCAGCACAATTGCAGAATAAGCTACTATTCTTTCTTTGGGCACAGCAGCATCCAGCCCTGCTGTCAACGGAACAGAATGAAGTGTCCTTTGCATCCAAACTGCCACAATTTTCTCCAAACCCACAGCCGGTTTTATCTGTTTAACGAAGGGACAGGTGGAAACGTGAAGGCTACAGCAAAGCAGCAGTTGACTGAGTTTGAAAAGCTCAATCCACTTGAACAGAGCAGCACAACCCAACTACAGCATTCAAAGCATTCAAAACTTTTTCTAGCATCCTGAGACTCTTAAGTGGTCCCAAGCAAGGGCTGCAGGACAAAGTCTTCACAACAGCCCGACGGCCTATTTTCCTTGGAGATTCAAAAAAGTAAGGACTGCTGCCAACGGGCCCCTCAGTGTTGTGATTGCAAAATGCATAATCCGTAAGGCAACAAAAAATTCCTGAGCTAACCAAGACTAAGCAGAGTAAACCTCACCTCCTCAAAGTTTGATGACAAAAATCAGAACTAAAGAGGTCATATCCAACAGGGCAGGACAACAAAAGACAAAGTTGCATATCAAAAGTCAAAAGGCATTTTGCACTAAGTGTCCATGCTGCTTCCTTAGCCTAGTGACTGAGAGGAATTGAAGGATGTGGAACACACCTAAGTTATTAAACTTGTACCCTGTGCAGCAGGCAAGCCAATAGGCAAGGAAGACATGCTAGTATTCTACATATATTACTACAGTATGAGCATCTGATCTTGAGTGCATGGCAAATACTAAACCACAGTATTAATTTGCTTACGGATAAACACTTGGATGTACATGTGAAGGCAGGAGGAGAGGGTGGGAAGTGGTGTAGATTTAAAAAAAAAAGTCACATTTTTGAGCTAGTGGTCACAAAAGACATGATCAAGTCTAGAAAATCTTTCAGTAGGTTTTAGCTATCCTGTATTAGGTTATGAATAACAAGTCAAAACTGTAAATATTTATATATAGTAATATTTGAAAGCTATTTAAAAATACATTAGAAAACTGACTTTATCTTTAATATATGTATTCATACATCACACGAGATGTGCTTGACAACTATTGTGCAACATTATTGTAGATTTCACAAGACTGACTAAATAATTGCCATGCACAAGTCAAGCCTTAATCTATCCCATTCTTAAAGGTCTGCATAAATAGGGATAATGCACAGCCTACATAAAATATCTGGATTGATTCATAATAGCAAGGAAAGTGTTCAAATAATAAATGCCCAAGAAAGAGAGTGCTGTCAAGTTCCAAGGATACACTTTTAGACAGGCATTTCAGTCAGTGCAGTTAATTATCAAGAGTAATACATCTACTATATAGACTGTATGCCATCATAAGGTTTGAAAGAAATAAAAATCACCCAATTTCTATGTCAAGTTATATTTAAGTAATTGAAATCCAGTGTACTTTGCAAAGCAGTTTTTAATGCATTTCAATTGACGTTCCGCTATTAACTTTAAAAACATCTTCACTTCTTCAAGCACTGTCCTGCATTTTAGCCAGCAGCTGTTTGCATAACTAAAAATAAAGATGTAGCAGGGAAGAACAAGAACATAATTATGATTTCAGAACACTAGCAAAATTGGCTTGCCTTAGACATGTCCCAGGCAAACCAACCTGCTATTATTTGTAATAATTAACAACTTCAATAGAATGCTCATCAAGAGCTCATGAACTTAATGTTTCATTAACTATCTGCCTTGTACAATTTCTAATATACCTGTAGTAATAATTCCAACTGGGTCTGGAAAACAAAGTGAACCAGGTTCAGACAATATAGGAAAGGGACAAATGTTGACACATATTTAACCCTGTCATGTCAAAAAGTGGTATTTATACATTCTTTTCTCCTCTCTAATGAAGACAGACACAGCCCAAAAGGTGAGGTGGTTTTACAGATATGAACTACCAGCACTTAAAAACTAGAAGGTGACAACTGCCCTCATGACAGGCCTTGATGATCATTTAGGAAAAACTTGTTAAAAAATGTTAATCTTTACTCTTGCAATTTTTCTCCTTACTGACTTGCAAGTAAAAATACAGCCTCCCAAACACCAAGATTCCCATGCCAGACACAGGTCTTTACCGAGATGAAACTACTAAGTGACATAATCAAAATAAGTCTCTTCTTGAGTGGCTCCTCCTCTGATTAGGATTTAGAGGATTTAAGAGGCCTGATAGCAATTCCTCTCAGCATGTAAAGGGTTAGTGTAGAAGAAAGGCATTTCACTATCTGGTACCAGTCCTTAGGAATTTTTCCTTCTTTCCTTCCTTAGGAATTAATGGCATCACTCAAGGTATTCAGAAATTTACCACCTTTTCAACATTTGCTGAAATTCCCCAAAAATATGTGAAAAATATCCTCCTAACCTGTACAAATTTTTCAAGGAAAAAGAGTATCACAAAAACACAAGTTTATAGATTCAGAAAAATAGGTGCATTAACCAAAGATGAAGATTCTCAGCTCTTGTTTTCTGTGCAAGCTCTTCATAGGAGGTACTACTGTCATTACTACCCTGAGTTACTGCATGGCCAGAAGGGAGAATGACAGAGGGAGACACACACACATTTAAGTAGTATGATCTTATCAGAACTGAGCTTCAGCGGTGCTAACTGCAATGCTGAACTTTTAAGTTGTAGTTTCAAGACATTTTTGCTAAAAGCTCAGATTGGTAAACCTGAACGTCAACACGTTAACATTTTAAACCTCAAAAAGCTCTGCAATTTAATCCAGACTCCTCTCAGATTATAGTAAGCATGGAATTAATGGCATCACTCAAGGTAAATCTTTCAGAAAGAAAAAAAAAACAAAAAACCAACAAGGCACACTCTGAGGTCCTGCTGGGTAAAAACAATTACACACATCCAGCCTTCTCTTCATTCCTTCTATAGATTTTTTTGATAGTAAGATTGAAGCATTCATTTTACTACAGTTAGGTAATCAGCAATTACTTTTAATCATGAGATTTCTTACATTGCTGTCCTACATAACTAAAAAGAGTTTTCAACTTTCAAGAGAAATATTCTTAGAATGATTTAAAGGTATTTACTCAATGGATTTTTCTTTTTTTACATGTTATTGAAGAGGGAGAAAAGCACCACTCTAAGTCTAATTAACAGTACACAAAAGCATTTCTCTGCAGACTTATTCTCTGATCAAAGTTTAAGGGGACTAAGGCACATGTATTCTTGCAAAGAAACAAAACTTGCAAAAACTTTTATTCAAAGTGTCCATAGCTCTTCAGAAAGGTCTCATTTTTCCTATGGCCATATACCAGCATTGCCATGCTGTATGTGCTCTGAGCAAGTCAAAAGCAAAACGACTGATTTTATTTTTAAAAAGAAAAAAAAAGGAAAAAAAAAAAGAGAGTTAACATTAGTCCACAATAATTTAGAAAGCAATCCCATGATCAAACTGCTGGCACTGAGAAGAAAGCACTACATAAACTCATGCTGAAGTGCTTACAAATACAGCCCTTTGCCAGCATAAGACAAGATAAGCAGCTACTCAATACAGCACAGAAAGACAGTCAATTTCGTACGGCATTTATGTCATTAAGGTTGCGTATTACTGAAGTAAAATATATCATTGTCACTTGACTTACAACACAATTAACCATTAGTTTCAAACAGTACACAACTGCCTTGAGAAAAACTACTTCACTTCCAATATATTTAGGCATAAGCATTTGCAGAGCTTTTAACAAATCAGAAAGATCTCAGGAATGCCAGTTAAAACACTCAAAAGAAAGCAGGGACTGTATTTTCAATTTTTATTAGATACATTTTAATCAAATTTACAGCCATCCTACATATAAAACCAGAAAACCATCAACATTTTCACAATCTACTCACATTTACATTTGAACTATAGCACTTGTACCAAAAAGCAGTTTCTCTTACCGCTAACTGCTGCATGTTGCTTCAGATATTCCCTTCTGACATTTATGTTCTTGACAAGGCACTGCCTAGCGTGAGCTCTTCTCTCTTTCACAGGATCTTTTGCACACAGTGCACAAATAGCCATATATTCTAGTGGCAGCCGTAGTCTAGAAAGGCCTTTGTGAAGTTTCTGAGCAAATATTTGTCTCACTTGGTAACATTCATCCTATTAAAAATAAAAAATAAAAAGACAAAACCAAAAAAGGTAACAGTAAACTTTTAGAAAAGTAATATAGACTTGAAATAAAACATGGAAGCCTGGCTAAATATGCCAAAATCATATTCAGATTTTGCAGCTACAGTAAAATAGGAATTCCAAGAATGTTTTTTTGATGCCAATTCAAAGCAATTAAATTAATCAGCTGAAGCTCCCCTTATGATTGGGAGAAAAGCTAATGTTCAGAAACTGTACAGGAAGAAATCACACTCAGGACCCAAGGCCTAATCTCTCTACCAAGAAAGCTTGACATATTCAACCTACCAAAAAAAAAAGCTCAAGAGGAAAGATTTGTTACCTCTAAATATTAAGAAAAAGTATTAACAGGAATAAACAGTTACTGTAATCAAATGCCAGTTTTGACACCAGAAAAGATTGAAGAGGGCTTCCAGCTATGAGCCAACAGGAGTGCATATATGAAACCTGGCCACTGATAGCATTGACTACTAAGTTAAAAAATGGCATCAAAAGAGATGATGTATTATATAAAATAAGACTACCTCTCCTCTCACCCAAAAACTAAATCCAGAAGAAATTTATCAAGCCCCACTTTCCCTTCTTTGTTTCAAGCTACAGTCATCTTCTCTGGACTGAAGTCCTGAAATAACTTAATTGTAACCACAGTTGAAGCAGATTACAAACCCAAACCATAACTACTCATGATCTACTGCCTCTTTATAGCAAATCTACTCCTCAGCAGAAGGGGAAGATATAGCCCTCACATCACCTATGTCTAAAGCCTTGGGAAAGCTTACAAGAGACCCATGTCTAGATGGTATAGACAAGGAAGGATGCCTTCCTGACTCAAGAGGACAAAGAAAGGTGTAGCTCATTGTCACTGATGGTGTTTGTGTGGCAAAAATTGGAATGATTAGTTATCTTTTAATCTTGAGAATAATAAATTCAGCTCCAAACTCAACTAAGTTCTATATGTCTAATAGCATATAAAGAAACACCATATGGCAGCCCAATTGTTCCTATTTCTCTGTTTTTAGAAAATATTTGCAAAGCAGCATGTACCCCTCAGACAGAACTCTGATTCCTGAAAACAGATGAAGACCTGCTTAAACAATTAAAACACTCTGAGTTGACCAAGGAAACTGAGAAAGCTTGGGGGTTTTTAAATACACAAAAAACTCACGTAATTTAAAAGATTTATTCTAAATATAATTAAAATTGCATTTTGCAACAGCTAGGCTTATTAGATCTTAAATCTGGTCTTAAAGCCTGTTAAACATTGAACTACTTAATACTATGCCCAATTATTTTCTATTCTACATCATTATGAAGCTCTGCTGACATCAAAATTTGTTCTGCAGATCAAAGAACTTAAGTGCTGGTGAGCTAACATGTTTGGCCAGGCACACACATTACTTACTAAATGACTAAAACTACATACATTTAATTATCACAGAGTCTCTGTTTACCAGTGCAACCTTAATACAACCTTAACACAATTATGTATCCCGCACTCTAATCATTCCCAATTGCAAAATGGCAGTCTAAAACAAAACTAAACAAACCCAGCCAGCACAGAATCATAGGAGAACCTGTGCAGCTACAACAGACTGTAAAAATAAAGCTTTTCATACTGCTTAATCTGCTTCCTGATCTGTCCACTTAAAGAAAATTTACTGTATATTACATAAAATTACATAAAGCCAGAGTCAGCCCTGATGTCACCTAGATGTCCTAATTTGTGTCTAGACTTGACAGTGTAAAGACTGAATAAACTTTTAGAATAATCAGTGTCTACCATCATGAAATGGATTCCAATATTAAATGTTCTAAGCATATACATATATACATGCATATGCACATATGCATACGCCTCAAAAACAACCCCCAAAAGAACAGATGGTTTCCATAGAAGATTAATATAGTACCACTTCTAAGTGCAAAAGTCATCGAAGTGGTTACTCTGCATCTGAAGTTCTGAACTCAGGAGCCTGGCAGAGAGAAATGAAACTGCAGAAGACCTCAAGAAGTTCTAGAGAAGTTATGAATAAGTATTCAAAACCCATTAGGACCTGCAGAGAAAAGTAAAGGCAGAGTTCCTGTACTAACAGACTTTATAATCTACATTTTAGTAAACAAGTCAAAAAGGCAAAGAAATATGAATAAATGGGAGAAAAAAGTGACTACATTGATACTATAGTGGAACACATTCTCCTGGAAGCTATGTCAAGTCATATAGAGACCCACACAGGGATGTGCATGGCTTCACAAAGGACAAATCCCACCTGACTCATCTAGTAGCCTTTTACAATAAAGTATGGCATGGGTGGATAAGGGAAGAGCAACTGATGCAAGTTACAGAACTGGAGTTCTGTAAGGCCTTTGACAGAGTCTCACACAACATTCTTGTCTCTAAATTGGAGAAATAAGGTTTCATAGAGCCAGCAAAGTGCACTTGCGGTCCAGAAAGCCAACTGTCCTGGGCTGCATCAAAACCAGCATGACTAACAGGTCAACAGAGGTGATTCTTCCCTTCTACTCTGGTGAAACTGCAGCTCTGGAACCCCAACATAAAAAGAACACTGAGCTGTTTGCCAGAGAACCATGAAAACAATCAGAGGGATGAACACCTCTCCTGTGAGGAAAAGCTGAGATAGTTGGGATTGTTCAGCCTGGAAAAGTCTCCAGGGAGATCTTGCTGCATTATTTTGAAATATGAAGAGGGCTTATAAGAAGAATGAAGAAATACTTTTTACTAGTGCTAGTAGTGACAGGGAAATGGTCAATGTTTTCCAACCATTAGGGTAGGTTTAGATTAGACATAAGGAAGATTTTAACTTTTTTCATAGTGAGAGTGGTAAGACACTGGAAAAGTTTGCACAGAGAAGTTGTGGATACTCCAGGAGGTGTTCAAAGCCAGGCTGGATGGGGCTTTGAGCAACTTGATCTAGTGGGAAGATGCACAGGTTCACAGATTCGTAAGGGTTGGAAGTGACCTCTGGAGATCATCTAGTCCAACCTCCCTGCTAAAGCAGGATCAGCTGCACAGATGAGCATGCTGCACAGGATTGCATCCAGATGGGTCTTGAGTATCTCCAGAGAAGAAGACTCCACAACCTCTCTGGGCAGCTTGTTTCAATACTCAGTAACCCACACAATAAAGAATTCTTTTTTTTTTTTTCCTCCTCTAAACACTGACCCTTCAGGTATTTATAAACATTGATGAGATCCCCTCTCAGTCTTCTTCAGGCTAAACAGAACCAGCTCTCTCAGCCTTTCCTCATATGGAAGATGTTCAAGTCCTCTAATCATCCTGGTAGCCCTCCGCTGGACTCTCTCCAGTAGTTTATTTTTCTTTAACTGGGAAGCCCAGAACACAGCACTCCAGATGTGGCCTCACCAGAGCAGAGTAGAGGGGGAGAATAACCTCCCTTGACCTGCTGGCCATTCTCTTATTGATGGACCCCAGGACACCGTTAGCATTCTTGACTATGAGGGCACACTGATGGCCCATGAAGAGCTTGTCATCCACCTGGACTCCCAGGTCCTTCTCCACAGCGCTGCATCCCAGGAGGTCAACGCCTCACCTGTACTGGTGCTTGGGGGTTTTCTTCCCTAGATGTAGGGCCCTATGTTTGTCCTTGTTAAATTTCATAAGGTTACCCTTAGCCCAACTCTCCAGTCTGTCAAGATCTCACTGAATGGCAGTGTAGCCTTTAGGTGTGTCAGCCACCCCTCCCAACTTGGTATCATCAGCAAACTTGCTGAGGGAACACTCTGTCCCCTCATCCAGGTCACTGATGATATGTTAAATAAAACTGGACCCAACACTGACCCCTGTGGCACACCACTAGACTCAGGCCTCCAGCTAGACTCTGTACTGTTTAATCACAACCCTGTGAGCTCTGCCATTCAGACAGTTCTCTATCCACCTCAATGTTCACTCATCCAACACACACTTCCTAAGCATACTAACAAGAATGTTAGAGACAGTGTCAAAAGCCCTGCCAAAGTCAGGGTAGATAGACAACACCTGCTGCTCTCCTCCATCCACCCAGATGGTCATGCCATTATAGGAGTCTACCAGATTGGCCAGGCACAATTTCCCTTTGGTGAATCCATGTTGACCCTCTTTCCACAGCATGTGTGTGGTGTGGATTTGGAATCAGATGATCTTTAAGGTCTCTTCCGACCCAAACTATTCTATGACTCTACAGTAAGATAGAATACTAACTTCTTTATAAATGTTGATCACTATTACTTTCTGCTAATTCCTACCTTAAAGCTTTAGATGTAAGCAATAGTCCCAAAGATAGCAAAAAAGTTAACAAATCTGTTATCAATATCCAGAGACAATTAGGACTGACACAGCTAAAAAATAAGTGAAAAAGAGACAGAGATGAAGTGGAGGACAAAGAGCTCACACTTTGCATACCAAAAAGAGTTAAAACAATGAAGGCAAATTCTGATATAGGAGAACTGCAAAGTTAACATTGGCAGTAACCAAAAATTTCACAAGAGGGAAATGACTGAGGAAAGCACAGATTTTGATCACTGGGTTCAGAAGAAAAACAGAATGTGTGAATACTATCTTGGCCAAGCTAGACATGACATTACCTTGTTAGAATATCCTTTCCAGAACAGGGAGAGATCTTGGTATTATAGTAAGGGGCTATTTTATTCTTTACTAATTTTTTTCTGAATTGTAAAACTCTTTAAAACCGATTTTGGCACAAGACTAGCATTTATTTTAGGTTTTGGAATAGAAAGACTTAAAAGTATCAGGTTTTGCTTTAAGTGTAAAGACCTTCAGTCATTAGCACTGAATTTCTGCTCCATTCCCATTTGACTTCATCTGCTTAAGTAGTTTTAAGTTTTGTTCCATTTCTCATTTTTCATAGCATCTGGAAACAGAGTAATCCTAGAATTGTAGGGGTTGGAAGGGACCTCGAGAGATCATCGGGTCCAACCCCCTGCCAAAGCAGCTCCCTAGGACATTTCACTCAGGCATCCAGACGGGTCTTGAATATCTCCAGAGAAGGAGACTCCACCACCTCCCTGGGCAGCCTGTCCCAGGGCTCTCTCACCCTCACTGTGAAAAAGTTTTTCCACATGTTGGTGTGGAACTTCCTGTGCTCCAACTTGCAGCCATTGCCCCTTGTTCTGTCTCCACAGACCACTGAAAAGGGGCTGGCTGATTCCTCCTGCATCCCCTGCTTAAGATAATTATAAACATTAATTAGGTCCCCCCTTAGTCTTCTCTTCTCAAGGCTGAACAGTCCCAACTTACTCAGCCTCTCCTCATAGGGGAGATGCTCCAGGCCCTTTATCATCTTCGTAGCCCTTCTTTGGACTCTCTCCAGGAGATCCCTGTCCTTTTTATACCAGGGAGCCCAGAACTGGACACAATACTCCAGGTGGGGCCTGACCAGGGCAGAGTAGAGCAGGAGGATCACCTCCTTTGACCTGCTGGCCACACTCCTCCGGATGCACCCCAGGATCCCATTGGCTCTCTTAGCCACCGAGGCACACTGCTGGCTCATGGCCAACCTGTCATCAACCAGGACCCCCAGGTCCTTCTCCACTGAGCTCTTCTCCAGCAGGTCACCCCCAGCCTGTACTGATACAAACGGTTGTTCCTTCCCAGGTGCAAGAGTTTACACTTGCTAGGAGTAAGAGCTCCTTTCCACAGAAACACAAAGCTTAAAATCCACATAATGTTCTTAAAACAATATGCAAGCCTAATAGACTGTCTAAATCTGGTATATGAGTTCTTTTTCTAGCTTGACTTTGCCCAACTCCGAACACCTTCAGAAGATACTCTGTATGAAAATAAGCAATATCCATACAGCAGCTACACCTTTTTCTAACATGAAATGAGAGTTTCAAGCATACCATTTAAAATAGGTTGCAGCTTTTCAAGCTTTAGCTAGTCACATGAATGAAGGTTTAGAATGGAATATCAGTAGCCTTGAAGATATCTTCTAGGAGAGATTCATTCCAGAGGATTTTTTTGTAAATTCAAGAGAATACCAGCAGTTACACAAGTAAAACCAACATGAGGCACTCCATGACCACCTTACTCTTGGGTGTGAATCAATTTCTGTACACCTCCCTAAGACTACAAGGCAGGAACACAGAGGATCTCTGTTTCTCTATGTGCTGGTTTAACCTTGGCTGGATACCAGATGTCCACCAAGCCCTTCTATGACTCCCCTCCTCAGCAGGACAGAGAAGGGAGAAAAATAAGATGGGAAAAACAACCCTAAGCTTGTAGGTCAACATAAAGGCAGTTTAATACAGCAAAAGCAAGAGGCTGCATGCAGAAACAAAGCAAGAGATTATCCTCTACTTCCCATCAGCAGGCAATGTTCAGCCACTTCCCAGGAAGCAGGGCTTCAGTACACACAGCCATTGCTCCAGAAGACAAATGTTATAAAAAAATCCAAACACCCACCACTTCCTCCCCTTCTCTCTCAGCTTCTTATTGCTAAGAAGGTGTCATTTGGTATGGAATATCCTGCTGGTCAGTTTGGGTAAGCTGTCCTGTGTCCCCTCCCAGGATCTTACCCATTCCCAGTCTGCTGCTGAGGAGGGGTGGGGAAATGTTGGAGAGACAAGCCTTGACATGTGCCAGTGCTGCTCAGTAACAGCCAAAACAATCGTGTGTTATCAACACCTTGCTAGCAACCATACACAGCACTGTGAGGGCTGCTGTGGGGGAAATGCACTTCATCTCAGCCAGACCCAATACATTGCCCTTAAAATCTGAAAGTTACTTCCTTTCTGCTGCTTTGGGCTCAGGCAGAAATTAAGGATGAAAAATTCCAACACCTACTGAGAAATCTCTCCTTATCTCTTTTAAAGGATGTTCACTATCTTTACAGACCTCTACATCTGAAATATATTCTACCCAAGTATCAAGAAACCAATGTCACTGTTGTCACCACAGTCCAACTACTTTATATCATATCATTTCAACTGCTAAAATGTCATAATGTAGTTAGGATGTGACTTCAAATCACTACTGAATTCCTTGGTTTATCAATACTCTAACATTTCACTATAAGTTAGCATTTCCCTACAGGGCAACAAGATAATACACAGCTAATTCTCATCCAAAAGCAGTTTTCAGGATCACGTAGGGGGAAAATAAATTAGTGCCAAGGTTGAGCATTTTGGTTAAAATCGGATTAGCAGAAGTACACACAACATACAGAACAAACAACATATATACTCATACATTTGCTGATAACCCACACACCCCACCTAATTTCCTTACATTTATGGCTAGTGCACACAGCTGGTACTGTTCTAAGGTGATGATTTCATGGTAACAAGGTTCTTGTGCCAACTTCACAATAGCATTCCCTGCAGCCAGCCTCAAACGAGACATATCAGGTTTACTGAAAAACAAGCACATGGATTATGAAGGTTAATTAGTGAAAAAATATGTAATTATTTGACTTGAATTGAATCCCAATGAGTTTGCATTGCTGAAAAACAAGTACTTTAAAAAGAAGGAAATGTTTTCACAGATTTAGCCACCCCCACCCACCCCCAAATCAACAGCAGAAGAAACTAGAAACTAGAAGTAGTTTCCATTGCACCACATTTTACAGCCTATTACAACATACCTATTACTTTGCCCCACTTCACAGTGAAAATATTCCTTGAAATCTTCTAGAAGTTCCACATGTGTGTAAGTTAAACTGTTTAACACTCTGGACCAGCAGAGTCCAAGTTGCCCCTCAGAGACCTCATTTAGCCTGTTAGATACTTCTGTTCAGCACAATTTCCCTTCAGCTGGGAATTCCTGTCAAAGCAGCCCATTTCTAGTCCCCACAGTTGTCAAACTTTTTCTAGCAGTGACAGCTCAAAATCCATAAATTGAGACTAATTAGATATCATGATAGGTGACAAAGTGAACCATATTTTTAAGACAATAGCAAAAAGCATTTACCAAGCAAAAGATTTTTCAATATGCTTGAAGTATTGTTAGTTTACTTGCACACCTAAAACACTCTAATTTTCATGCCAAAAGATGAACGGGTTTCCCTGTAGCCTACAGCTATATTTACAAACATTATCAGAATAGCAAAGGTGTTTTCACATGAGTTTTGCAAGTTTATAACCACTTAATGTGTGCATCAATAAACTTTGTTGAGCTCTCACTGTTCTTAGAAAACCTATTTCAGTAAACTACTTCTGCCTTGCCTCAGCTCAAACATGAAAGAATTAAGAGGTTTTACACATCTCACTTAGAACTCTGATGAATTCTATCCAGAAGTAGTAAGAACAGCTTTTCACTCTGGTAACTTGGAGCACTCATCAAATAATTTTTATTCAGAAATAATTATTCATTTAAACAGAACAGATATTTTTAACTTTTAATCATTTGCCCTTAATTTTTAGGAGGAGTGAACAATCTAGTCTTAAGCCCATTATGATGAAAACTGTAAAAAGAATTAAAATGACAGAAAAAAGTTATTAAAAGACAGACTGCATGACCAAAATACCTACTACAGAGCTTAAATCTTAAAATTTATCTAATCAGGCCTTAATATACACCTCAGTATTTTATGGAAACTACATTTAAACCCCAATAGTTCATAAACAACCAAATGACAGGGCAAAAGCTGCACTAACTTTTAAACAAGGCATGAAAATTAACATGGCAACATCTAGTTCTTAAAAGCTAAATTTCACTTTAAATCACATCTACTGTGATAACTGAACCCAAAAAAGATTCAATTTTTATACTTCAGTGACAACTAAGCAATGGCAACTTACAAACAGAGCTACTGAGCTAAAGGAAGGAATAAAATTAAGAACTTTCAATCTTCCTCAGCTTCAGTAGTGATAGCATTTAATTCTGAAAACTGAATCAAAGATATTTCAGACAGAAATTTGCTAAATCTTTACAATGACTCTGCCCCCTCCCCCCACGCTTCTGTGTATGTCACAAATACCCACATGCATCTGCACATGCTGTGGGAAGAAAGATGAGGATAGTGTCAGCTCTGAGCAGCTGAAGATGAAAATCAGATCTGTCTTGTTCCCCAAAAGGATTATCTTAGGAGAAACTCTTGATTGAGGATTTATTTTTTATCAAATTGTTATAGCCAAAAACTATATTCTGATCTGCATTATCCCAAACCTACACAAGTATTAGGGCTGAACTAAAAGCTTCTCCATGATGTAACTGCAATTTTTGTCAAAATTATTAGAAGTAATCAAGTAGTACCAAGGATGACCTTGTCCTATCAGAAACTCTCCATGAGATACCAGAGGGATTCAGTTTTCTGGAGTGCTATTACTATTGCTGAAGATCAGATGTTTGAAATTAGAACAAAAGTGCAATGACATGGCAAGATGTTACCAAGAGCAAAGCACTATCTGAATTTAGGTGGTGGGCTCACAAATTAATCCAAGTAAATGCATCTTGAAAATCTCTCTGATGCATACCACCTTCTCTCACTTTACAAACAAGCATTTTTTTTCCCTCTACTCCAGGGGATAAATGCCAGTGTCCAACTTTCTAAGGACTTTCCATGGAGTTAAAAGTGTCTTTGGAATACAACCTCTGAAAATGTTGCAGATCAGATGGTGTAGCCAGTTATCTATAGCACAGAACTATGAAGTTATAAATACTGAAGTTTTTAAGTAATTTTTCTCTTCAGTTTAAAGAAAACACAGCTAACATTGCAAAAAAAATGTCAGTTCCCATCCATATCTAATGTCCATACTTTTGCAAACACCTAGTGCCCTCCCAATCTCACTCTTATTTTATGCTTAGTATAGCTTAAAATTAAAACCCTACTACAAAGACATGCAACATTCAACTTCACAGTTTTACCTAAAAGCACATAGAAAATTAGCATAAACTTGAATTTTCAATTTGTACATGTTTATGATTTGCAAGAAGAAAAATAAAGACCTGGAAAGGACAGTTGAGATAATGAATTCTGTCAATAAACACTATTATAAAAAAATTGACACTGGTGAATCTAACCTACATATGCTAATATCTAAAAAAAATCAGGTGTCTTAAAAAACAAAGTCATCAATCCTACTACTTCAAAATGAGAAGGATGAACAAAAGTGGGGATTTATTTATTTTTCAAGTGGGACCTTGACTTCAGCTGACACTCTGGGCTGAACCATGCCTTCAAATCTGAAAAAAATCCTAATCTCCTACACTATCCCTGAAAAGTACAGTTGCATAGATATAAAGAGGAGTAGAGTAGGGACAGAGTCATTTTTATGGCTGATTAAGACAGTATCAAGATGACTAAAACATGACTAAAGGCCTACATGAGGTCACATGTCTTCTGTACCCTGCCACTTCCTGTTAATTAAATTATCTTTAATAAATTACACATTGTTCAAAAGAAAAATGCAAGCCACAAACACAAACTAGGGCTCTTCACAGAATGTCATCAGATCAAGCCCAGTTTACAAGATTTCATTTTGTACAGAACAGACCATTTTGCTCTTTCTAAATTCTACTCTAATTTGGAAGGAGCAGCATCAGATTAGCACAGTGGGGACATAGTAAGCACTGCCAGAAAGAAAGTATCTTCCTTGTGTTCTGAAAAAGTGAACAAAGGTCAGGAGGTGTCAGTGAGACACCAACAAGCTCCCTGCAGAACTAATGTGCCTGAAACATTATCTCCTTCTCTTCAGGTTTTGAGTGTAGTTGTTCATGTAGGTGGTACAGCTCACGCCAACAGAAAAAAGGAAACCTGCCCTTCTTGCAGCTTGGAGCTTTTCCCAAAATGCAATACTGGGAATCACAGAATGGTTACACTTGGGAGGGACCTCTGGGGATCGCCTAGCCCAACCCCATTGCTCAAGCAGAGTCACCTAGAGCAGGCTGCCCACAATAGTGCCCAGGTGGCTTATTAGTATCTCCAAGGACAAAAACTCCACCACCATTCTGGACAGCCTGTGCCAGTGCAGTGTCACAACCCTCACTGTGAAAAAGCATTTCCTTGTGTTTAGACAGAACCTCCTGCACTTCAGTTTGTGCCCACTGCCTCTAGTCTTGTCACTGGGACAAGGAAGAGCAGCCTGATTCCATCTTCTTTACAGACATTGATGAGATCCCCACTATGTTGAACAGTCCCAGCTTTCTCAGCCTGTTCTCATCCATCAGACGCTCCAATCCCTCTTCATGGCCATACAGCGTGCTCATGCCAGCAGCTCCACATCTCTTTTGTGCTGCAGAGCCCAGGTGATCCATCACCTTCTCTGTGATCCAAGGTAAGGCTGACTGGCCTACAGTTAGTTCTCTTGGTCCTCCTTCCCGTTTTTGAAGAACAAGAGACATATGCTTTCCTCTTTAGGTACATCTACCGATCACCACGATCATTCAGAAGAGGATCAAAAGTGGCCTCAAAGACACCTGCCAGCTCCCTCAACAGTCATGGGTATATTCCATGAAGAACCACGGATTTATGCATATCAAGTTTACCTAAGTATTCTCTAACCTGATCTTCCTCTAAGGACATGTATTCTTTCCTGCAGACATTATCCAGGGCCTGGGATGCCTGAAGTCTGTTCTTGCCAGCAAAGACTGAGGTGAAGGATCTCTTAACCTTTCCCATGATCTGGGTCAACAGGGCTCCTGCCTCATTCAGCAGCAGGTCCAAGTTTCCACCATTTTCCTTTTGTTTTCCTTTTACTCAAAGAAGTTCTTCCGGTTGACTCTGACATCCTTTGCTGGATTCAATTTCTGTTAAACTTCAGCTTTCCTGTATTCCTGTGCCATCTACCTGTTTGTGCTTCCACTTTCTGTGTGCCTCACAGAATAGCTTGGGTTGGAAGAGATCTTCAGAGGTCATTGAGTCCAAACTCCCTCCAATGAGCAGGGACATCTGCAACTATATCAGATTGCTCAGATCCCCATCCAAGTTGGCCTCAAATGTTTCCAGGGATGGGACGACTACCATCTCTATGGGTAACCTATGCCAATGTTTCACCACCCTCATTGTAAAAAATTTCTTCCTTATATCTAGTCTGAATCTATGCCTTGTCTGATTGCAACAGGCTCTACTAAAAGGTCTGTCCCCATCTTTTTTACAGGCCCCCTGTGAAGTACTGAAAGGGAGCAGTAAGGTCTCCCCAGAGCCTTCTCTTCTCCAGGCTGAACAAAACCAACTCTCTCAGCCTGTCTTCATAGGAAAAGTGCTCCGTCCTCTGATCGTTTTTGTGGCCCTTCTCTGGACTCACTCCAAAAGCTCCATGTCTTTCCTGTACTGGATTAGAACTCAAGAGTTGGACACTACTCCGGGTAGGGTCTCACCAGAACAGAGGGGCAGAATAAACCTCTCTTAACCTACTGACCACTCTTCTTGTGATGAGGCTCTGCATACCACTTGCTTTCTGGGCTGTGAGCGCACAATGTCACAATGTCAGCTCACGTCCAGATTTTCATCCACCAGTACTCCTGAGCCCTTCTCCACAGGGCTGCTCTCAATCACTTCTTTTTGAGCTTTGCCAGGAGTTCCTTGCTTATCCCACATAGGTCTGTTGAAATACTTGCCTGACCTTCTACTTTGACCACTCTATAGTTTAGAGATGATGCCTGAATACTAACTAACTTTCTTGGGCCTCTATTTCTTCCAAGGCCTTATCCTATAAGACTCTACTAAGCAGATCCTTGAAGATTCTAAGTCCATCCTCTGGAAATCCAGTACTATGATCTTGTTTTTTGCTCTCCTTGCTGCTCTCAGGATTCTGAACTCTGATGGTCATAGCCAAGGCTGCCTTCTGACCTTCATACACTCAAGAAATCCCTCCTTTTTGCGTATAAGGTCCAGCAGAGCACCTCTCCTCATTGTCTCCTCTATCATTGGTGTCAGGAAGTTGTTGTTGATGCTCTCCAGGAAGCACCTGGATTGTTTATTTGATGTTGTGTTGGTGCTCTAGCAGGTACTGGAGTAGTTGAAGTCCCCCATGAGAGACCAGGCCTGTGAACACAAAGTTGTTCCTAGCTATTTAAAAGGTGGCCTCATCCACTTCCTCTTCCTGGTCAGATGGCCTACAACAGACATCCACTCCAGTGTCACCCATACCAGTCTACTCTTCAATCCTGACCCATAAGCTCTCAGTTGGCTCCTCATCATCATCCAACCCCAGGCAGAGCTGCATGCTCTGGGGTTAAAGGGTTGCCTTGAACACAGAGGAATCACACATATCAATTGCAGTGTTCCTCCTCCCCTAAAAATATCACCAACCCTCCATTAACTTTAAAAAAGGAGAACTGACCACATTATTATATACAGCTTCTATTATTATTTATAGTTTTGAGTACAAAAAGGTGAGAAAGTTAAATGTCTAAAACATACATAATAAAGAATTAGCACTCCAAGCATGAAAACATACAGGACCTACAGAACTGATCTTTTCCCATACTACAGGATAAGCCAACAATATGCTCTGAAAAGATAAGGTACTGCCACTTAACTCCCTGGCACCTGCCATGAATTATACTACAGATTTTAAAACCATAAACAATTATTTACAAGGAACTTTAAGAAAGACTAGAGAGTTTCTACAGAAATAACATACTAGACAGTTCTCAGGTTTGCCATTTTGTGTACACACAAAAAGGTTTTATCTGCATAATCACTATATAACATTAAACTCTACTGAAAAATTAAAACCTTTTAACTTATCCTGGTACAATCCACCCTTAATGGCTTTTGTAGACATAAGTTTTCAATGTATGGCAAGCAGTAGTGGCTAATAACTTGTCACTTCTTCTGCAGAGGATAGTCACAGAAACAAGCAAGCTGTCTAGCAATCACCTAAAAGGTAAATAATTTATTAAGACTTAATCCTCTTTACACATTTCACTCTTTTTCACTTTCAGACTGAAGTTGGCTCTCAAGCAGAAGGGCCTTGTGTACTAGCTATTCCCACATGGTTCACTGCAGCATCCCGTTATTGGCCTGTTGGCCTTTGGCACACACAGTTGGCCTATCAGGAACCACCAGCTGCATAAAAAATTAAAACCAATTTTTAGTGGGAAAGAGGAAGTTACAGTTTGTTCTTGCAATATGAGTAATGGCCCTTTGAAGAAAGGGATAAAGCAAAGATGACAAAACATTAATATACCGCTCTATCTACAGTGTTAAAAAACCTGGGACTGAGCAAACTTACATGGGAATCTAGCCAAGCTTACCACGAGGTCTTACAAAATAAGATGTACAGATTGTTAAGAAGTTTAAGTACCACTTTGACTAAACTCTCCGCACCACATCACAGACGTCAGAACACTACCATCTGTTGCTACGTACCTAATTTTCCCCTGCTCTGTTAAATCTCCATCACTGTGTAATATTGTTGTTAGCAACCTCAGAGTAGAAGTTCCTGACTTGCTGTGGTTGTTCTTCATTCCTAGCAACCATCGCACCATCATCTTGATGGCCTGAATCTAAAAAAAATTAGATATGCATAAGTCAAATTGCACTATGAGCCTTATTTTTAAATAGTCTTTATTTAATCACACAGTATTATCTCCAAGTGCTTTTTGCTGCTATGAATTCAAGCTTATCAAAGCTGCAAAACATGATTTAAATACTGAAAGGTAACTAGAAATACAACGATAACTCTCTCTACACAGCAACTTTTCAAAGTCTCAAGCATTTATTACAGCAGATAAAAATCATACAACATTTGAAGTTTGAACTGTTTCTTCTACTAAGCAATCACATATTTTGCCTTGCTGAAAGCATTATCTTAGTCTAGCTTACATTCATTAAACACTCTGGAATAGGCAAAACATTTTATACTTACAAAAATATTACTGGATCAAAAAGAACACCACCTTTTCATCTTCCCATGTTCCTGTAATTCCTGTGCTTAAGCAATCCCTATATATTCTTTACTTATATACATAATATTTGAGTGAAACTTAAGACATGTACATTGAAACACTTTATAGACATTTTTCTCTGATCTGTAAGTTGTCGTCATGCCTCCATTGATAAAGTATAATGGGCTCCCAGCCCACATGAGGATCCTGGAAAGTTTTCATACTATGTCAACATTATGCCAACTCAGGTTTCCACTACTTGAGTTTTCAGAGCCACAAATGCTGCAGGATTGTGCAGTGCTAAAAAAATGAAGCAATGACTACTTCAGGCACAGTTAGAGAAATTTTCAGCCTTGTCATTTTGTGATAAGATCTTTAAGATCAAATCCAACTGTACTTGTCCTCTACTAAACCATATCCCCGAGCACCTCATCTACCCATCTTTTAAATACATCCAGGAATGGTGACTCAACCGCTTTCCTGGGTGGCCTGTTCCAGTATCTAAGAACCCTTTCAGTAAAGAAATGTTCCCTAATATCCAGCCTAAACTTCTCCTGATGCAACTTGAGTCCATTCCTTCAGTCCTAGCACCTGTCACTTGGGCAAAGTGACCAACACCCACCTCTCTACAACCTCCCTTCAGGCAGCAACAGGCAGTGATAAGGTCTCCCCTCAGCCTCCTCCAGGCTAAACAACCCCAGTTCCCTCAGCTGCTCCTCCTAAGATTTGCTCTCCAGCCCCTTCACCAGCTTAGTTGCCCTTCTCTGGACACACTCCAGCATCTCAATGTCTTTCTTGTACAGGCCCAAAACAGAACACAGTATTTGAGGAGCAGCCTCACCAGTGCTGAGTACAGGGGCACAATCACTTCCCTGGACCTGCTGGCCACGCTGTTTCTGATACGAGCCAAGATGCCATTGACCTTCTTGGCCACCTGGGCACACTGTTGTCCCATATTCAGTCTGCAGTCAACCAACACCCCCAGGTCCTTCTCTGCCAGGCAGCTTTCCAGACACTCTGCCCCAAGCCTGTAGCACTGTAGGGTTGTTATGTCTCAAGTGCAGGACTTTGCACTTGGCCTTGTTAAACCTTATCCTGTTGAGTCTCAGCCCATTATCCAGCCTATCCAGATCCCTCTGAAGCGCCTTCCTACCCTCAAGCAGATCAAAACCGACAGCCTCCCACCTTAGTGTCACCTACAAACTTACTAAGGGAACATTCAATCCCTTCATCCAGGTCGTTGATAAAAATATTGAACAGAACTAGACCCAGGACTGAGCCCTGGGAAACACCACTTGTGACCAGATATGATGATAAATCTTATACTGCAACATGCATAGAAGGAAACAAAAAATATTACTGCTACTAAAAGTACACAAAAATATTCAGTACTGGTCAGTGTCAAGAGAGATTAGTGCTTTAGAGCAGACACACAAGTGCCAGATGCAGGAAGTCAAGTCTAACTCATACAATAATTAATCCAATTCATATTTAATACAGTATTGAAACATTTCTCTACAGACATCATTTCATTTAAGGTTTAGCACTGAAAACTAAGGATAGCCTGGATCAGTCTGCATCTGGTACAGTGGAGAAATACTATAGTTTTGCCTTCATCGGTCCTCCCCCTTTCATACTTCAACTTGCTATTTTAAGCTAAAGATCATTAGATATATTATACAGCTGTGTTACAAAGGGAGAAAGAGGGTTTTACAACCAGAGTGAAGAAAGATACCCTGTAAGAGAAACAATTTAAAAACTAATGGTATGGCCTGCCCACATTGCTCATTAAATATAGGGTTCTTAGTAGTAATTAATACTAATTAAATCTGCAAATCAGTTTTTACAACAACTTGTTTTCACTTGCCAATAAATGCTAGTTTTCAGGCTTGGCTTCACCTTTGATAGGCAATTCCCTTCCAAATAGCCAACTGTATGAAAAATTTTATCAAGATGGAAGCACATTTTAGAGAGATACTACAGCTTCATAGATCATTAAAAAAAAGAATAATTAATATTTTCTACTTCGAGTTACATGCATAATCACTGAGGTGAAATCACATTTATTTTAAACTAACAGTTCCTGAAATCAAAACAAACATGCATTCTTGTAACAGTTTTTGGAGGTTATGCTACTTACCTTAACAAGTGTTTCAGGAGAAACTTCTTCATCTGGGACCCAAAGTTTTGTTGTCTTTTTTCCTGGAAGCTAAACCAAATGTTACATATCATTACACTACTGTTACTCTGTAGTGAAAGCTGCCTTCATATCTCCTTTCCTGGTTGCCAGAGAATACAGTAGCACTCACTGGTTACTGTTATACCTTCTACATTAAGTAACCGCTAGAAGTGAGCAGGCGTTCTGACCTCTCTGTTCAAGTATCAACAACTTTAACAGCAGCAAAGGTGGGTTGATTTTTTTTTTATTGTTGTTACCTGAAAATTGTAATTTGAGAATGTAATAGTTATTGCTTTGAAAAGAATTTCTAGTTTCCATATCTAGTAGATGGGAACCTCCAGTGCATCATTTTAGACAGTAAAATTTTCCCTAAGCAATGGCTGACAAAGCACAAGTTGTGGGGTTTTCCCACTTTATAATCACTACCGGTAGCAAAACATTGGAAAAATTAAAATTTATTCTTCCACTTAAACCGTGTATTTTAGTTTCAAGTTCTTCATACTTCTCAGAAAAATACCAGCTTGTTTGCTCAAGACAAGAGACTATGTGAAGTCAGTAACAGTTTTCTCATCTTTAACAAAAGGCAACTCATGAGCGATCAAATGCTGTGCTATCCATGTAGCTCACTGCTGCGTAAGGACTACCAAATTAGTACTATTCTCCCTTCTTGTAACATTTGCTTTCAGTTCAAACAGTGTAAGTGGAAATCCAAAGGCAACCATATCTAAAAAGAACCAACAAGCCAAAATTTTTCACAAGTACTTACCCTATCATTCATTAGCAAGTCTTTAACGATAAAAGTGGCAACCAAAGATTTCAAAGGGGCAGCAAACTGATCAGGTGCTAGCATGGCTATATGGCCAATAGTAACCAACGGCGTAATCAGATGCTCAAAATTGCTGGGATCCAGACTTTTATGCAGTGGCTAGAATAAAGGCAACAGATTCAGGTATTACTGATACAATCTGTGTCTTACTGGGGGAGGGGAGTTCTTTGCCAAGTTGTCCATGTCTATTTCTATGTCCAAAATACAGTTTAAGAATAACTATAGACTAAAGACACATTCACCAACCCTACAAGTCTTCAAATCAGAAGCAAAATCAAGAATGACAAAATGCATACCCCATCGGGTTGTTCAAAAGGGGGCAACTCAAGCAGGACCATCTGTGAAACAGCAGATTAAAAAGCAAGTTTTCTTGTTGAAGCAGTGGACGATACTACATCTGAAGATGGCCAATTCAGTAATGGACTCATGATCAGCCTTTTATCTTAAAGGCCAATGGGCACTAATTAAAAAGTATGCTTGAAGCTATTACTATAAAAATCCACGTAAATAGTCTCTACCATAATTCAAGTTTTCCATAATTTCTGTAACCATTTAATTACTTTGAGCTAGTCCCAACAGGGATGAGGATGGATGTATATGGTTACTCTTTCCATGAATAATAGTTCATGGTTCTAGCAGAGAGTCCAGCACTTTGTTTTACTTCATTGTCTGCTATCATTTTCCAGGCCAAACCGTACAAGACTGAAGGGGGAAAGTGTATTTTCTACATTTCATACAACTTGCCATATAAATTGCCACTACATCCCTTAGTTTATATATATATGCAATATAAAAGACTGAAGTGACTTAAATATTGCAATTTTACCTCAAATATCTGTGCAAACTGCGTTTCTTTGCTGGAAAATATTGCATGGATGCAGTGAATAGCATACTTGGCTTGACGAGGGGGTCCCTTTTTAGCCTTATGATGCAACACAGGAAGCAAAGCACTTTAAAGAAAAGGAGAGATAAATACCTTTTTACAAATTGAAAATCTACCAAAATATCAAACTAGCAAAAAAGTATAAATACACATAAATAAAACACAACACCCCTGCAAAAGCACTAGTTCTTCTTTTGGCAATTTCTTTAAACAAAGAAAGTAAAAGTTTATTTATATGGCTTGCAAGTAACAAAACCCACCACTATCAGAAACTCAAAAAAACCCCAACAAAAATAAATAAAATATCAGAACGTCTGTGTGTCATCCCCCTCTCCCCCCAAAAACACCCCACAACTGGTTTTGTTGATAAAATATCACATGGAAAAAACAAACTTTTATCAGCACAAGTTACTAAATGCTACTTTGGAAATACTCCTGTCTACACATCCCTATTGAACCACAAAGAATGTTTTTATATTGCCATATATTTATTATAGAAAAAAACCCTAAATGATGCTGAAGAGCAATGATTAAAATCACAGTAGTATCAGTGACATATGAGCTGTCACTACTTCATATATAATTCATTTCACTTTCATTCTTCAAAGACCTCTGCATTTTAAAGCCGTTCAAATCTCTTTCCTGTGTTACCTGAAGTAATACTTTCTTCCAACCAAAAGAATGCAGGATAAGGCTATAGCATGTAAAAGGAAGAAAGAGAACTTTCAAAGTCCCATATGGGAAAGAGCACTACACAGACAGAGTAATATACACAACTTACGATCGTATATGAGGAAAATCTTCTTCAATTTTACTTCCTGTATTTTTAAAGATTTGTAAGGCAGCTTCTGCCACTTTTTCATCATCCATTTTCAAGCATGCCAAAAGAGATTCAAAAGTTTCAGCTGAATGAAACGAGATAGGGTGTGTAAAGGAAAGTACCTGCCAAAATAAGATGAAAATCATGTTAACATTTTCTAAGGATCCACTTACATAGAATGTTCAGAAGTTCTATATGTCTTCTGCTGCCATACTGGGATATTTATTATATTCTGCCTGGCTTAGTCACATTATCCACATTTCTTTTTCTGACTTTTGTAGTGCTTCCTAAGTGTTTCTGTCTTTAGACACGATCTCATCAATTTTAACTTATTTCTCCAGTCCCAATTTCTTCTCCTGTTACTGTGAACATTTACTTCATCAGCGTTAGCAAGTACTGGGTTACAGTAGGAGCAGGTCCTAAGAGAAACAACTGATGCTACAGAAGCAATAGTCACATTTCAGGGGTTTTATTTCAAAGCATTTCTAGACTGACTGAACCTACTTCAGCTACTGCACCATAACATGTGCTTCTCAAGCTCATCTCGTCTAGTTCTTTTTTCCTCTAAAAGTAATCCAAGGAAGTCCAGTTTGCGTGCTCCCAGACCTCATGCTTGTTTGCCAAGTGTAACACCTGGTTGTGCTCTGAAGTGAAGCTCTTAACACTAAAATGGTAACACAGACATACCCATATAGAGTCTCTAGTGCCTCAAGCTTTCCACAGCAGCTTACCAGATTCTGTACCTCTCCTTCAGGTTCTTGGACTCTTGTCCTCAAGTATGACAGTCCTCTCACATTAAAAAGATAAATCCTCATTTGATCCTCTCTGAAAGTTTTCCTTCTCTTCATTTTTAAGTGGCTGTTGATTATCAGCCTCTTCTTCATAGAATATTCTCACCCAAGGGAAAGAAACTATCCTAAAAAGCTAAGATTCATTCTTATTGATCTTTGTGCTACTGTTTGCACATTTTTCTAAACATGCATATCTGGCTAAAGCATCACATGCTCTCAGGTGACTCTACCAGGCCTTTAGTTGACCTAAGATATTGTGAAAACTTCAACATGGGAGTTCTTTAGATTTTGAGGCCTCTGGAATCAACCCACATTTGAACTACGCCCAACACTATCATATAACTGAGATGGTACTATGGCACAAGTACCTTTCTGTGCAAGTACAGGGAAAGCTGACACTACATAGGCTCTGTTAAAGACTTTAAGCTAAAAGCACTAGGTGAACAAGAAGTCCTATGCAACTGCATTTTTAAAGGCTCATACATTTAATGGTATTTGTAAAAAATGGTGATCAACCCTCTTCCTCCTAGGCAAAACAGTAAGAATTTGTGCAATGTCACCAGAAATGCATCTTTATAGGGTTTGCTCTGTTAACTGAGTCTCAAAGATTACACATAGTTGAAACAGTTAAGATCCCAGTTTATGAGGAACTCAGGGGAACCACAGTATTGTACTGATCACAGAATCACAAAACACCAGGGGTAGGAAGGGACCTCTGGAGATCATCTAGTCCAACCCCCCTGCTAAAGCTGAATCACCTACCGCAGGCTGCACAGGACAGTGTCCAGGCAGGTCTCTTCACAGTGAAGAGGCTTTTCCTCATACTCATCTGGAACTTCCTGTGTTACAGTTTGTGCCTGCTGCCCCTTATCCTATCAATGGGTACCACTGAGAAGAGTCCGGCCCCTTCATCTTGACACCCACTCTCTAGATATTTAGAGGTGTTGATGAGATTCCTTGTCAGTCTTTTCTCCAGGCTAAACAGACCCAGCTCTCTCAGCCTTTCCTCACATGACAGCTACTCCAGTCCACTCATACAGCCCTTTGCTCTACTCCCTCTAGTCTCTCCACTCATCTTTCTTGAGCTGATGAGCACAGAACTGGAGGCAGTAGTCCAGATGTGGCCTCACGAGGGCAGAGCAGTCGGGGAGGACAACTCCCCATTCCTCTTCTTAATGCACTCCAGAATACACAACTAACTCTAAGTTGTGCACCCTGATACACAAGTGCAGTTCCAAAATTAGTAAAGCCATAGTCACAAACCACTGAATTCACACTAACCAAACTCAGTTGTTGATGTCACACACGTAACTAACTACTTTTGACTTCCAGAAAAACTTCTACATTTTTTATAAGATAATGTGCCATATAAGACAAGCATAGAGAACAAAACCCGAGCTAGTATTTTTCCAGACAGCCACCACATGCTTAGGACTAAACATACTGAACGCTAATTAAGAGTATATCTTATCAAAGTTCCTTCAGAAGGTTTCACATGCTCACTGATTACCAGTATACTTGCCTTAAGCAATTCAAGACCCGCTCTGATTGCCTGGTCAGTAGGTACACCCTCATCTTCATCATCAGCTGTTCCATCTATAGACTTATTTACTTGTTTGATAAGGGCACTGAAGAGCAAAACAAAAACATGGTCACGTATTTACTGCAATTCCACCTTGTATGACTGTTTTCCTAAGTTTAAGGTATAAGCTTATTAAGCAAACATATTTAAAACACAAGCATGTTTTTAAAAAAAACAAATACAAAAATCAAATACATAATCTGGTCCCTCCATCTCCCGTATAAATCAAAGCTTATGAAGCACTAAGTTCAAAAAAATTTACCCACCATAAATTAAGAACTATTACATGCACATTATTCCCAAAAGATGATCAAAATAAGAAAGCAAGCAACAAATTCAGGTAAGAATTGTGTCAAGGTTACTAGCTGCTATGGATTCTTAATAATTGTTGGGGAAAAAAAACCCACTACAACCATTTATCATGTTCAATATATAAACAAGAGAAAGAAAAATAACCATTAAACAGCTGTTCTAAGAGCTGATGAAAAACTTAAGTCTTAATCTCCTGTGTATTTCACCTTGACAGTAACGCTTGGTTGTTTTTATACCAAACCCTAGGAAGGGAAATGGTGATTATCCAAATGATCCTATTAATGAGTGGTGCTGGCAGCTTCCCTACCAAGGGCTGAACAATATTCACAGTATTTTTTCAGTACATCCTCTAAGCTATATTTACAGTGTAAAAAAAAAAACCCCAAACCCACAAACCCCACACCAACAAACAAACACCTAAACAAAAAACCCTCACAAAATGAAACAAAAAACAATCCCCCAAAAAACCTTGGTAGCAAATCAACGGGGAGACCTCCTAGTCAGTCAGATTTCCAATTTTTTTCATCTACTAAAAAAACCCAGAGTCTGACAGCCTGAAAAATTAAGCAGCAATTCAGTGAAAATTTACAAAGATAGGAGAAGACCAGTCCTGTGGCAAAACTAGAAATACCTGCTTTGCACTATTTTTTTCTCATATACTGCATGGCAGTCAGTAGGTAGACTGTGGAATAAGTATTACAACTTAATGCAAATGCAAGTATTAGTTTAAATACACATTTTATACTGCTTCTGTGAATTTGAAAAAATACATTTTCAGATTTAAAGTCAAAATCTAACTACACGTTGTACTTCATCCAAGACTAAAAGAAAAATCATGTTATGAATTGTTTCCAAAACAGCTTAAAACTCAATCTTCATTACGTTGTACACCTGACATAACGAAAATCAAAAGCTCAAGTACTTAAAAACCAGTTACTATAGTTGGAATTAACAGATAAGAAACTGCTAGTAGTCATCTCTCCACGTATGGACACCACATATCTCAAATATAACTGTTACATAACCATTTCAGCAACTCCCTCCCGCCCATAACTTCACTGGCTTATTCCTCCTTGAAGTATTGATGCCTGATCACCACAATCTTTACTTCCTCAGTGAAATTATTGTTTACTATTACTAATGAAGTGTTTGAATAGCTGTGGAAAGAAACTTGTTTTGCAATAAGGCAATCATTGACAAATCAAACTTCTCCCATCAGCTTCAGATCCTTTTTTACTGACAGGTTGTCCTGGCTGTGCTGAATGATAAGTCAATTGTCTGTATGGCTACTCTCTGATTAAGGACACAAAAATCCCCAAGCAAAAGGGACACAGAAGAAAATACTGAAGATCACCAGACCTTAAACTGCACCCACCCAATCCATAACTGCTTGTGCTTAAAGATTTAGTTAGAAACCCCGATTTCTAAGCCTTGATCTACAGCCAAACAACATAAACACAAAAATACCTGATGGATTCAGTATCAATGTGCACGGGAGCAATTCTCTCGAGAAGAAACTTTATCATTTCCAGGAAAGGATTTGTTGGTTGTTTTGGATTGCCCAACTTCTTTGTTATTTCCCTCTGCAATATAAGTTTCAATTAAATTTACAATCAATTTAGTTCCAAAAATGTTTACATACTTTAAGAGCAATTCTTACCACACATCCTTCAGCCTGTTTGCAAGAACATGTTGGGCTAACAAGCATTTCTAGCTGACTTCTTATTTTTTCATCATCTTCTAGAACTTGTGTGAATTTTTTCATGAAATCTTGAGCTTTCCCTGGATCAGGAAGGTTTCCTTTAAAAAAAAAAAAACAGAAAGAATCACTAATTATTCTAATAAGTAGCAGTATTGTAAATTATACAAGTTAGAAATGTGAAGTACATATAAAGAGTTTCTTGATGTAAGTTAACTAAGAAGGGTAGGGAGAAAAAAACCAAGCATAAGCCATTTTAAGATGTGCAGACATATCTACGAGGACACTGATTTCCAAAAGTTTGCATACCCATCTCCTGGCTTACTAATTTCTTCTCTTTACACACTCATTTTCCACTAAGTCTACTTGCTCCTGTTAATATTAACAGCTGAAGTTGACCTCAGAATCCAAAGCCTATACTCCACATAAAAATATACTCGGTAAACAGATCACCTGATACACAAGTGTGAAAACCAGCAAGAGGATATTTTGTAACTTTTAGAAAGTGTAAATAAGTCTACTTACTTGTTATAACCATCACTTTTGAGAATATAGCTTTACTGCTGGCATCTGTCTGCAAATCACAAAGGAAAAAAAAAAAAGGTAAAAATTTTACATTATGTATTTCCACTTGAATACTGAGTAAGCAAAATTCCTTAATGCCTTATCTACAAGCCAGCACCCATCACTTTGCTAACACATGGGTGTGTTCAAAATCAAAACCACTATGCAAAGTTAATGTTAGATAGTCACAGGAAATAAAAGGTGATCACACCTAAGGTAACATTATGTCACACTTACACTACAACACAGTATCTTTATTCCTTTTCAATCTACTACATAACTTACAAACAGCACAGATGGGTTATTTTTGTAACTGTTTTCCACCTAAAGCCTTTTTGGTTTTAAAGATAAAACGAACAGCAAGGATTAAGTTCACTGTATCTTCTCAATCAGACATTGATTCTGAATAGTCTCAGCAGTAGTTCTCACTTCTGAGAGTAATCATCAGCGACCATGACAACAACAATAACAAAGTGAAAACATAACATCATTTCAGAATGCCTGTGAAGCTTTGATATCCGTGAAACCATTGCTGGTATATGTCTTGTGAGGAGCTGTTAGACCATTTTACCTTACACAAGAGACTTCTATCTTGTTTCCTGGTACAAGATTTCAAACTCTACATACAAAGTCCACCTCAAGAATTAGTTATGACACAAAGCAAATGGAAGAGGAGAAAAACAATCCAATAACTTCACAGCCAGCTAAAGCTACAAAGTAAGTACATCTTCTTGGTAAGAATATATATCTGGCAAATAAGTAGTGTGTCCTGCTACATATCACCTGCTGCTGAAGGGAGAAAAACTAATTTCCAAGACACTTCTCTCCTACTTTTAGTTGTAATCCACAGCATTTTCTACAGGCTAGTAAGTTTTACGAAATTACTATAATATTAAGGAATTATCAGTAAAAGTGACAGATGGAATCCTTAACTGTACAGTGAAGATTAACACCCTAATCACCTTCAGAAAAGTGTTCTCGGATGAACAAAAAGAAGAAGAAGAAAAAAGAAGTTTTTCACTTCTGTGTAGTGTCACTAAGCAACCACAAAATCTTAAGTAAAACGAAAATTTGAACCTGGAAGAAAATTCAGGCTTACTGCCATAAGATCAAAAGCACGTTGAGCCCTCAGTTCCCAAACATAAAGGAAACTGCTCTTTTGCCAGCTGACTTCTGACAGATCAACCTTAGTGACACAACTTGTGAAGTCTACAAACTTCAAAAAAGACAAAAATCACAGAATGCATGTAAGCTGTACCCATTACGATACTGATAATGGTCTGATGGTCTACAACTAGCAAATTATATTGTTCTGAGAAATACCATATTCTTCTTCAATAAGACACAACCACACTTCATAAACTTTCATTGGATAGTATTTACATTTTAAAAGGATAATGTTTAGCCACTGTCATTGCTAAAATTGTGTTTTATAGAACTCCCTTTATAAAGGACAACATTCACAGCCTAAAAATTACAAACATCACATCAACTCAGAAGGCTCACCTTGGTAAGAGGAGTTCATAGAATGGTTTGGGTTGGAAGTGACCTCAAAAATTGTCTAGTTCCAACATCCCCTGCCCTGGGCAGGGACACCCTCCACTAGACCAGGTTGCCCAAAGCCCCATCCAACCTGGCCTTGAACACTGCCAGAGATGGGGCAGCCACAGTTTCTCTGGGCAGCCTGTGCCAGGGCCTCACCACCATCAGAGTGAAAAACTTCTTACCTATACTTACAGTCTAAAGCTGCCCTCTTTCAGTTCATAATCATTACCTCTTATCATAGTGTTACATGTCCTTGTATAAATCCCTTCTCCTGCTATCCTGTACCCCCTTCAGGTACTGTAAGGCTGCTATTAGGTCACACCTGGAGTCTTCTCTTCTCCAGGCTGAAGAAGTCCAACTCTCTCAGCCTGTCCTTGTAGGGGAGGTGCTCCAGCCCTCTGAGCATCTTCATGGCCCTCTTCTGGACCCACTCCAACAGCTCCATGTCCTTCTTATGTTGGGGACCCCAGAACTGGACACAACACTCCAGAGCAGGGTCCTCAACCAGAGCAGAGCAGCAAGGCAGGATCACCCCTCTCAATCTGCTGGCCATGCTTCTTTTGATGCAGCCCAGGATCTGATTGGCCTTTTGGGCTGCAAGCGCACACTGCCTGCTCATGTTGAGTTTCTCTATCAGCAGACATCCCCAAATCCTTCTCCTCAGGGCTGCTCTCAAGCCACTCTCCACCCAGCCTGCATTTGTGCTTGGGAATGCACCAACCCAGGAGTTATTTATTCTTCTTAAGTATATAAAATGAACACCTACAGTGGAACCTTTTCATCAGGTTCATTTCAGGAATGTGCAGCTAAAAGATGGTATTGCAAGACACTAACACTTTTCTTATAAAGGTCTTGGAATTACTAGACAGCAGATTCAAGATAGAAGTCAAAAGTCTTGTTCAGGCACAACTGATTTCTTTGCATTTTATTAATGATATCTGCATAGGGATCTCAACTAAGGTTCACATAAATCATATCAGCTTTGGACTTAAGTTACAATTTATTAAACTACCCTTGACTAACACATGGAAGTGTCCATTTCCAGGAAGACTTTCCTTCAAGCTTTCAGAATAAATTCCTGTCCTGACATTGACTAAGGACTGTGAGAGAAAATAGGAATATTTTGTGTTCTACTGTCTTTGCATAAGGTTTGGGGGTTTTTGTCATAAAACAAGGAAAGTTATTAGCCAATTTGTGGAAAATGTGGTAATGTTTGAGCAACCTTGGAAAGATCAGAATATAAAAAGAACCTAGTATGAGATTAAAGGCAAGCCATGTTGTTAGCAAATGTCCTGTCTTGTGACATGCACATAGGCATGTAATCCCAGTATTTCTGCAGAACTTTACATCACTTTTTAGTGCTGGAAGAACACTCATTTTTGGGGCCCGAGTCACAAGTATTCTTTTAACTTCTAGTAGCATAACTCCATTCTGTGATGAGCAGCATTCCTCAGGGGTCAGTATTGGGACTGGCACTGTTTAACATCTTTGCTGCAAACATGGACAGTGGGATAGAGGGCACCCTCAGCAAGACTGCCAGTGACATCAAGCTGTGTGATGAGGCTGACACGCGGGAGAGAAGGGATGCCATCCAGAAGGACCTTGACAAGCTGGAGAGATGGGCCTATGTAAACCACATGAAGTTCAACCAGGCCAAGTGCAAGGTCCTGCACGTGGGTCAGCACAATCCCAAGCATAAGTACAGGCTGGGCAGAGAACAGATTGAGAGGAGCCCGGAGGAGGAGGACAACTCCGGAGTGTTGACTGACAAGCAGTTCAACATGAGCCAGCAGCATGTGCTAGCAGCTCACAAGGCCAGCTGTGTCCTGGGCTGCATCAAGAAGAGTGTGGCCAGCAGGTCAAGGGAGGGGATTCTGCCCTTCTACTCTGCTCTCATGAGACCCCACCTGGAATACTGCATCCAGCTCTGGGGTCCCCAGTACAGGAAAGGCATAGAGCTGTTGGAGCAAGTCCAGAAGGGTCACAAAGATAAGGGGGCTGGAACACCTCTCCTGTGAAGACAGACTGAGAGAGTTGGGCTTGTTCAGCTTGGAGAAGGCTTTGCATAGACTGAATTATGGCATACCAATATTTGAAGGGGTCATAGAGGAAAGAGGCCGAGGGACCGTTCATCAGGGAGTGTAGTGACAGGATAAGAGCTTCAAGCTGAAAGAGTCTAGGTTTGGATTAGACATAAGGAAGAAAATCTTTACTATGAGGGTGGTGAGGCACTGAACAGGTTGCCCAGAGAGGTGGTGAAAGCCCCAGCCCAGGCAGTGTTCAAGGCCAGGTTGGATGGGGCTTTGGTCCAGTGGAGTGATTCCCTGTCCATGGCAGGGAGGTTGGAACTAGATGATCTTTGAGGTCCCTTCCAACCCAAAGCATTCTTTGATTCTATGATTAAATAATGACAGATTGAAGAAGGTCAAGAAACAATTTCTTTCTAGACAATCTATTGTGGCACTGTATCTACATTATCTTGCATTCAGGATATGGAAGCATCAGAACAGCTGCATACCTGCAGCATATGAAGCTTATACACTGATACAGACAAACCAGCACTTGCTCATTCCTTTCCACTGTGAACAGGCAAGTTTATTATTTCATTTAACTGTATACTATTCCTGCAAGAGAAAACAAGAGCAGCTGTGATCTATGCTCTTGCTCTTCAGAGAGGTAACTCATCTTAAAGCCTAGTTTGATATCCATTCTCTCTCAGATTAGGAGAAATTCTGATCAACTTAAATAGAAATTTTAAAACATTTTCAGCCTCCTCACTATTGCTTACACTGAGGAAAGCCTGAAGAGTTTTCACTGAAAAGCAAAAAGATTTTCTGAGATAAAAAAACACCGTGGACTGGAAAGTTCAAAGATTTATAATCAGAGAAAAAAATGTAGACAGGAAACAGTAACTGTAGGTTGAAGCCAACTCAAAACAGGGTCAACTCAGATCAGGTTTTGCTCTAGGCCTACTTGCATTTTAAGTACTGACAAGGATAGAGATTTTCCAACCTCTCTGGGCTACCCACTGCCATATTTGTTCACCCTTAGTGCAATTTTTTTTTTCCTTAAAGTTTCATTGTGGCAACTTCTATACACTGCTTCTTGTCCCATCCCCCATTCACCTCAGAGCTCTCTCACTTGCTACAGGGACAACACCTACAGGAGAAAAATCAACAACTAAGCTATCATGATTAACATGGTGAGATTTGACCAAAGTGAAAACACACCTCTGGTAACACCCAGTTATGTTCTGAAAGGTTACTAACTCATTTCAATAGTTTCCTCAAAGAAAACTATTTCTACAGCTCTGAATGACTAATGGGTATGTGTCTCAGGATCATTACTGACTTGGACTGTATGGCCCTTCAGTTCTACTGCAGTTATGAAAATGCACTCTTATCTCAAACACTGTGAATTTATCATATGAATAAGGTTTTTTCCCCAAATTGATAAAATAGACAACCCCCCCCAACATACAAGTCACTTCCAGCCAGCTCCACAATCAACAAACTGACCCACCAAAGCTTCAATGAGTAGAGAAGCCTATGGTGTCCCTAAGAAAACATATTTAAGAAAGGGTGGTAGCCACTAGGGGCAGCAAGAGGTATGTTGGGGCAGGAAGGACAGCAGAGCAGAATAGAGAGATGCTGTAAGAGAGACACACCAGCAGACACAGGAGAGATGCCAGAGGAAGACCTGCTGAAGCAGGGGTGCAGAGGAGACACTGGAGAAAGTACAACTCTAAAGGGACTGTGGCCATTAGAGGAACTCACACTGCAGCAATGTCTAAGAAACAAGCAGCAGCAAAAGGAAAGGAACCACCACACCCTGACCCCAATCTCCTGAGCTGCCATCACCTCACCATAGGGACTGAGCACAGTGTGCAGCAGAGAAGAGAGGTGTCCAAAGGGGACCCAAGTGGTGTTTTTCTGTTTATTGGTTCACTTTTATTTCCCCTTACAAGAATCAATAATTAAACATTTATGTTAATTGACAACAAACTAAGTTAAGCAAACATTCCCTAACTCGAAACTCTTTTGTTGCCTGTGAAAGCATCTCAGATCACAAGCCCCTAAATTCTCCCATGCAGTCCTGTTACTCAAAAGAAACACACAGCTAATTAGTATTTAACAGCTACAGAAATTATAAAAGCCACGTAGGCAAATGCAAATGTGTCAATAACATACACTGTTTTGCATGTGATGCTTATGCTGGCATTTATCAAAACCTACATGTTTAATTCCATATAATATTTGATATTTTGCAACTGAGAAAAAATTCCTTACATCTCTCTGAAAACTAGGAGTTGAAATTTCACTCTCAACTGAAATGCAGAGGATAACAAGAAATTAACTCAGGCTTTAAAATGCCTAAGTGTATTTAAACTACACCAAAGAATATAAAAAATACACGAAAAATATTTCAATACACTCACAGAAATGCAATGAAATATTGTTGTACCAACAATGACTGCACTTCGTATTTAATACAATGGTAGAGCATAATTTAAAAGCACTAAGCCTAAAGTATGAATTTCACTTCAGCCAGGACAGAAACAGTAAGGATGCGTTTTCATTTGGTACGTCGTCTTCTGTCTGCAAGACAGCAGTATTTCCAAGCAGATGCAATAGATAATCCAACCACACTTGTTAAAATACAGTTACCCACTCTTCTCCTTCAGGTAACGCAAGTGGATGGATAATTCAGTCATAAAACTTCACTGAGTTTACTGTGGTACATGTGTGCAAATTGAAAATTAAAGTGTCCCACACAGAGGTACAAGAACATGAGCATGGCAACTCTTTCTACTTCATAGTAATTCTGTTTTAGAAGCACCAGATTAAACTTCTGACACCAAATTTCTAATCAAATTCCAGATTATATCCAGAACTCCATCTTTTGATTTCCCCCAAACATGAGTATGCAGATACATATAACTAAATCAAATCTAAGTTTTACTTCATGAGAATATTCTAAATGCTCAATGTTTATTTTTTCCTTCTGAGCAAATTTTTAAAAAAAACAATATTCACCTGTAGCCTGACAGTTCCAATACAATATTTAAGAGGTTTCCAAGAGGTATTTCTTGAATGTTACTAATCACATCTGTGGTGTTTCAGCCCCAAGCAGTGGCTGAGCACCACACGCTGCTCGCTCACTCCCAGAGGAGAGACAGAGCCTCCATGGGTTGGGATAAGGACAGCTTACTGGCAAAATCACTTAAAGGGGAACAATAACAGCCCCTGGCAAATTTCACTTTCATCTGGTGATAACAGAGTACCTTACTGACCCGATGGTAACACAGAATACTGCATGACAGGACAACTGACCTGACACCCTGACTGCCCTGAAGGCATCCAGGAGTGCCCTTCCCCAACCAGCCTCTTTTATGGGGGAGTGATGTTGGGTAGTGTGGAAACCAGCCCTGGCTGACTCAGCTCAGTGCCTGTGTGCTGGCTGCTTGGGGAGGTTACCTCTGGCCTGGCCAGAACCAGGACACTCCTTAAGAAGTTAGAGTATATAGGTACTGCTTTTTAATTACTTGATTTGGCAGTCAAAATAAAATGCTGTTTTCTCTCCTCTTTCAAGAGTCAGAACAATCCTGGCAAGATCTAACTGAAAGCAAGTATTTTAGTATTAAATCACTGTCAAAATGTTTTTGAAGTTTCTGAAACATCTTACCTCTTCACTTTCACTGAAAACACATACATATTTCTTACTGTAAGTGTAGTCTAATGGAATATCAGTTGAATTACACAATATTTTCTACCCATCACTAAAAATAAGGTTGAGATAGTCAGACAAATGGAATTTAAAAATAGCTTATCAAATAAAACTGCATATTCACTACAGGATAAATAAATTGAACTCACTTTGGGTTGTTTTATTAGGTCAACTAAATCCTTTACTTGATGTCGCAGCAGATTTTGGCATTTCCACATTTCATTCAATGCTCTAAAAAATTAAAATAGAAGAGTTGTCAAAGTTACTTAATAAATAACCGTCCAGTAAGATCCTTTAGAATAAACTTCATACTCAAAGAACACGCTTATCACCATTCATTGCTGTGTGACCAAAAGCTAAATGGTTCCTAATGGCATGATATGGAAAATTTAATTGGTCGTAATAGATTGAAACAAACTGAGATTTTACAAGGAAGTTTAATTTCAGATGCTTAACCACACTGACTTTAAAAGAAGTAGGAAGGTAACTGATGTCTGGCCCACAAAGAACCCATTTGTACATGTCTGAAATCACTCTTCTAAAAACATTCCAAGAAGCAGGCTAAAGCAGGTGTTTAAGATTTTTATCATCAAAACAATGTTTTTGTACACACAGAAAGCAGCTACTAGATGATTAAGTTGTGCAAAGTAGGCATGATTAGACTTGTAATCATAGAATCATAGAATTGTAGGGGTTGGAAGGGACCTCGAGAGATCATCGGGTCCAACCCCCTGCCAAAGCAGCTCCCTAGGACATTTCACTCAGGCGTCCAGACGGGTCTTGAATATCTAATGACACATGATTCAAACTTCTTGAAAATTAGCACACTTTACAGAAAAAATAAGCCATATAAAAAGCCACAGCTTCATTAAAAAAAGACCTTCCAGAATCCACAAGTCAGCCAGTTCCATGTAACTAACTGAAGATAAGATGTCCTTAAAGGAGTACTGCTGCATACGAAAACTAGAATCCACAAGTTACTTTTTCCCCCTGAAACAGCAAGTACAAAAAAAGAGGTCATTCTGTGCTCTTGTTCAGCCTATGCTAAAGCTCACTAGAACTGTAACTTTCTATTTTTAATATATTATGCTTAATTTTAGTTTATTACAGTTGTAATATCTTTAGGCAGGTAATACAAGAAAAGCAGGGGGATTCAAACATGAATTTCTGTAGTATTTGAAGGCTTCAGGGTTATTTTAAGCCATTCTTTGATATGTAAAGTTCCTTGTAGTCTCCCATATGAAGAAAAAAAGCTTTATTTAATTTTCAATTGACTGAGTACCACTCAATGAAAACCAAAGCAAAACTAACTGAATTTAGTCAAACTGTGAACGTTACCACAGTCAAATTCATGCACATCTGCCCATTTTAAAGTGAAGGCACATAATAAGTAAAATGCATACCGAAGGAAGAACAACAAAACTAATTTTTTCTCTTTCTTAAGTCACCCTGGCTGCTAAACCAGGAGTATATTAACTGAGAACTTCTCAGGTAAGATCTAGGGCTAGTCAGTGCCACCATCTGTGCTATCTCTTTTCAGACATAAAAAGGGCTGACACACACTCAAAGTTCTTGCCAGATGTTGTTTGTTGGGTTTTGGGGTGGGTTTTTTTAACCTGTTTACAGTTGAAAGGCACACACAATGGTAGAAAACACCCTATTAGTTTTAGTGGGGTTTGTTTGCATTTTGAGTGTGTGTGTTCAAAATCCCACTTGAAAAATACATACCGTTACTACATCCTATACATTCTAATTTCCAATAGTTCACAAACTCCTTTTATCCAGTGGCTTAGGCAACTCCTAACAATTTAGAGCTCATTTACCATAATAATCATATTAAATATGATTTTGCAAGAAGTCAAAACTAGCACATACTTCACAGCATTTGAATCCAGTGTTGCATAAAGGTAATATAAACATTTCATTCGCTCGTTTGTTTCCAAGTTGTGAGGGACCATGTACTGAGCAAAGATGCGTTCAACAAGTAATCTGAAAGACAGGATTAAGAAACTTAAACTGTAAAACAAGAAAGCGGTCTTGAATTGCTAGAATTTTTATTCACAAGTTCTCAAACCTATCCAGAGTTGAAATGTTGCATTTAAGAACATTTAAAACCCTCAAAGACAAGTTGCTTAGCTTACAATTTAACTCAGCATAAACAGACATACGTAACTACAGAAGATGCCTTAGTGTTAGCAGTAGGACATTTATGAGATAACATTATCAAAATCAGATGTGTTAATCTACACAGGAACCAAAGGGTTTTAGGGAATGAAGCCTCTTAATTATCAATTTAAAGATATGTTCTCAGCAAATTTCATTTGGGGTCAGTATTGGCATAAATCCATTACTTAACCCAATTTAACAGTACCAAAATTAAAACACAAACCAACCAAAACCACATTGATTATATCACGTTATCAGCCCAGAAGGAGAATTTGGATGCTAGTCAGAAAGAGCTGACTTCCTTCCACCTGTCCTCTGTCCCTTCCCCAAAGGCTGAGTTTATCTCATTTCTATTGCTTCCACAATAAAATTGCAGGTACATTCACACAAAAATTACTAAAAGCTTCTGCTATATTATGGAAGTTTCTTATTCAGATACAGGAGGAAAGAAAGGTTTGGGCCACCAGCTGCTTAAAAAAGGCTGAGAAAAATAAAAAGGAAAAGGTAATCTAAACTTATGTTGCAATATTAAATACCAAGCAGGCCTTCAATTTTTCCAAACTGAATGGAACAAGTAGGCTAAAAAAAAAAAATAAAGTCATGTATGCTTGGGCTAGAAATGAGAAGAAAATCCTTACAACTGGAAGGGGTGAGCAAACTTAGATGGTTTAAAAAGATCCCCAAATTTAATAAAAGTGTGAGTGGGGGAGATTGGATCTGAACATGCCTAGTTCTGTCCATGGTACCATGAAATAACTGCTTCTTCTGGAGATGGTGGAGGCTGCAAGTTTTTGAAAGGATTTGTATGGTTCTGCAATGCCATTTGAATCTGATGAAGCTGTAAAGGCCAATGGGCCAACAGCTCGTTTCCAAAGCCAACAAGACCGCTTTGATTAGTCAAGGTGGACTAGTTCCCAAACTATCCCCATGTAAAACCACCTAGCAATACTAGTAACCATATGCAAGTCTACAGAGGCCATGACAGAGGCACCACTTTCACCACTAATCCAGGGCAAGGCTCTAACTCCTTGCTACTCTTGTACAGGAAAAACTAGCCTATCGTAGAGTGAATTGCCTTAACCATCATCACTAAACATACTTGACTTATCTTTAAAGCACATAGGATCAACAAGCAAATTTAATGTAAGTTCATTAAAATTCAGTTAGTAAAATTGCTTTAATGTAAAAATTCATAAGGTACAGAAATATAAACAAAAGCTTCCTTTAGAAGCAGTGATGAAGTATAGGTCAGAAAATGTCAACATTTTTAGCTCCCTCACCCACTAAAATAGCTTTAACATTTAAAAAAAAAACCCCAAAACCATAGAAGCAAACAATGAAGGACAACATTTGGCTGCCATTGAATAAGATTATGCACTAGATCAAAACATAGGGGATTTTCAGTTCTCTTCTTTACAGCACAAGGGAAAAATAAAACCACATAATAATTTCCTAAGCTTGTTCACCAAATCACCTAACTTTTATGACTGACTTACCGGTCATCAATACTGTTTTGATAATATATATGCAGAAGTTTATCTTTGATCCATGATATCTGTTTTGCAGCTTCTTTTCCTGCTTCTGATTGTAATGAATATTTCTTGTATATCTGTGCAAGTCCCATCATAGCTTCCTTCCTCACTCTCCACTTGAGAAATAAAAAAAACAATAAAACTAAAATAGTACCCAGTTTAGTAGTTCAAAACTAGGGTACAGAATTTCCTGGTAGGTGCTTCCTATTCTAAAACAAAATAAAACAGTTTAATTCACAAGAAGTCAAACTGATTTCTAAGCACAAAACTTTTTCATTAGTGTGTTTATTGCATCATGTCTATTATGCTAAACCTTTCAACATCAGTACCTACTATGCAAGTATGCCTCTTGAATTTAGAATTGTTATAAAATTTAAGCCACCACCCTTTCTCACAGATCTATACTAAATACTTACAATCATGTTACAGGTGCAAGAGATGGAAACTTGTCAACAGATTAAAAAAAAAAAAATCAGGTGATACTGTTAAAAATTGCCATTAACAAATCTCCTTTACCATTCTTTAACATGAGCAGCAAACCTCAAATTTTACCAAATAATAAAACATAGCTAAACTAAATTTCAAGACAATTCAAATTTCAAAGCTACTACATTGATTTGCCATCTCCCAATGATCTCATTAAAAGCAGGTAAACTAGCTACCTCTGATGGTGAAACATTTTTTCATCAGTCATCTACAACACCTTTTGAAATCCACTTGCAAAACCTTTTATGAAAAAAATCAGAGCATTCTACAAGGGTCTCATTTGACTTAATTTTACTAAAGCTAGACAATACACAACGCTGTTGTGCTTCAGCCTATTATATTGGGGCTTTGATGATATCTTAAATTCACAGCACAATATAAAACGCAGCATTTCAGTCAGGGGCAAAAGACGCCTCATTAAAGAGACTGCTTCACTTTTTTTTGGATTATATTGGTTTTCATCAGTAATTTTTAAACTAGCTCAACATTTTTTAGAAGCATTGCTTTTTAAAAAGCTGACTTGGAGTCTAGAAATTTACCACACAGGCACTAGTAGGACTAATTACGTCTTACCCGCTTGTCCAGTGTTCGCTCTCTGACAAAGTTAAGGAGGTGATCATTGACAAGCAAAAGATCTTTTTAGCAGCAGTAACTATGGATACTATAACATCATGTCTTATGGCCTCTTCAGGATCATGTGACCTTACTTTAAGGTATTCTGGAAAAAAAACAGAGGAAGTATTTCATTGTAAGTATACAAGTACAGCTACTTGTCTTTCTCCGACAGTACACACTTACAGAAGCAGAAAACAGGATTTTCTACTGCTCTGTGCATCAACAGTAAGAAATCAATAGCTTTCTCTAACTGGAATGTCAGTACAACTTCTTATTTGCTTAGAATATCAAATATTTGTGTTTCTGGTGTGAGGGAAATAAGAATTACGAGGCCACATATTTAGTTTTATTCTTTTTTTATAATAGTTAGGTTATGGCTACTCTAACATATATTATAAGCGCGAGAGAACTGGTTCCGTAGACCAGAACAGACAGTGCTGAGAACTTGATAGCCACTGCATATACATTTCAAAGCTGTGTTTCCATCTAGAGGCTACTATTCCTGCAGACTCCATCCCCTTTGCCTGCTGGATCACATTAGTTGCACTCCTGGCCACAAGTTCTGTATTATCCACACGGAATCTAGTTCACATGTTCCAGGAATACTCCACAGTGTGAGCCATGTAAGCGGGGACAAATCAAGAGTCATACTTCAAAACCATACTCTTAGGCCAAAACATAATGCTTATTCAGACACATCCTAGCTTACTCAACTGAAAACACTTTTTCTAGACTATTCTGGCCCATTGTTATATATTTGGTAGTATCAATAACCATAGGCTATCATAATTATAAAATTTCTGCTCATAAGTGCCATACATCATAGCTCCCTCTTGTAATTTTAGAAAGCTGACAAATAACATAGTAAGAGTTCATTGATCTTTTTAGGAGTAGGTATTTTAGGTTAATTCAGAAGCACAAACAGGAAGGAAAACACACATCAAAGTTCAGATCACTGTACATAACATACATCAGTGAAACAATAAGAACATTAAGTAACACTGAAAATTCAAAGTTTACTCTAAATTAAATAACCAGAGGTTACTGTTGTTACTGTTGAATAATCAGTGAACATTTTTAAGTCTCATCTGAAATATTGGCTATTAGCATTTCTGGCTATTAACATATCAGCATAAGTGTCAGAAGAACACATCAAGAAATAAAGATTTGCACTTTTAGAGGTTTTGAAATTTGAAATTCAAACAAGACTTTTTAAAAAACAAACAGTTTTATCCCACAGGAAGACATAATAAACTAAAACAAATAGAGAACAATGCCATTGCACAAAACAATTCTGGTCTCAAACACCAATGAGTCAGAGAAATTTTTCAGTAATGTGACTTTGATAAACTCTGTGTGGAAAGAAAGGAGGGGCAAGCAAAATTACATTTCCCAGAGGATACCATTAGAGGGGGCACAAAGTCTTCCTGCAATGCAAAAAAAAAAGAAAACACACCCAAACGAACCACCCTTCAAAATACAATTCTGATAACCAAGGAGGAAACATCTTTACCATTCCTTTAAGGAAAAGTACAGAAACATTTACTTTATTTTTTCTTTAAGCTGCTTTAACAATACCAACATCTGTGGGATGGCTCCAGCCTGCCTGTGTTGGTTGTCTGACTTGACAAACGCTCAGCAAGCAGGAAAGCAAAGCAATCTCATACACTTAACAGCCTTTTCCATTCCCTCCTTAGAGCAAACAGACAAAGGTACTACCTCCAAAGAGTTATAAGAAGTAGGAGTTTATTGATCAGGGGAAGAAAGAGTCTTCATATACACTTTGGCAGGAATAAAAAAACCAATCCCAACCCATTCGATTTAATTACATTTTTTTCATTAGGAGCAACAAATACAAAATGCTTCTACCTACACCAGCTGCCTTCTTCCTACAGAGATCTTGAACTACAGGTTGTGTTTGAGCTGAAGGAGCAGGAACCAACAGTCATGGTCACAGCTATGAGGACTGTTTTCATGTTTTAGACCGTGGCCACTTAATATTTGCAAATTTCAGCTTTGTGCAACTGAAGTGTCCACTCTGCACCCTAATTCTAAGTGTCATGACCATTAGGTTACCCAGGTTGGCTGTGCCTGGTCCCACAGTACTTAGTTTCAAGCAGGAGTTGGGATTGCAAGTACTGCAAGAGAAGGAGAGTTATCTCTTTGATTAAGGCATTCTTTATGTGCAGTCAGACCCTCAGCCTGAGAAACAGTACTGAAGGCAGGGACTCTAACTTCACACTCCAACCTCAATTACATCCTCCACAACATCTGACATCGTGACAATTAACCTTCCTGACATCTCCAGGAGACTTAAAATTGTATTTTAATGTTATAGTAAATCTGGTACCTGTTAAGTCTTTTGCTAGGTCGGGATGGTTCATAAGGCAGTGACTTGCAAACTTCACACACTCAAGACGAATAGGTACATGGATATCATTAAACCTATTTAGAAACAAAACAATGCATTACAACAACAACAATAACGCCTCCTACCAAAGCAAGTACTACTTCAGCTTTACACAATCTCAACTACCCCAGAAAATAATTTTATGCTGCCCAGGTATTGTTAATCTGAGATGGTTTTATGTGTCTAAGTAGACTGTCTTCAGCCTAAGAAAAAAATCCTGCACTCATTTATTAATTCATGTTCTAAACAGGAAGAGAAATACCTCTCAGGCAAACAATTATTTATTACAAAGATGCCTGACATATTTTAAGTATCTTTTCTGTAACACTCCACATTTCACTACAGACCATGTATCAGAAACTAAGTTTTATAACTCTCTGATATTTATCCCCTCTTTAAACTGTATAATAGGCAGCAAGCCCATGGGCATCCAGCCTAGTGCAAATTTCTTCTGAGAATGATCCCTTCAACTTCTGTAAGGCATCGTTTTGAGAAACTGAGTTAGGTTTGATGCTGGAAAACCAGTAATTTTATGTTCAATTTTGATATAAGTAAATTTTATATTAAAAACTATGATGTAATCAGAGTTACAAACAGCTCTTTTCAAAAAATAAATGCATTTTCAAGTTTGGTTTTAAACAAATACAAAAAAGTCACACTTTAGACCATTATTTCTGTTTAAATACTTATTTATCAAACAGAAGAGGTTTTAATGAATATTACTAAAAGTGATTTTTCTAAAAATCAGGCATGTTTTCAAAAATTAAGGTATTTTAAGAATTGTTTTTTTAATAACACAGCTACAACTTAAAATCCTTGAAAGATGTAAATATACATATGTGATTCATAAGTAGTTGAAATCAGCAATTATGAACAGCAGCTTGCACATATTCCCATCGCTTCACATTGTAACAGTGAAATACTCTCCTCTGGGCTCAATTAGATCTAGTATTTTTGATGACATGCAATTTTTTAAATCATTGCATACTTCCAAGCAAAAGGCCTTCCCTCAATTACATTTTCTGTACTTCTAAAAGGAGCATTTCTTTGAGGACCATGGTTTTGATACAACTGAATGCTAAATTATCAACTACTGCATTTGTAATAATTTATAGAATTTATTCTCATTTACTCAAATCAAAACCATTTTCAGAGTCGCCAAACATGTTTTCCTGACTACAAGCCCCAGCTCTATTTATCTCAAACTGGCAGAGTATTTCAAAAACAAGAGAGGGAGTGTGCCTGCAGCATTGTATATACCTCATACCTCTTGTGAGGTACCCCTAGCATTAAAAAAAATTTAAACCAGTACAGAAATGCTGTACAGCCCTATCATCACCTGATACTGCAAAATGCGATTTGAAGCTGGTTTATAATTAATCAACTGCTGAACAGTTTTGCTTGTGAAGAAATTAACAAACTATTCCTTTCTCTTGACTATGGCAACAGACAGCTGCAAAAAATATTAACTAAGAAGGGATGATTTGTAATTGTTAACTCTGTAGAGTGTGTATGTAAAATTATTTCTTTAGCATTATCAGTTAGATTTGAATTATACTTTGAGCATTTTTCCTCTCCTAGGAAGGGAACTAAACCACCGTATACCTTCCCAGGTAGCACTGCCAAAGCGGTTTGTTTTGAGATGCCAACTCCGAATCCTTCGCCCCAAACATTTTTGCTAGAAGTTTTACAACCTGCAGGCGTTCTTCATTGTCATTGCTCTGGAAAATGAACACTTTTTTTTTTAATTGGGAAGAAAAACAAACAAAACCCCAACAACACAACGAAAAACACATAAAAACACTAAACAAAGCCCACACAAACAGAAAACCAACCCAAGAGTTCTGTTTTGTACAGCTTTTATGCCTCCAGAAATAAGATAATGCTGATTAATAAACTCATTCTACATTTGTCTGCACATAAAGGTTCAAACATTATTCCAGAGAACTGTAATTCTAAGTGTTTAGTTACAAAAGTTTTCAGAAAATAGGTTTTTAAAGAACATCAGATTGAGTATTGAAGACCAAGATGCACAGGTTCTGACCTTGTATTTAAAGCACGCGTTTAAAAATGCTGAGTTCAACAGATACTTTTCTGTAATATTTTAAATCAGCACTAACAGAAATAAACCAAGGCTTTCTCCAAGTGTATTTCTATTACCACTGGTTTGCATCCCACTTGTTTAATACAACACACAGCATTTAAAGCTTCATACACACTGTGGAAGTGTGTGCTAACATTGGTACAATTAGCATAAACTTACTGTTCACCAGTTTTTTTTATTATGCTTACTGAAGAAAAAAGGAAAGAAGAACAACTGACTGCAACACTTCTTTGGAAAAGCAGTAGCTAAAATTTGTTGATATCAACTAGATATTAGTTACTTATTTCAATCTTTTTTTCTGGTACGAGGTACAAGGACTGTTCAAAATACTGTTGTTTTCTATCATCTTTGACATTCTGCTGGCCATGAGCCAGCAGTGTGCCTTGGTGGCTAAGAGAGCCAATGGGATCCTGGGGTGCGTCAGGAGGAGTGTGGCCAGCAGGTCAAGGGAGGTGATCCTCCCCCTCTACTCTGCCCTGGTCAGGCCCCACCTGGAGTATTGTGTCCAGTTCTGGGCTCCCTGGTATAAAAAGGACAGGGATCTCCTGGAGAGAGTCCAGAGGAGGGCTACGAAGATGATGAAGGGCCTGGAGCATCTCCCCTATGAGGAAAGGCTGAGAAGATTGGGACTGTTCAGCCTTGAGAAGACTAAGGGGGGACCTAATTAATGTTTATAATTATCTCAAGCAGGGGATGCAGGGGGAATCAGCCAGCCCCTTTTCAGTGGTCTGTGGAGACAGGACAAGGGGCAATGGCTGCAAGTTGGAGCACAGGAAGTTCCGCACCAACATGCGGAGAAACTTTTTTCACAGTGAGGGTGACAGAGCCCTGGGACAGGCTGCCCAGGGAGGGGGTGGAGTCTCCTTCACTGGAGATATTCAAGACCCGTCTGGACACCTATCTGTGCAATATGAGCTAGGGAGCTGCTTTGGCAGGGGGTTGGACCCGATCATCTCTTGAGGTCCCTTCCAACCCCTACGATTCTATGATTCTATGATTCTTCTTAGTTCAACCTCGCCTTCTGAATGTGAGCAAGATGTAAGAGCACAACGTATGCATCGGAGTTCTCTAATATGAGACCACAGACTTAAAGACCAACTATTCTTCCTATCTGCCTCGGTACCATAAATGGACTGAGAAGTTTCCTAGTATGTCTTTTTAATTCAGCCCCCTAAGAACAGTAAAAAGCATTTGTAAAATCCTCTTGCTCTGTTACTTTAAGAAGTTAAGGATGAAGGAATCTAACCCTGATACATTACTACATCACAAAAGATGCTGATTCTTCCCAATGTACTTCAGCATTATTAGCAACACTACTAGCAAATCCACTGGTACATTTGTTTCTACTTTACTAAATCTTTTAATAAAACTTCAGGAGGACATTACTGAAAGTGATCTACAACCACCTTCTCCTAATTTGCAGTAAATTGTTATGGTTGGACTTAATGATCTTAAAGGTCTTTTCCAACCTAGTGATTCTGTGAAATGTTATCTTTTACAAGCTGAAACTCACGAAGAAAAAGTGTCCATTACACCACAAATTCTTGTTCTGTGCCTTCATGGTTAAGAACTTTTAATTAATTGTTTTTGTAGCCTATATTAGGTCCAGTCTCCACTACTCACATTCCATCCACTCTTGCTTAAATCAACAAACTATTGAAAATATTAAGCTTCTCTGAATCTCTCTAGGTAACCAACAGAGACTCAGAGCAAGACACTCAAGAGCGGGGAGTACACCAACATTCCACTAAATTACAGACAGAAATATAGACAGTGCAACTGAAATAACCTTATGAATTACTCTCCGAAGCAGCTTTCACTGTATTAGCTGCAAATCCAATTACAAGACAAGCCACTCATGTTTCTAGTCCTGCTTGTAGAAACAAGGAAAATTTGTGATTATGGACCAAGAGTACTTGGTACTTTTTAAATTCGTGCCCAAATGTTGGTCCCCTTGAAACACTCTTATATAAGCTCCTAAAGGTAATTTTAAAAAAATACCAAAACAAACAAAACCCAACCCAGGCTTATTAAATGAATGCATCACTGCTACAGTCCCTCTCTTTTATTCTACTTCTTCTGAGGGGAAAAAACTAGTATCGAACTTGAAAAACATTATCTTCAGCTTTTCGACGCTACAAGATACTGAAGAGACACTCTATGAGACTTAAAGATTCACATCCTTCACCTCTTTTCTTAGGTGTGATCCAGAGCTCTTTAAGCTTTTTACTGATGGCAAAACTGGGAGGAGTGGCTGACACACCAGAGGGCTGTGCTGCCATCCAGTGAGACCTGGACAGGCTGGAGAGCTGGGAAGGGAGAAATTGAATGAAATACAACAAAGGCAAGTGCAGAGTCTTGCATCTGGGGAAGAACAACCCCAGGAACCAGTATAGGTTGGGGACGGATCTGTTTGAAAGTAGTGTAGGGGAAAGGGACATGAAGATCCTGGTGGACAGCAGGATGACAATGAGCCAGCAATGTGTCCTTGTGGTTAAGAAGACCAGTGGCATCCTGGGATCTATTAGAAGGGGTGTGGTTAGTAGGTTATCCTCTCCCTCTACTCTGCCCTGGTGAGACTGCATCTGGAACATTGTGTCCAGTTCTGGGCCCCTCAGTTCAAGAAGGACAGGGAACTCCTTGAAAGAGTCCAGGGCAGGGCCACCAAGATGATTAAGGGAGTGGAACACCTTCCTTGTGAGGAAAGGCTGAGGGATCTTTCTCAGTCTCTAAGCTGGAGAAAAGGAGACTGAGAGGTGACCTCATCAATGTCTATCAATATGCAAAGGGGATGGAGCCAGGCTGCTCTCAGTGAAGTCCAGTGATAGGACAAGGGGTGATGGGTGCAAGCTGGAGCACAGGAGGTTCCATGTGAACATAAGAAAAAACATTTTCACTGTGAGGGTGACAGCACTGGAACAGACTGCCCAGAGAGGTTGTGGGAGAAGGGGATACGTGACCTGAAATTTGCCAAACATTTTAAATTACCATACCTAGGAAGAAAGGTAATAGTAAATAATAATAAAAGTTAACTTTTTGTTGATTTTATTCATTACATCATACTGGCTTAGGAGGATGGTAAAATAAAGACCAGTCCTGTAATGTTTATTTCCCAAATACTCTATTCATAAACTTTTTATTCTCCTGATCATCAAAATCACATCCACTTTCAGTAAAACAAATTTCTAAAACTCAAATATAAAATTTAAATGGAGTATCAGTTTCCTTTACAAGTTGACATCTACTTCTGTTCTCTCCTGCACTAATAATGCTTCTGTGTCACCACTAGATCCCTAAACACACCACCTTACAATGCCAAGAGCAGCCACAAATTACTTTTTCTCAAAGACAATGTTAAGTTAAATGAATTTCAGTGTGCATTCTGCTAATCCCCCAGACTCCTTTTCAAAATTAGGCAAAAAAAAAAAAGCTACCAGTAGAAGCAACCACAGTGTCACACAGCTTTCTCAGTGTTGGAATTTAACACTACCTCTTTTCTAGCACATCAGTACATAGGAACTCTTTTCTTTACAAGACCTATAAAGAGGTGGTGGAGTTAAACCCAGCCAGAAGTCACTTACCCAACCTCTCAATCTCCTATACAAAAAGGGGAAGGAGAGAAGATAGGTGACAAGGATCATAGATCAAGGTAATGGCAGTTTAGTAGACAAAGAAAAAGCTGCATGAACAACTAAAGCGAAACCAAGAATCAATTCACTACTTCCCATTAGTAGGCAGATGTCCCACCAGTTCTTGGAAAGCAGGGTCTCAGCATGCATGCTTGCTTGGGAAGACAAAACACCATGATCACAAGCATCCCACACTTCCTCGTCCTTTCCCTGAACTTTAATTGCTGAGTGTATGTCCCCTCTCCACCTCCTGCCCCATCTCAGCCTACTCATGGTGGGGTGAGAAAGCCCTTACCTATTCAGCAACAGCCAAAAGATCCGCCTGCGATCGACACCGCTTCAGACCCAAATATAGAGTAGAGTACCATACAGGCTGCTCCCGAGACAATGAACTATTCCAGACAGACACAAAAGGCTAACAACTACTTTGTGCACTTCTGGTTGTTACATGACATGGCACGGGGACACACACCTTACTACACCTCAATTATCTTCAAACACACTTAAACAATTCTTGGGATAAACAAGACAGAAAAACCCTAAGGCAGTAAAGCATACAAAAGCTGCTCATTACAGAGAACACTGGTTACTGCTGGCAACCTCTTATTTTTCATCCATGTCAACATATACAATTGCCACAGCAATTAAAATTACCTGACATTGTGACCAAACTGTATGGTCACTGGCTGTACCAAAAAGGCAAGCTGCTTGAACACTAGGTGGCCACACTGTTTACAGCCAAAATAGTAAATATGCACAACAGTATTAGATGGGGATCTAAGCTCTCACACGTTACATACTAAGCTTTGTAAGCTTCCATACATGGTTGCTAACAGGAAAATCTATAGATAGTCTACAACTTCCATAAGACCCTGATCCCATGAAGACAAATCAGAGAGTTTCCTGCCACAGAGAGTAGAAACACAAGAGTTCACAGTGATAGAACGCAGGAGATTTAGATCCTGTCAGGTGATAACTAAAGGACACAAGAGACATTTGTTCACATCCTCAAACTCCTATCAGACATTGAAGCAAAGAACAAGGCAGCCCAGTCAAGTGGAAAGCAATGGAGATTGATCGGTGAAGCTCACCTGGCTGTTGGGAAAAGTGCACCACCACTTCACTTTCAAAACATGCATCAAATTCTTCAAAAGCAAAGAAATAAGATACAACATGGGAATCATTGAGAACAGACCTGAGGAGGAGGACTTGGGAGTGTTCATTGATGACAAGCTCAACATGACCCAGCCAGAAGCTCTTGCAACCCAGGCCAACTGGGCTGCAGCAAAACCAGTGTGACCATAAGGCTATGGGAGGTGATTCTGTCACTATATGCTGCTCTTGTGAAACCCCCACCTGGAGTACTGTATCCAGCTCTGGGGTCCCCAGTACAAGACAGATATGGAGCTGTTGGAGTGAGTCCAGAGGAAGCCACAAAGATGATGGAGCACCTCTCCTATGAAGACAGGTTGAGAGTGTTGGGCTAGTACAAGCTGGAGAGGGCTCAGGGTAAACCTTATGGCAGCCTTCCAGTACCTGAAGGGGCCTACAGCAAAGCTGGAGAGGGACTGTTCATCAGGGAATGTAATGACAGGATAGGAGATAATGGCTTTGAAACTGAAAAATGGTAGATTTTTATTATATACAAGGAAAAAATTCATCCCTGTGACAGTGGTGAAACATTGGAACAGATTTCCCAGAGAAGCTGTGGCTGCCCCTCCCTGGCAGCGTTCAAGGTCAAGCTGGAAGAGGCTCTGGGCAACCGGGTCTAGTGGACGGTGTCCCTGGTCACGGAAGGGGGCTTGGACTAGGTATCTTCAAGGTTCCTTCCAACCGAAACCATTCCATGATCCCAGTTTGTGTACAGAAAAAGCAGCTAGAGGAAAAGTTGTGATATCCTTCTGGATATCACAGCACCCATACTGTCTCACAGCACCCATACTGTGAGACCAAGTACCCTAAGGTCAGGATGAAACATGTGACCAGCACTGAAAGAACAATTCAAGAATTCCAAGAGCTTCTAGATTCATAATAAGAGAAGGTCCTCAAAGTTGAAGACTCAATATCAAAAGTACTTTCCCCATTCCCTTCCCGCTAACTAGAATTTAAGGAAGGAAGCATGGCAGCCCATGCAGGAGTAAATCCAACAGATTTCAGAACTCAGTAACTGCCATCGGTCCAGGCAGAATACAGTACAGGTTAGGGGTTGACCTGCTGGGAAACAGCCAGGGAGTCCTGGCAGACAGCAAGTTACCCATGAGCCAGCAATGTGCCCTCATGGCCAAGGCCAGTGGCATCCTGGGACAGGCACATTAAGAGGAGCACGGTCCAGTAAAAGAAATTTAATTTAACATCTGTGTGAAAGTAACCATTTGTCATTGCCTACTGGCAGGATACCTTCTTAGACACTGTCAGAACAATTTAAAGAGAACAGCTCTTGGATTAAAATGCTCAAACTACAGCAAAACATAAGACGTGCTTTAAGAAACTGATTTATTTCTTTTAAACTAAATTTCATTGAAATAATAAAAAATTTTAGGTTCTGTTCAAATTCATGTAGAACATGCCAAGAGTGCACCTGAAAATACTGTTTTAAAGCATCAGCTTTAAAGTGAGCCAGAACACTTGTCCTGCTCAGAGGAAGTCTACTGTGAGCCTACTCACAGCCTAAATTTTGTTTTACTCACTGCTTTTAAAGCCAATTATAAAGAAAATGGGTGTTTTCAAGAACACAGAACTATTACCCAATTTATCTTTGAAAAGCATGTATCATATGTCCACTTCCATGCATTCAGAGCTTGCAAGATGTAATCATTCTGACACATCTTCACTCCTAAAAACTGACCAGAAGTCAAGACAGCCACAGCTTTCCATCATCATCTGCTTTAGGAGCAATACAAACCTGTTGAGCAGCACAGCAGCTATAGAGATCTTGGAATACAGTAACTGTCCCAGTACCCCATAAGCATTATATGAGTATTTGCCTCTAGTATTTTACTTCCATTGTTGCATTATCAGACATTGTTGCTGTATCAGACAATTTCCTGGAACAGAAACTGTGAAACTATGCATTTTACTTCAATACACTCCACAAACTTCTACTGAAATACTTTTTAGGTAGCCCACAGCAAGCGAGCTCAGAAGACAAGGCTCTTAACTATTGGCCTGGAAAAAACACAGAATACTACATATCAATGCAGAAAAGCCAAACCCTTCTAGTCCATCTCTGAGGCTGTGCAGAACTTCCTGAAGTTAGTGGTTACGGTATCATGACCTTTAACTGGCAGCTATTCAAAAGGTACCTCCTCCCTCCCATATTTCAACATGGGCTGCCAAGCACACTTTCCTCCCTTACCACCCACCTTACCCAGAGGTTTGCCAAGCTAACAGCAATACTACTGTCCAGTTACTTGTCACTGAAAGCATCAAACATTAGCTGCCTTCTGCCATAAACATTCTGAGATTCATTGAAATCACACTCTCCTCAGCACACTAATGTGCTATTTACTCAAACTTGAATTAAAGAACAACTTGACACTTGCTGGTGTTTGGAATAAAACCACATACATTGCTGGAGTGGAAAGTATTTAATAACGCCTGGCAGGTCTGCATAAAGAGCAAACTTGTGTTGATCTCAGAAAAACCACAGGCTGGCCATATTTCATTAATATTTCAGAACATTTGTCTTTAAAATACCCTTTTAACCACAGACAGATCTTAGAGACCTCTCAGCTCATTTAGAGCCATAAAATGCTTTGGGTTGGAAGGGACCTTTAAAGATTGTCTAGTCCAACCTCCCTGACAGAGGCAGAGACATTTTTCACTAGACCAGGTTGCCCAAAGCCCCATCCAGCCTGACCCTGAATATATCCAATGGTGGGGTATCCACAACTTCTCTGAACAACCTGTTCCAATATCTAAGATTTAAACCAGATCATCATATTCCAAATACAGGGCTTTTTTTTTTTTTTTTTTTTGCTGCAAACGATGGGACAAACTACATTTGACAGCCCAGAGGGACAAGATAGGCAGATATTATTTGTCCATACACCTGAAGCAACAAGATGTTTCAAAAAGAGGCCATGCCATGCTCTCTGAATAGCCACAAAGTATACCAAATATAACAAGATATGACAGAATAAGAGTGGTAAGAATGTACCTATCAAAATGTATACACCTATTGTTAAACACGATCTCACAAATGTGAAACACCTATCCTCAAGGTTCTAAACCACAAGGAGAAAGCTACACTAGGGATCAAGGAGATGAAAAGCAACAAAAACCATGTTCAGAATCTAAACAGATTATAGTAAACAAAAAAAAAATAGTACTCTAAAAATACTGTTGCAAAGAACAGAAATGCAAATATGAAAAAAAAATGTTTTAATTTAAGACATACAAAGAGAACATGGAAATGCTCTCAGGCTGAAATCATCCAGTTGAAAGAACAACCAGAAGTTGTTCTGATGGCAGGGGAGCAGGGAGAAATGGTTGACAATGTTGGGCTACTAATTTTCTGATTCCAATGGTAAAGTAGGATTAAAAAAAATATTATTGAAATAGTAGAAGAGTCAATGAAGGAGCAGGAAGACAATTCAGAACCTTCAGCTTTAAATGGGCCTAAAGATGGAAAGGTTACTGCAATTATGTCTATGAAAAAAAGGGATATGGCAGCAGTTAAGATTAAATCTTCTGAACAAGAGGTTCAGCTGCAGAAGTACTATTTTTATTGGGCTGAGAATCATAATTGTTCACCACCTGTAAGAACAGGAATTAAAAGCTGAAAAAGGTCATCTTTAGGACACAGACAGTAAGCACTAAATTGAACCCTACTTTTTTTGGAAATGTGAATGGAAAGCTGTAACTATTAAAACAAGTACAGTGTGCATGACAAGTAATATTAGTGGAAAAAGAAATAGGCATGAACAAGTCACTATGATAATGAATAATGATAATTACAGTAACAGCAGGCCAAAGGTTCCACAAACCTAAGATCTGTCCTCAATAATAAAAATACATGCAAACTTAGAAGTTGCCTGCTGCAGAGTAGCCCTCAGGTCTAGTAATAAATCACTTTCAAACTTAGTAATACAAAATTAATCATAACTCCCTGCTACCACAGAAACCCTGTGGAATGACAAATAGAATAGAAGTACAGCAGGATAAAGGGAGTACCAACTGTCTCCAAATGATGGAGACACACTGAAATGGAAATAACTACACTGACACCTCCCCCTCGCCCCCACTGAAACAGATAACTAGCATCAGCTACCCTTCAGAAACGACCCTGAAAAATCATAAAAGTCATTGTAGCAACGACTACAAGACATATTTATAGAGTCCAATACTCTGTTTCCACCTGTCAGAAGCTTTCTATTTAGACAAAGTTGTTGGTACATCCCTTTCCTCCATGATAAATACTAGAGTAAGTGAAAGAACAAACACATTGGATTCTCAAGTCATCAGAAAATCAAGTTAAACTTGAAAGATACATGCCAATAACATCACAAACAACAACAAAACCCCTACATATGCACACATGCACTGTAGGTTAATACATGTGAAGTTACACTTTTTGAAGGCTTTTATGATTTTGTCTTTTAATGCCAAGATTATATATTTTAAGTATAGGTATTAGGATTTATACACCAAACAATTTAACTTGTAAATAACAAAAAAATCATATTAATAGTCAAAGCACACATTTTCAAATATCTAGGAAGTATAAGAAGTGTTTACCTTAAGTTTGAATTCAAGCTGTGGTAGAACAGAAAGCAGGAGGTGACTATCAATATTGTACAACTCCAGAATCAAGTCAAAGACATGCTCTGACAGGTCACTAATTGACGTTTTACCAAGCATGAGGACCTGATTGAAGAACTGGAAAGTAAAACAGAATATAAATCAATAACAAGAGCATGTACACAGTCTTCCAAATACTATGCTTGTCTGCCACTATATCTACCTTTGAATCTTGCAACATTTGTTTTACTACAATTTTTTTTTTTTTAAAGGGGGGTGGGTGGGAGGGAACGTATGCACAGATCAGGATTCTGCAATAGAGGTCTTAAAATACAATTGCTTCACATTCAATATTACACATAAAGAAAAACACATAAAAAGCAATGTTTAGTTTACCACAGCAAGACTACAAATGATTTAAGAAACAATTTTAGATGAGCTCCAGTGCATCTGATCTTTTTACACTGTTAACTATATTTAGTTATTTCACTACTGAGAACAATCACTTCAAAAGCATTCTAACATTTAGTCAAACAAGTCAAAACTGGTTAATTACTACACTACGCAGTTGACAGTTAAGGAGTTGTAAGAAAGAGCAGAGGAATTAATAACTGACTGGTACAGAATTTACATTTACAAGCAGCATAACACAACTGGAAAGCAATTATTCATTCTTAGTCAACTAAACAGGGCTTGAGGGAAACTCATTAGAGAAAGTATTTTCTAACACCAAATACTAATTCCACACTACTTGCAACTATATCCTCTCGTAAGAGACATGTAAGATAAGTAAGTAGGAGAACACTACCCCCCACTCATAACAGGTGGAGTGGGGGGCGGGGGGGGGGAGGGGGGCAGGGAAGCACATGATTTTGGAAATTTCTTGTCTTTGGGTTAAAAGAATACACAGGTGTGGCTAAACAAATCATACTGCTTGCCAGTAAGGCACCAGAATACACTTCACAGGCATTCCAGTTTCATATTCCCAAATTTGGGAAGAGATGAACATCACAGGCCTCTGTGCCTGATGAGGTTAATCATATTAGTACAGAAGACACCGTGAAAACTACCACTTTTTAAGGTCAAAGTGAATGTTGAAAAGTGATAAAATAGAAAGAGCTAACTGTTTCTAATGACCAGAGAATAATTGATAAGCACATTTCATTAGAAGTTAAAGACTCCATGTTGTCTTGCAGAAAAGTTTTCCTTTTCTGGACACAGAGTTGCCTGGAATGTATATATATTCCTGGTTAGACAATAGCTCCTAATGCCTCTTTAATGTATTTTAAGAAAGTAACTTTCAAAACAAAAGAAACCAGAGAGCATAACATTTCCCACTTGTGGGAAATCCAGAACAGAAGACAACATGTACGTATTTTCCATAAGAGGAAGATTCTTATTGTACAAACTTCCCTAGAACCACAAAATGTCACCTGGTTTGGAATCTAACTGTACAAGTGAACAACATGAAAAACACATTCCCATGTAGCAATTCCTTACCAAACAGCAGCTTTGACTAACAGGTGTGGAGTAAGAGTTTTCACTGAAGATTTTTTAAAATCTTACAAGGTACCCACTTTCCAAGTACCACAAGTGTTTTATGTCTGAAAGCAACCAAAAAAAACCATTGAAAGTTTTCCATTGTTTTCAAGCTCTTGAGGTTTTGGATAGCTGCCATGAGACCTGCTAAATCCTTAACTACTTCCAAAAAATTGTAGTGTTTGGGTTGTTTGGGTTTTTTTCTGTTGTGCAACTTAATTTAGAGCATATTCCTGCCTGATCTTTCTTTCCTCTCATCCCTCTTCTCTTGCAAGTCTATGATGTCTATACTCAACTTGGCTACAGCCCTCAATCCACTTCTCCAGTTTTCCTCCTTATTATCTATTCTTAGATTTAATTTCGTCTTTTCCTGTGACAACAGCATTAAATTCAGCTCTATCTTCACTTCCAGTAGCTTCCAAATAGTCTCATCTCCTCACCAGAAAAAATATTTTGTCACAGGAATAATTTATATATTTTAATCAGAACAATACAAATAAGTGTATTTGCGAGTCCAGTCACATTAAGGATTGAAGTGCAAGGTCTCCCAAACCAGCAGAAAGTAAACTATATATAACAATTTTTATTTCTGAAATTCAATGAGCTTAATACTTTCAACATGATAAAAATAATTAGACTCAAAGGGACAGGTGACATAGTGCTTCTTCAATGTAACAATTCTCCCAAAGAACAACGGAGAGCTTGTAAAGTTATTTTACAGCCCTATTTGCCTATATGCAATTCATTATTTTTATAATATAGCTATAGTTAAAAAAAAATTCATTTCCATATTTGTCTGCAGTCTTCACTTACATTAGTAATATATGGTTCAATTGCTTGTGCTGTCCTCTTTAGTAGAGCCTTTGCCAAATCATAGGCTTGCTTGTTTAAATTCTGGGGAAGGGGGAAGAAAACAGGAAAAAATAAGTTAAGCACATGCATTAGCTTTAAATTCTTGTATCTATTTTTAAGTTTATCACATACTGGTAAACTTACTCAAGAAACAGCTCATTCTCTTTATATGTTCAATAGTAAGAGTAAGTAAAAGAAAAGCTAGTCCAGTTTTTTTTAGTCTCCACTAATATTACTGAGAAAACTCTTCCCTGGCAAATCAGGGCTTACTTTACTGTGGCCCATTTAAGCCTGACACTCAGTGAAGTCAGTTTCTGCATTTTACTGTTGCTCTTTATCAGTTTTTCCCCAAACCAGGAAAGCACTACAAAGCAAAATCAATGCATTTACAATCAACACAGAAGCAAGGCTCTGACCAAGTTTGTAGTAGAAAGTACAATTCTGTCTCTACATCAAGTAGCCACCTGTGAGCCACCATCACAATCTCTCCATAGTATCTCCCAAAAAGACTTGGTCTGTTTGACTGAGACAGCAAAGAAAAAATAAACAAAACATAACAACCCAGAATTTTAGTCTGTGAGCAAAAAAGGTTTAAAAATACCAACTAATGAAACTAATATAAAGAATGAAAAGCACCACCCCACAGCATTCCTATCCCTCCATTTGTCTAACTGGGTTATTGCTGTTATCATTGTTTCCTTCCTCCCCAGCAAGTACTCTCCAACCTTTAGTTCCTATGTCCTTTCTCCAATTTCTGTATCCCAATCATTTTTCAAGAGTTTCCAGAAGAAAGTGCAACTCTGCTCTTGTGACACCCACAGCAGATTTGATTAACACAGAAAAAGAATTAAGGAAAAGCCTTCAATACCAAAACATATATAATCTATTAATAGCAAATTTTCTCTGTAAAAGTATCGTTCATAGAATGATAGGATTAGAGAAAATCCTGAGTTGGAAGGGACCCATAAGGATCATCAAGTCCAACTCCTGGCTCCACACAGGGCCAGCCAAATCAGAGCATGGGACTAAGGGCATCATCCAGATGCTTCTTGAACTCAGTCAAGCTCAGTGCTGTGACCACTTCCCTGGGGAGCCTGTTCCAGTGCCAGACCACCCTCTCAGTAAAGAGCCTCTTCCTAATATCCAGCCTAAACCTTCCCTGTCACAGCTTCATGCTGTTCCCTCGGGTTCCATCACTGGCTGCCAAGGAGAGAGATTGGCACCTGCCCCTTTGCTCACCCCACCTCATAAGGGAGCCATAGACAGCAATGAGATCTCTCCTCAGCCTCCTCTTCTCCAGGCTGAACAAACCAAGGGACTTCAGCCTCTCCTCAGAAGACTTCCCCTCCAGATCCTTCCCGATCCTCGTTGCCCTCCTCTGGACACTCCAATAATTTTGTGTCCCTCTTGTACTGTGGCCCCCAAACCTGCACCCAGCACTCGAGGTGAGGCCGCACCAGCACAGTGCAGAGCGGGACAATCACCTCCCTGGACAGGCTGGCCATGACGATGCAGTTGGCTCTCCCGGCTGCCTGGAAATGCTGCTGGTTCACGTTTAACTTGCTGTGAAGCAAGACCCCCAAATCTCTCTCAGCATGGCTGGCCTCCAGTATCTGCCTCTCCATCATCTGTATGCGTAGCCAGGGCTGCTCCTTCCCAGGTGCAGAATCCGGCACTTGCCCTTGTTGAACTTCATGCTGTTGGTGATTGCCCAGCTCTCTGATCTGTCCAGGTCTCTCTGTAAGGGTCCTCCACCCTCAGCAGAGTCAATAGCTCCTCCCAGTTTGGTGTCATCTGCAAACTTTCTTAAGATACCCTCAAGTCCTGTGTCCAGGTTGTTCAGGCCCTGTTCTTTTTAACATTTTCATAAATGGAGCCCTGGGGAACCCCACTAGTGACTGGCCACCAGACAGTCTAATGTTACCTCATTCACTATCACCCTCCAGGCCCAACCCTTCAGCCAGTTGCCCACCCAACGCATTATGGCTTTGTCTAGTTGTATGCTGGATATTTTGTCCAACAAGACACTGTGAGTACTGAAAGTCTTACTGAAATAAAAAAAAAATAGCATTAACTGGCTTTCCTTGGTCAACCAGCTGGATGACCTTGTCGTAAAAGGAAATCAGATTGGATAGACAGGACCTTCCTCTTCTGAACCCATGCTGGCTGTGACCAATGACTGCATTGTCCTTTAGGTGTTTTTCAGTAACTCCCAGTATGATTTTCTCCATAATTTTATCAGGCAGAAGTGAGACTGACAGGCCTGTAATTAGCAGGGTCTTCTCTCCTACCCTTCTTGAGAATTGCGACAACATTTGCCAGCTTCCACTCAACCTGGACCTCTCCAGATTCCCAAGATTGTTGAAAAATAATTGTGAGAGGTCTCATGATGACATCAGCCAACTTCCTGAGTACCCTGGGATGAATCCCATTGGGGCCCATGGACTTATATGGATCCAGGAGCACCAACTTGCCCACAGGGTTCACTAGGACTTTACTATTACTGCTGCAGTCATGGTCCTCCAACTTGCAGGATCTGGAGTCCCAGAGACAAAGTCAAAGGCAGCATTAAGCATCTCTGCTTTGTCTATGTCCCTGTCAGTAAGGTGACCATTCACATTGAGTAACAGACCAATGCTCCCCGGTCCTCCCCTTGTCGTTAATGTATTTGAAAAACCCCTTTTTATTGTCTGCCACAGTATTGGCCAGCCTCAGCTCTAACTGCATGAATTTTCTCCCTACAAAGGTGAACAGCATCCCTGTAATCCTCCCACATTGCCTGACCTTGCTTCCACTGGCATACACTTTCTTTTTCCAGCTAAGCTCCAGAAGGTGGTCCCTGTTGAGCCAAGCCGGCCCCCTGCCCTGCCTGCTTGATTCCCAACGTTTTGGAATTGCCTGTTACCGTGATTTTAGAAGCTGTTACTTAAAAAGTGACCAGCATTGATGAACCCCGCGATGCCTTCAAAAACAGTTTCCCAGTGGACCTTTCCAACTAGTTCCCTGAGCAGCCCAAAATCTGCTCTCCCCATATCTAGTGTTGAAGTTTTGGAGGTAGTTTTTCTACTTTCAACAAAGATTTATGAATTCCACTACTCCATGGTCACTACAGCCAGGACAGCCACCTACCACCACTCCCCCCATGAGTCCTTCTCTGTTTACAAGCAAGATATCTAGGAGGATCTCTTTCCTCATTGGCTCCAGTTTTGATGAGTCTTTGCAGTTTTTAAAAACCAGCATTTTCCATTCACAAGGCAACAGTATGTGGCTGGGTTTTTTTAAATATATTTCTTCCATGAAAGGAAACAAACTTCCTTTTAGCATAACGAAAAGTAAACACAAGATGCATTGCCATGCTTAAGGTATTTCTTTCTTTGCCTGCAGACTTGGTTCTTTACAGCTATCCCAATGAAAAGGAAGATTTACAAAGAGCTGGAGAGTATTGTCTGTAATGCCTAGAACACTACATACAGTTTCACAGTTTTTGACAACAATGGGAACAGGTTAATGTTTTCCATGAATACGAACAAAAAAGTCTTAGACTCCTCTCCTGATAGAAAGAAGTGTAACTTCAGTATGTACTGAAAGTTACTGAAGTCACAAGACTATAAAGATTCATGCCTGAAGTATCTGCTCTACTCAGAGCCACTGCAAAAGGTGAATAAAAAAGTCCCAGTTCTGGTAGGATACTCAAATGCTTGAGAGTAAGATGCTAACTTCCTTGTAATTTCCTCTTATCAAATCAAGATACAAGGGTCAACGCTGGCAGGTTTTTTGTTTTGTTTTCTTACAAACTGTAGAGCTATTCCATGTCCCAGAAGAGAGAAGGTTCTGCATGCTAAATTGCTCTTTATGGTTAATAAAAAGTTAAAATACAAAGCACGCTTTTGTTTTCTGTTATTTAGCTAGTTGTGATTGCTTAGGAAACGAAAGGCCCAAATAACCATAACAAGGACCATATGCCACTTCCAATTCTTCTCTGATCCTTCTTGACTTGCACAGTTCACCTCTACCAAAACAAAGAAAACTGATTTCACCTGGGAAAGGGTGAACTCTAAGTCATGAGCCAGAGCTGATTTACATATAAAACAAGTCCGAACAGCAGACCTAGCAGAGCAGAGCTCAAGAGGCAGATATATTTTCATTCATGTAATCACAGTTTCAGTTTGTATCCTTACACTGCAGTTTACTTTTAAAAGGCCACCCTAACGCATCGACAGAGCTAGCAATAGCTGAAGTTTTAAAAAATAAACAAATTTTTTGCATATAGCCTTAGGAAAGTAAGTCTGAAAGAACAAAGACCTTCCATAATTAAGCCACCAAAGGCCAGGCAAAAAAAAATAAAAATCTCCTAACTCCTAAATGTCTGCCAAGATGAATGCTAGAAGCAGCTATTTGCAATTGTGAATAACGTTCAACATTGCACTTCATTCTATCTAAAAAAGATGCCAAGAGAAAAAAAAAAAGGTCTCTTGAGCCAGTTGTGCTCTAAAGTTAGCTCTTTCTTTCATGTTTCATGCTCTTGACTTAACTCGAACGATCCCTAGGACCCTCAAGTGTCCAGAGGGCAGTTTCTGAAAATGACAATGCCAAAAAATTAATAAAAGCACACAAGTTTTCTTCTCCATTTTCCAGCTTCAGGATAGAAGTAGAAACGAGAAGCAGCAGCACTGCCTTAGTTGAAATGAAAGTAGGAGCAACCCAATCTATCACCAAAACAGCTTCAAAAGGCATCAAACCTATCTTTTTGACTGATTTAATAGCCACGAAGACATGTTAAACTTTGCCTTAAGGAGAAACTTTAGAAGGGTAAGGCCTGATTTAACAAATTTCTTCGTGTTTAGAGAAGCTCTTCTATTATTACCCTCTGTACAATCTTTCTGTACATTCAGAAAAAACCTCACATGTATTTCAAGATTTTTTTAACAATTTAAGTAAGCCTTCACTGATGGGGACAACCATCTTTATCAGGAAGGCTATAAGAGCATGCAAGCACTCAGTGGGGATAAGCTTTCTAGAGTCCCAAATTGAGCAGTAAGTACAGCATCAGCTTAAACAGTGTTTCAAAGTAATCATTAGTAATTACTACACTTGGAAGGAAAAAGCAGAAACTAGTATTGATTAATAAGAATAAACCAAAGAAGAATCCATGAAAAAGCAAAACACTGTGAGGAAATTGACAAGTTAAATGCAACATCTAAACCAGACTTAGAAGATGCTGCAGACAGACCTTTCCCAAAAAAACTCCAGTTTTTTTCAGAAAAGAATGTTAATAAATAGCAAACAATTTATTGGTTTGAGGTTGTGTTTTTTTTTTAATGCCTAGGCAGCATTCAGCAATAGTATCTGAAGACAAACCACCTCTGTCAGACAAAGTCTCTGTTCCCTACATGTTTTTTGTGTAGGCACTGCTCACATCTCAAGCTTCTTACACTTCTAGATATTTTGCAACAGGTTTTCATACCTGTTCTCTAGAAGTGTTTGACAAACTTCCATTGCAGACACAAGACATGATGCTCTCTCTCTCACAGCATGGCACCAGTGTTTGAGTCTAGAGACAATGGTCTCCAGAACAATTAGCCAGAGAGGCAGAAATCAGGTGTTCTTCTAACAGTGGGGTTGACAGTGATGGAAGTGCATACCCACCGATTTTTTTCGGCTACTTTTTCCAGATGCCTCTCAACATCCAATTTAACACTGCTCAAAGAAACTGAGTGAAATCATTTGTAGGCATCCTTTCAAAAAGCCCCACAAACAATGCAACTGAAAACAAATTTATGTCCCATTTTTTTCTGCAAAATGGAAGCTACCATCAAGCCAGTCCTTAATTTTACAACTGTAGGAATATAATCAAATGCTAAGCCTGTATCTAGAGCAAGTATTCTTAAAAAAAATTACATGTTAGTATATTATTTTCATGTTATTTGAAAAGGGTCTTCAATTTAAATTTTATTATCAAAGGCACAGCAGTAAAACTTGTATCCAAGAACACTTCACAAAACAGCTTTAACAGGTTCTCTGCTGCAGGATGGAAACAAGTTTTTAAGGATGGCTGACAAAGAAAAAGCTCAGCTGAAGTGTTGCCAAGATAGTTAACACTAATTATTATGCAAGTTGCTAGTAGAAAAATTTAGGAATTTAATTGTCAATATCACTTTTTGGAAAAGATAAGCATGTAAAGTATGTGGGATGTGCAATGTGGAATTCCCTGTAGTACTGCTGAAGCAGAAAGTGGAACACACTGGCAAACACTCAAGGAAATACATTACAGTATGCCTTCTAACACACTAAAACACAAAACTGTGTACAGGCACTGTCATAAAGGCTTTATAATCTAAAAAGGCAATTAAAGGGACAGGAATGCTTCCCCCACACACACCCTTTTCATATTGATTACCTCTCCCTTGCTTCTAGCCTTTTCTGGGTTTAATTCATTATTTATTCATTTAATATACTCTTCACATCATCTTATCCAAAGAATTGCAGTAGAGTTCATAGAAAGGTAGAAAAGAAAAACCACAAAAGGAAGTTGTTTACTGTTTTATTGAATTATCTGATACCTGCTGTGCTACTCTAACAAGCCTGTGCACACTGTAACATGTTTTCTGATAGTAGTGTCAGCTGCTTGCATTCAGGTTTACATCAATATAGCTTTTATTCTGGTCAAGCAAAATGGACAACAAACTAAAGCAGCTTAGACTACCTCAGTGACCACTGATCAAAGTAGACAGATGTTTGACAGTACTTATGCCCAAGTTCTTGCAGGTGTCCTGCTAGCACCATTGCCTCTTAGACTTACAACCCAGGACTATGGGCTATACCCTGCATTCCTCTCAAAAGCAAGGTCAAAAATTTTCCTGAGAGGTAACAGCATAAAATTAAACATTGGTAAACCGTTCTAACTAGGTTCTACTACTCTTTACAGTATTCATGTAATTTTTGCATCAACCTGTTTAACATTGAATTTCAGCTATTGGACCTTAGCATTCGGGTGCCAAAGCTGAACGAGCTGTTCCAACCTTCTGTTCCCAATACACACTGCCCCTTAAGTTCCTCAAGTCTTTAACCTAGTGTTACCCATGACAACTGTTTATACCTCTGAAGTCACACTTGTGCTACCACTATTTCCTACAATACTGTCCTTCAATTCACAATCTTCCCTGTGGCTGTACTGCAGCCTACACCACTTGCCTTTGTCACTGTTACAAACACAGTTGTATTTACAGCAATCTCTCGATCAGATCATTTTCAAACCTAAGGTATAACCAATTTGTGCTCCTCCTACTCCATAAAAAACCCATCCCAGGGAATCTGGGTAGATAAGGATTCACTACTTACTATTACACCAATACCTGGCATAATGCCATTTTTTGTGGAGCCTGATTTTTCAATTTTTCTCTCCCAAAGCCTCTGCAGCTTAATGCCTAGGTCAGCTAAAACACAGTGCTCTCTTACAGCAGACCTTATCTTTAACCCCCTTGTAGTTTTCTGTTCAATGGAGATGAGTGGAAAAAAGTCTTACTCTGAATTTATTACACCTTTTCCAACATGACACTAGGAGCCACAGGAGGTTGTTAGATGGCTGCATAACCTCCAAAACTTTAAACAGACATGATATGAAACAAAAATATTAGAAGTTTCTTTCCATTAGTATGAAAGAAGTCAAAAAACTTAAAACAGTAAAAGTAGTCAGAATATGGTATAAAATTATGTAGCTATTTTAGTTAGAAAACAATCTGTTAATCAGCATCCTGTCCAAAGAACCAGTTTGATTAGTACAAGAATACACAAACCCCTGAACACCTTATCCTATTAGAACGTTCAGTCAGTAACTTTAAATCCACTATAAAGCAGGGTTGTCTTAAAGCTACAGCCTTTCCAACAGGATTCAAATTCTGCAACTCAGTGAATCATTTCAGAGTAAAGTCAGATCAAATGCAACACAGGTGATGATGAAACAACAGATGCTCAACAGCTGAAAAATACAAACTAAAATATTTTGTATAATGCTTCTGTTTCTTGCATTTCAAGGCTTAACTTTGTGCATCTGAATTTTTGCCACACAAATTTCAGTCTGGTCCTGGCACAGGAGTACTAGACTCCTTGAAGGACACAGTAAACCACACCAACCCCCCCAACTAATCTATACTACACTCTGTTACCCTACAGAGTCAATAGACAAATACTGCATGTGCTGTTGATTTACTGAAATCAATGGTTTGTGCTAAGACACTACACTGTACTACTTGCTATATTCTTCAGAGAGCACCTTATGAAGAAAGTACTCATTTTTACTGGCACATTAGTGTTAAAAAAAAAAAGCATTCTGAAGGTGAAAAACATCTCAGAGCTTGTCCACTTAAACTTACTGTAGCTTCTAAAAAGTCTAAGTCAGCCCTTTCCTGAACACCCTTAAAAGGTAAAAGCTGTCAGGTGACAGCCAGAACTGTCCAAAATACAGCTAAGTACACATTTCCCAAACAGTTTCCCAAAATCCTTTGTCAAACACAACTTAAAAGTAGTCTTCTACATTGTAGCCCAAGAGATTCCAGCTAGTTTTCTGAACAAATATGACAGACTTCCTTGCTTTTTAAACATTTAACATCACAGTGCATAAACTGAGGAAAAGCTTCAAACTGTGTATCTGTAAGACACTGGACAAAACATTAAGGAAAGACAGCCATCACTTGGGCTCTTCAGGCACAACCACTTCTGAACATAGTATCAAAAACATACCAATGTGTTTTCAGTAACACCAAAGCAACACTTCTGAAATACAACAGAGCCAACCACAAATCAGCAGTCATAACATTTTCCTTCCCACTTAGGGCAGCACATTAGTTGGAACTGTTGACACAGCGTTACATTAACTAAGACCGTGCCAATAAGTTCTGCTTGTATTGACTGTACATAAAAATCTTCTCTATAAATTCATACAACATTAAAGCTTTTAAATTACTATGACCACTGATAACTGGGTTTATGCAATGAAACTCTGAGTTTTCTGGCTATTAAAATTATTTGTTTGATAAAACAGATCCAAGTAATAGGAACATATTTGCTACAGCTGTTTTCTCAATGAAATCTAAATATCTGAATACATACATTCAATAAGTCATGATAAAAAAAATTAAGTCACTATTAAGTCTTACCTTATGTGCTGGCACTAGATTAACTAACACTGTATCCAAAAGTTCCTGCGACACAGTATCTCCCTCACAAATGATAGAGCTCATGAGATCAACCATGTGCATGTGTACTTTTTGGTTATGACCGTTGCTGAAATTAAAAAAATGAGATTTCTTAGTGTACTATTCATATAAAATGCAACTTCCATTCAGAGTACTCCCTGTGATGGTAAAAAACAGGAAGGATATAACAACCCAATCACAAGTTTTCTTAGAAATAACAATATTTAAGTTTCTTGGCTGCATATACCTCTTTCCAAAATATTCTTGAATCTCATTCCCTCTTTATTTGCTACTGTAATAAAAGAGACTACTGTACCCTACCTGGAAAGTGTGGTGCATTAGAACATTCCTCCCTCAACACTGGTGACACTACACCTGGAGCACTGTGCCACACACTGGCCTCCCTAGCACAAGAGACACACCGACATCCTGGGGTTAGGTCAGTCCAGGGCCACAAAGATGATTAAGGGACTCTCATACAAGGAGAGGGTGAGAGCTGATGTCTTATTTTACCCTCAAGAAGAGATGGCTTAGGGAGAAACTTATCCTTAAGTTTAAATACCTGATGCTGGGAGAAAAGACAGAGCAAAACTCTTCTCAGTGGTGTGTGGTGACAGGAAGAAGCAACGAGCCCAAGGTGAAATACAGGACGTACCATTTAAACATGAAAAACTTTCAGAATCCAAAGACCATTAGAAGGTTGTGTAGGCATGAAGTCTTTTGAACATCCTTGGAGATGTTCAAAACCCAACTGGCCACTGTCATTGGAAACGTGCTGTAGCTGACCTGGTTTGAGCAAGGGGGCAGACTAGACTCTAGCAGTATGTTCAAGCATCCACTCTTTCCTGACTCATGCTTTTATAGCAATAATCCTCCTAATTCCTAAGGACTGCATATTACAACATTCAATTTCAAGAACAGAATAAAAATAATTCAGTAAAAGACAATCAAAGTCAATTATTTAGAAAAAAGACGATTTGCAGTGTCTTTGTTAATTAAAACAGGTGAAATCAACAGCTTGTACTGCTACCTTTAGTTAAGCTGAACTACATAACTAATCTCTTCAGCACCAAAAGTCACACAACAGACTGACCACTTAGGTTAGAAACCTCTGACCTCAACTGTGTAATAATATAATTGGGGGTGACAATACTTACTTTATTACTGAAAAGAGCGTTCTGTACAACTGTGTAAAAATCTCATTGCTGTCTTCTAATTCAAAGCATATGTTGTAAGACTTGACCCAAGCAATGTTCTGTGTCAAACAAAAAAAAAAAAAAAAAAAGAGTACTTAATACAAGATTAAGTTGAAAAATTACATTTAACAGGTATTATGAAATAAGCTATGGAGCTTACCTCAAGCAAATAAAAATATCGATTAAACTGGGGGCTTTTTGTATCTTCTAAACCTTTAAGTTGCCTCGTTATGAACATAAATATATCCTGAAAAGAAAGAAGTAGTAGTTATTTAATCAGCTGCAATGAAACTTTCAAAATTAAAATAATTCTAATTACTAGGATTACTTATCACTACTAAACACAACGACAGTCACGCTATTTCACTATCCAAAAGATGATGTACAACATCACTGAGAACGTAAAATTTTAAAATGCTTCATGAAAAACAACCTTTTCCCATGGAAGCAAAAGCTTTTCTTTTCCAAAGAAAAACACTCAACTTGACAAACAGAGATTCAACTGTCTGACATTCTGCAGAAGTCACAAGATTATCCAGAAGGACACTTCATTTTACATTTTTACTTTACTCTGCGACAGGTTTCACAGAACAGGAAAAAAGCAGTAGGAAACTGCAGCTTTCTTAAGAGTGTTGTTACAAGTTTCCACTCTATTGCTTGTGCATTTCTCAGTTGTTACACTACCAACAAAGATGATGTCTCTTGCAAAAACCAACAGACCAAGTTTCTCCTGCTTCCTTCACCAACTTTCAGCACCAGAAGAATTCTTCAGAAAGTCTCACACAGAATAAATTCAAACACATTACATTCAATTATGAACGGAATGGAAACATGCAGTAAGGTGTCTTTTTAAAATGCTTTTCATGTTCAGATAATTAACAGCTGGAAATTCATAGCTACTATGTTAAATCAAGATTCATTAATATAAATCACCAGAAAGTGTTCACAACCTCAACTGTATCTATAATATTTTATCTAACAATTTAGGTATAAATTCCATATACTACAAAAGGTATAAAGTTGCAATAATAAATACAATAAAGCCTCACAGTTAACCCCCAAAAAAACCTTATCTTTGAGTCTTGAAAACTTTTCTGTAACATTTCCTGAGCACCAGTTCCTCTCAACCCAAGAATAATACTGTGGACAAAAGACAAGAACGGGGTTCCTTTTTTTCCAATGCTATAAATGTCCCACGTGACATCCTTGTATCTAAATTGGAGACATGGATTTGACACATGCACCACTCAGTGGAATTGGCTGGATGTTTGCAGTCAGAGAAAGAGTTGCAGTCAACATCTTGACGTCCAAGTGGAAATCAGTGACAAGTGGCATTCCTCTGGGGTCAGTACTGGGACTTTCACCATTTAACATCTTTGCAGAGACAGGGACAGTGGGATAGAGGGCACCTTCAGCAAGTTTTTCTGACAACACCAAGATGTGTTGTGTGGTTGACGCACTGGAGGGAAAGGAAGGGAAGCCATCCAGAAGGACCTCAACAGACCTGAGTGATGAGTCCATGTAAGCCTCATGAAGTTCCACAAGGCGAGAAGCCCAGCACAGTCCCAAGCACAACTACAGGCTGAGAAGAACATTAATTGTCAACAGCCCTGAGGGGGACAACTTGGGGGTGTTGATTGATGTAAAGCTCAATGTTAAACAGCAATGCACACCTGCAGCCCAGAAAGCCAACTATGTCCTGGGCTGTGTCAAAAGCGTGACTGGCAAGCCAAGGGAGGTGATTCTGCCCCTCTACACTGCCCCTGAAGACCCCCCTTGGAGTACTGCATCTAGCTCTATCAATGGAATATCTACGGAATACTGCATCTAGGCACTATCTTGATCCAAATTCAAATGTTCCTGTAGCTGTATCTCTACACAATGCTTGCTGTGCTTTTTTTCTTTTTCCCCAAGGAATCATGACAGCCTGTGTAATCTAGTTTTCAACTAGAACCTCAGCAAGTTCTCAGCTTAATGAGTAACACTGGATTTTGTGGTTTTATTGCAATATCACTGAATGGCTTAGGTTGGAAGGGCCCTTAAAGATTATCTAGTTCCATCCTTCCTGCCACAAGCAGGGACACACTCCATTAGACCAACTTGCCCAAAGCCCCATCTAACCTGGCCTTCAACACTGCCAGGGAGGGGGCAGTCACAGCTTCTCTGGGCAGCCTGTGCCAGAGTCTCACCAACTAGTAAACAAATTCTTCCTAGAATCTAATCTACATCTACACTCTTTCAGTTTAAAGTCATTACCCCTTGTCCTACTGCTTCATGCCCCTGCAAACACCCCTCTCCAGCTTTCCTGTAGGCCCCTTCAGGTACTGACAGGATGCAATAAGATCTCTCCATAGCCTTCTCTTCCCCAGGCGGAACAAACCCAACTCTGCCTGTATACACAGGCACTCCAGCCCTCTGAACATTTTTGTGTACACATACAATATATCTAGCATCTTCACAAATAATGGCATCAATTGAAAAAAATAATTATTGTTATTACTACTTGTTCTTTTTCCTGTTTTAAAGGAAGGCAGCCTGAACTCCAAAGTACTCAGAGTTTTAATATGTAGTTTTTCCCTTTTTTATATGCCGTTTCTCCCTTTGTGTAACATACAGAACACACTACTTGAACATGCTTTTATTAATGCAAAACTCAAGATAAAACAAATTTTTGGCTGCAGCTAAAAAATTCCAACATTTCAACAAATTAGATAATAGAGTTTCCTATCAGGCACCCTACAGCAAGTCTACATTACAACCCAGATTCTAAACGCAGAAATGCTTACATTTCAGCTTTAGGAAAAATCACTGAATGTTGTTTGTGTAGTGCTGTCTCAGTACCAGTTAACCACAAAGCTTCAGTAAGCATCAGAAGTATGGCTTTCACCAACCACAGAACACATTCAGATAGCTGAAGTTCTGCTACCACATACACTCGTAAACACCTCCACCCCAGCAGCCAGGCAGACTGTCCATTTGTCCAAACTGTTTTCTTTGACACATACAAACCATTAGAACATCTTTCCCCAGAAAAGTCAGATTTGTGCTTTAGGCTTTACCCAGACTGAGAAGGATTTAAATAAGAAGTTTCTAGATCCCAAAAGAGCAATCCTGTTTCAGTTCTGCCATGAGCAGGCTAAAGCAATTTCTATCCCTATTGTCAAAGCTCTCTCAATACTCAGCAAGGAATGGAAGATCTATACTGAAGATACACATAAAAGAGAAACATGAAATTTTGATCCTTCTCTCAGTATCTCACTTGCATGATACATGAATTACAAAAAGATCCAAAGAGTCAAGGGCAAAAACTTTAAGATTTAAGCTTTCCCCTCTCATGAAATTATCCTTTTGACATCTTTCCTTTCCCATCTTTAATTTTGGTGCTAAACATTACTAGAGGAGATTCAATGCTGCAGTATGGATAAGATACTAAATACTGGGTGAAGATAGTGCCAAGGTAACACCCAAGAGGAAGCATTCTTCCTCTTACCTCTTTGTCATAAAGTGGAGGGAACTCTTCGACATTTGTATCAGAGCTTGTCCTGCAACCACAAAAGCTGTGTTCAGTGGAGACAGGTTTGCAAAAAACTACCTCAGTAGCCATAGGCAAACATCTGTACTGTTTGTCTGTCCTTTATTTCTCAAAATGTCTTTAGCAATCTGCATCAAGAACCTGAATTCTGTAATCTGCGCAGTTACCAAACGGAATGCTGACAGTGCAACCTCCTAGCCTGTTCAGAGCTCTATCCAAGTGGCAGTAGCATGTTTACACTCTAAGTATGAGATCAGTAAACATTCTAGTATTATATACTATAAAATTTGAAACTTAGTAGTATTTGATAGATCATATTCTGCAAGGAGGAATATTGCAATTTGCTAGCCCTACTCAGGAAGAGGAAAACGCTTCTAAGCCTAACAAGCAAAGGAATACTTATACTCAAAACTGAAGCAGAAATCAGGATGCCTCAAAACCAGATTTAAATACAGCACAGTGAAGAAAGCTAATGGTTGTCTCCAGTTGAAGACGGAGTAATCAGTAAGTAAGGTAACCAGATGACGTGTAATCAGAAGTGAAACAATTCAGAATTAAGAAAATACAAACAGAAATCCCTAGGTATCTCTCCAGTATGCCTGAAAGCAAAGGATGCGCTATAGTTCAAACTGCACTGTTTGCCCTACTTAGGAAACACTTCTGGTGCAAGCACTGATCAGAAATGGAGCGATTTCTTAAGTCATAATAGATATCTTCTACCACGACCATATTTTTATCTGTGGAGAAAAAAAACCAACCCAAAACAAAAAAGCCCCCACACATTCTGAAATCAAGTAGACAAAGCACACATTTTTCAGTGTTATTCTCCCCTGCAAGATTTTCTAGAAGACTCGGTTCAGCACTCTAGGTTCAGACTGTGGAAGGAAAGTAACTTGCTTTTGTGAGTTAGATAAGGAAATTCTATTTTTTAAAAATATTTACAATGAGGAACCACACACATCAACCTAAAATTCAATTTTTCTCAAACAAATGGGGTATATCTGTACTGCCTTTATAAACCTGGCATTTTTCTATCAACCATCTCCATCTAGTGGGATCGGTGATGTTTGTAGTTGAAGAATTTTTCAATTCACATCAGAAATCATTATCCTCGGTACAAAATACTTTTTTTCTTTGTTTCAGTAGAACCTTTACCTATAGAAATACAATAATCATTTCTTGGTAGTTAATTGAGAACAGCTGAGAATCTTCCTAATTAGAGGAATTCGCTGTCTTGTGGGAGATTGTGATAAAAGCTATAGGCATATCAATATTTCTAAAGTAATCTGCATCTCCAATGACAGTTCCATAACAAAATTTATTTTCAATACTCTACAAGTGTATCACTATATCTGAAGAACATTTGGCCTGATCTAACACTCCTATCCCAGAATCAAGTGAAAACCTTGGATTACTTGGGTTGTACCAGAAATTAAAGGAGGAGGGAAGAAAAAAAAGCTATAATCAGCTATATTAATCATCGGTGTGGAAAGTAAGATTAATTCAACTTACCTTCAGTTTATCAGGTGAAGTATATGGAGCTTCGGGGGCATAAATTCTGAAAATATCAGCAAGACAACATGCTACCAGCAAACGTACATCCTTATCAGGATGCTTGAGAAAAAAATCTGAAGCAAGATGTAAAGCAAGATTTAGGTAGAGCTCTTTTTCTTCTTCAGAGTCCTGGTCCATATCCATGAAAGTTTTCACAACCATCTAAAAAGACAGACAGGCATCAGTTCAGAAAATGAAGCTCTCTGTGCAGCAGGTTCCATTCTGAAAGATCCTTTTCTGGTTTTGTGTAACTTCTATCAGTAGCATTATTAGCAATGCGGTAGTACTTATTTAACACGTCTTATTTTTCAGGGTACAGGAAGGACTAACCAAGTCATCCATCAATTGTCACAACACACAGATTCAGCAGTTACTGGAAGTCCAGTTGTAGTACTTCACGTATCTTTTTGAGAAACCATATAATCAAGTTGACCAACTAAAAAACTAGAACAGTACTCACTGTTACAGACACTTCCTGAAAAAATATAAACCAGAAAAACTTTATTCAAAATACTAATTTCTCCCTGAAGTGTTCATGGTTACAGTTTATCTTCTCTCTTTTCTCTTTCAATTTCAGGTTTTTCTCTACTATTGCCTTGAGAAGAAGTTTATTCTCTGGTCTGCCCAGAAGCAGAGCACACGCTTTTGGCGGAAGCATATATAAATCCCCCACAGCCCAGCAGCATGGGTGTTGTCCAGCAGGGCTAAAATGCCTGGTGGTATTATAAAGATTCAATATACTAAAGTTACAGAAGAATAAAAATCTGGGACACCAAGTATTAACACCCTAACTAGAAGAAAAAAAACCAAAACAAAACAGGAAAAGTGGGAAAATGCTCATAGCATTAGTGATGAGCATTTGCCTTAAACGTTTGATGAATCCGGGCCAACTGATTTGTGCTATAAGCAAGGGAGTTTTCAGGCACCTGAGGTATGTTAGGAAGACCCAACATCTTAAGTTTGGGATGGGGAACTAATGCCTCCATTAAGTCTCCTAATGGGTTTCCGTTATAGTGTAAGCAGGTTGGAAGACACTTAGAAGACCCACATAAATATATATATACACACACACACATATTTATGTATATATACAAAGTCCCTATCACCATATTGATAAACAATCTATTTAAAAGGCTGGAAGAGAAAAAAATATTGACAAAACAATGTTAATTAGGTTTTCCTCCAATTTCTTATTTGTACCACATACATAGATATTTTAAGGAGTTAACTCTTGTTAAGTTTAACAAAACTGTAACAAATACTTAATTACACAACCCTAAGAACTAAAGTGAAAACTCCCATCTGCTTCCCTGGTGAGATATTTTTTTAACAACGTCAATTAAGTTCCTAAAAAACACCACACACAACCCTACACTACTACAAATTTTACTTTGCTAGTTTATTCCCCACCCCCCAAATTATTATAATTGGTCAAGTAGCAACAAATCCTACTTCTACATACTTAGTACGACAGCAGCTGTAAAGTTTTCAAGCATATTAGAATCCTTCACTTAAAGGCACAGAAGATTAGTAGCTTATGCACACACATCATTTCAGAGAAAAATAAAGCCCAAAAGAAATTTATAAAATAATCATTTCAGGTAAAAAATATAGTGATAGGATCATGGAACGCTGTATACAAGAAAAGTCAATCTGCAAACAGTTACTCATATACTAACCTTTAGCCTTCTGACCATCTCTTCTTTAGATATTTTGTCAGAGATTTCTTTAACTCCTGGAGGATATGTGATTTTTCCATCATTGGCTCTTGTCTTTGAATGAGCCATGACTTCACGGTTTTAAAACTGCAAAAAGAAATTAAGAAGTCAGTGTTGTTTAGCTAGTTTAGGTTTACCTTGCTTGTCCCACTTCACATAATCCAAATAGGAACATCCAGACAAAATGCAAACACACAAGGAAACAACACTAGTCTAAAGAGTTTATTTGTTTCCCATAATCTGTATCATGGTCCACAGCAATGGTTTTGATATGCAGGTAGGTTGTCCTATACTACAATAAAACTATCAAATAGTACACAAGAGGAAAGCTGAAAGCCCTCACTCCTGACTATTTCAACTTCATACTCAAAGATGTAACCAAGGATCTTGTATGACCTACTACCACCCAATTTTATTTCAAAACACAAAAAAAAGCACCAAGACACTTTATTTTTTTTTTTAAAATGCACACAGCACATATTTTAGGAAATTGGAAAAATACCAATATAATTAACATAACCAGACATGCTTCAACAGACATGATACGTGATGCAGCACAACAGTCACACAAGAGCCAACTCTGTCATGGTTTTTTGTACCCACATACACACAGCAACTGAACCAAGTGCTGTGTACTTGGAGTTGTCGTTAAAAGAGATAATGAAAAAGCTGGGAAGGAACAAACTTCACTCAAGTAACTTGTTCAAACACTCTCGGGAAAATATGCCACTGCCTTTATCCCCATTATATTTCTTTAGGACTCCTCAAGAATGCACAGATGACGTAACCAAGTTCACTCTTCTTTCTGTTTGATGTAAAACTTCCATTCTCGCTTTCAGATAATATTAGCTAAATTCATCTTAACAGCTCAACAGAGGAGAAGGGAGTCTTGCTCCCCTCCATCTGAAAATGTAAAAAAGCATCAGATGCTTTGCTGGACAACTAAACTCACCAACTCGGGGGAGGGGAGGCCCTAATTGGTTTGAAACACACATGACAAGCATCAAAGCTGCCTGAAAAGAAAGAACAGGAATGAAGGGAACTGGGGAACAAAATTCCCCCTCCAGAGGTGGATAGCTGTCAGACTACATCAACTGCAATAGAAACCTGATTGGAATATGGTGAAATAGTCCCATTTGGAGCACATTATGAAATAATTCCGTGACTGAAACTCTGGCCAAGTTGCACAGTCCAGCTGATATATCCAACTGACATGCAACCAGGTTTTTAAGCTCAACCAGGTTTTTAAGCTCAAGTAGCTGCTTTTTTTTCTCAGAAAATTGAGAAAAGCGTAAAAAACCCTGCCATCCCACCCTCTATTAGATGGGGGCAGGGGAAGGTCTGTTGCCTTTCGTTCAGCAACCGACCTCCTTCGGTTGAGGTGGCACGGAGACACCCCCCCGTCCCCGGGCCAGAGAGCACTGACACCAATATGAGGATGCTGCAAATGGCGTTTATTTATGGTTTAACAACAACTTATATATGCCCTATGCCTCGTTACCGCCCCTTAACCTGTGTCACTGCCCGTATCATCCTCTCCTGTGCAGAAGCCTTATCTTTAGCAGCATAGTGAGGACCCCTTTTCCCTATTCGCTTTCCGTACAGCTCGTGATCTTCTGGTCGCCATTCCCTACACTGGTCAGAGTTGGAAATAAAGGAATGAAGTTGAGCCTGGAAAGAAGTTGAGCTGGGGAGAAGATATCTATAGATTTGTCTTTGTTTCTCACCATCCCATTCTATTTTTAATTGGCTCCAAACTGAATTAATCTGTCTTAAGTCAAGTCTGGTTTATCCATGATGGTTATTAGTAAGTGATTTCCCTGCATTTTTCTTGACTCATGAGCTTTTTCATCTTATTTTCTCCCCCATTCTGTTGAGCAGAGCGAGAGCAGGTGTATGGATGCTTAGCAGACAGCCAAGGCTACATAATTGGGTACATAGTAACTTATTCCTCTCACAAGTATAGAAAATACTAAATAGGAATTAATTTTCTTTAGAGTTAATACACCTAATCTTATAGGACCAAATTATTTTTTTTTTTAACTGGTTTGGTGAAATAGCCTATTACTTAGACTATAAGGGACAAACAAAACCCCAAAACTGAACAACTTCATAAGCTTACTATGTAATAAAAATGTTTAGATCATTTCTGAAAGTTGTTGAGGATTAATGGTAAGCTTTACTTGGGGGGTGGGGGTGGAGGGGTGTAATCTAAAAGAAAGAATAAATCCCAAAACCTATCATTCAAAAAAAGAGAAAATTCAGCACAAAACGAACCCCCTGCACAGCAGCTTGTTACTTTCCCCTGAGAGAAGTTTCTGCTCTTCTGGACTAACACCACAGCCATACACACCTCACCCTGTCAAAATAATCTGTGTCGAACACTTAGTAGGATCTAGGATTTTTTAGGGGGTTGTTTTTATCCCGACTGTAGCCAAACAAGAAAGTCTCCATGATTTCCCATAACTTACACCAGCTGTTTCAGTTGACTTCTGTCAGGGAAAAAGGAAGACAGCAAAGAACAGCAGCCTCAAGGCCAGCTGTATCGAACTTGTTTGAGCATGAAAATCCATAAGCCAATGAGGTGATACCAAATGACTGAAATTCAAAAGTTTTTTACATTTGTTTTTAAGGATGCGCTGTCTTCTTTTGGAATATACTGGAAGATGACATGTATTTTGAAAAAGGACAACCCTTTGAAAGTTTCTTTGAAATCAAACAAGACAGCTGACAGATTTTCTTTTAATTTTTAAACCAAAACTTTAGAAGTTCTCCACAATGTTTTCAGAAATCCAGTATTATTCCACACACGCGATCAGAAGACAAGGAAAAAGGAAAATGCTCACATGGATACTGAGCAGACACCGAGATGCTTTGCACCAGCCAGAATGTAAGCTTATTAACTCATCGGTAAGATATGCACTGTTTCTGCTGTTATACAATAAAAGAGAGAAAAGACATAAATATAACAACAGGTATTTTACAATCAAATTCTAATCCTAATAGATCAGAATAAAAATCATGATTCAATCAGGCCTTGGTTATGTTAAGCAGTGCTATCATCCAAACCAAGTCTTTGAAAACTACCAAGAAAATAAACTTAAGTTAATATAGCATTTAAAATATTAATTCAACTCCTTCTACAGAAGGCGTACATAGCATAGAATAGGACATAAGTTGTCTAAGCACTGCTTCTTTCAACAAATAATCACCAGAAGCACTGTTGCTCAGATAAATAAAATACAAATCAGCAGTCCTGAACATAATTAGCAGGACCCAAGAGCTACTCAACTCCAGCTAAGTCTACAGGCAATGATAATTTCATATTAAAAGATTCAGTACTCAGATGGTTACTATACAGTACATGTTTTTATGAATAGTTAAACTAGACATATTCTACTTGCTCATTATTATAAAAACAGATTACACACATGCAAATAAAACATGGATTGATGTCTTGCATATCGAGCACCTACAGGATATATAATAGGTCAGAAAATATCATTACAGGCTGCTAAGTCAATGATCTAAAAGGAGGACCTAAACCACTCTCCATTTAATTGTATTTTGCTTGGATGACAGCTCACATTGCCTTTGGTGATTTAATTAACTGTACTAATCGTTAAACAAATTATGCCTTAACATACATGAAGTCTTGTGTCAGCAGTACTTTTTCAGAGATCCATACATGTGTTCAAATCTTAATCCTTGGGATATTTTCAGAAATCTTTTCCAAGAAACAAAGAAAGCTTTAACAAATCAATTCCTAGATTCCTTGCAAATCAACCTCCTGCTTTACTGTTGCCTTCTCTTTAAAATCTAGAATCCAAACCCAAGGACATAGATGACCAGCTTTACAAACTTCACCATTCCTGTTTTTCAAAACTTTCACTGTCCCATACATAGTTATTTATGTAGTTACATCCCGAGAACAGGTTTTTTAAGTTACATTGCTTTGGGTTTGTGTCACAAGGTTTTGGTAGCAGAAGGGCTACAGAGGTGAGCTCTGTGAGACACAGCTAGAAGCTTCCCCTAGGTACAACAGAGCCAAAACAAGCTGGTTCAAGGATGGGCCCACAGCTGGCCAAGGCCAATCCCATCTGCAACACTGGCAGTGCCCCTGGGATAAGAGAGTTCAACCAAACAATCAAACTTAGCAGCAGCTTTTGCAGCCAGAGAGGAGTGAGAAGATGTGAGAAACCTTCCAGACACCCAGGTCAGTGAAGGAGGGAGAGGAGTAAGTGCTCTCCCTGAGGAGGAAGGAGTGGCAGAGACATGTGATGAACTGACCCCAAGCCCCATTCCCAGTTTCCCTGTGCTTCTGAAGGGGGGTGGGGCAGGAGGTGGAGGTCAATAATTCAGGTGTTAAATTGGGAGAGGGATGAAGAGGGAGGAGTAGGGGGAAGTGATTTTAAGATTTGGTTTTATTTCTCTGAGATTAATCAAATCTGATCTGACTGGTAATAAATTAATTTTCCCCAAGTTGAGTCTGTTGCCCTCAATGGTAATTGCTGAATTGTCTCTCCCTGTTCTCACCTCGACCCAGGAGCCCTTCATTATATGTTCTCTCCCAGCAGAGGAGGGCAGAGATAGAGCAGTTTTGGTGAGCACCTGGCATTCAGCCAGGGTCAACCCAGCCCATACATATAGAAAGCTTGAGAGCTTACAGGAATTTGACCAATAAAAGTACTTATACTTTTAAATCTATCTTTGGAAGACATTTTACACTGAGCCACTGGGAATAAGCCTTTCTCCATGTCCACAGAGCTATTAGAAGCCTAAGCGAATTTAATAAATTGCTGGCATGGAAGAAAGTTGTAGAGATTTAATTATAAGTGTTTACCCAGTTCATACCACTCCAACAACAAGAAAGTGTAGCCAAGAAAAATCATTTGCAAATATTCATCAATCAGTTCTCCACAATCAACCAGTAGGACCAGGGGCCTCTCGTTGCCACAGGCCATTCCACCAGGAATGTAAAGACTGTTGAGAAGACTCAAGAACATTTCCCCTAAATTGTCTCGGGGAACACTGAAAGGAAATCAAATCTTTTTCATATCGATAACTCTAAAACTCTACTTCTCCATCAACATTCTATTCATAACTTCTTGGGGTTTGGTTTTTGGGGGTTTTTTTTTGGTTTCTGTACCCTTGTATGAGTAAATATAAACCACAACAAATACTTTGAGAGCACCAACTTTGCTTTAACAATGTAGCGTGTTTAAAGACACGGGTCAAGCTGTAGTTTCCACAAAAAATACAAGGTATTCTGAAGAGATTACTCAGCAACTCAGAGAAGTGGAAGAGGCAGGAATCCTTCTACTCCAGCAGAATTATTAATAAAACACAAATAATTGAATTATTTAAGCCACTTAGAGAACATCCTGGTAAACTCCAACTGTGTATAGCTGATTGACAACAATTGATCAAGGTGAGAAGTGACTTCAGTATTAGAGACTTTCATTATGTAATTGCCACTAAATTAAGCCTATTTCCATAATAAATCTACTGCTAAGGAGTTCTCTCTCTGCTATAAAACGTCACTCCAAGCTGAAACTTGCTGCTTAATACTCTGCTGCTGAATAAAATAGAAAACTTCAGTGTTGGATCAAGTGTGCTCATGTAAAACAAAGTAATTTTTCATACTGATTCAGGTATAAAGTCTGGTTTAGTATTTTCCATTCTCTTTTAGAAATATTATAGTGTTATGCTATTTACTTAACCATCAATAAATCAAGATACTAGTGTTATTCATAGTATCAAGAAAATGTTAGCTTTCTATTTTTGTAAAGGCAGCACTATACATAGTAAGGACTGATACAAGAATTTACAGAAACCACTAATTCAAGGCCTTCTAGAATGACAAAAAAACCCTAACCAAATCACACTGCAAGGCAGACGTAACACACTCAGCCCAGCAAATGACAAAGTACTGGGTTTCACTACAGAAGTCTCATTAATGGCAAACCTTTGACAGTCAATATGTAAGTAAAAACGCCTGTTTAAATTAGGAAATGTTATTTTTAAATCTCCCATCAGAAAATACAGCATAATGCAGTAAGGTTTTTTTATAGCATTAACTAAAGGTTTAGTAGAAAATGAAAACATGTGCAGGTAATAACTCCACAAGAAGAGATATTTTCATAATATGACCTGCTGGAGAAGAGCTCAGTGGAGAAGGACTTGGGGGTCCTGGTTGATGACAGGTTGGCTGTGAGCCAGCAGTGTGCCTCGGTGGCTAAGAGAGCCAATGGGATCCTGGGGTGCATCCGGAAGAGTGTGGCCAGCAGGTCAAAGGAGGTGATCCTCCCCCTCTACTCTGCCCTGGTCAGGTCCCACCTGGAGTATTGTGTCCAGTTCTGGGTTCCCTGGTGTAAAAAGGACAAGGATCTCCTGGAGAGAGTCCAAAGAAGGGCTATGAAGATGATTAAGGGCCTGGAGCATCTCCCCTGTGAGGAAAGGCTGAGTAAGTTGGGACTGTTCAGCCTTGAGAAGAAAAGACTAAGGGGGGACCTAATTAATGTTTATAATTATCTTAATCAGGGGATGCAGGGGAATCAGCCAGCCCCTTTTCAGTGGTCTGTGGAGACAGGACAAGGGGCAATGGCTGCAAGTTGGAGCACAGGAAGTTCCGCACCAACATGTGGAAGAACTTTTTCACAGTGAGGGTGAGAGAGCCCTGGGACAGGCTGCCCAGGGAGGTGGTGGAGTCTCCTTCTCTGGAGATATTCAAGACCCGTCTGGACGCCTATCTGTGCAATATCATAGAATTGTAGGGATTGGAAGGGACCTCGAGAGATCATCGGGTCCAACCCCAAAAAATATGAGCTAGGGAGCTGCTTTGGCAGGGGGGTTGGACCCGATGATCTCTTGAGGTCCCTTCCAGCCCCTAGAATTCTATGATTCTATGATAATGTACAAAAGGCTTGGAGGATTCAGGAAAAGAAAACACACCTAAGAATAAAACATTAAGACAAGACACAATACTGGTCACATACACACACTAAAAAGCCCACAAACAGCATACACAGAATATAGTACTCCCCTTGCAACCAGTTAGGAAGTGATTCTCACTCCTGCTGATAAGAGGGGCTTTTTAAAAACTTTATTAGAGAAAGCCTCCCAAGACTGTTCAGTACCAACTTAGCACACAGTTCTCTCCAGCTGCAGACACTGCAGCTTCCACAAAACACGTAACTCAACTCATAAGTTTCAGTATTGTTCAGATGTGTTTAAAAGCAAGAGTGACACAAATATAATTGCTCTTTTTTTGCCCTTTATGAAACAGCATTTTCACTAAAATAAACATCTTTTTTTAAAAAAGAAACTACATAACCTAATTCACCACTAAACCAATCAACAACCTAAGAAAGAAAATGCCCTATTACTGTGGAATCTCAGCTTTCATCTACACAACACTAAGTAAACTGACTGCAGGCTTTATAATTACTATTTCTTATTTCTGTGCATGGCTGCAGGAGAAGAAATGACAAGGAGATAAAAATTGGAAGACTATCGCAAAAGATTCCAACAGACAAAGGAAAAGGAAAAACCATAGCTGAACAAAGAAATACTGGTTAAGATTTTTTAAAAGTGTAATTATTTGTTTCATAAAGTGGGGAAGAGTGTAAGATGACACTATGATGTTAATAAACTAGACATCTGAAATATCTGTCAGTTAGCCAAATACTGGGGAAAATATTCCACCTCGCTGCTTGTTAGGTGGTCATATGATGCAAGCATACTATATAAAAACTTTTTAAAAGGCAAGTGTGTAACATGCAGACTATGACCAATCCTCAGACTCTTTCACACTGAATAAAAAGTATGTGAAACAGTGGAACAATATTGCAAAGGAAGTGCAGTAAGTTATTCAATTTGGCTTGAACTTAAATTTGGACAGGAACAGGGCAGTTTTAAGCTAATACACTTATTAAACATCCCCAGTCCTGTAGTAAATAATTTAACTTATTTTGCTTTACAAAAATACAATTTCTTAAAAAAATGGAAAAATGCACAGAAAGAGCTGCAAACAGGCAAGATGTCATTATACTCCCAAAATCAGAAACGTACCGTTGGATGTACAGCTTGGATGTGGAGGATTCTGTGCAAGTGGGGAGGAGAAGCAAGGGAAGGGCAGATGCAGAGAATAAGTTTCATTAAGTCTGAGAAAAAGCCATGAAGTTTTTGACAAAGACCTTTTCACCTGAACCTTCAAAGGATGAAACCTTCTCATATACTAGAGGTCACTATCAGATACTACAAAATCTGGCTACATTACAGAGGCTGCTAACACTTCTTGTTAAGTTTGCTACTTCTAGTCTCCATTAAAAAAAAAGGTATCAGTCACTTCAGCTCTGACAAAGCTGAAATGTTTCTATCACATGTGCTATGTAAAAGATCGAGTTGAGTGTTAATGACTCAATCATGTCTGAGAATAAATCCAAGATGAAGTAAATTAAACTCAGTGTATCACAAATCTCACAGAGCTGTCTAAAAAGATGCTCATTTCTCTGTTGTCTAGATTACAAACATGAATTTAGGAAAACAGTAGTCTTTAGCGTAAAAGTATTAAAGCATATTCTTTGCACCCAAGAAAGCTTGCTCAAGGCTTCTGCAAAGCCATAATATACAGGTTCTCAATATAAATAAAGGTTACAAAAATTGTCTTTACTGATTACATGCATACCTTGAGATTCTATGCTTCAAGATGATTTGAATAGAGTTTAGGAAATCAAAAGAATACCTGGAATCTACAATAAGGGCATGGTCTAAGCAAGACTAAAATGCAAGAACATATTTTGACCTAATTCACAAAATCAGACTTCTCTCATTCTTCTTGCTAATGCTATGGCTGGAATAAAAAAAGTGAACTCAAGTGCTCACATAGAAGACTCAAACCAGTCAGTACTGAACATAAAGGTGTTTTGCGTGAAGGCACACTTTTTCAAAATACTGACAAGATCTGAGTGTAAAGCACAGTAATAAAATTATTGCAAACAATGCTTAGGAAGAATTAAGCAAGATTATCTTACAAGTCTTTTCCAATGTAAATGATTCTACAACTCTTGAGACTGTAAAGTTCATAAAAGCTCAGTCTATCATTGGTGAATGAAAAACTCATTTCAATCCTTACCTTACCTTGACATATTCACCTGGCTTCTGCTAGGGATGCCTTTGAGAGACTGTGCCTTTCTAGTGCTGGTAAGAAACCTGGCATACCAGCATTCAAAATACATTTCTTCAAGGGACACACAATCCTGTTTATCCATCCAGAAAAATAGACTCCGTTCAACTCAGTGAACTATCAGTATCAGTTGAGACCAAAAGCCTAAATGTTCCTGGGAGGTGGTCCTTAGAGACAGAAATGTTGAGGAAAGTTGGCTACTCTTTAAGGATGCCTTTCTAAGAGCTCAAGAGCAATCTGTCCCTCTGAATAAGAAAGTGGGCAGGAGGGGCAGGAAACCAGCATGGCTAGGCAGGGCCTGCTGGTCAAACTGAGGGAAAAGAAAGGCAAGTGCAAGCTCTGGAAACAAGGGTGTGTAGCCTGGAAAGAATACAGGGATGCTGTCAGGACTTGCAGAGATGGGATCAGGAAAGCCAAGGTGCAGATGGAACTGAACTTGGCGAGGGATGTTAAAAACAACAAGAAGGGATTTTACAGGTACATTGGCCAGAAGAGACAGGCCAAAGAGAGCGTACCCCCTTTGGTAAATGAGAAAGGAGAACTGACTACAACTGATGTGGAGAAGGCTGAGGTACTGAATGAGTTCTTTGCCTTGGTCTTCTCTGGCAGCCAGGATTCTCATAATTCTCACGTCCTAGAACCTTGCATCCCTGGACCTCTAGGTGGGAACTGGGGGAGTAAATCTCACCACCACTGTAAGGGCAGAGCAAGTCCGAGACCGCCTCATGAGACTGAATGTCTACAAGTCTGTGGGGCCGGATGAGATGCACCCCAGGGTCCTGAAGGAGCTGGCTGATGTGGCTGCCGAGCTGCTCTCCATCATATTTGAAAAGTTGTGGCTGTCAGGAGAGGTCCCCAGGGACTGGAAAATGGGTCACATCACTCCCATTTATAAGAAAGGGAGCAAGGAAAACCCAGGGAATTACAGGCCAGTGAGCCTCACCTCTGTGCCTGGGAAGATGATGGAACAGATCCTCCTGGATGACATGTTGGAGCACATGAGGAATGAGTGTGTGATCCGGGACAGCCAGCACGGCTTCACCAAGGGAAGGTCGTGCCATACCAATCTGGTGACCTTCTGTGATGGAGTGACGGCATCGGTAGATAAAGGGAAGGCAAGCGATGTCATCTACCTGGACTTGTGCAAGGCCTTTGACACAGTGCCCCACAACATCCTTATCTGTAAATTGGAGAGATGTGGATTTGATGGGTGGGCCATCCAGTGGATAAGAAACTGGTTGACTGAACGTAGACAAAAGGTGGTGGTCAATGGGTCTATGTCCAGGTGGAGGCCGGTGACAAGCGGGGTCTCCCAGGGGTCTGTCTTGGGACCGGTGCTCTTTAACATCTTTATCAATGACATCGATGATGGAATTGAGTGCACCCTCAGCAGGTTTGCGGATGACACCAAGCTGAGCGGTGTGGTTGACACCACAGAAGGAAAGGAAGGCATCCAGAGGGATCTTGACAGGCTGTAAAGGTGGGCCTGGGTGAACCTAATGAGGTTCAACACTGCCAAGTGTAAGGTGTTGCACTTGGGCTGGAAGAATGCCAGACATAGATACAGACTGGGAGAAGAGCTCCTTCAGAGTAGCCCTGCTGAGAAGGACTTGGGCATTCTGGTAGATGAGAAACTTAACATGAGCCAGCAGTGTGCTCTTGCAGCTCAGAAGGCCAATGATATCCTGGGCTCCATCAGAAGAGGGGTGGCCAGCAGGGACAGGGAGGTGATTGTCCCTCTCTACTCTGCCCTTGTGAGGCCCCATCTGGAGTACTGTGCCCAGATCTGGGGCCTGCAATACAAGATGTAGAATTGTTGGAGGGGGTTCAGAGGAGGGCCACGAGGTTGATTAGAGGGCTGGAGCATCTCCCCTATGAAGAGAGGCTGGGGGAGCTGGGCTTGTTCAGCCTGGAGAAGAGAAGGCTGCGGGGGAACCTCATTGCAGCCTTCCAGTACCTGAAGGGAACAGAGAAACAGGAGGGGAATCAACGTTTTAAAAGGGTAGGCAATGGCAGGACAAGGGGGAATGGATTAAAGCTAAAGGAAGGAAGGTTTAAATTGGGTATCGGGGAAGTTTTTCACAGAGAGTGGTGAGGTGCTGGAACAGGCTGCCCAGAGAGGTGGTGGATGCCCTGTCCCTGGAGGTGTTCAAGGCCAGGTTGGATGGGACCCTGGGCAACCTTGTGTAGATCCAGGCCTGGAGGTTGGTGTCCCTGCCTGTGGCAGGGGGTTGGAGCTCTATGATCCTTGGGGTCTCTTCCAACCCAGGCCATTCTATGATTCTATGACCTTGCATCACTTTAAACCAGAAAACCAACAGCACATGCATCAGCTGCAGGGTAATAATTCTTCCATTCCACCACACGACACTATCACATACGCCAACATTATCCACACAGGTGGTTTTCAGAAAAGTAAGAAACATTCACAACATACTGTCTGCACATTTTAGCTATACAGGACTGATGAGAAGCAGTGAAATTTGTCCATATGAGCCTCCTCATTAACCACTACTACATCTGGAAATGCTGGTCTTCATAAACTTGGAATTAAAATAATCCTCTTCTGTCAAGAAAGCCACATGCACATAGTTGATGACCAAAACAACCCTCTATGTCACACTTAGTCAAGACACAGGTTATTCTCCAGCCTGCATACACATGACAAAACAAGTTTCACAAGCAACATCACATTAAGTATGCAACCCCACAGGACATGATTTGGCCAACACTGAGACATTGAATGTTTACATTAAATTGACACAAGCAGTGCATAAATAAAGTCTCTGTTTTGAAAGGCCCGAATTGAAAGCAGAAGTGATTTGGAAACATACACAATTCCAACATGGAGGTCACAGGCAATGTCCCTGCCATAGGAACAAAACTGAGTTTTAAGCTGTTGGTCAGGGTGTAATGAAAGTTTTCATTCTGCTAAGTGAATTCAAACAACCACTTAGTAAAAGTTCTGAGTAGTAATCAGAGCCCTCAAGACAGGAGAGTTAGGCTACAGAGACCTGGAAATACAGAAATAAAGACAGAATTGGAGCCAAACTGAGATGGCCATTGTGGGGGAAAAAAAACCATTGCACTTCAATACCTGAATCCAAGGAAAAAAGTATTACCACACAGGAATGACCACATATCAAGAAGATACTGAAATACCCTAAAAGGTCAGCTGAATAACCATTTTCAAAGAAATAGCAGGTAAAACTTCATTCCTGTAACAACTGGTAACAAGTATATTCAATCAGAAGTTCCTGTGTCTACCCTTAAGAACATTTTCAAATCAAAGCAACTGCACAGACACTACCTGAGAATTCATAAACCAATGTGATACGAAAAACTTTTTAAAGGTTTTTAAAAATTACGGTGCAAGTTTAAAAATTTAAATTAAGTTTTAGTATATGGAAAGGCAGCAGCCGCTAATAATTCAAAACAAAAAAGTAATACTGCCACTGCAGCTGCACTGTGAGATATCAATAATGTTTGATTTTAGAAAAAAAATCTGCATGCTAAAGTAGGAATTTTAAATATGGGGATAAATGTAACTTATAAGGTTATCATATTACCCTGCAACCATTTATGTTTGATCAGTCTGTGATAAAAATTTACACCTTCCTGGTACCAAAAATTATTTCTTATTAAATTGGAAATCACTGATGGATGGACACAGAGACAGAGCAGATTTTCTTTATTGAGGGACAATATTTGACAAACAGAAATATGTGTAACTACAAAGACTGCATTTGAACGCTGAAACAAGAACATATGCTACAATTCTGAAAGAAAATCAACTGTTAGGGGAAAAAAAGGGGGGGGGGCAAAGGCAGGTCCTATGCCTAGTTCCAGGCATTGAAAGTCACTATGCAACATTAGTTCTAGACAAGGTACTTCAAAACCAATCAAATAAAAAAACCTCCACGAAACCAAGACCTCAACATCTAACACAGGTTTTTAAGGTACTGTCAAGAACTTGCCTGGAATTCTATGTATGACTACCAACACCTATCACTGAGACAGAGTTTAAAGTATAAAAAGTGCACAAAGTCTACTACATCAGGAAAGCACATCTATAGAGGCAACGAGATACCTCAGATGGTTAAGTGGAAGAGAGATAGAGATCACTATAAAAAGCAGAAACACTGAAAGATTCCATCCAAAAAACCCCAAACCACCATAGGACAAAAGCCTAAAGATAAATAGCTCGGACTGTGAAGAATACTTGCTTATTAGAGGAAGACTTCTAGCTTTAAACTGAAGTTTTGCAACAACTTTCTGGTTGATAATTGAAGCAAAATATCCAAGTAGAATACTGCAGAACTTGATCAGTATACAAATAAATTAGTATCTTGCTTTTGTAGACTACACGAAGAACTATTTGAAAAAGCAGACCTTTCATTCTGCAGAATATTTCTTTCTCCAAAAACAGTGATGGAAAGTTCTTACACTGGTACTCTAAAACAAGCAAAAAACTCATAAACAGCCTAGGTACCAAAATTTCACAATACCACTTATCCAGAGTCATAATTTTGACATAATTTTGGCCTGGAAGCTACCTTAAGATTTATCAAGGCAAGAATTATTTGTTTCTTTCCTCCAACAGTCAGAAAGAAACGTGGAGAAAGAAGCAGGAATTATTACTTTTCTTTATGTAAGTTCTATTTTCAAAACAGCATAGCAGTTGTAGAACCTCAGCTATCTTTAGAAGGCTAACAGCTGTAGTATTTATACAGAAGGGGACAAAGACAACGTTCAGGAGTGGCAGGAAAAACATGGGGAAAATAAGGGGAGCATGACAGAAAGCAGAAGATAACAGACAATAAGGTAGACATCAAGTTTAATCACTGTATTGCCCCTTGGAAGGGGACACCACTAGGTAATATTTTGGTACACCATTTATTTGGCAAAGAGAAAGCCTTAGTAAATGTTACCATGAGTATTTTCATTCTCAAAAAACAACAAAAAACCCACAACAAAAAAAACCCCCACACAAACAAGCAGAAACCAGCAAACTTAAGATAACTAGCATTCTACCACAGAAGCAAAACATTCTGTAACATTTCACAAATGGACAACCAATATTAAAATGCTTCAGTAACAAGAACTCATATTCATAAACAAGGCTCCTTCATTCACAGCTCTGTATATAATGTTAAAAAATACAAAATTAAAAGTGCCTTACACCCTATTGCAAATTATTTGATACAGAATTACTAAAGATGACAAAAAAATGCTAGTGGGACAGATTGAATTGTAAGAGCTAAAAGAAAGCATGGGCTTTGCGTTACAAAGTCAGATGTAACATTGCATCCACTCCTATTGATATTAGGGCCGCATGCAGAAATCTTAGTACCATAAATCACATTCAGCTGGATGTTTTACAGGCAGAAGTTGTCTACCCAAATGTCTTATATGAATTAACTTCCCCTGCCAGCTACCAGAACATTTTTATTTGCTTTTTGCATAACTTCCTAAAGTGACAGAAAAAACAGACTGAAAAAACCATTGCGTCCCTGAAGACAGAGGAAGAACCCATAATTGCGATTACAAAGCACAAATTAGATAAAGACTTACTACAACCAGGTGAACTAAGTGTATTAGTGATAGGTGTAAGACCACAGGACTAGAAAAATCTTCAAGTGACAGTCTAGTCATCTGCTATCATACATGAACATACCACTACGAGCAGCTGAAGCTGAAAACTGCTGATATTTCAATCCGCAAAGTGTAACTTACCTTTGACGTCTGTATCTTTATTGTTACCATGTAAGGTCTCTTTGTCAATAGTCTATTCACTCCTGTAACTTATTTTAATACAGTTATTCATCCCTTATAATTATTTAGCCCTGGGGGGGATGTGTTTTCGCCAAACGGTTGAGGTCAAAAGGGATGTCTGGAGGTCACCTGGTCCAACCGCCTTCTTTAAGAAGGATTGCCTAAAGCCAGTTGCCAAGGACTGCATCCAGGTGGCTTCTGAGCATCTCCAAAGACAGTAACTCCACAACCTCCCCGGGGAACCTGTGCCAGTGCTCAGTCACCCTCACAGTGAAAAAGTTTCCTGATGTTCAGAAGGAACCTGCTGTGCTTTAGTTTGTGGCCATTGCCTCTGGTCCTGCCACTGAACACCACTGAAGAGAACTTCACTCTGTCTTTGCACGTCCCTTTCAGAAATTTTCATCATTGATACACACCAGTCCTGGCTGAAATAAACACAGGTGCATATGTATTACTACAGCTACGCCAACCTTCTTGATAGTGTGTGTTCAAAATCCATGGCTGGATTTCCCTTCCAAAATTAATGCTTAGTATTTAGTTTTTCTTCACTTACAGCTCAATCACTCATTTTAGGGACACAAGGAAAGTTCAGACTGGATGTCAGGAAAAGGTTCTTCAGAATGGGGGTGATTGGTCACTGGAACAAGATCCCCAGGGAAGAGGTTATGGCATCAAGCCAGTCAGAGCTTAACTCTTAGTCCTATGATTTAGTTTCAGGTAGTCCTGCAAGGAGCAGGGAGTTGAACTCAATGACTCTATGGGTTCCTTCCAACTTGAAATATTCTATGATTCTGTGACATAACTGCATCAGAGCAATAACCAAGCTCTTTGCATGCATCAGTTTGCAGATTATGCTTTCATCCAAGCTCAGATCTCTGCTGATATGTAGTATGACCACACACCTCATTTTACTAGATCACATCACTTCCTTACAATAACTTGGTAACAGCCCACCCCCAAGGGCAAAAAACTGTCCAGGAGAACAACCTAAACAACATCAGCATTAAAATTAAAAAAATTGAAAAGCCATCAATGTAAAAATCCAACACACTTCTACTGGTCTCTGTCCCATACACAGAAACAGTTAGGAATACAAGTAACACCTATAGGAGGTAACAGTAAAAAAAACCCCAAACCATAACACCACGATAGAAACTAATCTTTATTCATTGTTAAAGAATGAGTTTTGCAATTGAAAGGAGCAAGCTTTAGAGTATTAATAGATATAGATGCTTGCACTATGACTGTAATAATATAATCAAGATATGACAGTTCAGAGTTTCCACCTATTGCTTAAGGTGTAAGAACTGTTCATGTGCACATTATGGGCTGCTGTCTTGATTCCCCTGAAGAAGGTTAACATAGCCAAACCTCATGATTAACAAACGTCTCAGTAAATCCTCTTGACAACCGACTCCATCACTAATCTACCTGCCTGCTCACAGCCAGATGTTGCTGTTTCTTTAGCAGAATATGTTGAACTTGTCCGTACTTCAGACAGACTCTCAGCTAAAGAGCAGTCTGTTTTAATCAAGTATTTAAGGCCAAAAGCTCAGCTTAGCATAGAAACAGCTGAGGTGTGGACACACTTCTAAGAACTCCACTAAGGGGACCAACAATCTGTATGAGGCACATTCAGTAGAAAGTCTGGGGTTATGGGAAAGGGATGCAACCAAAAAACAAAGTTAGTAGGAGGGAGGCAACACAATCACACACTCCCACCCAAAAAGGCCCACACAAATTCCATATATCAGAGTTTAGGAACCTCAAGGCTTGAAGTCTGAGTGTTAAACAAGGTGAGGAAGTATGATTTACCTGGACAGCAAAGGATAGGAATCAAGCCTGAAGTAGTATGGAGCCAAACTAGACAGAGAATACACTAGAGATCAAAGCAGAAAGATCATCTACAGGGGGAATACACATCCAGCATAACCCAGTCCTTGCTAGGGCCGACAGTACAACACGCGGCCATCGCATGCTACACTGCTCTTCTATCAATAACGAGTGTTTGCAAGAATCCACTGAAAAGCTTTTGTACCTCATCCCACTTAATGCTAGTTAAAAGAGAAAAACTTATTGCTTCTAATAGCATTTCATTAGTTTAATTAGTAGTAGCTACACGTAGCTAAAGGTTACAACCTAATGACTCACAGGAGCACATCCACACAGTGAATTCATTTACTAAGTTTGCTTTAAAAAGAACACAGAAGTATGAAAAGAGTTGTAAAATCAGATATTAAGACTTAGGATGCGTCAGAATTGGGATTTTTTATACAACATTAAAGAGAACACACACAAAAAAAGAGCTGATTTACCTGATCCTTCATTACCTTCTCTCAAGGACTTGTTTCTCATTCAAAGTAAAGAAGCAATTCAACTTTTCTCCTTGTTTCTTAATGTGTCCCTTTTTACACCCTACTTAAACCATGCTCTGAAGAGACTTAATTTCCTACTGGGCTTCTGTACAGGACTCACCACTGTAATATCCTAGCATGCCATAAAAGTTAACTTGTTTTCACAACACTTTCACAAAAATGGGTATTCTTCCCATTTTACAGATGCACAACCTGAGTCACAGGTTACATTTTAAGAACTATCCACCAATTTTGCCTGCACAATTAAGAGAGATTTAGGGCACAACTTCTACAGTACACTGTATTATACAGCACTACATTTAAAACTAAAGCATCTGTTGAGCCATGCAGAAGAGGTCAGGATCTAGAGCCTGTCTCCCAGGAAATCAACACACTACTAATAAGCTCTTGTGGAAAGTTTAGTTTAAACATACTTGTCTGGAATCACAAGAAACTGACAGAAATAAAGAATTACAATATTCCAAAGTGATATTCTAAAATTCAAATCACTAGTTACGCTTTCCCTTCCCACAGTCTCGTCATGTCATTTCACATTTTCCAGGTTTTGGAAAAAATGCAGCAGCTCTAATTCCTAAATACATGAAGTTGAAAAAATAATACCTATAAATCATAACTGATGAGTACCATTACATGTACTTATGAGGACAGAAATCACTTGAAACTGTTTCCTATTTTTAAAAAGAAATTGCAATTTGAATATTGTTTTAAGGCATTTTTGTATGTAATATAGAAGATTTCAGGGGGCAATGATTCATTAGGAAGTAAAGTTACACTAAGTGTACTCATCTGTAACACTCTAGGAACAGCCTGATGGAAAGCTTACTACAGGCAACATCTGTAACTTGGAGAAGACTTTGAAAATGTTTTGAGTTCTCCGATGTACGAATCATTAAAAAAAAGAGACCAGAATATTTCTTTCTTGTACATGCTTGAAAATCTCTACTCTGAATTCCCTCAGTTACAGAAATGCACCTGAGAACTACAGACCGCATAATCCAAGCCAGGCAAATGGAACAGAAATGCATCTCCTCTTTGTTATCTGTGTGAAAAACTCTCTCACAAATCTTCTGAAGAGTTTGTCATTGGGCTTATCCATTCTTTCTCTCATTTACAAAAAAAAACCCCAGGAAAACAAAACAAGCCTTATTCTGACTAGTTCATATTCACAGAGGAAGAAAACCCAATCTAAACTTAATGATATACCATGAACTAGGTGTACACGATTTATCTCCCTTAGACCTTTGAAAAGGTCTGGTGGCAGAGTGTCTATAGACATCATCCCATACAAAAGCTTTCCTAAACTGATTGCATAAAACGTTGTAGTCTCTCCCATACACTTAACTCCTATGTACAGGAATGAATTACACACACAATGCTTCATACTGAACTGTCAAACAAACCAATTACCAGAGACAGCATCTCGCCTAACAGTAAGTCACCTAGAACCTCTGTATGTTTTCCCCATGAAAACTCTTACAAATTTTAAGTAGGAACAAAAAAAACCCCAAAACCTAAAGACAATTAAACGTTTCCATAAAGTATCTTCTGCTCACTTTCCAGAAGTGACAACTCATCTCAGTTCTATTTTGTTAAGAATAGAAACCTAACAAAACGTAGTGCCAAAGATTTCCCAGAAATCTGATTGTCTTCACTGAAAGTCTACATCTAAGTATCAGTACAGTACCAACAGAAGTCAAACATCAAACTCAAGGTGGCTCAAAGATTACATGCAGAAAGTTGTGATGTAGATTTCTTTTTTTTTAAGACTTCTTCACAAGCAATATGTTTGCACTCAGTGCAGATAACTTTTTTTTTAAATTAAGTAGTTGTTAGTTTGGGGCGAGGGGGTTACAGAGGTGGAACGTCCCCCTCCTTTCTAAGACTCTCAGATTCATAATGCTTGATGTTGCAATGAACTACAAGGTAGATACACTGAGGATGCCTCAGAGAGAACCAGAGGCTGCTTTGAAAGTTGTAGAGAACTGGTTGGGCGTACTTACCCAAAAGGTGGAAAAAATCCTCACTCAACTGTTACTAAGCAGTTAGTAATTAATGCTTTAGCTGAATCTAGACTTCTTTAAAAGAGATACAAAATGTAGTTTAGGTGACTATAGAAGGGAAGCAAGACAATAACACTTTTGACTGCTAACTTTGTGTCTTTTTGTCCATTAAAAAGGAAGCAAGTGAAGCATCTCATTTCAGCAGCAGAAGCATCCACAAGGATTTCTAATTAAGTCAGAGAAAAAGTACACACAGTTAGTATTGTCTGGAATCGATCTTTAAAGAACAGGGTCTAAATTAGAAAACCCCAGATGGGGTCCTGATCCCCGGTTACAGTACTACCATACAAATGGTGACAGACACAAGATGATTAGTACAAACATGCCCATCTGTTCCCAGAGAGTTATGGCACTTTTTTATTATTATGTCTTGAAGCATATTAGTATCAAAGTTGTCATAAGCTGAAGTAACAGAGCTGAAGATCAGGCAGTATGATGCAGGAGGCTTTCCCAATGCTTGGAATGGGATGTGAAAAAGTAAACTCCACAAAGTAACAGAGGTCTTGAGCCTCAGAATCTACTTCAAGGACTTCCTCACACTAGAGGAGGTTGAGAAGCAGTCTATGCAGAGACAGATAGCAATAACCTTTACAAAGTGTGGAGGTGTTAGCAGTTTGATTCTTAAAAACTAAGTTTAAATATTAGTTGTACTTGACAGAACTGTTTCAAGTTAGATGCGTTACATTAATAGCGTTCCTATTGTAGAATCCAGAATGTTCCAAAGAGTTTTTGAAATAAACCACTAACCCACTAAAATAACAAGGTTTACTTTCATTCATACACTGCACTTTTTATATCTTTTACTTAAATGTCAGAACTAAGCAGAAAAAAATACCAAATTATCTAGACTACATTCAACTGAAGATGTCACCAATGGAAGAGCAATAGGCATGTAATTTACCTGCATGAACAGTCTTAACTTTTATACTCAGATTCTGAGGACAAAGGGAGATTTTTATTTTTACTTGAAGTACGTATTTTGCAATTCTTTAAAACTGCACATGATTCCTTCCAGAATCAAGGCTGTTCAAATAGTCCAGAGGATCTACAAATCTGGTAAATCAACACAGCACTTCACTACCACCAAGAATTGTCACACTAACACATCCTTTTTAAAGCAAAGTTTTCTCAGTTTTCCCTCACTAGTTAGTTTCAAAACTGACTGACAGCCTCCAATATTCTCTTGGTCTTTCCAAAGATTATTTCAGGTTGCAGTATTGGCATTTTGTGCTAAAAGTAAAAACACCACTACTTTAGAAACCTGTTCAAAGGAATATGAAAAAAAGTATCGTATTTCCCCCCTTCCTATTTGCATGTTTCTACTGTTCAGCTTCATATTTTCTTATTCATCACTCCCATGAAAATTCTCCTTGTGCAATTCTCCTTTAAGCCTCCTCTCCAAAATGAGGCTTAAGTAAAAATCTTTACATTAGAATTCCTTACTAAATACACATACCCATACAACCTCCTACCCTTCTATATGAATATAGACTGTGTGACTGGAGAAAGCAAGAGACAGAGAGGAAAAAAGCATAACCTGAGAGCCTGGTATAGAGCAACTTATCCCAAAAGAAAATGCATCTCTTGATCTACAGAGGGTAACAGAGCCTCCTGTTCTAGAGCCAAAATTGGATAATGCCTGAGGTCATGCCCACATTTCATTACTATGCTTTTCCAAACCCTCGCAATGACTGTTGGTTTTTATATTTTTAATTACAGTTTAATAATGACCTAGCTGACTTGTTCAATTTAAGTCCAGAAGTAAGCTTGCTAGATACAGTCTAAACCAAATACTTATATGGCACACCAAAAATTAGCATACAAGCATTATACACGATTTTCCATTTCATTTATATTTATGTAGCTGCTTCATCAGTAACTAAACTGCAGTTTATCCAGCTTGCATAGTAGCTAGCAAAAGGAATGCAAGAAACACATAGGCAAATACCACTGTGTACGAACTGTATTAAAAAACAAACCCACCCCACCATGCAACCCCCACTTCACTGTAACAACATCCAACCTTGCTTCAAACACAGACGCACGATGTCAGGCAAGTACTAAGGCACTAAGCTACTTTCTCCACTAGTGCATGCTTTCAAATGCCGGTGATGAACACGATACAGCCCCGTTAAAACTATCGTACCTGATTGTCACTCTCGGCTTTCTTTTAGGGCAGCGTGAGCACAGCATACATTCAGCTGTTCCACATCTTTCTGAAGTATTATTTCATACAAGCACATATAACATTTAGAGCATACATACATTACACACAAGACATGCTAAGCAAAATTTCCATCAACTGAGCAATTCCACTAGTTTGGAAGGACAAAACCTGAAGGAATGCACATCATCTTGTCTCCTTCCCAAAGTGTGATTCGACACCCATTTCCAACTGTAAAGCCACTCAAATTTTCAACACTCCTTTTACTGCAACCTCAGCAAAGGGAAATCAGTTACAGCCAAAGCACCTACCCTACACAGCAAGCACAAAACAAAGACCAACACGAGAATACTTCAGCAGTTGTGTTAAATGGGAAAACACAACGCCTAACAAAATAATCAGAGCTCTCCGTAAGCAGCCGTGCAGGAGGCAAACATAAAAGTCAGAATAAGGCTCAAACGACAAAACCCCGCTCTGTAGGAGCTGGGCTGCTGCGGTTTAATTTTCCAGGATTGTTCGCCGTCATTAATTGTCGGTTTGTTTTGAAGAACAGATAGTGATTTATTTGCAACGGGATGAAGTTACAGACCTAGATTCCTGACCAGAGGCTCTCAACGTAAACAATACATAACCGATAAATTAACCATTCTCCATCTGGCAATTCAGATGTAAAATTCATAGTTTTTCATCTACCAGGCGGCGGCAACCACCACCCCCTTCGTTCCCGAGCGCTTTCTAGCGGAGCCTGATGCAAAGGGGGAGGGAAAAAGAAAGAAAAGGGGGGAAAAAAGGAAAGAAAAAAAAAAAAAGCCAGGATGAAAGAAACGGGCTGGCACAAGTAGGGACCCACCAACCGAGGTCCGGGGCGGCCACCACCTCCTCCCGGCTGAGGATCCCTGCTAAGCGCGGAGCGGAGACCGACGCGGGCGGGAAGGGGGAGGGGGTATCCCCGCGCCAAGCCCGGGCAGCCGCGCGAGGCGGCGGGAGCCCCGGCGCAGCCCGAGCGGGGACTAGGCCGGCTGTAAGGGGCAGGGAGAGGACACCCGCGGGAGCGACGATCGCTCCCCACAACGGGCGAGCAACCCCGCCGTTACCCTCCCCCGCCGCGAGGAGCCACCGCCGCTGAGCGCGCGACACCGCCCGGCGGGCCACCTGGGGGGAGGGGGTGACCCCCCCAGGCACCCCAGCCGAGCAAGGGGCAGCGCGCACCCCCGCCAAGGTCACCCCCTCGCGGGGCCCCGCCGCAGCCGGGCCGGAGGTGGGGGGGGGGGTGGGGGGGGGGGCGGCAAATTTAATTTGTGACGCCGGCCACGGGAAAGGGGGGAGGGGAGCAGCCCCGCGAAGGGGCAAGGGGGATGGGAAGGGGGGCTCCGCTACGGACCAAGGGGAAGTCTCGCCCCCCCCCCCCGCTCCCTCTCCTCAAGCGCTGGCCGCGGAGCTCGGTCCAAGCGGGCGCCCCCCCGCCCCCGCCACAGAGAAAGGAAAATGGAGCGGGGACGGGGTGGGGGTAACCGCGGCCGAGGTGCTGAGCTCCTTACCCCACCGCAGCCGCCTCTTCGCGCTGGTCCCAGGCGGGTCCGCTCCGCGCTGCCGCTGCTCCGGGCTCGGAGAGGAGCTGCCGCCGTAGCCGCAGCCAATCGCCTCTAACCCCCTCCCCTTCCGCAGCTCGCCCCGGTCCCCCTGTCGGCTTCAAAATGGCGCCAACTTGTCTCCGGCTGCTCCAATGGAACCGCCGAGGGAAGCGAGCGGGGCCAGAGCGGGGCAGCAGCGCCCCCTGCCGGCCAGCGCGCCTGGCACGGCGCGGGCACCGACCGGAGCGGCCGGTCACACGGCCCGCGGCCAGCGCTCCCCTCCAGAGCGGCCCGCCGCGCCCCGGCTCCCCGCGACGCCCGGCTCGCCTTGCCCTCCCCGCCGCGGCGGGCGAGAACCGCAGACCACCGCTGCCAGGCGACGAAGCGACCGGGGTAGAGGTGTGCGTGTGAGTTAAAAGTTACGACCCCTTCCCACGCGTGCCCGAGCCCCGGGGCCCAAGAAAGCCCCCACGTTCCAGCCGAGGAAGCCCGCCGCTAAGCCCGCCTTCCCCGGAAGACCATCGGTAGCTGCGGAGCACCGTACGAATCCTGTCCAAAGGGGAGGAACTAGGTTTGGAAACAGGACGGCGGGATTTCCAGGCTGGCAGAGCACTTGACTTCAGCAGCCCGGGCCGCGTAATTTGCGGCACTTACAGCATCAGGGACCGCGACCGGGGCATAAAGCAAACGGCCCGCGCCCGGAGGGTACCGGGCAGGCAGCTGACAGTCGATCTACGGTCGACTATCTGCTGATGTGCGCGGTGTGAATTAGTGAAATAAGTATTTTCCCCCGAGCAATAGGAATTATTAAAGGATTATTGTAAAACAATGAGGAATAAAGTTACTTAACTGAGGAGAAAGAACGGGAAAAATGGCAGAAATCGTTCATCAAACCCGTTGGTTTTGCTTCAGTGGGTGCAAGAGTTTCACGGGCACTGTTACAGGAAAGCACAAGCAGAAAACTGATGTAATTTCTTCTCGCTGCTGCATTTATGAATGACACATCAGGAAAGCATGGAAGTGCTTAGAGTATTATTTTAAAAAAACAGAAATCACACTCAGAAAATCAGCTGAAATACACTCGAGGTTTTGTTTAGTGTGAGAAAGAAACCTGAACAGGTGATAGCCAAGACATTGTAACTGGTATTTGAAATCTCTACGTCCCCTCCCATTTTTAAAATTTCCTAACACAGTCACCATCTTGCCTTGTTTCATTTACGTTTTAAATCAAGTTAAGAAGCCTTGTCTTCTAATGAGGGCTCTATCAGCTGTACCAAAATAAACTGCCAGGACTGTTACATAGAAAAACCCACTTCTGAGGCCCCCAAACACCCCTTTTGTTTACATTTTCGGGTGAATTAGGTTCGCCCCGCTCTTCCTGTGAACTGAAGTACAACAGCATGGGCAGAAAAGAGAGGAATAACTTGCCTGACAATGTTATATTACTTATTATTGGGAAGGATCCCGCACTTTCAGGCAAAGATATAATTTTTTCATGGAAGTCGAACAATTTCCCTTCAATCCCACCTCTGTTTCCACCTACCCGGGTTTACCCAGGTAGAAAATCTTAGGTGGAGGGGCACATATTTTTCCTATGGAGCACTTGCATCGGTGCGTATGTGGATACTTTAAAAACAGCAGGAAACTTAAACATTCATGCAGCTATTGAAACTACAAAGCCAGGTGCGTAACTGTGAAGATAACGACGGTGCTGTCATACTTCGTATGCAAATATTTTGCTCCGTTTTATCGATGAAGCGGGTTACGCTTCCAGCTCCTGTCGGGATGCCTGGAGCGGCACGGCAAGATGCTGTGCGTGTAACGGAGGCCTCTCCCCAGGTCCCTTCGTTTCGTGTCTGCAGTGAGACTCCTAAACATTTCAGAATTTGACGTTTTGGAGGTAATTCTTTACTCCTCCCTTTTTCCACCCCCTTTCAGTTTCGCGGTAGTCGAGGCGCGGAACCCCGCAGCGCGGTGCTCTCTACAGGCGCCGCGGTACGTGACGGGCGCTCGGCCGCCGGCGCCTCGCTGCAGTAGCGTTCGCGGCCCTCATGGGGGAGCCCGTCCGACACCGCTCGTCGCGCCAGCCGGGGACCGCTCGGTCGCTTTCGCCCCACCGGCCCCGGCCGTTACTCAGCGGCCGGTTCGCGCCAAGGGAGGCGGAAAGCGGTCTGCGGCTCACCAGCCCCCGCCACAGTGGCGGCTGGGGGGGGCCGTTGGGCAGCCGCGCCGTGAGGAGGCGCCGCCAGGCCGATGCAGCCTCGGCGGCGCGGGCGGCAGGAGGCAGCACGGAGCCGCCGTTCCTCAGCGCCGTCGAAATCTATCGACTAACCGGCAAGCCGCCTAAGTCCTCACACACGCGTTTGTTGGCCGGAGTTTCCTCAGAAGATAATTTGGAAAGTGTTAAGGGTCGATATTCTTCCTACAGGAGGGAGTAACAAGTACCCGCTCCCTTCGATGCAGGGCTGAAAGAAATGAGCGGTGCACTGCCGTCTGTGCAAGCACTGGCCTTGCTCCTCAGGGTGGACGGGGTCTCTCCCACAAGAAATGTCACATCCCACAGGGCACTGATGAGTATAAACAGGCGCCTTTTTACTAGATTGGCCACCTCTGAAAGTGCAGGGAAAAGTAAGGATAAATGTGTGTTACTTACAGAAGCTGTACGCTTTAGGATTAAAAACATTTGCACAAATCAATGTTTTGCTTACAGTGTGACATCTGAAGAAAGCCAGTGCCACAGAACTTTAAAGACCAGATCTGTCACACAGAATATGCATGTTGAAGACACTGTTCACATCTCGGTGTTCAAGCAATGATGTTCTTCCCAGTCAAAGCACATCCTACACAGCAGTATTCTCACAGCTTTCTGTCTGTGAAAACATTGTGTGGAATTAGCAGACTAACAGTGACAAGGGTAGCTCTGTACCTTAGAAATACACAGAATCTTCTCAACAATTAAGATATGGTTATGAGTCAGGCCACTAGTCCACCCAGCCCAGTATTTGGTAACCAGTGCTGGCGCCACCATTAGCAACACAGTTTTCCCAGAGTGACCTCTACCTTGCATTTCCTGTTTGCTGGTCCCTGCAATTTCCCAAATGCAAAGAACTTAAATGCAAAATTTGAGGTCATAATATTCCTCTGTATGAAACAAGAATAATAGAAAAGGAGATGCTATTTAGGGAGACCTGCTTACTCCCAACACCTGCAGTTGCTGTAATAGGGATGCTAAAATCTGGTTTGTACACGTACAATAGGTGCACCTATCTATTCCCTTTAGAATCCATTTATGAACCTGTTGTCCACTAATTTTTCTAATCCCTTTTTGAACCTGCTGATACTAGCCCATTTAGTAAGAATATAAAAGCCTGCTACCCATTGTGTTAAGAACCTTATTTCTGCATTCACCTTAAACGGGGCCTTCTTGATTTGTAAAATTTGATCATATGACACTCAACCTTGTCTTCTCACAATCAGAATCCAAAACATTTTTTGTCCCTACTTTGTCAGACTGCTGATCTCTCCTCTTGAATCACATCAGTTAATCCTTCTCCATACCTCCTTTAAATTTGTTGTGTCCCTGCAGACCAGAACTGTAAGCTGTATACAGGATAGAACATCAAGATTTTCAACAGGGCAGCAAACTACCCTGTCTTGCCCTCAGTACTCCTCCTGATGATGCCTTATGTCTCTGTTGTTTGGTGGGTTTTTTTGGTTGCTCTTGCAGTTTGAGCCAAAATTTTCAGAGAGCTGACAAGAGTGGTTTAACAACTTTGTGAGTTTAACCTTCCAGGACAGACAAGTAATCCTATGCTTACTTTATACTTATCTACTTCAAAGCCTACATGCCATCTTTTTACCCATTCAGTTTTGTGAAGCCTTCTGGAGTTCTTTCCACTGGTGCAGCATTTGATTACCCAAAAGAGTATAACATCATCCAAGTATTGTTCAGTGTGCACCCCCTTTTCCAGGTCACTGATGAAGACCAAAGGTTGTTCCATAAAACAAGAATAGTAAACCCAAACATTTCTGGAGGAGAGCATTGCGGACTTCTCTCCTACCTGGAAAGTAATCATTAGAATGCACTGTCTGCTTCCATCCTTTGAACTGATTTCCAACTCAGAAGAGGACATTTACTCCAATTCCATGTTAACTTTTCAGCCTGGAGAAGACTCTGGGCAGAGCTAATTATGGCCTACCAATACATAAAGGGGTTCTACAGGAAAGTGGGAGAGTGACTTTATCAAGGAGTGCAGTGATAGGACAAGGGGTAACGGCATCAAGCTGAAAGAGTCTAGGTTTAGATTAGGTAGTAGGAAGACATTCTTTACTATGAGGGTGGTGAGGCACTTGAACAGGTTGCCCAGAGAGGTTGTGGAAGCCCCTCCCCAACAGTGTTCAAAGCCAGGTTGGATGGGGCTTTGAGCAACTTGGTCTAGTGGAGAATGTCCCTGCCCATGGCAGGGGGTTGGACTCGATGATCTCTTGAGGTGCCTTCCAACCCCTACAATTCTGTGATTCTGTGATTCCTCAGCTTTTAATGAGGAACCTGCAAAAGTACTTTTGGCAAAATACAAGAATGTTCCCTGGTTTGTCTTTGTTCACATACTACCTGCTGGAATTCCATGATTGTGTCAGCATCTCCCTTCACAGAATCTATGCTGGCACTTTCCCAAGACATTATGTTTATATGTGTGCACAGTGATCTTACTCTTTTATGGTATTGGCCTTTCAGTATGAAGAGTAGTAAGAACTGTCAAGGTAACGTCACCATCAAAAGATTCACTAACCATTTATACTGTGACTCCTTCCTCATTACAGTAACCCTGAGGCATCTGCACGTTGAATCCCTCAATTTTTTTTACTCATGTACTTGAACCAAAGCAGTATATGAAGCTGTATCAACTTTAAGGATATTTCAAACCAGAATAAACAAACATCCTAACTGTACCAGTCATACCTTTACTTGGAACTCTAAGATATACCTAACAGGACTGAACAGACAGGGACCTCAGGAAGAAAGCTGACAGGTGAGAGGTGACATAGACTTTCAAACCACCTCAGCATCCCACTGTGGGAGGAAGGAAGGCTGTAAGGAAGCTGGGTCCCAGAATGACTCAGTGCTGTAGACCTCAGCAATCCCTACTGATGCACTACAGTGATATATTAAAATTGCCTAACAAAATCTTATAGTCCCGGGCAGAACAAGGGAAGGAATAGATTGGAGGGAGCAAAATCTTTTTTTTTCTTCACCCCCTCATGAGAAGCAGATATTTTAGCTTAACCACTCTATCCTGGATAGCAAGTTCAATCAGCTCACAGGACAGTAAACTATCACAATGGAGAAGGGAGGAACTACACAGCAGAGACCAAGAACACCGGCTTTTTATAGTAGTAAGTTGTGAATGGTTTTACTGACTTCTCTACATACAGGTTAACATTATGTGACCTGACTAACCATTAAACAAATGCCTCTATACCATCATCACCATACTCTGATGAAGGGTGAGGACAGAAACCCAAAGAGTTTGAATGGAAGCCAATGGATGGGGGTTTATTTGAATTCAAACTATAAGTTACATTTCTAACATCACACAAGTTACCAAAGAGAAATCAAAACCATTTAACTGAATCCCAAAATAGCTTTTCTTTCCTTTTATAAATTACTTTGGCAAAATCCAGGCAGAACAGAAAGTAAAAATTGAAAAAAAAGTTTAAGAAATAGAAATAGTTTTTGTTCCTCCCTCCCCCAGCTTATCTAAATTCCTTCTTAATCTAGTAAGTTTGTGCAAAGGATACTTTTGTTTCCAGCATATGTATAACCTCCTTTCCCTGCTGTTTGTTTCTGTTGCAACTCTTGAACAATTGCATGAAAAATATTTTACTAGAAGAACGGTTCAAACGAAATACATGTCATTTATATATTGAGCCTTCCACACTGGAAGGGGTTTTGCCATGTAGGAGGGAGAGTTAGTACCGATATACATCTTCAGCTTGTAGGCGTAGTGATATGTCTCAGAGAAAGAAAATATAGTTCATTTATTAGTGTTGGCTCTTCAACTGTATGGCTGATATTAGTATGAACATGAGTTACTTTGCAACTAATTATAGTATCTCATATGTCCCTTAAGTAACATGCAAGCCACATGGAAACAGTGACTTAAGATGACTGGAATTTTTAGACTCTTACTGTGTCTCTGAGTGGTTTTTCCAACACTGTCTCCCTGTAAACAAAAATAGAACAGCTGAATATGACAGTGATGCTCAGAAGCTACTAGCTATAACACGTGCATTATTAATTCTAAAGTTTAATAAGCCCCACTTTAATATTTGTGTTATCAGGTCTGACTCTAACAAAAAATACATATCTGCACCTGTCTTGTGATTGTTTTCCAATAAGAAGACAAGACTCATTAAGTACTATATGATATTTCTCCCCAACACTAGAGAGTGTTGAGAGAGAGTCCTCACCAATTTTCAGGGTGAGGACTGCAGGAAGACTTTCACTTCACCTGCTCTTCTGCTCTCTTTACTTAATAGATAACAGCTACAGAGAGGTGGCTACTAAGATTAAATGACCTTATTAAACCTAAGTTTTCCTATTAAAACAAAAACTATTACTGCCTCCCAAGCCATGCCATCTCAAGTCAACTGCAGATGTATCTTTATCTCTGACCTCTCTTCTTCAGATGGGTTCCTAAAGAGGTTGGTCCCTTTGGAGACGTGTATGGGAAGAGAGCAATAAAACATTTTGTTACAGCAGCCACAGGAGCGAAAAACATCATTTAGATTTTTAATGTTCTGAAACATAATCTGTCTCTCTACTGCAATCAGGAAGTGATTATGCTTTATGTTGCTACCAAACAGTGCCCAGTGCACCTTTTATGCCTTAATTAAAAAAATAATTAAATACATCTGACCATCTTACTTATAGGAATAGATTAGAAAGCATTAATACACAAACCTTTAAGGTTTCTAATAATGTGGTACGGTTTTTGGGGTTTTTTTTTGCATTCTAGTGGGGCTTAACTGCTGTTTTGCTGCTAAACATCAAGACATCTTACTGACCACTCTAGTTATTAGCACAGTGTACGCCTACAACTTAACATTACTATAACCTACAGCAACCAGCATTTAAGGAAACCATAGTAATCAGGAAAAAATATTGTTCTTCTTTTAGTGTCCTGCTGACAGGTATGACAGTAGAGAATTAGTATTCTGGGAGTTAGCAGCAGCAGTCTTTCTTTCCTTGGTGATTAGCTCAGTTTGTCAGTGAATTAAAATAGTTTCTCCTCCAAGTTACCCTTAATTTATTTAAATGCTTTCCGTGCTTAATTCAATGTAGGATAGGAGGTGGAAAATATATAACCTAAATATTCTTAAGTAATGCTGTTAGTATGACAAAATGGGGAAAACATTTAAGAAAATTTTAGTCCATGTTATATGTGAAAGGTGAACTGTTAAACTTCAAGGATTCTAATAAAAGTAATTTCAGGTAGTAATGACATAGCTAAAAGGAATAAATACCCTACAGAACAGTGAGGATGTTAACATTGCCATAACTAAGCATGTTGCACTAAACTTCTGTAGTATTTCACCAGTTCCTTTCCTCTCACCTAAACAGTGATTAGTGTATTAAGCAATAAATACTTAAACATATTCTGCTCTGTAAAATACTGGGTATTTTTCTGTTACTCTATCTGGTGCTCTTTTCTTCTATTCACTCTTCCCTTTTACTGCTCAACTGTTTGCCTTCTATTTAAAGCTACTTACTTTATCATCCCATTGAATTCAAACCTACTGAAGGAACTATACTCAGTATCCTCCATTTTTATGTAAAATTGAGCTGCTATTTAGATATTCTTGCAGACTAAGCAGTGCCTGGACCTTCACCTTGAGTGTCTCTTCCCAGAAAGTCCCCATGCTCTACTCTGAAACACATTAATTGTTCAGAATTGTGTTTTCTTGGCCTGCTTTCCCCTAATATTTCACAACCTATCAGCTCAGCTTTGCTGAAGGCCAGCAGTTGTATTTTCTAAAGCACTCTCCCTTAAGACAAAAGTTAATTCTTACTGTTCTTCTAGTTCTAATTTTGCTATAATGCTGGAAAAGTAACTTAGAGAACAGGTGCTTTACTGTTAATAATACTCTACATATGCAGATTTCAGAAAAAAAAAAATCAAAGATTTCAAGAACCACAGATGAGTGATTTTATAAACTACTGTGGTGTTCCCTGTTCTTTCCTACCCACTATTTTTATCTTCAAAAGGGTTCATCCGTTACTTGAAGGGAATCAATATTTAAATTAAAACCTACTTATAATCCGAAGAAATACTAGTCTCTCCATGGCTTAAACATTGCTTACTAGAACTCGTTGCATGCATCAAAAAATACTCTTACCTCCTATAAGCAGCAGGACAATACGGATATTTTTTGGTAAAAAAATAGCACTTTATCAAAACTACCATCTAGAATTCTTAAGTTAATTTTCAAGTTTAAATTTGAAAATAAAAGTTAAAACCCACTTTATTTGTGGATCAGCCAAAACCTGTTACCAAGTGTTATGACTGCCATTTTGATCTGACATTTACATACCATTATACCTCTTTGCCATGTAAATACTGCATAAAACCATTTGGCAAACAATATTCCTAGTTGGTTGAGCAAACCAGTTCTCTTAATAATCACCATAGTTTTTCTCCAGATATAGTTTGATTTAAATTCAAAGAATTATGCAAGAGTATTTCCTATATTTCCTAAATCATCTTGAAGCCTCACTTTTTCAAACAAAATTTACTGAAGTACAGAGTGTCAAGGCAAACTAAGACCCAAGGTGATTATCCCTTAGAAAGAGGCATGATTAAATAGAAGTATCTAACTAGTCCTCTTGAACTCAAATGCATGCCTTATTAAAGTCTTATTAGAAGAACAGTGTTATGAGAGGAAGAAAGAGCACTCTGCTACATCAAATCTGATAAAAAGATCAAGGCACAAGATCTAAAAGATTAGGTTATCATTCCATATTAACTCATAATTGCAAAAGCCAATCTCAAGTGTTACCCGCAGGTTATTTATCTTGATTTTTTTTCTTCCTTACTATTGCACATGGAGTCTCATCATTCTCCTATCCTAAATTTACCTAATCTTTTCTATCAAAAAGCAGAATGCAGGCTTTTGCCAACATTTTTTAGTTTTAATATTTTCAATGCCAGCTACCTTCTTCATGCTGAGTTGTTTTGGGAAGTTTTATCTAAAATGTTTCTAGAAGCAAATTTAAGGGAAATCTTTCCTTACAGAATGGTATAATGTTTTTATTAAAAATATCCACTGCTTCACCTTTTATGAAACAGGAACTGGCAATTTGAGAAATCTGAAGAATATTCTTCCCACTGCCATTATGGCTTACTCAATGTACCTCGGTCTCTGTGGAGAATGTATGCATTCTCTGTAGTTTTCCCTTAGCAAATGGATGCCACCAAATAACAGCATTTGCAGTAGGAAGTAGTAACAAGACTATGGAATGTAAAGGAATGATGAAAAGAAGCAAGTTCATACTGGAAAGGAAGAATTGAGCTGAGGAAAAGACTGTCAGTCACAATCTGTATAAGACTGGTTTGGGTTGGAAGGGACCTCAAAGACGATCTACACCACCGCTGCCATGGGCAGCAACCCTCCTCTAGTCCTGGGAGAAAGGAGGCAGGACAGCAGCTAGGCATCCCCAGCTATGAGAAGAGAGTAGCAGAAGCACCTTTTCTGAAAGTAGCTTTGTTTTAGTGTAGTTTACTCATAATTTGAATCAGTGCCTTAAGGCAAGCTTTTCTACAGAACCGGAAATCAGGCCCTGTAGGACAGAGTTAGTAGTTAGTGCAACTCCTTACCTCAGTACAAGTACCAGTGATCTCTGCTGTGGATCTAAAGCACCAACTATACTGGTAAACCATGTAGAAATCAGAGTGAATCTCCAAAGTGAATAGATGGTTTCATCCCTTTTTCATTAAGGAAAACAAATGCAAAACCTACTCTGAGAAAATGCTCCATTTGCAAGTTCAAACATTCTAGTTACATAATGTCAGAACTAATTTTTTTTTAATAGAATGTTATCGCTTCCCTTACGTGTACAAATTGTGATGCTATCTGTAATGTTCAAATCAACTTAAATTTACAAGATATTTGGAAAACTGAATCAAAATCTGATTATATGAAGTGGAAAATTTTCCTTTCACTCTTCTCTTAGATCAGTTAAAGCCAGTATTTCATCAACTAATGTGAAGGTGATGGCATAAATGTCAACACAAGAACGGATAACTTTTCCTAATTTCCTTCTCATGCAATGACAGGACTACAGTATTACATTTTTATTTCTATGAGAAGGTTTCATTAAAGTCATGGATGAGTTTTGTATGTTACAGGAAACATGATTTGGCTTCCAATCATTTGGTAACAATATTTAGTAACAGTTTTTGGCTTACTAATTTCCATAAATAAAGGTACATGATAGAATTCTAATCAAATTTATAAACATATGAAAAAAAAGTTATAAAATGTAGACTTCTCTGGGGAAAAAAAAAAAGAGAAAAAAACCCATAATCTGTTAATATTTTGTCAACATTTTTACCATTGCAGTGTTGAGAGCCTTGGAAATTACTTTGACCTGCCCCACCAGCCTCACCTGCTGATGTTTCTGATAGAACTTTTAGTATCCAGCTCAACCTAAGGATTCTGGGGGGACTGATTGTAGCTTTGTCTCAAATTACCATTGTCTCAAATGGGATCTGTAGCAGCTGTAGTGGTATCATCAGGGAAAGTATATTTTATTACCCTCAATGAGATTGAAAAAATGACATTAGGGTATTGTCAGTAGTAACATGTGGCTTATTTAATTAGGCACACAGGTACTGTGAGAATTCCCAAAATGAAATACATCCGAGACAATTACTAGATACACAGCATGAAGCACATGAGAGCTTTGATCTCCAGATACTACCTTCAAAAGGCCCACGTGCAGCACGCTCTTGTTTTGGTTAACTGGGGTGTTTCATGATTTAGCTTGTGTAGGGAAGCAAATACTTATTATTTCAGGTGGAAAATAGTTTTTTCCTTGGGATTAAATAGTATTATTACTAGTAGAAAAGAATTCTCCAAGAAGGCAGGAATCTTGGTTGAAAACTATTTTTAATATTAAGCACTAGCCTTATTATCTTTAGATAATCTCATGAAAAAAGGTAGAAGAATAAAGCAGTGTAGGCCTTTCTTTTGCAAAAATACTTGTGTTATGAATATTCCACCAACCTGTAATAACATTCTCCTTCATGTATCTTCTGTCTCTATATTTTTCTTAGTAGCAAATGTCAATTTTTATGACATTTTGTTGTGGTTTTGTGTGGCAGGGTTCTGGCTGCAGGGGTGGCTTCTGCAAGAAGCAGCCAGAAGCTCTCTGCAGGCCCAACAGAGCAAGCACCAGCTGGCTCAAGGACCGAGTCGTTGCTGACCAAGGCCGAGCCCATCAGTGATGGTCATAGCGCCTCTGGGAATCACATTTAAGAGAAAAAAAAATGCAAGCAGCCACTTTTTGCCACCAGAGAAGGGAGTGAGAAAATGTGAGAAACTGTGCAGACACCAAGGCCAGGGAAATGTGGGTGGGAGGGGGAGGTACCCCAGGTGCCAGAGAGAAAGATTCCCCTGCAGCCTGTGGAGAAGACCATAGTGAAGCAAGCTGTCCCCCTGCAGCCCATGGAAGATGATGGGGAGCAGAGACACCACCTGCAGCCTGTGGAGAGGCTCCATGCTAAAACAGGTGGAGACATAGAGAAGATGCTGTGACATTCACTGGAGCAAGCTCTGGCAGGACCTGCAGCCCATGGAGAGAGAGGCCCACGCCAGAGCAAGTTTGCTGGGGGAACTTGTGACTCCCTGGGGGAACCAGGCTGGAGCAGTCTGGGCCTGAGGGGCTGCATCCCATAGAAATGACCAACGCTGGGGCAGTCTGTGTTGAGTCTGTTTTGCCCGTGACATTAATTGCAGAATGATCTCTCCCTGTCCTTATCTTGACTCCTGAGCCTCTCAATATATATTTTCTCCCCTGACCAGCTGAAAATTGGAGTGGTAGAGTAACTTTGGTGGGTGTCTGGCCTCTAGCCAGGGTCAAACCACCACACATTTCCTATTTTCCTTCTGGATAGGACCTCTTACATCAGAAATGACCAGTTACTTCTGATTTTTTCTTTACTTCAAATTTGCTTTATAATTTTTGAATTCCAAAATATGGTACAAAATGCAAGCCCTAAAGCCACTGCAAAGCCATGTCTAAACATTAAAGATCATGCCTAAACATAAGAGCACACCTAAACATAGGACTACTCCTCTGTTCCAGAATTCATTGTTGTTTTTCCATTGCGGAATGGAGTGACCAGGTTATGCCAGCCTTATTCCTTAGAAGAAGCTGCACACACATTTCACAGTTCTGGTTGTGAAGCAGGCAATGTCTACGTAACTTGCGCAGCACCATTAAATGCAAATCAACGTGGGAAAGTTCTCTTCCCCTCTGCTCTGCCCTGGTGAGATCGCACTTGGGAGTACTGTGTCCAGTTCTGGGCCGCTTAGTTGAAAAAGGACAGGGAACTACTTGACAGAGTCCAGCACACGGCCACCAAGATGATTAAGGGAGTGGAACACCTTCCTTATGAGGAAAGGCTGAGGGAGCTGGGCCTCTTTAGCTTGGAGGAGACTGAGGGGTGACCTTATTAATGTGTATAAATATGGAAAGGGTAAGGGTCAGGAGGATGGAGTCAGGCTCTTCTCAGTGATGGTTAGCGGTATACGACAAGGGGCAACGAGTGCAAGCTGGAGCATAGGAAGTTCCATGTGAATATAAGGAGGAACTTTTTCCCTGTGAGGGTGACAGAGCACTGGGACAGGCTGCCCAGAGAGGTTGTGGAGTTTCCCCCTCTGGAAACATTCAAAACCCACCTGGATGCGTTCCTGTGTGGTTTAGTCTAGGCGACCCTGCTCTAGCAAGGGGGTTGGACTGGATGATCTTTCGAGGTCCCTTCCAACTCCTAATGTTCTGTAATTCTGTGATGCTAAGAATGTGGTATTCTTATGATACACATTTCAGTAGCTTTAAAATTAGAATAGCAGAAATCTTACCAAAGCATGGTAAATGGGATCAGGAGATTCACTTCTAAAGCTCACTTCTGATCTAAATCAACGCTACCAAAGGCACATCCATGCCATTGAACAAAACAAGACAATCATCTAGCACAGTAAAGGAGACCATGTTCTGGTTGCAGGGGTAACCAGAAGGAATGCCTGGAATGGATTTTAATGATCACTGTTTTCTTTTTACTTTCAATAGCAAATGAGCTAATTTTAGAGACTTTATGAGCTATGTGTAGTTTAAAATACTCATAATTCAAGTGTTGCGGACATTTCAGATGCACACATCACTTACAGGAGCTGTCGTGCACACTAAAGAAAACATGAATTACTGTAACAAGGCTGTTGCTTAGGAAAATTGTGGTTTTCTTTGCACAGTACTACAAGGTGTGAAAACCAGCATGTAGCCACATCATGGACGAAATATACTCTATGCTGCAGGGAGACGTTGGAAGTTCACATAAGAAGTCAGTGTTTTATCTGTTACACAGTGATCAGAATGAGTTAATCTAGCCCGGGAATACATGTAACCAATTGTGATGTTTTCCATTGGGTTTATAGGAAAAAAAAAAAAAAAGTGGCTTTATTTAAACTAACGTTGACAGGCCCAATGCCTACACAGGCGATGCTGCAAAGTTTATTAGAAGCAAGGAGAAAAAAAAACAACAAAAGAACAGAACCATCAGTTTTCGGAAAGTACCACAGAGACCAGGCTACAGCCGAGGAAACGCAAACAAGGCTGCTGGCTGGAGACGCTGCCCTGTCTTTTCAGCAGCTGATATTGTTTCTTCCACCAAGAATAAAACACCGGGTGCTTTCACTCCGATGCAAGGAAAGAAGCCCGCCGATGTTACCGCAGCACAGCCAGCTGCCACCCGGGCTGGGAACGACGGAGACGGACAGGCTGCGCACAAACGCAACGCGCCGCCGGACGCTGAGAACCCCCAGCAGAGCTGAAGGCAGCCTAAAACCCACTCCCTCCTGTTGACTTACATCACACTCCTCCAGAAAAAGGGTTCCAGGGTGAGTGGAGGGAAAACCCCCGTCCGGTCCCTGCGGGGCAGCCGACCTCCGCCCCTCACAGCCCGACCTGCTCTGCCCGCCACAGGCACACAGGCACACAGTCACTCGCGAGCCCACCCTAACCTTTCCTTCCCGCGCCCCAGGGCCGCGAGCTAAGCCACAGCTCCGCCCAGAAGAGAGGAGGGTGCTGGGAGCTGTAGTCAGAGGCCCGGCCGGAGGAACTACAAGTCCCACTGCAGCCGGGGGCGGCAGGAGTCGGCGCCATTTTGAGAGCGAGGGCTTACGAGCGCTCCCCTCCCCCGCCCGTCGGGAGTGCGGTGTTCGCCGCGGTGGCGGAGGACCGGCGGGCGCCTTTGCCTTGAGGTTGGTCTCTTCACCCGCATGTGGCTGTGGCAGTAGCTCAGCGGTGCTGGGACGGGAAGGTTCTTTTCCCCGCCGCCACCCGCTGCCGTGTGGCAAAGGAGGGCCGTGGCCGTGTGCTCGGGCCACTGCGGCCGGACGGGGTGGCGGGGGCGGTGCACAGAAGCCGTCTGCTGAGGTTGTGGGACACGAGCGCCGGGCTGAGCGAAGTGTTCGTGGGGCGGGGATGGGGTATGCCTCACACTGGGGCGTGGGGAGGGAGGGAGGGAGAGGCTGGCAACACCTACCGGCAGCTGGGGCTGGCGGCTCCCGGCAGCCGCGCCTCCGCATCAGGCGCTCCACTTCGCGACGGCCTTGCCGCCGCCATCCCAGTGCGGCAGCAGCGCCTGCTTACCCCTGCTCTGAGGTGAGGCCTGCGGCTGGCCTGCATGCTCTGTCACCTCTGCAACCAGAAAGGGGTATTCACGCAGACAAACTAGGCGTTTCCCTCCCTCTAACTTATGTTACATGTGCTGCCTTTGTCCATTTGGAAATTAATTGTGCAGGTAGAACTTAAGGCTGTGAGTTACTTGGCTGAGACTTCTGAATGTTTGTTGGGTTAGTTGAAGTGGTAGCTCAGTGTTGCAAGTACCAGCCCAGTGAATCACATGCATCAACTTGGGTGCAATGCTTATGACCAGCTCTTTACAGAAATGCAACAGAACTATGCTTATACTATTAATGAGCTCGGCAAGACTGTGACTTAGATTGCACTTTCTGAGTACATACTTGCTCTGTCCATCTCAAGGATCCAGATGGTGATGTTTTCACATATAACTTTGTATATAGCATCCCAGGGGATAGGCAAAGAAAATCTGTTTAAGACTAGCAAGAAAGGATTTTACTTTCTTTCTGGGACAGTCACAGAACAGCATTCTGTCATTAAAGATATGGCTGCAAGTGTTCACTTGTTCTGTTTTCATTCTGCATCAGAATATGGGCTTTTCTTCAACACTGTCCCAGAAGATGTATGAGGACATAGAAAATAGTTAAGCAACTTTGTTATTCCTACCCTTGTTTTCAGTGAAGGTAGAGTAACATTTTTCAGTAGATGGGGGATAGAGCAGCCAATTTGTATGATGTCATTCTCATCTTCTATTTTGCAAAAAAGAGTAACTGAGAAGCTGGAGCTATGTATAAAATATGTATATTATGAGAGGAGGAGAGCCCATAGTACCGATAATGTTGTTCTACCAATTCTGAGGAAGAGGGCTAGTTGCAGGGTACTCCCTTTTCTGACATTAGTGCTGGCTTCTAGGTTGTAAAGTCTAGTACAATCAGTGGTCTCCTTGGTTTAGACATTTGGAGACAGGATGGCAGAAGTCTCTTCCTTTGGATAGTAGGTGAGAAAGTGTCCAGAGAAACACCTTTCTATGTCAAGTTTGCAAGTGAACTTGAGATGATAAAGTTTATTTACAAATCTTCCTTAAATACTACCCACAAATCCTTTTCAGATAAAGAAAAAAACTTTTCTTGTCCAGAATGAGGACCATGTACTTTTTATTAATATTTACTCCTAGAAACGTGGAATGTTCACAAAAAGCAGTAGAATGAACCATCTACTAGGAAAAATTCTTTTTTTCTTCTTTGGTGCTTTGGTTTTGAGGGAGGATTTGCTGAATAAACTATTTGGCATTTGATTTATAATTAAATGACTTGCTTTTTCTTGCATTCTACCTAAACGTCAGGAATACGAAGGATAATCCAAGTAATTCTAACTAATGGATGGATAATGGCATGACTGCACCACACGGTGGTCAGTGCTGTCTTACTTTGTTTTTAATTGTGCTTGTGTCTGCTTTTTTTCCTGGAACTATTGGCTTGTTCTTAGGTTGTAATCTGTTTTGGACAGGGATTGCTTTTTTGTGTGTTTATAGAAGATGTGCAACTAAGTGGTCTTGGTCCCTAATAAAGGTCTTTAATTGTTCCAAAGACAGAAAGATAGTAACAGATTGCAGATTTAGTTTTTATGTCTTACTTAACTAGTACCAAATTATAAATGCCATACACCATCTATTTGATGTTAAATTTATAGAATCATGGAACTAACTAGTTGAGTTCAGTTCATGTCACAGAAAGTAATCCTTGTGATTGAAGTATTTGCATTTTTATCAATCATATTAGTTGTGATGTCAAGCTTCAGTTTGTGCATTGGAAATTGTCATGTTTATACTGTAAACGAGATAACACTTAGCAGATGAACGTGGGTTAGTAGAGAATAGAGGTTGTTGATGTAATGTTTCAAAATCTTTATGAAGCATTTGTAAATTATTTAAGATACATCATAAAATGTGACTGCTAGACTGGTGCAGCACTAATGTATTTCTTTGCTAAAGACATGCAATAATGTTGTAATTTTGTTTAAACAAGGCTTCCAGTAGGTGATGGCTGCTTTTCTCCTAGTTGAGTTGATTTTGTGACTGGAAAGTCTGATGATGCATATCATATAGGTCTGAGTAACTTCTACTTTAAAAACATGCATGCTGATAATATTTTGCTTAGGTTTGGTTTTTTTTGTTGGCTTTTTTCCCTAAGATGCTTCATGCAGAAAGTAGAGTAAGGCTCTTGGAGTGTCGGGATGGAATTACAACTGAACCGTGTTCTAAAAAACTGAAGTGGATGGAAGGGGTTTACAAAGAACTCTCTGATGATGATGACCAAGGTACTCAAGAGGAAGTGGATGCTGAGAGAACATCAAGTGATTTGATACCAGCACATGCCCCCAGTAAACAAGGGCAACTTAAAATGGAGAAACAAGAGAAAATACCTACTGGTGACTTTGGAACATCTAATGAAGTGCTCCCTGAAAATAATCTAGGGTTTAGTCAGCCAGCTGATTCAGAAACTCTGCAGAATGTAAATCCTCTGTTTGCACCAATAAATGACACTAAAGTTGAGGAAAACAAAGGCCCTTTTATTACAAATAATGAAGGTGAAGATGATAATAGAAACAGTAGTACATTATTCTCACTAAACAGAAATGCATCAGATGAAGAGTTTTTTACAAGCAAAGAATTTATTGGACCGATTTACAAGCCTGCCAAAAGCAACAAACAGGACAAATCTGGCAGCAGCAATGAATGTAGAAGCAGTGATGAAGATCAGAATGAGCTGCATGAAAACCAGCCTAAAAGAAAGAAGGCAAATAAGATGCAGACTGTTTCTTCTGCTGTACCAGAAATAGATGATGAACTGGACCAGTTCTATAAAGAAATTCACCAGCTGGAAAATGAAAGTTTAGATACTAATTTTCAGGAAAAAGACACTGAAACTTCTCAGGAACAATTCTCTCCATACAACTGCAGTCAGACCTCACAAGAGGATTATCCACGCGTGTTGCTGGGCAGCCCACAACACTCTTATGAAAACGGACAGTGTTTCTTTGGGGAGCAGAACAGTCAGAAAACAAGCAATGAGCAGCAGTTTGTCATGGAGATGAGCAGCTGGAAAACTGAAAATACTTTTAATGGACAAGTAGATTCTAAGTATTGGAATTACACAGTGCCTGAATTCAGACCTGCTTGGCAGTCAGCAGAGTCTTTCACAGTACCTCAGGGACCCCTTCCTCCTAGACTCAGCCATCAGTCGCATTTTCAGATACTTAATTCCCCATCACAAAACCCAGATGCTCACCCTTCTCAGAACAGTGAACTTTTGTACAAAAGTTATCATGGTTACCATGGAAATACCAATGCCAACAGTCACGGTCCATTGCTTGATCAAGGTACCAGCTATGCTGGTGATACTGATATCCATACTACTCAGGTCTTCAGAAATGGAAGTAATGACCATGATGGACTTCAAAATAATGGTTTCTGTGAAACCAGAGAGGAGTGTTGGAAGGATCCAAAAGCTGACAATACAGAAAGAATATACAGCTTTTCTTCCTTGCAGCTACCCGAAGAAAGATTCAGTTGTTCACAGAAATTCCTCCTGATTTTAAGAGGCCTACCAGGGTCAGGGAAATCAACACTGTCTCGGTAAGTAAAGACTTAAAGCTTAGGAAGCTTATTATAAAAAAAAAATCTGTAAGCGCTTTTTCAATCAACAATGAAATCATAATCTCATTTCCTTTTTTTTCATGCTGTGGTCAGTCTGTATTTTTGAAGATCACACAATGAAAGTAGTATTTTCCCTTAAAAAGTCACTTGTTGAAGACTGACAGGTTAAAAACAAGTACCATCTCCAACTTGGATTTTTCTCTTTTTTTTTTTTTTTTTTTTTTTTTGGCGTAGCTCGAAAAGCACCTAAATTGTTAGTAGAGGACACACACACACACTCTCTCTGTTGCAGAATCACAGAATGAATCAGAGAATGAATCACAGAACAGCAGGGGTTGGTAGGGACCTCTGGAGGTCATGTAGTCCAACCCCCTAGCAGATCAGGATCACATAGAGCAGGCTGCACAGGACAGTGTCCAGGTGGGTTTTGAATGTCTCCGGAGAAGGAGATTCCACAGCCTCGCTGGGCATCCTATTCTAGTGCTCTGTCACCCTCACAGTAAACAAGTTCCTCCTCATGTTTAGGTGGAACTTCCTATATTCAGGTTTATGCCTGTTGCCTTTTGTCCTGACAGATGAAAATAGGTTTCTCTTGCATACAAAAAAACCCCTCAGGCATCTCAAATGGGATGTCTTCTGTGGTTGTCTTTTATTGTATGTTAAGAATCTATGAAATAGATACAGTGATCATGTTCTTGCTTGGTTTTATGTATAAAAAATAGGCACCCCCATATTTAAGAGACCGTGCTATTAGAAATTTCTAGCTTAGATAGATATATAATTTTGACTATGACATTTTCTGATTATGGAGTCGTCTGTTTCGTGAAGCTGCATTTCTAAAGCTGCATGAGCCTGAATGGGTATTATTACAATAACTTCTTTCATCTATGAAAACAACATAGGGAATAAAAAATATGGAAAAATGCTGCCTCATTGAGTGCAGGAATTTGATAATACTTTATGTGAAGATATCTAATAGAATGGGATATTTGGTTTTCCATATTTTGTATGCCAAATTGTCTTCGAATCTTGCTCCAAATATTTATCTTATCTGAAAGATTCTAAATATCTTCAGGCTTTTATAAACAAATATTCTTGCTAGTGAGATCAATTATTAATTTCATTCAACACATGGGAAAATGGCACTATGAGTGCGATCAAGGTCAAGAATGGTCACCAAATTTGTGTGCAGAATTTTAACTTTGAATTTTCATAATTTGAACAATGTGAGACTTGTTTTTCAGTAAATTCAACTATATGCAGTTTCATGTGTTCAAAGCTTGGTTGCAGTTGTTAATTCCCATAAAATCGTGTCTTGGGTACCTTGTAATGGGGAAACCCCAAATTACTGACTGCCTATGAGGAAAAGATATGTATTATTAATTAAGTCTTATTCTTAATAAAGCTGACTGTTTATGCGTGTAACATCATAGGTTTCTGCAGTGTACACTAGGACAGTAAATACAGTCTTTTGATGTCATATTATTACCCACAGGTATCTTTGCAGACCTGGCATCTTTAGCACCTGCAGGCAAACCTCTACAACTTGTGCTAGTAAAATGATTATGTAGGAAAAGCAGAAAATTACATTATCTTCGTGGATTAGCACTAGAAGAGAATGAGATGTGTATTGCAAATGGGTTTCCCAAATACGAAATGACAGCAGAGCAGTAATGAGAGCCAGGAGTCTTGCATTCCTGCTTGCATTTTGTGCAAAGTGAGGGTTTGTAAGTACAGGCACTTTTCCTGCTGGTCCCAGACCTGACCCATATATGTTCTGAATCTTGCACTGAGTCTGTGTTTTCTTTTGACTCTTCCATCCCAACTGCTTGGAATCGCAAGCATGCTTTTTAGAAGATGCTTCTGGAGGTCAGCTAGTCCATTGTTATGCTTGGAGCAGGTCTGTCACCATCACTGCATCAGATCAGCTGTGTCTTTGGTCTAGCCTGGTCTGTGTTCTCCTGTTATACCATGTTTTTACCTGGTAGAACCTGGCTCATCATCTTTGCAGCATCCCTTCAGGTAAGGGGATGGTCTTATTCACTTGTAATAGGCTGACATCAGATGGCCTTTTACTGTCTTCCTTGCCAGGCTAAACAAGTCCCACTGCTATCAACCTCCCGTTCTATGCTTATGCCCTCAACCATCTTTATAACCATCTCTTCAACCCTTTAATGGTTGTCATTTGAACTGGAAAGCCCTGAACTGGGCACAGTATTTCAGAACTGAATGCACAAGAGACAGGTGGAGTGTGGATGACCCCTTTCATTGATCTACTGGCCACATTTTCTCTAATTAAGTCCAGCATGTAGTTTGTTCTTTCCATGAGAGCACGCCATTTGCTCATCTCCAGTTTGATGTCCACTGTAATCATAGAATTGCATGGGTTGGAAGGGACCCCAAGGATCATAGAACTCCAACCCCCGCCACAGGCAGGGACACCAACCTCCAGGCCTGGATCTACACAAGGTTGCCCAGGGCCCCATCCAACCTGTCCTTGAACACCTCCAGGGATGGGGCATCCACCACCTCTCTGGGCAGCCTGTTCCAGCACCTCACTACTCTCTCTGTAAAACACTTCCCCATAATATCCAATTTAAACCTTCCTTCCTTTAGCTTTAGTCCATTCCCCCTTGTCCTGCCATTGTCTACCCTTTTAAAAGTTGATTCCCCTCCTGTTTGTAAGCCTTCCTCAGGTCCTTTTCAGCTGGGCTGTTCAACCAGTCGCTTCCTATCCTGTACTGATGCTTGGGTTTCTTTTTCACCAGCTGCAGAACTTTGTGCTTTTCCTTGTTGAGCTTCATGATGTTTTACTTAACCTGGTGGTCAAGTTTCTCAGTGTCTTGGATGCAAGCCCTGTTGTTAAATATGTTGGGTATCACTACTAATTTGATGTCATCTGCAAATTTGCTGCGTCATCATTCAGGTTAATGATGAAGATACTGAAAATATTGGCCCTAGTATCATCCCTTGCTGTAGTGTGCTTGTTACTAAATGGGAGATGTCAGAAGCCTTGATAATAATAAAATTGATAATAATAAAAGTATGCTACATTCATTGCTCTGTCCTCATCTACAAAGGCAGTTGTTTCATTAGAGAGTGAATTCTTACCAGCAAAGATTGATTTGTCTATTGCAAAACCCTCACTGACTTCTTGATTGCCTTCATTTCCTTTGCTGAAATAGATTCCAAGAGCATGTGCTCCACTGTCTTTCCAGTAACTGAGGTTAGTTGAGACTGAGCAGTCTTTAGTTTCTCTGATCCTTGTCTTTACTTGCCTTAAATGTGAGCATAACAATAGCAAGTTCCCATCTCTTTGTCCATTTATTTCCCATTTTGTTTACCTATTCCTATCCAACCATGGTTCTTGGTCTGTACCTACTCTTATCTCTGTTTCTAAATTCTAAGCTGATTTCTCAGTTCCTCCTTCTCCCCCTTCTCTTCCTCCCAGATTGTTTCTTCTCTTCCCATTCTTAAGATTGTGTTGTGTTCTTACAATGCAGTATTGGTATTGAACCAGCTTCCTGCCACTCAAAGAATGCTCTGTTCAGGAATGGGCTTACTGCAGTGAGAATCTTGGCACTACTTTGTACAGAAATGAGAACTTCTCACTGCTGTCAAGGTCTAGCTCCAGCCGGCAGCCAAGTATCACTTACTGCTCGTTCACCCCTCCTCTGTCGGGATGGGGAGGAGAATGGGGAGACAAAGGGCAAACCTTGGGGTTGGGATAAGGACACTTTACTGGGACAGAAAAGGGAGGGGTAAATAACAACAGAGTTTATAACAGAATATACATAATGGGGATAACACAACATGCTTTACCAATGAGATGTCAGACCAGAAGCTCAGCTCACGCTCAGCTGAGCACAGAACCACCCCTTCCTGACTAGCCTCCTTTTAAGGTTAGCATGATGTCACTTGGTGTGGAAAACACCCTTGGCCGTCTTGGCTCCTTGTCCTCTCTATTAGCAGTAACCAGAGCAACTATTATTTTATGTGCATATGACATTTTAAACTCCTGCAACTTGGACAGATACACAGAAATTTTTGCACATGTACTTTTCCCCATTAACTTCCTCAGTCCACAGCTTCCCAGAGGAAAGCTTGGAATAACAGAACATGATAAAAATGTTGGTTTCTTCATTGTTTTTTGGAAGTGATTCACCATTTAGTTAGAAAATTTCTAGAACAACTTGGCCAGACAATGATATCTTTAGCCTGAGCAAGAAAAGTCTATCATCTAGAAGTAGAGGATAGTGTGAACTTCCAATGCTGGAAAAAGTTAGAAGAGAACGGACTTGGACTTTTACAATATTTTGCTACTGAACTTGGCAACAATTGCAATTTTCCATTTGTACATAAATACCTGAATGTGAATTTGAATAAAAAGGAGCTTAATGAGGTTGAAAGAACAAATATTGGTGTCATTTAAGAAATACATTTTTAATTAAATTCATTTTCAGGGGTATATACAGGCAGTTGTCTTTATCTGGAGCTGTTCTTCCTGAGAGCTCAATCTGTTGAATGGAAGTTAAATGAGTTAGTATGTGTAGCTGAATGTAGAAACATTTGTGTGCTGTTATTTCTGATTATGTATTTCTTTAGACAGTGTTACAAGCAACTCTTTTGAAGTAGCACTTACATAGCTTAGTAATACTGAAGATTTAAAAAAAGTATATTGTCTATTTTTTCCTCATGTGTAATATATTAGCTATTTTAAATAGGTGAATTATTAGGTTGTAAGCGATTTTAATTATAAAGTCATCTATCAGGGTAAGCTAACCAGGATGCAGGTTGCAGGGCCATTTTAGTTTTGAAGAAAAATTAAGGCAGGATTTGTTTCTCTGTGTGTGTGTGTGCACATGCACTGGAAAAAAACCTGTCTTGATTTGCTGACTAGTTAAGATGACCATTTAGGTTACAAAATGAGTTTTGTATGTTGAGCTCATATCTTCTATTAGATCAGATAGATAGCAGCTCACTTGTGTTTTCCAAATATGCTTTATTTTTTCTTTGTGGTTTAATTTCACTGTCCTACTATGTTCAGAGTGTAGGAAAGGCTTAGGGTGAAAAAGCTGGATTCATACAGTTGGATTATACTGCTGCTCATTTCAGGCATGTGCACATATTCATGGTGAATGATCTGTAATGTGACTCTTACTAGAAATGTATTTATCTTACTCTTCATCTCTCAAAAGTGGAATATCACCTTTTTGTGGGCTTAGAAAGTAATGATGCTTTCTTTGCATAGATGTGCTTTTTGTTGTTTCTGTTTCCTAGTTCATGAGCCTGGAATGAAATATATTTCCAAATACATGTTATGAGTATCTGAATTATTCAGTATGACTTTGATAAATACGTTTGGTTTAATTTTTACAAGTTTAAATACTGTGAATTCTGAAAGAGGTAATTGTCAGGTGTTCAAAATCTTACAGTTTATGATTTAATTTCACAATTTAGAAACAGGCTGTGATCATTGCTTGTAATAATTGAAGCTTCAGTCCATAAACTTATTACTATATGATAGGTTGTGTGTGGTGTATAGGATAAGGGTTCTGTTACTGTGACCTATTTGGTAGTCACTTTGCCTTCCCAAATTCTGTAGTTCTAGCATTACTGCTGCAAGCATAGTTTACTATATTAAATCCATTATATCAGTTATATAGGCACATTAAAAAATTGTGGTATATTCTGAACTTAAAGGGAAAATAGAAACATTTCAAGAATGAATTTTGAGTTTGCAAGATTTCAGAACCCTTGTTTCATTTCTTTATTGCCACAACTAATCTTCTTTGGAAGATACAACTGAAGAATTAGAGTCAGTTCCTAGAAATAAAAGTAAAAATGAACGTCTTGATTCAGTCCATATGTATTCCTGCAGAAATTTGATGTTCAGGCTCCTAGGAGGTCTAGGGGTGTGTCTGTCTACTCACCTAGTAGAAGGAACCCAGGTTTTATTTGCTATCTCTTTTATTAAAGCAGATGGTTGTAACTCTTTAAGATGTGTGTATATACATTCAGCACACAGAAAGTAGGTGTAGAGGATGGATGTTGTTTTTCTAGGATATTAATTGGCAAATGTAGCATACTGTAAATAAGAAAATTGGACCATATGTGCAATTATGGCCAAGTAACTTAATGAGTATGAGAGGAAGAAATATGAAAATGCTGTGTGTGGTGTGTTATTTACTGATGCTGTTTTATCTACTTAGAGTGAAAACAGGCTTTGAATTTTTCTGTGCTCTACTAAACCACCGTAATGCACATCCTGTTAAAAGACATAGACTCTAACAGAAAGAATTATTGAACAGTGACATGCTCTGGTTTCTTAAATAGCATTGCTGTTTATCCTGGTGGAACCATAATACTCAGGAAAAGGGAGAAAGATGGAGAAGGAAAAAACAGCTTGTATACAGCTTTATGTTAATTGACAGTAGCATTATTAATTGTTTCTTCTGGTCTTCAGTAATCTGAATTCTGTTGTTACAGATGTTACAGATTTTGTTTTATATATATACACACCTGACAACATAACGGTGGGACAATAAATGTGCAGGCATGTAAGTTAACATGCTGTACAATGACCCAGTCTTTGCCTCAGCAGTAGTGCATCCCACATACTGCTAGTGCAGTTTGGGTTTGTAGCCTTTGAGTATGTTGCCTATTCCTGAGCTGGAATAGCTGCCCAAATTTCCATAGAACAGTGGTATCAGAGTGTTGCAGTGGGCTATAAATGCTTGGTGACACTAACTGGCTGTATCCTATTTTGAAATTGAAATATCCTATAGAAAACAAAAATAGTTGAGGAGGCTTTGTAATTGCACTTACTCTGTAGATCAGAGTTTAAGCAGAACTCTACTGTTGTCTCAGTTCACAGGGTTTTCTTCTTAACCTTGATTTCCAAAGACTTTCTGAAAATAAAGTTTACATTTGGCAGAATGAGGATTGTTCATTTGGATTGATTAATGTGGATTTTATTTGACAGACATTCTGATGTTATTGATCAGCCAGTGGTTACATATACCCTGTATCTTTGTTGTGATATTTTCTGGCTCTCAGGTATTTATTGACATGCTGGGCTACAGTTACAAGGAATTTTAAGTTCAAAAGTTAACTCCGTGATGCTTCTAGAAGGTTTGACTATGGTATTTCATGGTGATGCAAATGAAGAATTCTAGAAAAGCTTAATGTATTTTTGTAGTATTTCTACATCATCCATTATGATATCTTCTCTAATTAATAAATGTATTATCAGTAATATAACATGCAAGAGTATAAATTACAAAGAGTAAAAATAAACATGTTAACAGCGTTGCAACTTTTTCTCTCTGAGTTCCTCTTTTTGTCTTCATTGGTTTCCCCACAGTATTTTTTTATTATTTGCTAAGTTCTGCTTAAATTCCTTCTGTAATCTTTAATGTTAGCTGTGCAAGAAGCACAATTTAATGCAACTTTGTCTAACCTACAAATTAAATAAACTTCTGGCCAATAGAATATGTTGCTTGGAAATGGTGAGCCTAGAAGACTGGAAATTTGCATTGGAATATTTTTATCTTTTTTTTATTTTTATGGATTCTAATTTGAATCTCTGCATATTATCCATTTATTTACAATTTTTTTGCTTTGTTTTTTTAAGTTATCCACACATATTAAAATCCATAGTATTTTTGAGAGAATATTCTGTCAGATTTGGTTGGCATTGGTCTGTATGTCCAGGAGTCACCATGGAACAGTACTGCCTTAGCAAACCAAGCTAAATCATTCAAGTGGTTTAAGTGATTTGAGAAGTTACTGGTTTTCTCCTAATTCGAAGTAATACGCACAGGGATTGTAAACCACGTGGATTACTTACCACCCTTAGCATTAACATATGAATGATAAAGAAACCCAGTATCATTCCCTGATAGAGATATGAAAAAATTCTGTCTTAAATTTCTTGACATCTATTAGACTGAAACCACAGTTCTACAAGATATGGTAATCCATGTAGCAGCTAACTGCTGTTCAGCCAGTGGAGGTCTCCACTGATAGTTGATCACTTTTGATGTATTGCCTTTTGTGGCCTTTTCTTAAATAGGCTCAAATGTTAAAGCTGCAGAAAAGCAATTGGGGAGTTGGAGGGTCGAAAAAAAAAAAAGCTTTCTTCTGAGGATGAATTCCAGTGGCTTACAGATCCAGTGAGTACCCAGCTGATGAGAAAATAGAGACAAGTAAGACTGTGTTGCCAGGTTGGGGGAGAAGACATGGAACTGGCATAGAAAGGTATAGAATGTTGAAGGAATATGCACACTACTCTGCAATCCTGACTTTCATTAGTAGGACCATCTTGAAAGTTTATTATGGTTTTATGTTTTATTTCCTGAAAATAGGGAAATGCTGTAAACATGAGTGATTTTTTTTTTTTTTTCCCCCCTGTTCCTGTTTGACCCCCTTTCTGTGTGCAGGCAGCATGGGCAAAGGTCAGAAGGAACCATGTAGAAAGTTTAAGATGTTAAAAAAGGATAGTAGAACGGGGAAAAATACTGCTTTAAATTGGATTAGAAATCTTGGTAATACATGTGAATATACTTTTATAAACCTGTTTGAAGTTTGCAAGAAGTTCAGAAATGGGGCACAGTTCAGTTTATTTTAGCTTTATTCTTTTTCTGTGATTTTTTTTTCTATCTCAGATGTAACAGTTAAAACATCTTTGCATTTCCCTTTTCTTTAACAGTCTTCTGCTTGGTCAGAGTCGTGATGGCGTTATATTCAGCACCGATGATTATTTTCGTCAACAAGATGGATATACATACAGTGCTGCTCAGCTTGGTGATGCCCATGACTGGAACCAGAAGAGAGGTTTGAATGCCTAAGAGGAATCCTATTAAATTATGCCTATATTTGGAAAATAGAAGGATAGTGTAATATGTGTGTGTGTGTGTTAATAGTGTACAAAAAGGAGTGTGTGTGTATATATATGTATTTTAGCACAGGATATACAGAAGTATGTATTTAAAATATTATATACTTTTCATTTAATGCATATCTGCATCCATTAAATTTTGAGCTTATGGAAGGTACAGAGTTAAAAAAAAAAATCTCTTCTTTGTGCTATGACCTGCTAATTTGTTACATTTGATACTAGTTTCTTGATTGCAACAATGGAGTTATCCTATTTTTTCCAGTATTTTTTTCTAATCTGAGATACTCCCAACGTTTACAGAAGATTTTTTTTCTGAGGAAGATTTTAATGCACTTCTGTAGTCTGGCAGTTTTAGTAAGTCATAGTTCTTAATAGCAGTGTCCAAAGGTTGGATTTAACTGATAAGGAAGGAGATAGCTGGGGTAAGAAGGGTAGCAGGCAGATTCTTGTTCTTTGTTGCAGTTTTCTTAGAATCTCTTATCTGTTTGGTCTGCTCCAAGGAATGGACAAACTGAGCAACTTCATTGCCTGTGCATGCACATTAATTTCTGTGCTGCAGTGTTTCAAGCAGAAGCTTCCTATCTGGCTGGAGGACTACTTGTTTGTATTAAAAGATACAGAGTGCCAAGGAAACAAAAGAATATTCTCCCCTTTCGTCCCCTCTTCACCCTAATGCAAAATTTGTGATACTTCAGGGACCATTTCTGCATGGACTGTGAAAAAGTTTTTTTGAGAATTTATTAGAACATCAGTTACAAAGAGCAGTTTCGGAGTGCAGCAATAATAAATACTTCAAATGAAGTTCCCAGTAGGAGCCTAAGGAGCAGAAGAGTTGATAAGGTAGGAGTTTAAGGATGGGAGGGCTCAACGTTTCACAATTATAAGACCACCTAACAGTTTGCACTTGATAATGGCTTCTGGCTGTTTCTGACTAGACCTTCGGGTCTCTAGTTCTGCATCACTCAGTTACACAGTTGTTTCCATAACCAAAACAGTACATAATTTAGCTATTCAGTGATTCTGGTATCAAGAATAAGAACAGCTGTGCCCCATTATAGAACACCTCCACTGCAAAATATTTTCCAGAATAGCTTTGAGTTGAAGTTACACTCAGTTCTCCCTGCTTTGACTAGATAAAACTCTTCAGAAACACTTCAGAAGGTCTTGATTTCATTTGTGCCTGGATTCTTAAGATAGATGAAATGAGATCTTCAGGGGAATGGTAATCCTGATAGTTGGGGGTTTTGTCTGGTCTAGGTTAGTTTCGTATGGATTATATCAGCTATGTGCATTTATATATTTGCTAATATTCACATGAGAACATATTTAGCTAGTGAATCTATAATACAGTAAGCATGAGAAGAAAATAGTTAAAAGTGAGACCCATTAGGAAAAGAAAAAAATATTTTTAGATGAACAGAATTTCAAACTCTCAAATGTTTATGAGACAGTGAACTACATACACTTGTTACTAAAAGACCTGCATATTTAATGTAAAGGTCATAAGGTCATGTGTACAAATACTAGGAAATACTAGAATTAATTTGTTGCTGTGACTTTAATTGTGAGGTCAGTGTCGTTCTTAAAGGGGTTTAGGCCTTAAAGTTCACTTTGTGGCTTTGCTAAGTGTCTGCTGTTTTGGTTCATCCTGCCAATTCTACTGGAACTTCTGTCTGCCTTTGTGTTTCTAATGTTGTTGACTTGACACGCCAGGTTGTTGCTTATCTGCTTTTTAAACTGTTTTTGTTGGATTAGTTTTGAGTCACTGACTAATTTTATTAGAAACTGTATTTACTATTAAATAATACTTTATGTAGGGTATTACATCAGCACACCTACCACTTAGATCCATAGTTAAAATGGTAGAATGTATCTATAATATAATCTTTCTTCAAAAGCTTTTGTAAGATAATGATGGTCCCATTAAGTTTATTACAAAAGAACATTCTACTGCTCCCTGTATGAATTTTTTCTCAAATGCATGTTTCAGGATTTTTCCCTTGTTTCTCACAGTATACCAGTCATCTTTTCTAGATTCAAGTTTCAGAAAGAGTGTTTTTGCCAATTTAATGATGCCAGGGGAATATATATATTGGTGTATTTTTTCCGTTGATATGTAGTGCTCTGTTGGAATAAATGTTATCTTTGGGTTTTGCCTCCTTTCAGACTGCAAAGTTACTTCCCAACTTGTGTCATTTCTTGTCAAATCAATCAATCACCTATTGATTTCCATGAAGATAAATCCCTAGTTCTCTACAATATTGGGGGTTTTCTTCCTTCAGTTCAGTGTACAGATTGAGCAGTGTTTACTAAATGGGCAGGTGTTCAACAGTTGTATTTTTTTTTAATCCTCACATTCACTGTGGATCTCAGTTTTCATTGAATGCATACTATTTTAGCTTTAATGGAACATTACTTGTTCTGGCAACTTTTTTGTGTGAGTGTTGTATGAGCTTCAAAAACTTCAATTCTCTCATCTAGTTCATCCTCTTAACTTTCCTGTGAGCACTAGTGGTATTATATTCTGAGTTTTTCACTGACAAGCTGAGACACAGTTGCTAAAATCATCTTCCTATTTTGGATGCCAAACATAACAATTTAGTTACTTTCTTCATGATATGTAGTGATGATTAAACCTGATGTATTCAGAATATTTTTTCACTGTCTTCATATCCAGATGAGTTCATACCAGTTCTGTAAATGATACCTCTAACTTTTGAAATTGAGTAGTGAGAAGATAATGCAAAGTAGTGGCCACTTGGAAAGAGGTGTTCAAGAACGCTGACTAAAAAATGATCCTTCTCCTTTTGCAGGCATCCTGACTTACTATTTATTTCACAATTACTTCAACACCATGACCTCCCCCTGCCCCCCAAAAAAAATCCCAAACAAAACCCAAACACCAAAAACCACACAACAAAAAAAACCCCAAAGGAATGTTTGGGTCATGTTTGTGATCTGATACACACCCTCAATTCAGTCACAGATCAAGCCTGTCACATATGCTGCAAGAGGTAGGAATATAAGGATATAAGGTGGGAAATAGTGCACAAATGCACATTTAAGGACAGTGTGGTGATACATACACCCTAGAATTGCTACACACACAGACATAGTTCAGGTATTTCCTAGGGTTCAGAGTTTTGCCTCACAACCATAATGTATGCCTTTTTTTTTTTTTTTTTTGCCTTTACACTCTTTCTGCCTTTTAAAAGAAGAATTATTTTGCTTTTTTCCCTGCAAGAATTTTGAAATGGGAAATTCTTGCTGTCTTTTGTGGCTCACATGCTAGTGCTGCTCAGAACTAACTAAAATTTATTTTTTCTTGGCTTCAATGTGTAACATCAAAACAATTTATTTTTAAAATGGAATTAATCTTCACTATGATTTTGTAAAATAGATAAATTATTATGTAAGTAGGTAAGGAATTACTACTGATTAACTGAGGCACAAAGCTGAGGAATAGATGTGTTAAAGGCTTTATGTTATAAGATACTTTAGAGTAGTTGTGGGAGGACTTGAGGAATCTTCTTCATGAATCTGATAATCTTAAATTGTAAACCTGCTTCTCTGTCTGGCTTAGTTTCAAGCTGCAAAAAGAACCTCCATTACTGATTCAAACACAAAGTAATTCTCTTCTAAAGATGTAAAAGCTGTGTTAAAAGTTGTGTCTGTAGAGTGGCAGAGGTCATATTTTCAAAATAAAAAAGGAAAGGGAGTTCAAACAATGAAAATTAAGGTAACAGATTTATTTGTCTCAAAAGTGTCATACTCGGGTAGCCCCTGTAGATACTCTGCAGGAGTTCCTTCTGAACTTTAGGTAAGAAGAGCTGAACTACCAATAAGAATAGCTTAACCACTGTCCCAGTTTTTATGATATGGAAGTGGGTAGCAAGCTGATAGGGGTATAGAACTTGAGTTTTTTTACTACTTTGGGTAAATCTCCTGTGTATCATTATGTAGAAGCTAAATGTCATAATCATGCTCTCTAGATGCACTCAAAAAAGTGGTTGTGTGATTTTGGGGTTTTTTTGAGGACAAACTCTAGTAATGTGAGTTAGGAGTTCTCTGAAGATGCTTTCTGGCCTGTGTGAGAGATTTAGAATCATCTCAAGACCAAACTTAGGTGTAGGTGTAAGAGAGATGCTTATTTGATTTGCAGTCTTGGGCTTATGAAGAGATACTGTTTTATGCACTGAGGTAACATTAAAATGTTTCCTGTGCCATGGAGCTGATGAGTCTCAGGTAGCCAACAAGTTTGTCTGTTTTGCCCTCTGAACTGCTCCAACCAAGTTCTGCACTGTAATTTCCAGCATGCTTCTGCTAGGTGTGAGGCAGTACGCTCTTGCAGGTCCAAAGTTAAAGGCATGCTACTGTTTAAGTGTCCTGCCAAATTAATTGCATCATGGCTATGTTCTCTCTGTCTTTCAGTCAATTAAGATGTTCATTTGGATGTACCTTCTTACCAGTTGCTGTTTTGTAGAACTCTGAAGCAGCTTATTGTTCCTGAAGCTTCTGCCCTCTTTTGGATTTGGTAGAAATTGACCAATAAGTTCAAACTTCATCCAAGCAGAGAGAGCATGGTTTATTTTATTTTTTTTATAAAGGATCTCAGAAATATGTCATACATGTAATGTCTTTTTGGGAAAATCAGATATTTCATAGCATTTGGTTGGAGAACTACTGCAAAACCTAACCACAGGTCTCTGTTGTGAATGCACCATGCACTTTCCAGCAGGGTGTTGTTTCATGCTGGAATCTATTAAGCAGGCCACAAACTTCGAGCAGTTCTCTTGTGTTGCTTCTACATTTCCCATTTACCTCTTTGCATCAGTTCACCACTACCTGCTTTTTGTGCTTTCAGTTAGTTTTTCTTACTTACTCGCTTCTACTTATTTCCATTCCTGTCTCTTTCAGTGTTTTTATGCCTTTTCTTTGAACAGTGTGTTTCAGTGAAACAGTTTATTTACATGTATGATTTTCTTTAAGTTACCTTTTTATTAACTTGCACTATTTTTCATTGCAGCAAAGCAAGCAATGGAGCAGGGAAAATCTCCAGTTATAATAGACAACACTAATACCCAAGCCTGGGAAATGAAGCCATATGTGGAAGTGGTAGGTTTTGGTGTGTGGTTATGTTATCTGTTATGACTTTGCAGATTTACCTTCACATGTGATAAGCTGGTCTGTTTTGTCCAGAAACATTTTCCTCAGTCAGGTTTCTAGAGAGGCTACTTAGTGATATGATCAGTAATTGGTCTGGCAATAGTTCAGACCAGTTTAAGGACTGACTTCACCTCAGCTGCTCAGGCTGGAATAAAAGCTAAGACAGGTTGGGGGTTAGTTAAATTCAGCATGCTGACACCACAGGGTTAACTACATCTGTTTGTTATACTGATCTATAAACTTTTTGTAATATTTTATGTAATACTGATACACATATCACATGTTTTTTCTTTGCTTGTTGCAGGCTCTAGAAAAGGGGTATAGAGTGGAGTTCCATGAGCCAGATACGTGGTGGAAGTTTGATCCTGAAGAATTAGAAAAGTAAGGTTTATATTATAGAAATCATTGTACTTTGTATAGAGAGAGATAAATATACACATATAAATATATATATGTTTATATTCAGTATCTGATTTAAAAAAAAAAACTTAATTACTAGTTTAAAATGTATTTTAATTAAATAGGCATTTTGAAATACATGTTTAGATGGAAGTGTTATGGATAAACAGACAAATAAGTAGACGTCCTTTCTTGTTGGCCCAAAAAGTTGATATTAAAGTTTTGTTGAACACGAGTATAAAACAGATTGGCCTTAGTAAGAATTGTGGCTGTTATAATGAATAATTATTCTGAGAAATTTGTAGCTGCAAAATCCTGAGGGCAAGAAATAGGCAGAAGGCAAAAAGAAACTACATGTTTTTCAAGTAGTGCATTGCTGTACGTGCTTTGTGTTGACTACTTTTATACATGTCTCAGTATCAAAAAACAGCAGTCCATTTCTGTTCAGTAAAGGTTAAAAAGAAAGGTCATATTTTATATTATTCTATTGCAAGATTTTGGGAAATTGACCTCAATCTTCAGAGGATCTGACTTACAGTACTGTTGAATGTAATCATTGGACTTCTGGGTTGTGAGAGTGCCTGGGAAGCTGATGCTTTTTCCTGAGTAATGTGTTTCGTGTCTCAGATATATCTGCTTTAGGAATCTGAGGTATCAAACCACCTTAAGGATATTTTATTTTTTGAAATTTAATGTTCTCATGATTGATCACAGAGAGTTCTCTTGCTGATTGTCATTTTATATGCTTCCATCTGACTTGGTTTGTAATTGTTTCAGCTTTGTAAAGTAGCCCCTACAATACACAAAGTGTATGTGTAGAATACTTACATTACTGACTTGGACTTTTATGATGTTTATAAATCTTGCTAAGTTGCCACTGACATTTTTTAGAGATGTAGGCCTCTCTCTGTAGTATGAATTATTGTAAGTTTTTCTAGTTTGGAAAACTAGAAAAGCCAAGTTAGGAAGCTGTCTTGTAACCAGACGTTTCTAAGATGATCAGTATGAGATTTCTATTACATGAGGCAGACTCATTTCCCAGGAGAATTCAGTGTTTTCACATGGCTGTAACAGGTACGAAGTTTAGTTACCATTGAATCTTACTGACTGGTCATCAGTTGTAGGAGTTAAATACCCTTCCCAAAACCAAAGGACAACACTTAGACTGTGAAGTGCTGTACCGATTATTAGGAACATCTTAGATATGTTGTAACACCTCCAATTGCTTTAAATAATTGAATGGAGAATCGTTGTCTGGAAATTCTGGTTTTGAGAGTTCAGGAAAGGTAGTGATGTGAGGTTTCATTTTGGTTTTTAATTGCTTGGGGAGAGGTCTCAATTTTTAGGGGGTGTTTTTTCCCATATTCATGTGTTTAGGAAAAACAATGATACAGATGTTGTCGTTTCAAGATTTCCCCTTATGAACGTTGAGTTCAACAATTTGTGCAACAATTTTGGCAAATATTAAGCTAGTAATAACTGGGTGATCTTATTAGTTGTCTGGAGTCATACATTCTAATTCCCTCCTAAACAGGATCATTTAAGACTCTGATTCTGGTAGTTGGAATAAAAAATATGCTAGCTCCTACTTTATTAGCAAAGGACTTTTCTTGTATTTTTGGATGCGTGCTGCTCGTTTATTTGTTTTATTGGTGCTGTCTAGGTTGTTAGTAACTTTGATCAAGTGATAAAGAATACCAATATTCTAGAAATTAGGCGAATTTCTAGATACTTTTTTTATAGGGTTGTTTCTACCACTGCTTTGTGTGTTTGCGAAATCTGTGAAAAGGGTCTTTAGGTCAACACTGGGTGAGTTCTTGTTCGGTGTGCCTGTGAGGTACAGATTCTCTTTAGACTCATGACTGGTTTTGCTTTTAATTTAGTTTTATACATGTAACTTTTGTGAAACCACCTTGCCTCCACAGACATATGCCTTGTGATAGTGGTTAAGATTTGCATAGCATTTAGACATTTATATAAAGGATTTTGTAGTTAAACGCTGGTTTCAAGAAATCTTGAAAGCTGCACGTGAGAGAAAAGAGTGGCAGGATCACCGGTAGAAGAGAAATCATTTTTTCAAATTATTTTCTTTCTAAAAAGTATAAATTTGGTTTAGGCTTTTGGGGAATAAGTATCACGTGTATAATTTGTATTTTGGGATGGATGTTGCTTTAATTTTAAAAAAAAAAAAGGTTACCTGCTGTGTACCTTTGCATGGAAGTGAAATGCAAATATGTCTAATACAATCCTTCTTCCTTCATGGTGAACATAAACTTGCCATTTGGTATTGTTTTAATCAAACTGGCGATGATTCTTTAAAGTCTGTTGGTATGTAAGAGTCTTTGAATGCAGGAGCATTTAATAGTGACAAAACTTTGCGTTTATCAAGTGATTCTGGCTTCTTCCAAGCAAAACTAGGTTCCAGAGCATAAATATGTTAGGAGTGTTTGCTGGTACATCTGTATTAGTTAAGGATAGACGGCTTTATGCTCTTTCAGCATAGCCAAGCCACCAAAGGATGAGTGAAGATGTGCTGGAAGAGGAGATCCCAGTATTAAATATGCAGCAGATTTCTTTCCTTTTCAAAATCACTTTCTATGCTTGATGCTATTTTATTTATTATCCTGCCTTATTCATTAAGCAAAAGTGCTTGCTCATTTATAAAGTGATTATGTACACGTTCATTCAGTTGTGAAGAAGTGTGCCCTTTATGCTCAGAGCATTTGAGCTGTAATCTTTTTCTCAAGGTACTAGAAAATACTGAATATCTTGTGCATCCGCAGTTTGACATAAAAAGACTTACACTTCCTCTTTTTTTTTTTTCCCCCCTGACATGAGAATCAAGTACTTTATTGAGCTCCCCGTGTTTCTAGGAGATTGGTTTTTTTCCTCTATTAACTTGTTCATATTCATGAACAAAATCAGAACTGTTAAAACTGGTAAGTTCAAGATGTTGCTGCTTCTTGACTACTTTAGCACAATGTGGAAAGTATTTAAGCCATGAGCCTCTTGTGATTATCGTTCTAGAGTGTCTGTGAGAGAAATGCTCTACTTAAGCCTTCCCAGAAAGCAAGCTGATAAAATACACCTTAAGGACCGTTGTAATTCTAAATCCTTCTGAGATCACCAATTTCTCTTCCATTTCAAATGTGAAACTAGTGTGTTACCTGCACTGTGCTTTGAAACCTCATCAACTTGATAGATACTTACTACTTGTAATAATACACACAAAATCCATGGGGAGGGGGCATGGAGGAAATTAATCTTTTAAAGTATTTCTGTATAGAATATCCTCTTTCCAGCATAGTTGCTTGGTTCCCAGTATTGATTTCTCCTCTGTAGAACTAAGCAAGTTGCTAAGGAGGCCCATGCCTCTTTTGTCCTGGCAGAATGCACAAAGATGCAGGCATATATTCTCTTTGGGTATGACTTGGAAATGATTCACCTTGGACAGGGTTATTTTGTGATAGGAACCTATCAGGTTCTGATAAATGCTTGTCTCCACTATCAAAACAGTTTGTGACATTTTATAACTGTTCTTTTAGATTCAGTTTTGTTACAATGCTGGCAATTCTGTGGCGTTCAGTTTGCGCATGAGCCTTGTGGTTTTCCTTTTGGAAGAGACCAACATTTTCTAACATGGATTTTAAGATCCTATTCCATAGATACTAAGGAGATAGATACATTCTAATGCAATGTCTCAGGTTCTTAATAGGCCAAGTTCTCACTGAAATGAGCTGTTCACTAAACATTGCAACTGGATGCTTTTGGTTTCTCTTCCCTTGTATGTATTTTGGTACCTTTCTAAATTTACAGCAAGTATCAGTAAGAGCTTGTAGATAAAGGTAGGAGCGTGCTGTTCTGGTTAAAAACTAAAATTTCTCCTTCTTCTATGTAGAGATTTATAAATGAGAAAATATTCTGTCATTTCAGTCTTGAAACAATGTGGTTTCATTTTTTTTGTGATGGTCTGAACATTATTTATCCCTGTACTCATTAGTTAATATACCATGAAAATACTATGAATAAATAGAAAGCAAAGTCTTTCTAGGATTATGTAGGTAGTCCTGCTGAACAACAACACATTTCTGTAAGAAGAATGACTGTATTGTTTTCTGTTATTAAATATATGCAGTGGTGAATTGTTAAAATAAACCTTAGTGCAAGTTGAATGCTGGGAATGAGAATACAATGTAATAAAAGTGAAATTTCAAATACAAAAAGCAAACAGAATTGTCATTTTTTTTTCTTAAAAGACTGTAAACATAAAAACATACCAGCCAATTTATTTAAATTTTTATTTTTGTAGGAGGAATAAACATGGGGTCACTCGTGAGAAGATTGCACAGATGTTGGAACGATATGAATATCAAATATCCATACCTATTGTCATGAATTCAGTGGTACCTCCCCACAAAAACACGCAAAGGCCGCCGCTGCAGCGAAGACATAGGTGGGGAGGCAATACAGACTCATGGAATTCTTTCAGTATTTCCAGTAGCCGATAACACAGTTGCAGTCAGTTAATAAACATTTATCACTTACCCTTCTAAAACACATCATCACCTCCAATAAAGTAGTGGATCTTCTGTGTTTTAAATAGGCCTCTTTCAAGACCATTTTCTTCTGGAGGTTGTTCCTTTAATGGACTTGTATGTAAATAAAACTGTATATTGAATGTTTTTTAAAGCTATATTTATTACAGTTGTAATAACTTTTATTTTAGTAAAAAATTTAATATAGTATGACATATAGCAGAGTCTTCCTTCATAAACTAAGACGATGATGTCATATATCAAGTAACTGTTGAACAGTCTTTTTAAAGAGGTCATACTAGATGTCTTTTAAAAGAGAATAGAAGCCCCAGAAGAAGAGGTTATTTATTAAGTAACCAATTTGAATGATTGCTGGTTAGTTTCCTCATCTTTTATGATTTTTTTTCTTTTTTTTAAACAATTTTGTCTTGGATTGTCCTTCTGTTCTATTTGGCATATATTGCCAGTTGGCTAAATATTGACATGTATTTCTGTTTCTGGTTGTGGTTTTGTTGGGATTTTTTTTCTCAGAAGCTCACCTGGCAGCTGAAGCAACATTCTGCCACTAGGCTATTCATCAGCTTTAAACTGTAACAATTGTTTTCTTTGTCCTCAGTGGTATTATATAAACTAAGATGGGGGCTATACAACACCAACTTTTTGCTGCTGATTAAGATACCCCTACATTTTTTTCACTAAACAAAAATTTCACAGCTGTGTCTTTCTAAGACCCTTTCTTTTGTGTATGATAAAAATTAAATATTAAAGCATTATGCTGTCAAGTCACAGTCTGCAGCTGGGCTGCATCAACTCAATATAAATAGTGGATATAACTCTGTAAAACTATATTACATTACTAATTTTGGCACAATGGAGTCTGTTTTTCACATAGCAAAGAATGAGCCAACATGGGGATTGACTAATTTACTGCCCTTTTTGCCTCTAAAAAAACGTATGGATTTGTGAGTTTTCACTTTGCTTGCTTTCTAACAGCTTGCTGGATTAATAAAGCATATTTATCTTCAGTGTTGTTTTAGTAGTTCAATTCAACAGTTTTACTGTTTTCAAGCTTTTAGTATTTTATACAGATTAACGTTGCTAATTGTCTAGTTGTCTTCAGGTCTAGCTATATTTGATTTCCTTCTATTCTGAATGAGCAAGTCTTGAATAGGAAGTTTGGTCAAGAGCATGAGTACATAGCTAAAAGAATTTTCATGGTTTTCTATTAGTAATTTCATGTAATAGCCATCAGAATTCTGAAAATTCCAAGGCCAGCATTTTAAATTTTTTTTTTTTTTTTTTTAATTAAAGACACTTTTTGAACAGGCCCTAGAAATTACTTCATTTTTAAAGTCTGAATACCATGAAAGTTGAAATTATGGTTATATAATGAAATATCTTTCTGTAGTTTTCTACTTCTAGTGTGCAAGTCTGAATTTGTACAGTTTAATTTATATTCACAATAACATTTTCCTAAGAAATTCTATCCATTATAAAAGTTAAAGTGTGCAGTTTTGTATTTTAGTAATTGCTTTAATTATTTAAAAAATAATTTTAAATGTTTCAATAGTGCATGGATTATTAATATATTGTGATGTGTATGTATATATAAAAAGTAACTCTCCAACCATATTAATTGTATTCCTTCATTGTCTATTATTCATACCAATTATATTACTGTTAGTTTTCATAGTTCTTCCCAAAAGAATCATACAAGTAATTGTAAATGGCCAGTAATACTTGAATCACCCCAGAGTTTCTGTATTTAAACTTGAACGAGTATTTCAAGTGGAGGAAGATAAGAAGTTTTTAGAAAGACTGCTTTACCCTTTATTACTTTAGGCCATAATCATAAAATCATAGAATATCCCAAGTTGGAAGGGACCCATAAGGATCACCGAGTCCAGCTCCTGGCTCCACACAGGCCAGACAAGTCATGAAGTGATAAAGCTTACTGAGGCTCTATGTACTATTCACACAGTGCGCTACGGCATGACGAAAACCAGTTGGTTTTTGAAAATCAATGTTATATCTTTTGGTACCTTCTGCCTTCTGTTTTTCAAGGAAATTATTTTTTAGCAATATTAAATTGCTATTTAAGCTCTCTAACTGGAATTTGTATTTAAATAGATGTGAATTTATATGATTTTTAGAAGGTGCAGCATTTTTAGGTGTTACCTTTCTAAAAAAATCATTGGTGGGTGGCGAGTCTTGATATGCAAAGCATGTTGATTGCTAATAGGCTTGCAGTTTGCAGAGGACACATAGCAAGAAAGGAATGCTTTGCAGCTTGGCACTGCATCAAACATTTCTAACTGTTCAATCTGTAAAGGTGTTTTCCAAGGTAAGTACAGTGACATGGTAGGTGGAAATGCAGTGGATTTGCTGTCTGTATAACATTTGTTTCACGGTATGCTCTTGCTTCATGAGAAAAGGGCAGTTACGGTCATACATATATCTCAGAAGTAGCTTTTACAATAACTTTATGTAAAAATAATAAAAAGATGATGTGAAATACATGTTGCAGGTATTGAATTTCTCCTCCCCCAGAAATGAAGAAAATGGCTTATTTTGTTAAAAAGTATATACCTGAAATGTAAGAAGTGGCTGTTCAGTGAGGCTGGAGATCTAAGAGTTTTTACTATCTGGCTTAGTTTTTATGCAGTACACTTGTTGATGATAATGTACGTAGCATGAGGTTCCTTCTTGGTTTGGGTTTCTAGTAAACTGCTAATTTTGTTAAAATGTGATTAATACGTAGAACCTTTAAGTTACAAATGCAAATTCAAAATATCTGCTGCATGATTCAAACAAGGGAGATGTTTGGTAAGTCAATTTAAACAGAATAGTTAAGACAGATGTAGTTTTATCATCCTGCTGTTCTAAGCATGATATTTAAATGAGAATTCATTTGCAGAATATGTATAATTTGGGTCATATAGCTGACCAATTGGCATCAGCTCTGTAGGATTACTTGTTCCTATTGAAAAAATTAGTTCTAGTTACCACTTCATTTAACTGCTGATTCTTCTTTGATTACTTCATGAATTATCAAAAGTTTTCATAACTCTCATCTTGGGATGATTTAGTATGCTTACTTTTATTTAGAGAAGGAAAAAAACCCCACCTCAACTCACAAAACAAACCCTAGAAGAAAACAAACCCTGTATGCTGGTTTTGGCTGGGATAAATTTAATTCGCTAGCCAACAGCTGGTGGGCGCTGGGGTTTGGATCTGTGAGGGAAGCAGTGCTGATAGCACAGGGATGGCTTAGCTGTTGCTGAGTGGTGCTTGCACAGAGCCAAGGCTTTTGCTGCTTCTCACCCCACTACTGAGTGGGGGTGCACAAGGAGTTGGGACGGACACGGCTGGGACAGCTGACCCCAGCGGACTGAAGGGATATCCCTTGCCATATGACATCATGCTCAGCATATAAAGCTGGAAGAAGCGAGGGGGACATTTGGAGTGATGGGGTTTGTCTTCCCAAGTTACCGTTATGCATAGTGGATCCCTGCTTTCCTGGAGTGGCTGAACATCTGCCTGCCTGCTCATGGGGAGGGGTGAATTAATTCCTTGTCTGGCCTTGCTTGCATGAGCAGCTTTTGCTTTACCTATTAAACTGCCTTAACCCACCAGTTACCTCACTTTCACACTTCTGATTCTCTCCTTCATTCCACTGTGGGGGGAATTGAGTGAGTGGCTGCAGGGTGCTGAGCTGCCAGCTGGGGTTGAACCGTAACAAACTAATGTAACACCTTTTCTTTAATGTGATGTTAGATGAACTCCTGTGAGGAATTCTATCTTCTGTTCTTGAAGCCATGGCCTCTTTAATTTTAATCTAGTTCACCATGCTACTTTTTTTTTTTTTTTAAAGCTTTTTGTCTTTTAGAAGAAAGACAAGATTTTGTCTTTGGTCATGTATATCTTGAAATCTTCCAAGGCTGTTTTTTTTCTGTGATTCTACTAATAGGTAACCAACCCAGGCTTTGTCTAGCTGAGATGGGACCAGTAATATTTATACTTGATTGTTTTGTGTCAGTCTTCCCTGATACAGACTGTGTTGGTGTTTTGTTTGAGCTGACTAGTAGGATTAATTTTCAGTGAATTAGAAAAAAACCCCAATGTTTGTATTTTCACATTTGTGTGTTATCCCTGTAGTTTTAACTGCTGCTTCCTCCCTGTAGTCAAATTTTCCAGAAGAAATGGTTTCCCTCTGTGCTGGTACGTCACAGAGATGAGGTGACTTAGGGATATGTTGAGAATTGAGGGGTTTACATACAAAAGAAGAGGCATGTATTACAATTCTCAGTAAAGAGCAATAAGAAGACATAGGTTGGTAATGCAGTTCATAAAATTGAAATTATTTACTCCTTTTAAGAGTGATCAGAGGTTTGATGTAGATTAGATGTGGAAATATTTCACATCAGTGTTTCTACAGTGGCACTTTTTCATTCAGTGTTGCATGTTCTCATGCCTTTGAAATAAAAGCTAAAGCAACCTCTTTAGTAATAATTTCTTAGGTGAGAATCTAGTTCTACATCAAGTAAATGTGGATGATTGGGGTTTTTTTCTTTTTATAGGCTAATTGATTGAAATTAGCTGTAAATCAGCTTATTTTGAGTTCACATAAAAATATGTGAAAATATAGGTGGTCATTTAAGTATTTAGCAGATGAAATAGTAATGGTTTGATTAAGTCAGATCATCTCAAATTCATCTAATTTCTGTAGTAATGGAGAAGCAGGAAGTGGGGGGTTTAGCTTGAGATAGACTGTCAATGTCATTCTAGATCAAGGACAATAAAAACCTTAAAGTATTGTGTCTGGAATGGGTTTTTGCCAATTACTTTTAGCTGATAATGTTACTTCTTGATGTTTCAGGTAGGCAAGCATTGACCATTTAAGGGGGGACCTTACTGATACATAGTGCCTTGGTAACAATACTGTTTTGTGCCAAGTCAGAATACATTGTATCCATGAAGTAATTTTGGCAGGGAAGGGGTGTGTTTGTTGGAGGGTTTTTTCAGTTGTACCTGCAGCTTTTTTAGTACCGTTAAGTAGTTTGGGGGCTGTTAATCGACTTCAGCTTTTCTTTTGTGGTCCCTCAAACTGGTATCAGAATAATTGCTTTATAATTGCGTGGATCATCTTGCTTGGCCCTTTTAAATGTTTGCCTGATACTAAGTATTCTGGGATTTTATGGAAACAGAGAATAATATTTTATGAGCAAAACTTTCAAAACATGTGCTTGAATGTTCTCTAACTCCACTGATTTTTAAAAAACAGGAATTCTTTAATGGTTGTTGTTTAATCTCCTTTTAAATTGCTAACAGACCAAGAAGTGCTGTTCTAGTTGACTCAAACAGTTGCTTATTTCTAATTAGTTTATTGCATAATGTACAAGTCAGCCTTAGTCATGGGCCTGTGATGCTGTTTGGCTGTTATTTTTATTCTTGATACTTCTGATATTTTCTCTTATCAGCCATAGGCTTTGGTAACCTATACTGTTGGCTAGAATAGCCTATAAGAAGTTACTGAAGTTTATCCCACATCTCGATCTTAACCATGAAGAATTTCTGAAGGCTTATGAATGTGACTTAAGAGGGAATTCACTATATTACTTTTGCCTCTTTTAGCATTTTTCCTGATAGTTTTCTTACATTGCTTGTAAGAGGAATGCACTGCTTTACAGGGATACTGACAACAGAAGTATAGCCATCGGATTGCTTACCTGGAGCAAGACAGGTATACATGTTTGAGCTTCATTTGCAGCTCTGCTGTTCTGTGGTACGGGTGGTAAATAATCACATGTACCTGGTAAAATTTCAAACCTATATTCACCTTATGAAAACTGCAACTAGGGCACTGTGCTTATGGCTGCACAGCAAACTTGCATTGTATATGGGAGTAGAAATGGAGCTCTGTATGTAAAAGGTGCAGTTGGAGCATGATGTTCCATTCTGGTTTGTTCCAGCTGTCTAAACTGAGTTCTTGTTTCTAATAATGAATATTTACATTATTATCTTAATACTGCCCTTTTTGGTCTGCGGTTTCATTTTGAGTAAGGATAGCTAATCATGGTTTAACTTCCTACTGCTCTGTAGGGAATTTTGCTGTAGAAGGATTAAGTTAGTTTTGTCTTTTGCCTGGTTAGTTTGTGGTGCCGTAGTTGAGAACGTCAAGCTTTGAGCTCACTGGCACGGGCAAGATGTGACATGTTGGAGTGAGCTGGACAGAGCGGTCAGAACCTGGAGCGCTTTGTATGTAAGAAGAAGCAGATTGTTCAGCCTTAAGGCTGTGGCTGAGGTGGCTTAATGCTGTCTTCTACCCAATGGATGAGTATAAAGGTGGAGCCAGGCTCCTCTTAGATGAGGAACAATTAGTAGAGGTTGTAACACTGGCAACTCCAATTAGATACTAGGTTGTGTAATCTCCATCCTTGGAGTACTCAAAACTTGTCTGGGCAAGGCAGTGAACAATGACATCTTGGTTGGTGTGTTTTTGAGCAGAGGTTGGACCATATTATCTCCAGAGACCCTTTCTGACATAAATTATTGTAATGGTGATAGTGAGAGCAATGTCCAGGTTATTGAGAGTTGGCTCCTGTCTATCAGAGGAGACTTGTAATTGCTGCGTGGTGTCAGTAGCAGGCTTGCACATGATTCTCTTCTTACTCTCAGGGGGTGCTGAGTTTCTGGCTTTAGCAGCAAAACTGGCTGTACCATTTATTCTGGTTATTTTGCCTCACAGCTGTATTGGCAGAGTTGCTTGCAAGTTCCTGACAACACCTTCAGATGATGCCCTTTCTTCTCCATCAGGCAGTGTCCCTGACCACTTGTCTCTTGTTAATTTTATGTTTTTCCAGGCTTAGGAAATACTGGAGTTAGATTAGTGTTTATCTAAAGTAGGTTTTTATTTTCTGTCCAGAACCAGGCTTCTACTGATACTTAGTACACTGCAGAATTGCAAGACAGTTTTCTGCATCTGTTCATCCCCAAGACTCTAGGAGTGATACAGGGCTGTTTTGTGAAAAGCAACCGCCTTTAAGGGGTAGTTTGTCATGGGTGTTACGCACCTCAAGTCCTTTTGGTGAAAGATGTTTAAAAGGGAAATGAGTTAATACCAGAGAGTAGCATGCAGAAAAAATAAGCCTGATGCCTGGGTGACAGAGTACTGAGGTTTGTTGAAAAAGGTGTAAGACCTTCCAGAGAATGCACATTATAAGTCAACATCATGTTGCTCTCAGTGTGTTATATAGCATAGAACAAGCGCAGTGCCTGGAGCAGATGTCCTGCAGAGCACCACTGTCTGCAGTTACAAGCATTTGAATTGTAACATTGCTGTACCCTAGGCTGGAGGCTGGTTACTTAACATTTACTGATATTTTTTTCTCTTTACTGTTTTTCTCTTGTTACTTCCCCACCCCTTTTCTCTTATTCTCAGGGTGCATGTTTCTATTCAGTCTGCTGTGTCACAGTCCTGTGTGTTGTTACTACAGTAATCTTAGTAACTCTGGATCCCTCTCCTCCTTCTCTTTCCTGACCTATAAACTTGTGTGGAGAGCTATACCTTACTGTTAATTTTTTTAAATACCTCAGGTCAAAATGATGCTGATTTGAAAACTGAGTATACGTGTTGCCCTCCCCCCAGGCTGTCCTTTTGACTTCTTTTCTTGTTCTGCAGGAAGTAATTTTTTCTGTCATAGAATACATTTTCCTCGTTCCTTTTTTTCTTAGCCTCATTAAGTTTGCAGGATCTTCTTACGTTTTCAGAACTCGTACTTTTGTTTTTGGAATTGTGGTTAGTGCTTTGGTGGATGTTTAATTCACGTCTTTGCTACAATACTGTTGATTGAAGCTATTTTAAAATCTGTCATCTTTCATTGAAACTTCCCAACAGAAAATAGTGTGCCACATTCTTCTGAATATACCATTCTGCTCCCATTGTGCCTTTGTTGCTTCCTTACACTCCCACTCATGTTTTTCTGCATCTTGATTTTGCTCAAGTCTTACCTCAATTTCATTCTGCATTTGTTCTGTGGAACGTGCCTCAGCAAGAAAGGCCAACACTTCACCCTGTAAATCTCATTTAGACCTTTAAAACCTTTCTGTTGCTTATCTCTCTCTTCTGTTTTGATGGCTGCCATCTATGTCTTCAAGTTATATGACAATAAATCACAATATGCAATTCTCTTTATTCTTCTGGTTAAAATAGTGATTTATTTACTTATTTAAAGAGTAGACTCTCTACTCACCTAAACATGCAATGAAGTTATTTCTTGGGAATTAGGAACTGGAAGGTCTTGTTTGTGGATCTCACTTTAGCATGTGATTTATTTCACAACCTCATGAGAGCCTCAGTAAATCAGCCTTTTCCTGGGTAGAACTTCTCGAGTGGAATTGGCCGAGCATGTTCCTGGAAAGCAGCAGATTGTAAGGGAACTGAAAAATGGATGGTGAGGTGGCTCACAGAATTTGATTTGAGATCTTCTGTCTCCTAAAATCAAGGATCCACTCATATCCAATAATGCCTTGTATTTGAACCACTTAGACTATATATACTTTATGCAGTATATGTGTAACGACAAAACTGTCCTTCATTTGGAAGGAAAAAGATTGAGATTATCAAGGTAGTTGTGACAGTTTTGGGGGTTTTTCATTGGTTTTTTTCCCCAGTTGCTGCAAATTAGCTGGTAGGCAAATGGGCTTTGTGTTTGCAGTGGGTGATGTATGGTTGGTCAGTCACAGTCTTCACCACTGTGCTTCATAGTTTTCAATCTGGACCACCAGCTTTCTAAGCTGTGGTGTGTAAAGCCTGGCCTGGTGTTGCTGAAAGTGCCTGGGATTTAGTGAGAACTGATTGTTTTGTGTCTGCATGTGCAGTTGTGTTATACAGATTTGTCCAAAAGATAATGAGAAGCTGAGACTGATCCTTGTCTGGGAAGGTGGGAGTTTTCTATTCCTCTACGGATTTTTAAAAGTGTTCCTTAAAATCTCGTGTAGAAATGTCTTTATATCAATAGAAAATTAAGGAGCAGTGCTGCACAGCAGGTTACTCCGAACTTTATAGTCTAATTTGGACTAGTAAATAGTTCCTATTTCTTCAAACTACTTCTCAAGGCAGCATATTTCTTGTCTAGCATGAGTTAATTTCAATTGGATTGTCTTCAGGCTTGAGCTGGTATCATCCAAGTAACAGAGCCGATGTTGTCAAACTTGACAAGGTGATTCATACTCTACTTCCAGTGCATAAGATTGGCATCTGGCAGAGAGAATTTAAATGAAAATTGGTTCTATGAGTCTTCATGGGTTTTTTCTCTGTATTGTAAGTGCATCCCTCAAGATGGATTCCTATCACTTGTAGCTCTCTGTTTCGGTTTGTTTTTTTCTCAACTTGCTTTTTAATATTGAAGCATAATTAAGAGTGCAGAGAAATAGTTATGCAAAAGAAGGTGTCTCATCTCTGTTAGCATTCATCAGTACCTCTACTGCTGATAGTTTTGGGGTTTTTCCTTTTCTGGATAGAATTTTTAATTCTCAGGTGAGATACTCATGGCACTTAAATGAGGTTGAGAGTGGCCTTTCAGTTGATTTGTTCAGGAAGCAGATGTTTGACACTAGGCACAAGTATATCCAGTGTGTATGTACATATCAGTACACTCAGAATTTGTTTCCTTAGTGTTGATCAACATACTGTATGACTGAAATAGGAGTTGGGCTGTTTCAGTCAGAAGACGTTTCTGACATTCATGAACCAGGCAGGACAAAGATCAGTAAGATCACCTCACCTGAAATTTCTTGTGGAGTGAATAAACTGCCATTTGAAACTGAATTGCACCTCAGGAGCCTTGGGTTTATTATTTGGTTGGGTTTTTTATTTGGTTGCTTGGTTTTCTACTTTTCAAAGTAAAGTGTTTGCACTTTGCCATGTATTTGATTAAACAAAGCTACTAACAGCGTGCTTTGATCAAACCAATTGTGTGCTGTTCTCTGTGTGCTCTCTGGATCGATGTTGCTTGTGTTGGGACTGGAACAGGGCAGCAGTCTGGTTGATGATAGAATGCATGGAGCTGTAGATACATCAATCCTGTAGGAATCATAAAGGTTTGTGTAGCTGTTGGAGCATTGTGATAGAGTGGCGTGTCTGATGAAGTTGAGTATTGTCTCACAGCCACTGGCGATGCTGTTGAGAGACAAAAGAATACTAAATTAGTTACTTCAGACCGAATCAAATTAGTAAGATCACTACTGATTTGGAGCAGGGAGCATTAATTTGCAATGCTGTAATGTGTAAGCATCTCTTATGAGTGATTTATGGTGAATTTCCTTAAGATGGGCTATGAGTTGACCTGGCATCTCGCTGCTCGAAGTACTCACCTGGCTGCAACCAGCCACTTCATTTGTCCAGGCCAAGCACTACTTTACTTCTTGCTTCAGTAAGTTTAATCAGCTCGACAACAAAGCGAGTACTTGCGTTCTTCTGATGCTGGCTCAGGCAGGTAAATCCACCCACAAGAAGGAATCAGGAAAAGACAGGTAGTGGAAGTGGCAAGGGCAATGTCAGGGGAAAAAAATAGGAGAGGGTGACTGTTTCTTCTGCAATGATAAAGTGCTAGGTTGGATGTTCAGCTGTCAAATGCAGTCACAGAATCATAGAATGGCATGGGTTGCAAGGGACCCCAAGGATCATAGAGCAATATCACCATTCAGGAAGCCCACTAATACTGACAAGTTATTTTGCATGTGTTTGTTTGGTTTTTTTTCTTCCCACTTGCTTGATTGCCTAATACCAATATTCCATTTGTTTTTGAGGAACTGGATCTTTATCACTTATTTCAGTATTAAAACCAAGATACATTACAAAAAGGCTGATACTATGACTTCTTTCATTCTTCCAAAAATTCTATTTTCAGTTTCTGCTTTCTGGATTAAAGTTAGGTCACAAGGCTATGCACTTGGACTTACCAGGTGGAGAAGGTGAAGTGTATCCCAGTAAATGCCATTTTATGTAAAGTGTTCAACTGTAATTTTTGACATTGAAAATCCAATCCAGAGTCTTTGGAGATAAGTTATGTGCATTTCTGAAAGAGCATGTGCCTCATTGCTAAATGTCACATAGAATTGCTTTTAAAATTTATTAGGTCCTCTGTATTTCATTACAGCAGTGACTAAAGGCATTTTTGATAGCAAGCAGCTGTCAGCTTAGATGTGTGCTAGAGCTGAAGTTTGTACAACTGCAAGTAACTGACTCTGTGACCAACTGCTTTAGATGATTTACTTAGCATATTTTGCCCTGTCAATGATGGAAGTATATTTGTTTTTCCAGTCAAAAGCATCACCTGAGCACTGACTCTCAGTCAAGCTGGACAGTGCTGTTTTGAGTAGTACATCACACCCTTGAAGTCACATGTAACAGTTATGGCAAAAAGCTTTTAATACTGGCAATGTAGGCTGAGAAGCTTCAAAGTGGTGATAGAGAAAAGGCAACAAAAACACTATTACATTTTTTCAGGCCTGTTTATTACTAGCCAGGGTATTTTAATGTATCATATGTAGCTAAATTTAAATACCAACTGAAACAGTGCCTTTTTTATTTTCCTTTTTGCATGTGTTGTGTGTGTTTAAAGACAGCTCACTAGCAAATTCCCCTGTAAGGAAGAGAAGTCTATCTCCATGCTGGTTCATGAATTTTTTTTCAGTGTTTGTGTGCCATATGGTTTTACAGTAAGGAAAATACCTCAAAAGGCATGTAGGTTGATAAAAAGAATGAGGAACTAAGATAAAACTTAAGAAAACTAGCAGACAATTTGCTTCATTAAATGCAAAATCCTAGACATGATATTGTGCATAACTCAAGCAGGACGCTTTTAGCTGTGTTATCATGGTGCATTAGAGTGTTTCCTTGGAGCAGTGTTTTCCCAAAACCAGTTGCAAAACACAAGTTGCCTGGAAAAGTAGAGAGTAGTGCATTTTGTTATTCTGCATTTAGTAGTTCATTGCTTTGCTTTTTGCCTTAGTCACTTCTTTAGGAAACCCAAACTTTTAGAAAACTGATTTTTTTTTTTTTTAACTGTTACAAAACCTCTGTCTTACCATAGTGCAGAAACAACATCGTTTTGAATTTGCCATGAATTGTTGAATGTCTCATATCCAGGTGTATGCTCTGTCATCGACCAGGACTGACGTTTGCATTCCTTAGAATTTTGACATGCAACCATTTGAATGCTGTAAATTCTTTTCATTTCTCTGGATCATCTGGAAAGTTCTGCCATTATTTGGTGGATGTATTTCTGCTTCCCTTGCTTTCTAAAAGTGAATCCTGGCCAGTGGGGTTTTCCTTCCCAGTTCAGAATTGATGGTGAGCAGAGGAAATAAATGTGCTGACCTCTGGGGCTTTTTTCCCCTTATTTCTGCCAAGGTCTACACTACCTTTTGGTGTGGCATCCTAGCCTAAGAAAGCTTGGCCTGAAAGCACCAAGAGATGTGTCAGGAGTTAGGCACCAGAAATGTGCTTGAATCAGAGATGTTCACTTCCAACAGCAGCACAATTTCACACCTGGGAGAAGTGATAGGTGAGCACGAGTATAGCTACAACACACCATGGTCGGAGAAGGTTGTCCTTCCCTGTGCTGGTGCTGACACTGGCAATTTGATTGGCATTTCCAACAGAGCTGTTAGAGCAGCACAAGGACCTTTATCTACCAAACTACATTCTCCCTGGGTTTCGTGCACAGATCTGATGTTTTGTTCCTCAGTCCAGTAAAAAATGGGACGTTATTTTCTGTTTCACTGGTAGGGGGCTTTATGCTTCTGAAAACTTAAGAGAGCATCCTTTTTCTGAAGTAATTTCCAAGTCATGAATTTTCATTGCTGAAGAAATTGGGCAGCCTGGTCTAGGGAGGGTGTCCCTGCCCATGACAGAGGGATTTGAACTAGAGGATCTTTGAGGTCCCTTCCAACCCAAAGCACTCTGTGATTTTAAGAAAGTTAATAGCAGGATTTCAGCTGTAACTTGTGATTAGTATAGGATTTCTAAAGTCTGGGTTATATGTAAGAAAGTAATCTCTCAACTACCATTGCAGATGCTTCACTTTTATATAAATTTATTTCAGTAGACAAATAAGGTCTAATCATTCCTAAAACCTTGACATCCCCTGTCTCTCTTTTGGGTAGAAAGGAGATGTGTTGCTGAGCAAGGACTGTACTGTCAGAAGGAATTTGGGGTGGAATTTGCCGTGTCTAACTTCAAGCATCTGTAGTATAGACACCTGCACTTAAACCATAGGGCAAATATGGAAAATACACAGAGTTGGAAAAGGGGAAGTCAGTTTTCATTACTCACAGGAAAGCACCATGTGGTCTTAAATGCCAATGTTTGAAGGACATCCCATTTCTTAATATGGTATCTCATCTGCATGCCATTACAGAGCAGATAAATTTGTGTGCTTTCCGGCAAGATCCTCTCTGAGACCCATAGTACTTGTTGCAGCAATACCAAGGCACCAAAACTTCTGAATCCTGTTCCGTTCCAGTGACACTGCAGCTATACTGAGGCTGAGAAGGCTGCTGATGTGCTTTGCACTCAGAGAATTAGGAGGCTTTGCTTTGTAGAGTTCAGATTAGGAGGAATATATATGAGACTAACAACGAATGCCTTTAAAAGTGAGTAAGGGTAGGTTTCCGTAAGTGACCTTTAGGTCCCAGGTTGCCTACTACTGCCTCTGGCTTTTCCTCTGCATGCAGTCATCCCTTTTTATTTATCTCTTAGGAATTTCAGAATACAGTACTTAAACCAGCTTGTTACATAGGAAAAAACATGTAACCAGCCCAGAAAATAACTAATTTTGTCCTATATTTTTTCTAGCTAATGCTTCATTTGCTTTAGTGTGCTGTGCAAAGTACCATTCTGAATAAAGGGTTACAGAAAAGCCAAGGAAAGGAGCAGATTGTTGATACGAAGGTGTATCGGTCAGCTATAACTTTGAATATCTCCTCTCTCTGAATAGCTGCATAAGGAGCAGTTCCATTTCTGGACTGGTGGTTTTTTAACATGTGTTCATTTAAAGGTTAGCTGGCTGACAGTCTAACATGGGGATTTCAGAGAAGTCACTGTTAGGGCTGCAGCCCTCTAAATTCAGTGAGAAATGCAGACAAAAATCAGGTGCTACAAAAGTAACTATAAATAACGCCCTACAACTGTGTTAATTTTTCTGTGATGTATTATTTTGTAACTAATAAATATTTTTTCCAAATACATATGCATGCATGCATAATACACTGAGCAGCAAATACCAGAGTCGCTGTAGTCACTGTACCTTTGCATTATCCAGATCTTGGGTCAGTATGTGTTGAATTTGAGTGCAGTTTACTGGAGTATGGTCCATTTAACCTTAATGGGTGAGATTTTCTTACCATGTGCTCCACTTAGAACCTTTCTGCTCAGCGTGACAATCACATTCCAAACAGCAGTAACTCTTCAGTATCTATTAGTCAAACATCATTTAGAAAGGCATCCAGAAACATGTTGCTTGGTCTTGCAGTGATTTGTGATACTTCTTGCAGTGATTTGTGATACTTCTTGTAAAGTGAAGCTAAGGACGCGGCAACTGTCTTTATTTAAATTAGATTTACATGTTGGAGATTGTCCTGAATTGTAAGATGTGCATTTGTTTAATCAGTAGAAAGTTTTATTTTATGTTTTATCTGTTTAAAAAAGCAGATGGTCTGTGTTTGATCATCACGTTAACAAACTCTTCCAATTGAATGCAGTATATTCTTTTTTACATTTAACTTTTTTTCACTGTCGTGTAGGGAGACAACTTTGAAGAAGAGCCCTGGGCCTCTGTTGACAAAAGCAAAGCCAAGGAAAAAACGAAAAAGAAACAAAAAAATGACAGGCAATCATACAGAAATTGTGAAGGACATGTTAGCTGGGACAGCTCATCAGCCGACTCCGGACGACCAGGACACATCGGGAAGTGAAGCGGGTGACTCTGAAGAAGAAAACAGCAAATCGTTGTGTGCATTCAGTGAAGGCCCAGAGGGTGTGGGAATAGTTTGTGAAGGGCAGCCTCATGGTGCTGCGGAAAACCCGAAAGAGGCTGCAACGGTTTCAGGAGAAAAGTTTCCCATTACTGTGTCTGAGGCCTCAGCGATGGTGAACAGTGCATTGGAAAGTGAATTACCTCTAGAAAGTGACAGTTCACTTCTAATAGACATGAAGACTTTTCCTAGTGAAACCCTAACTAAAAATGTGATTGATGAGGAAACAAATCAAAGGCATAAAGAAAATGTTTGCAGAAGCAGTTTACTAAAAGTAAGCAATGATAAGAATTCCATCTGGGAAACAGAAGGCATCTCTGAAGACTATAGTCCACCACTGTTAAGCACAGAAAACAAAGTCAGATCCTGTGAAATTTTACGGGAACCTGATATGGAAGCTAAACTGTCAAGTTTAAATGGTGAAGAAAAAGACATGTCTCAGTGTTGCAGTTCAAGTGTATGTGATAATGTGCCTGATGGTAACACAGAGGCCAAAGATGCCTTAAAAGCAGAAGATAATAGCTCTAATGCCTGGGCTTTTTTTTCAGTCAATTTACCTACTGGAGGATCGCAGCTGGGCTTTGATGCACAAGTATCTCTGTCTTCTTGGTCTGAGGATAAATCTGTAGGTGAACAAAGACCCCCAAAAATGAGGAAACCAAAACAGGCTTGTACGAACAGCTCAACAGAGCTGAACTGCTGTTGGACAAATGAAGGGTTGGTGAAGGAAAACCATCAGGTAACAGTAACTGAGGAGCCTGACAATGTGATAAGCACTGGTATGCCAGCATCTCCTGCTGGTGAAGTGCACTTTGATTCCCTTGTGGAAGCCAGGGTCATCTTCAGAAAGTGTTCGAATGAAGTAAATGTTCCAAGAAATGATGCTGCACCAATGACATCAAAGAGGAAGAGATACAGAAGAATTGTCAACTTGGCACCAAAGTTTAACGTACCAAGACAGGTTGGTGGATGTGCAAAGTGGGGGAAGGAAGTCCTGATAAAAGCTGATGTTCCTCAAAAAAGTGTTTTGGAAGTGGGGCAAGGGAGCTTTCTAAGCAAGGACCGTGGAGAGGATCACGAACAGGATTCTGCATTGCAGGAGTATTCAGCACCTTATAGTGGCACTGGGGCAGCTCTTTCCTTACCCACCTCAGATGCAGATGCTCATGATATTTCTTGCATTCATTCAGGACAATCTCCTCTTGTGCCAAAACACTCTTGCAGGTTTTGTGTAGTTTCCAGGACAAAGGAGGAGCAAGCTGGTACCCCTAAGGAACACCAATTAGTTGCTACAAAAGAGGATGAGAGTGAAGAAGTTTCTTCAGAGATTACAAGTAACCAACCAGATCTTTTGTCTTCAGTTAAAATTGTTTCTGAATATCCAGAAGATTCTAGTATGTTGGCAAGCTGTGGTGAAAATGTGCATGAAGCAGATGGCCCTGAGCCAGCAGAGGCCTCACCACTTGAAGAGAATCAAGATGTGATGATGAAGCATAGTTTTCTGGGACTTCCCTTAACATTAGGATTTGCTTTTCAACTTGTGCAGCTCTTTGGCTCCCCAGGTCTTCCACTAGGTAATGCTCTTCTTACTCCTCCTACATAAAAATAAAATAAACCCTAACCCAAACCCCAAAATAACCACAGCCTCCCCCCAAACCACAAACCCCAAAATGCTCCACCAAACTAATAAACACCCAAAACAAACAAAACCCCAACTCAACCTATAATTTTTTGTTGTTGTTGCAGATACTATTAATAATCAAATATCCCAACCTATGATTAAATACTTCTCTTTTTTTTGTTGTTGCAGATACCAATTAATCAAATATTAATCCCATTCAAAGGAATCACTGCTGCTTTCAGTGATTATTTTAAGTTTTTAACCTAAAATCTTCTTCAGTCTCTGTCAAAAATGCTGTTTGGTTTGGCCTCATATTTGCAGTCTCTTTAGTAATACAAACTTACTAACTTTAAATCCAAGCCGTGAAGCTCTCGATGTTCTAATATATCCTACTGAAGAAGACTTTATTGATTATGAAACTAAGTGAAAACATGATACAAAATGTGTGTTTTTATATAAAGGTCATGTGTTTGGCTTTATATTTTACCTAGTTTACCTACTTAGCCATTCCTGTTTTCTTTTGGTTTTGCACACTTTTATGTGGCCTAGATATTGTCGAAAACCTTTCCCAAAATCTAATTTAATTTGAAATTGAACATCCAACTCACAAGATGCATTTCCTGGTAGTGAATACCTCCTTTTTAATAATGCATGATTAAGAAGTGTCGCAGTGTTGTGTGCGTGCCTTCCAGAGCTCCAGTTGTCATACTTTAATCATTTGAAGTCAGCAGTTAGGTCTGATGATCAGTCCTCAAAGGAGTTCTGTGTGTGGCAACCTTGATTTCGAAACTCACTGCAGGCTGACGCAACCCTACGGAGCTGTAGCCAGCAACAACAGGCATTTGTTTGGAATCACCCTGGGACACGGTGCTGTGTACACACCTGCTGAAAGAGCCGTGTTCCCCATGCATAAAGTTCTGCAGCTTCTTTGGTCCAAATCTAGTCAGTGGGGAAACAGTAGCTCTGACCGGGCCAGCAAATACGACTGAAAAACGTGGGCCATATTTTTAGCACATTGACTTTACACCTGTTTGTTTCAGTAGAATATAAACATTCATATGAAAATTTTAAGATGACAACTGAGGAGCAGCTTGTGTCTGTTTATTTGCCCAGGCTGACCTTGAGATTCTCAGTTTTTATTGTAAAAGTCGATGGCAATGCTACCTGCCAGAACAATGATGCAAACCACTGGCAGTTACTGGGCTTGGTCCCCAGAGGACCCACAGTGCTGCTTTATCTGAATCTGGCACTGTGCACCAATAGAACATGCCGTATGGAGCTGATACAGGGCAGAGCATGGCTGATGTCCTCAAATATTACATGTAAAATGGTTTTCTCCTCCAAACTTGGTGAGTCTTCGTATCTGTGATCTTAGATTTCGTCATTTTAGAGGGACTTGAAAAGAGGGATCTTCCAGGAAAAAAATAAAGATAGGCTCTCAGTAGCACTCAGTAGGTTAGTGAACTAAACATTGTTCTTCTCTGAGTCAGTAACAGGCAAAATTCTCTGGTGTTGAGTTTCCTTTGGAAATAACCTTTAAGAAATACAAACCCACCTGGATACCTCTCTGAAGCCCTGCCAGCTTGCGGTTGCAGTTCGTTGGGGTTTTTTCCATCAAAATCCTGGAGACATTCAAGGTCAGGCTTAATGAAGCTCTGAGCAACTTGATCTAGTTAAAGGTGTCACTGCTTACTGCAGGGGGTTGGACTAGATGACCCTGAAAGGTCCCTTCCAACCTAATGCATTCTGTGATTCAGTGACAACTGTGCCTGCTGTCTGCAGGCTTCACGTTCTCATTTGACTGTAATTTTCCTACAATTAAAAAAAATAAAATAAAATCTTGTGCTTTTTTTGGTGGCCTATTATATAGGCTGAGTTGGGCTTGTTTGGCTTGGAGAAGAGAAGGCTCCGGGGGCACCTTATAGCAGCCTCCCATTACCTGAAAGGTGCCTGTAAAAAGCTGGGGAAGGCATGTAGCAGTAGTGCATGTAGCATGAGGGCATGTAGCAGTAGGACAAGGGGTAATAGTTTTAAACTCAAAAAGGGGAGATTTAGTTGGGTATTAGGAAAAAAGCCCCTTTAATATGAGGGTGGTGGATCACTGGAACAGGTTGCCCAGAGAGGGAGTGGAGGCCCCATCTCTGGAGATATTCAAGGTCAGGCTTGCTGGGGCTCTGAGTGACCTGATCTAGTGAAGATGTCCCTGCTTACTGCAGGGGGGTTGGAGTAGATGGCCTCTAAAGCGCCCTTCCAACCTCACACATTCTATGATCCTATATATGGACAGGCCTCTATTTATTCATGTGCACATTTGAGCTGCAGTATTCCAGTAGTCTGGCAATGGCAGACAGTTTTTATGGAAATTATTTTGGGTGAAAAATTTTTGATGTCTTTGGTTATTTATAAGTTAAAGATTTAGTTGACTGACTTGTATGATTCTCATATAAGAGTAGAATATATTTGAGATGATTTTCCTACAAGGAATCTTTCTTCAGATTCTTAAACAGTTTGAGTTAAAACACTGTAGAAAGCAATTTCTTTCATGGTACTGCACAATTAGACACTTCAAAATGTAAAAGCTGTTACTTAAGTTGCGTTTTGTTAAATTTTATGATCTGAAAGGTTTCTACCTTTCTTGTTCTCACCTCATTTTGGGGGAGTAATGGGAGGAGAAGTAAAAGTATGGTAGGAAAACCTAAAAAAAAACCCCAAACACACACTGCACACACACCCCCAACATTCATTTCCTCCCCGCTCCATTCCCTCCTATACACACTGGCCTTTAGATTCTAGAAAACCTACATTCTGACTTTGCTGCTGGCTCATTTAAGTATCTGATTTTTATTACTTTTTTTTTTAAATCTATATATAGTCTGTGCAAAAATTGTAATTCAGTGGTATATTTTGGCTATGGAGAGATCTGAACACTCAACTGCAAAAAATATTTTCTTCTGCAGAATCCTTGTTGCCAGATGATTATATAGTTCCTCTTGACTGGAAAGTTTCAAAGATGATCTATTTACTGTGGAAGACCTCTGTGGAGGTACGAATTTTAGGGGATTTCAGGTGGCTTTCCAATATTCCAGGTGTAAAGAAGAATTCTTCAGTTCATAGACAAGAAGATGTTCTTTGCTAGTAAATTTGCTTTGGTTCTTAATACCCACAATGAGAAGGTGGATGTTTTTTATGTACCAGCTGGAGGCCGTGGTAGGATTCTGCTTTTGAAAGATTAACTTCAAAAATGTATGGAAGTAGTTGAAGGAGGGGGGAAAAAAACCCAAACCACCTTTTCCTTAATAGTTGTGTCCTGACCTATGCTCATTAAGTACAACCTACCATCACCCACTTCTTTTCCTTCCTACGGTTTTCTCCCATCATCTGAGCAAATCTTCCACTACCTGTAGCTTCTTCATGGCTACTTCTACAAAGAGTTGTAGCAGATAAGTAATTCTGGGTGACTGATGACAAATTTGTTCTCCTTGTCTAGTTAGAAAATGTTATCTTACAAATGACTTTTTTTTCCCCATTGTGGCTTTGTGAAGATTTATTTAAGGAGCACTGTAGTGTCTGATAGTGGAAATGAGGAAAATCCTGTAAATATAACAAAATAGTAATTATAGAGTGTGGACCTTGTTCTTTTCCAAAATAACAAAATCTCTTATCACATACTTTCTTCTCTTCTCTGGATTATTATTATCTATTTTAGGAAAAACAGAAAGCAAATGGATTGCAGGATGGAAACGCCTTGGCTGGTAAGTGTATTCTGTGATACAAAACCCGTATGAAATGCTTCTGTTCACAAGAGAAAACAGTTTATGCTGAAGTGTGCCAAAGGTTTTCAGCACGAATAAATGATAACACTCTTCTCTGTGCAAAAGCACTGGGATGTGATAAATGATTTTGTGCCTCTGTTGACTGTGTACATAGTATGGCAGAGCTGTGGTTGCTGTGAATCATCACTTTACGTTTCCCCATCCAAGTGCTGAAATGCCTTGCCTTTTAAAGTTTCATGTATGGAAAGAATCCAATACCTAGCTCAAGTTTACCCATTCCAGATCAGAAGGACATTTAGCATAGAGAAGTATTTCTTTAAACTTCTGTTTCTCTGGAGGGTTGAGCATCTTCAACTTTATCACCAAAAATTCCTGGTGTAATAATAGATCCAAAACTTGAGCAGCAAGAGATACTGGGGTCCAGGGAAGCTCTGGACTTCTGCACACATTAATTCCTGCAGTGTGGTGGTTATGGGCTAAGGTTGCTGGTGGTCTTTTTCCATGATTTCCATATTAATTTTGTATAATTTCACAAGTTACATAATACAAGATGAAAAATGCACAACAGTAGCTCCAATGTTGGAAGCTGATAGGATTCGGTGCCTGCAATAGGAGAGGAGTTTCTCCTTTTTAAAAGAGAAAAGGGTGCTCTAGAAGGGCTAAGAGGAAGCATAAGAGTAGGAAAATAGATACACACACATATCTATGCATATATATACACATATGCATGCACTCTCACTCCTTCCCTTTCAGAGAGAAACCTGAAAAAGCAATTTCTTTTGTAGGCTTTTTCGGAGGCAAAATCAAGAGTATTGTGATGTGGTGAAACTAAAGCTTCTTCTAGAAACACTGTTCTGTGCTAATACAACAGACAATGTAAGATTATTAGGTTCTTTTAGGTGCTTTTGGCTGCACTTTGTAATTTGTTTATTTTTTAGATGGTCCTATTAGTCTTGAAGATCTAAATAAAAATGGCCAAGAGAACCCGGACTCTTCTGACATGCTTCCAGAAATGGAGCTGTTTCAAGGGGTGATAGAGGAGAACGTCATGACCTATGCAGGCACTGGCTGTATGGATGCTGTGCTTCACCAGTCGTGATTGACCATCCTAAATTCTGCTGGAAGGAAAAGGTAAACAGTCTCACTTGTGAATGTGTTCCACTCTTGTAAGCTATTTGACCAAACACCTAAAGGACATTGTTTAGTATTTTTAAGGTGTGTTTGCTACCACCCAACTTACTTGATGATTTTATTTTGTTTAGGTTAGATGTAAGGGTCGTTGAGGTTTCTTAATCCTGAGTTAGGAAAAGAGACGGGCAGCGTTTTGCTATTACAGCCATATTATTTAAAAAGAAAATGGTAATCCTAAACCTGCCTGGTGAAGTGAAAGCAGTAGGCTAGGATGCCTAAGAGCTGGGCTTTATTCCCTGTTTAATTACTGTGGTGGTCTGTAGGTGAGCCATGACCTCTCGGTGCTCTCTTCCATGTCTCTTCAGCATGGAGAGGAATTGCTGGGTCAAGGGTCTAATTATAAAGAGCACTGCCTGAACCATAAACCAGAATTTTACTACGTTATGAAAACATGTGGCAATTCTGCTTTTCCATAGAGAATCAGCAGCAGGAGGTTGGAGGGGGACTCCAAATACTGAAGTGTTAATTTTTTCATGAATGTTTTCATTCAGTATGACAAAGTGGGTTACTCAGTGTTAGAAAGTAGGCTGCTGTGTTCATGCTTGTCCTGTGGGGTTTTGAACCCTGGGGTAAGGTGGCAAAGTTTGTTTAAGTGAGATATTTTAGGTAGACTGTGATAAGAAGGACGGATTTTTCAGGCCAACTGGAAAACAGTAGCTTAAGTTCCATATCGTTTTCCATCACTTTTCTTTCCAAAGTGGAAAATGTAGTTTTAAAATAAGGAAACTGAGGTACATAGTGATAGAATAACTTGCACCATGGAGAATTTGAGCCAGGGGAAAAAAAGAATCTAGATCCTGAGGCATAAATTGTCCCCATACAGACTTCACAGGACTGGAATATCATCTACATGGGGTCTGGCCGGGGGTCTGTGTCACCCAGTGTCCTGTGCCTGACGTGAACACAAGTCAATGGTCGGAGGAGTCAGCAAAGACAGCACATGTGCTGTGTGGGGACAGTTAAAAAGCAGCAGCTGACATTTTATGTTTCCTAATTTTCACAGTGGAGGCTCGTGGCAGGAGGGAAGTAGTTGGATCATTTGGGTTGGAATTGAAACCTCCTGAATGGGGGTTGATTTAATTATATGCATTTTTGTATCACCGATGACAAAAATGACACTGCAGATAATTTTCTGATTAAACTTGGCCAGCCACCAGTGTAGGAAGGTGAGGGAACCTCTAAACCACATAGTACTGCCAGCACTGGTCTTGTAAGGTGCTGTCAGCACTGATGATTAATGAAATCAAGATCAGGTAGCAGTGTTGTCCTCTTACATAAGCAAACACTGAAATATCCGTTAAGAAAATAAAAAAAAGATATTTTCACCAAATTCTTAGTCCTACATTAGCCATAAATTTGTGTAAGTTTTGCAAATTGTGAACACTACATAGACAAGATTTTTGTTTATGATGCTGTCAGGTAGTCTCAGTGTTGATTTGTAATCCAAGCTACTTCCCAGAAACGTCCAGGCTTGTTGAATAGAATGTTTTTATGCTGAAGAAACAAACTTGGAGAGCTCTGTTCTCTTCCCTAAAAGAATAAGATTAACCTGGAAATGGATATTTTCCCCCTCCTTTGTATACTTCAAGAAAGGAAAGACATGTGCTAGCAGAGCATTCTGCCTCACTGCTGATATCTTTACCTGGTTGCTGAACCCAACAAACTGTTATTTTCCATTAGATTTACATCCCTTGTCTGCCATGCTGCTCCCAAAATTGCTTCAGCCTTCCCAGTGCAGCAGAAGTGATCCACAGCCCTGTGTGTGAGCTGGCCACTGGTCTGAGGCCAAGTGTCATCAAGCCCCAGTTTGTTACATGACCTTGCAGTCTGACGCCTTACTGTGCTGGCTCATGTTAGTTCTAGGGAATACAGAATTAAAGCAGCACATGCTTTGCCAGGAAAGCTGACTCCCAGTCAGTGCTTGGCTTCAAAAAAAGACCAAGAAAAAAAAAAAGCATTGCATGCTTTGTGCAGAAGGACTTGGTCATGAAAATCTGTGTTGAAATGGCCTGGTTAAGTTGGAGGTCTCCACTGGCCAGTGAAGCCTATGTAACCAGTGATTGATTGCCCTGGTCCTGGCTGCATGGTCCCGTCCTCCTTGCTGAAGCTTTGGTGGTCAGCAAAGCCTCTGACTTCGGAATGCTAGTTAGGTTTTCCCTGGTTAGGGCTATGCACTGAGAGGAGGAAGGAGGTTGGGTGGGGATTTTCTGGGGTTTTTGTTGGGCTGTGTGGTTGGCTTTTTCAGCTCAACAGCTGAAATGAGCCATGGAAAGTCTTGGTGGCCGTTGGAGGGCCAGGATGAGACACCAGAGGTTGGATGGGTTTAGACTGCTCTGGAGCTGTGGTCTGCTGGCTCCAGGTGAGCTGGTGTGATGGCTTACTGCTGCGGAAAGCAGAAAGCGCTCTTCCTCCCAGTCCCACCCCAGTTACCAGCTCCAGCACTTGCTGGCTGACATAAAGGCTATAATTTAACTCATTAATGCCACAGGAAAGGAATGGATAGTTCTTTGCAGAGCTGGTGAATAAGCTTGTCCACCTCAGTGCTGAAGCCATGGGCAGGGGGCAGGTGGGGCTGTGCTGCTGCAGATGCAAAGGAGAGGATGTGCAGGGCTTCCTCTTTGGATGGCAGTCAGCTCTGATACCAGGGGACCACATATTGTGCAACCATACCTTCAGATAAAGTGCTGCTTTTAAGTTTATACAAATGTTAGGATGTTCATTTATTTTTATTAAGTATGTGAAAAGTAAAAAAGCATCTTTTAGGGGTCTCAGTCGACTTGTGCTGTCAGGCATGAGATACCAGGTAATGCAGACCCCTGGCCAGGCTCCATGTAGGCTTTCTAGTAGTCCTGTGAGATCTGGATGTGTAAGTGCTGTAAAAGCCAGGTGAGTTTTTCTGGTCAGTGGTGCCACTGATTTTGAGGGATTAGGTCAGCTTTCCTCACCACCAAATCATTCTTTTCTGGTTGCTGCTCAAAGGAGACTTGTCAAGAACGATGTCCTGGTGGGACTGAAACTGCCCAAGTGAAAAACTAGATTCCATGAAATGAAGAGGAGTGGGAAAAGTAAGAAAACTGAGGCATCCCTGCTGAAAGCTTTTTAAACCATAAAAAAAAAAAAAAAAAAAAGGATAACTAATGTCCCTTTAGATTTGAGAGGAAACTAAGCATTACTGGCCAAGTACAACTTTGTTAGCCAGATGATTGTGTGTCCATATTGATGTTGTGAAAGGTTGTGTTTATCTAAATGGGAGAGTGAACAGTGGTGGTGTTCCTCTCTGGAAACACAGAGTTAGTCTCAAGTTCTTGTAAGAACTCCTTACTGCAGCACTGGCAGCACATTGGTATTTGTTCTGGAGGTTAAGCAAGAGATCTCAAATTAAAAAATGCTGGGATCAGTGAAAGCAGCATTATTTCAGTGCCCAGAAGTTCTCCTCAGACCAGGACTTCTGGGTGCCAGATGGTTTATAAATGTAGAACAACCCAATCCAAGATCAGTTTATGCATTTATCTGTATTTATATATTTCTCTGTATTATGCAAAATAAAAGCTGGAGTGTTTGGTTTTGAAGTGTAGTGGTGGTGTTGTAGCAACTCCCTGCAGGGATACTTCCTCCACCATGGCCCAGCAGGCCTGTGGTTCTGATGAGATGAATCTCTTAAGCATGTGCTCCCTCTCCTCCTTTCCTTGGCTGTGCTGTTCCTGTCTCTTCCCTCTGCTGGATGTGGTTACTCCCACAGCCAAAGAGTGAGGTGGTGCATTAAAGCATCCAGAAAGTTTTCACGCTGGACCATCAAGACAAAACAAATTGTCCTTCCTAGAGCTGTGCAACCGGCAGGACGTCAACGGGCAAAGGAGCAGGGGCGTTTAGCTGGGACAGGCAGGACTGTCTTCTGGCTAGTGTGAAAAAGACAACAGAGTCATGACCAGAACACCTCACCTGCCTTTTACAGTGTGCTTAAGCAGAGAGTGGAATTATTGGGGGAGGAGAAACAACTACCCAAAACAGTGTTCCTAGAGCTCTCAGAAGAGAGTAATCACCAGGCTGCACTGGTGCCTCATTTGAACTCAGTAACTTGGAGGCCTGTGGGGTCCTGAGCAAAAAACCTGCAACATAACAAAACAATTATGAGATGTAGCTATGCTACAGGGGTATTGGCTGAGTGCTTGTGATGTGCAGAGGGGAAAAAAACTCCATCATGTCACTCTTCTCGCTTTTCAGCCTTGAGATTCCAAGGTCCTTACTGTCTCTAGTTTTGCCATCCAAGTTTCCTTCTCTTCTTTTTCCATTCTCCTTGCATTTTTTGTTTTTCCTTTGCTTTCCATCATCTGCTTCCTCTCCATTCTCTTTAACTTTGCCAAGAAATATCCAGAAGCTGAGTATGGGAAAGAGATCTTAAACATCAGACAGGCGCACTCTTCTCAGCCTGAGGGTCAGATTTGACACGGTTGAAGTCTTGCTGTAGCGTGCGCTGTTGTGGTATTTCAGCAGCAGCATCTCTTCTTTTTCTGTTTCAGAAACTTCTCGCTTTGATTCCGTCACGGAAGGACTTCATTGGGCTGCTGAGGATCTCAAACATGAGGAATAACCTGGAAGAAAGTAACCACTGTAGATTTATGGTGTGAATTTTTGCCCATCTTCTTCGCACAGCGGCGCACCCCCTCCCCCTCCCGGTGTCAACCCACCCACGTAATAAAAATCCAAAGTGAGACGACTTTGTCGCGTGTGGCAGAAGGTGAAAAAAAGTAGTGAAGATGATGCAGCGAGCGTGATGTGGTGTCATCCGTGCTGGGCAGCTATTCAGCGATGCCGTTTTGTTAGGGGGAGTGGGGGGAGTAGGGGTAGTGGGGTGGGTGGTTGACTCCACTGGCTCCATCGCTGTCAAAATAAGAAAAAAAGCCCAAACCAACGAACCCACCAATAACGAGAAAAGGGACGATGGACCAGTCCGTACCTGCACTAGATAGCTCCCGTGCTCTGACCTCATGCGGTGAGCTCCTGTCTGTGACGACCTGTAGCTCCGGCGGGGCTGAGTGTGTTCAGCGCTGCGCTGCCTTCTCCTCTCCCCGAGGAGCCGGGCACTGATCTCGGATTCAGACAATTACGGATGATGGTTCGGGCCGATGTTCCCGATGGAAAGCTGGCGCCGTTACCGAGCGGGTTGCCGTGGAGCCGCCGCTGCCCGCCCTCGCTGCGCGTTTCTCCTTCGGGCAGCTTTCGTTTTTGCGGGGCAGGAGGCTCGGAAGGCCGAACCCCTGCTCCGCCGAAGGACGGGAGCTCCCCTCCGCTGCCCCGCCCGTGCGCGATGCGACCCACGCTGGGGGGCGGGGGACGAGCTCCCGCCCCTCCCGGTCCCACCGCCTCCCCGGGGCCGGGCTGCGGAGCGGCCGTCCCGGGCCCTCGCGTCCTAGCCCGCCGCTGCGGGCCGGGCCCGGCTGCTCTCGCCCGTTCTCTCTGCCTCCCTTCCTCTCTGCAGGGGCGGCCCCGGCCGGCGCCACGCTCGACCCGGCCCCGGGGCCGCCGGTGGGGGTGATGGAGGAGCAGCTGCTCCGCGCCCTACAGGGGCTCAGCCTGCAGTCCCCGCGGAGCCGCTTCGACGGGAAGTTGGTGCTGCTGCGGGGGCTGCCGGGCGCCGGGAAGAGCACCCTGGCCAGGTAAGGCGGCGGCTCCGGAGCCCTTTACCTTGTGTGGGCGACGGCGGGTCTCTCCTCCCTCGGCTCCGGCCCCTCCTGCGGCTCGGCCCCCTGTCGCCCCCGTTCCGCCGGGGGATTGCCGTGCCGGGAGCGGTTCGGCGGGGCTCACCCGGCGCCGTGCGGGGAGCGCAGCCGGGCAGGTGCTTCGGGGAGCCCGCGGGGAGCGCTGGCTGGGGAGCCGCAGCAGAAGGCCCGGGCGCCGCCTGGGAGCCGGTTTCCTGCCTCAGGAGGGAAGCGGGAGCCTCGCAGCCCCTTGGGAACCTCGCTGCCCTCTCAAAGCTTTGCTGCTCCAGCCACCTGTAGCTGCCCTATGTTTGTGCTGCCTCCGGGGCTGTACGTATCTGCTCTGAGCAAACATAAGGGATGTTTCCAGACAGACGGACAGCTCACCCAAGCCGAGGCAGCTGTCGTTTCTTCGGACTGGTGCAGTTTGTTTGGTTAATCACAGGCACCACAGAGCCCTTCCTCTGCCTGACAGTGAAAACTGACAGCAGCTCTGACTTCTGTTTTCGTGACGTCCCACGCTCCTGGGTGGAGCCACAGGGATATATAAAGAGGGCACATGAGACCCTTCCCCTCTTCGACAGCCTCTGAAAATAGGTGGGAAAACCCAGAGGGGTGTGCTAGGAGACAGCGCTGCAGTCAGCACAAGGCAGCACAGCTGTAGTGTGGTATCATGAAATGTCACAGTCTCACAGCTCTCTGTGCCATCCGCTCCCCATCAGAAGAAGAACATCTGCTGTCTTCTCACCCAGGTCCCTGTGCTTGGGTGAGGAACCAGTTTTGGGATCACATCTGCCATGGAGGGTAGCAGCCCAAAGCCGTGAAACATGCCGGGCTACCAAACCATTTCCTCCTTTCCATACTGTCCTTCCTGTCACACGGTGCCTTCTGCCTCACAGGACTTCTGCAAGACCGAGTTCTTTATTGAAGGGCCAAATGCTGTGTTTTTACTGACATCCAAATACGTGTCTGTCCCTCAAGGGGTTGCGCAAGTGCCCCTTATGTTTCAGAGGGGTTTCGGTCTTGTAGTCCAGGACGGTAATGATCTCGGGCCACATTCTCAGCCAGCGCAAATAACTGACTCACCTGGGGAGGGGGTCTTAGGTCAAAACACAAGATTAATTATTAACAACAGTTACAAAATCGGGTGTAAGCATTGTTATAGGTCCCTGTGTGATGAACGTTTGAGGAACTTACTCTGTTTGTAGACCCCGTTAATTGTAACGCTGCATTGGGTCCTTCAGCAGTACCCAGGCCAAAGGGCAGCGCTTTGGACTGCGATTAGCACCTCTCCATTAGCTCTAGTGGAATGATGAAAGAACCAGCCTTTGCTGTCCCCCCGTTGTGTACCTTTTGGTGCTAAGCAAAGTGAGAGTCACAGAAAATCAGCGCAGCAAAGCTCAGTGTGAGATGCTACCGGAGGAGGAAAGCAATGCCCATTTGCAAACTCCTTGGTAAGCTGAGTTAACGCACTGGAATTCACTCTGTTGGACTTTATTCACTATCAGAGCCAAATACCTGCAGGCACCAAGAGGCATGTGCACTGTTGGTCTGCCCAAAATCAGAGAAGACATAGACCAGCAGTTTCTGCACCGCTACCATTTTGCCTCTGAATTTTGCTTACTCGCTGTTCCATGAACCGTAGGTGGGGTTATTTTAATTTTCCCATTTTGGGTGTCTTTTCAGCTGAAGCCTCTCTCTCTGCCAGATGAGGGGAAGGAAGTAGGTGTGTATGGGCTGCTGGGACCCTCTGGCCATCCTCCCCGGTCTCAGAGCCCTGGTCTTCCAGCTTCAAGGGATCCATGCTGGGCTGCAGCTGAGTGCTGGCCTTTGGGGGATGGTGGTGGTATGGCGTGTGCAAACAGCACCTTTCCCAGTTGTATTGCTGCTAACAAGGTCCTTGATTGTCAGCGTGTGCCATTTTCTTAGCCTTTGCTCTGTTGTTTCCTCTGGTGCTTTCACATGCAGCTCCATCCATTCATTCTCTGTATCAGCCACTGTTTCTGTTACAACTGGTACATCTTTACAGTGCTCAGAAGTGTCACAAATGTTATCACTGGTGGCTGATAACCAGTGAAAAAGGCCCTTTTCAGTTCATCATGCAACCCTAGGAACAACCTGGGATCTGTGACTGGTTCCCTGACCTTTCCATGTCACTCAGCACAGCTCAGTCACAGCTTTGTGAGATGTAGTTACAACGTCTCTGCTAAAACGATTTCATCATCCTGATTGGTGAAGCCCCTGGGAGCTGGAGGAACCTCTCCAAGCCCCGAGCAGCACAGCAGTGATTCAGATTGGTTCAAGTCTGCTTTTTGGTTTCTGGTAAAGACAGCAAAGGATCCACCTGTGATGTGTGGAACTGTCAGTGCAGAAGGAGAAGTTGGCCTGCTCACCACTGGGCTCCAAACCTTTCCAGTTCCTTCACTGTGAGAATATGCTTCCCTGCACCGTGTTTTAGGTGATACTAACTATCTCCCTCTGGCTGTTCACTGTACATCACCCCCAGCAGAAGTGCATTGGAGAGGGGCTGCTGGAAGTTGTGTTTCAGATAGTCTCCATCAGGTGTGTGGAACACCCTCCTCCTCAATGCAGTCCCCCTGGCTTTACAGTACGGGTTTCATGGTCAGCCCGGGCAACAGCCAAACCCAAACGGTTACCTGAAGGGTGGTGGGAAATATGGCTTTCAAAAAATAGTCTGAGCTGAGTACACCTTCATACCTGCTTCCCCAACAGGCTCCATTGCACAGTAGCTGTATTTGCAGCTCTGTACAATGTAGCACAGTGATGCACACCTCCACGTAAGGTGTAAACCCTCTCTCCATCCAGCAGTTTTGCTCCAGCACAGGGCTGGGCATGATCAAACCTGTGACATTTCAGCCCCCACTGTTGATTTACTTGACATGAGATTGTTCTTGTGTTCCCTTATGAAGCACAGAGGGACCAATCTCTCAGAATGAGAAGGAAAAGGTGCACTGAGGCCTTGCTGCTTGGCGTAATCCATACCTTCTCCAGTTCTCTTTGTTGCTTTTGCCCAGTTCCTCCCAGCACCTCCAGCCCAGGGCCACCCTGCTGCTGTCACCAGCACAGAATCCCAGCTCTGACGCGCTTCCTGGATTTCCAGGTGGCACTGCATTGTAAACCTTGGTATAGAGCCGCTCTGGGTGACTCTCCTGGGTGTCTCTATCAATTACACTGCTGTAGAAAACGCGGCTGGTGCTGTAACTTCCCTGTGGGTGAGACACAAAGGCATGTGTGTGCTCTGCCAGCAGCGCAGCGGTGGCCTGGCAGGCTCCTACCAGGGCAGAGTCCACAGCACGGCAAGTTTTTAGAACCCAGCTGGGCAACAGATAGCACTCCAGGCCTCCTGGTTCTGATTTTCTGCTGAAACAAACCACTTGTAAGTGCAGTGAGAAGGTAGGAGGTGTGACCGGTGGAAGCGGCTGGATGTGATGTCAGTACACACGTGCTCTGATCTCCGTTATGTTGGAAGTAGCTTGGGAATTTGCTGTGCCTGAGGTCTGCCTGATGTACCGTTCTGCTGCACTGAAAATGTTCCTCCCAATCCAATTACCAGGCTCAAATCAGAAATTAATCTGTTTTTTCAATTTTCTGATGGAAAAAACGGTACAGCCTATGAAATACAGTTAGGGGTGGTTTTTATCTCCAACCATATTACTAGTGATGGCGGTGTCTTCTCCCAAGTACTCTCATGCATCCAGCTCATTGAAACCCTGAAGAATTGTTTTGTTGCCTACACATGCAGTGAAAGTCTGGAATGATTGTGTGACAGCACTGAAGATGCTGGCTGGAAAAAAGGGGCCTTAAAACCTGTACAAAGCATGGGAACATATCTTCAGGCAAATTACACAGGAGTCTCTAAAACCACCTGTCTGTCTGCTGAGGCAGTCGGTCCATTGCTACCATGGTCAGACAGGAACCCAGCTGTATTTTCATCAGAAAGAGCCTCCTATTTTAATCCCAGGAGCCATCTGAAATTTGGCCAGTGTGAGACAGCAGATGAGTGTGTGCCAACACCAGCCCAGATGCCACATTGTTGCAGTAGCATCCTTGCAACCTCGGCTGCTGGTGGGTTAGGTGTGGGCAGACAGACAAGCTTCTGCCTCTGCACAGTGTCATGTTTCCAGGGGCTTTACCAGTTCCCAGGCCCTGCTCGTACCTGCACGAACATTGTTGCTGCTGTGTGAGAGTGGAAGAGCAGAATCTAATATGTTACAGTACCTGGCCTGGAAATCTGCTGTGTCTTGAGGAGGAGGGGAAGAAAAGGGTTCGGGGATATTTACTGTAAGCAGAGGAAACATCTTCCATTTCTCTTCTTATTCCCTTAGCCTGTTTTCTGAATTGGCAGCAAACTTTTCTTTAGCAAGAAAAGACATGGACCTGTTGGAACGTGTCCAGAGGAGGGCCACAAAAATTATCAAAGGGCTGGAGCACTTCTCCTGTGAAGACAGGCTGAGAGAGTTGGGCTTGTTCAGCCTGGAGAAGAGCAGGCTCCGGGGAGGCCTTATGGTGTCCTTCCAGTACTTGAAAGGTGCCTGTAAGAAAGCTGGGGAGGAACTGTTCATGAGGGCATGTAGCAATAGGACAAGGAGTAATGGTTTTAAACCAGAAAAGGGGAGATTTAGGTTGGATATTAGGAAAAAGTTTTTCAATATGAGGGTGGTGGATCACTGGAACAGGTTGCCCAGAGAGGTGGTGGAGGTCCCATCCCTGGAGATACTTGACGTCAGGCTTGCTGGGGCTCTGAGCCACCTGATCTGGTGAAGATGTCCCTGCTTACTGCAGGGGGTGGACTGGATGACCTCTAAAGGTCCCTTCCAACCTAACATGTTCTGTGATTCTATGATGTAGAGCTTTTGCTATCTACTGTGTTGTCTTTTTGTATCTGCTGGAAGACAGAGAGCTGTAGCACTGTGCAATTCAGTGTCCCAAGTAGGCAAATTAATACTGAACCTTTGACAGATACTGCTTATCACAATGCAGGGCTTCAAGTTTGGTGGTGTGCTTAGAAGAGGCAAACATAGCTCATACCTACCCTCTGTAAGGGACAGAAGAAGCAGGTTTTTTGTCGGCTTCCTGGGCAATAGGGAATTACAGAAAATGGTTACAAACTTCAGTGTCAGCTTGGTTGGTTGAGAAGGTTAAACCCAGCAAAATAAGAAAAAGGTAAAACATCTTTTTTTCCCCACAGTGTTTACTTATGTTGCTGTTAGTAGGAGTTTCTCTGGTATGAGTAAAGCAAATGTGACAGTAACTCATAGTTCTTAGCACATTTTGTGCCATATTTTTCCTCCTTTGAAGCACAAGTTTTATCTCCTTTAATTACCGGTGATATGAGGATAGTAGGCTGAGTTGGCAGATAATGACAGATTCACGGAATATTAGGAGCTGGAAGGGACCTTGAAAGATCACCTGGTCCAACCCCCTGCCAGAGCAGGATCACCTAGACTAAATCACACAGGAACGCATCCAGGCGGGTTTGAATGTCTCCAGGGAAAGAGACTCCACAGCCTCTCCAGGCAGCCTGTTCCAGGGCTCTGTCACCCTTACAGTGAAAAGTTTCTCCTTGTATTCACATGGAAATACCTGTGCTCCACCTTGCACTGTTGCCCCTCTCTAGCCTGTCTGAGTCTTGCTGAATGGCAGCACAGCCCTCTGGTGAGCCAGCCACCCCTCACAGTTTTGTGTCATCAGCAAACTTGCTGACTGTTCTCTCTATTCCCTCATCCAGGACATCAGTGAATATACTGAACAGCACAGGTCCCAGTACTGACCCCTGAGGGACTCCACTAGATACAGACCTCCAGCCAGACTCTGTCCCATTGATCAAAACTCACTGGCTTCTTCCCCTCAACCAGCTCCCAATCCACCTCACTGCTCGACCTTCCAGACCACACTTCCTCAGTTTAGTCACAAGGATGCTGTGGGAGACAGTGTCAAATGCTTTACTGAGGTCAAAGTGGACCATATCACGTACTATTTAGGTTGCTTAAGGGGTACAATGAAAGCTCTCATGTGAGTGAGCACATGTGTGTTGAAGCTCAGGAAGGTCAATCCTATGGAAGTACAGGGTATTTTAAATCTGCACTGGTTGAGAACAGTTTTAAAGAAACCCTGAGCAAGAAAGCAAGCACATAAATCTGAGTTAATCTTGGATTAACTTGGTGCAGTTGATGTGCTTGTTCGTAGCTAAAGGGGTGACACATAATTTAGCCCAGCCAGTTTTTTTAGAGAAGAGGTTGTGATGCAGATGGGTAGAGCAGTGGGAAAGGTGAGGTTCTGAATTACAGCTGAATGTATCAGTTTATCAGCACAGAGCACCCAGATAACCACAGAGCACCCAGATAACCACTTGGAACCAAAATTAAAGCCAAAGTGATTGGACTGTTTGCTGACAGTTTGCAGCATGACTTTTGTTGGGTCTGTTTGCCCAGCAGTGATTGTGTGCAGAAAGCATGTCTTTGGAGCTAGAAGATAATGACTTGTACGTGCTAAATGACACATCACAGTGGCCACAGCCCAGTCCTGGCCAGTCTGCCAGCAGTGAGTCCCCGCTCTCTGGGGGAGCTGCTGCCACAATGTACTATTTTTTAATCAAGTCTATGGGGCCAGATGGAATCCACCTGAGGGTACTGAGGGAGCTGGCAGAAGTGCTCACCAAGCCACTTTCCATCATTTATCAGCAGCCCTGGCTAACCAGGGAGGTCCCAGTTGGCTGGGGGTAGCAGTTGTGATGTCCATCTATAAGAAGGGCCGGAAGGAGGATCCAGTGAACTATAGGCCTGTCAGCCTGACCTCAGTGCCATGGAAGGTTATGGAGCTGATTGTCTTGAGTGCCATCACATACTGGAGAACCAGGTGCTCAGGCCTGGTCAGTGTGGGTTCATGAAAGGCAGGTACTGCTTGGCTAAGCTGATCTTCTATGACAAGGTGACCTGCTTAGTTATTGAGGGAAAGGCTGTGGATTTCTCTCTTTTCTCTAAATTGGAGAGACATTGGCTTGATGGATGGATCACCAGGTGGGTAAGGAATTGGCTGGATGGTCACACTCAAAGAGTTGCAGTCAATGGTTTGATGTCCAAGTGGAGATCAGGGACAAGAGGCTTTCCTTAGGGGTTGGTATTGGGAGTGATGGTATTTAACATCCTGTCAGTGACATGGGCAGTGGGACAGAGTGCACCCTCAGCAAGTTTGCTGACAACTCCAATCTGTGTGATGTGGTCACACACTGGAGGGACCAGAAGTCATCCAGAGGGACCTTCACAGGCTTGAGAGGTGGGCCTGAGCAAACCTCATGGGAGTTCAGCAATGCCAGGTGGAAGGTCCTGCACAAGGACAGCTACAGATTGGGTGGAAGAAAGCGTACTCAGCACTGGTGAGGCCGCACCTTGAGTCCTGTGTTCAGTTTTGGGCCTCTCACCACAAGACAGACATTGAGGTGCTGGAGTGTGTCTAGAGAAGGACAATGAGACTGGTGAAGGGCCTGGAGCACAAGTCTTATGAGGAGCAGCTGAGTGAACTAGACTTGTTTAGTCTGGAGAAAAGGAGGCTAAGGGGAGACCTTATCACTCTACAACTACCTGAAAGGAGGTTGTAGCCAGGTGGGGGTTGGTCTCTTCTCCCAAGTAACACCTGATAGGACAAGAGAAAATGGCCTCAAGTTGTGCCAGAGGAGGTTTGGATTGGGTATTGGGAAAAATGTCTCCACCAAAAGGGTTGTCAATCACTGGAACAGGCTGCCCAGGGAAGTGCTTGAGTCACCATCCCTGGAGGTGTTTAAAAGCTGTGTAGATGTGGTACTTAGTGGTTGGGCTTGGCAGTGTTAATGATTGGACTTGATCTTAAAGGTCTTTTCCAACCTAAATGCCGCTATGAGTCTGTGAGTGTAGGCTGCAGTGGAGGCAGAAGGAAGTCAGGAGATGACCTTTATTCAGTTAAATGCAACGTGGAATCCCAGCAAAGGATTGCTGCTAGCAGGCATGTTAGGGTAAAAAGGGTAAGTAAATGGTTGCAGCAGAGCCAGGGATGACAAACTTAAGCTTTTTCTCTCTGTGTGTCTGGTTTTTCACTGATAACCTGAGGCACCTTCTCCCTTGCTGTTGCTCCATTAGATAAGGCATTGAGAAATACTTGGTTTGCATTTTGAGGCGATGGAAGAGAAGCATCTTATCAAAGAAGCCAGAGTGGGTCCCGGGGACTGGGGACCATGTGTGGTGTGAGATAGCGGGCCAGCAGTATCCATGTCTGAAAGCCACAAGGTTTCTCAATGGCCTTACTTTATTTTCCATAGACATTCTGGGCCTTAAAGAGGCAGCGTAGCGGGACAAAGCTGTGGGCTTTCCCTGGTGTCTTGCAGAGCCCCCTCCTCCTCCAGCACTCCCTTGATTGAAAATAAACAGACAATTTTGTCTATGGGCACAAAGAAGACTGGGTCAGAGCACACAAATAGGAAGCCAATTTTGCATGAAGACTTTTTCAGGCTCTCTGAGGACTGGCAGAGGAACGCTTCATATTTAAGCCACTGCACAAGGGGCCGTTTCACCTGCCTGCGAGGCAGACGGTCACCTTACGGCAGGACACATGTCCAGCCTCAGTGGGCATCCTGTGGGCATCCTATGTCTGAATGAGCATCGCTGTGGGACACAGGTCGGAGTGAACAGAAGGGGGTTGCTACTGGCCACAGGGGGCCAGATTTATGGCTCCAATGGATTTGGGGTGGCTGATCTAGGCAGTTCTGCTTTGTTTACAAAACAAGATTAAAACCTGAAAATAAATAGAAGTCACTCAGGAAGACTGCAGGAGGAGGGTTGAGACAAGTGAAAAGCAGAAAGAAACAAAAGTGGAACAAATAACAGGATATAGTGATTAATCACTCAGGTACTTGTTTGCAAATTAAGAAGAGTGCTATAGTGTGCTCTGTATCAAAAAAGGGAAAAAAGTGGGAGACACACTGCTAGCAACATAGACTGGCTTTCCTAAATGACAAATTACTCCACCCAGGTCCTCAAAAACCTCTTAGTAGCAAAACTCCCAGGATAATCTGTTTTTTGAGACTAATGTCCCTGGGATTAGCAGGTTTGGGGGGTTCAGTAGGGTTTGGGTTTTTTTTGTGTATGTACGGTCATCCCTTCTCAGGTAACATGACAATAAAACTGAATCTATTAATTAAAGGCTTATGCTGGCAGCCCACTGTGGAGTGCTGAATTAAAGCAATGAAGGCCGTGCCTTTACGCTCTGCTCCGTCCCTCCCGTGTGCCCGTCTACTGACTGTGTTACTTCTGGATCCTTGAGGCTGGGAGGTTTTCAGAACGAAGCGCTGTGCTCTTGGCTCTTGGTTTCATGCTGTCTGTGGAAGGTATCACTCAGCGTACACTAAGCCTTGCTTCATCCTTCTTTTTGTCCCCAGGCAGCTGAAACGCGACCATCCCGGTGCTGTAGTTCTCAGCACTGATGACTTCTTCATTGAAAATGGTGTGTACCTGTTTGAGCCTGACCTCCTGGAGGACGCACACAAATGGAACCAAAAGCGAGGTGACTGAAATCCACCCCAGGGTTTTGCAGGATAGTTTTGCTTTTCAGTGTGTCTTCAAATTTAGCCCCTCCCCACCCCCCACCCCCACCCCCCAGGATATAAAAAAATAAAACCTCAAAGCCTTTTCATATATTGAAGTTCACGGGGTACCAGTTAAAATTACGTATTTACCAATTCCAGATCTATTTCTTCTGGAATTTGTACATGAATAATGTTGGTGATTGACGGATGTTACTTTAGAAAATACACCAGGTGACACTGCGGCAGTTTGGTGACAGCAGGTGGCATGCAAATCCCTGCCCAGCTGTACGCACTGCATTCCTCCCAGAGCGACTTCTTAGGTGTCTGGCCTGGCTTGGAAGGGGGTAAAGGGGGTGCCACGGGGCAGGGGGTGCTAGCCAGAGACAGGAGGAAAACTTGCAAACCGAACTGTCAGCTTGTGAGTGAAAGGGCCCAGGCCTCTGCTTCAGAGAGGAAAAACATAACGGGTTTCCATGTCTGTGTTCTGAACTCACTTCTAGCAACAGGAAACCTGTTATAAAAAGGACAGGGATCTCCTGGAGAGAGTCCAAAGAAGGGCTACGAAGATGATTAAGGGCCTGGAGCATCTCCCCTATGAGGAAAGGCTGAGAAGATTGGGACTGTTCAGCCTTGAGAAGAGAAGACTAAGGGGGGACCTAATTAATGTTTATAATTATCTTAAGCAGGGGATGCAGGGGGAATCAGCCAGCCCCTTTTCAGTGGTCTGTGGAGACAGGACAAGGGGCAATGGCTGCAAGTTGGAGCACAGGAAGTTCCGCACCAACATGTGGAAAAACTTTTTCACAGTGAGGGTGACGGAGCACTGGGACAGGCTGCCCAGGGAGGTGGTGGAGTCTCCTTCTCTGGAGATATTCAAGACCCGTCTGGATGCCTATCTCAGTGATATGTCCTAGGGAGCTGCTTTGGCAGGGGGGTTGGACCCGATGATCTCTCGAGGTCCCTTCCAACCCCTACAATTCTATGATTGTGATTGTGAAACGCACTCTGAGGTCATGTAACAGGGCCCTTTTGCAAATAACAGCAGTTTTTAGCTGTGGCAAATAGCGAGTGCTGTGATCCTGCTAAGCATGTTCTGTGAGAGCTTCAGATCTGGCTACTGAGCACAGGCACCAGCTGCATCCCCTCCTGCTGGAGAGCATCTGCTGGGCACTGGCTGCTGCTTGCGAGTGGGTGGTAGCCAGACTTGAGTCTGGCGGGGATCCAAGCACCGTTGCAGTGGGCAAAGAACAGGTGCTTTGGGGCTAGTAAGAACCTGGCTCAGTCTGATATTTAATGCAGTTCCTCATTCCTTAATGTGTTACATTACAGCACGCAAGGCGATGAAGAATGGGAAAAGCCCAGTTATCATTGATAACACCAACATCCATGCTTGGGAGATGAAGCCATATGTGATGATGGTAGGAAAGCTCTGATGCATTGCTTTCATATGCTCAGCTATGACATTTCAGAGGTGTTCTGACCAAAACAGTTCTTAACATGGCTAAAAAGAATTACTTCCATCTGCCTTTTGTTCTCTAATTACAGTTAAAGAGTGCCATTGTGATGAGGCAGGGGAAGAGGTGCCAGTGTAGTTGTTTTAACTAGCCCACTGTATAACTCAGTGAAAGCAAAATTACTTCAAGAGACTGACAGTCTTTGAATGCCTTGATAGTTCCTGGTGATCGGGATGTCTGTCATCCCCTCCCTCAGTAGCGACACGAACCAACCAGTTCCCAAACTCTTTATTGACAAATTTATCAAGATATGACTTATAATTTCATTTTATGGTGTGAAAAATACACCATAAAGAGTCTTTGATGATGTACTGGTATCTCTAGTCAGGAGTTTGGGCAGAGATGGTAAGGTTTGTAGTACAGTTTCATAATGTCACCTGTCTGCTAACATCATGCTCATGCTTCTGTTCTTGAGTCTTATCAGTTAAGAAATTTGGGGTTAAATATTGCCTGTATTGCAGCACAAAAGAGGCAAGAATTACTAGTGGTGCTGGAAAGCCTGGATGTGCTGTGCCAGCAGCAGCTGGGAATGCGTTTGGGTGACTAGGAAGCAAGTGAGAGGAGCACAGCCAGAGGTGGAAAGATGTGAGGTCAACAGACTTCCCTGGCTCCTTTCCCCCAAAATCAAACACAAAAGAGATCAATAATTATGTTGTTTCTGCACAAATACAAATGTTGCTTTACCTTTGAAAAACCCCTGAGGCCTGAAGATTCAGTGCCTGGAAACAGCATGACTGTTAACATTGACCTCCCACTCCCAGAAACTCCAGCTTGGCAGGGCCAAGCTTTCGCTCTTGAACCACCTCTGACTTCCAGGGAGTTCAAATGCCAGGATGCTGCTGCTGTGGGGGTGGGGACCGGGTGCAGTGCTGAGGCAAGTTTTGCTGGGAGACCCAAATCCTTTGGTGTAGACAGAAATAAACTAGCTGGGGTTCAGAACAGCACCTTGATGGAGGTCACGGTCATCTTCCTCTTTCTGGCTCCTTGTAGATGTGGTATGTGTCTTAGCCAGATAAAACCCCCAGGGGTCTGGCAGACTGGCTATTTCTGAGCTTGGCAGCCATGTGTCTAAAACTTTTGTGTCCTCCTTCAGGCACGTGAGAACAGATATGAAGTTATATTCCAGGAACCAGATACACCCTGGAAGTTCAACGTTCAAGAACTGGCAAGGTATCTTTTTCTTTTGATACAGCAGACAGCTTCACATCTTACTGGTGTCCTCTGAGAAGGCTCAATGCTCTTCCTCTTCATATACCCTAAAAAATAACCCAGTAAAAGACAACAGAAAGACTGGTGTGGAAAATTTCTGTTTCTCAGTACCTGACCTGCAGCGACTTCAGCCCTGAAAGAGCCTGACCATGAAGTGAGTCAGGCTGTAGAGAAAGCAACACCCCTCCCCACCTGCCCCCTCCAGCCTGTATATTTATACTCCAGGCTTCTTGGGGCAGGACCCCTGATTTTCATTCCATAGTTTGAGCAGCACCCTCTCCATTTAAGCACAAACCATGTCTGAGTACTCCTGGCAATATTCAGACATCAGTTGATAAAAAGCTGACCATAGCAGATAGCACCTTGCAATGGTGGGACCCCATGTTAAGTGTGGCCAAGAAATGGGGTTCTAGAATGATAGTGTGCATACACAAAAGGGAATGCAATTAATGAATCAACTCTGCATAATGTGGTAGGGCACAGAGGCAGCCAGGGACGGTTCCAAGTACGTTGGTTTGGCTGGTGGGTGCAGAGGCAATGGCTTCATCATGAAGAAGCCTCCATGCAGGGTAATCTTCTAGCCTTTAACCAACCAGCTATAAACTCTGCTACCATGGCAGGTGCACTCCCATCTACTCGATCCAGAAGCTAACACAGAGTAACTTACTGCTTATCACAAGAGAGCAGGGCATGGGTGCTTCAGCCGGACTGGTTGGTTTTGTGCCAGCTGGGAACTCCAGTCAGGAGTCAGTGCCACTCTTTGTGCCCAGATCACAAGTGGGATGCTGCAGCTGGCAACCTGCTCCCATGCTCTCACCTTAATTCCACCAGGAACAAAACACACTGGGTTCCACCTCAGTGTATTCATCAGTGACCTGGATGAAGGGATAGAGTGTACCCTCAGCAAGTTTGCTGATCCTGCAAAACTGTGAGGAGTGGCTGACACACCAGAAGGCTGTGCTGACGTTCAGTGAGACCTGGAAGGCTGGAGAGTTGGGCAGAGAGGAACTAAATTAAGTTCAACAAGGGCAAGTGTAGGGTCCTGCACCTAGGGAGGAATAACCCCAGGCACCAGTACATGTTGACCTGCTGTGAAGCAGAGCTGCAGAGAAGGACCTGGGAGTGCTGGCAGACAGCAAGTTACCCATGAGCCAGCAAGGTGCCTTTATGGCCAAGAAGACCAATGGTGCCTGGGGCACATTAAGAAGAATGTGGCCAGCAGGTCAAGGGAGGTTATCCTGTCCCTCTGCTCTGCCCTGGTGAGGCCACATCTGGAGGACTGTGTCCAGTTCTGGGCTCCCCAGTTCAAGACAGACAGGGAACTACTGTTCCCTGTCTGGAGAGAGTCCAGGGGAGGGCTGTGAGGATGATGAGGGGACTGGAGCATTTCTTATATAGGAAAGGCTGAGAGATCTGGATCTGTTTAGCCTGGAGAAGACTGACAGGGATCTCATCAACACTTCTAGGTATCTAAAGGGCAGGTTGGGGCCAGACTTTTCTCAGTGGTGTCCAGTGACAGGACAAGGGGCAACAGGCACAAACTGGAACCCAGGAAGGTCCATCTGAGTATGAGGAAAAACCTCACTGTGAGGGTGACAGAGCACTGGGACAGGCAGCCCAGAGAGGCTGTGGAGTCTCCTTCCCTGGAGATGTTCAAAACCTGCCTGGACATCATCCTGTGTAACCTGCTCAAGGTGACCATGCTTTAGCAAGGGTTGGACCAGATGATCTCCAGAGGTCCCTTCCAACCCCACCATTCTGTGATGGGATTCTGTGATGCAGGATTTGCTCACCACAGGTCTTTAGAAATGTGGGTGCAGAAAAATTCACAGATTCTAGATGATGACTTGTGCCTAACAGAGCAAAATGAGAAACCCAAAGATTCAAGAGTTAAAAAACTTACCAAGTCCCCAGTGGTCATTGCAAAAGCAATTTCTACTGTATTGAGAGACTGCAGCCATTTCTGGTCTATCCAGAAAGTTCTGCTTGTTTGAACATCCTGTTCCACTCCCTCTCAGACCCCTCATCATTTACAAACCTGCCCTGAAGCACATCAGGTGTGGTTTTTCCCCTCAACAGGTTTATCTATAACCCTTGCCTGCATTTCTCCTGATACATAAAAGCTCACCCAGGGGCTGGCAAGCTGTTAGCACAAAAACCCACCTAAAATAATACCCAGGTCTTCTACATAGCTCTTTCTTACCTGGCCTACCTTTCAAGACCTTTGATTTCTTCTGTCCTGGCTGCCCACACACACACTTGTGTTACATTTTTCAGCAGTCACCAAAATATTTTTAAGTAGGAGGTAGAAGCAAAGAACAGCTTGACAAGAAAGCGCTGGAAATAGATCAGCAGAGAGGGACACGAGCCGTTAGACTGAGCACAGCAGGAACCTTCGTGAGCTTAACAGAGCCTGTAACACAGGAACAGCTAAAGATTGGTGTTTTCTGTTCATGTTGACTCTGCAGAAGGAATACTCATCATGTCCCCCGACAAAAGATACAACGGATGAAGGAGCAATACGAGCACAACGTCACCTTCCACAGCGTCCTTCACGCTGAAAAACCCAGCAGAGACGAGAGGAGCGCCACTGGACCAAGTGCAGCTTACAGCACACGTGCCCATTCCAGCCTCCCTCCAGCCTCCTCAAGCAGGCGGCCTCACATGGCACGTACAAACAACATGCCATTTCTGAAGGGGTGGATTCCTCAGCTTATTTTAATTATCAGGGTATAAAAGTCTCTAGTTTTATATTTTCCTTCCAAACAGTTTTTTATTCATCTATTTTTCTACTGCATTTCTGAATTTTATTTCTTACAAGTCTTTAAATGTCACTGGATCCTGACCTAGGAGCACTGTTCTCTAAGTGCACCGTACTCTAGCTCATCCCTTCCTCCAGAAAAATCTATCCAAGCTTAAGGTGAAATTTACTGGCTGTGCCACATGCTTATTGGGGTTTTTTCCTGCATCACTTACAGATAACAAAAAGATACTCCTCAGTCCTTTCTTACAGGGCACACAGACAGTTTCTTCTTCAAGCAGTTGTTGTTTCTTGCCATTTAAATACTTTCTATCTGATTGTATAACCTTTTGTATCTTCCCACTCCACCTTGCCTAGAGCATTACTGCAGGCTGTAAGAGAGGCACAACGGGCCGTGGAAGAGATTACTAACAGATTGTAGCAAGATTTAATGCCGTTCCCTGTCTGCACCTCTGCTGCTTGCGCTCACGGTGGTCTTACCTCAGCTCTGTCACAGCCAAACAGCTTCTCCAGCCTGGAGGTGAAACCCTGGAACACACCAAACTGAACCCTTTATCTTACCAAGACATAGGAGCTGGACTGATCCCGAGATCAGTCCGTATTCAGAGGCTCCTAAAAGGAAACATTAGTGTTACACTAGTGCTTAACTTCTAAGTAGGAATGTAAAATGTTCTGTAAGGGGAGGACTCAAGTGCCGATGGATGAGGAAGGAAGTTACCCCGCAGTAGGTTGTCCATACTGTTAAATTCTGCTGATCATACTTGTACCAAGGAGCCTCATCTCAAACACTTTTAAAACTCAGCTTTTGTGCTAGCAATCTATTTTTAAGTGGGCATGGATTATTTGGCAGTGCTTATAGAACAGGGCAGTAGTGAGTTACTCTGCAGTAGGAAAGGAAGGCGGCTCACACTGGACATTAAAGAACAGGAGTGCAGCTGCTGTTCATCTAGCAGGTGGAGGTAGAAGAGGTATAAAGAAATAGGCTGTGCCCGAGCAAAAGCCAAGCTCTCTTCAGCACACAGCAGATGAGATGAATTAAATTTTGTACCTGAGCTGCATTATCATCATTGGAAGTGGGGACGAGGGGCCTGGGGAATGTGTCTCTGCAGTATCACACAGGTTTTCAGGACGCTCAGTGAGCTTGTCAGCACAATATAGCTAACCAGTCCTGCTACAATGTCTGGTTTGGTCTCAGGAGCCACCTGGTATGGCACTTGAGCCAACCAAATGGCACAGGACCCCTGAAAGGCCACTGGTGGGTTCAGTTCTGAACCACCCTCCCCCTTTGACCTGAGTCTGGAAGGAAGCAGCAGGGCAGGGGGCAGCCTGACAACAAAGAAACTAAACCGTGGAGATGGCAGCAAGTCTAGCATAGCAGAGCTGTTTCCACTGGAGAAACTCCCAATTCTGAGAAGATTCACCTGTTGAAATTAATGATAACAAAGTAGTGAGTTCAAGTACTAATGCCCAGCAGAAAGATCTCCTGATGAAATCAAAGATCAGATTATTTTCCGTAATGCTGTGGCCTCAAGTGCTTCACTAAGGAGCAGCTCAGGAACACTGACCACAGATCTATCAGTGGTATCTCTGTATGGCCTTTTGCTACGAACCAGATACTCACAGCTGTTCTTGAGAACTTTCTTGATGCTGCATGGGAAGTACAAGAGCCCTGGCACAGTTACAGAGCAGTATTTCAAAGTGTAACAGTGAACACAATTGTGTGCCCTGTGCTACTTCTGACAGCCAAACAACTAATACTACAGAGGGTAACAAGCCCAATTGCTTTAGACTGCAACCAAGATCCTGCTGTAATCCACAAATACCTGAGAATCAAGGCAATGGCGTAGGAAACGTCCCCAGAGCTCCAGCAGACTGGTGCTGTTGTACGATTCGCCTCTGTGAGAGACATGTCTGATTACTCCAAATTATTTTGCAGATGAAATGTCCTTTCACAAGTCTGGTTTTGTAATACAGCTTTATTAAATACAACCAGGATTTAATATACAAAGTGTAAAAATCATTTGAAATATATACAGTACTGTACATGTGCATTTAGAAGCCTTTTCGGGGTTTCTGTCTTTGTCGCATTCCGGGGGCTACGAAGTTCCCAGGTTCTTTTGTGTCTTTCTGAAGAGCCTCAGCTACTTCAGGTCTCCTTTTTGATGAGTCATTTGCTTTCCCAGTAGGCCTGGAACTGCATTTGGGTAAAAGATCATCAGATAAATTAATAGCTGTTGAACTGCTGTTTCCATTTACATAACCAATCTTCTTTTCTTCTGGCAAATTACTCACGAGTGCCTGTGTATTTATCATTGCGAGTTCTTCATCGGCAACAAGGTCCCTCTCAGGAAGATGGACCGTTTCCCTCAGTGTTCTGCAGGGGGTAACAGAGGCAAGGTTCTGATCTGTTTCTTTTGGTGACTTGTCATGCTGCAAGACCAAACTTCGTGGAGGCTGGAATGCTCTTTTTAAGGATGGAGAAATGGTTGGCCGGATTGGTGTCAGTGGTGGAGGGGCAGGTATGCAACTGAGGAAGTCCATGGCTTTTCTCTTTTTGCTGTTTTTGGGGTGCTCTTCATTAACTGTGGCAGCTGAGGGCATTTTCACTGCCCCTTGTGCGACAAGTTTCATATTGGGTGTGCTAGTTGACAAAGGGCTTGGAGTCTTTATTTCAATTTTAGAAGAGATCTAGTGAAAAAGAGAAAAGTTTTATGTTGGATAGTGTCCTGTTTCATTAGCTTCCTCACAATTACTTCCACAAAACATGGGGGGGGGGGCACCTGATAAAAACCACTGTGTTATCATTCCCATCCAATTTAACTTTAGATTGGTATCTTCTGATGGTGACTCTTATCCTCTGAAGTACTGATGCTTGATAAATCACCGTTTACCTGTACATTAGGACAGCACAGTAGCATTCTGTTTCTGAGATCTGAGCTAAATGCATGGGAATTTTTTTCTGCCAGATGGTAAGGAATCAAAGCACCCCTAAGAAGGGCCTGAGTCTTCTACTGCAGTGGGTATGTCCTCAAAGGGTTGTTAAATAGGGAAAAATGGAAAAAAAAAAGCTTGAAGGGAAAAAAAAGGGGATATAGAACAAAGAAATGGAAGATAACAATGCACATAAGATGTTGCACAGCAAATCATTCAAACACGTTTAACTTGAGAATACCTTGCATGTCTCATTTGTTTTAACTTGGTTAATGTAGTGAATAAACAGATTGAAACTAACCCTTCAGAATCAAGTACCAGCACTCTCTCTGCAATGGAAAAGATACCTTATAAGCTTAAATTTAGTCCCCAGGAATTCATCTCACATCAGGGTGTTTCCACCTCCCTTGCAACTAGTGGTAGGAAAAATTTTTCTTCTGAGTGCTTCAGTACTCCAGAGCAGGAGGGATTCACCACCAGCAGCCCTCACCAGAAAATTCACTACTAGGTAAGGCAATTTTGTTTGAGACTGCTATAAAATGTAACCATTTACTAGGTGAGACCTCTTCTCCTTCAAATCTGGAAACAGTGAACAACATTGAGGGAAAAAAAAAGACCAGGAGATAAAATCTTTAACTAAGAGTAGGAACTGCAGAAAAACTCATAGATCAAGATTCTTTCCTTCCAGTGACATTCATGTCAGATAATCTTCACAATGGAGCAAGGAAGCAATAAATCATCTACAAGGAAAGAGAATTCATTTTACTCATACAAAATTCAGACTATTTAAGGTATGCTGTGAAAGCACAGGCTGCAAGAGGACATCTTCATGTCCCACTTGAGGGAAGAACAGTCTCACAGTTCCTCCTGGGGTACAATCTGAAATTCACACGCAGAGAAAGGCTCTCATCAGGTTGTGTTGCCCTGCAGACAACCTATGGACTGAGAAGTGGGACCATCCACCACCACTACAGTATAAAACATGCTTATACCCTTACTGTATATACTGCCACTACAAACACAACGTTAATTACCAGAAGCTTACCAAACTTCTATCCTCTGCATAAAGACCTGGGCTGCAGGAAGGAGAGGGGCATTCCCAGCCACATCTTCTAGTTAAACTCTGTGGAAGCGAGAGATTTCCTTGTAGCAAACGCATCAGTTTACTTTCTGCATCAGAGCAGAAGGAGGCCACGTTCTACAAGGGAGAACAAATCACAACACAGAAGAGTTGCTTTGCAAATCAAGTACTGTATGCTCACAAAGTATTTCAGACTTTGTTTTCTCATTATAATTCCACTAGAAGTTTATATCAAACCAAGAGCTTAGAACACTGCTGCACTGTCCGTGGAGGGACTCACAGACTATCATACCTTACTTTTATTCTTAACAAAAGAAAAATATATCCTTTTGTATTCATACTTATTTTTCAGTAAGTCAGAGTGCATGACCAGACATGTTAGCACAACCTGAAAACGGAAATAACAAATAAACCAACACACTCAGTATGTTCAACTGAGGAAGACAGTAAATTTCCATTTCTAAAAGGCTAGAGCCAAACTGTCCATGAGAGATTCCCTGTTGACAGGTACAACATTTCTTGCAAGACAGAGAAGATTCTGTGGCTCATCCTAAAGGCAGCATTGGTTGAACTGAATTGAAAAATAATAATAATTTTTTTAAATTAGGGATAGGGAGGATCCTGCAGGAAAAATGCATTAATACCCTACTCCATCTCCCAGAAAATTCCCTCAAGTTGACATTACGTGCACTACTTGTTTTAAAGATTTATTAGTCCTAACAGACTTTTTGGCAAAGAACGTAACAAAGCAGTAACTAAAATTGATCACTGAATAAAAATCTACAGTCTTACCTCTATCATACTTCTCAGTTCGTTAACCTTCTCTTGAAGATAGCTTTCCTTTGGGCTGGCTGAGAACACAGAAAGATCTCCAGCCAACAGCACAGGAATTTGTGATCTGGATTCAGGTTGCCACTGAAGGTTGCTGACAGAAACGAACGAAGAGCGGACAACTATATCTTCAATAGCAAAGTGTCTCAGCTCTGTCCTGATCTTCACTGCCACCAGATTATAGCTTTCATCAGATAAGTACACTGTGGTAGTGAAACCTAAAAGAAAGAAAAAAGTCTGAATTAAAATATAAACCTTCAAGTAAAGGGTGATCACAACAATTTGTATCTGTTAAAAAGAAATAAAAAAATCATTCTCATCTTGAAAGAGAATTCACAGATATAACCTGGTGGCCTGTGTGCATGGTGACAGATATTTAATGCCTCATTCATATTCTACACTATCTCCCTTCTGATTACAGAAAATAACTCAAAGTCTGTGTTCCAGTGCTTAAGAAAAACACCCCACGCCCCATAATATGTTTTTTATGGTGCTTTTCATTTCTATTAAGCGAATTATCTACCTGTCCCTACACATGAGCTCCAGTGCCTGGCTTCTACCCATTCTGTGACACTGAAGGAGGAGCTCACATACACGTACGACCCTGTTTCTGCACATGCTGAACACATGACGATTCAAGAACTTACATCCACCTTTATGGAAGGAACTAAAGAAAAACTGCTCTTAGATCCTCCTTTACTAAACCATCCCTGAGCAAATAAACACATAATGACTATCTGCCAGCACATCACAGCCCAATGGTGGGCTGTATTAATGGGCCTCACAGGCCTGAGATGCAGGTATGCCACCAAGATCATTTTGACTTCTGAAAGAAAAAGTTTTGTGCTTATTCTGTGGAAGGACATGAATGCAGGTCCACAACACACCTGTTCTGCTGACAGAAACTATAACTCCAACTAAATCAACCTCGGCACATGGTGGTTTAAAAGAAGGATCCAATAAACTGGTGAATTTTAGAGCTTTTCTTGGCGAGAAAATCTGTGCCAGCATTTCCTGCGATACCTGAGGAAACACAAATTTTTAAAGTCTTTACTTATAAAGACTGTGGTACATTTTAATGATACATCTTTACACAGGTAAAGCACTTACTGGCAGTTGTAGATACTGAGTTTTCTTTGTTGCTGTTAATTGTATGCTTGCTGAGTCTGACCTTCCTCTCGACTGTGATGCTGACAGCTGGTAGATTCTGTACCGACTGCCTTCCTTTAGCAGTGAACAAACATCCAGCAGTGGACGCCAGATACTCAGTAGCACTCCTAACAACAGCAGATTAAGATATATTAGTTGTGCAATACTGATATCAAGGCTTTTAAACAACATAAATCCACACTACACCCTTCCCACCCAAAAGCCCTAAACTGAAACCCAAGTAAAACCAGAAATACTAACGTGCAAGATAGGGAACTGTTTGGAAACCCTTCAAATCTACCTGCTGCATTGGCCAGTTACAATGTTTAGACAGGGGTTCTTTATAATTTCCCAAGTACTAACCTCTATGATTTTCTTGTTTTCTGTAGTCTACCACACATAATTTCCATACAGTAGAGACATCTCTTTTGGAACAACCATTTTCTTCCTGTTCTGCTGACTCTAAAGCCTTCTTGAATTCTTCTTGCATCTGAGTTTGCTTTTTATCATTCATTAACTGCCTGTGTGCATTCAAGGCTTTTAATTGGTCTTCACTGAGATATCCCTATAACCAAGAGAAAATGTGCCCAATATCTTTTTATTAATCAAAGAAACCCCACCAGGATTTTTAGACAGCCTCTTTCTTAAGTGTTTATCTGTTACAAGCAATCTATTATTCATCTGATATACACTTGCAGTGAGGTATGGTAACACAATGGGAGTCAGCAGTCCCGACTGGTACTCAGCTGGTACTCTGTTGTCTAAGTAGTACATAGACACTGCTTTTAGGTGATTATTAGTGTGAAACTTAAGAAGGCAAAACTAAGGTGAATATTTAATATGGCAGGCATGCTTGCCTGTTTTGTAAGAAAGAAGAAATATTAGAAAAAACTTCTGTAAGAAGGAAAGAAGAGTTGCACCTCTCTGCAGGCTGCCATCTCTGAGCTGACACAGTGGTTGACACTAAAAGGCATCAGGAGCAGTGCCTTTCTGACCAAGCCTTCAAGAATCTGATCCCTCTACACATAGCACCATAGATGCACATAACACTTTATCAAATAGACGTCACAGACTGTGTGGTTGTATGACAGCCAGGGACCTAGTTGCAAAAGGCAAGGCATGCATTTAATTTTTAAAAATTGGCAGGGGCTTATCACCTGCATCTTAGTAATAAAGCCATAAACACTTCAAAATTGTCATTGAACTGGAACAGGCAGTGAAGAGAGCAAAGACAGCATAATCACTGAAACAGTTTAGTGAACAGCATTAAAGAATAAGTGTGTGAAACTCAGGACTTAGAAGATGCATGTAGTTGTCCTGTATGCTAGAGAAAACAAAATAATAACAAGTAACAGTAACTTTTAATTTTGTCATATCGTGTATTTTTATATCAAGATAACTTACTCTGTTTTACAATCTCAAGATATCATTCATGTCTTTCAAAAAGCCTTCATGAAAGCAGCTTCAAAAATTTTAATCTTAATTTTACTTAGCAATCAGCATACTGTAGAAAGACCTCAAAAAGTTGCAAAAGTAAATATTAATTTAACAGTTTATTTTAGCAGGAACTAATAAATTTGGAATTATTCCACAAGCATTTCCAAGGTAGCCCAGTAGGATCTACAGTTACCTCCATATAGGCAGGATCAGATGCATTCTGAATTGCTTCATAAAGTTCTGCACCATCCTGCAAGTTATGGATTTGCTGTCTGGTGATGATGCGTGATCTTGGTGCTCCTCTGCTAGTTCTCTCTGTTGAGAAAAAAAACCCAAAACATGATGTTGGAATACAGCAATATACCTTACAAGTGAAGGAAAAATAATTATGTAAGGAACAGGGTAGTACTTGGCTCTTAGCAGAATAAAAACAGATAACACTTTTATATAGATATATATATATATGTGTGTGTGTGTGTATGAAAAATGAGAGCAGAAATAAAATCTCATTCTTTTAAATACAACATAGATCAGAATTATTATACAAACTCTAGGGAAGCCAGTATCAGTGTCAGCACTTTGGAGACTTGACAGGCTGCCATGAAGCTTCACTGGTACTTGACCATATTTTCTGTGTGCCTGTCACTTCCTCTCATACAGCAGAAAAGTCTCAAAGATGCCAAGATCTGGGGCAGTGGGCAACCATGGGCCTGCACATGAAGCCTTTTCAGGACATGAGCTAAAAGCCAAGTTAACATCATGAAACCTATTACCCTCTTCTTAGGGAAGTCATTTTGCTGCTAGCATTTTGATGAACTCCTTCAGCACAGCAGAGTCCAGTACAGACAAGTCAAACATAATGATGAGGTGACTGATACATGGAAGTTCACATCAGTGAAGTTAAGAATTATAAAGCAATCCCTAATTCCAAACAAGAATTCAGTGGTGGGTGGCTTTGGGAGGGTTTTGGGGTTGCTTTATTCTTTAGGGTATGGCTTTATTTGCCTTCTCCTTCTTACTCATGGGGGAATCCAAAGCAGTTAGAGAACATGTCAGTGTTATATATCACCATAGAATCCTAAAGAATCACAGAATTCGTGTGAATTCTGTGATTCTTTAAAGGTCACCTAGTCCAACCCCCTGCAGTAAGCATGGACACCTTTAACTAGACCAGTTTGCTCAGAGCTTCATCAAACCTGACCCTGAGTGTCTCTATGGATGAGGCCTCCACCACCTCTCTAGGCAAGCTGCTCCAGTGTTTCACCACACTCATAGTGAAGAGCTTCTCCCTAATGTACAATCTAAACCTGCTCTAGTTTAAAACCACTGCCCCTCATCCTGTCACTCCATGCCCTTACAAACAGTCCTTCCCCAGCTTTCCTGTAGGTCTCTTCAGGTACTGGAAGGCTGCAATAAGGTCCCCCAGAGCCTTCTCTTCTCCAAGCTGAACAAGCCCAACTCTCAGCCTGTCTTCATAGGAAAGAAGCTCCAGACCTCTGATCATCCTTGTGGCCTCCTCTGGACTTGCTCCAATAGGTCTATCTTGTGTTGAGGGCTCCAGAGTTGGATGCCAGTACTCCAGGTGTGGTCTCATCAGAGCAGAGTAGAAGGGGAAAATCACCTCTCTTGATCTGCACTCAATTAGATATTAGGAAGAAATTCTTCACTGTGAGGGTGCTGAGGTGCTGGAACAGGCTTCCCAGAGAAGTTGCCCCCTCCCTGGCAGTGTTCAAGGCCAGGGGTTTGGAAACGGATGATCTTTGAGGTCCCTTCCAACTCAAACCAGTCTGTGATTCTATGAAAATTAAAACAGGACTGGACCTAGTGTTTATCCCTGTTGTACACCATGAGTTACAAGTAGACTTTGTGCCACTGATCACCAGCCTCTGGGACAAACTCTTCAGTTTTCAATCCACCTGTCTGCCCATTCTTCATTGGTTTCTCTATGAGGATCTTAAGGAAAACAGTGTCAAAAGCCTTACTGAAGTCAAAGTAGACTCTATCCACTGCTGTCCCCCCATCTACCCAAGCTAGTATTCCATCACAGAAAACTGCCAGATTAGTCAAACATGACTTCCCCTTGGTGAATCCCTGCTTACTACTCCCAGCCACCTTCTTGTCCTTCATGTACCTGGAAATGGTTTCCAGGATTAGCTGCTTGTTTCATCGCCTTCAGAGATCAAGGTAAGGCCAACTGGTCTGTAGTTAGTTCTCTGAGTCCTCCTTCCTGTCCCTTTTGATGACAGGAGACACATTGGCTTTACTTGAGTCTTCAGGCATCTCTGCCAATCACTGTGATCATTCAAAGAGGATCAAGAGCGGCCTCACAAAGACAAAAGCCAGCTCCTTCAGTACTTGTGTGTGCATCCCATCATCAACCATGGACTTACGTATGTTCAGTCTGCATTAAGCATTCTCTGACTTGATCCTCTTCCACCAAGTGTGTGCCTTCCTTGCTCCAGACTTTCCCCAGGTCTCCAGGACCTGGCACTACTGAAAGCTGCTATTGCTAGTTAAGGCTGTGGTGAAAAAGGCACTCAGTAACTCAGCCTTCTCCACGGTCTCTTCTTCCAAGTAGCAAGTGATAGGACAAGAGGAAATGGCATTAAGTTGTGTCAGGCAAGGTTTAGATTGCATATTAGGAAAAATTTCTTCACCAAAAAGTGCTGTCAAGCACTGGAGCAAGCTGTCCAGAGAGGTGGTGGAGTCACCATCCCTGGAAGCGTTAAAAAAAGTGTAGATACTGCACTTTAGGACATAATTTAGTAGATAGGGTGGTGTTTGGTTGACAGTTGGACATTTTAGAGGTCTTTTCCAACCTTAAAGATTCTGTGATTCTATGTCCTATGTCACCAGGGCCTCTGTCCCATTTAGTGGCTTCACTGACCTCAGTATCTCCAAAGTCCTGCAATGTTTGTGAGGAAAGATGCCCAGTGCTCAGTCTTTGCGTTCAGGCCTACTGAGATGCATCCTAAGCAGGATCCTAAGCCCACTTCTGTATGAAATATTAGTGTCAGGTCTTTGAAGGGAATGGAACTACCAATGCTATAGTTCTGTAGCACTTCCCTGAGCACTACCTGGCTAACAGCATGTTCAGGAAGAGTTTCCAAGCAACTAAATACGTAACTCTTTTGTCCTGAAAGGTCTTGAGGCATAGGAAGTAAAACATCTAAAACAATGGAACATGAAAACAACAGCAAAGAAAACAACTCAACACTCTATCTCTGCTTCTCTATCACCAGAGAAAAGTTTTTACCAGTTTCTTTAAACCCTTCTGTAAAGGCCAAGAAAGATTTTGTGTTTCTACTACGTGTTCTGAAACAGTGAAAGCTTTACCTTCATGCTTTTCATATTCTGCTTGGATTTTTGCAAACAGAGCTTCCAGTTTCTTTTGTTGATCACCTGCATGCTTTGCAGCTGCCCTTTCTTCAGCTCGGCTATTGCGGAACACATACGAACCAGCAGATGTCTTCTCCACCCACTGAAATACAAAGATTCAAACAAAAAACAAAACTCCTTTTATTTTTAACCTCATCTAGCTTCACTGATAAGCAAAAATGCTTTAGAAATGAACAGGTAATAGATTGTAAGTATAAGAGAGAAAAGGCAAAACCCCAGAGTGTTGGTTAGTAAATCTTCACTTAAAAATATACAGATAGAACAGAGTAGTTATCAAAACTGCATGATATAACAGCTGCAGGAACTGTAGCTTACAGTAATAGGTATGAGTGATGTGATTTAGAAGATAGCTGGATCCCACTGGTAGTTACATTAAGATACAAGCCCTCAAACTCAAAGCTTAGAAATACACCAGAAGTGCATTCAACCCAATTTATCTTTTCACACCAGCTGCTCTGTGTGTTTTAACATGCTGGATTAGATGCTGTGAAAGAGCTACGATGTTGTTCTGCAGATGCTCTTCAACTTTTTCTGCCTGAAACGACCCCGTAGAGCTGCAGCCTCATCCACTACCCTGCCTGATGTGTCTGGTTTGAAGAGATGGGTAAGCCAAAGAGTTCACTGCTGCTGGAAGTGGTCCCTTCCCTTCTTCCTTGGTGCACAGCTCCATCACTGGCTCCAGCATGTATCTGACCTCATCAGATCATCAGATCACATCAGTTTAATTCAATAGACAAAGGTTTATTGTAGGAGGGCTTTTTTGGTTTTGTTTGGGGTTTTTTTTTTTGGTTTGGTTTGGGGTTTTTTTAATTATTTAGTTACTCTTGATTTAGTGAATTAAATTAGCTAAACAACAGGTTCAGATGAGCTCCAGGTTTAGCACAGAAAAGCAGCAAGAGAATATAGCAAGAGGAATTCATAAAGAAATTGCTTCATAAAGGAAGGGCTGAAGGACTGATCCTTACACAGCACTGAATTGTTGAATTAGCCTCTGCCTGCCTCATTAGCTGCGTGCCATATATTTCCCTCCAGTATTCACAGCCTTTAATTAGGGTTACTGCTATTCCTACACTCTTTGACTCTTGAGGTAGAAAGGATACAGACAGCTCAAGTCTTCCTATCATTTTAGTAGGTTTGAGCAAGAGTCTCAGTGTTTTAACAACAACCACCACCCCACCCACATCGGCTCCATCAGTCTCTTGATACAGGGAGATACAAAGCAGCACCTCCCCCCGCCCCCAGCCTGGAAGCCATTCACTGAGATGCAGTTACAGATTACAGCCCCCTTTGCAGGGCCTGAATAAAGGTTAGATCCATCAAGCAGTTCCAGCAGTAAGTGCAGCAATTTCCTCCACTAAAGCAATGATCTAAATACCAAAGTAACGATCCCAAGCAAACAGTGCTGCTATTACCTTTGCAGAATTCATTCCACACTGACAAAGCCATACAATACTTTAGAAAGGAAGCAATTAAAGAAAACCCCTCTATGTACGTGCCAAGTGTAACATGCTATGCAGAAAGTTATCAAAAGCTGAAAGCTGTATCCTGGTTCAACTGTAACATTAAGAGGAATAATCACTAACAAAAATATTGTTTCTTTCTGTAGTTGGTACTGTCATACAAGCAAGTGGCTACAGTGAAATCTGACCCTATTTAAAACGTTTGGCTATCAAGTGGTATTTAAAAGATCTTAATTCTATTTTACATCATAATCACATTGTGTTTTCAGCAATATTTTTAAATAGTAGATCTTATCCAGAACAGTTGGCTAAATGTAAGAAAAAGTAATCTTACTAATGACTGTAAATATTAACTTCTTTGCAGGGTTATGTATGTTAATCATAGAAAAAACCGAGTTTCACTTCTACTTGGAGCTGAAACTGTCTGTGCTGTGCAGTTTAGATTACAGAACTGAAATGAAATTATTTCTGGCTTTTTGAAACTGAAAGCAAATCCAATCAGAAGGTACTGAGCACGAACTCAAATTCTTCTCACAGCAGGTTACCCCAAGCCCCAAAATATTAAATACATGCAGACTGCAAGAACCACTCCTGTCCATTTTACACATAATGGTACCTGTCCTTAAAATTTTTAGCTCTCTGATTTGAGAAATGATAAAGCAATTAATATAATTTAGATCTCACAGAACCCGTTAAGATTCATAAAATACTTATACCATACCTGCATAGGGTAAGCTCTTTGAATAAGCACATCAATACACCCTACTGCACCACCCTCACTGTACAGCGATGCCAAGGGCAAAGGAAAAGGTCTGGGGTCCCGATGAAATCCTAGCTTGGCGTCCCACCGCGCACACCGAGTGCTGTTCGCTGTGATCTGAAGGAGTTAAACACTGAGTGAAACACTGTCACTGGTAGGTCAAAAAGATACCCAACCTAGTTTTTCAAATAGGAAATAGTCTTTCCTCTGGAAAGTAAAAAGACTCTTTTCACACTGACCTCACTAAGCATACCTCATTTTTGCACCTGAACACACACTTTTAAGGTTGGTTGGTTTTTTTTTCCACACTGAAGAATGTACTTTAAACAGGAACTAAAAATTTGATGAATTAATATTCTCTAAGAAAGGAGCCTCTGTGAGAAGCCATTGCTTTATACCAGAAGAGCAAGATTTTTTTTTGCTGAGACTTCACCTAGCACTTGAATCATCCTCAAATAAGTCAAGACCCTGCTTCCCAAGTCCACCCTCTCACAACCTGCTTCCCCACTGCTCCCCCCAACATTCCTCCTCCAGCTTCCATATTGTTTGTGATGGGTAAGCATTTTTTTATCTCAGTGCTTAACCAAATAAGGAATTGGAGCTGTCAAAACACATAACAGAAATTTATATTATAAAGCTTCTCTTCCAATTGTATTGAATAGTGTCAGCTACTTTGTGCCATGTTTTACAAATCTAGTTATTAAACTTTGACAAAACCTTCTGTTTACAAAGAATGGCTCAACTCAATAGCATCCCAACTCCCAGTCTCATCCAATCAAGCTGAATCAATACTTTGCTTTACCTTTAACATGAGGGAATCTGGGGCTTCCAGTGGAGTACATCCATTTTGAGAGCCGACAAGTTCTGCTCCATGTACTATGATCTTCTGACCAACAGTCAGCCTTCTTCTACGTAAGAAAGCTTTGAGAGGTGGATCCAGAAGAGCTCTAATTCCATACCAGCCATCAGTAACTTCAATTATCGCTGCTGCATTTTTACTTTTATTGCTGTTGCCAGGAGATACAACGGTGTTCAGCGATGTGATTTTAGAAACACACAGCACGAGTGTTTTACCTGCTGCATCATCTCTTTCTGTTATTTTTTTGATTGCTGATCGTTTGCTTTTATCAACTTCCAAGTCATACCTGCAAAAAAAGGATTCATGATGCTTTGTTAATGCAAACAAAATCCATCCCATTTTTAAAACAATTAAAATCAATTGTAGCAAAGTATTGCTTAATCACTCTACATGATTAAGCAGCACCATGGCAAAGCAAGTGTTATCTAAATTTTTGCAAATAACATGCATGACATTTTTAATACTGATATGCATGAGTCACAACATAAGCAATCTGATAAACAGTAAATACAAGCTAGAGGTGATTATTTTCTAATATTATGAACAAGAAAGCCACAGTATTGCAAAAATTACAACTCCCAACAGATTGCCATACACGTACCTATATTTCAACTGCAACAGCACTCTTTCTGGTGTCAAACACCTGTTGGCAAATTCACGTGGAAAAGACACTTCCATGGCTGCCAATTTCCATACGATCCATCTATAATGATTGTAAACCCAGGCCTCTGTTATCAGCTTGGGATCCACACCAGGAGTGTCACAGAGGGCTCTGCAGATAAATTGTTAATAAATTAACTTGAAATCCACTGAAAGTTTTTACTTGCCTATTTTGCCCTTGCACTGCATTCAGTATGTGTACCTAGGCAATATTAACAAAGTAATATTTATTACAATGCAAACAGGGAGGTTACATTCCATAACCTGATCTGGTTATTGTCTGAATACTCTAGTTCTGCCCTCATATGCTTTGGAAGTGTGCATGTGCATACATGCAAGTGTTCTTGAAATGGAGACTTCTGACCCTAGCAGTAGGAGCGTGCTCTGTCTGCTTCACCATTATGCACGTATCACAGAGGTGTGTTCTTTTCCCTTTCAGCCCTGGGATTCCCCCTGCTTGTTTGATGAGTTTGTTACAATCCATCCCCTGCTACTTCACAGTTTACAGAGTTGTGGTTTGGGTGGTTTGGTTTTGTTGGTTTTTTAAGCATACATCTGGACAACACATTTCGAACCTTCAATTACTACTGAAGACCTTTCTTCTCTCCATTGAGTGACCACTCAAAGGGACTTTTTCATTCTGTGTTAAGTTCAAAGTTTACCACCATGACCTCTGAGTTGGGTTGAAGATACCTATTTTTTCCATCTCTCTCAGTCATGAAAAAAGCCACTTCATTAAAGAAGGAAGAGCAAGAATTAGACCAGAGATTCAAATAGCCAGGTCATTAGAATCACAGAACATCCTGAGTTGGAAGGGACCCATGAAGATCATTGAGTCCAATTCCTGGCTCTACACAGGGCCAGACAAGTCAGAGCATGGGACTGAGGGCATCATCCAGATGCTTCTTGAACTCAGTCAAGCTCAGTGCTGTGACTTCTTCACTGGGGAGACGATTAGAACGGACGGATTAGAGACAGATAAGAACCCAAGTCCTATCAAAAAGTCAGTGTCAGACTTGTCAGGTAGCCTCAAGAAGATTTTAAGGAACTACATTGCAGTTGGGTGAGGAAAAGAAGCAATTAAAAAGCCAAAAAGCCATATACAGGAAGGTAAGATGCAGGCATGTCAATCAAATTAATTACTACTGCATTAGAAGACAGCAAAATAGTCTCAAACTTTAGGACATACTCTGTAATCTTTTGTGAAGGACAGTGCAATTCAGGAGTTAGACAGAATTCAGTTTAAGCTTAAGACCCTAAATACAGGGGACTAAATGAAGTTGATGGAGATCTAGTTAATATACTTGGAGGGATAAAAAGACTGATTCAGTGGACCAGCCAGTTGGCATTTATTCTTAACATATAAAAAACCCAGAAAAGATACACAAACTGAAGGCAACCTCTTGTGGAATAACCTCTACTAATTGCTCAGGAGTACATCTGGTAATGGGGATTAGATTGACACTGCCACCCAGAGTAGGTTCTGACAGCAAAACCACTGTGGCTCTTCTGGGACGTTTAGCAGCCTGCTGGTGGTTTCTCTCTTCCGTTTCTGAAAAATGAAAGTGTAAAAAGCCATATATCTGGTGATATTTGGCACATTTAGCCATAAGATGTTTTGTGCAAAATACCTGTCTCATTCACAGGAAGACTGTGTGAAATCAATCAAGATTGCCTCCAGTATGCCTAAACAGTGGATTACAAATACAGTGATCCAGAGTTGGATGCACAGCTCCCAGGGATCTGCTGCTTCTTGACAAAAAACAACCTCGACCTTTATGTCACCTATAAACCTGTGTAGCAGCATTGCTACTCTGCCTAGAAATAGCAGTTTCACCTTTACAAAAGAATGACCAGCGTGTTTTCTAAAGCACAGGCAACTCCTGAATGCTGACATGCAGACAAGAGGCCCTGCACCGTCACGACACATGGAAACACCCCTGACAGCCTCTTATGCATCTCCCATAAATGCTTTGTGAGGTGTATCCCCAAAACATCCAACAACCAATGAAGAGAAAGGCAGAATCAGGGATGGCATTGCTAATAGCAAAATACTTGCCAAATGGGGAGGAAAGAACAAGTTAGGTCAAGTCCTGCATACTCTGCCTCTGAGTAGCTACATAAATGCACATGCCTACATGTCCCTAAAGCTGTCCATGACACAGTTAAAGCATGCAGTGCCACAGGGTGCAAATAAACTATGGGAGGATGAGCTCTGCCTTACAGTATTTAGACAAAAACACCATCAATTTTAAGGAGTGCTCTGAGACACACCTGGTTTACCAGCAGAGAGACTCAAGATCTTTCAGAGCAGCATGAAAAAACACTTAGAAACCATTTTTAAGCAAGTGAAAGCCAAGAGGAAGATTGTGAATGGCCAACATGGATTTACATGGAACAAGTCATGCCTAACCAACACAAATGATACCTATGAAGTACCTGGTGTTGTGGGCAACAGGGGGCAGTGGATGTTGCTTATGTTAGCAAGGACTTGGGCAATCTCTATCACAAAATTGACAAGATATGGGCTGGATAAGTAGATAATGTAGGTGGAAAATTGCCTGGACTGCTGAACGTAAAGAATTGTGATCGACAGTACAAAGTCCTGCAGGTGGGCAGTAAGTAGCAGCAACTCTCAGATATCAATATAGAGACCAATGTTGTTTAATGTCTTCACTGACAACCCAGATGATGGCATGGAGCCACAGCACTTGCAGCAAGTTTACAGATGACACCAAATTTATAGAAGTGGTTGATATACTGAGGGGAAGGGCTGCTATTAGCAGAACCTGGACAGGCTGGACAAGCAAGCTGGCAGGAGTCTCAGGAAATTCAGCAAGAGGAAAGTCTGGCACCTGTGATGGCCTCATGCAACTGTAACATGCTAGGGTTGACTGACTAGGAAACAGCTTTGTAGGACAAGGTCTTGGAGGACAATATGACCATGCAGCAGCAATGTGTCCTTGCAGCAAAGCAGCACAAAAACATCTGTGTGTAGTATGAGTGAAGTCAGGAAGGCAGCGACCTTTCCCCTCTCTTCAGGGGCCCACATCTGAAGTTTCTTTCCAGCTTTGGATTCACAAGGACAAAGATACTGGTATAGTGGAACAAATCCCACAGAAGGCCACCAAAGTGACCTCCTTGTGCTCTCAGCAGCTAACTACATGACATACAAGCTAAGAGAGCTGGGATTTTTTGAATTTAAGAAAAAAGGCAAAGGGACCTCATTGCTGGCTACAGCTACATGATTGGAGGATTCAGAAGACAGGGACAGACTCTTCTGAGAGGCACACAACAAGAGGCAACAGACATGAGTTGGAACATGGAAAAATCTAATCAGAGATAAGGGTTCCTGTTTCAGTGTTTTTTAAAACCATGGGAGTGGTCAACTGGCACAGGCTACCAGTACAGTGGTACTTCCTTGTTCTGTCACATGTGCTTTTGATGACATTATAATGTACAAACTTGCTTAAGGTAAAACAAACTGTAATTTTCATGAAAGTGCTCATGTTAAAGGACCTGCAAAAGGAGGAACAGAAGGGCCAGGAAGAGTGCAAGAGCAGGGGTTGTTTGTGAAGTTTGTTTTTTGCTTCCTATATATGAAAGTTTGAATGAATCAAGAGTTTTACTACTGAAGTCTTGGCTTCCATCAACTTAAATAATATTGAAAAAGAAACATTTTCAGCCCTATGCTTAGCACCTGGAAAGCCCTAAGCAACCCCTCAATCAACTGTCATTCTCCTGAAGAAACTTGGAGCCCAACCAAAATAAATCCTTTTCCACTTGAAAAAAATTATTTAACACCTGCTAATGCTAATTAAACACAACAATAATGTGCTGAATTCACAGAAAATAGTAATAGTTTCCTAGAATATTTACACTGTTAAAGAATGGCCAAAGATGCCCAAAAATTTTCTAAATTGATTTTGTGTGCTTACATTAATGGTCAGTGAAGATCACTAACATTAGCCTACATAGTAAATTTATCATTCTACAACTTCTTTATTTACACTACCAGAGGTGTACTAAAAATGCACACTAAAAAGTAGTCAGCAGCTTTAAAAGATCACTGTGTCAAATTTATTCTATGGGATAAGAGAACCACTAATAAACAGAATATTTGTTTTGAGTTCATAAGTAACAGTACCTGTAAAACTCTTTTTTTCCAGCTTTTCCCTCATCTGTAGGTATTAACCATCCTCCATCAGCAAGCTGCATCCCATTTCCAGCTAATAAATAGTCCTTACTGAAAAAGTCCTTGATGAGAAACTGGAACGATTCTGCATTAGTGCTGTTAACTTGCATGCAATGTTTTGAAACACCAAATGTGTAAAGCTGCAAAAAATTAGATGAAAAAGACAAAACAATGACAATACAGTAAGAATTCAGCCAAGAGTTTTTATATCTCATGTTATAAATTCAGACTATTCCTTGAGGTTGAGACAGCTTTTGTCTGATCATGTGCCTCCACTGTACCAAGAACAAGAGGCTTTTGATATAGACTTGTCTAAGCTTAAATTTTAACTGTGTATTATCTTAAAACAGCTCTTCCTATGGGTTGAAAGTCAACAGCAACTATAATTGGTGGGTTTTTTCCTTGTTTGATGCTTCCCTCGTGTCATTATAACACTCCAGAGACATTTATGACACTGATTATTTGGAACAGTCTTAAAACTGTGTAAATGCAAAGCTATTAAAAACTGTAGCAACTGGTACAACAGTTACTGTAAATACTTATCTGAAACCTGAGGAATGTATCTATTTAAAGCTACTGAGGTCTTGTTTGTTTGTCTTAAGGAACAGATCTCAGGAAAGATACACAGTAAAAAGATATCAAAATACCTCTTCTGTAGAGTAAAAGTGAGGACATTTCTCTTCTACTGCAGCTTTCAGAGAGATTCTATTTCTTGCAGATGTTTTAATCACATAAAGACTGCCTGGCTGTGACCTAATATTTTGCCTGTATTTCTTTTTAATTCTCATTTCCTGCAGATCTCTGGCACAGCGGAGATTTGTCACCATCTCGGTCATAGCTGCAAAGGTAAAATAGCACATCAAAACCTTTTACAGTATACATCAATTGAAGGTATACAATCACAGTATAAAAGCAGATTCAGAGAAGCAAATTTTATAAACCCCTCTGCAGCTGTTTAAAAACTGCAACACACTCCATATTCAAAGGATAAAAAAAGCATTTAAAAAAGTGGTGTTACTGAAGGCATTTCAATAATATTTAAATGAACTGAGTATCAACATATAAGTCCCTGACTAAACTTAAATCCACATATTTTTCTCAGACTGAACACTATCTTCACAGAAAACTCCAAGTGAACAGAAATTAGTTGATGAAAACTTAAGAAGTCCATAGTCCTGAGCTTTTGACCTATAAATACAGATCTAATTCTGCAAATGCTCATGCACCTGTTCAAATATAGGCAATGAGTCCTTCTGAAAAAGTCCAGATTATTTAATTATAATAGTTACAGAAATTAGAGACACTGGAACATGCAAGAGAGCTGAGGAAGCATAAGCACACACGCTAAATAAAATCAAGCACTCAAGCATTTAAACTCTGCCTCTTTGCAAGTTAGCCATATAAGTTGGCTGACTGTGTATGTCGACACTTAATTGCAAAGAAACCCCACTACCCCAACAACTTCAAATAAAAAAAAAAGCTTCCTTTTAAGTCTGACAGAATATGAAACTCTTTAAAGGTTCGATTCTGATAGCTGGTATTCACAATAGGTGATGAAGATCTGAAAATACCTAAATTGCCATTTTCAAGGTCAGCGTCTGCCACATGCTGGATGCAAGGCTGGTGATCCTGAGCTTCAGCAACATTTTGTTCAGGTGTCCTCTGATTCAATTCTGCTTCTTCAGTCGTATTTTTGCTGATGGGTGAGTCACATCTCTCGCTGCTGCCTCGTTCAGCTGTAGAAAACGTCAGCTTGGTTTTGAAGGGTGGGATAAAAGTTTTTGCAGCTTTGCCAGTTTTGTAGGGACTCCTTGTTTCTTCACTGGCTGCTGCTGAGGCTTTACATGGAGTAGAAATCCCTGGAGTACCATCTGAAGACTGCCTTAGGGCACAGTGCTGGAAAACGGCAGGTTTAGATTTGAATCCTTTAAAGTCTTGATCCGGTAGAATAAGGGTGGGATTCCTGACTTCTTGTCGCTCTTTAGCAGCCCTACAGAGATTAAAATATTGAAACATACAGGTTTCAGCTTCCTGACAAAAACCTTTGTCAGGATTTTTATATTCTTAATTTAATTCATTTATTCTTAATTAACACAACTTTCAACACTATGTCAATAAAAAGACATAATACCAGTCTCTGACATTTTAAAAACAGAATAGTTAATCTCTATTGATAAAAGGGAAATGCAAGTGCAAAATTTGTTTAGCATCTCATTGGTCTACTGCAGCAACATGTGTTGCATGGTAATTTCATGTTTCTTTTGAAGTAGCAAATTACTATCATGTATTTTTAAAAGGTCACAAGAGCTTGGTAGGTTTTAAGAAATTTCATTATAAGAACTCTAAGATAAATTATAAAGTTCTCACCCAAAAGGCTGACAAGTTACAGGTTTTAAAGGCACATGGTACATAAATTTTCTTCTGTCTTTGAAAATGCCTGTAAGATAATTAGAAAAAAAAGTTTGAAATGGTACATTACATGGATAGTTATCTACAGCACATGTTTTATTCTATATTGTTACATAGAACAGTTTCCAGAGTGGATCTAAAACCTTTGTTCTTTCCCCCCTGCAAATAAAATCTTTGTATAAAGCAGCTTCACACTAGTGAAGATCTGAAGGATAAGTGGGTAAGTGACCACAATGCTGAAGTCTCAGAAGTTCTTATTTGTGAGCCTGCGAGATATTTTTCGGCTCCTGAAAGGAAAATGTTTATCATATGTTTAATTCCAGGTAGGCTCCCCATTCAATTTAGAACTCTTTTAGCAACATTTTTTTTTTCTTTAAGTTGCACCAGAAAAAGGCACCTTTGCTCAAACTCCTCCTCCTATCACCAAAGGACATGCTTATCTTTGCACTATCAACATAACTAAATCACGTCTGCCTGGAATTTAAACTTATCTGTGCTATGCCCTCAGGCTGCAAAGATGAAGTTTCATATGAGAAGTCACTATCCCAGATGCCACATGTTCTAGAAGTCAGAGGCATGACTGTACAGGAGATCAGAACTATTTTCAGTTGTTCCACCAAAAAGCAATACTGACCAGACCCTGCTGCAGGGAAGGATAGCATTTCCACACGAAGGGTACAAAATTATTCTCTGGCAGCAACTTACAAATCCCATTTAAAACTGTCTTTAAATTATGCTTTACAGGTTTAGGACAGCATTGGGGAACTAATATACTGGTTAAAGCAATGTATTTGATGAATCCTGCTACTGAATTCTAGCTGGAAAGCATGCAGTGCTTAGAAAGAACAAATTCCTTAAAGAACACAGCCTATCCTATAACCAAGAGCTGTAGCCAAAATCACATTATCCTGATCAGTAACGAGCTTCACATGAAGCATCAACCCAAACCTTAAAACCTGGATTTCACTTTCATAATCCTCCATATTACTGGCTCGAATAATTAAAAGCATCTGTAATGTAGACACCTATCAGTAAGTATATTCTTCATAAAATATTATGTGATGAAATTACCAGTACCTGGTCATCTTCCTGTAGATACAATTTTTAACTGAGGAACTACAAGTTAATAAAATCTCTTCATCCTAGTGACACTAGAATTTGTGAGATGTAGGATTGTGAGAAACCCTATAAAATCCTACCAAGGTGGAAATGACAGTATTTGCAAAAGTAGCACTTTATAATATATTTAAATTCTACACAACGAGGCATGACATTAATTGTGTGATTTCAAGTTATTGGAGACCTTACCATAGCAGCTTCCCTGAATTTTCATGACTATTGATAAAAGCAGTTAAGCAATCTTATTATATGTTAGCTTATTGGAAATAGGAGAATTCTGAAGGTAACAACTGACATCAGCTTGCTCCTTAGAACACAAGAAGACTAAAATTACCATCAGGGGTGCTTTTCGAAGGTTTCAAAGATCTGGGGGGATTCTTTGTTCTGTTAAATTCAAGCAGTAGCTGTCTTTTAATTGGAGGTTCTCCTAGAATAAAAACACAGGTTTTTTAAACTCATGTTCCTGTTCAGTTTCTCATCAATACTGTATAGCTTTATTATAATTTTTAAATAGAATGTTCAAGAAGTCAGAGCAAGCAGAATTATCAAGTATCACACGTCTGTATTAAAAGGCCTACTCAAGCACAGAGCTCTTTCACCACAATTTACAAACTGAATATTATGTTACTCAGGATGATTTCAAGGCTCCGCATCATGCAGCCTGTTGCAGAATCGTTTGTGGCCAGTAGGTCTGTTCCATCCAAAGAAACATTTGTGAGCCTTAAGATGCCAAACATACTGGAGACAGTCTGCCTCAAAGTGCACTGCAGTGAACTCTGGCAGCACGGCTCCCCTGCACCTTCTCCTGTACTTTCAGCAATCAAACAGTCCCTAGAGAATTTTTAAAAAGTGTGCAATACATCTTTTTCAGAAGCTGTAACTAAGGATGTGGTTCAACTGTGCCACAGCGGTTTCAAGCTGGGCTGTAAAGTCTTATCTGCCTTTTCACACCTACCCAAACAGCCCTCCCAACCTCTGTGCCAGAACTTGGGCAGCTTGGCAGCCACTGCTGCACTCTTCCCTTCCATAAAGAGTGTTCAGCTGGCCAGGGTCCCTGAACAGCTCTAGCTGACTGTGCTTTAAGCACCAATGCTTCAGCTCTGATTCAGGTTTACATGGTAAGACACTGACCTTTTAGACCAACAACTATTTTTCACATCAGACTGGTAATACAAGTGAAACCTTGTCCTCACTTACAAGGCCGAAGATGGTGAAAATGAAAACAGTACTACCAGCTTTTTAATGAAAAAGCCCACTAGATGTGCACATAGGGGAAAAAAAAAGGAAGTCTGCTTAGAGAGCAAAGGAGCAATAGATTTCTCCATAACTTTATAAAACAGCAAACCCTGCACACCTTCAAAATTGCTAATCAGAAATTTAACTCATACTGTGCATTTAAGGCTGGAAAGAGTGGATGAATTACTGTCTGCAGCAAGTTTTGGCATTGACACTTATTGACACATTGACATTTTTGTCACTGACACACTGAGGAAGAAATTCAACTTCCATAGGACCTAAAAACCAACGTGACATGAAACACTCAACATCAAACAAACAACTGTGCAGAAATAAGTAGTCGAATGTATATGAGACAAAGACCTACCGAGTGGGATTTGTTCTTCAAAGCGCCTCTTCCCAAAGGTCTTACTTTGAAAGTTGGTATCCAGTCTGCCACTGAAGGTCTGTGCAGCACTAATTTGTACTCCAGAACCTGAAAGATCATCTTCCATAAAAGCCCTTGCACTTTCTACAGCCTCCACTTCCAAGTAATTTTTTGGAGTTTGGAGAAGATGGGGTTTAGCAGTAGTGTGGCATGAAACCGCTTCAGGCTCTGTTTTCATCCCCAGATTCGGCTGCCCTTTTCCCAAATGCCTAGTCTCCTCTTGCTGTAAGCTATTTTTGAACTGCTTGTTTTTGTCACTCTGTGGTACATACTCGGGCATTTTAATGTGGGAAGTGCTTGGGAAAGACTTTATTTCCTCAGGGTAGGTGCTTTTTAAGTCTTCATTGCAGCTTTTCTCGATTTTGGATTCTGAGATCACTTTATCAGTTAGAGAATTCACAGGTTGCCCACTCTCTTTAATTGAACTAAAGGGATCTGTAAAGCAAACCACACTGCCTAAAAAGCCATCAGATTCTTGTAAAATTGCCTTTGCTGTTTCATAGGCATTTCTAGAGACTGTTACCTGCTTTCCACTTGCAGTGCTGAACCCAAAAGCTGGATTTGAAATCAATCCAGAGCTGGCATTTTCTTCCCCTTTTGGTAACGTTATCTGCCTTCTCCTAGGAAGTACATCAGCGTGTGTTTCAGAGTTCTCAACATCTTCCTCAACTAAACGCGCTCCTTGCCCAGAAGCTGAATGATTATCTTCCATTTCAGAAAAGAGCTGTCTAGCTTTCCTGAGTGATTCTTCTGAGAGTTGTACAGGCTTACCACTTGCTGTACTAAAAAATCCAAGCTTGCTTACAGAAGAATCTGACTGCTTTATCTGTTTCTTGGGAACAGGCAAGCACCCTGAAACGTTAATATTCTGTTCAAAGCACCGCCTCTGAGAGTTTGAAACAGACTTTGCATCTGTAAAAGCGTTTGTATCTTGGTGGCTATTTTCACTTGCATTTACTTCATTAAAGAGGGATGTGGCTGAATTAATCTCTTCACTTCTTGCAGTATTTAAAAATTTAGTGGAATTAAGACAATCAGTCTGAATGATGGCAGACGAATTTCCAGCAAATTCTGCTTTGTTAGTCCTTGAGTTAGCCTCGATTTTGTACTTCACAGATTCACTGTAGTCTTCTTGAAACATGTGTCTGACTCTTGCTAATGCACTTTCTGAAACAGAAACTGCTTTACCTTTTGCTGTACTAAACACAGTCTGTTTCATCTCACCCTTTTCAGTTTCAGCATTAAGTGATGTTTCTCTTAAACTAGTTGAATTAGCTTCATCTTCAGGAGGTCTCACTAGTGACTGAGTTTGGCAAGCATTAACTGAGGTGTCTGTGAAACAGTTTGCATCAACACAAGAATCATTTAAAGACTCTAAGTCAAAATCCTCATTGTCACAGTTCAAATGAGAAGAGATACTCTTTGAAGTTAAGAGGAGGGACTGATTATATTTATTATTATCCCCAACAGATAAAGTATTTTTGGTGTCTCTAGGCACAAAATTATCTTCAAGGTCTTTTGATACCCTCATTAAGTGCAGAGATGCAGCTGAGTGCACAGGAAAATCATGCATGCTTTCTGAATCATCCCTCCTTTTTGCTGAGTATTCCATGTCTCCCTCTGCAAACAGTTTTCCATCTTCAGACAAATTAGTTCTACTTGGAGAATCACTCTCCTGTCCCAGAAGGGATTCCAGTTCTGACTTGCCAGGTCTAACATCAGCTTTTTCATACGCATACAAAGTTACCAAACTTCTTTCACACTCTTCACCTAGATTAACAAAACTATCTGCCTTAACAGGACTGCTCTCTACTGTCTGCTTAAATTGATCTCCATGTTCTTCAGTACCAAGCTTTTTATTAAAATTAAGTTTTTCTGGATCACATTGAGCAATGTTTTCAGTACATAAATCAGAGTCTTTGAGAGAGTTTTTTCCACATGTCTTTTTCTTTAAGGGGTTCTCAAAATTATCATGATGTTCCTTTCCTACATAAATATTTTCTGCAAAGAATTGTTCAGCCTTAGCCAAAAACCCATCAGCAACTGCTATTTTCTTGCCACTAGCTGTATGAAAACCAGTTAGACAATTCCTTTTGACTTCATTTTTTCCAATATCCACCTCTTGCTCGAAACCTAATGGATGATGATGGTAAGAAGGTATTTTTACTCTGCTGCCATTCACTAACTGGTTCTTAACATGGGTGGTGTTTTCTTCTTCCATATTTTTACGACTTGACTTTTGTTTATCAGAGTTCTCCAAAACAATTACATCTCTTTCTCCACATTGTGCATCAAGTAAGTGCAACGAATGTTCCAAAGCTGCATCAGAAGCAAATAGATCCCCACCAACTGGAGTCCCAAAATTTTGTGACAAGCATTCATTTTTCTTTCCACCTTGTCCTTTCCAATTAGGAGACAGGCATTCCACTTCATCTGGTATGACCGAAGCATGTTCTTCTGCAATTATAGCAGCATCTTCTACACATGTTCTATCCAGTGAGTCTTCTTGCAAACTACCTTCACCCTGGCAATCTCCTTGATTCAAAACCTGACTGCAAGTTTTATGATCCTGGTTATATTTTTTAACAGATGATAAACTGTTGATGATATTGTCAGCACTACCAAAATTAACATTCTCATTATTTATTGATCTCTTTGTCTCATTTTCTGCATCCTCCTTGAACGGTGTACTAATTATTTCCTCATTCTTTTTCTGTGCATGGTGGGAAATGGAACCTGTGTGGGAAGCAGCACCTATGCTTTTGAAATCTGAAACACGAAGCGTTTTTCCTTTGTTTTCCTTTCTCTGACCTCTGCCAAAATTGCAGTTAGAAGACATTTGCCCATTCGGATTCTTACATGTAGCACTGTTTTCAGAAGGATTAAAAAAATTGTCATCATCCAAGTCCTTGAAGAGCTCAGCAGACCTGCTCAAAGCCTCCTTAGAAATATTTATTTTTTTCCTCCAGCTGAAGTGAATCCTACAAAGTTAGAAAAGCTGTCCTGTTCAGCTACTGGAAAGCTCCCATCAGACATTCTACTTCCATTTCTGTTGAAGTTGGCGAAAGTAACTTTGTCACTTTTATGGAAAACCATGGCATTTTCTTTTTTATATTCCAACACTTTAGAGTCATCATTTATGTCTCCTTGCTTAGTACAATGCCTGTCAGTTTTTACTTGATTTTCATATTTTAAAGTGCTACAGAAATCAGCATCTTTCCTGTTTTCTGAAACATTTTCCACATTTGTTGTTCCACGTGTTCCTACAACTCCAAACTGTGGAAAGACATGACTTTGCATCATGTTGCTTTGTTTTCTAAACTGTGTAAACTCAAACTGACTACCTGTCTCTTCCAGGATACTGGAAAGTTCAGCAACTTCAGCTTCTTGACTTGCTGTCAAAGTTTGATTTGTTTCTTGCAAGGACGACTGACTTCTAGTAAAGCTTTTACACAAGCCAGCTTTAGGTGAAATAAACTCAGTATGCCTGGGCTCAAGGAAACTTGTCTGTGAATCTAAAGAATCAGATAGATTACTGCCCAACTTGTTTTCTGAATCTGAGAAAAATATATTGTCCTTTCTAACTTGCTTTGAGAAGCTGCTGACTCCTTCCATGGAAGAGGCTTCAAAGGATTCATTTTCAATATCTTTGAACAGCATTCTGCCTTTGGTTATACTGACTTCAGATAATTTAATCTTCTTATTGGAAGCAGTCTGAAAGCCACCAAAGTCCAGATTCAAACCGCATGCACTGAGATTTCCTGATGATTTCCCTCTACAATTCAGCTTCTCCTTTGACTTTGTGCTGGAATACATAGGTGCTACTTGTTTATCTTCTTCAGAAATTATTTCACTTAAAGAATTATCATTTATACAATCTAATACCTCTTTAGCAATCTCTACATTACTGCAAGCAGTTGCTTGAGGGCTTCCATTGTTTTCAACTGACTTTGGCTCTTGCTTGATGGCTACAGCTTCTGAAGAGGCAGCTGCATCTGTTTTGTCCCTTTGTTCTAATCTAACAGTATCATTTTCTGAGCAGTTTATTCCCAAAGGTGCAAGTACTTGTTTACAATCAGCTACTGACCACTGGTCTGTAGTACAACTCTTAGAAGTTGCTATTTTATTGCAAGAATCATTGCTGACTCCATTTATGGCAAAGTTGATCTGGTTATTGAAACCGCTGTCTGTCATGGACATAGTGTCACAGTGCACATCAATCAAGCTTTCATTAGCCCTAGGAGAAGGCCACGCAAGTTGTTCTTCAAAGCTCAGCTGTACAGCAGCTCCACTGTTCACATTAGCACTCACATACTTGTCTTCATCACCCTTCTCTAGGCAGTGGCCTTTAGGGAGCAATCTAGTACGCTTTCTTGCCATTAGGCAAGCTGAAGTTAGAACTTTACGTTTTATATTTGAAATTATTTCAGTATCTAAAGAATCTGGTGCCTCTTCTTTTTGTGTATTAGATACTTGTAAGCATTTAAACAATGTAGCAGATCGAGCTTCTCTTGCACTTTCCCCCAAGGCTTTCAGGTCTTGTTCCTTCAGCCTGTTACTGCAGGAATTATCAGATGAGTTGCCCATTATATCCCTTTTTAAAGTACAAGAGCTGAAATTATTTTCCTTGATATTCAACTGCAAACGTTTTCTCTCAGCAAGTAGCAAGCAGTCTACAAGAGAAGACATTGCAGAAAAAAATCCATGTTAATAAAGTAGTTCTCATTTATTCAAACAAATGCAAATTCAGACTTCAATAAAACTTCTCCCCCTAAGATCATTTCTACACATGCATAACAGTGGTACCATAGGTAGCACTTTTGTTTTCAAATGTGAACACCTTTACAAGATTGGAGATCTGTTTAATCCTAGTATGTTCTAATAGCTAGAAACAAGCCTGTAGTGAATATGCTATCAGTTAAAAATAACTCCTAGTTGTAATGGAATTTGAAGAAACAAGCTTCCATTCTTTGTGTCTCAGCATAAGGATTTGTTTCAAACTTTAAAGAGAAGCAATTCAATTCCTAATTTTAAGTAATTATGCTGGCAAGAACAGCAGCTTTTAAAAGTAGAAGTATGTGCTTGCTTCCATTATCTACATAATTTTTTAAAATATTTTGTGCTTCTGGAAGAAACAGATGTACAGTCCTAAGCCTCCTAATTTTAGAAAAATAACAATATGATTTTACCATTCTTTATAATCTCTCAGAAGTTATCAACTCAGGGTGGCCCCTTATATCTAAAGGGCATCAAAGGTAATTAAGCTGGTCAATTAGAATAATGGCTCCAGGTATAAGTTTCTATTCCAGAAATTTATGGAACTAAACCAGTAAGTTAGTACCAGAGTATTTGAAAACAGTGCTATTCTGTCATCTTTAATATAACAGACCAATTCTGCATCTTGATTCCCAGACTAGCAAAGCTACTTCATTACAAACACAAGATTTTACACCATTTCATCTGAAACATTTACATGACAGGTTCTAATAAACAAATACAGACTCCTCCAGAAATGAAAAGCTTAATAGTATACCTTGCTCATCGACACCGGCCACGTGACAACCTTTACATTCACACGAATTGGGTTCCACATGTGGTAATACAGGATGAATAGGAGATTCGGCGGTTTCTTCCCTCTGTACTTTTTCTTCTTCTTGATACAGTAAAGTATTATTTATGGTATAAATAAATCTCTTTGATCTCTTTCTCAAACTGGATAACATATTTAGGCTTTTAAAACCAGAGTCTGTGAGATTATTTTCACTATTTGTTAAATGTAGGTCATTACAATTATCTGGAGATGTTGCATTACACACAAGTGGGTGAGACACAACATCAGTTACAACGGATTTAGAAGCTGCTTTTAAATGCCTGGAAAAGCTGCCATTGTAGACTACTGAATACTCTGTGACATTTGTACTTTCAATTAAACAAGAATTACAATTGAAGTAACTAATTTTGGAAACCTTCTCAGTTGCACATCCTTTTACTAAGTTTGGATCTTGAACACTCACACAGAGAGATTTTCCTGGAGTGATTTCCAGTGTTGGGTTGCTTTCAGAATTCTTCACTTCACAGCACTTCTCTGACAAGTTGACACTCAGCAGCTTTTCTGCTTTTATCAAGCCTGAAGCATTCAGTAAAGATGTTTCCATAACATCATCTTTGGCCATTGGTACTGACTTCTCTTCTAAATTCTTCTCTCTATGTAAGTCAGAGAGTGGAGAACTACATACAGACATTTCCAAGTGAGTTACATCAAGATCAGATAAGTTCAGTTGAGACCACTGGCTTGATGAAGACTGCACATCATCTTTCACAGGCTGGTCATTCTCAGGTAACTTGTATGTTCTATAATCTTCCACATCTCCCATGATCTTAAGTGACTCCAATTTCTTTTTGTGTCTTATTGAGCAGACATCTTTACCATCCCTTGTATCATCATCTGTGGTTAGGAGTAGAGAATCCTTCATTTCAACAGAGTGGCTTTCTTCAGTCCAGCTAGTTGTCTTCAATTCCTGTGAAATGCCAGTCGGTCTCCTCATAGGCTGCTCAGAAGGAACATCCCCCTGTCCTTGTGCTTTGTCTGTGTTTATTTCACATGTCTCCACTGCATCCAGAGCATGTGGCACCAGCAGAACAGTTCTGCTCGACTTAGCAGGCACGCTGAACGTATCCTCAAAGCCGTTCATCTCGCCAAATAAACCATCTAACATCTCCAATTCTAAATAGTTTAGAGAAGATGAGGAGAGGAAAAGAAGTAAAAAATTAAGCTTTAGTTAATAGCTTGTGTTTTAGTTAATAACTTTCAGTTAATAGCTTGTGTTTTCATAGGTAAATACAGCTTCCAATTGTATGACAATTACCTTTCTACTCAAGAGTTGAGTTTAGAAAGATAAATGTCCATAAAGTAGGTTATTCTCCAACAGCAGCTGTTAGAGGAAGCAGGAGGCAAAAAAGCTATATACCTTGTGGCCTCTTGAGGACCACAGTGCTTAAGCAGGTTTCCAAGATGAAACCTACCTGTCTCAAAATAATTTTCTTTTCTTACAGACAGGAAAATGAGTAGTAAATTTTATAAGATAAATGTCCAGATTTTTTACCTCCAGAGTTTGTATCAGATGTAGACACCAAACATCTTAATAAGCTGCCTATTTTGTCTATAACTGGCAGCTAAGGAAACTGTTAATTAAGGATTTATTAAATTATTTTTTGCTTTTACATAGATTAGTATAATATCTAGAAAGATTTATAAAAGCTTCTCATTTTCTTAATTGTTAGGAAGCTTTTAGGAAGTTCCACATGACTGATACAAGTATTAGAAAAATAATGATTTTTTTTGTGTATAGAAATAATATGCAGTAGGGAAAAAAAGTGCCATAAACTTTGTAAACAGCCTTAAAAGCTTATACACACCAAATTAAAAAAATTGTCTTCTCCAATGTATGAAACTAGACCCAACTATCAAAATATTTCCCATTCAAAAAGACAGGTAGGTTTTATTCTTTCACAATTTTTACCTGTTCTATCAAACAATACTTTTAGAGCAGTCAAACTCAGACAAGGATACAAACAATCCTAAGGCTATATCATCCTGTCTAGCTTGGGTCAATCTCTACAGCACCCTTTCACACCCACACAAGCTGAACAAATTTCTGTTAATAATCTTTCTTTCTGCCATCATTTCTCAACAGAAATCAAAAAGCTCACACTAAAGTGTACATTTTTACCTGTCTGCTAACAAGATCTAAGAACACAGAATAAAACCATCTTTTCCCTTTGGCTGAGTATTTTCTGCATTCATTAAAAAAGCACAAAGAACCCACCACATCTCTCTTTTTCCCTTAAGGATTTATCATGTCTTGAACTACAAATAGGTGAAGTAAATGCAGAAAAAATACCCCAAGAATAAACAAGCTTACCACAGAATAACAAGTACTGGGGTGAAACTTCACGATAAACCTATCCAACAGCTACAAGTAGGAGTCTTGCTCCCCCTTGAGCCTGTACCATTTTTCTCTCAGCCTCATGCCTTCGCTTACGCCAGCACTAATCTGGTTGTCATCCAGGGGCATGGCAGCCTGATTTAATTCACCGACTCCACAGAAACAGATTTCCTTTTTTATGCCAGATTTGTTTTATGAAGTCGAATCAATTCAGGAAATGGGAGTACACAACTGGCAGAGGAGATAGGCCATCAGATCAGCTCAGGGTAACTTTATCCTCAGTCTTGTTTCACAGTATACTCAGCAGTAAAGCATCAATGCGTACCAAAATCTTTGATATCATCTTCAGCATTTAGCTTTACTGTCTCTGGTACAGACATCACACTCGTACGACTTGTCCCAGGACATCTACTGTGGTTGGAAAACGAGTTGTACAAAATCTGCAAACCAAAGATATAAGCTGTTTTATTACACACTACTAAGTGTCACTTTAACAGTAAAGCACGCAGCTCTAAACGTTTACTGCAGTATCTGAATAGTTCTGCATCTCTTAAAATGAGGGGTAACACTTTCACAGGTGCATTTGAAAGCAGGTAGTTCCCATTTTCTGTGCAAATCAAGTTCAAGTCTGCAGTTGACTTTTAAGGGCAGTGAATCGGTTCAGCAGCTTGCTTAAGCCTCTTGAAAAGGAGCTGAGGAAATATGAGGAAGGAGAAAAACGTTTTGCTTATTTTAAACTTGTGATGGTTTGTTAACTGTGAAGTTCCAGGCAGTTAAGAATCAAACTTAAATTTGTAATTGAATCCTATTAGCACCATCCTCAGCTTGCAGCCTGCATAATCATCCAGCTTTCATATGCAGAGATTAAAATTACAATTTTGCAGGAGCACTCCCTTTCCTTACAATATCAAAAGAGTGAAATTAATACTTGGTATATTGGTCGAGCATGAGAAGTTACCATACAATATAGACTGAACAATAACTCCCAAAACTTTGACAGAAGAGGAAGAAAAACACACACACAAACCCTCAGATAATTTGCATAGTGCAATTTGCCATTTTTCTTTCTCTTTGAATGATTCTCTCTGCTGCTGAACCCAAGTGATTTTGCTTTATTAAAATGACACAGCAGAGTTAAAAACCCACATCTTTTTCATAAAACATTCCCCTTCCTCAAAGGGAGTTATTTGTGAAGATACTCTATAATTTTTACAGGTTTAGTTTTGTGAGCAGTAACTTTTAAAAATACCCAGTTAAGAGGGTATAGAATGAAAATGACAGAATTTTTTATTCTTGGCTCAAGGAACATATTATGCATGTCATTAAATAGTTTAACTGAATATAAAGAGTAGCATAGCTCTTGAAACTACTTACTAATTCAGTTCTTTCATCCTGTTGCTTTGCTCCAGATACAGAATCACTCTCTCTGGCTTTAGAAGAAAGATAGACAAGTCAATTCATTCGCTCTTAAGCAATTCACTGTGTTCAAGCATGGTTGTTTTGGGGGGTTTTCTTAGGATTATTTTAAATGCAGGTGAAATCTGTAAACAACAAACTAAAATATCCTACAGGTGAGGCTGAGGGACAGTGTACAAAAGCAGTTTCATAACAGCATAAAGCACCCTAAAGGATAGGTTGCACTTGCTGCTGTGTGGTTACCACCCCGAGCCCACCATCACTGTCAATCCCTTTTCCAGCATTTATTCATGGCGCTGTTCACTAATTGTTTCTGTCAAAGGACAGGGGTGCAATCTTCAAGCCTCTGTCAGAAATTTGGGGTTTGCCATTTCCTCCCACAAGAACAGGAGCATCTTTTCCCCTACATTAAAAAAGAAAATACCTAAAGAGCAGTATATTCAAACAACACATTTAATATACATACATCTAGGTTCCATGTTGCAGCCAAATTACTCACTCTTTCCTTATACATGGCAGAGCAGACATCACTACTATACAATACTAGGCTTACCCAGGAAGGGGGAGAATGAGGAGAGCTCAAACCACAACCAGAACATCCTTAAGCTATGGGTGCTTTCCCTAGCGTTCCTTTTCAGCTCACATTATTCTGAATCAATGAACAGCCAAACCAGCACAACTCAATAGCCTTTTGAATAGCATCACCCCTCCCTGCCAACAGAGGAATCAAGAGTATCTCAAATTGAAGGGACCCATAAGAATCAGAGAGTCCAACTCCCTCCTCCTCACAGCACTACCTAAAACTAAACTGTATGATTAAGAGCATCATACAGATGCTCCTTGATCTCTGACAGACTTGGTGCCATGACCAACTGTTGTATGAGAAGATTCCCAATTCTCACAGGCATTCTTAACACACTTTATATACTTGCATGTTCTATATGCTTTGTACAGTGATAGTTTAACCACATTAAGAGCAACAATGTCAGGAGATGAGCAGACATCCAGGTTTTCCCATTTTCTCAAGAGTTTTGATCAATAAATCATAAATTCAAATTTCCTTTTGCTTATTCTAAAGAAATCCTACTTAGAACACCACCTTAGGTCAAGGCTTGATGTTTAGCATCACTGTTAGTGCCACTAAAACAATCATCACCCACTCATTCTCACCCTTTTATACCGGCACTGGTATTTGTGCAGCTGCAGGGTAAATGAAGTCCAAGAATTGCCCTGTTGAAATAACTCAGAAAATATGGTCTCTAATTGGGTAAGTATCTTGGTGTGTCTCACAGCATCAGTATGATGACAGGCACAGTGACAGGGTTTAAAAATGCTGAAGCCAGCACTGCTGCTGGAAAGTTGTTTTTTTTAAAACAGGCTACATCCTTAGACTTCATAAATATACAGGACTTAACCTAATTGCATCTAGTTTTGTGATAGTGCAAATATAAGCAATAATAATCTAATCCTCTTTCTATGCCTTGCTATGTTATTTCATAGAATCACAGAATGGTTTGGGTTGGAGGGGACCTTAAAGATGCCCAAAGCCCCATCCAACCTGGCCTTGAACACTGCCAGGGAGAGGGCAGTCACAGATTCTCTGGGCAACCTGTGCCAGGGCCTCATCACCCTCACCGTAAAGAATTTACCCTCAAAGTAAAGAATTTCGTTCTAATATTTAATCTAAATCTACCCTCTTTCATTTAAAGCCATTACGCCTTGTCCTATCACTACACTCCCTGATCAACAGCCCCTCTCCATCTTACCTGCAGGCCCCTATAGGTACTGGAAAGCTGATTTCTAGATTTATATTCCCTAATCCCTAATACAAAGGAAGAAAAAGCAATGACAATTTCATTTCTTCCTTTTAGTGCTGCGTTACTTGAAGTCACCCACTAAGCATCACTGTAAGAGTTTTGTCCTTTTCAGAGTAAAACCAATCTGTTCACACTAAGTGAAATTAGTGTTAAACCCAGAAGTGTTTAACTTTTACCAACTCTTCATTTTCAGAAATACCTATTATCACCGTTGCACCAAGTGTAGGAGGGGTGGCTAAAGAACTTGACCAGGACATATCCGGATCCACTTCTACTCCCAGACTTTCAGAAATGCGTTTAGGAGTTCTGACCTAGGAATATATTTAACAATTAATATTCCTATGAAGAATTCTAGATGTACTACTCAGGAAACAGAAAACAAAATGCACAATAGAAAACAAAGTATTTACCTCCAAAAATTTTGGTGTGCAAAACAAGCTTCCATTTGGCCCTAAAAAACATTATGGATTAAGGACATTAAGTAATACCTAAGATAAAAGGATTTTTATCTATAGATGTCAGAGATTTTTTTAAAACAAAGAAACAAAAAAACCACACAAACCAGGGATATTACTTCTCTGAGGTGTTCTGTAAGCATTCCTTAAAATAGTTGGGCTGCAAAACAAAACCAAATGAAAAAAATATTAATTTTGCTTCTCAGTTTCTGAAAATAAGTGGACATTTCAGACATTACACACATATTCATCTCCATTATCGTCTTTCTTTGCAACCATGGCTATTCCCCTGACTAAATCAAATGCTGATTTCTCCTAACCATCAGTTAGTATTTTAAACCTCACTATAAGTTTACTTCAAACAGTAAAATGCTTCTTCTGTGAGATGCTGATTTTCAAGGATGATCTGACTGGCAAATAGCATACTAGATTCCATATAACCATGTTTTTCTTAATATGCTGTACAAAACTATGGAAACTGGCTGAATTAATTGTGGTTAATTAAATAATTAGTGCAAATGTTCTTTTAATCAACGTGACTACTACAAGCATATTTATCTGAAATATATGCATTTAAATGTAGAAATCAAGGCTATTACTAAAAAAAAAAAAACCCTCGGGAAATTGACTGTTACAAATTACTACTTGTTACAAATTACTACTTGAGAAGCACATGGTACATCACTACTGCTCTTTCTGGCACTGGATGTTGAGAATTTGGGAAGCTGAAACAATGTCAACAAATGCCATATGCCAGCTGTGAAGAAGTTAAAAAATAGGAAGAACACTTAAAAGCAAGGAAGTTTTAAAAATTAGCTAGCATGTTATTTTCAAGTCACTTAGCAACTTACAAGTGTCACAAATATACAAGGCATACAGGATTACTGACTGCTTTGAAGAAGTTTAGCAATCAAACATGGTGGTTTTAGTATTTCTTATTTCTTAGAATCCAGTTTATTTTATCTTTGTCTTGATATCTTTAGCATACCTAGCAGCAAGGCAGTTGTGGCAGGTACCAGGAGGAGAAGCAAGCATTTCATTTTCTGGATCTGCTTTTCTTATTGCAATACGTGGGCTTATCAGATTCTCTCCATCTACAACACAGAAGATAATGACACAACCTTTCAGAACTAGAAGTAACAGTTTTTATTTTGAAGTTTAAAATAGGCTTTTAAAAAAAAGCAACACTTGATGTTTAGTGAGAAGAACCCAACAAAACACTACCTTTTTATCTATTTTTGGAACACATTCAAATTCTATATCCAAACTATGCTAAATACATATTAAAGACACAGCCAAAAATCTCTCATTATGCCACATTATTCATTTGATATATACGTGTTTCAACATGTTTCCTGGATATTATTCAACTCACCTATTCCACTTCAGTTTTTGTATATTGTATTGTACCTTTCTTGTCACTGCATAAGTTATTCTTAGGAGATAAATCAATACATGAAAACATGCATTTGTACCTGCTCTCCCTCGAGCTTACGTCTCTTGATTTGAAGCAGCAGCATAAAGCAAACATTTCTGGAGCTGTTAGTTGGAGGCACTGTCACTGGTAGCAGTAGCTATTTATGTGCTGTGCATCTCCAGGAAAAAGAGAGAATGTTCCAGTGGAATCCTCTGAACCGTGAGCCCCTTACATGGAGGAGCAACTACCCAAAAGAATTCCCACTTGAAAATTTCCAAACAACTTCCATATCAGAAATTACACTTAGGTTTCTGCACTTCTCTCTGCCTCCAAGTTCCTGAGTCTGCATGCACAGCAGCGCTGCATCCCAGTACCACATCAAGGTTAAATCCATCAGCTTCCATCCATGCTCTTGTTTTTATCAGAAGTAATATTAGGTACATTAACCAGTTGGCTCTAAACAAGAAAACCAGGAAAAAAAAAGATCTCGGGCCAGCCACAGGTGACTAGAAACTTCAACAACAGTCTCTTCCCTTCCTCAGGGAGTATACACAAATGTCCATGTGCACAAGCACAAAGCAAAAGTAACTATTCTGAAGCAAAAGAGTCATAAGGTTCCTTTGTTTGCAATGAACGAAATGCTACCCAGAATTCACTAGGGACTTTAAACTGTGTGTGTCCAAATGGCTAAATTTAGAAGAAACTTGTTCTTGGCTGAGAGTAAGTTGAGCAGAAGTTCAGCAGCGAGCTTAAGAAAAACAGGGTACCAATATTCTACAGAAGCAATGTTATAAAGTATATTTTAACAGTAGCACAGTTCTACACCTTTAAAGACTTTGCTTTGGGGTCTAACAATGATTCTGGTAATAAAGGGAGTCTCCTGCTTGTCTGTCACCTGTTTAGAAAAGCTGGTCTTATTGTTAGGAAGGCACAGACCCAGTAGATGGACAAGCCAGGTATTGCAGGACCAGGGTTGGATGTTCTCTCACAGAAAAGATTCTTTTATCTGTGCAAGGAGGATAGGTACTACAGCTTGCAGGTACATCAGAAAGGAGCAGAGTGGCATGTACTTTCATAACATACTTGGGATTTGGAAACAATGTAATGAGAAGGACGTCCTAAAAGCTGTAGGATCTTTTGTTTTCAAATGTAAAAGCCTAAATTCTTTCCATTAGGTAGAGTTTTACTAACTCAAATTGTCTAGGGCTGCTAAATCTTTAAGAAAGGCCAAGGAGTGCCCTACAGATTGCCTTGTACTTAGGCATGATAAGCATCCTTATCTCTCAAAAAGATTTTCAGAGATTTTGCATAAAACAAAAGTGAAACTGCTAAAGATAAGTAAAAATTACTCTGATTCTCAGTCAATGGGTTACATTAATAAACTCACTGTCTGTCTCCTCCTATTAATACATTTAATATACTTAAGAGCATTAAGACCACAACAATATCATTTCTACAGGGAACTTTACATTCCATTACCAGTTTATTGTAAAGCTGAATTCATTATTAAAATTAATTTTACATTTTTGTAGGCAGCCTTCAGAAGCCTACTAAGATAAGTTTTTAGTCAATTTCTGCAACAGCAGTATCTATTACATTAGCAATTATGAGATGCACCAACAAAAGGTAAAAAAATAGTCTTTTGATTCCAGAGGGCACAAGCAGCTTTTAAAATCCCTCATAAAAAAAAATAAATTAAAAATTACCCACTTGATCCTATTTTGTTCTGATCCTGTTCTTTTCCAGGAGAAGCATAAGGTGGCAATACCAAATTCTGTTCTTTAAAAATCAGTGGAGTTGATGCCAGCTGACTGTATGTAGAGATTTTTGCCTTTGGAGTTTTAAAAGATGCTTGATCGAGCCAGCCAAAGGGACCATCAAGTTCTCCTAACAGTTTAGACTCGTATGGGGGTGCTTCTGCACTGAGTTCTTCAAACCAGTTGAGACTGATAGCCCCTAAGTCTGTGAAGAAAAACATGCAGAAAACCCCATGAAAATAAAAACAGAAGAAAAGAAGCAAAAAAGTATCCTTTATGCAGAATGTGAGAATACATTAGGTATTCTACTTCTAATTGAAATGCAATTCCATTGCCATGCTTCTGTTTGTTCATAGATAGCTTTGAACTTTGATACCCCATAAAAGAATGCCTGCCCGAATTCTCAAACCAAAGAGCAGATAAATACCCAGCTTGTTTAAATAAAAGCCAGAAGTATACTTTTATGTCTTATTTTACTACAACTGGCAATTTAAACAGGTTCCTTTTCATACTATGACAGGTGCATTTAGGCTAAACCTGGTCTGCATGTGTGTATATAAAGAGGCCACAGCTGAAACTAGCACAAAAAAAGTAGCTGAGCACACATTGTCAACCCCTCCCTCCCCCCCATGTTTATGTGCTGTTAAATAAACAGATTAAAAACTAGGTATTAGAAAACACAGATTTGGGGAAAGAAGAGCCACTAACAAGTTGCATAATGCTTTTCTATGGGCAGATGTGTGTAAAACATCAATGTCCATAATGCAACCCTAATAAAAATTGTGTACTGTAGAGAAGCTGTACCTGATTCACTGCAGTGTGCCTTAAATAACTCAAAGAAAGTTGGTCTTTCCACAGGTTTGTAATCCATTGTCTTATCCATAACATTACTGGAACAGTTGTTGAAAAAACTGAGGAAAAAATAAGATAACACTGTCATACAGTGCTACTCTTAACGCCGTGGGCCTGCTTTCCCACACGTCTTGGTAGGTGTGTCATAACCCAACCTCTGTGGTTTGAGGACTTCAGCGTGTGTTCAAACACTGCAATGATGAACATGGTATGACAACACCAGACAAGAAGAGTGTGGTTAATTATACCAGATAATAAAAATCCTCAAACACAGGAGAAAATAAAAATGGAATGGGAAGGGAATTTTTGAGGTGTTTAAAATTGTGAGTAAAAAAAAAAATAAATCCATACTGATTACTTCATGCTAGGATACAATATATGCTATTACACATACTCTTTCAACTGATGTGCCAAGAATGTGGTCTAAAGCTGCTTTCAAGCAGAGCAGACATTGCCAGTTCCTGCTTACTTTAACACGTTTATTGTTGCCCCTGTAACGTCAGTTTCGCTGCGATGGCTGTTCCATGCATGCTGCCGTACCACCACGAGGGGAAAGGCAGGTGTTTAAAGGGCAAATGCTACCTAAGAAAGCCACATTAAAAACCACTTCAGAAGCACATTTTAAGAGACGAAGCGACCTGAAGCGACTTATCCCCGCAGCTTCCCGTTAGGGAACGCTCCTGCTGGGCTATTGCCCAGCGGTCTGCCAAGCCGCCACCGGGCCACCCGAAGGGCCTCAGAGGCCGAGCCCCGAGCCCCAACCCCCAGCAGGCCGCAAACCGAAACCCCCGCGCACGCTGCAAGGAGACGAGCGGTAGCGGGAAGGACACACCACCCCACATCCCCCCACGGCGGGGTGATATGGGCAGCGGGGCCGACCTACGGGAAGGGGCAGCTCCGGGGCGGGGCAGGGCAGGGCAGGGCAGGGGAGCGACGCGCGGAGCGTTTACCTCCCTCCGGCCCCTCGGGCGGCGCGGCAGCCGCAGCATCGCCTCACGCGCGGGGCGAGCGGGCGCGGCCTCCCCGCGGGGACGGCAGCACGCGCGGGGGAAGGAAGGGGCGCCGCGGCGCCGCCGAGCCGCACGCTCCCCCAGCCACCCTGCCCCCGCGTTCAAAGCTTGGCGCCAACACACCCCCAGGCACCTGCGCACTCAGAGCATCCGCCGTTCCCGCCTTCCCCGACCAAGACGTCATGGGAAGGAGGCGGGGTAAGGACCGCCGCTCCCTCTCCTCAGCGCTGACTGGGCGGCCCCAGGCTGAGGCGGCAGTGTGAGTACAGCGACGAGATGGGGGCAAAACTGCTCCTGGCGGAGAAAGCGCCATGTCTTGTTAACGCTTTCCCGCTGTGGCTGGTTTCTCACCATACAAGAGGAGTGTCCTGAGTGTCAGACAGCTTCTTTTATTCGTGCATCCCTATATACAAAGAATCATAGAACGCATTAAGTTGGAAGGGACCTTTAGAGGCCATCTAGTCCAACCCCTCTGCAGTAAGCAGGGACATCTTCACTAGATCAGGTCGCTCAGAGCCCCAGCAAACCTGATCTTGAATTGAACATCTCCAGGGATGGGGCCTCCACTGCCTCTCTGGGCAACCTGTTCCAGTGACCCACCACCCTCACATTGAACAACTTTTTCCTAATAGCCAACCTAAATCTCCCCTTTTTGAGTTTAAAACCATTACCCCTCATCCTACTGCTACATGCCCTTGTGAACAATTCTTCCCCAGCTTTCTTACAGGCACCTTTCAAGTACTGGAAGGATGCTATAAGGTGCCCCCAGAGCCTTCTCCAAGGTGAACATGCCCAATCTCTCAGCCTGTCTTCATAGGAGAGGTGCTCCAGCCCTTTCATCATTTGTGTGGCTGTTCCTCTGGACGTGCTCCAACAGTTCCATGTCCTTGTGTTGAGGGCTCCAAAGCTGGACACATTACTCCAGGTGAATGAGAAATGACATACGAATAATCGTATCCAAGGTCAACATATTCCAACTTCCAGTTTAACAGCAGGTAACTCCAATGTCCTAGAAAAAGGCTGAGCAGCAGTACTGTGATGGAAAGACATTACCTGTGGCATTCTCAAACTCACCTTTTTACCTTGGCGTTTTTATAGGAAATGACAGGTATAATTATCATGGTAGCTGATGTTACAGTACATTATTATTATTCTCCACATATATATCCATTCCTATTTTGAATTTTGACAAGTTCTTGGTCTCAGCAATGAATCCATAAAATCAATTCAAGTTGGGTGGAAAATTCTTCCTTATTTTACACAGATTTATCACATCACCTACACCAGTCACGTTCTTCAGTGTCTCTTCATACAATAACTGAAATCCTTGAACATATCTTTCTCAAACACACTGTGAATGCTTATGATATCACTGCTACCAGCTCTCTAGCCCTTATTGGTCCATTGCATTTTATAATGCAAACGCTTTTGTAAAGGTAGTGAGGCGTCACGCAAATTATTTCGCCTCGAGGATTTGAGGATTCTGCAGTCTCTGAAGACTCACATACACAGTTCAGAGGATTTAATTACATGATTTTAACGATATTATCGAATTGAACTAAAGTGATGTAATTATGGATGGACTGTTAGTGAAATACATAAGCGCTCATATTGCTAAAAAGTATTACGTTATACAAGCACAAAGCCCCTTTTCCTGGTATAACTGTTTTCCCTCCGGAGTGTTGTGCAAACCGAAGCACATTCAGTACCTTTTCCTAAACCAATACAGTCGACGGGAAAAGCCGCATGTAGACAACACACAGGTGATGGAGCGATGGGGATGCCCAGACCTTTCAGTGCCGATAAAGACTTCTTTTCAGAGATGTAATCACCTGCATTCTTTGCCGACTAGACTGTGGGGTACCCATTTTACCTGGGCTTTGTTAGCTTCCCAGCCCTCTGCCATGTCTAAAGACACAAGCAGCGGGAGCTGTGAGCAGGCAGGCTTCCCCCTGGTTGTTCCAGCTACGGCCGAGTTACCTCTGTTCATCTTTACTGGATCTTGCGGCTACGCACTACGCTTTGACCGCCGATGACTTCCCGGCGTACACAGCTCTGCGAGGATCCTCACCCCTTTACAACCCCCTGAGGCTGTCTTCAGTCCTGGAGTCGTTACTGCAGCTCCTAGCGCCGCGGCTGCGGGCCCTACCCGACACCACAGGTGAAGGGGTCCGGGAACACAGAGGCTCGGCCCGTGTGCGCCTTGCCCAGCTAGTTCTGTCCAGACCTTGGCTTTCTACAAAGATCTCGATGAGGTAAGGAAAAGAAATGTCGTACGTGATGGCTCTAACAGGGGCTCCGTGGTCGGCCTGTCCAAGCTTCCCACGCGTGAGCCTGGGAACACAGGGGATGGGCGCAGACCCGCGGCGATCCATCCTCCCTCCCTCCTGCCAGCCCCAACCGGCTGGGACCAATTTCCCCATCAATTAGCAACGATTACCAGCAGCTATGCAGGTAAGATAAAGGCAGGACGGGGAAAGGGCCAGAGTGGAGTTTTCTAGGATCATGGAGAGCTTTGTTTATCCCCCTTTCAGCACGTACCCGAGCTTCAGGGGCAGCCTCACGCCGAGCCGCAGCGGGGACCCATCGGGGAAACAGCCCAGCTGGAAGCAGGGCAAGGCCAGCTCCATCAGTCCCTTCCTCGGGGGCCGCTCACACCCATGCCCTCTGACTACCTGGACAGCTACCGCAGGACCCAGCTCCAGGCCCTGCTGTCACAGGTGAGCCCCGGGCTGACGATGCGGCTCCGCCGGGCCAACACCAAGGAGGTGGGCGTGCAGGTGAACCTGCGGGCTGACGCCGCTGTGCAGTGCTCGCTGGGGCCGCGCACCCTGCCTCTTGGCCGCCCCCTCAGCCCCACCGTCGTCCGCACCCAAGGGCGCCTTGCCCTCTACTCACCCGTGCCGGACCGTCGCCTCTTCACGCTGCCCGAGGCCACTGGACCCCAGGAGAAGGACAAGGTGTCTGAAACGACTCCTGAAGAGCAGAAGGCGGAGGATGGCAGAAGGAAGCAGCAGGAGGGCCAGACAGAGGCTGCTGTGCCGAGTGAGGGGGCAGCAGAGACATCAACGGAGGAGGCTGCAGCCCCTAGGCAGCGGGCTGCCTTCCAGGTGTGTGGCGCTGGGACACCGGGGCCTGAGAAGCGTCTGGGATTTGGTGCAGCCTGTTCTGGGCAGGGGTCGGGGGGGACGGGTGGCGAACCATAATACCGGCTGGAGTTGCAGGCGAAAGGAGCAGCGAAAGCCGCAGTGATCCCCACCCCGGTTTCCCAGGTCTTGCCCTGGGTTGGTAGCTCCTGCTTCCTTGCAACAGTGGAGTCTGTGGCCTGTGAAAACAGGTGGTGTAATGAGGGAGCTGGGCTGGGTGTTATTGTGGTGCTGGGGGCTGCTCAGTGAACTCTCTCTCTGCAGTTTTTGGAGCAGAAGTATGGCTATTTCCACTGTAAAGACTGCAAGACCAGATGGGAGAGTGCTTATGTGTGGTGCATTTCTGGAAGCAACAAGGTAGTTAAGTCATTTTTTGCTCATGACACTTGTAGGAATAGCACCAAATATCTAAGTCAGGTGTTTTGGCACAAGCTTAGGTGCCTGTACTGAACACCTTGTGTAAATATCTACAGTATCTGAGAACTTCCTTTTTTGTCTCTTTCTTCAGGTGTACTTCAAACAGCTCTGTCGCAAATGCCAAAAGGGCTATAATCCCTATCGAGTGGAAGCAATCCAGTGCCAGGTAAGCTAAAGATTTCTCTGTCCTGGTAGAACTGCCAGAGTTTGTGGTATTCTCTTAATAGTTGCTGAATTAGATAACATCTGTTCCAGAAGAAGTAATTGCTTTCGTCAAAGTACTAGGATAATTTATTTGGGACAGGTGTAATGTGATTGGACTCTTTCCTCCTGCTTGATGGCTTGCACCATTCATACAGTGTTATGCCTTGCTATACACAGGGTAGGCTTCTGGGCTTTTAAGTGAGAAGGCTCTTAAAGCTTAACCTCACAACACTTTCACCACACAAGTATCAGCCCAAGTATATTGCTATGATAAGGAAAGCTAATGTCAATCTAACATGAAGTGAGCACTTTTGATCTGCTACTAATAAAATATCATCTTTAAGACCTGTTCAAAGACTCGCTGTTCCTGCCCTCAGAAGAAAAGGCACATTGATCTCAAGAGACCTCATCGCCAAGAGCTTTGTGGCCGCTGCAAAGGCAAGAGGCTGTCCTGTGATAACACTTACAGCTTCAAATACATTGTTTGATCTGTGTGCCCTCTCCTCTTCTGTGCTTTGTACTTTGTAAGTCTCTTAATGTTTTGACTTTAGGCTTTTGACCTGGCATTGGCTAATGGATGAAGACTTCTGTATTATTTATTATTTAACTTCAGTGTATATATGCTGTGAATAAAGTTCTATACAAGTCTGTACTAGTTTGTTACCCCTTAGTTGTATCTTGCTGTCATAAGAAGGCCTGTCTGGAAGGAAGCAGAACCAGCTTGATTTTTCTGAAGAAAACAGGGTTGGGTTTTAGTCTGCTTTGAGGAAATGCTGAGATTAAAACTGCACTAGCAAATTCTTTCCTTCAGTCACTCAAACTGTGTGGAAGATGGAAATAAATGTTCTGGAGCATAAATTCTGGGGTATATGAATTCAACTGTCTCTTCCTCCTGCTTCTGTCAAGTGTATATAAAAGAGGTCAAAGGATAGTTTAGCAAGTGGAACTTATGTGAGGGGGGAAAAGTGTAAGCTGGGGGGGAACTCTTTTGTGCTAGAGTACCTGTCTGGCAGAGTAACAGTTTCTCTGGACAATGCATCCTAAAAGAAGTTAGAACAGCTCCTTAAGCTCATGAGTCAAAGGCTTTTGACTTTAGCACCTTTCTGGTCCCACAATATATCTCTTGAGTCAGTTTCTTAAATTAAGTAAGATGAAATATAGACAGGGAATCCTAAATAATGGACTGGTGTTGCAGAAGTTCAAGGGGGCATTGCTGCAGTTCATGTTGTCCTTGGACTTCAGTAAAGCTTTGTTGGGAATGTACTGATTCCTGCTTTCTTTAAAGTTTAGAAAGGTGCTAAGAAAGCTAGATCTTTAAACAGTGGTATTGTTGTATCTGTGAAGAGTGACAGAATACACTTGGTTGGAAGGTCTTCAGGCTCAGCTAAAGATCAGTTGAAACAATTGGCTCAGTGGATTGCATTCTACCTGCAGGGCAGTGACAAGTACCATACAGACAGTAGCTGGTCTGTTCTGCTTGACATCTGTAGTGTGGACCTGGAAGAAGCATCAGTGTGCACTTGTCAAGTCTGAAGGTGGTACCAAGCCAGGGAGACCTGATAGTACAGCTGAGGGCAGTGCTGCCCTTTGGACAGATCTCAGCTGACTGCAGGGGACAGGCCAACGGGAGCCTTGTGTTCAGCAGGGACAAGAGATTCCTATCCCTGATGGGAGAACTCTGCAGCAGCACCAAGGGCATCTGCCTGGCTGGGGGGGCAGCTCATGGCAAAGTGCCCCTGGGGTTTGGTTGGCAGTGAGCTAGGTGTGGAGTCAGCAGCAGGCCCTGGCAGCAAAGGGCGGCAACAGCATCCTGGGCTCTAGGAACAGAAGTAGAGTAATCAGAGCAGGAGAAGCTATTGTCCCCCTTACTCAGCTCTTGCTGTACCACATCTAGCCTGCTGTACCCAGTTTGGGGCTCTCTGTAAGAAAGGTGGTGGCCTCCACTGAACTTACAGTTGATCAACAGGCTGGAGCACTTGTTCTAAGAAGAGATGTTGAAGGAACTGGGCTTATGCAGCCTGGGCTTTACTGGATTCTCAGAACTGAGGCTGATACTGGGGGACAGACAGCTTTTAGCTCTGGTTGGAGGAAAAAACCCACCGAAACCCAACACCGGAGCGAATAGAACCATTACCAATGTTTTTAACAGAAACAATCCTTCACCTTCATTTTGGATTGGATTTTTTTTTTTTCAGACATGAAACTGCTTTAGTCAACATGCTCTTTCTGGCTGAGTTGTAACTTCAGATTTCTGTTGGTGTTATGAGCAGTTCCACCATGAACAATGAAAAAGGTGTCTCTTGGGGCTGCTGATCATGGGTATCATCCGCAGCAGCACAGTCAGACAAGAACACGATCTTCACAACAAGCACATACTCTGTTGTGATTATATATGTCTTTTATATTTTAGTTAAATGGATGTACTGATCCAAATATCAACCAAAGTTACCTCACAAAAACGGTAAGTGTATTTACAGAGTGAATAAGTTACATAGTTGTTAGAATAAAAGTGTCTCAGATGTGCAACAGATGTACATGCATACATTTAACACTGGACAGCAGTTAAATGTAAGAAAAAAACCCCATACAGGTATGACTTTTATATACATTTCAAATAAAATAAGACATCTCTTTAAAGAAACTTAACATGAGAACTTGCATTTCACGTTAATGTTTTTACTTTTTATACGCAAAATTTATATTAAATAAAAATACGCATGCATAAGAGTTCAAAAGGTTTGACTCTGTGATGGGACTTTCTCCTACAAAATGGCAAGTTAAGTTAGATCAACCATCCTTTAATAGTATAAATATATTCATAAAAGCAACCCTCTAGTAAAAAGCAGCCAAGGTCCTTAAAAAAAAAAAACAACAACAAAGAGAAAGAAAAAAAAAATCTACCAAGACCATTGACAAAGCTTGGGGGGCCTAAGAACAGACCTCTGCAATATGACCCAGTACCTTCAGAGACAGTAGCCTAGTAACATTAGGAAATGTACTTCGTAGCAGCTCGTTGTTTCAAGATACAGTAATCGTATTCAAATTACAGTGTACACTAAACCATAGTCCATTTACAATTTGTTTCATACACACAGGCTCTCAGCTTTTGACCAACAAGTTTGCGAGATTCTGTGGCCAGCTTCATTCTGCCCATCTTTCACTCAACCAAGTAAGAGGAAAAAAGGAAAAAATGTACAAGCTTTTTTCTTTTTTTTTTTTTTTAACAAAAAATATTATTTTGTGAAGGAAACATTGCACTTTTGCCAACCTAAAATTAATTTGCTATAAAGGAAGTACTGTTCAGTGTAGTAGGCTTTGGTATGCGATGGAAGTCATTTCTTCAGTAGTGAGTTGCAGTTGCTCAGTGAAATGCTATCTGGTTTTTGTGCAACAGAGAACAAAGGATGTTGTCCCAGATGCTCTACGCTACCTTTGTCCTTACAGTATTGCTACACGTTTGAAGTTCAGCCCGTATCTTTTTAGAAGAAATCCTAAACGTAACAAGAGCGAGTACAGTTTGACCAAACCTTTGTAAGGCTGAGAAGACATCGAGCCACCTCACTCCAACAGGGCAGCACTCCTGCCTTGAGAGAGGACACACGAGTCCTGTCAGAGACTTGTGCCAGAAATGCTGGAGTCTGGAAGAAAAGTATTGATGACCCGGTAACTCTGAGCTCTGCGAATCATGTCGCGGATCTCTATGTTCAGTTCCATTAATTTGGTGCAGATTTCAGTCAGGCTCTGGTTGGAGCCCACCAGCGCGTAGGTGCCCGTCTGACCCAAGGTTTGGTGCCGGAAGTAAATGTTCAGTAGTGTCTGGACTTCATCATCAGAGCTACTTCCAAAGATGTCATTGGGCCACAAAATCCTGCAATCAGACGGGAAAAGAACGTGCACATCAGTTTGGGTTTATGAGCACAGACAGAAACCAGGTGTAGAGATCCCTAAGAGGAGAACTGACTCGCACACGTTATAAGCTAAAGGCGACTCGCTGTTTTCAGCTACTCATTTGTTACTCAGACTCTGGTACCAGGCACAGAAATCACATAAAAGCCTAATTTCTATTATCTAAAAAAAAGAAGCTTAAGAAAACTTATTCAAGTGGAACTGGGCTGAATGTTAGCTGTTGCCAGTGACATGCACCTCTAAGGAATCAGCTCTTTATATGAAGAGATTCTCAAGAGCCTCACAGAAGTACTTCCAACCTACACAGTGAAATGAAACATCTTCCCCGTTGCAAGCAAACAAGTTCGTGTTACTGATTTGGTATTGTTACTTGTGGCACACCCCTGCAAAGGGTGCTAACACCGATGCCCCCATGTACCTTGTTGAAGTGCATTAATGATGCTGACTCAGCACCTTCCATTTAGTATAAAGTTAGGAAGACAATAAACACATCCCATTCTAGTAACACGGAAGCCTTAATATGAGCCATGTAGCAAAACTTGCCTGCATTCTCTTATTTGTCGGACGGCTTTAACAAGCTCGTTGTTTTTCAAGCACTCCAGCATGGACTGAATAGCGGCTTCTGTGGAGTTGAACGTGGGCTCCGATTCCGTCGCCAGAGGCTCAGCTGCAATTGCAGCAGTAGCATCCTTCAGATTCTTCTTCAACTCACTCAGCTCTCTTGACATATTTAACAGCTGTGCCAAGGAGAAAGGTGAGAGATGGGTGTTTTCAGTCTCCACAGGCACCCCAGGCAGTAGGCATTTCAAGTCTATACTTGGTACTATCTGGATGTACTCATGAGGGAAAAGACCCCGTCTTAACACAAGGACATTTCTTGTGCAATATAGGCAAAACACACCAACTACGTGTTCTTCAGCTTTATGCATCCTTCAACCCTACGCTGTATTTTTGCCTTGCTAAGATGCAAGAGCACATCTAAACAATCTTTTATTTTTCACCCCAGCTACTTTTTAGTCATATCATAGTGGAAAAGGTTCAGAAAACATACACTGCTCCTAGCAGTGATCTTGTTATTTATTTACAAACCACATGTGGGATCTGATATGATTAATGGATGGACAGGAATTGTGTAACCCTTTCCCAGGCCGAAAAGCTAATATGGCACAAAGCTCATAAATGATTAATCAGTGAACAGTGGATTTCTAGAGGCCTACCTTTTCATGCTCCGACATGCTAACAATAATCACTGTCACGTGAACTAACTATGGAACTTCTTTTACAGAACGGCCTATATGTCCAGCACAAGATACGAATTTCATTGTGAAAATCCATTATCATTCCCCAGGCCCCCAGGCTGCATTATTTCCAACAATCTAACAGAACTGTAACTGTGAAGTACAGGTACAGAAATCAATCCTCTTACAAAGAACACAAAGTGTTTCTAAAATTTAGACTGAGACGAGATGGCTGCTGTCCTGTCTTCTCTTTAACAGTGAACAACAGCACAGTCCCTTTAAAAGTGAGCCAGCCTTCAGAACTGTTCCTTAAGACATGTGAAGTTTTCAAACTCTTTGTACTGCTACAGCACATCCGATGAAACAAACCATTTCCATTTACAGGGAATCTGTAAACTACTTGAATCTGTCATAAAATGCATTTTATAGCTTGAAATTTGTTTTACAGCTATGAGTGAAGCACAGTAATTTCTTCCCCTGAACAGCTTAAAATACAAACAGCAGGAGAAAAAATATATATGGAATGGCAAGGTATCTTACTCTATTTCCTTAAATGATGATCATTCCACTTCACGTGATCACCTCAAAGGTGTTTCAGAGTATTACATATTTATGCAACTACTTGACCAACAGCATTGCTCTTGTGAAGTGACACATCCACCGGAGACAGTTTATATGGCTGGATATTATATGTATTATTCCAGTAAAATCCTTAATCATCCATGTTAAGATTAATTTACCAAATTATTTTGTTTCTGTCATACTAACAAGTGCTCCAGGTCTAAGTGTCTCCACAAAGTTCAGGTAAAATCAGTGGTGATGTAGGAAAAGGGTATTTTCTGTATTTGTGAAGAAGGCTCATTTTCCCTAAAAATTAAAGCCTCAATTAAAATAAAACCAAATCACTTGCAGATGCTCACACAGTGTGAGCCCTCCCTACAGGCAAAGTTCAAATTCCATACATCATTCTGGTTTGTTACCAGCGACTGAAATAAGTTCCCAAGAGTGAATGTATGAAAGACCCCAGTCTCTGAAAGTCCAGTGACAAAACCCCATCGTCTCAACCATACTGTGATGCAGAGGCTGGTGTATCGAAGGGTTTTGTCTGCAGATTTAAATTCAGGGTGACATAATATAATCTCTGGTGCAAGTTCATGGAAAGAAAAGTAAGCAGATGAAGGTAAAAGGTCTTTTTTCAGCATAAGAGTTTGTTACATACCTCTGGCATGGAACTGACTTCGTGCACTTGTCCAATAAGTTTACAGTAGGACTGAAAAAGCAACAGCAGCTGGAAATGCAGTTTGTATAATCTCTGACACAGTTCCAGTTGCTAGGAAAGATTTGTAGGAGAAGAAAGAATTATTAGAGATCAGCAATTTTGTATAATTTTCAATAATGAATAAAACACATTGAGATACTCCAGCTCTTCATAAACATTATTTTACTGAAGTATGATCATACATTATCTCAGAAAACAAGCGGTGTTCTTTCTTCTGCAGGTAAGCCATGTAGGACATTGAAAATCAAAATCATAAAGTCTCATGTAGCACAGGCCAGCATCAATCTCAAAGCAGTTTATATAGGTTAGCTCCACTGTTGCCAGTTTGCAGTTGGAAAGCAGACGGAGAATTTGGGGGAAAGGACTTTGCTGCGTAGAACATAAAACTCTTTAAAACTTCAGAAATGGTCAAAGACCTCTTCTGAGAGGGTGACAATCCAAGAGAGAAGCGAGGAAGTAGTTGTCCAAGAAGGTCAAAGCTCCTGCCTGTTTCTCTGAGGGGACAGGAACAGGCAGTAAATCCAGCCAACTCTGAAACTTGAATCTCAGCTCATGGATTTCCCACCATCTTAAAGAAACCTTACCAATGGATGGACAGAGTTTCATGTATAAGAAGACATCTGGCTTCTACAGTTTATGCTACTGGATTAAGCAGATACTGTTCTATGAACATGGTTAACGCGCACAGTCAGACACACTCAAGTAACATGCGATGGGCACATCTACCAGTGAAGTCAAGTTAATATGCTCGTGGTCCTGGCATCTGTGTGTCTATCAAGGGGAGGGGGAATCTTGTAGTTCCACAGCTGGATCACAGTAGGGAAAGGAGGAATATTTAATCTTTGAAAAATTATGGAAGAAGTAAATATTCTGCCAGCGCCAGTGAGGAGACCTCCCGTGCCTTTGGCAGGAAAGCCTCGCAGACATCACACCGTATGTGATTTGTCCTCTCACAGACTCAGTGAGCAGGGTGGGCTCAGTGATCTTTGTGTTTCCTCGGAGGAACTAGTGTAGGGTTCCATGCCAAGCGTGGCAGAAAAGAAGATGCTATTAATGACTTTCCTTCCTTAAAGCACTTCGTACCTGCTTAGCTACCAGCACGTACTTCAGTTACTTGCTGAATCGGGGTCTGTGCAAATGCCAGCACAAATACTAATAAAAAGTACTTTAAAAACATTGTAAGTATTAATTTGACTGATGTGTTTGTTTACATATGGTTCAACATGTAAGTGGCAGGGGTTTTATTAATAAGCCAAATCAGAACCATATCCTTAGCATTCCCAAAATTTCTGGAACAAGGCTGAGTGGCTGAGGTCAAAAGAAAGGTTCTTTGGCAGATTTCAGCTTGCTTTGCCAGGGAAGGGCCGACATGTCTACGAACAGTCACCCAAGGGCACTGCCATAACCATGCAGAGCTGGGCTCCTTCTGGAGGGGGTTTATGGAGGAGAGCGCCAAGCCAGCAGGCAGGCCAGGCAGGCCTCAGTGTTGCTCTGCCCCAGCAGCAGAGTTCAGCACTGCAAAAACACCTGGTCAGAGCCCAGTGCTGTTGTGGATAAACTGTTTCTGGCGTCTGAGTTGGTGTGTTTAATGTGAGCAGGGGTCAGAGCGCTCCTCCTCAATGGAAGGGAGGAATCCCACCGACCTGATAGGACAATGAAGACCCACAGGAGATGTGGGTGAGGGAAAAAAAGGGAGAATGATGTGTGACCTGCTAGGATAGAACTGACCTGTGGGCAGGGACAAAACCTATGTTTCCAAGAGAATGAAGAGGTAGGGCATGAGGGATGCTGCCTGTTAAACACACCTGCCCAGAGGCCATTCTCTGTAACTGAGGTGATGGAGCCTTGCATCTGCATGGCAACACTTTCTCCTTCCAAAATGATGAGTGACTGTTTAGATACAACCTCTTGGAAATGGCTCTGGCTTCTGCCTTCTCTCAAACCACGCCCAGGCATGTCAGGGGCTGGCTGGCGCCCCAGCCAGGGAAGGTGCCAAGGATTGCCCCTAAACCAGCATGGGACGCATGCTCGCTCCCTGCTCCTCTTTACTTCTCTAGCAGGGAATGGCCTGAGGTTCTCCAGTAGGGATCAAATTCACTCTTGAATGGCAACACTACGATGAAGCAGTTAAACACACATATACTTGAAGTTGTCAGGGAGTTAAAAATTAATTGAAAACCAGGACACGGCATAACATAATTAAAGGAGAACAATAATTCAGTCTCACCCTTCTGGCTGCTAACCTGAATGAAGACAAACTAAGGTCAAATTGAAGACTCAAGTTTGACTCACTCAGTATGTAGTTAGTGCATCAAGCAACTCAATTTTTGTTCTTCATGAAAAAGTATGAGAAACCAGTCTCAGTGAAACTATTCATCAGTGTATAAACAAAACCAATATGATATGTAACTGTCAACTACAAATTGTTAGTGTTTCATTAGGACAAATTGAAAATTATGACTTTTAAAATAACAACAACAAAATCTTCCACTCCAGCATATTACAGCCATTAAAAGGCTTGTGTTTTCTAAAATAAATAAATAAATAAAAACTAACTGAGCATTTAAAACAGCATATGAAGGTGTCAGAATTTTGGCACAGCATTTTCAGATTTCACAAAACACACCTTAGTAAATTATTTTAGTCACTGCATGTAGAGCCACGTATTCTACAGGAGAATTATAACGAAAAAGGAAAACATGCTTAGAAGTAAAACAGTAAAATTGGGGTGTATTAGTCCATCCACTGATGGACAAAGAATATGAAAGAACTTGAACTTACTGCAAGAGATTCCATTTGCTACACAGCAAGCATGGCACAGGAGAAAAGGAAAGGAAAGAAAGTATAGTGTCAGTGTAATGCATGCAATAGGAAGCACAGCCCATCTTTAATGGCATAACTTGTCAGCAGTATTAGCAATGCTTGCCTCAACCTGGTAACTGGTTGGAAATAATCACATATAACATGCACAGCATTCTTAACAAAATCAAGCTTTAATTCTAATGGTAAATTCCAGTCTAAATATCCTCAGTTAGATCTTTGGATTTATTAGTTTTGATTTATCCCACTCAGTAGCTCAGGAACTTACAGTGAAATTGTGTTAGAAAACCCTTGAAATAATACTTTTGTTTAATTTTGCTTGCTTTGTTATTAAAAAGAGTTCATATTGCAAAGTACCCCAAAATTAGGGAGGGTTTTCAAGTGATGAACAGAACTGAACTTTGTTATTTATAAATACTTTGATATTTATAAATGCTTTTACTTTTGGACATAATGGATCTAATGAAATTTCCAGGATAAGCTTTGTGACTGCTGGCTTAATTACTTGGCACATTAGAAGGGAAACATTTTGCATAGAACTTCTATGTTATGACTATCATAGGGGAAAAAAATTATGGAAAATGTCAGTTTGGTTTTACTACATGGCACAGCCACAAGTTGAGACAGCTCTGTATTCCTTCCTCTCACCAGTAATAATTCACTGATGCGTAATTCCAGAGCTATTAAAATGCAGTGTAAGCCCTGTTGCAACAGTAATAAAAATTCTAATGGACCTACATTAGCATTTCAGAGATTAGGGGACTATGATCCTAAAAAAAATTGTGCTGCATTTCTTTGCCAAGAATACATCGTGTGTGTCTAATGCAGCCTTCATTATTTTACATATATATATATATTACATTCTCATGACATTTTAGATGAGCAGAGTCATCATGTAAATGCTGTAACCAACACAGAGAATGACATCTGCCCAGTTACAGCCTGATGTCAGTGCATATGCACACACCATGTTAATAAACATTTGGAATTGTTATTAAAATGATTTACCTTACCCTCAATACAAAGGCAGCAAACACAGAAACACGAAGTAATGCTAACTTTGTAAAGCCTAACAAAGTATTTCAGCCTGGCTTCTCTCCATGGGCCTCACTAATTAAAAAATGTATGAAAAGTCTTGTCCCAAATCCTGCACTACTCTTTCATAACACCATGGCAAACCAAGCTTTAAGCTCTCGTGATGTTTAATTTTATGCATTTCACATTGCCTCAATATTTTTTGTTCTTCTATTTAGTACTCTTGAAAAAAAGCACTTTATATCTTGGCTTCCATGCAGTTCATGTAAATTAAGCTTTGTGAAGCTATTCAAGATAAGAAGAGGACAAGAGCAGACAGATCATGGTGCGCTAGCAAATTCACAGGTGTGCTGGCTTGTGGTTTTCAGAGCTTTTTTGTCTCTGACTTAAGCTCCTCTGAAGTTTAGCACACCACAAAGCTTCATTTGGACTTACAAAAATATTGGAATCCACAGATATTTTCTAATTTGCCATGGAATTTACTTTAAAAGGAGAGGGGGAAGCAGCAAATAAGTGAATTCCATGGTCTTTTTTCTTTTCAGAAAATACCGTCTTCTCTGTACTGCTTCCAAAACCAGGGCAAGCCAAAAAAGCAAAAAAAAAAAAAAAAAAGGAAGGAGTGGGGAAGAGGTTTCACATTACATGAAATACCCTTCTTCTTCACCAAAAGAAAATATACTGGATACTCAATCTCCCTAAACCACTGCAGCTCAACTCCACATTGCTCTACAATTCCATGACTGTAATTTCTCTTCCTCTCTCTTCCAGCATAAAATGAAATATTCCTTGGAAGTTGAAAAGACACTGATTGTCAACTAAAGGACATTTCTTTTAGTCCCCAGCAGCAAGGGCTCAGGTGGAATGATCCTTCACTCTTCCTCTCAATGTCTAGTTTAATTCCCACAGTACGGGAGATGTTTTGATTTTGTTAGACACTACCCCAGTTAGTAGGTTTGGCAGTTGAGTTTAGAGTATTTGGATCACTTGCACAGTCCTTTATGCAGCTAGTAAATGCTACACCAGGGAAAGACACGTGCCCTAGCAGGAACATTTTGATTTAGCTGTTTGTTGAGACAATTACTGTTCTGTACTATTGGCAGAGCAGGAAGACAGCAAAGGAACAGTCTTTAGATCACAGGGCCTTCTTGCTTTTCTCAAGGAGTCATTTTACGCACTGAAGAGATGAGAGTCACATAATTATTTCTTAAGATGTAAACATTTTGATGGCAATGGAGTCTTTAGTCATATATTGGCACAGGAGAGTCCCACTGTAACAAAGGAACTGCTGTGTGCAAGGGATTTTAATTGCAAGTGGATTTTATTATGGTTTTATGTTTGACTCGACATTCCAGCAGACAAAAGCTTTTCCCACAATCTAGGAAAGTGGGTGTGTATATATATACACATATACACAAATTTGTGTGTGTGTATATATCAGAGAGGAAAAGAGAGAGGCAGCATATGCTGTGCATTCTTAAATACCCACTAGATTTGAAGGATGGTAGGAACTATTCTGTCTGGAGAAATCTAAACCAGAGCTGTTCCTCATTTAGACAAGCTGGCTAATTTGATCTCGCTGTCAACCCACGGATCTACTGAACAGCATTCAGGTAACTGATTATTGATTATTAAGAATTTCTAATGTAACAGTAAGAGTCACTGGGCCTTGAGCTTTCCTGTAACTCAAGTCAACTCCAGATGACTATGGTCGCCAGAGGTACACCTCCAGTGTTACTGGTGGCCTCGGGTAACTGAACCTTCAGCCACAGGAAAACCCATAGAAACAGGAACATTCTGAATTTCTGGGGCAAATTTTCATGGGGTACAGCATATTTTAAATATCCATTAACAGTTTAAGTTGGCAAAGCCCACATCCATTAGCCTGTGGCAAGTTTCGGGATGAGCAAGGTTTAAGAAACATGTATACTGACTTTGGACTTACAGAGTAGACTGAATGGCTCATTAGGAGATTAATACTTATTTCAATTAGCAGTACTAATTGACAAGGAAAATAGGATCTTCCATGTTGTCCAGAAACGCTCTCTCAAATAAAACCAGTCTTTGGCTAGAATTAAAAAAAATCCCCATTCAGTGAAGTTGAGGAATGTTCTGAGAGCTGTGCTCATCCAAGACTTACACCTGGACAGACAGCAAAACAGTACGTGCAGTTACCTTCTGTCTATAAATTGACTCCCATGTCCTTAGGACTCTGTTGCCCAATACAGCATCAAAACTTACAAATCACAGACACATCCAAATCCTGTCATCTGTTGCAAGAAGACGGGGGGTAAAGACATTCGGGGACATGAAGCTTTTACCCAATTTCAGAAAAGTTGCTAGCTCTAGTAGCTGACCTAGGCTACTTCTATTTCAAGCTTCTTTAATGGTCTTTAAGCAAGTTTTTGCCTTTGCCCATTTTCAGCAGTTATTTTGAAATAAGATCTGATGGGAGACATTGGTGCCAAGTTAGTTACCAGCATCAACAGGCACTTGTGACTCAACCATCTGTGCTAATGCTGAGTTTGATCTCATGTCTGTCTTGTCTGTAGAGGGGACTATTTTCACTTCAAGCTTATTTCCAGGTGGGGAGTTGTTGGAATCCAAGATTCCTGCCTTTCTGTAGAGCAAGGTGTTGCTTTTTCTTCCTTGCAATCATTTCTGAACTTTTTCCAGAAGTAACCTGGGTTTGTCCTCAGCCAAGCAAATTTTTATGCCAGAAGTTTTCAGCAGGATTTCAGGCCACGGTCTGACCCTCAACGGGTAAGAGTTTAGGCAGGGTCCCTTGTGAGTACCACTGTAAGAGATTTTTTTCCCCTGCAGTTATCAGATTCCTTAGCTTTTCAAGTTGAGGGAGGTGAGGAAAAATAAGAATATAAATACTTGTCACTCTAGGAACAATTTTTCCTTGTCCCTTCCTAATCATATTTCCTCAGATTCCCTGGACTCTTCTTCCCATTACACTTCCATTGAATAATATTCCTTTGGGAAGAGCTGCTTCAATTGACAGGTGAATGAGAAGGGGAAGACCAAAGACCTATTGATCAACGACCTACATCCTGTCAAGTTCCAAGGAATAATGCATTTTGGGATGGAGGAACAATGCTGGGGATTCCTGTAGTAGTGAGAAACCCTTCTTTTGAGACTGTTTGATAAGCAGTTAGAACACTAACCCCAGCTTCACAAAACACATTTAATTCTGAAACAGAGAATACTTATTAAAAAACCAAAACAAAATCCCCCCAAAACCCCAAAACACAAGCGGAACATGACATGTATTAACTTTTATTAACAGCTATATGAGCTCCCATCTCATTTCTTATCCTCAGCTTTCTCTCTCTCTGCTTTTTCAAAAAAAGAACCAACACAGAGTATCAGCAAGATGTGGGATCCTCCATCCCATTCTGTGGGTTTGCAAAAGAGGGATGAAGAGGGCAAGTTAAGCTGAATACAGAAAGGTACCTAACACTACAGCCGGAAGTCACTCTTCAGTGCTGTGCATCGACGGGAAGAGAAAGCGGATGCACATTCTGATAGTTACATCTTGCTATGTACATGCTGTCTGTCTCCCTCTCCTGACAGACTCATGGGAGAGGTAGTAGCGTGTGTTCTAGGTCCCTCTGGTTTAGATTTGGGAATATCTCACATGTACCTTCCCCATACATGGTTACAATTGCAGGAGAGGCAGTATCTTAAACTCACTGGAAGGTGCCTTTAACTTTTGCTGGTGCCGGTGCCAGGTGGTGGAAGACTGAAGAGGTTTTTCCACCTCCTGTGTTTGCAGCCAGAGGATTTATTAGCAAATCAGATTTGCTAATAAGGTCAAGGAAGCCAAAATGCAGGGGTGGCAAGGATTTGGGATTCTTGGGAAATGGCATAAAGAAAGAAAAATCAAGGGAGCTCAGAGACAGAAGGACAATACATAGATGTGGGACAGAGATGTTAAGATAAAAAGACTAAAAAAATAAAGTGAATTGGGAGAGAAGAAATACAAACTGAAACCAACATAAGAATAAACCAAGGGTATTTGAAAAAATAATACAGGAAACTGTTCTGAAAATGGCATCATTACTTTTGTAAGTTAAAATACACCGAAATAGGAGATGTCACTTTTTTCCAAATGCTGTTGCTGCTTTCTGATTTCATCTGATTTTCTCTACACCCCCCCTTTTCCCATACCTCCATTCTTTCCCCTCCAAAAGGAAAAACAAAACAAAACCCCACACAAAATAACCACCAAGACACCAGCTATTCCCTACACTTAGTATATCAAATAACAGGAATGCCTGCTGAAGGTGCTGATTTCTGAAAAGATTAATTTCTTAACTGGAATAAACACACTAAATATACATATATACATATGTATATATGCATAGGAGTGTAAAACTGTTGTTCAAAAGTGATAATGAGGTATTTCACCTTAGCTATTAAACCTTATCTACAGCATGAACTATTTCACTGGCTGTTCTACAGCCATTATTTCATAACTGCTTATCTAAGTGGATGTGAACCAGGCAAGTATTGTCGTTGGGCAGACAGAGTCTGCAACTGTGGATTCGTGGAGTGATTTTCACCAGGAGTGTCTTTCAGAGACACTGTACTGTGGGAAACTGCTGCTGCAACATCTTTTTTAAAGGGAGAGCACACACAACCCAGGCAGGGTCAGCTCTGCTTCCTCCTCTAGACTAGGAAGGCAGAAGTATTGTCTCTGAATCTCTCCCGCTTCCTGTGGCCAGGACTGAGGCAAAAACGGTACCTTTGAGCCTTAAGTCTGAAATCTGGATTAGGCCCAAGCCCAGCAGAGAGACAAGGGGAAGTACAGCAGGCTCTTGTGGGTCTGAGAACAAGATATATCACACATGTCACTTCACAGGAGAGAGATAATACTGCTCATCCATTACCTTCTCTTCAGAGTCCCCTGGCTGGCAGGTGATAACTCCATCTCGTGAGCCTCCAGCAAATGTTGCTTTGCAGTTTGCAAGCCACTATTACAGAAAGAAATTAAAAGGTATCACTAAAGCCTATAGTTCGACTGAAGAAGGGAAAGCAGTATTTTAGTTTCACATCACAGCATGTAAACAAATAAAATTTTGCAACTACACTTTATATTCACACAGACTGACAACTTGCTTTGACTGCAGTTTAAAAAGTGTAGTCTTGATTTCTATTAGTATTTGAACTGCATAAACCAAGAAAATGAATTAATTACTGAATGGGAGAGAGAAATGGAATACTAAAGATGCCAGTGTTTCTAAAATTAAGGGATACACAGCTTTTTTTTCCAGTTCTGGTTCATATGTTCAGGAAGGAACATTTAATTTGAGTCCAGTATCTGAAATATGCCTTTCTGCTGAATATTAAACAGATCTGAGTGCATCTGCAGTTTCTTGGCATACCATAACTATATGTACATTCAAACTGAAGAATATAACATCAGCCAGCATACCGAGAGTGTTGCTTCTTTCCTGTTGTTGTATGTGTCCAGGTACTCCTGCAGTTCTAGCACACTGAACTTCAGCTTTTCAAGAAGGCCACAAGAGAGCAGCTGGAGAAATGAAATCAAAAGAACTAGTAAACGACATTATAAAATAATAAAATTATTATCAGAATAGAAAGTCTGGTAAAGATCTTGCAGAAGAATACTTAGACACAGAAAAATATTTCTATGTAAAAGTATACATAAATAGAACACCATGCTGGAAACTCAACAGCAAAAGTTGCACCTATGTTACAATGTGAAATTGAAACTATGTTCTGTGTTAACAGCTTTGCAGAGGACTTCCCTAAAATGAAATACTGCACAAAGCTTAACTAGTTAATCTCCACAGCTCTCTGATGACCTAAGTCACAGCTCTTCCATGGTCACAGCAGAGGGCCTGAGATTGAACTCTAAAAGTTCCTACCTCCATACTTCTGTGTGAGGTCACACTGTCCTGATGCTGTCGGATACACTTGGGCCAGAAAGAAAACAATGGGAATGGTCATCTCATTCATCCTCTAATATATATTTTAACCATCCACTTCACATCACAGCTGACTCATATGAAATCACTAAGCATATCACCATCTTTCATGCTGAACTATGAAAAAAACAGCTTCTCCTTTTCCATTTGTGGAGCCAACTCGGTCTGGTAGGCACCTGTTTTATCCTGGGTTTTAGCACACAGGCTCCATGTATCATATCTATTCTACAATTCTATATTGCCCATCTGCCAGTACTTACCTAACAAAATAATGTGGAAAATTAATGGCAATATGGTTAAGAACAAGAGATAAAAATTAGAGATAGGAGGTGTTCACGAGTTGCTCAGAAGTGAAACAGCCAGTAAAATAGTGCACTGCAATGCAGCATGTGTCTTTTGAAAGGAATATACTCACCGTTTCTGCATCTACAAAAAGGGTGGGGCATTCTGAACATGATGTTAACATCTGAGAAGACCTCACGAACTTGGAGCCTATTCCTCGCAGGTTGTCTCCCAAGTAGCTAGCTGCATCGCAGGTTAGGAAGCAGAATCTTTTCTGAATATTCTATAAGGCAAAATACAGTCAGTCACACGCTCTGCTCAGGTACAAGCTTCTTTCCTTTGCAAACCAACAGCATGCTCTTTTTTCTTCACACAGTAAGGTGCAAAAGAGACCCATCTCCCTGTGGACAAGGTCTGCTTAAGGACACTGAATACAGTTACTATGCTGGAGACCATGTACAGCTGGACAGCTGTGAAACTAATTACAGAATTTATAATAATCTACTACTGAAATCCGTTATTTCTTGTAAAGACGATTTGATCTTTCTAAAGCTGTTTAACCCACAAGTAGCTTTTTTTTTCCCCTTGGCTGTACATACTTAACAGAGTCGATCAGCACACTACTTTTTCTGCCCATTCCGGGCATTGTTTTGCTAGTATTCCGTGTCAAGTGGCTAATCAGATAACATAATGGACATTCTAATGCCAAGCAGCAGCATGGAAAAATCAGAAGAAAATCCTTTTGTTTTCCCCTGTGGGAAAAAACTGTTCCTAGTAAAACTTCTGCTGCTTGGGAGGACTGCAGAAACACTGGAGCACTGCATCTGGGAATTATTCTTCCCAGGAGATTTTCTTGGTGTTTTGAGTTCTAGCCTAGTCTTCCAGAAACATTTTAGTGCTGACACTTTGTTTCAGTGACTAACATATAAAGTGGATAATAAATAGTATTTTAGTCTTGCAGGAACTGAAATAATGGTATTGATAAATACACAGCAGGTTTCGCTACCAAAATATCTCGCTAAGGCCAACTGCTCAGCAGGCAGGAGTAACACGAAAATATTTCTTAAAAATTAAAATATGCAACATTTTTATATGATTAATTCCATCTTAACATAGGCATTTGTCTGAGGAATGTAGGTTTGGACCTACATAACCATAAATATAACTCACTGGAGAGGTGTGCTTTGCAAATGCAGATTTGGATGACAGATATTTTAACTGCCTGTTACTGCTCTCATACTATAGCATTGAAGTGTCTAAAGTCAGGTGAGTTGAATTGATAGTTTATTGATAATAGAAGCTGTTGGATTGAGTGACTTCATTTTAAAAGCTACATAAGCCCTCACATTGTAGGTAGAGTACACACATTAGACAGTGAAAGAGAAACCTCCTCTACAGACCAAGTCCGTAACTGCTTATCTGTGGATCTCTCTCTCAAGCATTTGAACTGTCTGTCTGAATGCAGGTAAGATCAGCAAGACTGATACATGTCTTATTATGTATCTATCTTCAACACAGAAATAAAGCGCTATATGTGTCACCTAGCACATGGTTTAGATTCTCTGATGCGCTGAGTCTATAGCAGAGGCATTGCTGCCAAACCAGGTAAATGATTATTTTTATCAGCAACTAGGAGAACCATCTGCATCACAGGGCTTGGAGATTTACTACTATGATGTCTTCTGAAAAGAAAGATTCAGTCCAAGTCTTAGTGAAACTGCTGTTGACGACTCTTCTGGCAAAAGAAAGAGATCTTGATTTGATCCTGAACAACAGAAAAGAGCTAGATGTGAATGTTAAGGTGGAAAGAAATTTAGAAAGAGATGGAACACAATCCGAGAGATGTTGGTTGAAAGGGGCCACTGGAGAACATCTGATCTAATGTTCATCTTGAAGTGGGACTATTACCAACACTAGATCAGATCAGCCATGGTTTTGTCTGGCTGAGTCATGAAAAGTCTGAGGTCAGAGTTTCCTCAGGCCCCTTAGGTAACCTGTTTAGGTGTTACAGTGCCCTCCTGGGGAAGAGTAATGGAGTTTATGAACCTGAAGCAGTGAAGGAGACAGGTTATAGATATCATACAACAGCCTTCAGTGCATTCAGGATTTGCAGGGCTCCTTCATGGGGAAGGGACATCATGAGAGGTAGCCATTCCTTCAGGAAAAAAAGAGGGTAGAAACACGTTCTGTATCACTGAAAGACAGAAAATACATTAAGACATACAGCTGGTTGAATCACAAATATTTCACTCAGTGAAATACTCATGCAAAAAAGAAGAACAGAAATTGAAACTGTTTTAAATTACTAAAATGGATATGAAAAATGGCATGGACATGTAAAAACAATAATCAGAAAGGGAGATGCCAAATAAACTAGTACAAGAAAGAGAGAATGTCAAGAAGTAAACAAGGAATAATTAAGAGGAAGGCCAAGAAATCACAATGAAGAGAAGTAGTGATTAACATACACTGCTGAAAAGACTGGCATGTTTAATGCCTTCTTGTTGCTCCCAGAAATGTTGTCTGTGTACAAGTAACGATGAGGCATCTATGGAAACTGAGGTGAGAAGAGATCTTTTGAGGAAGGGCTCGGATACTTTTACATCTTTGCAGGTTAGGGACATTCATGCAATAATAGTTATAATACTGCCTAAAGAGGTCTAGGAGCCACAAGAAGTAGCTTTGAGAACTTACAGAATGCAGGGTGTTGTAAAAAACTTGAGAAAAGTACTTATGTCAATAAAACCCCCAATAAACCCAGAGTAAAAGAATTAAACACGAAGTTCAGGAAATGGGGCAACACAGGTGAACAATAAGCAGTACAGATTTGGCCAGAACAAATCACATCACTCTTTAATTTTCATGAAAAGTAAAAAATTTCTATTAGGAGTAGAAGCAATTGGTATGTTATATATTAATTCCTTTACTATCTTAGAAGTAAGGCAGAGAAACCTGGTCTAGAGGTAACTAGGTGTGCCAGACCATATTCAGAAGTTAATTATCAGCAGCTGACTGTCCAATTGGAAAGATAAATTGAGTAGGATTCCATGGGGGACTGTCTCAAGCACTAACCAAGTCATTAATGAAAATAGTGGATAATGGAATATGCAACATGCTCATTAAATGCATGCCTGATTGAGCTAAAGGGGCTGCAAACTCCTTAGAAGACAGGATTAGAATTCAGATTGGTCCTGACAAACTGGAGAAGTGGTGCAAGGAAAAGAAAGGACAAGGTTGTACACGTAGGATGAAACAATCCATAGAACAAAATCAGGGCAGAGAATAACCAGGAAGGGAAAATTTTGTAGAAAAAAATTTGCATACTAGATTGGGTCAGAAGTAGAAAATAATTAATTGTATTCTGCTGTAGAGCAGTCAGCAGAGTGTTTTTTTTAAACAGGAATACCTTCTATAAAACAGGTAACTCTTGTATAGTTGGTGCTGGTAAGAACTTAGGCTGAATACAGAACTTTTGCTTTTCAAGTGACACACAGACTAACTGAGGAGAACCCACAGCAACAGAAGTTTACAAAACGTTACTTATGGGGAAGGTTGAAAGGACTGAGGTTAAAAAGGAGAAGTTTGGGGTAAGTGAAGTCATGGTAATGGTCTTCAAACATAAACAGTAATTGCAAAGAAGAGAAAATCTGCCTCTGTACCATGGCACGAAACCATGGGCATAAAATACAGAGAGAGGAGTTTTCAAGTGATAAGGAGAGATAAATTGCCTAAGGATGTTGTGAATTTCCACCTTAGCCTAAAGGTTAAGAACAGCTGGAATTAAAGTTATAGTTGATCCTGTCCTGAGCAAGGGAAAGGACATGAATTCTTCAAGTCCCTTCCAGTACACATCTACTCAGGTATTTTAACAGTTCCAGATTATTTTATGAAAGTAACTTCCGCAAAGCATTTCAGTCATGGCTTCATCAAAAGCCAACCAGTCTACTATTTAGACACAAGAAAACATATTCTTCCTTTACTACTTTCCTTTTCAAATATTCAGAAAAGCAACAATCACTCTACAGCTAAGAAAAAAACAGTTTTGAACAGTGTTTTAAAGTACTAAAAGGTGAAACAGCAAGAGTAACTATACTCTGGTATCTATGTATAGTACTCCACTAAATATATTTATTTTGCTATTACACAGACTATCAGTTGTATAAGAAGTTATCACCTCAGCTATGTCCTTCTTGGTGCAGATTACAGTGGCTGACACTTTCAAGCAAGGTCTGAATGCAGTATGTATTTTATAAAATGGGACTACTGCAAGTAACAATGCCCACCGCCAGCGTACTATCAATAGGTTCATGCCTGCATAAAGTCACTGTGCTTTGTGTCAATGTAAACAGTAACAACATATTCTCAGAGCGTTTCCTTCTTAACCTCAGGTTTTCTCTTCTGGGAAGAGGACTTTTTGTAACAAAAGGGCTCCATTATGGAAACTACTTGGAAGCTCTCAAATCCACTTGTCTTGGAAGGGGCTGATCTGCTGAGGACATTTGATTTGATGGAATATAAAGAGGCAGCCTAAAGATAATCCAGAGATCTCTCAGATACAACTTGTTCACAGGAAAAGTATTTCAGCAATTTCAGGAATTTCAAACAAGTTTATCGTTTCACAGGACAACATCCAAGATGCCATTAACTTGATGCAGACTGAAATGTAGGTGCCCTGGAAAATGCACTTCTTTCACTTTAGCTGACTGACTGCTCCAAACAAGGATTTGGTTTCACAGTTAACTATTTTGGCAGTGCTCTGCATTGCAAGCCTAGCACATACTGGGCTTGTTTCCAAAGCTTCCTGTTCCTGAGGGTCAAAAGGCTTTTAAGTCAGCGGATGCGTAGCAAAGTTTGATGGTGCAAACAACAATGCAATTCCAGACAAGCTGAGAACTTATGAAAAAAATCTGGGAAAATAATACTCATAATATTTTAACCCTGAAGAGGGGACCAAAGCTATTTTATCAATTAAAACAATGGCTGTGTCTCCAGCTAGAAAAATCTGGTTTGTTGAGACTATTAACACCTCTTTCTTTTTTTTTTTATTACTGTTATTCACGTTTTGCTTTTAGTGAAATTTTTTGAGAGCTGTATTGTACCTTTCTCCTCCAGTACCAACTGAAGAAAATGAGTAGGCTATCTTTTGAATATAGGGCAAGCACACAGCAAATGCAGTGTGTGCACACCAGGATTTGGAGTTGAACAGGTGCTTTACAGGTAAAGTTTAGGTTTTGCATTACACAGTATTATTTATTTAGTTTTCAGACGTGTGACACCTCTTCAAAGGGAACAAAAAAAGACAAGTAACTCTCAGAACACTTGCACAGTGCTATTAATCTCTAGGAATGAGGTCAGGGCAGAAAAGGTAAAACACACATCATGAAGAAATGAGAGACTAATTTTCAAAGTAGAACTGTCCTGAACTCAAGTCAGCACTGGGTTTTCTTCCTTCCAAATGGCTATTCAAAAGTGTTTAAAAGAATGCCTACAAGGCACCCATATTTACAGTAATGTTTAAAGGAGGATGCAGTGTGCAGCTAGAGAGGAGGTACAATTAACTCCAGTGGAGCACTGACAAACAGGATGGAGAAGAGATTCACATTAGATGATGTATCTTTCTTATAACAATGGTCTTAAAGACATGAAAAGATCTTGAGATGGTATAATTTCAGCAGGTACCAATTCTTAATAAAAAATTGTGTACTCTCAGATCACAGGTACTTAAACTCTGCAGGAAGTTACCTGGCTACTGTGTATCCTGCTGCAGCACACTAAACATCTTGCAGCTGCCTCATATAAAGCTGGTGAAACAATTAAAAAAGGCTTTAAATGTAATTACAGGTAAACCCAACATAATTCCTTAGAGATGCTTGCATATTTGACTCCTTTTTTCCTCTAATCTTTTTGCAAGATCTTGTCTTTGTGAGCATGCAGTTTTAGAAAGGAGTCTTCAGGCTGAATCTCTGGAATTTATATGAGATGATGGTAGCTGAATATTTCTGGTCATGGTCAGATTTCAACAGTTTGCGATGAAAGAAGAGATTAACAATAGCTTGAGATGAAAAAGCTGTTTCCTGTCTCTTGCAACTATTGTTTCAGGTTGTTTGTAAAATATTGAAGAATAAAGTCTTGAAAGTGGATCCACATTTTATAATGTTATCTCCAAACCTGTGAGTATGAGATACATACTATTTTTATTACAAAACTGATCCTAGAAGCCAGTTCTGCATGAAAATCTAGTAAGGCAGTGCTCCAGTGTGCAGAAATGCGCTGGTTATATACCAAGTAGTTCAGTACCGGTACTACTATCAAGAACCATCCTAACAGCCACACACAATCTAACCACTTTGATTTTGTGTCTTATTGTCTCACCTTAAACAGGGAAGAGAACACATGAAATGTATAAACTGCACAGGAACCATCAGAGTCGCACATGAGCTGGTTGATATGACTACGCCAGGCTTCTTCTGCATCATCACATGCTGCTGGCTGAAATGCAGCAAGGATGGCAGAGAAAAAGGGTGAGGGAGGAGGGGAGGCATTTCGATCAACATCTCCAAAGCTGAAGGAGAAAAGAAACCAAAAAAAAACCTGTGATGAAAGGAGAATACCAAGAAGGTGGCGGATAAAATATGTTATAAGGAGACATATAATCACAGGACTGATTACAGCACCTTTCTAAAAATACTGGTGACATTTCAAATTACTTTTGAAGGCTGGCAAGATGCTGGCTACAATGAGAAAATCCTCCAAGTCAAAATCCCTATCTTCAGGCCATCGCCATCTATCTTCCCCCAGCCTGCTTTGGCAGGGGGTTGGACCCAATGATCTCTCGAGGTCCCTTCCAACCCCTACAATTCTATGAGTCTGTGATCCCAGGATACATGAATTGTTTTATGGTACCATCGTTTGGAGGAAGAAGGCTGAAACTTTATAGGAGGATAGAGTCCATGAAGAAAAACTCCCCTTATGGGAAAACCTGGTTATAATAATGTATAGCAAAAGTAATGGAAAGGATCTTGGAGTGTACAAACATATGCTGACCTCTTTTGTTTCCCACAGTGTAATCGATTGGAGAAGATTAATCCCTTCTCCATGCTGTTCTTAGGGCAGAACATTACTTTGGCACTCTGTGGTCACTGAAACAGGCTGATTACCCTTTTTAATCTTGTGTATTATCCTTTGGGATGGAGAAATAGTTCCTACGGCTTGCAAGAACAGGAACTGTAATGCTGAACCATGTGGCATGCAGACAGTGAGAGGGCTTCTTTATATATATCCTTGTTCCATTCCCTTTCCTTTCCATAAATACAGGCTAATTGCAGTGTAACTCTGGGGTCCAAAGTCTAGCCTACCGGGGTCCAGTCATGCTCACCAGCAGCCTCAAGAGTATGCAGATTGGATTTCTGTCAATACTGTGACTTTCTTAAGTCCCATAAGAAGCATGAATACATGACTGTCTGTTTAACAGCTAATAAGCAGTATTTCCATCACTGCAAATTTGTAAAAATATTTTTCCCCTGTTAGTTAAAAATATTACATGTATAATGACTAACTGCATGAATGCATGGTTTTCTTAAAAGCAAAATATTGGGGTTTTTTTTGATTTGTGTGACAATTATGTAGAAAATTAGGGCATTGTCTTCTCACTGCTCTAAATCCATTAGAATTTTATAACTCCTGTGACCAAAACAGACATTCCATTAACTACCACTTTGCTACCACTTTGTTGTACAGTGTAGAAGATCTTCCATGAATATACAAGTACCTAGCAAGAGCAAATTGTTCTAGCCGGTCGACTTTTTCTTCAGTCTCTGTCATATCCAGACTAAGGCTATCACTGCATTCAAATGCTCCAGGGAGTTCATTTGTAGACCCTGAAAGGTCATCCTCGTGGACTGCCGCGTTGTGTTCTTCATGTACTGCTTCAACCTAGGGGAGTGAATGAGAATGTCTTAGAAAACAGCAAATTAGTAAGTTCATTCCACTAAAGAATAGTAAAAAAATAGTGAAAAAATCCGCCTGACAACATGTTAAATTACATAGCTATAAAGCCACAGGTTATAAGTGATATGAATCATACTTCTGCAAAAATCCTGTATTTGCTTAACTTGCTGTCTTGGATCAATATTATTTTTAAGGCATTTCTTCAACTTCATTTGTCTAGCAAAAACTTCAGATTTAAATGCATTTGGCGACATAGCAGGGTAGGGTTTTTTCAGGAAAAACAATAGGGTTGTTGTTACTGTCAGGCTGCCTTTGTCATCTCTTTATAGTATCCAAGAGTGTATTAAAGCCTCTCAAAATATATGAAAAACAATCACTGTTTGGAGGACCATATGCATGTTTAGAACTGAGAATTATTCTTAGCGTGCCATTTGCATAACAACTTCAAGAAGAATCGAAAGCTTTCTACATGCCATTAAAAGGCTTATGCTTCTATCATTTTCTTCCTCTTTTATCCATTAGCACCTAGAAGCTCTTGACTTCTTTCAAAACTTCCCAATTTCCCCTGCATTTTTAGTCTGAACAAATTTTGTTTCGGTTTTAATCTAAATTTAGATTTACTTTCATTTAAGTTTTAATGCCTTTATACTGCATCATCCATAGCATCTCAGCAAAGTAGTTCCTGTGGGGGTGGCTGCAGTGTGTAGCTCTACCTCCTTCTCCTTTCTGTTTGGGGCATTTCATAAGGTGTGTGCTTATGCACAGATGTGTATGTGCAGTACAGGTGTGTGTTGGGAGCTGGTAGGGAGGGAAATCCTTGGAAGCAGAATTAAAATAGAAAAGCATCTCTCTACAGGTTACCCAACCTGCTTGGATCCTACAGATAAATTCAAGGGATTTGCATTTCTAAAAACTAAACAAGACTTGTATCAGAAAGGACAGGACCAGAAATTAAGAGAAGAGTTTTTTGTTTGTTTTGCTTTTTACATGAAAAGAAAGGATAGGAATATTTCTGAGGCCAGGGTGGAGGAAATGAATCAGAGCACAAACAATCCTGAAGAGAAACGAAAGCTATAAGGCTGAATTACCAGAATAGGAGCCAGAGAAGTTGGCAAGAAGCATAAATTGTTCATGCTTTTTCAAGAAGTATTTAGCATTAGGCCCTTTCAAATACGAAGTGTTAGCTTGATTCCCTGCAATGATGGTGTTTGTATGAGGAAAACACATTTTGATGGAATAGGGCCAGGGAGGAAGAAAGAGGAAGCAAGTATCTCCCCACCCACTGAGGTCCAATACGATGCCCATAGAGAAAAAGAAAAAACGTGGAATATTCATGCAGGATTTGAGTATGCTTCCAGGAATCAGTGAATTTAGATAACTTGAAAAATACATAAAATAGCAACATCTGAATCTTTGTTTCTCATATATCATTATCCATCATTGCCTTCTAAGCTCTTATAAATACTATATTAATTGGAGAGATCACTATCTTTAATAGAAATTAAGTTTGACTAAGTTTGTGTCGTTAATAATATCTGGATTTTGGCACTGAAACGTGTGAGAAGAGAGAGACCTACATAATCAGTCTGCTGCTCTCATTCACTGCATCTGTTTGATTGAGTCACAGTCCCTGGAGGTATTTAAAAGACACGTAAAAGTGCTTAGGGACGTGGTTCAGTGGTTGGACTTGATCTTAAAGGTCTTTTCCAACCAAAACGATGGCTTGATTCTAAGATTGTATGATTCTGTGATGCTATACTCTTTTGTTTAAAAGTGGAGGTGATATTTTTGGCTGTCCTTATGATGCAACAATCAAAACCTTTTGTTCAGCACTAAAGAAGTAGCAACATTTTTCCTCTGCATTGCTGATACACCAGCAGCTCTCTGAAAATAAGAACTTAAAGGAAAAGAGAAACAGGAAAGAGCTCAGATTTTGTGTTATCAAATTAAGTAAAAATAAGTGCCAAGTTCGAGTTTTCTGACTAAAAACTGGATTACTTCTTCCTTAAAAGAAATATAAACACAGGTATTTTAACTTTGTTTATACAGAGTCCAATGTACTTCCAATAAATATACATATGTGTACATACTAGAAGAAAATATATTTGAGACAAAAATACTAAGGTGTAAAGCTTACCAATTCAAACATCTTTGTAACACTGTCTGATCTCTGTTATCTGGGGTTATGGTTTTCACCAATATCAAACTGGTGTCAGGAGTAGCTGAATTTGCCTGCCAACCCCAGAGCCGCTGAGATTTTAACATTTCTCACTTACTTGCTTTTTCCAAAGCTTTTCATTTTTCGATGAACACCGGTGCAGGGGTACCAGAACATTAAAACTGGACATTTTCACAGTAAGGACTCTAAAACCCCAGGCATGTATGAAACTTGTGAACTGTGATTTGCAGTTCTTAATGCACATACCAATAGCTACAGCAGCTGGATGCATGAGATTAGCTGCAGTCACCACCTGCAAACGTATCTCTTCTGACTGCAGCTTCCTGAACTGAAATTCTGCCTATGTCTGCTGCTCATGGTTGTTAAGTGGTAACTTGTCTGCTGACAGTTGTTTTGACAAAAGATGAGTTTACCTTTTCCAACCATTAATTTGAGAGGTTCCTCTCCTTTCCTATCTTTCCCCACATTTCCCTCCTCCTGTCCTTTCCTCATCCTGGGGAGGTATTGGACACAAACAATTTCTTTAATATTCAGCACAATTCCATCCTCCTTTTCTATGACCTCTTCACTCAAAATTTCCATTACTTCTGTTACATGCAGTGCTAATAGTACTGTATCAAATTTTTCTGTGGCTGCACTTGGAAGGGACCAGTCCAATGATTACACAAGACATACTCTTCCCCTGCCCCATTCTCTTACACAGCTCTTTCTGCAGAAGTCACCCAATTTAGACATGACAGAGAAAGCCTTACTGGTAAGGAAACAGCGTCATAAATGCACTAACCCAAATACATCCCCCACAGCAGATCATATTTCTGAGGAGACACTGAAAGGAGTCTGATCTCCTTGGTCTCCCACAGACAAGTGTTATCAAACAGAAAATTAAAGAAACCATCCTCACATTGATAATCATTTACCAACCTTTCTCTATGCTCATCTTCTGATACAATTGTCTGAAATAAAATGCGTACAACACGAGTGTTGTATCCTTGCAAATCCTGCCTCCTCACCCCCAGGATGGGTTAATATTTCAGTCATGAATTTAGTATTTCTGAGTGTCTGCCAAAAGGCAAGAACCAAATTCAGTGCACACAACTGTACAATAGGTTCCCACATACAAAAAAATCTCAAGAGAATACACGCATACACCCACCACATGAGCTGGCATATTGTTTTTTTAAATCAGCATGAAGAACAAAAGAATCTTCCCTTAGGGTTGTAATTTGTAGTCTGTGCTCAAATTTGTCTTCCAATGAGCAGGTAGTATCTTGGTGAATATGAAGTGTAATGTACTTAGGAATCAATAAATAAACTCTTCTCATGAAGAAAGTTAAGTAGAGAGGAAAGGGTATGATTGTGCAGAAGCACATGAATGTATTTCTTGTGAAATAACTTGTCAAAGTGTTATATAAAATACAGTCCAGTAGAAAATAAACTAAAAATGTATTCACCTTGGATCCTTCAGACACCTGGAGATTGTTCATCTCAGGCAAAGACACATCAAAGCTGGATGTTCCTATGTTAAAATGATGAGGGTCTGCTGAGGTTGTGTCACATGATGTAGAAAGTGAGTCAACATGATTTGCATCCTCAGATGGGGAAAGAGTTATAATCTGTTTAAAAGACAACAAAAGCAAAGAAGAACTGAGTGTACAGCTACCCCGGCACACACTGCTTGCACAAACTTGCAAAGCAGACACTGTCTTAAAGGGCAGTGATGGTGGCTCTCTTAGTTTGTATTCACAGGCATATTATAACCCTTTCAGTGTTTCTATCATAAAAGTTTTATGCAAACATTCCAGAAGTAGACAAAAAACCCTGTAGCCTTGTCCTATTTAAATATGAGAAACATCAGAAAGTTTTACTACTGGTCATTTGTGCAAAATTGTCATATAGTCCCTTGTGAGAAAAAAAGGGATGAATAATCATATTTGACACTTCCTGTGTTTCAAACTCTGCATTAAAATTCCTGTTTACATTTGCAAATAAGGGAAAATCAAGCAGATTGCAAACAAGGGAAAATTTCACCCCAAAATTTCAGCTGATTAGATTGCTCTTGGGCAGGAGCAAACTAAAAGTTCAGCTTATTTAAAAACACAACCCTTTCTATTCTTAAATTGCAACTTTGCAGCTTACTAGGTCTGAGTTCTCCAAGATTTGGCTGGTGGTCAGGTCCTCCTCCTCCGATGACTCATCTGAGTCCTCATGGTTCATTTTGTTCAGGCTGGGCGTGCTCCCGGAGAGCTGGCTCTCTTCCAGCAGCTGCATGTCACACTTGTCCAGGCTGTCCAGGGACCGTCTGCGCACTCCCCAATTGAAGTTGTCCATGCTCTCACCCTGAAATCAGATATAGGGTCAGCTTCCTTGATTTGAAACCCAGCATATACAACCACTTCATCATTAGATCCAAGTTAGCTCAAGAAGTATTTTTACATAAAAGTATAACGCAATCTTGATATAAACATTATTTTGTTAAGCAATAATGTAACAGGAGCATTTAAAATTTTCCAGTGTTTCACCTGGAGATAAGAGCAGAAGCATGGAAATGACAATTATATGAAGATTCATTCTTTCCATATTAGATGTTTTTCATGCATTTGCCTATTTAAGAATTCCTTTTTGTGAGTCCTCATAAATGCACACCTCAATAACAGCAGAGCAATGCCAGGCAAAATAAAAGTTTGAAGCAATTTTAAAGGATTTTTCCATGATGTTTAAAAATATTAGGAGCACAGTTCATAGCAATGGTTTGATTGTAAAATAGATGTTAAAGATTTTAGATTCTCTTCATTATATACATAGCCATAAGGATGAGTTAAGGCTGATTTGAATGAACCCTTCATTTAGCACGCAAACGTAATAGCTAAAGCAGCACCCTTTAAAAACTTTTTTCCTAGGCTTTTTTTCCTAACTTGAATTTATTTGAAACTATACTGTGGGAATAACCTGATTAGTACTGACTGCAGTTGCACTTTTTAAGCACACAAATGGACCAAACATTTTATATGGGCTTTCAGGTCCAATCCCACTCAAAGTTGCATAAAGCTGAGTACATTAAGCTAAACACCTATTTGTTAGGCTGGTGGACTGATACAAAGATCACTTGATATCTTCCGTGTCTAAAAAGACCAGTAGCTTTCCACTGATTTTCCATTTGTTTACTTTAAGTATTTTCCAGTGGACTGTATCCTGTTTTGGTAATGGTGCTACTCCTGCTCCCGTCTTCAAGTCTAGCCAGGTTCCTTTCTGCATGTCCACACCTGGATTGCATGTCATGGACAAAATCCATGTCATGGACACACAGAGGCTAAGGAGGCCTAACCCAGCAATGAAGGCTCTACCCAGAAGTAACCAGGTCCAGTTTTAGGTACTTTCTCTAGGTGAAAACCCTCAAGCTTACATGATCATGGGAAGGAAACTCACAGAGAAAATAAACTTCTGTATGAAGTTCAGGGCTGGGCTGGCTGTTTAAAACAAGACTGCAAGATGCAACACCCTTAAAGAAGCAAAACCAACTGCTGAAAATTCAAGATGATGGTGAACTTTTAAATAGGAAACACAGTTCTGCCTAAAAAACACATAAACATTATAAGATGTTTATGAAACTCTATAAAAATAAACATAAAATGTTTGTAGAAGGAGTATATCCTAGGCTTGTGCAGATTAAAATTATGGGCAATCATGGGGAAAGAAGCCTCAGTTCAGTAAGATTCCTTAAGCAGATATGTCATTTTAAACACTTGAGTAATCCCCATTCTGGACTATTCAGAGATTTACTGAATGGGGCCCAACTGTACAAAGTACAATTAGTTCAACTGCAATCTTATCTCCTTTACAATCAACAAACTTGTACAAACGGATCCTATTTTCCATCATTGCCCTTTAATGCAATGGACTTTTGAATATGATTGGAAAGAGGGAAACTTCAGTTTCTTAACACTAAGGTCACTGATTGTGAATAAATATGAGGGGAAAAATTAGGAAAAAGACAACCTGGGAATGCAAAAACTGCAGTCCACAAGGAGCTAAGGAATGCACTATTCAAGAGCAGATGAGTGTAAAGTATTATAAAGACCAGCACACTATTGGAAGGACCCTGTGTTTTCATCCTGTAGATCATGTGTAGAGAACAGAACATACCTAAGATTTAAGAAATTAAGTCTTTTTAAATAATGACCGTGCAGTTCCCAACTACTTATTTTAATGGCAATCCATCCTCCCCCATGAAGGCTGGAGGACACATGCAGCAATGAGACATCCTCCACAAACACATCAGTTACTGAACTAACAAGCAACAGAACAACATATGTAAGCAAGCAAAGATGATCATCTTCACATGCTGATCCTCTCGATGCCTAGCACAGCTACCACTAAACTCTGCAGCCCATGACTACGGGAAGATTTCTTGTTGCAGTTTTATTCTGTAATGTCCTGAAGAAGAAAGTCATCAAGATGAAGAGGGGACTTTGCTAGGGCATGCAGTTAGAAGGGGGAATAGTGAATTACAAGTGAGGGAGGAGTGTAAGAGAGATGAAAACCACAGTATAACCCAAATACCCACAGCATTTGGATCAGTGTAAGCTTGCTACAGGAGCACCTACACTCATTGAGAATTTAAACAAGAGGTCAACATGTGTAGAAAGATGGAGTTGTTTTTACAGTCTGTTACAATCTTTCTTTCACAGTTAACAAGGAGGTAAGATGTATTTGACAGGCTGTTAATTTTTATCTACAGCAGAGACAAAGCTATCTCCTACCTGAAAAGACACCAGTAACAAACATCAGCTCAAAAGAAAAGCCACATATTGTAAATGTGTCTGGCCAGCGGTGAGCAGGTGCCACAGAGGACTTCCCACAGTCACCACCCTGAGGTAAAGGAGCAGAGTGGCCTTGCAGACACTTTAAACTTTGCCACAATGCAGGGGAAAGGAAAGACACAGAAGGCAGTAAAAGGTAAGTAACCCTCTGTTGGGGAGAGCAGCGTAGCTATGGAGGAGCCGGTAAGAATCATGCAAAACTTCCTGCACACAAGTCTTTACCTGTCTGTACTGACAAAGTCTGCAAAGGTAATGGAGTCACACAAGTACTGTAGAGCGCAGTGGAAGTGTGGTGGAACGGCACAGCAAGGCACTATCTCCATGTGTCTGCATCTTCTAGCGCACAGGCATTTTCAGACAAAGCTTTTTTAGGGGTTGTGTTTGCACAATAGCTGATGTACAAACTAGCAGAAACAAGCCAAATGCTCTTGTTGCTGATTTTTGTCTCGTTTGCACAACTCATTACAATTCTTTATCATTTCAGTTCTGTCTATGCATGATAAACTGCAATTTTAGGTCCACTACTGGCAACCACTGATGTGCCTTTTCAATTTTCTTCACAGGGTAAATGAGTCCAGCAAAGCTGGCAGGAGTACACAGCTGACTAAATGAAACTGTATGAATGTATTTATTTATTTAATTAAATTCAGGCTGGTAGGCAATGATGTAAACTTTCTGAAGACATCTCAGGTATCAGCTGTAGCAACACACTAACAGGAGCCAATATACCATAACTGAGAAGCTGCAAATGATACATTACTTGGCCATGGAAACAAATGGCCCCATTATAACAAATGTTATAAATAAAGACGTTCTTCTTCATTTCTACAGATTATTTCTGCAGCATGGTACTAAAAGGCAAAATGGCTCAATTTGAGAAACGCTGATACTGGAATTAAGACATTCTGAAATTTGTGAAGAGTGTTGATCACGTCAAAACTAAACTAAAAACGAAGCAGAATTTTGAAAAAGATCTCCACAAAATTTTAATACAAGACAAAAAACCAAAGCACCTGTCAGAAGTGCAAGCACACACACACACACACACACAGCCACACACACGCTGAAGAGGGGGAGGGCAACAACAAAACTATAATGTTATTCTATAATACAAGTTTGCAAGAAGGCATAACATATACTGGCACATCTGAGTTCAAGTAGCATTCTTACCTGAAGTTCCTGGGTAGCAGATATAACAGACAGAAAAACAAATAGAAAGAATCTATGTAAAATTACTGCATTAAAGACATCACAAACATTTGCCTACAATTATAACTAATATTAATCACAGAAACTTCAACCCTCCAGCCTCACTTTCAAGTTTGAAAATAACCATTATTTGCTTGCACATCTTTATGAAATTTCAAACAAGTACATCTTGTGGTCCAAGCATCACCAGCCTGTTTAAATCATAAGGGTTTTTTGGGACAACTGTTTGTGCTCTTGCTAGCTTAAGTTTTCTAACGCTGTTTTATTCATCCTTATGAATGTATCAATTTCAGATCTGATGTACACAAGTCATTGAAGCTACAGCCTCTTACACCAGGTTTGCAATTGAGTGTTTATTTAAAACAGCATTAAGTCAGTCTGGACTAACCCTTGTAATGCAGGGATTCAGGTCCACGGCAACTTAAAAACTGTATTAAGTAAAAGACTACGTTTTTCATTTTACTTCACAGAAACTAGAGAAGCTGATTATGTGTTCCAGAACTGACTTGAGATCATTAGTACAATGACTAATTTAGGCTTCGGTCTTGAAGTAAGCTACACATATAAAACAAATCTTTTCAAGGTCATAGTCCATGAAGGTATGCTCATTTTTAAAGGAACTGTTATTCACATTTAGACATAACCTGTGTATGGTTTTAACTGCTGAAGAGAAAGAAGAAATTCCTGAATTTCACTGGACTAAAAATTATCATGTGGTACTTAGTCAAAATTGCAGCCCCAGGTCCTTGTAAAGTCTTGAAAGCATTTAAGACAGAAGTAATTGCAGCCAGTACACTTTTTGAGAAACAACTCAGCATCACTGTTTCATTATTTATCATGGTTTGGAACATTAAAGCCCCTTCTTAATACTTGGCTAATGCGTTTTCAAATGCTGATGCCAACTGCTTGTGTTTTTGGTTTTTTTATCAAAGTCATGGGCAGCTGTGAGCCAAAACAACTTTATATTGATACAGAGATTCCTGACTTGGAAAATAAGGACTCAGTGACATCTCTTTACCTCTTTCCATTCCTTCATCCTTTCTCTTCATGGAAAAAAAATAAAAATTCAGATGTACAAGTTCACACCTGAGGGGTCTGCTTACCCTAAAATTATTTTACTACTGTAATTCAACTAGGGAGAAAACTGATTATTACTTTTTGTACACATGTTGTTCTCAGGGCTAAGAGCAGTATCTGAGAGAATTCATGTTAAAACAAGACTATGACAAGACAATTTATTAAACTGTTACATTTTCTGAACATCTGAACTTTCAGTGCTTCAAAGCTAATGATTTCTCAACTTTTAAATAGCAACAAAATTGTTAGACTTGTTTGGCAATTGCATTTGATAATAATTTTGGCCTTTCCCACCCAAAGAGAAAAAAATAGTCCAGGTTTTATATAAACAAATTTAAAGGGTGTAGCCCCCCAGAATTCAGCAATTCATCATCCTTTTTCCTTCAGCAGTTTCAGCTCAAGGTGAGCTGATAGGCTTCACCTGTCAAGACTTGATCTGGGCCCTCAGGGTGGAAGGTACATCCATCTATGTGTTCGTGATTTCATCAGCAGTTGCAGGAGTAACAACTGCCCGAAGGCCTGAATTCTTATTTTGGATTTAGAACAATTTAATTTTATGGATTTTTAATCAGCAAATATATTTTGGTTAACAATTTAGACCTTTAAAAATTGTATTAAAATAAATTCAGTAAATTCTCTGAAAAGGTACTAGAACAGAGGCTTTATCTTCCAGTAACAGTTTTGCAGTGTTTCCTAAAGTAGATTCGGAAAGGAAGGGTGTGGTAGCCTCTTACTGTTATGCTACTGAAATAAACACTAAGTGAACGCTTATAAATAATCTGATCTCAAAACTAAGCTCATAGTTACACAGTTAAAGTTTTATGTTACAAGAAGAGTACAGTGTTTAGTAGAAAGAAGAGCAAGCTGTTTTAATAGAAAAGTTGTTTCAGAGAAAATATACTGTACCTCCCCATCTTCCAGCTCAACATCTAGGAAATCAAAGTCCCTAAAGACTCTGAATTGCTGTTCACTGTTTGAATCATCCATGTTCTCCTGCTCCCTCGTGCCGTCTTCTGAAGACACCAGGCTCGTCTGGTGCTCAATGAGATCCAAATCACCACAGGAAGAAAAAATTACCTACAATTCAAAGGATTTCTCTTGTGACAAACTGTTCCCTCCGGTTGTTTCTTCCGAAAAGCTGTAATTGGTTATTCGGAAGACTGTATTTCCAGTACACACCTAATTCCTTCACTGAGTATTTTTAGAACACTCTTTATTATTTATGTTGGACAGGTGCCTTCAGATTAAACTTGTACAAAGAAACAACTTCATACTGCAGGAACACGTCCAAGAATATTACAGCTACCTCCTAATGGCTGCAGATTGATGCTGCCTGGATGTCTGTGTATGTTTATAGGAACAAAACTGAGAGAACTTAGTAAAGAAAATACTGTCAGGGGGATGAGATAGTAAACTCATCAAAAAATCTCCAGTTAAAAATGATGGTCAGGAACATGTCAAGATCAGAAGACATAGCAAGCTATTATTTTTCCTTTCCTACTAAAAATAATGTCTGCAGTTGCAAAAATGCAACACTCCCTGTCTTGCAGAAATGAAGGACCTGTTCAACATAAGTGTCATAAAACACATACAAAAACATTCAGAAATTTTCCTTTCTCTGTAGAAAATATTTAATAACTATTTTAAGAGCTTCCTACCCTGGATGATCTATTGCCCGTTTCCTGGCACCAGATAATATTACTTTAAAGATTATCATTAGAACTACTATCTAATGGAAAAATCAGTTTTATTTCCATAATTTAATTTTTCACTTTTGAACGGCTCTAGATTGGTAATAGCAGAGAATATTACTGTCTACCCACTAAGATGACGTAAGGAAACCCTAAAGCCTTGCATGTCTCTCACAGTAAAATCATATGTAACTCTATGTAAATCATCTTTAAGTGAGAGGCATGTTCACTCCCCTGTCTGTACACTAGATGTAGCATGGGCCAGTACAAATGATAATGACAGTAGTGTGATATGAATCTATGCAAATCAGGATAGCAGCTCAGGGAAACAAAGTTCTTCACTTTTAAAGTACAGGACACAATGAAACAAAGAAGCAGTCAATACCGGGCTACTTACTGAAGGGTTTTTACTCAGCCCAACTTCCTGACCACATAGGGAAAGGACATGCACCAGCTTTTCCTTTGTCCTTTTCTAGAAAACAAGATGTTTCTCAAGTGAGCATATTTTAACCACTCATTCCCCTGCTGACTAGACACATGCATTAAGCATTTTTAATCAGGAGGAAACAACTGAAGAATTAGTCATTAAATGCTCAAAGGTTTGCTTTCAGAGCAATTATGCATACAAGAAAGCATAAAGTAACTTTTAATGACTTTGGTGTTTATTATTTTTTAATTAGCTTATTACTTCTATTTAGCATATAAGAAAACATTGGATCATGTGCATCACTTCAAAATGACAGTTCAGAAGCTTAAAATGAAGCTCATGTATATTTATTTTTTGCAGAATTTGGCTTGAGTCACTGCTATATAATCTGCTGGATTAAAACAAAAGGCAAAAAATAAATTTATTTTGCATGGCTACATTGTAATTGGCAGATGGCCAAAATTGATAAGGTAATCAAACATCCCTTTTTGGAAAATTGTTTCAAGCAAGTCTTTCTACCTGATTTCCCAAGAAAACAACACTTAGAAAGTTGCACATGCTATCTGCTCTCCTTGCTCATCTGTTACTCTTAGATAAATCTGACCTAGACTTAGAGGTGTTAAAGTGATGCATTTCCTGCAGGCTGAAAGAAAAACCCTGGCAGGACAGAAGACAGACATAACTGTTGATTTCTGAGTCCAAGAAAGATATTCATCACAGAGTCAGATGCTCCGCTGCCACTGCCCCAGCCAACCAGGACCACTGCATAGAGCATGGAGGGCATAAGCATTTAAGAACCTAAGTGTGTGTTAATTCAGCTGTTCCAAGGGCAACTTGTTAATGCATAGTGGGCTACTTAAAAGGAGTTTACCTGAGAGTATTGGGGTCTCTTCCAGCTCACAGGAACAAGGACATTGGAGTTAGATCCTGATGAGGTTGAAGAAGTGCTTCTGGTAACAGCCATCGCCCTGGGTTTACCATCTCGTCCAGAAGAACTTTGTAGCTCATCATACCGTCTCCCAATAATTGGAGTCTTAAATAGAGAGTAATTAATAGCACAAGGTGTCTATTTATATTCACGTTTCCTTTTAACCTTGATGTCTCACTATTATCTATATGAAATAGCCTACAATGCTTGTTCATAGCTATTAATAGAGTTGCCCGTTAAAGTCAATAGGACCATTCATTTGTATGAAGTTAGAAGGTGTACAAGCTTTGCAGGATAAAGACTCCTGTAGAGTTCAGTCAGAAACCAGGCAGTACTCCACTGAAGGACTTCTGTGTTTAACAGTTACAGAGAACATTAGTACCCAAGTATAAATTGCTTATATATAACAGTTGACATAATTGCAACACAGCTTTTCAACAGATAATTTTAAATACAACTAATAATTGCTTCTTAAAAAAGTCCAGCAAAAATCCGGAAAGAGCCCCCCAGCATGGGTCACTGACACATGAGCATCAATTAAAAAAAGTAAAGAGACCTTCAGTTTGGTAATCTTCCTTTCCTTAAGGAGCTGCAACACAAGTTTTAGGATTACCAAATAACAGAACTAAGGTGTTTAGTAGTAAAATTGCAAATAGTACCTCTGAAATATCAAAATGAAACTCTAAAGTCTTCCCTGGCAGCTCCTTGGAGGCACTGTTCCACACTCGATGTATTTCCATTTTTGAAAGATCGCTGTGTTGATAGGATGGTAAAACTAAACTGGCAGAACGAGAAACTACCAACTTCAGGATGTTCAAGGCTTCTCTCCAGTGAATGCTCTAGAAACAGGTATACTTAATCAGCAAACGGAAAGATTCACACATATTTAATATTATTTACATTTTACATTCATATTTTGTGCCACATAGTAAAACTGTGGGATTGGAGTATTACTATTCTTTCTCTCTCTTGGCCAGTGACAAGGTACATACTTGCAGAATGATTTCGACAGCAGAGAACAGGATGTGCCTAAGGTGTCACTGTTAGGGAACTGGCCTGCACCACAGGAGACATGAGCACAAGGCCAACTTGGCAAAGGATTTAAAATTTCCTACCTGAATGCCTTAGTCAGTATGAATAAACCTAAGGGTCACTGCAGAATCCCCATTTAAATCAGACTCGACACAGGCTCTTTACACCTGTGTCTTTGTACTAGAAATGTGTTATTTTCCACTTGCCAAGAATTAGGTGCAGAAGTCTGAAGACAAGTGCTTATGCCACATGTCCCTCATGCTAATAATTAATGAGTGGTCAGTTGGGCTCTGCCTGGTATTAAGCTTGCTCCCTGTGTAATGTAGCTGCGGCCTAAATCTTCCCACACTGTGAATGCACAGCTGGGCATCTTATCTAGGGACGCACAGACTGTGAGGCATCAGGATGTTTATAAACTAAATACCAAACTGGACAGTCACAGTCATAGAATCATAGAATCACAGAATGCTCTGGGTTGGAAGGGACCTCAAAGATCATCTAGCTACAGTCCCCTGCCATGGGCAGGGACACCCTCCACTAGACCAGGTTGCCCAAAGCCCCATCCAACCTGGCCTGGAACACTGCCAGGGATGGGACTTCCACAACCCTTCTGGACAACCTGTGCCAGGGCCTCACCACACTCACAGTAAAGAATTTCTTCCTAATGTCCAATCTAAACCTACCCTCTTTCAGCTTGAAGCCATCACCCCTCATCCTATCACTGTACTCCCTGGTGAACATTTCTGTAGGACCGCTTTAAGTACTGGTAGTCCTCCCCGCTAATCTAGTTTTAAATTCTTACAAAGAAAATCAATTTATGATAGTAAATGCTGCTAAATTTGTATATTAATAGAAAGAAGATATGGTATTTACCTGTACATATTTTTCAATGGTTTTTAGCACTTCCATATTAAACTGTTTCACAGGAATAGCTGACAGGTCCATGTAACTAAGAAGACTGTAGATCATCTGTAAGAGGGACTGTTGCATACTAGGAAGGCCCTTTTCTAGAAGCTGTTAAAAAAAGAAGTGAAAAATAACTAAGTTTTGACTCACTTCTTGCCATGGATAAAGCTACTAGCTTCATGAATACCATTTGTACTGTTAATCTCTCTTCACTGATTTTGCAATGCTGTTTTACAATCCTTTTAAAGTGAGGATGATACAAATGTGAAATAAAAGAGATATTAGCTTGTTTTCATAATGAAATATATATTTTATATATGCTTGCCCTAACTTATCCAGAAAACACATTCAGCAGTTGAGTAAACTGGTGGGTAAAATTTACCCTGTAATTGGGGAAGTACATCCAATAAAAACAGGGGAGTATCTTTTTATTTCTACCTTTGCTGAAAGCCAGTAAGAAAAAAGAAAACAGGCTGAAGAAACAAAGCTACGACTATTCAGACACCACTATGTATTTATCCAAATGTATTTCACTGCCAGCGCTCACTGGCTGTAACTGCCAAGGAAACTTTTTCTGCTAAGAAGGAGGTGGAGTCCCTGGGCTCTCTTACTGTTTGGGCTAATACAAAAAAAGGGTTTATCTACATCCCAAATTTCAGAAGACCTGGGTATAGATCCCAGGATATGACAATGAACCTTGGAAATGTAACTGTACTGATATATATCCGTGACAGTAATTCAGGAGGTGTACAGACAGACATGCTGTTTGCATGAATGTGTGAAATATCCACAGCTCAAAATTTTCTGGAAGGTAGCACATTCTTTCATTGGTGACAGGTACTGTCCCACCCAAGAAATTCCAGATGCAATCAAATGTTATTGCTAGAGGTTACCAGAAGCTCAAAAGTAGACCCTATCCTTCTGTTGAGGCAAACAAAAGAAGTTCTCACACTGGTTACAAGAGGTATCAGGATCCAGAAAACAGTTACTTGCAAAAAGGTCTACCCCAACAGAGAAAAATTTCAATTGTTATCCAAGTGGAGTCCAGTAACTGGATGCCCTTGCTGACCTGAATGACAAAATTATTTTTGTTGAATGCGAATGTTTCATGCCAGCCAAACTAGAATGATCAGCTATCACACAGAATCATAGAATCGTTTTGGTTGGAAAAGACCTTTAAGATCATCACATCCAACCATTCCTTAACTGCCAAGCCTACCTCTAAAACACGTCCCTGAGCACCGCAACTACTTGACTTTGAAATATCTCCAGGGATGGTGACTCAACCATTTTGCTGGGTAGCCTGTTCCAGTGCTTTTGTTGAAGAATTTTTTTCTAATATCCAATCTAAATCTGGAACATCTTGAGGCCATTTCCTCTTGTCTTATTGCTTGTTACTTGGGAGAAGAGACTAACCCCCACCTGGCTACAACCTCCTTTCAGGTATTTGTAGGAGATGATAAGTTCTTCCCTCAGCCTCCTTTCCATAAACAACCCTAGTTCCTTTAGCCTCACAGTCTTGTTTTCTAGACTCTTCATCCTGCTAAGTATATTCTGATTTCTTTCGCCAGTAAAAATGACCTGTAATCAGTGATTCATTAAAAAATAGGCACATTCCATTAAGGGCACAATAGATGGAACTCACTATGCTTCACCTGTTCCTCCACAGAAAAGAGAGCAAGAATTTTAAAATTAAATGTACTATATAGTAACATGCTTCAGAACATGGATACTTTTACTGAGAGATAAAATGTGCTTTAGCAATTCTTCAAAACGGGGTTATAGACTTTTCCTTGCCTTCCACTAGGATCTTGCAATGGAAGGTTTTATTACTTCCTAGTAAATAGTTTATATGATCCAGCACATCAGCGGGTATACTGGTGCTGTGTAGGGATAAAGGATTAGAAGAAACTATTTGGATGAGAGAAGATTTTTTTTTGTTCTCTGACAAATTTATTGGGAAATAATGGGACTTATGTCTGCATTGCTGGTTAGCAATAGAAAAACTTTACTTCTGAAAGCTTCTTATTTCCATTCCAGTTTATATAAATTTGGTGTCAAGAGAATCCTTTGACTTAAACAACTTAAATGACTCTTGCTCCTGAAGCTTAAACAACTCTTGCCCTTTAAACTCTTAACATTTGTGGATTGTGCCAGTTCTCACTTCTTCAGATGAGTATGTGTGGTGGTTGACAGTCCAAGTGTGCACTTAAATACATAATGAATATGTAACAAGAAAGAGTATTTCAGTTTAAAAAGAACAGCAACTTTAAAATGCATATAGTTCGGTAAGAATTCTTTGCTGACAGAAGTAACAAAAATAGCAGCAAGATGGAGTTTTGGTAACACATCATTTAGATCAGTGAGTTCCAGGACAAAAAGTTTCCACTGTATTTGTAGAAAGAAAATATAAATGTACTCAGACGTTTTTTTCTTGACTCTGGTCCATAAGAAGTTTTGAAGAACTGTGGACTCCTCTCTTGTTAAGTGTGTTTTAACTATCTGGGTCTTATCTGGGTTCAGGGATCCACACTCTGTTAGCAACATTTGTCCCTTTCCTGAAGTAGCAACTAACCTAGAACTAGGTGGAGAGCAGAGCCTGCCCCTCAGAGGGCTGCCCAGGCTGGCTGCTGCGGGTTGATGCAGCTGCTGGGATGCTGTCGCAGGAAACAGTTCCCTTTTCCCCTCCAAATGCAGAACCAGGTGAGAAGAGATACTCATGTCTTAGACTGGGTTAGTCAGTCAAACTGTGTCCACTGAGGAAAAAGAGGCAGCATTTCACAAGTCATGTCTGATAGATAAACCATTAGTGGGATAATGTCTGATCTAGGATGTGCTTCCCCCTGCAACACAGATGTTTTAATCTCTAGTTGTTCCTTGGTTTTGAACAGGTTATGAAAGCTCATGGTTCCATCACAAGCAATCCCCTAACAGGAGGAGGGGGAACCATCTACCTTGAGCACATTATCATGCACTACATATTTTTTGTACCTTCTTCTGTATTAGCTATTTAAGTCCAAGCATGAGCCTGGACTTAATGAACCACTAGTTTAACTTAGGGCCCATGTCAATTCAGATATGCTCCTAGAGTGATTATGGCACAAGGTTGATTAAAAAAAAGTAATATGCAAAAATCTAGGAGGCTTTCAGTAGTGTGTTTGTATGCTGACTTTGGTAGTGCAGGTTCCAAGTTCTACTGCACTATTACATAGTCATTTTTTTCCTCATCTGTAGACTGAGATTCTCAAGTATTTTTCTAGAAGAAATAATTCTTCATGGATGGGACTGTAACGTGTAAAACTGAGTGAGGAGCACGGCTTGTCACTGTAAGGTTTGGATAAGAACACAGTTCAAATGTCTTATTTCATGCCAGGTTCATACTCCTAGCTGACAAGCAATTACCTGCCATTAAATAGGTTAAATGAAAATTTTAGTCTGAATGGCAATAATTGAAGCTTTTATCGTCTTCTGAGAGCATCTGTTCACATAGTATTAATAACTTGTGGTAGAAAGTCCCTTTCTGAATGCATACCTGTGTTTGGAGGAGTCACTGTTGCAACACAGATTTCCTTTTTTATTCTTAAGCACTGCAGGACTCTCAGTTTCCCTTAGGAGAAATCACCAGGGACTGTGCCAGTTTAAGGCCTCCCAATTTCTATAACATTCAACTGCAGATTGCCCAGTAGGGCTCTTAACCCATCTGGCTTCACAAAGTCACAGTATATCCCACAGTCGGTTTACAGGAGACAGGAGCACAGTGTCTATCTTGGTCTGGGGATTAGCTAAGAAGAAAAGGGGAAACATTCTGAATGCTGGAAAAATCTTCTTCATGGCCACAGCAGGCCAAACAAGATGATTTCTTGTTTCTTGCTCCTCCGCCAGACCTGCTGCTACCTGATGCCCATACAAATACTCCCTAGACATGACTCAACAGAACTGCAGTCAATGTAAATACAGAGAAAGGAAGTTGTGCTTACTGATCTGTCATCCTGCAGTGATGGTGCTATGTGAGGAATGTGCCTTAATTATGGTCAAAAACTTGCCTGGCTTGCTGTTAATGCAGTAGTGTGGTGCCAATATACAGCAAGGGGAAAAATGCAAAGAAGGAGTCTCCATACACGTCTAAGCCTGTTTTGAGGGGAGTAAGATCACATGCAGTGGCCTTTACGGAGGTGCTGCAGCACTGTACGTAGAGCACTGGCAGGAAAACGGAGGGGCAAATGCTTTCCTAAGGCTGGGAAAGCAAAGAAGAAAGAGTTTAAATCTCCATTTTTACAGGATTTGTTTATTAGGAGTACAAGTTTTTGCTATGAAGGAGACACTAGACTTGAGGATTGTGAGTCGTGTTTAAAGAGCTAGCAGATCTTCAGAGCCTTTGAGTTGGAAAATAGACTGAAAAACTTCAAGGTCCTGTTTTAGTCTGCTACAGGAGAGTCAGGGATTTCACCATCAGCTAAGATCTGACTGGATTGTTAACTTAGAGCCTCCATGTGCAAGGTGAAGAATTGCAGCTTGAGGCAGCAGGGCCAAATTTGCTCTGAGTGTGGGAGCACAGCCTGGCCTCTGAGGCTCTTGAAAAAATGCAGATAGCCAGTATCAGAGATGCCTGTGGAGTTTTTGTAGATCCTTTGGCAGAAGGGAAAATGAATTTGCTCCAAAACACAAACCCTTCTCCCTTGAGGAGAGGGGAGACCGAAGTCATCTCACTACAGCATGGAAGAAATAAATCTGAGAGCTCTACAGCAAAATGGTGTCCTGAAACTGAACTGACACAGGATGCAGAAGATCAAGTGGTCTAGCTAAAGAGAAGAACTGAGCCCTGGATCCCAAATATCAACTCTGAATCAACTCTATACTCCATGCATGAGAAATGTTAGGAGTAAGCAATGAGAACAGGGGAAAACTTGGGAAGCAAAACAATCCCTTTCAGTGTCAGAGGCATGCATACAAATTTCTATTGAGAATCAGATTCTTATATAGCAGATGGCATCTTATTTATGTTGCTAAACCCCTTCTGGAATTAGTCCTACTCTTAGTTTCCTCAGTGGTATCTAAGTAAATCTTGTCCAGTTTCTCTCTCTTTCACAGCTGAAAAGCTGATGAGTAAAGCTGCTTCAAGGTGTACCAGCCCTGCAGCCCTTCTCTGGCTTTTGTTTTAGTGTTCAGTATTGATTTCTCATAGTAACACCCTCTCATTCTCCTAATTTCTGCTTTTTACTCCTGATTATAAGTAACAGCTACAGAAGAAACCTCAGTACTCTGAAGGTGGACTTCAGCTCTTTGGGCAGTTATGCAGCAGAAGAGTTAAAGCTGGAAAAGGTTTTAGAAAACTTACCTCAGCCAAATACGTAACCATACTCAAAGTAATATCAGCAAATGCTTCATGAAGGTAGCGGCAAACCACATTTACCCAGGTAGCACAGTCCCTCGTATAGCTGTGTGTTTTATAAAGGGTCATGACATGTGCAAGATTTGATAGCTTGGGGTTCTTCTCCTCCAAACAAACCTAATTAAATATAAATGTCAAAACACATTAAGAACAAGGCAACTGCAGTTACAGGGTTCGAGGATGTACAAATCAGTAAACAACTTTGATACCTGAGCAATCCTTTCGGCGATATCTTTACAAAACTGGTTTGGGCTGTCAAAATGCTGAATTAAATGGGGCAGGAGACACAAAACATTCAGTGGAAACCCTAGAACAGGAAAAGACAGAACAAAATATGTATTTTGGACAGCAAGAGCCACAGTGATCTTCAAGTTCATGGGAAGTCACGGTTTCAGAATTACATTAGTCATAAACTCACAGTCTGTCAAGTTGTTCACGCCTTTGGCCACCCTATATTTGTCTTAAAGAGGCTTTAATTTGAAAATCCAACATCTCATTTAGGCAACAGTACTGTTATAAAGTTATATTTTGCAAAAATTAGCACACAAACAGGTATTTACAGGATATCTCACAAAACTATGCACTTTATTCTTATTAAAGAATAGCATTTTATTCTTATTAAAGAATATGTCTATCTTTTCTACTTATGTGGATTATTGACAGTCTTAACTGGTGGCATTTTCATTACTGCTGCTACAACACAAAAAGAAATTCAGTGAGTATTGATAAATGAACAAGTTTTGTTCAAGCTGCCAGGGACAGTTTCCATCGTTTGAAACTGTTCAAATTATTAATAATAATGAAACAAAACTCTGACAGCTCAGATGAGACTACTCAAATGGGTGCTTCTGAAGCCAGGAGATGGTTCCAATATCAAGGGCCAGCTGCTGTCTTTAGTGTAAGTGCTCTGTCTGGAGCTGGGATTCAACTCTTCTGCTTGAACTCATAGCTCAAGGCAGTTAATGATCTATAGGCATTGACTGTAGTGGAGAGATGTTACAAAAGCTGCTCCTGTTCATGTGGGAGCTCAGAGCTCACAAGTAAAGAAATTATATTTGGACACAGTCTGGTTTTTGAAAAGAAAGAACCTGACTTATGAAAATATCTTTCTAATCACCCATTCCCTCTCATTATGCATAATTAAACAAGCTGCCTGAGTTAGAAGTGTAATTTCCCTTGGCTTCCTCTGTACCCAGGGTAAAAAAACTCCATGAGATACCTCCAGGTGGTACGTCACAGCCCATGTGTGAATTGCCCAACCAAATTCAGGAACACAGGCACCAGGCAGGTGCTTAGAGATGGGCAGGCTGTTCGTGGCATTCATTCCTTTACTCTGTGTCTGAGTTTGTTATGACTTAGCTGTGAAGCCTGCACAACTGTCTTAGTATCTGTTTCTGACTGAGACAGGAGTAAATATTCAGAATGATACAGAAACTCTCTTCAAGAAATAAAATTAAGAAGGGGTCACAAGCTCAACTAAATAATTGGGAATTTAAAAATGTTACCTTATTTCCTTATAACCCAGGCCTCTCTCCTCATTCATTAATGTGCTATTGTAGTTTATCTAAAAAGTGTACAAGAGTTTTCAATATTGATATTTCTAAGAAAAATCCCACGGACCACATTTAAATAAAATAATTTGCAATATTCTGAAAATAATTTAATAGAAAATCTGGCCAAAATAGGTTATAGAAAATTTGACAGTATCTCATTACATATGCTTACTTTGTCAGCACTCAGAAACTTTTATGCTGCTAAGCACTAGAAAGGAAATGTTAAACAATACATGACCGCTCTCCTCCAAAACCCTGTTGCGCAATAGATTCACTTTCCACAAACACGTTGCTATGAAGTCTCCAGAATGCCCACCCAACTCGAAGCAAAATTACATTATTAGAAGAGAATTCTATATTAAAAGAGAAAGAAAAAATGCCAGTTTTGGTTTTGTGCAGACAGCACAGATGAGGTCTGTCATCAAAGGTCAAATGTCAAAGCAACAGAAACCGAAAGAAAGGAAAGCCACTAGTTTTACCTATAGCTTGAGAGGAATCCACCATGGATATTCGAGACACTGGTGTCAGCAAACTAAAGAGCTGTAGTGTGAGATCAGTGGTAGTAAGGGAGGTGAATCCTTTCAGGAGTAGCTGCTGAAGCCCAGAGAAGTCTGCCCACTTCAGCTGTCCTTGCAACTTCTCTAACTTCTCCCGGTTTTCAGCTTTATCTAGTGGCAAATGGGCTAGAAGTTTATTCAGTAACCGCAATGCCATTAGATACTCAAACTCAAAATCTGATTCCATCAAAGCCACAGCAACCCAAAAGATGGTGGCCAGTAGGTTGGTTGGATTATTAATATGGGATGGGTCTGTGAGACTGTCCTTTAGAGAAGATGAACTTCTGGTTTTAGAGGACAGGCCCTGCTGGGTGCACGCCTGAATTCTGTCTAGTGTGGCACTGCGTGGTGGGTCCGAGGACTTGTCCACATCTCCAAACTTTTTGGGTACAGAGAAGCTCCTCTGGTGCCTGCTTCGTTCAGCAGTGGCCGTGTTACCACTTGCAGGATTCACATTCAGCTGTCCTGTGCTCTTCCGGTTCGCAGTCAGCTTGGTGCTCGATGTCAAATCTGGCGAAGACGAACTGAACCCAAAACATACAACATACAACGCAATGTGTGAACACACAGCTTGAAACTTGGATACAGTGGCTCTAAGTTAAGTATTTGTTAAACTGTAAATAAATATTTCAATAGGAAAAAGAAAACACCACACTGTCTACTGCTGCATTTTTTATTCCAGAAGTGCCTACAGACATGACTACTGAGGTTCACATAGCACTGCACCAAGCCAGAGCAGGATAGTCTGCAGTCTAGATAGGAAAGAATGACATGAGGATAGGAGATACAGAACTGTAAAGTGACTTGTGGAAATGTCCATATAATGGGACAGTGGTAGAACAAAACCCAATTTTTGTCTTTAAAATTCCCTCATCAGTGAAACAAACCCTGAACTTGGCACAGCTGAAAGGCAAAATGGCTTACTGGCTAATCTGAGCTGCAGGCAGAAAAAACTGTATTTTAAGCAGAGCCATGAATATGCCACACTATCCTCAAGAAACTTGTCATGTGGCTGCCTAGGTTCTTACTAGTACAAGTCCTTCAGAAACCTTGTTGTCATTGCATCTTCCCCTGCCTGTATGCTAAAGTCTCTTCAAGATGGTTTACAGAAAGCAGAAGTGATTTAATTAGTGACTGATGCCTCCTCATGGACCACCACGTGATGATCCAAATGATCCCTATCAATCTGTAGAGATGTACACACTGTGGTGACTCATGCAAGGGAAATTCGTTCTGGGGACGGCTAATTCCTGATTCTCTGGTCCCATTCCTAACTCATACACTCTAAGTCCCTACCATATATAATATCTGAAGAGGTTCTTATGGAATCAGTAGTGTCAAGGTAATGAATATTGAATCACAGATTTCTGGAGTGTTTCTTATTTTCTACTCCATCTTCCTCTTTCCTGAAATGTGCACTAAAGAAAGAGAAATGTCTCTTGTTTAGAAAGCAGAAGCTGTATTTCCCCACCTGTACTTGAGTTCTGCTGTTGCAATATAATACATAGCACCCTGCATACTAGCTTTAGAAATGACAGCCCTTGTATTTTTGTTCTGCATGTAAAGCATGGTAACTGCTAGATATTCTTCAAACATGTTCCCTATTCTTCTGTGCTACGAGGTGTCAGATATGCATTCACCTCACTCAGTACTGTCAAAAGTTGTGTTATGGAAGGAGCCTGCAATTTCCCTCCATGTACTAAAGTCTACTTTAAGGTCAAAGGTTTCACAAAGATGGTCTACACATCTGGCAAAATACATAGATCACACACACGTGAAAAAACTGTCTGTACTTATACTGAGGAGAACAAACCATGATCATTTGCTTCTTGGGGAATACTTCATCTGATAACATTAGGTTGTATGAAACCAATATGCCAAAACCCATGTTCCTTCCTAGATGTGTTTTCAAGTATATGGAATGAATGTGAAAACATACAATATTTTAAAACATGCTAAAATAAGTTTTAGCCAAGAGGCAGCAAGGCAGAATTCACAACGTATTGAAAAGTTCCATTAGTTCTATCAATATTATTTCAGCTACTGCAAAATTCAGCTGAGATGTGCTCTTACTCTAGTTCTCTGAAGGTCACAAACAAGCTCAGTCTTATAAAAATAATTATATGCTGTCAGACTGCAGAACTGCACGGTTAATATCACGAGACACTGAAAAAAAGATACAGTTATAACAGACTCTTACCGTGATAACACCGTCAAAAGGTCACTGTTCTTCAAACAGTCAGACAGATTATCCACAGCAGCTTCCAACGTAAGTAGCGCCTCCATTACGTACCCCTATCAATACAGGAGGTTAACCATTTCAACAAAGACCTTCAAAACAGTGAACATTTTACAATTTTTCAGCTCATAAAATTTCTCCTGAAGAAAGAACAACATCAATGTCCCTGCCCTGAGCATTAAAATGTCACTACAAATTTGTTTTATTTTCTGCTGCTGAATGATCTATGAAAGCCTGCAAGAAGGGCACGTTTCTCATCAGGGGATTGGTAATGGCACACAGGACCTCTGACTTGCAGGTCACTGACTTAAATTCCATGCAAACAGTTGTGACAGAATATTACTGTCATCGCGTGGCAGTTTCATTACCTAAGTAAAATATGGAGGTAATGTCAGCCTATTTTTTCTTAAGAGCTAGTAGTTCTCTTTATTAAGTCTCGAACCTCACTATAAATTGCAGATTTTCAGAAGAGAACAGTCTGTTCTCTTCTGAACAGCAAGTGAACATCATAGTTCACTACGAAGGAAAGGGATCAAAATAGGTTGAGTGTAAGTTTTGTATTGTTATGGGTGGGTTCCTTTATTCCACAAGACATTAATTTCGAGAAACAAGGAGGTGTCTGCTCCACGTTGTCAGATTACATCAGCAGAGAAGATGACGGATTCCTTAAGCTCCAATTCATGATGTGAAGAGGCAAAAAACGGTCACCACCAAAATGTAATTTTGAGTGAAATTTACTCAATGTTTCTAGTTGTTATCTTTAGAACTACTAAGATTGCAACAGTCTGATGAAGGCTTTGATAAGGTACATATGGATTCTGTAAACTCAGAGGTAACCTTTTCTAAGGCCATATTCTACTTTACATCACTTGACTCCAGAACACCTTGATAAAATTGTCATATTAAATTAAATACATATTAAATCAAGAGTACTAAGAAGCATTGTGTCTACACCCATACCTGAATCTCATCTCCATGTTCTCCAATAACTTCCACCAGCCTTGACAGGAGGTCAGACAACGCATGTGCAGAAAGGGGCTGCTTTAGGGCCCTGAATATCTGGAAAGAGCGACCAGCATAATGCCTTGAAGAGCTTGAAAGAGCTGTTTGTAAAGCAACTTCACTCAAATGCTGCTCCAAATGAAAACCTAAAGAAAAGAGGAGCACGTAATTAATTTACCATGTGTCACAGGCAGGCTGAACCAGTTCTGTTGGGAGGATACACACTGTAGTGCATGCTGCAAAAGATGCAGAAATGACTGGGTTTGGGAGAATTTCCCACTGATTATATTTATTTCACACAGAATGTAAGAAAATTAACTGCAGAACCCAAAATCTGAGTCTGCAAATGCTTATCAACAAAACCCTGAAATCATCTGATTTAAATTTTTTTTTGCAATTCATGGACAAACTTACAAGCCACCCACTGCTCCTGCTGACTGCAACACAGTAACTTCTGAAGACCCCCAAACCTAACACCAAGCTGAACTAGGAGTCTTTCTATTAGTTTTGGTAGGTTTTGGATAAGATCTTAAATATAAATACTGATGCTGGATTCTACTTCAACCTTGGAAGATATTTAATTAGCTACTGTGTTGGTTTTCAAAATACAATCAGTGCATTTCCTAAGCTCTAAAACCGAAAGAAATTAAAACTAAACTCTAATTGCCAGATGAAATTTAACAAAGTACATTTGCTTAGTAACTGTAATGTATTTTAACAACAGGACACAGAAGAGCTACTTGTGCTTTTGGTTCTACTACTACATGTAGTAGAATCAAAAGGCTTTCTATCAACAGCTTTGAATAAATGTTCAATTTAACATTCAGCCACAGTCTAACTGTATTTTTAAAAGCAGTTCTTTCTTATGACATACATCCTTGCTAAGACATAAAATATAGTGTGCTTCTGCATAAGCAGATCTACTAAATGACAGGATAAACATTCAGTGTGACCTTGAGGGAATATTCTTTTAGTTATGAAAGGAAAAAAAACCCACTACCTGACTTGGAATCCTTAAATACAGATACAACATGACGCAGAAAATTAGTAAGCTGTTCAGCACTCTTGGTGTTCTGATTTTTGGGTGTAATATCTTCATGGCACCAAAGTGGACCAAATGCCCTTAAAGAAATACATAACAAAGTGCAAAAGTTGAGTGGTCTGGAATAAACGAATCAGTTAACATACATAAATTACAAAGGCAAATAGCTATTTCCAGGGCTGTAGCCTGGAAAACATGCAACTGAACTGAATTTCCTGAGTAAAATACAAGCAAATAAGTATTTCTAGGCTGCATGTTACAAAACCTCTTGTTTAAAACATGTCATACCATTCAGAGAGCAGTATAAAACAAGAAAAAAAGTCCTCTTTGTTTTCATTTCACATTGTGCCCAGGTTCTGCTGGCTGTAGTTGGCAGATAGTATTAGTTTCACCATGGCCTTTCACAATGCCCTGTACACTTCCTATCTAATCTTATAATAAAAATTGTTCTTTTTCCATTAGTTCATTGTTGAACATAATACTATTAGTCAATTAAACATTTTATTCCTCTCAGGCAAGATTTTTTCCTCATTTTTTTCTGACACAGTAGTGCTTTCAAGTACCCACCTACTTCTATAAGTATCAATGAAAGAGGAATGGGAGTCTGTAATTGCTATAAAAGCTCAGCCATTTTCCTTTGAGTCTTTTAATTTGCTACAGATAATCGTAGAGAAGACATAAAAGAATGAGTTCTGAAGACGAACATAACCTCTGCTTATCTCCATTACCTGGTTGTCAGAAACTCAATTAATTTGTTTGCTTTCTCATCTGTTTCAGCAGCAGTGTCCATGTCCTCCACCTCTTGTGTAATCTGTGGGAGATTTCCACTGCTGCCTCCCAGACTGATACTGGAGGAGGTGGAGCTGGAGCTCAGGCCTGAGTCTGGCACCGGAGATGACTGGTATTCCCGCAGAAAGTCCAAGCCACCTGCCAGGCAAAAGGGAGGAGATAAAGATGGAATGTGCTGTTGGGCCAGCATTACCACCAAGCAGCTCTTCTCAGCGTCGGCAGCGGAAACCTGCTACTGGGAAACACAGGGAAAACCTGCAGAACACAACAAACCTCAAATGCTGGTGAGAGTGAAAACAGTGCTCTGTTTCTGAACGTGGAGAATCCAATATGAAACTAAAAATACCAAAATACCAAAGTCAAGATTATTTTTTTTTTTTACTGCACAAGGGCTACAGGACTTGAAAAAAAAAAGTTTCACAGCACTTTAAAATCAGAACTCTATCTTTCTGCAAAGACAATTCTGAAGCTGGCTAAATTCAAGTTGCTTCTCTGGACTAGACTGCTGAGGGAAAAAACCCCTCTGCAGGGGCGGAATTTTTAGGACAATGATGCTGACCTAATTTTAAGAATGTACTGGAACCTGAGACACAAATATTTAAGGTTTCTGTTCAACATCTTCAGTAACTGTAAACACGGGACTACTCATAATAAATATTTTCAGCATTAAGGTTAAACATCTGAGTAAGAGTTCTGCTTGATCTAAAGCTTCACACACAACTTCAGACCTGAAACTAGAAACTAAAAACTAAGACCTATTTTCTTAAGATTAGACTGCTAGTCATCTTAGGCTGTATCAATACCAGGAAAACTGGCCTTCCGAGAAGACTGGGAACAGGAGAGGCCTCTCCACTTCCAAAATCTATTGCAGGCCAGAGGACTCTTAGTTTAGTTGCCTGACATTATGTGGAACAAACCTGAGCTGGAGTATTTTCAATTAGGATTCTTTGCTATGGCCTCTTACCCACATTCTCACTCTTTGTACCTGGTGATTAAAAAAGAATCCAAATAGAAAGCTTTTGATAACTTCTTGGACCTGTGAGACCCAGACACAGGGTACCAATTAAGTTTTTCAAAGACAGTAATCAAAAGTTTTTCATTTTGGCAGAAACCCAGTAATTTTAATGGAATAATTTTATTCTTTATTTAATAGTTCATGGAATTGCATTAGAAAAGAGATCTATAAGACTCAAGTAGGGAAATTAATGTGTGAAGTAATTTTGCACAGACTTTATTCAGAATGAAACCTAAGAGGACAAATTAATTAATTGGTTTGAAATACGTATCCCTTCTTGTTACTTTAAAATATTTGTTTGTATCTCATAAAAATAATAATTGGTTATCAAGCAATATTCTTTATAAGGCAAAAATATTTATTACTTTTAGTTAGATTCCTAAGGAACCACAGAAATACCCCTAATTTGGTTCTCTTCTGTTCATTTCTCACTGTGTAGTGAAGTTCTTTACCCTCTCCCAGACAACGAATCCCACCTCCATAACTCTGCACTGGTTCCATAACTCTGCACCAGTTCTGTGATTCCCTGAAATCTCAGTGGTATGCTTGCTTTTAAGTAATATTACATGGGAACAGTAAACCCAGCGAGACGCTTTCTACAACCTGTTCCAAACCAACACCTTAGAAACAGGTAACTCACTCAAAGTTAACAGAACACCAGTTTCAGCAGGGGTCTGAAGACAGCTTGCCAATGCAGAAACAGATTTCAGTACAGAAAGGAAGCAAATCTGTGATATAAAGGAGGGTGTATAACGTGAAAATTAACCTAATAATGGAAGATCTGAGCTACATATTCTTGCTGCTCTTCCTGTGTTGGAATTATTTATTCATTTCTTTTGAAGGTTGAGAAATGATTGCCCTCATTTATAGCAGTCCTGGATCCCTGAGGGGGAAGTTAGAAAGTTATTAGCCATATTAATGTTTAATATTCTAGGTTATATATTTTGCCTTACATCAGATAGCTTTCTCAATATCAAGAAAAGTTACCTAATAATAATTTGAGCACATCTCCAGGGTAGTTCACATGGAATTAGTATTAATGGGAACTGTTCATAGTTTCTACTTTACCACTCTAATTTATCAAAACCATTATACTTTAGGAAAGTAACCTTAACACCCTACTTTAAAAAACCCATCACAGTATAATGCAATGTTCTTTTCTAATTTTTCTGTATTACCTGTATAAAGATATTCAGGTAAGTATGCTGGCTGTACTGTCAGAGTCTTGGTCTCGTTCATCTCTCTGGTCTGAAGAAGCACTGATGCAATGGCTTGATAGTTGCTATTGCAAGATAACGCAATCAAAAGGTGAAGCAGTAACTTTTTACTGTGTTCAAAGACTTCAGGGCGGTAATGGTCAAGACCTAAAAGAAAAGGTTAGAGCAATCACTGAATACGAAGTAATAAAAACAAGTTCACATTCCTGAAATAGCAAAAATTCCAAAGTAGCTCGAGGCACCAGTGCAAACAAACAAAAGATGCGGTATGTCCGGACACAGCTACTGCTGTTTTTACTTCAGATGTATGTGTATATTTAGTTTCCAGACCGAGGTCCCATTCAGGAGGTACAAAACAATGCGTGGCAATACAACTGCATGCATTCTGTTTCACTGCAGTGCTGATTTGACAGGGTTGTGAAACCCCTGAAGATGAGAAATTCTTGGTGGTGGATGTAATTACTCAGCTTACCTCAGCATCTGGCTTTCTTGCACAGGCAACAGTTTTACAAGAAATGCAAACTGTAAGAGGTAGATACTGATTTCTTAACAAAGGAGGTGACAGACAAAATCCCTTGAAAAAGAACTTCAGCTACCAGTGAGGAACTGAGACATTAATCACTAGCTCAGGGAGTCTAGCACTGAAAGACCCTGATCTGGCTGGCACTGCTGCTGTTTGTAAGAGTTTAATGCAACCTGCACAAATGACAAATTACAGATGTAAAAGGAAACAGATGTTTGTAAAATAAACTGCGTTATGTGGTAGTCGTTTCTTTTCAATTCTCTTTCAGTATCTTCCAGGATATTTACAAATGCTTTCTGAAAAACCAAATTGCTTTCTTCTTCAGCTTTCTTTTCTCAGGATATATTCCTCTTTACAAAGCAGCTCAATCTTCAAGTGGCATCAGCCAACAGGCCTTTCAAGTCAGGTGTTTTCTAATATACTCCAGTCACACTGGTTCTTGTCTGGCCTCCAAACATGAATCTGCAATTGCCTGAACAAGGTGTATTTGTCTCCTGTGGGTTGAAGGTCCTGTGTGATCCTTGGCCTTAGTCATCTGCCCATGGCCTCCTCCAAAAGAACCATGGACAACATGCCCTCCTCTTTTTCAGCTTCTTCAGGTTTCTGCTCCTATTTTCTTTTCTCCATTTTCTTCCACCTGTCAGGCCATAATGAAGTTATCCTACCCTGTTCTAACATAAACTAAAAAGGATGTAAAAAGTTGTAATACTTGAAAATAAATGATATGTTGGCAGCACTAGTGACTGAAATCTTGTTAAACCCTAGGGCTGTATGAAAGCATTGACACAGATATGCTAACTGTGAAGTAAGGACAGTTCAGTCTTTGTGTTTGTCCAGCACTGGGGCCTATTTTAAGTTGGAAGAGTTCCCAAGGGGGTAAACTTCTGTGATGTGGACACATTTCTATGGAAAAGGCATCTAGCTACTCAACTCATTCCACACTGGCTGCAAAAGAGCTTTTAAACAGCAGTTATTTCCATGCACTGCCAAGATAAGCAGGTTCACGCCAGCAGTCTCCTCTCTACTTCACTATCAGTACTACAAAACATCCAATAGCATATTAAACACCTACATTGCAAAATTCTTTCATTTTAGTACTTTTTTTTTACTCATTCCAATAAACAGAAGGGTAGAGGCTCTCCAGCTAGCCACTGTACCAATTTCCAGTTTCCTTTTTGGGCACACGCACCGGCCTGCTCGCATTCCAACTGGACAGAAATACTTAATTTTCAATCACATTCATACCTTTGCCTAACTTGTGTAGCATAAATTCTTTACACCATTACAATAGACCTCTACTACAAAAAATAGAAGAATTTTCCACAGGAGGAGAAACTGAACTTGAAGCCTGGAGAATGTGATCTCAATTTATTTACCACTAAACCAGTTACTTTTAGTTACCAGTTATATTTAATGTCACATTTTAGAATGGAGAGTTCTTAGCCAAGGAACTGTCTCAAATGGTACTCATAAATTATTATTTCTTAAGAAATTATGCAATGTTGAAACATCTTTGAATGAACAAATAAGTAAAGATTTTTTTCTAATATATTAATAATGTCATAACTCTGATCCTGCATATATTTATTTGCATATCTCCCTGATGGTTCCTTAAAGCTGTCTAAAGTCGTCATATTGCTCCTGTCTTAAGTACCTCACTCTTCTTGTGAGAACTGTAAGCACCAGTTTTCTCACACTTGTTATGAATAATACAGAAGGCATTGATGGTTATTTATTTGATTCAGACACTTATCCACTTGTCTTTCTCTCTTACACTTAGAAATCTCACAGCAACATAAATAACAAGTTAAAAATTGTTGTGGGCAGCCACAAAATAGCTTTAACTTTTAAGTGAAGTATGTATGTGAAATGTTGTATTGAAAGCCCCTGGAAGCCCCATCCTGCATGGTCCTGGCTGTTACTCTTGTGTTTCAATAGAAGTTTGTTGAAATCAATGTACTAATACACAAAAATTAAGTATCTGATGAGTGTGCATTTTCCAAAAATCCCTATTTCATCAAAAAACTTGAAATAGAACAGTTGGAAGCAGAAAAGGAGAATGAGGTTTCTTCTTCAACTACATACTGAAATATATCATGTATATTTTACCACTGTGCTGTAGCCTCCCAATTTAATCCTTTCTGTCTGCTCAGCAACAGACTCTTCCCAGATTGCCAGTGAATAGTCTTACTGGTAACTATGGTAATTGAATGAGAAGTGGACGGTGATATCCAGTTACAATAAATTTATTTCACAAGTCTCTGGTCGTGTTTATTTGTGAAAACTAGTATTTACCAACCATAAAAGTTAGGGAATGGCTTTATAATGCTAAAAAATTAGGCCACTCAGTTTTCATAATGTTAAGAGTGAGGTAGGTTTCACCTTACAGTTCAATGGTGTTATGGTCAAGAACAGACACAGCAGTGGGGAAAAGCAGTGCTTCTATTCTCGGGTATACAAGGGAATGCACTGACAATAAAGTATTCCATTAGCAGTGAAATTTATGAAGCTTGCTTTCCAGTGATCTGCATCCTACCTTCACTATCTCTGCAATAATCTTGGCTCTCTCACATAGTATTTTTGCAAAAGCAAGCGACAGCACGCGTGTGTAGCCTGTGACATGTGTCCATGACAAACCAGACTGTACACAGGCTGAGTTTTGCCTACAGTTTTTTTAGACATATTTCAAATTTCTAGCCAATTTTCTGCCAAATTTGGGTGAAATTGGCCAAAATAATAAAAAGTTTCAAAGTGTAGGGACTAATTCATAGACTTTACTCGTATCAGGCTTTTTTAGGAAATCATAATGAAAAACATTTAAGAAACACAACTCTCCAGCTCCAGCTAAACTAAAAGGACAAGAGTGGATTTATACTTTATTTCTTGTTCTGTTGTCTTACCTAAAAAGAGCGCATGTAGCAATAAAGGAAGGTGAAGAGCCCAATCTTCTCTCACACTGTGATCCACTACCATCTCAGTCATGAAGATGACAGCAATATTACACCTGGAAATTAAATAACAGTGTCAGTTTGGAACATCTCAGAGATGGGAAAACTGTAACACGATGCCTATTTTGGGAAGAAATAATCTCTGCATTTTCAAAACTGCAGCAGTTCTTCTCAATATGATCAATGCCAAAGAAGCTTAGTTACAGTATTAAGCAGGTAAGTACCCATTACTGACGGGAACACTATTACTGTCAATACAAACTGTGTAAAAGAGGGATTTTAGAATATGCATAGCCTAGTTAGAATAAAAGTGGGGGAAAGTGCTATAAAACAGCCACAGAGGTTTGAGAAAGAGAAATTTCCTTTTTGTTATAGTTGCTTCTTCAGTCTGATTCTTACCAGAAAGTGATGTGCTACATTGTAAACAGCCTTTCTCATAGAAATGTGGTAGAATTCCAAGTCTGGTGATTTTAGCACCAGAAATCAGCAGAAATTGAAGGTATGGTGTTCAGATGGTCTGAGTGGTGGGACAGTTGGACTGGGGTTGGTCAACCAGTAAGAGGAAGCATCTCACTGTTTGAAATGTCAGAACAAGAAACTGCTCACCTATGAAGGGGTCCCCGGGGCGTGATGGTTTCTGGGAGGTAGTCCACAAGCGGTGCCCAGCATCCTCCATTGTAAGGCATGGGCAGGGGATGTGGTTGTTTGGTTTCAACAATATTTAATAACCAGCTTGTATATGGAGAAACAGGATCATCTGCAGAGTGAATAAAAAACAAGCCTGGTTACCCAATCTGGAGAAACAATAAAATAAGAGTTTATACTGGCGTATCAGCTCAGCTGTTTGGAATAATGTGAGAAGATGACATGAGGTTTGCAAATTCCTGTGTTCAGTAACAAGTGATGCATTTTAATCCTTCTTTCATGCTGCTGGAAATTAAACAGATTCCAGGCAGACACCACTGAATGGTATGGGCTGCAGCTGAATCCCTGCTGTCACTTAGCTTTGGATCCAGATCACAAAGCACCAAGCAACAGACCTCTTCAGAAATGAGAGGAAAGTTCAGCCAATGAAGATGCTGTTGGAAGCCATCTGCTGCAAGGAGCCGCACACCAGTGACACATTCTTGCAGCTCCTCCCCAGTGCCCTGCTGAGCGATGTTACAAAGGCCCAAGTTAAATGTCCTGAATTAGGAAGGAGTATAGGGAATGCAAAAAATCATCTTCAGGCTAATTTTCTTTCAACAGAGATGAATTATCTCTTGAATTTCTCAAAGATGTATTTATCTTTGCTTCAGAATGACAGCTGCTGTATGTCAATAAGCAATAGGGGGTTTTTTCTTCCTCCTGTTTATCTGCAATGATACGGACCAAATAATGTATTTCCACCGCTTTCTGTCTTCTCTCAGCTGCACAGCTATGTTCATCTCTCCTGCATTTGGTTTCCTCTCATTCTTCTCCATTTCCCTTTGGCCAGTTTTTATTTCCCAGGTCTGGTTAGGCTGTGACACACAGGCTTTCCTTTCCAGCCCTGTTCTTGACATCCATCCAAACATTGCCCTTTGTAATTTTTTAATGCTTGTTGGCAAACTGTTTTGATGCCTAAAAAAGTATCAGAGTTAGCTTTTTTCTAATGCACATCAGTCCTTGGTTTTGACAAAATGTCTTCAAGTTTCCAGATCTCCAGTGCAGTAGCTGCTCTTCCAATTATTACTGAATGCTAACTTTATCATTCCCATTCTTCAGAGTTTTTCTTCCAAGAAGCACTTTGGATCTTTATGATTTAAGACCTCCATTTATTTCTCTTATCCTCTGAAGGATGACTTATTAGCTACAGATAAATAAGAATAAACTGACCTAATAATGTAGAGAAGTATAACATTCTCACAAATTTATCTTCCAAGAATGAATCAGATAACGTTTGCCAGATGCTTCTCACATAAAAAACACTGCACAGTCACTATTACTACCAATTTAAGCATTTCACATAAAACTGCTTCATGAAGTCCACACTACAACCTAGCTCCTCACTCATGTTTTCACAGGTTTCTGTGCAGACTGAGTAAAAAAAAAAAGCAGCACTTTGCACCTTAACATACAATTTTTGCCTGAACAAAAGAGTTTCTGTGGTGCAGAGCTGTGCTCCCTATTTATATGCTCAGCAATACATGTATGCTGAAGTTGGCTGGAGAGAAGAGAGAAGCCATACCACCAACTCCTCCACAGGTTTGGCTGCCTGTCAGAGGGAGTAAGTTGCACTTTCATAATGGAGGTTGTGTTATTTACCTTGTAGAATGACAAATGGCATAATAATTAATCTTTCTTTTTATAGTTCTATATGCATGTCAGTAGCTAAGTAAAACGTATTTTATTTTCTATGCAGGTATTCATATATTTGTGGAAGGAACCCCTGTGAGGAGCAAACCTGCATAAATATTCAGAGTACTATAAAGCTAGCAGGTACAGGCAGGAAAAAAACATTTGGGCACCAGCTTGAGGAAACATTCCAAAAGAGCAAAGAAAACTTCAGTATTTTTTAACCTTTTATTACTCTTAACTCCTGTCAAAACCAACTACTTGTGAAGAATGTTCTGATGGAGAGACTGAGGGAGCTGGGCCTCTTTAGCTTGGAGAGGAGGAGACCTTATTAATGTTTATAAATACATAAAGGGCAAGAGTCAGGAGGATGGAGCCAGGCTCTTCTCTGTGATGGCCAGAGACAGGACAAAGGCCAATGGGTACAAGCTGGAGCATAGGAAGTTCCACGTGAATATAAGGAGGAACTTTTTCATTGTGAGGGTGACAGAGCACTGGAACAGGCTGCCCAGAGAGGTTGTGGAGTCTCCTTCTCTGGAGACATTCATGTGTGATTTAGTCTAGGTGATTCTACTCTGGCAGGGGGTTGGACTAGATGATCTTTTGAGGTCCCTTCCAACTCCTAATGTTCTGTGATTCTGTGATAATATAAACTTTGTTCTTTTTTTGGAAGATTGTTCACACAGATCAGATTAGTGCTGATCGGATTATCAGCAGAAAAATTTTTAGTAGCTGCAGCACTAAAAAGCCATAAGAAAAACTAAGACAGGTGCAATAAAACCCGTGAGTTTAATATGTGGCAAACTTTTTTTGCATGTAGACACTGCAGTTTGTACATACACAATATTTTGTAAATATTGTGCTTCATAATTATGAAAAATAGTTGTTGATATACAGTAAGTTTTCCCACATACTGTATTTGACAGTGTTTCCAGATTTTGCAGAAAAGCACTGCCAAAAAAATACTTGGATTAAAGAATATAAGAAATCTTTACATTTTATGCCAAAATAGTGCCTCAAAATGGTGTCTGTAGAAAAAGGACAAGATATTATGGCTTCTATATTATTTGACCTGGCTTTATTAAGCCAGAGATAAGAGTCAGTAAAAGGGTCTTGCCTTCTTTACATCTTATTAGAGCCTAACCAAAATATATAGATTGACTTCCCTACAACCCACTCCAGAAACAAAGTCAAACTATCCAACCCCTAAAATTCACACTGTCATTCAATAGTTGACAGAAATATCTTTGATTTCTTTGGAATCTTTATAGTCTGTTTAGCAGATATATATAAAGAACAACAAGCGTGCTCAGGAGACCTGAGCACTCTTCCCTCTAACACGGGTTTGCCCAGTGCAGCCAAAACCTGGTTGCAGAGAGCAGAGAAAAGATAAAGAGGAGGAGATAAGGCCTTATGTTTGGAATCTTCTGAATCTTTTCTTCATGCTCATATAACAGCACGTGATTTGGAAGGAAAAACTGACGAAGGGCACAGTTCAGAGCACTTTGCTGACGTGCTCTTGGAAGTCTTTTGCCTTGCCATGTATGAAAGTTTGAAAGTGTTCCTGTTGTGAGGATTCTCTACTGTGGCCTTCTGTGAAGTTCTCTGGCCTTTAAATAGGTTAAACAAAAGAAATTAATTAAATGAGGTATGAAGGATGCTCCCTGATGCTATATTACTGTTTAGACAGAACTTAAACAGAGAGCCTCCACCAGTCATAAGAATGTTTTTCTCCCCCATCAAAATACCAGAAATTACATCACATTGGATAACAACTTACTCTTGTCATCATCGTAAGATCCTCCAGAGCTATTACTGTACCGTGATTCTAGTCGGGTATGTGCTCTGATTACATTGCTGAACCTTCAAATACAAGAAGAATCTTCATTAAAAACACAGACTGACATAAACCATCTAGACTATATGTTTACTCAAAAAATAAGGCATTTCCTTAAGCATGCATTTTGGTACAGGAGTAGACAGCGATGTGAACTTAATGCTGTTTCTTTCCACAAAAAAGGATTCCTGCAGCCAGTTTCTGAGAAGCCCTAACAGTGTGCTCCTGTGTCACCAGTGGTTAAAATCTAGCAGAGGGAAAATTCTCATGCTGCAAACGTGTGATTTTCTTGAAGGAAGAAACAGTGGTAAGGCTGAATGGAGAGACAGCTAGGATTTTGTCACAGTTTATGCTCATGGGTAAAATTCTGGCCACCTGCTAAAGCAGTAACTGACTGACTAGTCCAAATTCAAGCCCGCACAGGTCTCAAGCAGTGGGAGCTGCAGCAGATCACCCTTCAGTAGGGAAATCCAGCAACTGCCAGAGCAGATCTCGCAGAGGAGTTAAGGGATGAAAAAGCCAGAACAAACTGTTCACAGCTGTCCTCAAATCTGCCACAGATCCACAATAAGCTGACTTTGGCTGGCTATCTCCTTTGGCTTCCTTCACCTCCTTGTTCTGTCCGTGTAATCAGGCCTGAACTGGAGTGAGAGGAGCCACACATGAGGTTCACACAGCAGTGATGATGTGAAAATATCACTGTTCCAGCCAAGCTAGGGAACTAATCACAAATAACCATGTTAGAACAATGATATCAAACAAAGCAAGATTGAAGGTTCACTATGCAACATTCAATTCAATTTCTTACCACTGTGCACATGTATTATCGCAGAGTATTTAATTATATATTGTTATATTAGGCTGGTTCCAAAGCACATCTGTCTCATAACAGCACAATAAATTCATTGTGAAGGTCACAAAAAGGCATCATGAGCCATCTTCACTCTGCAGCTTGCTGCCTTTCCAGTATCTGATTATCCTCTATTTTAATAAATTCCCTCAATAAATGTGTACAAACTGACAAAAAAACCCCACTGTCATATTTATCTGACATTAAAAAAGTTAAAAGAATAATAAAGTTAAGGATAAAAATATGTAGAAATATGCAGAGATTAATTCTATCCTGTATTAAACAAATGGAGAATACAGGTCATAGAAATTATTCAAAAGCAGGGCATTTCACATCACACTGCATCAATGTAGAAACATAGGTATCTTCTGATTAGCTTTGTATTAAAAAAAATCCCACCTTTTTGGAGTCACATTTCAATTTACATAAAACAAGAAACCCTGAAAACAGTTAAAGTACAGTAATGTTTGCTCACAGAAGCTTATATAGTATGTATACATAGTAAAGTTTGCTCATAAACATTTATATAACGAAGAAAAAGAAAAAATCTGGAGGAAAAAAGGTTTTATCTTCCCTTTAAGTACATTCTGCTGTAGGTGCTGAAAACCGTAATTTTGTGTCAAATGGTCTTTACTATCAGTCCAAAACCTTACTTAAAGCTAACATGATGCTATTTTTTCGCTTGCATTTAAATTAGCAGACAGATATAACTAACCTGACAAAATGCTACTCACACCTGTAACATGTAGAAGGGAAGCAAGTCAAGAGGTTCTGAAGTACAGAAGAGTTTGCTCACATAATTCATAATTGCCTCTGTATCTCGAAACCCTGAACCTATGGACCCAGATGGACTACTGTGATTCTAGTAGTGAAACTCTTGCCTAAAAAGCACATTTGTTTCCTGGTGTATTATAATGGAAACAGTTAATTTAGGGAAGCCTGGACTTCTGTGTGTGCAGATATCTTGCTTAGTTATTCTTAGTATTCCAGGACAGTTGGTTTACAGGTGTTAAAACAATTCCCTTTGATCCTTTTCTTAGCAACCACCTAGCAACTACCTACAATCATTTTGAATTAAGGAGGCATTGTAATACAGAGCCATGATAGGTATGAATACTAGTGACTATCAGGAACAACAGACTAACATAATAGTAATAAACTTACTAATTAATGCTATCAGAAGTCGTTCAAGGTTCTCTTACAAAAATAAAAAGTGTTTAGGTGAAAGAAGAAATAGACATCTGTCTGTGCTCAAAGACCAAATAGCCCTTAAAGCTTAGTGTTTATTCCTCATTTGTCAGCCTCTACCACAGATAGTGTAAGACTAAATTGAACATATAATTAAGCAAAATAGTTTAGAAAGCTTGCCTTTGTAATACATATCATCCAGACAGAGAAGGTGTCCTTGCAATCATGGATACAAACCTGCATACTAAATTTTAGTCACTGTCCATGGAATCAGAAGGTGTGATTAAACCTGATTTTTCATAAAGATTTTAGTAGTCATTGTTTGGTACACACCCTTAATAATGTATTAATAAAAGACAATCAGGAACTGGAATAATGTGAATACATTTTGTTTCTAAAACTTTCACACATACTCATTTCAAAATTGTTTTACTGAAATAACGTCATTTAGGATCAGCCTGAGCGTCAGAGTTCCTCACAGAACAATACAGAACAACAACGTCTCACCCTTAGCCTAGGAAGATACACACATATATTTTGAGCAGAAAAAAACCAACCCCACCAACCTTTCATCAGTCTCTTTTGCCGTTCTGTTCTCTTCTGCATCAGGAAAACTATCTTGGCCAGCTACAACAGTGTTACTGCTAGAAGTGGTTCCTGTATATGAGATGCCAATAAGAATACCTGTTACACACAGAGATGGTATTTGCAAAGCAATAAAAGCCCACGAGGGTTTTTTTTTTTCCATCCTGAATGTATTTGTGTATCTGATTGAACACTGTTACCTCTCCAAACCAAAACCTGCTTGCATGGCTGCATTATGTGAAGTTTACTTGCTTTGAGGGGTAGATTAACATGATGATGCTCTTCCACACCTTAAACAAAGCTCATTCTCTGGTGACACCATCTATTGTTTTTCAAGAATTTGGCACATCATTGACAACGTTAAATTTGGAGTTGGGCATCTCCTAAGTATTTTTGACTACTGCAGCTTAGAAATAGCATTAGGCCTTTGAAAACAGAATTGCCACAGGGTTGAGGCTCTCAGTTTTCAGGAAACTCTGCTGCTTTAGTGTATCTCCTGTGAACATCTGATCATAATCTGATATGACTTCTTGTTCCGAGAAACTAGTGGTAGAAGAACTGCCTCATATAAGTTATCAACAGCACCAAACATTGGCAATATCGTATTAAAATAGTTGAGAGCATTAAGCAGATGTTTACAAAGCATATAAAACATTAGGAATCAAAAAGACCTGCAGTTTAGATGTACAACCAGGCCCTGAAACTCACACTTCATATATACACAGATCTGAGTGGGTGCAAAAGAAAGAGATTTGTTTTTTTCAAAGTCTCCAAAAAGCAGGAGAGCATAACTGAAAAGTGTATTTAGGTCATACCAGAGGCTGCAGCTGAGGCTTTGTTACTGGCAGCGAAACGGTAAAATGGAGGATTATCGCAGTGCTGGACGATTGGGTTCACTGGGTCGGTTTGCTGCAGCTCAAAGAGAAGCTCTTCCATGGTCTGAATAGTGTTATTGCGACACAGATATATTGCAACCTTTTTTATCTAGAGAAGAAAATAACAGTTATTGAACTCTGTCCAAAGTGAATTTCCAAAGAAATCCATGCATGTTGCATTGCAGTACTGAAATTGTTGCTCCTGGACAGACACCACAACCAAGTAACTGCAACCTTCCTGTTCATATGGAAATAAAACTGCTCACTTCGATATCAAGAGTGAATCTGTGATCTAATTACCACCAAGTTTTTGCTTACTGCCCACAAATATGCTGTTTAGGCATATAACTATGTAACATATACAAACCCCACTTAATTTTGTACCTATGTTTTCAGGATATCAGCATTAACTCTGAATAACACCCAGGGATTTATAGTATGTGAATTCCACTGAAGATGAATCTTACTCTCTTGAATGGAGCAAACCTCTTACCTAGAAAGCTATACCCATCCAAAACTCCATGCCTGTATTTCCAGAAATAGTTGATGTGAAAGAGGTAGCTGTAGCCACAAAGAGCAAGCCAGGCTCTGAGTACCTAATTTTATCTATAACACAAGTAACAGCACATGGACTGAGCAATTATGTATACCGACTTCATTGATCCTGACTTGAAAAATCTGAGAGTATAATTCACAGAATTTCTGGGAATTTCTACAGATCTTTTAATAAGACCTCAAACCTTATTATATGCATCACAGCAATGAGGACTCTTGAGATACTGAGATCAAATCAGACTGAATTATTGAAGAAAAAAAACACCGCAATGGCTATTAAAAGCAGAGACTCTGGCTCAAAACCACTTGATTCATAAACTGCTGGAGCTGGGAGACTTTAGGGGAAGCATCCCTCTGTTACTGCCTTCTTGTTCTTAAAGATATCCCTAAACAGATGCTTATAGCAGAGCTAATACGCTGAACTGCCTGGCAGCGTCACCAAGTATTACTGTTTTTATATTCTTAAATAATTCTATTAAGGTAACTTCCTGATTGCTTCTCTCTCCCTCTTTTTTCATCTCCTTTTGTTTTGCTTGAAGTAGAGAAAACACACATATTCAAAGTCTCTTATGCTCCACGAAAAATTTCCCAGGGACTTTCCAGATACAAATCCACCTCCTTTCACAGGCTCAATTCTAGCTGGGCTCACCAGAGCTTCCAGCTTCTTTCACCCCAGAAGGGGTCACGTTCCGTACACTAAGTCTTTGCTGAAGAGGTTTCTGAACTGTAAATATTCTCAGAAATCTTTCAGTTCATGTGTGAAAGAAAGGGCAGCTCAGCAATTTGCACTGGGGCACTGGACAAAAAAATGCTTAAATGAAACCTAAGAGACCAAGCAATGAATTTAGCTGATTGGAAAGAAAGAAATTCAAAATGTCAGCCAGTCGTGCTTTTGGCTTGGACACACATTGGCAGAACAGATGGCTGAAGGCATGAAGCAGCTGGTGACTGCCTTGGGGCACAGAGGGCTCCAAAAGGAGATGGGTAAACTGGCAATCTTGCAATTAAGTGGTCTTTTAAACCCAGTTGAGCTGGAACAATGCTGATAAACTGTTCGAATTATCTTTGTTGATAACGTGTATGTATTATCTCCATGATAATGGAAGACATGCTTATGGTATCAGCAATCTTGTGTAGTTAGCAGTTAGGTATGATTTCTTATCTATAAACCTCAGGGCATTATCCAAACACTGAGCAGATGTGTGTGATGAGCCCATGTATTTTCCCACAAAGCTACCAGTTAAGTGGTGACTCGTAAGCACAGTCAGGCTTCCTACAGAAGCTGAAAACTTTTTTCAGAAGAAAATCCAAGAATCAGGCATTTAACTCTGTATCACAAAACACAGACTAACAGGGCGTCAGAAAACACAGGAACCCTATCAGCTGCCACCACCAATGAGAAACTGACAGCCACTGGAATCCTGGAAAGGAAAGCAGAAAAGTCCCACGGGCAAAACAGGAGATGCTGAGCAGATGGAGCTGGAGATGCCAAACCAGACTGTGTCCTTTGTGGAGTAAGAGGACTATGTTGTCCTGGAGGAGAGGACAGGACTCTCAGAGCCAAGGCTTCAAGGCAAGCAGGTTTGGAAAGAATTTGAAGAAAGAGGTGCTGTGGGTAGGAAGGGGGTTTGAGGTAGGTTGCTCCGAGCTGTGGGATAGCAACATCTTTGGAAAAAGTATATATTGAAATCTCTGGATTGGCAAGTATCTGGATGGGGGGTGAAGTATGTGGGAAGCTCTGAGGCAAGAGGCAACAGGGTTATCAGGAAACTCCAATCAGGCTAGAGGCTTAGAAGTCAGACAAATACTCAGCACAGGACTACTCCTTTCTCTTAGAAAACTGCCCCTATTCCTTTTGTAAGCTGTCAGAACTACAGCAGCCCTCATTTTGTCTCTTATCTCTGTCATTTCCACTTGTTCTTTGCCAACATAGCTCCACCTGATGGAGGCCACCTTTGGGCCTGATGTCAACTGTATTATAGACCGTAGGATCAATCAGGTTGCTTCTCAAACCTTCTGCGCAAAGCATAGTCAGTACTGAATGGAGATCCTCTGTCACAATTGATAGAAAGCTCTTCAGTACCCTCAAGATAATTGAGAACAAGCCCTCTGTCTTCTTCTTACATAAACTTTGAGCTTGTTCTTACAGCAACTCCACTCTCAAATCTCTCCTCTTTTGATTAGCCAGGCAAAACTGCCTTTGCATAGACATGCATTGATTGGAGAATACAGAACAGTAAGCCCTACAAATAAAAGGAAACTAACAGGATGTACAGTAACACCTTGAAAATTTTTAGTCTTCTATATTTCTTTTATTCTTCAAGCAAACTATTATTTCAGCAGTTGTAAACTATGTTTATGAGGTTGGGCATTTTTTAATAAGTTTAATCACATAACAATATCCTGCACATTGCAGGAACAGTTATATAATTCATGAGAGCCATCCAAAAGCAGAAGTTGATATAGTAAGGAGCTTGTAAAGGTCACCTATCTTGTGTCTCTTGAAGTGCCCCACAGGGAGCCTTAATCTGCTAGAGGAGAGAATGCAGCGCTTTCTTAAAGCTACATGCTTTTCTGAAGGAACACCTCCATCTTTACACAAACTAATAAGATCATAGCATGTTATGTCCCACTCATGATTTAATACCCATTGTTTAAAGAACTTCCAAAATTTAACTAATAACTTTGTAAACGAATTGATTACTAAATATTAATTACAAGCATTTAATATTTTTACTTATCTTAATTTTTCATGCAAGTTATTTAACCTCTGAACAGTCACTCTGTCTTTTAAATACAATTTTAAAGATATATAAATTGCATATTTTAAAGTAATTTTGACAGTAAATTCTCATTCATTCTGGCAATTTATGGCCACCCCTGTTACTGGCCCCTTATACAGGCATGCAAAACTACTCTTTGCTTGACAGAAGCCCGCCTCTTGCTTGAAATGAAGTGTGCTCCATTGGTGGAGACTGAGATTCCCAGCACGCAGTTCCTCTCCTGAATTTCAGTCTCATTTATCCCCACAATTTGATTTTGTGCAGTGTGCTAGGGAATATGTTGGTACTTCTTATTTTTGAAACAGAAATTAATTTTCTGCAGGTAACAGCTGTTTTCTTCACTAAACCCAATGCAACCAATGGTAAATAAAATAAAGTGCAAACACTTACATAAGGTAAAAGGATGGTATCGCTGCTAACACCACACAAGCTAATGAGAAACTGCAGTGTTATCCTAAGGTTGTTACTCCATTTTTCATTGTTGGCCAAAGCATTCCAGACATTTTCCATCTCTGGTCCAGGAATTTCATCTCCATACTGCAAAGGACCATAGACATATGTTTCTTGAAATATGCAGACCTCCAAACTAAAGCGTGCTCTTTTAGAGCATTTTCTCATGTAAAACCAACAGTAAAATGTTGTAAAAAGTGACAAAACAGTATTCTTAAGAGCCACCTGACAGACTTTGTGACATTCTGCTAGGAAAGGAGTGACAACCTCCAGGTCATGCTGTGCTACTGAAAATTCTTTAGTATCTATTAGATACATCTACATTGACACTGGCATCTCTATCTTCTGCCACCCACACCAGCACCTGGAGGTGCCAGTCCCTTTATCACATGTACAGCCTCAAAGCTGGATGAATACAGTTTCAAGAAAACATATTTATTCACTGTGAAAAAAAACCTTTGTGGTTTTGTAAGGAATTTGCTCCAAGGACTGCTGCTGATAGGAAGTAAAGGTGAGATCGAACCACATCTGTTTTCATCTCACAAAATTCCTCTAAAAACATCCTAGAGACTCTGCACCACCAGACAATTCATGAGCCCATGCTACGCCCTGGATATGGAACACAGCTGAAGCACAGCTCCCACATCACTTCACATATCTTCATATGACAAAACACACCCCAAATAATAATTATGTTTTACTTCTGAGGCAAGATCCATAATCAACTGCTATGCAGCATGGATACAGACATTCTGCTTGAGAAACTAATAACCCTGAGCAGCATAGGAACTGTGAACCACTCTGTCCCATGTGACACAGGTACAAGGCATTGCTTCCTGGAGTTTGTGCTTTTGGCAGTTTAGACATAGGGACTGAATCTGGAAAAAGCAGTGCCAGAGCAGGCTTGGCACACTAGTATAGCAGCCTGCCACTCAGCAAAGAGAAAGAAAGGATGGGGTCCCAGTACCTTCTCCACCAGCAGCTTAGGAATTTTACGTGAAAAAATAAATGGAAAAAAGGAAAGCCTGGCCTTTTATCAGGACCTGGGCTGTAGGATACCTTCCCTTGTACAAAAGAATGCTTTAATTAGCACCTTAGAAAATTATACACAATTTTTCTTTTTCTATCTAATTTCTACACAATTTTTTTTTCTCTCAAAGAATATTTAAGTGTTTCCTAGAAAATACAAGACCTTTGGTAGGAAAAATTCCAGGTGCTCATTCTCAACCCAAAATAAACTTTAATCTCTTGCTTTAGACATTAACCTGGGAGGTGATATAGGAGGGAACTGAACTTAATTCCTCTACAACTAATCTTTAATGCTCTCAGTATTAAGGTTTTGTTCTGGTTTGGGGAATTTTTTTCAAGGGTAAAACACTTTGTTTATGTTTTGAAGGAGAAAAGTTTTAGCATTGTCCCTGAAACAAAAAGTGAAGGAACTTCTTCAAAAAGAAGGTTGTGTCTGATTAGTACAGAGTGTTCCAAAGTAAAAAATCTGGTATCAGAGGAAATAAATAAAAGTACCTTTTCCTTGTTTGAATATTTAAGAAATTGTTTTAAAGGTTTTTTTGTCTGTTTTGCTTTTTTACCTTGGCTGTCATATACATGAGATTATTGAGAACCAGTGAGGTAGCCTCAGGAGAGCCCCAACCATTGCCTTTGAGTCCACTTGTGACTGTAATTTCCCCATCCTTGTCCTTCAGTTCATCTTCTGGAGTGGTGGGACTTGAACCAGGGAGGAGCAGTCTGTTGTCTACAAGTTCAATATTATGAAGCCATGGTAGGAGATAGGTAAGCATGATCTGCCTTCCATTAGGATGTGTTGTTGGAAATCTCTGGCTTACTTCTAAAATAGTAGAAATTGAAAAGGACAACATGTTTGTTTATGAAGGAAACATTAAATACACTGTTTAAATCAGATTTCTAACATCTTTTAACTACCTGATGGTTTTTATCTTGCAAACCACAAGCATATAAAAGCATGTACTTGAGCTTCCTGAAGAGAAAAATTCATTTAATGGTCAATAATAGCAGGGAATTGGTCAGGTCTTCTGTCCAAAATAACTAACATAGTCTGGGCTTAGAAAACAGAAAATCACCCCTTGTTACTGTGCCATATTATGTATTAAGTGAAATAGCTGTCAACAAAGAAGAAAAAGGATAGTTCACTTACTAGCTGTTATTGCAGAATTTCAAGAGCTTTTTGAGAATTACAATAAACACACAGAAGTGTTCTGCAGAATTACAAGTGTCCATCAGCCTCCACATTTCTAAGCTATAGTTTAAATCTTATGGTGCTTATCATACTGAGTTTACAAAACCAACTTTATATATTATAGGTTTCATTTCCTGTAAGGAGGCCTATAAAATCCAGTCAGCTGTCAGTCCAGGAATGCTGTATGCAGCACTACATATGGTTTACAAAAAAAGAACTGGCACTGTAGGGGAAAGGGATTTGGAAAATCTGGGATAAGAAATAGTGACAGGGATCCTGCCAAGGAGAAACACATTAGCTCTCTCCACCAGAATTCTCCCGTAAAATCAGTCCAGTTAACATGGCCTTTCTTTCCCCACTGCCTGATTTGTAAAAATCTTCAATATATACCATGTTCTCGCCCCCTGTGATTCTAGATGTATAGAGAGGGGCTCTGATTTGGATCATGTATCCGAGTTCTTTCAAATGACATAGCTGCAACAGCGACATGAATAGATGGTAACTGTAATAATGAGCAACGTTGGCTTTTGTTAAGATAAATGAGCCATTTCTCCACGCCAGTTATTTATAACTCATGGTATCTTGGGCACTAAGAAATGGGCAATGTATTTTTCCTTTATCCTTCCACCAGCCCCTACAGACTGAGTAAAAACAACAGAATGGGTTTTTAAGAGCCAGTAAGAATTCCCATGATTACAGACATTACATTTTGTTATTTAAAAACTAGAGAAACACATTAGATAGATTGAAAGAGGCAGATAGGTCTGAAAATAGAATTGTTCCCAGGAATGGCCTCAGAGGGTGCATATTCTGAATGGTATTCCTGCAGGTCTGATTCTTTAACATTCTTCTCAGTAACCCTGACAAAATGCATTTCTGATAAAATAAAAATGATACTAATGACTTGCAGATGTTGCAAATAACAGAAGATAGAGATCACCCATTCAGAGAGATTTGAATCACTGGTAAAAGTGGACACAGGCAATCAATCTTCCCAAAGTTAATGTCACGTTTGTTTATATAAAATGAAGAATTCTATCCTCCCAAGTATCATCTATATAAATGTCTGCATGAGAAGAATCCCTGTGCTTAACATGAGAACCCATTATAGTACAGTTTGCCAATGTCACTTTAACTTGCCCAGAGCCCCTGTAATTTCAAAGTTACCCTAAGATGACATAAGCAGCACAGAATCCCCAACCAATGTTTTTAAATAGCTATTCTGTACTTTGTCTAAGTACCTCTAGGAAATACATATATTGCATTCCTAAATCTGATTTGACCTGAACCAGAATAAAACCAGGTCAAGCTAAATTTATAAAAAGAATGGCTCTTTTCAGGTGGAAATATCTTAGCACTCTACAGTTTGTATAAAAATGTAAAGTCGATAGTAAGCCAAATAAATATAGATACCTGAAAAAAGTGGAAGGGTAAGTTCAGGATACATCCTTGCTAGTTCATATGAAAGAAGGGCAAGCGAGACACTGTAAAGAGGTGGCAATGGACCATGTGTACCATACAAGATACTGCCCGGTCTTTGCTCAGCTACCTTTTTTGAATAAACAAAAAGCTTTGATTCAAGGATCTATGAAAGAGAAAAAATAACAATGAGATGATAAAAATTCATTCATTCAGGAAATGTCAGCATTTCAAGTTTAATGGCAGAGAATGATATATATGTTTTGGGGTACACTCTCCAAATTTGAAATACACCTTAACTAATATTTTTCTATTAATTTTTGTGTAAATATTCCCAGAAGTATTCACAACCAAGAAAAAAAGTAACTGTTTATTTTTAAGACAAAACTAAAAAGCAAACACAGACTGTACTTCAGAAGTTCACAAAACCCCCACAAAGATACAAGGACACATGCATTTGGTTGCTTTTTAAAAAAGTAGCTGATACGTGCCTGCATAAGTTGCATGGAAATTTCATAAATCTCTCTGTTGGTGTCGGATGCCTTGAACAGCACCAAGTTTAAAAGCGTCACTATATCAAAAGGATAGTTCCTAGAAGAATAAACAGTACATTTTTGTGAATGTTGGTGAGGAATGCAGATTATATTCACTTTGATTTACTCTGTAATATGGTCTAAAAAGAATGTCAACCCTCTTTTCTCTGTTCTAACACCAGAATACGGGAAAGGGAGCTTTTATGAATACATGCTGCTTGATCAAAGGGCCATCTGGTGAATGGGAAGAAAGAAGGGATTATTTATAATTACCTTAGACTCATACTCAGGAATGCACTGAGATACCCACAGTGATAAACGCAATATCTGTGTCTGTAACTGTCAATTCTTTTTAATTCATAACATAATAGAACGGGACAACACCCATGAGGGGAGATGGGTAGCATGAAAATTTCCAGGGATAAAATACTTCTTCAGCCAAGCGGCAATTATATCAGTCCCTTTGGAGAGAAGGTGCCACCTCTGACATGAATATTCCCAGATCTATCAAAACTATCTATCAAAACTATCTATCAAAACAATCTATCAAAACTGTTTTCAAAGAGTACACATGAGGAATTGCTTCAAAAAGTTCATGACCTATAAAGTCAACCTTAATTGTGAGTGTAAATATATTAAGGAGTTAATAAGAATTCTGCTAGAAAAGTAATTGCCATGTCACAACATTCGGCTTCAAGTTTCCACTAGATGTGAGCTACTGTGCTGGGAGGCTGCAGAACGCCTACTTGGCTATTTTAATGTTAAAAATATGGCAAATACACCTATGGCACGGGACATTCTTGGTAATTCCAAGTACTAGATGCAATAGACCCTCTATATCTCTCTGTTCTCCCGTTGAGTTTAAAAATTAAATAAATAATTTAAAAGAAATTAAGGGAAGTGGCTTCTTTGTCAAAAGACAGACATCAAAAATGAGATACATCACTGCTTATTTTACAGGTAGTTTAAGCAGTGGCCTCTCTATATATATTTTGCAAAATTTTTTTTTATCAAAACTACATTATTTTTTAGACTACCATTACATTTCTCTGTAACTCCTGTCTTTTGTCTTCAAAAGAAATAAAGGAAAATGAAAAATTTTCTGAACACTTGTCAGAAAAGCAATATTGTGTCTTCATGTAGCTTGAACTGGTTCAGCATTAGGACCAATGATGACACCAGTTCACAGAAAAGGAACGGGTAACCAAATCAAATGAAAGCCAATTAGAAAAAAGAACAGAAAAATTATTTTCAAGCTAGTAACTCTTAAAACATTTTTTCTCTTCTATAGTGAGTGAAAAACCATGCCAAATCTTTTGAAACAACAAATATGACCTAGGTTCAAGTTGAAGTGCTGTGGTTATTTTGTATCTTCCTGACTAAAATAGCATAGCAATGCCACAGATTTCAAATATTACATGTAGTAAGATCATCTTCTACCAAGTGGATTACTTTCAGAATTGTAAAAACAACATGATACAGTCCCCAAGAGCTGTTTGAGAGGATATAACATGACTGTGACTAGCATACAACCCAAGCCGTACGTTCATTTTTCTTTACAATTGAAAGTGTAGATTAATAGATGACTTTATACCTGCTTCCACACACAGTTGCAATGGCTTTGAAACATCCAGAGGCAAGCTGGTATGATCCAGTATAGCATCGATCTATAGCCCAGTTGAAAAGATTGATCTGATCAGGATTCAGTTCTAGCAACAGGACTACAACTTCACAGCCAAGCTGATGAACCTGAACAAATAAATACATGTCAAAACGTGACTGAGGAGATCAAGTATGTCCATTCTCTACAATTCTTAGAGTGACATAGGCAAAGCAAGGTGAAAACCTTGAGTAAGTAAAAAGAAATTGGAAAAATTATAATGAATTTATTTTAGGGATAGCAGAGTTGAAACATGCCTCAGTTTTCAATACTCCTCACTTGCAAGAAAATTGTATGTATGAAGACTACATAAAGGAAATACATTTTCAAAAGAGGCTTCCAAAATTAAACATGGAAAAAAGCAGAATATTTTTAAAATCTACGCCACTTGTTCTTTGACAAATGCCATTTGTATTGTTTAACTGATTTGCTAAATGTTTATTTCCTCCTTCATGTGAGTTTCATAAAATGACACACTTTGATGTTCACCCTTCTTTGGACTAACACAGAAGCTTTTGCAAAGCCTGGGAGTAAGAAAACTTGCATGTTTAATCTAACTACATCAAGCAACCCAAAAACTCTCCCTACAGGCTTTGTATCATTAATCTTGGTACCACCACTGCTACAAACACATCACAGCTAAGGCTTGGGCTGTGCCTTTGTGATAACTTCAGTAGAGGATAGTACCGAAACAATGAACACTAATGTTTATTAATGTTCTGTCACCAAGTGTAGGCAACTAATTGTAAAGACTGAAAAGGATCTTTAATGTGAATGAGCCAGGTAGGACCTTCTTATGTAAATCTGAACTAACTGTATAGGCAGTGCAGTTTAGTTACAGTCCTTCATGACAATGTTTAATCATGAATTATAGTCATTAGCTTATGGGAAACAATTTTGCCTATCATACCCAAATTTTGCATTTCGGGGCAAAAGTTAAAAAAATCTTAACTTTTGTCACTGGTTAGTTAATGAGTGCTATATACTACCAATCAATTAGATGTGGTGATACAGTATTTGATAATGAAAAGACATGAGGAAAAGTGTATCTTTTCCTTTCTGTTGTTCTGTGTGTGGGACAGAACCTGTAAGAATTTCCGTTACACATAACACATGAATCTTTACAGCTCCATTAGGACCAATGCTCCAAAATCCTATGTAATTCTACAAAGATTTTCTCTGCAGCTTTTCCTTCTTTCTTCTAATTTGTCCAACCTTTTTTCCCTAATCAATTACCATTTCTACAGCATGTATCCCCTAGCTGCTCCACAAGCCTTTAAGCTTTGATGTCTGCATTTTTATAGCAATCACAATTATCTGTGCTGGTATGTTACTCCTAAGGAGAATAGCAAGATACCCCAAAGGGAAAGATCATTGTTCTACCTCTCCACTTGATGCAAATCACCAACCTACTCCTCCTTAATCAAAGAGATAGCCCAATCAGCTATAATATACAGAAATATAACTAGCTAATTATGAAGTCAACAGAGAAACCCATCTTCATGGAAATGAAAATTACAAGAATTCTATTACATGTCATTAAAAAAAAGAAATTCTTTCTTTCCTCTCCTGAATCATTTATCCTCTTGCCTTCTTTAAAAGACCTACCTACTCAATTTCTCTCAGATTTGTTTCACCAGCAACTACCTTACCAAGCAAGAAAGGACTTTGCATTCTTATTCTACAGAAACTTGAAGCAGGTGGGTGGAAGTACTCCAGATAGAAATACAAATATTTTTGAGCCTATGCCATTTTTAACCTTTCTTTATTAGCAGATTAAAAGCACAACTTTCTGTTGGAGCAACACTGAGCCATAAGGCAATTAAAAAAAAATCTTACTATTTACCTATATTATATTTTTGTAAAAAATAAATCTTCCACTTTTTAAATGCTTTTAAATTGATGAGAGTTTTGTGTTAGAACCATGCATAAAGCTATTGTTTCCTAAGCAAAATATAACATATACAGTCATTGTTCTTATAGTCACAGACTCCTTATTCACCCAGTACAGAGACTGAAATTATTCATGTGTGATGTGTTTTGGTGAGTACTTACACGTAAATCCTGACAAGCCAGAATGTTATCAAGCCATTTGTAAAGATATCCATCAGGGGAAAGACCAACGTTATCAAATACAGGTCCACAGCAGAGCACAGCTGACATGGCCTAAAACCACAAGAATCTTCAGTTAGTTACACAAGGAAGTAACACAAACGAACCTTTCAGAATTATTTCAGCCCAGGCCCAGGCTAACAGGACTGTTGCTTGTTTTTATTTTTGAGGGAACTAGGGTGAAAATGGGAACAGCCAATTTTGCTAGAAACTCAATAACAAGGTTGCTATAGATGTTACCAGATTTCAAGATAATGCTGAGTTTAAGTATTTCGGCAGGAATATCACAGCCCTGTCTCCCCATTCTTCAAGATATATTTTGTCATTTTACCCAATCTCTAGAAATCAAAATTAAAAAAAAATCCACAGATTTTTTAATAGTATTTTTCAGCAAAAATCAAAATTGTTGTATACCAAGTGACACAGCTTATTTAAGTCTATGAGCTATTATTTTCACAGCTTACTTATGTGGCTGACTTGCAACTGGTTTTGCTGCAGAAGTATTTTACTATTATTAACATGTGTCCAGGCAAGTGTGGGAGACAAGCCTGAGACATGCTTATGATACTGACGTGGCACTGTATTTCATTTCAGAGCCTAATATCCTCTCACTGAGTCTGATAACCTGTTAGCGAACAGCTATGTAAAATTTTAAAATGCATTCTGGTTTTGACAAGAATTAGTCTTGAGAAGCCCCTACATTAAAAAAGCCCACAGCTTCAGTGGCTCACACTGCTATATTCTGTGATACCACTGTACATGTACATAGGAATCTGCACGTTTGCATCAAGAATGCCAATTCCAATTATCTGTGAAGCGGAAAGAAATAAACCCCACAATTACTCATATTCTGACTGGAAAATTTACATTACTGATTCTGACAGTAAAACTTTAATACCTTTAATGCACAATATTGGTATCTTGTAATCTGATGATTTCTATCACTGTATCGGTCCAGCGGTGTGAACATAATACTGAAGGGTCCTGCCCACTGGCTGAATAAGATGAACAGGTGATGCCTCAAGCTCTGCTGAGGGAAGAGAAATCTCCTGTGGTGAACTGAGTGAACAGAAATAGAAAGAGTTGTGATTTGTTAATGTTAAATACATATTCATGTGGCAGAGAGAAAAACATTAATTTCAAATTTCTACTAACAGGAAGTTTTTCTTAAATGTTCAGTATACACTTAGTCCAAGTATCTAAGCTCCTTTTAGAAATCTAATGTAAAGAATAAGATGACTTCTATTTCTAAGAACCTTCAGTTCAAAATTAATGTGCATTTATGCAAACACGTATGTGAATAAACACAAACCATACATGTACTGACTTTAGAGATGCCTGAAAGTTATTACAAAATCTTTTCAATGCTTCTTTCATTCCTCTAATGGTAAATATTTGCTTGCTTTTCCCAATTCTTTAAATGCCAACCCATACATACCTGTATCTTATTCTAATATAATCATAAGTAGGGACTAAAAGAAAAGAAACTTGGTCCCTACTTGTTTATGAAAAAGATGTAATGTATTTTCTGAACTGCTAAATTACAAATGCAAATGAAAAATATCTCTGAATTCTTAACCACATGAAGAAAAAAAAATCTTTTAAACAACAGTTTTAATTCCCAAAAGCAAAACATGATGTCGGAGACAGTACCACATTGATTAAAGAAACTGGCAAACTGATAACAGCCAATTATTTTTCATTTATAAACTGTGCAGGAAGCCAACAAAGTCTAACTAGACAATACTAATGCAAATCAATAGGAACAGTGGCTAATGATGATAAATATTGACAAAACAAACATTGGTATGCTAGGAGTTACAAGTTTTGGCTTTGTTAGTTATTGACATATTTAAAAGCTGTCTGGTTAGCAGCAAATGCATCTCTTTATAGAATTACATACTGAATTACTGGAGCGCAGCACCTACTCTGGCATTCTCTCAAAACATGCAATATGACTATTTGGTTGCAGAAAATTCATACAACACACAGTCCTTTGCCAAGTGCCTCGCAGAACATGAGGATAAATGCAAAGAGGATGGCCTTTGCAAAGATTCCTAGCAAAGTAATGACTAAAGAAATCCTGTGTCGTTAATGAGCAACATTCGGAGAAGGAATAAAGAGAAGAAATGCAGTGTTTTGTCTGGTAACAGCAAAGAACTTGACACGACACAGTTCAAAGGGAGTAGTTTTTCTGTCTTAAATGTGAACAGCAAGGATGCCATTTTTTCCTTAGCTTGTTCAATGGAAAGCAGCTATATGACTTTGACAAAATTTGCACGTGTGAAAGTACATGAAAACAGCTATTCATTATTTATTCCCTTACTGTACTCTTTTGAATTTCTTCTTATTTTTTGCTATCAGTGCTGTTAAATCCTGTCATAAATAACCTGAGTAATGTCCACCAGTCATTGCATGGACTTTAAAGAGGACTTTATTTTCCAGTAAGGGAATTACATTACATTTCTGAAGTGATCTCGCAGTATATAAAAATCATGAAATCAGTTGGAGAAATCCTTGCTACATGACTGAAGTCAGGTAACACTGGACACAATCTCAACACCTCGGGCAGGTTTTTCACTACATTTAATATTGTACATTTTTTGCACCTACATATATTTCTCAAGGCCTGTTTGAGTTTACAAAGAATCTGGCAATAAACTCAAGGGGAAGCAACTAAGGCCTTGTGTCAAAGAAATCTGGAGCTCCTAAGGGTCACAGACAATTTCTTTGCTGGGTTTTAAAGTTGATTCCTATATATGAATACTGAAAGGTTCAACAAGCCTTACTGAATTTTTTATTTGACTCTTAATAGGCTTTTGAACACTTTTTTGTCCACATTCTTCTTTAAATGCATTATATGACAATTCGCATGCAGTGAAAAAGCACAGAAAACAAGAAAAAAAAATAATTACTGTTCCAATACATATATTAAATGCAATTTCATAGTATGTTGAGATAATTGAGCACCATACCTGGAACACACTGAATCAAGTTGGCAATCATCGCACTGAAATGTGCCCTCATATCCTTAAGGATTTCAACTTCTTTATCATTTTCAGCCTCCAGAAGCATGCGGGTCAGATCAACGTACTCTAAGAACAAGGCTCCAAGGGCTAACGTATCCCTTTCTAAGGCTCCATTTGTACTAGCATAAAGGAAAGTTGTACATTAATACAGAGAAACAGGGTAGCTCTGCTACAGCTTTCTGAAGATACACATACAAATCTCTCCATATCTGATAGATTGCACAATTCTTCAAAGAACAAACAGCGTTGTAAACACGGAAAGTTACTGCACTTAAAGCTCAATATTTATGAGTGCTCATCCTACCTGTCACTTATAACACCAGCATCAGCCAGTAGTTCAAAAATTCGCAGTAACTGTAGTCTCAGAAGATCTCGGCGTTCTCGGCGTTTCTTATTCTTGGAATTTGAGAAAAACAGCCATGATTTATATGCACAGGTGCATACATTAAAAACTAGTAACTTCAGAAACGTCAGCACAGTTGTGAGGTTTAAGAGTTCCAGGTCAAGTATTTTGATCATGAAGGAACCTGACGGCTTTTGGGTATTTCAGTGTAACACTGTGCTTATACATTAACACAGAACTAAATATGATCAATTTTTTGTCTTTTTTAACTGTTCTTGAACAAACTGTTAACCTCAACCTTAGTCCTCACTGAAAATGTGGAAAGAAAACAATGAAACACTGGATAAAAATATATTAATATTCACTGTTCCTGAGCCAAAGAATATGCTATCTTCAGGTAGCAGGGATATTCATCTTAATACCACCTAGTTTGGGTGCTGGAAGCATTGTAAAGTGCAGAACAGATAACCAGATGCCAGGAAAAGTATTTTAGTGATCAGCCATTCCTGAACATGGCGATGCTGCAGCTACATGATCACCCGTATTCAGCTTAGCTCCCAGCAGACACCATTCTAGAACCTCCTGGATGTGTTGACTGCAGTGGTTGCACACAGTTAACATACTCCTGCCATAGAACAGGACTGCACTGTTGCTAACTGGTTCTTTGTATTTCATTATCTCCTAGAAAGCCGCTTTGAAAGATGTGAATGCAACAAAGCCTGTTCTTTGCTGAAGGGCTAAGTTGACTTGTTTCTTCATATCTGGCATTTCCACTAAGCAAAAATGTGAGGTCAAAAAGTTGCTATAGCACTCAAAGAAATTTGCTACCAGAGATCAGAGAAAGCTCAAATTTTCCTCTTCAGAATATAACAATGACAATACAGAGTCAGATCAAAGGCTTATCTCACCTAACACTCTGGCCCTGCCATTGGCCAGCAGCAGATGCTTGGGGAAAGGATGTAATATTTTCCCTAGTATTCTGACCCAGAACTGCAGTCTGCAGTATCCTAGCCAAAGGTTTTATTCAAATCATTATGCTGTTTGATTTGTCCTATTTAGAGCTCTGTTATTTTCCCTTTACTCCTTGAAGGTTCCAGGAAGACCATGTCAAGAAAAAAGCAATTTTATTGTAAGGCAGTATTTAACAGGCTCAGCTGCCTCCTGCAACAGTGTCAGAGGCCATCTGGCAAGCTCTGTGCCAGTGTCCACATGGTGGATCTTGTGTAATGTCCGTTTTGGTTTACCCCTGCAGTTCTTGGCCATGCTGGCAATCCTCTTTCTAGTCATAGCATATGTCAGTTCAAGGACGTTATTTCTGATGTGTTGGACACCTGCCTGCTGACATGGAGGCCTGCCATGTTCTCTATAGTGACACGGCCCATAGTCACCCCTGAGTTTACTGGTGGTGCTGCCTGCAGGAAGGTGGTCCGATTCTTCATATCAGGACCAATACAGGAATTAGTGTTGCAGTGTCCTCTTATCATATTCCTCTACTGAAGTTTCCATGTGCTAAATTTGCTGGTACAGCACACTGTGAACCTCACTGCATTCTCATGAGTCCTTTCCTGAGGGTAGACTGGATAGGTACGTCTCCAGAAAAGACCTTTCAAGTTTAAGTTGTCTTCAATGGTGCACAGGTGAAAATGCAGAGGCAAGTGGCTGCACTAACGTGTATTAATCCACTTCTGCCCAGTATCAAAACAAGTGACCTTCAAATCAAAGATTTCATAGGGATTGAAGGCACAGAAGTGAACTGAGGTGTGAAGCAACGCAGATGTGGTAGCAGACAAAATCATTGATTTGTCCACATAAATCTTAACGTGAATGAAATGCCTGCCAAGTGAATTAATTTTTGTTTATTTCTATATTTCGCATAGCTAAGATCTTCTGTCCACCTATTCATGATTTAATTTCTTCCTGACCAACATTCTCTGCGTGGCTTGTGCACTAAAGACTGTGAGTTGACAGACGAGGACAGCACAGAAGGTCCCTATGAGGATACCTTACTGAAACTGCTGTGGAAGACAGAGCAGGAAACACCCAAGTCTGGGCAGAGGACAGTATGAGTGCAGCAACACTGCTTTCTGCACATGGCCGTGCAGACTTCTCAGCAGAGCTGCACAGACACCATAGTGCCTGTGTCTACACTGGCAGAGACAGGGACTGTTCGTGGCCTCAGTCAAGTGGGATATGCTGCCTCACATTCACATTGCTACAGAAGACCCCAAGCAGGCTGGATATGTCCATGTTGTGAAATGCTTCTCTGGCCTGAGGCATTATCACTGTGTATTCTCTTATCACAAACTGCTTGCTCTCTCCTGAGAGGTGTTCTGCAGCCACAGCAGTGGTTTTGTAACCTGGCCCTTAGGCTGCTGCACACAGGGAGGTAGGGGGTGAGAAGAAGCACAGCAGAGGAAAAGCAGCTGGGGTAGTTTGGGGGAGGACAAGTCTGATGGTTTGGTGCCTTCTGGGGCTTGTCCTGGAGTGCGAGCTACCTCCAAAGCCGTCTCAGATTTCTGCTTGGAGCCAGCTGGAACCATTCAAAACACAGTCAGGGAAGGAAAACTGAGTTGAACGTCACCTGGGATCCAGTACTCACACTCTCCCCATGGCTTTCTCGTGTAGCCACACAGATACATGCTGTGACTAAACTGCTTAGTTTAAAAAAAAATAAAACCAGACATTTTTAGGAACAGTTCAGACAGCATGTGTCAGGAATGACACAAGACTACTTCATCCTCCCATGGACAGATCAGATTTACTGGGATCACGTCTAGCACTATCTTCTATTGTAACAAAGGACAGTACTATAATGAAGGTAAAAACAATGATTAATTTGCCACTTAACCTGCTGTATTTAGAATAAACAGACAATTGAAATTGAAACAGATGACCTTGGCTACCCTGCAAACAAAAAGCACTGCTGAACACTGCCTTAAAATGTGCTCAGAGCTCAGCCGTGTTACAAGGTATTTTTTCCAGATATGGAAAGTGTATGTCCAATATACCCAAGTTCCCTATCAGGAGGTTTCATAGCTGACTGGAAATTTTTCCTCAGAACACACATCTATATTGCACATAAGCTAAGTTTTAATGGAATATTTTAAGTTATATTCTTGTACACAATTAATACAATTCTTCTTGCTTCTAAAAGCTTAAATTGTTACTTAGTAAAAAAATAATTAATTTGTATCTCAAGGAGACAAAATTGCCACTTTTAAATTACTTTTGGAGTTTAAGCAAACTAGTACATTTAATTTCTTCAACTAACCTCTGGTCTTCTTTCCAGGGCTTCTTTCATTAGTGGGTGAAGTTCTTCTACTAATTCCCTACATTAAAAAAATAAGTTTGTAAACAAAATCCAGTCTCCTTGGAAAAGCATCAATATTTTAACAAATAAACACTAATGTCAAAAGTGCAACAAATGATTGAGTATATTTTAATTACAACAATAGTAATGCATTTGAATTAGATGCAAATAATTGAGAATATAAGTGGGCAAGTACCTGAAAACAAGGGAATTTGTTCTTCCAAATCCTAATACAAGGGATTCTGTTATTTCTATGCTTTCAAGTCTCATCAAAGGCACTAGCTGCTTTAGTAAGACTCCAACAGATGGAGTTCCAATAGCCTAAAATATATTAAGATAGCATCGACATTTAATTGTCATGATTATCAATATTAAGTAAATACAATTTTTTAACAAAAAACCCCAAACCACTGTCCAAGAATCAGTATGTACTTTAAAAACATGCTGAAATGATTTTAATATAATGGATTTTAATACACCAGACTAAATGTATGTTGGCTACATCACAATCATCTTGATAAAGGCCTAACAAATGAATGCACCTCAGAAATGTCCTGCTTTTGTTCGGATTATATTATACTTAATTTTTTGTTTCATTAAAATATACCAGTAATTTAATTTGTGGAGCCACTGCTCCCCTCAGGTTTCTACTTCTTGAAACTGTATTTCAAATAATGTTCCTTCATGTCTGACAGTAGACAAAGTTTATTCAGAAACTGGCCTTATGCTACAAATTTACAAATTGGAGTGCTCCACAAGGAAAGAAAAGGCATGGCAAACTAAAGTTAGCCACACCACCTACCACAGAATCATAGAATTATAGAGTATGTCCAGAACGTCTATAATGTGAATATTCATCACTCACAAGGTGAAAAAAAAAAGAATAAATAAATTTTGAAAATGGCATGGCTTTTGCCAAATATTTATTGACATATTATGTCAATTCAGATGAGACAGATGTTTTAGTTGTTAGTTCTGTGCCTTAATCAGTTTGCATATATAAAAATATTCCTCTAACGGAAATATTTTCTTCAGTATATGATTTTGCATGGACTCTTCTAAGTGAATAATATGCTCAAAACAGGATGCATCACCTTATTGTCATAGTTCACTGTTCCATCAGGAGTGGTAGCCATTATCTCTGGTGTTGAAGCACGCAAGTGTCCTGGGCTCATAATACTGGGTTTTGCTACTCCAAAACAGAGAATGAGATAGTTTCTCCACAAAGTAACATAGTTGTCACCACTGCCTGCTGTACTTGTTTTCTTTGCATTAACAGGTATACTAGAATTCAAAAATAAATGAAAATTATTAAAATATTTTCCTAGTCTTAATTACACACTATCTTAAAATAAGAGGGAATAAAACATGGTGTGGAGCCACCAGTTGCTATTCAACATGCCATGATACAATGGGAAAAATCAATGAAACTCTAGTTTTATACCTTACAAGTTGCAATTATGAAACTCAAAACTGAATGTTTGGGTAGCACCGTGGAGGACTTACAGACTGACACTGAAACATGAGATGAAAAAAATCTTGAATTAAAATCATACAACCCATAAAATGAAAGTTAAATGCAGGCTGTCACTTACTTTGGGTCCACAAGAGGCATTATCAACTGTAGCCTTGTGAAAGCGTATGGCCAAGCGTAGCTGAGAGCTGTAGGACAGTGTTTTGGCAAATTTTCTTGTCTAAGAAAACTGAAGAGACAGAGAACCCATGGGTCTTTTACAGACTGTGCAAATATCCAGACATGGGAAGGACTTTTCACATCATAATGGCTATTTACTAGAACAGCATTCCACTCCACCAGCCACTGCAAATCCACGCTGTGTGTTAATGGGATTGTTGTCTATATAGAGAAAAGATAAAAAAAACACAGTGACAGTCATTTATTCCCTGCCATGTTCCCCCTCAGTGCTTGTCTTTAGTTTTGTGCACCACGGCCCACTTCTGTTGGATTTTTTAGACCAGAACTTTTATACCACATTGCCCTTTCATTCAGGAGGAGCTTTTTTCAAATGCTGGTAAGACTTACCTTGTTCCCCTCTGGTTCTTCCTTAAAGCTCCTATCTACTGTGATGGGCATGATAACTTGCCCTTAAAATCTTTGCTAACAATTGATCATGATGATCAATATCACCTCATGGTTACTTTCTATTCCCCTTGCTGCCTGCACTCATCCACTGCCTCCTGTATGAGACAGCAATCTGCAATAGATACAGACTGTCCTTATGTTCATTGTCTGAACAGCCGGACAGAACCTCGGCCCATTATTAAGACTCCTACAAGTTATGACAGTATGATAAATACCAATGCTATTAATAAATGTTCTTCAGAATTCATCAGGGCATTTGAATATGCATGTAGGGAATTTAGAGGCTGAAGCAGACACTTCAGAAGTTTTAATCCACTTTAAAACCTGCTAACTTCAGTAGCAAGTAGGGTGCTCATATCAACAAACCATTTCTGTACTGTAATTTAGATTTTGACTTAAGAAAACAACATTGTGGAATAAAAACTTAAAACACACGTAATTTGGCATCCTTATTATTCACTTACCAGACCTCAAATAGGATGTGACTGTTGCCTGCATCCCGTGTCTGTTGTTAGAAAAGTAACCGCTACCACTCTTTGCTGTACTTGTCAGAAACCAGGTACATAGGCAACACATTAGTTTTGCTCTATTATTAATGCACAGAATTAAAGTACAAAATCCAAAACTTCACTTACAGTAACTGCAACACACAAACCCAGGTCCTGTTATTTCAGCTGATTTTTTTAATTCCTGGGTTACAGAATTGGAGTATCTTTGGCTTGCTCAGTTTCCAAACCCTCGATTTTCCTGTTTTCAGCTGTCCAACTACATCACCAGTTCAATGTTTCCTTCCTACCTCAGGAAAGGGTACTCATGTGGCAATGAACAACTATTGCTTTAAATTTAATTAGGCTGAAAAGTGCCCAGAACAGATAGTTTCTGCTCTCTGCACAAGGGCAGTAATCTCTAAGATACTATGCAAAAGAACTTGCACTGCATGTGAGTTCTTCTGCCAATACGTTTTCATTTAAAATGTGTAGTGCTCGTCTGCTTCCTCTGGTGGCACATCAGACACATCAGGCCCATGAAAAAGTAAAAGCAAGGATTCACCCCAGCTGCAAATTACTCTAGAGATTAGGGCAAGGTTTGTAGGGAGGACCACTTCGGAGCACAGAAGGGAGATAAAGCTTAATTCCTTCTGGAACAGATGATAACAGTGATTACTAAGTGCTCCATGCATGAGTTGGTGCTGGAAACAAGACCTTTTCAAAAGGTTTTTTTGGGTGCAGGTCAGGGGTGCAGAAGCAAGATCTAAGTAGCTTTGATTATAACGTTAGTTGTTGTCTGGGGTTTTTTTCCCCTAGAGGTACTATCTTCTATATCCACAGTGTGCTTTTTTCATGGAACAGATTGTCTGGGACATTGTGGAGCCATGGAGATCTTGGGTAGACGGTTGGAGCCTTAAAGCCGTATGATTCCTTTGATTTCTAGCAGCTTTATTTTTAGTCATGTCTGATACTGCTTATGTCCATGTGCTATGTAAACACCAGCAGTAACAGTAAAGTAGTACTTACTGAATCTGAAACAGCCACATGAATAAAACTTTCAAGAATAGAAGAACTCAACTGATCCATGACATCAATCATAGGCCTGTCATCATCCTGTGTAACACAGAGAACACAAGTCAACAGCTCTCCTGATCAAATTATTTCCCATCTTATTTTTCTGGTACATGAAACAGAACCACCTAAGAATTATGACATAAATCTCAAATGGCAAGAAATATTAATTGGTAATGATGGGTGCATGTTGCCTTTTCATATTAAATCTCAGAGGCAAGTCTGGGTTGTAGTTTGAAACAAAGTTAATTTGTGGCTATAGCTCAGTGCTTACCAAACAAAAGCACATATCAGAAAATCCCAAATGACTTTGGGTAGCTAGTATCAAAAGACTGAAAAATTAGCTTACTGTTTATTAAAGCATTCCTTTGCTGTGAACACACATATTTGTGTTCTTAGGCATTGCAATGGCTCACTGATCTGTGACCGCCAACACACAACAGGACTCTCCATATTTCTATATCCATAAAAAAGACTTAGAGGTACTTACTATACAAGGAAAATGTATGTGAATAATCTTAAATGTGTACTATGCTGCGGTTTTTTTGCAAAATGCTGTGCTACAGGAATGAATTTAATTTCCAATATAAATTTATAATCCTGACAATACAAAAATGATCCAAAAGTTTTTCCAGTGTCTTTTACAGCCACATCATGCCAAGATAAAATATTAAGCTGCTGTACATATTTTCCTTCAAATTCTTGCATAGGGCATATGTTATTAATGTTACATTGTTGAGTATATAGAAAGGTCTCCAGTGTTAAGGCAAACAGAAATGGTAAGCTCAAAACAAATGCTTTTTTGTATAAACTAAGTGCATATCTGCTACTCTGCAGCAATTACGTTAAAAGCAACTGTAATAGCAGTCTTGAGCCTTATCTTTAGAAAACTTTTAATTCAGAGTTCCAGAAAAGGGAAATCGTACCTCTGCTTGGCCAAGGGCCAGAAATAAAGCACGGATCTCTCGGAGGATTAGAACAGCCAGTTTACGTGTAGCAACCTGGAAACTACACAGCAGAACGAGTGCAAATCCTTCGACTGCATGTAGTACATTGGAATAGGGGCTTCTTTCAGATTGTATCCTGTGGCTGGATCCATTTGGTATCAACTGCAGAACAGTGTAAGGGGGAAAAATGGAGTGATGGTGGCTGAAAACCAGGTCTCCAAGAAAAATGTCTATTTAACAGGGACATACAAAGAAACAAAATCCAGAGCCCATGTAAATGCTGAAGTAGAAGACTGGCAGCATTTCCTCAACCAACCAAGTTTTCTTGCTTTAAGTTACCTTGTTCCACAAAACCAATACATAAGCAGAGTCCTTTGGCCAAACCCCTCCCTCTAGTTTCCAATTCAACTACCCACTAAAAAAATGCATGGGTAAGTAAGACTGTGAAGACTTCACACTTTTTCTACTTCAGAGCCCAAGTCCTTGGGTCCTTCTTTGATCCTGTAAGAGACAACACCTTAGCCTAGTAGGGGGCCTCCAGAACCTCAGCCCGTCTGTAATGTGTAACAATATTTACTGAAAAATATGTGAAGCTTTCCCTTTTCTGCATTTTTTGTAACACTATTATGGCCTATTAGTGGTCCTCTGCAATATAAAGCAGACATCATGCTTGCCCCAAGGCAAAAATTTCCAGTGTGATTGGATTAGGAAATAAGAAGCCCGAAAATCATCTCTCATAGTGAAATTGTCTGTGGGACAGTGCAGATGGGAGGAGACCAAGCAAAGCTGTTCAGTTCCCAGGAATGTTTGCAATTCATGGAGACAGCAGGCTGTAGAAACAATTGGGTCCTTTGATGGTTCTGAATCAACCAAATGAAATGGCTACAGGAAAGGAAGCTCCACGTCACTCTTCTCAGCGTTCCCACTAGCATTATCAATCAGTTTCAGTCCTGGGAAAATGTCCTTCTGCCACATCTACATAGACATATTTCACTTTATGTGCTTTTGTTGATATGCCTATTTCAAGTTTGACATGCATTCTCTTATGTTGCTCAACCACGCTAACATCTGCTGTGTTACACAATGACATAGCTGTCCTCAAAAGACAGCTGAACTAATTACCTTAAAAAAATCTTACATAGTGAATTCTTCTCAGGTGAGTAAATAAAAAATACACAAACCACAGCAATACCAAGCAGCTTAATTTCTGCTTTCAATTAATATAAATGTTAGGACACAGATCTCTTGATTTCATACCTCTGCAGATCTGGTTTTTGCCTGTTCAGAAGCTTTTCCTGGAGTGTGTATTACAAGCTTCCATTGTGTAAGCAACTGTAGCAGCAACTTCAGTGAAGTATCAAGAAGGGTATGATGCATATCATTCACTTCACGTAGCAGAAAGTTAGTAAAACCAAAGAGGACATCCTCCCGCCAGTCAACAAAGTCCACAAGTAGACCCTGAAGAGAATTCTGTGCAATGTGTCGAAGTTCATCATCCATATGGATAGACAGCCTGCAAGCAAAAGTACGTGTCAGGTAATGACAATCTGAGGAGAGTTTATGGTGGTAAGGAGCATATGTTTCTTGGTAACATAATACTGACAGAAAATTCCCAACGACAATGTAAATTTCAACGCTGCTATCAGGGTTTCATTATTACTGACCACAATTAACATCCTTAACGTGTTTTTATATGCTAATGCTTGCTCCAACAACACCTAAAATATTTATGGATCCAAACGACGGCTTTATTCCACACCTGAAAGACAGTTATCTTCAAAGTACACAATCTGGCAGCTTTGCAATCTCCCCAACTAGACTTTCGATTTACTTACTTATAAAATAACTTCAATTTAGTTATGATAATAAAAGGCTGGCAGGTTACTACAGAATTTCAAAATTTATGTATTTATGTGATTACTTATGATATAAACACACCTCACCTGCCTAACAGTTAAAATTAATCTGTAGCCAAATCGTGACTCACAATTATTGAAAGCAAACCTTCAAAAGAAGTAAAAAGAAGCACTTGAATTAAAAAACTGCCTCATGTTTTAAACAATTTAGGATAGGGAAACAGGGAAAAACAGACTCAGGACTTTCCATACTTTTGAAAATACACTGGACACCCCTGAAGTCCTTCAGAAAGACGGTGCACTTGTAGATTCCATTTTAAAATTTTATTTCCTTTTGCTTTTGCATCATGTTGTATTTCTTTTCAACATAAAGATTCTTTGTACTTTCTTTTGACACAAAAATTATCAAACCACTTCTGTGTTGGTGGCTCGGCAGAATAAATTCAGAGCAGCATGTTCTTCAGTTTTTGGTTCATTGCCTTTATGATGCATTTTGGTCTAATTACCCATGAGACATCAATTTTCTGTAGTGTGTTAAAACTCATTTTCAAAGTATTTTATCTACATTTAATCTACATAGCTGAAAATGAGGACACATTTTAAAGGAATGGACAGAAAGCTAGGAGAAAAAAACCCCAAACAGCCAAACAGAGTGCAACAAAATTCCATGCAGTTGGAAGTGTATGATGAGATTTGGATCATAACAAATTTGATTCATTATAGCTGCTTAATTGGGAGGCAGGGGACATTTCATTTAAGTCAAAGGAAAGCAATTGCCATGAAACTTCAGCCCTGGTGAATATGACTCCAAAAATAACTGCTATGCTTTAATAACTGCATGACTTTCTATATAAATTTGGAAACAGTATTTTGTTGTGCTAAGAAAGGACCATTTTTGTCTCCTCTTTGGAATGCCAAAACCAGAAAAAACTAGCAAAGCCCCTGAGACTATGATTAAGTCATCCATGAAATGACTTCCACAATGACACAAAGCAATAACGGAAGAAGAGGATACAAAAGACACATGTCGCTGAGCCCAAGTTACTGCGCAACAGCATTATCAAATGAGACTGAATTCAAACCAAGTGTTAGAATGCATCTATGTATTTCCACTATATGACAGGCAGCTTGAGGAAGCAAGTAGATGTTAGTTTGTTTGTTTGCACTTGAGTCAGTTAAATTTAAGACCTACTTGGGAATTTTTAATGAATGGTTTCAGTGGGCAGTGAAAGGGCAAAAGGTACTTGACATTTGCTTTATGGTTTATAATTTGAATACAGCTGTCCTGGAAGAAAGTCTAGCTGCTGAGTTACAGACTCCTCCTGGAAAAAGCTAAAGGACACATCTGTTGTCAGGATGAAAAATTCAAATCAAACTGTGAATAAAAGAACCCATTAACCCACAGACGTTATTTTATTTTCAGTGAAAAGACGGTATTTAACAGCTTTCCATCCCAACAACACAGCCCCACACAAATTCCTGGCAGAACAGCTTCTCAGGTTCTTTTCAAAAACAGAGGTGCTGAAATCTCAACTCTTCAAAGATATTTATCATTGCAATGATTTTAGTTCATGAACCAGAAAAGACACGTGATGCAGTGTTCCATAGCACTGCTGGGACTACATGTTCGTAACTGGGAGAAGTGGTCCATCTGGACCCAGATGTCCATTTCTCACAGTCTGACCCACATAACCCAGCAGAGCTACTGCTTGTGTGGTCACAGCACGGCAACGACCCAAGAAATGCTTACAAACTGCTTGTGGCTAAAGAATCACAACTGAACTTTTCTGCATGAAGTTTAATGATAGAATATAGATCAGTGGTTACATTGACAGTTGGGAGACTTAAGGAGGGAAGTACCAATTTATGAACTTTTCTTTGCCCTGAGAAGCTGTGGCTGCCCCCTCCTTGGCAGTGTTCAAGGCCAGGTTGGATGGTGCTTTGGACAACCTGGTCTAGTGAAGGTGTCCTTGCCCATGGCAGGGGGCTGGACTAGATGACCTTTGAGGTCCCTTCCAACCCAAACCAGTTGTGATCCTATGAAATCCACATTAGTGTCCAAACTCTCTTAATGGTAGTGATGGGTCTGACCTTGACAATCGTCTGTGATTGAAGAGCTGTGACCAGAATGGATAAGTGCTTTCTACCCCTTCAGTTAAGGCCATTACTTAGGATAGAAAGCTAGTCAAAATACTGGATTAAAGGAAAACATGTCCTTTTCATTTCCCTTAAGCAGAACTGATGTTACTGTTTAATATGGTATCTGTATAATTTGATAATGTAATGATCTAAACCAACCCACTACTGATTTATAGCCAAGGACTGAAATTAACCTGGCCATGCACCACAGCAAATCTACCATTGGCGGTAGTTTTGGCTTGTTTGGCTGTCTGCACTCTTTACTGCTAGCAGAATTAATCGTTTCACTGTTTTAGGACATCACTAGGAGCTGGGTGTTCATAGAGCAGAGAAATCTGCTTTTCATGTAACCCTCTGCCTTGCACACCTGTCGCTCCTCAAAGAGACTTCAAAAGCAAGAACAGAGTTGCAAAGATTGCTTTGTCAGTTACCTGAGAGCAATACACTGCAAAGGCCTCATGGCTTACCACCATATTCCACTTGGATAAATAACACATACTAGCATCTTTGATGTAGATGCTAAAACTGAGATGCAACAGACATTTCTGTACTGACTGGTACCTGCTTTCGTAATTACTTGCAGTAAGTCTCTGATTTGACATCTTGAAACCTAAACTGTTTTAGCAGTCATGTGTTGTAAACTAACTTTTTCAGTGAAGTCGACCTAGATAAACTCAATAGACTCCCAAACAGGGGGAATATGAAATGTAAACATCCTCTATTTTCTGGTTTATAGCAAAAATTTTATTTAATTTAAATAATTATGATAATTTTTGAAGTATTTGAAAATATAGCGCATCTAACACATTCTGTTTTATCAATCAGACATGTGGGAATCATAAATCAAAACTAAACAAGTATCTAATCTTTTTCCACTACACAGAAAAAAAGTTAACTCCTGTCAATTAGAGTGCTGTGATGGTTAAAGAAAGGCAATAAATGGTGACTATCGTGCAAAATAACGAATATCATATAGCCTGTATACTGATGGAAAAGAGTTCTGGATGACATATTTTCTTATAAAATTAGGAGTCTATACTATAAACACAATGTCTGTAAAAAGATGTTAGAGGATTTCAATGTCTTGTCCATTATTATCAGGTTGTTTTTCATAAGCACAGGGTGTTGTCTCACAGTTAGGCATTCTGTGTTACTTGAGCAGTCATTTAATGCTTGAAGAGCTTACCTTGCCAGCAAGTCAATCAACTCGAGTTTTGACATTCCATCAGGAAGCAGTCGAGGAATAGCAGCAACACATGTTCTGAACAGATCGATTTTTGGTTTTCTTTCACCGCTGAAAAATTAAACCACAATTTTCACTAAGTTTAATAAACATCTGTGTTAAATGATCCACCTACAGCTTTTTTTTTTCGGAAAAGGGATGGACATAATGCCAGAGGTCTAGTAAGAACATCAGGACAGAAAGCTAGACCTTACAAGTGAAATAAGAAGGAAACATGAATAAGTGTTTTCATTGAATAAATGGGTTTGCTTTTGACATTTTTCATGCATCATGTCTATAGAGTGCTTGAAAAATCAGATATTACTGACTTATTTATTTCTCTCTGAGAACAACTGGCAGATATATCAAGATGCAGTTATAATGTAAGAGAGTTCCTCCATCAAGATTGGCTTCTGCATGATGCAAGCTTTGGACAAAGCAATGAGGAATGAGCTGGAGTGTTCCCCACCACATTGCAGCTGTATAACACCAACTGTGTAAAGCAAACAGCAAGTATGTAAGAAACACAAATAACAAGACTGAAGATTTGTACAGGTGCCCTCACCAGGGCACAGATCTGGGGAAATCACACATCACACATTATCACACTCAAAAGAGCACGATTAGAGGTAGGTATGGCCACAGAGCTTCTGTTGATCCTTTTGCACTTTGTTGATTCTGTTGCACTTAGGCAGCTGTTGCCAGCTAAAACATGTTTTATTAGCCCCAGCCAAGGCTGTTCTAATCTGTGGAATGGCTCTACTGTTCCTTAACAGCCTGGAAAGTGATTGAGTCTAAAGTTCCCCATGACCCAAAATCCAGGTTGGGAGTCCTTAAGTTTTCTAAACGTAGCAAAAATTTCAGCTGTTGATTATTATTGCAACAGATGCAGTTTCTATCTGACTAGTTTCAAAGTTTTCTGGTAAGAATGCAGACTGAAGAAGTCCTTCACACAGACCCCAAAATGTGGGGATTTATTTACTCATTTTTAACTCAGTGATCAATTATTTTACAATTGAGTACACAGGAAATAACCAAAGCATAACAGCACTTCAAACAGTACAGTCTTTCCCACAATATTACTAATTATTAGCCTGTAATATGCTTTAGAGGAATCAAAAGATCAAGGTCCTATTTAAGGACCCAATCACAAACATGCAGAGAAAGACTGTTCCTGCTTTAATATGCTTCTGATTGAACTAGAAAACAATGGGGGGGGGGGGAAGAGGTGGGGGGAGTGGACACCAAGGAGCATTGTAAGCTGCTTAACACCATACTGAAATTCAGTGATAGAACAGAAAATAAAGCTATCACCCCTGTCCAATGCCCCGCTTACTGCTTTACTCTGCCTCTCTATCTGACAGAGAACATTCCATTTGGGTACTTTACCTCTGTGATCAGCCACAGAGAAAGGGTTAATGTAATACCATCTCAAAAGTCTAAAATAAGATTTATAGATTAACAATGAGCATTCATGGAAATAATAGCTACAGAAAAGGCATAAACTGACACTAGGCTTACTTAATTCAAAGAGGGTTTTTAGTGAATACCACTCTTTCTCTTAACACCCTAAATACTTACCAGCTTGGATATGTATTACATTAATAAAATGATATGATTTTAATCTACTGACTTACACTTGTACAATGAGTGGAAACTATTTTCAGAATGAATTACCCCTATCTCATTGTACCTGTATCCTAACAGAAAGAACTTCAAAGAAGGTGTCACCAATTGACTTGAAAAAAGAGTAAAACACCACATCTCATTTCAGAACTTGGTTATAAATTTTGAGCTAGTATTACTAATGCAAATTTCATGAGTACCTACTGCAAAATACTATATTTTTACAGTTGTAATCACTAAAATGCTATCAGTAATTTTATTTGCAGGCAAACCAATGAGTCTTCCTTGCTGACCTGAAGTTGAAAGTGAACTTTGCTGTTTCCTTATTATCAGTCCCTGGAAAGGGTAGACAGTTTGTGTATTTAAAATGGAGGCAAGTAAAATGATAGCCCGAGAGGAAACTGTTATGAAGACAAATGAGTAATTATTTATAAATACAAAATCTGTAGTTGCTCATTGGTTTATCAGTTGCTTGGAAGACTAGTAGGAGAAAATCCAAATCTGAGGCTCAGGTTTCCAACTTATCTGAGCTACCAGACAGCATGAAAAGTGTCTGGCAAGGAGGGGCTGTAAGGGCTCTGCAGTCATCTCTGGCTGACTCATGATCCAACAGGACGAGTTCTGTGAACACACTGACAGCTATCCTCACCTGGGAGCTTCTGTTTCCATATAAGCAGTATCAGATTATGGTTAGGTATTGTCAGGAAAAATCATCTCTGAAGTACTTGCAAGGACAGGTTTGTACATTAGAAAAATGGATGTCCTATTCTGACAGGCTGTTGGAAAGGAATTACAACCAGTATTGAAATTCATATCCCAGTGGAGGATGCAAAGGGCACTCCTTAGTCAGGATTTCAATAAGACTCTTCAGAGTGGCATTTACTGCTTCAATAATAAATTCTGTATCGATATATTAAAGCCCATAAAACTCAAAATAAATCCATAACCCTTGTGAAGTATGAAGCTCTGTGTATGAAGTGATAAGCACTTACATAAAATCATATTTGCTTTTCCAGCTATCATAAAAAATGCATTTTTTAAAGGACCACTTTAAATGTTGATAGTAGCAGGTAATGATGCTTTTCATGCGTACACATGATTTACATTGATAATTAAGCATCTCAGATATATTTTCCTTGGAAGAACAAGTAAAAATGTGTTCTAATGTGTTTTCCTTTCAAGTGTATGTATTAAGTTACAGCTCACCTGGCTGTAAAGTACAACAAAAAATACAGTAACTTACATGTCTAGATCTTCCAACTTTAAAATCTTTATGCCTTTGACAAAAGTTACTACCAAACCGTAAGACTTTCTGAAATTTAAAATTCTTTTAAGCCTATTTGTTCTCTGCCTCTAAAACTAAACAGCACTTTGGTGATACAAAGAAACCACAGAAAGGACATTGGCAGCTTAGGTTAAGTCCACTTATCTAAATGCTCATGGTTTTACTATGCAGTTATCTTTTAGAAATAAAATATAAGTTTCCAAACTTACCCACCCTCTCCCAAAAGCCTGGATACCCAAAATGCTTATGAAAACTGGCTGTGACTACTAAGCAGTATACTGGGTAGTACTATAAAAATATTAAATTTTTTTTACATAGTAATATTGATATAAATAAAATAAGACAGTACTAAAGTCAGAAAGAGCTTAAAGCCTCATCTAAACAGACACAGCAACAAGCCTGGGCAGAGAAATGACATTAGGATTATATCAGCTGTAAAATGCAGTTGAATTTGGCCAGTCATTGCAGTTTACTTATTACTCATGGTATTTTTAGCAAGTTGTCCTATTTTTATTTTTTTTTTGACAGTATATGAAAAAGGCAACCTCAAAGATGCTGATGGCCTTTTCATCACACCTTGAAATTTTTCTTAGGGGTTGTTTATCTTCGAGTGTAACTACTGTGTCTGCCCCTGTAACAGGAAAGATATGCAAGGTCTCTACAGTTGAGATCTCCAGCATGGGTGCTCTGCATGTATCAGCAAATCATGTCTCTGTGTCTCTAGAGTCTACTAGATGTCCCCCTTACTACAAGTCTCTACAGGAAACTTCTCTCATTAATCATTTTGGGTGACAGTGCAAAATACTGCTGTTCAACACTGCAGGTTTGTTTCTGTTCCAGTGGGGAACAGCTTAAATCCAAGACTGTTATCGCAAAATGACTTGGGTTTTTAATTAAGATTTGATTTTGATTACAGGCATGAATAATAATGGCATTTTGGAAAGATTATTATTGTTATTAATAAGGATTTACATAATTTCTTGCATTTATTTTGAAAATCAGGGATGTAAGTATACCCTGAAACAGTGCTCTGAACATATGCTGAAACGTTTTGCACTTCAGGCTTTCAACTTCTACCATCTAAATGTTCAGAGGATTCACAAGTGGTTTTAGCTACTTCCAGAGTGTCAATACAACTCCAAACACTGCCACATGCAAAGAAGTACAGCCAATTTCTCATAAACAGTTTTTCAAAGTATATACTAAGCTAACTGTTCCTGTTTCTTGCTGTTTCTCTGATGACTCGTGATAGACAGAAATAGAGGAAAAGTTCTGAAAGTGCATCTCAATGTTTTGTAGGATTTACTGTTCTTTAGCACTCACGTAATCATGTCTTCAGGTTCTTTGTTCAGCATCTGTATGTTGGTTAGCATCATGCACCGCCCCACTTCTTTGTCAAGGTGTCTGAGTATGTTGTCCACGGCTTTTCTTACTTGAGAATAATATAATGACATACCTGCAATAGTAGGCATTTTGTATAGTTTGAGATATTTATAGATAGGTGTATTTTGATAAAGAAAGCTCCTTACTCATGCTGTGCTGCATGAATTAAGAAAAATGTTTTCCTTGTGAAACAGCTTGTTTCACAAGTAATGATAACCTGAATCTAAGATGGAATTGCCTCTCCAAAAAGAATGCTATTGTTTGTAATAGCCCAAGTGATATAAATACACTTTTTTCCCCCAAAGAAAAAATTTTTAAAATACCTAAAGGATGTCCCTACACAGTCGAATGAAGCTGCACAGTTTGTTATGTTATATAATGTATTTTGTGACTTTTCATAACAGAAGTAAAAGCTCTGATCGAGTAGCAAGGTTTAAAAACTACAAGCAAAGAGAAAACATGAATCTGAATGACGTGTCCAAAACCTTATTTGGTGTGGAAATTAATGTCATGATATTTTATGTGAAAAACAGCGTTAGACATACAGCTTCACAGCAGCTGACAGCCATCAAAGACTTTAAAACTTTTTCCATATTCCTCAAAGGCTAAAATTATAATTTTCTTAATGAAAATTTTGATAGTAAAACTGAGCAATATAGTTTATTTATCTATTCTCTAGTCAATTATTTTCCTATTTGATAAAGATAATGTAAGATTAGAATTTCAAAATTACATAAATTTTCAGATCTGATATGATGAAAAGTTTAATGACAGAGTAGAAGGCGAAAGAAAATAATGGCATTACCTATCTTACTCTTGCATGTTATACATGGAAACTGCAACACTGTATCATAAAATAGGGAATAAATTGCTAATAAAATATAATAGTGCAAACATTTATTATCAAATGCTTAAGGAATAACCAAAATGAACTGGAGACAGCATTGAACAACTATGTGTGTTGTACAGTTCAACAGTGGTGGGTCTTACATTGCTTGTTACTACGATAATCTAGCAACAATGCAACACAGGTCTTTGCCACCAGTGAGGAAATACATGGACTTAATTTGATTCACGTAACTTTCAGGACTTAAATATTGTGAGAGGCCAAATTTCCTTTCTTGCCAGGAAAACCAGGCACCTTCAGGGCATGATAGAGAAGGTCTTTTCTTTCAGCATGGGACTCTCTCTCTATGCTGACTATGAAGGTAATGGCATTTTGACCTTAGGCACTTCAGTATCATTTTGAAAGTCTTACTAGTTGTGAGATACAGCAATTAAAATGAGGTTCTAAAAGGAATTTTTGCTGTTTTTCAAAGCTGGTACAATTTCTGAGCACAGGGTTGCCACCACCTGTGTAGCAAGAGTGAGGACTTTCCCTGAAAATAATAAAAAAACAGTACATGTAAAACTAAACCATGTTTTTCATTAGAATGAACAATAAAGTAAATGCTTACAATAATCAATTGAATACTAAGCAGTAGGAAATTATTCTGCTAACATACTGAAGACTTTTTCACATTTATTGTCATCCAAGTTCCTATATTCTCCACTTTTACTGACCTATCATTTTAGCTTCCTCCTCTGTCAGAGTTTTGCTCAAATATGTTTTCTTCACTCTGAGGGTATTTCCAGAGGGAAGGACAGCTCCAGTCACCGGCATCGGAGGTTCGCCATCTTTCTGCTGCAAGCTATCAGCAATTACCAAGAAAGCTCTCAGACCAATATTCATTCTCTGTAAAGATCAACAGGTAAATGAATATCATAATGAAATAATAACATTTTTCTCATATTCTCCAATCACGTTGAAATGTTGAGTATCTTCTTGCCAGCACTTCTTCTGTATCTTTACATTTACTTGTCTGATGCTTTACAAAATGCCCATGAAATAAATTGTGAATTCAATCTGCACTATGAGCAGTGCTCTCATGTCTCAAAATTTTAAGTATTTTCATTAGTATATTATCTTTTTATCTTCAGGATGACCCATGTCGATTTGACATCTTAAACGTGCCTTCGGTTAAAACTGATGTCCTGTGTTGTCAGACAGTAACTGTAGTTACTGTTAGATCAGTAACTGTATCAAAAGGTCCCAGGGTTGAGCATACTGTGTGAAAGGTCTGGAATGGTGCGCAGCACCAAAACAGCAATGTGAAAACATTGGGAAGATGAGGCCAAATGACCTGAATGTCTTCAGGGTATTCGCCAGAGGAAAGCTTGTAAGCTTTGCATTGCAGAAGTTGAAAGGCCAGAATGATTGAAATTTCCCAGGAACACATTACAAAACCTCAGAGGCTGTCCTATTTACAGTCCCCCCAGAGGTACATTTACCTAGAATATGGGTTGGTTTTTTTGAACACTAAAGTCTATGTACGTCAAAAAGTAGCCTTATTATTTCATTGGGTTTGGACTGTTGTTGAGAAACAGTAAAATTTCAGGTGTTGATTCTTCAAGAAGCAAAGGGATAAGTCCATTCGCTACAGGCTCAGCTTCCTGCAATGCTGACACACAACAGTCCTGTGCGGGACCTTCATACAGGTGACTGACCCAGCCTGTGATGGAGACAGCCTGCTCAGGAATTCTGTCTCATTTTTCTTTATTCTGCTAAAAAAAGATTAAAGGTGTGCTCAAAGTAAAGCTTGCCTTTAATTTCTGCTGCTTTTGACAGTAAAAACTTAGTCTACTTTCCCAAATTATTTTTGGTATCAAGTATAATTTTTGTAAGGTAACTCATTCTATTTTGACATCTTAGTAAACAGATAAGGCTGTTTAATAATGCAAGATTAATAGGGGCATGTTTTATGGGATGATCACAAATGCTTTTTCTTTTTCATGTGTTTATCCTTAATTTTCAAATGAAAATGCTTTCAAAATAAGAAGTGAATACACTATGTTTAAGAGAATTTTTCATTATTTTACCACATTTTTAAAATAAGTTTTTCAAATTTCTGATTGTTTTATCTAGAGGAAGCTGACTAGGAAGCTGACTCATGACACCAGCACTAGTGGAGCTTTACCCATCAGAGTGCTACTAGAGTTTTTTTCTTGTCACCTTCAATATTCCTGCAACACATACTCTTTTTCAGTAACATTTTTGAAAACCATGAAAATCATTACAGAAAATTTATTTTTATATTAAAATAGTTAAGACATTACAAATAACACCAGAAGGGTGGCAAGGACCCAATGTGATCTGTAATTTTATATCTTTTTGTTTTATGCACTTGCACTGCTTCCCATTTGATAATCTTCACTAAGGAAACATGAGTCAGACATAAACCATGTGACCTTTCACAGAGCTAGACCGCGGATGTATTTTACCAATAAATCAAGTTTAAGATTTGGCCTAAAAACTGTACAAAAGTCAAAGCATGCCTAGAATGTAACCAGAAAGTAAATGCAGCACAAGATCATTCATGCTAACTCCAAAAACTGAAGATGTACATCGTACCTCAGGGTTGAGACTGAAAGCTTTTGCTGGTTTTCCCACACAAAGAAAGTCAAAGATAATTTCTTTCATTGCAAAATCTAAACGTTCCTACAATAACAAAAAAATTGCAGGTCATTAAGGTGCTCATGTCTGCTACTTTCTTTCTTTAAGGCAACACAATGTTGAAAACCACTTTAATCAAGACTTATTTAAATGTATGGAAAAACAGATTTTTCAGAAGTATGCAGAACATATTATCAGATCTAAGCGTTAAACATGACTGTATGTTGACAAAATTTATAGCATTTAAATAGAAAATTATCCTTTTTGGAAAGAGAGCTTTTAATTATTTCATTTAAACTGCAGTAATTATGCTACTAACATAGTATTTTAAATAAAAGGAGCTTGTTCACAGATGGCACAGTTCAGGGAAGATTTTAAGCATCTGTTTAATTCATTTCCATTCAGAAACTTTAAGTATGTGCTTAAGTGCTTTGCTCAATGGAAATGCTTTCAGAATTTGAGTAATAAAAGAGATGAAAATTCCAGCACTGAAGGTTAGTTTATTTTAGCAATACCCATTTGAATTGATGAAAATTAAATGTGTCATCTGCATGCTGAACTGAGTTTTCCTCTGACTTACTGCTTTAAAAGCAGTACAACTCATTGTCCTAGATAGCAGGACCAACTCAGTGTCAGGACAAAATGTGGCTTATTATTTTGAACTTTTTTGGCAGTCAAAAAAGATATTTTCTGTCAAGAAATGCATTTTCTGACTCACTGGCAATTTCAAAAACTGACAAAAAATACATTGAAGTTCAAGTTTAAAAAAAAAACAACACCCAAAAAAACACCCAACAAACCCCAAACCATGACAAAAGAAGTTTACTTATTTGTTAATTTGTTATTGGGTAAAGAAGTTATTCATAAAGACAAAGGCATGGTTCTCCCGTACCTGTGCAATAAACTGTATTATCTTCACAAAGATGTTTAGAGGCATATCTCTTGGCACAACACCACGGGACCCTTTTGGGAAAAGCGTTGTGACAATAGTAATAAGTCGACTGTAAAAGAAGGAAAACAAGCATTAGATATTTCTGGACCTTGCAGACTGTCACCATGAAACCTAAGTTGGAAATCCTACTCCATTTAGAAAGACTGGATTTGCTTTCCTTTGAAATTAAAATATAATGGGGTATCTTGTTCTGATAATTTGCTAAAAACTCAATGAATTTATTTCATTCCTGCATGGTAAGTAACCATAAACCAGTACATGACATGCAACTACAAAAATATTTCTAATTTTAACCATGGAAAGAGAGATTCTTCCAAAAGCCGAAACATTTTAGATAGTAATTTTAATAGGTGGGAGAATAACTGATGGTGCTACAAAAGGGAGTATTTTGTTGGGTTCAGTTGAGTTTTTTATTTCACAACAGAAATAGGTTCCATTCAAAGGAATTCAAGAGAACTATAAAACCTCTTTACTGGAAACATCTACTCTACAAGGTTTGATTAGGATTACAAATACAGAATCTTACCTTTGGGTAGCTGTGTTGCTTTCACATTTAATTCTGATCATGTAAACCCACAGTAGTCTGTACAGAGATTCCAGTGCAACTCGAGCCATTTTTGGGTCCTTATTCTAGAGGAATACAGAAAATAAACTTCAGGCACAAATTATAAAGGAAGTTCTGTACTTAATGGATGTCAAGGTTCAGAGTATTTACAATGACAGTACATAAAGATAAAGCCTCACAGCTGCTCAGTTCCCTGTTCCTGTAGCGGCGGGATGCTTATGTATCTGACCTACCTCTCCCAGTATTAAGTTGTCAAAAGGCCCAAATATCAAGCTAATGACATTAAATACATACAATTTCAGATCTCTATTTGAAAACCACCTCAATTTGACTCTGAAAATAAAATCTCATCTTCAGTTGATTCTGTCAGTTCAAAAGCTGTTGCCCTGTAGTGGAGACCTGCTATGAAGAACACAGCAGATAAATAAATGTACTGCATGTATTCAACAGTGAAAAGTCAAAAATATGTGGATGCTTAAATTGGCCAAATTAACATGGCACCTGGGACCAGCTGGACTGAATTGGATTATCTGTCTGGACTGCTGTTTATTTTTTGGAAACAAGATCATCTTTGGGTCTCTTTGATCATATGCAGTTTTCTGCTTCTGTGGCAGTTTTAATTGCTTTTTGACCAGGGTGCAACTATATGCAGTTCAATCAGGCAGTCTCCCCTGTGTTGAGCCATCTGTTGGCTTAAACTTTGAAGGAGTCCACTACTCTTTGAACTGAGATAAGATTTGCCTGGGCCACAGTGCTCTTCTCCACAGCCAAGAGGAGAAATTCTGTCTGCAGACAAATATTGAGTCGCAGATCAAAGACCACGGTTTGATCAAAGAAACTACAACCAATGCCATCGATAATTCCTGAATGTGTATTGGTCTAGGTCCTGCAAAATGGAAGGAATCATAGAATCATAGAATCATAGAATTGTAGGGGTTGGAAGGGACCTCGAGAGATCATCGGGTCCAACCCCCTGCCAAAGCAGCTCCCTAGGACATTTCACTGAGATAGGCATCCAGACGGGTCTTGAATATCTCCAGAGAAGGAGACTCCACCACCTCCCTGGGCAGCCTATTCCAGTACTCTGTCACCCTCACTGTGAAAAAGTTTCTCCGCATGTTGGTGCGGAACTTCCTGTGCTCCAACTTGCAGCCATTGCCCCTTGTCCTGTCTCCACAGACCACTGAAAAGGGGCTGGCTGATTCCCCCTGCATCCCTTGCTTAAGATAATTGTAAACATTAATTACGTCCCCCCTTAGTCTTCTCTTCTCAAGGCTGAACAGTCCCAATCTTCTCAGCCTTTCTTCATAGGGGAGATGCTCCAGGCCCTTTATCATCTTCGTAGCCCTTCTCTGGACTCTCTCCAGGAGATCCCTGTCCTTTTTATACCAGGGAGCCCAGAACTGGACACAATACTCCAGGTGGGGCCTGACCAGGGCAGAGTAGAGCGGGAGGATCACCTCCCTTGACCTGCTGGCTACACTCCTCCGGATGCACCCCAGGATCCCATTGGCTCTCTTAGCCACCGAGGCACACTGCTGGCTCATGGCCAACCTGTCATCCACCAGGACCCCCAGGTCCTTCTCCACTGAGCTCTTCTCCAGCAGGTCATCCCCCAGCCTGTACTGATAGAAACGGTTGTTCCTTCCCAGGTGCAAGACTTTACACTTGCTTTTGTTAAACCTCATCTGGTTTCTTACTGCCCAGCTCTCCAGCCTGTCCATGTCTCGCTGGATGGCAGCGCAGTGTTCCTGCGTGTCAGCCACTCCTCCCAGCTTTGTGTCATCGGTGTACTTGCTGAGGGTCGAGGCTATTCCCTCATCAAGGTCGTCAATGAAGATGTTAAACAGGACTGGACCCAACACCGAGCCCTGGGGAACACCGCTAGTCACAGGCCTCCAGTCAGATTCCACTCCACGAATCACGACCCTCTGGGCTCGGTCCGACAGCCAATTCTCAACCCACCTCACTGTCCACTCATCAATCCCATGCTTTCTCAGCTTTGCTATCAGGATGTCATGGGAGACAGTATCAAAAGCCTTGCTGAAGTCAAGGTAGATGACACCTACTGCTCTCCCTCCATCTACCCAGCCGGTGATGAGATCGTAGAAGGCTATGAGATTGGTCGAGCACGATTTCCCCTTGGTGAATCCATGCTGACTACTCCTCATGACCTTCTTCTCTTCCAATTGCTTGGAGATGGCATCCAGAGCAAGCTGTTCCATTACCTTTCCGGGGACAGAGGTGAGGCTGACTGGCCTATAGTTGCTGGGATCCTCCTTCTTGCCCTTTTTAAAGACTGGAGTGACATTGGCTATCCTCCAGTCCTCAGGCACTTCTCCTGTTCTCCAGGACCTGTTGAAGATGATAGAAAGCGGCTCCACAATCACCTCCGCCAGCTCCCTCAGCATACGTGGATGTATCCCATCCAGACCCATGGATTTATGTGCATTAATCCCTTTGAGCCGCTCCTGGACCTCCCCTACCTCAACCAGATGGAAATTCTTCATATCCCAAACACTCCTATTTACATCCAGTGCCTGTGGGTCCCGGGGGCCTTTGAGGTGAAGACCGAAGCAAAGAAGGCATTCAGTATCTCCACCTTCTCAGTATCCCCCGTTACCAGGACACCCTCCTCATTCAGCAAGGGACCTACATTATCCCTGGTCATCCTTTTGCTATTCACATATCTAAAAAACCCTTTTTATTATCCTTTATGTCCCTTGCCAGCTTCGTTTCCAAGAGGGCTTTAGCCTTCCTAGTTGCGACCCTACAGGCCCTGACTACATTCCTGTATTCTCCCCATGTGCTCAGACCCTTCTTCCACAATTCATAGATCTTCCTCTTCTCTTTGAGTTTACTCAGCAGCTCCGTGTTCATCCACGCAGGTCTTCTGCCTCTCCTTCCCGATTTCCTGCACAAAGGGATGCATCGTTCCTGTGCTTGGAAGAAGTGCTGTTTGAATGCTAGCCAGCTCTCACAGGCTCCCATTCCTTCAAACAGCGTAGCCCACGGGATAGCCCCTATTAAGTCACGGAGGAGATCAAAGTTAGCTTTTCCAAAATTCAGGGTAGCTATCCTACTTTTTGGCTTGCTTCTTTCACCCAGGATCTTGAACTCAACCATTTCATGGTCACTTAGACCTAAGCTGCCCCCGACCTTCACTTCCCTAACGAGCCCGTCCTTGTTAGTTAAAACAAGGTCCAGCACCCGCCCTCCCCTTGTAGGCTCCTGCACCATCTGTAGCAGGAAATTGTCTTCAACACACTGCAGAAATTGTCTGGACTGCATACGACTGGCCGTGTTGCTTGCCCAGCAAATATCTGGATAGTTGAAGTCCCCCATAAGGATTAGTGCCCGGGATCTTGAGGCTACTTCTAACTGCTTATAGAATGCACTATCAACCCGCTCCTCTTGATCAGGGGGCCTATAGCACACTCCCACAACAATGTCCCCCATACCGGTTTGCCCCTTGATTTTAACCCACAAGCACTCAACAGATGTTTCATCCTTCCCCAGGTGGAGCTCAATACAATCTAGGTGCTCTCTCACATAAAGAGCAACTCCTCCACCTCGCCTCCCTAGCCTGTCTTTCCTAAAAAGCACATAGCCATCCATGACAGCGTGCCAGTCGTCCAGGTTATCCCACCACGTCTCTGTGATTGCTATGAGATCGTGGCCCTGCGACCGCACAAAGATCTCTAATTCTTCTTGTTTGTTCCCCATGCTACGTGCATTTGTATAAAGGCATTTAAGTGGGGCAGCAGATGTAGGTATTCTCAACAGCCCACAGCGAGATTTCTGCCAGGGGACTGGCAAAAGTGGCTCCACTGAGGAGTACTCAGGGCAATCCACAGAATTTTCCCTACTCACACCTGGAAAACCATCTCCAAGTCCACCACTGTGCTGTTGGAATTTACCTTTTTCCACCATCAACTCTCGTTGTGACTCCCGAAGCACTTGCCTAACCCCAGCAGCCTTCTTAATATCCCCTTCCCCCTTCCTAACTAGTTTAAAGCTCGGTCAATGAGCCCTGCCATCTCCTGGGCAAGGATCCTCTTTCCTTTCTGGGACAGGTGAGCCCCATCAGCAGTACTCATGCCAGGAGCAGAGTAAGACAGAGGAAGACAACCTGCCCATGATATGTGATATGGCTCCAACTTTCAGTGTGGCATCTGTCATAAGTTTAGGAATAGGACCACTGTCCTTGGATTACAGTTTCCATTTAACTCCTTGAGGCTTTCCAAAAACAGCAGACCAGTTTTCAATCAGAAACAACATGCTGCAGAAGCAGAATTGAGGGGAAGATGTGAAAAAGCCTAACAAACATGCAAAGAAATCATGGGCATGTGTGTGGATGGGCAAGATCCATGCAACTGCACGGTGGTTGTGTGCCTAGTATTTTGGAAAGTGCACAGTGTCTCCCCTTTTTGGAAACTCAGAAAAGTCCACCAGCAATTGAGCCTCTTCAGCATTTCAAGGATTTTTGTCAACAAAAAAATCCCAGCCAGTAATGCTATGAGGACAAGGAGTATTTGGCCTAAAATATCTGACATCATCTTCACTTTACCAACAGGAGGTGTTGGCACTGGAGGTGGTTCCTTTACCACTGCTGGCAGTGCACAACTCACTGTTGGTGTCAAAGAATTTGTCAAAGTCAGTGTGGGCCTTCTGCACACAGGAACAGTTGGCAACGGAGCTCTGCCAGGATCTGTTCTGCTTCTTGATTAGTAAGTTCTGCTGACTTTGATCTGCTGTTGCTCTTCTAGAAATTTCTTTTTCAATGCCTTCTCTTCTTCTGTGATTGGTGGAGGAGCAACCAGACTGCCAGGAGTGAGGCCCATTGTCTTTAATTCCTCTATTACTTTTTTCCAATAATATGATATTATGTCTGGCCCATTTGGGCTGAAGTTGGGTACCATGTTGGTACCCATGAGTTCATTCCTGAGATAAGCATTGCTTGACTCATTCCTTGTAAAGTAAGTTCTGTACCCTTGGCTTAAATTTTACCTGCTTTTTCTCCCTGTTCCATGTGCTTTTGCTCCCACTGAAATATTTTGCCTCTAAAAAAACTTTCTCTAAAAGTGCTTTGACTCTTGCCTATATAGAATTCCCACTATTAACTGTCTTTTTGTAAATAAAGTTTAGTTAATAAATGTCTCATTTCAAAACCAGGTGCTTACTAACTTTTACAATGACACCCCCTTTGATCAGAACTTGTTGAGGTTCAAATATTTCTATGTCCTGGCAGGACTGTCCTTTATTAATGCCAGAGAATAGTTTGTTTCCATAAGATCAGAGACTTGACAGTTTACGCTAAAATCAGAAATATGGTTAGAATATAAAACAGCTTTCGCAGCAAATGCTTGATCTTCACAGTTTTGGGAAAGAGCTTGTCCTCTGTGGGGTGTGGACACTCTCCAGAAACCTGATCCACACAAGGTCATGGAGTCCCATATACTATCCCGGTGTGCATAACTGTCCTAACAGAGGATTTCTTCTTCTTGTTCATTTAGCTCTTCTTCCAGCTGCCATTTGGGCTTTGAGATGCCAATCTGACTGGTGAAGTGATTGATCAAATCGCTGGAGCATCTGTTCCTTTGTACTGAGAAGGAGTGGTCAAGCACTTCTGAATTTAGCCATGTATTCAGCTACCTTAACTTCTCCCCAAATCAAAGATTGAATGCGCCACCACATTAATCTAAGTATACAGCAATGAATTACAAGTCATTCAATTTCAGTCTGAGTTCCAATCGGTTAGGTAGGAGCAACTTGTACTTTCTCTAATGGTTTCAAATAATTTCTCAGGATCTCCCTAATTTTCAGAAACATCTGCATTTCCAGATGGCTCCTCAAGAGATTTTGCAGCTGTAGCTGCCTTTTCTAAAGCTTGTATAACCTCATAAAACCTCATAAAATTAGTTGCAATAACAACATGTTTATTTTCTGAATCTCTTTGCAACTAAGGTTCTCATAGAACTTCAGCAAAAGTAAGAAAGACATATGTAAAGATAAGGAAAATAATTTTCACTGTGGGGGTGACATAGCACTAGAACAGTCTGCCCAGAAAGGTTGTAGAGTCTCCATCTCTGGAGACATTCAAAACCTGCCTGGACATGTTCCTGTGTGACCTACTCTAGGTAATCCTGCTCTGACAGGGGGGTCGGACTAGGTAATCTTTCGAGGTTCCTTCCAACACCAACATTCTGTGATTCTGTGATTCAGACAGACTATGAACATTTTTAAGAGCTATTCTAGCAGTAGAATCCGTATGAAGAGAGTACAAATACAAATTGTTTCATTAAGAAAAAGTAGAGCAAGAAAGCAACAGGGAGAAAGGTTGCAATATATACCTCGTCAATAAGCTTGGGAATTCAAATTTTGGAGAAGAGAGATTCCCTCCACAGGTTGCCTCTGAGCTGAGAAAGTGGTTGCATGTTCTACCTGTGCCATCTGAAGAAGCCTCCTAACCACTGTTTCATCAAGCAGCAGTTCAGAGGCTAACCACTGAGCTAACCACTTCACTGTGCTTCTTACATTGGCCTTTTCAGGTAGGCACAGACCATCCTTTCATATGGATACAACTTTAAGTGTGGAATGGGGCATGAGTTATTGCATGAGTGAAAGAAACATGGAGGAGTAGTAATGATAACTACCCTATGTGTATTGAACAGTGTGTGCACGCCTGGAACTGCAGTTGCAAGTCTTAACCTTCAAAGATCTAACAAATGGTAAAGGAGTAAGAATGGATACATGGAGGAAACAGCTTAAAAAAAGTTAGGTTTTTTCAATGCAACTTAACAGAGTGAAACAGGCAATGAAATCAGTGTCCTGCAAGTAGTTCCATTCTGATGAAGTAATAACAGGTGCTTCGTTTGAGAATGCCGTTGTAAAAAAAAGCAAGTTAATATTGGGTCAGTTCTGCATGTCACTTGACCTAATAACTTTCATCAACAGTCTTGCCTGATCACAGCTGTTCAACTCAGGCTTGGTTTGACTTACAGAAACAGTAGACATTCAGAACAAGCACAAGAATACTTTCTTGTTACTGGAAAAATCTGCACAGCTAAAGAATCTGTACTGTTGGGAATAAAATTATGGATGGATCATATAGTAGCAATAATCAATCACATCTACTCAAAATAGACTTGCAACAGATCAATAGTGCATATACAGAAGTGTTAATACAATAGTAAAACCAGAAGATACTGACCTTGAGATTGGATAGACAGTTGTTGAGGAAAATATGCCATCTGTTTAAAAAGAACTGCTTCTGACTGACACAAAGCAGGCATGTTACCAAAGGGTACAAAGCCTAGACAGGAAATGGATGTCAATACCATATTATTTGCATGTCTACACAACATAAAATTAACTTCATAAAGCTACCATGAACTTAAAGCTCTAACTCCTCCATTTTGTGCAATGCATGTTAGCCAACATAAACACACTGTTAAGTAGCACAATTTACAAGGGACCTTTCTCTAAAGCTGTCACAGGTATGTTTTATGGATGAACTAAACCCAACCAAATGCCAGCAGTGTAATAAATTCAAAGCTGGGCCACAATTTTACAGACTCAGAGGGTTAAGTTCTGCCAGTTAACTGAGAAATGATAGTATGGAAATAACTAAACTTCATTATAATAACAAGAGGACCCACAGAGACTGTTGAGAGTTGGGAATGCTCAGATGCCTATTAGTCCTCAAAATCTGCAGTCACAATATTTACTGAGAGACATGTCAAACACCCTACGGAATTGTGTTAAAACACGGGCAATGCCTGGATCTGCCAGTAGTCACAGCTTGTGAAGTGAAAAATAAAAGGAAGCAAGGCAGAACACAGAAGTTCAAATGCTGGAGCTTGGTCTCTTTGTCCACACTTACTTTGACACTCATCTTGTATATGTTACACTAAAAACCCTAAGCTAAAACATACCTAGTAATTTTGAGACTGATTTTGCTATCTCAGCAAGTCGCTTCTGTTTCAGTTGTCATGTTAATAAATGCAAACAGGAATTTATAAAGTTATTAGTGAAAAATAAGGTAACTTTATCTTAAAGCCAAAATAACCCTGAAATTCTGACTTCAGTAACAGCTCAATGTATAAATACACCACAAATCCCCACTTCTGTTCCTGTGGTATCTAAGATGAATTGTCTACAGTTAGGTGAGACCTAGTTTCTTGGGCAAATGTACATTTATTTTTATGATCTTCATGTCCAAATACATATGGGAGCAGATACCCGAATTTCTCTCATGGAAGTCTTTCTTACTATATTAACATGATGTCTATAACAGTTGAGTACTTGACAGGATCACTTGAGTAACATCCCAGGAATGTTACAACCCATCCTAAGGAAGAACCCTAGGAGGGAAAATACAAACCATCTACTGGAATTTCCCAGTTCTCTCTGCTCACTATAAGAGAATCTCAACAACTAATTCACAGGAGGTAAATTTGGACAGAAAATGAGGCAAGATGAATGTACCCATCCTGCCTGTCCAGTAAGTGCACCAATTCACAAAACATTGAGCTTGGAAAGGAAGGTCCTCTTCAGACTCTAAAGAGTGTGCTTTCTTCCTGGAAGCCTGGAAATATGCACCACAGCTATTTCTGCCAACTGTTTGCCTTTCCCCTCCTCCACCTCCTCTCAATGTTTGTATTTCTAATCACACCCTCACAAGAATCTATTCTATTTTGTCACTTTTAACTATGTAGCCTCCAGAGTGGTATGTGAAGACAAGCAATCAAACGCAAAGCCCCAGCTGCACAATCCTTTCTCAAGCACGTAGTATTGACTTTGGCAAGGACAGCCACCAGTTTGGGGAAGTTCTATTTAGTGTAAAAACTGTACAGCAAAGCTCCTACCCTGCTGCAATTTCAACAACGTTTTATTAACTCAGCACAGTGGAACAGAGCCACACAAACACAAGCAGAGTGAAATCAGAAATCCAAGTCCCAAGACTCCCATTAATTCAAACCGGATCAGGACCGCGTCCCCAGAGATGCTCTAACTGTCCCTTGGGACTGGTGTAATGGTGGCAGGAGCTCAAGCACTCTTCTTCTGCAGCCCTCCCAGCAGATTCACTAATGCTAGTGACCAGCATTTGCCGAGAGCACTGGGAGCAGGGAAGCCTATTTGACTTCCCCGTAGAATGAGGGAGGAAAAACGACAACTTTCTTTAGTTGAAAGGTCCTAGACTTCAAAATGGATTAGCTAACGCTGCATTGCTGGCGTGCGCCGAGCCAGTTGGAGAGACAGACTGCTTAAGGCGGCCAGCATCAAACTGACTCAGAGCCTCGTTTAACTCAGATCAACTCATGCTTCCAAAAATACACTGCAGTGCCACTGTTCATCTCACAAGAAAAAAATGAAATAGGGAGATGCACAGTAGCCAAGTTAGAGATTTAAAAGGGCATGTGTTATGGATTTTTTCATTCCTGCAGTGTATTATTTAAGCCCCGTGAAAGAGTTGTTCCCACATGCCTCATTTGCTCTCGCTTGACAAGAAATGAACTCTATCTCCTCTCCTCCTAATGTTTACACATAACAAGTATGAGAAAACCTAATCATTTAATAATCACAGAACCAGAAGCTGAAAACATCTGTTTGATACAGATTGATTTAGATCGTATTCTGAATAAAATAAACATGGTTGTTTTCTGCAAACACGATACCCTTCCCTGCACATAGAAATGCATTCGTTAGAAAGCCAAACACAGGAAAAAGTTTTGCATTTTCCCAAGAGACTTGCACAGAGATATTTCTGACAAAGAATTTTAGCCTCTGCTCCTTAGGGTTACTAACCAACGAGTGCTTCTTTCGTGAGGAAAGTTCAAGTGTTGTATCATACAGGCTTTCAACAAAGTTCCTCAGACAGGGGACATTCACTTCATTTTTAACAGCCTGAAAGAAAATTTCATGTTAATAAAACACAATTTCAAGAACTGTTTTATCTGATTTAAAGAAATTATGCAAACAACCTGAAAAATAAACTCACAGCAGCTACGGGGACAAGAATTTCAACAAACAGTCCTGCCAGTGCATGCTTGATATCTTTGTCTTTAACTTCAAGGAAATAATGTGCACATTCCTAAAACAAAACAAAACAAGATACATAAATTGCGTATCAGCAGGAATAAAGACCTCTAAATGTTTGCTGAATGCACATGAAGTGTCAGTGACTATTTTTATCTTGCAAATCCAACAGAAAACATTTGTTTATTAACTCTGCAATTTGCAGTAAGCACAAAGCAGGGCATAAGTCAAGATAAAGGATCTGTTACTCTAACCACAAACTCTCCACTGATTCCAGCTGTGCCCAGTGCTGTTGTGGGGATGGAAAGGGGGTTGATCTCAGAGGCTGATCTCATGCTTCCCTGTATATATCTTCAGGAGTAATAACGCACACAGACCGCTTTGCACAACGCTGTGAGTGGCCAAAAAAATAACGTATTTGTCTGGTAAGAAACTCAAGGCAGGGAACAATCTTCTGTAAAAAATTTGGGATAAATTTCATTACTAGGATCCCTTGCAGATGGAGGGTCAATATAGAACTGTGCTAGGTGAGGGAAGAGACCACCACAATTCCCAGTCTGCAACTGGGGACTGAGAAGGTAAAAATGAACTTTTGTCTTAAACATGCACACTACTCTCCACACATCTGTGCTGCGAGGGCAGCGAGCGCGGGGAAACGAGCATCCGCTCACTCCTGTCTTTCTGTACAGCTTCTCAGAGGATGACAATCATGCCGCTCCAGTTACTCCTTATCTCTGGATCTAAACAGCCACTGACTTTAAAAGCAAGGTCCCCACTGACCTTTTATTTCTCCACATGCATGCAGAGCAGTTTACACTTTAAACCATGCATCATTTTTCCTGGTTGCAAGCAGTGTTCTCCACCACATGGCTTCAGTGACTCCAGCCATTTCTGCTACACAGCCGAGGCCCCTGTGCAAAGAGGCCCCTGTGCAACGCTGCTTTTGAACTCCGTGGTGGAAGACAGGCTCTTCCAGAGCTTGCTTCTGAGACTAGCTCACCTTTTGAAACTGTCCCTCTCTTCTAGAGTGGAGCTGGTGTGACAGAGCTTGTAGCTGAAGCACTGCATATAGAGACTCAGACTAACAGACAAATTTCCCAACTATTTCACCAACTGAGAAAAACTGGGGTTTTCTACATACACGGTGCATCTTGTATAGATATATTATATATTGTTGTATATTATTGTAGTACTTATAAGAATTAATTTCATGCTGAGATTCAGGCAAGGCAGACTTCATTTGTATCCAAATTCTGAGTTCTACTATATGGGAGTTTTACTATGACTTTAATAGCAGTGAGTGCTGGATCACAGCAGCCTTGAGCCATAAAGCTGTGCCACAAAGTCACTCATATTAGTCATGTGCCTGAACACTTACTACTTTGATGTCTTGCCAGCTCTGGGTAACTTACATTAAGTCAACACATAAAGATGTGTTCATATAATGAAGCGTAAAGTAAGAAGAAAAATGAGCTGTTTCCATGTTGTTTCAAATATGTTGTTAAACATGGTTTCAAACACACTGGAAAACTGAAATAAAATGTGTGATGTGTGTCTTGTTCGGGACTTAGAGAAATGGCTCTGTGTGTCTGTATGCCTGTGTATTTGTCTTTCACTCAGTCAAATCCTTACTTATGGGCATCATTGTTTTTTTTACTCCAATGACACCATCAATATGCTGATTTTTACACGGAGGTTTATATAAAACACATATTTTACTGGATGAGTGGCAGCAAATCATGTAGCCATGAGAGTGATCCCAAGAAAAAAGTGGGAAATAAAAAGGTTAAGCTAAATAAATGGAAACATTACCCACTGTACACTACCAGCAAGAATGGGGACTTTTAAAATGTTTAAACATAAAATATTTTCTTTCCTTTTACAAAATGATGTAACCTATTAATTTAAAGCATTCATGATAGTCAATCTATGCTCTGTACTAGTGGCTCTCTCAACTGGGTGGGCATAGAATGTACCCTAAAGGAAGGGGGTGAAGGTGTGGTGGAAGGGGACAACACATCCAAGGGAAATTCCATCCAGCTTTTGCCTCAATTCTTTGTCTCTTCCTCTGTGTTTTTCTCCATCAGAATTTCCTTTCCTCTCTACCCCTGTGTCAGTGGTGAAAGATTCACTTTGGAGGCAGTGAGCAGCTAGGGAGGCACACAGGGCAAAGAAGAGCCATGGGATGGCAGGGTGGAAGGCCTAGGGTCTACAGAACAAATCTCTTTTTGTTGGAGGGTGAGATGTGGGGACAAGGGGTATATGGCTGATGCACAGTTCTTATGGAATGATACACTCCAGAGACTGGAGAGTGGAGCACTGAGGTTCAGCACCAGTAGAAAACAGCTGCACATGTATTTAGCAGGGAAAATATCCTGGATTATTACAGGAAAGACGAAGGGGAGCCCATTCTAAGATGTCTGTGAACCAGAGTAACATACTAAAGAATTTTACCTGCATAAACTGAAGAGAAGCTTCAAAATCCTCCACAGGATACATCTTAATGCGGAAGAATTTCATTCCCATTATAAGACTGATAATGCTTTGAACTACATACGGGCTTTGCTCTTTATGCCGCAACTCTTTCAACTCTGCCATAAATTTCTTCTTTACAGCAGGAAATCTATGAATTCACATTGGTTAGTTACAAAAATGCACATTAATAATTGAAGTGAATTGTAAGGTATGTAAATGGGGAAAAACCACCTAAAGACAATTTAACTTTGGTTGTAAAATACCATTTCAGTCTGTATGTTAAGATATTTCTTTTTGTTTAGTTTTCTTCCCCTTCTGATAAACTCAAAAAACAAAAGGAAGCATACAGCCTGATCTTAGTCCTTTTAGATAACCATGTCACAACATCTTTCTAATTACTTTCTTACCATGCCTCCCATTTACGTAATGGCTAATAATATCATTAGAATAACACCCCACTTTTTTCAAAAATCCAAGATGAAAGACCATTTTCTAGCAAGTAGACGCAATGTTTTCAAAAGAAAATGTTAAAATGTCAACCATGAAAATACTCAGATAGCCTGTTCCTCCCCTCTGGATTTTTCTAACAGCCATTAGAGTAAGAGTTAAGCATTAGCAATGACAACTTGGGATGGAAGGGTTTGTGACCATTTTTTATCTCCTCCATGAATGTACTGGAGGTGTTTTTTGAGACACAGTGCTCATGAAAATAACATATAGGAAGATCATCCAACAGGACCTCCTGTCCTTTTTTGAGACAAAATGAAAAGAACGTCATTTTCAAGGGCAGGTGTGGCACTAACAACCTTTTATTATTGCTTCTGATAGAGAACAGCAGGGACTCAAAGAGGTTGGCAAGAAGCAGTCCTTTAGTGGTAGTAACATCTTAGCAAGGCCCTTGAGAACTGGAGAAAAAAAGCAGTATTTATGGAGAACAGGTATGTTCTGGCTTTGACAGTCAAATTGAAGCTTTGAATCCAGATGTCACTTCCTTTTTGCCTTTGACCCACCTAATTTAGAAGCTTCTACTAAGGTCTTTGCTGCAGTCTGTGAAAGTTATATGATTTCAAAGAACTCAAACTGGCTTGGCTACATGAAGCTCAGTTGATTGGTTTTGTTGAGCAGGCTTGCTCTCAGCAGCCCTAAGGAGACAGACAATGCTGTGCTGGGCAGTGAATTTCACACTCTGCCTGCTTAGTTTGTGGTGTATGATGAGAAGTTACATCAGGTACATGATTCTGAATTTATCTACTTTCAGATTCAAAATTTAAGACCTGATCCACAAAGTGGTTTGTGTCATCTGCTCTACGAAGTGCAGGATGAAGGATTCAGAAGCAGTTGCATTAAGTTCTGAACTGAAATAACTGCAGAGAAACTTGGAAATGTTGCTACGTTGGAGGCTAGGTGTTTTAAGATTGCCCAGATAGACAAATAAATAGCATGTAGAAAAAAAAAATAGCTCTGTTCAGCCCTTTGGGCTTTCCACAGACATCACTGCTGAGATAAGAAAAATAATCCTGCTGTAGTCAAATTGAATTTATTCAGTATCACCAGGCTAGATGCCCTAGAAGTCTGTGGTTCCTTCTCTGCTCTGTAACACCTAAAGGAATAGAGGGCCAAGGAGCTGAAATAATTTATTCCTACCCTATCTTTTAAGAAAGCGAGAAAATCAAAATATTCACATGCTAAGCAAGCAGAACTTCTCAGGTTTATAGGGAAATACGATTTTGCTTACTTTGCTTGAGCTAGAACACCTATTACTTCTGCATACAAATCCGCAACAATGTGCATATTTCCAGTGTTAGGACCAAGGTACCTAGCAAGAGACAAGAAAGAATTCTTGGCTGAGAAAGCATACTGCTTAAACCACTCATGTTAAAAAATTAGGATTTTTTTTCATAGAATTTTTGTATTTAAAAGAGCCTTACCCTTCTTTGTATTTAAAGTGCTTGAAAGCCAAGTTAATAACATCATGTACCAAACTGTCTATTACAGGATGAAGTGGAATCTGAAAACACAAAATAAAGCATAACGAGTACACATGTATTACACTTCAAGCTGCATGCCTTAGTGCTAGTATGACTCATGGGTATCTTTGATACAGAAATATGGTATCGGCTGAAACAGCATCTAGATAACAAAACAGCTGAAATGAGACAGCCATCTCAAGTTTATTCAGTATTGAAGAGAAACGCTTCTGCTTCAAAGACTTGGCAAGGTGAAGTCTGTGTGTGCACAGAATACTATGTATCCTGCAGGCGCAAGGAAGTCAGCAATGAGCCCCCGTGTCAGCAATGAGCCCCCATGCAGGATGTAACTCACGCTTCTATTAGACTCTTAAAGATGGAAATAGAAGGAAGAATCTTAAAACTGTGTTGTATTGGTAATTCCCATCATTTATTAGTTAATGGATAATTTAAGAACTCCATACCTGTTTCAAAACTTCTATTAAAACTAAAGAAAAAATAAAATCAATAGCCAGATCTCTTCTTTCCATTAAATAGTCCCTCTGCTGTTCATCACTGCAAAATCAAACCAGGAAACACAGTATTTAGAAGTGTCATAATTCATATTATATGCCTTTTTCATTTACACAAATACAGATAACAGAGGATGGTGTTCTATTTTTTAAACTTCAGTCCAGCATGTCAGAAAGTAATGCACTCATATGCTCTTAAAATTTGACCAAATCTAACTTGGTACTTTCACTTTCTTTAGAATTTGTAAACATCATCCTCCATTTCATCCTTCTTTTTTTCCAAAATTTTTTCAAGAAAAATCCGAAAAAGAAGAAAAAATATGTTGGGCTCTATATTCTAACAGATGTATTTCCTTTTCCTTTTCCTTGCTGATGGTACCATTTAGACACTTTGGAGGCAAATATAATAAATTATTTTGTACCATTAAATTCACATTTAGATTTGTGGTGGATTTTGAAAAATGCCTTAAAGGTACCAGAGGGAGATTTATAACCAAACTACATTCTCTTTTTTAACCTTGGTGTCACTTGTCAAACATTCAAACACATTCCTTGAGCAGAACAATGCAGAGGAGTCGCCTGAGGTGAGTAGCTTGCAATACAGCTATAAAAAATATCCACTTGGATGACCTGATCACAGATTCAAAGTATACTGAAAAGATAATTTTGTAAAATTAAAGATCAAAGAGACAGTTCTGCAGTCCATTTGAAGCAGTTACCACTGATTTCAATGAGATCTTTCTTTGCATAAATTCAGCACAACTCTTATAACATTACCTACCCCTGGCATGGGGATTTGAACTAGAGGATCTTTAAATTCCCTTCCAACCCAGTTCTACTTAAGTGCTTATAATAAAATATGCATTTTAAGAGTTCAGATTAATCAGTAATAAAACATATTATTTGCATTTTGGTTTTCTTGGTTTCAAATTAACTGGAGAAAGGACTGGCTGCATGTTCTTTCTGTAACACTACAAATGAACAGAGTGGCCTTGGTTCACTGTTAAGCTGAACTTCAACTAGATTTTGGGTCGATTTCTTTAAGACACCTATTTATGAGCAGGTGGTACTGTAATGAGTTGAGAGAAAGAGGCATTTCAAGGCAAGGATTCATCTCATCCGAAAGCAGACAACTAGTCTATGAATCATGCTTTCATACTGCGTCCTTCAACTGACATAAAGAGTCTGGAAAACTATGATTCAGGTTCATGTTTATCTTGGTATCTAAAAGAGTCTCCTACCTCTTCATTCCAGCAACTATTGCCTTCAGTCATTACTGGTATAATGTAATCCTAAAGTAAAGAATTGTCTATGCATTTCCAAACACCAGCTGTTCCAGTGTTGATTTTCCTGCTGCCTCATTGAGATGTGTAGATGTAGTAACAAAGTATTCAGGAAAAATGTAAGGTTGAATAATATACCTGTACCAAACTGTCAGACCTCAATATAAAGCAAGACCAATCTGTTTCCTTATCACTGAGGAACTGCTGATAACATGAGCTCAATATATATTTGTTTGCTTGTTTGTTTTAAGAGCTAAGTCAACGTTGCTAAAGTTGCTTGACTGATGTGCAATTATGTGGCCTGAGGAAAGGTGTAGGTGAAATTTCTACGACTAAACAGAAGGTTGTATGAAAAAAAATCCTTCCAAGTGTCACAAAATTATTGCCTCCTCACATGAGTAATGAAGACAGACAGTTTAGACAAACCATTATTTAAATGACACTACAGCACCCAAAACAGCATTAAGAAAGAATCTGACCTGTCAGGAATATTAATTTACAGACATAGTTACTCCATTCTGCTAAAAGGTGCGAGAAGAGTTCCAGGAACAAGCAGAAAATAAAGACAACAACTTTGCAGCAACTGTAATCTCAGAAAAGCTGATGGGTGAAATGTAATACATTTTACCTTAGAATCTGTCAATTAAGTATGCGTGAATATTCAAAATCATACCTTTTGGATTTGGTGCTTGTTCTTGGTCTGTACTCATGAGATTCATCTTCTATGCCATTCTGTCTTTTATACCAATCAAACAACGTGCGCAGGATAGAGGGTAGACAATATTCTGAAAGTGAGCTCATTGAGCTTATTACCTATGGGGAAAGTACAGCAAATCAACAAATGTTTGGATTTCTACTCCTCCATAAAAAAAAAAAAAAGTAGTAATTCAATACTTAGATATGTTCTTCCTTGGTTTTCTCTATTTTTGATATCCATGGTACAAGCAGATACTTAATATTCTGCATTTTGTATTGAAACATAAGCAGAAATACAATAAGGGACTGTATGTCAACAGTGTCTTTCCACTGATGATACTAAAATGCATTAAAATTGTGTATCACAGCTTACACACCAGAATACTACCTAGTCCTTCAAGGCCCTTGTTTTTACTTGTGACATAGCGTTGGTTTGAGTTTCATCACAGTATAGGTGTTGAATCAGAGGTAGCATCATAGAACGTGTTGGGCTGGAATGGACCTTTAGAGGTCATTTAGTCAAACCCCCCTTCAGTAAGCAGGGACACCTTTAACTAGATCAGCTTGCTAGTACTGCAACAGTAGCATTGCTAGGTACTGTCTTCATGGTTGTGCCTGACTGCTGGATGCCCTTCCTTAAACTCAGAATATATTGAGAAACCATACAAGTTCTGCAATAATCTTAACCAAATGAACATGCAGATGGATTTGCCTTCCTATTACACTCACAAACTCGGTAACTTAGACTTTCATATATACATAGATATATGAAAATATTTGTAGTTTCCTGTGGTTTTGTATGCACAAATAAATAAAACATAGTTTTAAATAAATCCTTAAAAGTCCCAGATTAAACAGCTGTAGTGGCATACTGGAAAAGAAGATTACTGCTCACTCACTCTGTATAAATTGTGTCACCAATTACAGAAATGTTACCAAACATGTTACTACTGAACTATGAGTTGAACTTCCTATTACAGGAAACCACAAAGCTGCAAAACATGCAAAGATCAAAAGCTAGGCTGAAAAAACATCTCCATTATTATACAAGAGAATTATAAATGTATTGCAACTGAATGTTCTCAACTACAGTGTTTGGGCACATTCTAAGAAAATAACTAATTTAACCAGCGATAAATTGCTGATCCAGAAGATCCAAGACCACCTCAAGATCATGAAGGGTTTGATCCCGCAAAGTACTGAGTAGCAGGAGCGAAGTGCTGAAGGATGTACTTCATGGCAAGTACACTGATTATGTCATTACCTCTGCCAGGTTTATCCACCTGCTTAAATTTAAAGCAGCATGTTTCAGTGTTTGTGGAACAACATCAGTAGAGTTTAATTTTGTGTAAAACCAAGTTTGTGTGAACTTCTTGACTAAGACAAAACTGAGAGACTGAGCAACTTACAATTCCCAAACGTTGCTAAAGCCTGAAATGAGAACTTCTGTGGATGACAGTTTAGATAATGGAGGCCTTTTGCAGTTTTTCAGCCTCAAAATTTAATTGATTCACAGTGATGTTGTGGTCTAAGTCAGTGGGACACTTTGTGTATTACTGCTCAAGTAAAATTAAACATGAAGCATTAGAAAGCTGTAACAACTGCCCCTGTAAAAATAAGCTTCTTAAAAAGGACTCATTTAGGAAAGCTTTCAATCCAGTGTTTCCAATATATTTTATTACCTGAAATATGAAACAAGTTGCCATGGAAGGTGGCATGAAGGCATGAATATTACAGCAGCCCATGCTCAATTATAATCAAAGCCTTCAAGACCAACACTTCAGATAAATACTTGGAAAACATGAATCACCTAGTGTGGTGCAAACTAGTCACTACCAAGTCAGGACACTTACACATTTCAATTGCTTCTCTATTGTCTTCCAAAAGGTTTTCTGAAGCTGGCACATCACCAGTTCCTAATTATGAGATGCAATGAAAGGGTTTTCTGGGGAGGACTAGAATAGAATCACAGTATCATAAAATAGTTTGGGATGGAAAGAACCTTTACAGGTCATCTATTCCAACACTCCATGCAATGAGCAGGGACATCTTCAAACCGACTGGGTTGCTCAGAGCCCTATCCAGCCTGGATATTTTTCCAGGGACGGGGCATCTACCACCCCCTGGACACCCTGTTTTAGTCTTTCACCTTCCTCATCATAAAAAACTTCTTCTGTATATCTAGACTGAATCGAACCTCTTTTAGTTTAAAACCATTGCCCCTTGTCTTATCGCTACAGACATGACTAAATATTCTATTCCCAAACAGACCTAAATACTTTTAATATCTTTATTAATGATACTGACAGTGGGATTGAGTGCACACTCAGCAAGTTTGCTGATGACACCCAGCTGAGTGGTGAAGTTAATGTGCCAGAGGGACGGGATGCCGTCCAGAGGGACCTGGACAGGCTGGAGAAGTGGACCCAGGTGAACCTCATGAGGTTCAACAAAGCCATGTGCAGGCAGGGCCCTGCACTTGGGTTAGGCCAATCCCCATTATCCATACAGGTTAGGAGATGACATGCCTGAAAGCAGCCCTGAGGAAAAGGACTTGGAAGTACTCATGGATGAGAAGCTGGACATGAGCCACCAATGTGCATGTGCAGCCCAGAAGGCCAACTGCATCCTGGGCTGCATCAAAAGAAGTGTGGTCAGCAGGTCAAGACAGGTGATTCTGCCCCACTGCTCTGCTCTGGTAAGACTTCATCTGGAGTACTGTGTACAGCTTTGGAGCCCTCAACACAAGGAGGACATGGACCTGTTGGAGGGTGTCCAGAGGAGGGCCACAAAAATGATGAAAGGGCTGGAGCACCTCTCCTATGAAGACAGGCTGAGAGTTGGGCTTGTTCAGCTTGGGGAAGAGAAGGCTCCAGGGGGACCTTACAGTGGCATTCTAATACCTGAAAGGTACCTGTAAGAACTGCTCATGAGGGCATGTAGCAATAAGACAAGGGGTAATGGTTTTAAACTCGAAAAGGGAAGATTTAGGTTTAGGATACAGTTTGATATTAGGAAAAAGTTCTTCAATATAAGGGTGGTAGATCACTGGAACAGGTTGTCCAGATTGCTGGTTGAAGGCCCCATCCCTGGAGACATTCAAGGCCAGGCTTGATGGAGCTCTGAGCAACCTGATCTAATGAAGATGCCCCCATTTACTGGAGGGGGTTGGACTAGATGACCTCTAAAGGTCCCTTCCAGCCTAAGACATGCTGTGATTCTGTGATCTTAAGAGAGATCCCAATATTAAACTGTAAGTGAAAAGTTGTTTCAAACAGGACTTACAGCACATTGACCAACATATATATTAACATGATTCTTTAAATCCCAGTTACACAATTTCACTAACCAAAAAATCAAAGTGATTCTTGTTAAATCTCCTCAAGCCACGCTTTCTCTGCTCAATTTACAGAGTGTGTCTTTAGTAGGGATAAAAGGTCAATATAACTTTTTCTTTTTTTAAAAACCTTTCTGTCATTGCACTTTTAAGACAGGAAGGAAGGGTGGACTGGGCAAAGACCTGGCTCTGAGGGAACAGGAAGGGAGGGAAGTCTAGCCAGCATGTTGGTTACTCAACCCTTTCATTTACTGGAAGTAAGTCCAGGAGTGAGATGAATTCCAGCTCTGTGCTGCTCCTGAAAGGGAGTGCACAGATGTACAAATATGTCCTTGTTGGACAAATGATCATGTTCTTCCATCATAAATGAACTCCCTACTGTATAGCTTAAGGATAAGAAAGCTGCACAAGTAGGGAGCTGTTCAAATCTTGTGTTCACAGAGCATTAAATATACTTTAGGTAAATGTTTAATATTTATTTTTGACTAATATGTAAGAGTAAATTTAATGAAATTCTGCCCAGATAGTTCGCTGCAGCTTATACACTTTCATAAAAATATTGCTATATTGTTGAAATACAAATATAAGAAATATTTCCACTAACAGATAGATGCTGATTACTTTTTTATTTCACATATGAATTTCCATGTGCTTTAACAGCAAATACCTTCAAAATTGCATTCAGTTTCCAAGAGTATTATTAATTTCTGGGCTCTGCATGTTTTTCACATACCATGTATTTCAGTGTGCATGTTAAACGGGCATTTTGTTGCCATTTTAATAATGCAAAATTGCAGCATTTCCTTTTTTCATAGTGATGGTTTATTTTTTCTAAATCTATTATTTGTACAGTGTCTGCACATTCTGTCTTCAAATTGTTGTTGTGTAAATTCCAGAACATGGGCAGCAGGAGTGAGATTTTACACTTTGTATCAATGCTTCTGAAAGCAGAGTGTGACAAACATTGTCTTAGCTGTATTTAGGATCCCCATAGCCATGCAATAATGTCTGCTTTCCAGTCAATGTTTTTTCCACTTCATGCACGTCTATAACAAAGTCCCATAACCACAATAATACACGTTAAGGAACACAATGGCTGCAATGAAATCCTTGCTCCTTGAAATCAACAGAGAAACTCTCATAGACCACAGGAAGACCAGGATTTCATATGCAGTATAGGAGATAAATACATGGTTCCATGGCTGGTGCCAATATAGTTATTTCAGTTTTTCTGACAATGGGGTGGCCTACATGGCAACAGGCTTACAGGCATCACATGGGAACCACCTTTCTCATAAAGAGGTTCTTTTCCCAGGAGCTTGCAGGACTCATAGACAGGGCTAGATGTGAAGGGAGAAGGGGAATATATTCATATCTTCATCAATGACATTGACAATGAGGTTGAGTGCACCCTCAGCAAGTCTGCAGATGATACCAAGCTGAGTGGTGCAGTTGACACAGCGGGAGGACAGGATGTCATCCAGAGGGACATAGCTGCACAAGCTGGAGAAGTGGGCCCATGTGAACCTCATGAGGTTCAACAAAAACAAATGTAAGGTCCTGCACCTGTGTCAGTGCAATCCTCATCACTGATACAGGCTGGGAGATGATGTGCTAGAGAGCACTTAGGGGTGCTGGTGGATGAGAAGCTCGACATGAGCAGTCAATGGCCAGAAGGCCAACCATATCCTGGGCTGCATCAGAAGGAGCATGGCCAGCAGGTTGAGGGAGGTGGTTCTGCCCCTCTACTCCACTCTTCTGACACCCCACCTGGAGTACTGTGTCCAACTCTGGACTCCCCAACATAAGAAGGACCTGGAATAGTTGGAACGGGTCCAGAGGAAGGCCATGAAGATGATCAGAGGGCTGGAGAACCTCTCCTATGAAGACAGGCAGAGAGAGTTGGGGTTGTTCAGACTGGAGAAGAGAAGGCTCTGGGGAGATCTTAGAGTGGCCTTCCAGTACCTGAAGGGGCCTACAGGAAAGCTGGGGAGGGAATTTTTAGAAGGCTTTGGAGTGATAGGATGAAGGGAAATGGTTTTAAATTGGAAGGGGGTAGATTTAGATTGGATATTAGAAAAAAATTCTTCACTACAAAGGTGGTGAGGCCCTGGCACAGGCTGCCCAGGGAAGTGGTGGATGCTCCATTCCTGGAGTTGTTCAAGGCCAGGTTGGATGGGGCCTTAAGCAGCCTGGTCTAGTGAGAGGTGTCCCTGCCCATGGCAGGGGTGTTGGAATTTGATGTTCTTTAAGGTCCCTTCCAGTCCAAATCATTCTGTGATTCTATGATTCTATAAAAAGTCAACAATTCTTATTCCAAATATTCTAGACTGGGGCGGGGGAAGGTGGAGAGATGAACTGCCCTAAACTGTAATCAAAGCAGCTACTTGCTTTAATTCTGCTGGACTTCGAGACAAAGCATGATGGTTTTTTTCTGTTAATGACAGATTTCTAGACCAGTCAACTCTAACTGAAAAATCTGTAACATTAAACATTAGGAGGGAGTAGTGCAGTTGTGTTCACGTAGATCTCCTTTCATTCACACTTTTGTTTTAAGCATTTTTTTGGAAGCACTACGAACTTAAATTTCCCTGGGAACAGTTAAAACTGAGGGTTATTAAGTTGAACTCACTAGTTTTCATTTATGTCCTTGGTTTTGTGAGTAAAAACACGGATTTTTTTATACCATGTTTTTGTAGATGGGTAATTTTACCTAGCTTGCTTATCCATTAGCAATGTTTATAGCTATTTTACTGCCAGGGTAAGAGTTTGCACGAAAACTCATTTATTTCTAGCATGCAGCAACTTCTGAGTATGTTACCTTTAATTTTGGCTTCAGATATACTCCTTTACACACTGCTTGAACTCAAACCTCTGATCAGGAACCAAGGGTTGTTCTATGACCCCATCACCACCATTTCTTATGCTTCCTCCACCATGTGCCCTTCTGCTGGTGAAGAAGGACAATGTGTAAAATGCAGGGAAAGGGAAAACACAGAAGGGGCCAAGTGCAGTGTGACTGCAATGATGATGACACCATTATTCACCTACTACATCTAAAAAATATATGTTGGATGGAATTATTTATCAGCATGTCATTCTGGGACAGGCTGCCCAGGGAGGTGGTTGAGTCACCATCCCTGGAGGTGTTTAAAAGAAGAGTAAATGTTGTACTTGTTGTGGGACCTAGTAGGGCTGGATAGATGGTTGGAGTCTGTGATCTTGAAGGTCTTTCCCAACCATAACCATTCTGTGATTCTATGATTAACACATTTAGGTTGTTATGAAAAAGGGAGAGTTAATCGTTAGTGTGTTGCTGAGTGACTTATTTATTTATATTTGTATTTTCCACATTTTTATTCTTTAGTTATATTTTCCTTTTTTTTTTAGCTTGACCTTGGTTTTGTTCCCATCTCTGAGAAGTATATAAAACATAAAATGTTTTTCCTTTCAGATCTGTATTTTCTAACCTAGTGGACTTCTGAGAAGACAGTAGTATAATTAAAATGAGCACAAATTTTTGTGCAGTTTATATTAAAACTCCTGCAACCCGCACCTCATATAGACAGTTTCATATGAAAATTAAGCCTTGTTGTTAAGTTTTCACTTCCATGGCCAAAACATTACACTCATTTTGTATTTTCATATGGAAAAACATCTGCAGGTTGGTCCATGATTACACGGTGCCCTTATTCTGCCTCCAGTGTTCTCAGCTCACAGAACATTTATATACCGTGGAAAGAACAGAAGACACTTTAGTAGGGGCTGAGAAAAGACTAATAAAAATGTGTCCGTGGGTGAGGATAAGCCTCCTGGATAGCTATGTGTTTTCTTCACCCTAGCTTTTGATCTTTTCATGTACTGCCACCTTATGCTTTCCTGTAATAGGAAGTTTAAGTCATAGTTCAGTAGTACTGTGTAAGTAACATTTCTGTAATTGGGGACACAGAGCATGCTAATGCTGGAGCTGTAATGCTCTTTGCCAACAGGCAACTAGAGTTGTCTAGTCAAGAATTTTCATAACAAGATTTTAAATACACCATAAAGACATTTAAAACCCCGTGAAGAAACTACATTATTTCCTGCATATTTTTTCTTTATATACATGCACACCTAAAAAGGAAAATGCAGTCAGTGTAAGGAATCCAGTTGGTTAGGCTAATGGTCAGACAGTCTGCAAGTCAGGATGAGCAAGATTACTTCATACATTGCTCAAGATACTACAAGTTTGAGGAGGGTGATGCAATTCACAGCCAGACGAAGCCCACACAACAATCCTGTCTGCCTAACAGGAGGCACTGACACTACATCCATACAGAGAGAAACAGGTCTGCCTGTCCGCAGTCAAGTCCTCAGGAGCTGGACCCATCACCACCATCTCAACTAGCATTCCTGAAATTCTGTTTGAGAATGGACAGGACAAAATGTTGGTTCTCAGAGAGCCAGAGATAAAGCTGTTAGGTGAAGTAAGCAATGCTCTCATAATGGTTTTAAATGGTTTGGGGGGTTCAGTGTTAAACTTGATGCTGTTTTTACTTTTTGTGTTCCAGGAAAAACACCAGAGCTTTCCACACCTTACCTGGAAGGAAGAAGCAAGGGATTATTAACCTGGTGTACCTTCACTCCATAGACTGTTTAAATATTTGACTTGAAAAATAAAAATGAAATGCACTTGCCCTCTTTCTTGGATTTTAGTATCATGTGGAATCAGGATCGTCAGAATTTTCCAGGTAGACCATAACTTCATTTTAAATATCAGCTAAATTATCCATACTTTTGTGAGAACTTTATACTAATGACATGTTTTCATTCGTGAACATTACTGACATGCACTGACCTAGTCTACCAAGTGAAACATGCCAAGTAAAGAAAGACTATCTTCCCATCTCTACTCTACCTGAGTTCTATCAAATCTCTGCTGCAATTTAGCCAAACTAAAATTATTTTGGTAAGTGTGAACCATGTTGTTAAAAACAGGCTCATCAGCCAGGTTCAGGTCCCATCTCCCAATCACGGGTGTATATAAATCCCAGAAGGACTAGAACACCTTAAAATGATTGTGCTGTTCAAGTAGAAAACAATGTGAAATCTGAAAAGGGAAACACTGACAACAACTCAGACTGAGGTACAGTCTGAATATTTCAATCTGAATAGCTTGCTTGGAAAATTTCAAGAAGCTGAAACCAAGGTTTTCTGACAGGACACCAAAGACAATCACAGCTCTCTACCTTTCTATCAACTCTGTGCATAAGTAGAAATATATACAAGTGTGTGTAACAAAACTTGCCTTTGTTTTTCATCTGCATCTGTTTCCCCCCTCAATATTCAGAGTAAATTGCTACAGTAGGAAATACACAGTTGTTTAACTCTAGGAAGTATTTGCTATTCTTAACTAATTGACTTAATTGTTCAATTTTCTGTCTACTTACCAATAACTAGAAGAAGCATAAGTCTTCTAATGCTTCCTTGTAAGGGGCCACAATTTGTTTAACGATGAATATTTAATCAAATCACGGCCACCCATTATGTGTTTGTTTAATACACTGCAGGAAAAGTATCATGAGGTTTGCATATGGGTGGCTTAATTTGTTTTCCTTTCCTATTTGTGTGTGACACTCTTCCCACAGGAAGGAAAAAGAGATATATAAAATTCAGGTCAGAATACCACAAAAAATTTCATTAGGCAGGTAGGGAATATTCACAAAACAGCCTCCTTTAGCCTACAGCAGCTGGCTCCCCTGTGGGGTCTCTCTGTGGTCAGCAAGGCAGACAGGGAGCTTCCCAGTGCAATGCAGAAATCCTACTGTTCACCTTCTGCTCTGAACAGTCCTCAGAGCAGGCTACCTCGTCCCAAAAGGCAGCTACAGAATAACCTAGAGAGCAAGACTTTATGAAGCTAAAATGATGAAGAGAGTCTTTGTGAGTGTCAATGGCCTTCTCACAAGGCATCTTTGCTGCTGGTGTAATGTAACTGATGTCCCAGAAAACACAATGCAGGTGTTAAATTCATCTGAAGTCTGGAAGTCCTACAGAACCTACCTATCTCCTCTCCCAAACTTAAGTTAAACCACAGGGACATGAGCATGTGCATGTGCAGCCCAGAAGGCCAACTGCATCCTGGGCTGCATCAAAAGAAGTGTGGTCAGCAGGTCAAGACAGGTGATTCTGCCCCACTGCTCTGCTCTGGTAAGACTTCATCTGGAGTACTGTGTACAGCTTTGGAGCCCTCAACACAAGAAGGACATGGATCTGTTGGAGGGTGTCCAGAGGAGGGCCACAAAAATGTCCAAAGGGCTGGAGCACCTCTCCTATGAAGACAGGCTGAGAGTGTTGGGCTTGTTCAGCTTGGAGAAGGCTCCTGGGGGCCTTCCCATACCTGAAAGGTGCCTAGAAGAAAGCTGGGGAAGAACTGCTCATGAGGGCACATAGCAGTGGGATGATACTGGCAGCTTATGGCTTTAGTCACAGTTACTTTCAGAGTTGTTGTTGTTGCTGCTGCCTCTGCTATGTCTTTCTGTCCTGTGTTCATGGTGCCATTGGCAGCACAGTGGCAGGGGCAGCCATGGAGCTAGCTAGCAGCTACGCAGACAGCAATGGTGGCCAAGGCAGGAATGGCAGAGCACCAAATATCTTCACTGTTTATGATACACCTTCAGTTTATCCCTCCTCTTTGCTGGGAGTGAGATGTGTCATTCTTTATGCAAAATAAATCCTTTAGCATTTCAAAACAGGTTACTTATGTAGGAATTTTTACACAGGCACAGAACTGTAGGGGTTGGAAGGCACCTCAAGAGATTGGGTCCAACACCCCTGCCAAAGCAGGTTCCTTAGATTTTTCTAGATGCCTGACTCTTGCAAAAAATTAATTCTTTTATACCTTCATTTAAAAATGCTTATATTGCTGTCATTTTATTTTTACATTTGTCCCATTTTTCTTACATAATCTATTTATTCATGTAATGTCAGATATAAATTTATTAAATACAATTTTATTGTTTTACTAAATATCATTCATTATGTATAACATATTCTATGTTAATTTTTAATTCCTTTTATCTGGCAACCATTTTTCTCTAACCATTGTTTACCTTATCATACATAGGCATTTTTCCTGACAACTGAATTTATGCTTAATTTTAAATACAACATGTTGGCCCAGGCCATGTGAAGTGCAGTATGTGTTTAAGTCATGCTGGGTCACAGCTACAGAAACAGAATAGACCAATGAGACTGACAGCAACAATAATGATTCTAAAGGTCCCTTATATAAACCGTAAGAGACAGGAAATAATACATGTGTGTATTTCACTGTAAAAAGCAAAAACTTCTATGTATGGTAAAAACCAAAAAAAAAAGCAAGAAAGAAAAAAAGAAAAAAAACAACTGAGGGGAAGAAAGCATGAAAACAGTGTAAAATCCTCCCAATTCCAAACCAAGAATGGTTAGGCAAAGCACTAGTCATTCTACTGAAGTACACTGAGAGATGCTGCTTTTGTAGTATTCAGCCATAACACAAGGACACTAGACTGCCTCTCAGCTATTTTGTCTTATATCCTGGGGAATGGAAATAATGTGATTTCAAGAGTCTTACTTGGTCAAACTGAGGGTCTTCTCCTCGTTGCAGAGATTTGGTCAGTGGCTTCTCCTAAAAGAAAATACATTCAATATATATTACTTAAGATCAATACTTTCATATATTCTATCAACCCTACTATTATTTTTCTCTTAGATTTTTACTCACATAATTTGCCTCCCAACCACTTTCATGCTGGAGATACTGTTTGTTTCATATGCAAAGGAGACCTCTGCATAGGTAATATTGACAGAGTGCCTTTAGTGTCTCTCCAAGAAAGAACAGGATTAACCATTTAGTACACCAGAGTTCCTTCGTGCTCACACCCATGATATCTTTTTTTTCAAAATCCTGAAAAGCACCTGGTATTTCCTCCAACGTAACTAAGGAGCTCTATTGAGCTACAGGATGTATCTTGTTATAATGCTACCAGGCAATACAAACATATCCATAGATACAGTGCATCATGTGGCGCCAACCAAAGAGAAAAAGTTTTGGAATAATCAAATATCCTAGAGTTCATTTTTAAGGAAGGTAATTGTGTAAAAATGTCTGTATTACTCAAAAACCAAACCAAACCAAACCAAACAAAAAGCATTTTTGGAATGGAAGGACAGCGGTCCATCTCAGAAATGTGAGATGTGTGAACAGCCATCCACCTGTATGGCATTTTTGCCAAACAGCCTCAATTACCGAGGCACGTAGAAGTACAGAGTCTGGGATTCTAGATGTACCCAACAGTATACAAAACATGAATCTCCTAAACCACAATGAAAACAAAAGTTCAAAATTTGAAGGCAGATGAAAAACATGTCACTGTCACCATTCTGTGCTGATTCTGTTGCTGGTGTCAGAAATGTGCCAGCACCTTACTCATCTATAAATCACGCGTCTTTCTTCTCCTACAGCTGCAAGATTGGGGCTCTCCCACCAGCTCAGCATGAGATTTTCTGCTCAGCTTTCAGCAAACTACTACACTCCTCAGCATCTGTTAATGCAGCAGGCACAACACCATCATTGCCAGGCATGTGAGATGCAAAACAAAGAAACCTGTAAAGCTCCTGAGATAACAGAACAGAAAGACTCGAGGTGGTCCAAAGTCCTCTATTATTTAATGGTTCTCTGGAGAAAATGTTGCCCAGTATAAGCTGCTGACTGAATTTGAAATTAATTATGCTGATCCACTCACAGTGCCAGCTGGCAAGGAGGCTGGCTGCAGGAGGACTACACTATCCCCTCAATACCTACCAAAAAGAATAAACATCAATTAAATATTTTCCATTGAGTTGCTGATTTATCCAGGACAGTAATCAGTATTTTTCATTGTTATTTCAAATGTCTACAGTGACTTCTCCAGGTTAAATTAAGGGCACGACTATTAATTAGAAATTTATGACCGATTATTGGTAATGAACAGTCACAGTAAAATCCTGTAGCCCAGAAACAGACACATGACACCACCCCCACACACAATCCTCCTCGATCAGTACCTTGGTGCTGCCCTACCTAGATGTCCCTCACGGGAGGACAACACTTTTCTTGTCTATTGCTGCACGCTGACTATCTGACAGCACATAGTGTTTCAAAAGTAGTGTCCAACTCATTTAAAAGGAAAAGGGTTCTTATGTTGTCATCAGTCCTGGATGAATCAACGTACTGAGAATAAGTGCAGTTTAGAAAAAAACCCAGCACACCACTTTTTTTTTTAAATTTAACTGCTCATTCTGTTACAGAAGATTTCTGTTACCATGGAGAAGTTTCTTAAGGTCTCTTTCAATAAAAAGGGCTTCATCATCCATAAATTTTTTGTTCCCGTGCCCAACACTGCAATGCTTGGCTTTCAGAATAGTGTCTAAAACCCCTCAGGAATGCATTTGGTTTCTCAGGCAGAAATGGGATTCCTTACCAGATACTTGTGTGTAAGGTGGATGCAACTAAGTGAGGCAGAGAAAGATCTAGGAACCCAGGTCTGGGACTGCAATCCTCAAAATGTCCTTATAACCTGTTACCTATCTCTGGAAGCACAAACACCTCACAAATACTTCAGTTTCTAAGTGAGTGAAGATCTCTCTATTTTGAGAACGCAATACAACTCATCTCCTGTCCTCTTAACAAGAGCTTCCCAAACCATGGTACATGAAAAGTAACTGTCCAACAGACTTGGTCACAGCAGAAGGCAGAGCTGGGCTAGAGACCAGCCAAGGACACCTACCAAAAGCCAGAAAGGGTTCTTCTGCCTTAATTTCTCAATGTCCTTAGTCTGTGGCTTTGACTGAAGCCTTTTTCTTCCCTTCATCCCATCCCACACCTACTGCTGTTCTCAATGCTTCACTTGCCCACGCCCTTGCCAGGCAGCAACTGCTGCTCTTCCTCTTCTTCGTCCTCCTATTCACCTTGCTGCTGTTGCTGCTTCTTCCTCTACTCTTTCCAAGTATGATGCTGTCACTCATGCTACCTGCAACAACTGCAACGACACTCAGCCTGGGTGGACCCAAACTGACCCCATGAAGCCAAGTGTCTCTGCACATATGCCCCCCTGTTTTGGGAGTCAGAGCAACTCACTGAAACCCTGATGTGAAAGGCAATAACTACAGATAATTTCACTTGCTGCTTGGAGATTTGAGAAAACTCAGAAATATAAGTTACTGCTATTTATGTTATTACCAGTGATGAGTAGTGAATACATAGTGAACTGAATAAAGATGAAGGGCCAGACACAGGTGTTTTTTTGTGCCAGAGTACCCCTAAAATATAAAGTGATAAAGATGATTAGTTGCATGATGGGTGTAGCAAGTGGTGCTGTCAAGAAGACACTGCTGAGTAAATTCAGACAGCTCAAGTACACCCAGGTGCTTCAGTTGTCCTTTGAAAACAGCATTTTTTCTTTAAGCAATATATAATTTCTTCTCATCTACTGTAAACAACTAGCCTATTTATACCACTGACTTCTAATATCCTTATAACTCTTACAATTTTATTTTAAACAGTATTTTCAACATTGTAGCTATGGCAGCTACTATATACAAAGATGTGTATACTCAATAGTAGACATTTTCATTATATACCAAAGGTTCAGTACTGGCAAAGACATGGTTAAAAAGTATAATGCAGTGAAATTATCTCTGAGTAATACATTCTGCAGTAGTCTATTTACCCTGGAGATGCACTTATTTAACAGGTTTTTAAAAAAATCTAAGAAATGTTTTCCAGCTTCAAGGCACGATTTTTATTTATTTTCTTGCCCACCCAATTCAGAGATGCCAAAGAGGCCCTTTTATAGTATGACTTGACTCTGCTTGCGTCTCTGTAGCTATAATACATTCTACAGAAATGTCTTCCAAATCTTGGATGAATAGGTAGACTGAATTTGGAGCCAAAGCCTACAACCACAAAATATGAATAAAGAAAGTTTTTAGTAATCTGAAAGGGCCCATAGCATTCTGTGCTATAAAAAAAATCAGAAAATTTCAGAAGAATGGACTCTCAATAATAACATTTCCATTTTAAATCACTAAGCTAAACATCCTTATTTCTTGTTTGAAGTGCTGCCTTCAATTGTATGCTCTGTATTTGTTCACACTGGGAACTCCCATAATATGAATACATGTTAGAGATAAGTAAAGATCAGCAAGAACAGTTTTGCACTTAATATTTGAAACTATCATTTTTCAAGAAAAATATAAAAACTTTTTGCATTGCCAACGCTTATAAAACACAATGCCCATCTAAAAATTAATCTCCTTCCTCTGCCTCATTGGTATTGTGAAAACATTAATATGATAACATATAAAATGTTGAATATGCAATGGAAAACCACATTTTATCACATTTGCACACATCAACTAAATACAGTATTTACAATTTATCTAAAAAATAACGCTATCAGTCAAACCCTCTATTCACATAGACACTCTGAATCATTTCTCCAACAACTGTCAGCTGCCTTTAATGGTTAATATATGAATGCCTTTTTAGGGCTACTACACAAATATAATTGAGTAAATTTACACAGGAATAGCTTTGCTCGACCACCTGTCACAGAACTGAGTGTTCAGGGTAACATGGAAACAAAGGATGTTGTAGTGCCTATTAAGCTTGATAACATCAGTGTGTTAGAATGACATGTAATGCCCTTTAAAAGTTATTTCTAAACTCAGCAACCATTAGGCATGTTATTCCTACTGAATTGTGACTGGGTACTGTACTACTGACTGAGTTAACCCCCCTGTTTTTCTAAGACCATGGAGGATACAAGGATATTTTGATACAAAATATTAACTTTTGCACTGCATCCTAAAGAGCAGCCACACATACTCTACTGTAGAGTAGACTGTTGAGATGGAAGAGTTAGTGAAAGGGAACAGAAGAAGAATGGACCTCTTCACGTGAAATGGAGCAGACATAGACCACAATCAACTGCTACAGCTAAAATATATACGAAACGCATGTAAGCGCAATCTTCAGAACCAAAAAATCCTCAAGCGTAATTCTTATGATGAATCATCATGAAAGCCCCAAAAGAAACTGAACATCTTCGTGTTATATTCTTCTCAGCAGTAAAGGCAGGCATGTTTTGTAGGAGAAGGCCTGCTCCAAAACCAGCTGGATCAAACGTTCTGCCACTGGCTATTCTGTACAAAGATCGCAAAACGTGTCGCTGTTGATCTTGCGCTCACGTGGTCTGTAAACCATCATCTGTATCACCCAGGAGAAAATGCCATGGTGCCAATTTGTTTCTGAAGGCTGGGCTTTGTGGGTTTTATTCCACAGAGGAATGAAGTAAAGGAGATAGGGCACCTACACTTCAGGTGCAGCCAACCTACCAGCCAGGTGTCTCTGAAAGGGACAGTTTGTCTGGTCCCTGCCGCCATTCTAAACTCCTCAGGAAATAATTTTCAGCTCTTATTTACCTTTCCACTATCTGGGATTTACCACCAACACCCCAGGAAGCCTAGTTAATTTATACCTAAGCAATTAAGAAAGCCAAGTTTTTTGACTCAAAAGCACAATCTGTTCCCTTTGATAGTTTCCCAAATGTCTCCCACCTGGAATTTCTATGAAACATGCAATTAGTGTCCTGGTTACACAACCATTCTTTGCAATTCAGTGGGTCCTCACACCTAACATAGACTGCCACAGTTCACTTGATGACAACAGAATCTTTATCTTCTGGTTCTGCTTAGCATCCATCAGTGACCGTGATACACAGATAGTAAAATAAATAGAAAAGAGGATTTCTTTTATTAACCTTTGAAATTCTGAACATATACCAAAAGGAAATTCTAAATGCAAACATAAAAAATATATGAAATATAGCTTCAAGAATACACAACTCTGCATAAGAAAAACATGTAGGCTCCAAAAATATTAAAGAAAATGCTGATGAATGTCTTGTATTTCATATGGAGGAAGAAAAGCACATTGAAAGTGGCTGTGAAACAAAATATAAAAATATTCCACATCTCCTGTAAATGTTTACTTTGACAAACTCAGATCAAAAACCTACTTGTCATTACAGTTACTGCACAAAAATAATGAAAAGTGCACTTTTAGAAGGGAGGCTCAGGAGTGCTCCACCTCTTCTTTCTTTATGCTCTTTTCTTTGTAACAGCTCTTGTGTTTCATTCATGTGAAAAAGGTTGAGCCCAGTACCGCTCTGTTGCTGAATACAAAACTGTGTGACAAAACATCTGTTTGGTTTCAAATACAGGTTTTTCCTCACATACTCTGACTCTCGCCTCTCTAGCATCCACGTCATGTACTGCTCTGACCCAGTGATAGCTATGGAGGGGAATCAACTTTTAAAAGGGTAGACAATGGCAGGACAAGGGCGAATGGACTAAAGCTAAAGGAAGGAAGGTTTAGATTAGATATTAGGGGGAAGTTTTTTACAGAGAGAGTGGTGAGGTGCTGGAACAGGCTGCCCAGAGAGGCGGTGGATGCCCCGTCCCTGGAGGTGTTCAAGGCCAGGTTGGATGGAGCCCTGGGCAACCTTGTGTAGATCCAGGCCTGGAGGTTGGTGACCCTGCCTGTGGCATGGGGGTTGGAACTCTGTGATCCTTGGGGTCTCTTCCAACCCATGCCATTCTATGATTCTATGTCATCACATCAAGTATTACAGGCTAATTTTTGCTTGACTATTACATTCTCTGCAAAAGGCACCTTTTAACTATGCTGTCCACCAACAAAAATAAGATGTGAACACTCAGAAATTTTGGTCACAAGAACATTTAATCTGAAGTTACTGATGTATCAGAAAAAATGGTGAAACAAGCCAAAGAAATAGCAAATTGATTTTCAGAAGTGGAGCAGAGTCCAAGCAACCTGAAGAGAGAAGAAAATCCACTGAATTAATGGTTACTTTCTGAGCTATTAGATGAACAGTGCAAAAATTAGCACTGCAACTTTGCCAAAATACATGGAACTTAATAAAAAAGCCCAAAACCACAAGAAACATGTAAAAGTTTTCTTTCTTTTACTTACCTAGAGCAAACAACTCAAGAAATCTGACCTTTTTTCCAATCAGTAAAGAAATCACAGAATCTCCTGAGTTGGAAGGGACTCATAAGTATCATTGAGTGCAACTCCTGGCTCCACACAGGGCCAGACAAGTCAGAGCATGGGACTGAGGGCATCATCCAAACACTTCTTGAACTCAGTCAAGCTCAGTGCTGTGAACACCTCCCTGGGGAGCCTGTTCCAGTGCCTGACTGCCCTCTCAGTAAAGAGCCTCTTCCTAATATTCAAGCTAAACCCTGGTGGAACAAACCAAGGGACTTCAGACTCTACTCATAAGTCTTCCCATCCATAATAGGAACAACATTCTCAAAATGCAGATACCCAGAGCAAGCTATTCCATAAACACACTATTCCCACCTTGCTGTCAACATAAAGCCAGCAAGGTAGCTTTCTGGATTCATACTCGGATGATTAGTGATACTTTGTACTTCAGTCCTACACTTCAGTCAGATACTTCTAGAACAAGTCATGGAGTATGAGACTCCAAGATCTTTTATTACTGAGCCTGTGGGACTGGAATAAACAAGATGCTCTGTAAAAGCACTTGATACAGAGATTTGCATGTAACTTACTTTTAGCATTCTAACAATAGACAATGGAAATCGGGACATCCTTATCCACATTAACACCTTTGTGTGAAATTGCTATTCAACATCACATGGTGATGGTTATTAAGGTGGATCAGTTAGGCAGTCTTCAATAATAATTCAGGGGTATGCATATCATTCCTATGAAGGTTTTTGTGACAGCAGACTTCATACAATCATAGAATGGTTTGAGTTGGAAGGCAAAAGTTCGTCCAGTTTCAACCCTCCTGCCATAGGTAGGGACACCCTCCACTAGACCAGGTTGCTCAAAGCCCCATCCAACCTGGCCTTGAATACTGACAGGGAGGGGGCAGCCACAGCTTCTCTGCGCACCCTATGCCAGTGTCTCACCACCCTCATAGGGAAGAATTTTTTCATAATGTCTAATCTAAATCTACTGTCATTTAGTTCAAACCCATCACACTTTGTCCCATCACTCCATGCCCTTCTAAGGAGTCCCTCTCTAGATTTCTTCTAGGTCCCCTTCAGGTATTTCACAGAAGGCTGACTTCTGTGAAATAGAAACACTGAAGGATCCAGTGGTAAGTTAAACATATTTAGGAGACAAATTCACTACAGTCAAATGTGTACCTTGAACAGTACTGTTCCCACCTTTCCACCTCTGACATCACTCTGAGAGCAGGTGAAGAGGGTGAGAGCTTCCTTCTTCCTGACCTTGTACTGTGGTACATTTTTGTTTCCTAATCAGAGAAGTTACCTGACACTTCAATCTTATATATAGTCTTATGCCAACTAGTTTATGATGAGCAAAAATATTTCTTCTGTGCGAGAAGCACACTGTAGACAAATGGTGGAAGCTTTTATTTTCCTGCACAGAATGAGGGATGCACAGCTTCCCTCTTGAGCTCACCATGTTGTCTGAGTTACTACAAGAGTACTGTCCTCACCTTCAGTCAAAGCTCCTGCTCAGGGGAGAGCAATGCTGTAAGGATTCAGGGGACCTCCGTGTTCCAAGCAGTGGATGCGGTTCCTTGTTTTAGTGTATTTACATAGAACTGGTAAAAAGCTATAAACACTGAGAGGTTGGGGTGGGAGGTGGGCAAGTTTCCCACATTTACGAGCCTTGGGAATGAAAATGCAGGATTGGCACTAAACCTTTAATAAAAATAGAGCAGAGTAAAATGCATAATGCCTGTCTGGATGCAGACATCGGTAACACCTGATGACCAGGGAGGATTGATTTCCTACCGGCTACTGAGTACCAAGAGAGACACTTGCAGTTGTTTCTGATACAGAATGGCCTCTGATCCCATGGCGTCGCTGATGTCAGGGCCCAGCAGGGCTGGCATCAGCAGCTGGGCCTGGCCATGAGGACAGCAGGACAGGGCCTGGCAGCCAGGGTCTGTCCCCCACTGCATCCAGGCTCAGTGAAGGCAGGGGCAGCCCGAGCCTTCAGGCATATCTCTGGGATGGGCCAAGGCCAGGCAGGGCTGTGAGGAGCTGGAAACCAGCCCTGCTGCACTGTGACAGGGATCAACAGCTCTGAGGGCTGTAATGGAGCCCTGGGCTGTGGACACAGGTAAGCAAGGCCCAGAGGAGGTCATTAAGGATTGTTAGAGTCCTCAGAGCCCAGATTGCTAGTTACCAATTCAAAGTAATGTGACCTAATTTAATCAAAGCTATAGGAAGCCCTTATCAGTTGATTCAAATAAATTTATAGTTGTAATTGCAGGGCTGCTCCAGGCACAGCTGAGAGGTCTAAAGAGGAACCATGTTTCTTTTAACCCTCAAACAGCCGGTGGCAATAAATGGCAGCTGCTGACCCTGGTAATAGTCTGCTATCTCACAGCCACTGCTGCTTTAAGGTCAAGTAGCTACTTAATCAAGGTACATATGTGTTTATTTTCATAGAATAGAACAACAGAGAGGAAAGGTATATTTTTGAAGTGAACTCAAGAAATTCTTAAAACTGAAAGTATTTAATTTTCTTTAAAACCCCTTTATTTTAGGCTTTCTTAGCTAAGTATTAATCTCCAAGGTTGAAGCTGTATTGTAAAAGATGTGTCCCCAGGTGACTTAATCTGAAGCTTTTTCCTCACTGTTACTGGTATCAATCTGACAGACTTCCAAGAAGGATGCCAGGGTGGCCTTGCAAACAGCCTTCACTGTTCTCTTTCTACAAGTATGATGGCCACAAAAGTCGTAGCTTTCACCCATGCTACACACCCAGTTAAGGAAATAACTTATTGAGCAGATTTCTAAATTGGGAAGGCAGCTACAGGAAGTATTTATGTTTTTCTAATTTTTTCATCCTAGCAGATATGCAGGAGCAAGTATGGCATAATTGAAGCTGTCTGATGTATAACTGTACTGTGCCAGACTCAGCCCAGAAAATAGCACATACATTTAAACTTCAAAACACAGCAATCCCGATGTAGTGCCTCACTGACTTCAAACATGATCCTGAAAGTCTGCAAAGGATGAAGCTCTTGCAAAAATATGGAAAGATACCTCTTCAATTCCTAGTTACCTGGCACGAATGCTACCAAAGCAAATTCTCAATTTTCCTTCAGTCCTTTCATGATGACAGACCAGTAATAAGGCTAGCATGAGATGATTGTAGTATGAGTTTAATTTTTTGTATAGTAGTAATAACCAGTATCTTTATTTGACACAAAAAATGTGATTAGGAGCATGGGGTAGGTTCTGTGCTATATTTGCAAGTGTTGGTCAACATATGATATACTACAACAGCCTTGGAGACCTTGGATTGAATTTTCCTTTCAATATTAAATATTCTTAGCAATTCAAACCATCAGACATACCGTTGACTAACCTCCTACTACATCCATGCAGTAGTGAGGCCCAGGGACATTGAGCATCCTGGAGAGTTTTGCTGTCAGAAAGAGATATGAAGCCTCAAACAGTATTCTGCCCACACAGCCAGCTGTGGAAACCCTGAGATCACTGAGAAAGCTCCTGCAGACACTGCCTGTCTCTGAAATATATCAGTGTTTTTATAGATCTGTTTCTAAATGCAAATGCCTATTCCAATGGCTATGCAAGAATATGTCTTTTTTCTTCCTGGTTCCAAAACTGGAATGAACTTCTCTCCTCTGTCTCGTATGGAAACTGGAATCTGACCCAGGGTGCATCCTGTTTCTATCCTGCGCTTGCCAGGATTACCTCTGAAATCTTTCTATCTGTCTCTTCCTCAAACTCCTTCTCCAACAATGTTTTTCATATGCTATCTCTCAACTCCTTTGTCCCAATTCTATCATATGTCCCTCTCATCTACAGAGAAGATACTTTACCTGTCATCACAGACTGAATCACATAAACCTTTCTAAGTCCTTCAAGAAGATAACAGTCCTGAGGTTGAAGATTAGTCACCCTGAAAAGGCAAGTACTCTACACTGTTCAGAACTTGATTCTGCAACGGGTGTTAGCCTGAGATAACTAGAGGGGGGTATTATTCCCATGGTGAAGGGAATAATGGTGAGTGGAAGAAGTGAACGGTCTTTTTGCTTTCAGAGTTGCCTTTGCTGTATTTGATGGCCTCCATCTTCAGTATAGAAGCTTGATTTTTCCTACATTTTTCTGCATTCACATCCTTTCAGTTCGTAAGTAGAGTTTGCTTTTTTTTTTTATTGATGGTACCTCCCAGGCTTAGCTGTCTCTCTGCTAGGAGAAAGAACAAGCTGATTTGGCCCAGCCTGGGCTTCACCGTGGGCAGAGCCAGGGTCTCTGAAGAGATTGGTAAGGCTGGTCTGTACTCGGGAGAGCTGGTAAAGTTCCAACAAAAGGTGCTTAGTGAAGGAGAGGAGAGCAATGACTGAGACCACTGTTTTGCTTTCTTGAAACAGAGAAGTTAGCTGCTGCAAATTGAGTAAAACAAAAGAGAACCAGGGGAAAAATCCACATAGAATATGTCTGGGAGTAAAATACTGAGGCCAACTGCTGGTCTAAAAAATTGACCCATGATCCATCAAATGACCTGCATGAAAGAAACTCTGCTGAGGCAACACTTGCTAGGAACATGAAGAGATGGGGTGTTTGCCTGACGACAGTGACTGTCCTCAGTCCTCCGGACTGTCCTATATAGATCTGCCCCGTTCAACAAGCCACTGTAACAGATCTGTAGGGCTCCATATGATAAAAGTATATTCAGGTTACACATCAAGTAGATAAGATGGCCAGCAAGATGGGGGACTGGGGAGACAGAGTTCCTCACACTCTAAGTTAAGGTAAGGTTTGTGACCATCTGAGGAACCTGAACGTACACAAGTCCATGGGACCTGGTGAGATGCATCCCAGACTCCTGAAGGAACTGGCTGCTGTAGTTGCCAAGACACTCTCCATGATATTTGAAAAGTCATGGCAGTCAGGTGTAGACCCTAGTGACTGGAAGAGAGGAAACATCATGGTCATTCTAAAAAAGGGTAGGAAGAAGGACCCTGGGAATTACTGACCTGTCAGCCTCACCTCCATGCCTGGGAAGATCATGGAACAGATCCTCCTAGAAGCTGTGCTGAGATCAGGGATGTGATTCATGACAGGCAACATGGCTTTACTATGGGCAAGTCCTGCCTGACCCAACTAGTGGCTTTCTACAATGGAGTAACTGCATCAGTGGACAAGGACAGAACTATGGATGCCATCCATCTGGATTTCTACAAGGCCTTTGACTTGGTTCCCCACAATATCCTTCTCTCCAGGTTGGAAAGATACGGATTTGATGGGTGGACTGTTCAGTGGGTAAGAAATTGGCTGGATGGTCACATCCAGAGGGTGGTGGTCAATGGCTCCAAGTCCAGATGGAAGACAGTAAGGAGTTCCTCAAGGGTCTGTGCCAGGACCAGTGATGTTTAATATCTTTATTAATGATACTGACAGTGGGATTGAGTGCACACTCAGCAAGTTTGCTGATGACACCCAGCTGAGTGGTGAAGTTAATGTGCCAGAGGGATGGGATGCCATCCAGAGGGACCTGGACAGGGTGGAGAAGTGGACCCAGGTGAACCTCATGAGGTTCAACAAAGCCATGTGCAGGGCCCTGCACTTGGGTCAGGACAATCCCCATTATCCATACAGGTTAGGAGATGATGTGCCTGAAAGCAGCCCTGAGGAAAAGGACTTGGGAGTACTCATGGATGAGAAGCTGGACATGAGCCACCAATGTGCATGTGCAGCCCAGAAGGCCAACTGCATCCTGGGCTGCATCAAAAGAAATGTGGCCAGCAGATCAAGAGAGGTGATTCTGCCCCACTGCTCTGCTCTGGTAAGACTTCATCTGGAGTACTGTGTCCAGCTTTGGAGCCCTCAACATAAGGAGGACATGGACCTGTTGGAGGGTGTCCAGAGGAGGGCCACAAAAATGTCCAAAGGGCTGGAGCACCTCTCCTATGAAGACAGGCTGAGAGTGTTGGGCTTGTTCAGCTTGAAGAAGAGAAGGCTCCAGGGGGACCTTAGAGCAGCCTTCCAATATCTTAAAGGTGCCTAGAAGAAAGCTGGGGAAGAACTGCTCATGAGGGCATGTAGCAGTAGGATGAGGGATAATGGTTTTAAACTCAAAAAGGAAAGATTTAGGTTGGATATTAGGAAAAAGTTCTTCAATATGAGGTTGGTAGATCACTGGAACAGGTTGCCCAGAGAGGCGGTGGAGGCCCCATCCCTGGAGACATTCAAGGTCAGGTTTGCTGGGGGTCTGAGCCAACTGATCTAGTGAAGATGTCCCTGCTTACTGCAAGGGGGTTGGGCTAGATGGCCTCTAAAGGTCCCTTTCAACTTAATGCATTCTATGATTGTATGGTATGGAAATGCTTCACTTTCTTATGAACAGGTGAGAGGATAGTCCTCAGCCAAGGACAATGGAGTGAGACAGAAGTTAATAAAAAGGTATCTTAAATGCTTCAGAGAAAATTATTTAAAGAATTCTTATTCTTTATGTCATACACATTATTTTTTCCAAGTAGATCTAAAAGAATTAATCCGCTAGTATTTATTTACATAATTCAAATACTAAATAAAGACATGGTACATTAGATACAGAATGATGATATTATGAACTACAAACTTGTTAGGGTTGGGATAAATGGCCCACATGTTTACAGAATTTTGAATTTTTACAGAACTCCACAAACACTAGTGGAATGAAACAATTATATAAACGATTAGTGACATAATTCTTGAGTGATACGAAGCGACAGCAAAGTGATAAGGACAGATAACAAAGGGAATCTGGCATGTTTGTAGCCTCCACAGAAGGAGGTTGTAGGAAGGATAATTTTGTATAGGAAAAACAACCAGCATTTTCAATATATACTGGCATCAGGTTATTAAAATAAATAATCTTCCTTTCAATTTATCACACACATACTGAGCGGATAGTTAGCACAGAAAAAGGCAGTTTGTCTTTCCTCCTTTCCACTAATTTCTTTCTTCCTGATAGGAACTTCTGGCTGTGTGCTGTGAAGAAACAGGGCTCCAAAGGCCATTGCGTATGCCAAAGTACTCAGGAGGACCTCAAATGCAAACCTGTGTTTTGCCAACGAGTCTCATACATGAGAACAGAGGAGTCATTCCTCACGTGATACAGCTGGAATTTCAGTCCAGCAAACCAGAAAATTCTGTATTACAGCTGTGTGATACAGCTGCTTCATATTATTACAGCCTAAATAAACCTTTTTAGTTAAGTCGTAGTTTAATCCCAGCTGGTAACTGAGCATCAGGAAGCCACTCGCTCACCCCTCCCCCCACAGTGGGATGAGGAGGAGACTAGAAAAAAAACTTGTGGGTTGAGATAAAGACAGTGTAATAGGCTAATGAAGGAAGATAATATTATTGTAATTATGCTATGCTATAACTAATGCACAAATGCAGTTGCTCACCACCTGCAGGAAAAAACTCCCAATGCCCAGTCTGTTTCCGAGCAGCAATCCCACCTCCCAGCCAGCTTCCCCAGTTTTACCTGGAGCATGATGTTGTATGGCAAGGAATACCCCTTTGACCAGTTTGGGTCAGCTCTCCTGGCTGTGCTCTCCCAGCTTCTTGTGCACTTGGCAGGGCAGCATGAAAAGCTGAAAAGTCCTTGACTTAGTGTAAATACTACACCTACCTAGCAACAACTAAACACATCAGTGTGTTATCAATATTATTCTCATACTAAATCCAAAACACAGCACTTTACCAGCTACTAGAAAGAAAATTAACTCTATCACAGCTGAAACCAGGACAGTTAATCACAGTCCAGCCTTCAAAACCCAAAACCTCTTCTACTTCTTTTTCCCAAGTTTGCACTTAGCGTATTTCTTCTGTGATGCCTAAAGAAAGTGAAGCCGAGAGTAAAGCCAGTTGGTAGCACTGCCACTCTACACGTTGGTTGTTCACTGAACCAAAGTCAAATTATTCTTGCCCTTCCTAACCACCTGCTTGGCTGTTACTGCCAGCTCTGTTTTAATACAGGGCTATGTTGTAATGCCTTTGAGCTTCTAATGACACGGAATAAACACACTAGTATCAACCACATCACTGCTTTCATGTTTTTTCCATATCTACCTAAAAGAAAGCTACAGGCCGAATACATGGATATGCTGAAAGTCTTAATCCTGTTATGGTAAATTCAGTCCTTGAGCTCAGTATTTAGAGAGATCTGGAGTTTAGACAAGCTCAGTAAAAGAAGATGCTTGCGGGAGAAAAGCATAATGAAAGTTTACCAACAGCTAAATTAACCATTAACCACTGTCAATGCCTGTAGCTCGCTATGTTTTATCAATGTCTACAGCTGTGTCTAAGTATGGCTGAGAGTCGTATTTAAAGATTAGCCTGATCAGTATGCACAGGATGAATTATTACCCTAAGTGATAATCAGCAGTCTTAAAAAGGACACTCTTTTTCTGGGTTTTTCCCTTACAGTGTTAAGATATATAAACACTTTTTATCATTTGAACTGGCAAAAATATTTGCCTGGATTCCTTGATCCAGATTCATTTTAAGGTCACTGCAGTTTAAAAAAAGATCAGCCGTAACAAACTATCAAATTGTGTTTGTAAATGAAGCAATGCAAAGAAGATTTACAATATAAACTGATAAAAGTGTAAATATGAATGCAATGAGCTGTGAAAAAAGGTCTGCAGGAAATTCTTAATATTCATTACAAAGGTGAACAATTATTTACATAAAAGAAGAAGGAAATTATTAAAGGTTATCATGAAGAGATTGCTTACATTTCATTTATGTGAATTTAATTTTATAAACTGGAAAATCCCTTTTAATTGATTCTGCTGCCAAATACCTTTAATTGGGATTAATATAACTTGACAATATGGGTACAGTAGTTTAATCATTAAAAATTAGCCACATAATTATGATCTTAATGTAATTACTGAAATGTTTTTTATATTTCAGAGGCCTGAAAAGGTGAGAAAATTGACCTGAAATTCCACATAAAATATTCTTCAGACAAAGCAAAAAAAACCCCTAACCAATAATCACATCTGGAAACAAAGGGTTTCCATTCTGACCTGTTAAAGACTTAGCAGTGGATAGTTGACATTCATGCCTAGAAAACATTAACTGAGGAGTGTGGTTTTTAATGATGATGGCTGCCAGATCCAGTAACCAAAATGTGAAATCGCACTTGGTCGACAGCCAAGGCAGCAGGAGGAGTAGGTGACATTGCCCTTTGCTTTCTCTGCTGCTGGAATCTTGCTATCCCAGCCGAGATTTCTTGGGGCTGCAGGAGGGGGTGGGTACTGTGCCCTTCACTGCTGCCCCAGCAAATAGCAAAATATTTATTGTGCTTTGCTAGCATCTGCAGCTCATGGCAGGACACAAACCTGTTTCCCACTGTAGATGTCAGAACACTGTAATTTACAGTTGGGGTCTGTGTACATCACAAAAAAAAAAAAAAAAAAAAGATGGAAATATCAGAGACATGTGGAATGCAATGAAACTGTGAGAAAAATTCATAAAAACAGCAGTAATGATAATCAGAAAGGATAATCAGGCCAAACGTGTGTACAAGAAGAAGTATCTAGGCAAAAAATATATCGGTAAGTCTTTTATCCTATAACAACTTCAGATCTTGAATCTGAGCTAGACTTGTGATAAAAGAGAGAAAAAAGCAATTATATTATAAACAGATCATTTTAGCTTCTCTAAAAGATATCTTAAGTATTCATCTCTCATTATAAAATTAAACTGTCATACCTTGTAATGACTTGAGAATTCAAACTAGAAACATCTCAGTGTTAGAGCACTTTGCAAGTTTGATTTCCTTTGAAGTGCATTTGAATTTAATTAGAACAGAATCTTCAAAGAGCTTACCATCTGACTACCTATTGTGAAAAAAGGCCAAAGGGTGGCTCTGCACCTCCAATTTATAATCTTTGTCTCACAAAGCCCTGGGACTCCCTGGTCACAATTCTAGTCAGTAGAGTAGAAATGTGGGAACAAAGCTGCTAAACATCCAACAGCTACCCCACAAAAAGCATGGATTTAAACCCCTAGCCAGAATAATTTTTGCCATTTTCCCTTGTCACTTCTTTCATTACAATCTAATTATTTCAAGATCATTTTGACTGAATGTCTACAAAAACCTGCTTACCCATTTGTCACAGTCACCCTCGAGTAGCAGCATGCCATGGCTTCTAAGTCCTATTAGTATTAATAAGACATGAGCATGCCACTGAATTATTGTTAGTGTCTCACGGTTAGAGCCCCGAAAGAAATACATTCTGAAAATGCTGACAAGAAGGTGACACTCCAGCCTCTTGTCATATTTTCATATTCTACATGGAATTTACCAAATGAAATTTCACCAAACAACTTCTAAGACAAGATCAATATTCATCGTTTCACAAAGAGACAAAACCAATGTATCAACACAAAGCAACTCAAAATCATTTTAACACAAGGTGAAATGGGAATAAAGCAGTCACTGGTTCATATCCATGACTAAAAGATTACGTGATAATGCAGAGTAACAGAGATGCCACAGAGAAATTATCTTCTCAGTCCTAGCCTTTTTATTGTGTCCCTGATCTTGTAAAGCAATTTTACAACACATTTTATCTTAAAAATTTGAGTGTGTTCACTCTGTGTCACATGAAGACTGAATCCTTCTGTCATTTTATTTTTAAAGGCCCTATCAGTTTATTCTACTTTTGAGGATTTGGGGGGGACACATGAAAGAAAAAGAAAATGTGTCTTTGTCAAAATACTCCTACCTGCTAGCTTTTTTGGTGTCATTTCCAAATGACGTAAGGTTTTTTTGTCATCTTGCATCTACCTAATGTTTCAGAGGAAAGTCCTGAAAAACTTTTCAAGCAGCAAATGCTTCTGAATCTAAATAAAGGCACAAAGCTAAAGAGACATCATAACCAAGACAAGCTTAAATTCAATCTTCAGAGCGTCCAGACCTAAAAGTAGGGAACTGAACTAAGTACTTCAGCACTGTGTTTTATAACAAAAATGCTCTAAGATTTTATAAAAATTCTCTTACAGCTTAGAAACACAAGCTGCTGGTTATTTTTATTGTTATTTTTTATTTTTACCTTGTTAAACTATAGGTTATAGAACTACTCTTCCCTATATCAAAATAGCAAGAATGTATATTAAATGTAGTCTCAGATTAAAATAGCAGACTCACAGAAGTTCAGCTGCTTAAGACAATTTGGAATGGACATACTTCTATGTTAAATTTGCTTAAAATATAAAAAATGACTGCTCTCTCACTGACTGTGCAAGACCTTGTAATGCAGCTCCTTTTTCAAATGTTTTTTCTTATCTGGAAAAGAGGTGCTGTAGCACTTTCTTAGGTCAGGAAGTCTACTACTGTCAGAACTAAAATAGGAACCAGCAGCACTATTAATTTCCATGTTTTGGCTGAAAACTGGTAATGTTCAGAAATGTATTTTTTTAATCCTATTTCAGCATTTTCTGGTTTATTTTGCCCCAAGTCACTGCTCTCCCAGCTGTGAAATCTATGCTGGCTGACTGCCCTTTTGCCTCTCAGTAACACTAACACGTGTCCATATTGCAAACAGAAATAAAATACTCATTCCTTTTCATGTCACCCCTTTGGCATATCTTGCATGCCTCTCTCCTCTCCCACAACCTTCTAATTGCCATAGTAGCATATCTTACAGTTTAGGAAACACTATCAAACTCCAACGCAGATTACAAGCAAAATATTCTGCATCGCATGGCAAGCAAGCCTTATTTAAAAATAAATTCGAAGCAAAGCACACAGATACTTAAGGGTTTCTTTTTACTCACAAGAGGTTCTGCCATGATGATGCGAATCTTGCGCTCAGCCTGAGTAGTGAAGTTAACAAACAAGCTCTTCAGGACGTATTCGCCTGGTTTGCTGTCCGGGTCAACGTTGATAGGCAACATGGCTGGAGGTCCTTTTTCCCTCTGTGTGCCAGAAACAGGTGGGACGGGTGGCTTGATGTATCCGTTACCAACTGGAGAAGCTGAAATGTAGGAAAGACACATTTACTTCTGGGTAATTCAACAGTTTTTAACTTTTCCAGAGCATCCCAGCGGCCCACTACACTGTCAAAGCAAAACCAGAGGCTAGCTGATAATCGAAGAAATACACAATGCAGAAACACAATTTCCATGGTGCAGTTATGGGTAAACTTACATAATCCAGACTGGAAGAAGAAATCAAAGATGAAATCTTATGTATTAAAATTCAGTAGCATTTACTATGCAGTGTACACTCAGTCTGTTTTCACATTGTAAGAGTTGCTGATACCTAACATCCTCATTTCTTATCCTTTGTCTTGCAGGTCAGATCTGTAACTCAGTAGCCAAATAAAAAATGTATTCTGTATTGCTGTTCAAACTGATCTACCCTTGCACAGGTCAGGAGTCTGATCTTTTGACTAAGGTACATTGTGAAGGGCCCGATTTCCGCCTCATTTATACTGAGGTCAATCAAGAATGACACTGTTAAAAACAATGACATTTCACCAGTATAAATCTTATATGAAAAGTCAGACCCTACATTTTCTCCATGGCCATTTTCTCCCATTTGGCACTTGTACGATCACACCTGGAGTGCCATGACCAGTTTTAGGCTCCCCCTACAAGAATGACATTGCTAATTTGGAGCAAGGCCAAGGCAGGACCATGAAGATGGTCCGGGACTTACATGCTTGGTACAGCCTGGGAGTGCTGGACTGGTTCAACCTGAAGAAAAGGCAGCTAAAGGGAGATCTTACTGCATTCTTGAGCTACCTAATGCAGTACAGCAAATATGGAGCCAGACTCTTCTTTGAGTGTAGTGACAGGACAAGACAGGCAACAGACACTACCTGGAATTCCACTGTGAGGGGATGATCATAGAATCATAGAATCATTTAGGTTGGAAAAGACCTCCAAGATCACCTAGTCCAACCATCTCCCTACCACCTATATTACTCACTAAACCACATCCCTAGGTGCTTCATCCAACCTTTCCTTAAACACCCCAAGGGACAGTGACTCCACCACCTCCCTGGGCAACCTGTTCCAGTGCCCAACTGCTCTTTCTGAGAAGAAATGTCTCCTAATTTCTAACCTGAACCTCCCCTGGCACAACTTGCAGCCATTCCCTCTCGTCCTATTGCTACTTATCTGCAAGAAGAGGCTGACCCCAGCTCATCACAACCTCTTTTCAGGTAGTTGTAAAGAATGATCAAAAAATGGTACACAGAAATAGTAGAAATTCCACTCTAGGAGACAGTCCGAACTATACTGGGCAGGGCCCTGAGAAACCTCTCTAGTTGGTGAGCAAAGGTTGGACTAATCACCCTCCAGAGATCCCTTCCCATGTTTCTATGAATTCCCCATAACCAATATCAAGTAAGCTCGACTTACTGTTTTGCTGTGAAATGAAAAAAAAAATAATAAATGGAGTCCTATGAAACAAACCCTCATTAATTCAAATAGTACCATTCTATGCATAAAATTTCCAAAACAAAATCCTCATGCTTAGCTCTTTTTGGCAACAAAAGTCATGTCTGCTCTTCAGGCAGGTACTGATAGCACCCTCTGTGAGCTTTGCCAGACTTTAAAAGTCACAAATTAAGAAACAGTGGGAAGACCAGCTGTTAGCCACTCCGAATGCAATTTAAGTGTCGTAACACCCCTGAGCGCTGCTGGTGTTTGGGACAGAGGTGCTTTAGTGCAATACAGACTGTGGAGAGTACTGTGGACTAATACCATCATAGCATTTCCCCACAGCACTGCATTCCAGAGTGTTACACTGCATGTTGCACCCCAGTTGCAAAGGAAGAAAGAAGCATGAACTACAATGCTGGGTGCCACACATCCATTGCCCTTAGCTTTTCCTTTAGTGGAATAGAATCACAGCTACTATCTAAAGTAACCATCAGCTATTAACTACAGGAGATTCTTTTGATAGTAAATGAGATTTTTAAGTCTTTCCTGAAGACTTTAACATTCACAATGTGGCAGAATCAGACCTCAAATTCATGCATTGAAAATTAAAAAAGATATATGCTGGAGAAAAAGAGACCATATTTTCTTTCAGAAAAATCAGTGTAGAAGTCCACTACTTTATTATAATGCAAGATAGAAATGCTTTTATTCATGTAACACATGAACATACACATCCATGTTTTACTCCTGCCTGGTAAGGTATACCATCACTCTTTAGCACAGCAGCAACACTTCTTCCACTCCAATACATGTTTCCTGCTAGATTTGTTTTCTGCAAAGTTTCACTTGATTTTTGAGAGCAAAAGCATTATCAGAGGCTTTTGTTGGCATTCTGACTGTTTTCATAAAACTGAGTGTATTGAACAGTTCTACATTTATATTATATAAAACTCTCTCTAAAAATACCCTGTTGTCCTGAATAATAATCTACTTCAAAGTAATGACAAAAGAGCCACCAGAGAAGAGTGGAGACGCTACTGCTCTCCTGTCATCACCTAAACGGCAGTGAGATGCAGAGGATCAGATGCAAATTTATAGGGACAATAGGGATATACTGGGCAATGGAAATTTCTATGCAAAAACCTTTAGGAAGGGGTCAGTTTACAGTCAGAATACCTTTACAATCATTAATATATTTGCCAAATATGAGGTTTTGCCTGGCTCAAATCTATCCATGAAATCAGTTTGATCACCAAGTTCTGAGGAAAAATGGGGGGGCAGGTTTGTGAGCAACGAAACCAATTTTCTTAAGGATTCATGTCCTTTGTGTTAGTAAAAGCCCTGTCCTCCCTGCTGCCATCATCTGAAGCTTCCCAGTCATTCCCAATCTCCCAGCCAAGGTCTGTGCCAAGGCAGGCAGGCTGCCCACCAGCCAGCCTCTGATCTGAACAGAGCCTGGCTGGGCTGCCTGCTGCTCTCTGGCCAGTGCAACCATCCAGGGTTCCTCTTGAGGGAATCTGTAGGAATCTAATCAAACATAAACTTGCCTTCTGTTCCTCTTGGCAGTTTTGTTCAAAATTTGCTATGAAGGGATGGAAGGAAGGAAGCAAAGCACTGTGTAAGATCTTGCACGCTTCACATCCTTACATAATTAAGTTTAAGTAATACTAGTCACACTACCTGGGAACTGCCACCCTTATCTTCAATCATCCTGGCATTTAGCCAGGATTTTGAGACTGGGATTTAAATCTACATAGTCATTGTTTGCAGGAAGCCTTTTAAAAATAAATGCTGTTAGGTTTGTGACACAGGCTGATTTTTTTTTTTTCAGACATGTAACTGAAAAATCATTTGTACACTGCAATAGAGAAATCCAACTATATGTGATTTCTCAGTGCAGCAAAATTTCTTGTCTAGATGTTCTCTGAAATACAGGAGTGTACAGCCTTCCCCCCAAAGGAGAGAAAAAGGATATCCTGGGAGTTAACATCTATCATCACTATAGCAATTACAGCAGTTAGAGAAATAACTGACATATGACATTGATTTAGTTCGAATTTTTACAAGATAATTTTGTTGCCACTAAATTCATTTAAGCATCTTCAGTGTGCAAGTTAAGACCGACAACAGTGTGAGGGTTCTGAGTTGATCATGAGTTGGTCATGAACTATTACACACAGGTTTGGCTTTCTAATGCATCTTTTCAGTTCCATTATCTCAATCATTTGCATATGCTTCATATTTGCATTGCAAAATTCTCGCCCAGTGACTAGACTGTCACTGACATCTCCAGTGATGATGTATGAGCTTTAACAGAATGTAGTTCATTTCCCAAGACTGTGCCCTATGAAGCTCATTAAAAAAAAAAAAAGTTTCCTCTGAGGCATAAAACTAGAAATCAAAGACTGACAATTTAAGAAATAGCTGCATTAAAGTAATCCATTTCATTGACAGATCATGTTTTTACTATCAGATTTCAAAAAAATAATGTTCTAGAAAAATACCAAAGAGGACCGCTGAAACACCTAGTTTTAACTCCCAAGGCATTGTAGGGTACTGGCCACCACACAAGTACTGCAGGAAACCAAACCCTTCACCTAGAGACAAGTAGCTCATTCCCAAGGAGAATGAATGGCAGCGCCCATGCAGGAGACCATGGGAACCCTGATGCCTACGATCCCTGCAGTAGGGAATCTGTGGGTCAGTTTTAGAAAGCTGTACACATATTTAAAGCTCCTCTCCCAGGAAAATCTGTAAAAACTATGAACTATGCTTGATCAGCTATAAGATGCCTCTACCATTTTTGGATGAAATTCTGAGGACTACTTCTCTCAAACAACCCATTTTCTTGTTTCCAAGAACATGTTCCATATTTTTCTACTGTATTTGCAGTCAGATATATTTCAAATTAGACTATTTTCTTAGAGAATATTTTAATTTAATGCAGGCTATAACCCTAAGATTTTCTCAATGTTATGTATTTTTAGAAAATTAAAAACAAGGATTAAATATGGAAGTAGCAATAACACGTATGGATGTCACCACTACCATACACTATTGCCAGGGAAAGGATTACTGAATGAAAATCAGTGGGGGTTTTGGGGTTTTTTCCCCTTTATTGATAGTTTCCCTGATCAGAGAAACAGCTGTAAAAAGTCACAGTAGTTTTGACACATACACACGGCCACTAAGCCAGTAATAGGGACAAGTGCAAAATTAAATTATCATTAGAGAGTATCTGCTATATTTATGCTACAGGTATTTTTCTTAAAAAGCAGAGATGAAGCAAAACAACAGAACCACAATACACAAGCCAAGGTCTGTGCTACACTGGATACAACTTCAGCCAAACACAGTTACTGAATTTTCAGTCTCTTTAAGCAGAAGAAACAGAGGCTGTGTTTTCTTTAGTTAACCCTGTGCAATATACACTTCAGTGACAACAAACAAACCAACAACACAGAACAAAACAAGTATTTGCAGTGTTTTCATACCTACCGAGCCCCTTTATAAAGCCGATCACACTGGATTTTCTCCAACACGCTGCTGTAATATCCATGAGCCTCTGAATGCCCGAAATGTTCCACTCCTTCAGTTAGAAAAGTCAGAAGGCTTTTCTAACTAAATTTAAAAAGAAAATCACTTGTTTCATAAGCCTGTCTCATACTTTGCTATAATTTTTTCCACATTGAGGAAGAAATTTCTTTTTTATTTTTTTGTTTTTTGTTTTAGTAGACAAGAGCTGAAGACCTACGATTGTGTGAGCTGGAGCAGGCCTGCAGATCAGACCAGACTCTTAATAACCAAAGGAGTAATTTTTAGCTTCAGCATATGATGATGACCACTCAGGAGTGGCTGCATGTCTATATTTATCCACAAGTACATACTATGCTGACAGATTAGTGAAACTACTTTAGGCACTCCAAGAACATGAGGCAGGATAACTGTGTTTGACATAAACAAACCATGCATATCAAACACATGTATTATCATACAATCCAAGCTCAGAGCTCTTAGTATAGAAATGCAAAGCACAGAGACAGCACAGGATGGGGTTTGGTTTGTAACTAAGGTCTTTTGGCCAAAAGTGAATACAGTTTAAATTCCTTGTGATAAAACCAATGCCATATCTCTTCTTTTCCCATGCCAACAGTCATTGAAAAACTACATAACTTTAAGGATGATTATACATCTGTGAAATAACACTGAAGAAAAATTGCTTTATTTTAAAACTGCAATTTTTCTATTAAAAAGAAAACACATTATTAAATAAAGTATGAAAAACTTAATTTACATGGACATGGTACATGTACCAAAGTTACCGAAATTCAGCTTTTTCATCCTTTGAAGGAGAACATTCCCAATTAGTTTGAGCTTGACAGACAGAAAGAATAAAATTCCAGGGAAGCTTTTGCTGAAAGAGACAACTAAAAGTCTAGCAGGTTCATTTTTATCTTGGACAATGGAACTGTAAGATTCCCAAAGCAAATGTTATTCCAGCATATTAGTATGATGTGGTAGTAGCACTATTTTAATACAAACTTCATTTTCATAATGCACTTGCATGTTTCAACAAAAAATAGCCATAAAGACATAAAGTTAATCAATAAAGTATAGTATTAATGACTTGCAGTATACAGGATAGGAAACATATTTAAAGTACAGGACTTTATGATGAGCAATTGATGCTACCAATGTGTGATCTTTTTGTGTTTCTAATCTTCTCTTAAGAGGATTTGCTTTAAAAAATGGAAGACCAAAAGAATTCACATCTGAGTCCCACATCCAGATTATTTGGAAAGTAAAGTGTAGATTTTGGTGGTACCAATTTCATGCAGAATGAATATTGGCCCACACGTTCTGTTTACTGCTTATTTTCCATTTTTTATTAAAATAGTGGATAAACCAGGGAGATAAACCAACCCCTCTGCACATGCTTACCTAAATATAATTTAAACAAAGTATTAAAATAAATGAAAAGAAACTCGATTGTGTAGCCTATAGCAATCCTAAGGTCTGTATAAAAGCTGCTGCACAAATCTGCCATAAGCAGTAGCATTGCAGACAGAGCTTTCCTCCTCTAGAGCTGGAAACCATTTACACTTCTGCTTGTAGTGATGCTGACATGCGTTCTCCTAGCAATGGACAGATCTGTAATTACCTTTTGCATATATGTGAGTCCCAGGCAGAGCGTATCTATCTACTGTGGTGCTTTCACACTACAGCAACTGTACGTTACTGCTGCAAAGCTTCCTCTATTTTAATAGAAAATGTAAAATAAGCAGTAAACAAAAGATGTAGGCAAATATATTGGATGAGATTGATTCCCTGTGATGGCTCATTTGCAGGTGACAGAATTCTTTGCAGTCTCCAAGCTGTCTCCAAAATGACATAATAGAAACCTCAGTGAACCTGTATTTTAAAACTCCAGACTCTGAACACTCTCTAAAACTGTTGTTCAAGCAACTACTGGGAGAATACACCAGGTCACTCTGCACAGCTCTCTCGACTCAAGAACATGGCATGAAGCTGTCCCAACTCATCCCCTTTCAAAAGGCTATTTCATCTAAATACAAGTCTTCAGGAAGAGTTACTTTGATTGACCACTTAGATAGATGGTCTGCAATGTAATAAAGAGAAAACTAAATAAGTCCATGCAAAACCTAAGTCAGGGCGATGCCAGAAGAAATACTATCTAATCTAGAAGATAAAATGGAAGAGGCCATGAGGTCAGCAAGGAAAAGTATAAAAGAAATTCAAGATTCTGGAGCAGAACGTCTCATTCTGAAAACAAGTCTGAAGGGAGTAACAGATTTGGGAGGATTTCCAAAAAAGTGGCAAGAGATGACCTAAGGTCTTCCAAATGGAAATTCTCAAACTACTTGATTACGCTGATACTGTAAGGGAGAAAAGGCTAATGGATAAACTTCAGACTCTTCCGTTTCTTTACAGAGACATGGCTCAGGAGCGTAATTTATGTGAAATGGCATGGGGGAAGAGAAAGGAAGAAGATCTCTTCAGTGATAAAGGTAGTTTAAATTATTTCTGTCCCAAGACTTAGTGAAAAAATGGCATTCCCAGGTTTAGTTATATTTATTCCAATCTCTGCAGAATAATTGTTAAGCTACAGAAGACAGTTCCAACCCCTGTAGATTTGGATGAGCAACCCTTCTCCAAATCTTTTATTCCCTTTACCACAACAAGAGAGTGCAAATTCTAGATGGAACACAATGAACAGCAAAGCCAGAAAATGGGAGACTAATTAGTGCAACCACTAAGAAGCAGCAGAGTGGCCGATAAAGTGTAAGCTTTGGCCAACCCAACTACTCTAGCCAAGAAAAAGGAGGCTTGAACTTCATGTGTGACTGCGCATGTGCACACGCATGCCATTCATCAGTTTATGTCTTCAGGTATGTTATAAAACATCAGGCCTGCAAACCAGCCTGTATTATAACCTTGGTAGGGCTGAACATGTCAGGACATAAGGCTAACTCCTTGTAGTAAGCCCATTCTGCACTCCCCTGAATCCAGAACAGGGCCTCAGAACAAGTCCTGCATGTGGTCATTTCTTAACAACCAGATCCAGCCTCTCTGCCGGATAGAAACAAAAAGCAGTACCCATGCCAACAAATATATCACTACTCAGTAAGTCTGATGGATGCTAAAATACCACTTTTGGGGATGTTCTTCTCTGCATGTCTACAAAGAGCTCGATTGCTCGTTTCACTCAGAGACGCTTATGAAGTGGCCATCTTCTGAAATGAATCCCATTGGGAAATAACCAGTTTAACCAGATAACTTTGTTCAAGCTCAGGGAAACATTAGCACAGTCCTTACACATGTGTACAGGTTTTATTTGAAGTGGATGTATGTGGTGAAGTGCTTCAAAGCTAGAAGCTAAGGATCTTGTTCAGTCTGGTACCTTGGAAACAGTTGGTTTGGCTTTACTAGCCTCTAGCAATCTTCTGGCCCTCATCCCAGTGGATGGCAGGCAGGTGTTAAGCTTTGTAACCCTTAGATGTCCACTTCTGTTCTGTGCAAGAGAGGGGTAATTGATATGAGACCCTACAACAGGAAGCAGTGAGTGCAACACATTTCCTCTCTTGCGAAAGACCACCCGTCCGTACTCAGGGGATTAAAGAACGACAACTGCCAAAAGAAACAAACAGGAAATCCTGACATACATGTCCATCCACTTTTCAACGTCCTTTTCACTGACTTGGCAATGCTCCTAGTAACTATGGCCCTGTAAGATGTAGCCTTTCCCTCTCCTTTTCTCTCCTAAATTGCAGGTCAGGGGTTGAGCAGCTGAGAAACGTTCTCTGGGATCTTACCTCAGGTCCCTGCAAGACATCTGCATGAGGCTGGATAGCCATTCCCCTTCCTACTCATTCTCTTTGTTCACCATCTATTTTTCTGCTCATTTTCCTCTAGATCATTATTTTCTTGTTTTTATATACTACTGTGCTGAAGATATGTGTGAATCTAGGCATGTAACACCAACATTTTTAACTGGACTGGTTTTAGAATTTGCTTGATTTAAGATTAAAGACTGAAGAAGCTAGCTGACATGGGAAATCCTGTGGACAATCCCAAAACAATTTCCAATTGCCATGTCAATGTTCCACTTGGGGATGACTTCTCAGTAAGGAATGTATCTGTGTTGCTTCTGATGGGAACCAAATCAAACACAAAGACTTCTCAGTTACTGTGTTTTAAATGGTAATGACAGACCGTCTCTTTGAAGGCTGACTTGAGATTGACAATATATTTTCAAAATCTTGGTATCTTTTCTAGACAGCTTCAAAAGTTTTGTTACCTTTGCCAGTTATTCCAAAAGTAAAAACTCCAAATAAGGGTGGAAAGACAGATTCAGATCATAATTTTCAAATGAATAGGGGAACTGATTTTAAAAAGATTTAAACAAAGAAATTTGTTAATTTCAGAAACACCACCACAATTTCTTTGGGATCAATGAGAGCTTCAAAAGCATTTTATTTCAAATACAGATGTCAATACTCTTTTATACTTTTTCATACACCAGAGGGGAAAAGCTAACATCCATTCCAGTTTTGTTGGATCAGAAAATAGATTCCTGTAAGACTTCTAGACAGACATTTTGATGGGTTTACTTTCCTTGTCAGAGACAGGGAGCTGAAGATATTCCCATCATTTTGTGGTTGATGTGTGTTAGCGGAAGAATTATTTTTAGGGAACCTGGGAAAGTGCCAAGAAAGCACAAAGCTGAAAGAGTCCAAAAGAGAAGGAACAGTTATTTCCAAAAGAGGGACCAGCAAACAAGGGAGGATGTGACCTCCATCTTCTTTCCCTATACATTTTTCTCTTGGAGAGAGTATGTTTTTCCTTTTCTCCTTAAATGTTTTACAATAAAACTGTCAATCTGGATGTGATGGAATTGCATCTGATTCCTATTCCACTTTCAATAGCTACCTCAGATGTTCAAACCGGAACCTTCCCTGAATTTTTGCTACCTCTTTGTCCACACTTGCTCTTCCAAACCACTGATAAAAGTTGCTTCATTCTGTTAAAAAACTCACATGTTTCACTGGAATGAAAGTGGCGTTATCGATCGTGGACCATGCAGCTTCCCTGCAACGTACACATGTGAACGGAAACCTGAGCGTGTTGGAATGCACTCAGGCAAACATAAGCAGTATGCACAAAAAGAAGCAGGCTGTAGCTCATTTACCTCTGAAACCGCACGGTCTCAACTGTCCAATGGCTAAGAGCTGATTTCCTAAGGAATTTTGCTTATTTCGTGCCATAATAAATATGATGTCATGTGTAGTTATGCTTCAAAGTGTAGTACTACACTGAAGAAAAATCTTTAAAACTGTAGCTGCTTCCTTGAGCTGTATTCTGATGCTCCATGCTGTCTTTGAGGGAAAGGCTCAAAGTTAGCCACCTACAAGCCAAATACTGAGTTTAATCTAGCCACCTAGGCTCTGAGTAGAGTAAATGGAGAGAGACTGACATTTCTAGGTGATTCATCATATCCTTCTTAGATTCTTAGCCTAAGACAGAATAAATTGCTTTCTAGAGGTGCCTATCACTTGTCAGTGATTACTGAAGGAGAACTGACAACAAAGATACGCATCCAAGGTTATGAGATGACTCCCACTCTGAAGTCTGTTTACTCCTCAAGCGCATCTTGTACAGACTGAACTGTGTCATGGTGCACTTCAGCTGCTGCTGGCTGGAATTCGTACCCTTGCTCGTGTGGGTGGAAAATGGCACAATACCAGGAGTAAACCAAGACACAAGCTGGCACTGTGAACTGGCAAGCTAAACCTTCACAGGCCAAGACAACTTCCACAAAATGTTGTGCAGCTTTCTGTGACGGAACCACAGGAGGGATTTTTGTGAAGAAGTCAGACACCCATTCATGTTTCCCTCTGCCATGGAGAATACAAAGTAACATCTATACAAAGAAAAATGAGAGAAAAGATATTGCAGCCAAAATCTGGATTAATAGTTATCATTATCAATCCCCTACTCTACGTCTGATTGAATCATTACTGTCATTACTTAATACTGGCTGCAGCAGCACACTCACAACATTGTCTATCTTCTCTATGAAATTAAACGCTACTTGGCCTCTTTCCTTACAGACAACCCAACACACGATGTGTCATCTTTTATTAGCCCCACACCATTATGAAGCCGTAGCATGTCATAACCCTTTATTAACATTGTATTAGCAACTCTTTCTTTTAAAGTGGAGTTCACATGTTTCTTAGCCACAGACCTAAAAACCAATGTAAATGTTTGCCGCTTGACTAGACTCAGAGTCTAGGACACAAATACTTTTCATGGTGACTTTGAAATATAAAACCAGCAGGGACAAGATAAGGATTTATATCATCCACATGAGCACAGTGAAGGCTTCTGAAAGCTTGGCTTGAGTATAGCTGCCTACTGAAAAACTTTCACTTCAACAGATGAAAGAAGCATGAGGAATTCGGCTGCTGTCCAAGCGACCCTCTGCATGACAAGATGATTGAAAATACCAAACACTACATGGACAGGACATCGCTCTCATGCTCGTCAGTGGGCCATGACAGAAAACTCTTTCCATATATTGAAATGTCTAAATGTTTTAGAATAATTGACTGCCAGAAATACATCATTAAATTTGGAGAAGAACAGGCACCTACAGAGGCAACTCTGCACCAGTTGGTTATGAAAATAAAGAAAGAATCCCAAGGTTAACATTGGATTTTCCAAATAAACAGCTTAAACACAGAGAAAGCAGAGTAATTCCCTAGAAAAGCCGAAGAGCCTAATTACATCTGAAAATAATAAAAAGATTCCTTTTATGGGGGTATTCAAAGGGAAATTCAGTGTTTGTGAGGGATGTGATGAAATTAATGCTCTATCAGCTTTTCTTGTGAGTGTCAGCAAGGACAATCCAGGCAAGTGCAACACAGCTCATCTGAAATTCATCCTCAAATGGTGGTATTTGATTAATAAAGAACCAAAGTATTACAATGCATCACCATAAGCACAGGTTTATGGAAAGTAGAACTTAACATATGCGGGCATATATATATATAAATCTATATATATAAAAAAACCTTATGAGCTTATAAATCTGGTTAACAAGGTTAAAAGTGCAGTCCTATATTTCTGTTTGGCAACTGAATTGGTATCTTATCAAACTACAAAATGAGAACAAAAAAATTTAAAATGTTCACAACACAGGTAGGTTAAAAATGAAGTAACATACTCCTCAGCATGGACTAGGAGAGAATTATATACCCTAATGAACGCACTTCTAGTGGAGGTAGAGAGGCCAGCTCGAGGTCCTGTACTATTTATCATGTTAAGGACACAAAAGAAAAACATTTTGATAAAGTTTACAGGCAAAACACAAATTAAGAGTGACAGAAAAAATAGCTAAAAGGTCCTAGTTTGAATAGGATTTTGAAAACTAAATGCAGGCAAAGCACATATGAGAGATTAATTCTAACCTATGGAGAACTGCATAGCCAGACACAAAGAGCGCACGCCGCCTGGACAGAACAGAATAAGGCTTTCTATTCCTGGGAAGCACTGATTATGAAAAAAGGGCCTGAGACCAGGATGACTAATGTGTCGAAAACAGGCTGCTATTCTTGTGACCTGAAGAGCTATGGAGAGCCTTTTCAAGCAGGATAAACAAAAGCAAAAGAAGGAAAGCTCTACTGCTTCACTGTCAGTGTCTCTGCAGCCACTGCTGGATGCTGAGTCCTGTTCCTGTGTCTGCTACTTGAGAAAGATGCTGATGAACTAGAGGACAGTCAGGAAATGCAGCTATAACTAATGACTGGACAACTTGACTTAGAGCTTAGTTTAGTTTGACCATGAGAATGCTACACAGTCACTTAATCATATCCTCTATGATTGCACCTACATTGGCACCTATCTGCAAAACATATTTACATGGAACCACTCAACCCTAAACACCTTCTCAGACAACACGGGCACTTCCAAGGTGTGATTCATTACCTCCTAATAAACAGTCCAAAACAGCTCACCTGAGCTGTACCCTGAGAGTGTGCACTTCTCCCCGCTGGCTGCCAGGAAAGCCAGGCTTGGAATCAGATGCAATATAAATGATGGAGGATGCCTGAAAGTTAGGTGAGGTGACTTCCATGCCTGCTAAGCGTGAATCCGAGGAACAGAAATGTTCTAACAGACAGCTCATCATCCAGTAACATTCCACATCTGGAATTTTAAATTAGACAAATGCATTAAAGAATTTAAACACAAAGAGAAGGAAATTAACCTCCAGAATGCTATTAAGGCTGGTGCAAATTCTTTCATTAATGGAAAATTTAAATTAAGATTTTTTTTTTTAATATGGGCTTTAGCTCAAACAGAAATGAATTCAGAGAAGCCATAAAGCCTGCTCTATGAGGAGAACAGATTGGATGACACAATGGCTTTTCTGGTTGTATAATTTATGACACGCTGAATACATTAGTAGAAAACATATTGCTGAGAACAATCTTTCATTGGCAGAAGGATGATACAGATGTTCTGAGAAGTACTCTTCTATCTCTAATCTTGGTATCAAGAAGCAGAAGTCTAAACTCCTATCAGTTCTTGATTTCTCTTGGTACGTCCAGGTACAAATACAGCTTGTGTGATCACATTATCTTAGAGATATATGCAAAAATTCCCTGACGTGATGGTTTGCTTGTCAAACACACTTTGCCAAAGCAGAAGTAGATTTTAAGGTCTGTTTTGTAGAATAAGCCTCAGGGGAACATGAAAGTGGAGGCAACTTATTAAGATTATTCAATTTTCAGGGAATATTTTAAAAAAAAATTACATTGTCAGAATAATTTATAAATAAGCATTGTAACAGGAAGTGGCAACCACACAAAAAGGTGGATTGCCTTAAGAGAATGCTAATATAGAAGAGTGAAGCTCTCTGAAGGCACAGTAATATTTCCAGGGAAGCCAAATCCCACTGAGTGGATATCACAGAATCACAGAACATTAGGAGTTGGAAGGGACCTCGAAAGATCACCTAGTCCAACCCCCTGCCAGAGCAAGATCACCTACACTAAATCACACAGGAAAGCATCCAGGTGGGTTTTGGATGTCTCCAGAGAAGGAGACTCCACAACCTCTCTGGGCAGCCTGTCCCAGTGCTGTTCACAGCAGCATAGAAGAACCATGGCTGAAATGCTACTACTGAAAACATGGCCACATGCACATGCAGGTGGACTGCCCTGAGAATCTGGAAAAGGCTAAAACCGCATCTTTGTGGAAAAGGCTAAAACTGCATCTTCACGAACAAGCCCCTGGTCATCTGCTGGGGAACAAAGCTGAATCAGGACAAAGATTCAAGGCCTGTTCCTTGTATATTCGTGGTAAGAATTAAATTCAGTTTCATACTTGTGTGTATAAGCAAGGTTGTGGTAATGCTGTATGCATTACAGAATTATGTACTCCACCCATTGAACACTATTTTCTTCATTCTTCTCTTGTGGCACCTAAGAAGTTCACCAAATCCAGTAAATTGTCCTGCCTCTGTCCCAAAGGGAACTTTATAACACAAAGTTGAGGCTCCAAGGGGGTGGGAGAGCTCAGAAGAAAAACATGCTTCTAGCACTACACAAATATGCCAGAACTGCTTGTTTAAGGACACCTGGTTCACTGTAGAAATTGAAACCAGGAACAATACTGACCTAATAAATGAGTAAATGGGTTTGCCAATAGGTATGGAATCAAAAAGCTAATTCAAAGCAAGCAGGGTAAGTCATGTTTGATAATGCTGCTCCATAAACTGCGATCCTACCATAAATTGTATTAGTTACAAACATCAGCTGTTGTTTGGGACATCACTTCGCATCAAACACAATGACAAGCTATATTAGCATAATGGGTTATTATTCCCAGATCCGTGTGATCAGTACTCCATGGCAACCCAATGATAATGAATGGCTTTGTCAGCAAGAAAGCATGTACAGAACTATATGAAGCACAAACCTCAAGTACCTGAAATGGTACATAAGGCTGCTAATAAATTAAGAGTTTAAACACCAGCACTGACATTTCTTATCATGTATACAGAGGAAGAAACACTGACATTTTCTGTACATTCTCAGCTGACCATTGCCATCATGGGGACTTGGCATTTCCCAAGATGCTTTCCCTCAGCACTCAAGTCAGTTGAGAATCCCTGTGCTTAAACCTGGCCTGTGGAACAGAAAACTGACCCAAATGACGGGGTTCCCAACAAGGCAGGCAGCAGCTCAGAATGGCCAGTCCGGACCCAGCAACACCTGAGATACATCCCCACGTGGACCTCATGTTGCTAGGCCACTTTACACATACGAACAGAGTGGAGAAGCAGCTCACTTCCTTTTCAATCTAGCTGCAACTGCTCTTTATGTAACATCTTAGTGGCTAAGGAACTCACTTGAATATGGTGGCTTTGGGTTATATGCCTAATTAAACCTCTGGGTTTTGAACTCCCATCTTCCACCGTCTTGGCAAGCACTCTCATTTTCTGACTACCAGACAGCAGAGTAAGGATTACCCATGTCCTGCTTGTTTGAGGTTTGTGAAATTTGAAGGAAGAATTCAACATGCTTTGAATTAGAGATGAAGTGTAACAGCAAGCATGGCTCCAGCTCAGTAACTGCCACTCAGCTCATCAGTAAGTGACAACGATGAAAAATTACATGATAAATTATAAGAAAAAAATAACATTAAACTATGAAGGTATTTGGGTAAGGGAATGCCTACATTGGCAAATCACATCTTGTCCTTGTCACTGTATATTAGATACACTTCACGAATGCCTCCAAATCAGATCATTCAGATCCTTCTGTTTTCTGCCTGAATTTGAGCCATGCTAAATCATTTCCAACACATTCATCTTCATCCCAGGCTTCTTTTTGAATCCCAGTTTATTGTCCCACAAAGTAGATCAACAGTGAAGGCAAGAATCAGCTTCCAAAGCAACAACTGCTCCAGATGCCCCTCTCTTCCTAGTAGACATATCTCTGGTTTAGCATGGTGTAACCTTGGGATATTAAATGCCACTAAATAATAGCTGCACAAAAAATATAGAAACTTCAAAATGCTATTAAAATGGACATTGTGCTTTTTACGTACCCAGTCCAGACTGATCAGGACCAAGTTACTAATCCAAGATAAATCAGGCATTCACATGAGAGTAAAAGATGCCAGGGTGATAATGAATTATATTAATGCCCATTCCCACCAATTAATTTTCTTCTACTTCATCCTAACAGTAAAAGCTTCATTTATTTAACAGTAAGATGCCGGAAAAAACATAGTCTAAAACTTTATGTGGAATATACTAATAAATGAATTTTAAAACACAGCATGTGGGCTTTTAAAAAGCACACACAAAATTAGTCTAACTGGTTGCACTCATGAACAGTTAAGTATTCCCTTGTCTTCAGTGAAGAAGACTCAGGACAATGCTCAGCTTTTTGAAATAACCGTGCAGTATATCTTACTTAAATTATCAGTGCAGATATTTATCAGAATTTCATGACACCGTGCTGGGTTTTGCACATTTTATGGAAAACCATAGCTATCACTGGAATCCAGAATGGGTAGGAAGTGTATGATTTGCCCTCCAACCCCTTCACCAGCCTCGTTGCCCTTCTCTGGACATGCTCCAGGATCTCAATGTCCTTCTTATGGTGAGGAGCCCATTGAGGTCCTTGAGCGTGTCCAGAGAAGGGCAACCAGGATGGTGAAGGGGCTGGAGGGCAAATCATACGAGGAGTGGCTGAGGGAGCTGGGGATGTTTGGTCTGGAGAAGAGGAGGCTGAGGGAGACCTTATCACTGCCTACAATTACCTTTAAGGTCTTTCCAACCTTGTGGTTCTGTGATTCTGTATGATTTAGAACAGTAAAAAGAGATTAGAAAAGATTGTGATTGACCACACTGATAATTAGTGACATAAAAATTGTAATGACTTAAGATAATTTTCTGTATTAATTAGCAAGATAAATTAAGTTAAATATATTTAAATACATAAGCACACATATACAGAGAAGATCAGGGTATAGAATCAAAGCTTCCAGACAAATGTTTCGAACTCTCCTTCTATAAAATAGGTAAACCTGTCCAACATAATAAATGTAAACTGCCTCCACTTGAAAAGTCATTTCTGGATTTATTATTATAAATTTATATTTTTTTTGTAACAAAAAGCCCTGCCCTGAAGATATCATCCTAACATAATCTTCAGAATGTATGACCTCTCAGTCAGACAAGCTTTAGGAGAATTTACCAATAAGGCTAAAATTTGGTATTAACTGTTTAGGATATGTGCTAGCTGTGCAAGAGGACCTGACTGCTATTAGATGCCCCTTTGTGCCTAATTGAGAAAATAGCTTGATTAAAATCAGTGCCACCAACTTTGCAGAAACAATCTCATTGCTTTGCAGGAACAGATTCTTTCTTGTACCAAGAAAATGACTGTGGAATGTAGTGACAGACGGTATGTGAACTAGAAAGACTGGGATTTGTATTAGGTAGAAAACGATTCCACGTATCTATTAATATCAGAAGCACATAATAGATATGCTACAAAGAAAGAAATCTCTTACTTGCCAGTAGTGTGATGCTTCCATTTTCCTCCTTGAAAGACTATTGTTCGTCCTTAAAGTATCTGAAGCCCTGTCACTTGTAATTGCCCCTATCAGCAGCTCTGCTGTAATGGACAGACCTCTGTGTTTCCCCCCATGGGGAAAGAAGAGCTGGGGACTGGCCCAGTTGCAACGATACCTGTGCACAGACCTACTGCAGCCATAGGTTAGTGAACCCTATGACTGTCCTTCCAGTGAAGAGCTGGCCCTTCCACAGGAGTTTAAAAATGTAGCCAGTCTCATTTTTCATGTTTCAAAAGTAAATTCTGTCTTGAAAGATACTTACAGATTCCCATGTACAGGACAATTTCAGACTTTTACTCTAAATAGCTCCTCATTTCATTTATTACTCTTTTTTTATACCTTTTCCTTTGCTGGTACTTATATATCCTAATGTAAGGGTTATCACAAATGTAATTACCATACTATTTACTTTCTTCCAAATCCCTAACAAGGACATAAAATAAAATAAAGCCTAGAATGCACCTCTGCAGTACCCAACTTCTTTGCTCAATCTGAAGTAGCAACAAACCATCAGTAAAGATACTGTATTGACAGCACCTCATGCCAGCTTTTAACACACTGCTCATAAAACTATTACACTCAAATGTATGCTGAGTGTCACTCAAATATTCACTGATAACCAAACATGTGGTCTGTGTCTTCATTCACCTGAGAATGCTGTGAAAAGCCCCCAGACCTGTCTGACAGACTAGTTTTTGTTGTTAGCTTGTGTACTAACCGCTGTATGGGAGAAGAAACCGCTGTATGGGAAGTTATCTGCTGCTGCATTACAAGTAATAATACACAGAATAATCACCTACTAAGAGTATTGCTTTGTACACCCATCTGCTTTCCACTGACTGCTGCATTATTGGACTCCAGCTGTCTGAAGGGAAGATGCTAAATGAGGCAATATAGTGGACCTATGATTAATCTGATGGCAAATGAACCAACTGATCCAGTTCCTGAACAGCACACAGAAGTTACTTGCTGCTTTCCTCACATGGTAACATTTATCACTTTGTGCCACCTAACCCAAGCACTGAAGAAAAGCAAGGCATACCCTTTGCTGGCAGGATTTGATATAAAGGATGGAAACTGGGGCTCCTGCACTGCATTCTGCATTTGGGAGGGGATTTCTCTGTCTCTCACCTCCCCCATCTCCCCAGCTGCTCTCTTCTTACTCCTGCTCTACAGGCTGATGTCTCCTCACAACTGTGTTTTCCCCACTTCAGACTCCCCATTTCAGTCTTGGATTCCCATGCACTGTTTCCACTACCTAACCAAACCTCGCTCATCTTTCAGCCCTCTCACCCCTGTTCCATCCCTCCTCCTGTCCTTACCTCTTCATCCACCCCTTTCCAGTCTCCCCTTGGACTTCCCTCCTACAAGCCACTCTTCGTTTGCACTCTCGGAGTCTTCTAGGAAGTATCAGTTCCAGGGAAGTGGTCACAGCACTGAGCTTGACTGAGTTCAGGAAGCATCTGGACGATGCCCTCAGTCCCATGCTCTGACTTGGCTGGCCCTGTGTGGAGCCAGGAGTTGGACTCGATGATCCTAATGGGTCCATTCCAACTCAGGAGATTCTATGCTTCTATGAACTCCCCCTATTTCTGATTACTCCTCCACAATGACTTCCCTGTTTCTTCTCTTCACATTCCTACTGGCTTTCCTTCTTGGGCTTTTAATCCAAATTTGCCTTCCCCTCCACCCACACTTTCTTTGTGCAGTCACTGTAAGAGCCAGTTGGCTGCAAGATGTCTATCCCCCACCCACCCCCAAGATCCTCTTCAAGAGAATTTTTATCATGAACAAACAACAGTGGTTTTGCATTTTCTCATTCTTAGAGAGGGCAGAACCACTTCTGCAGAAGCCTCCAAAACTCACCTTCAGGGACATTAAGCTTACAAGTGCTCAGGAAAAATTATTGGTAACTGAAAAGATGGGTTTAATGTAAAACGGCAATATACACACATAACCTTTCACAAATATTCTCTTTTTTTCTATCTTTTTATAAAATTGCAATCTATCTATATTAACAATTTAGTTTTAAAAGTGAATTAAAATAACAACTCCAATCATTCCAGCAATTTCACTTGCCACAGAAGTCTGCAGCTCCCTCTATGAGCCACTGTGACCTGCCCTGGCCCTGCTTGAATATGTGACAGATAAATGAGTAAAACCAATCAAAATTTTAATTTCACTTTCCCTTTGAAAATACTTCTATTTTCTGTTATATAGCTTACATATTAAAGACTCGCTATGGACAAGCTGAGACTTTACTTAATTTACTACAAACCTCAGTGACTTTTGTATTTCAAAAGCCAGACTTTCCAACTGTTGAATCCCAGAGAGTTGTTGCTCCTGATCAAGCACACGTCCCAGAAAAGAATACATACATTGCTCTGCCACATTCTCCTGAACAAGAATCAAAATAACCACCTGCCTTTCGTTCAGATGGCACACAGATAAACAGTGTGGTGAGCTTATTCGTTTCAAACATCTGCCTTCAAAGTAAAAGAATTATAGCTCAGTAATGTTCTCCTCATTTAAGGCATCAGTAGCAACAAATACGCACCCCGTGGAATTTAAAATAATCCAAGGACATTTCCATTTTAAAATTACTACTTACCACCAATTAAAAATCTCATTACAAATAATAACTAGTTGAGTCATGATTCACAATGTGTCATTTGGCTACCAAGAATGTGAAGGAAGATTCTTCCACTAAAGGAACAGACGACAGGGGTTTATTTCAAGCTCTAACACAGGCTTCATGTGCAATCTTGTGTTTCTCCAGTAACTTCCCTGTTCCATTTTGCCCGGTAATAGCAGTAAAGGAGTAATACTTCCACCTTTCATATTCATGTCATAATGCTGAAAGAATTCAAGCCTGTAACGCTTCTAGTTGGGAAGCAGTGTGTGAACAGTAGGACAGTGTGTGCATACCACCACTGCAGGCAGGGTACTTGTGGTGCTTTCCCTGCATCAGAACCAATGGATGCCAATTTGCACGTTGTGAATGTATTTCAAAATAAGCAACACCATGAGCTTTGTGTGCAGTCCTCTCCTAGGTGGGACTGAGGCTTGCCTCAGAGCTGGGGGCATTTACAAAGGCTGTCACAGCAGAGATTTTCTCATGTCTAAGAGGATGGGAAGCCGCTGCCTTTTTTTAATCAGGTGGGCTTCCCTCTCCACTACCTAACAGCCTCATTTTACAAATTCTGTAGACACGTGGGTGCCTTTAAGAACTCTATCCTTCTCTGAAATGCTCTGAATTTGGTCAGGATTTTCAAAAAGGACAGGCAGACTGAAGAAGTTTTGCTTCCATTGGAAAGTAGACTAAAAATAATTCCAGTTATAAGGAAATAAACTGCAAAACCTGATGTGAGGTTTTGACTGACTTGCAATGTGGGATATCTCTGTAACACACACAGAATAAACCTGATTCTGAAAATATACAAGAAATTACTGTTAGCATATGCAGAAACATACTCTACAAACTTCTTAAGGAAGATCTCTGGCTGGAACTCTATACAGGTACCTGTCCGACTACAAAGTCAAATTGATCCAGACATTTAAAGACATTAATAAATAACGATCAGAAATGCAGTAAGAAAGTTAATTGTGTATATTTTGTTTGACAGAAGTTGTTCAAGGGACTCAGTAACAAAAAACCAAATTGATAAATGGACAGCCTTCAAAATTTAATTTACTCCACATGCAAGTTGAGACTCTTCAAAGTAAAAGAGACAGAGATGAGCTAGAGAGGTAGAGATTAGGAAAAAAATGTTAGCATAATGATCACATAATTATAGGAAAATCCCTGAAAAACAGTATCTTAGGCAGACTTCCGTGCTGAACCAGGTACTACTGGCTACTTAAGAACAAAATGAATCTTTCAAAGTCGAACCTTTCAACATAAAACTACCCAGAACTTCACAATTGTAAACAAAATAAGAACAGTAATGATCAAGATCTGTTACATTCTTTTGATGAGCCCTTGTTTGATGCCAGTCCATCTAACAGCTTCACATTTTGACTGCACACAAGTAATTTCTCAACACTTCACTGATTACTGATAGAAACACATCAGCCTCTGCACTTGTGTTAGTGCTACACTGGATGTCGCAAACTTCTGAAAGCACAGAAAGGATTCAGGATAAAGACTGCATGTCTCCCAGAAAGGTCTTGGGTTTTTGTGTGTGAAACTCCGCTGCTAAAGCTCCAACCACCTAATTAAGCTCTTTATCAGCAACACATTCCCCTGGAGACACGTGGTATGTGTCACTACAGTGATCCCGCAGTATTTACAAAACAACACTCAGATTTCTCTTCAAATCTGTGGCGTGAAAAGCACCCCAGGATCTCCCTTCTGGAATGTGACAGAGCTGAATCTCTCCAGCAGCTCCATAATACCAGGTGCATCAGAGGGTGTCCCTGCCCATGGCAGGGGGTTGGAACTAGATGATCTTTGAGGTCCCTTCCAACCCAAAGCATTCTGTGATTTATGCACAACCATCCAGACTCTTGGTGGTCTCTCTGTATTGGTGGTGTCTGCATTTCATGCAGAGGAGGGAGCGAGGAGCACTGGACATCCCAGGAAAACCACTGCTACTCGACTGAGAGCAGACTAGGAGGAAGCCAGTGTTTCTCAGATGCTTTTTTCATTCAAGCCACTTGTTTTAGCAAGCTGTGCTGTGGACAATTAACTGAAAACTTGGGCTATCCCTCTGCTCTGAATGTGACTATAATTTGAAACACATAAACGATAATAAATATATATGGAATTAACCTCGTTCTCAGTGGTTCCTGAGAGGAAGAGAATCTGTGCTCTGGAGCTCCAGACTTGCACAAGTCCTACCCTTCCCCCTTACCAGAAACTCCACATGAAGGGCTGCTCCAGCCCCTGGCTGACAGAGGCTGGAGGGACCTTGCTGGTGAAGACTGAGGCAGAGGCAGCACTCAGAACCTCAGGTGGGAGACTCTTCCTCTGCTGTTACAGATCCTGAGGTCTCTTTTGTGCCCTTTCTCCCCCAGTTCACTGCTACCTAATGCAACTATGGTGGGTCAAAATCTCTCTCCACTGTCATTCCTAGTTTAAAGCTCTTCCCGGGTTGATGAGCTGGTTGGCAGATGTCTTGCCCCACTTGGTCATGCTGTTGAACATCTTTTCATTTACATTCTTAAGAAATATAAACAGTATAAGAACTTACAAAATGTGCTGAAATTGCTGTTCTGAAATTCAAAACTGTTTAGTATGCCTTTTAACTGAAGCAATAGACAAAGAATCGGATGATTCAGAAGAAAGTATGTTAAAGGAGAAGGGATTTTGTTCCTATGGACAATTGCTCCAAGTCTATTTTAGGTAATTGCAATGAATGAAAAATCACCAACTCACAAATAATTCAGCTACCTATCTCTGTGAAACTATCCTGCAGTCCAAATTTATGACAGAAACATCACTGCTGATGCTCTGAAGCAAAGAAAGGGGTGCAAAAGCCAGACTGGCTTGGAGAAAGAAGCTCTGATATTCAGAAGCAAGCCCAGGTACAGGAGTCACTATTAAGACCGTGAATATGATTTACTGTACAGCTCCACCAGTCTAATAGCAGGGATCAACCAAAACTGCCACCTCCTCCACCTCTTAGCCATGTATCCCAGTCACCCTCCTTATGCTGGCTGACCCAAGCACCTACACTATTTTAGAAAGTTTAACCAGCAGGATACTAACTGTATGGGGAGTTAGGGTAGGAGAGAAGGGGTAGGAGCATGGGGTCAGGGACAAAAGGCTGGGGTGGGACCAACCGTCCCGGGCACAGCTACTGCAATGCCACACCTGCCCATCCCAGTGTCTGAACACTTGCCCAGCACGTAGAAACTCAGCAATGAATACAGAATAAAAAAGCTGGAGAAGCCCATGGAATTGGAATTTTGGAAGTACAGAAACTGCTTCCTACTGTCCATAAGGTCAACACAGAGAAGAGAGTTTGAACTATTAATGAAATGAGTACAACAAAAGTGACTGAAATACATACAAAAAGAATGTAAGTAGCATTTTTGGACACTTTTGTACGCTTTACACATCAAAGGTAACCTGTGTATTATCACTTCACTTGTGTTTATACATATTCTTTTAATATATATATAAAATATATAAATATGTATAAAAACTTACTAATTCTTTAGTGGTTTTTTATATGTATAGAGAAAATCACAAGAACTGTTAGTTCTTTCCCTGATCTTTAATAGTAACTAGCTATATGGGTAGCTAAACTGCTGGTAATTTGACAAGCCAACAAGTACTGCAACATCAGATATCACAAATTAATACTCAAAATCCATACTGATACTACAGCCAAATAGTTTTGGGTTTACTGCAAGAAAAATTATTAGAACCTTTACAGACCCGGTACCAATAATCCCCTATGCCTCCTTTCTTCCTAGTTTCCATGCTATTTTATATTCTGAGATAAAGACTGAAGTTTTGCCACAAAAAATTGTGCATTAAGACTACAGTCACAACTATTTGTAGATGTTTAAGACAATATTTCAAACTTCTTAATGGCAAGCAAACTCATTCTATAAAAACCCCTAAATTTTACAATAGAGGTTTTTGGATTTGGTCATGCCTTTTTCCTCCCAGTATGGTAGAAGGTCCTACAGCGAGTAGCAAAAACCAAAATAAACAAAAATCCTCTTTTAAGAGTTCTCAAGTTTCGTCAAAAACCTTCCATTTTCCCTTCTAAGAAGGCTTATGTCATAACACAAATTACAACACAGGTACCATCCTGACCAGCCCAAATACTCCGGTGTAATACCTTTCCCTCCAGCTCTGTGCAGAAGAGGATCAGATCTGCAGACAAACATAAAGGTTGTCCAGGAGATAAAAGTCACCACTCCTAAGCAAGTCACTTTTCTGCTGGCAATCACAGACTACTCAAAGCTCAAGAATATACTAAGCACCCTAATTTCAGGCTCAATGCCTACAACAATCAATTCCCTTTCTGTAGCAAGACAGCTTGAATTAACAGCATCCTTTGTACAAGGCAGAGTCACATGCCAAGGCCTGAGCAGATGCTAACCTTCCTTCTCAGGGTTCCCTAAAGGCAAGGCTATGGAAGTGGCCAGATTTCTACAGGTGTATTAGGGTGAGACCTTAGTGGCAAGCAAGAGGATAAGGTCCAAGCACGGTCCCGGTCCAAGCATCAGTCCCAGCCTGCTCTCTAACTTACCACAGCCCCCTCCCCAGCTGCAGGTCATCCACTTGCTGAGGGGTGTGTGATGAGCGAGAGCTGATCCCTTCCCTGCAGGGAGAGTCATGTGCAGCACATCACTTCCTGAGTCAACTCACTTGGGATCTGCAAGAGTAGGCATGAGAGAGCAGGACAGATGGCAGGGAAGGGTAGGTTCTTCTTCTCCAGTGAATGTGTGTGTTTAAGTGGGCACTGAGAAACATAATGGACCCCCTCTCCTTCCCTGGTATCTTGCTGCAATCACTAAGTGATAGGACAGTGCTTAGCATATTCAGCTTTAAATAGGTCTATGTTTGCCTGCAGATAAGTGACTCCCTGAAAAATGGCTGTTTATCATCTTCCTGCCCAATAAAACCTTGCTAGAACATCAAAACAGTGCACCACAGAACTTGAACATAATGCAGACTTTTACCAAGAAACTGCCCACAGCCTTCCCTTCCTCTTGCTCACGGACATTACTTCATGAATATTCTCTGTTAAAAGGTTGTATTTTCTTGCTAAATGCATTACATTCATTTAATGAAGGCCTACATGGCAGGCAACAACCCCCCAGGCTTCATTCACACTGGCCATCGAGAAGATTCTCTTACGCCTGATACTCTTCTGACAACTTAACTTGTTCGGATGCTGGCACTGCATTCAGCTCTGTACGTGACATGCGAGTGGTGGCAGAACCAGAGGTCCTCCTGGGACTGTTCTGGGATGCTGTGGTGTTTGAGCCACGTGGGCAGTAACTGATGTGGGTGCCTCTGTGCCCCCAGGATTAAGCTGTCTCTGTTTTTACCACCACTAGAAAACAGCAAGTGGTTTACACCAGCGACTGCTACAGAGACTGGGCATGCAGGAGCACAGGGCGTGTTGTAGGAGGACTGAGGAATGGGCTTTGTACAGCACAAAAGAGAAGAGGATGATACAAGGGTTTTGATGTGGATGGTAGCTAATATGGAAGAATACAGGGAATTATGGGCCACGAGAAAGAGACCCTAAGTCCTACTACTGGAAAAGGCCTTATTCTGAGCCTGAATTGAACGCATATCCACACACACACACAAAAGTCTTGCCATTCAAAGGTACATAATAAAAAGCTGTAATCCTTAAAATAAGGCCTTGAAATCTCCATTCTGTGAGAAATGGGAAATAAAATGAAAATGTTCCCTATGCAAAAATGTGCCCTCTCATTTCTTCACAGAAGACGACACCTTAAAATCTATAGTTAGCAACTGGGGGACAATGAAATGGAGTTTCCACCAGACCTCCTAAGAGGTGACTTGTGAGATCCTGAGTGAGCCATCTACCTGTGGATGTTGGATTCTCATACAGAAACCATTCCTCCAATAAACTCCATTGCCAGTCTGATCTAGAAACTGCAAAAAACAGAGTTTGATAGAGGATTTCCTGCACTTTATATGATGATACTCCAGCTTCTTGGAGCCCAATTTTTAAACTTCTATGCAGATATTTTTTCAACAATGAATTTGAAAAATGCATTTGGAATTCAGAATAAATCCAGCCATCATCCCACTCATTCAAACAGTATAAAGTCTAAGAATATTCTTACCTTCCAAACAGATAATCCCAATTTAGATCCCATCTCTAACATACTAAGGTCTATTTTCCGTAACTGCATGACATGCACAGTATCTCACTGACACGTGCAGCCAAAGTCTTGCTTTGAGCGCTGCACAAAGGAGCATTTTGAGATCTCTCAGTTTGGTGGGATGATTCAAAGGCTGGACTGTGACTCGGCTTTTTACCCCCTAGAAACGAGAGTGCGTCCTCACTGAGAACACACCACTGACTGTACCGTTTCGATTACAGCAGTGAACAGGTACCTAAAACGAACTGACTCCAGGTCCCATAAATCACCTGCCTCTTTAGTTGGTTGATGAACATGAAAATCCAAGCAGCATGCCAGGTGAACACCTCTGCAAGTGCCATGTGACACTGAACTGAAAGCCTGCCCGGCATGTCAAGAATGTGAGTTTGTTGAAGGACCTTAGATGATAGCAAAACGAGAGAAAATTGTCACCCCAGGTAGAATAGCTGGGTATGTTTCATGGGGTGGTATGGGCAGGGGGTACGGTTGGCAAGCGATTAGAAAATGTTAATGCCCTGTGTAAGCAAAAGACAAATCAATGGGTTTGGTGGAACTATAAAGCCCAGGAAGGATAAATGTTATTCACAGCTACTGTTTCACAGTGCCAATTTAGAGAAACATCCATGGACAGCCCCTCTACACTAATACCATTTCAGCAAATACATACTGCAGGACCCAAACGTGTTTTTCTTTTCAAACAGTATGTTACACCTCTTTCTACTAGGTAAAAGCCACAACATAATTTATAGCTCACTTCTGCTCTGGGGTATGCAGACACAGCACCTACTCTCTGAAAAACATGTCCCTGTGCATGCATGTGCAGGCTTCCCAGCAGTTTCTCAAGCAAGGAAAGTGTTTTCCTCTGCTCCACCCATCACATAGCAGAGCTGAAGAAAGCCCTAGGTCTTTTGAACTCCCTACTGTCTTCTTATCACATTGTTTGTTTTCCAGCTAGAAGGGGAGATACGGATTGATGAACACAGCCTTCCAGACTGGGGGGGAAATGAACATGGATTAATTTACTGTGTTTCCTCTTACTGTTTATTCAAATACAGTAGAAAGCATGCTTATCAGCCAAAAGAACATTAGAAATACCAATTTTTCATCTACTATTTCCATTTCTTTAAACCAGAATTTCACTAAGGACTTTTAATTTCAGACTAGAAATGTCCTTGCTGATTTAAAATACTTTCAATATATCTCAATGTAGAAGAAAAATATATTCAAATGATATTTAATTCATAATACAGCAATTGCTGCACTCCTAAGTGCTAGTTGTACTTAAAGTTACAGTAGCCTATTACAAAGATAATGCCAGAACTGATTTGATTTCTGCACCATAAAGTGACTTGTTTTTCTTCTGTCATAAACTGTGACGAGCCTGTTGTAAAATATGTGGTGTCACAATACACACTGAAATTCTCAGCATTTGATTAGCATTAGTCCAAAAAAGAAACTAAATTCTAAAATTCTCTTCCAGTCCTTGTGAGATATGTGATCTGAATGAATCTGCACTAAATATTTTAGAAGGAGGGCAGATAAGTGATGCTGTTTAGGTAATAGTATTATTCCCCAGTGGCTTCACACTTGTGGTAGAAAAACAGATTCAAACAAGCAGTACAGTGTTACTGAGGTTACAAATGACCTGGAAAAATACAGTTTCTATGGATATCATTTAATGAAGACAAGCCTTGCATGTCACACATCTAACAGTGTTATTTTTATTTGCAGGCATTCGGATATACGCCTTGCATCACCCAGATTTTGTAATTTTTTTTTACCACAGAATTTTAAAATACTATTCTTTTACAAAGAAGTTAATAAAGATAGTGGAATGATCAGAACCTTACTGCATATGTAGCCAAGTTGGATTTTTCCAGAGACATTATGTTCTATCTTTTAAAAACAGTTAATTATGGAGACCTACCACTGTTAATACAAGCTTCTATAGAAAAGGAATATGCTGTTCATGTAAATTTCTGCCAGAGTTCTCCCATGGCTTTACCTAATCTGAACGTATTTGCAAGCACTAAATTTTATTAAGAAATCTTTATTACATAATATTGCTAAAAATCCAAAGAGTGATTGATTTAAACAGCACTGGAAATCAGGAACAGCAATACTGAGAGACCAAGGAAGACTAAAATGCCATTTGTTTACATTCTGCAAAACCCAGCCTGGATTAGATAAACAGATGGATTCTTTCTGGGTGGAAATATTGCATAAGATTCTCAAATGAAGCAGAGAGGGTGGGAAGTGCAGCTATAAGCAAAACTGATGTTTTTTTCATCACATTAAACAAATGGCTTTCAGACCTGAAGTATAATCATTGTATTTTTGTCCTTGGTGCCCAATTAATAAACCCCAACTTCTGAGCAATGCCACACCCTTGTGATTAAAAAGCATTTTCCAAAATATTTAGAAAAAGCCAAACAAACATGCAGGCAGGAAATGCTGTTTGGAATGCACTCCCTGCAATGCACTGAGAGAGAGCCAGAAAGCAGCCTAACTTCAGAATTCAATCAAGCAAAATCTAGTATAATCTCATTACAGCCTTTGCAGTTAATGAAACCTACTTAAAACCCCTGACATTCTGATTTTTAGAGCTGACAAAAGCAAAAATGATTCGGCTTATATAACACAAACATACAGAAACACAAGATTTTATCCTAAAGGTTATCCTAGCCATTTACCAAGCAACGCATAATATGAAAAGATTACTCTTCTGTTACTCACTATTGCTCCAGGATTTCAGTAAATATTTGATACTGATTTCAAAGAAGCCTGAATCCTGCTGGCTAGCCATGTCTGCTGCATACAAAGAGGCTTCTATAATTCTGAGCAGTTGAAGTGTCAGGTACTGTGTATGTAGATGTGACTGTCACCAGTTAGTGATGTAAACGAGGGGTCAGAGGAGGAAATGAAGTCTCCACAGATCCACTTCTTCCGTTCATGGTAGGTAAGCTCATTTTTTTCTTTTTTTTTTTTTTTAAAAAAAGGCGCTCAACAGCAATAACAAAAACACACCATGAGATCTCTGTCCTTTGCTCTTCCTCCGGGGCTCGCGCTTAATTCTGTCTGCCGAGTGTTTTATTCCCTCACCCCCTCAGTATCTATTTTCATTTATTCCATTCCAGAACTGGGCAAATTTCTCCCGGTCGGTTAAGGCATATGCAGTACCACCGCACTTGTTCCATAAGCACAGTTGGAGTATCCTCCCGAAGGGTGTCTGAGCTGTGCTTTTAATAACCAGCAGCCTGCCTGTCTGGAGCTTTTTTCCCATCAGGAGCTGACAGCCCGAGCGAATGCACCTCCTCTTGCGAACCCAGCCTCAACTTGAAGCCCCAGCGAAACCTCCTCTTGTGCAGCCGGCGGAATTTCACACGTACTGCTCAGCTTTGGGGAAAAAGCCCCGGGAAACCGGCACTCTCTCAGGAATATCCTCTGCATGCTCTGGTCAGCTGCTCGCCTTCCGCCTGTTTCCCAAGAAGAGCAGGCTGAACTGTGCACAACTGCATCATGCTGCGGTAAAGCAGAGCTGCACCCATAGATCTGATTGCAGTGACGCTGGGATTAAAAAAAAAAAAAAAAGAAAAGAAAAGGAAAGGAAAAGCTCTCCCTCAGCCCAGTTGCACAAGAGAAGCACTTCTAGAGCACTAAAGCCATGGCATTCAGTCAGGCTGGCTGCTTCTGCTTTTCTTTCACTGCTACAGAAAAACACGTTGTCATTTTTTTTTCCCCCCTCTAACCACCACCCCACCCCCCCAAAGATGAGAGACAGCAAGCTGAATTCATAAGGGTAAATAAAGCAGAGCGCTCACTGCTTGGTATTCACCTCCAAAAGAGCCACAGAAAATTCTCAGTTTGATGGCATTTTAGGCTTGAATATATATATTTTTTTAAATGAACTGAATTCACAGAGGAAAATGAGGCAGAAGCAATTCACTGCTTCTTAATCTCTATTTTCTACAAAATGCTTAATTGCTAGCTACATTTCCATAGTCCTAAGGTTTTTATTTCAAATAATCACAGTACATCGCTATGCATATTTTAATGGTAATGAAGAGAACCAAGAAGAAGCAGTTTCCAAATTTTTTTTCTTCATGTATCCTTGGTGTCATCCTTCCAGATGTTATTCCCTGGGAAAACAGTGCTTCTTTTCTCACTTAGTGGAATAGATTTCCTGCAGCATCTCATAATCATAGTGTCTGAACCAAAACAGAGCTTGTCTGCTGCTGATCCTTCTAAAAACTTCATCAGCAATTATATTTGCACATTATTTTTAGTTTCAGTATGCAGAATATTTGATGTTTGGATTGGAAACTGAGCAACACAAGGGTCATTGAGACCAAACTCCTGTGGTTCTCACTAAAAATATGCTAAATGTCTTCTGTAAACATACCTCATCTAGAGATAAGGTTTTGTGTCCTCACTACTGGAAGGTTGTTGTGGAAACTCAATTTTGTAAACCTTCTTTCAGTTCCTAAATGAAGTTTACTCCAAACCAGTTTACACTCTTTTTGTAAATATGGACTATCAAAAATATTCAGTTTGATCTCTATCAGCTATGAAAGAGATCTGATCAGCTCTTCCTTCCTATACTGTTAAACGTCATCTTATTGCTGCCACTCTAGGCCCCCAATTTCTCTTCTGAGACACCTGCCCCCCCTCCATCCCTGTCACACTCCTCACTCTACTGTCCTGTTTCAACCAGCACACTCCAAATTTTTACAATTAAAGTTGAACTTTAATACCAAATATGACTTCATCCTCACAAATACTGCATTAATTCTTATGTTCAAGGTAATAATTCCCCCTCTGGTGCTACATCAAAAGCTTTTCTGAAGATGACCAATTTTAAAATTTTATCACTATTCTCTTGTTAAAAATAAAAATATAGGGTTAATTTGCAAATATTTGTATTTTCTAAGTCTGTATTGCATTTTATCCAATTTTCAATTAAATCCACACCCTTAATATAATCTCCCACCAAAATTTGCTTCACAGCCCTGAGTGTGGCAGAGGTCAAGCAGTGTCTCAGTCGATATATATAATTTTCCTCCCCTAAATGTTATGGTTTATATTTACACGGCAGAATTTAGCTTTTGATACACTCAACAAAAATTTTATTACCTGAGCTGCAATTTCATTATGCCTGGGAAGTTATCTGGGTTTTGTGATGTGAATTTGAAGATCTTTGAGGGTTTTTTCCCCACCTCATAATCGATTTTTTGTTTTGTCTGTATTATTCCTACCTCTGTTCCTCTACAAGGCCCCATCTTTATGGAAAAATAAAGGCAAGGCGTTCACTTGGTCTGATCTTATTCTTACTCTATCTCCTGTCCTCACTGGATACTGAACCCTTTAAAACTGACACCCTGTAATCTCCAGGCCACAACTCTCTCCACTAACAGTGCAATGGGGACTCTTCCAACGGTCTGCAGTCCTTTCCTGTAAAAATGGTGGACCACTCAATGGAACAACTGTGAGATTAGCTTATAACCAACAAAAGAAGTGTTTCTTTCTTCAGGAAGTTGTGAGCTTCTGGAACTTGTTGCTGCTGGAGGTCATGGAGGTAGAGAGCATTAGCAGCTTCAAAATGCTGATGATAAACAGAAATTTGGGTCTGTAAAGGATGCTAAAGGGACCAGGCAGGAAAGCAGTCCCCTCTAGCATCCTTAATACAGCAGTGTATGTTCTGGGTGTATGACAGGAATGGGCTGCAGAAAGTGGCTGTGCTCATGTGGACTTTTCTCGACCAGTGTCCTCTACTGCTGTTGCTGGGAGAAGAATACCAGGTGAGATGGGTGACTGGTGGGACCCCGCGGGATGCTCCTGAAGGTTGGTTTTGGTGCTTTCAAATAGAAGAAGTTTCTAGCATCCCCCATAGGTGAGTACCTGTTTTCTTCACTGTCACTAACCAGTTCCTTTTATTTCTCACAGTTTGTCTTTTCAAAACTGCAGGTCTATCCTTGCTTATCCCCAATCGGCTTGTATGTACACGATCCAATAATCTTCCTGTCCTTCTGAGTCTTCATCAATTATGAAATCTAACCAGCACATTCTGTTCTTGGCTTTGTGATTCTTTGGTGAAGAAATAAATGGGCCATCACATCCAAGGGTATCTGGGTCTGACATCCTGGTATCTGGGATGTTAAAGTACCACCTGATGCCTGCTTGCACTTCTCATAGACCAACATTAAAAGCTTACAGGTACATTCAGCTTCTGACTAGGAGTGGCAGATCCTCAGCATCTTTTTTACTGACATTCTCCAAAGTGATCTGGAGCCAAAGTAATTCCATTTCATGGAGAGCTGTTCTTTTTTGAACACTGCATCACAACATCAATACACAATGCAAAATCTCACTGCTTTCACATTTTAGTATTCTTTCTGAAGAACACATTTTACCTATTGTGCACTTCCACTGACAATATGCTGTTCTACTAAAATGTTGAATAACTTAATGGACGTCTTAAGAAAAAGCATATTAAAGAAAAATGCCGCCACTCTTAGATGATATATTTTTGGTATCATATGAAAGAGTCCACATTATGTTTCCTTATCTCACAACTGTGCTAAGGAGAGGTGCAGAGTAAGAAACTGCTTTCAGTCCACAGAGCAGTCTAATGAGCTACAAGAGGAAGAACCGTCCCACTACTTTAATACACGTATTCGCAGCGCAGTATCCAATGCAACACAGTGGTGTTAAAATTTACAGCAGGGTTGATCCTCCTCTGTTACCAGTTCTGTTTTACAAAGTACCACTCAGAAAATTAATTCCTCCAAATTTAACTTTTGCTCTAACAGCTTCTTTAAAATAAAAAGTATAACCAATAAAAAAATCTTGCTAATTTCTATAATTAATCATAAAATATTAAAAAACTTTTTAAATGCTGAACTTCATTTAAATATTTGCCAGTCTAAATTTGGGCACATAAAGCAAACCATGGTTTTGCTCACATTTCAGAAACACCCCTAAAACAGGTGTAACACACTGAAACAGCAGCATTCTAATCCAGTGCTCTGAACTTATTTTAGGGAGGCTGACAAAAGTCAGAACCTCTGAAGCCACACAGCTTCCACCTTAATGCTTGTCAACTTTATGATACTCTTAGTTACCTATTCTGGGTTGTGAAAGACAGACAGGTATAACCATATAAACTCTGCAAGTGTAAGTATGTGTCCCGATGATGGATGTTAGGGTCTTAGATATTTATAAATACAATGGGACTCTTTTTATGATACTGCTCCATGGAAGCTTATGATAAATTAATGGCAATTAACAATTTTTTTTCACCATAAAAAAATAACAGAACCATAATGTAAGGTCTACCATCATAGGTCTACCATGAGGAAGGCACCCAATGATTACTGTGGTAGTAGAAGCATTGTTTGGATTAGAAACATTTGAATGTAGCTCAAACTCTACATTCCTTACATGCAGTGCACCTTCTGTTCTCATCTGCTTTCTGAGATCAGATGTAGCCTTAGATACCTGGCTTATACTTTTCTTTGGCTGAACAAAGTCTGGAGTTTCCACATCTCAACTTTGGAAAACCCAGGTTGGAAGAAGCTGTTTGTCAGCTTGGTCAGAAGTGTTTTTGCGAGCAGAATGCTGCATGAATACCTATTTTCATTGCAAAACATCTGAAAAATAGACTTCCAAAACTTTCACTCAGTAAAAGAAGAACAAAAATACATACCACTGTAGGTATTACCAGTATCTATCTTGAGGCATCCGGCTTAGATGCCTACGCTGGGAGGTGAGTGCCTTCAGCATGACTCAAGAGTTCCCTAGAGTTCCAGTACGGAGCACGGTTATTTTCCGAGGCAGCCTATTTCTTTTCACTGTCTGCACATTACTTAGCATAACTACTGGTGTCAATCAGGTATGTTATTTAGATTGTTAATATTTAGTACCATAGGGACCCATTTTGTTTACATTTTCAGTAACTACTATTTATAACAGTCACACAGGCAGTTTAGTCCTCTGTACTCTCAGCAATGCCTGCAGGAAGCCCTAAAAAAGCACACGGAGATATGAGTACAGCACAGACCTCGCACTGTCTTTCAGGGTTCGTTTTAGCTTTCTGTGAAAGGACCTGTTTGGGTTCTGCAACCTCAACTCTTCAGGATGTGATGCTAAATGTGAAGAGTAGCTGAAGGCCTCTAAGAGTTGACAACTGAAACAAAGCAAGTATAAACTATGCATTCAAATTTTGTACACCTAATACCTTTCCTAGTGCTCGCATACTGTCTTCTAGTTGCAGAAGCCAGTATGTAGAACAGCGTATTCCACATTCGCTGCTAACAGAATGAGTCTTCTAACTTATGTGGCAGGTGACTATAATTTTCATCTCTAAGGACTTTCATTCAAACCCCATCAATAAACCACAGTGACTGCATTTATGAGTGCACAAATACCTGCTAACAGTACACAGCCTCTCCTTGGTCTGCAATGATAGGCCTGTATAACCCAGTTTCTCCTTCAGCATCATCCCACGAGACGGGAGCGCTTCAGCCCTCATCTAGCAAGAAACTCAAGCAAAATACAACTTTTATTTGCCCAGCTTGTGCTTATTGTGTCACTTTTACCTTTGCTAGGTGTCAATCATTCTGCTCCTGCCCAGCTCCCCACAGCTTCCAGGTAGCAATGTGGACACAGATCCCAAAGCCAAAATTAACTTTGCTGACCTGCTGGAAGTTTTAACATGTTTTTCTGTCGCTTCACTAAGTCATATAGCTTTTTCTCCTTAATTTGGGTCAAATGCTATGCCCTTTTAGCCAGATAGTGCTATATGCTGAATTACACCTGTGTTTCTGTTTTCCATGGAATCAGCTTGGACTTCCACTGGTCCAAGTCTGCATGGAAGATTGGCTGTCTGGTATTTTTCCCCCAAGGAATAAGTAAGGGCTGCTTATGAGGGTCTCTGTGAATTTGATGTGATCTAGTCCTTTTGGGCATAATAAAGCAACCCAACAAAGAATGACTCACAGATTGATTTCAGTCCAATGCAGAACACACCTAACACATGAAAACAAAATGGATCTATGATATTATCATATCCTGGGATATATAATAATTTCATATTCCCTTATTTTATAAAACTACGTGGAACCTCTTGATGATCTACTCTTGAAAGTCTGTGCTAGCTTTCAGATGGATACTGGTCATAGTTGAATGGCATTCAGGTGCCTAAATATAGGTGTCTAGAGTGACTATAGATACTCTAAAGTATGTGAACTATTCAGAGACTGGTAGATATGACATAAGATCCACAGATTACTGAAGCAGATGGAGGCTTTCTCCTAGACACCTATGTTTAGGTATCTGATCTACTCCTTTCAGTTTTGGGAAGAAAAAAAGGAAACAAAAAAAATTATGTGTCTTTGTATTATTTGTGAAGTGACAAGTCCATGTGAAAGCCAGCAATAAAAAAAAAAATGATGGTTTTAAATTTAGGCAGAAAAAACCCACCGTATTTACATGTAGTGGGTTTCTCTTCTTCAACTTTGCATTTCTTGAGTTCATGCACTTCTTTCCTTATATTAAAATATTTACAGGGTGGGGAATTTTTTTTTCTTTTCTTACTGCAGCTTGCATAACTCAAATCAATTAAAGCCAGACGTTAACAAAACAGCTTGTACACATGCTTTACTACTGCCCTCTGTGAAAATGAAAATTGAAATTGTTATCTAAATCAACTGAACTCTATGTACCTGTAATGTCCCTTGATTTAACAAGGTATAATAAACATCTTGCTAGGGTTCAAATTAAAAGTACAGACTGACAGAAAGCATTGCAGAAAGTAAGATTTCATTAAGCAAACCTAATTTACTGTGATAAGCTCTAAATAAAGCAACAGAAGTTCTTAGCTAATGTCTCGCTAGTTTTGCTGCACCATTTTGTTTTGCCTTGTGTTTGTAACTGGCCGATAAGATATTGCCACCTAGTGATGAAAAGCTAGGCACGCAGAAGCAGTGCAACAGTAAATAATGCATAGGGAATACGTGTTTACATTGTAAACTGTCAGAGTGGAAGAGGGAAGCCCAGAAATGAAGCACATCTGTATTTCTGGAGAAAGGGTATCTGGCAGTTTGGGTAAAATTATAGAAGATCTTTCAATAGAAGCCTATTAAATAGAATAAAATTAAAATATTTTAATAGCTACATGATAGATTCATGTGTCACCCAGGTCCCGTTCTCAGCTTGTTCAGTGAATTCATAAGAGTAATTAAATAGGTTGTGAGGGGCTTGTGACTTATCTGTAAATAACAAATAATAGCTACCTACTGTGCATTTTGCAGACGGTGAACTAGTTAACGTTGGAATTGTGCCTTCAAGGACCGAGGTACTATTATCCTTCCCTTGACTTTGCTTTGGAGCTGTCAAACTGACATGTCCTCTTACAACTCCGCTGTTCAGCTCTGAGCTTCTCCCTGGCTCAACAGTCTCTGGAAGCATCAGCCAGCCAGGAACAAATTTCCTTTGCCCAGACATACCATACACGTGCTAAAAATATACCATCCAATACGCCAATTTGAAATCTGCACCGCTACCACTGCGGCACGGATTTTGGCAACACTGATGCAAGAAATACAGCTGCACAAGTCAAAATGCAGCCTGTGTCCTCCAAGAACAGCCTGCAGGCAGCAGCAAGCATAACATCAGCAGGAATAACTTGAGCAGTATTTTCTTCCTGCTCTTCACCTTAGTTTCCAGGCACTATCCCTAAGCAAGCTGTTTGCCATTATCCAATAAAGTTATCTCCTCCTCACTTTGCTTACAAACCCTTACCTATATTTCAGAGGCAAGATTACATAGCAATCCAGACATTCCAGTGTGGCATGCCAGAACTGCCTCGTAGCAGGAAATTTCCAAACAGACGTTGATGGTGCCTTTAATTTTGGGTGCTGGTTTCAGAGACAAGATTTAGTAACTGAACCCATCCAGCCAAAGTACAATTTGCATTAGGTAATTATGCCTAAGAGATTGGTATGAGGTTACACAGACCCTAGGAGAGAGGGAATATGGGGGTTGGGGTTGTCCCTCTTTTCTTCAAGTTATGAAATTTCATTACTCAATGCACAGACTGAATAGACAAATGCTCAAAAATTTTTGGCCACAATTAGGTTGCAATTGGGGACTTTTCCAATTCCCTTCTGTGATGCAGTTGTTATCTCTTTTACCCTCCTCACTCACAGCAAGCTTTGCAGGAGGGCAGAGAAGTAGAAGCCAGGAAGGGGAAGGGTTGGAGTATGCCCATCACTGGATATTCATTTGGGTTGGAAGGGACCTTTGGAGATCACCTAGTCCAACCCCCTCTGCTATAAGCTGGGACAACTTTCACTACATCAGGTTGCTAAAAGCAGCGTGCTTGTTTCTGCAGGGTCTCCTGTAGAAACGATGGCTAACAATTACTGCATGTTACTACAGCTGAGACTGTAAGACCTCCACTTTTCTTCTCATGCTCACCATTAGCAGGCACGCATGGAACTTACAGCACAGATTTCCCCTCCTCTTCCTAGGAGCCGGGGCAAATCCCTGTCCCATGCCAGGAATGCCGGAGGCAGCCTGGTGGGAAGACTTGGGAAAGTTCCTGGCTCTTCAGAGAGGTGAGGGAGATGTGAGGGGGAGTAGAGGGAGGCAGACAAGGAGGGGGTTGTATCCACTTGGATTGGTGAGCTGATGCCAAAATGAAGATATCCCTGACCCAAACACAAACCACATAACATGCTTTACTTTTCCTGATTTTGTCTCCCTTGTAGAATGACATGTTCAAAATACTTATTTTCCACAAGATACCACCCTGTAACATGCTGCACAGGTATGATGTGTTCATTAATTTTCTAATTAGGAGGAGGAATTTTCAGTACAGTAGCTCAAATTTGCTCTCAAATACCAGTCCACCCTCTAGACAGTTCTAATCTCAATGTATCTACTTGTTGCAGTGTGATTTTCAATGTGTTCTGGAATCTCAAATACATTTACATTTCTTTCTCTCAATTCTGCCACAGCAGCTCTTTAAAGCTTTCCCTGACGTTTAATAAGATGCTGTTGTGATAAGCTACTCGCTTACATGTTCTTTTTTAAACTTTCCTTTCCATTCTCTAGTTTTGTCTTTAATTATTAACACTTCTTCCTTTCTGGCTGACCTATTTGGATACTCACACATCAACATTTTCATTATTCTATAGAAATCTATCCTTCTACTATGCATTCCTGTGCTGCACTAGCAATGTCAACCTTAGGAAAAACGTCAATTTTTTACTTCTCATAAAATAAGAATAAACACATTGGACTGGTTTCAACCAATCCATCTACTACAGATCAAGATGAGATGGACATGGGATCAGACTGTACTACATTTGCTGCCTTCCTATCGGGTATCGCGCTCTGCTTGCTATCAGGGAGAGGATGTCAGACCAGCGAGGCGCTGGGTCTGAGCTGGCACACGTGTACCCTTGTAATATAAACACCTTCAGAGAGGTCTTAACACATTCGGGGTTCAGTCTGACCTACACCACACAATGTTACCTCTTGCAATACCTCTGTGGAATTACCCGCCTGAACTGGAAACTGAGTGCAGTCAGGATTAGCTGACCTCAGATAACAATAGTTTTTACCACTTTTTCAAAAGAGGAAGAAATATCAAATTGTAGCTATCACTGCATCAACCTTCCCCTCTTCCCTGACATGTCCTGTCACATACCATCTCAAGACTGCACATCCTTCAGAGGAAGGACTAAGACTTTGCTGTGAGTGAAGTGCCAGAGATCGCTGGAGCCTCGGCTCATTACGGGACAAGGAACTTCTTTCTCATTTTACTCACAAGTGCTACAGAAAGATCCTGAGTCAGGTTCTTGTATCTCAATCAAACACTATCTCCAGTGAGACCAGAGACCTTAAGACTCAGCTGGGTAACATCTACAACTTTAAACCTTCTTTTTTGTTTCAAGGTAGGAAGAACTAATGCTTCAAAAATCAGGATTACCTAAGAAGTCTTGCCAGGTGGTAGACCAAGGGAAGTATTTTTCTTTCCCTGACTGCAGTTTATAAACAGGGCATGCACACGAACACACACTTCTCAGCTCACTTGACACCTTTAATAGCTAGGTTGTCAATCACCATGTCCCTCATCCTTTTGAAAATACTTCTGTATATCCAAAGTAAACATAAATAGCTATCAGCAAAAACCTTCATGACTCAAACCACTGGCTGTTTTACAGCAACTTTATATAAATGACTGCAGTGAGGTAGTGTCAGGAAAATCAGGCCATATGACTTTACAGTGACATTTCTGTTTCTCCTGGTTGTTTTTCCCTCATGTTCCTCAATATGAGCTGAGGATCCTTCCGTTGCAGCTTCTGCCTTAGCACTCTCCTGTTACTACTCAAAAGTATTTTCTCCATTCTTCAAAGGACTGATGTCAGTAAACCACTTCAATCCTAATCAGCTGTTGAAGGGAAAGCATCTTGTTTTATGTAGTTTTGAAATCCTTTTCCATATAAGCCGCCTAGGCAAGTGCAGATAAGACACAGTATATGAGGTTTACCGTGTAATACCCTTACTTGCACAACCATGTGCTTAGATGCTGCCTAGATAAGAGGTAACGTTTTGGTTTTAAAAAACCCAACCTCACCGGTCTTACATAAGACCATTTGTTCATGTTTGCAAAATATTTTCTATGTATTTTTTAAAGCATAGGGAAGAAAACTTTTTCAAAATGTAAACATCATATATAAGGATGTGTTCTTTCACCTTTTGACCATAGCCTGTGGCAGGCAAGATTGAAATTTCAGAGAGTTTTTGCTTGTTGTTCCCTCCCCTCCCCCCAGTACTTTTCAACTGATGAGCACTTGTGCAAGGGGCTCTTCCTTGCTGTGGTGAAAGTTTTGTAACAGCAACTTTTCTGTCTGAGCACAGGTGAGGGATTAAAAGAGCTCCAGCATCCTCCAGCTCGCTGCTTCTTTATAGAAGCACCAGTGCCCTTGCAGAGGCCAAGTTAAATACATGCGCAGCCATTGCAATTGGGTCTTGTCCCTCCCTGCTAACCTAAAAACCATCTTGGTTTTCTGAGAGCTATGAGGTCAAACACAGCTCCCTCCTTATGTTGGAAAAAAGCAAATGACCTTTTTGCTATTAGGGATGGTAATGGTACTCAAGGTTTCTCTCAGGCTACATTTGAGTGGAAATGGCAAATTAGTGAAAAAAAAAAAAGTATGGCACACTACTTACAATCTGCTTTTTATTAACTAAAACCACTATTTTGGGCTTGATACCCAGGGAAGAAAGTGTAAAAAGATAAGTCACATTTAAGATGGAACGATCTCCTAGTAAAAACAGTAGTAATTACAGTTACTTTAACTATACTTAAAATGATTAATGATTTTGAGTCACTACAGGCCAGATTTTAAAAGGCATTTAGCTCCTGAAATAGCTAACGGTTGCTTTATAGATTGTTAAGTGCCTAACCTAGTTAAGTATCAAGCTCCCAGTGCATGTTTGTCCACTGCATCATTAAAGGCTCTGAAAATTTAGTATCTTTTTTTTAAATAGTTGTTAAAATTAGTAGATCTTATCCTCTCCAATGTTTTTTCTTTCACCAGATCAGAAGAGGAAAATAGGTTCTTTCTTTGTCATCTCTGGGTTGTCTTCTCAGCCATGAAATGAAATGTAAAATAAAGGACTTACAACTGGAAACAATCCATGGACACAGAAAACTTTTATGCAAGTATTTGAATAGGATGCTTAAACCTGGAGAAAAACCAGTTAACTTTTATAACAATGTAATTCAAAAGAGAATGGTGATCATAAAAAGATAACAGATGGGATTCACCAGCTTTGAAATCTTGCAGTGGAGCTGCAAGCAACACCAGGCTGCGGTTCTGGTTGTGGAACCTGAGCTTATCCTTGGTCAGGTACTGGTGCTCAGTGACACCATATACTCCCGACTCATGCAAGGCAGTAACACACGAACCTTGCCTGAACTCTCCCACAGATCACGGGAGGTCATCGCTACCTACTGACTAATTCAGGGAAAAAAACCCACACAGTGTCAGCACAGACAGAATCCTTCATGAAACAAAACTTCTCAAGGAATGTAAGGGTACTTCTTCCAATAGTATGATGGGTTTAACACAGGGTGAGTTTCCACATTTGACTTAAGCTAATCTAAGATTGGAAAAGCTGTGAAGTTCTTCCATTCTGTCCCTTCCCCCCTTATGAGGTCTCCCTGTGGTGGGACTAGTTAGGAACAGAAATTTGGGTGGAGAGTGTTTGGTTTTGAGAATACGGTTGGGGCTACAGTGTTACCTTCAATTGATGAATGAGGTTATGAGTTTCCCCAGAGGCACATGACCCCTATGGTCAACACAAGGGAGGCCACATGGGTGTTTCAGTGGGGAAAAGGAGCAAGGGAAAATAATGTTTCTAAGTTGAAAAAAAAAAGTTTAAAAAAATCAAAGCTGTATTTTAATAGGTATTACATGGTTAAATAGCTTTCCCAACTACTCATGTGCATCTACAAACACCTGTAACAGGCACTGCATTTTATAGTAAGAACATTCATCCAAGCCATTTTTTTTGCTAAGCCATTAGTAAACTTTGATATAGGAACATTCTAGGTCTAATTGCAAGAAGAGCAGCCAGACCATGAGCTGGAAGATTTTAAAAGCCAGAAAGGACAGTGATAATCAGTCTGATCTCCTGCATAGGTCAGGCCAGAGAGTATCTTTATTTCTGATCCATGTAGAGCAATTCAGAGTAACCAGAGGAAACAGAAAAATCTTCTGGCAGAGCTATTACAGGTAATGCTGGATCCAGGTTAAACTACCTGCAAATGCTAAAACCAGTATGGATGGAGTCAGCTCTAATCAATGAGGCAGAAACATAATATTTTACATACACTTACATATGAAACACTATTAATTCTCAGTAATATGCAATCAGATCATAATCTAAAATATCCATCTATGTGGACAACAGGCTGTATGCTATTATTAAAAAGCAACTACTGCAACTCCTGTTTGTTTCTGTAAGGCTTCATCAGCAGATTACAATGTGGAGCTGCTACAGAATCCTATGTTGCCTACTCCAAATATGACACATGGAAAACCAGATTGAAAATGGCATAAAGAGAAAAGCAAATTTTATTCACAAAAAGCATAGAGAATCTTAAACCAAAATCTACTCATTACAGTTCTGAGGTATAGGAATATTAATGCAAATTTACCGAGTTTTGGTGCAGCTTTCTTTCCTGGGATAAACACTAGTGGCAGCACAACCCACACAGACTTGATCAGCCAGCAGCAGAACCCAGTTAATGAACTGCAGAAGAGAGGAAGATCAGCTCCAAAGGAAAAAGGAGCATACCTAGCTACAAGATCCTCTGTAATCAGTTCTTCAGTGTAGTTTTACCCACAGACACCTGCATGGAAATCTGTACCTAAAGTCAGTTTGGTCTACTGAATAGAAGGCATTGTGATCTTCAAAATAAACAATTATAAAATATGGAAACATGAGTATCTCAGATATGTTTTATTGCTATATATGCACATACATATTATTCCCTTTTAATGTGTTTCTCTGGGGATATGGAAAAGAACTTCCATGCAGCAACCTTCTTCCAAATTCATCTTGAAAACTGAACAATCCAAAGCTCTTTACAAAAAAGCCTGTTTCTAATGCATGAAATTAAAAGAATGTGCATTCAGCACCTGATTGATGCAAAGAAATAGTTTTGAGCATGATAAAGAATATTCATTTGAAAGTAGATCCATGAATATAAATATTATTCATAGTGTCAATATACATGACTAATTTTATTCCCTTTTCACGATGGCCTGTTTGCATCAAGATCACCCACAAAAATTCTGAAAGAAATCTTGTTTTGGCCTTTGCAAGCCTTTATTGTTTAATAAACAAAATCCCCAACTCTTTATTATTTTAAAACCTGACGTTTCAGACGTAATCATGGCACAATTTTGTGAGCTTGGTTTATGAATCACCCATGTAGGGGCAAGCAACATTGTTTGAAGAGAAGAAACATTTGATGATAGAAATCTATGAAAGAATGGGAGCAATTCACCCCTTCACCATCTTCCTGTACACCTGAACATGGTCCCTTGCTTGGCTAGAAGGGAGAAGCTAAATGCAGACTACAGATGCAGGACTTACTTGACTTAATGCAGATGTTTACAATTTAACTCCATTTCAGCTACTCAGCTTGGATGTCTTTTAGTCAATATAAAGAAATAAGAGCTGATTCATCCCAGTTTAATGCTGACATCTAATAGAGATCACATGGATTGAACTCTAATAATGCCTGTTTCTCTCCAAAGACAGTAAAAGGAGCTTGAAGTGACATGCTTTGGTACAGACATCTATTCAGCAAATGTCTGAGTTTGGGAACATGACACTCCGGTTGTCCAGATCAGAAAACACTCCTAGTTAAAACTCCAAAAACAGTGAAGCTGACTTTCTGCACATGCTGTTCCTCTTTTGGGACTAGCAAGTCTTTTAAGATGCAAAGCCATTAGGAAAGCACAAAGCGATTTCTTACTATCTTCAGTCTGAAGTACAATCTATTTCTGTTTATAAATATAGACTATTTCCCTAAAGACTGTTTTAGGTACTAAATTTAACCACCTAGACCTGAAATCAGGATAAAAGTGAAAATCTGAAACCACCTAATAAAAAGGATGATAAATCCTTGAAGGAACTGCACCTTTTCTTTCCAGACCTCTACCATGAGAATGGAGCAGCGCTACTGCACATGCAAGTTCCTTCTGCTATTATTCCTGCAAGAATCAGGAATCCAGTCCTCTGAAACCTCCCTCAGTCGCCATGAGCTTCCAAAGACTATCAGGACTGGTCTGACACTTGTGTTGCATCCAATCTGGTCCAGTATGTTTAAAATGTTCCCTAACCTGTTATCCCTGTACCAAGGGTAAGTCTGCATCTGTTCCGGCCTTCATACTGGTCTCTGGGACTCCTGAAGCCTTCCTGAAGGTAAAGACTGAGGCAAAGAAGGCTTTGACTACTTTGGCCTTTTCCATGTCTATCACCATCACTCTTCTTTTTGCTGAGTAAACTTTACAGAGTCACTGAGACTGTTTCAGGATAGGCTTTACAAGTCTGAGGAATCAGAACAGTAGATTATGCAGAAGTATTCTTAACCCCACAAGCAGATAAAGGACAAACTGTAATGTCTCTTAATTAAGAATCCCATAACATTTAGTATTGCAAATCTAAACTTGCATTACATTATTACTAGTTTCTACAGAGGCAATTACTCATTTTCTAGTTCCAGAATGGATCTGGACTTGTACACATACACCATGTTTATCCTCAATCCGCTCAGCAGAAAATGAAATAAATGTCAGGCCCTGAAATTCCATGTGAGCTGCATTTAGTTTCTGCTTTTCTTGTCATCCTTTTTTCACCCTGGCACCTTTGTGTGATAGTAAAACCTCGGCTGCAGATTAGATATTCTACCTTGGAGTTGAGCCTTGGCAGCTAGTGGAAAGCTAATGCTTGAATGATTCTCCATTCAGGAATCAATAGCAGTCCGTGATAAATCAAAACAAGACCTCTCAAAAGTACTATAAGGTGACTCATTGAACAAACTGGTATTGAGTTTTAATGACCTTTACAGTCATTAAAGTTATGTCTTGCTGGACAGACTGGTGATTCAACTATGTTAGACCATGAATGTCATCCCTATATTAATATTTGGGGCTGTTCTCTGGCCACCAAGCCAGATGGCACAAAACTGCCTTCAAGCATACAGTAGAACATTACCTAAATGCTGGTGGCAACATCCAGATCCCTCAGTTCCTCAGCTCTTACCAATTTCTGAACTGTGCCTGGGGAAGAAGAGGAGCAGCTTTGGTAGAAAGGAATTTCTCTTACTTAGAAAGAACTGGGCAGAACAAGATAAGGTTGCCAACAAGACAACAAGGTTTGAAAGAGATTGACTAGTTTAAAGATCCAAAAAAAAGTGGAAATACAGGACAACTGTGGTTATAATATGACACTTGTTGACTGCCTCTTTCTTTACCAACACGCAGACTAAACATCACGATTAGAAATTATTTTCTCAACCCTTTATTATTTGCAAAACAAATTACTCCTGAAAAGGTTTATTAGGAAGAACAGATAACAACAAGGTGAGCAGAGGGAAGCACAGGAGCATGTTCTGCAACATAAGCACGTTGCCATTACAGCCACAGCGCAAATGCAGAAACATAACTCTGGAGATGCAGAGCAAAAACCCCACAGGAAGTCACAGCAATACTGTGACAGACAAACCAACAAACACCCCACTACACAGCCAGGTCCATGGAAGAGAAGCTGCTAGATTGTCTTACACACAATATACAGTGCTTATCTACAGATTTTTTTTCCTGGAAACAGTAATGTCTTCCAGTAACTGATGGGAAAGATTTCTTATTTTAAGACATTTTAAATTTAAGTGCAACTTCAGTATACAATTAAAAAGCATGAACAGACGTTTGTTAGGTCTTCAAAACTGTATCTGATTATGAAACTGCATTCCAGCATTGTGTAGCAGCTGGATGTTAATGTATCTTCTGCAAGAAGAATTTACATTTATCTCATCTTGTGAAGTACCATGCGATTTCAACTTCCCTGAGAACCTAAATACAATAAAGGATGTCCTGAGCTCCTCATGTTTCTAATTTAAGATCCAATCCCCCAAATTCATAAAAATCCCGTTCCAAATGAACAACTCTTAATTAGTAGAATATGAAGAAAATTAGTATGAGAGATACAGTTGATGAAATTCCTTCTTTACGAAAACCTAAATATATGACCTCAGTATCTATTTGCTTACAGCTGGTTTACCAGAAGTGCCATAAGGATTTCATCTCACTATCAGGGCATCTTTCATCATGAGAAGCAGTAAAAAAGAAATTAACTTCCAGCTAACTGTAATTCTGTTCAAAGAGTTTCCATTAGGTAGTCTTTTTAAATTAAGATCAATTTTATTACCTACACCTGTCTTCAGGCAAAACAGTCTCTGAATCTAAACAGATAAATAAAATATTGATTTTTAAAATTCTTAATAAAAATAAATATTGTCAGAAACTTCTAAACTTTTTTGTTGTTGTTGCTGCTGTTACTTAAATTCAGGTACAGTAAAACAGCAAAGAAATTAAAGAAGAAAAAATTAAGAATTTTAATTCTGGAGATACCAAGGTTATCTGGTGATTCAACTTGGATACAGTGTGCTCCTATTAAGTGTGTAAGGCTAGGTAAAGTATAAATAGCTGAAAGGAAAACAGTTATCTACCAAATGCACCCTAGTCTACAGAAGTATCTACAAATAAACCAGCACTACAGATGAAATTTATTGTGAGTGGTTATATGCAGTCCATAGATCCATCTGACTGTCAAGAGAACATACTTCAATGTCATTAACAACAATAGCGTATGTGAGGATTGCACTTCAGAAAAACAAAATATACATCAGAAAGAAGGTAAAATCAAAGCCATTGCGCCTAATCCCTTTAAAACATTTTACTTGGCTGATAAGCTTTTTATTACAGCAGATGCACTACTGTAAGACATTAAAAGTAATGTCTTGTCTTTCATGTAATGAAATTATATGCATTTCTCAACTCTAAGAAAAAAAAATTAGTATTGTTACTCTTTCCAATCCATTAGTACAAACCCACTTCTTTATGGGGCAAGGTGGGCATTTTTCATGGTGAGTCTGCCCTCTAAGGAGCATATTACATCAGATAAAGAGAATAAAATATTCTATTGTCTCAAGACAGCCAAGGAAAGATTTACTTAAAAACAACCCCCACAGATTTACTGCACATGAAATGTAGTTAAGGCTACTACCATTTGATATAAAGAGCAACCAGCTTGTTCTTAACTCTTTTAAATGTTCTCAAAAACATTTTTGTACATTTCTTACTTTGCTACAACCAGTGTTGAGTATGAAGTCAATGCTTCCTTAAAATGAGATAGATGTACAAAAGAAAGAGCCCGTTATGTTTCCCAAAAGACGAGCATTCAGCACAAGTTTAAGATTTCTCTCTCTACTTTAACCATTATGCTCTAGATAGGACGTAGCAGAGAGCCAAAGGGACCACCTGGCAAACCATGTTACTAAACCAGATTCTTTTTCACATGCTATTTCTACAGCTGCATGCACAGCTCATTTGTGCTCATATCAGGAAGCAAGGGCCATCATTTCTCCGCAAGCGTTTTCAGCACAGAGAAGTCTCTAAACCCTTAGACATCATCAGATTTGAGGTATAGTACTGCCTGTATGGTGGAATTTGTTCACGTGAACACTCAAGTTAGCTTTAAACTGATAGTGGCCATCTAAATCCAGAAGACAACTAACTAGTTTTAAAAACAAGCAAACCAACCAGCCAACCAGAAAGCAAAAGTCCAAGCCACAACTGAAGAAGCCTTGCCTACCTTAACCTCACTTTCCTCCCTATTCTTGCTCTCATCTACATGTTCAAGGCACTCTCCGATGAATACACAGAGCTTCTTTTGTGTCCCAAATACAACTTAAAGGCGAGGCAGCATCTTCATCACCTGCCTACAAGAATGTTAGAAAGTCAATCTCCAGAGTCTATAGAATACCAGTGAACCCAGGAATAAAACAAGTTTGACAACATGCATGTATTACATCAGACTTCAAAATGCAGAACCCAGAGCTTTCCTCTGAATCATCAAACCATCCTTTCTGAAGAAACTGACACTTAAAAATATTTATGAAATAAAATGCTGAAGAGTATATTAAGTAATATACGTAGAAATATGTAAGCATAAAAATACAGAAGGCCAAGAGAAAAGCAAGGCACCATCAATTTGATAATTCCTATTAATAAAGTGGTGGTCACTCACCCAAATAGACACACTCACCGAGCAATACACCAGTTTTATAGTACAGAGGCGTATCTTAACACGAGGCTCAACAAAACACAGTAACACACAAAAGTAATGCCAGTTTACAATATGAACAGTAAATTTTAAAAAGGCAATACCCCCTGCCCCCACATTTTCAATCAGCAGAAGATGTTGCTAACAGTATTAAGGGTAAACCAAGCCAACTTTTTCAAGTCAAGAAGGAAAGAGAACTTCAGGACAAGCCAGTCTTGCCATCCCTTCTGCTGTCAGTGGATGACACCTGTGAAATCCAGCACCAACACAAGGCATTCAACCAAATTTCAATGTGACAGGTGATACTGGGTACCATAAGTGAATAGCAATTATCCTATGCAGATTACAAGCATACATTATTGCCATGCAGTAAAATTTATTCAGAGAGGAATTTGGATATTCAAATCTTCACTAAATTAAAATACTGAACATGGATCATTATAACTCATTTGAATCAAGACACATACTGTACTCATGATTTTAAGCATCCTCTTTAAAAGTAATTAGATTTTGGCAAGTCTTTCCTAATTAACATAGCCAGTGAAAAGAAAAAAAAATAATGCATACTGGCTGTTTTATCCCCACATCTCATGAAAAGTAATTTATTCGTATCACTGTTGAAAACCTTCTAAATATTTTTTTTCTTATATATAAACCTTTTCTCTCATTATTTTCAGTATTTTAATTTACATGCAAATATGGTGTCAAATCAACTTACTTATTTTAGAAAGTGATTTTGCTAGACTGTATGCTGGTCTGAACTCCAGAAATGCTTTGAGAGAGTGTCTCAAGACTTCTAACTGCGACAAAATTTTCACTGAAAAAAAAAAAGAGCAGTGAATTTGTTACAGAATACTACTTATTCTGTTGTAAAATCACAGACCAGAAACCTACATTCTTACTTGGAGTAGCTATATAAAGTACTGTTAACCGTTTGTACAGAATTAGAGATAATCCACAGAGTTTATTTTGCCTGGGAAGACAATGCCTGAGTCACAGGTATACAGCCACAAAATGGAGGTGTGTCTGGCCTTGGGAGAGGGAGAAAAATCCAAAGTATTTTTCTCAGCTTCTGTGCTTCAAAATTGACACATCAGTCAACAACAGTAACACAGGCTATCCGCATATGAAAATGAAGAAGGAAAAGAGGAATGTATAAAGAGGAATCTCAAAAAACAATCCCAGCAGCCTTCTTCCAAAATGAAATAAGTAAAACTCACCCTACACTTCCCTAGGTTGAAAATAATAAATACACATGAATTTTCTTCAGGCTGTTGTGCTTTTGAATATGAGTCAGCATAGACATTTAATGACATTTAGCTAATACATTTTAATTTTATGCCACTTCAGTTAGTTCAATTTACCTTTCCTAAGTACCTCTGTAAAGACAGGGCCTCCTACAGCCCCTTGGTTGCCCACTGTGTCTTTTTACAATTCTTTCTTTTTTCCATTAACAAGTCACAGCAACAGCTCTAAACATTTTAAATTTAAAGAACAAGAATAAATGAAGTGCTTTGTTGAAATAAGAAACAAGTATCTCTGGGCAGTTATCCCTTCAACAAGGCCATGATTTCTCTGCAGTCAGAGTTTCTGTCCTCCCATTGCTATGTGGGAATGAACACCGGTAACTCAGCGATACCACTGTTTGGACAGTCTTCCTTGGCATACATGAATGACTAACTTCTTGATGACAGGACAGACAGATGTGTCACTGGTTTCAGCTTTCGTTTTTAAAGCGCACGTTTTCTAGCTACCACAGTTTAAAAAAATACTGTGCAACAAGCCTATCCCATGCAAGATGCCTCCCTGAGTCTTCAGTAAGCTTGAAACAGGAGACCCAATGTATGAACCGACCTATATCCGTACAGCTATATGCTTTGATGTGCCACTACTCACTGTTTTGTTAGTTAAGCTCTTAAAGGATAAACTAAACTAAAAGGAAAGAAAACAAAGCGTACATGACTTCAGACTAAATTGCAAACATGTCCCAGAACTAAGACAGGTTCATGGTGATATAAAAGACTAAGCAGAGATATGGGGATCAGCAGAAGGTGGAAGAGTCAAAAAGATATACATTTAAAATATATGTATTAATAGATGACTAGACTGAAACAAGGAAGCATGAGTTGCCACATTCTTCAGAAGGCTTCAGCAGTGATCCAAAAGAATGCAGAGCAAGAATATAAATATACTTATATATTTACTTATATATTTATCTATCATCTCAAGCATTTGTGATCAGGTTGGATGGTGCTTTAAGCAACCTGATCTAGTAAGAGTCTGTCCCAGCCCATGCCAGTGGGACTGGATTATATGGTCTTTAGAGGTCCCTTCCAACCCAAACCATTCCCTGATCCTTTGATACAATTCTGTTTCCATCCTAACCTACATTTACAGCACAAAAGGCAATGGTCTGGAGGACCTGAAGCTTACTTTGTTAGCCTGTTTACAAAAGCAAATCAAGTAAAGCTTCACCTATGTATACTGCTGACCTACCAAATGAAAGACTACACCCATTTTTCCATCATGCTCCATCAATTGCTTATAGCAAGCAATTTGCATTACCTTTGAGATAAGTGCCTTTGAGTGTACAGTAACAGCTGCAGTGGATTTCATAATCGCAATGGCAGAGTTCCAGGCACACAAACGATGTTAAATTGCTCATATCTGACACAGCACAAACGATGGAGTATTACTGCCGGTGTGGTAATTTGGGAGGGTGGAAAGAGAACAGAGAGAAAGAATTGTATTTCAAAAAAAGAAAAAAGAAAGATCACAGAATAAAGGAGACATGTAGGTGGGAACAACAGAGTAGGGGTGATGGAGAACAAGCACAAGGCTACTTAATCCATTTTTTTCTAGCATAAATGTAGATGTGCAGGGGAAAAAAACAAGTGAGAAGTGACAGAAGGAAAAAAACCCAACATAAGTAGTTAAGGAGCAGAAAAGGCAGCTAGAAGACAAAAGGCAGTGACTGAGAAAGAATAAGATACAGAAAGTGTACCCTGCCCAAAACAATGTGGTTTGACAGTCACTCACAGACCACATCACCTCAGGAAGAGCCTGTTCAGGCACTGGGAAACACGGGAGCCTTGGGCATGTCTAAGTCACCTGACTTAAGATCTGATAAGGCTTTTTTGCATTTTTTTAAGATGGGGAAGTACAATATGAAGGAGGAAAAAAGCCTGGATTTCCTAAGGTGCTGAAATATTTCAAATACCTTTACAAAGACACAATGGAGGCTCTAAATCCCACACAGTGTTGCCCTTTGTCATCTTTCAGCATTGTATTCCCATTCCTTCAGGAGTATTTCAGCTCATCAGAAGGTACCCATGTAAGTTTAGCTCTCATTCAAGACAAGAATATCAATATTTAAATAATCAATAACACTTCTTTTCATATACTTCATAGCTCGTCAAAGATCTGCATGATTGTAGTATTTCCCCCACAAAATTTAAAAAATCCTCATTGTCACCTGGAAATAGAGATACTCAAATTTAAAAAAAAAAACCAGTATATTTTTGTTTCTGGAAAGGATTTCATTTCCTCTGATTGCATCACAGAAACACATCTTCAGTTTCAGTATGGATGAGCTGTTATTGATTTCCCCCTCCAAAACCTATTAAGTTCTCCTAGTAAAGCAACATATCCTTTGTCCTCGTGCTGATCTGTTGCCTATTTTTAGGCATATTTTCAAATAATTAAAAAACCAAAACCAAACAACAAAACAATCCAGACTTGCTAGACTAAATTCCACTCTTACACCTCCTTCCTACTTCTTAACAACTAGAGAGTTAAACTGAACTATTAAGTTCAGCCATTACAGGCTCCAGTGCAAGCCAGGAATTCAAAACATGCATTTGACTATTTAGTGATGTTAATTTCTGGCTACACAAAAAAAAATCTGCTAGACTGGGAAGTCTGCATATCCCCAAACCTCCAGAAAAGCGATGAGATGCACTATTAGAGCAGCAAGAGAGTTACTTCAACTGCAGCTACTGACTGCATTGCCTGCAAGTTAGCAAAATGCAGTTTAAAGCTTGAGAGAAACAACTGGTTTTCTTTAAATGCTATGAATGAAAAATAACAAAGAACCCACAAGAAAGCAACATGAAATTAAAAATATGAAGTGGTTCCATCACTTTACTGGCTGACATAACTTAATGTAATTGGTACTTGATTAAAGCTATCTATGAAGACTTACATTTTAAAAGAGAATAAATTCTGACTGGAATCAGCTACTGGATCCTTTAAATATTACCAAGAAGGTTTAAAAGCTATTGCATTAACATACTATTAAAAGAGCATTTCCTACCTGAAAATATAGAAGGTCTTTTCTTAGGCCGCCTGGGATGTATAGGCTCTAGGTTCCTAATATTTCTTGGAAACTTCCCTTTAAAATCATTTTCTAGCAGGATGTCTGGTGGTAGGCTTCTCCGTCTTGTTGATTTACAATGAGCCTGACAGGAATTCAGTTTACTCTTAGTCCTAGAGTAGAAGTTGCTGTCATCAACTGCCATGATAGAGCACTACGTGTGAAAGCCACCCCAGCGCAAAGCCAATCTGGACATCCAGAAGTATTTGGACCAGTGGTTAGAGGCGCAAGCAATCTCAATCTCGGATGTTCTCATGCTCACCTGGCACTCCTTGGGGAAGTTAGGCAAGGTGATAGGCGTGTGCTGGAGCAGGTGTAGAGTTACTGCATGGCCCCTCCTTGCATCAGTGAAACAGCACAGAGAGGAGACACACTGAAATCATTAGTTTGAAAGTTTTGAGGTAATTAGGAAGCTCAACAAACCCGAGCTCAGCAGCACAATGTGTGCAAGGGGGAAAATACCACTTAATATGAGGCATGTCTAGGGCTAGGGTAGTTTATATTATACCAACATTGCTCAGATCAGTTCATTTATAGTTCATCAACTGGCAAGCTAACAAGTGTTGCTAAACCTTTAAAAAAGCATGTAGCGTGAGACTGAGAGAAAAAAGCCACAACAAACACAATAAAAAACCAACCCAGTCCCCAGGCAAGGGACCTGTCCAGGGAAATGCACAATTGGATCAGTATGTTTGGGTTTTTAATTGCTGTCTTTTGCTGATGTTGTATTTTAAAGACTGATAAACCATCCAAAGCACAAAGTTTCTTATGGCCATAGTTATCAGTTTGGGGTATCTTTCCTCCAGAAGCAAATACTACTTCCTACTGGAGTCAGAATCAAAGATCTACCAGTTCTAGTACTAGTTTTCTCTCTATGTAACTGCCGATGAATAAAAGACATTTAAACATGAATGGGCAAACAAAGATGGTCTGTACACTCTCCATTTAACTAAAAGCCAAAGTTTTTCTTCTTTTTTAGTTCCAGTAATGTCAATGAAATCTTTGGAGCCTCCCTTTCCTTTCACAAATGTTCAGAAAGAAGAAAGGACAAATCCAAACATTTTCTATAAATCTGGTAATTTTCTCACTTGAACTCTATCCTAAATGAGACAAAATGAATTAGTAAATTAAAACTAACAAAACAAATCTCCTAGTTACATACGTTTTGCTGCTAAAAAACTTTTAATATAGCAAAGTGAATAAGCAGAGTGGTAATTCAAAGTGTCAGTTACTAATGTTTCAACCACGGACATTTAGGGAACTCAGATTTTAACACCTGAAGACAGAACTTCATTTCTTCAAATCATTTATAAAATTTTAAACACAAAAGCTTGCTTACTTTCCTAAAGACAGGGCACACTAAACAACTGGTGTAATGATCAAGAGGTTGGCTGCTCTAAATACAGTTTTTGCATGAAATCCAGTACAGCCTTTATTATTGCTGATTAGGAATAAACTGTTCACCTACATGCTTTTGGAAAGGAAGAGGGGAAATGATGTATCATAGAATATATTATGTTAGAAATGCAGAAAGATGCAAACAGTCTGCTAAAATTTATCTTCTTCCTCTAGAAATTAAATTGCGCTTGGTTGGGAATTGAAATTATGAAGATAGGAATCCAATCTTAAATACACTGGACCCAGAAATCACATCTTGCCTTCAGAAGAAACTGATTATTTAAACCAAAGGTATCTAAAGCAAGTGAAAACTAACTCTAGATAGCAAACAACATTTCTGATGTTGCTAAGGATAGTGAGCTCTGAGTATATGCAGAAATAAGCTTTTGAAAATCCCACCTGACTCCAAAATAGGTTAGGTGGTGGCAATTAGGTTATGACCAAAGGGAATTGTATGTCTAAATTTCTCAGATCCTTTTTAAAAATTCCTCTAGGCGATGGTCTTCACCATGAGAGGCCAAAATATTTCTTACATGTCCTTCAAACCTGTAGATCTCATCCTTTGTTATTCTCAGCTAATAAAAAAAAGGTCAGGCGAGCTTTCCTTGCTTCCCATTCTCTTCTAACTCCTCTCGATTCTTCAGCTTTGACTGAAGCAACAGAAAAATATTCAGTCCATTCCTGACAGTCCGACAAAACCAAAATAACTGAATGAAAAGCTTTTCAAAATAACAGAAAGTGCTCAAATCTGAGAAAATATAAATATATTTGAACCATGTGCAAAGACCAAGAAATAACAAATACCAAATGCTGGAATTAACTGAAATCTGACAGAATCTTTACATAAAATTTCACCATCTTCAGTAAGTGACCTAGCCACCAGGCTCCAGGATATTCTGGAAAGAGTTGAAACTACTCCAATATGTATAAATAATTAAATATTCATTAGAAGAGTGACTTGAAAGTGACTGTCCCATATTCTAGCTGAGTGATACAATTGCTGCGCTATACCATCTTACCTTCTCCAGCTCAATGAATATTCATGACAAGTGGAACATTTCCAACAGGAGAAACTGCCGCTGGGATACTCAAAGGTGTGAGAGTGATCATACTCTTTCAGATGGGGGGAGACCTGCTAAGGGCACAAGCCCCTGATCCAGCAGCAGCTGCACACTGGAATCCAAGAAAAGTTTACCCCCAAGTGGCCTTGGAGTGGAAATCCAGAAGAGGGCTGAAGAAAACTCCAAACATCTCATTACTAAATTGCCTTTTGTAGGGTTCACTCTAGAACACACACATTGGAAAATTCATTCAAACCTAAAAATCAAGACAATACTTGTTTTGAAAAGTGAAAGTAAAGGAATATGCAGCAGTATGACAGAAGCTGAAGGTCCTGGTGGTATCTGAAAGTTGTTGGTGCGTGAGCTGCCTAAGTGCCATTTTGTCAGCCTAACTCATTTAGTGATTTAGTTTGTGTATCTCCTATTTCTCATTTTCTCACTACAAAAACTTCACAGTCTACACACAAGTGAGCCCACTATAGAGCAAGTTACAGCACAATGCAAAGAATGGGAGAGGAAGAGGGACTTGGAAGAGCTGATTATTAATTATAAGAGCAGAGAAATAAAGCAGATGCACTGAGCATTTAAAAGAGATTTTAAGATTCAGCACAGGAAGTAAAGGAAAGAGCACTCCTGGTAAAATTTGAGATCCTTCTCCACGGAGGCTGCTGTGACAATATCCATCTCTGACCTCCTAATTTCTTTTCACAGATGGAAACTTTGTACCTTTATAAATTGAGATAAAACCAGGAATGAATAAATAAATAAAGTACACATGATGTGTGGAAGGAAATAAACTTGCCAACTTCTATGCAGTTAATCACAAGGGACCTATTGTATTCCTCCGGGAATCCAGAAGGAAATCAAGAATCAAATGGTTGAAGTATTTTGCAAAAATAAGCAAATCACTGAAGATTTGACAATACAGACGAGAGAATGAAATTTTGGGTTTTTTTTAACTACGGATATGGCATAGTTTAAGGAATACACTTTGCCAAGCCTTTTATCTGAAAATGTGATTAAAATGATAATTAAGAATTGAGTAAAGCACCAAGATTACAACACAACATGACTAATCAACATGGTTGCTAAAAAAAGGCATCATTAATCTACTATAGGCATTTGAGCATAAAAGATAAAAGACAACTAATTATTTATCCCATCAAAGATTTACACAAGATCCTTCAGAAGAGATTGCTACAAGAAAGTAATCATTGTGTTACGTTCAGAACAGAATCATGGAAGTGCTCAAATGAAGAGAAACAAAGCATGGGAAGTATACTGGGGCTACATTTTCAGACCAGCAAAGGTTTTAAGGCTTCAGGTTTCACTGGTAGGTTCTGTGTAGTTCAGTACATCCTTAAAATTTTGAAAGGTCAGTATAATAATTATTTTAAAAGCCTGATTTAGATAGCTGAACTACAGATCATTGGGTTTATGCATTATGATTGAAAGCTAAACCAGGACATAGTACCCCTTACCCTCCAGCAGACGACCCAACTATAGCATCTGCAGTTTCTATTACTATTTCTTTTGATTCAAGTTTAGTAAATAAAAGCTAAAGAAAACCAATATTTGGTAACTGATTTATGTTTGGACAATACTCTGTATTGCTGAAATACAGATTTGAAACCACAAAATTAGCATGGTCCAGGTCATAGAAAAATTGTTTTTCATAGAATCACAGAATGCTTTGGGTTGGAAGGGACCTCAAAGATCATCTAGTTCCAACCCCCTGCCATGGGCAGGGACACCCTCACTAGACCAGGTTGCCCAAAGCCCCACCTAATCTTGCCATAAATGCTTCCAGAACCTCTCTAGGCAACCTGTGCCAGTGCCTCACTACCCTCAGAGTAAAGAATTTCTTCCTAATGTCTAACCTAAACCTACCCTCTTTCAGCTTATGGCTGTTTCCCCTTGTCCTATCACTACACTCCCTGGTGAACAGTCCCTCTCCCACTTTCTTGTAGGACCCCTTCAAGTATGGGTAGGCCACAATTAGGTTACCCTGGAGCCTTCTCTTCCCCTGACTGAACAAGCCCAAGTCTCACAGCCTGTCTTCATAGGAGAGAGGTGCTCTAGGCCTCCTGATCATCTTTTGCTCTGGTCTTGCTCCAACAGCTCTACATCCTTTCTGTACTGAGGACCTCAGAGCTAGACACAGTAGTCCAGGTGGGGTCTCACCAGAGCAGAGTAAAGGATCAGAAGCACATCTCCTGACCACTGGCCACACTGTTCTTGATGCAGCCAGGGGCACCGTTGGCCACCTGAGCTGCTAGTGCATATTGCCTGCTCATGTTGAGCTTGTTATGGATTATCACCCCCAAATCCTTCTCCTCAGGGCTGCTCTCAATCCATTCTCCACTCAGCCTGTAGTTGTGCTTGGACGAATTATCATTACCTTTTTGTTTAATAATACAGCAGCAAATCTAATCATATTTCGCGTGCAGTAAGCCACTTGCTACTGTCACTGCATTAGAGCTGTCATACTCATTTTCAGCTGAAGAAATATATGTGCCTTTCAACAGCAGAAGTCTTCTGAAACATTCTTATCAAGGTGTCAGCCAGTGCAGGCTGCCTCAGAAAAACGTGTATTATGGAAGAAAAAAACCCCAACGCTACAACGAGATCCTGTCTGGTTCAGTAAACTTCCATATCAGCTTTCATTGATTCATGGACCTTCCTGCCATGCTATATATCCCTGAGCATCAGGGAGGGTGAGGCCTCTTAGCTGTGTATGTGGAAGGAACTGCAATGGCAGGAAGGTAAAGTTTGAGATTTTCTGTTTAAACCAGCACAACTCAGTCAATCAATCAAGTTTCCTCCTTTTTTGCCTGCTGTCCACAGAGCCTCCCTCCTTGCTGCATTACCGTTCATTTTGCGAGGCCGCACAGCAAACCACGGCACAAACTTAGGTTAACCTTTTGTTTCTTTGTATGTTCTTTATCATGCTACCACATGGGACAAAATGATCCAGGAACATCCAAAAGCATCCAGGACACGAATATATGAATTGCTTCTTTCAGTGATTGTGCCAGGTTACCCCTAGGTAAAGTATGTGTAAAACTAAGGTTACAAAGGCAATGTTCAGGCTACTTACTGGTGGATTTTACAGGTGTCATAAGTCTTTAAATAAAACAAATTCATAACAACCAACTTGAGCATTTTTGGGTACCTGCTTGCTTAGAGGAGACTGTTTAGGAGTACACTGTTTTCTTCCATAAATAATTATTACATAGGTCACATCCCCAATCCATAGTAGAACAGACACAGATCTGCAGACATAGCTGTGCTATGAAGTCTGTAACCTCTTTTGGTTTGCATTTCACATAGGAAAGTTAAACAATGCAAGAAGAGAAAACAGGGAATCAAAAAGTGAGGAAAATATACAGGTGTTCAACACCCCCAAGCTGTTAGAAATTCTTTAATTTTCTGGAATAATTTCCTGGTCATCTTAATCCATAGGATGTGAACATCTGACACGTTCTGTGCTTCGATTAACTAATTTCTTCCAGTCTAATGCTCTCGTAAGTAAAAAGCCTGGATTTGATACAGCCCTTGCATCCACAAAAGCCTCTCTTTATTCAAGCATCATTTTTCAGAAATGGGTGTAAGAGGAACAGGTCAACAAATAGCCAGTCATAGTCATACTCTCAAAGACAGCAGAGATTATCTTAGGTTCACATTAATTTCTACCATTGTTAGGAACACTTGATTCAGAATAGTGCAATTAAGACTTAGTTGCCAGGCTACACTTGACCTTAGAGCAAGACAAATCAGAGTATTAGATGCTATCATGCACTACACTTACAGTTTTAATTTGTGATAGACAATATTGAATTACAGTCACAGAAAAGAGAATAAGCTTTCAACCCAGGAAATTCCTTGCCTGCTTTAAACTTGAACAGATAAAGCATGAAGAAGGGAATTCAGCTTTTCCAGAATTGCTTCTATACTGGTAATCTGTATATTGGCTGATTTTTATAGATGGATATTGACAGGAGATTTGGCGAGTGTTTCAACTGCATTGTCTTTCAGCTGAAAGAAGATAAGCACCTTTAATTTGTAGACATACTCGTGTTTGCTAACAACAAACAAAACATATGGTTGAAGCTGTAATCTGGTTCTGAGATAATATTAGTCCCTCACTGTTTGATCCATAATGTGCACTTCCCATATTAAGAGGGGAAGCTGACTCATGTCACAGCATTTCACAAGCAGCACAATTCATATGCTAATGTACATTTGTGGTAATTTCAGTTCACGTTGATGTTCTCATTATAGGATAGCTGTTGAAGCCTTATCTTCATGAGGACTTGAAAGCTGATCCTTCTCCCACAGAAAAGCAGTGTAAACCCTGGAAACAGGCATTTTCTGGGCAGATAGAGGGTAGAGGCACAGCACAAGGAACCCAGCTGGCTGATGGGGCTCCTGGTTGACAGCCTCAGAGCTGTCAGGACACATGGCTTTGCCTGAGTTGCAGCCCAGAGGCTGGGCATCTTCCAAAGATCAAAGGCCAAGGGTAGAACTTGCCAGAATCTGCATGACGGTAACACTTGCAATTACAAAATCATGCTTGCTATTATTCCACTGCAATCTGTCACGTTAGGCCTGTGCTCTGGGTAGAGCAGTAAGAGAAAGACCTAGAGGTGCCATGCAGGAATTTTATTCAGCAAGGTGTACTAGGTGTTATAACTGAATAAAACATGGCAGATATCTCCGTTTTCCCTATTGCGTTCTCTGTACAAAGGGAACACTGCAAGCAAGCTCCAAAATATGAAGGTTACAGATTTCAGAGACAATTTTCTATTTAAAACCACTTGAGTGTTCTGTATTTTACATAAATTAAATTTTGTTAGCACATATCTATGTGAGAATAGCAAAGCATTTTAGCTGCTGTAAAAAAAAAAAAAGAAGTGTCACAGACAGAGGAAAAAAATTCAAAAGATTTAGAACTTGAAAGGACTTTTAAGAGGATCGTTTTAATGAAACTTTCCATCAATTACAAAGAGTTTATTCTACACTTGCTGTTTAAGTGAGGCCACTGATTTAAGAAATCCAGTATTCTTCCTTTCCTTGTCATAGAAACTAAAGGATAATGAAAATTCTGCTTTTCACGGATGGGCAAAAATATATGAGGCCTCTTACTAACATTTAGACTTTTAAAAATTCTAATATATTGATGCTGCATTGATTCAGTGCTGGATGAGATGCAACATAGATATGATTGATCTGCCCTGTAGCAGAAATAGTCCCTTGCCCAAGAGAAAATTCAGCTACACAGCCCTCTTTGAGTCCTTAAGAAGATTTATTTTCTCATCTTTCCCCACCCTCTTCATCTTCTTATAATGTCAGACTCTACTTAATGCATGGTCATTTAAACTCCATCATACCCTCCCTGAACATCCGTGCCTTAGGTCTCAACAGGCTGTGTGTTACAACCTGATGCAAAGATGTGATCTCAACACCAGGGCTGGTCCCTGGTGAGTCTTTTATCATTACCCACACAAACAAGAAGGTAACAACTATCACTAGTCTTTCAATCCAGTATTTAACTCTTTAATAGGTGTTTCTTATTCTGAGTCTAGATACTATTTCTACATTCACATAATGAAACACATTTCATTTAATCTATTATTAATTAAAGGTAAGATTCAGATCATTTGACTTCCACTTCTAGTCAGAGTCGAGTGAAATCTTCATGCCCAATTCTTAGGAATCAGGTCTACTCTCTCCAGCACCACAGGTTCTGAATCAAGGCTGTCATGATCCTACATGTCATCCAGGCCAGCAGCTCTGACTTACTTGTGGGCTAGGAATTTAAAAAAAATTAAAATCTTTTGAGCCTCCCAAGAATATGATCTTCCTTTCTCAAATGGGAGAGAACCACTGTGGGACTGGTTTCCAGAACAGCAGAAAGCACAACCACCCAGGCTCCTACTACTCTCTACCCTCGTGTTGGGGCAAGCTGTTCCCCAGATACTCACACTGACACCTGCTCATTTTCAGAACTGTAGCAGTCCAAACAGCCAGGTATAGCTTATATCTTAGTTTTTCATTTAAGACAAATATGTAAAATACCTGCAGTTTGTCTGGTGGATCTTGTCTGATGGATTCAGACCACATCTAAATTCAGGTGCACAAATCACACTGCTTTCAGAAATAAGTGTACTACTCATAACTACTATTAAAGGAATGGGAGCATAGAAATGTTTATTGTTCAGTAGAAGCTCAGAATATGTTTGATTATATGCTGAGCCTGTAGTTTCCCAGTTTTCCATGTTCTCCCCAAAAGCCCCTCTTCATTTTCACGCATGGTATGTTGCGCTGAATAGGAAAGTCACATTTAGCTATGATCATTCTAGAGTTTTAGCAACAATATCATAAATATAGATGGATCCCTAACAGTGATAGAAACATAACCTACTTTTATTCAACAGATGCTCCAAATTAGTGCTCTTGGTTTCATCTAGCAATCATAAAAGTGTCTATTAAAGCAACAGTACTGGCCAAAGAAGCACACAAGCTGCACGGTATGAGCCTACCCTTCAGTGTGTCCCAGAGACAAAAGCAGTCTTTACAAAAGCATCTTAACTGTTTGCACAAGATGACAAATGCATTCCATCTCCATCAGTCAGCAAAATATTCTCCTTCCTCACTGTCACACTCACAGGGAGTCAGAACAGCCTCCATATTCTTGGCGTTTCATACACAGAAATAGGTCTGAAGTTATTAATTTGTTGTGCTTTCAGCACAACCCCTGTCATGGGAAGTGCTATGTACAGAGTTATACACACTTGGACTTGATTTTATTCTCTCTCTAGCATTAGGGAAGTTTTTTCTCTATATATCCTTGGCTGTATTTCAGCTTCCTCAGAGCTACTTACAAAACTGTCCTAAGTTGTGAGACCAATCAATAGCAATGAAAGTTTCCACCTGAGGCCAAAGCTGAGGCCAAAGCAGTAGAAACACCAGAACACATCCGTACCCGCTGCTTTGAATGCCTGATGGAGGCACAGCCCCAACGACATCAATTTCAGCTTCTGCTACAGAAGTCAGTGGTATATAAGAACCAACATAACACCGCTGCAGCACCATAAAGCACAGATGTGTAAATTATCTTTAAAACCTCCAGATACAGACACCAATACCCCATGCGTGATTTGTACACGTTTAATTGTATGATATTAAACATCTGTAGTTTTATTATTAATGTTTTTTACACTTGTACAGTATTAATGGCACTGCAATACAGCAGGGAGCTTCTTTCATGAAATAAGCATTTTTCTGCATACAGACTTACATCACAGTTCTGTCACCTCTCTTACCAACTGCACCTGAATTAGATGAAGCTGGTTATTTGTGCTTTGCCAGTGCTTCCGAATTTGAACTCCCTCTTGCAAATCAACAGAGTCTCTCTCCTAAGAGAGGTTTTCTCCTCCCTCTCCCATCTGCAATATGCAAAGCATTGCCTGGGTAAAATAAGAGCAGTTGAGGGAAAGTTTCTCTGCACAAGTCAATAAATACGGATTTGGAAGCAGTCTGGAGTCCCTCTTACATTGTCATGGAAAGAAAGACAGTGTACACACGAACGCAATGAGAAAAAGAAATAAAGATCACTCTTGCAACAACAGGAGAGTTCCTTTTCTGAGTGTCAGCTGTGCAAATTTTAAACTAAGATTTAAAAAACCTTATTCTGACTAGTAACACATATAAAAACAACTGAGAAAAATGCACTGTTAGTGTTAAATAAGCTGCACAATAACCTAGTTTGTCAGACACTCACTGTAGCAAGTACATATTTTAAGACACCTGTTTACCCACTGACTGCAAACATTCAGCAACACATATATGAGGTCTCCAGAAAAGGAAACACCTATCCACTCCTTACTGTCTTCTTCTGTTATCTCTATACAGGGCTTCAGAACTGGGGAATTTGTTTCACACAAAGTCAATTAAGAGCTTGCTTAGAAAAAGCTTGCCAAAGGAGATAAATCCTGCAACACTCCCTAAACGTAGTGAAACTCCCACTGAGCTCTTCCAGTAATTCATTCCACAGCCCAGGGAGGTACAGGAACACCATCATCCTCCTGCTTCTTGCAAGTTCTGCCTAGAACCCCCAAATTAAGATGAATGGCTAAATATTGAGGAGCATTATGATTTTCAGGTTGACTGTAGACAATTTAGGGTTGATAATCCTGCAATTAATCTAGATTCACAGATACGCCCACAAAGACTGTGCAGCCTTGCTGCAGTATCCTTACACAACTCGGAAACACTGTGATTTCCTGACATTTCAGATTACTTTCAGGAGGAATTTAAAGAACTAATGCCTGTGATAGCATACAGAGCCATGATAGGGCTTATCTCTGGGAAGTCAAGTTGTTACCAGTCTCTAGGCCAGGTAAAGATGAAAAATACATTCTTGAACTCTTCTGTAATTATGCAAACATCCCAGAAAAAGTGTTAATACTACAGGAACTAAGTATTTTCAGGATGGCATATATCAGTAAGGTCAGTCCTTCAATCAATTTGCGTTAGGAATCATTATCCTTACATTTTTTGCAGTTAAACACTATAAATTTAGCTGATAAAGTGACTTTGCATCTGAGAACAGCTTTCCGTTATGGAAGTTAAAAAGTATGATAGCAAGGATGAGACCTACTCATGGTGTTTTACACTGCTGGTCATACTGTTTCTCTTTTTCTAAGGTGGAGAAAATTGTTTGGAGCTATCATTCCACGTTTTGACTGAACAGGCAGTTCAGTATTAGGGAAACAGCTCTTTCGGCAGAGTGTGTAAATGTAATAAATATTTTTGAGGAGGATGGAAACTAATAGGGGAGACCAAGGGACCTAAATAGCCTGAGATCTCCTTGGTTCCTACGCAGATTGGAAGCATATGGAGAAATGAGTGAAACTCAGATCACATTTCAGCAGAAAGGAGATTAATGGATTTGTTTCTCAAGTATAACAAGCAAGACACACCTGCTTGCAAGTGAAAGAATACAGCACAGGAACATAAAAAACAAGACATAACTTTTTCTCATCTGGATCAACTGTATCCAGATCCAGAAGGCTGCAGAGTTTTTCCCACAGCTAAAGATAGGCTTTTGGAAAGTACTGGAGAGTAGGAATTAAATCACAAAGCCTAATTTCAGTCTGGGAGACTCCTGTATCTCTTTTACAGTCAACAGCCCTTTATTCAGGGCTGGGAATAATGTCTTGGAAAAACCTCTGCTTCTCCACTAACTATACTGAGTAGTAGCAAGATTAAAGTTAGCTTTTGGGAGTGCCTGTTCCACAATGATAGGAATATTCCTCCTTCCTTGATAGGAGATGCTACAACTCAATGATAATATTCCCTTCCTATGAGAAAATGTGCCTTTAGATACAGCTAGTTTAGCTTAAGTTTCCAGGCGCCTTTATTTATAAAGCTGAGAAATTCCTTCCTTTGGCTTTTTAAAAGGCAAGAATTTGTAGGTGATAGTGCAAATTTCTGTTCTATAAATGTGTATGACTGAACTCTTGAAGCCTCACAGGAGAAAAGTTGTGTTGCTTTTTTTCCCCTCCACACCTTGAAAAATTCCACAGGCCTCTTTTTTGAACTCTCTTGTCTACTTAGACATCACTGTTAAGTGGAACTATCAAGGCACTGGATATAGTATTTTAGTACCACAGTATTTCAGCATCACACTGACAAACAAACTGAGCAACACTTTTAAACTACTCTCGTTTTCCTTCAAATTACTACCCTGAAGAGCTTTGTGTATGTACCTCTGCAATCTGTGCTCATATTGCCTTCCACACAGCAGCATTAAAAACATGTTTTGCTGTATCATGAGCACTTAACTAGGCAATTCACATATGATCATCATGCTGTAATACTGGTTCAACTTCATTATTTACTAATATCCCATCAATTTTGGACACCCTGGAAAGCAGTAGAGCTGCAGAGAATAATTAAGTGAAAATTTTACATCATGTAAATGCTTAAAAAATCTAGTAAAAAGCTTTGAATCATTATAATTCTTAACATACCTCTCACACAGCTAAAACTCACCTCAATTATCATCTGTAAATGAAGAACTGAGAGCCAGATTCTTCAGAAGTACTGTATAGAGTCTTTATTACAGAATGTAAATTTTAAAAACAGAAGTATCAAATAAATGCCTTAGAAAAATACACATAAAGTATATCCATAGGTTAGCTTAAGTAGATCATAATACTTCCTAGAGAAGTAAGAAGCTGTCTGAAAGTCACTGAAATACTCAGACCTGCCTTTCATGATATTCTGAGGCCTCATTTACACCATCCAGCCTTTCCCAGAAGAAATACAACAATGTAACCCACTACTCCAGCTATGGTATATACAAAGAAAAGGGACTGGATTTCTCTCACCTCACTGCAAACATTGAAAGATTAAGGTACCAAAGTCTAAACTCTGTCTATAGTTAACAGACAGAGAGAGAGAGGTACCTCTACAATGCAGAATTTATGTCCCCTAACTAAGGATATGGGAAATTCTCTCCCTCTTAACTGCAGACTTTTACTGAGGCTTACAGATGCTTAACCTTTGTATGCTTATAGAGGTTAGATGGCAAGATGGCAGGAATGCCACACCAAGGCCTTTGGCACTGTGGTCATTGTGAGTGAAGCATAATGAACTGAAAAGGATTTTCTTCCACCAGCTGGAAGAACTCCGCTGGGAAGAGCCCACATGTGAGCACTGTGTTGCCAGGGTTGATGAATTTCTTCTGCCCCAAGCAGAGGGCAGGAGCAGGTCTTCATCTCTCATTATTTGTTCTCTCATAATTTGTTCATACAATTCCCAAGCTCTATGTATCATTATTTTAATTGGGAATGGCAAACTAATGGGCTGAACATTCTTTGATGGTCAGAGTGCTGAATAAAGAGATACACAAAGTTAATGATTCAAAGAGGTTCTATCTTCCAGTCTCTAAGACAATGCTGAAGAAACAGTAAAAATTAGAATAATAAGATTTTTACAGCAACTTTACATGTTTCTACTTAGGCACCAAATTTATTCAAAATTTGGAACTGAAAGCTCTCTGTTTTATTGTGTGACTCTGTCTAACTGCACCACCAGACTTGAAACATCTTCCTGTCAAACCCTCTAAAGGCAGGTGTCTAGCAGATCTCTCTGCTGCTATTATTGTCAAAATTGTAGCAAAACTGGTAATACTGATTTGCTACTGCACAGCAACCCCTACAGTAGCCAGTGTGTGCATGTGCATATCTCTGTGAAAGGATGTACAAAAATCCACACAGAAAAATAAATTCAAAGCTTTCTGCAACCTGAGCTAAATTTTTTCAGCTCCCTTTCTGGAAAAATAGAAAGTAGGTCAGCACATATCCCAAAATAGCACATCAGCACTGAGAGAAAAAGTAGTATATCTGTATCTTTGGACTTTTTAGCTCATTTCTCTGTAGGGGGGATGAAGAATGAAAGCCCTTCCCTTATTCTGCTACATGGAAGAACACGTACAAGAAAAAAACGGTTATACTTTAAAAAGTCCCCAAATTAGCCACCTACATGGGGAAAATGGTATTTGTTTTAATCTAAGCAAAATAGCACCGAGTGGAACCATTTAAGCTTTATCTAAATATATGCAAGGGAAAAGCCAGGAAGTTTAAAATGTATTTAAAGTATTGTACTGGATATGTATCACATCCTGTCCTTGCACATCCCGTTCCTTGTATCGAAGACCAATTTGGTAAAATATTTTCTTTGGAAATCAGAGCATACTTTCTGTGATTTTGTTGTTCATCTTGTGATTTGTGTTTTCCTGAAGTATTTGCTGTTTCAATAAGAATTGCTGTGTATTTTGTGGTATCTTTTGTGCTGTGCACACTCCTAAACAAAAAATATTTTCTTTAAGAGCAGATGCGGGTCTCCCACCTTTTAATTTTCTTCCCCCCTCGCCCCTTTTTAAGGAAGTAAAAAGGTATAAGCAGAACCCAAACTACTGAAACAGTCGCACATCTTATAGCTATAAAGACTCTGAAGAACTCTTCTGGGATTAATATTGCCGAACTCGTTTCACAAACTATTACAGTAACTTTATATGAAAAGAAAAACAAACCCCACTCTTAGGCAATATTAAATTATGCTTAGCAGCCCTAAAATGTTATTACCGTATTCAAGTCAATATCAATACTGTTGGCTACAACACAATGAACAATGCTGATATGTTTCCCAGAACAGATTTCAAGCTAGAACATTTATACTTTTAATTAGGGAAAAATTATATTACCTCCCCCAAATTCCAAGTGTCAGTCTTCATTTCGATCTCTGCACTAAATTAAAATGAATGTCTGGAAGGTACTGAACACTGATAAGATGACCTTTTAAGTTCAGTGATTTTTATGTAACCAACAAAACACATCTATTTTTAGGTCTTCCTTTTCTGCTTTGTTTCCTTGCTTAGTTTTAAAACTACTGGTCTATACATGCTCCACCTCAATTCTCAGACACCTAGCTCTCTTTTCTTCCCCTGTTATCAGTCCAACCTGTTTAAATACTTTATCCACCAGCTTGTCAAGTACTGTAATCCATGTCTATATGTACATATTTTGGGCAAATATAGAATTGGGTTCTTCCACACAGCCATGTTTGAGTCTCTCCAAAATGGGAGATCGAAATGCAGAACAACTTCCAGATTCTATGACGGCTGAGATCTGCACTTTTCTTTCACACTCAATAAACCAATGCTTGCTATCAGAACTTAAGTAAAAATTAGGACCATCAGAGGTAGTACAGCCTTCACAATTAACTGAGTGAAGAAATGATGGAGTTTGTCAAACTTTGAAAAATGAAGCCAATGCACTACAATAAAATGGTTGAGTTTTTCTGTTCTGTGAGGCCTCCATCTTGCAAAATTAAAAAACTAACATAGCAAACGAAGTGCACAGTTAAACGTGTTTAATTGCATTCCTAGATTACTGCCAGATAGCTCGTCACATGCCTTGGTGGGTCTAAACAGACAGTTTTAATTTGTTACTTACAAAAGCCAAAGGCACAGAACCAATGGATTTCAATTTTGAGCTGGACAAATATGCTATTAAAATATTATCAGATCAAATAAATCAAAGAGCACAAATTTTTAGTGCAGTATTAAAATAAATAAGAGGAACTAAAGCAGTTATGTTTAGGAGTAGCAACAGATATGATCTCCCCTAGCATTCTCTCGGTGATGCCAGCAACACCATTCTCCAAAACCTGAGAGAACCTATGGAAAGATAATAGGGTTCCACATTCATCAAACCTTAGAACTCCTAATTTTTCTGATACATCACCAGTGTAATTAAAAAAGAACACTCTTTTAGTTAAATGGAACAAAATCATTCCCTTCACACCCTGGAATTTTTTCTGAAGTGTAAGAGACAAGCTTTTGAAAAGAAGAGCACCTCCTGTCAGCTGCTCTCATCTCCCTTTTAGAAAATAAAAGCCCGTGAATACGTTTACATATTCATGTAATTCCAACTTGAGTTCAAGGACATTTACAAGACACCTGCTACTATGCTAAATTTGTATTCATTGGAGTGGGAAGCCTGCTGCCATGAGATACTGTTTTCGCTCAGAAGCCATTAGTTTAACTGCTGAAAGGTTGTGCGTTCGCAAACTGCTTTGCCAAGGAGAAGCATTAGTATAATCAGTTGTTTCAAGGCACAGTAAAAGTGGTAAACTAGAGGGAAACTAGTCCAGAAATGGTCACATCTAGTATTTTCTGAGTTTGCCTAACGGGAACATAGGACGTCCTAGAATTACAGCTGCGAGGTAGTCTAGGAAACGGTGCTCTCACTTCCCAGCTTAGAGCCTGTAATCACATACAGTTGTACTTTTCCAGACCAAAGGTATCACACATTCCCCTGGCTCACATGGTGCACTGATACGTGCTTAATCTTCTGTCTAGAGCACTAGTGACCCTGCTCTAGCTCCTGTGGCCACATAATGGGTTAGATGCCTCCTTTACACCCTTCAGTGACTGATAGGGGAATTTCGGCATGTTACAATGATCCACCTGCTTGAAATCACTCATGCTGCTGTGGAGATGTGTCCTACAGACCTACCACAAGTCAAACTGAATTTAGACTGAGCCTTAGTGAGCCCTTTTCATGTCAACATACATGTATGCAGCACAGAACAGCTTGTCTCTAGGCAATGAAATTCACCATTTTCATACCAGTCATGTAGGTCTAGAATATATAACAAGTTTTTACGGATATCTGCTCTACAGCATAAATACATCCTTCTGCTTGTTTTTATCTGCACTGTCTTGGATAAAAAACCCAGACTACGTCAAAATAAAATAGGCACTGAATAATAAATGGTATTATAGTAAGAGTCCCAATGTGCTGAAAACCATCATCTAAGAATCTAGAAAAGCTGAAAGAAACAAAAATATAATATCTGTATTTAAGTAATCGACGAAGAACATAAAACAGACTACTCAGACAGAAGTGTCTGCTGCCTTGTCAAGAGCCTTTACAGCACTGCTCTTGAAAAGCAAAAGAAAATACTTCACTCTCTGGTGCTGTAGAACTGGGAGCACTATGCAAGCCAGAAGAAATACTGCTAACAATATAATCATCTGCTGTGACTTACAGCTGATTACAGGGCAAAACTAATTCACTCCGAGAAATCTTAATTTTATATGACAGAAAAACTAACCACAGCTTAACAATGATAAGTTAAAAACCTATGTAACCTTTTTCAGCAAAAAAAAAAGGTTTATTTTCTTCAAAAGAAAGACACTGATGACTTTCTACTCATGTTGCTCTCTATTTTCGCCCTGGTTCCTTGAGATTGACACGCACGGTAGCAATTACAGCTATTTCAGATATTTATTTAGCACACATGCAAAACGCTTATTCATCTGTTTTCAAACACATTATCAGCATCTGCAAAAATCAAACACATCCAACTGTTTTCTATAAGGAATTTCAGTCCCAGGAAGGCTTTAACTGAAGAGTTGCACTGTGTTGGATTAGTTACAACTCACAAATTTCTTCAGCTCCTGGTAATGCCTTGACAACTTTTACAAACATTAAGTTTACAAACATAAATACTTGTAATATAGTATGTGTACAACCTCACATCACATGTAATGGTCTTAATTTAGCTTTGTCATTCATATTTAAGTGAGGCCATAAGAAACGAAAACTTGTCATTGCCAAACACTTAAATTCATGCACACAATCCTTTTCAGTACATACAGATGAGCTTCCAAATCCCAATATGTTTTATATTTTTCACTTATGCAAAACACATTTAATATTTAATAAAAGAAGGATAAGAGTTGCCACATTTAATCAATAAAAAATATATTAATACATAAAATTCATTATTATTCTAACAGGAATTTCTCATGTAAATCTAGATAATTAATGCAAAGTCTTACCTTTCCCTGAAGCAATAGTTTCCAGTAGTGATCTCTCTTAATGCTTTAATTTTGCAGTATAATTTTCACAAATAGTTTTCTAGTTCAGGCAGAGATGGGTTAACTGCAAGCAGGCTGGATGCTATCTTGCTTGCTTCCTGGAGATCAGTGTTTCGCATGGTGAGCCATCAAAACTACCTAGGGAAAAAAACAGTCCTCTTAACCTTCAGTCACCTGGACAACGTGATATATTACTGCTCCCGGATTAAACAAAAGATTAGGCAAAATCTAAATCCTAAAACATGACCTTAAAAATTGTATTTATCTACCAAGCATTTCACAATAGATGCTGTTAAAAGAATGATTGCATACTTTCTTACCAGGAATTCATGCTCTCAGAGACAGACATAAAACAAGTGGGAAAATTTTATATACAAATGTTGTAAAGTATTTAAAATTACAACTTATCTTTACAGTGACATGATGAACTAGACTTTTTTTTTGGTAGATTTCTGGTGAGAAACCATGAGCAACAGCGGGAACTGAGTTATGCTGTAATTCCTTCAACAGAAATAAACAGTGGTACCTCTGGAAAATAAAAATGCTGAGAGTAGGAATCTGCTTTTACTATCTAATTGCAAGTCTCTATTAGAATATAAAGCATGATATTTCTCTTTGGTACAACCACAGGCATCTGGCAGCAAATTTTTTAATTCAGTCTTATAACAGCTGCAGGGTCAGAAACAAAAGTTATTTGCCTGTAACCACCCTTTGAGGCAGGCCATGTACATTTGCTTTTATGCTGTATGGAAGCAGCACAAAGCTTGCACTGCGATGCTGCCTCACTGAGACTTGGCTGGAATCTTCTCAGCTCACAAAAATCCCGACACAGAGATAGCTTTTCAACTGTAAGACTATTCCTACTGTGTATCAGGTTTATGTCCTGGATTCTCTCGTGATGGCAAAGGAGTGTGAAGCTGTCTCTAGAGCTCCTCCTCTGAGTAACACACTCATCATATGATGCCATGTTGCTGTCAGTGTGTCCCAGGTTTAAATGCTGTTTCAAAGGGTGGAAATGGAAAAGAAGCCAAGAGGATTGAGCAGATCCTGGTATGCACAAAGGCTCTAAAACTGAGACTGTGACCTGCACCATGTCTGTGTTTAAAGCCACTGACAGCAGATCTAGGTACCACACTCTGGAGAGCACTGTCCTGTGATGGATCTGCCCAGAGGCCCATAATGCTGGATTATCAAATCCAACATTAATTTTATTACTATGAAAACGGTTTGAATGTTCTCTATGAGCTCCGGGAGTGATGATGCTGCATAGATATGCGAGGTAAGACGCCTTGTTTGCTAACTTGAATATGGGATGTGGTTGCTCAGGGCCTCATCTAACCAAAGCACTGAATACCTCTGTGTACAGAGTCACAACCCATCTGAGCAACGACAGTGTTCTTGAGCAGCGTATCCCAATCTGAATATTCCTCTTCCACTCAGCAAACAGGACAGCCCAACCTCGATGATGCTACTTGACCTGTTCAGTCCCATGAAATGTTAATTAAATGATCTACTGAGCTGATATTAGCAAATGATGCTCAGTTTTCTGCTGTCTCATAAGGCAGTGTTTTACAGCCCCATCTTCTCTCCTCACCCTTCCCTTAACAACAGAAACCACTCTCACCACTTCACTATGCATTATTAAAGGGCTCATATGTTTTCATTTCTCTCTCTTCAGTGCATTTTTCCTTCTGGATAGCATTCTGCAGCTGTTTGCCATAAAAACACAATGCTAGCTGTGCCCATGCTTTAAGAAGCATTACTATATGTCTGGGTTATTCTCTTCTTGCATGTTCAAGTTCCCTGAACGTTAAAGAGAACTATCAGACCGTGGTATCTGAGATTGACCGGGAGGTCATGGCTCAGATCTGCTCCTTCAAGCTTTCTGCAACTTTGGGTATCTTTCTGCATGCTGTACTCCAGATGTGCTTTAAAGATAAGGCACCAATGTTTAGACACGTTTTGGTTTTCTAAAACGAGAAGTGACAGACAGTAGATCTGACAAGTTCCTGCAACTACTCTAGTTCCTCATCTCCCTGCTGAGAAGTCCTTTCACATCTGCAAGACACTGCGAGAGACGTACAAAATTTTTTGACAAAAATGGGTTAGCAAGTTCTAAACTCATCAGAGAAAATCCTAGTAATCTGGAACACTTCAGGCTATCATCATCACTACACCAGAGTGGATGTAGTCAGTCATGCATCACATCCCTGCAGTAATGAGAGAAAGCAATCGCATGGTTTTGCATATCCATGTGATAAATTGCACTTTCCAATCTCTGCTAGCCTGAAGTCATTACCCCTCACTTTGGATGGAGGAGGGTCAGGAGGAGAGGAGGGGAGTACTTTCCATAACAGACTCTCAGGCAACACTGTAAATACTGACTTTCATGGACATGCTTTACTTCAAAGAACAGGGCAAGCTGAATCTCGCAGTCTGCAGCCAAACCTTACAACCGTGTGCGCAGACACACGCTGTTTCAGTCCAGTACGTAAAGGGCACGTTCTCCTCCACCACCAGACTCTGAGCAAGAGTAAAAATGAGGAAACAGAGAGTACAGTATGGGTACAGTTAGTTAAACAGCAGAGAGCTGCACAATTATTTGTCATATGCTGTCTAACTCTTTATTCATCCTCAAGACATTTCTTGCTAAGTAATTATTTCTACACAGGTATTATTTACACCAACCAATGACTTTCACAGGTCAGTGCTGTGGTGGTTTAGGTGACAAGTGCTTTGTTTCATCTGTCTCAAAATATTTGCAATACAACATGTATAAGTCACAGAGATCACTGACACTTCCACTGTACCCCACTTTTTCTTTTGGGAAAGCAGGATTTTCATTTGTATCTCTTTTGAGAGTTAAAAACTAATAAATGCACTAAGTAGGTACACACTGTTCTTGCTTAACAGGCATTTCTGAAATAACCTTTGTAGCACAACATAATATTTTGAAATTTGAAAACTACAGCACAACAACGCAGTAACTTCACAGCTGTACAGTACAGCATCCGAAAATAAGGTTTGTCAAAACACACTTTGTGCAGAAAAGAGAAAACTAGTGACGAGCTGCATCACTCCAGCACCCTCTATTGGCTTTCCTGAAGCATCTTACTTTGTGAACTCATTTTAGTGTCTGTTGTTTCGTCCTTAAGCTATGACAAAGATTCCTTTATATAAAAACCACACATGAAAAGCAAAACCACCCAACAAGCCAGTCCTTTTGATAGAAATTTTATATATATATATATATATATATATATATATATATATATATATAATCACAACAACATTGCTTAGTATCGGAATGCTCAGTACTGTGGGACCTGTCATGCATTAGTCCATCTCTGCACATGGTCAGAAGTGATCTGTCTAATTACACAGGAAAAATATCCTTTACCAGGCCTGTGTCTGATATTTTTAACAGACACCAATAATAAATGGCTTCTTGTGTGCAGCTCCCACCAAAGACAGAAAGAACAACTATTTTTAAGGAACATCTTTCACTGTGGCAACTAAGAACTGACAGTATGTGTGTGCATTATGTAGAGTATCATCCACAGAAGAAAGTGCTCCAACCGCATCTTGTCAAGCATGCAGATAAATAAAGTCGAGATGCCAGATACAAGGTGATCTAAATATAAACTCCATGTACTGCGTTCTGGCCAGATGGTGTAATTTCCAGAAGCAAAGGCCCTTACCCCAGCGAACCGGGCAGCTGCTTCATAAAGCCGGCTCACAGCTTTGCAGCAACAGATGCGAAGTTGCGGTGGGGAATAGAGAGGAAGAAGGAGGGGGAAGTGGTAGGGCTGAGATGGAGAAGCAGGCATGCTCTCATGGTGCTGGGGGAGGTAAGGGTGGTACGGGCTGCTTCTGAGAAAAGCCATCTGGGGCGTTATTGGGGCTGCCTTGTCCTTTCTGGCTCCTTGGCGGGTGGGAATAGCGGAAAGCAGGCTGTGCCCAGCTCTGCAGCCTGCCCAGGTCTGCAGCCTGGCTGCTGCCTGGCCATGTTGCAGTCCTTGAACCACCAATAAAGAAAAACCACAGGCAAAGGAAAGGCAGGACCAAAACAAGTCTTACTGAGCTGCCTGTCCACTTCCAACAGCCAACTGGTTGAGTAACTGCCTACTTTATCAACCTACAGCTAAACCCTAAAGCTGTCCAGAATCGAAAAGAACCAGGAAGAGCCTTTTCTTATCTGACCTTAAGTTTAAAAAAACTTTAGTCTCAGAAATGCCACCAGCTACTGCAACCCTGTTCATAATGTTGTCTCTTAACTTTGCATCTTTAAGCTCTGTACAGTTCTTTATCTGCTTTGTTTCGTTTCCTCAGAATCTTGTCTGCCCACCTGAAATTCTTACCCATCATCTCCCCACCCTTCCAGGCTCTGCTCTCCTTTCTCTTCTGTCCTACGTGCAGCCTGAGATGATTATTGTCTAATATTTCTGTGTTTATTGACTTTAAGGCAGTGCTAGTAAAAACTGATGCTGAGATAATAATCTCTAGAACATGCTTAAATACACACAAACTTTAGCCAAGCAAATCTGTAGTACTATTTGTTAGAAAGCATTAACTACCCTGATTCAAATATTTACACACATGCTTCTACTTTGGGCAATTTATATTTTACCACTTAACAGGGATGGAGAAATCAATTTGATTTCAAATGTCAAGATCCGAATTATCAGAGTCAAATTTAGTGCACAGATCAAAACACAAACTCTCTCTCAAAATCTGTGGAGTTCATTTGAGGCCACTAGTTCAGAAGCCAAAGGTGGACCCAAACTGAAGCCACATCCCTAAACCTCATAACCGAATAAAGGCAATCGAGTATTTGCAGTCATGATGTTATCATCCATTTGCAGGATACTACTTTGCCTGTTATTTTCAGGCAAATATTCCCATTCTTGCTTTACACTAGTTTCTGCTGACAAAGATTTTTCTTTTACTCTTCAGCTGCTTTTGTTATTTTAAAACAAATTTCCTGCTTTGTTTTTTTTCCATGTTTAAAAGGCCTGGTTCCAAACAGTAAATGCTAGAAGTTATTTCCTTTAAGATTTGGCTGTTCATTAGGTGGCTGGTTAGGGCTGCAGTAGCCTGTTCTGTAACAGGTTACTTACGCAATGAAGTTCCTCTGCCTAGCAACCCGAAGGGTGGGGTTCAAAACAGCAACTGCACCAGTCACATTTAGCAACTAAAAGTGAGGGAAAAAAGATGCAGAAACCGTGAGTGCCAGGGGAAACATCTCGGTGAGAAATGGAACTTACTAAGAAGGTAACAAACAATATAGAAGAATGAATCAAAGGAAGGCAGCCAAAATATTTTCAGCTCCAAGTTGTAATTAATTCTGAGATCATAATATGATAATGATTATTAAGAGAAATAATTCATACAGAGAACAGGTTAATCACTGCCAAGGATCTCGTAAACGTTTTGCTCTTCTGGCATTAATCTTCCCTTCCCAATGAATGCTGAAATGATCTCAACTTACCAAAATTTCTTATTAAAAAAATGTATCAGGAAAATAGCTGGATATTTTGGATACTATCAAAGAAGGTTCAGTATTAATATCTTTATGTTAAGATGTTAAATTGAAAAAAACATAATAATAAAGCAAAAATTAAAATTACTGATGACTCTTAGGAATAAAATCAACTTAGATCAGGCTGCTCAAGGCCCCATCCAACCCGGCCTTGAATACCTCCAGGGAGGGGGCATCCACCACCTCCCTGGGCAACCTGTTTCAGTGCTTCACCACCAACTCATAGAATAATTTTTTTCATAATAACCAATGTAAATCTACACTCTTCCAATGTAAAACCATTCCCCTTCATCCTATCACTACATGCCCTTGTAAAAAGTCCCTCCCCAGCTTTCTTGTAGGCCTCTTCAGGTACTGGAAGGCCACTATAAGATCTCCTTCTATAAGATCACCTTCTCTTCTCCAATCTGAACAACCTCAACTCTCTCGGCCTGCCCATTTAATGATTTCCCTGTGTCTCAGTTTTCAGAGTCTTTCTCTACTTGCCCAGAAACTGATTAAGAATGACAATGAGAATAAGCTTAACTGGGGAAGTCATCCATTTACATTCATATATAACTTGTGCTTTTATTTTTTAAAGAATTAAACATGGAGGGGAGAAGCTGCCTCCCAGGCAACAGGGATGTATCCAGCACTTGCTTCAGACCAGCTACGTCTGAGCAGCACAGCTGTTGGGTTGGGTGCTGGAAGGAGCAGAGCTGTATCACTTGCTGCATCTACCCAACGAGCTGCACTGCTCATTTGGTTTCGCCTGGAGCAGCCTGCAGCTCTGAACTGGTGCAAAGAGCTCAGAAAGGCAGCATGAGCATTTCTGCACAACGATACAGCTCACACTTCACATACATATCTGGTCCTCATGCTTCGAAAGACAACCAGTATCAGTCTCTGTTTATGCTTCAGCTCTTATCCCAAGGTACCAATCTTTTACAAAGGAGTCTTTTTCTATAACTGTTGCTTTGCACGGTAAGTAAAAGCACTAAATGCATTTAATAAATGAAGAGTCTGAGATGCATCTGTCATGCTCTGAAACAGATTGATATATCAGTGCTGGAAGGCACTATTCTCTGGTGTGTTACTTCACAGTCCCTGGAGCTCAACCTGACAGATCTTTTCTTACCAAACATACATAAGGTCACCTGTTTCTTTTACATTTATCTACTTTTGTGACAAAACGTTCATCTTGCCAATTGACTGTATGCCCACAGGACACAATTACTATGTGCAAAGACAGTTCGCTAATAAACATTCCATGCTCCTAAAAACATTTATTTAATTCCCTAGTAGACAAGAAGATAAAGTGATATAAAATAAACACCTCAACTATTAAAACTCAGTAAGTAAAGGACAGGCTCAACCTCATTTGAGCTCAGCCCGCATTTGCTGGCAGGGTGGTAGTACCTGGACTATTGCCTCCTACATAGAATCATAGGTTGGAAGAGACCCTTTAGATCATCAAGTCCAACCACAAATGGTCACTGCCAGCCCTGCTGCTGCTGGCTCTCTGGACTGCTCCACACTGATGAAAACCTTGAAAATTACTATTAATAAATGCCACCCCATTCTGGTTTTAAGCTCTCACAGCTCTGGCTATTTCATAAGGGAACTTTTTAAAATAAAGCAGTTCTACATAAAGTTCACCTTGAAACTGCCTGTAAGTCTTGAATAACTTCCATTTGTCAAGGATTTCAGAAGTGAGGAGGACAGAATCAGATCATACTTTAAAAGCCACAGATGTCTGAGTCAGAGGATTAAAAAACCCCACAAAACAATAACCAAACAAAACCACACCAACCCTCTCATCTACTTCACAATAGCTTTTGTTGGGAAGATTTAAGCATGGCCAAGAAAAGAGAGCTGCTGGGACAGAGCAGAATGTAGGATGATGCGATCTCATTTTCCAGCATCAGCACTGATTTCCTCCTGGTAACTGATGACATAACCACTGTCTTGCTGCTCTGGGAGTCAAAGCAATTAGGGGAAAACACTCGCCTGCTTAAAAACCAAGGACTTTACTACACATGAATAAAACAGAAGGTAAATGGGAAGTGATGATGACCAGCAGGACAGCACTGCATGCTCAGAAGAGTTCTGTAGCTTGCTGTCCTACTGCAAGCATCTTCTATGGTGCATCAGGTCTTGGTTTGGTGACTACAGCAAGAGTGGAGGTCCACTTGAACAAAATACGAAAATAATCCTCTTAAAAAACCTGGATTTTTAATTGGAGCCAAAATTCTAAGCTGTATTTTAGTAGGCTTCTGGCACATGGCCAGACACAATAGTTTTCAGACAGCAACTACTACCTCTGTTTTGCTAGTTTTAATTATGTTTGATCTCTAAATTCGAATTTCAGCTAAACAGTTTTCCCTTTACTGACTTCCCTCCACAGTCTGCTTTGATGAATCAGATATACAAACAACTTCATAGAATCACAGAATCATAGAATTGTAGGGGTTGGAAGGGACCTCGAGAGATCATCGGGTCCAACCCCCTGCCAAAGCAGCTCCCTAGGACATATCACTCAGATAGGCGTCCAGATGGGTCTTGAATATCTCCAGAGAAGGAGACTCCACCACCTCCCTGGGCAGCCTGTCCCAGGGCTCTGCCACCCTCACTGTGTAAAAGTTTTTCCGCATGTTGGTGCGGAACTTCCTGTGCTCCAACTTGCAGCCATTGCCCCTTGTCCTGTCTCCACAGACCACTGAAAAGGGGCTGGCTGATTCCCCCTGCATCCCCTGCTTAAGATAATTATAAACATTAATTAGATCCCCCCTTAGTCTTCTCTTCTCAAGGCTGAACAGTCCCAATTTTCTCAGCCTTTCCTCATAGGGGAACTTCAGTGACCCAGACACTGCAATTTTCTGTAAATAAATCTGAATGAAACTCTGATGCAATCTGTACAAAGCATCCCAGACAAGATTTAGGCCCGAAGTTTTCCAGCTTCTCTTGAAGGCATGAGCAGGAAGAACAATTTGAAAAAACAGCTTTTGAAAATGCTAGAACAGAAATCTGTTTTAGAGACCCTTTTCCTATCATGATCTGCATTTGTTCCCCTTAAGTAGTTTAAGGAAAAAAAACAAAACACCCACTGCAGTCAGTAGCTTCCCTTCACGTTACGAAATTAGCCATCTTTGAATTTAGCTTAGATTTCTCTAATTGACAAATTCTGTAGTGCAGCATGACCTTTTTTATCTCAAATAGTTATTATTTTCATTTTTGAAAATGCAGAAATTGAATAGTAAAGCTAAATAACAACCAAGCAAGGCCTCCCCTGGACTTAAACTGACTTTTCTATCTGTTATGCCTTTACAGACTAAACCAAAGGGCTTACAAGTGAATAGTTAAGAAGACAGACTAACAGAAGTAGCATGTAATAACTTCTTTTTAGTTTGGAATACTGATCAGTTTGCTGCCCACTTACTTACTAACATATTTAGCTGTTGAAGAGGGCTTTAAACTCAAGTTACCAGGGGAGGGGAACCTCAATCCATCCCACTCCTACCAGTTTGATGCCAGTGCCAGCAACAGATGCCCAGTGCTGGAGAAGGGTCACAGATCAGCAGGAGAGCACCTGAAGCGCAGCACATAGGAAATCCAACCACTCCAGCCAGTCAGTCAGCTTCATCAGGGCCCAACTGGAATGCCTCTGTGCAAAGGCTCCTAGCACAGGGAATAGACAAGAGGAGATGGAGACCTGTGCATGCCTGCAGGTCTGTGACCTGAGCGTCTAAGGAACCTGAAGGTGCACGAGTCTATAGGATCCGACAAGATGCATCCCTGGGGTCCTGAGTGAAGTTCCCATTGACTGAAAAAGTGGAAACCTAATCCCCAAAGGGAAAAAAGAAAGACCAAGGGAACTACAGACCGGTCAGTCTGACCTCTGTGCCTAGCAAGATCTTGGAGCAGATCCTCCTCAAAATGATGCTCAGGCATAAGAAAAGTAAGGAGACGATGGGTGATTGCCAGCATGGCTTCACAAAGGGCAAATCATGCCAAACAAATTTGGAGGCCTTCTATGATGGAGTTACAGCACTGGTAGGTAAGGAAAAAGCAACTGCACATGGGATAATGAAAAACCAATTGCACTGGCACAATCCCGAGCACAAATATAGAATGGATTCTGAGCAGACCTGAGGAGATGGGATTTTGAGGTGTTGGTGGACTAGAGGGTCAACATGAGCCAGCAATATGCACTTACATTTGAGAAATCCAACTCTTCCCAGCAGTTCAAGGGAGGCGATTCTGCCACTCTACTCAGTTCCTTATCTTAACTACTGCATTCAGTTCTGTGGGTCCCAACATAAGAAGGGTGTGGAGCTGTTGGAATAAGTACAGAGGAGGGGGCACAAAGAGGATTTGATCTATTAAAGTCAAAGTTTTTGAATATCAAGGAAATCTGTCAAAAAATACAAAACCAAATTCCAGGTTCCCAAACTTGATAATAAAAGCGTCCTGAATAATACCTGCAGCAACTGCAGTTTCTAGCCATCATCTGTTTGACAATCTCAAAAGCAAAATCTGAATCAGAATGGTGAAGAATGACAAAACAATAGGGTAAGTTAAAAAAAGACTTTCAGTTGCAGAATTGTTTAAAAGATTACATCATTTAGGAAAACTAAACAATTCTGAAAGAATCTGTAAGGATGCCTTTATACTTGCCATCAGTATGGCTTTCTTCAGTCGTACAATACAGCACTGTTAATCATGCTACCAGTGAACTGCTTCAGAATTAAGCAGAGAACACTTTATTCAAAACTTACTCTGACAAAACAAGATGAACATCTATCTCGACTAAACATCCTTTTCTCAAAAGTATTAACAGTGAGCAAAGCCTTTGATGTGTCCTTCTTCACTGTGCTCAGACAAAGGTCCAGGACTGTTCATCTCTCACACTGGAGACTCTGACAAGTGTTCAGCACTATTAAAAGAACAGGTGGGAAATAAGGCAGAGAAAAAAGATTTTCAAAATTCCGTGGAAATATAACAGAAAACCAGCAAATATCAGGTAGCTGAAATACTGACTTAACCCTTCGCTAATTTATTTAAAAAGAAAACACCCCCCCCTTTGCTTTTGTTGGAGGCGTATGCACCTGAACAGACAGGCTTTGATGCTGCTATGTTTTCATGATGTTATTTCAAAATTTCTGAAAAGCTAATTAAGAAAAATATCTGTCTGTAGTATTTGCACATTAACACAGCTTTCCTTCACTGCTTATAATTTTATAACACAATTTTAATGGACCAGTAGACCTCAAAACCCAGCCCACATCAGCTCCACTCAGCAGAGCTGCACAACATAGCACACGACCAGTCACAGAAAGTGCACCTCTGCTGCCAACACCACGACCCCGGCTCGGTGCAGCACCCACAGAACTGCTGAGTCCCATACTGGAAGGCAAATCTTGACAACGCTCTAACTCCCATTTCAAAGGGATGCGCAGGAAGGCAAGGACCAGACAATAGCTGCCATTCACTGAAGATCCTTCCATTACTGATGGGGCCATGCTAAAATATATGTGCTTTTCAATTTTGAGGTTAATTATGGTTAATAGCTTTTAATCTGTGTAATTTTCACTTGTGTTTTAACTGCTTGGCTAGACATATCCCCCCAAAAACCCCAAACAACTTCACAAATTTTATCTCAAAGGGTACACTTTATGTTCCCCAATGAAATGTATGTCTGAGACCTTTAATGCACTGGAAAATCATACCTTTCTTTGCAATTAATAAGGCTGCTTTCTAATATCTAATGTAACATTAACTAAAGAATGCAGAAAGAAATGCAATCATTCAACCAAGACCTTTTTGAAACGGACACCACAAAGTGTTACTATTACATGGACACAGGTCATTGCTTGAGACATGACACAAAACCTCTTTCCTGTTCAGTACAAATCCTTGGTTAAGGCACTCTGCATGTAATACAAGAATGAAAAACATACATCTTGAAAACAGTTTCTTCTACAGAGACCATGCTTGGTCTGTATAAAACCACCAATGTATAAAACACCAGTGCAAGTTTTACACTTGCTTCAGTTCTGGGACAGGCAACAAAACCCAGCAAAAATCAAGTCCAAAAAAACCAATCTTAAACATTCCTATCTGTGGGAAACAGGAATATTTAGGCATACCACAAGCTGATAAAATGCTAATCTAGCTTTTATACCTATCTAGTACCTCTATGATCCTCGGTCCCTATTATATTTAAGAAAGTCAATCCCTCTTCTTTTCCTCTCAGCTTGCATTTTTATTCATTGATTCATTTATAATCATTATCATAGCAGCAGTTTGCCTATATTAGAAGTTAATGAAGGAAATCAACTGCCTCATCACGTAGTACAAATCTGAACTTTTTGTTACATGTTGTATGCTACTCCCTACTTATTCTAGGCAGTAAATTTATTAAAATTGAACCTGATGCTGGTATCTGACAACATTCTTTACGGCATCTCTCAATTCTATCCCTCAATAGTTGCCATCACTATTTCACATTAACTTCTGAATTAGTTTTGATTCGTTCAGATTAATTATTTTTAAAATTCTAAATATATGCTCATCAGCTGGTTATAACTTAACTTACCCTACAGAATATGAAGAGATGTTTGCTTTCATGGGGCACTTACTATGAGATGGTTTGCAAACTTGAGGCATTAAAAGAGTGAAAAATATTTTACATTAAGCAAACAATATTTATATAGCAACTAATTCATATCAGTAATTTTTTCCCCTAAATAATTTATTTCCATTTGCAAGCAGATAAAACAACACTTCCAACCTCAGGGTTGTTGTATATGAGCCAACTGCATGAATTTTATTTATTTTCATGGGGTTAATTAATAATCAAAAATAGCTCTTGCTACTGGGATTGCTAAAATGGAATTTATGACAAGTAAAGTTTGCTACAGGGCAGCGCGACTGTATTTAGACCTCTTGCATATGTTCACTGATTGCCATCATACATTTATAAAAATAAATGCCACACTTATTAAGCAAAACTATTTATAAAGGTTTATAAAGTGCATGCAGTTCTTTGCTCCAGCAGACCTACAATTTTTATCCCAGAAGACAGTTTTCTTTTACTTTACTCAGAGATACCTTTGCAACAGCAGTCAGATGCTTATCTGTTCTGAAAAAGCATGGCTTTAGGCTTTATCGGGACACCTCTAACTACTGTTCCTTAATCCAGGATGGCCTAGGACATCCAGCTACATTTAAACTAAAACTTTAAAAATTAAATTAAGAGCTATTTCATATGACTAAAACGAGAAGGAAGCAAGCACATCAGGTACAAAGTTACATTTTGCCTTACTGAATCATATGACACACAGTCATTTTTATCTATTCCGGTTATATTTTTAAGAAATCCAGTAACACATCCCCTGCTAAAAGTCTTCTGCACTTTAACTTTTTGGTTTATGCCTCAATCTTAGCACTGCAGTAACTCTACTCGTGTGCTCTTGCACACAGATGCCACTGGTACTTTGCTTAAAAGTTTATGCAAAAACGTGTCACAGTCTAAGCTAATGTGTTTCTCTGAGGTTTTTTAAAGTAAAAAGCGTGCGTGAATATCAAAGAGCACACTGTAAATGATCGTTTCTAATCTTAGACATGTATCAATTATTCACTAGCTTGTTCTCCTTGTGCTTTATCATATAGACTTCACCATGGCAACACTATTCACTTCCTAGCCTTAATCAGTGAATCTGTAAACTAGTATTAGATTTTGCTGTTGGATTACTTGATATTGTGCTGTATCTGCCATGAATGTAGCCATGCCTCTCATTACACCATGAACCATACGCAGGTTCAAGAATGTCAATAAACTTTCATTTGCTTAGCAGTATTGAGATGGAAACTTTTGGAAGAACTAGCTAGTTCCTCCAGGTATTATTGTGGTATGTAGCTTCAAATTACCACCAGTTAAATTCAGAACAATTTCATATCTGGATGCAACACCTGTCCTCTGGTCTTTACATAAATTGGGAAACAGGACACCTTTCAAAAACTATAAATCCTGAAATCGCTATCTAAGCTTTAGAAAAAAATCCCTTGTTTTCAGCTAGTACCTTGATTAAAAAAATGTCTTTGTATCTGTCAGTCTTTCTAGTACTATACAATTTACAGAAGGTACAATTTATATTTCGATGTTTTCTTTCCCCTTCTTCATGTTTTCCAGCACTGTTATACATATAATTTTCTATCTTCTCAAAATGAATGCATCTTTTTCTAGCAGCTTTTGGCCCCAGCTATTTTTCCTTTCCAGTGAGTTTCTTCTGTTTTTTCTCTTTGTTCTAATTTTCTTTTTCTTCACTGTTTTTTCCTTTTGTTCCTCCAGTACTCTTGGATCCATCCTTTTGGTGTCTACCACATAATCATACTTTCTTTTCTCCTCCAGTTTGTGAGGATTGTTTATGTATCTCATTAATCCAAAAGGGACGTCTTTAATGCCTTAATTAACTCATAATGCAGATCAGCAAACATTTCCTGCTTGCCCCACTCTTACACTTGCTTTTGCACAAGTGTCCAGATTATGATATTTCTGCTGGGGTCTCTAGGAAGCACTGATTCAAGCTTTGCTTTTGAGCACATCATTACTTACTGCCCTGGCAGCATTTTCTAAGGTTTCCTCAGTATGTAAAACTCTCAAGCACAGAAACGGTGAGACACACAGAGATCTTGTGGCCTTTCCCACTAAGTCCTTAATATTGTTCCCTCATCATTCTTTGTTAAAATGACAAACTGTGTGATAATCCCCTTAAACATTAATTATCTTCATCACAGTTAAAAGGAAAAAATAAAAAGGCTGAATTCATTTTTCTGAGGGAGCTATCATATGACAGAAGCTCAAGAAAAAACACACATTTCAGAGTCTTGCAGTAGAAAAGATACTACCTAGAGAGAAAAACTGTGGTTTATGCTTGGCTAAGACCCAGCAGCCCTTTATAGATCTGCAAGCCTTGGTGAGCATTCCCTTTGGTATGGTATTATCATCAGCGGACTCCTACTGCTTCTCAAAAGTAGAACTTATCAGCCTTGTATTGAGCAGGTGTCAATCATCCTATGACAGAGCTGAGCAAGTCACAGTGGTTGTCCTTGTGCTGCTCTTTGCGCCAAAATCTTCAATTGTGGAGTTGCACAGGGATCCACCTTCTTCCCAGCCAGCTCAATATACAGGGAGATAATGGGGTAAACTGTGAAGCAATTTGGATCAGAAGTTTATTAATATTTTCACAGCCTCACAGATGTCAACAAATATGTCAAAGAACACAGAAGAAAGCACCCCCTCCAAGCAAAGAGATGATGACGATAAAGGTCAGAGTCAAGGCCCTCTGTGATACCTCTTCACCCCTTCCTAGAGGGTCAGCAGGCTGTGCTCAAGGCTAGCTCCACTGCTGTGCTGCCAGCAAGCTGTGAGAAGAGTTGTGTGGCAAAGCCCTATGAAAAGCCTTGGTGGGGGTTCCCTCTTTTGCTGGAATCTAGGCTGAAGCTCAGAGTCTTGCCCCTGTCCCTGCCTCAGCCATGCACCGGGACTGCCTGTGCCTGACCAGCTGACTTTGACCTTGGACTTGCTTCTTGCCCACAGGCCTGTCTGGCAAATGTTGGCTGTCTCTGGATACTGTCACAAGACTGTTCCACTCTTCTTGGTTGGGTCCTATGGGACTAGATTGCCATCTTCCTTGCAGAGCAACCTCGTCCTACTGCTCCCTGACAATCAAGCTCAAAACCAGAAAGATGTTACGCTCCCTGTAAGAGATAGTGTTGATATCCTGCCTAAGAAAGCCAGAAACTTAAAAGTTACACTTTAAAAAATATTTTTCCCATCCATTGGTGACAAGGTCACCACAATACCATGTTTTATTCTGAGTCAGCACCAGTGATGTATACACTCACAATACACACAGCTAACCATCAATGTGCATACATGGATATAAAACTAGCAGCCTTCAGTACACTGCATTTCCTTTAGATAACAGAAACTGCTCTAGCAGCAACAGAGGGCACTAGGATTGCACTTACAATTCAGTTCAGCTGCAACTCCTTCGTTGCTCCCACTCAAATGCTGGCTGAATCATAGATTTTCAGTGATGTCCTCTGAGCTTGCTGAACAGGACTTGCTACACAGTCCTGAACACTTTCTACACACAAGGCAAAGCTTGTGCTCTTGACTCAATTTCTTCCTTAATATGCTCAGTAGCATGTACACCAAATGACCTCAGGAGCCAACTCTTAACCCTCACATGTAAACCACACAATCTACAGTAACATAGATTACAACCCCACTAATGAATTGTAGTACAATTTGCAGTTATTTCAGCAAGGAAAAAACCACCCAACAGTCCTTTGCCATGCCTACAACAGTTTTAAGAGATGGTCTCAGAGCCAGCCAAGCTCACCAATCCCAGAATATCTGTTGCTAATCACTGCAACAGGGAGTTGCTGCAGGCTGCTCTAAAGACCATTACCTTAACCCCAACACCTTGGAGCCAATACAGCACCTATCAGAGAAGCTTCACAAGTGGTATCAGAGAAGAAAAAGTGTCATATACTAAAGTGTCTCCTATGGCACTTTTGTAGAAACAATGCTGAAAATTTACCAATAGAACTGAACTAGCACTTGGGCACATGCTGCCCTCTTCCCATGAATACACTGGGCAACCCCTACATTCGCATCTGCTCTCCACATTGGGTACCATTCATAAGATGGATACTACCCAGAGAAGAAAATCTTCTTTCTCAATCTTCAGTTACTTTCCTAAATACAAGCTATGAACAACTCCATAAATAGGGCATGACTAAAATACATCTTGCATTAATTGACTTTTTATGGCATAAAATTAAGACAATAAAGTTTCAGAGCTTGAACTGGCAGTTGTTTAGAGATCTGTTCTAACTTTGATCCACAAACGAGAACAGTATTAGCCTACCTATATAAATCATACTTCCTAATTAAATTATAATGGTAATTATTTCAGAAAATAAACTGGATTTTTTCACAAAAGCCTAACCACAGGAACGGATAATACTAACAAATTACTGCAGGAAGTACTGAAAACTATCAGCATCCTGAAATGAAGCCTTACTGTTCATCCCTGTCATAAAACTTAGATTGAATTAATTAAAAAAAACATGGAAAATACTTCTTGGAGAAGAAAATGTTTATTTAAAATAACAGTAAATAAAATAAACTGCTACTTGAAAACTCTTCCTTGAACAAACTTGGGTATTTTGGGGTATTTTGAGATTGTTATGTAAAAAATGTTATGTTTGTTATCTTTTACTTAGACCACCAAACAAGTCTCCAAATCTCTTTGTTTAAGTGGTCAAACTCCTGTGATGAACAAGACTATACTGGAAAGGGTTATTTTCCCATCTAACATATTTTTCCATGTGACTAGCAACAATGGATTCAAAAGGCTTTCTCAATCATTTGTAGCATGATGAAGACTCACCATTATTTTGTTCAAACTGTAGACCAATATTCTACAGCTGATATTCATAAGTGTGAGGTCAAATAAAGCAAGCTAGAGTGAATTTATTTTCAATCTTCACCAAAAAAAGAGTATATATTAACAACCCACCCACCCTTCTGTCCTGCTCTATACACATTAACACACAGTTTTCAGATCTTTTTAAACCGAAAACAAAAAAAGCCAGAATGTTCCTGGATGCAGTACCAACTCATTCTAACCGCTAAGATTAAATGGAAGTTAAAATACTTCAAACTTAATTCAAAATAGCAACACTGGTATTCAGAGATATGATGCCAATCCAAAATTTAAGATGGTTTTGATCTAAAAGCTTATTTGTCCTGATAGACCGGATCAGGGCGAATTTGCTATTAAAGCTTAATGCACTGTGATGTTGAGCGGGATTGCTCCTTCCAGCAGCTGTGAGGATACAGACAAATTTAAAAGAATTACAGTATAGCAGCCTGTATCTTAAAAGTTCATTAAATCATGCTCCTAGACTTATTAAAAGCATCTAATAGCATCAAATTTCTAACCCTAACACTTTTTCTCAAGATATTTCTGAGGGCTTATTTCAGAGATTAATAGGATTTTGTAGCTCTGAGATTCTGTAATAGTTTTACTGCCTCTAATACGGCAGTAGGGGCTTGGTTCAGTTGCCCATACACAAGCATCTAATGCTGCAACATATCCTGGTCCCCAGGTGTCAACTGAGGAGGATACATGTCTCACAAGGGTGAAACTACAGTTACCCTTTACATCGTGTCGCTTGGGACAGAAAACCTACCTAAGACCTTTAAATCTGTTACCTTCTATCCAAATATTGAAGGAATTCGGACATGCTTCAGGAAATTCCCATGTTTATAAACATGCAAGCTGGTAAATAGAGAGGCAGAGTGAGAGAGAAAAACAAAAAGAGAGAGAAATCTGCACAGATTGATTTTAGATGATTTGGTTATCTTTTGTGTAAAAATTAAGAAGACTCCCTCAGAATTGCATTATACAATTTTACACACTAGTTAGTCGCCAGAATGCAGATTAGCAACTTTAGCTTCTGACTTTAATTGACATCCCAACAAATGAAAGAATAAAAATAAGTATTTACACAGACATGTCAGAGCATTTTCAGTTATGAAATGGAGATGTACAGTCACTTAGTAGTGACTCTGATGACTTGGGTTCCTATCAAATACTCCTGTGAAGGATACTTCAAAAGGGCACATGTTGGAATTAATGAAATAAATACTTTCTCTGCTAGTCTGTATACAGCTTCAAACAAAACATCTGTGTCTGCCAGTGGCAGGAAAAATATTTGTGTGGTATCATGTCCAAAGTTGCAGTAGGAAGAAACTCTAAAAGGTGATGGTGGTGCCTCCTCAGAGACAGAGACCTTATGCACATCCCAAAATGAAGCTGGTGTTTGTTCCAGCTAGGCTGTAGCTCCAGCACTGATACATGCTTTGTCCTACAGAGTGATATATGATGTCTGGAGTCATGTACGCCTCCCCAGCCCAAAACGGGCACAATTCAGCACTCAATTCAGTCATTTCTTCCCATGGGCATGTGACAGAGGTTACTAAGATGTTCTGCTAAATGAAGGCTTATAAGAAAACATTGAAACATGCTTCAAAAACAGCGACATGGGTTCATCACCCCTCTCTGTCAACAGCATCCTGCAGTGTGGAAGCTCATAGCAAGAACACTTTGTCCGCCCCCACCCTCAAAAATTTAACTCTAAGCTTCATTAATCACAGACTTCCCACTGAAAGGAACACAGGAGCTATCAAAATAGCACATACAAGTGCTTCATCTAATCCAGCGTGCTGTCTGTTCATTAGCCTGTAGCAGATGGTTTGACAGAAGGTGCAAAAAATTCGTCAGTGGACAATTCTGGATTTGAAAAGTGTCTTTTTAGTTGTTGCATCTAGTCTGCTTAGGTTTTGAAGCACAAGGGTTTATAGCAAAAAGGACTTCAAAAACACTGCAGTAATTTGTATATTGCATGCGTGTATTACATTTAAGCATCTAATTATTTGCTGTAGAAATATCAGCATCTTCTCCTTGCTCAGGTATTTTTGTCAGTTAGTGACACAAACTAATGACACACCATCTAAAAAGAACTTCTTGCATACTTGAGGGTTTTTGACTTTATTACATGGTCTTTAGCCTTCCATCAGAAAGGGTAGGCAGAGCACACAATTCCCTTTCCTCATAAAGGCTACTATTCTCCACATACATCCAAGTGGAAAAAGTTGAAAAGTGCCAATCTCCTCAATCCTGCTTTATATGGAAGGTTTTCCAAAGTCTATTTATCATTGTTGCCAGTCTCTGACTTCTATTTCTGCTCTCTTTCTGGACAGCAAATGGCTGCGTGTAAACAGATATCTTCATGTCTTTGCTGACAACTAATTTATATGGTTGGGCCAGGAAAAAATCATTATAGGGCTTTTTACCTTATTAAGCCATCAACACAAATACTTTGATGTTCCAATGCTTTATATGTATTTTATTTTATTCCTTTTGATGAAGAAGTAAATCCTAATACACGTCAACACTGAACTTCACACAACACAAACTTACGCAGAATCTTCTGTAATATCCACTAAGCAAATAAACCTGCCATCTGCAAGCACAGCGATGTTAGCATTTCAGCCAGCATAGTACCACCACTCTCTGTAAAATGGTAGCAGTTTAACTATTGCCTTCTGCACTTTTTCAAACAGTTTTTAGGATATAATAAAACACTAATCTAGAATTTTATGCTACTGTAACTGCTGCTGTAATAATTCCACAGGCCCACATACTTTACATGAAGAACTACCTGCCACAGCAACACTCAAATATAGCTTATATAGCATATTAAGGACATATCTATTATCTCTCCCCTCCCGGGGGGGGGGAACCCCAAAGAACCTATGCAATTTATCTTTGAAAACAACAGAAAAACAGCTCAGCCACTTCCTCCTTTCCTTCACCTTTTAATAGCAGCAGGAATGAGAAGCAGAGAGATTGTATCACAGATTGCTTCAGATATCATCTGAGTTTCTCAGATGGATTCAGTGGCCTAAGTACCACCAGGCCTTGATAAATCACAAATTGTTCTGGAGTCTTGGAGACAGCTCCTAGACCCCCAATGGATGAGGAACATAATCAGATTGTTCCAAGAATGGCGACTCATGTATGAATAGCAGGACCTGAGATACCACTACTATATACCTCAAAGTTAGGTATTAGCATGTGAATTGCTAGACCATAATTATTAAGGGAGGGAAGAAAAGGCTCCACAGCAATGCTTACAAGGCAGAAGAAAGTAAGCAGTTATAGGAAAAAGACAGTATAGAAATTACTTTAAAGACAATGAAAAAAGGCAGTTACAGCAAGCTTCCCTTTCTACAGTGTGCTTCCCTCCTCTAATAACTTTGATCATTGGAACTCAGGGAATCTTAGGGTTTTTTTCTATTTTTATAACTAACATCACATTTCAATTAAAAAAGCAACTGAAAAGCTCTTTAAATATGTTTATAAATTTAAATTGTAAATTTGCTCAAAAAAAAAAAATCATCAGTGGAAAGCTGTCAAAGGACAATCATGTTATAATATTAAATACCTGTATTTAGAAAGAACTCTACACTGTTCAATCTGTCATAGATAAGAACATGATCTTCACTGTTCCTCTTGGTCCCATATTTGTGTAAACTGCATTAGCATTTGCAGCTGAAATGCAAAGCAGACTTCAAATGGAACAGTCCTGTTTCCCCCTCCCATTTTTATGGGAGACTGAAAAAAAAAAAAGAGAGAGAAAAAAAGAACCCCCTAAGCTACAGCTTTTGGTCTCTGAAAGTGTATTTTATTAAAATACAAAAATTAGAACCTTCAGCAAAATAAGTGCAGACAAGAAGAATCCAAGCTGGTTTGTTGCCATTTGACACTATTTTAAAAGTTCAGAAGCAACTCTAATCCCTATGTCCATGTGGGATCTATTCTTTCATCTGGACCAACCCACCAATCATCTGCTTCCTAGGGAGAAAAACATCCACATGGTTTCCTCCAGGGACTAACAAATCATTTAGAAGAACTTATTTTAAATAGCATCACTAATAAATGGGTACTTGCATAAGCTTGTATAGGTTTAGCTCCCTAAAAACCAGCCTGTTATTTCCCCATTACTTCTGAGTCATATCCACACTGAAGAAGGCGCTGAAGGCCGAGCACCGAACCCCATCTGTCCATACTCCTCACCACTCAGCTTGCCCTCCAATCTGATTTCACTCTATGACAGAGCTGCTCCAGACTGAGATCAGCTTGCATCACGTCCAGGTCCTGATTTGTGTATGTGGTGGTACAGAAGTAGCCATGGAGGACTGCCTTCCACCCAAGGCAGACCCAAAATTCTGTGTCTTTCAATCTCTACCTGAACTGCAGCTTCTGTCGCTCTCTCCCCTTCCTCTTCTTTGTTACACCTCAGAAGCTGCTCTAATTGGATCATAACCTTCCTTGAGGGTAACAGCCTTTTCTCTTCCTTTTAGAAACATTCAATCTGACCCTAAAGACAACAGTCAGGGCTAAATATATAGGCAGCTATTCTCTCTTCCATTTACAATGGCAGCATTTTCAAGCCAGTCTAGAAGATACTGTATGTATACAAAAAGGGAAACAAATTTTTACCTTCCAACTTGACATTAGTAAGCATTTTATCAAGAGTCTTATAAATCAGATCTTCTTCTGAAGGGCACCAGCTTGTGTTCTCATGAGACTGTTGTAAATGGCCATAGTCCATTTATTTGCCATGCTTAGACTGGGGAAGAAACATCACTGCAGCATGACTTTCCTATGCCTGTGTAGTGTCAGAAACTCCTCATTACACCTTCCAGTGCTGTCTTTAAACAGGGGAAATTAGCCCTACAAAATTCTTACACTGATTTCACAGACTGAGTGTTTGCTACTTTTACTTCTCAATGAAAAAACTTTGAGAAGAGAGAAGAATCAGTCCCATGGGGTTTACAAAGTGTCCTGGTTCTGGCCAGGCCAGAGTTAACCTCCCCAGGCAGTCAGCACAGGTGAGCTGAGTTAATCCTGGGCTACCTGACATCACATACACACTACCTGACATCACTCCCCCATAAAAGGGGCAGTCTGGGTGTGGCTGGGGTGTTGGATTGGTCCTTGAGTCCTGTAGTACTGTGTGTTATCATCAGGTCAATAAGGTACTCTGTGTTATCACCAGGTATAAGTGAAATTTGCCATGGCCTGTTACTGTTGCCCTTTCATGGTGCTTTTGTCAGTAAACTGTCCTTATCCCAACCCATGGAGACTGTTTCTTTCTCCTGAGTGAGCAGAAGCTGCCTGTGATGCTCAGCCACTGCTTAGGGCGGAACCACCACACAAAGCAAAGCAGTTACAGCTAACAAATGTCAGTCAGCTTGACATGCAATAGAATAAGGCAGATTCCTTCAAAGAATGAATTCAAATTAGCAGGTACAGAGTTACACGCTGTACTTCAGCTGTGACAATGCTGATTTTCAAAAGGCTTTATTTACCTGCCCTCATTTCTCTTCTCCCTTAAATTGCAATTTCTCTCCCTTCATCCTTTATTATGCTCTTCATTCTTCCTTCTCAATACAAATCTCACCCTCCCCAATGCCTTCACATCAATTTATCAATTTTCCTTTACATGGGAAATTATGTTTATTTTTTGCAGCCTCTACTTTTCCTTTTATCTCTGGGATTTCACTTCTCATGTCCTGTTTATACAGTAGGTCTAAACTGTTGAGAACATACAGCATGTCAATATCAATAGCATGCTTATGACTGCTGTAAGGTTTAATTATGATTAATCATTGTTAACAGAAACAACTTTCCTAGTATTTTTTCTGTACTTAAAAGAAATATGACTTTGATTTTCGTTTTTATGGGATGATTTCCTATTTGCATGGTATGGATTAATTTCAGGATGACTTCTGTAATACAACTTCCAGACAATATTGCTAAATGAATAATAATGTTTCAGAAAAAACATCCCTACTTAAACTGAGTCAAACATTGTGCTGGAGTATGTGACTCCATAACTATTTTCAATAAAAGGAGTAGGAGCTTTATATTTGCAGTATATATTAAAGCTGTTCTTTCTGACAGATGCTCCAATCCCACATATGACTGCACTCCTTGCATGAACTCTTGCAAAGATATGCAGGATATTAAGCTGTAAGATACACACTTAGCAAAATGTCTTGCCTGAATAAATTGTAGCTATTAACTGCTTTCAAAATACCCATGAAAATTTAGAATTTATGAAAAAAATAAAATGTGGGTCTGGTACTTTATTAAAAACAAACCAGTATTTTTAGGAGTCTCCAGTTGACACTAGACATTCCAAGAAATACTATCTGGCTCCAGCACATGTTTTATACTTCTCATACACAACAGTTTTCTTTTTTTCAAATATATCTCCTTAAGGAGAACATCAGAATCTCAAGTGCTGCAGAATAATTAAAATACAGATTTCACGTCTGCTTTGCTAAAGCTAAGAAGCTTATGTGATCATGAGGTCTGCAAATATCTCTTTTCCCCTCCCAACAGTTTTCAACTGCTTGGCAGTTATTACTGATTTTTGACAGGATAGTGACATCAAAGGTAGTTAAATTACTACATGTGTTACAGAAACAGATGGCCAAGTGAAGAACAAGCTCCAATAAATGCCCTGAATGAGAAAAAGGCTGAGAATTGGATTTACATCACATTAAACATTAGCAGAACACACATGGAGAGAAAGTTTACCACCTTCAACATAGTAAACGCATTGATGGTAATCATCAGATGAACTGTAAGATAAAAATTAGTTAAAAAAAAAAGCTTTATTAGCTCCAGACCTCATGGGAGGGCAGGCTTGCTGTTAATGATGACCACAGTTAATCAGGAGACAGAAGAAATAGGCAAATATAATATGAAAGATGTGGCTACGTTACCTTATTTTTCAATCTTCTAACAAAGATTCTCTAATGAAACTTTTAATACCCCAAAAAACCTCTCTCATATGTATTGCCACAAATACCCTAAATGAGAAAGGCATACGCCCTTTTATGTACCTAAAATGTAGAATTCTAAGGGACTGAAAATGTTAAATTAGTAACAACTTCATTGAAAGTGCATCTGTAGACTAAACAAGATCCATGACACAATTTCAGAACAAATTCTGATTGAGTTAATGCACACAGCTTTCCTTCTAACTCATTTCAAAACTCATCACACTAGTGAAAAAAAATCCAGATTGATTAATTCTGGGAAGTCTGTTAAAATTACTTGTTAAACAGCAATGTATGGAATTACCCAGAGAAGTCAAGTGGTTTGCGTTCGAAGGGACCTCAAAGATCATTCAGTTCCAACCCCCCTGCCATGGGCAGGGACACTACACCAGACCAGGTTGCCCAAAGGGAAGAATTTCTTCCCACTATCTAATCTACCCTACTTCACCTTAAAGCCATTACCCCTTGTCCTGTCACTCCCTGCCCTTGCAAACAGTCCCTCTCCAGCTTTCCTGTAGGCCCTTCAGGTACTGGAAGGCTGCAGTAAGATCTCCCTGGAGCCTTCTCTTCCCCAGGCTGAACAAGCCCAACTCTCACAGCCTTTCTTCACACAAGAAGTCCTTTGTGGCCCTCCTCTGGACTCACTCCAACAGTTCCACACCCTTCTTATGATGGGCACCCCAGAAGTGGACACAGTACTCCAGGTGGGGTGTCATGAGAGCAGAGCAGAGGGGCAGAATCACCTCCCTCGACCTGCTGGCCTCACTTCTTTTGATGCAGCCCAGGACATAGTTGCTGTTTTGAAGTGCAAGTACACATTGCTGGCTCATGTGTAACTTCTCATCCAACACCCCAAAGTCCTCCTCCCCAGGGCTGCTCTTAATTCATTCTCTGTGCAGCCTGTAGTTGTGTTTGTTGGGTTGTGCAGGACCTTGCACTCGGCTTTGCTGAACTTCATGCAGCGCACATGGGCTCATCTTTCTGGCCTGTCAAGTTCCCTCTGGATGGCATCCCTTCCCTCCAGCATGTTGACCACACGGCTTGGTGTCGTCGGCAAACATGATGAGGGTGCACTCAATCCCACTGTCCACACTGCCAGCAAAGATGTTAAACAATCTATGTTGCTATAGTACAATTAATAATAATTAATAACAATTGTGTCACTTTCTGTCTGTCATTTCACCCTCAGTGACAACACTAACTGCAGCGTCACTTGTGGTATTACATCACATGCACAGAGGTTAAAGTCACGCTCTTGCCCAGCGGCAGTAAGCATGCCACTCTCAACAAGTAAGCCTGGTCTACCATAAGAGAAAATCATCTTGCTTTCTAGAAGCATGAGTTTTTATTTCCTTTATACCAAGTACAAAAGTAAGTAGCTTTTCCAAAGAACAAGAGCATCTAGTCAAATTATATTTGCTTTTGCATAGAAATAGAGATCTGATAGAAAACATTAATAAAAAGGATGTAGTAGCTGATTTTATTCCTAATCAAACCCTCATAATTCCAGTGTTGTTTCTGTACAACTTGCCAGGTACACACATGATGATCACAGTGAAAGTCCCGCAATGAATGAATATGGGTGTTCTGCTCCCAAATAAGGCTTCACAAGTTCAGACAAAGATTCTTTTTCACAGATCTATTGTCCAAAGAGCCTGTCTTTGAAAACAAATTACTACCTAAGTAAGAATACACCTAGCATTCAGTACAGAAGACAGCAATATCCTATAGCACTGCTGAATGTTGTTGCTCCCTTACATGTGCAGCAGCATACAGGAAAGTTCCAGTTTCACTCTGGAGAGGTGCTCTGGTGTGGATTCCATGCCAAGTTTGTACGTCCTGTCACGGCCTGTCTGGAGGCCTTGCAACTTCTGCTCCAAGACAAACCACATACTGTGATGCAAAAGAATAAAATAAATCCACATCCTAGCAATCTCTCATTCACAATGATGACTGACACTTGTATTTAAATGCCTTTCAAAGTACTCTAATTATATGTGCTCTTATGTAACTGAAATAAGCCAAAATGCTCTACCATGAAGCATGGGCTAATAGTTATATGTTAGTAACACTATTTGTATTATCACAAGCTTTGTTCTGACTCATTTAAAAATACAATGAGGGATTTATTTATGAGAATTTGGGGGGTTTTTTGAATGTTTTTTGAGTCTTAAATAGGAGAGTGAACACGTACTTCACTTTTACCTCTATGCTTTTAGACATTTGCCTAAACCATGTAAGGAGATTTCTTTGTTGACATGGATAATATAAAAAACAGTCACTGAAAGCCATGATTGTTACTGAAGCTATATTGGGAAAGAAAGCTTCAATTACCAGGTTTTAAATTTAGTTCTCACCTCCTGTGACTGTAGTCACTAAAAATTCTCCCATCATTTCTCCAGCCTGACACTGCCCTCTATAGCAGTCTCCTGCTATAGATGCTTGCAGCAGTGATGCCACTGGCACTGAACAGTGGTCGTCTTGCAAACACAAAGTGTTCTGTGGAAACTGGGTTTTGATTACATTAGTACAAATATTAGTCACCAGTCACTTCAACTGGTGGAACTGCCATGGGATTAGCACAGCAGCCTACTGATTTCTAGCCTAGGAGAGGTAACCGTCGAGCAGGGGCCATGGCACTCCTTTCAGGGTGAGCTTGGTACATATAAGCAAGCCATGGATTTCTTTCTAGGAAAAAAAAATGTAAAGCCATGCACCACACATAGAAGAAGTTGAAGGAACACTAATTTGGAACAGCAGCCTGAAATTTCAATCAAAGTTCAAACATGTAAGTCCTGAATTGTAGCGTGGAGCCTGTCGGGAACTTGTGGAAGGTACTGCACAATTTCACCAGCAAACTATAAACCTTTCAAAAACCTCCACAGGGCTGCATGTAAAGACTATAAAGTTAAGAAAAGTAAGCAAAAATTCCTAAGCAGTACCATAATGAAATCTATGCTTAGCTTCACAGGTATTTTCCGAATCATACTGACTGGCACCATTCTACCATGTGTTACTTGGACGTGTTCATAAATACATATTCACACAGCACACAACTGTGTGCCATCAACACAGCCATCAACATCAGGAATCTAACAGTATTCAGAAACGGACTCCATATGTGAGAGTATCCGACATCCCATACCGATACTGGAATGGAGCAATATTCCAAAAAGGATCGTACTGTAACAACACTTTTCTTCCCCCAGGTTTTAAGTCAAGCCCTCAGCTCAGGAGACTCAAGTAAGTACATATCAGGCTAGACGGTCATTTCAAACTTCTCTGTTGTTTGTTGGGGCTGTTCATGTACAAAATGCTTGAACACTCACTAGGACAGCCATCAGAACACAAATTTCACGTTTCCCAAGTCCAAAATAAAAGACCTAACTAGCAAGCATGGGCATGGTCTCTTATTTCAGTTCCACAGGAGAAGCTAAGACATACACACCCCAGATCATCCTACAAACCATTGCTGATAATGGGTTTTACCTGGCAAGCAGCTTCTGTTCTAGACCCTGATCCAACAGAATAAAGAAAAGGAATCTGAACCTAGGCACGCTTCACACCCAGGTGAGTATTGTCACCACTGCAGTTCAAAGTGTAAGGACGTGGGCAGAAGCACCTCTTTTTCCCAAATGTCACATTAGCCCTTATTTAATGTAGTGGAAGACATGCAGTGAATTTGGTCTGAGCCTGCAAACAGCCTGGCATCAAGCAAGCAAACAAAACCCCTGCATAAACTAACTGCCCCTCAAATCAGCTACAGACCCAACATTGATACATAAATGAGCAGCAAGTATGTCCAAAATTATTATAATTGTGCATACTAACACCTGAAGAGGCTATTAAACATTATTTGGATTTCAAACCGATTCCAAACTACAAAGCATCAGATTCACCTTGAACGTGGGATGCAAATTATCTCACATTTTTCCTACAATTCCCTCTGAAGCATCTGGTATTAGCCATTGTCACAGACCACAGGTTGAATTTAGCACTGCCCTTCCAACATTCAGTTCTCCAGGCCATAAAACTCAAAGTGTATGAGCTGCATTATGAAATTCTGCCCTGTAACAGTAATGTTAAAGCCAGTGACAGCCTGTCTGTACACACTACAATAAGCAAGCCATTCATGAGTCTAACAAGTTCATTCCTGGTTTTATGTTCTTGTCCAAATTCAGACTGAAATTCATTATATGAATCACTGCTCTCCTGGTCTGCTTGCATCTCTCTTTCCAAGATTTTTTGATCTTAACAGTCCAATATAAGATCTTTCAAGAACAATGCAAATCATTCTCAAATACAGTAAAATCAAATAAAGCCTTTATATTCTTGCAAAAAGTTTTATTTTATAGAAATGTAAGGTGTCATTATTTTACCATAATGACATGTTAACAGGAGATTAATATAGACTGGGAGAAACATAAACAAGTAGTCCTCTTTTGAAATAGAAAATACCATCTTAACAGCCCTAAAATATTAACAGTGATAAAATTTAAAATCTCAAATATATAACCTAGAGTTCACTGAGCCTGCAGAAGACTTTTATACACGTCAAGAATATCTAAGGCTCATAAAAGCTTTACAGGTCTAAACAAAATAATAAAAAACAATAGTAAGAAAAAACACCATACATTTGATTTCTTCCTGAGTGGAAGCTAACTACAATTAATACAAGCCAATGAGCCACAACTGTCAGGTGTTCCCATCATTATAAAATAGCAGATGCTATCTGGAAAATTAAGTTAAATTATTTATCAAATGATTCCAAATATCATCAAATTCAGTGCAGTCAGCCATTCAAACAGCTTCTAATAAATTATTTTATATGGCTCTAATGGGAACCATGAGTTATTCAGAAGCATTTGCTGTTAAGCAGCATCATACTAATGTTTTGAAATTCTACCCAGATACATCCAGAAGTGACATATTATGAATCATGACAAATATATTCTCCTGCTTTTAAAGTATTATCAGCAACATCCAAGGACTTACACAAATTAAGAAACGAGTATTTTTGGCACTCGTGTGTCACGATAAAGAACATGCAGATTTTTATTCTGCTCTGCCTAAAAACATTTCTTTTTTTCCTGCTGAATGAAAAAGGTGCCCACATCATTTCCCACATCAAAAGCATCGTAAGTATCAGCCAAGGCTTCTCCAGAGCTTTAAACTATGCCTATATAGTACAAAGGCAACTTCCCAGTAATAACAGGTTGTAGTGAATTGTTCAAGGCACATCCCTTCCAAAGGAAAATCTATTGCAAGATTAAAGCCAAAAAGCTTCTATTAAAATGAGTAGACGTGGCCATTCCAAGAGACTATGGGATACTGTTAATGGTGAAAGGACCCTAGAAAAATCTGGGAGCAAACTGTCTCAGATTCAGGTTAAAGAACACAGGGCCAAGGGACAAATAGAGATGGATAAATTATTTAAGGCATTTATCTGATTTTTAAAAAAAGCAACAAATAGTGTTCATAATGTGTTTATGTATTTTAAATTAATATGCTAATCTGCTACTGACCACATTCAAATAATTAGGAAATGTTAAGCAAATATTTGGGAATAATAAATTTCAAATTTGTGAGAATAAAATCTAGCATTATACTTAGAACGACGCCATGAAACAATTAGCCCTTTGGTCCAAAACACTGGTGTAGTTTCTACTAGCTTCTAGAACTACAGATGCACAGGACTACAGTCACCCATGGATGTGCAGTGGCAGAGCAAGAGGAAACAAACTCTAACACGGGAAATTGCCATTAGATTTTTTTTAAAAATTCAACACACAGGTGGTCAGACACTGGCACTACCGTGACTACAGGGACTGTGGAACCTCCATCCATGGAGATGCTCAGAACTCACCTGGATAAGGTCTGAGCAACCTTATCAAACTGGATCTGCTTTCAGCCCAAGGCTGGAGTAGGTAACATACAGAGGTCCTTTACAATCTACAATACTCTGCGGTTCAAGGCTTTTTTCTTAAAATTCCTTTTCCTATTGGAGATATACTTCTTTTTCATTTACACAAGTCTCCCATATATTTGTAGTAATTTTAAAGTAAAAAAATCAGAATTCTTGTTTGTGAGCAATCACATTATCAGTTATAGAAATAATATTACACATTTAGCACAGTTAGACCTGTTTATGGTAGTTCAGTCATGAGAATCAGATGGGATACAGTAGCTTAAACAAAAGATGTACAAAATAATACAGTACTGATCCTTGCAGCCCATTACCATTCCTTCGACCTGCATCACCCACATGTTGCAGGCGCTCCAGAGAAAAGCAACAAGGCAGAAAACAAATAAAACGAAGCCAAAAGAAAAAAGGTAAAACCTGGAGACACCCTATAAAAAGTATTGCATGATTCAGATGTGCACGCACATCAGACCTTGCTGAAGACACACTGTGGAGGACAAAGCCAGGAGTAGCTTTGTTCACATGCTTAAGAGATGACCTTAATGAAGCTATAGCAAAAGCATCCTGTGTGTACCTGTGGGCATTAACCTCCTCTCAGCTGCCTATGCCACTGAAACATTTTTTTTCCCTCTAAAAAATGGCATTTAAAAAAACCCTAACGCCACGAGGCCTCCAGAACCACTTTCTTTCCCACTCCTTAAATAAGAACTGTGCTATTTTTAAGATGCATTGAGATGGAAGGCACATCTAAAAATAAGTTTGCTGGCTCTCAGCGGGCCACTGTCTCTCCACACGCCCGTCACTGACAGGACAGCCAGCCCCGGTCCCACTCCTCCCTCTCCCCGACGCACCCCCGCGTCGGGGAGAGGGGCCGGGGCGGCAGGTGGGGCGATGGCTTTGTCTCCGATCGGGCGTTGAGCAAAGGCGGCGGCAAGGCGGGCGGCCGCCGGTTGGCGATGGGGCTATGTGGAAGAGGCGAAGGAGCGCGGGCGGGCGGCTGAAGGGAAGGGGGAACCCTCATCTCACTGGCATCCCCGAAACTTTCTTCCAGGCCGCGAGGGGAACGGACGCCGCCGCAAACCCCCGCAGCGGAGCCGGGCACCGTCCGGTGTCTCCGCCTCTCCTGGTTAACCGGGGCGCGGCCGAGCGCCGCCTTCCCGTTCCAGCCGCCCGCCATCCGCCGGGGAAGCGCCGCGCCTCAGCCGCCGGCTCCGCTCCGCTCCGCTCCCCTCCCCTCCCCGCGCCCGCCGCCGCCCGCTCGCTCGCTCGCTCACTCACCCGCGCCCGGCGAGCGCAGCCACCGGCACCTCCTTCCCTCGCTCCCTCCCTCCTGTCAAGTTGAGCCCGGCCTCCCTCCGCCCGACCCCTCCTTCACATTCGGCAGCCACCGCCGCCACAACCGCCCGGGCCCTCCCTCAACGGCGCCTGGCACCGCCCCACTCTCACCTGGGTCCTACCGCCGCCGCGGCGGAGCTATGGCGGGGGGAGAGGCGGAGGCAGCTGTAGGCAGTCCCAGTCGGTGCTGAAATCGCACCTCCCCGCTCGGAGGTCCCTGCGTGGGGCGTGCCGGGCGGCTCCTCCCCACCGGGACGCTCCGTGAAGCGAGTGGGGCGGTGGACTGTGCCGGGTGTGAGGCGGGAATGGCGGGCCCGACTGCGTTCTGCCCCTCAGGGAAACGCGGAGCGACCTGGGCGTCGCGCCTGGAGAGCCATTCAGCCCCGGGGGAGCCCGCCCGCACCTCGCCGCTCTCTGGGGAGGGGGTAGACAGAGGCCTCCGTGCTGTGGGGCGGGGGTGCCGGCCAGGCCCCGGCTGTGGGGCTCCGGATCCCGGCTGTCACTGCCGGGAGCGGCCGCAGGGTCGGCGAGCCAGGAGAGTAGGTTTCCTTCTGTGATGGCGAGCGCTTGGAAACAGGCTCGGCGCTGTGTTACGCGATCGTGTAACAGCAAGTGTCCCGGGTCAGATAACCCCGCTCGGGAGGAGAGATGCTCGGTGTGCGGAAAATGGAGTGTAAAAGGGTGTAAAATCGGTGTTTTTCGGGGAAGCCTGCAGCGTCGGTAGTACCTGACAGCAAGGTCTTAATCTGAAATCCTGCTTGGAGTGCGCGTATAAAACGAGTCAGAAGGGTCAAGTGAAGGAGAAAGGAGAAGCTGCAGTGCGTACTCTGCCCTGCGTTCGGGGAGGAGCGGGAAGGGGGTTCTGCTGCGGTGGGGCAGCACTCCGTGAGCGGAGAAGGTTGTCTGAGACTGGCACCGAGCCTGCGGTGTCCCGTAACTTGCAAAGTGACAGTACATATGAAAAGACTGGACCAGGAAGGACTGAGACCCAGTCGTGTTGGTTTAGATAATTTCTGAAAGTAGTGAGGGATACTGCTGGGAGTACAGGCAAGTTGAGAACAGGTTGTTCTTACAAGGGTGAACGTGTTGGCTTGGGAAATAAGTTTGTATATATCTTAGTATTTTACAGCTGACAAACTTTTCAGCATTAGGAAAATCAGCTTGTAAAAACATCTTGGTGCCTTTTTCCTATGAGAAAGACATCGCTCCTTAAAGAGCATAGCTGATGAGGCCTGATGTCCTGGCGATGTCCTTTTTGCTCGTATCCTTCCGTTGACTCTTCTGCATTTCTCCCTCCTGCCAAAGTTGCCTGTAGTTTTTTTTCTTCCCATGCGTATGCTGGCCCGACATCCATGTGCAGAGCCACTGGTCAAGAGATGTGTCATTAATCTTCACAAATTAATAAGAGGCTCAAGTAAGACTGTGAAATTAGTGGTGACATTAATTAGTCGAGAGACTAATTGGGGTGTCTCTTCTATTTCTCTGAATTCTCATGAAACTTCAAAGAATATAGGGTCTTTGAGACTTGTATTCCAGTTCTCCACTTGACCCATCAAACTGGCAAAGGCTTCAAAATTTGTTAGGGGGATGTGCTGACAGACAAAAGGACGGAATAATAAAAATAATCACATAAGCTCATCTCTCTTTAGTATTGATTTCAGGCTAAAACCAGACCATGTATGACTCATGTTAGTTTGTCATCCATTATAAACCATATGCTATATTACAGTTAGACACCTCTGTGGAAGCTAAATTATTATGTGATGTAAAACACACATATATATTCATATAATTCATAGCAATTAGTTTTGAAATTAAAACTCTTGAATCTCTGTAATTATGAGTGAGAATTCTTTATCCAGCAAGGATGTATCTAACAGGGTGTCAGAGGCTGACGAAAAAGTAGGTATTGTAATCGGTCCATCGTCCACACACCATCTGTGCTGTGCGTTACTGCTAGGCAGCACAGACCCATTAGGAGAGAGTGGGGTAATAGACCTCCCTCCGCCTGCCTTTTAGTGTCGCTCAGCATTCTGCAACGTGACCTCTTACATATTTTGAGATGATGTCAGAGTGTTCTGAGAAAGGAGGCAAGATACAGTGTTTTCTTCACCATTGGCTAATTCAGTGCCCCAGACTTCCCTAAAATACCATCTTTGACGTTCTGTAGCAAAACCGCATGTTAAATACTTATGCCTGAGAACCAGTATTTCCCTTACAGTGGATTTGTGTTTTCTGTTCCCTTTTCCCAGTTAACCAGCTTTATGGTGTCCCTCTGCATCCCTCTACTCTGCAAGAAAAATCAATCATTTGTATTGGTCTGGTGCCATCTCATCTCCCCAGACCTGTATCTTGGGGATTATTTTATAAGAAAAATCAGCGTCTTCATTTTAGACTTTGACCCTTGTAACAATTAATTAATGAAGATAAGATATAATTAACATAAATGGAACAGTATTCTGAGGAGGTGCAGGAAAATTGGTGTCATTACCTTTAGCACCTATGATGTCTTTGCAACCTGTGCCATCTTGTAGGTTGAGACTAAGCTCATGGAAAGTATCTTGGAATTTTGTAGGGGTGTAATGTTTCATGAGAACCCCAATTAAATCTCTGTACTTTCAATTAAATCTCTGAACTTTCAAAAGCCACAGGGATCCAAGAATTTCAAGGTTATATACACAATATTAATCTCCAAGAGTGAGTGGTGTGGGCAAGAGGTTAAATCTTGGCTGATTCCCTAGAGAACACTAACCAGTGCAGCTGAGCCAGCACAGGGTTGACTGTGATTGTGTGTGCTGGGAGAAAACTGCTACCCTTTGGGGAGGAAAGAGGAGCAGAGGGGAAATTGTGACTTACAAAGAATTGAGTGAGCCACTTTCTCCTCAGGACAGCTAGAACTGTAATAACATTTAACTTGTTTTTTTCTTAAAGTTTCAGGTTAGACTTAATCTGTTTTTCACATGATTGTAGAAATTGGTTTTGAGAAGCGGTGGCTTCCTGTAGAAGGGAGATCTATCCCACCTGACCTTTGGGTGTAGAAGGAGAGGCCTATGCCAACATAATGCTTTATTTATCTATTACACTTTGAAATACTTGACTTCACTTAAAAGAGACTGAAACCTGTTCTACCCTGTGGCCCTGTATTTGACTAATACTAGAAGTAGACACAAACAGGGGGCTGACTACCAAGTTGATATGTATTAGTGACCAGAAAAGGGCCATCATTAACTGTGTGTCACTTAAGTGTGAATGTTGTCCCCCATTCTGTCTCCCCCTCCCCCACCATGAGATTTTCACACCAAGGATGTTTGATAATAGTTTGGAAGGATGTAGCTGAATGTTCGTGAGTTCAGCTCCTTTTTTGTGTTAGAATGATTTCAGCTGGGGTTAGGATGAACTTATTTCAGGTACTGTTGTACTGTTATTTTTATTATTCTCTTAATTAGGAAATCTCATTCCTCAGTTGCAGATGGGCATCATCCAGGATTGGGCTTTATTCTTTTCTCTTCTTTTTTGCCATCGTGGCCTTACAAGATCAGCTTTTTTTATGAACACAAAAATTATGATTAAAGAGCAGGAGGTGATTATTGTAGCATTTCAGCTGTCAAGTATTCTATTCAGTGATTTGTAAAACTGCAGATCAAAACTTTGCCAGAACAAGCTGCTAGGAGACAAGAGCAATCTAAGGTAAAGGAGGAAAAGTGAAATGACAGGAATATGATGTTATAGGAGTGTGTGGTGATGAAGGACTATCGGGTTTTCCTGAAAGAGAGTGAAAGTAAGGGAAGATCTGTTGAAAAGCAGTTGTCTACATGAGGAAACAGCACTGAAACTGAGGGGAACAGAAGACTGGTTTGGAAAGACAGTGTAATGATAGGAGAGATGAAGGGAGGCAGATGGGCTGGGAAAAAGAGTGTACAGGCAGAGAAAAGAAAGAAAAATGTGTCAGAGGAGAAAGTCTTATAGGAGGAGACTGCAAAAAAGTATTGTGTGGCTGAACATGGGCACCAGGACAAAAGGGTGTGAAGTGGTAAGTGGAAGAATACTGCAGAGGAGACAGGCTGATGTGGAGGAAATATTGAACAGGAATCTGTGCCAGAAAGATCACTGCATGGAAGAGGAAGGGCACGAAGCACCTGAACTCTTGGCCGTATCTTCTGTTACTTCTCTAATGATAGTGGCAGCTCTTCATAATGGTAAATAATGATACTTGAGTCCCTTGCAAGCAAATTAGAATACCTGTGTTCTTACAAGGATACAGAAGGTTGAATTTCCAGCCAGAAATGATTACTCACAAGGTGTGCATGCTGTCTGAAGGGCTGGGAGCTGGGCTGTCATTTAATAACATGGCCTACACGCTTTTAAAGATCATGCAGTTTGTCTGGAAGCTCTCTGTTACAGCTCAATGTATTTTAGAGGAGGAAGTTGGGGGATTTTATCATTTTATCTCCATATCTTTTAGCGTTAAAAATGACTATTTTTGTGACGTAACAGATATTTGGAAGCCACATATAACAGAAATTTTATAGCACAACTTTTAATGAGAATGAATTCTGTAGATGGAGAAAGAGTGATACGCTTTGGCATTTTGGGTTCCTTTGGTTTCTTCGTTTCTGTTTCCAAGGGAACAAAGAAACAGGCTTGAAATTAATGTTTGGAAAAATTATTCAGAGTTGCAACTGGTAATTTATCTGTTTGATGAAATTAATAATAAATACTTCTCCTAGTTTGGGCATTTTGGTGCACATAAAAGCAGAATATTGTTGCAGTGAGTGTGTTTTGGAAGATAGAGCAAGTCTGACAGCAGCTCACGTGGCTTGAAGTCCCCAACTTTTCTGCTTCTTCCCACTTCTTCAGTTAATGGTCTGCTAACAATGAAGGACAAGAAAATGTCAAAATTATCAAATTCAAATTATATGACAGAATGACAGGGAGGAGGCACTAAGCATCTTTCTGCTTGACTCTTCCCTGCCTTTTCAAAATATACAGAGTACAGGCTTTCTTCAGCTGTTGCTTTACATTTATTTACACTTCGGTAGCACTCAAAGGTCAACTCTTACTGCTCAGTTGTGATAAGTTCTGTGAAATATGTGATTTTGCAAACTCCTTTTCCTATGTTAATAAATGCTGCACTAGCAGAAATAAAAGAGGAACATTTTATTGCTGGGAGCTGACACTTCCTTTTGTCTCCTGACATTGAGAACTATTTTTAAGTGAAGTGTAAATATCTAAAGTTACGTCATTTTATATTAGGCAGAGGTTGCCTGTTTCTTTTAGTTTAGGGCAATCCAAGAAAATTGTGTTTCCATGCACTGAAGGCCAGAATCATAGAAATTACATTCTTAGCCTCAGTTATTTCCAGTTACTGGAACAGATCTTACCCTTTAAAAAACTTTCATTTTGTTTGCAGACTCTTTGATCTAGATGTGTAAAAAAATGTTATTTCAGGCAGGACTTCGACAACTACTTATTCATCAGATTTGTGAATTGTCCTCTACCAGTTTCTGTTAGCTGGGCTGTAGACAGATTGGTGGAGCTAACATCTGCATCTATCAGAAATGTTTGTGTTGAGGGGTATGTTTCATGACTTCAAAATGCCATCTGCAAAACATGCCACATGGATATTTCTCTTTTGGGGAGTAATGGAGGGAGTATGTTTTGGTAACAGCCAGGGAGACACTGTCTTGAGGCACTCATGTTCACTGTTCTTCAGTTGCCTTCCACAAACTCTGCTTGCTATGCACCTGCACGTAGTTAGACTCATTTTTTGTGGCAGGGGAATCACAAGGTAGGAATTGGTTGCCAAAGTCTAAATAAATAAAACTGCTGTTGTTTGTCCCCTCTGCAGGACCCAAGTGTGCAGTGCAGTTCTCCATGGCTTCTCGACGCCTTTTGTTGCCTTTGCCAGTGCAAAAGGGTGCAAAAAGGTGATGTGTTACAACACTTTGCACAAGCAGCTTCTCTAATAGCATGATTTGATTCAGAGCTATTGTGAATAGGGTCATAGCTGATTGGGAAATAGGCCTCAATGAAGTAATTATAGTTGTTTAACAGGAACTACAACACTAGACCAAGCACTGAAATTATATTCCCCACGTTAGAACATGAAGCACAAGCAAGAAGATGTTACTTGCTAAACATGTACTACACCAGCTTCTGTGTGCTGCTGCACTGGTGAATGACATTGCTGTGTCTTGAACCCGACATATGGGAGCCTAACTTCAGTCTGCTTCCTTGGATTTCTGTGTACCAGCATGACTGAGATAATGACACACAAATACAATACAGTGCGGTTTTAGTTGGTTAGGTTTTGGAGACAACAAAGGCCCTAATTTTAGGACTAAGACTCCGCTTGTTCACCTTGGAGACTCTGTCAAGAGTGATAAGAAGCCAAGTGTGTGTTAATGTGGGCTCTTTGAAACTCATAGAAACAGCCGCTATCTCTGACTGTTATTAAATCTCATATCAAATGTTCTGCTGTCTCAGTAGTGCAAGGGCTGGCCAGATATTACTGTGTAATGAGCCAAATAGCAAATAAGAGACCTTTCTGACTTACATTTCATAGCATATACTGCTATGTTTTCATAGATGTTACATCTATGGAAACCAAGTTTCTACAAAGTGGGAGGTGAGGACTTTTTAAAATGAATTTGTGATCTGAGTAGAAAATGTAGGACTGAGGTGGCATCCTAAGGCAGGGGCTACTTGAGGAAGAGTGGCCAAGAAGTTAACTCTTGTGTGCTGCTCATGCAAAACTAGTTCCCTTTGCTGCTTGAAACATCATCACATTTCTAAAAACTGGAAAGAAAATAGGTATAATTAGATCCTGGTTTTATGTCTCTGCTTATAATCCAGGTGACTTAAGCAACTGTCCCTTTGCTTACATTTTTTTCTATTTATTATGAATGATGAAACTGTTTTGCCAATATAATAAATAGTGAAGCAATAAGCAGGAGAGGCTTTTCGCCTTAGGGCAAAACACCCCAATAAATCAGTTGGACAAAGAGATGAAAGTTGGAAAAGTAGCATAGAACAGGCAAGATTCAGCCCTAGACCAGGAATTCTTGAAATGTGTTAGCTGTGTATATCACAGGCACGTGCGTGTACACGTGCAGAGGCACAGCCCTGTGGATTTTCAGCCCTTTCCTCTAACCGTGCTGGTGGTGAGCTGTAACGTGGAGCACCACATCTGCTGTTGCACGCGAGTCCTCTGGGCTATAGGGACAGTGAAAGTCTAATACAGCCTGCTTCAGCAGCTTGTTTTTGTGGATGGGAAACTAATTCTATAGTCCCCTCTGTCCTACTATCTCCTGTTCCTCTACATCCCCCTGGTGTAAAGGGATTACCTCCTTACACAATACTTTCCAGTATAAACCAGCAGCAGATATGACCTTTGCTAAGTGTGTGCTAGTAATTGTAAATACAAGGCTCATGAATTTAAAAATCAAGAGTTTTAACCTTTATGAACAGGTAAATATAGACAGGACTTCTCAGGCTTCCTGGACCTCTGAACTTAGAAGTTGTCACAAATTCCTGTTTGTTCTTCCTGCAGACCCAAACATGCAGCAGAAGTTTCTAGGCTGCCTTTCTGATGTAATTTAATTCTATACCTGAAATCACCATATGATGCACAGGGCTGTAATAATCTCATGCTCTCTGTTGCTTATGCTCATTTCACATAAATGCTTAATGTGTCACCATCCTAAATTGAAACTGGTTATTATCAGAGGCTCTGCTTTCTTAAGCAATATGGTATTTGTCATAGGAGTTATAGTTTTTAGGGGTATTGGCAGAAAATACAAAGCTAAAAGCTTGTGTGTTTAGATAGATTAAAAGTGATGATTTTTTTTAAACAAGGATCTTCCTCTAAACATGTTTTGTTTATGGGATAAAATGAATATTTAACAATAGTTATCTTTTTCATTCCAGAGCCTCCTCAAAGAATAATTTTAAGTTGTCCTTAATTGCACAGTAGACACTCTGGGTGGGATTCAGCTGCCTCAGCACAGACGTCTGGTGCCCTTCAAGAAGCCCTGGGGCAGCTAAAACATCTGGGTGGGGTTGGCAGATATGGGTGGGGACCTCTCCTGGAGACCTTACCTAGGCTGCTCAAATGGCACTAGACACCTATGTTTAGACAGATGCACTTCCCCTGTTCTGACAAGAACTTGCTTGGCAGAATTCCCCTGGTACACATTTCCAGGCTTTCAAAGTCCCAATGCTCGCTTTGGGTTTCATTTTAGTGGGAGTTCACTCAGCAGCATATAGAGGTTCCATCGCTGTCCTCTGCCTTTTAAAGTGACCACTAGTTCAATGTCTGCCGCCTTGATGAAAGGATGAAATGTGTGTGAGTGGAAGGGCCTGAATCTTTAACTCCTGGAATTTTGTTTCATTTAGAATATTTGTTGGCCAGGGCTAAGCCCTTAAGAAGCAAATATGTAAATCCAGGTTAAGATTTAATTTGTATGACCGAAAATTCAGAGTAACTTGATCAGTCCTGGAAGCAGCATTTCAGATATCCAGCAGTATGAGCAAGTACAGAATTAACTCATAAATATACAGTACTTATGGTTCAATAATATTCTTACATAAATGTACACTTTAATCCCCAGTTTATGCCTTGTGTTTTAATGATAAGGACAAATGCTTCTACTGTCAGAAATAATTATATTATTACAATTGGCTTTGTGTTGCAGTATTCTTTCAAGATCTGGCTATTTCATACCCCCTTGTATGCAAGTCCATACTCATCCCTGCATCAGTATTATTTTCCATGTCTAGTAGAAATTTGGAACCAGTTTTAGGGTGTCCTGCAATGGAGCCATCAGAGGTGTTTTCAAGTACATCTGGTGTCTGTCTCAAAGGATTATAAAGCAGAATTCACTGAAGACTTGACACTTGGTTTTGCATTTCAGGTGAACTGATCTAGTAATTTTCTGCTGCCAAAAGGAAGATGACACTCACCTTGTCCCCAATTTTTCTTCTCTCCAAGCTCCTGGTTGCACATTTCTTTTGCTTAACCTTATGCCAGCTTTTGTACTGAACTCTGCACAAGTTCATTCATAATCAAATGATAATTCATAATCAAATGGTATAAAACTAGTCCATCCAAAAAAGAATAAGTCATTTTCTGGTGGGTTAACAATTTTAACTGCCTCCCAAAAAGGTCCAACAAATGCCAGAGCTAATAAAAAAAAGTAAAGGAAAAAAAAAAGGTAAAAAGGTAAAAAAAAAAAGTTTAAAAAGTTAAAAAAGTGGGGATATATAGCTGGGCATTGAAGAGGGGCAGATAAAGAAGGGTGGGGATGCAATGAGAGCAAGTCTTGCTGCTTGTATAACCACAGCTAGAATTCACAACTGGAAGAGCACTTGGGGGTAAGTTATCACTGTTACCCTTAGCTCTATAGATCTCATAGCCAGAATTCATGCTGGGCCATGGATTTAGTGAGCAGTACAGAATCATAGAATCATCAGGGTTGGAAAAGACCTTCAAGATCATCAAGTCCAACCATCACCATAACCTCTAAACTATCTCCTGAAGCCCCACACCTACCCATTTTCTGAACAGCCCTAAAGGAGCCAGTTGAGGTCTATATTTAGTCAGATTTCATATGGTCACTACTGGATTAACAAAGTTACGAGATACCTGTGCTGGCCCGAGGATTTGCCCCACTGCACTCTGTCTACGTCTCGTTGCATTTACTGGTTGCTTTGCTTCCATACAGGTTGCCAGGTACCAGCCTTACTGTATAATGCAACTTTTTGCTCCATTTGGTTCAGCTGTTTGCTACGAAAAAGCCAAGGCTAGCACTTAGACCAACTCAAGGGATATTTCAGAGCTTAGGTTGAAGATACGAATGTAGGTTTTCTGGATACAAAATACTTATTAAAACTGAAGGCTGCTCACAAACATGTCATGCAAAAAAATATTTCTGGGCACTGAAAATACATATGATGCTTTGAGTGGCTCAGTAATTAAAAGATACACTGCTCTGTGTTATTCATAATCTTCCTAATTGCAGGAGAAACTTAAGCAAATATGTTTCATATGTGGTTTGAGGGTCTTGACATATAAAAATCTGGCATTTTATATATCCTGAGAGGAAAGTGTTGGTCTAAAAGCTCCAGAGGTAAATATGCTCAATTTAGCACTCTCAGGAAAATCGAGGATGAGTCAATTCTAAAGGGATTTCAGTCAGTGGTGCCAGAAAGTCTAGATAGTTCAAAGCAGAACCCTAGATAGTTACATTTACCAGTGTCGGGTTGTTTTTATATCCCAGAATACTATGACTAAAAGTCCTTTTCTGTTAGATTATAAACTGTTTACTGGGGACACTATTTATAGTTCCAGTACTTGTGGAAATGCTAATAATGACAGATATTCTTTTTTCCCCATTTCATATCTTATTGATTCCTCCTCTCTGAAGCCATGAGCAATATTCCTTTGAGATACCAGGAAGCCATCTAACAACATGTCCTGACCCAGTTCCCAGTCCACTTTTCTGAAGGACTTGGTCTGCCCACCCACAATGACTGAGGATGTAGCGCTGGAACAATTTTATTTTTTTAATTGCCTTGATTAATTGTTTGATAAATTAGGAGGAAATTAACTGCTTGCTCATGGTGGCTTCAGAAATATTTCCAGGATTTCTCAAAAGCCGAATGTTATCTAAGAAAAAACAAAAGCTTCCATACACTTACTACATTGAAACAGAAAAATAATGCAGCTTTCTCTGCTGTTTTGAATGGAAGACAATATGCTTTCTGAAACTGGTCTTAAATCTTTCCATAACCTTTATTTTAAGGCTTCTGAACTGAACTGTGTGTTCAGTGATTTGTGCTTTAATGGAAGCCTAGGAGTATATGTATACCTGCTTTTTGGAGGGTTCTGTTAGCAATCTCTTCATTAGAAAATGCAGTAACAAAAATGATGAACAATGCCTACTGTACTACCTGTCTGCTTTCAAACAGATATTGTCAATAAAACCTCATACTTTATAAAAACTTTGTGCTTACTGAGTTACTAATAATCATAATATTTTAATACTGAGAGGAACCTTATTTATATGCGGCTGCTCATTTACTGTTTGCATTTCACTGGGTTTACAGGATCTTGTATGAATTCTCAGGTTTAATTTTGATAAAGCAGAGGTTTTGATATAGCAGAGGAATACTTGAATTGGAAAAATAAGGTTTTTGTGTTAAAAAAGTGATTAACAATGGCTTTCACATCTATAGGTGAAGAGTAACACATAGGAGAAAAATGGTTATTAGTATTTTCCTATTAAATATATCTCATGTGCTTAGAGCTATTGTTAGCATTCATTTAAGGGGAGGGTCTATTGTGGCCCTCTGTTTTGGGTTTACGTGGCAAGGTTTTGGGAGTGGGGGTGGGGGCTTCTTCAAGAAGCTGCCAGAAGCTTCCCCCATGTCCATAGAGACAATGCCAGCTGGTTCCAAGGTGGACCCGCTGCTGGCCAAGGCCAAGCCAGTCAGCAACAGTGGTAGTGCCTCTGTGATAAGAAGGAAGAAAAAGCTGAGCAGCAGATGTTTGCTACCAAGGAAAGGAGCGAGATGTAAAAGAAACTGTGCAGACACCAAGGTCAGTTAAGAAGGAGGGGGAGGAAGTGCTCCAGGTGCCAGAGCAGAGATTCCCCTGTAGCCCGTGGAGAAGACCATGGTAAACCAGGCTGTCCCCCTGTAGCCTGTGGAAGATGATGGAACAGATTCTATCTGCAGCCCGTGGGGGCCTCACACTGGAGCAGGTAGAGGCACCAGAAGTAGGCTGTGACACCATGGGAAGCCCACACTGGAGCAAGCTCCTGGCAGGACCTGCAGCCTGTGGATAGAGGAGCCCATGCTGAAGCAGGTTTGCTGAGGGGACTTGTGACCCTGTGGGGGACCCACGCTGGAGCAGACTGGTGCTGAAGGACTGAACCCTATGGAAGCCACACTGGGGCAGTCCTTCAGGGATCACTCAGCATCCAAAAGTGAAGCTGATGAACTCCTCCCTTTGAATAAGTATTTTGTAATAGAAAGAAGCATCAGAAAAGATTCGCATGGGCTGGAAAAGAGCACTTTGCCCCAACATAATTCACCTGTTAGGGTGAAGTGCGTTGGATTCTGAATGGTTATGTATGGGTGGTTTATAAGATTGTTGTAGTAATGCTTTTAGCCATCACAACAGATACTGGTAAGTGCAGTGCTCACTAACTCTCTTGCATTTAAATTTTGTATTGGTCCTGCTCTAAATCATAGAATCACAGAATCATAGAATCATAGAATTGTAGGGGTTGGAAGGGACCTCGAGAGATCATCGGGTCCAACCCCCCTGCCAAAGCAGCTCCCTAGGACATTTCACTCAGGCGTCCAGACGGGTCTTGAATATCTCCAGTGAAGGAGACTCCACCACCTCCCTGGGCAGCCTGTCCCAGGGCTCTCTCACCCTCACTGTGAAAAAGTTCTTCCACATGTTGGTTCCGGAACTTCCTGTGCTCCAACTTGCAGCCATTGCCCCTTGTCCTGTCTCCACAGTCCACTGAAAAGGGGCTGGCTGATTCCTCCTGCATCCCCTGCTTAAAATAATTATAGACTTTAATTAGGTCCCCCCTTAGTCTTCTCAAGGCTGAACAGTCCCAGCTCACTCAGCCTCTCCTCATAGGGGAGATGCTCCAGGCCCGTAATCATCTTCCTAGCCCTCCTCTGGACTCTCTCCAGGAGATCCCTGTCCTCTTTATACCAAGGAGCCCAGAACTGGACACAATACTCCAGGTGGGGCCTGACCAGGGCAGAGGAGAGGGGGAGGATCACCTCCTTTGACCTGCTGGCCACACTCCTCCGGATGCACCCCAGGATCCCATTGGCTCTCTTAGCCACCGAGGCACACTGCTGGCTCATGGCCAACCTTTCATCAACCAGGTCCCCCAGGTCCTTCTCCACTGAAATGCTATTTTAAAAATCATTGCCAGCATATGGTTTGGTTTCATCTTGTCTCTCGATATTGTTCATAATCTAAATGCCTCCAGTGCTTTAGTGCTTCTTGTGTTGCGAAGCCAAACAGTGAGCAGTCCCTGTGTAGCTGGCATTTTTCTGGCCAGCACAGTCCTGTGGCAAGAGGTCTGATGTAGCAAAGCTACCCGGAGCTCTGGAGATCCTTGGGGATGTCATGCTGTGGTCACAGCTCAACCACCCTTTGAATAGGTACAGTGTGAGCTCTTCTTGCTGTGCAGCCAACTGCTGCTGATTGATATAAAATTATTAAAGCCTTGTGGGCTGTGTCTGCGGTATTGTTATGTTGCTTGTGCCACTTCCCTAATGAATCAATTCCCTGCCTCTCCCCTTTGCCTAGTAGCCCTCTGATAACCCTCAGCTGTGTTTCCCATAAGGACTGGGAAACACCTGACCCTAAAATTGTGGCTGGTGTCAGTTTTGGTGGCATGAGTCCTCAGTTATTCTATGCATCTGGTGCTGCAGAGCGACAGATGGTGCTTTGCCCAGTGCCTGGAGCTGTTTGAAGCACCCAGCTCTCCTCTCTCCCTTTTCTCAGCTTCATGGGTTTGTCACAAGGGGCCCTGAGATCGACGGGGATGCTCAGAGACTGCAGCAGGAGCAGCTCCTTCCCCTGGAGCTCTATGGTGGCATCTTAGGGCACGATGGGGGAAGTGTGAGTTAGGGCCAAGGTCAGCAGAGGTTTGTTATGGTAGCCACAAACCCTCGTGGTACATCTTCAGTGCCAGAGGGCCTCTCTAGTAGCATACAGTAGATTTGCTCAGGGCAGTCAATGTGGAGATGCTTGAAACAGCCTTTGAGGCATGGTCTCTGGGAGTGTGTGAGACATTACTTGTTAAGTGGAAATAAAATCCAGGGACTGCTGTTATATTTAATAGTGCTATCACGAAGGACAATAATATCTCTAGTGAAAGTCAGCTCCTTTGTTGAGATACCTTTTCTTTTGCAGTGAAAGTCTCCCACATGTTAGAGAAGTGATTAAAGAGCTAAAGAGCTGCCACGAACATCTTGTTAATTCCTTTGTGTTGTGCTGCTCAGTGAACCTTTACAAACAAGATTATTTACTCTCCAATTCCTCCATTGTCATTCTCTTGCCCCTTTCTATGTGTGGTAGCAAAAGCAAAGCAAAAGTAAAATGTCATCTTCTGAAAAGCTGCGTTTCACTCACTCAGTTACACAATGTCGTTATCAGTGCACACAAACCAGCTGAAAAATAATGCAGGAATAAAATGCAGATGGAGAAAAGACAGCAAACGATGGGGAACATGTAAAAAAAATCCCAGACTTGGAAAGAGGAGACTGTATTGCTTCTTCACATTAAACTCTGAGTTTTTTGACACTGTCCAGCACGACATCCTTGTCTCTAAATTGGAGAGACATGGATTTGTCAGATGGACCACTTGGTAGATAAGGAACTGTCTGGATAGTTGCACTCAAATAGCTGTGATCAGTGGCTCAATGTCCACATGGAAGTCTGTGACTAGTGGTGTTCCTCAGGGGTCAGTACTGGGACTGGCACTGTTCAACATCTTTGTTGGTGGTCTGGATAGTGGGATCGAGTGCACCCTCAATGGAGTTTGTCGACGACACCAAGCTGTGTGGTGAGGTCAACACACTGAAGGGAAGGGATGCCATCCTTGACAGGCCAGAGAGATGGGCCCATGCAAACTGCATGAAGTTCAACAAGGCCAAGTGCAAGGTCCTGCATGCCACTCGGTGCAATCCCAAGCACAACTACAGGCTATGCAGAGAATGGATTGAGAGCAGCCCTGAGGAGAAGGACTCGGGGGTGCTGATCGTTGACAAGCTCAACATGAGCTGGCAGCGTGCACTAGCAGCTCAGAAGGCCAACCGTGTCCTGGGCTGCATCAAGAACAGCGTGGCCAGCAGGTCAAGGGAGGTGACTCTTCACCTCTGCTCTGGTGAGACCCCACCTGGAGTACTGTGTACAGCTCCGGGGTCCCCAGTACAGGAAAGCCACAGACATGTTGGAGCGAATCCAGAGCAGGGCCACAAAGATGATCAGAGGGTTGGAGCACCTCTCCTATGAAGACAGGCTGTGAGACTTGGGCTTGTTCAGTCGGGGGAAGAGAAGGCTCCAGGGTAACCTAATTGTGGCCTACCCATACTTGAAGGGGTCCTACAAGAAAGTGGGAGAGGGACTGTTCACCAGGGAGTGTAGCGATAGGACAAGGGGAAACGGCCATAAGCTGAAAGAGGCTAGGTTTAGGTTAGACATTAGGAAGAAATTCTTTACTCTGAGGGTAGTGAGGCACTGGCACAGGTTGCCCAGAGAGGTTCTGGAAGCATTTATGGCAAAGGTTAGGTGAGGCTTTGGGCAACCTGGTCTAGTGAGGGTGTCCCTGCCCATGGCAGGGGGGCAGAATTAGATGATCTTTGAGGTCCCTTCCAACCCAAAGCATTCTATGACTCTGAGTTTTCTGTCTTGCTATGAAATGGTGTCATTACAAGCATCAGTTGTGCTCTGATTCAAGACATGCAGGGCTGGTTGCAATCCCTCAAACTCTGGTTTTAGGTGCAGGCAAAATTCCCAAAATATTTGTGGGGTTTGCTAGCCTTTGCAAGGAAGGAGAGTTGTCATGCAGGAGATATGTGTCCTACTTGCATCTTTGCTTTTATTGATGAGAGTCAAATTATAAACAAAAGTACTAGATTAAAAATTCATTTTCAACTGATGTGCACATCCAGCATTGCAGCATTTTACCTTACATGCAGTGGGTATGCCAGTGGTTTGTTTTTCTTACATTTTAGGCTGTGGAACAGATAACACTGAACTACTATTCATACCAACGAACACATCATCTTGTTTGACCTTTCAGAAACTATTGATATTATTGATTTCTAAACAGTAGAATAATAGAAGGCAGCCCAAGCTACAAATGTGGTTTGGTGAAGCCTTTTTTAGAATTAAGAGCCTCTCTTTTGATACATAATTTATTTAAGGCATCTGTGTGCTTGAATGCAGAGACGTTCTTCAACATTGAGTCCACCATCGCCATCATCTATCATACTGAAGTACTTTTTATAGATTTATGCAGACGGGGAGGTGACTAACTTTACTTTCTGCTCCATTATTCATCTCTTGTCCTGGGGGGACCTTTGTTGATATTACAGTTGGCCTCCTGAATAACCTTGGTTTAGTGTAGGAAAACTAAGTGTTTTTCTCCTGGACAAACAGTGAATAAGGCACAGTATTTTAGAACCATCCGAAGGGCATTAGTAAAACACTAAACATTGAAAATCCTGAAAGAAATGGGCTTCTCCAAGAGTTTTAAAATCCCTGGTTTAAAATAGACCATCCTGTGGACACAGTTTAATATCACTGCAGCCAGTCCCATCTGATCCATTTTATATTTTCTTTCACGTAGGGAGATAATATAAAAGATTATCATTTAAAAGATCTACCTCTGAGTTAGAGTATCTCCTATTAGGATTTCCAAGACTGAAGCATTTGTGGATCAGTCATTCACTGGTAAAAGGTACAGGGGAATGTTCTCTGCTGCCATCAGGCTCATAACGACCTTTAAAAACCTCCCTGCATTGCAAACAATTGAACTGCACTTGGGATTTTTACTGTTTGCATTCAATTCCTGCTCCTGTGTTTCATACTGTCTGTGAGGGACAAGAAATTCTTTTATTCATCACTGAGTTCTGTCAAAAAATTATGTTGTAAAGCAAACGTAGGTTTTTCCTGTTCTGCAGATCCTAGTAACAACAGAGTACCGATGTTTAACAGAGTACAAAGGAAACCTTCCTTTTAGTTCTTCATGGTGGGCGATTATAGAAGCAAGATTTGTTCAGGCACAGCTGTTTGTTCTGATCTTATTATTTTTTATTATTATTAAAAATTAGGCAAATTGCCATGGAAATGTTTGTACAGAATTACCAGTCAAAAGAGTGGAAAAAATACCAGATATCTTCTTAAACAACACCCCTGCCCCCCTTCCATGCTAAGAAACTGTGTAACTTCATATAAGGGGATATTCTAAAGGACTGGAATAAAAAAAAATGTCATTCAGGAATGTCAAGAAAGAAGATCCATGGAGCCACAGGTCAGTCAGCTTCACCTGGGAAGGTGTTGGAGCAAATAGCCTGGAAGCCATTTCCAAGCATATATGAAGGACAAGTAGATGTCAGGGAGCAGTCAGCGTGTTTATATGAGAAGGAAGTCAAACTTGACCAACGTAATCACTTTTAAGTATTAACAATTAGACTCAGACTTCTGAGACATTCTAGTCCGAAAAAGCTTTCTTTCTTCATATTCACAGGCAACTTGGGTACTGCAAGTGGAAACATGGAAGACACAAATTTGAATTAACTTGTGTATTCTAATAAATGACATACTTGAAATAATAATCTGTTGGAACAGTTTACCAATGGATGTGGAAAAGTAACCTTCCGTCCCTTTAAATCAGATTTGAGTGGAAAGTAAAGTTACAAGAAAATGAAATTCTACGTCATCCCAAAGTTGAAGAGAAACAAGCACTTGGAGTGAAGGTTTTTTCACAGGGAAGATAACACGACAAGTAGTATCTACACTGTCCCAGGGAAATGCCCACAGAGGTGTATTCTAGACCAGTTTCCCTTCCCATCCCCAGTAGGTAAACAGTGCATGCACATGGGTTGCTGCAGAGGTACAGCAGCTGGTAAGTCAGAAGGGAGTGCAAGGAAGGAAATTTCCTCTCCAGGGCTCTCTGGGGCAGCCACATGAAATCTGGAGGGTGGGTGGCTGGCAGAACCCCTGTTTGCAGGGGCAACATGCATTTAAAATGGCAGAGAAGCATCACTGGGGTGCTGTCCTCTGACTTATGCACCAGCATGCAACTAGCCCTTCTGTGGTACCAACATGGGGCTGCTTTGCTCATTACTTGACTTCCTCATCCATCACAGTAGCCGGGATGTATCCAATGTGCTGCTCTGTCTGAGGGAAGTATTTCCTATAGCACCTACAGCATCCAGAATCTACTTCACCTCCACAGCTAGGAGCAGAGAAACTATCAATAGGACGCAGCAAGCTGCTGTAGCTCTTCTGTTCCTGGTCTCCTGCTTAGGAGATAACAGGCACTTGCTAAACCCAGGAGGGTCCAGGGACTTCTCAGGCCAAGCAGGCCAGTGTCTATCAAACTGAAGTATCCAGTGAGTTGGTCAGTATTGGAAGTAGGTCAGCTAGGTCACTAATTCAGCAGATCTTCTTATAACTAGATGGAAATGTATATATTCTTCAGGCACCCATGCTGGAGCTTGTGCTGTGTGAATACTTGGGTCAAAACCTCACAGTTGGGCTCATTGCCACAGCACAATGACCTTATTATTGGACTTGACTTCTTGCCATCCTGGTGGTTCAAATACATCCTGCATATTTCACAGTCTGGGTGGGCCCAAAGCACATACCCAGCCTTGTCATCTCAGCTGAGAAATGTTAACTCTTTTGGTTCCTCTTTATTTTCAGTGATGTGCCTGTACACTTGGTGTTTTCCCTCCCTTTCTGGATCTTCCTCATTGCCCCAGACTCCTTTTGTTTGATAACACTCCAGAATGATTTATGAATTCAAGCTTTCTTTAGTAAAAGAAAAAAAGAAATTCTGCTTTACTCTTTTTCTAAGAGCTTGATTCTTCTCTTTGTAACAGGTAGGCAGCTCATATGCAATAAAATAAACATGTAACTAAGGTGGCTATGAAAACATAACTAATAACGGGGAATTGTTCTTCCTCACAAGTGCCTCAGTCCTATAAATGCTCCCCAAGCATGTGCTTACCCATGCCGCCCAGATGCCTATGCTACATAAAATCTGATGCAATGAAAACTGAATTGACTGCTTTCAAAGGTCGTTCTGAGAGCTTCATTATTTAATTTTATTTCAGTCTGGGCTCTGTTGCTTACACAGGAAGTTTCACTTGACTTTTAGTGCTTTAAAAATATTGTAATAACTCTGCTAGGGTCTTGCACCTCTGAGTAGTGACTTTATGTGCACAAAAAGACATTCACCACTCTGCAGAGCTCACATATTACTTTAATCTTACAAGATTATTATCAATTTACATGTTGCATAGAATTTTCTGGACTGCTCCCACCAAGGACTTCCAGGCCTGGGAGAAACACCTCTCCACAAGGATGTATCCTGAAACTGGTCGTACAGAGCAAATGAGACAAAAGTCCTCTCCGTTAATGTGTGTATATCATATGAAGACTACAGCTATCAAGTACAGATACACTGACTCTCTGGGGAAGGGGGAGGCATAGTAGGAAAGTATTGCTGTCTGTAGCCCCCATGCACAGTCCACCTGTGTTTCAGTCTGCAATACAGATCTGCCCTAATGGATGCAACAGTTGTGATTTTATCTTCCAGGAAGATGAATACAGAGATGGTAGTGGCCAAAAAGAGTCTACGTAGGAATCCTAAAGAGAGTAATGTGCTGAGAAACAACCACTTGTAGATTGGAAAATAAAAGTTAGTACCTTTAACTGAGGAGTTATTTTTAAAAAAAATTCAGGATGAATGAAGAGCCATGAGTGAGGAGATCATCTGTTCGCATGACTGAAGTGGCCAGGGTCATTTTTTAAAATTTCCCTCCTTTGATGACTGTCCAATGACTGTTTCAACTTCTCCTTAAAGACGGCAGCTGAGAGACAGTGGTGAACGGGGTTCAAGGCACTGGGTATTGGCAGAAGAAATATCACTATCAAGGGAGGGATGGTGTCTAGGAAAAAGAGGTAACATACTTCATATGCTGTGTTGTAGGAATGCTAAAGATAGAATGTTAAATATTAATGATGTCCTTTATATTACTTTATACTTTATATATATACATATGTATTTTTTGCAAAATGCTACCATGTTGTTTACGGCATTATTTTTACAAGAAAGGCATTTGAATTCAGCATTGCTCACTGTGGTTGTCACTGAGTTCACAATGGGTTTTCATGAGAAGCAAAAAATGTTTTTCACCACAGAATGTCATTCTCTCTATCTGCTGAAATTTAATAAAAGTCCATCTCTCTCTTTAGAACTGTATTTAATATAACTCCAAATCCCATGCCTATTTTTCACATTAGTTTTCATAAGTAGGTTTCAAAATGCCTACAAAAGCTATCATCGTCATTATTTTACAGAAAGGAACCTGGAACAGAGAGAGGTGAAGTAACTTGCTCAGAGGACCATCAGCTGGGATGCACAGAGCCCCACCACCGTGAATCCCACGCCAGTCACACTTGTACACCTTCAGAACACCCTTATGACGGCTGTGGTTTGTTTTTTAACAACCTCCATATAACCACTATTCTCCTGGTTATGGGAATGGAATTTGATGCTCCCCCTGAGGCTAAATAGGTTTTATGATAAAAATCACTGACATTTTCATGCATTCCTTTAATTCATTCATTACTTACCCAGTTTTCTATAAATACGAAGCATCCGTTTTCAAGCATTATAATGGGAGAGCGGGATGCCTTTATTACCTGTTAGTGACTGCAAGGTTAGCAGGGCTGCGTACAACTGGTGCAGCGATGGAAAGTTGTGAGGTTGTAACTACAGCTCCACAGGCAGGCAGGGGTGAGCATGTGAGGCCCCATGGGATCAGCAGGGGTCCCATAGCCTCCTCAGCACCCCTGGAAATTACTGCCTGCACTTATAAATGGGGTGCCTGGGTTGTTTGAAGATCCTCGTGTTGCTGTTTAGTTTTCCCAATGATGAAACTAATGGACCATGGGATTTTGAGAACATCTTCACTGGATAGCCTGTTCTGGTGCTCCCCTACATGGATTGAAGATTGTGTGTATTTACTTCAAAGCTGAATTTCTGAATGTAGGAAAAGACAAATACTTTGAGCAATAGTTGCTCTCTGGCAGTGGTTAGCTAGAATTCCTCTGGTGGAATTGGTTTGGTTTGAATTGAATCTCTAACAAAAGAAATTGCAAAGACAGCATTACCCAAAATTTCCACCTGCAATAAGAGGCTTTCAATGGCAGAGACAGGAAGCCAGCAGATGGCATCAGTGAATACTATAAAAAATGAAATAGCAACATTTGCAAATGTAGCTCCTTATTCCTGATGTATGAGGGGCAGGTCTCTGAACAGAACAAAACATGCTGACCCACAAACAAAACCCCAAACACTATGCTGTTGGAGACTAGCAGGTTCACACCTGTGGGGAAACAATATTCAAAACAGATGGCTTTGAAATGTTCTTTCCTCTCTTCCTGTTCTCCCGACCACTTCCTTGTTTCATTCTCTTGAATTATTTTCTTATAACTGTATCTGTAGTACACTGATAATGACTTTATGTTAGAAACAGCTCCTTGGTGTTATGAAGTGTCACGCAGCCTGCTCATGTACCACGTGTTCCCATCTGTTACACAGTGAGCTGCAAATAAGTTGTAAGAAGTCACTATAGAAACAGAGTTAACCCACAGTATGGCTGGGCTTGTGATTCCACAGAGATCAGATCTCCTGACTAGAAGTGCTGCAGTAAATATGAAACAGAAGCCACCCTCCGGACTGTCAGGTAGTGTGGAAAGAACGATTTGCTCCCCAGGAAGGTGGCAAACTGATCTGAAGCATGTGTTCACTTGAGACTGGCTTCCTCAACTCCATATGAACATCCGTCCCACTATCACTGATGGGAGAACACGTGCAGACCAAGCTGTGCAAGTTGGATTTTAATTGCACCGTGCTGTGTTGCAGAGCGAGGATTTGAACAGTTCATCAGATGGCAACTCCATAGACTGGAGGACTCTTGGTACATACCTCAGAGCAATTGAAGGAGCTATTTATGTCAAGATCCCTGCACTTGAAAACAGGCTCTTCCTCAGAAATATGGATTGAAACAAAATAAAGAATTGAAAAGGTGAATTTTATTGATGGCAAATCACTACATGAATCTGAGTTAACACATGTATTGGCTTTTTTACTTTCTACTTGTAGTTTTGCATGGCTGGGTTCTGGTGGAGGAGGGGGGATAGAGGGGTGGTTTTAGGCATGAAGCAGCCAGAAGCTCTCGCAGGCCCAACAGAGCAAACACCAGCCAGCTCAAGGCAGGAGTCATTGCTGACCAAGGCCGAGCCCATCAGCGATGGTCACAGCTCCTCTGGGAATCACATTTAGGAGGAAAAAATGCAAGCAGCCACTTTTTGCTACCAGAGAAGGGAGTGAGAAGATGCAACGAGCTGTGCAGACACCAAGGCCAGGGAAGGGAGGGGAGGAGGTGCCCCAGGTGCTGGAGAGAGAGATTCCCCTGCAGCTCGTGGAGAAACCCATGGTGGAGCAGGTGTCCCCCCACAGCCCATGGAAAAGGATGGGGAGCAGAGATCCCATGATACGAGCTTTTTTTGCACTGTTGAAGAAGACACTTATAGTCATGGTATTGAAAAAGCAAATATTGGGATTGATATTAAACTGAAAGACCAAAATCAAAAGGAAAAAACAAGCCTAAGGATATTTCATCAAGACTGACATTTTAAATATTTAGAGAGACAAGAGGCATTTGAGTATATATCCTGGCTGGCATTAAGTGTGAATGTGTGACATGCCTAAAGCCCTCTGCGTCAGCTCAGACTGTAGTTCAGAGGAACCTGGTGTTACTGGTGTGTGGCTAGCACACACTGAGAAGGGAAAAGGTGTGCTTTATGACAGCAAAGTAAAATAGCTATACAAGAGAAATTCTCTCAAGGCCATGTACCAGTAGGACAAGGGGTAATGGTTTTAAACTAAAAAAGGGGAGATTTATGTTGGATATTAGGAAAAAGTTCTTCAACATGAGGGTGGTGGATCACTGGAACAGGTTGCCCAGAGAGGTAGTGGAGGACCCATTCCTGGAGATATTCAAGGTCAGGCTTGCTGGGGCTCTGAGTGACCTGAACTAGTGAAGATGTCCCTGCTTACTGCAGGGGGTTGGACTAGGTGACCTCTAAAGATCCCTTCCAACCTTACACATTCTGTGATTCTATGATTCTGTGAAGATATATGGCTTTTACTCATGTCCAAAATACAATCACTATGCTGTTGCTTAACTCAGTTCCCAATTTTGGTGCATGTGAATGAGGTATTCTATACTTCTGACTGCTAAGATAAAGGCTACAGCGACTCCCAAGCAAACAAACAGTTTTATTTATCTCACCTTTTATTTATTTATCACACTTCACAAAAAAAGAAGTGTGAAGGGCAGAAAAAGAAGCGATGTGATATGATATAGAAATGAGGGAACTAAATGAGGTGCCTGTTTCTTTACTCTGTTTAAAATGGTGAAACATTGAGCCTATTCTGCAGAAATTGGCATATGGATAGAAAAACAACACCCTGGCATGATTTTGAACATTTTTATATGAACCTCTCATCCCCTTAATTATGTCCTCTTTTATTTTGCATACATACATGTGATAGACGTTCCTCAAACATTATTCACTTTCTGTTTGGAATCTCAATCATGTCCAGGTCTCTGTAAAATAATGTACACATTAGGATATAAATTATATGAAATAAGAGGTTTTTGTAGTTACCAAATTGTGAACTGCACAAACAAGCCTTCTCTTAAATCACAGGGAAAATCCAGACTTCATTCAGGAGGAATGATCCTATAACTGTTCACCACATTGAGCTTTTTACTGTCAGTTTGTGTCACGGGGGTGTGTTTAGCCTGAACTCCCTCTGTAGTTATGCCATTCGACAATTGATGCATGTCCATTAAGGGAACAAGTGAGTTGCATGGGTTTTTGTCTCTTTCCCTGGGTGCTAAGCTCAATTGCTCACAGCAGTGTGATTTAAACTCTTATTATTATAAACCTTGGCCAGAGGGCCTTCCAACTAACAAAGGAGTCACAGAACTGAAAGACTAATAAGCCCAGAACAGGCAGAGATAAAAGGCAGCTTCTGCTATAACAATCAGAAGAAGAGAGGAAGAAATAAGACAAGAAAGCAAAATGTATAATTCTCTCAGCTTTTCCTCAGGGAAGTGAGAATTCACCTCCATTGTTCAAAGTAAGTTTGACCTGCAAGCTTTTGATGAGAAATCCAAAGTACTGGGAGGTAGCTGTGGGCCAGCTGAGAAAACACAAGGACACTGAAGACCTTTTGGGTTTGAATTGCTGGAAGCAGCTGCTGTAGACAATATGGACAGACCTCCCTTTGGAAAGACAGACGAATGAAGAGACTGATGGGAGGCTGGGGGAAGCTGGCCATTTTGTCAAATTTCTGGAGTTTGCAGAAGCCATAGGTACTAGCTGCCCAGCGGCAGAAGCTGCAGCAGTGAATGATTCAGCAATGGTCTGTACAACTAGAAGCACAACTGACTGAAGAGCATGTGTTTCATAGAGTCAAAGAATGGTCTGGGTTGGAAGGGGCCTCATCTAGTCCCAACCCCCTGCCATGGGCAGGGACACCCTTCACTAGACCAGGTTGCCCAAAGTCCCATCCAAACTGGTCTTGAACACTGCCAGGGAGGGCGTAACCACAGCTTCCCTGGGCAGCCTGTGCCAGGGCCTCACCACCCTCACAGGGAAGAATTTCTTCCTAACATCTAATCTAAACCTAATCTCTTTCAACTTAAACCCATTCCCCCCTTGTCCTATCACTACAGTCCCTGATAAACAGTTCCGCTCCCACTTTCTTGTAGGCCCCCTTTCAGTTTGCATGGGAGGACCTGAGCCTTCCTCTATTAGCCAACCAAAGCACTGAGATAATTTTTTTTATTTTTCACTTGTGTAGATTCAGGGTTTTGTTTCACTGACATCAGACCTCCTCACTGGAGCTAAGTTAGAATCAGCAGAAGGAAACATCTCTGCTCAGCCAACACTGCTTGGCCAAATGACTTGTACTGCAAGGTTACTTTTTGTCTGCTGACTGTAGAGGGAACCTTACAGAGAAGAAATCTTTAGAAAAATAGACTAAAATAAATCAGAAATTTTAACATTAGAAAATATTAGTTTGAATAACCAGACCACAGAAAACATTCTGTTATGTCTGCAGTGGTAAAATTAAGAGAGCCAAGACACAGGCATAGGCAACTATCCATACTGCCTCATTGTGTTGTCCCTTGTGAGCTAGTTAGGCCAGACAGTTATATTTAGTAGCATAAATGGAACCTAGGGACCAAAACCACCTACCAGGACCAGTCATGATGTGTGTGATGAGACAGAGGGATGATTAGTGTACAGGTGCATTCCTCCCTCCCACCCCAAGAGTGACAGATGAGCAGAGAACTGAAGGAAAAGGGTGTCATGAAGGGCAGATGTGTGCTTGCAGCAGATGTAGGCTGTCCTACACGAGGCAAGAGAGAGGCAGAGCACTGAAGAATATTTGTATGGAGTGCCATGAAGCAACCAGCTTTGCCCACATCCTGTACCAAGAAGTAAGCACGGGGTGTAGAGGTATGACGCAGTCAACTGGGGACACCTAAGAAGAAAGGTTTTGTCTTCCATCTTCCTGTAACTCAAAGAAGAATAAGACAACTATCTGAACAGATCCTGAGGAAATGCCAATTAACAGTTAAAATGAACCCTGAAAACAAACTAATGGGGAAATACTGCCCTTCCCCTGTCTGCCACACAGCATGATTCAGTGGGACTTGCTGGCTGAGCAGGGCATACGCCCCATACAGCATGGACATGTGATACTAAATTCAGGTAAAACAAAAAGGTTTGTACAATGTTACATGCATGCAATCCAAACCAGTACTGGCACCAAGAGCCTTAAAAGCATTCAACTTGATAAAAAACTAGTAGTGATAGAGCCATGAAAGAATACTTTGTGTACTGAGTATATTCAGGAAGCATTTCCTGCAGTGTCTGAAAGCAAAGCTTCATTCTGCAGCCTCCCAATAGACCGTCAGTCTGCAAATTCAGTGTCAGGAGTGCATGTGCTGGTGGATTAGCAAACCCAGCAAGGCCAGAAACAGTGACAGAACTTCATTATTTTGCACATTTGGCTATAATGAAAAAAAAGAAAAGAAGACAAAGGAACGGGTTATTTGATTAGCTATGATCCAAACAGGAGGAGAAACTCCTGGTGTAATCAAAGCCAACTGTAGCCACCGGACAGAGGCAAAAACGCTAGCAGAAACTTGCGATACTGATCTAGTCCTTTGCAGCAGGCACTCAGTGAGGGCCCTGGCAATAACTGGACTGCAGTGTATCATTTTCACCTCTACTGCTAGGCAATAGCATTTCAAGGGGTTGGACAACTTATGTGCACAGGTGATATTCTAGAGCAATGTTCCTGAAATGTTAGAAGAGTGAGAGGAACCGAAATCTAGTCAGTGATGCTCTAGTAACATGAAAAAGCAAATTTTGCTCTATACATACGATGCAGCTCACATAACCTGAAACTAGTTCTCAGCAGCGGCAGGGCAGAATACAGATGATATATTTTGATCATGTTTCAGAAGAGGGAAACTTGACAATTAAACCAGAAAGAAACATAATAGATTTACCAAGTCAGGCAATCTGCTTAGATAAAAGGCCCTCATGTTGTCATATCCCTTTGAAACAACTATGACAGCAGGAGAAAAATAATTTACATCCATAAGAAGTTGCACCTAAGGATTCCAAGCATGCTTTAGAAAGTACATCTTAATCCAGGAAAATGGAAAAAGAAATCCTGAGTTTGAAAGCCCTGATAGAAGAGGTGATTGGCGGCTCCTACATTTGTAATGGGTACCAGAAACAGAACCTCTGCAGAGAACCTCTGCCGGTTGTGATGATGTGTGTGTAGCATGTAGCCAGGCCTTATGGCCAGCACAGACAGCATTACTGCTATGGCTGCATCAGTAAGGCTGAGAGAATGCTCATGTGCATTACAGGAAAAGATTAAATACCAGGTTGTAAAGTCCAGAGCTATGGTCCAAGGGCAGACATGCCTGTGATACCTAATCCAGGATTTGTGTCTTTCCAAAGAACCTAGTAGGTGTTCCTACTCATCCCAGTTCTCTGAGGAGACGTTGTGAAATTATCCCTCTTGTCACTGTGGTTGGAGAACCTTATGCATTCTCTGTTTTGCTCCTAGGAAAATACAGGGGAGGCTTTTTAACAAGAATTTCAAATTTTATCTCAGGATTCGATTTGGCTCTTCTCTGGGCCCGAGGCAAGTGGCATTTTTTTCCCCCAAGATTTTAAAACTATATACACTATTTTGGGATTACATGCTGTACATCCCATGAAATAAAGTGCTTGCCGTCCTGTCAGCAAGGCTTCTGGAAAAATGAGTGATTACTGAGATCACTTTGTTCTGTTAATTCTAGCCCAGTTAGATTTCAGGGGGTGACATTATGTCTGTCTTACATTCTTTGTTCCTGTACTGCATGTTCTGGGTTGGAAACGCAGATCAGACAATCATTTTGACAGGCAGGCAGGTGCTACTGTTATATCAGCAGTACCATATCTATCACAGTTAATGTATTCTCAGATTGAAGTAACCACACTTTTTCTTGCTGGTCAAGGTTTATGTAGCAGCAGAGAGCGTCTCCATCCATATTTCAAAGCAACACTCTGTCTTACAATTCCTGTCTTGTGCTTGTGGTGGCTTATGGACTAGAATATTGATATTTGCTGCATTTAATTCTGTGTGTAACAATGAAACAAAGGGCTGAGATGCACTTCAAAGAGAATCTAAAAGGAAGTTATTCTGGAACAGCTGCTGCAGGATTGACTCCGTTACCCATCAGAAACCATTTGATTTGATGGAGATTATTGTTTGAGGTGCCCATATAGAGCTGGCTACATGGCATCAGGACACAAGACCTACCTGTGGTCTTCTGGATTAGCAGGTGATGGGCAGGTAGGATAGATACCCGAGGGCATCTCCAGCAGCATCAGACTCCTATCTGTAGGTGAGTTAACAAACAGGGGTGAATACAGTCACTGAGATTTGGAGAATGGCTCATCACAACCTAGACTGTCTTTTGGTTTGCTGCATGGCTTTCCAGACTAAAACTGCTTCTGGTATTATTTGGCATGTCCTGTGGTATCTGAGACACCCATGTAGGCAGGCAGACATGACAGAGGACCCATGAGAGACCAAAGACCTTCTGGGGTGGGGATGCTGTTGGCCTGTTGAATAACAGTAGGTATCTGACCTGTGGGCAACTAAACCAGTCTCCTAAATTTTCCTCCGACTGTGACAATGTAGGACACATTGCTCACCTTAGTTCCCCTTGGACACTACATATAGGTATCTACAAAAAGGAACTGAATTTTACCCTGTTGACTTACAGTACTCACTGTGTTGCACAGGAGAAAAATATCAAACAGTGACTTGCAGGAAAGCTGTTCAGATTTAATCATTCAGATTAATTCAGGATGTTTTCCTTTTGCTTAACAAAAAAAATGGCATGAATTTAAAAATAACATTTGGTTGGATGGCTCTTTAAGAAAAAGCCATATGGCACAGAATGGCAATTTAGGAAAGAAATAAAAATTAAATTTTAGTCTTGCTTTTCAAATCTGAATCAAATGAAATGAAATTATGAGATGTACTTTCAAATGAGGGTGAATCTTTGCAAGTTAAAGAAGAAATTAAAAAAAACAACTCAACTTCCGAAATTGAGCTTAATTAAATTTACTTAATTAAAAAAAATGTGGACGAGCCCTGTGGAGTATTTTATGAGCCACCCCAAAGGAAAGTCATAGAAACTTTAAAATGCTTGTTACCATATATTTATGTCCTTATATGCCCAGGTGCCCTAGCCATGCTTGTTGTGAAATATGTTCTCAATTTATGTGTTTTTATTGCTCCTGGGCTTATAACTTGTGAATAGCAGTAAATCTGACCAAACCACAGGGCTGTCATTTGTGTATTTTGGCCTGCTACTTTAAGGTGTTCAAGCATTCCTGTAGGAATAAAAATTTGAATTGCATCCAGCATCTGATAGAATGGCAATTAATACTTCAAACACCTTTTGTAATTGATGAATATTTCTCCTGGAAAGAAAAGATGTGATTTATTGTATTATGTTAGTAAAAATCTTTCAGCTTTTACTTAACAATGACTAAAGCTGCTGAAGACTTTCGAAGTGATCCTCAGGGAGGTCAGAAAATGGATCAAAAGATTGCTAAAAGAAGGATAAACAGTTCCTTAGTTTATTTCAGGAAAAAGACAAGCTGAATTATTACATTTTTCAATTCATTTGGGAATTCTCATTCATGACTTACAGGTTTTGTAGATACTTCATGACTATAAAAATATGCAATTTTGTAATCTTGTTGCTGTACAGGTCCCTTGGAGAAAGACAACAAGAGCAAGTGTGATCATCCTTAATATTTCATTCATCTCTTCCCAACTTGAAGAACTCTAGGACTCAGATTTTCTGTTTTACAGATGAGGAGGCATGCTATCTTACTTAAAATTTTAATAGCAGCAAAATTATCTTTTATCATTACTTCAGTTCTTCCATTACTTTCTTGCTCTGATTTTATCCTTAAGTCACTTTGAAGCCAGTCGGTACAGGCACTGATGTTTGGTGATTGCCAAGCATCGATCATTTTAGCTCTGATTCACCCTAACTAATTCAGCTGAGGTATCTAATTTGGAAACCTGGTTGCCTGAGGGTCTCTCTATAATTTATGAACTTAATCATTGCTGAGAGGTGAGATGAATCAAAGCCTAATTACATAGATGTGAAGATTTCACTTTTAATATAGGTGGAAAATGGGGAGAAAAAAACCAAACCAAAGAAAAATATATTAAAAATTCCCACAATAAATTCAACACTGAAGAATTAGAGAATGAGTTTTCACCATGCCAGAAAATCAGCATCTTTTACAAATAGCATCAGTTGCTACTCTCCTTCCACAGCCAGTAGCATCCTGTTTCAATCACTCATGTCACTCCAATCACTGACAGGTCCCCTTCTTCAAGATTTTCAATCTCTTTTCCACTTCTACACCTTCTGCATCTGTGTTATGATTCAGCCTAAACATGCCTTGCCAGATAACGAGGCAACTAAAACCCAGATGCAGTGTGACTACTTTATATGTAGATGAGCCTAATACACACACACTTATCCCCAGGGGAAGCAGCAGTCTCAAATCTTAAAGTGCATGCCTCAGTTCTCCACACAGCTCCTGGGCAAGACTGGCTCATCTCCAAAACATAGAGATGCCACCCTAGCTATCTTTTGTAGACTCCACGGGGAATGTAGATACCCTCAGCGTGTGAGCCAAGGCACCTGAAAAATGCAGTATTGGCTCCAGAGGACCCAGAGGAAGCTGGGCACTCATAGTCCCAGAAGGAAGGCAGCCCAGCAGTCACCAGGGCAGAGGGAGACCTTGATTTTCAGCCCATGCAGCTGTCTCTGTTTAAAAACCTGAAAGCCTTGGAATAAGTTCCCCCTCATTCCCTGTGATGCTGCCCTAAGCACTACCTGGAGCTCCCTTTTGCTGGGTATCTTCTGTTCTTCTGCCTTTGTCCGTGGCCTTCTGCCTCACCTAGGGCAGGAAAGGTGCAGTACACTCACATATTACAGGCATGTCATAGCTCACACTTTGTAATTTAAAAATAGATTTTAGAAAGCTCAAAATTCCCCCAAATCTTTTAATGAAAAAAGGCAGCACGTGAATTTGATTTCCATAAAGAAACCTGTAAAATAATATATATATTAGAATAAGTACTTAATGATTCAATTTAATATAGAGTGCTGAATTCATGTTTCAGTTTGACTACATGGCTTTATATTCTTCTAGTTGTGTTAGAAGTTACACAGGGCCCTGGTTCATTTTTCTAAGATGAAATAATGTGTGTTACTGTAGTCAGTGCAAAGAAACCTACGCAAGACTAAGGAGTTAGGAAAAATTTCCTTTTCAGTTAGTTTTAATTAAAACCAAGAATTTTACAAAGTTAAAGAGTGATATGGGATTTCATTTTATTGAAGGCTCTTTATTTGCTATCCAGACAGAAATTTTACATGTGCAAATGTGGGTTCTTCTTTTAAATTTTGGTCTCAATGCAATTGATACAGTCCCACTTCAGGGAATTCCTGTTCCTCATTGGTAAGACACCAAGGAGTAGTTTATATTTCTTAACCTGTAGAATTATTTCTTCATGAACACGATCCTCCTTCGGATTCTGTTTTTCCTGTCCTCTCTATTATATGAGATATAGTTGAATATTAAAATGTTGGAAATGGGGAGTTATTACTGTATACCAATGGATTTAATTTTAGCAGCAACAGATTTATTTTTTTTTTCTCAGGTTCCCTGAAGGGGAAGAACCCAGTCTGAAGGAGGAATGGATTCAACAAGAAAAAAATAAAAATACTTTCATGTTGAGATACAGGCATACTGTATTGTTCCTGCTTCAAGTCCCAGGATTTAGTGGAGTTTAAAAAACACCCTGGTGCTCATGATCTGATCACAAGGCTGAAATAGTACAGTATGTCTATTTCTCGTTGGCTTTGTTGAAGCAAGCGATGGTGACAGTTGCTAAAATGTGCCATGTGACCACGTATACAATAATTCAATTAATTGTAAAGAATGACTTCTTGACAAAAGCCCAGCTGTCCCAATGAGGCTTCATACATCGAGACAAGTCCCGTGTTGAGGACTGAGTCACGCATATTCAAAAGGGTTTTGTTCCTTTATTTTCATACTTCTTTTATTTACGATACAGTGAGCGCATCGCGTTCCAGGAAAGTGGTATGAGTTGAGGCCTTAATATGATTGCTGTCAATATCCCTGAGTAAGGAAAGTGGGTTTAGTCCTGTCTTGTGTAATAGTTTTGCAGGAGGGAGATTAGGCTCTGGGCTAGTCTACTTTTTTGGTAAACTTCCTTTACTTATTTCTTATAAATATAGCCCAGATTTATTACCTAGTTTTGAATATGAATGTGAATATCAAAGAAAGAAAATTATACCCTTTTTTTCTTTTTTTTTTTTTTGCTTGTCATTTTGTTCCTATGGCCCAGCTCACCAGGCATTTCAGTAATAAAAGGCTAATACATCCGCAACCCCTTATGTGTAATCTGCATACCAGAATAAATAGAGACCACTAGGTGGAGGCTTTGCATTTAATTGCAATGTATAGCTATATATTCTACATTATACTTGAGATACACATGCATTCACAATAACCAATTTCATTTTCACTGGGAAACTGAAGTGAAAGAGTTTTGCTAAACTCATGAGAGTCACAAGAACCAGAAGCAGCTCTAAAGATTTGTGTTGGCAGAGGACTCTGGTAGTTTTTAAACAGTCATTTGAAACACTGTGAGGTTCAACTCTGGCAAGTTTGTACTTTTTTTTCTTGAATGTCACACTTTTAAAAGTGGCTTAGAGTAAGAATAAACTAACAATTTTTATCCTCACAGGAAAAGATTATCAAATTTATCAAATTAAACTTTTGCATCATTTACTTACAAACAGTTAATGAGGCATTTGAGTGCAGATCTTCTTGAGAAGAGTCTCAAGTGAATTGTTTATCATTGATCATCATAAATTAAAACCTGGTTAGAAAACAAGATGTTTTATCATAATTCATAACACAATATGTGAGAAAGATGCAAATGTAAACTTTTGAGAGATGAATACAAAATTAGATTCAGTTACATTGCTTTAAAATTTAATTTAGATTTTACTGAAACTACAAAAGAAAAGATATTTTTAAACTTACCAGTAGCAAACCCTAGCACAAATAATTACTTCTGATACTAGCTTAATAATATATTTTATATCTAGGCAATGGATTTATTGCATGAGTGGGAAATGTGCTAAACTAAAGAGAAAAAAAAGTGTTTATTAAATAATTTGCATTCCCAGCACTGTTACTGTAGGTTTTGCACACATGCTATGACCTTCCCTGAACTCTTTCCCACAGGAGCTGGTAAGGGTGGGAAGGTATTTCAGCTCCTGCGCCCTCTGTTGCTTCAGTGTCCACTCTGTGGACTCTGGCCCAAAGGCTACTGCTGTCAACTTAGGTGCCTGCAGCTGCCTGCCATGAGCTTGGCTGAGACAGCCCAGCCAAGGGGACATTAAAGATACAATGTTTTTCATATTCTTTGGCCTGAGCCAAGGGACTAGTAGCAAAAATAAAAAGAAAAATTCTGCTATTTATTTCCCTGTATATTATTTAAAACAGTTACTGTGTTTTCTGAGAAACTGCAATTACACTTTTAGGGGCTGGTTTATTTGGAAAGGAGGATGGAAAATTCTATAGGACTTCAAGGCTCCTTCCCGCTAACTCTAAACTCTGCCTTATATGGAATTGTCTGTTACAGTCATCACAGTGCTATCCACATGGGAAATCATTCAGATACCTAAGTATGGTTTCAGTTTTCTAGAAGGTGTCTGCTGGGTGTATCCAAGGATTTCCAGTTTAGATCCTGAGTTTCCTGTAGGCGTTCTGAGAGGAGAGGTACAACTCTGAACGGTTTTACAACATGGGGAATGCTTTAGTTTTAACAGAAACATAGTAAAAGTAGTCATAGAACGGAAGATACATCTGAGAAATCCAAATTGAAGTTTGGATCCAGACCTGGTAAACATGGCAAGCTGACAATCATGATTCCTTCATGAGGAAGATGTTTGAAAGTCTTAAAGAAAGAAAAGAACTTGGAGGAAAACCAAAAAGTTAGAAAGAAAAGCTACTTGGATACTGAACGGTAGCAATAAGAAAACATGCAAGAGTAGCATTTTCTGAAAAAACAAAGACTTTAGCCCAGTAAATAACTGCTCTGAAATTTTCACTATTGGTTTATAATTTAGAATTCAGGAAAGAAATAATAATTTACTACTACATCAGCAATCCTTGTAAGGAAGCAATGAAAAAATGGCTGAGATGAGCAAACCATGAGGGCTTTTCCTCTGCAAATCCAAAATACCTAGACCTAGTTATTAGTTCTAGAAACTGAATCAAAACCTGTGTGATAAGGAGCTGCAGGCTGCAATGGTCATTCCAGATTTTATGTGCAGAATGTCATGTGCAGACACAGCTTTACTGCCTTGTTACTTTCTCCTCAGATCAAGGCTATAGATGCACACACTGCCAGTGGTGAATGGTAATTTTACAGACAGTGAGAAAATGGCTACTTGGAGCTGTTGCACTGTGTGTAGATCTCTCAGTTTCAAGCTAGTGATGCATTTATATATCATATATAACACAGAAAACAAAATAAACCTATATAAAAATTGATAGACTACCTCTAAAAAAAACCCTTTCAGACAGTTGACAGACAGTTGATGAGAACATCCAGAAAGATAAAGAACTGTGACAATCAATATTTAATTTTAAAATGCCAAATGAAAATATTGGAATGCTTCTATCTCATAAAAAGCTGTCTCTCATTGCAAAGGCAGTGGCATTTGACTTTATCTTTTATAATGTTTTATAGTTGGAATGATGCTGGGTTAAAGCACATTAAAATAAGCTTTTATGAATACTTTTACACTGCACTATTTTGCTATGATGCAATGGACAACTTCTGCCGACCAAGGTAGACATAGTAAAAATGTTTTGCTTTTATAGGCGGTGATCTATCAAAATCACAGAATCATAGAATCACAGACGGGTTTGGGTTGGAAGGGACCTCAGAGATCATCCAGTTCCAGCCCCCTGCCATGGGCAGGGAGACCCTCCACTAGACCAGGTTGCCCAAAGCCCCATCCAACCTGGCCTTTAACACTGCCAGGGAGGGGGCAGCCACAGCTTCTCTGGGCAGCCTGTGCCAGGGCCTCACCACCCTCACAGGGAAGAATTTCTTCCTCATATGTAATCTAAATCTCCCCTTTCAGTTTAAAAGCCATTACCCCTTGTCCTATCACTCCCTAGCCTTGCAAACAGCCCCTCTTCAGCTTTTCTGTAGGCCCTTCAGGTACTGGAAGGAATTTATAAAATTCCTTGTTGTAATACAAACCTTGATAATGAACTAGGAAGATTAGCCTGATTTTCAAAGGCACTGAACTTGTATCAGCTGTTGGAAGTGGCAGGGATACCTGGGTAACTTGCAATGCTGTGTGTAGTGACATTTGAAAAATTTGGCCAATATGGTTTGTGAACATAACTAATGAGGCAGTGTCAGGCACACATAGTAAATGAACTTTATAATGGGTTGATAATGATACAAGAAGAAGTTCCACAATTTGTTTTTGTCTCACTATGGAATTAGAATCACAGTGGAAGTTAAAATTCAAGAAATGCTCACATCTTCCTAGAGCTTCTGCAATGGCTGTAAGAGTGGTTGGATGAAACTCGGAAGGACTGAAGTTTAGATGCCACTTCCTGTATTGCGAAAGGCTGGTTGCTCTGTGATACCTGAGAAGAAATCAGTCAGTTAAAAGGGCAAAATAGGGCAATAATACAGTCACAATTTCTGAAGTTTCCGTAGTCCAAAGAAGGCTTTCCTTGATGCTGTCTGAATGCAAATGTGTTGTAGGAATCTGATACAGGTAAGGTAAGAAAGCTGGGATAATCATGATTCATTAACTTAGAATTGCAGATGTTTTATAATCCCACATTTATATCCTCCTGCTATTTTAAGCACACTACTACATTGGTGCCTGGTGTAACACCACTGAAGTGAGATTCAGTATTTTCCACTAGAACAGAACTTTCTCATGACTGTGAGGCCATTCTGTGTGTCTATTTCCAGGGTGTGTCATGTCCCATCCCTTGTTTATGCTTTTGAAATAGTAGATCATTTGGTATACAGAAGAAGATATCAAATACAAAGCACTGGAGGCTGGGGAGAAAAGTTAACACTCTCACAAGCTATAGGTATATGATTTTGAGTTTTATTAAGTGTGAATCAATCTGAGCCATCCTTCCTGGCACACTTACGCACTTTGCACCTGCTGATACAACTCAGCTGAGGATTAGTGGCATGTACATTTTATTTATATAAAAATGGTTCTAGCACTCTGCCCACTCTTCAAATGATACACTCCATTCGCATGACTGTTGTCCTTGCAGGCTGCCAACTGCTTTTGGATGAAAGGCAGTTTGAGCTGTTATCAGGAGCTGTCAAATAAAAGGCATTTACCATCCCATCAGAAGCAAGAGCTAAACTCAAATACAGTGCACTTAGGGGCTTTATGAGGATTACCCTGGTTCTGTGTGAGTGACCTAAAAGTAATTGGTTGCAACTGTCAAAAATCAGGCCTTACATCTGGGTGTAGAGGACACAGGGTCAGGGCCCAGGAAGGACTTTGGGCATTACATTACATTGGGTGCAGTACATTCAATGATTACCTTGCCTGTGAAACTTTGGGCTACCTCAGTTTCTTTGGCATCAGTCCTTATTGTTTACATCCCAATCTGAAACTTGAGTTTCCTGTGGTTAACTGGGAGAAGACAGTCGTACCTTTGGTCTGTTTGGAAAGTAAACGTACTCAACTGCTTGAACAAGCTAGCTGAAGGCCAGCAAATTCCGTTGCCCAGTTTTAGGACTGGCCTCTTTTAAATATTTCCCTTTGGTGATTCAGAGAGATCTCTGAGACTTTCTATCGAGCATTCAGCTATATATTCAGTAACCTGCAGGACTGAAGCTGGCAAAATCAAAAAGGCAGCTGTCAAAAACAGACCTATGCTAGAGAGCAAAGGGAACTCTACTTACAGGAAAATTGTATTTCTTGAAACAATTGAACAGATTTAAAATTAACAGCAGCAGTTATGTTTCATTGCAGCTGCAACCTTCTGGGTATTGGTGGAGACCCGGGAAAAAGGAATTCTTAAGTGAATGTCATACATATGACCCACCAAATTCCTCTGCTCAGATGGAGTGTCATTCTGAGCCCTCTCTTTAGAAAGAGATTGGACATCTAGATGCAACACCCCCAAATTACCTTAGTAAAATCATTTGTCAGGAAGGCTATAAAACATTGAAGCTGCACTTGCTATGACTGCAGTGCCTTACATGTAATAAAAGAAAATCTAAGTGAAACATTAATCAAGTTTAATATCCTACTGTCCCTAAGCTACAACAAGGGTAACTGAAACAAAATGTGTACTTGATGTACGTATAAATTTATATATACATACAAATGAGAACAGCAGAGAAACTGCTGATGGAACAGTTTCCACTGAGAATGCAGATTTATTTAAGTCACTACACCAAGAAATTGAATGCATCGATTTTCGTGCAGACCGGAGGGAACACAGGTTCTAAGCTTGTTTCTTGCTTGTCAATACACTGCTATTGCTTTCTGGGATCAGAGGGAGGGGCTTCTTAGGTACCCCAATTTAGTAGCCCATTAGAAGAGCTGTACCAGAGCTGTAATACTTTGACTGAGCTTTTGGGCTTGTGGCTCTTCATCAACAGGCAAGAAGAAATATCCCTTCCAACCCAAACCTTACCAGCCTTTGGAGCAATTGGTGTTAGTACACAAGAGTGCAGTTTGGAGCTAGTAACAGCACTGATACATAGGTAAACAGTAAATAGGAAAGCTGCAATGTGGAAGGTCATAAAGACAAATGACCACATCCAAATATGGTAGCTGAGGAGTGATGGTAATGAAAAAGGGAAGTGTATTGAAGGGTGATTTGAAATACCTAGAAAGAAACAAAAGGAAGTGAAATGCAAGAACTTCACTAGGAGGCGAGTAGGGAGGGAGAATTCAAAGCAGGAGATGACAGTGGAACTGACATGTTATCTTCTGGCCCAACATGCTTCAGAGTTGCAAAAAAGTCAAATGTGGAGGGAATCACTCTCCAAAATAGGATCATTTATTAGCCAAAAAAGGAGATTGATTCGTCTGCCTTCTTCATTGTTCTTTTAGATTGAGAGTGGGAGTGGAGATCTGTAAGACAGAGAGGAATTGTGGGGTGATCACTGCCAAGTACATATGTGCTTATGCACATATCCAGACATATGTATCTATCTAAGACTCTTACAGCACTTAAAATCGTCATAGATTAAGAGTACTGAACATAAGTACTCTTACTTACATGCAGGAATTTGTGCACCCACATTGAAGGATTCCCCTTGCAGATATGCAGTGATTACCCAGTGTACACAGGTAAAGATAATAGAATAGGGACTCCACAGGAGTCTCACCACTGGAGTCTGTCTGGGACTTGCCTTTAGACACCCTGTCAGTTTTCTTTGCTGACCATCATGATGTAATTTCCTCATTCACTGAAGAAAATATTCAATTACATTGAAAACCCCAGACTTGTCAGGCTTGTGGATCATCTGCTAGCTATTTCTGATTCAGGCTGTATTAGCTGGAGGAGCACATCCCACAACCATATTTTGTTTCTGTATACTTAGAGATGTTGCAGTACTCACCACAGTCCTCTTCATCTGCACCATTCTCACAGCCATTTATGCCATCACAGCAAAATGCCTGCAGGACACATGTCATATGGTTTCTACATGGGAAATAGCCCTGCTGGCAGACGGCACTGGCAATGCCTTCCATCGGCCAAATGGGAAGACATTTCCTCTATAGCAGAGTATGTTTCAAATTAGAAAGGCCTGATAAAACTACAGCCACTGCTCAGTGTGGAAACACAGAATGTTTCCATTTTTCACTTTAGAGTGCATTGTATGCCATTTCTGTTCTGCCTCTTGCATTACAGTGTCAGCTACAAATGGCTTACTCCCACTGGAATTTAGAAAAGACAGCTTAAAGTCTCTGTCTGCTTTTCTTCTCTGTTTCCCATCATCTGCAGAACACATTGCTGGCTAGAAAGAAACTTATCAATGTACTGTCCTGGTAGACTGATTCATCAATGGTGTGAGCATTAAGAAGCAGACCCCTGGGGCATGGCCAGGATGGAATGGGAAGTGGTACCTGGGTACTCCTGGCCATGGGAAAATAAAATCTCGTGTCAAGAGGGAACATGGAAAGCCACTTCCCATGCTGAGGGAAGCCCAGGGAAGTGTCTACTGGCAGTTCAGGGAGGTACAACTGCCAAGAACATTTCTTGCACAACATTTGAAGTAAAATCTTCGAGCATTTGGCAAGTCAATATCGGGATGAATCTGCAAAGTTGGTCTCTGATTTATGGCCTTTCTTTTGTTTTCCTTTTTTGCAATAACACCATGACATTTATAGTCTTGTAAGTCACCCATTTAGACTATATTTAAAGCAAGAGAACAGTTTTTATTTCCTATATCCTATATCACAAATGGCTGGTTTTCTAAGGAACATTTACAGGAAATCTGCTCTGTTTCATTACAGGTATGGAGCACATATCCATGTGCAAAAACACGTTTTCACTTTCACAAAGTTTACAAGAACTTTTATGGCCTAGAAAAACTGAAAAAAAAAAAAGCAGACATTACAAAGCAGGGGGAAAAACCTTCTTTGTATCATATAGAGATTTTGCTCATTACCAAGGTCTTTGAGAAGCAAGTTCAAATTTGACTAAGCAAATCTGATTAATCTTAGCTGAACTGGTAGAAATGTCTATGGACTGATCTTGCATTGGCAGACATGGCAACTTTGCACACATGAGACTTCTATAGGACTGTATACAGGATCAAAATGAAACATGGGATAAAATTACAGGGAGGAATGACAGAAACAAATTAATCCAATCCTCTGAGGCCAACAGATAATCTGGGCACTGTATACTATCAGTAAGGATGGAAAGAAAATGGAAGTTCAGCTAAATGATAATTCTTTAGAAACATAAGGATGTTTTCATCTTATCTAACACTGTTCTGATAATACTGATTTTTGTATGATGCAAAGAGCTGAGATGGAAACAATTATAGGAGGTGAAATACATGGTTGATTCCAAACTCTGGCTTGAGATGCAAAAAATCTTGTCAACGTATCTTGGAAATCTTGTCAAGATATGCCTTGCCTTTTAAGTGACATACCTCTAACATTCTCTTGCTACAAAATTCAGAGGAGGGATGAAGAGGTTTAGACTAGCTTTTCTGAAGGCTTTTGTTGGGATCTACTATAGGGATAAAAATAAGTAGTTTGGACTGGTTAAACTATAGATCTTTGTATATCAGTCTTTTGAATAATATTACCAGTAGACTTGAGAGTTCACAGTTTTCATCAAAGTACTTGTGGTAGTGCCAGTATTTTTAGTTCTAACTAATTTGGGGGTTTTTTCATATATTCAGTATTGCACAAAGGTTGAACTGAAAAAAGCTTTCTCTCTGTCTTTATTCAGGGACAGAAAGAGCATTTTTTCAAAGTTCATGCATATGTTTGGTATGGCCTCACACATCCTTTTAAAGAACTAGGTGTCTCTGTGTCCTCTCAAGCGAAGCAAAGCAACAACAGAATGCATGTGGGGCAGCAAAGCTGAAGATGAATCCTCAGTCTCAGTTGAGTCCCAGCCTTTAGTTACTTGACCTTGCAGACAAGAAACTAGCTGTTATCCAAATGGAAAGGGCTTGATCTTTTAGTTTTCTCTTTGAATCTGAAACTCATTTTAATTTGTCTTAATTTTCTCTTTCCCAACACACTTTTCAGTAAAACTCACACATAAACAGGGTGTCATCTACTGAGTATCTGTGGTGGTTTGACCCTGGCTAGAGGCCAGATGCCCACAAAAGCCGCTCTATCACTCCCCTTTTCAGCTGGACAGGGGAGAAAATAGATATTGAGATGCTTAGCAGTCAAGATAAGGACAGGGAGAGATCATTCCACAGCAAACAGACTCAACACAGAATAAAGGAAAGAAAACTCTCTAATTCATTACACTGCACTGGACACACAGTGACACCAGAGTTGGATAATGAGAAGTGCGACCAGATCTTAAAGCATCTCCCCCCACCCCTCTCTTCTTAGCAGACTTCACTTTAGTCCCTTCTTCCCTCCCCCTCTCTCTCCCCATTCCCCTCCCCCCACCCCTCACACACACCCCCCACACACCCCACTCCCCCATCCCACTCCTAATTGTGGCATGGGGAGAGTCAGGGAATGTGGGTTTCGGTCAGTTCCTCATGAGCTGTTTTCCTTCTTAGCCAGGGTAGGGAGGCATTTCTCACCCCCTTCCCCTGCTCCAGTGTGGGATCCCACCCACAGGAGACAGTTCTCCATGAACTTCTCCATCATGAGTCCTTTCCCATGGGGCTTCATCTCTTCACCAGCTGCCCCATCGTGGGTCACTGCTATGGCAGGCAGTCATAAATCACAATGTCTCTCAGTCTCTCAGGCCCAGACTGCTCCAATCTGGTCCTCCATGGATCCGTAAGCCTCAGCCCCAGCAAACCTGCTCTGACAGATATCTCTCTCTCACTCATCTCTGTGTCTCTGTCTCTCTCCATGGGCTGCAAGTGCTGGCAGGGGCTTGCTCCAACACAGGTCACAGCATCTTCTGTATGTCTCCACCTGCTCCAGTGTGGGGCCTTTTCCATGCGCTGCAGGGGAACATCCACTCCACCACAGGTTTCTCCATGGGCTGCAGGGGCATCTTTCTCTCTGGTACCTGGGGCACCTCCTCCCCTTCCCTGGCCTTGGTGTCTGCACAGTTTCTTACATCTTCTCACTCCCTTCTTTGGTGGCAAAATGCAGCTGCTTGCAGTTTTTTTTCTCCTAAATGTGATTTCCAGAGGCGCTGTGACCATCACTGATGGGCTCAGCCTTGGTCAGCAAGGACTCTGGCCTTGAGCTGGCTGGTGTTTGCTCTCTGGGGCCTGCAGAGAGCTTCTGGCTGCTTCTTGCAGAAGCCACCCCCGCAGCCCCCCTGCTCCTCCAGCAGAACTGAGCCACACAAAACTATAACAGCATCCACATCTATTCTCATCAATGGTTCCAGTTTATGTGGAGTAGTTCCTTAAGACTCATGATTTACTACCACATGGAGAGCACTTTGGCTGATGAATAGATAGAGATAAAAGTGGAAGCTTCTCTTTCAAAGTAAAAATGCCATAAAAGCAGTTCTTTATTCAGCATGTGATAAAATTCAATCTTCACATAGAAATGTGATGGAGTTGCTCTTTCTCTACTTATTGGCAGATTTCCCCAGTAAGTTTCTGAGTGGCAAAAATCGACCAAACCCTGTCCCCTATTACAGAGGATCAGCTAGGTTCACATAACACACACACAGTTCTCAAACATGTCACTGTTATTCAATGTGCTTTATGAAACAAGTCTATAAGTTGATTGTAGAACTACAAGCAGGGAATGTTGGCTCTTTGTGTGACTGTGGTTATAAGAACAGTTTAGGCAGAAAAGCAGAGCCATTCTCTACAAATGTCCAAGCTGTGCAAAAGCTCCCCTCTGCATGAAGACAGATACAGAGATTTCAGCAGTGGTAAAGATTGACTTAGTGAAAGTCCCTTGTTGAATCAATACTGCTTGGAGCTGTTGTAACACGCATAATTACGGCACATTTCAGATAATAACAATATATTTTTTTGATCCTGTTACTACTGCTCCAGGGTCACTTTGGGAGGAGACAGACCAGTGTACTTAGCTTCAAAATCACTGAAATATTATTGACTGAGATCTCAGAGAGAGCATGGCTCTTAATTTTACATACAGCTTAAGAAGGAAGAGGTATAAAGAAAAAAACCAGCCAAGTTAAATGAATCATAAGCACTGAGACTTAGTAAACATTTTTGGAAAATGAAAAGAGAATTTTTTACCTTTCTGGATCCTATTTCAGTGAAAATACACACTAAAACATACACCACATTATTTACTTGTGCAAAGATCTAAGTTTTCATAACCACTCTTTCCCTACTGACATATTTTTTTCTATTTGGGAAAAGAAAGACTTGGGCTTAAATCAAATTTTCCCTGGAAAATAGACAACTTTCTAGATTCAAACTACAGGTTGAAGAGATATTTGATGAACTGCAAGAACTGTTATCATAAAATTTTGAAAATCCTGTGGATTTCCCACATGAAACATCCATGTAACAGCCTGAACAGTGAGCAGGATTAAAGCAACAATACAAATTAGATACCTTCTGTTTGTGAAATTTATGAAATCTACAAAAAAAAGGCACTCGTCTTCAGGTTTTGATATTAATCTAAAATGTGCTTTCTTTAGGGTTCCTGTATTTATTATGGTAAATGATTCTTCATCCATGGCACTCCATGGGAAAACAACATCCCTAAACTCTCCTCTTGAAATGAACAGATCCTTTGCCAGGTTATTCTTTTCCCTAGTTGAAAACTGAGTCACACTATAATTTATGCTCAGTAGTTGTATTACACTTAAATATGATTGATTGTCACATTTATAATGTCTGGGGGTTTTATTGTCAGAATTGAGTAACTCAAGTGATCACTAGCTTGCACCAGTACTGTTATTAAGGTTTGGACTGTAAATCCCTTCCTGACATCAAGAAGCAGTTACTCACTGAAGAGGTCCTATAGCTCCTGTGAACAGCAGTTCATCATAAAAAGTCTTAAAAGTCTCGATTTAAATACTTTATCCTTAAATTTGTCACAGATAGAATCAGTGATATAAAAAGTCAGAAAACACTGATAATAACAGAATTACAAGGTTGGAAAAGTCCTTTGAGATCATCGAGTCCAACTGTTCCTGTCCTATGCTAAACTATATCCCTAAGTAGCTCGTCTACCCATCTTTTGAATACATCCAGGGATGGTGACTCAACCACCTCCCTGGGCAGCCTGTTTCAATGCCTGGTAACCCTTTCAGTGAAGAACTTTTTCCTAATGTCTAATCTGAACCTGCCCTGGCACAGCTCAAATCCATTCTTCCTCGTCCTATCACCTGTCACTTGGACAAAGAGACCAACACCCACCTCTCTACAAACTCCTTTCTTTCAGGTAATTGCAGATGGCAGTAAGGTTTCCCCTCAGCTTCCTCTTCTCCAAGCTAAACAACTCCAGTTCCCTCAGCTGCTCCTCATAAGGTTTGCTCTCCAGCCCCTTCCCCAGCCTGGTTGCCCTTTTCTGGACATGCTCCAGGACCTCAATGTCCTTCTTATGGTGAGGAGCCCAAAACTGGACAAAAGAGTACTCGAGCAGCAGCCCCACCAATGCGGAGTCCAGGGGCACAATCACTTCCCTGGACCTGCTGGCCACACTGTGTCTGATACAAGCCAGGATGCCATTGGCCTTCTTGGCCACCTGGGCATACTACTGGCTCATACTCAGTCTGCAGTCAACCAACACCCTCAGGTCCTTCTTCAGCAGGCAGCTTTGCAGCCACTCGTCCCCAAGCCTGTAGCCCTGCATGGAATTGTTATGTCCCAAGTGTAGGATACCTATTCTCTCAGCTACATCAAAAGATCCTCCCGGACCTATCAATCCAGCCCGATGAAACACCACCAAAATGTTGACATTTCAGTCACTAATGTTTCAGACACCTTTTTCTAACTAGCACCAATTTACGAAGTCACAGGTCTCATTTGAATAACCTTCTTTCATGCCAAGCATGTTTCTCCAACACGCCCAGGGTGCTGTGTAATTACTTTCCACACGTCCTGGCATGTGAGGAGGATTGTCGGAGGTTTCCTTCTGGCTGGAAGATTTTTGTGTCAGTGGCCTGTTGGAGTGAACTTTTTGGAGGAATAAATGGGGAAAAGAGGCGCTGCTTATGGCTGTCGTTAGAGGGCAGTAAAATACCATTATTTACGTAGTGTGTCTTCATTCCCACTAAATACTAAGGACACTGTTTGAAGGTTAACCAGCCATCCAGCTATCAACATTATTTATCATCAAGTGACATTTTCCACTCCTTTGGAGTGGGCTCTTATTCTAGGAAAACTTGTGCAGCTTAAACAGCCTGTGTAATCAATCGATAGCCAGTTTACACTTCAGATGTTTACCCTGGAAACATGCTGCAGACGTGGGTTTCCCAGATATAACTGTTTCCTGTGACATTCCTAAAGCTGCTATACTGAACCTGTACATTTGTAGACACATTTAAGAGGAGAAGGCAAGATGGGAGCTCATCAGTCATTCTCTTCATATAATGCAGTTGTGTGAGGGCTGTGAGGACCTGTCCACACAGGATACGTATCTCCTTCCCCAAATTTTTTGCTGTGGTTTTCCAAGGCTTTGGAGCTAGAACCTGTTTAGGATGGAGGCTGCACTGCCTTGGAGTGCCCAGTCAACTTGGGTTCAATCCTTCTCTGGAGAAGTCTGAACCATTCTGCTTTGGCTAAAGGGAATAAAAAGTTGGCTGTTAAACAAAGAAAATTTACAGCAAAATTGGCTCTTCAAGCCTTGTTGTCTGCTGTTGATGGGGAGTAGACAGGAAGAGCAATTTGGAAGATGGTAAGTTGGATATTTATATTTGTTCATAACAATTCAAAATAAATAAAGGTACTTTGTGTGATGTGTGAATAGGAAACATGATAAGGGGTGCTTTGGTAAGAAATAATTTCTAAATTTCCTTTCTGCTGATCAAGTTTTTGATTTTGATTCATTTTCAATGAAACCAGTATATCAATGTATGCCATGCAAAGGTGAGTCATATGGGGCTTTTTTAATAACAACATTGTCTTAAAGCAAATGTTAAAATAGAAACTACATGAGCAAGATTTTCTTCAGTGATAAAAAAAATAGTAATTTAAAAATTGCTATTTTAAAATAGAGTATTTAGTAAAATTCAATTAAAGTCCTGCATATTCCACTCCTCTGTAATGGTGTGTCTACAGAACAAATGGCATAATCTCTAATAGTGATTTTCTGTCTGGTAATTTTCAAGGTTTCTCTGCAGTAATAATATTTTTTCTCTTTCAGTTTCTTATTTTGGTTACACTACAACCTGCCTTTTGTGCATTATTAGAAAAAACCCTGCCATTTCATTAAAGAACTTTTCACAAGCAGAGAAATTACCATTCATGAGCTAATTACAATGAAAACCATTTATTCACTTTTCTGGAATGCTTCAAGGATTACTAGGAGTCAGTAAACTATTCATTATTTAAAAAGCAATTGTGCACGAACTGAAAAGTCTTAATTTGGGAAATTTGTATAAATGACATGCTGTAGCTTCTACTTGTATATTCTTATGTGTAGTGTTTCTATGGGAAGGAATTTTTCTCATAGAAGCAATCTTTTAGGCGATAATTTCTGAGATTCAAAGTGCTCTATCACATGTGTAATTCTGACTTTAATGTATCGATACTGCAAGGGTTTTCTTGGTCAAATTACAACAATAGAGAAATATGTATGAATACTCAGTTGCTGAATATGTAGAAAATGTGTTATGATACCATTGTAAAGCTTGTCATTTGCAACAATAATTCATTATGTCAAGTAGTTTTTCAAAAAGCATCAGTTTATCCTTTAGTCTTACATTTGATGAATTTCATTTCATGAAAATTCAAAGTAACCTGGTTGGACGAATCTGTCAATTTATGAAATCAAATTCCCTCATTGGCCATGAACATTTTTTTCCCTAATAAGATGTTTCACACAATCATGTAAATGAAAATTCTTTAGCGATTCCTTATTTTAGATGAAATTCCTTGTTCATTCCTTAATGTAAATGAAAATTGCTTACTGTGTCCCAAAAGGCATTCAGGCTTATAAGGTATTAAGATAGAAGTGATCTTACCTTGCATTTCTAACTGAGGAACAAAATGGAGCCAAAATAATGTTGCTGACAGTCCAAAGTCAGTAAGATTAAGAGAAGGGCAACGGGGTGTTTATGGTAATCGAGCAGTACTTACACTCTTAGTAGTTGGTCTCATAAAGCCATCTCGAGTATGGAGCATATTCACAGCCTGCTGCTTCCCGGTGCTAAAGAAGTAGTTTCTTGTCACCCATCAGGTTGTTTGCAATTATTTGAACTGCAGTAACAGTTTTGCCTGGCTTCTGGATTACTACTGCTATTGTCTGAGAAAGAGTGTAAGGGATTTTGATTGTACAAGATTTGTGACGGATTTCTGACAAGGTAATTTTGGGCTATAGAGGTATTTCTTTTCTAATAACAGTAAGTTACCGCTGTTAGGGAAATAAACATCTCTAAACAGTTTGCTGTTATTATATTGCAACTGGGATTACAAAGAAATGATGTCAGTTTGATTTTTTAGTTACAATGCCATCTAAGTACAAGCACCCAAATGCTGAACCTTGTAATCGAACACTGTGTTGAGTTGGCCCACTGAGCTGAGCTGCTCGATTGTCTCCAAGAGTGATTTATGAAATACCAGTTTCTTAAAAAAAGACCATCACCCCTTTGCCCTAATTATTACTCTGGGAAGTTAATAAATTTCTACCTCATGTTATAACAGCCTTAAAATTGTCTGTTACTTAATAAAAGTTGGTGGGGTTTTTTTTCTGAAAAGAGGATGCCACAGACATGTAGATCTTCTGCTATACCACTACCTGCATTTAAAATTAAGCAGGACAGAGACATGGTTCTAACATTAATGTATTGTTTTCTGTAAGTTTTCAGTGCATTTGACTAACAGGTGTGACTAGTGGCATTGTGTTCTTCCATGGCGTATTTTAGTTTAAATGGGAAAACAAATGCAAAAAGACTACAATGCATTTGTATAAAATCTCACCAGAATTTAGTGATAACTTCTATTTAGAATGCATGGGCCAACAGAAGCAATGAAAAAATGTCTAGAAATGGAGACTACAAAAGGCAGTGTATATGGGTTGGGTGTTCTGTAACATAAAAAGAGTCTGCCATGAATTATCCAGTGTTAAAAGGCCAAACTGCTCTTCACATCTATGCAAGGTAATGAACAATTAAAATGAAGAATACTCATACCAAAAAGTATCTGACCTCAGTAATCAGTAACATCTGCAATATACCTACCATCCCAGCCACCAATGCTCTTTATATTGAATATGGGAGAGAAACGGAGGTGAGAGAAGGATGTGGCATATTTACACCTATCTTTCTTAGTGCTGTATAGCACTCTAGGTTTTCTGCATTTTCTGAAACAGCAGTTGCAAAAGTGTGTATTTGCCAATACTGCAATGTGGAAGGTGATTGAAGTCAACGTTGCTGGAAAGGTCTAAAGGCCCTTGGCCACCACAGTAAATTTACATGTATGTCTTGCTTGGTGCTATTTGTCTCTGCTTCTGTTTCCTATGTGCTATCCATCCAGGCACTTGAAGAGTTTCTAGCCCAAGAGAAGGGATGGATGGCACTTAGATTCAGCACATGAAATGAAAAATACAACTGAGGACAGCAGGCATGCAGGACGACCTGGGGATCCCATGAAAAAGCAAGATAACATTAGTAAATGCCCTTCTTGTTTCTCGGCATCCCATTCCTAGCATGTACTCACAAGCTGTCTGCTCAGAGGACTCAGATGCAATCAGCTCCAGGTCTCTAGCTGTGGAAGAGCAGAGCTGGCCTGGTTCTCACTCTCCTTCAGGAATGCACAGCAGATCACACAGAGGGGCCTTCTTGAGGCCTTGACAGCAGTGATGGAGATAGCACTTTGTGCATGGTACAAGTGACACTGATGGAATCACCAGAAGGCTTTTACACCTCTGCTTACCTGTCATCACATCAATGATGAAATGGGCAACTACCTATTACCATAAGGTCATGGGTGATTTTGCTGTCCTGACATAGATGCCTGTCTTACATCTCAGTGGGGAAGATTCCAAGTGTAACTGATATGACCCATGCTTACTTGCATTTTTAAACACTGCATAGTACTAGGTAGATAATACATTTGGGCTAAATGCTGTTCTCCTCATGGGATAAATAATTAGCCTGTGTACAGCAGACTTCTGTAGAGACCCCAGACCTTTCAGTTGCTGTTTTGTGTGACCAGATTCTCGTGACTACCAACATTTCTCTTGATTCTACATTATTTTCCTTTTGCCTTCTTCAAAGCCACATGTAGGTAGAGAATAAGGGAAAAAAGTTACTGAGAACTGAAGAGACTTCTACCTTTGCATCCTAAGAGCTGGTGTTCAGAAGGGGACATGAAATAGCAACATAGGACATGGATGTCTCAAGGAACACAGGGACATGACTTTTGAGGTCAATAGCTCTTAAACTGAATGCTGGGTATGAGGGAAAGCTGTGGGCTGAAATAGTACAAAGTTAATGTGCAGAGGAAGCCTTTCCCCACTTGATGTGCCATCTGGATTGGTGGCCTAGCAGCTAGGTCCTCAGTCCTGCCTACTGCAAGCACAGAGGAGAGAGTAAGATAGTTGAAGTGATGCACAGTGTCCTGAATTGGAGAAGGCAAATGCAGAAAGTGAGCCAGTTGAGGGTGAAGAACAAGAATCCAGAAAGAAAAACAAAAGAGCATCAATCACTTACAGGGTCAACAAAGACCATGGTTTTCCTGGTGTTCCCAGACACAGAGTGAGCATGGCAGAACTGAGCTCATCTGCAAGACAGAACGAGTCAAAGCAAGGTGCAGGGAGGAGTCTGGTACAAAGGCAGTGTGCTGCTCAGGCAGGAGCTGATTGATAAGTGCCAAGCAATGAACTGTTTTCAGTCAATGAACTGTGATGTGCCCCTCAAGGTAAAAGCATAAGAGAGTGCTCAGGAGGATAAGGGGACATGTTGAAGAAGACCCATGGTCTTGGAAGAGAGGGTGTCCACTGTGAATGTTAGACACTTCATATTGAATCTCTGAAACAAATGTGAGGTTCCTTTTGAGGAAATAAATCCCTAATAAGAGATTTTTAAGAAAAATTAAAATGCAAACTTATTACTTTAAGCCAATTTCCTAACATTTCAGTATCCATCTAGTGATGTTTTAATGTTCCTGCACTGGGGCCACTGCTGTTTCTCATCAGGCTGTGAGGAACAGCTATATGTTTCTAATGATATTCTGTTTGTTGGCTAATTAAAAATGGCTTCAGAAAAGTGTCTGAACAGCCACAGGGAGAAATTGATTCTATTCCTGTTCCAATATTTTAAGAATAGAAAACAGATGTTTCCTTCATTCTCTATTCCCAAGCTGTAGGGAACCTCGAACAAGAAAAGCATCCCTGATGCAAAAAGCACTGTGGAGCATATAAGGGAACCTCGAACAAGAAAAGCATCCCTGATGCAAAAAGCACTGTGGAGCATATAACCATGGCAGGAATGGCAGTGTGGACAGGATGTTGTCTTGTGCAGGGTTTCTAGGTTGCTGGAGTCAGAACTCATCTTGGTCCCTTCAATCTCTGTTTTTTCAGTGTGTTTTCTCACATAACACTGCTTGTTGTGCTCTTCTGATATGACTAGAATTGTTCAGAGATTTGAAAGAGAAAGCATCCAAAATGTTCACTTGCAATTTTTTTTTTCTCAAATTTGTATCAGGGACACATTAGTTGAATGGTTAGGACAGGAGTTTTTACTTGACATTTTTGTTCTGGCTCACCTCAACAACTTTCCCTCCACCCCCAACACTGTCAATATGCTAGCAGACTTGCAGGCAATGCCTTGTAATTATTTTCCCAGGGAACTGTAACCTTTCAGAAGCAAATATGTTTTACATGTAGTTAAAATCACACCTGGTGACATTCACACAATGAAGTTTTCTGAGTTAATGAGTTCACAATCAGGTCAGCACTCCTTGCAAAAGACTCATGCCAGAGTACTGTCATCGAGCAGTTTTCTTGCTCAGGTAGTACAAGACTGACCTAAGGCATGCTGTGACATTCTGTAGTCTGCATTGTTGTGGTTTACCATCTTAGTAACTCTTTCCATGTGCAGGGAGAGTGACTGTTTTTCATGCTTCACTATTAGCCTGAGCAATGTCCCCTTAAAAAACTGTGTTTGTTTGTTCCATTTGGTTGTAGTTGTATTTATGTAGTGTAAGTTGTTTGACACCCAAAATGTAGAGCTGCTTTAGGTAAATGGGAACATGGAATAAAATAGTGCTGAAAATGACACATAGATGAATGATTTCTGAGGAAGAAAAATTTAATTGCCATTCATAATTTTCAGAAGTTTCATTTGGGGAACCCCTTTTTTTTGAGAACATGCTCAAATAACTGCTCACCAGCCACAGCAGGCCAGAGTACCAAGTCACTGTTTGCATGAAAGCCAAACCAAAATTCTAGAAAAAGCCTTGGCAACACCAGGCAAGGGAACAAGCGAACCCTAAGTTGTCCTGTCAAAGGGATTTTGAAACCTCAATTAATGGAAATAGAAACCCAAAACTGGTTTTGTTTTCAGTTAAAAATGAAAGCAACAGGATATAAAAGTGAGTTTGTTACATGTTCAAGATGCATATTCATTTTTGGTATATCCAAGCAAGCTGTAAGAGACACAGGGCCTTTGGGACTTCTGTGATGCAGTACTTTGTAAGTGACAACAGATATTGTCACAGAAAACTGGTCTGTTGAAATCGTTGCTCGTTTATGTGCCGCATTTTATCTTAATACATATACAGCATTGCTTCACAGCCCGTGTCATTCTGGTCTGAATTGCTGCTTGACCCCGTAACTAGAATTCCTATGTGCAATTCCCCTGATTTCAAATATCAGCATCAACTTTTAAAGTTGCACTTTAGTGTATCACTTGTTCAGGAATGATACTTCGGAAGTGTTCCTTCTGTCTTCCTGGGGTTTTATTCTTCATTTCAGTGTGCATCTGCAGCAGCTGTCTGGACAGAACTCCTCCTCAGTAGACTGTTAATTTAACCCACAGTTCAACCTCCTTCTTACAGTTGACTGAAAAAAATAGCATGTGGGGACAAGGGGTAACTTGCACAAGAACCTGGAAGGAAACATCCGTCTGAGAAGGTCGTTCATGTAATGGATATGCACAGAGGCCATGGCTGCCCACTGCCTGCTGCTTGTGTGGGTTCATCGCACCTCCCCCAGGCCCTGCTGGGCTCCACCTGCTGCCTCTGTGACTGAAGCAAATGTGGTGAGGGGGAAAGACAAGACCACTTTTCAAACTGTTCAATGTTTCACACAAGAAAATATTCAGTCCTCCATCTTCCTCACCCACCAATCTCCTAGGACAGGCTTTCTGCTAGATTCCCCTTAAAACAGTTCCTCATAGCTCCCTGCCTGGGTTGAGGCATTCTGGTCTGCCAGGGCTGCAGGATGTGGATGGGCAGAGCCAAACTGCCTCCTCCCTTAAGGCAAGGCATCTCCTCTGGATGGGCTACTGGTCACCAAGCAGGAGGTCTGGCAGCAGCCTCTGTGGGTCACAGGGCACTCAGATGGAGATAACAGCTTGTTGCAGTTGATGAAACAGAAATCCAAGGCAAGATCCTTTTGAACTTCAAGTTAATTAATCAAACTAAATTTGATCACTGGCTTGTTAAAAATATTAATTATTTGGCATTAATGCACCTATATGCCTGAAAATGTATAAAATGCCATCCCTGTCAAGAGCAAGAGACAGGTCCACATGGTCTTTGTGATACTCCTGACCTGAATTTTCAATATCAAATATAGATCTTTGCAGTAATGTTTGTGACAGCCATATGCATAAAAATTCATCAGAATCACAGAAAAATGGAGCTTGAGGAATTAGAGCTGTCACCTAGCCTGAAAGGAGGAATAAAAGCAGTGCTCGTGCTTTTCGTGATGAATGATTCACACGGCTGTTGTCAGCCCTTTCTTCACCCCCACCAGTACACATTTCAAAGCTGCTGCCTTGCAGAAGTGCAGTGGGCTACAGACGCTGCCCACAAAGTCAGTAGAAAATGGCAGCAGTCATCAGTGTGTGGCAGAAGACCCATCCTGCTGACTGAGAGACCCCCAGCCAAATTCGCCCAGGCTGGCAACGCTGCCTGATCCAGCTAACAGAGGGGGGACAGCTTATTTGACTGCTGCAAAGGCAAGCAAAAGCAGTGTCCACAGCCAGGGTTCATAGCCAGGAGTGGGGTGAGCTGGGTATGGGGACCTCCTCCAGATGAAATGTGTGTGGACAAACCCATAGAGCTTTCCAGTGCACCAAATACATGGAGGTATCGGTCAATACTCACAAGTGTTCCTGCATCTTGCTGAAAGAAGGCATTTGTCATGTCGCATTTTTAGTGTGATAAAGCACCAACTGCATGCAGGGAAACATCTTGCTGTGAAAGGCAACTGCATGGAGGTGGTGTGCTTGTAGGACTCCTCGGGTTCCTGGAACACAGAGTGTCAGCATTTTCTTGTTTTGCCATTCTGGTGCTTTCATGATTCTGTAGGCTGTGTCAGCTGATTTATAAATATGTTCCTTTCACTCTGCTATTTCATTTTTGAGAATTGTCAGAACAGCTTATTGCTTTGGACCATCTCTTGGTTCTGAGGTGCTTCTTAGGGATAATGAACTACCTATCCATTTACTCATCTGTTAAAATAACCAGTATTTCACCTCTGTTTCAGACTGTGTTAAAAACTAAACATTCTCATAGTCTTTAATAGGACTTGCTAATCCATGCAGTGTTGCAAACTCCCTGTTCTGCTTTATGGCTTTACAGGAGACGACAATGTCTCTCTGGTGTCCCTGTGCTTCACTGTAAGATGGGCTAGACCAGGATGATATTGGCCTCAGAGTTTCTGATTATTTCCTTATCTCACACTCAGCCAGGACAGAGCTTGCAGCACCAAACCTGCTGGGAAGCTCAGTACCTTTAGGGTGGTGAGTCCTAACCCAGGCTGTAAGGACAAGGATGTCTGCAAAGCACTATGTTGTGAGAAAAATCCTGAAGGAATTAATAAAATGTCATTAAAATAGATTAGTGGATGTGCTGTCATTTCAGTGCCCATTTTGTCTGCAATTTCCCATATTTTTTTCATCATCTAGACTCTTGTTACCCTGCTCTCTAGCAGTTTCTTTACCTTTCTGGCCCCAATAGAGGCTGTATATTCTTTATTAAAAAGCAAGACCAAAACAAACTTGTCTGCAGCTGTCTTTGAACTCCTGTTTATGTCTTTTCTCTGGCAGCATTGGATGCTCTCTGACTCACCTAGATTGTGAATTTATATGCCTTCAGCTATTAGCTCATCATATATCTACTGGACCAAACTAACTTATCTGTCTTCATGCCCACATTTTTTACCCCGCACTAGTTCACTTTACCTAGATTTTGGAAGTCTTTGGATTATTTTTAAGACAGTGGCACAGAGGATTTGAATATTGTTCTCAACTTGATTTCTGTTGAGTCCATCCAGAAACTCCACAAAGAACTGGGATCTCAAAGAAACTGAGGTCTCGTTTGCATAAACCTCTGCTGTGCTCTTCTGTTGGTTATTTTCAAGGAAAAGGGATTCTAGAATGGACAGTCCTGGAGGCAGATGGTTTATTCTTCTATTAGTTTCATAGGGTTTTTTCCAAGTTTACTGTGGAGAAATGTGTAGTTTTTTAAGAGGAATGAAATTTGCTTCTATATAGCATTGAGTTCTGCAAAATGGTTGTCTTGAACACGGCACATCTGCCCAACTGGTGCAAAGCTGTGTATTCATTTAGGAGATTTTTTCCAAGCAGTGATTCTGGCATGTTGGAGAATAGAAAGGGAGGCCTGTTAATTCTTCTGCGGCATTCTCATGTCATTATATGTATCCTGTTCTTTGAAAGCCCCTTGTATGTACATTGCCCTCATCTAAAATTACTGAGGTTAGATTCCAGCATTGTTACCCCTCAGCAAAAAGTCAAATTCTGACAAAAAACCTGGGTGCAGCCCATGCATTTGGTTGTTTGCAGAATGATCATGCAACAAAGCTCAGAGACAAATTATTACTGGCTGGGCATGCTCAATACCTGTATCAATACCTGTATTGCACAAGCATCACGTATGAAATGTGGCTCCACAAATACCTGTAACCAATCTGCTGTTGGGAGGGGGGATAAATCGTGGCCTCAGTTTTTCCTTATGTCTTGATGTTGGAGATGTTGTAGAGCAGTTTTTGTGTTTCATGCTCGTGCTCACAGAGCCTGGAGCTCTTGGTCAGGTCATGTTGTGTCTATGGTTAGCTATACGGAGCAGTCAGAAGTCCCCACCTCTGTGCCTGCTTTTCCCTGTCCCTCTGGCTGTCTCTGCTGTCAGGCCTACACCAATGTTTGCAGCAAACCAAGCTGAGACATGGTTCCAGCTGAAAAATAACCTGGCAAAAAGGATTGGGTAAGTTCACTATTGCAGATGTCCACAAAACCCACAGATGGCTTTGCCAGTGCAGTGGGAGGGCACTGTAAGGGTGAGCTGGCCCTCACCCACTGGCCCTGACAGCAAGGAGGAGCAGCTGCCTGTCTCACCTGGAACCAAAAAATGAATCACGGTGTGGTAAGGCTGTGATGTATCAATCAAGGTATTCTGCTGTGTCTGGCCTTGCAGTGTGTGAAAGACCTGGGCTGAGGCTGCAGGGCATAGAAGCTTGGCTTGGCTTGTGAAGAGACTTTAGGCAGGAAGCAAAACTGTTAATTAATTAGGTGTATTCACAGGTCCACAATAGATGTTTTATTCTTTAATTAATTGCTGTGATACCAGGCTGCTCAGTGAAGCTGAGGTTTCTCCATAAGGCCAAGCTGAACTGATGATGAGCAGCCAACAAATCATAGAATCATTTTGGTTGGAAAAGATCTTTAAGATCATCAAATCCAACTGTTAACCTAGCACTGCCAAGTCCACCACGAAACCATGTCCCTAAGCACCACATCTATGCATCTTTTAAAGACCTCCAGGGATGGTGACTCAACCACTTCACTGCTCCAATGATTGACAACACTTTTGGTAAATATTTTTTTTTAAATATCCAATCTAAACCTTTCCTGATGCAATTTGAGGCCATTTCCTCTTGTCCCATCACTTGTTACTTGGGAGAAGAGACCGACACCCACCTGGGCACAACCTCCTTTCAGGTAGCTGTGGAGTGGAGCACCTCAAGGTCTGTCTTGTAGTGAGGGCCCAAAACTGAACACAGTACTCAAGGTGCGGCCTCACCAATGCTCAGTACTGAAGGACAATCCCTTCCCTAGTCCTGCTGGCCACACTATTCATATTACAAGCCAGGATGCTGTTGGCCTTCTTGGCCACCTGGGCAAACTGCAGCTCATATTCACCAGCTGTCAACTAACATCTCCAGGTCCCTTTCTGCCAGGCAGCTTTCCAGTTTTCCAGACACTCTTTCCCAAGCCTGTGGTGTTGTATGAGGATGTTATAATGCAAGTGCTGCGCTTTTATTGAACCTCGGTGGCAGGGCAGTTTACCTCCACCCAGCAATCCAACCTGTCCAGGCCCCTCTGTAGAGCCTTCTTACCCTCAAAGAAATTAATACTCCTGCCCAACTTGCTGTTGTCTGCAAACTGAAGGTGCTCAGATGCATCCCATCTGGTGCCATGGACTTGTGTCTATCTAAGTGGTGTGGCAGGACACTAACCATTTCCCCATGGATTATGGGTGCTTCCTTTTTCTCCCCATCCCTGTCTTCTAGCTCTAGGAGGTGGGTATCCCAAGAGCAACTAGTCTTACTATCAAAGACTGAGGCAAAGGTGGCATTAAGTACCTCAGCTTTTTCAACATCCTTTGTCACTGTGTTTCCCCTGCATCAAATAAAGGATGGAGACTCTCCTTAGGTTTCCTTTTTTGGTTAATGTATTTATAGAAACATTTTTAATTTTCTTTACAGCAGTAGACAGATTAAGTTCTAGATGGGCTTTGGGACCTCCTAATTTTCTCCCTGCATAACCTCATGACATCCTTGTAGTCCTCCTGAGTTGCCTTCCCATTCTTCCAAAGGTCATAACTCTCCTTTTTTTTCCTGAGTTCCAGCCAAAGCTCTCTGTCAGCCACACTGGTCTTCCCCTCGGCTGATCTTTCAGCACATGAGGATGGTCTGCTCCTGTACCTTTAAGATTTCTTTCTTGGATAATGTCCAGCTTTCCTGGACCTCTTTGCCTTTCATGTCTGCCTCCCAAGGGACTCTGCTAACCAGGCTCCTAAACAGGCCAAAATTTACCCTCTGGAATTCCGAGGTAGAAGTTCTGCTGATCCCTTCCTTACTTCCCTGAGAATCAAAGACATCGCCATTTCATGATCTCTGTGGTGGATCCAGAGTCTTGAAAAGTCAGTGGAGACATACAGGTTTTGCTGACCCCCATTTGGGAGTTCCTAACCAGGTGAGGATACCTAATATCGAAGACTGGGTTATTATTTTTTAAACATTACATGTTTATAAGTGAGTAAAGCTGCAGCCTGCTCTCAATCCCATGCTGAGTGTCACATCATCCATCACTTGTAGTCAGAGATAATTAGGTAGAGTCTTGTAAAAGTGATTTTTATAAAAATCACTGCAAATGCCTCCCTTGATCACCAAAGGATGCCGTGGCTGGGAACCAGCCAGGCTTGCAGTGCCTCTTCCAGTGCATTGCCTAGCACACAAAGCTCAGATCTGTTGTGCTGAGGCAGAGGGACCCTGTGACCAGCTTTCTGCATCTGCCATAGATGGTGCTGCAGCTCCAGTTTGGGGATTTGCTTGTGTACCTGCTCTGCTATGAAGCTGGCCAGAGAGTTAGCAGGTCAGAGCAGTTACTTGCCTGGTAACACAAAAGAGGACAGCTAGATGATGATGTAAGATATTCAAGACATGCTGATCTTACATGTTTATTTGAAAACTGGTCTGTGACTCTTAAGAGAGAAAAATGCTGACCCTGATAAATACCTACTGCCAAGCAAAAGGGTTTATGGCATGCTCAATGCCTTACAGGGTGCAAATGGCATGCAAGAGGACAGAAGACAACCAGAGAGTCAGAGAACAGGGTGAAGCCAGTGCTTCTGTACTTACAGCAAATTAAAAGAGACTTTGAACTACTGGGCTAAGGCAAGGTAGAGTGAATTCAAAACCAATTGAAAGGAAAATAGTGTTCACTGACAAGGAAAAATGAACTTTTATCTTCTGGTTGAATGGTTTCAATGAAAGTTGGGTGGGTGTTTTTTAATGATTTCTGTGTTCAGGTTAAAACCATGTGATACGAATCATAAAAATTCTTCTCCAAATGTTGTATAAGCTATTTGGTTTACTGCCAAGAAGGCATGTAATTAAAATTTAAAATAGAGATATTATTAAAAAAAGAAATCTGCATGCATTGCTGCTGACATTTGTTGAAATAAGAAGGAACATGAAAAATTATATATAGATTTTATGAGTTAGAGCAGGAAGTGAAATACAATTGAAATTACACTTGGGGGAACATATTTATGGAATATGGTAATAAGTGAAAACATTTGTGACATTAACTCAAGGATAAGAAATATTGGAAGAATTATTGAAGGTTTTAACACAATAGAACCATATGCTTAGGTTTAAAATGTAATTATCAACAAATGTAACACATTTAAATGTTTTAAAAATATATTCATCTGAAAACAGCCAAAGCTGCTGAGAAACTGTGCGTAACTCACAAAGCCCCCAGGCTCTACAAATTGGAAACAAATCATTGACTAAAAATATTTTACACTGTCTCTATGGTAATATCGTAGTTATTATATTTTTAACATGTACAAAGAAACTCTTGGGAACTTACGCTTAATTTGGAAGCAGAACCTAGTGGGCAGGATTATTTTTTTTATCAGAGGTTACATGTGTCTTTAGAGGTTAAGATCCTTGCTGTGACTTGACTAAGCAGTTTAAACTGGGTTGGCTTAGTTTTTTTCCTGGATTTTCATAAAAAGACTGAGCAAACAAATACACTCTTAAAGAAGACATATTAAAGACATAAAACTGCAAGGATCAAACTGATTTTACAATTGAAATGTAATCCTTAGGCTAAATTAATTACCACATTAACACAATCAATAATCCACACAAACTTTGTGGTTGACCCTAGCAGGGATTGCTTTATCTTGCTTTTAGATTTCAACTTCTTCCACCTACATGTGTACCCAGAATTCTAGCTGACGTTATATTTACACACCTGCTGAAGGATGTTGCTATGTGCTGTATATACAAACTTTACAAAATGTGTCAGTAATGACCCTAGGCATTTGGTAAGGAATCTTTTCTGTTTCTTTTCAAGGAAGCACAGACTTATGAGGCTTTAAATGACAATGCTTTAACTCTTAGGGACAGAAATTATATAGAACAGCACTTAATATGCAAGTTCTGTCCTTTCAGAGGGAGATACAGACACCTATAATTAATGCTTTATATGAGTTTTATGGAAATTTGGACACCCTCCGATGACAGTTCTCAGCTCCTAATACATTAGGCTCACTAATTCAAACTCAATGTGATTAGCATGCAGCTTCCAAAAAGATATGCAGAGATTTCTATCCCCTCTAGTCTGTGAGTACCTCATTTCAGATGTACTGAAGCATCTCCATTTACCAAACTTGTTATATCCTGCAGAGACAGTCTTGTAAACTATCCTGCACTGAATTGCACAAGGCTTTCCCTTTCAGAACTCATCTGGAGGAGGAAGGGGAGCACTGACATTGTTGTATGTGATGGTCAATTTGGCACTTGGGAAAGAGAAGATCTCTACTCTGTTTGCTCTTCAGCTTGTAGAGGTTGACATCTGTTGCTCTCTCAAGCACACTGAATCACAAAGCTATTGATCTAAGGGGGAAGTCAGACATGTCTTCACTAGCAAATCAAGCAGCCCTTGGCCATCTTCTTTAAAGCTGAGACCAAGTAATACAGAATGGCCCACACCTGTGCCAGGCAGTTAATGGATAAAGCAGATTCATTGCATGTTACATTTGTATTATTTTTATTTTCCATTTCTTCAGTAGCAACCACCTCATAGTGGATGTAAAGCATAGTTATTTGTTCCAACATTACATTGAAAATAGATTAATTCATAGACAAGATCTTTTAGGTCTCCAGAAGGCCTCAGAGTCAAATCTGTCGAGTCGGGCAGTTACCCAGAATGTTCTGTGTAGGGCTTTTTGTTTGACTTTTAGAAACATACCTAATAAAACTCAGCTCCGTACCCTTTATATGTAAATTATCCTCTTGTTCTTCCGTTCATTTTTCCTTACAGCATTGGAAAGAAGTCCAGAAGGTAAGTTGTAGCTGTTCTATTTTGATAGAAATAAGATGTGAACGTTCCAGTGAAAGGTTATCAGTGGGAGGTTGTTTAGGTGGATTGCAGGAAAAGCTGCAGCAATTTCCTAGCTCCCAGCAAGCCTTTGGCTGTTTTCAAAGTTGTTGTTCTATATGAGACTCAGAAAAGCAGGAATCCAAAATCACTATATATAAAATCCTCTGTTTGTCATTCCTCTCAGGAAAACACTTTCCCTCTTCATGTATCATGTTGTTTTCCTAAATGCACAAGCCTATAACAAACATTTGCATAGTAAGCAAATCATTAGACATGTCTTTTCTGATTTGATGACAGCTGAAAATAGTGTCAATAATTCACATTTCAATGTTTGTATCTTCCTCTCACTCCCTTTAGAAAAATGTTCTATTTGCCACAGTAAACAGCTGATGTGTAAGGGCAGTTTACAATTTGTCTAACTCAACATTAGTAGACATGTAAATGTCTCTGGGTATGTCATTTTGCCAGCCTAAATCCTCTTTGTCTCTTCATGTGTGCTCATATAAAAAAGATCTTGCATTGTCTGTTTTCACTAAAATCTCAGCAGTTTCACTATTGCTTCTCCTCCATTCTGAACTACTTCAGTAACTTGATTAACTATTAAAACTTTGGTGGCACTTCGGAGTGCTGTCCTTATTGGCTTGAGGATGCAACGTAACACTCATTAAAGTTAGCAAGGCTGCTAATTTTCATTTTATATCCAAAGTCAGCCACCCTCTACATCCCAGTGTGTATAAAATTGGTATAAAGATGATCTCACAAGCTTCATGCTATCAACCCGAATAGGCAAAGGAAGGCTGCCAAAGGGACGCAGCACTAACAGGTTTTCATTCAGAAGTTACTCAAAGGTGATACTCAGTACAATGACATTTATGGGTGCTTTTTCATGGCACAGGAGGGCAACACATGCATGCAACCCTCTTCAACACAGACTCTGCAGTTAGTACATTTTGCAGTGAAAAGGGTGGTAATAATGGTAACTGAAAAGGAGAAAGATTACCTGTGGTAAACAATGCTTAGAACAAAAGGGAACCCCTGAAGCATGTTTGTTTATAAGAGCAAAATCTGGAGGTGAATAAGGTCTCTGCTCTTCTAGTCAAGTTCTCTATTTTAGTTCTAGCTCCACTTTTGCTCCTTGGATGTAAATCTTCTTTCTGCTGGCAGATAAAAAAGCAGACTGTTTTTGGTTTGTTTTTTTTTTTTAAAAAGTAATCACCAGGCCTTCATTTTTTTTCATGTTCAGACAGTTATTTGTCTTGGCCTATGGCGGTGCAGCTGTCAGCTCTACTTCTGGGCTCCTGCAATTTTGTTTGATGAAGAGGTTCAGAGCCACTAGACTCAAGAGCTAGCTGGCCTGTAGAAAAGAAGATGCAGGTTTAATAACACACTGAAACCCATACATAAATGTTGAAAACATACCAAGCTTTTAGAATGAGAATATATTACCTTCTACAAGATGTTCAGGACCAAAAACAGTTTCCATGAAGGACTGGGAACTATACGGCAGTAACAGGGAACCATCTACCTTAAAACTTCTGCTGCAATTAGTAGATACCTGCCATTTTCCTGCAATCAGTACATGTTTCCTGACACCCTATGTGTATGTCAGAACTTTCTAGACCCTGCAGACTGCCTACATTGAGCTGAGGCTTGTGTGGGAGCACAAGTCTGTTGTGATAAGCCCTGTCCTGGATGCTCTCCAGTGCTCCTGGAGGCACCATGCTTAGCTCAAACCTCCACCATGAGTTCTTCTGCCAGCTTCTGTCCAGTTCTGTCCGTGACTCAGACTGATTCCCTCCCTGTATTGCCAAGGCCACTGGAAAATTCTGTTACTTGATCATGTCAATTGAACTAGAAAAAACCAAAACATATGTTTAGAGGATTTAAAAAAATTATTATATAGACATTTATGACTTTGTAGCCAAACTCAAGACACTGGGAAACATTAATGTAGTTTTAATTAATACATTTTATTTAATCCTTCTCCCCTAACATACAGTAAAGATTCACCAAAAAAGAAAGAAGATTTTGAAACTCGTTAGAAGCAGTGATGAAAAGCATATTAGAGGAATCTGACTGGCTTAGAATAAACAGGAGATGCTGAAAGACAATAAACAAGTTATTATTTGAGACTGTGACATTATCAGAACCTGTGTGACTGTGCAAGGTCAGGATGTTTTCATATCTTTCCCATAAAAATATATTCTAAACTGTTATCCTTTATTCTCTTTTCCTCAGTTTGCTCATATACTGAGGATTGCTCTCAGCTCAGCTCATTACAGTTCACCTTCAAATCCCAAAGCTGCATTGTTCAATGAATATTCTCATAAAAGAGAGAGAGAGAGAGAAAATACTCTGTGATTTATCAGGGACGTCAGAATATGGCACAGTCTGTAGATACAATGTTGGAGTAGACACTTTGTCAAGCTGTCCACAATGTCGGTAGTGTGATCCCTACATTCAAGAATCCTGGTAGAAAAATTGACTCAGATCCCTGCATAAAGTCATGTTACATCCAGAATAGTGGTATGTTGTAGGAATATGACACAATAAAGTTGCTTTCTAAATTGGTCCCAGGTTTAAATGCAGAAGAGAAGGTTACCACAGAGGTAGCTAAATCAATTGTCATTTTGCACATCACTCACTGCGCTCTGTGTACGCATCCCCATCCGGTGCAACACAAATATGAATCTTAACACGTACTTTATTGCAATAAATGGCTTCACTGGCAATTGATAAACTGCATTAAACGCTAGATTTTAAATTAGCTGGGAATTGAGAAATTATAACCTCTAGGAACTGCTTTCTAGGGGGAAAAAAATAAACAAATGCAAGAGAAATAATTGCGCCTGCCAGCCAACACACTGTTTTGTGTCTAAAGCACTGGCTGGGTGGTTCTGCTCGGTCAGCTGCAGCACTTCTGGTGTGTCTCCTTCCCCCACCAAAGAGGGGAGAAGCATCAGCAATCGCTGTGGAACAGTAATGTGTACTTGTAGCCTTTAGGATCAGCCAGGATGTGATTTTACTAATGCCAGAGGTAGCATGAAAATGTTCCTGCTTTGGAAATAAAGGCCAGAGATGTTAAAAATACTAATAAAAACATCCTTATTTAAACCGAGAGGTTGGAATTATGTTGGGTGAATATAATAGCAAATTATTAGAAACAGATTCACCTTTAAAATAGGCAAAAGCACGCTGCTGAGAATGTAAAGTAGGTCAGCTCTTCTTCAAATCCAGTACTGCTGTGAAAAGGATGCCAAAGGGAATGTGATTTAGCACTAGATCTGGCAGATCATAGCAAAAATTAATTTTAATTATCGTTGCTTTATCAAATCATAAAAATCACAGAAATGTGGAGTGAAAGGGACCTAAAATGAACCTTTTGTATGCTCTAATAATCAAGTAAGATTACACCTCTTCTGAGAGATACTTGGCTGAGCGAAAAACATCCAGGGCTTTGGCTTTTACTATCTTTTTTTTTTTTTTTTAAGCCACTTAAAACCTTTTTAGCACTTTTTTCTCTGTTAGTTTCTCTGAAGGGTTCATGTCTGGCTCAGAGACCCTTGTGTGTTCTTCAAGGGCAGGTACTTATGGGGAGTAGAGATGTCTGTCCAACAAAAGGAATTGACACACTGTGCCCCAGAACCCCTCTGTAAAGTGAACAGGACTCTGGAAGCAGACACAGCTGAGACATTGACTCCAGCACTATAATATGGCTCTAATCCAGAACTCTTGATGCAGACAGAGGGTTAGTATAGGTAGGTATTGGAATTAGTCCAGGTGAACTATACTCACTAATCCACCCTTCTCACCTAATGAAGCATTATTTTAATATCACTTCATCATATACCCTGGCAGGCTATTTGAAGTTCTGTGCCATTGTGTCCCTGACAGTGCACAGTGTAGTTTGGATATATTTGAAGATGACCAAAGGGAAGGCTTCAGCATTTTTCCTAAGAGAATACAGCATTGTCTAATTGTCTAATAAAATAAATTTTCCTAAGTCGAATCTGTTTTGCCTGTGACGATGACGTGTGGGTGATCTCTCCCTGCCCTTGTCTCAACCCAGGAGCCTTCTTATATTTTTCTCTCCCCTGCCCAGATGAGGAGGGCAGTGATACAGTGACTTTGGTGGGCACTTGGCCTCCGGCCAGGTTCAAACCACCACACTCTTCCTTAGTCTTCAGGATATGTCTACTTCTATTATATCTGCACATTATTCGGATAGTTCTAGTTATAGATGACCAATATTACTAGCTATTTTATATGTCTAGCATACATGTCTGGAAATCTTTAAATACAGTGCCCTTATAGGATATATTTCGTGCAGAATTGCACGAAAAAGCATAGTAGTGATTTGTTACTTTGGACTGAGGAAAACAAATTAAGTGAGAAATGCCTCTATGCAAGAAAGCAGATTCACTTTCCTTGCCATCTAAGCTGAGCTGTGCCAACAAAGGGAATGAAACAAATGGTTTCTGTGTTGCCATCAACTTCCCCAGCTGACTAACTTTCTGTGCCTGCCTGTTATATCTTTGACAATTTTCCCCACAGTTGATGAAATACCTGTATAAAAGCCAAACTGGTACATCTGCAGAGTTGTTCTACCTTTCAGTATCAGTATGTTCTGGTGGCAGTACCCACGAGGCTGGAGGTAGACAATAGATAGTGATGCGCCATTGCCGCTTTACCTATTCTCAGTTTCCCTCTCCACATCCATCTCTGGGAGGTGATTTCAGCTTAGGGCCAGATAGATGAAGGGCAAGAACTTCTCCCCCTCTCTTCTTTCCAATACAGGCAATACAGGATCCTGTAGAAAAGAGACAGAACTAAGGAAAAGTAGGTGGCCTTGAGAATTTGATTGATTTCAAAGGCTGGCTGAACTGAACAGGACAGGATTCCTCTAGCACAGGTCTTGCAGCTTGGATCAAGCTAGAAATGTGAGACACAAATGTGAGAGGATAAATTACTGCTTTGATGTTATTCACAGCTGACTGCTTTGAAGTCCTATGTGCTTGTTTTTCTAAAGGTTATGAAGAACTGATAATTAAGGTTTCTCAAACATTTTCCTTCTGATGGGGTGCTATTAGATACCTTTGACTTTTCCAGTATTAATTGTTCAGGCCGAAGTTTAGCATGTTCTGTGAGCTGGTTATGCTGTGTCTGAGCCAGCATTGTTCTGTTCTGTTTCTAATGCTTCTCCACAACATCCTGTCCTCTGCGGCAGGGAGAGGGCATGACTGGAAGGAGGGACTATGGCCAGGCCTGCCCAAAGGCCCTCATGTTACTTCCTGAGGTGACACCAACATTTCCAACTGGCAAATAACTAGTTCAGGAGGGTGGAGGGATGAATCCTAGGAAAGGAGCAGAAATAATATGGTTTTGGTTTTGGTTCTTTCTTGGGAAAATCTGCTGTAGAACTTTCTTTAAATACACTGTAAATGTGTCTTTACATACATTTTCATTTTCTATATGTGTTTGCAATGCTTTCACAAAGAGCTTAAGAAAGGTCTTTTGATATTGCTGTAACAAAACCATTTAGAATGAGATATATGTGCAGTATTAACATATAATACTGATAATAGTTAGGTCAGTATCCCAGGCCAGGACCTTATCTTTTATACAGCTCCTTGGTATCTCTCTCAAGACAATTTACTGTTATAAATGATCTTTAGCTTATCATTTTAGTAGTCTAATTCTTCCCATCTAAAGAAATAAATCACATTTCTGTGTGTCCAGTCATGAGAAAACAGAACACGCCACAAAAGCCCTATAGCAAGGGAGTTTCATCATTGTAGTTGGCTTTAAAGCCTGCATTTCTGACATCACTCATTCATTTCAGAATTTACTGGAGCTGGGAATCTTTCGGTAAACAGAGCAAAACCAGGTAATTTTATTCAGTCACTGATATAGAAATCCAGGAGCCTTAGTCATGGATGGGAATATGGTACCTATCCAGAGGAACAATACAATCTTCTGTCCTGTGATAGTAATTAATTTTTTTTAGGAAATGTCTTTAGGGTGTTTTATGAAATGCTTTGAGATCTTAGAGAAAAAGTTCTATGTAAGAACTCAATCCTAAAAGATGCTGGAAATACTCTGGCCTTAATCCAGTAAAGCACTTAAACAGGTATTTGCCTTGAAGTGCATAGGAATTCCCTGGGGAATAAACATGCTTAAAACTAAGCACATACTTCTGTGCTTTGTTGAATCAAACCCAAAGCACTCAAATCCTTGCAGGACTGAGCCCTCATGCATTTTGTTTTGATAGAGTATTTGTTTACTGAGTTTTGTAAATGTGAGCAGATCATTCAGCTCAAATACAGTGCTACAGAATGCTTTCAAGTCTGTACCGCTGAACCCTGTACTGTTTGACAGTCGTAAGCTTTATTTCAATTTTTTCAATTTATTTCATCAGTCGTAAGCTGTATTTCAATGGGAATAAGACCAAATCTTCACAGTTTGATGGATTGATGTGCAAATCCAGTTCATCTATCAGACAGATAATACATGCACTGAATGGTAAATGATCATCATTTGTGTCCTAAAGTAGTACACAAACAGTAACATTTGTTGGATGAGAGAGTTGGGGTTGTTCAGCCTGGCGAAGAGAAGGCTCCAGGGGGACCATAATAGCTGCCTTCCAGTACCTGAAAGGTGCCTGTAAGAAAGCTAGGGAAGAACTGTTCATGAGGGCATGTAGGACAGGAGTAATGGTTTTAAACTAAAAAAGGAGAGATTTAGGTTGGATATTAGGAAAACATTCTTCACTGTGAGGGTGGTGGATCACTGGAACAGGTTGCCAAGAGAGGTAGTAGAGGCCCCATTCCTGGAGACATTCAAGGTCAGGCTTGCTGGGGCTCTGAGCCACCTGATCTAGTGAAGATGTCCCTGCTCACTGGAGGGGGTTGGACTAGATGACCTCTAAACGTCCCTTCCAACCTCACACATTCTATGATTCTATTATTGCTTATCAAAAACATCCAGAAATGTTCTGCACATTTTACAAAGAAAGACAGAGGGAAACAATTTCCCCAAGGCATTTATCATCTGTATGTAGGGAAATCCAGGAGGGGAGCATCACATATAAACCAGGGTGGTGAGCAGCGAAGGGCAAGAGGAGCTAGGGATATACCCACACCTGAGGAGCATAGCTGGAGCCCTGCAGATACACTTACAGCAAACAGCTTGTAGAGTCTGCTTAACTGCATGAAGAATGAGATAACAAGCTGCCACTTTGGAAAACAAAAAAATAATTAAGCCTTCATTTCCCACTTCTTCTCAAATATAAATCATAAAAAGCAATAGTTACCAAAGGCAATTAAGAAAAACAAGGAAGGCTGACCTAAGGGACACAACAGAGTCAGGCTGTGGATTTCTTGCTCATCTTTGAAAAGCTAAAATAAGAAAAAACCAAGAAAGTACCTAGTGGTGGGCTTTCCTACTGGGCTTTGGCAAGATTTTGATAGCAAGCCTGCATTTACCCCATGCAGAATGCCAGACCTGTGTGCGCTGTCTTGGGAAATCATATCAGTGCTGCTGCAACGAAGTTCAAGGCTACATTTTTAGCACAAGCAATGATTGCAACCACCCAGAGAGAGAGAACCTCAATGAACTTCTAGGTCATATCAATACCAGTATTTTGCCAATAAGAATGTTGTATATTATTCATATACTCCTAATCTACTCTCTGCAAATATTTTGGAGTTTGGTTTGGGTTTTTTGGGGTGGTTTTTTTTTTTTTGTTTTGTTTTTACTCCTTTTCCCTTGTAGGCTCCATGTGTAGAAAACTAATGGTCTTTTCTCCTAGCAATGTTGCTTCTGCCTTACAGAATAAAATCTGCAGAACTAATGGCAAGACCAGAAATCACAAAACTCAACTAGGGAGAAGCTGAATCAAAAGAGTAGAAAAAAGTTAAGAAGGTGCATGAGGCGCATATTTAAATAAAGAAATAAGCAGCAAAAAGGTAAGGGTACATGAAGAAAAACCCTGTTTGATCAAAGTCTTTTAAAGGAGCAACATTCAAGTGTGCAGAAAAAGAAGTCTCACAGGAACCATGCTTTTCCTAAAAGTGTTTAGCTCAAACAAATATGTTATTACTGGTAAGCTTCTACTGCTTCTTTTCATTTCCTGCTCATCACTGCAATAATGTAGGAAAATGTGAGACCTGAGCATTATTTTAAAAAATGCTTAGAACATTTTACATGTTTTAAAAAACCATCTTTCTAGTCAAGTTAAGCATTTTTTCTTTCTGGGTGATGGCTCTGTTGTAGTCTGGATGCTATCAAAACTCCATCTTTCCATTCGTGCACGCTACCATGGTTTCATTCAGCATGTTTCTTTTACGTCATCTTACCTATTACTAATAGTAATTGCCTATAGAAAATCACACCCGCTCCAGGTCAGGTTAAAATGGAACTTTACAAACATAGATATCCATTTAAATGTTACCAAATTGCAGTCTATGTTCTTTCATATATTTTACTAGTGGTTGTTCTTTCTGTATTGGAAAATCTCTCCAGTATTAGGATGCTTGTGGCAGGATTTCCTATACTCCATTTGGATTCCTTTCAGGAACTATGAAAACATATCATCAAAGAAAGAGCAAATTAAACAAAACTGTATATTGATATTTTGTGATCTTCCTGAACTTCCATCGTCTAATAGTCTCTCCTCTGAACTTCCAGCTGTTTCTCCCTGAAGTCTCTGTATGATGTGTGACCGCTGCAGCAGGATTATTTATAGTCTGTGGGGATGGCCTTTTCACATCTCTGCTCTTTTCTCTGGCCTCTAAGTCATATTCAGTTAAACGTGATGGTTCAGGGTTTCTCCACATCTCATCATTCTTGTGCAACATCATTGCTGCCATCTAACCAAGACATGGGGAGAGCACTGAGAGGTGCACTAGGACTGTGGAGATGCCAAATGTACTCTGATAGATTTTGCAAAATTAATCAGCTCTGCACTCATGAGTCCTAGTTGTTGTACCCATTCTTCACACACATAGACCTGCCTTTAAATGAAAAAAAATTATGTTTGACATAGATCTTATAGATCTTCAGTTTGTCATGATTTTGAACATCCAGAGAAGTCAGTCTGTAAGAGATACATAGCAAGATCTTTTATCAACACAGCTACTCTGGAAGTCCAACTATACTCAACATAGTACAGTCCTCAACTGGAGGTAAATCACAAGATTTTTTTTAAATCTTGTAATAGCTTCACAAAGCTCATAGCTCTACAGCAAGGTTATGGCTACATACAAGTTAGATGATAATAATTTCCAGCATCCAAAATGATAACATTTTAGCATTCTACTGAAACATGAAGAGGAACCTGTTTCTCATATGGACACCTGTCAAAATCCTGTTTTGCTTCATTTGGACAACAGTACAGTGATGGTTGCAGCCAATGTTGGTAACAATCCTGTATCTCTATTGGAGTAAGCTCTAAAATTCTGAAGATGGAATGATTTCATTATAAAATGCACGATGTAGTGATATAATTTCTTGAATTTATTCATGTTAGCTTCTAATTTCAAAGCTATTCACAATACTTCATTGTTTACTGCTTTATGTTTTCAACATATTTTAGCTATTGCTTTACTATAAATTCATACAGTACCCCCCAGCAGACAAATCACCTTTGAAGTTCAAAGAAAACTATTAGCACTTAAAAGGGCTTTGGATCTATTAGTCTTGAAATTTGTCTGTGTGAAAAGTCCTATGAAGATAGCTCTGACAAGAGATAGAAAAAGGGGGAAAAAAAGGTGAAAAATTTAAAATTAATATCATGTAAATCCTTAGAAGCACCTTTTTTTATATATATAAGGAGCTGTATTTTTTTTCTTAGTTATTTTCAGTTTCTTTCTACAGTTGAGTGATTTTCTTTAAATGACTATGAGAAAACCACGGAGAAGCTTCCTCTCCTGAATATGCATGAAACAAATTACTGCATTCTGTTTGCTTTTTCTGTTTTCTGTGGTCTTGACATGAGAATGTGCTGCATTTTATATTAATTAGATTTTCTGCACATTTTCATGATAATGAGTGATCAATATTCTGTTTTTTTCCAACAGAGTATGTGAATGAGAAAATGCCTGAAGCTTGGGAAGGATAGAATCATAGAATCACTTGGGTTGGAAGAGACCAACCCGGCCTAGTCCACCTCTAGACCATGTCCTCAAGCAAAACATCTACATGCCACTTCCCTGGGCAGACTGTTCCAGTGCTTGACAATCCTTTCAGTAAAGAAATTCTTCCTAAATCTAACCTAAATCTCCCCTGGTGCAATTTAAAACCATTTCCTCTCATCCTATCGTTTATTACCTGAGAGAAAAGACCGATCCTCACCTCTCTACACCCTCCTGTCAGGTAGTTGTAGAGACTGATAAGGTCTCCCCTCAGTCTCCTTTCTCCCTCAGCCACTTCTCACAGGACTTGTGCTTCAGAATCTTCACCAGCTTTGCTGCCTGCCTATGGAGCATGATAAATTACAGCAGTGATCAATACCAGCATGATTCATTCCACAAAAGATCTCATACTGTCACGGTTGCTTCATTATTTTGCAAAGCATTCACTGTGTGCTATGGACTGGATTCTGATGACAATTACATTGTTGGCAAATCTTTTGCCAACTCAGGGGATTTTACTTCCTCTCTTTAATGGGAAAAATACAAATCCTATACTCTCTGACACGGTTCTTTTAGATTTTTTCTGTGTGGAATATCAAATGTATGTATTTGAAGTTACTTGATGTTACACAGGGTATTTCTTCCTGCTCTCTACAGCTTCCCAAGGAGGGAAATTGGAGAAGGGGGTGCAGATTTTTTCTCCCTGGTACCCTGTGGCAGGATGCATCCAAAATGGTCCAAAGCTGCACCAAGGAGGCTCATACATTATACTGAGAAGCATTTCTTTACCAAGAGGTTGGTCAAACACTGGAACAGGCCTCCTAGAGAGGTGGTGGGTGCCCCAACCTTGTCAGTGTTCAAGGGGCGTTTAGACAATGGCTTTAACAATTTCCTTGAATTTATGGTAAGCCCTGAATTGGTCAGGCAGTTGGATGATTTAAGGTCTCGGCCCTCCCTGCAGTACACATGGGGAGGACACGTGTTGAAATTGTATCACACGTGATGCTTGAAATAAAAAGTTGTAACTGTTCACTGTGTCTTCTTTCATAAGGGTCAAAGAAAATGAATGGCTGCAACATGAGGCATATTGGCTCAAGGAGGTTGTTATCACTTGAAATGTTTCTGAATGTTCCCTTCTGTCGTTTTCATTTTTATCTGCTTTCATCAGCAAGAGATGCAGAATATCCAAAAAACAGCCTGAAATTTAGTAACCAAGAAACACAGCAGCTTTTATATGGTAAAAAACCCAAAAAGAAAATTTAAAATTATTAGAGTTATATAGCATCTTATTTTTTGGTCTGAATTTCAGAAAAATTCCACTGTCTACTCCTAACAGTCATTCCTGTAAAGCCTGTGTGCCTGTCACAGTGCCGTACAGTGAAGAGGATCAGGTAACGCTAGATACCACTCCCACACCCAAACTTGTAAGTGATGCAGAATTTCTGCAGGTTTATTCCACATTATGACTACAACATGCAAGAGAGAGTATAAATTGGGAAAAAAAAAGTATAATAAAATGAGGCTGTTTATGTGTGGCTCATATATTCCAGAGGAATTCCAGAGCATGGCCAGAAGGACTAGGGAAGTGTTTGTGCCCCTGCACTCAGCATTGGTGAGGCCACACCTTGAGTGCTGGGCTCCTCACCATAAGGAGGACATTGAGGTCCTCGAGTGAGTCCAGAGAAGAGCAACCAGGCTGGTGAAGGAGCTGGAGGGCAAATCTTATGAGGAGCAGCCGAGGGAGCTGGGGATGTTTAGTCTGGAGAAGAGGAGGCTGAGGGGAGACCTTATCACCATCTACAACTACCTGAAGGGAGGTTGTAGAGAGGTGGGCGATGGTCTCTTCAGCCAGGTGACAGGAGATAGGACAAGGGGAAATGACACAAAGCTGTGCCAGGGCAGGTTTAGATTAGATGTTAGGAAGAAAATTTTCACTGAAAGAGTTGTTGGGGCCTGGAACAGGCTGCCCAGGGAGGTGGTTGGGTCACCTTCGTTGGATGTGTTTAAAAAAGAGTAGATGAGGTACTTGGGATATGGTTTAGCTTAGGACAGGATAGTTGGACTTGATGATCTTTAAAGGTCTTTTCCAACTTTGTGATTCTGTGAGAACAATAGTTATGAATTGTTTGGTAGAATAATTGGGACTTTTCAGCTCAACTTCTTCCAAGAGTAAATCCTGACAGTTTACCACCAGCCTCAGAGTTCTGCGGAAGTGAAATCATGAATCTGTCAGCAGGTTGTACAGATTTATAACAGCATAACCATTTTTTTCCTTAAAATTCTTTCTCTATTTGCTTCATCTGTAAAATATCAAGCCAGCTACATTTTAACATTTTCTGTTTCAGAAAACATACTTGCATCCTCTAGACCTCTAGACATTGCATTTGAGGAATCATAGCTCAGAAGTACATTAGCACTGTTGTCCACATGGAGCTCATCTTCCCTGCTCTCTCCTGAAGCCTTGCCTCTGCTGTCCCTTCCATGCAGGGAGGATGGCATGAAGTCCAGTGTGATGGGAATCGATCACTTCATGGGCAGGTAGCAGAAAACTGATTCAAGGCAGAAATGGGGTTATGAGCACAGTATTTTGAAATACTTAAGGTTGGCATGAATATTTACACATACAATATGTCATTTGGATTTGGAAACATAAATGGAAAGAGTATTCTTTGTAATGGAACATTTCAATGAGATGCCAGTTCCCCACAGGGATGTCTCTTATAGAAAAAATTTATTAGTTCCTTGATATTATTTAGGATTACAGCTAATCATAGAATCATGGAACTCCTCGGGTTGGAAGGGACCTCACAGGTCAGCTAGAAATTGTACAAAGAAGTAGTAAGAAAATAGGGTAAGAAATGCTGCCTTCTGCAGTGACATGGTTCTATGGCAATTTTTACATTCCAGGTCAGATAACTAAATAAAGACAGACAGGCACAACTGGTCTCTGCTTAGAGTACTTCCTTATATGATAAAACAATGCTATTTTAATAAACTTAAGATTTATTAAAAATAAATGCTTCATTAAAATTTAGCCAAAGCCAAATTTTTGGGGGCAGACTCCCAGATGATATCAGCAGTCAGAGGGCCACTGAAGTCCAAACAGACAGAGATTCAATTTTAGGACATGTGAAATTGAATACTGGGGGTTTGGTTCAAGCTCAAATCTAAATCAAATTACAATGCTTATGGTTAAAACACTGGTTTAGAAACCCTTTAAACATTCCTTTTAAAGCCCGTTAACACACACTCTGACCCAAAAGCACTTCAGTCTCAAAAGAAAGCACTTAATTTTAAATACACATTTAAGATATATTGATATCAAATTGGCACATTTTGCAACCAATTATGTACTTTCCCACCATTAAATCATTTTAGTGCTCATTTCACTTCAGGAATGTGAATCCATTGCATTAATGTTCTGGCCACTGTCTGTTGCATGCCCTAGGAGCAAATAAAATGGATCTCAGAAGTTGTTTGAGTCCCATCATTGTGGAATTCAGGCAGCAAGGGCAGCCAAGTAAGCCTGGGAAGGTTGGGCTGTTCATCTCGCTGCAGGGCTATCAATGTGGAGGTAGGAGGGAACACGTACCACTGACTGAGAAGAAAAGTAAATGTTTTGTTTGCTAGAAACACCTCTGTGCTGCCCTGTTGGTCACAGCTGCCATCCCCACTTAGATCAATTCACTCTGCAAGTTTTGGGTCAGTGGAACATCACTTTAAAATCGCCTTCTACGCCTCACTCTCCATGTTGCTTCTTGCTGTGTTGTTTTAGATAATATCTATTGTCCTTACTGTGCATTGTTCTGCAAAGGGCTTTCTATAGATCGGTGATAATACAGATAAAAAAGTAGCAAGGTGCTGGGGAAATGTAAAGGAAAGCTTAGCATTGCTCCCCAAATAAATGGACCATGGCACACTTAGATGTTCTCTCATACCTGACCCACCTTCCAGTTACCACTGTTTCTCAGCACTGTAACATGTCAGGATCCATCTCGGGAGTGACTACCGTAAGGTCATGTCATGGGCTGCATGTGAGAGGTAATGGTGGAATTCACCCAAGGAAATGTGCACGCCTGCGTTGGAGATGGTCATCCCTGGCTCACTTTATGGTCAGTGAAAAGAAACAGGTGCATCAGAAGACAGCAGATAAATTACGGCAAAGCACTGACTGTGTTCCACTGCTGACCATTCACAGTAGTGACTTACATCTACATTTCAGTACTGTTAACAATGGAAGTTATATATGTGAAACATCTGTCCAGGAAAAAGAATAGTACCTCTGTTAGTTTGCCAGCAGGTTTCAGATGCTTTTGTAGTCTGATCCTGGACAACTTACAACTAATCCTCAACCTGCTTTCCCAAAACTACCATAAAAGAAAGTTTTGGAAGAGCTGAGGTGGTACGATACCTTTTTCTGGAAGCAGTGAGTTATGACACTGAGTAGCTCAGGCTTCCATGTGTTCAAGCCAGCCAGAGTCCAGAGCTGCCAAACTTTTGCAGAATGACCATGAGTTTGGGAGCTGTAAATTCTGCAGCCTTTGGACAGTCCATAGGATGGGACTGACCTGGAAACAAAGGGCTGCAGTTGACAAAGAAGTCTGACACATGGGCATAAGCAGAGGTAGTCTTTCTTTCTCTTTCTTGCTTGCTTTCTTCTTTCTTTCCTGCTTTCTTGCTTGCTTTTTTTTATTTTTTTAAATATTTTCTGAGGAGTGTTCATTACCTTGCAAACTCTGAAGCCAGACGAAAGGGGACAAGATCATGCCAAGGATGAGGATGATATGGCTGAAAGCAAACTGCACTGCTGGCTTGTGACTCTGGCTCTGCAAAAGGCAAAAAAAGTCATGAACAACATATAAGGAATTTGAAGGAGGAGAAAAAAGGTGGAAGAAACCTGTTGTGTGAAGGACAAATTTTAAGACACAAATGCTGTGGTGTTGCTGTGAGTGACAAAGCAAACTCAGACTTAGGATACATATCTGCAAATCACATCAAACTAAAGGATGCAGCAAAAACATAGAAACAAATAAAAATCAGAGACCGAAATGACAACATGGCTGGTCACAATGTGTTTCACATTTTTGCTTTTTCAAATTCAGTACTGCCCTCATGCATTCCCTTATGTTGAGAGTCATCCCTTGCTGAAGGAATGGCTTCCAGAGCACTGGAAGATAAAGCATAGTTAAATTTTAAAAATCCAACTGTTTATGTAGTCATGAGTTTCTCAAATTGTTGGTGAAAGAGCAACTCTGCAAGGACTTCCAGGAACCGAGTGATTTTTAGTGTGCAGTATCCAGTGGAGCAGAAGTACTTAAGAAATTGCATATCATAGAATCCTAGAACCACAGAATCATTAAGGTTGAAAAACACCTCCAAGATCAACTCGTCCAACCATCCATCTACCACCTATATTACTCACTCAACCATGTCCCTATGTACCTGGGGGACAGTGATTCCACCGCCTCCCTGGGCAACCTGTTCCAATGCCTAACCACTCTTTCTGAGAAGAAATTTCTCTTAATTTCTAACCTGAACCTCCCCTGGCACAATTTGCAGCCATTCCCTCTTGTCCTGTCACTACTTATCTGTGAGAAGAGGCTGACCCCCAGCTCAGCACAACTTCCTGTCTGGTGGTTGTAGAGAGCAATTAGGTCTCCCCTGAGCCTCCTCTTCTCCAAGCTAAACAATCCCAGTTCCCTTGTCTGCTCTCCATAAGACTTGTGTTCCAGACCCTTCATGATACTCTGGCTATGATGCTTTTACTGTTCTGGGTGACAGTAGCTAGAAAAGCTAGGTGTCACTAAGCCATGATTAAGCAACAGCCGTGCAGGGAGTTCTCATTGAAAATGCAGTAAACCTCTGGACAAACACCTTGCTTCCGGTTGCTGAGGAGAGCAACAGCTCATGGATGTTCAGAGATACAATTTTTTGGAAGGAAAACTAGAGGATTTCTAACTATACATCAGCTTAAGGATATCCCTGGAGCTGAAATCTGTTGGAAGCTTGGAGTGTATTAGGAAGAAAAATTGTATATGCATGTCCTGTTCTCATTGTATGTTCAGGCACTTGCTAAAAATCCAACTTGTGTGTGTTTTTGATATTGCTCATCAATTGGATATTGTGATATCATCATCATTTGTATTATGATATTGCTCATCTCTTTCATATAGCAGCTGATGCCCTAACAGCAAGGGCTTTTGGCATCTTTAGCAAAATTCATAAAAACTTCACAAATATAATAAAATTCACAACAAACCAGCATGTTTCTGGGGCTGCTGCCAGGATCCCAGAACACACTGCACTTGGGGACTCATTTCTAAACAAAAGGATATTACCTAAATGATGGTTCAAAGTAATGGCAATTAAATAGAAGTCTATGCAGGTCTTTAGTTTTCACTTCTAAATCTCAAAAACAGAAATACTATTTGCAAAGAAAATTAAGACAGTCACAATCTTGAGTGATAAGGTGACATAATTACAAACAAGACAGTTGCAATGCAAATCGCTGGTCACTTCATGTTGGTGAAAGCTGCACATGACAAGGTCTAAAGGTATAATGTGGGACAGGAAGCAATGGTTATCTTCCTTTTTAAAAACAACTTCAGATGTTGAAAACCTTAGAGCCAAAACAATAAAAGGAAGGTATTTACATCTGTCAGAAAACTGAAAGCAATTTTAACCTCAAAATGGCAAAAATGTCCTGGGAACATAGAGATAATAACAGTATATTATGTGGAGAGAGAACAGCAACTATTTCATAAACGCAGTGCCCTGGTTTTGTGTGTAGTGTGTGTGTCTGCTGAGCCTGTGAGTTCACTCAGTTTTATTTCAAAAAATCCAGAACAAAGATGAATTCTTCTCTCTAGCTGGCACATCAGTTGGCGGAACGGGCTTCAGTTTTACAAAGACTTCCCAGGCGACTTTGAACATTGCAGGAAGATGTTCCCGGTGGTCCTGGGGAATGCAAAGCCCCTGATTCTGACAATGAGTTACAAACAGAATACATAATTTTGCAGCCATTTAGTCAACTTCCAGCTTTCTTGGAGTGTTGAAATCTACATGAAGCGATAATGAAAATTTTATATTACTTCTTTTGCAGACTCCAAGCTGAATTTATAAATTGGCAGACATCAAGGTGTTACGTTCAACTCTGTGAGTGTATAATAACTATTTAAAAACTAATCTCAGTATGATATGCTTAAATACAGCTTTAGCATATGAACTGCCTTAGACCAACATATCAAAGGAAATACGTTGTCTTCCAACACTGCCTTTGATGACAGAGGCTTTCTGAATTTATGTTTGTTGCTTTAATACAAAATTGATGAAAATTCGTAATGCATATTAAACATTCATAAATATGCATAGATTACGGCTTTTACATTTTCTTAGAGGTTACAAGACCCAGTGAACCTGAGGACCCAGGGGCTTTCTCCTGTCACTGCCGGCTGGGTCTACCTGCTACTGCTCTGCATGGCCAGGTCTGGACAGTAGTGATTCAGAGCAGGTATGCCCGTGACCATACATGCATGCACACACACACATATCCCTCCCATGTGTCTCCCCAGTCACTTTCTTTCCTTTGACCTTGGGTCCATCCAGCTTCAGCCTTTCACTGCCTTGTCTCCTCCTTGACATGGATGGGCCCCTCAGACCTATGTTCCCTCCTTATTGATTGGCACTCGGACCTCTTACCCTGTTCTCACGCTACTCCAGCTCACAGTTTGCTAATGGATCACACACACACGCACATACAGGCAGACGCACAGGATGGAGAGGACATACTGCAGAAAAAGAGGAAGACTGACAGGCTGTGAAGCCAGAGGGGCATTCAGACCAGTGGCATTGTTTACATGTCACCAGTGGCTTTTATCTCCATTACCCCTCAATTTTCTCATTTATTTCTCCTTTTCCACTTTGGACCTTCCCTTTCCTCACTGCTTGTCCTTTGCCTAGTCATAATTTTCACAAATTCTCACTATTTCCTTCAAATATGCTATAAAATTTTAACATTCTCCCCAGGTTTGCTTGCCCCTATACCCACTAACCAGTCCTATTCCCCTCTAGTTAATAACACCCTTTATTTCACATGGCTTTCTGGGGCAGAGATTCTTTCCTTGACTCCTGTTGGCAGTTTCCCACTGGGGACATTGGGTAAATTGTTCCACTTGGATAGCCCCGGGGAGCAGCTGAGGCGACGGGCTCCCTCTCTGCAGGGTAGGTTGCCCCGGTCCCCACTTGTCCATCATCCTCTAATCATTGCACTGACTTTGGCATTACAGTGTTTAGCCTTTAATCAGATAATCTAACAAATTTAAATAAAAAATAATTTTAACTCCTTTTAAGCCTGTTTTGACAAACTCAAGGCCCCACTATGAGACACATAACGCTGTAGGTAGTGGATTGTGAGTGTCAGGAGCGTCCTAGGAAAGGTCAATTCCTTGGATGCAATGTCACTCCTAGTTGTAAATCTCCTGTGGGCTCCAGGTAGTGTCCAGGTCTCAGGGTGCAAAGGAAGGACAAAGTTTTGTCTCAAGATAGCATCCACACCTGTGGGGTCACTGCGCATTTCTGAGTATGACATGCTTCCTTCTGCAAAAGCCAACAGTTGCTCCTGTCTTCCCAATTACTATTTCCAGTTTACTTTTATGATGGATTTGGAATGGCTTTTTGATTAAATTTGCATTACATTACATTTCCACATCTAGCGTTTCAATCCAGCTTGCAGATGAATCATGCAGAACATGAGAAGCAGTAAATCTGCCATTTTTCTTCTTCCCAGTGCACACACTTTCCCCGAGATGCTATAATCTGACATCATTATGATACTGATTTATAGCACAAAAGGAGGAGGAAAGGAAAACAACCGTGGAAACATCAAGCTCCATTAAAGGAAGCCTCAGTATTTGTTGAATGAATGAGTATAAAACAAAAAAAGTGAGACCCTTTCAGATTTATTTTAATGCATTAAGAATGCACGCAGGATGTGCCTTTTTTCACTAATACTGTATAAAGTTTTTGTGGTGTTGGATCCTTTGGGACACCTAATAGGTAATAACAGCTTTGAAAATCTGCAAAACAAATGCCAAATCTGTCCCAGGTGATGTGTATGTATGCTGGCAAATCAGGAACGTTAAGCCATGCGTTCTGCTCAGCGCCAGTGAATCCACCCTCTTGTGCATTCTCGTTTCCATGCCTGAGGTCTAGTGATGTGATGGCTGGAGGTCTGCAGGCCTTCAAATAGTCATAAGGCATATGTAAATCATTAAATGGCCAGTGAATTCCTCCAAACCCCCAGAGCTCTGCAGTGAGAAAGCCCTCATCCTGAGAACCTTTGCAGCATGTCTCACAATGGGACAGTGATTAAAGCCACAGCCCAGCCTTAGGGAGGGAGGACAGGGTTTTGCTCTGACATCTCCAGAACTGGTGACTGGAGAAGGAGTCTTTGGGAGCTCTCTGTCCTTTCCTCATCTAAATTATTGTTGTATTTCTGCCAGTAGCACAGCTACAGCCAGTAGCACCTTTGCAAACAGACTCTTGAACACCAGCATGCAGGTTCACAGCAAGTTTCTCTCAGAAGCATTTCCAGGGATGTCACAGATGCCTGGCAGGAGCATCACATCATCAACAGGGGCAATGAAAAATGTAATCCACAAGAAAGGCCCAAGGGGGAGCTTTCTTCTCAACACAAGAAATTCTTTACAGCATGAGCAATCAATCAGTAGAACAACCACCCCAGAGATGAGGGAGAGTCTCCATTCATGGAGGTTTTCAAGATGAGGTTGGACAGCGTGCTAGATAATCTCATCTAGGCTCCCTTTCCCATGAGAGGTTAGAGCAGATGATCTTTCACAGTCCCTTCCAAAGTGGGCTGTTCTGTGATTCTCTGAGTCTGTGATCTGTCTGTAGCGCGTAGGTCTCTAAGTCCTACAGTTACAGCAAAAGGTTAACTATTACCTGCTAGTCAGCTAACCAGTGTCCAAAATGAGTTATGTAAACCTCCAGATAGTTGAGGAAGAAGGATTTGCTAGAAGAATGACACCAATTTGTGATAGGTCAGAGTATAATGGAAATTACATTTGTTCCTGAACACGCCTGCACACGCACACACAGGGACCAGCAAACAGTAACCAAACAGTATGAATCATTACCAATCAGATGATTAACTTTATCGCATCATGAGACAATATGGCTGTCTTGCAGAAAACAAATATATATAAATAACCTTTTTTGCAAGCAAATTGTTTGAGAAATCTCAATTATATTTTCCCAACTTGCTTGGTGGAGACCATTAGTGTCTTTGATGTCGTTCTTTCCATTACATCTCCTTTAAAGTTTCAGAAATAGTTAATGCATGAATACCACAGAATCTATGCTTTTATTAAATAAATACACTTTTCCTGAGTTCACAGTCATTTTCTGTAGGTATACCTACAGCAAAAATAATTTTGAGTCATTTGACTTGAGCATCAGTTCAAAATATCCACTGAAAGCACCTGGGTTAAATTGTAGGAGTTTGCCCAGGACATTTGGTCCCAATTATTCTATTCGCCTAATAGAGCAAGAGAAAAAAATGGTATTATTTGCCATATTGTGCACAGACCTATCTTCACACAGAACGAGTCTACTCACACCTTGTAAAAGCACCGGGAGAGAAAATAGTGTACTCACGTCCAGCCAGAGAAGGGGAACACCTCCACCACTGATGTCCCATCCATGACCATCGCTGGTAGCAAGTTGCACACCTCCTCACAGCATACTCTGGATTTGCAGACCAAGAACTACTTACGACATATTTGGCAGGAAGCCTTAAAAGTAACTAAAGCAGCATAGTCCACTGGGCAGCCCTTGAGATGCTGCTTGCTGAGCCAGTCCCCTTCTCTGGAAGGTGGGATTTGGCCACTACCCGAACATCTGAATGAGCTTCCTGCTGTCATCTACCTGCAGTAGCAAGCATTGATAAGTCTCTATGAGGGGCAAAGACTTGGACACAAGTAGGGATGGAGGGAAAGGCAGGCTGGGCAGGGGGGCTGCATAGAGGTTAGGTTGATGGCACCAAGAAGACTGTCCATGGAGGTGTGTGAGGACTTGTGAGATGTGGATCTGGCCTTCGCTATTGTCAGGATTCAGCCACCACCAGGTATCCATTCTCCACAAAGTCCTTGAGAGTCTAAATCATGGTGAGGAAATGGTAGGTAAGTTCCCCACTTCAAATACAACTCAGCATACAGACAGGCACCCAAATGTGCAGCAGAGAAAGGGATTTTGATGGGACTGATTCTCTTTTCATGTAAAATGGTGCAAATCCACAGAAAGGTGGGAATATCTATTTGCAGATGTTACTGTAAAAATAGTGACAATCAGGTTCAGCATGATCCCAGTGGGAAATCACACTGTAAAGCCATTACCAGAAGATGGACATAAATAAGAAGGTGACTAAGGCAGCTATAATTGAGCATGAAAAAATAACCATTCACAGTGGGTTCCACTGAAGCTAAACCTGAGCTGAATCCCTGTGTTGTGGCCAGCCCATGCATGGGTGACTCTAGTACAGATTGAGCCAGATGTGATACTGACCCTTTTTCATCCAGCTGAACCAGTGGGTCACAGTTACCTCCCACTTTGTTCCCATAATTTTAAACCAATTTGTAGCAGTTCCAAATGGTTATAGCCAATTTCCCAGCTGGTGATTCCAATAATAAACAGAAGTACCTATTTTATTTACCTCAGTCAGATTTAGATTTGCCGTAGGTACTTAAATCTTATTTTGACAGCTGTTTCCACACTTGCCCAATTTGAAGGAATGGAAATGAGGGTGGCAATAGCAGTAATTCCTGCTTCCATGAGGTTTCATGTAACGCTAAGTACTTTTGATTAATGCCTGTGCTTATCGCTTTCTGTCCAAGATCACTCACGTATCAGAGCGATCTGACTGTTAGGACGAGTAAACAACCATTTCCTTCCCCATCTAGTTCATGTGTAGACAACTCTAATTTCTAGACTAGCTAAAGTAATTTTATGGACATTGGCTTCTTGGTGAGTTTTATGTGCGCTGCCTGTCCAAACACTTGGTCTTCCTCAGGGGCAACTCCCAAATATAAGATGTTCAAACGAGGATATTCTGTAATAAAAATTCTGAGAAGAAATTGATTTCCCCTTCTCTCTAGGTATCTCCTCCTTATGACAGGGTGTACCACCGCTAAAATTCTTTGGGCTGGACTGGCTGCAGTGAAGGAAGCCTGCTGTACACCCTTGCATAGCAGGCTGCAATAACTCAGTCCAGTATTAAAACCCATGTTGTTATATGACATGCTCAGGAAGACATAGGAATGCCTACCAAAATTCAGAGGGTAACTATTTGGCCCTATTCACTTTATAACAGGTCCTTTTAGCAGCTGTACACTTCCTGTCTTCTGTTTCTCTGATTTAATTATCTTAAGATATCGACAAGGTGTTTGGAGACTGTAATGCATCCAAAATTCTTCAATGGAAGAATTTCACAACTAGAAAGCTTTCTACCATGCAGTAATCCCTATTACTTTCAGAAGATTCCCATGGTTTGCTCCAACATTTGCCTCCAGAAATAACTGCAATCCATGCAGTCTGCTAGACACAGTGGGAATAACTGGTACCCATTTAGGTGAGACTCACAGCTTGTTAACAAAGTTCCCTCTGCAGTCCATCAACTAATTCCATGAATCTGTAACGCTGATTTTCTAGGACAGGATTAGTTGCTATCTGGAGGTGTTAATCTCTCTCCCTACCCACCTTGAATAGAAAGAGCCCTATTGACTGATGTAATTCCTTTTTTTATATAGTTAAGGCTAGACAAGGTATGCTTATACAAGGTTTCACTTTTCTCACCCATCCTTCAAAGAAGCTGTAACTTCCATAACCTCAGAGCTTCTTTTCACTCTACCAACTTTTACTGCCAGTCTTAGGCAAAGATGGTAGCTCATTGAAATTTCTGGCTTTCCCTAAGCAAGTTGTCCTGGGATCCAGCTGTAGTTTATGCCACCATTTTTTTTGGTCTCTGCAGAGGGATTACATGTGGAGCCTACGCTGAGTTCACAGAAAGGGGAGGTTTAGTTGGTGATGTTGGCAAAGTCAGAAGACCATGAGGCTGTTTCCTCAGAAAAACACTCCAGGGAAAGTGACAACACTCAGTATCAATTTTGTTAACTGGCCAAAACTTTTATTACTATTTCCCTCTATTAATTAATTTTAATTTATCAAAGAAAACCAAATTATATGGATAAAAAAAAGTCTGGAAAATAGACAGACTATTGTGTGTATATATATATATATATATATATATATATATGGACTATATACCTATTGTAATATTGTATAATATTGTAATTTAATTTGCATGCTTTTAACCAATTTCTATAATGTAGGAAGTAAATGAAACTAAATGAAACTAGAGATGTATCTGCTAGGGAGAAAGGTTGGATAAAATCTGAGCTGCAGATAGCAGTGGCAACCATTTGCCAGGATTGGGGTATGACCATAAATAACCTGTCTGCTGGTGGAGACCCACTGGAAATGGCTGTCACAGCACACAATGTACTATCAAACCAGCAGACTTTCAGGCTTTAATCTCAGCCAGGCAGGCACCAATCTCAGCTAACATCAACTGAGACTCAACTCCACTATACAGCTGCTTCAGCCCAGTCTCCTCTTCTACTCGAGATGTGACTGCTCCGTACAGGTGGGGAAGTAGGGCTTGCTTTGTGGGGCTCACTGGGTACTGGCAGAGGGGGAGTTTTGCAACAGAACAGGAGAAACCCCCTCTGAGAGGGCACAAATCAATCTATTTGTCTCGTCTGCCAAGCAAACACAGCAGGTGACATGGTAATTGTCTGCTGAGGATCAAACACACAACTGAGGTAAGAGAAAAATCCTTAGAGGAAATTATGTTTCTGATAGCTGAGACATAAAGGCTCCAGATGTGACACATCCAGATTAAAACTGAATGTTCTTCAATTAAGGTGGCTGGTGTGGAAAACTAACCTCTGATGCAATCAGTCTGGCATAACTGATACCTCCCTGCAGATACTGACAGCTTGGGTAACAGAGACCGCTGCTCTGTTTTAGAGTGGGTTTTGACTGAGAAACCCTAGATACTTACAGTAATGAATTTTTGTCAACACATTTTTTGTACTGTGTTGTCCTGGTTTGGGCCAGGATAGAGCTAATTTTCTTTCTAGCAGCTGGTGGAATGCCATGGTTGGGAGTCAGGATGAGAGCAGTGCTGATCACACTCAGATGTTTCAGTTGTTGCCAAGCAGTCAAGGACCTTTCAGCTTTTCCTGCTTCCCTGCTAACCAGAAGGCAGGGGGCACCCAGGAAGCTGGGAGGGGACACAGCCGGGACAGGTGACCCAAACTGGCCAAAGAGGGTATTACATACCGATTACATCATGCTCAGTGTAAAGGGAGGCTGGTGGAGGGAGGACTGCACAGCTCCAGGACACAGTTTTTGGGGGGCAGTCCAGCTTCGGCATGGCTCTGAGATGTATGGCCTGAATTGTGTGGTTCGGTGAGACCCTGCCTAATGTATCACCAGTTTTATATATTTTGCTATAAAGTCCTGTTATTGTTATTTCTCTCTCTGCTGTCCCAGTAAACTGTCCTTATCCCAACCCACAAGGTTTGCCTTTGGGTTTTTTCTTTTGCCCTTCCTCTTCCCCTCCCTCGAGAGAGCAGCCACGTGGTGCACAGCTCCTGGCTGAGGGCAAAACCACAACGTGTTTTGCAGGTAACTGGGTTGTAAGAGCTCAGTACTGAACACACAGGGTGGAGGAAGACAAGGTTCAATAAAAAGTTAGGGGAGAGAATCTCCAAAAGCCAACCCAGGACACAGGTAACCTAAATTGCCTCCCAAGATGCCTCCCCTCCATGTCCTTTCCCTCCCCTGAAGTCAATTTTAGCCCTGTTGCCTCAATTAATTTTTTTAAATATATGGCATAAATACAGAGTGCAATGCTTTGAGCTAGGGAAGGATAAAGGAAGCTTGTGCAGCAAGTAATTTCAATAATTATAGTAATAAGTTGGCCAGCCATCGTGTTTACTTGTCTTCTAAATTTTATGCCTAGAATCTCTTCAGAGATTCAGGAGAGCTTCCTGGTTCCTGCAGGATCGATGTTTTATAACTACTTCAATCTCTATTATTTGCCCACCTTCCTCAATGACCCCTATTATCTCTGTTCAGTGCCTAGGCTTTGTGTCCTCAAAGTTTCATGGACACACAAACCAATTGCTTCTTCCTACTCAGTCCATTCCTAGAGCCAAGTCAAGGTCAGATTATGTTTATAAACCTGTACGTTTGATTTTAAACATTCCCCAGGGTACAACTCAAAATAGCTTTACTTGAACAAAGCTCTGTAAGAATTTTGCATTGGCAGCAATGACAAGGAAAAAATTCATATCATGAAAGTAGGGAAATGCTGCTGACTGCTTTACATACTCTAAAGTTCATACACAATGTGTTCTGGCTCTAGTTCAGAATATAGTAACTTCTAATTATGTTTCTTTAATGAATTAAAAAAACCCAAAACTTTAGAGACGTGACAATGGAACATTCCAGCTAGAGTTAAGTCCTGGAAATCCAGAGCTCTTTTCACCAAAATTAAGAGAAAAACTCACCCACGAATGATGAATAGCCTATCAACACTTTTGAAGAGCACCAGATTCAGTAGCCAACTACTTTCACTTCTGCAACTACTCTTGTTTTGCAAGAAAAATCCTTAATTACTACATCATTGGAAAACTCAAGGGTTCACTATCATGACATTAACACCATAAATACAGCTCACAGTGGTTTTCCTGGTATTATCTGAACCTGGGATCAGAGTTTTCTGTTACTCATCTTGGTTGACACCAAGTCCTTCTTCTTGGTAGAGTGTGACTTTCTATCTCAAATAAAACGTGTTTAGAAAAGTGAGCTATCTTTGTCAAATTCTACCCATGATCCTTCAAGTAAAGCTTCTTTGTAGAAGTATGTTCATGAGCTGCTCACAAAACTTTCTTCTCTTTGGAAATGTCTGTAGTTCGGGAGCAGGACATGCTTATTGTGTCTCAAGCTTTTATCAGAAAGAGATTGTTTCAATATTCTGGTCCTAAAGACTTCATGTATGAATGATTTTGAGGTCTAAGCCACTGGCTGAATCACCTGAATATCTAATGCAAAATTTCATGCATGAGTCTTAAGATGAGCAAAATTAATTGGAAACAAAAATCCATTACTTCTTTATATTGGAAAAAACCCCCACTTATCAGCTATGCTTTGTACACTGTTCATTTATGTTGAGTTTATATTCTAGGAATCTACTGTCACCAAGAGCAAAGACGGAAGAAGATACTCCTCAAATGCTGACACCAAGTGGTAGCCAAAATGAAGGAAGGATCATCAGGGAACTAAGGGCTGCTAGGACAAACAGTGCAGCTATGCTGCTGGTGGCATGGCTGAGAAATTCAGACTTTTTCAGTCCATCATCTTGCAGTAAATTACTAGAATTAGTGAGAAATAAGGTGCCTACTTGCACATAAAATTCCGTTTTTCTTCTTGGTGGCGTTACGCAGGTTTTCTTCCACCTCCGTGTGCCAAGCTGACGTTTCTGTTTCCACAGAAAGAAAATCAAAATACATTTTCATTTGGACTTAGCATTTGTTTTTACAACTCTGAAACCTTTCACTTTTGGAAAGCAGGGTCAAAATAGTACCATCCTATAACTCTATAATGTACTGTATGTACTAAAAATAAAGATAAAGTAACTACAGATAAAGTAACACTAAATATTGTTATAGCATTTTGAAGCAGAACAGGGCAGTCAAAATATTGACAGGGCAGTCAAAATATTATAATATTGTGTTTCAACTTTTTTCCTTTTTACATTAAGTTGCTACATTTTTCTGCTGCATATTTTACCATCAGAACATTTTATGTGGACACGCGTATTGCGTTGGCAGTATGAGAGTAGACTGTACTTGAGAGAAACCTACAAACCACCAATTTTCTCTTTCAGGTCCTCTTAACACATTTAATCTGCAATTGGATACTTTGAGGACACTTGCTGACAGCCTTCCCCTCATTTTTATACTTTCTCAAAGGTTACATTTTACATGGAACTAGTGATCTCCCTTTGTTTCATTCTGTCAAGAGCAGGCTTTCTCTGTATTTAAGCAAGCTAGTGGGAGTACTTTGTACTACAACTTTGATGCCTGCTTTTGTGACATTATATTGATTCTATCTCATGTTCAAAGCCTCATGGTCAGTCCTCTTAAATGTTGGAAAAAACAGAAAACTAGTTTCAACTTAGTAGAAGCAAAATATTGTTGAAGGTACAACGCATGCTATTAAAACCCTGATTATGTCATTGCATATTCTTATCTCCATTTCCCTCTTTGCAGACACGCACAGGGAGTAGAAATGGGCACATCTCAAGTCTGACCATGGTGGAGCAGGGTTGAGGACCCCAGTGCATGTCACATGATACAGAAGCGCATGGCATGTGATGCAGAAGGGCATGGCGCACCAAGAAGGGGTTGGAACACTGTAATCCTTGGGGTCCTTTCCAACCCAGACCATTCTATGATTCTATGGTTCTATGATTCTAATGGAAAGTAAGAAAGTGGGTTGGCTCATCACCTGAGCTACCACAAAAACCCAATAGTGTCGACTGACAGTTGCATCTACGGCACAATATTAAAAGGTTGCATGAGCTGCCACTGAACATCTGCTCCCTAGAAAACCCCACCTTCTTCTGCCACTTCGTTGAACAAATATGATCAAGGGAGCATAGAAAAGTAATTCAGATAATGAATTTCAGAAGTCCCATTGATATGGCAGGTGAATAATGAGGGATTCTGAAAGCAGAGGCCAGACCCTAAGTTTGCAGTTCTGGCACTTCATAAAAAAGAACAAAAGGTGTTGGCAACATGAGCACTGAGGTATCCAGAGGAAATGACAGCCCTGGCAGCAATAAAATTGTCTGGTCTGTAAAACTGGGGCAAATGAAGAACCTTGGAAGCAAGAAATGTCTAAAGGAAAGTACAAGTAAGACATGGTTAAGCACAAGCCCTGAGTAGCCTGGTCTGACCTTGCAGCTTGCCCTGCTTGGAGTAGGAGGTTTGACCTGCTGAATTGCCTTCCAGCTGAATGTTCCTATGAGCCTATGACCCCAAGTGCTGGAAGTTACCTGGAATGGTCAGTGTTGGCTGATGGTATGTGCACTATAGCCTTGTACCTGAGACCTTCTACTCCTGAAGTCATGTCACAAATATCATATTCTAGACCTTTACCCTGGCATCTGTCTGTCTCTCATAAATGACAAATTTTTAAAGGACACCTGCAGGATTTTTTCAAGGTGCTCGAGAAGGAGAAATCACACTTCCACACATGGCATGGAGGAGTTTATGAGAAAAACTTTGTGCCAGCACTTTTACTGCAGGGGCAAGGGGAATCATAATAAGGGATCAGGCTAGGAGTCCTGTGCAAGTACTTGTTGAAAGACCACAGTCCCTTAGGATGCACAGAATAGTTTTGCTCCCTCCAGTAGCAAGAAGACCTGGCTGGGGTGCAAGCTTCTTCCCACATCTTCAAGTTGAGCTCCACTTACAGATTATTACCCAGTTCATTGGTTTCGTGTGGTAGGGTTTTGGTAGTGGGGGGCTAGGGGGATGGTTTCTGTGAAAGCTGCTAGAAGCTTCCCTCATGTCTGACAGCTAATACGAACCAGCTGCTGGTATTGATGGATCCACTGCTGGCCAAGGCTGAAGCCATCAGTGACACTTGTAGCATCTCCATTTATATAACACAGTTAATATAGGGGAAAAAAACCTAGACTGAGAGCCATTGCAGTTGGAGAGAGGAGTGAAGAATATGTGAGAGACACAACAGACACCTGGATCAGAAAGAGGGGGAGGAGATGCTCCAAGTGCTGGAGCAGAGATAGGGCAAAGGAAATACCCTCAAGTTGTGCTAGGCAAAGTTTAGATCGGATATTGGGAAAAGTTTCTTCACCAAGCGGGCTGTCAAGCACTGGAACAGGCTGCCCAGGGAAGTGTTTGAGTTGCCATCCCTACAGGTGTTTAAAAGCCTTCAGGCTTTTTTTTTTTTTAAGCATCTGGTGCATAGGCACATGGTTTAATGGTGTACTTGGCAGTGCTAGGTTAACAGTTGGACTTGATTATCTTAAAGTTCTTTTCCAACCTAAATGATTCTATGATAAGTGATTACTTCCTTATTTTTGATCACGTGTATTGGTCTGCAATATTAAGATTGCATTACAATTTTATAGACAGTGTGGAAAATTGTTTTTCCAAACTGGTGTTTGAATATAACTTAGCTAAATCACTATCAAGGTAAACTAAATACATATTTTGTCATTAACACTATTAATTTTTTTTAAATTGATTTTAAAATGTCATTGAAATGTATGTTGGCAAAAAAGTAAAAACCTGTTTTGTAAAACAATAAAGTTTTAAAGGAAAATGGGTCTAGACAGTTCTTCAATCTTTTGTTCCAACTACAAAGCACATTTTTATTAGAAAAAAGCAGCATATGTGTATATACACATATATATAAAATACATGTATACAAACATACGCATAACACACATTTGTATAAACATACATATGTACATGAGTCAGCATAAGAGACAAAACACAACCCTCCTCTGGGAATGGGATGAAAGCCAATGAGTGAAACCAAACTTCATGACAGAACCAAGTCATTACCTTAAAAATACAAGCAAAATATTGCTTTTCACTAATACCTAAAGGATCACATCACAGACTGCCTGAAACCTCCTAAAATGAATTTTAGTGCTTCAGTCCCACACACAGGCTCAGTAGTGATCAATCTTCTGTGATCCTAAAATCCATAGTTACTCCTACAAATAGCGCGGAAGTTCCCATGACAGCTGGAGTTAGGCCGCAGGCGTGCTCATTGCTCATGAAAAGCTGAGCAGAAGTTAGGAAGAGAAAAGCAATCAGGAGTGGTTTGTGCAGTCTGCATTTGCTCTAGTAATTAATTCCTTATGGTGAAACAGATCGTGCTATTATCTCTATTTTCCTGCATGTCAAGACAACACCAGTTAAACAAAGCATTGTGTCGGCTTGTGTTGGTCTCTGTATTACAATATATGGTCATAAATTGAAAACACAATACTGGTCTGTGACAACCACAAGCGGGATTCTTGAACCCAGCTGAGGAGCTGAAAAGGCAACATTTTAATACTGACAGTAGAACCGGTTTGAAATTGAATGTGGAAATAAACACAGGGCTGCAAAGGGGAAATGTAATTAGAACACACCTCCAGTTAGGAATCAGAGTCACACACTGTCATAAACAGAGTTTGCTTTCAGCGTGTAGTTATGCACTCCAACCATCTGTTCCTTGATGGGGACAGGAAAGTTCTGCCATTAACAAGAGAGTAACAAGGGAGCAAATGGGCTGAAACGGGATCTGAGAAGAGGAGGAGGAGGGTTTCCGCTTGGGCTACAGGTTACTTAAAAGAGCTAGCAGATGATGTGTGCACATAATGCAAAGGGAAGGGCTGAGCACAAGAAAGCACGAACTGAGCACATACCCTTTCCCACTTCCAGGACATGGATGTGCAAACCAGAAAATTCCCTTTGCAACCGAGATGACAATTTCCAGGTTTGAAAAAGAAACAAGAGGAGGAGAAGCAGTGGGGGGAAGCATCCCACTTTTTGGGGAATAACTGGCACAATTTGATGCATAGGATTTTTCTCAGCTGATTTCCAAGTCAGCCAGGCATTGGACTGGATTAAAGAGAGTAAATAAGGTGATGCAGATGTGCAGGGGGTTCTTCCTGTTTCAAGACATCCTACAGAGAGGGATGAGGATCAGCAAGAAAACCTTCCTACCATGATTGATGTTCTGGCATGAGGAGAGCTTGCAGACTGCAGCACAATAAGCCCAAACTGCTCAGGAAATACATGATGCACCTCAGTGAGTGCATTATACAAATAAATTGATATTTGATGTTTTTGCAATAGAACTGTAAAAGCTTATAGAGTGGAACAAAATTAACAGTATAAAGGGCATTGGTTGGTGTGTTTTCTGTGCTGAAGCTAGTAAGCAGATTCAGCAGCTGTCCTCATTTCCTCCTCAGTGCTTTTTTCTCTGGTGGCAAATTCAATCTGCTCCGTTGCACTGCAGTTGCCAGATGCTCTATGGCCCATCATTTCCTGCCAGTGCATCCTTTGCGGCACCGGCAGGACTCCGGAGGAGAGCCCATGCACTCAGGACACCCCGTGGCTCCGACAGCACTTTCCAGAGCCTGTGCAAAGGTAGGGACAGGCAAGATGAGCATGCTGGCTCGCGTTGAGTGCGGCTGAGGAATGCAGACTAGCACTCTGCAAATAAATAATGTCTGCAGCCTCTTAAAAACTAACATGAGTCTCAAGCTGCACTTTCAATTGCCTGACTCACTTTCTGAATTACCTCCAACACTTCAAGAGATTTATTTTAAATTCTTGCTACCAGATCCACCGCTTCTGAACCCAGTTCATCACATGAGCTGGAATTATGGCCCTCCTCATCAAGCTCATTTTTATCCCTTCCTTGGATTTCTCTTTCCACAGCCATCCACCATACCTTTGCCATCACACTCCAAAACTACCCCACTAAAAACTAAGTCAGTTTAAGCATTTGGTTAGAGACAATGCCTAGAATATTTTCAAAGCACTCTCCCCTCCCCCTTACCGGTGGCCCCTGATATTTTATTTTCCTCTTTCAATGCATACTAATTAAGAAAGTGCTTTCCATTCAATGTAACTTTAAGAAAATGCAGGGTATAATTTAGCTTGTGTTTTGGATGTTTTTACCTTATCCTAATGCTCACTGACCTCTGAGGCTGGTGAAGATTTGAGTTAATTTGCACTTACTTTGCTGTAGAGCAGCCTGGAGTGCTCACACAATCAGTTTTGATGCTTTCAGAGCTGGAGGAAATGGCCTCTGGGTGACAATAACCATTTGAACCACTTTTGGTAGAGCTATGTGAGCATGAGTGTTAACACCATCTAGCATCTCGCCGCATTTAATGACTTGGTAAATCAAAGACAAGTACCATCAGACTGGCACCCTGCAAAAATAGATGGGAAGCAGTACTTTATCTGAATAAAGTGCCCACTATAAAAGGGTCTAAACACCTAAGCAAAGAAAATTAAAACCCAAGCTACCTTGTGATGTTGGCAAATACATATTATCTGCATTGCTGAAGTGTAATGAAAGTTGTAAAAAGCACAAAGAGAACTGATATCTTTTGATAATAATCCTGTGTTTCTACCACAGAATTATTTTTCTTCCTCTAATATCATACAGTGAAAGCTGAAGGAAGTTGCAGCAATAAATAAGACATGAGATATTTCGCTTATTTAGTTAAAATTTATCAAAACAATTGGTTTTGTCATTGTCAATACAAACAATTTCACCTGGAGGGAAAATTCTGTATTCGTCATTTATGAAGAAAGAGAGTCACAAGGAAAAAATGGTATTAAATTAGAGCCACAAATTTTAAAAGTGGATAGCTGGTCTCACTTCAAATTAAAAAGTAATGCTAAATAATTTCTGGTTTTATTTATAACACTCTCAAGCCCCTGAATTATTTACATGATGTATGACTGCAGAATGTTACCCAGTCATTTTGCACAAATGAAAATAAAACTCATGCTACACTGTCATATCCAAAATCCAAACACAGCTGCCCAACAGTGATAGTAAAATTTTTGGCATGTTCATGTAATAAAGACCATCTCTGCCAGCTACAGAAAAAGAAAAAAATGTAGAAAAATATCCACTCCCATAAGAAAATATTCTTCCAAGCAAAAGACCTCTCATCTGTGTTCCTTTCCAATGCTTCTTCAGCCAAGAAGCAGCCTTGTGCTTGTGGGGTTTCAGTTGCATTATTACTCCCCAGGCTGTGAATCGCTAAATTTACAGCCGTGAGCTTTAGGTAGGGGAGCAAGGTGGGATAGAATTCTCTGTTGAGGTAAACAAAGCAGGCCAGCCTCCGCTCCAAAGAATAACCCAGAAGCTGTAAATAAACCTCCATTCTCAGTATCCTGAGGGGGATAAAGCTGATACACATGGACCTGGCTGCTGTCCTCGAGCCTCCCAGCAGTACACACAGGCATTCAAACCTGGGGTTAGCTCCTGGTTTTCTCCCTCCCCTCTCCAAGGGTATTCTTAATATGATGATAGAAACAGAAGTCACTTATTCATAACTGTAGCTCTGCAAGGTGTCTGTTGATGCAGACTTTGAGAGAGGTGGATACATTCCCTGTGAACTTAAATAAACATAGAGAGAGAGTACATCTGTGACAGCACGTCCATGAGTATGTCCTGAGGAAACAACCTACCAGGAGATCCTGGGCACTGGCAGCAGCTGCCCCTGGGGCTGGACCTGGCTCTGCTGGAATACTTGGTGCTCCCGGACTCTTCCATTAACTGAGCAGAAGGCTTTTCTTCAGCATCACAGTAATGAGCCCCCAAACATCCATCCCATGCCCTACTTCAGTTATCTGGCTAAGCGGTACATCCCTCGTGGTCTTGTTGCAGGAGCCTGCACTTCAGTCTTTCTTCTGAACAAGGAAAGGACACTATCAGGATATTGTGTGCTCAGAGAAACCGTCCCTGGGCACATCCAGACTTAATCGAAGCCTGTGTTGAGGACAGCCATTGCTCAGCATGTCTTGCTGAATGAAGGGTGTGTAATGTCACAATGAGACAGAGTCACACCATTTCTGACGGAAATAGAGGAATAGACGTACCGGGATCATGTAGGAGCATGCTGCTAGTGGAGGGTCCGTGGGGAAGGGACCAGAGTCAGAGCCAATTCAGCATAGGATTTATTATCGTGCCTCATGGTCCCTGTGAGACTAGCGACAGTACCTGCAAAGTAGCATTTGGCACAACATTCAGGTGTCTGACTCTGAGCACGCAATGAATTCTTAAAAGAAAAATCACAGCAGTTGCTCTTAAATCAGACGTTTTATAATGGAATTAACTGAAGAACAGCAAATATATCAGAACAAAGTCTTCAGATAAAATTATGGTATTTACTAAGCATAAAAATGTGACAAAAATAAAGACACATGAGAACAAAAAGGAGCATTGGAGAACATGATTACTCCATCTGGTAGAAATTAGATTTTTATTAAATATATACACGTTCTTTGCATAAACCTGTAACATCACGTGTGCATGCATGTATATATCAAACAGCTAATACATGTACACAGAGGTGTAAATAAATACTGTTGTAGGAGAGGTCAGCTCAAAGTAGAAAGCAACTGGACAGATGTGTAGGTTTCCAAGGGATCTTGCACCATAGCTTTCATCACAGTCATCTCATGTAACTGAAGTTTTTGCCCTCACACTTGTGAGGTTACCCCTGTGGTAGTGAATCTGTCTGCGTCAATGCCATCATTGTCTCATTGTGAGCAGATTTTTAAACCTTCTGAGATCAGGTCAGGGATTGCCTTGCCATTAGGTTGATGAGAAAGATGTTGATCTTGATTTCAGGTTTATAAGAAGCTGGAGCAGAGAAGACAAGGGAGAGACGGCTACTCTGTGCTACCAGAATGGGTACAGTGAAACATTTTTTATGGATTGCAATTTATTAATCTCTTAAATCTTCAAGTTCGTGTGTATTTTAGTGCTATAACACAACTGAAAGGTGAGGAAGGTATGCATTACAAGTACAGGGCCTGTGCCAATAACAAACTCACTGAACACAGCTACCGAAAGGCTTCATTCATCTATGTTTTTGTGTGAGAACCTGGCATGTGTAAAGAATTTGATATTGCTCAAGAGTTTGAGATCACCCTTCAGACACACACAGTAACTCTGGAAGTCATTGCAAAGCAGTTCTCTGGCATCTCAGAAAAGGTGTAGGATTTTGGGGCAGGTCTGTAGTGACTATAGAAACACAAGTTTTTCACCTACCTTTAGAGAGTACAAGGATAAGACAAGAAGATCCAGACCAGTCAGCCTCACCCCATTTCCTAAGAAAATCATAGACTATATCCTCTGGAAAGTTGTCCTGTGGCACTTGAAGGAGAAGGAGGAACTGGGGACAGTAGGTGATTTGATTTGCTATGTCTGGCCCACTTCTTTGCCTTCTGTGATGAAAAGACTAGATTTGTGGAGAAGGACAGAATAGTGGATGTGATTTATGCTGATCTTAGCAAGGTCTTCAGTACTTTCTCCTAGTTTATCCTTGTATCAAGAGAGACACTGCAGTCTAGAGCAGTGAACAAACAGAGGAATGAAAAACTGAGATAATGACTACTATCAGTGAGAGACTACATGGAGAACAGTTACAAGATGAATTTCCCAGGGATCTGTCCTGAGACCTGTTTTATTTAATATCTTTATTGGTGACCTGGAGGAGACAGGATGCCCCCTCACCAAGGCAACAGATGATGTGAAATTAGGGGATCCTGAAGAAATTAGGATGAGTAAATGCCCTTTACAGAGCACTCAGTAGGCCATATCTAGAATATTTCATCCAGTTCTGGGCTGTAGTCTGAACTCCTTCTTTGAACAGGAGACCTTCTGAAATCCTTTCCAAACTTGAATGAATTAATGATCCTCACATGGATTATGCCAATGTCTATATGCCCAAGGTGAGATACACCCCAAAAGAGAAGGCACTGGATTTTAAAGGAGCATAGATTTGGTTTTATAAGTATCAATAAAAATAATGCAATTGCCTTGTGACTTACAGCACTTTATTTAGAAAGAGATTTTCAGTTGCTTCTGGTTGACTTGCAGGTGTAAGAGAGTATTCAAAACAAGCATCACAAAAGCTTTGCTGTCCTTGTGCCTACAACCCTTTTTCCCTTGGGTTCTGCATGCACAAAGGGACAAAGGGGCAGAAGTCAAGCAGTGTGGCAAAGAATTCACTGGATTCTGGCAGCAATTTAAATGGTCCTGTCTTTCACCAGCTCTAGCTAAAATCTAAAAAGCTTTTTTTTTTCCTTATGACAATATATTCTCTACAATAAATAGGCTCATAATTCAATAGAGAAAAAAAAGACTTAGTTGAAAAGGGTAGGGTTTTTTCTTCATAGGTACTAATGCCTCAAACTCAGCAACATCAAAGCTTTTACAATATTTGTTAATACAAAACAGAAGAGGGAATTATCCATCCACTATTTTGAAGATGCTAAACCATCTCTGTCAGGAATATCACAAAATAAAATAAGGCTACTAACACTGCTGTCATGCTACAGCTAAAGGGAAGTGGAAGTGAGTATTAGATAGCTGGCACCTATGGTGTGGTAACACAAGGTGCACTATGGATGGCTCATTGCTTCTTTTGTAATGTACTGTAGTCGCTGCTGTTGTGATTTTGCCCCAGTTGGCAGCTAAGCACCATGCAGATGCTTGCTCACCCCTCCTCCCTGCATCCCAAGGGGATGGAGAGGAGAACGGAAAAAGCAAACTTGTGGGTTGAGATAATGACAGTTTAATAGGATAACAAAGGAAAATTATAACAACAGCAATAACAACAACAGTAATAATACAAGTGAGGCAAAAATACAATTGCTCACCACAAGTGAAAGGAAACCACCTAACCCAGTCTGTTTCCTAGCAGCAGCTCCACCTACCGGCTAGCTTCCCCAGTTCTAGCCAGCACATGTGTTAAGGAATATCCCCTTGGCCAGTCTGGGTCAGCTGTCCTGACTCTGCTCTCCCAGCTTCTTGTGCACCTGGCAGGGTGTGAGAAGCTGACAAGTCCGGGCCTGACTTAGTGTAGACACTACACCTACCTGGCAACAACTAAAAGCATCAGCGTGTGATCAATATTATTCTCATACTAAATCCAAACCACAGCACTTTACCAGATACTAGAAAGAAAAATTAGCTCTGTCTCAGCTGAAACCAGGACAGATGCCAACCACTTCTTCTCATCTGCCTGATGAGTTTCAGGTTCATAAGGTATTGCTTTTTGCCGTCTTACAGGATGCTCAGTGAGGTACCTTCATTTGACAGTCTGTCTCCATCCAGAAGTTTGCAGAGCTCTAAAGTGCTTGACACTTTTTCTGTGTTAGATAAGACTCTCGAAGTGCAATTTATTTCCTGGAAAAGGATGAAGGTAGGAAAGATGAAATGGTTCTTTCACTGTGTGAGTACTATTTCACAAGGTAGTGAATATTACATTATGATACAATTCTACAATTACAGCAGTCTGATCTTGCATGTCTGTGGTGTGTAGCATACTAAATAAAAGATAACCTAAACCAATTATTTAACATCAATTAGTGAAGCACTTATCTACAAGTATATCACACAAAGTAAAAGAAATAAACAAACGTCCCTAGACTGTAAGAGGTCCATTCTGAGATAATAGTAGCTGGTTTTCCATTTTGACCTCAGGGGGAAAAAGCCATTGAGGGAATGCCAATAAATTGCTGACTTTCAAGAAATTATAGGCATTGAGAAAGGACACAGCACCAAATAAGAAATATAAAAGTTCCCATTTGCACAGTGGTAGCAGGAGGCTCCCGTGCTGTATTATGATAAATACAAGATACCTTGGAGCTTCTGTGTCTTGAGTCATCATTTGTACAGTGACATTTTGTATCTTTAGGTAGCTTTTCAAATGCAACATTTGCTCCTTATTCCATACTCCAGAAGGTGTTAAAGCCAGTGATGCTTTGCAGGCATGTCTCCACATCTTCAACGGGTCTCAGTTATTTCTATGGGGTATTTTGTCCTTTTAAGCACATGCAAACAGAGCCTGAGCAGGCAGCTAGACTGGTCTGTTTTCACCTGTTTCCCCAGCTGACTTCTGTCAGTATTTGCCAGTTTAGCATAAAGCTAAAGAAGCAAAGTATCTCACATGGGAGAGAAATTCAGAGTCTTTCCCAAGGGCCCATGACTGAAGTTATTTCTTGTTTAGAGGGGGTATCTTAGCAAGATAATGCTCATTAGCAGTGTATTGGGGGCAACAGCATTCCTTTTGTGCTACAAACTTGGCTGTGCCTCTCAGCTGGCTGGAAGTGTCCTCTCCAGCTCTGCAGTTCTTCACCCCACTCTGCAGACAGTTATTGGAATTGGCTGTGCTCATGAGGAAGGTACCCTTGAAGAAATTTTGTTGCTAACACATACATTTACCTGCAAGAAACAGTGCAAAAATATTCTTTCCATTCACAGAAGTAAAAGCCCCGCCCCACCCCTTTTTCATATTTCTTTTGTTTTATCACAGTTTCTGTACTGAAAATAAGTGATATCTGAAAGCTGCATTGAGAATAAAACAAAAAATGTCGATCTTACCCAGATAATGTCAAATTTATTTAAGCCAATGTAAAACTCTCTTTGGAAAGAGAGCTTAAGTTTGATGACATTGGCCTTATTATCTGCTAGATGATGTTTAACTAGATTAAAATTGCTATTTTTTTACTAGTTCATTCAAAATAAAAGAAGCTTTACATAGGTCACTGTCAGCAAATGTTACAATGTCTGTAGAGATAAATCCTAAAGAAGTTCCAAGTCATTGAATTTAACAGTAGGCAGCTGTACAGGAAGACTTGGCATAGTTAAAACAGTACGCTTAGAAATTATTTTTAGCAGCAGCATTCTTTGTGGCTATGAAAATGGCAAAACAAATTTGTCAAGGTCTGAGGAAGAGCACTGCAAGACAGCATGCAGACACACACTCTGATTCAACTGAACAAAAGTCAGGATGGTGCTTTTATCTAAAGGAGCTGAGAGAGGAGGTCAGAGAAGAGAGTCTGACTTGAGCACTAAACCTCTGAGTAGTGCCAGAAAGAAGAACCAGAGCTTTATATTGAGCAGGCATCTGGAAAAGACATGTAACTATGCAAGTAATCACAGAACTGGTCATTGCAATTGCGTTGCTAATGAGGCTCCACAGAGGGGTGTCAACAGGAGAAGGAGCCACCAGTGTTCAGAGAGGGTTAGACCTCCAAATGACACCCTAGGAGGTGACCAGCAGGCCAAGAGAATGGCAGGGGAGTAACATTGCAGACAATGGGGAATTCACCGTTTCAAGATGAGCACAGCACTAGTTTTGGTTAAGAGGAGACGTTTCAGAGGTGCACAGAGAGAACACCAGATGGCTTTGGGAAAAATTGTCCAGGGTTTGAGAACAGCATCAACTATATATGTCCCAATTCACTGAGTTTCAAGCTGTCCTGGAAGCCTCAGTTAATTGATCTTATCTATTCTGTAGCACTGGGAGCACCATGCTAATAAATTTTAATGATGTACTTGGTCTACCCAGGCATGCCTCTGACACTCTCTGACACCAACTATTGTTTGTATTCTGCCCTAGGTGAAGTAGTCTAATCCATGGAGACCAAGAAGCAAAGAGGCAAAAGAAACAAAGACCCGTGCCCCAGTTCCTCCCTACCACCCCCCCCTTTGATACTCACTTACTCAGAGGCAGACAGAATACTGAGCTATTTCCTGTCTGTAATTTAGTAACATGACATCTAAACACCTCTTGTTCCTCAAGGCCAGACCAGAAGAGAATTCCCTGAGAAGCGAAAGGAGAATATTCTGAGAAATTAAAGGGCCTGCTTAGTTCAGCCAATGAATGTGAAGAGAAATTGCTATTACTTTAAATTCAAATAACATTTGGAATCTGCATCTCCAGCAAGGGATGTAAGAACAGAGCTGCGGTTGGTGACTGCAGGTGAATATTACAGAATCAGGTGAAAATTCACCTTCAAAAGAATAGAATATGAAGCAAGCCTGTGAAGAACAAGAAATACAGCTTGGAATTCAGGAAGTACCAGCATTAAGTAAAAAATGTTAAAAATTTATTTAAATCAGGGCCTACATGGGAATATAAATAAAAAATGAGAACTTTTTGATCATGCAAATGAAAGAAGAAATTCATGGGCTGCTCTGTAGTGAGGTAGGGTTTATGGAAAATTTGGGCTGACCCAAAGCCAAGGGGTTGCCTTGTCCCACCAGGACTTGCAGGAAGCCAAAGCAGCCATTCTATGAAACAGACTCTTCCAGCTTCATAGCTGTTACAGATGGCTGGTTCCCAACTTCAGTATTCAGTGTATTTCATTTCACAAACTGGTCTGTGTCCCAGGGAAAAATGTCAGTGTTTTTGTTTCAACCTTATTTGCATTCGTACTCTTTGCAAAATGTCATTGTGGTGGTTTGGCCCTGGCTGGAGGCCAGGTGCCCACCAAAGTCACTCTGTCACTCCCCTTTTCAGCTGGACAGGGGAGAAAATATATATTGAGAGGCTTTGGAGTCAAGATAAAGAACGGGGGTTTCGGTCAGTTCCTCACAAGCTCTTTTTCTTCTTAGCTGGGGAGGGGACACACATTCGTCACACTTTTCCAGCGTGGGGTCCCACCCATGGGAGACAGTCCTCCACGAACTTCTCCAGTGTGAATCCTTTCCCATGGGACTTCAGCTCCTCACCAACTGCCTCAGCATGGCTCCTTTCCATGGGGTGCAGCCCTTCAGGAACAGACTGCTCCAGCCTGGTCCCCTACAGAGTCACAAGTCCCCCCAGCAAACCTGCTCCAGTGTGGGTCAGTCTCTCCACAGGCTGCAGGTCCTGCCAGGAGCTTGCTTCAATGTGGACTTCCCCACAGAATCCTTCACGTGTCTCCACCCACTCCAGCATGGGATTCTCCACTGACTGTAGATGGAATCTCTGCTCCACCATCATCTTCCATGGGCTGCAGAGGGACAACCTGTTTCACCATGGTCTTCTCCACAGGCTCCAGGGGAATCTTTCTGGCACCTGAAGCGTCTTATCTTCCCCCCACCCCCACCCCCCTTCTTCACTTACCTTGGTGTCTGCACAGTTTCTTACATCTTCTCACTCCCTTCTCTGGTGGAAAAAAGCAGCTGCTTGCACCTTTTTCCTCCTAAATGTGATTCCCAGAGGAGCTGTGACCATCGCTGATGGGCTCAGCCTTGGTCAGCAATGTCTCCGGCCTTGAGCTGGCTGGTGCTTGCTCTGTCGGGCCTGCAGAGAGCTTCTGGCTGCTTCTTGCAGAAGCCACCACTGCAGCCCCCTGCCTCCTCCACCAGAACCCTGCTGTGCCAAACCACAACAATCATGAAGCAGGTATGAGGTACAACACTCATTGAACCATATTTCTATGGGATGGCTGGCTCAGGAGGTGACTGCTCCAGGCTGGGGTTGATGGTTCAGAGACTGAAGAATGCAGAGAGTAGCAGATAGCAGCGTGAAGCTGAAGATCTCTGTCTTGTGCAGAAAAGCCAAAAGATCTCTCTGAGGATAATACACAGGCAGGCTTCCTAAGTACCAGTATATTGCCTTTCAGACACCAAGGTAGCTGGAAACAAGAACTTGCCCTTGTGTGTGCTTTCAAGATGTGTAGGCGGAAGTTACCTATATACACGTATATAGAAAAAGAAGTAGTATTTTTTATTTCTGATTTTTATTTTAAAAGATACACATCTTAATTCAAATGATACTTGCCTTTTTGAGTTTAAAAGCTTTCAGTCTAGAGACTAAGAAGATTATGAGCACAGAAACCCTAGTATAGGTTCTGAAGTGGTTCTTCTTCCTGTCCCTTCAGGGCTTCATAAAGTAGTGCACCTGAAAAATAGTTTATTTTTTGCGTACAAATGTAGAAGTAACTTTGTCTTACTCAAATAAGAAAGGCTTTGCTCTGTAACTCAGAATTATATCTTACACAAGATACAAGCATGAGCTTGCACTTGAACCAAGTCATGTGTCTTGTTATGCAATGGCTATGCTCATACAAATGGGGTGCTGCTGTTTCAGATAATTGTCTGACACAATTATGTGGCATATATGGTGGGGGAGAGCTGTCCTGGCCAGCAGCCACACTAAGCTCTTTTTCCAGCTCAAGTTTTCATCAGCTCACTGAGTCCAGAAAGCTGTCGAAAGACCCTGTTGAAATGACAGGGATTCAATTAAAGCTGCCACATATAGCTACTGAAAGGGTTTTTTTTCCAAATGCTCAGTTGCCGTGCCTTCAGATAAAAGGTTTCCACTTCCTGAGGGCAGATGCAGAACAGCTTTTAACAGAAGTGAAATCCTGTATGAGCTGAACCTTTGCCTCAAGCCTGCTAATGGGAAGGAAAGAAAGGAAGAGAGGAGAGCAAAGTGCTGAGCCTGTTTGTGTCTGACAAACTCAGCTGGGAACAGCAAATCATGAAAAGCAAGATTAGGCTGGAAGTACAGAAGTCTGGGGAAGAGCACAGTGACTGTGTGCATCACCACCAAACCCTTCCGCAGCTCCTTCAAGGTGATGGCCCCCACGGTTGGCAACACCAACGCAGACATGAGTGCAGAGAGGAAGGCAGCCTGAAGCCAGTTGGAGTGGGGGAGAAATCTTCCTAGGCAATAAAAATAGCCAATGGGAAAAAGCACTGACAACATTCCTTGGAAGTGCATTTATTACATTGCTTAACATATACCCATTAATAGAATTAATTTAATTGAATGTTTTACTTAAAAAGAATAATGGACATTAGTTGTAAATGTTAAATGGTGGGGAGTTTATATGGGAGCTTAAAGTAATTCCTAAGAGCCAGGCACAGGGTTATGTTTGGTTTGATTTATGTGTAGAAAGGGGGAGTCAAGTTCAATACTGGCGTATGCCACTGTGTGGCTGAGATGGCATTACTGTGCTCAGGGGTTTCACAGGTCACAAAACAGAGAATAATTTAGACTCAAGTTAAGGGTAACTCAAAAAAAGGGCTTTACACACTTTGACAAGATCAGAAAATTTAATTGGGTAAAGCAGAAAATAGAGCTAACTTTATAAACAATCCTTTAGCAATGCTGTATTTCAAATTTCCTGACTGTTTTCATAATATAGGAGCTGTATCAATTAACAGAGTGTGAGTCAGCTTCTCCTCTCAGCTAATGGAATGTGCCAGGGTGGAGAGGGGATGGAGGGATAATTAATTTGTTTCTGTGACATATTTCCAGGTCTCTACTGGAAAACATTGCTAAGTACAATTAGCAATTTTAAAAGGAAAGAGATACGTGAAAATGGAAGGAAGGAAAGATTTCAAATGCCTTAATTGCAGCATGCAAAATTTAGGAAAAACAGCTCAAGCCTGTTTACCTTGTGGTGATGGGGGGGCTGTGCCAGGTGACTTCCCCAGGCTTTGGGAGCTGGATGTTCACAGATCTGTGGGGCACTTGCAGACAAACCTACACGAGACTGACTAATCAGACTGTTAGCAAACATTGCTCTATATTAAACTTATTTTCATTATTATTAACTTTGCATGAAATTGAGCAACTGAGCAACTGGGAAACAGTTGGGAGGCATCTTATGTTTGAGTTGAGCTTTGTCTCAGTCAAGAGTCAAAACATATGGAAGGGATGATCATGTCCTGCCTGTTTTTAAACTCAGTAGTAGAGGCAGGAATATGTGGCAGGAAAAGGTGACAGCTCAACAGCCCAAATATATCACTAGTTACATTTGCCCACAGGAATTATGTGTAGTCTCTCAATAGAATGATGAGAAGCTTCTCTGATGGCTTATGATTGTGTTGAAATTAGTTGGTCTCACCTGCTAGAGCAGCTTTCAGACAGTTTACATCAGACATTTTTGAAGGTTAATCATTTATTTATCCAAAGCCATAACTTTGCCTATATATCCTTTTTCTGAAGTAAACTAACTCTTTGCCGCAGTTTTAGCAGAACAATGTAAAACGCAACTGATGGAAAAATGGTCCAGAAGAGGATATAACTAGTGATTTGTAAGACACGTATCTGTAGGATATGTTTTATAACTCTTGGGTATATTTTACCTTTATAGCATAGGGACTGGAAGTGTTTTAACAGGGACTGCTTAAAAAGGATATGTTCTTCATGACATGTTCAGGGGCACTTCCCCTTCACCTAATTAGCAGTAACTGTTAATTCTTTCAGTAGTGTATAGCCAAGCTACTCTGGGAAAGTGAGCTGATTTTGGTTCTACTTCATATCAAACATTATTTTTTCACTTGAACTCTGATTGAAAAACCCCAGGCCAACTTCTCATTTACAGCAGTTTAAATTAGAAAAAAATCTAAAACCCGGTGAAGAACCAATTATATAGACTCGCAGGAATGTTTTTGATCTGGCATTGTAAAAGATGCAATCTTCAAAGATGCTAAGCATATGCAGGTCCAGCTGACATCCTGAAAGCTGCAGGTGATCACTTTGCCATGGGACCATTAGGGTTGGGAAACTTAACAAGGGCACGGGTCCACTCTTTCTTGCAGGAAATAGGTTGTCTTTTGCATTTTAGAGCCTTTTTTACAATTAAACCCTTGCTTCCAAGCACTGACCTGTGATTTCACTTACCTATGAATACATTTCTTGAAGCTGTATTCCTGGGGTCAAAGCCCTCTAGGTCTCACGCCTATTAAACGGACTCTGCAGTAAGTGATCTCATACAGTTAGGGAAGGGGAAAAACAATAGTAAAATGGCAAGGCCAGAAATCTGAACTGGGCTTTTGGGGGAGGAAAGTTTTATTCTCGGCTCTACAACCAGATCCCTTCAGGGTCTGCACCACTTCTGACAACGGGATAGGAAATATTTTGAATGGGGTTAAAATTTGACGAACCCTGCAGTTCATCCTACTGTTGGACTTACCTGGGAAAAAGCTGAAAAAATCAAACTGCCCAAATGACATGGTCTCTCCCCACAATTTTGTTCACAATATCTTAATTCCCTGCACTCATTTCTTGATTAAAAACACCATGAAATTCAGTTTATTCTTTTTAAATAGCTGCCCCTTGTTGTGTCTGAGCTAAACCAACGCTGGAGGCTTGCACCTCAGCCAAATTGTGGATGAGGATCCCTCAGCCATCTCCAAAGACAGTCGATGCATCCCAGAGTCTGATCCCAGGGCCGTTAACTTGTGCCTGTTATCTCAGTGAGCCCTGGTGAGGTTCAAGGGTATCCATGACCAACAAATCCCGATGAACACCAGCACAACGGCAGCTGTGAAGATACTTGTGAATTTTTCCCCATTTTCCTTGCTTTCTAAGGTTGCCATTCACTTTGTTAGAACCATTGATGAGTGATTTCAGGCGAGTCACTTCTTGTGCATTTCATGTAGGGAGTTAAAAATAAAGTTTCATTAAATAGAAGAATATTGAATAAAAATTTGCATACTGACCACCCAAGGTCACCACTGATGTATATACAGCATTGCTGAGGTGAACAGCCTTCAACGTTTTTACTTATCTTTTTGTGAGGACGACTTGGTCTTATACTGAGTCTCAAAGTCATGTAACTCCGGAGTTGCCATATCCAAGGAAGCAAAAACCAAGATAGGCTCAAAAAATCATGGCATCCTATAAAAGTATTCTTCAGTGGGTCCCTCCCCCTTGTTCTCTGTTAAGTTCATTACCAGTTCATGTTCTTAGAAGGAAAATGCCTCCAGGGCTCTTCTTCTCATCATTCAACCTCTCTTGCATCGTTCACAGTAAAGATGACAGAGCCCTGGGACAGGCTGCCCAGTTGTGGAGTTTCCATCTCTGGAGATATTCAAGACCTGTCTGGATGCCTACCTGTGCCATCTCTCCTAGGGAACCTGCTTTGGCAGTGGGGTTGGACTCAATGATCTCTGGAAGTCCCCCTACAATTCTGTGATTCTGTGATTCAACGACCTTTCCCTTTCTCTGGGATGCTGTTTCTGGACTAGGGAGGAAAAGTGATAAATGAGATTAGGACAGGAGAAAAATAAGTGAAGAACACAAGACCTTCTCTGAGCACCTGAACGTGTCCATCTCCCTTTTCCCAGTCAGGTCCTATGCAAATGGGACCGTCAATTCCTCTGCCATGTGCTGAGATGAGAGAGCAGCCAATCTTGCTCCCTCAGAAGGCAGGAAAAGCGCTAATTGCTCTAAAATAGCAGCCGGGTCAAAGGTCAAACCACTGCTGTAAGCTGTTGTCTGTATCTGAGTAAGACTGCAGGTTTAGGCAAATAAACATCTTTTCCCTGATGCAGCTTATCCACTTTGATCAAGTCATAAGATTCTAATTTGAGTAACCAAGTGTGAGGATAATTAGCAATCATACCATTGATAGTATATGTATTCAAATCAAATCACATGTGAGTAATCTGTGGATCTTCTTTTTTAGCAGATGAGTGTCAATTAACAGCTGATTTAAGGCTTCTCTAAAAAAGAGTAACAAATTTTAGAGACCATTCCTGCTTTACATGTTAAGAAGGCCCTGGGCTTCCATGAACATTTTTTCAATGTGTTCCAGTACACTCATTTCTTCCTTTTGCTGCTCACTTATGGAAGAAAAAATTTTGATCTAATTGCTCTCCTACCTTCACTTTCTCTCCACCCATCCTTTGCCTTTTGGCCAGGATGTCTTCCCTCCACACCAGAGGTGAAGAGCCCTAGCATGGGTTGTTGCAGGCAATGGGAACCGTTATGTTTACAGCCATTTGGTTCCCTACATGTGGGAGCTCCTTGGGCTGACTAATAGCCCATAGTGATAATATGTTTGATAATGCTACAGCTGCTCACCAGTGAGATCCTTGTGCATGAACTCTTTTGAGAGCCTTCCAAGTAGTTTTACTCCACATATTTTACTGCTCCTCTGGCAAAGGCGTACAGGGAACATGGGCAGAGGTACTGCAGCAGGATGCCGAAGCTGGTTGATGTGTGAACTCTAGGTAGGGCCTTTTCCAAACCAGGTTGCAATCTGCAACAAGAACATGCTGTGATGATCTTCTTCTCAAATGAGTCCTTTGCACCTCGTTTTTGTACTGACCACCTCCATCCTGGTGTACAGCCCACTTGACCCAGGTTTGCTGTGCTGTGCTGTGCTATCCCATGGTGTCCACATAGACAAACAGCCTTGTACTGGGGCTGCATAACATGATTTGTAGGGGTCTTTGAGAGTGTCACCTAACACTTTCCAGGCCTCACATGTGGCAAGAAACCTTGGTCCCTGGATGCACCTCCCAAGGGAAGGTGAATGCAGTAATCAGTGCCAGCCTTGAATACTAGTCTGCTCTGTCCTGAAGGGTCTCTCTTCTTCTTCCTTAATACCTTCCCCTGTCAGATCCATCTGCTTTGCTTGGGAGGAACAGTGCTTCCCAGGGCTCTTGGCAGGCTGTGTCTGCATCCCCAGGGTGGCCAGGGAGAAGACCAAACTTCTCTGTGCCACTTAAAGGCAGTGCTTTTACTTTCCTGTCATTGCCCTCACTCTCATCTCCTTGCCCCGAAGGCCACCTCCTGCCCCACAGGGATCCCTCCTGAGATACCAATAAGAAGATGAGACTAGAATGGGCTGCTCTGGAGCTTTGCCTGGCCTTGATGCATATACAGTACTGTTGCCCCTTTCTCTTAGAGTAACCAGTTGCTTCATGCACCTGTCAAGGAGTGTCCTAGGAATCAAACCAAATAACATGTTAATTAAATGCAAAGAGCCTAGACCAAGCATGTTAGAGTTTTGTGCCCCCTCTCCATTTATTCCAGTGTAATATGAAGCTGGACTATTAGACTAATGCGAAGTTAACACATTAAACCAAACATATTTTAGACAACGTTTCCAAGAAGAGATTTTCCAGGAAGTTCTCCACATCCAATCTTTGATGAAAACCCATGTGTGCAACGGTGCTGATACCAAGAAAGTGGGGACATAGCAAGCTGAGAACAGTGGTCAGTATCTCTCTGATTCAGATTAAGGACAGGACACCTCCTGCTTCAGGCTGTCTTCTGCCTGGTATTCCCTTGCTGTGCTGCCTCACCTCAAGGGAACAAACACTGGCCCTGGAGATCCCTTGCAGAGCTTTAGGGTCTTCTCCTTGGTTTCTTGTTTGGCTTCTTCTTAGAGGGAAATGGAATCAAACTCTGTTCTGCATGCCTCTATTAACTGTGTTAAGAAGGTTCTGCACCTTCCAAACAAACCCATGAAACATGCAAACAAACACTCATTATTTAACAGCAGCAGCTGCGGTAATGACTTTGTGCAAAGAACAACAGCACCACAAATCCTAAGCAGCACATGCTTCAGAAGACTCTCTGTGGATGTAACTCTAAGACCTCATTAGCCTAATGGGACTAAGTACAGCTAAGCATCATGCTGACATGTCCAAATGGCTTTAACATTCTGCAGTCCAAAACTCAGTTTTTCCCCTTATTTCCATCTGCTTGGTCCAGCCCTAGGAATTCTGCAACTGAGAGCCAGGCTAGCCCATAACAGTTGAATCAGCTAAATTTTCTGGGGGCTTGAGGAAACGGTTAACACATGCACTGATTCCCAGTCAGCAGACAGTGATGGGTTTGGATATATTTGGCCTAACAGTGGGAACATGTGTCTCTGATGGTGGGTACTAATTAAATATACCTCCCTAGAATGAGGCTGTATGTGGTATTGATTTATTCAGTCACAGGGTTTCCCACTGCAGATGTAATGATAATGCAGAGACAGCCAGCTGAGCGGCTCTCTGCAGTGTATCAGAGCAAAACACCACAAACACGCCATTGAGAGATGAAAAAAAATAGCAAAGAAGCGCTAGACAAAGCTCTAGAAGCACCACTTATATCATCCTGATGAAAGGTCCAGAAAGGAGCTTTTTGGGTGCTGTTTTAAAAAAGCAAAGTCTCAGATCTATTCAGTTTTCCACCCCCAGGGCACCACAATTTGGGTACCTGCTCACTGGATGCCAGTAACTATTTCTGTTGCATTTTCTGGATGAACACTGAGATCAGACAGTCACTCAAGTAAGCAGAGGAAGGGTTGATCCTTGTAGGGAGGTTGGGAGAGATGATTTCTTGCATGATCATTGTGCAAGCTGAAGTCCAGAGCCAGCATCCTCAGGCATAGACATTAATATCCTGCCAGGCACAGGGCATCATTAGCTCACTTCTCACCATGAAACCACAGGATTTATGCAGGTTCATTGATAATTGAGCGCTGAGAAAATCTCAGCGACCTTTAGAGGTTTGGGTTCGCTCTGGTCTGCATGGCAAAAGTGATGATGTTGCAGTGGTGCTCCCCCAAGAGCTGCTCTGCTGAGCTGAGCTGAGCTGAGCTGAGAAGATCCAGACTGCAGGTGAATGTTGGCCTCAAACCCTTGCTTTTCAGCCCATGCCAGGGCAGAAGATGAAAAGTGTCAGTTTGAAGGGTATCAGGAAAAAATACCACTCCAGCGTTTGCAGAATCAGGTACTTTGGTTTGACACACTGAATTGATCTTGTTGCTAAGTTCATTAGATGTTTTCCACTGCTTCATGGGAATTTCAGTTCAGGCCTGATGATTACCTGGTTGACCCCTGTGAACAAGAACTGCGAACTAATTCAGGGTGGTATGACCTCCATGGCACACTGCGGAACGAGTCCCAGAGAAGGCATGTGTTGTCTGACAGGACATACCATTTTCTAGAGACCTTGTCCCATGAGAGGGAAGTAGAAGGAAAAAAAGCCAAGAAAAGAAACATTTTCTGTGAAAAAATTTGCTTAAAAAAAACCCCAATCCCTTAAATGATCTCTAATCAAAGTTTAACTCTGATTTTCAATAAGGAAAGTATAATCAGATGTCTAATTTTTTTAAGAGATCTTTGCAGAGTTATCAGCTTGGACATTTAAATAAGGCAGGAAAGTTTTTCTGACAGTATAATTTCAGCAAAAATCTCTTGCTCTTGTTCAGATTTATTGAAATGAGCAGAAAACTCAAGGAACTGTTTTGAGATCCACTTCATTTCCATGAAAGACTCTCCCAGGCTGTGCAACATAAGAGGGACTGCATAACACGCTCCAGAGTTTGAACAGTATTCAGAGAGAAAAAGGACTCTAAAACCAGCAGGTCATACATAGCCTGCTCTCTCTTACTTGATAAAAGGGATGTTTCAAAAGAATTCCAAGAAGTTAAATAAAGCCAGCTTGCAGAGGTACCCACAGGCTCGGAGGGGGTTTCATGAGGGCTTCCTCAAGGGTTTCTCACCCTGAGCTCCTTCCCATCATGTCGCTAAGGGTGGGAGGTTGTTATTCAAATACAGCATTCACAGAAATTTGGGCAAAAGCTTATTTTGCACAGCTTTCAAGAGATGAATCAGACAGACAGTACCTTTCTCTCTGATCCCAAATACAAGCCTCAGGGATGGGTTTCATCTTTTTACATTTGTGGTGGAATCCAACCCAACCTCCTCCTTGAAGCAAAGCCAGTCTCTGAGTCCACTTTTAGTTTGACATCAGCCATGAGGCAGCTGTAGTGCTCACCATGGCAAACAGCCTTACATTAATAGTGTGAGACAAGACTTTTGAGCAGCCCTGCCTTTCCCCAGCTGAAACTGCAGCTTCTATCCTTTTTCCTTTGAAAGCAAACAATTCACCTCAGCTTTGAATCTTGACTTTAAATCAAGTGAAATATGTGTCTTTTTTTAGCCTTTAAAAATATTTTAATCTATTCCTTTCTGACATCCAGATGTAGCTAGAATTACCACTAATGGGTTTCAATGCATAAAATTTTATGACTGAGTGGCAGACAATGTTTACATTGTGTAGCTTTTCATTTATGTACATTCTGTTTGTCTTGATTCCCAAGCCTCAGATTTATTACCAAAGAGCTGGCAGAACTGATGCAAGGAGCAGCATTTAAAATGTATTTTTCAGCTAAAATGAATCTATAATATGAAGTGACTCTCTGTGGGCTTCCTAAAAAAAAGTGTTTGTGAAAATGTTGGGGTGTTTTTTGCAGGAGTTTTGCAATTACCCTGGTCATATATATGTACACAAACATATACATGCATCTAACAAGTACTGAGGACTCGTGTATAATACATGAATGACAATAAAATTAACTTTAACTAAATATAGAGTTTTCTAAAGGTACAGATCATTTTAGTGGCCAGAAAACTAAGTAAAGTAAAATAGAGATCCACATTTCACTGAAGGTTTTTTACTTGTTTGGTTCAAGTGTCTACCCTTAGGTGTCTGTGCCTTTGTTTTCAAAAGTGGAGTGCACTATTTTTCAGAAAAGCCCCAAAACCTATTTCCCTGTCCTGTTCTTCAGCCAGTATGTGCCCTGTACCCACTGTCATGCTGGTGGACTGATGCTGCTTCTGCAGCACCACTACTCCAGATTCTTCTTCATGTCGCCTGTTGATGCAGCAATCCATGGATGAATATCCCAAGAGCTGCAGAAGGAGGTGACTTTTTTAACAGCTCCATAGAGGTTCCACACAGCAGTCACATACCCCATAGTGACCCTTGCAGGGGTTGATTCATCTTCTTTCAACCTCTGTGGGGTTTCATCACCTTTGCTGGGACTGCAGCACGGAGCAGTGCCCTGGAAGGAGGAGCTGAAATGCTCTCCTGCATGCAAGAAAAATTGCTTTCGGCTTGAACATCATCTGGGAAGGCTTTTTATGGGATGACCCAAAGTGTACAAGGAAATTGGGATTGTCTGGAAATCTGCAGGTGGGAAGAAGAAGAAACCTTTATGGCTGACCATTATTTAAAAAGCTTGACCTAAAAGAAGTCATTATTTTGTTTTGTTTTAAATTTTGCTTACAGTTGTAACTAAACCACCAAAGAAGGATTTCAGTGGAAGCTGTCATGATAAAATATAACTGACATGCCATCAGTCCTTAAATACTGGAGTTATGTTAATTTTTTTCTAATATTCCAGCATGATTTGCAGTAAAGCTTTGTATTTATTTATATGGTAATATTTTGGCTTTAAAAGGTCAATGTAATTCATGCACTCTGAGACACACAGAGAATTGAGTTTACTTTTTTAAAAATTAAATAAATAAGTTTGTCCCTTGAGTGCTGTAGTTTTTTTAAGTTAGCCCTTAAAAAGTTCTTACTCTAACAACAGGGCAGCTGGTCTCACGCCATTTGCCTGGGTCCTCTTTCCCTTTTTCTGCAGGTGTTAGATCTCCCGCCATCCCTACCACGTGCATCCCCTCCATTACCTGCTTTCCCTGTCCATGCCTGCTGCTCACCCCTTCCCAGGGACATTACTGTGCCTCCTTCCATCGAGGTCCATCTCACCCACCTCACTCTTCCCCCAAACCACAGCCTCCAGCAGGGCTCATGGCTCTTGTTCTCCAGAATACCAGACTAGACAGTACCAAATCCCTTCCAGCTTTCCTGCCTGTGGCCAAATTACAGTGATATCCATAGTGAGAAGAGAAAAGGATCCTGTAATTCTAGGTACTTTTGAGTACCCGTTCTCAGGACACCTGCACTAGTAGCAGTGAGAAGGTCCCAAATGCCCCAGTTTACAATGGGTGCATGTCCCAGAGAGAGCTGCAGCATTACTTTTATGCCTTTATGGTTCAAGTAGAGAGATGCAAAAGAAGTTGTAGAAATTAAATTCTTCCCGTGTCCAAAATGTGAACCTTCCAGTAGGGGAACAGTAAGTTGCAGTTAAACTTGGAAGCACAAATACATAGAGCTTGAAAGCATGAAGTATGAGTGCAGGACCAGTCCCTGGCTGTTGCCCATTTCGGCTCAAATGCAAGCTGCTGGGATTGTTGTTTTGATGCAGTTCCCCAAGGATGAAAAGAACCAACAACCAGAAAGCTTCTCTTGCTGTGAACACAGTTAGGAAGCACTTTTAAGTAGTTTGATTACCACCTTAACATAATGCTGTCTCTTACTGAACATAGTTTGAAATCCTGTTGTCAAGTCCTCTAAGAGCTCACTGACTTGCTAAGGGCCACCTCCAGCTCTTTGCTACCATGTGTGGCTCCTACTGAAGGCCATGGGGGTTTAACTGATGCAGCCAAGAGCAGAATGTAAAGCATAATGATGGATGGTATTTTTATAAATTACATGATTAAGCAAAAATTAATAAAGTCTGTCTGAAATCTCCCCCAATACTGTCCACACAGCAAAAGGGAAGAGATGAAAGGGAGGTATGAAATATCCAACAATGAATGGCAATCCCTCATATACTGAAGACATCATGGGCAGTGCTGTCACTGTGAGCACAGGGCAGGGAAAAGGTGAAATCTGAATGTTTTCCTAGACCTAGATCTGTGGGGTAATGGGGGATATAGGGGTCCTGAAGCTGGATGCTCTATGGGCATACAGACCCCTGGCCACATATAGGTCCCACCTGCCCTGGTGAGATGCAGACAGCTCCTCTGTCCAGGCCATGCTGTTGCACTTGCAGGTGCCAGAGGAGGCTGTCAGTGGCTGGTTTGCCCATGCAGGGCAGGTTGGGGGATGAAGGAAAGGATCATGAGCCCCAGCTTTGCTGCTGCTGTGCCCCAGAACTGCTACTGTGGGCACCAGTTAAAGCCAGGCCGATGCAGGCTGGAGCCTGAGCAGAATGATGATGGGGTTGTCCTGTCCTTCCAGCACTCCTCAATTAAGACAGCCACTTGTCTTACTTAGCTGTAGACTCAGTCCTAGCAGAGAGCAAACCAGCCTGATTTCCTGGGAAAGGATGTTAAAAGGAATCTCACTGGCTGTGAGATTCCTGTGAATACCTCTGCAGTATTCACAGGTATAGGGTGCAGAGGAATTGATTAAAGGTGAAATAGTAACTGGGAGTTGGTCTTTAACAGGCTGCAAAACTCATCCCTTTTCATTGTTTTAGTGCTAAGCTCCTCCTATACAACTTTTCAGCTTTGAGAGAGGCATTTACAACTCTTCCTCCTCAGTAACACTTAGCCCAAATCCTAAATGGATTCACCATTTCCCTACAGGGACCTTAACATCAGGTAACATCAGGTAACACCAGGTAAAGAGTGGTTATTAAAAATACAGAAAGCAGATTTGCAACGGTTCTGCCAAATGCCCAAGTGCTGTTAAGCAAGAAAAAAACCCCATGGCTTGTTTTTTCAGAGTATTCATTGCAGCAGGGAAGTGCTGACAATCAGCTGGCCTGGGGTGCTTCTTTGCATCATCCCTGTCAACCAATGGCACAACTGTCTCCTCTGTGGGAGCAAAATGTGGTGAAATATGTGGCAGAAATGGCAAGCAGGAGGAGGAGGAGAAGGAGAATAAATCTGAAGCGTTCTGGGCATTTCCTACTTCACAGGTAGCCTTGGTTTAAATGAGGTGGCTGTGCTGATCTCAAGTGCCCACCAGCCTGGTTGGAATGGGGGGATGACTGAAGTCCCCTCGGCCTCCCTGCGAAATTGCTGTTTGGATGGTAGATATGTTAAGCAAAAAAACACCCCACCCCAATCTGTGAGGGGAAGGGAAGTGTTGAGAAAGAAAGGACCAAACAGAGAAAAGCAGGGAAGTGAAATTTAAGACTGCATGTAAAAGAGTTTCGAAGAATCTTACATGCAGTGGGATTTGTTAAGCAACACCAGATCTGAGAGCCAAGTGGTGTGAAAGTTTAAAGTGTTTTCGGAGGCACTGACAGACTTACAATTATCCCCACAAGACTGATGGAATGCCTAGAGCTTTGCATCACGCCTGTGAAGAAGCCCCACCAGGTTAATACACCTCTGCCATCTTTATGGAGCATTTCCACATGCCTGTCTGACAGGGCTGAACTATAACCCCTGGCAAATAATTAGAGGAATAAAATAATAGTTATGTACTTCAGTCTGTGAGTAAATCTCCTTTTTTATCTCTCTCCTTCATTAAAAAAAAATAAAAAATTGATCCACTTGCCCAGCAAAGTTGGCAATGCTTCCTATTCAATAGTGTATTGTTTAAAATCCCTGCTTCCCGCTGCTAGGAGAAACAAACTGCTGTAATTTTCTATTCAGTAACATCTTGTAGTAAGTGATTTATACTTAGGCTTTATCCTGGTTTTGTCTGAAATCAGGCTGGGGTTTTAGAGCAGGTGCAGACTGCCTGGGAAAGGAAGGATGCTGCTGCTCAGATACAGGCTTGTGTGATGCCTGCTCAGAAAGGGCTGCTGCAGGCAGCGTGCACCGGGGAGGCAAGATGTCTTGCTGTGACCATCGGTGATCTCAGGGGCGGTTCTGCTCCCAGAGAAGCCAAGCAGGATAGCTCACACTGGTTTCTCTGAGGGCAGCGTTGATTTTGTCTACATGCCCGTGAGCACACCGCACGTAGCTGCATGCCGAGCTACCCATGGATGTTTTATACCAGCTTTGAACTGATCTTGAAAATAATGAGAAGTTCACAAAGGTATTTTAAGCTATTTGTCTCCTCCTTAATAAATTTTTAAACATATTTGATAATTTCAGTAGGAAGAGAGCTCTTATGCAACGCTTGGATGTGCACTTCTTGAATAATTAATTGTGCCCCGAAGGGGGTGACTCAGTCGACCCAAATGTCACTTGTATTTGTCCAATGTGAGCTATTTCTGTTTGTGTAACAGTTATTCCATGAGATATATTACAAAGAGTGCACTTAAAGATATATCCTAAAAGAGACAGAATTAAGATAGTCCTGCAATGTTACTCCACAGTGCCTGAGATGTAAAAGTCTCATATCCACTAATGAACACTGCACTTATTTTTTGAACTTTGGCCTTGCAGCTCCTGTGACAGAGGACCTAAATGAACCTCTGCCACAGGGAGATGCTCTGTGTCTACAGTGAGCTTGCCAAAACTTTGCCAACCACTCCTTAGTAGAAAAGACAGGCAACTTCAGCTTTGTTGTCTGCTTGTGGGCTTCAGACATTTCTTCCTCTCAACAGATAGGCAGTAGAGACCTGGCTCTAGCTACTGCTCCCCTGGGTATATAAGCGCTCTATGCAAAATGAAACATCTTCTAGAGGAACCTGCCATCACCGCTGTTCCATATAGTCCAGTAGCTCCAGGTATCACAGAGGATTTCTGCTTAAAGTTGAGAGATGCATGTTCAGACTCACTCTCACGTGACTTCATACCTTACAGGTATTGCTGTCACCACATGCTTGGGGAATGCAAAGCTTTCTGTTCTGGATGGGAAAAATGTAACCCATCACTACCAGTAGATGCAGTTTACACCTCATCTGTAAACTGCAGCTGAGCGCTAGAAGTCAGGTTGCCACGCCATCAGACTAGAAGGTTGCCACACCATCATGACTGAGGATGTTTTGGCTGTTCTACCTGGGGGGTATGTGGGTATCTGAGGAGTTCAGACAGAAACAGTAGCAGTTGTGGAGTCTAAGCCTTTAACTTTTAATGCTTGCATCCCTTTGGGGTATTTCAGTGAGGGTGAAGAGGGTACTGCAGTGAAGGATTCTTTTAGGAAAACCTGAAAAAGTTATACTGGACATAGAAATCATTAACTGTATATTCCCCTATATTGCACCATTATTTCCCAGTCCAGTGATAGTGAGATAAAAACAGAGGAACTTAATGGCAATGGCTGCATAAAATCGGTTCCTCAGAGCTGATGTTACAGAATCATGGGTCTTTGAAATAGGTCTTATAAATTTACATGCTCCACAGAGATTGCTGCTGAAAATTGGTGGGTTTCTTTATCAGCAGATTGGAGAGGAGAATATATCATGGTAACCCAGAAATTCACAATTAATAAGTATTTTTTTCACTGTTCAGGAGGACTTAATGGAGAAGAGGTCACATTTTCAAGGGCCAGGGACACTACAGAAAACAATATTAATATCTTACATTAATATTGAGTTTGAACAACTTAAGATTGTCTTCTCCAAGCTATCATCCATAGGTCAGACCTCCGCGAGCCAACCAAAAAACACAGCTATATTGTCTTTTTAAATGATTCCAGTGAAAAGCTGTGCTCTGCTCAGCCCTTGCCCCCAGCAATCTGTGATTCCTCTGAAGGCTGATGCAGAGCCACCGAAGCAAGCAGCTCCTTGCAAGAGGGCAGCAATTCAGAGCTCTCTTGTGGGTCCTGGGGTGCTCTGCACTTCACTGTGGGATTGCCACTGAGTTAGTTTCCTGCTCCTGAGGTTCCTTGAAGTTACAAACAGATTCTTCAGTCCTACTGGGGCAACTGCTGAAGAAATTACTTCAGCACTTACTACTTTTTTCTCACCATGGAAGCAATTTCCTGGGAACATCACGGGAGAGAGCCGGCTGCACCAACCCCTTTGCTGTTTTGCACCCTCTTCTCGGCCTCAGCAGCAAATTTTTGTTCCATTCCTTGTACTGGTGGAGAGGTTCTGGCATGGAGAAGCTTCAGTCTGACTCGCAAACAGCTGACACAATGAAGCATATGCTTTTACAAGCACAACACCTGTGTGATGGTGGGAAGAGGCACTTCCATGCTGGAGTGTCATGGAAGCCACAGCGCAAGTGGGGAGTTGGAGGAAGTCATGGATGCCTTCCATGGTGCCTCCAGTGTTAGACCTCCACCACCCAAGCAGTGCAGCTCCTAGGAAGGCTGCAGTAAACCCCTGTGCTAGATACCAGTAATGAGAGCTGCAAGGACGCAAAGTGTTAATTGAAAACAGACTCTTCTTCACAAGCAGAAGATTTAAAACCTGAAGCTCGCAGCAGCAGATGCCCAATTAACTTCCAGCGGGATGAGGGCAGTAGGAGGCATGTGCCACGTAACCCATCGCTGCTGCTGGGGGTCTGATGTGCAGATCAGGAGAGTGAGGTACAGTGACAGGGTGGCTGGAGGCAAAACTAAGCAGGAAAGTGAGGTAATAGGAGAGAGGGGCTGAGCAGCAACGTGAGGTAAGCGATGCAGACAGCGCGAGCAGGGCTACAGGGGTGTGAGCTGTGCATAACAGTTCCTGCAGGAAGGTGACGCCTGGGAGATGCAGGGGCACCAAGGAGCTCACGGGGCTCTCCAGCTCCCAGCGCTGCCGGCACCACCCTCACAGGGAAGAGAAGTGGGGCTCTGGGTGTGGAACTTGTTCTGCATAGCTGTGTAGGTGGGCTGGGGCCTTGGGGGCTGGCTGGGGCTTTGTGATGCCACTGACAGGGGCTTAAAAAAAGCCGTAGCATTTTGTATAGATGTTCCATTTGAATCTCTGACATTTCCCCCGCAGTGCTAATTATTCCCAGCAGCTTCTCAGCATGCCGCAAATGCCTGGCACTGTGACAGCTATTAAAACGCTGTAAACAGGCTCCAGAGGGGAAGTGCCTGGAGTCACCTTGTCAGGTTAAAGAGAATCTATCACATAAGTAAAAATAAATTGGATCTGAACCCGTGTTAGGCACCTTCAGAGGCTTCTCAGAGGCAGAACCTCAGGAAGGATGTTATCAGTAAGTATGTGATGGGAGATAGTAGATTAGACAGAGACAAAGTCTTCCCAGTGGTGTCCAGTGACAGGAGAAGAGCCAATGGGCACAAATGGGAACACAGAAAAGTCCAGTTAAACATAAGAAAATCTTCTCATACTGCAAGGATCTATGGGTTATCCTTAGTATCTGCACGAGTCCCCCAATTCCGTATCTGTCAGAGCTGTGCTGAGGTTGCTATTTGCATAAAGGAGTTCCAGACCATTTGGTCTGAACCAGATGTGTACCCTAAAATGCCCACTCCTTTCAACCTACAAAGCCAGAAAACTGTGGCGTAGCAAAGCACAGGGAAGAAGAAAGCAGAGGGTGGGGAAGGTGGGATGTGGCTACCTAAGTCTTAGAGAACTTTCAAAGAACTGGTAAATCACTGCTGCTTTGGTCTTCAGGTGGCCACACAAACAAGCTGAGTGATGTTAAGCAGTGCTTACCAGAGTACCAGTGACCTGGAAGGAGACCATAGGGAAGCTCAGCATAGCTTTGCCAAGCCCAAAAACTTCCTTGATACCTCTGGCTTGGCAAAGTGTCTGAGGAAGCTGTAGTTTGCCCTAGCTCATCCAAGGATGTCTGGAAGAAAGTTGTAACCTGGCACGACTATCAAACTGACAGCTGGAGTACATCAATAGCATCAGGCCTATCTGTCAGAGCCTTCTTATTATGAGGGCTCATGACTTTGTGAGATGGTGTCAATCACTTCTAAGCCTTGCATTATAAGTAAGAGTTAGGGATTGATCTCCTAAGGAATGTATTTGAGGACAAAGTGATTTGAGGTCAATCTGCTCCAAAGTCTAAGTGCCAGATATTCTATGAAAGGTAGAGCTGAACCTGGGTTCTTTACAAACCCTGTGTTTCAAGAGGAATAATTTATGCCATTGACATATCACCTCCAAAGCTTGTTCACTTCCCAGTAAGAAAAGTTGCTCAGCTTTTCTGGGATCCCAAAACCTTATTCAGCAAAGAGAGCTTGGCTGGCTGCCCTGCACACCACAACTGTTGGGGGTCTTTTCCTTGTTTCTTGGCCCAGAAGTTGCAGTGAACCACCACTTAAGTTTACATGCGCGTGTGGCTCATTGTCCAAACCTTGACAACTGTTGTCTTTTCTGGAGTACTTTGACGTTGTCACAGCAGAGGAAAGCAGGAGTTTGACAGATCCTCTGTTCTGATCCGTGATCTCTGGTCTTGTGCGGCCAGGGGACACTCAATAGTAACAGAAGCACTACCCAGAGCCATCACTGGTAGAAACCAAAACCCCCGAGCCTTCCCTTTGAATTGAGCTTTGTGCATACTAATATTATATGGGAAGAGTCATACTGGGCCAGGGCGAAGGTCTGTTTAGCCCAGTGTAGCTGCCCAGGGTCAGGCAGAAGTAATTCCAAGCCTCAGTTTTTAAGATATTTCTGGAAAACCCTCCTGTTTATTAGCCACTTACAGACCTTTCTGCTACCATTTTGTACAATCCCTTTTAAAACCCTTTTGCACCTTGCAGCCTGTGTACCGCCTGTGCCACCGGGTCCTGCAGTTCGGTTCAGTGCCGCCGAAACATACAGGCCTGTACTAAAGCTATCCAGACAAGTTTGTTCTGTACCTGGGTTATGACAGAGTGAAAACCCACTCCCTGTTGGTCATCAGATGGACTTCTGCCTCACAGGTGCCTTTTCAACAGGATACTTCTGGCCTAGTTAGCCTCTCACCGCATGAAAAGCGCCCCATGTTTCACAGATCCATACCACTCTTTGCACTGTCTCTCACTTACTTCAGGAATAAAACCAAGCAAGCGCTGGAAAATTTACTTTTTAATCTGAAAGGAAGGTATTTCCTACTCAAGTGAGTGTTGACAAAGAAACACCTCAAGTGGCCATAAAAATCTGTCTCATACCACTGCATTTAATGTTTCTGTTCAGTACCTCCTCAAGTGTGATACAGCCAGCGACAACACAACCAGCCAGGTCACACACATTGTCGCTCCTTGGGATCTATTCAGTCCCACAGTTGGACTCTTCTGCAGTACACTCTTGCCTTTTTCAGCATGCAGAGAGTGGCGGTGCTTGAATAGAGCTCTCCAAGAAGAGCAGTGCTTTCATTGTGTTTGCCCATGAGCCGTACGCCACATCAGCTGCCTTGTTTAAAACTGGCTGTAGTTTCAGGCATCTTGCCTGTGGGCAGGCGGAGGTAAAACTGGGAGTTAACCCACCCCCTCAGAGGCTGAGTTCTGCAGAGGCTGGAGAACAACAGTGAATTTATGCATAAGGAGACAAAGCAATAAAGTGCAGCATAAGCTTGTCCGCTATTAAGGTCAATCCACAATCTTTGTCCTAGCAGTGATGAGTATGATAGAAGCTTCATGGAATCACAGACTGGTTTGGGTTGGAAGGAATCTCAAGGACCATCTCGTTCCAACCCTCCCTTGTCATGGGCAGGGACACCCTCCACTAGCCCAGGCTGCTCAAAGCCCCATCCAACCTGGCCTTGAACACTGCCAGGGAGGGGACAGCCACAGCTTCTCTGGGCAGCCTGTGCCCTTGTAGGAAGATTTTTTTTCTTGTATCCAATCCAGATGTAGCACCTTCCAATTTAAAACCACTGCCCCTCATCCTATCACTCCACACACTTCTAAGAAGTCCCTCCCCAGCTTTCCTGTAGGTCCCCTTCAGGTACTGGAAGGCCACTGTAAGATCTCCCCAGAGCCTTCACTTCTCCAAGCTGAACAAGCCCAACTCTTGCACCCCAGGAGAGGTGCTCCAGCCCTCTGATCATGTGTCCTCCTCTGGGCTCACTCCAGCAGCTCCAGGTCTGTCTTACCCTGGGAACCCCAGAACTGGATGCAGTACTCTTGGTGGAGTCTCACCAGAGCAGAGCAGAATCACCTGCCTTGACCTGTCATGGTCATGCTGTGTTTGACGCAGCCAAGGAAACTTCTCCAAAACGTTTGTGAAGCTGACTCCAACGTAGAGATCAGCATCTAAATCAAAGAGTATATGGCTGCATCCATTAAAGTCAGGACATAGAAGCTGCACAGATTTTGGTGTGGTTTTACAGCTTCACTTCAGTATCTCTTCACTTTTATTTCTGCATTTCAACCACCTCTACCCTCTGCACTGTAACCCATCCGACCTTCCAGGATATTCATTCAAGAATCTTAAATTTAAGAATGAAGTGGCTGAATTGCTACCCTACAATGACTCTGGAAGGGGAGGGGATATTTTATCAGTTTTTGAAAGACTGGCAGGAAAATTACAGGCTTCTGAAGCAAACATTTGTTGAAGTGTTAATTATAACAAACAAGTGTGGTTTGCATACACACAAGTGGCAGGCTGTGCTAGAGGTAAGCCAGCTCTTGGAAAATAAAATCATGTCCTATTCTGATAGAACTTTTAAGCTTTTTCAGATATTCAAACTGCACTTGACAGAGTTCCTCCAAGAACGTAACAACTTGCTCATTAGGGGGTGATTATCCACATTTTATTTGGCTTTAAAATATATTTCTCCGCTTATTAAGTGTAAAGTCACTTCAGAACTAGGATTTATAAGATCAGAAAAATGGTCCTACCCTGAGCCACCTGTACTGGAAAAAGAACAAAATAACCTGGGTGTGCTGGGACAAGAAGGAGGGTGAGAACTGGGAGTCCATCTCTTCAGCCAAGTAACAAGTGATAAGAGTGGTTGGATTTGGCAGTGCGATGTTAATGGTTGGACTCAATGATCCTAAAGGTCTTTTCCAACCTTGTGATCCTGTGGCTCTAATTTCTCAGCAGAGGCACACGAATGGGCAGGATGAGGCCACAGACTGCAGTGCAGGAGGAATACAAGCTCCTTGCCTGGAGCAGAGCTCCCACTCTGTTTCTTGCAAAGGCCTATCCCGGTGAACAGAGCCATACGTGTAGAACTAGGACTAAACACGTTCATTCCTAGGAGGACCTTGATGGGCTTTACTATGAACAGATTAGGCCTTCATCTGCAGGCTGTCCCAGCTGGAACCCAATGTATCATCCAAAGCCTGCGTGGCCCAAACCCTGTGTCTTTGGCCATGGTCCACAACTGCCACACTTCAAGAGTAAATGGCAAGGACAGATGAGAGCTTGAGTTGTAACACTGGGTTATGGTTTTCTTGTCTTATTGCAGCACCTTTTCTTTCCATTGCATATGTGACAGGGGAGAGCATGGGTGCTTAAGTAACCCTGTAAACTGTTTGTAAAGAAGAAAGCACAAAAGGTTAAACAAAAATGCTTTTATTTAACTCTCAGCTCTCACAGTTCTAAACAGTAAACATAATTAACAATTCACCCATGGTACCAGAGAACACAGCCCTGGCATCAGTAAAATGTCTACTGTTTAAGGCACTGATAGTGGGAAGAAAAACGCCGTAACGTGGATTGCTCCTATTTAATCAGAATTCAAATGTATTATGAGCATGTGCTTGCTATCCAAATGTTAAAAATTCCACAAGCTACATTCACAAACGATTATACCACTTCAGTAATTACTGAAACAGGAATCAGTGGCTCCCCTACTTTGACTTCAGAGCAAGCACTGCATTCTGTCGGAGTGGAACCCATTTTTAACCTGCTAAAATAAAAAGGGGGAAAAAGAAAAGGAAAAAAAAAAAAAAAAGAGAAAAAAAAAAGCAATAGCCACAAATTACTTGAGCAGTATGGCTTTAAGACCCTGTATTTGGTTACAATATAGCAAGCGAATTCCAAGAACAGCATACAAGTGCCCTATACTGTCATCTTAAAAGGAGCTGGTTTACAGTATAAAAATTAGTTCAGTACATACTAAGGCCAGTTTCTGTACAAACATTTTTAAAAAAATGAATTCCTCAAAGAAAAAAAAAATTGGGTACATTTAAATATGAATCACTCTTTGCGTGTGTTATGCATAAAATTATTTATCTTGATGATATAAATTAGGGGTCCTACAAAATGTTAAAGCTGGCATCCCTATGCTATGGAAGCGCAGACATGGGAAATGCTGAGGTGGTGGTTCTGCAAAGCCCCACGAGCGTCACATTCCTGCTCTCCCCAGAGAGCCGCGGTGACCTGGGCTTCTGAAGGAGCCGCAGTGACCTCGCGTGGCCACCTGAGAAATCCCTGTCCTCCAACTCGGGGGTTTTTCGTTTTCGGATTTGAACCGGCCATTCCTCACAAAGGTGAATAAAGGGAAGAGGTACAACAGTGGCTCACGCGTGGTCGGTCTGTCCCAGCGACTTCGATGCCCCCGTCTGAAATGAGTGGGCAGGTACAAAGCCTTCACACAACCCAGTTCCTCCTCACAGAAACACCGTGTCTCCTCTGTGATTGATCAGAAACCTGATCCAGAACGGCTGAGAGAACCGTTCTCTCTAGGTCCATGAGAGATTGTGTTCAATATATGGTTTGACACACGTTCAGTTTTAGGCTCCCAAATACATCACTGCAGCTTTTGAGAGAACAAAGGAAGGAGATCTGGATTGATGCTGACTCAAAGGCCAAACCAGGACAAAGATGAAGTTGTACAAGATGTTTTAAATGTGTGTCAAGTCCATTCATACACAAAGCCCAAAAACGTTTTGGAAAGAAACCAAGTGTAACAAAGAGTCCAACAGTCAATTTAGGTGCCTTCTTCCATTGCTCTGAAGGGATGTAGCAAGCAGGAACAAACCATTGTCTTCTATGTCATAAACAGATGAACAACACAGGAACGACAAAAAAAAAATCACAGTAGTGACTGTGTCTCATTTGCAAGTACATCAATCCACACAAATTCTGCTACTGCTTATAAGTCTTCCCTGTTATATCCAACTTTCTTTTCATTAAGGGACTCTTCTGTGTTTGGTGCCAGCCACGTGAAATACACCTTCACTGGATCGATATTCCAATGCTTGTGGAAGGACACTGGGATTTGGTGAGAAAGGTAGCCTTTCGGGTAGTCCATTGGTCGTGCCTAGAGTGGAAGAATAAGCCAAACCCACTGGTCACTCAGTGCTGAAGGGAAATTTTAGAAGCAGAAAGTATCACCGTTTGATGGCCTCTATCACAAAGCAATGTGGCACAGATAAAACAGACAATTCAGTGACAACGGGGTTTTTACACCGTTCCATTACACCAATTGACAGGCGTTAGCTGAGTCTTCAACTCACGCTGCAGCCATCATGCTGTGAAGTATTCTGATACTAAATACTCCCTATTTCTCTGGGTGAAATGGTCTCCATCCCTGGAAGCAAGTGACACCAGTGTAGTATGTAGTGCATGTTTTTAAACAGACAGTTTTGGTTCAGCAATGACGAAATGATTTTAAGCAATAATCTCTTCGCTCCTCTTAATGAGAGTCATCAGCACTATCAGTGTGATGTAGGATCCTGATGAGGCCATTAATTAGGAAGTTTCATAATGTTATTCTTTACTGGCTTATATCAAGAGACAGAATTACCACACAGCCACATGATGCAGCTTGATGCACCAAGTATGTTTCCTTCTGACAGTTCACTGACATGTAAGCACAGCACCATATACAGAAGGCCCACCTGTAGCGCTCCCTGGTTAGAATAACTGGCTTTGGACATTGTAAACAGAGTTTTTGCAAAGAGAAATGCATGAAAGGCACACACTTGTTTTTTTCTAGATGTAAAACACAAGAAGAAAATTGAGTGATTTGGATGCTGAATCACCGATTCGATGCCTGAACTAGAACCTGATTGTATACCACACATTTCACCTACTTACAGCTGTGTTAATGAATTCTATGTGCTGCAGTCTTCATGAAGTTCCCTATATGCTCCAGTCATAAAATTAGGCAACAGAATATTCAGAAAACATTCAGGAATCTGAATACATACGTATTTTAATTTTGATATTTAAACCACAGAGTGTTTATTTTCAAAAGTTCCACTGGAGAAATCGTGGGGAGCCCATCTCCTTCTAAGCTTGTGAAAAAAATCTGATGAATATTTTGGTTCCAAAAAGTGGAAGAATTTACTACAATTTAATCTGGATAGAAACAGTTTTTAGATGCCTGAGACCAGTTTTTTTGCTGTTTGCAAATTAATCAGCTTCTTATTGACCTACAGACAAAACACTGGTGTTCTGATCATCCTGAAGAACGAGATCTGCTCTGATAACTATTGTAATTATTACTTTGAACCATAACTATTACTGAGAATCATAGCATTTCAGAGGGGGTTGACCTTAAGATATAAATCCCTTTCTTTCTCCTTATATTCTGTGGAATCTATTAGTGTAATCTTTGGTGGGTGGGGTTTTTTTGTGTGTGTGCTAGAATTTGTCTTTGGTATTTTACAAAAGGCAAATACATTGCTCTTGTCCAGATTTTATATCCGAAGACCACAATCCTGTCCTGTTCTCTGAAAGAGTCTCATCGTGTCAGACACCTCTGGAACAGGATACAGACAATGTGCCCACCTTAGCATGCAGCAAACTGAGCAAACACTGTTACATCACAGACACTCTAAGGATGAAGGTGTCTTTGCTTCTGTTTCAGAATACAAAGTCAGTGCAATTTCAGATTCCTGTACTTCAGGGAACATTGCACATCATAACATTTCAGTCAAGTCTTTAAAAAACAATTTTCTGGTTGACAGAAAATCCGATTTTGGTTTTCCCATTTTTAAAATATTTGTTGCATAACAGTGGAATTTGTAGAATAAACACACTCAATTTTTATTCAGTAGTCTATCCCCAGGGTTGATTTCTGTTCAAGGTATGTTAAAATAGAATTCATTGCAAGTGACACTAAAGCTGCATTACAATTCAAGTGTAATTTTCTATGTGGAAGGATCAAACTGCTAAGATGTCACTTTCAAAGTGATACAGCATCAAACGCACACCATTGGGGGTTACAAGGAAGTGCTTTGTTTCCTTGCCTGAGGGCCAGTCCTACAAAGCTGTAAAATGTGTTCTGTTCTTTCTGACTCTCCTTTAATTAGGTGACAGATTTGGGTTTGGTTTTTTTAAACACACCCATGCAAGCACAAACTATTCAATAATTCTGTTGATTTTTAAGATGCATTACTTGTTTTCTTTTTATATTGAAAGGAGTAAGTGGTAATTTTACGATTCTCTAATGAACAGGAAAGTAAACAGGTATGTTTTTTTTAATATGGACAAGAAATAAAAATATTGAATAGTGTGTTCTCAGTTTCCATTTCTCTAAATAGTAAAGGAAATCTTAATGTAAGAAACCCTGATAATTAAAATAGCAAACTTCACACACACACCCCCTCAACTGCTGCTTTGAATTACACAAGACTTTATTCGTTTTCAAATAGCCTGATATCTTCATCTCCATTCACATCAGCTACACAGATCTTCACAGTTTTTAAACTAGATTAACACCTGAAAAATTCTAAACACCACACTACAAATGCTGATTTTTTTTAAAGTTGGGCACTGTTTGTGAAAAAACCTAAGAGCTTCTTCTCTTTAATGCCATGGGAGGAAGGTGAAGTGTTTGTTTGTTTTACAAGGCAGCAAATCTCTCTGTGACTAAATGCATTGTGTTTTCCACTGTGACACTACAGTTAGATTGTTAAATATTCTGGAAGACAGAAATGAGATTCAAATCCATTCCAATCCACTTATCCCAAATTGAAGAATAAACTCAGAAGAAAATTAAGGTTTGTGACCTCTTTTTCCCTTGTCCTAGTATAGAACATTTTTTTGTATTTATACTTTTCTCCAGAATCCACCACTAAATCAAGAGTTCTGGGAAAACTCTTAAGTTTTATATTTTCACTAATGAGAGATTTCAGAACAGTAAACACTGAATCAGTAAAAAAATGGGATAAGTAGAGAATACATTCACTGGAAAAATTTCACAGTCAGCTCTCTATTACCTGAAAAAAAGTATTGTGGTGTGGGTTCTTTCTTTTCTTTTCTTAGAGGATGCATCACAAGCATTCAAAGCACGTGGCTCCTACATCTATTTGGTTTACAAAGTCCCCACCTCTGATTGCATTTCTTATAAAGTGCATTTTTTATAAAAGGTAGTCACAGGGTAATTGAAACATCATCTAAACCATTGCTGTAGTAATCCATGCTTTGAGGATATTCCTAATTTGCTAAGTCAAACTTGTTCTGGAGAAACATGAGGTGTAGCAGCAGCATCTTGGTTATCATCACACACCGACTGAGTTTGCAATGTTTATGAGCCCTGTTTCATGTGTCCACTCAGTGAAATAAATTTTAAATATTAGTAAAAATAACTCTCTGACCTGATGGAAAAGTGGACTATGTGTTATAGGGATTCCTAAGCCGCTGAAACACATCCCAAGGACCATGTCATCAGGCGCGTCCATGCTGTAACACCGGCACTTACTAGCAAGTAGTTTCTGGACAGCTACTCTGCTGAAAACCATCCTGAATGAAAAAAGCAAACAAAATGTGTGTAGGACAGTAACTACTGGAGATGCCAAATGACTGATATCAATACATCTTGCTAAGTAATATAAAATTGCAAGGCACAACGTAGCCCTCTGGTATAACGTATCTGAACTCAGTATGGATCAGTAGCACAAGAGGCATTTTCCGAAGGACAATTACTTTGTATAATGAGAAGTACTCAATTAGCAATTATGCTGATTGGTTTTATTCCACCAGTTACTTTGCAAGCCACCATTTTTGCCACAGCTGATATTCCTCCTAGATTTGGCCAGGACCTTCAATATCCTCCTCCATCTTGCTCAAATGTACTGTCCAGTTAGTTGTCACGTAGAAATTAAATTAAAAATACTCTAAACCTGAACTGTTGTTCCTTGAATCCTCAGTAAAACAGAGCTCTCTCCATAAGTGAAAAATGTTCCTCGAAGCCATTTCAAGGCTCTTCTCTTCATCCTACCTTTCCTGCTCATCTAAATATCAACCAGAGCCTGGAGCTGTTAGATCACTAAAATAAGCCTGCAGTAGATCTGAAACATGATGATGTCTTAAATTTAACAGCTGAGGGAACATACTCTTGGCTAGCATTCCGTATCTGCCTTTTCTGAAGTTACAGCATCCACCCATTCTGACCAGAATACAGGGTACTTGTATTTCAGAGCACATGTCTGTTCAGTACAACTTGCAGTACAAGTTATACTGAACAGTGTAACTTGCAGTACAAGTTATACTGAACAGTGTAACTTGCAGTACAAGTTATACTGAACAGACACGTGCTCTGAAATCGCTTCATGGCTTCACGAGTTCGTTCGCTCTGTGACAGTCCTTCACTCGACACTGGGACATGGCACAATGTCCACAAGTACTGAGTGCCAAGGCAAGAAGAGTGACCTGAGTATACCGACAGCCTAAAGCTGTGAAAGACTCCATTGCTACCATCACAACTTTCCATGCTGCATGTATCAATAAAAAGAGGGGGGAAAAAAATATGGAGAGGACACTAGGAAGCCCTATCACAGTACTCAGAGCAAATACAGAAGGAATATTAAGCTAGAATCATGGGAAGGAAAGAAAAAAAAAGGCAGAAGGTTACAGAAATTGCACATGTTTGGGGAATATACTTGGTAGTTGATTATCTGGACTCTGTCCCTTCAGTTCTATAGAGGTTTCACTTACAACAAACCTTCTCAAAATTAGGGCATGGAACGAGATGGATGATCTGTGCCTCTTATCTCCTCAAATTGTAGGGTGAAAATAAACCCCAGACTTTCACGTCTAGTTGACAGAATAGAAAACTAAGAGATAAATACTAAAAAGATACAGAACTGGCAACCAACAAACACACCAGCACCATTAGAAGGTCTAACAAGCATAAACCCTACTTAAGATCAAACTTACCCAACTGTGCAAAACAAAGAGAAGGTCAGTTAATTGACTTTTACTTACAGATGGAAAAGAATCCACTAAGTTGTTATAGCCACTGCTTTTCACAGAGAAAGACACTAAGGACATTCGGATGTCCACACTACTTGCCTTAGATACACAAGATGGACAGACAGACCAGAGCTGTGAGGTTACTCTTACTGCAATATGAGCCAACCTGAAAGTTCATGTACATACTAATTTAAGCCAAACTTTGCATACAGAAAGTTTGTCTCATGCATGAGATCAACTCACAATAATCTGTTTCTGTAAGAATCTGTTTCCAGGGAATCAACATCAAACTCCTTGCCCAGCCACCTCTCCATAAATCACTGCAGGAAGTTCAAGAACGGAAGGAGAATCTCTATCATTTTGATCCATGTTTGGACAAAGAAATAGGAAAGAGTGTTCCCGTTACGTAACCTGTATCCCTGGGTGTGCTGCTTTGGGCTCTCCTACAAACTCCACCACAGATCAGACCACAAGTGTATTTTTTCAAGCAACTACCTCAATTGTGTCTGCTTAGTATACTTTGAAACCTATTGTCAGATGGTCTCTGAGTATGCAGAATGAATTATATCAGATGAAACAAGGCTGCATGACATTTATCAGGAGAATATGTGGTGCAGACAACTGACAACAGGCACAAAGTTCCCAGGACCAGTCAAGACAAAATGACCCCTCCCGAAATGCACACAGTCCTTAGCACCAACTGGTTTGCTCTACACATCAGCTCCCAATGGGCAGCAGAACTTTTTACTAGTTAGGACATTTTGGTCTTCAAGCATCATTACATTTTAATTGTACTAGGAAACATCACTGTTTCTGGTGCAACTGATTTGTGTTGCAATTCAAAACCTTTGCATTCCAAGCAGGGACTGATGTAGATCTCAGTAGGAATTTAAATACATTACCCTCCACCACCAGTGATATAACTATATCCTCCTGTTCCCAAGCCGTAACCATAACGCTCTCCAAGAAATACTGGTTCATTTGGGTCATAGCAGCTGAGCAATTTTTGGAGCCTGAAGATACTAGAACACAAAAAATCCATTTAAAAAAATTACATCACGTAGACATTCATTTTGAAACAGACAATGATAGTCTAAATGGCATCCTAGTAAACAGGACAAAAATGACAGGAAAAACTCAGAAATCCTACAAAAAAACAGAGATGAAAACTTTTAAACAGAAATTATTGAGATATTATTGCTCAATTTGGTGAAATGATGAATCAATTAGCTTAAAAGTATTTTTCAGAAGTCTCTTTTTTCCAAGTCTCATGTCAGAGAAAACTTGAAACCTATTTTTTTCTCAACTATGGCAAGATCTTTGGCAGTTACCTTTTCACCCCAGGAACTGAAAAATAAAAAGGTATACAGGTATATGAATATTGCTTTACCTACAGTTATTCTTCTATAAAATACCTGTATGTACAGAACTATTGTTCTTCTGTCACATCATTTAAGGTAACACGTTATCTTGAGCCATTTATTCTCTTCATAGAATCATAGAATGGCCTGGGTTGGAACTCTATGACCCCAAGGATCATAGGGTCCCTGGCAGGGCCACCGATCTCCATGCCTGGATCTACACAAGGTTGCCCAGGGCCCCATCCAACCTGGCCTTGAACACCTCCAGGGACAGGGCATCCATCACCTCTCTGGGCAGCCTGTTCCAGCACCTCACCACTCTCTCTGTAAAAAACTTCCCCCTAATATCTAATCTAAATCTTCCTTCCTTTAGCTTTAATCCATTCCCCCTTGTCCTGCCATTATCTACCCTTTTAAAAAGCTGATTCCCCTCCTGTTTCTCTGTTCCCTTCAGGTACTGGAAGGCTGCAATGAGGTCCCCTTGCAGCCTTCTCTGCTCCAGGCTGAACAAGCCCAGCTCCCTCAGCCTCTCCTCGTAGGGAAGGTGCTCCAGCCCTCTAATCATCCTCATGGCCTCCTCCGAACTCTTTCCAACAGTTCTAGATCTTTCTTGTACTGCAGGCTCCAGATCTGGACACAGTACTCCAGATGGGGCCTCACGAGGGCAGAGCAGAGAGGGACAATCACCTCCCTGTCCCTGCTGGCCACCCCTCTTCTGAAGGAGCCCAGGATACCATTGGCCTTCCGAGCTGCAAGAGCACACTGCTGGCTCATGTTAAGTTTCTCGTCTACCAGAATCCCCAAGTCCTTCTCAGCAGGGCTACTCTGAAGGAGCTCTTCTCCCAGTCTGTATCTATGTCTGGGATTCTTCCAGCCCAAGTGCAACACCCTACACTTGGCAGTGTTGAACCTCTTTTCCATGGCCATGCGGTCCTGCTGATTGCTCGCTATGCCTTATTTTGGTTATACCGCAGTGTCAGTCCCTGTGTGAATGGGATTTAATTTTCTAATAAAGGCAAGTCCCTGGACACCATTCCAGGTGGCTCTGACAACTGACCATAGCTCACAGAACCTTGCTTCTGGCACATGTGAAGAAAGCATCTTAGGAAGTGCCTTAGCAAATACACCCAGCCTGAGGAAATCAGGGTGTGTGACCATCTGTAATCACATTCAGACTGTAAGACTACACAACAACACTAATAGGCACAGGTTTTATCCAGTTACAAGATTACATTTGGTTTTAGTATCAGTCAAGGAATGCTGAAAGAAAGTGACTATTTTTTTCCTTGAAGGGGTATAAATCTAGATAAGAAATGTCTGTATCAGAGAAAGACATGAATATTGCTGTAACTCCTACTGACATAAACACTGGCAATTCGTTGCAATGCGTACCTTATCAGTGTGTCATCATCCACTATGACTAACCAAGGAGTTCTGGGAGAGCTATGATTCAGAAACCTTTCCAAAATGGCAAACGTTTTCCCACAGTGACCTTAATGAAGAGAAATAGCAGAATACATAGATTTAAATGAGATTTTGTAATAAATTATTATTTGTGAATTAAATAAAAATTGTACACAACGCATGACAAAAAATAGTATTAAAAGTAAATTCAGCATAATTTGTTTAGTTTAGAATGCCAGTGGCCCACAGGTCTCACTGCTCCCCACTGCAATGGTCAAAAGCCTTCCCCCTGCTGTGACTAGAACTACCAGGCATGGCTTCTAAAGATGATCCACACATTCTCTGTGAGTCTGCTGCCCTCTGAAAACTGATGGATATCCCTGCCTATTCTCCCTCTGCTTCTAATAGAGCCTCTGGAGGACACAAAAAAAACCCAACAAAAAACAAAACCAAAACCCAGCTGGAAATAATCCAGAGATCAGAACAAGTGGCCTAGTGATCAGTATAAAACTAACAGGCAACAGCTTGGACACCTGTAGTTCAGAAGGTGAGTAATAGCCTGTAGCAGAGCCTGGAAGCCCAAGAAAAATAGAGCAAGCAAAAGAAAAAGCCCTAAAATGAATAAACTCATGGAAGCCATCATATTGATAGCTTTTTATTTTCCTATTCAAACACAGAGTAAATCACTTTAAAACCACATTATCTGTCATAAAAAAAAATAATTCCAACCCTAACATTTTTTAAATCAAGGCATACTAAGAACATGCATGTATTTGAATACCACTGATGATCTTACTCAGGATCTTCAATATCTCACGAGTTATTACCCTTACCCAGAGGAATAACACTGGTTTTTGTCTCTTTGAGAATACTATATCCATGTATCACGCTTTCATGCTCACAGTACTTAGGTTTCTACTATAAAGACTGCACCTATGTAGGTGAACTGTACTCTCCCATCCATTTCCTGTGTGGCAAAAGCATTTTTTTTTTAGTTTAGGCTTCACAAACACGCTACAGAAGTAACACAATTGCTGAATTATACACTATATGTGAAATATATAATTAATCCATAAAATTTACCATCTTTTGACAGTTACTTGTGCAGAACTGACAACAACAGTCAATTGCTCACCTCTGTCAGTATTAGGTACGCCTAAATCTATAGTAGGAATGGAGATGTCTGCATAATCACTGTAGTATTCAATAAGGGCAGCTTCTCTTTCCCAAGTCTGCTTTACAACTGGTACTGCAAAACAATCATTGACATTGAAACATGAGTAACTTGGTTAAAGTAAGTGTCTGATCACAACACCTGTGTGCCTTGTTCACTGACATATCCATCCACATGGTGATGACAATGCTGTTTGAAATACAGCATCCTGGTTCTACATGTTCACTCTTTTTCCCTTCCTACAATACATAGAGAGAAACAATTTTACATTTTTAAGAAAGCAAATGAGGGCAGTTTTAGTTACAAAGTATTACATTTTCTTTTAAGATATGACTATGGTTTCACTCATATCACATTGAAAGCTGTGATGTTTACCTTTATGCTAACCAAAGCAAGGAACACATCACTTTCACACTTGCTGTGGTCGATGTTACTGCACGCATCAGCACAAACACCATGAGAGATCAATCATGCTTCCAGTATGGAAACTGTCACATTTATAAACAGCACAACTGACTGTACATCATGAATAACATTCTGAATCAGAAACAGACCAACTGCACCTTTTGAAACACTACACTTGAGCTATGTACATTACACCTGACAGCAATGTCATATTAATGCTCAAAAGCACCTGTCTCTGGAGACACACTCAAAGCACAACTTTTATAAATATCATAAAACCAATTCGTACCCCATGGAGATTCTTTCCAAAGGGGGACTGCTTAATGCTTCTCTATGGCAGCAACTCTTTTCTTATTAGTTTGCTGTTTGAGGTGAACATTTAAAATTGATCATACTAAATAATTATGCTATAAATGTTTGAATTATATCTCAAAGTAAGTTAGGGGTAACACAAATAAAAGCTGAACATTAGGAAGAGAATAGTCAGACTAAAATCAGGGTTTTTTTTTCCCATTTTAAAAATTAAGTCATCAGCACGTAGAGGAACAGAAATGAAAGGTGACTGCTGGGATAGAGTAATAACTCAATGCACTAATGGAAAGGCTTTAGGATTTGGAAAAAAGTATAACTCCACCTCTGTAACACCGTGAGATGACTGATATGACTTTTATAAGTTTTAGACACTTAAAAAAAAGAAGGAAATCTATGAGCTTTGGAAGAAGGGGCAGGTATCTTGGGATGACTATAGGGATGTAGTAAGATCATGTAGAGAGAAAGTCAGAAGGGCTAAGGCCCAACTGGAACTCAGACTGGCCAGTTCTGTGAAAGATAATAAAAAACCTTTCTACAGATACATCAACATGGTGTCAGCATCTAGACTGTCTACTGTAAATTGAATCCCAGACTGGTTTGGGTTGGAAGGCACCTTAAAGATCATCTAGTCCCATCTCCTTGCCATGGGCAGGGACACCCTCCACTAAACCAGGTTGTCCAAAGCCCCATCCAATCTGGCCTTGAACACTGCCAGGGAGGGGGCAGCCACAGCTTCTCTGGGCAGCCTGTTCTAGTGTCTCACCACCCTCATAGTACATGACTTCTTCTTAATACCAAATTTAAATCTCTCCTCTTTTAAAGCCATTATCCCTCATCCTATCACTCCCTGCCCTTGCAAACAGCCCCTCTCCAGCTTTCCTGTAGGCCCCTTCAGGTACTGGAAGGCTGCAATAAGGTCTTCCCAGAGCCTTCTCTTCTCCAGGCTGAAAACCCCAACTCTCAGTCCATCTTCACGTGAAAGGTGCTCCAGCCCTCGATCATCTTTGTGTACTCCCTGGACTCACTCCAACAGCTCCATGTCTGTCTTGTACTGGGGACTCCAGAGCTGGACACAGTACTCCAGCTGGGGTCTCACCAGAGCAGAGCAGAATCACGGACTCACAAATTTGTGGGGGTTGGAAGGGACCTCTGGAGATCACCTAGTGCAACCCCCATGCTAGAGTAGGACTACCTAGAGCACATTGCACAGGACTGCATCCAAATGGGTCCATCCAGATGGGTCCATTCAGGTATCTCCAATGAAGGAGACTCCACAACCTCTCTGGGCAGCCTGTCCCAGTGCTTGGTCACCCTCACAGTAAAGAAGTTTTTTCTCATATGGAGATTAAACTTCCTTGGTTCTAGCTTGTTCCTGTTGCCCCTTATCCTGTTATTGGACATCACTGAGAAGAGTCTTCCTCCTTCCTCTAGAACCTCATCCTTCAGGTATTTGTAAGTGTTGAGAACCCCTCTCAGTCTTGTCCAGCCTAAACAGACCCATCTCTCTCAGTCCAATCCTCCTCAATCAGGGGAATGTCTTCTTTCCACAAGGCCTTTTATCCTACCTCCAGGGTCTGGGTAACCTGAGGCCAGCCTTAGCAGTAAAGACTGAAGCAAAAAAAAAATTCAGTAACTTCTGTGTGTCCTCCATCACTAAGGCACCTCCCTCATTCAGCAGCTCATCCACATTTTCCCTAGTTTTCCTCTTGCTGCTGATGTACTTGAAGAAACCCTTCTTGTTATCCCTGACATTCACTGCCAGTTTTAATTCCAGCTGGGCTTTAGCCTTCTTTGTGGCATCCCTACATACTCTGTAAACATTCCTAGATTCCTCACACATGGCCATTCCCTTTTTCCACCTGTTGTAAACTTCCTGCTTCCCCTTGAGTCTTTCTAGGAGCTCCTTGCTCATCCACACAGGTCTCCTTCCTCCTTTGCTTGATTTCCTATCCTCTGGAATACAATGGTGTTCAGCACAGAGGAAGTGGTATTTGAATAATGACCAGCTTTCTTGGGCTCCCTTGCTTTCTAGAGCCTTAACCCATAGGATGCTCCCAAGCAGGTCCTTGAAAAGGCTGAAGTTAGCCTTCCCGAAGTCCAGGGCTGCGATTTTACTTACTGCCCTACCCCTTCCATGTAGAATCACCTCCCTCAAACAACTGTTTATGCCTGTGATACAGCCCAGGACATGGCTGGCTTTCTGGGCTGCAAACGTACAGCGTTGGCTCCTGCTGAGCTTCTCACCAATCAACACCCTCAAGTCCTTCTCAACCTATTCTGTAGCTGTGCTTGGGACTGCCCCAACCCATGTGCAGGACCTTGCACTTGGCCTTGTTCTACTTCATGCGGTTCGCATGGGTGATACCTCTCAAAGCTGTTAAGGTCCCTCTGTATGGCATCCCTTCCCTCCAGCATGTCAACCACAAACTGAATTCCCCAATACTTCATTGTTTCTAGCAACTCGTATGTTCCAAAGAGAGAACAACTATCTGAAATGTCTGACTAGCTTTTACTGGATGCAAATGTTTATCAATATGTATTAGTAGTCGTGATCTCACAGAATTTTTAATACTGCACTACAGAGGTGCTTGGAGGAGGTCAGCTCTAAGCTCATAATTGTATTTTATTTGTACTACTTCTAGTACTTTTACACACCTTTGCAGTCTTGAAAGTTTCTTATATCACCATATATGATCACAGAATCACAGAATTGTAGGGGTTGGAAGGGACCTTGAGAGATCATCGGGTCCAACCCCCTGCCAAAGCAGCTCCCTAGGACATTTCACTGAGATAGGCGTCCAGACGGGTCTTGAATATCTCCAGAGAAGGAGACTCCACCACCTCCCTGGGCAGCCTGTCCCAGGGCTCTCTCACCCTCACTGTGAAAAAGTTCTTCCACATGTTGGTGTGGAACTTCCTGTGCTCCAACTTGCAGCCATTGCCCCTTGTCCTGTCTCCACAGACCACTGAAAAGGGGCTGGCTGATTCCCCCTGCATCCCCTGCTTAAGATAATCATAAACATTAATTAGGTCCCCCCTTAGTCTTTTCTTCTCCAGGCTGAACAGTCCCAATTTACTCAGCCTTTCCTCGTAGGGCAGATGCTCCAGGCCCTTAATCATCTTCGTAGCCCTTCTTTGGACTCTTTCCAGGAGATCCCTGTTCTTTTTATACCAAGGCGCCCAGAACTGGACACAATACTCCAGGTGGGGCCTGAGTGGGGGAAATGTGTAAGTTGTATCTGAAATAAGTTTGAAGCAAAATTTAGCTGCTTCTGCACACTGAATTCCAAGCCTTAATGTTGCACTAGTGCAGTTTTTGGCATACAGTAAAAAATGACTTACCAGGTAACAGGAGCTCTCTGAAGCTGGCACCCATTAATCTGTCAAAATCTTGAGTAAGATTATCCTCTATTGCATAATATTGGAAGCTGTGAGGAAAGTTCAAGAATTTTCCTCAGTCTTCGACAGGTGTTTCTTCAAGTATGTTTACACAACCTTTTTGAAGCCTTATGTTCTTTTCTGACTTTCCAGGTTTGTTTTTTTGTGGTTTTTTTGGTTTGAATTCTCATTTAATAAAATAAACATGGATCCAGAAAGGAGAACTCTTCAGTGAACTCCAGTTACAGGACAGTCAAATTTGTTTTGTCAAAATCCACTTTAGAGATAGCCTAATGACTAGGTGATTTAAATACTAGAAATGTGCCTTCATCAAGTGCAGTGACATTAGGAAAAGAGATTTCATGAATTTTATTTTGAAGAAAAAAAGCAGCACCTGGCAAAGAGTCTACATTTAGACATGAGAGAACCTACAGTTTTGGATGCATCAGTAAAGGGGGACTTAAGTCAAGAAAAGAGCTTTCATCTTCATCCTGTTCTCTGACAATAGGTGTGGCATGCTACACCCACCACCCTCCCAAATTTGGTACAACATCTAGCCATTACTTTTCAATTATTTTTGTCAATAATAATAAATTTAACTTAAGCTTATGAATAAGCTAAGCCTAATGGTGACAGTATTATATACCTGGAGTATTCAAGGGCACTCAAAATTCAAGTAAATTCCTTGGGAAAAAAATCCATTCCTGAGTTTCTTTATTAATAAAATGTCTAGAATTAGAGTGAACTGGTAGGTGGCATCAAGTAGGCAGAGTGTCTTCTGTTAAATCAGTGTATTTGGAAAATTTCCTTCCAAGTTCTGTAGACACCAGATCAACTTAGCTGAGCCTTACTATGTATAAGCTGAAGCTGAGTGTGTCTCTCCATCTTTATCTTCTGTGGCTCTGAGAAGAGAGTTAATAACCACTGAATATATTTTGTTGGGCTGTACTATTTTTTATTGGTTGTTGTTTTACCATGGGTACCCTGGTCATATCTTCGTGGTGACTATCATTACCTGTACAATACTACAGTTTCCAGACCAAACATGCTCTAGTGCTGTATGCAGCTAGAGAGACAACATATATCAGCTTGTTTTGAATCATTATTTTCATAAACTGTATCACACAGAACTATCACCTTGACTAAGCAACAACTTACTTCTGTCTCCATGAAATTTCTGACACGTTTTTACAGCAACAAAGATATCTTCCTTTTTCACTGGCTCTCCCTGTATGAACAGAACAAAAAGAACTTTGTCATTGCAGGGTCTGCCCGTAACATTTTATAGGATATGTATTTTTAATACTTTTCATTGCATAGATTATCACGTGCCACAGTGGACCAGCAATACAGTAGGAAATACTTTTTTGTCTCTCAGGGGAAAAAAAAGTCACTAGTGGTTTAAAATCCCTGAAACAACATTACTTTTCCAATGATGTAGTATTCAAACATGAAGATAACACATATCATTAGGAAAAGAGAATGAGTAATAGAACTTGTTGAAATGATTAATGTGACAATGAATATTTTCTTAATTCCTTTGAAATTAATCACAGTGAGAACACGTTGAACTGTATATACTCGGAAAAAGAAGCTTAAATGCTACACAGCAGAAAGCTTTGGGGTTTCTCAATCCTGATAAAAGCATTTAACTGTTTGGGGTTTTTTTCCCCATTATGGCACCTAGAAGCCATAAAGCTTCTGACTGTTCTGGAAGCACGGAACACTTTTTGGCCTCTGGAAACAGTTAACCCATAACATCGTATCTGTGTTGTCATACAGGTGGAAGGGACAGGATTTAATGCCCCAAATACTACATTACATCTTATCTTTAGTCTCACCAAGTTTTAGATTCCTATCTGTGGGAAAAAATGATCAATACTTTACAGAAATGTAAGGAGAAATACTTCATACATCATGGGCTGCTCAAACATTGTGGTAGAAAGGCCCGTTAAAGAATACATAGTAATTTGTTTGCCATGGAAGGTGGAAAATATATCCCCCAAAAAAGATAAATATCAGAGAATTTTTCTTTTTACTTGCTGAAAAATATTTTCTGAAGGTTTGAGATTTTTAAAGTCAAGTATTATGCATTTCAGTAAGGGTTTTACCTTTACTAAGTAAGTGGTCTTTAAAATATGGTACTTACACAAAGTGGCAGAAAATTACTGAATGTTGTTGCACAATGATCAGCCTTATGTGAGTTCACATCATCTGTGCAGAACTCGGGCACTGAAGAAAGATGTGGTCCTTCCCCTTTCTGCCAAATGTACAGGGCAATCTAGCAAAATAGCAAACGTTTACATCAGCAACGAAACCAGATAAAAATTCTCAAGGCATACGAAGAAATCGTATTACGTGACAAACTTAAAAGGAAAACTGAAAAATATGTGATGCTGTAGATTTCTCCCTTACTTGATTAACTAGTTGCATACCTTACTTCTTGGTCATGTTTCCTAGATCCAACTTTATTTTTTTTGCTACAATTCTATAAACAAATTTTAAAATGTGTTCCATAGAATTACAATTAGTCTCGCATATTAAGGCATGTCAAAACAACTCATATTTAACTTTTATGGGAAATGGTAGAGTGAATATTTGTAACTTTTTTTAAAGTAAACAAAAATCCTTATTGTGTTCTCCTTTTTAAATTATTTTGTTAATTTGGAATAACAAGACCCGTTTCATCCTGTGTGGCATTTTCACCTTTTCAAAACAGACCCATTCTTCAGGTGACAAGTTAAAATGCTCAAAATCAGTAATGAAACTCTGAGAAGCTGTAAAACACAACAAAGGACAATGTAACAGCCATTTTATCCTATAGTAGATTCTTGTACATTGGAGATTCAACAACAAAAAAATGTCAGCCAAAGTTTACAGAAAAATAGGAGGAAGCAAACCAGTGATGTCTGAAGATTAAAAAACCCTCCCCAATTTGTATTTACATGCAATTCATAATAAAAGTAACATTCCAATCTGTACTTCATGATGCATCAAGAACATTTAGACTTGAGCAGTACTTCTACTGCAATACTTTCACACTGCTTGTAACCTTGCCAGACTAAGTATTCAGGCAGGAAATCTCTACGCTGGCTGCCTACCTCAGACCAATTAAAACACTAACTTCATTTTACATAAAATTTCTCAGAAGCATGTAACAAAATGAAGGTCTTAAAAATCTAGAAGGCAGAAAATAATATATGAGGATTTAAGCTTCCCAGCTGCACTGCCATACCCTCCAAATTCCAAACACTTCAGTCTTTCTAGAGGACAGGCCAAAGATGTGAAAGCATCTTTGGATAAGAGGTTTTGGATCATATACTCAAGATCTAGATCTGGCTTCTCAGTTTGCTTTCACCTTACTTGGTCAGAAGTTACAGATTCGGGTTTTCAAAAGGGTGCCTACACCAACAAATCACAGATATTCTGGGACAGAGACTCACCATGCTGCCTCATGAAACTGAGTTACTGTGCAATAAATAAGATTCATGGAACCAATAAGGTAACAAAGGGGAGACTGACTACTGCACAGGGGGAATGGGATTCCTCCAAGTGAGTAAAATCAGGCTTGAGTTCCAGTTCATGTTTCCCATGTTAATTACACATATTCCCAATGCATTCTTGCATAGAAAACAAGTTAAGTGCTTCACTGGGATACGGGACCAGATCCAGAACACGCCAAAGGCAATGAAAATTAATTTCTCTCTCACTGTTTTATGCCTACTTAGGAACTGTTAGCTTTAAACCACACCCCCCACTCAGCATTCAGTTCCTCTTTTATCAAATAATGCAATCATTAAGCTATTATTAAAAAGTCACAGTATTTCCTTCTCCCCATCGTTCAGAGCACAAACCAAGAGCATCAAGTATGGTCTGGACAAGCCCAAGTCACCAAACAATTACAGACTTCTAACTTAGAGATTGTTATTTTCCTGCCCATCTCATTTAGTCTACACATGCAGCATGAGACCACCTCAACTGCAAAGTAAAAACATTTCGTTTGATGGCACTGGGAAGACTTTACATTACTCTATCTTCCCTTGGAACTGAGCGGATGCAGATGACTGGGAGCTGGGAGTGCAAACGTGGTTACTACTGCTGCTCAGCAAACAGCGACCTGCTAAACCACCGTAACTCAGCTGCATGTTCTCTCCATGTAATGAGGTTTAGAATTTGTAAATTCTGATTTCTCGTAGCCTCACCATTATTAATTGGTCTTTCTATCTGCTGTTTTAGTAATGCTTCTGAAAACACAGATGATCTTTCAGTATGTGTGAGATAAGCCATGTACTAAAGGGAAAGGCCATTCTATAGGGAAGAAGATGCATAAGCATGAGTGGCAGATAAGACAAATACTACTGATTAGTGTTTGGAGTAGAGGAGGAATATGGAAATTACATGTAACACATACAAGCTTGTGGTAAGAGCAGTCAATAAACACACATATGTCTCCAAAGTTCTCCTTCTGCCTTGTCACTACATTCACATTATGTGATGGAAGTGGTTCTTCACCCTGCCTTCTAGCTGGAAGACTACCTATCGGCAAGGGGTGGGATTTCTGAAGAGCTTACAGTACATTTTAAGATTGTATTTGTTCAGAAGTCAGCTATTTTGAATGAACATCTATCACATGAAAGAACATTCCTGAAGCACAAAGAATATTAAACTTAGCAAGAATTAGTTATGAAAGTTCATTATGTGTTAAGTTTTCCCACTAAATGGAAGGCCGTAACATGGTGTGAAGCTATCCTATTTCAGAAGTGAAGTTAGAACGTCAATTTGAGTTACAGAACAGGGTAACAGACTGTTCTTAAACCAATGGAAACAGATAAAATAAAAAGACAAAAAATAGTCCTAGTCCTAGTTCAAATCTAATGTTAGATATACCAAAAAAACCCTATTATTCACTTCCAGTTTTGAATAAGCATGTCTAAAAAGCAGTCTAAAAATGAGCAGCAGCATGACAAAACCTCTTTAGCACATTTGCAAGATGGGCTTCCAGATGGAAAGTGATATAAATGTTACAGATATGAGAAATAAGGACTCGAAAAGTAGTAGGGCCAAAAAACCCTGAAACAGAGCACAATAAAATACCTAAGACTAAAGGCATGTTACTAGGACTCTGTCAAGCTAAAACATTTCTTAAAATATTTATCATCCTTCATAAATTTAAGCATTACAGAGGATCATTAAAGATCACAGATTATATCCTTCGATTTGTTGTCAATCTTCATTCACACAAGAAGGACGTAGAGATAAAAATGATTCAAGATGGAGAAGATGATGATTTATAAAATAAATGAGGGGGAATGGAACTGTCCCTAGGGAGACACAAGAGTTGTGCAGAAAGAATAACTACAGGGCTGAAGTAGGTTATCAATGGCGATAAATCTGAAATGAAGCATATGCAATGAACTGCTAACAGAGTAAGAAATGGATGGAAGTCGTTTTGCCGGTCGAGTGATCAATTGTTTTTCATTAAGCAATCTGTGGCACATAAAAGAAATGTCTGCTAATGTCTGCTTTTATTTTTTTTATGACACTACATTTAGAGACACTGTCAGTGCTGAGGCAGACTGGAACAGTGCGAATATACGCATGACTTTGAGGTAACTTACAAAAAGATGATTAACAGAAGCCCAAGGTCTTGCATTTAGAAAAAAAAAATTAATAGGAGAAAAGAAACAGCTTGTTGGCTTGTTTCATGTAACAAAATGAAAGCTGACAGGGGTCCAGTTGCTTTTGAGAAATACATCAGTCAAGGAGGGGAAACTATGTGAAAGAATAGCGCTGGCATAAAACCAAGTTAATTTAAATATGCTGCCAATTTATACTCTATAAATACACTGTAGATTCATGCTGGAAATGAAGAGGCTTATAAACCATCACAGAATAAAGATCTGGAAAGGCAGCAGTAGTTTCAAGTAAGGTGGGTTTTTTTCTGGGCTGGAACCCCAATTTATAACTGACTTTCAGAAGCTTTAAAAAATTAAACCAAATTCAACGTCACGCATAATTACAGGCCAAAATCAGGACGCTTACTCCAGATTCATCCTCTCTTTCCACCCTGGTTCAGGAGTTCATGTTGGAGAACAGCTCAAAACTGGGCTGCACAAACATTTCAAAGGCAGAAAAAAAAAATAGCTTCAGAAGAAGTAGCACTGATACTCTTTGAGGTGTCCCCAACGCCTTTCTTCTCATGTCCTTTCAGTCACCTCACTTACCTGCTGAAAGACCTAGTGGCTACCATTTAAAACTGTTGCACACCAGAGGCAGAAAAAATTTTCCAGACTTCTATGCTCTAAGTTAGACCTGACTGCTCACACAACAGTTAAGTTCCTAAAACTATTTCATACAAACTCACACTTAGCTCTTAAGAGTCTGATTTTGAACATAAATGAGGCTGGCTAACGTGTGAGATGCTATTCACATCAGCTTATGCTTCATGAATTAGAAAACTCTGTCCTTTACAGAGCAAGCCTTAGAAAATACCCTACTGTATACAACCCTACTGTGTGTATTCACATATTAGTGCAATTTTATTCATTAACTGAAATACTGTTTTAATGAATTACAATATTCTAAAGGAAGAGAAAGAAATTAAACATACCATCACAGTCAAACTTTTCAGCAATATCCAAGAAAAATCTGTTATTTCCATTACCATTTATCACCAGCCAAACAGATTTAAGACAATTTTTTCTTACCCCACATCATTGCTTACCTCATGCTTTAAATCTATTGTAAAGTCAGACTTGAGTGGTTCACTTTTCAACTTCTTTGCAAGCCTATATAAATAAAGTTGAAGAAATTTACACAAAAAAATCAATGACTAGAGCATGCAGCAAACTGTGGCTGGTATTGACCATCTTATGAAGGACAGAGGGGGAGGAAAATCATGCTTCTCTATTTATTGCCCCAAGAAGTCACTTGTATTTCTTTTTCTTTTTTTTTTTTTTTTTCCATCTGAGCACAGCATGATGATGTTAATATTAGTTTTCAGCACACACAGTAGATGAAGCGTCCTTGTCTGGCGTAACATTTTCAACAGATTAAAAGCAGCAGTGCATCTGAAGCTCAATATTGATCAGCATCTCAAGCTACAGACAATCCTCTCTTCATGTATTCCACCTTCAATTTATGAAAACATCAATCCTTGCTAGAGCCAGATGCATTCAACTTCTGAAATCTATGAAGTTTTCAAATCTCATTAAAAAAACTAAGCATCTAATCTGAAATAAACATCTAGGTTGTCTCCACAGCATGACAAACGCTTCTGGAGGACAGGGCAGTCGCCCTAAGATCCAGGAATAAAACTGCTGCCTGGGGAAGAGCACACTTTTAAAATTACAAGAATTGAACTAGTTGAAGGACTAGTACTGAACACCTACTAACTAGCTGATGTTAACTTTTAGATATGCAGAGTGAAGTAAAAAAAATCACAGCTTGAGTGATGATGCAGAAATCAGTTTCTGTACCCTTGCCTACTTATGAACTCTTAAGTGTTTCTTTATAATAATTACACCAGAATATGTAGAGTGAGAAGAAACAGAGTTTTATCAAAGGAGTATTTTCTAGGGAGGTTTATTATGGGAGCAAAAGTTTACATAGGCATACCCAGAGCCAGCAGTACAGCACTGTGCCTGGCTGAATGTCTTGCTAAGCACCTTAGATCCTCAAGCTGAAGCAGACTTACATGTACTGGTATGGATACTGGTAATATACGTGGTAGCAGCAAAAGCTCAGTGTAGGCTGTGAAGTCAAGATCCATGAGAGGCCAGCCTGCATTGGTTGGTACTTCCCAAACTGTCTGCTGTGGCTAAGCTGCCATCAGCAGTTCCAAGTCAAAGACAGCTCAAAATTAAAATCTGATGTTGCATGTCTACATCATCTGCAGTGAGACCTTCAACCATACTACAGGAACACCTTCATCCTTCACAGAAACTATCAACCTATATGAAATCACAACTCATTAAAATAATATTGACTAGCACCTAGAAAAATTGTATCACTTAGTCTTAATTGTGTAACTAATTAATCAATAAACAAGAAGTGATTAAAAATTCAATTCTTACTTGTTAACAAGTGGAATGCTAAGTGCCCAACCAGCAGCAAAATCCGGAAATTTAAAGACTGTAGGGTTTTCAGCAAAGGCATAATGGTGAATTATTGTAGATTCTTCATCGTATAATGCTTTACCTAAAAACCACTCCTGCAAAGGAATATAGGAAATAATTTTGTTGATCTACAGCATCCTTTTAGTGAAGATGGTGACTGCATTCACGCTGAATAAAAGCAAACCTGAAAATAAAAACAAGGGAAGTGTATTGTTCACAATAATTTGGACCAAAATTGTACTTGGTAAGAAATGAAACTAAAGGCAGCTCTCTGAATTTACATACACTCTTGTGTTTTCAAACTCCAGCACATCCCTTTTATTCCATCTGTTCAAAGCACACTGGATCCCAGAATCATAAAGGGTTGAGGTTCGAAGGGGCTTCTTGAGATCATCTGGTCTACCCTCCTCTGCTCAAATGGTCAGCAGGAGCAGGTTGCCCAGGACTCTGTCAAGTCATGTTTTGAACACACTCCACAACCTGGGCAACATGTTCCAGTGTTCGCCCAAACTCACTAGGGACTAGAGAGGAATCTGAAAAGCACTGCAATCTGGAACTTTGTATCCATTTTGAAGTTTCATGCCTCTTTTATGCTTGGCAACTTAAAAAACAAATACATTTTAAATCCCTTAATCTACAAAACAGTCAAATGAAGAAGGTCTCAAGTATGGATTTGCAAAGTAAAAAATTTAGCAGCAGTATTACTATTATTAGAATTTTAAAGAATTTACTACTGACTGCTGTATCTGAGAAGAATCAATAGACTTAAAAACTATTTCCTTGACATTACTGTCTTAGTCTTTGTGTTTAGAATGGATATAAAACAAGTACACCCCCAATTTTTTGCATAATAAGGACCCTAAAAGAATGGATGTGTATATATTTATATATTTTTATATATATATATAAAAACCTACTTTTCAGGCCTGTTAGTACAAATGATGGGTCAGAATTAGGAATCACTTTAATAGTTATATTAAACCTTGAAGTGTGAAGTTCTTTGCATTAAGACAGTAACTCAGCATTTCTTTTTCCTCACAATTCATCGCTAAAGTAGATTGAAAGTTAGGGCAGCTCTTTTTTCACAAAAGGTTCTCTTTCCTCATACTCCTCCATCACATCTGATTCTTCCTCGCCTTTAAAGGGGCAGCTATCAACAGCAATGAAGAATTCCTTCAAGGCATTAGCACAGTTCACACACTTCACATGAGAGAAATATATTATTCACACAAAATTCAAGACGAAAGGGAAAATATTCAAGTGAAAGTACTGCAGGAACATCTGGCCAAAAGAAACTGGCCCAACCCCAACAGGATCTTGTGTATCAACAGACATCTTTCTAACTCCAAGTAGATGTTGATATATATAGACTGAGCTAAATTTTCTAGCTCCCCAGAGTCAATGAGGTCGAGGTGCAATGAATGAGATTTGGCCAGAACAAGGCAGTCAGCACACAGCAGAAGAGAGGTGTGCATAGACCAGGAGACACCTCCAGCCAAAACCAACTGGCTGAGCTGAGTAGGAGTACACAAGCATGGCTGCCCTGGGGGACACTCAGCTTGGCAACCTGCCTGCCCCTCCCCAGCTTCCAGGGACACCCGTCTTGCCTCCTGGACCGAGTCAAAGCTATGGGGTGTTGCCTGCTTCAAGCATCCCACTTCTGCAAGGATGGCCAGGACACATACATACGCAGCTGTGAGTCAAAGATATGGGATGCCACCCGTGCCAGAACACTGACTCTCCAAGGGACCGATACAAGTGCAACCTGGCGTGCAGGGGTTCGTATGCGCATGGGAGGCACTGAGTGCGCTTCCCATGAGTTCTGCTCATTTGTCCCCTCTACCTTGATCAGCTATTCTTAATGAAACTAAATCAAATATAGCTTGTACTTGACCAGTTGACTATTTCAGGTAACAAATGCTGAAAAACTGTTTGCTTCCATAATCCTTATGTGCCTCCTGAAGCTGAGGTAGGTGTTCAGGAGTCTGTTGAGGAAACAGCCAAAGTTAAACTGACACTACCCAATATATGGAGAACGTACAGGTGGATTTCCTGATTTTTTTTTTAACCACCTTCATAGGAGTTGCTACCTCATACCTACTTACTCAGCTTTGATTTATACCTTCAATAACAACAGACCCTGTTTTCTCATTCTTCTACTGGAAGGATTCAACAGTGGTCACTGGAAGGATTAAAACCCAAGCAAAATATTGGGAGGTAAAATAAAACGGGCAAACATACTAATTTTTATGCACAAAGATGATTGCCTTGAAACAATCAAAAGAATTAGTTGTGCACACCATTTTTGAACTCTTTCAGGACTTCCAAAGCTTCAAAAAGTTCATGACACAAGCACACTACTCTGTTTCAGAAACAGTTAATAAATAGTAAGGTTTTAATAGGACAGTACGACCTGCAGACAATTTTTTTCTGGAGCTCCACTGAATGAACAAGATTTTGCACGCTATTTTTTACACCAAAACAATCTATGGGTTAAAAAAACAACCTCAGTTTCCTTTCTCTGTAAAACGAAGAAAATTAAACCCATACATATTCCCTGCTCAGCCTTTCACATAATACTGTTTCTGGCAATATCAAGCCACAAATCATAGTGAAGGCATTCCAGGTTAGAGCCAACACCCTCCAAGCTTACTTGATCATTACATTGTTTATACACTGGTATGTAGGACAAAACTGTGCAGGCTGGCTTTGTAAGATTAGAGTAGTTATAAGCAAAGGTACTTAGCAACTTAAGGAATGATTACAGGCATTACATATAGGCAAAAATCTGTATTTAAAAAATAATCTGATTTATTGCATTGTGGATCACTACCATCCATTGGATCTGTTTATATACTGTGCTTCAAAACTGGCAAAAATGATCTACCTTTAGAAAGAGCACTTCATAGTCTTTAGAGCGATTCATTAGCTGAAAGAATGTGATACAACCAAAACTCAACACCAGACCTCAATGAGGACAGAGGTGACTTTACCTAACTTGCTAGTCAAGTTGATTCTACCCACTCACTTTTGTATCCACTTACTCACAAACACCAAGACAAGTGTACCAAATCCATCTGCTGAAGACTTTGTCTGGCACAGAGGACAGGAGATTTCAGCTGTCACATCCTCACTGTGTCTTCCTACAACATCTTATGAGTCCTTATGATTCTCAAAGACAAACTGCTCTTTAGACAAAACTTTTATACCCTTTAGGTAGCAACAGCTACTAAGTCATTGCTGTCCATCAGCTTGGTTTACTCGTTCTGGTATATTATCTGTAGTCTGCTATCCTGTTAGGATGACAGGAAGAGAAGTGGCACATACAGTTTTGTTTACTGTTGCTGCCATCTTCCATTATGAAAGCACAGGTTGAATCAAACTGCTGTTGAAACATAGAATCACAGAGGGGTTAAGGTTGGAAGGAACCTCTGGGGATCATCTGGTCTAACCTCTCCTGCTCAAGCAGGGCCACTGACACAGCAGGTTGCCCAGGATGTCCAGATGGCTTATGAATTATCTCCAAGGATGGACACGTCAACCTCTCTGGGCAACCTGTGCCAACACTCAGTCACCCTCACAGAAAAATAGAGTTTCCTCATGTTCAGATGTGATTCCCCATCCGAGTGCTTGCCTTGAGGTCTTTATGTAGATGAGATATTTCTCACTGATTTTTAGTTTTACTGCAGTCAATAATGTCCTTGGTTACCAATGCAGGTCATTCTCTTAGCACTCCTCCACAGCCTCTCACAATGCTTTCACACATCTGCTTCCCCGCAGTGCTACATTCGTATCAGTCTTAATAGTTCTGTTATTAATCTCCACAAATCCAGATTGAAAAGCTGCAGATTCATCAACTATTCACCTGCTCCTTGTAGACCTTTTATTGTCGTTAATGTATACCAGCTTTTTATTATGTAGACTGGTGAAATTTAAAAATGAATAATGAATGAGGTCATTCTGGTCTAACTCAAATCTTGTGACTGATGGACTACTGCTGTATCTAAGGAATCAGTTATGGGCTATTACACTGAGATGACAATTACTATGTACAAAAAGAAAACATTTTATTTTCCCTTTAATGCATCTTGGAACAAAATGTGGTATTATAATAGAATGTACATGCAATGCAAAGGAGGGATTTAAACTGGAGTAAGTGCACATCTAGTACAAAAATGTTTATGTTTCTGTCATCAGTTAGAAATAGGTGCTCCTGAAACAGAAATAAATGGATATTCCAAAGGCCTGAATATATTCAGTCAGTCATTTTGAAGACAGAGCTTTAAAAACCAAAGATCTCTGAATTATTATTATTACTGTTACCATTTTAGAAAATAATTATGAGAAAATATAGGCAGGCCTGCTAAAGAAGTAAATATGCTGAAGTGAGACCTGAGGCATAGTTCAATACTCAGTCAAGGTAGCAATAAAGAGGCAAAAGGTATTTTGTACAGGCTATTTTGGCTTCTTTTATTCCAGGCAAAAGACAGACCGCAACCTGAATTTTTTTCAAAACACTGAGAATTCTAAACATTAACAGCTGTCATGGCAGTTGCAGTGCAGTCACCAAGGAACAAAGCTAATTTGGCAATGCAAATCTTTTGCTGTTGTTTCTTTTCCAGCAGGTAAAAAAAACCCAACCCGTCTTACCACCAAAACAGCTCAGAAAAAAGATGCAAATAAAATACCCTACTATATATTAGATCAGAGACAATTAGTCAAGCTAGCATCAGTAATTCTGTCTGATGATAATTAGAACTGATGACAGACAGGAAAATGGTGAGAGGGGACCACACAGCAGACTACATTAATCTTTTTACTAATGCTACATCATTTTCAGACTATCCACAAAAAGAATCTTTTCTCTGATCAATTTGAACAGCTCTTCAACAGTGAGGCAGGCGCTCGTGCTGCTTCATGTTAAATACCTGCTCACTCTCAGCCTCAGCAACAAAAACCCATCGCCCTATTTTAAGCTGTTTGGATACATATTTTCCAGTATTTTGAGCTCCAAGCCACGCAGGCAGTGTTATAAAATTAAATTCTGGACCAGAGAAACTGCTTTATAACTAGGAATTCTAGAATTCTGTATTTATAACTTTGCACATCATCTAAAACCTATTCAAGCACATTCAAAAGAAAGTTAAATATCTAAATCTTTATTTCACCTTAGACCCGTCAAATCTTCCAAGAGTTTCTAGCAGCTTTACAACTTGAATTCTTGTGTCTTCTTCACAGAAGAAAATCCACGAGGAGTTCCTACCATATGCAACAGAGAAACTAACAAAAGACATTAACATTTTACTAATAAACTGGCTTATGAACAGGATAGATTCAACCCACGTTCCCCAAATGTAAGTTCTTTGCAATCAATTATTCATTTACACAGAAACTTTTTCTACTAACTTAGAACTACATATCAAAGGGCTACAGTGAATGGATAAAGATATTGCCTCTGCTGCTATCTATTTATACAACATCAGTTATTCCAGAAAAAAAAAGTGAATACAGATACATAAAAAATGTCCACTCAGAAACATATAGGTACTACAGGTCTAATAGCCACATAGGAATTCAGTTTATAGATAGCAGTTTAAGTTACTTTAACTTTCTTCCAAGAAGCCCTGCTGTGGGGCATTCAACACCTCTGCAGCAATCGTAAAACTGCCCAATGACAGGTACCCTCACAGCTGTCTGACACTGATCATCCCCAATCTAAACGCTTCAATAGCTTTTTCAGTACAGTGAAACTACACAGACTGCAGGGATGCCCCTACCACCTCCAAAGCCAATACTAACCTCCACGCAGGACTCCCAACTCCTTCAGAAAGGTATCATTCCTTATTTCTCTACTCCTCCCAACTTAATTCTTTCACTGTTTAACAAAACCAAACCTTATTAATTCATGACATCCTACTGGGAAAGAAAACCCAAACCAATCTTTACTTGTCCAGTTTCCTTTGCACAGCTTTTACATTGATTTAATTAAATAAATCATCTGAGGAGAGGGACGAGAAAATCAGCACCTACAAACATCACAGATTTCTTCCTCTACATCTTTGTCTACTGATAAAATCAGTAGTGAAGAGAAATGGATGTCAGCAAAAATAAGTAAGTAAAAAAGGGTGATAGGATCATTTATATTCTAGGGAACAGTATCTGCCTAGAAAAAAAACCCAAACCAAACCACCAAACCAAACGAAACCTACTATCTGATAAATACTTATATTAGAATATGTGATACCTGCATCTGCAGGTCTTTAAATTACATGCCAGAAGCACCAGATTGTTGCCAGGTGCTAAACTAGTTCAGTCCTTTCTTATCTGGGACAAGCCATCTTCCTATAAAGCTACCTTTCCTCTGTGTCCTGCAATGGTATCCACTTTCTGCTCTACCATACTAAACTCTAATAGCAAGAACTCACAATTCATATACCCTTTTAGTTCATAAAAGCATATACTTATGGCTTACTCGACACCGAAATCTGGGCAATTCTGCCTTTCAGAAGAGATATATCTGGATCTACACGAAAGCAGGTGGGTGTGGGACAAGGAGAAAAAGACTAGAATGATTCAGAAAAAAGAATTACTGTATCTTGTGAATATTGCACACACAAGTTCACAAAAAGAATAATCTGTTCATCAAGGTACCGATGGACAAACAGAATGATTTTTAAGGCTAAGTATTTCAGGCTTGCAGAGAGTCTTATGTAAACCCCATAAACTACATCTTCTGAAACAACCTATTTTGTCCAAGTTAACCTGTGCCTAGGAACTAAAAGTTAACAGTTATCTAACTATTGAGAGACCTACTTAAAAATGCTGACAACCACAGAACTGAGGGAAGCCATTCTTCTGCAAGCAGTTTTCAGGTAAGAATGCATCTTATATCACAATTCCTAGCATCATCAGCTGCTGCAGAATGGACTGATCCCTTAATCTCCCTTAATCTTCCCTCCTCCTCCTCTGTCCACTGGAAAAAATAGAAAGTACATGCCTCACACACCTACATAGTTCTAAACTACTCCATGACTTCATTCTGACAAAAGTAGTAAGTGAAATAGTAGACACAAGGAACTTCATATTCCAGAATTCTTTGTGATGGAAATCTTCTACTTAAGATCCTTCTTCTGATTTTTGCAAGAATTTTCTTGTGCTCTATCTCACAACTTAGCATTTGTATTTTTGCTTCTCAGTTTTGCTGCCTTGTAAGAGCTGTATCTGTAAAGCCTGTCACCAGGACATAAATAATTCAGAAGAGGAACCACTAGGTCGCTGAAACAGGAGCTAAGAAGGAGACATAAAGATGATTGATAGTTGGAACATTATCTCCCAGTCTTTCAGTATACTTTAATTCTCTTTTTGCTTCTTTTCAAAGTTTATATATATCTCAAAGACATCTACTATACAAGCAGTATTTTCCTGTTTCTATGCATGGAGAAAGCAATGGAAAACAGAACAGGGAAAAGCATCCTGTCCTGTAACCAGTCTGATGCAAAAAACTCAAACCAAAACAAAAACATCCTTTTGAGTAACTAATAAATTATATTAACTGAATTCTACCTCAAGAGGCTGCAAGGACTCTGGCATCATTCTAGTGTAGGTTTTACGCAAAGGATAGCCTTCAGTATTACAGAGCTTCAGGACTTTCTGAAGCAGGAATCGTTGCTTTCTTGGAGCCACCTGCATAACTTAAGAACAGATGTTTGAGCTGACCTCTGTTCTCTGACTGTCCTAAGATGAAAACTGGCCATTCAAACTTCCAAAAAGGTGTCAGAACCTCCCCTTTTTCACTATAGACATGTACTACCTCTTAGAAATGCTATAAGCAACAAAAGGTAGAAACCTGAAACAGGTATTTTTATCTACTTCTTAAGAAAATATTTATCCATTTCATTCAGCCAAGTAATCTGAAAGGTCAAAAGATCTGAAATATCTCACACCTTACACTGTGAGAAGGGGGACCTAAATAGGAAAATACATTTTAAGTGTTAAGAAAAATAAAGTAGTCAAAAGAAATACCGATTTTAAAACCCACAACAATCTGAAGAAGGTGGTTGTTCACATTATATTATTATTGTTCTCTTATTTAAAGTAGCTTTCTCTGATTTAATCAAATGTAAAAGAAAATTTGCTTTGGAAAACTAAAAAAGAAGCATAAGAAAGTGAAAAGAAAGGTTGCAACTCCCATTCGTAATTTTTGCTTCTGAAAAAAAGAGATCTGAGTAATTACTATTTCTATTCTTGGTTGCAAGAAATTCTGGAAGTAACTGACATTCATTACACTTACTCTTTCATTAATGGTAGTATTGTCCATGCACCTTCATGCCCTTTCATCTGATGAATAAGCAGAACCGTAGGCAATTCCTTTAAGAAAAAGAAAAATAAACTTCAATTATATGCAATTTTTTTCCTAAATGCCAACTAATCTTACCAAAAAATTTACTGTGGAATAACTACTTAGCTCTTCATTGGTTTTTACTGGCAAGTAGCCCTGCAGAATACATAAATCAGGACGGCATCAAACAAGGTGACCTGCAGTTTAGAGGAAGCGCTGCTTCTAAGTTGTGATTTCTTAGGTCCCAATGAGATAAAAAGCTAACCCACTTCAAGTGAAGTGTTTTGTATAGGTCCCACCTAATCAGTATGTCATACACATCTCTTTACCCTATCACAAAATCCCGTACTGTAAAGAAAGACATACAAAAAACATAAGCTATTCTAGAAAGGCTTCCACTGACAGTCACATCACACAGAGCTTCTAGCACTCCTAATTCCGCTGAGTTCAGCTCTGGCCTGTCACGTTAACATCATGACAAGAAAACCACAGGTTTATGCAAAAATAAAAAAGAGGAGTTAGCATTTCTGTCTTCCTGAAAAATCAAAGCAGCTTTCTAAAAAGGAAAATCTTTCTGTAAAGATAATAAAGACATTATAAATAAAATAGCCTCTTCCAAAAAAAAAAAAAACCAACAGGAGGATCTCTGTTGCTTTTCATTCCTCACTTTATGTATTTTCACTTTGAACCTAGCAGAACTGGGCTGACCTATCCATTTTATTTATCTTTCCTTCAGTACACAGACAAAAAAAAGGCACAAAGTACCTGATGTCAGCTTTGGGGACTGAAAGGGCATGTGCAGGCTAACTCATCAGGGCATGGTTAGATAGTCAAGGTAGCAGTAAGCAGGTTTGCTTTGTTTTCCTACAGTATAGAGTCCACTGAATTTCACCTAAGCTTAACTAAACCCTGCCCCCTAAGAGTATGGTTTAGTAAGCACACACTTCATAGAACATCATTCAAACCAGATGTCGCTCATCATTTATTGCCTGTCTTATGTGACATAATACTGTAAATCACAGAATCACAGAATCATAGGGGTTGGAAGGGACCTCAAGAGATCATTGGGTCCAACCCCCCTGCCAAAGCAGCTCCCCAGCTCATATTGCACAGAAAGGCGTCCAGACGGGTCTTGAATATCTCCAGAGAAGGAGACTCCACCACCTCCCTGGGCAGCCTGTCCCAGGGCTCTGTCACTCTCACTGGGAAAAAGTTCTTCCGCATGTTGGTGCGGAACTTCCTGTGCTCCAACTTGCAGCCATTGCCCCTTGTCCTGTCTCCACAGACCACTGAAAAGAGGCTGGCTACTTCCCTCTGTCCTGCCCTTCAGATATTTAAAAACATTAATAAGATCCCCTCTTAGTCTTTTCTCAAGGCTGAACAGCCCCAGTTCATTCAGCCCTTCCTATAGAAGCATAATGCCCAATAAATAGACATGTGGTTTTTCGCTCCTCAGGAAGCATCTGCTGTTTTCCATTAGACAGAATCTCTACTTCTATTCTACTCCCAGATGCCTGGTTATAATTTTTAAAAATATAAAATAAATAATTGAGTTTTCTTAATATATTACATGCAGTTTCAAAGTGTTCAGGGAAAGGCCATAGCAATACGCTGCTTTCATAACTCAAGTGCAAGATGGTCTATGGCTGTCATCAAATGATCTCACATTAAAGTTGGAAGCATTTACCCAATGCAAAGGTAACATCTACAACATAAGAAAGTGATTGGAAGTGGTCCTATAAATTCAAGTAAGAGGCAAAAAAAAGGAAGCATTTTAATGAAGACAAAGTAATTTTTTTTCCCTTCTTCCTACTGTACACTATATTGAAATCATCAGAACACAACTTAGCTGCCAAGACTTGAATATTTGAATGCATAACCAAATGTGCAACCAAAGTATCGACTCCTGAGCACTTGCACACTGGATCCAACAACTCATTGCCTGGGAAAATAGGTCCAGTAAGTATTTGTATCTGAGAGATACAAGAGAGGTCCTTCTCACCCTCTACTCTGCCCTGGTGAGACCGCACCTAGAATATTGTGTCCAGTTCTGGGCCCCTCAGTTCAAGAAGAACAGGGAACTACTTGACAGAGTCCAGCACAGGGCCACCAAGATGATTAAGGGAGTGGAACACTTTCCTTATGAGGAAAGGCTGAGGGAGCTGAGCCTCTTTAGCTTGGAGGAGACTGAGGGGTAACCTTATTAATGTTTATAAATATGGAAAGCGTGAGTGTCAGGAAAACAGAGCCAGGCTCTTCTCAGTGATGGCCAGCAATAGGACAAGGGGCAATGGGTACAAGCTGGAGCACAGGAAGTTCCATGTGAATATAAGGAGGAACTTTTTCACTGTGAGGGTGACAGAGCACTGGGACAGGCTGCCCAGGGAGGTGGTGGAGTCTCCTTCTCTGGAGATATTCAAAACCTGCCTGGATGCATTCCTCTGTGATTTAGTCTAGGTGATCCTTCTCTGGCAGGGAGGTTGGACTAGATGATCTTTCAAGGTCCCTTCCAACTCCTAACGTTCTGTGATTCTGTGAAGGGACAGATTTTTAGGTAGCTAGTTTACTGCGTAACAATTGACTTTTCAGCTACTTCATCATCACAAGGAAAGCTTCCTGCTACAATATATTTGTCTCAGAACCCTGCAATTAGCATTAATGTAACTTTTTAATCTAGGAAAGACGCCAGCAGCAGCTGATTTTTGATTTTACTAGGTTGCTGTTCAACAGCAGTGGAAGTAAATTTCAGCATGCATGTTACAAGGCTGCCAATCACTAATGTGCTGCCTTGAGATTCTGCAATTAGAAAATCTGCAAAGGCTTCAGTAAGGTTTTTCTGAGCCAGTGGTCAGGAGTCATCAGTGTTAATTTGCTTTGCAGTGTGTTGATGTGACATGGGAAGATTTTCCTTAACTACTGCTACAAACAATTTTCCTGCAGCAAGCTGAAAAAGGGTTGTACAAAGAATTTATAAATATGCCTATGTTTTCCATAATCAGGAGCATAAGATGTGTCAACATCAAGACAGTTGCCTCCAACCTCAGAGAGGAAAACCTGAATAGATCATAAATCAACTGTGCTAAGGACTTGAGAAGACTCGAGAAACTACTCAATTTTTTAAAAAGGTTGGTATTTCTCCAAATATATGTCCATCAACAAATGAACTATGCCTTCCCCCCAGTTACTCAAAAAAATCCCCAAAATTTTTAATTTAATTTATTTTAATCTACACTGGGCTACATGTTTCAAAAATTAAGTCTGGAGTCTTCAATTAGTACTTGCTGATAGAGTCATCAAGTCCAGACTTCTCAAAATGAATATAAAAAACCCTAACTTCATTCTTGTAACTACTGAGATGCAACACCCAGAGCTATTGATTCATTTCAAATTTATTACCATAAATCTTAATAACTATAAAAGAGATGCACTTACTAAAGCTCAAACATAATTGCAAAAGTGAAACCTAGACAAAAAGCTACTGCTCCCTACCACTGCCTCATTTATTCTATGTAAATCCATTTTTGTGCCTTTTTTCCTACTCACTACACTGTCTTGCAGCCCAGAGTGCACAAATTGTTCAAATTCTGGGATGAAACTAAACCCGATGTGCTGCAACTGCTAACAGACCTCTAGTTCACAAAACTGAATCAGAACTACTCCAAGGCAAAAACCTTTGAAATGCTCCGTAACACCAGCACTAGCTCCTCAGCAACAACTGCATCGCTCTATGCATTGTCTCCTTTTGCACTAAACTACTTCCTAATGCACAAGTGAGTGGGGCACATCTGATACACTTTCAGTTAACTGGGATTTAAGAAAATAATAATTAAAAAATTACATGGATTTTAAGTCGATTTAATATTTATATATTGATCTTCATATAGAGAGAATATTTATTTGGCTGCATCCAGTGGGAGTTTCCGTAGTGTAGTGGTTATCACGTTCGCCTAACACGCGAAAGGTCCCCGGTTCGAAACCGGGCGGAAACACCAGATTTTTTCAGGTTCAGATTAGATGGTAGAAAAAAATTTTTCACTGATACTGTTGTCAGGACCTGGAACAGGCTGCCCAGGGAAGGGGGTTGAGTCCCCATCCCTGGATGTGTTTAAAAAAGGGTAGATGAGGTTCTTAGGTTTAGCATAGAACAGGAATGGTTGGACTCGATGATCTTAAAGGTCTTTTCCAACCTTGTGATTCTGTGATTTAGTTTGAGCAGCAGTCTGAATTTTGAAAGCTCAGCCAAGTATTTGAACTTGCTAATTAAGAAGTGTACCTTTGGAGGAAAAAAATGAATGTAAGAGTTCTCACCAATTTATTCTTCATTTTCTCTTTTCATCCCTAGAACCCCTTACCTTCCCTGTTTTGTCCTTATGACAGTTAATGACCACCACCATCCCCAAGTAAGTCTTCTTTTGTAATGAGACAAAAGAGATGTGAAAAAATCTGGAAAGCATCCAAGAGTTCATTACAATAAATATTCCCAGAGATGCCTAAAATGAAACAGTAGCCTAGACTGGCAACAATAACTTGCACTAAACTGCCATTTCTTTGCTTATCACTAGTGTGGATAAAAACCAGTGGGGAGCACTGTCTCCACAGTGCACAGTTTGCAAAACTCAACAACCATACAGAAGACAAACATCTGATACAAAGTAGATATTACTCTGGAAAGTATTAATGGTGAATTATAATAATTACACTGCCAATTGATCTGAATTAGATTCTTCATTCAGAATGGCTGTTTATTAGAGATTTTGCTTTTAAGTAAAAACTCACCTTTGTACGGGGTCTGTGTGGCAAGGTTTGGGTAGCAGGGGGGCCTCAGGGGGAGCTTCTACCAGAAGCTGCCAGAAGCTTCCCTTATGTGCAAGAGAGCCAAACCAGCTGGCTCCAAGACAGACCCGCTGCTGGCCAAGGCCAAGCACAGCAGCAATGGTGGTAGTGCTGCTGTGGTAACAGAGTGAAGATGGGGAAAAAAACTGCTGGGAAAATGCAGCTGGAGAGACGAGTGAGAATGTGTGAAAGGCACAACCCTGCAGGCAGCCAGGTCAGTGAAAAAGCAGGGGCAGGAGGTGCTCCGGGAACTAGAGCAGAGATTCCTCTGCAGTCCATGGAGAAGACAATGGTCAGACAGGCTGTCCCCATGCAGCCCATGGATGATGGAGTAGAAGATCCACTTGCAGCCTGTGGAGGACTCCATGCCAGAGCAGGTGGAGGCACCTGAAGGAGGCTGTGACCCCATGGGAAGCCTGCGCTGCAGCAGGCTCCTGGCAGGACCTGTGACTCCATGGACAGAGGAGCCCACGCTGGAGCAGGTTTTCTAGCAGAACTTGTGATCCCAGGGGGACCCACGCTGGAGCAGTCTGTTCCTGAAGGTCTGCACCCCATGGAAGGGACCCACACTGGGGCAGTCTGTGAAGAACAGCAGCCATGGGAAGGACTCACAATGGAGTAGGTAGACTGTCTCCGATAAGAGGGACCTCATGCTGGAGCAGTGAAAGAGTGTGAGGAGTCCTTCTCCTGAGGAGGAAAGACCAGCAGACACATGTCGTGAACTGACTGAAACCCCGATTTCCCATCCCCCTGTGCAGCTCAGGAGGAGGAGGTAGAGAGATCAGGAATAAAGTTGAGCCCAGGAAGAAGGGAGGGGTGGAGGGAGGTGTTTTAAGATTTGGTTTTATTTCTCATTATGCTACTCTGTTTTGAGTGGCAATAAATTAATGTAAATTTGCCCAAGTCAAGTCCATTTTGTCCATGACAGTAACTGGTGAGTGATCTCTCCCTGCCCTTATCTTGACCCAGGAGCCTTTTGTTGCATTTCTCTCCCCTGCCCAGCTGAGGAGGGCAGTGACAGAGCAGCTTTGGGGAGCACCTGGCCTCCAGCCAGGGTCAAACCAGCACAACCTTAGAAACCGCTATTTATCAGCCACCACACTAAAATCCTTTCTCAATCAGAACTAACACATAAAAACACTTCAAACAAGGAAATGAAGCTATTCACTGCATTCTGATGGTTCTTTTATTAGCAGTAATTTTTCCCTTTCAATATCTATAAAGTCTATTCTAACAACAGATGGTTGCAAATTCCATGTCATATACACAAACAATGATGGTTTACTTCTGTCTTCTGCTCTTCTCTCCCTTCAGCTATGAAAATAATATAAGCTCACTTAACTTCAACTTTTTATTGCAGTATCTACTGAGATTCTTAACCTCACAGGAAGTTTCATGTATTTCCATTTCTTAGTAGATATTTGTATTGACAGACAAGTAACTCCAGAGCATCTTTCATTAACAAGTTTGAGGCAGTCACCTCCCTAGCTACCTTCCTGTGATACATGGAGCAGCAGGTCCCTCGACCCCAACAGTCTCTCACCTGGTAAACCAAAAATACTTTTTCTAACATAGGAAGAAGAAAATAGGATGAGAAGGAATAGGAACAGAAAAACAGGAAGAAGCTTCCACAAGGCAATAAATTTAGTAAATGTATTTCAAGTATTAGTATAGATGCTCAGGAGAATTTACAAGAGACAAGGGAAACTACTAACAAGTACCAATTTTAGGGGTTAATTTCTTACTATTACTTGAGAGCAGTAAACATGGCAGTCTATTGAAAGATGACTGAGCAATTTCAACATAGTAGACAGACGTCATAGTGGAAGAGGAAACTTTGTATCAATCCCTTATTCATTCTTTAGTAGTAAGGATATATGTTAAGGAAATGGTTTCATTGAAATCCTATGATACATGCAGAGATTGCCTCAGAAGAGGCTGAGAGGCATCTTTGCCTAAAGCACTATACACATGCCAATTTCAAGCGTATTTTTTGTCCTGGTTGAGAAGTCATCTCTGTAAGGTAACAGGTCCAATTTTCCGCATGAAATAACTTCCAGTGAAGTTATTACATGTATCACTTGGGGAAGCAGCTATAGAAAAGCAAAGTACAATGTAATGTGCAAGCCTGGGCTGAGAGGAGCTCATTCATCACTACTAAAACTTTTTAAAGATCTCATTATTGCAGTTCTCCAACTTCTACAAACTCTTTCAGATCTACTGAATACCTATTATGGGAGCTCGATTATATGAATCTTCTAGCATTAGTGTAGTTCAGTTTTACTGTTTCACACACAAAATAGTTAACAGGCTTGAGGCCAATTTTGATGATAATAAAGGCTAGTCATTCCCAAAAGGATTCTGGTACCTTTGCAGAGTGAGAAGCAAAGGCATATAGGGAAGTCACAAGATTATAGGAAAGTCATGAGATCAAACAATTAAAGCAAAAAAGGCAAGAGAACAGCTGGAGGAAAGCAGAGATGAAACAGAATTCAGTCAAACTTGTGAAGTCCTGCAAGATGACCTTGAAGAGAAAGGATTCAAGAAGACTCTGAAATACGTTTTCCAAACTAAAAAGTAATTCTGTGCACTTTTCCTGAAATACTTTCAAAAGGTTTGATTTTCAGCACTTGGAGGCACCTCACCCTGCATCAAATTTAGAAGTATTTGAAAGCATTTCAGAAGTGAAGTACCCAACTATCGAGGCCACAAAACGAGCAGTTGCAATTTTTAATGCAAATCCTGAAAGCAATTAGGCATCATGAAGGCAAACTATGTACTCAACAGGAAAGGAAATGAGTAAGAACAGGCCGACATCAGACTCTGTATGTAAGCACAATGAGTAATAAAAAGACAAACAAAGGCAGATGATAATATGGATAAGAAAGGGGAAATACCGATTTCATACAGTGACCACATAAAGGCACACACTCATCAGAGACAAGGTTTTAATACGACAAATTCTACCCACATCACAGGAGTGAAGTTTTATGGACAGATTTGCAAACAGGTATAAATACGAAAGCTTTGCTTGATGTGACAAAAAGAGGTCAGGCAAAACAAAAGCAAAGGAGGAGAGGGAAAAAAACTTTGGATAAAAATGAAGGGCCAACTAAACTGTATACAGGAATCTGAAAACTAGGGCAAGTCCAGTAATTTGTTTTCTGTCCTTTAAACAAGAAAAATAGCAAATTATGCAAGGTGCAAGTATGTAAGGTTAGGAAAAAAATTCAACTTGTACAGCAATATTACATGTTCAGTCTCTAAATGGAAATCACTGTCTAAAAGGGGGAAGAAAAGACAAATCTTTACAGATTTTTCTATTCATAAACCAGCAACAATCCAGGAGTTTTAGTAGTTGCTGGTACTATCATCTGATTCAAGTGATACAGACAGAAGGAGGAATCAAAAGAGCAACACAGACTATGCAATATGACACTGAAAGCTTTTCAACAAGGATTGGTGCGGTTTCAGGAGGCCACCTGTAACAGCTGGAACTTCTTCCTCCCTCCCTCTTACAGTAGTACCATGTTCCCTAAATACTCTAATTGTTTGAGTCCATGAGGGACTCCCTGCAGGGACTCTACTTCTTTGAGAAAGTGAGAGTGCCTGATGCTCCAGATACCCCACCAGGGTCTCTGCCCTCCCTGCAGAGTGGTGCAGGACTTGCCATCTCAGCAAGATCCCTTCACACAGTCTATTGCCAGCCATGTGCCAGAGTCATCATCTTACTGTGGGGTAGTCCCACTGATCAGCCAAAGACCAGCAAGACCTGGGCCAAGTAGAGTGATGTACAAGATTGGTATCACAGGCGACTTGACAGAGTCTATCCCAACAACTCTGGTGCAGACTGGCATCTGATCTTTGTTCTACAAAGAAGGAAAAATGATGGAAAGCTAATGGAGAATGTGTGGCAAAGAGCCTGTTTTTTCATAAATAAAGTCAACAAAACTGTCTACTTCCTGGCAGGATAAACTCTTACATGTTAAGGAATGAGCATTTTAAACACTAATGTGACAAGTACATTCCAGGAGGCTGCAGGATTAATTTGACATTAATAAATCCTTGCAGAAGAAAAGGTGGCTGTTGCTAGGAAGTAACCAGACTGCACACTAATCTTTAAAAGAAAAGGAAAAAGATGATCTAATAAAACTGAGAATTATAATAATTTAAAAGTTATGTATAAATTAAAAATTATAATTAAAAAAAAACCTAGTTGATCTTGACATTGTGGAAAACCTAGCCATAAGACAACTGTTGCAGTTGTAGAGATGGAGGGGCAGGGCAGAATGTGGAAGTAGAGCTAGGAAGAGCTTCAGAAAACACGAAATTCACCCAGAAAAGGAATGCATGTCCCACTGGCAAATAAAGAAAAAAAAAAAATACAGCCTACAAATTCCCTGAAAGTAGCCTCTCACAGATGGTCAAAAGGTAGGAACAATTTGGAGACAAATAATTTCATATAGGAATGTGGTGATGGCTTAACATATATGCATTAAAATTCCAGGAAAGTAATTATACTTCCCCCCACTCCAACACAGACATCTTCCATCTTACTGAAATATTGCAGTGCTGCCATGAGTAGGGCCTAGGCAATTAGAAATAACAATTTTTTAAAGCACACACGCCATACTCAACAACGATTAGCACTTTGGCAACAGGTAGCGTGGCCATGACTCTAATGACATAATAAAATAAAGCTCAGACAGGCACCGAGAGGCTTTTAAACCTTGCACGGGCAGCAGCTGGGACACTGAGTAACAGTGAACGTGTGCTGGAAGCAGAAAAATAGCACCTTTTGCAAGCATGATCCTGTAAGATAACAGGGAGACTGAACTTCTGGGGCACAGAGCAGTGACATGGGCCAGCTGGTTTTCTGATCCCTTCTGTCCCTACCGCGCTTCAGGAAAAAGGATTTTGCAAAACTGGTTTCAACAAACACAAACACAACGACAGGGTGCTCCTAACATCTGACACCTACTTTCACATCAGCCAAACTGGAAATTGAGAGGGAAACAAAAACCCCCAGTATTATGAAAATTAAATGACCATTTTAACTCAAGCAAATATTTACTCAATAAACAAAATATGGAGGTTTTCTGTGTACAGTTCCACACTTTTGACTGTATCTATCTTTTCTAAACTGATGTCAATAATCACACAGTAATATTCTTCAAACTCACAAATTACAATATTTCCCTTTACAGGTAGGGATAGTTTAAATCTGTCAAACTTTATGAGATGACAGAAAATACAGGATTTTGCTCAAAACAAAGTAAGCCTAAGAGTAAAAATACTGCAAATCATAGTTACAATGCTTCTATAAGACAGATGTCATCTATTACTCCTATGAAAGTATGGAATATGTGTTTTTATTTTCCAATACTCCATGGTATCAGTCTTAAAAAATTATTCTTACACTCTTGGTTTAGGGTTTTTTAAAAAGAAAATCCATAACGAATACTAGTATTTCTTCAGTTAATATACACAGGGTACCACTTAATCCCTAGGCTTTTCAGGAAAAAGAAAAGGTTTTTGAACACAATGAATTGGCTGAGAGTGTTCAACCTAAGAACCCTCAAGGGGGAAAAAAAAAGGAGAAAAAAAAAAAAGGCATTTACTCTACTATACCAGTGTTCATAAAGAAATACACAGACCTTTGTCTTCAAAACAATGTAATGACTCCACAGCATTGACTGCATCTAAAACAATACTTCAGACAAAATCTATCATTTTTCCAGTAACATTTTTGGTGTGTTTTCTGGTCTTATATGTAATAGCCAAATAAGTAATCCTCTTTTGTCTTAGAAAATTGAAAATGAAAGGGAACAGTATTATCATTTCACACACTGACAGCTTTCATATTCATACCCAGTCTTTTTTAGGAAGGCATACCAGAAATGCAGAAATGTCAGAAAATGACAAAAACCAGAAAAATCTTAGGGAATTTTCTTCATTGCTATGTTCTAATCATCATTTAATATACTTAAGAGCTTTGTTTAATATTAAATAAATAGTGATGGAATATGCTTTTAAGCCTGAACCCAGTACTGACATCTACTGGTGAGCAGAATTATAGATTAATTTCACAGGAAAAAATATTTTAAGTACACAGTGAAAGAAAATAAATGGACAATTTATTTGTCAAGATTAACGTAAAGACTGATTAAATCCATTTTAAAGCAGACATCTCAGTTCCAGTAAATAATACAAATCTAGCAGCTGGCTTCTACTTCGTGTTTTAAAGCAGCAGAAAATAACTACTGAACCTTTATTGACTAAACAGCTATTGTTTGGTCCTGTAACAACTGACAAGTGAGTCCGATGACTCACAGTCCTTTGTTTCTAGAGAGCAGCTTTCCTTGAAAACACAAGGATTTAACTTCCTTTGCTTGAAAGTAAGAATTTCTTGTGTATTTTTTTAAATGAAAAATGTGAACTTCAACTGTTGATGTGTAGGATTTTGGTGAACTTTTGTCCCTTCTCCATACTTGGGTCATGCCTCACAATGTCCTACAGTGGAACTGTGAGTTGACAGACACAAGTCATGTTTGCTATGCTCATTTTTCCCCCTGTACATTGCTGGCCTTCCCCTTTTCCCAGATTTCAGGCCTGAGATTTTTTTAGTGTGATGTATTTCCCTCTGCTCCTCTAAGGTGCCATGAGCACTGTCTAACCGGGACTTCTTAATACTGGAAAAACATCACCATTTCAGTATTCCCATAAAGGAATCTCTTTGAGAAGGAAAGTTTTTTTTTTTAAAAGCCAGTTCAGTTTGTTCAAGGCAGAAGTACTCACAGGTAAAATTTCTTGATTATAAAAAAGATTCTACCTCTCTCCCATAAAACATGCCTATAGTCAGGCCTCACTGCAACTATTTATACTTCCACTTACTGATCTTTTCATCATTCATGTTCTGCAACATCAATTACAGAACTCAACTAAAATCCTTGTTTTTAACAACTGAAGCCATAATCCTCTGAAAACACTGTACCTGAACACTTGTCAGTCCCAAAGAGGACTCAGAAAGAGCAGAAAGCTGCAGAACAAAGGCTGTTCACATGACTGATTTCATTAAGGGATTAAAAATTGCATTTAGAGTGGATTTAATTACACCAGGTTTGATAAGCTTGGATAAACAAAGCCTAAGATGTCCAGGAACTTGATTGAGGCACTACAAGGCCAAGATACATAAGACAATTTAAATCAGACTTTTTTTTTCCCTTTCCTTTACAAAAGAATCTGGAATTGAAAAATAGGTCTAATAACCTCACAGCAAGCTCTTTCATATCAGGGGATATATGCCTCTCTTCCTTTTTTCTACAACATTCCTTATGTACACTTAACATTCAATATAAGTGACTTAAATACCTCAGGTCAGGATTTTAATGGCCACATACACTGCTGCTCTACTGCCACAATGCTACAGCTGTGCAATAAAATTCTTGCAAAAACTACATTATAGCATCCTCAGCAGCTCTAATAAAATACATAGCTAAAAATATTCTAAGTATTGCTTCATGATTTTGGTTTTCATTTCATAAAGAAAGCACCTGACTATTTCTTAAATGTATACAAGTCTCTCTTGTTATCACTTTTCCATCAAATGCCATCCAAACAAACATACAAAAAGGTTGACAGTTCAATTTAAAATTATTTGGTGATATAACACAGCACACAATCAGTAAGCAACAACTGAAATAGCTCTCTTATAAGCACACAGAGGACAAAAAAATAATAAATGTGATCCAAAAAAGTCACAATAGAAAACTATGTTTTTTAGTAAAATGCAGTAAAAACATACATAACAAGATGCAATCTATATTATCTAAACATACCTTTCCAAGATCTGCAGACTGTTTTAAAATATCTCTTTTTAGATCTTCTGCTCTTTTGGAATGAAAAGAATTACTTTGACTCTGGATGATAAAGACAATTTCTTTTAAATCTGTGAACCAGAAAATAAGAAGATTTAAAGACAGAAGTTATTTTCAGTTTTGCTTCAAAGCTACTGAGAACCCAGGTATGGGAGGAATACATTACATACCAAGATATTTCTTCAGTTATACAAACATTTCACTACATAATTAAAAAGCACAATTTAACAGAAAAAAAAATGCAAGCCAGTCATTTTAAGGTTTAATAGATAAAAAAGCATGACTTGACTAGGAGATCTGCAGCCACAAAGAAACATGCCTGCAGTTCACAATAGCCACATTAATGAAATTACTTTTTTCCAATATACCCACACTCCTTACTACCAAACGTGTCAGTCAGAAACCAGCATCTCCCCTCACTAGGCTGCTGACCAACACAAAACAGAAAAGATGGTTTCTCAATAGAGAGCTTAGAGGTTTACCCAGAAACAAACATCAGATGGAGAGACACGCACAAGAACAATGAGGTAGTACTTTTATCTGATAGCCCAGCATCAACCCTTCAAATGTGTCTTCACAGTGTTAACAGGCACCACAGTTAATAACTTTCAACAGGAGAGGAGACTGAGAAATTTAAAAGAAAATAATGAAGAAGCTTTGCCAACATCTGTGGACAGTAAAAAAATGCTTATTAAAAAAATACAAGTAGGAGATTAAGGCTGGTACCACGAAGATGCTGAAGACCAATAAATTTCCTGATGATAGTAGACAGAATCATATCTTAACAAGTTTGCCCTATGCTGTATAACCTACTCAAGACCATAACTAAGGAGCAACATATAAGATGAAGAGACACTGTATTGCAGTTTCTATCTGGTTTGTCAGAAAAGGCTGAACTTCACAGATACTGTGCAGGAAGCACACAGACAAGGAACTTCAGGGTATAGTAACTTCAGAGGTACAAGTAAGTGACTGACCAATTAGTACCGAAGGAACAGAAAAAGATTGTAACGATGTTCAGTGTTCAAGGAGAAAAGCAGATGACTTGTGGGGAGGGTAGGCAAGGTTTGAGAACTGTATTTAAATTTTGTCACTCATGGTGACAGACAGATCAGGCATAAGGGAGAGCAGATTCTAGTTAATTCAAGAAGGGAAGGCACGGAAAAGGCTGCTGAGTCAATGTTTACAGACGACATCACTCCAAGACAAGACAGTGCTGAAAAGAAAGAAACCAAAGATGAAGTCCCATGGGATCTGCACAGAATGTCAAAAAAGTGTAGAGAAAGAACAAACTGCACTCCAGAAAAAAAAATATATAGGTAACAAAAAAGATGTAGAAGTCAAATTTCAGAAAAGCTGAACTTCAAGACCACCATTAATGTTGCATTAGCAACATCATAAAAGCTGACATAAATTAAAGAGAGAAAGCTCTCCTAGAGGTTTTACAAGACCAGTGACTGGTATGCCATTGAAACGAAACTTTCTGAGGTACTGGACAGTCCAGGACCAAAGTTCAGTAGATAAATTCTAGAGAGTCGTGGCTGGTTGAAAATGTCAGATTTTACTACAAGCAATGTCTGTGTGAAGACAAACATCCCAAGGACAGAACAACTTAGAGGAAGCATGTGAAGCATCTTGTCAGGCAGCAGAGTATTTCAACACTTTTAATCTGCAGTATAAAGTTTTATATCGTGCAATATTTAGTAGTAGTCTTGATATTAAATCTTGATATTAAAAAAATAAAACTGAGTGCATGAAGAAGAATCACAAGAAGAACAGTGGCAACAACAAAGGCATTAACCCCAAGTATCTTTGCTACATTTATTATAAGGTTCCCATGTCCAAGACCTGACCAACAATTACATTCCTTGCATTTGCTAGTTTTCCTGTGCAAAATTAAAATTCCTATGCAAAAATTAAAATTACACTTCCATGATGCTAGTGAGAGTCAAATCTACATGCACAACCCCAAAAACATCCCCAGAGATAAAAAGCAAAAATTTATATTGCTTTACTACTGGTTTAGCACCAGTACATTTACAGATATGCAAGCACCTGAATTACATTCGGTTTCACTTACGGTACATTTAACAGCAGCTGTGGCATACCACAATAGAATACTTTCTAGGAGTAATCTAACACCTACTTTGGTGTCACTGCTTTAATCCAATGAAAACAATTTCCTCTGGTATAGACATTTTAAAATAGACCATAAAAAGAATTATTCACTGCATTAAAACGTTAACAGAAAGCATGTATAATTTTAAACCTCCAAATGGTTTCTCAAGTCAAGAAATACTGTACCAAGCAAGATAAAGAATCACAGAATCACAGAATTGTAGGGGTTGGAAGGGACCTCCAGAGATCATTGGGTCCAACCCCCCTGCCAGAGCAGCTCCCTAGGACGTATCACTCAGATAGGCGTCCAGACGGGTCTTGAATATCTCCAGAGCAGGAGACTCCACCACCTCCCTGGGCAGCCTGTCCCAGGGCTCTGTCACCCTCACTGTGAAAAGTTCTTCCGCATGTTGGTGCGGAAGAATGGAGTTCGGATGATTAATATGCAAAAGAGCTACATATACACTGATATTTTATTTCTCTTGCTGTCTTATTTTCCCTTTTATTTCCTTAAGTCATTTCTTTATCTGGAAATATCTTCCACAATGTTCACTGATTGGAAAGACACTGCAAGTTCACAGAAAAAAATATTTAAAAAATAATTGGGGGACATGAATGATGAAACCTCCTGAGTGTTACCACAACCCTGGATCACTGCTAAACAGAGCGGAGCATTAACAAGTATTTTAACAAGCCACTAACAGTAATGCACACTTTAGCTACTATACAGTGACCCCATGCAAAATACATCTCCTTAGAATTATCTCTACATCAGTTTATAAGATGGCAACAGGGAAATAGTTCTCTTTGGAAGATAAGCTCTGCAGCATAATGACCAGCACAAATAAACTACCTGCATGGGTTGGTTTTAGGCAACTCAAAGCTACTGAAAAATTGAAAACAAACATTTCAGACTAAAAAAACCAAAACAAACCCAACCAAAGAGCTCTTAAAAGGACATAAGAGGATGATGTTGCCTGCTAGTCAGAGGTTAGCGCATTCACCCAGGATGCAAGAAACCCAGTGAGGCAGTTTGGGCCTGAATACAGGCCTCTGGCATTCCAAGTCACAGAATCATGGAACAGCAGGGGTTGGAAGTGACCTCTGGAGATCACGTAGTTCAATCCCCTGCCAGAGGAGGATCACCTAGAGCAGCTGCACAGAACAGCATCCAGGCAGGTTTTGAAGACAGCCTCTTAATTTCCACAATACAAGTATATTCTGAGGTGGGTCCTTCCCTATTCTCTCCTATTGTTCTGGAAATGGAAAAGGGTAAAAATGGCTCCTGAGCTTCCTAATTAGTGAATGCTTCTGAAACAGTTGGTACCTAAAGCCCTGTCTCTGACTCACTAAATGTTTAAACACATCATTAAGAAGGTAGAATGGGCATCAACAGGAAAGACAGAATTCTATGATGATTTGTACACGTGTTACACGGTCCAAACCGTTTCTGCAAAAATTAGGACTCCAAAACAGCTAGCATGCAGTCTAAACACTGGTCTGTAATAGGTAAAAGAGTGCCACTGACACCTTGCAGCTCTGTCAGTAGTGCTTAAATCTAGCTCCTCTTTTCCCTGGGTTTTTCTTTCTTAAGAAAACTCTATTACATAGGTCAGAAAACTCTGCTTCCAATTTGGGTTTAAAAAAATTAGGCTGCTTCCCTATTCCATAGGCCTCCCCCTCCTTTTATACCAACTCTAAAATCAACCTGAAACTCCAGATCAGGACTTTTTAGTTCTTATCTTTTGAGAAGATTATTGTTGCCTAATATAAAGCTTCCAAAATTAAAAGTAGAGACAAGTCTCTTCTCTCACGCTGGTAAACGTGTTTATATAAAGTTATTGGGATCTTTCTGTATCAAATGCAGTGTATGCAGACAGACAAACACACAATCTCATCTGTGTACACATCCTTATGTATCATTTATGCAATATGCATTGTAGAGACTTATTAACTGTTTATGGGCTGCAGCAGAACTGAAAGCCATCCTGACTTCAAACACTTTCTCAGTACAGTTTGAGTAGTTCTAATGTTGCTGTTTTCTGAATTTTACTAAATTACTTGCTTTAATAACATCCAGAAAACCCTTTAAAAATCAATTTCAAACACAGCACACTTTTAGTATGCTTTTTTACTTCTTGAAATTAGGAATAATAGCACCCAGTTGTTCCTCAAACTGCACACACTTCCATAGTTCTGTAATGCACAAAATATGTTGCTTATTAGCCACTTCAGATCTCATGATGTGTCTTAACACTTACTTAAAAAAAAGAGAAAGGTTCATCACCTACACATTTGCTCTGATAGTAAAGGAAAAAAACCTTATTTCAACCTTGCATGTTGTTCTCACCTTTCCACCCAAACTTCCTTCACCAATTCCTAGAGAGCCTAGATAAAATGCAGAAGTAGGCCAGGCAGGGTATTAAAAGGATGTAACTGCAAAAAGTACTTTTGATCCTTTCAGAATATTGCAAGTATTTGCAGATCAGAGGAAGTAAAACATCACCATATTTGCAAGAATCAAATTGAAGAAGAAAAAAAAAGCCTCAAAACTACCTCGTTATACTTCTGTCCTTTAACAAACACTAAAAAACAAAGAGAAAAAAACAAACAAAAAACAAAATAGTCCTCACCCTTCAGCCAAAAGCTAGTAGATGCTCTTTTGGTGAGAGGAATTATCTCCAGGGGGAATGACTCAACCTACCTTGGATCACAGTCACCCTCTGGAAGTGCCTCTCTCTTTCCACAGACTGCAGAAGGGATCAGGACAACTCACGCTCACAAACTCAGTGTTTCCTTCAGTTTCGTAAGAAGGTGAAATTGTGGTCTAGCCTGAAATAGCCTGTGCCTCACCTCAAAAAAGAGAATGACTTCTGGTATTCAAATACTCTCAAAGCTGAAAATACTGTTGGTCAGCAATACAGTCTACAGCTTGGGACAAAGACACCCACCAACAGAGCACCTATAGATCCACCTGAAGGACAAGACCTTTTGCCATGGCATGGCAATGACGACCCAACATTCTAAGTCACATCACTGAACTTTTGGCTGGACTAAAACATATCCATGCATGAAAGTCTTTGCACACCAGCCAATACAAAAAGCTACATTCTAGATAGACAAAGCAACCATGAGAACATGAAGTTCAGCCTTCTCTGTAGTACGTTTGTCTTCCCAGTGCCTGGGATATCAAAATGTTAATACCTGTCTTCAAAGGCTTGGCTAAGGACACTTAAAAGTAACTCTTAAAACGCTGAAAACTACAGATGGCAACTTTGCTTCCTTGGTACAAAGGTACAACTTGTTCATTAAACAGAAAGAATTTTCCTGTATAACAGTTTGAAGAAGAAGAATGAAGAAAAAAATAATCATCAGAAGTAAGAATCATCAAGAACTTCACACTCTGCTGTGAATCCTTCCTTGATTTTACTCAGAAAAATGGTTTAAAAGAGACTTCAAAAAAACCCCCACATTTCTTAAGGAGAGGCAGAATCTTGTTTAAAACAAAAGAGAGAGAACACAAAAATGACGTATTACATCAGACCAATGATCCATCCAGTCCAGTGTACTCTCTTTAACAGGAGCAATACGGAACACTACTTAGAGACACCACAAAACCTTCACTTTCTTCGATGCTCCTCATACTCTAACAGCATCCACACTGCTGCTTATCCCTGGACTTGTCCCTGCTGGAAACTGCTGGTATGGTCTGCTTCCACCACCTCCTGTCACAGCAACTTTCTAAATTTTGCTACCAGCTGCATAAAATACTTTTTTTCTGCTTTAAAGTCATCTCCTACTGAAACAAACAATAAACGACAGATGGTACTGACATCACTAATGTACTGTTGTAATGTTCCTAAAAATAACTTTCCTAATAATGAGATTATATTAAAACTTATGAAAACTGAGCACTGTCAAAAGAAAAAAAAAATAAAGTCTGTCAACGCCTCCCTGGGTGTTTCATGAAGTGAGTGAGATACAGCAGGTGTGTAGATGTGATGCTTAGGGACATGGTTTAGTGGTGGATTTGGCAGTGCTAGGTTAACAGTCACACTCTATGATCTTAAAGGTCTCCTCCAACCAATATGAGTCTATGATTCTAATTATTTTCCACTGTAGTGGTTATCTGTGTTAGGGTCAGAGCTTCCATCTGAGTCAAGACAAATAAAAATCAGAACTTCTCAGCACCATTCAGTCCTGTTAGCAACTCCACTAAAAGAATGCTAAGTCTTCCTGGTGCTCAGCCCCCAGCATGAACTCACAACTGCTGCAACAGGGATGTTGTCAACCTGACTCTTTTTAGAACACGCAAACCCAAGTGCTCAGGTTTAGAAGAATAACAAGTACTACACCTGTCCAAGCTGCTTTAAGAACTGCACTGCTATAGCACAGCAGAAACAGCACTAAGTCACAGTACTGTCTCAGCCCCATAAACCTTTTGCTGGAAGGACATCAGACTTGTTTTCAGAAAGGACAGAATCTTGCAGAATTTTTATTCTCATAATTTCTCTCACATGTCCAGTAGAAAATTATTTTACCACTCAGTATCCTATTAATGTTTGACATGTTTCTTAAATATTTGTTTCTAGATATTGCAAAAGTATTACAAGTTGTTACAAGTAATTAATAATAACTGGAGCTATTACAGCTTAGCAGAATGGTAAAATTCAGGTTCTTGTTACATTTTTGCAAGAACTGCCACGAAGTATCATGAAATATGATTTTAAAATACCACGTGGAAGTGCACATTTTCAAAAAACCCCAGTTAACTACAGGAGTTGCTAATACAGAAACTGAGAAGCTTCTATTTGATGAGACTACAAGAACAGAGAAAAAAATACAAAGTATTTGGGAATCAGCAATTAGCAAACAATGCTGTTGAACATTTAGGCACTCTTCACATAGTGACATTTCAAAGCAGAACCATATTTTATTTATCCTAAAAAGGCAGCCACAAGTGAAAACAAACTATACAGTACTTACCTCTGCTTATTTTACTAATCCTTCCACTTTTTTCAGACTTCTAGAAGAAAGGAGAAAAAGCAAAATAAGGATACAGGCAAAAACTCAATTATTTCTGTAGAGACACAGGGAGTCAAAGCATTAATAAATGCTTTGACTCCCTGTGTCTCTACAGAAATAATTGATAATAATAAAATAATGATTGTAAATGCAGACACAGAGGCGTTAACTTAAGAACAAATAAAAAACCTAATGCACAAAGTTTTTAATAAGTAAGCACTGAAACAGCTATTCCACATTTATACACTATTATATAGACAATACAGTAAAAGAATATAAAGAAAGAAGGGAAAAAAGAATGTTTTTCCATTACTAAATTTATACCAGAGCTCTTTTAATTAATCCTAACAGTGTTCTTTTTTTTGTTTGGGGCTTTTTTTTTTCAATGTTTCTCCAGAGAACAAAACACTTTTATTCATTTGATTCACTATCAAGCATCTATTGAAACACAATTCTAAAAGGAAGACTCAAGAGCAATTGATATCAGGACTACTAAGTATGAAAAGGCTGCTGTACAGAACATGGCTTCACTGGGATTTACTCAGGTGTCACATACATTTGTGATGAAATTTTATCAGGGTGCTGAGAAACAGACAACAGTGACATTCCATTTGCAGTTAAGCAGGAAAGCAAGAGACACATATAAAAATATCTTAGAAGAGTATCCAATTGCTTCTAAGTAACGGAGGCTAGGTGGAAAGGTGTTGTTTCAGAACTGCTGAGTGGTGGAGATAGGACTGGAGAAATAGCTCTGTGCTTCCTGCAAAAATTCTAAGGGAAAACAGAGCCTTCATTTATTGTCCAATTTCTCCCTGGTAACAGCACCTCAGTGCTTTCATTCCTCCACAAGTAAAAACCAAGATTATCTTTACTAATTGCATCAGGATACTGTAGGATTTATTTTGGTTCAAGTGTTTTGAGACCTTCAGATAGAAATGCCATACAAAGCACCCCTCAGCAATAAGCTTGTATATAGTTTTCCAACTCTCATGACTTAAAACTCCTACTTATAAACACTTTTACTTCCTCCACATTTTGTTTTGGTTGGTTTTTTCTTGCAATACTGTAGCCACCTTTTAGGCCTATTTGCCTCAGATGATGTCTCCCTCTGACTTCCATGCTGCAATGCATAAGCTCCAAATTCCTTGGTAGCCATCTGTAAAATATTTCCAGGAATGACTGCACTGCATCCATGCTTTTACACTGACTAGGTCAATAAAGTTTAAAAAACTTCTATAAGACTAAGTTACTTTGATTACTATACAAAGTACTACCACTTTACAGTGCAATATACACCACATTCTAAATTAAGCTGTATCATAAATGACACAGGGAGATAATAATTCTCTATGCAAACAAATTCTCTATGTAAACAAATTCTCTATGTATGTTGTGGTACACAGTCTGACAAACAGGACATATTTTACATTTACCTTTATTAAAACACAAAACAAAACAGTTGTTGTCAGTACATTCCTTCTAATGAAATAAAAGAGGGGGAAAAACCCCCAGGATTTTGACCTGGAGTTCTAAGAGGCATCTCTGACTTCATCTGAGGGAAGGTTTTAAAATACTAAAATCATTGGAAAGGTCTCATAAATTACATTCTATATAAGAATGAGAACATTAAACAGCTGGATTGAGACAGCAATGGAATTTGACAAACAGCAATTTTTAAGTAATGAAAACATCACCTGCTCTCCCCAGCAGATCAGCAGTTTGCAATACAGCTCTCTTTCATTTAGGAAAATTAGTGCAGATACAGCAATCATCAATACCAAAAATTATTTAGCAATAGCTATCTCTGACCATACTCTGCTGCATTTGATGTGAGATCAATAGATTAGTTGCTGACAGTTAATAGATTCTATCTCGATTCATTCCAGTACTTATTAAATCTTTCATACATACACAAATATTTATTACAAACACATACATTTAAAAAAAAATTGGTTGACAGACATCTGTTAAAGGACATATATGTATACACACCTCATACTCATTATGCCGCTTAACGACAGAGGTAGCTCTGACCATTAATTAGATCGCTAATCTGTTAATTTGAAACTTGATACACAACCTTGATTTGAGCCATGACTTGGGTAGCAATATGTGATAATGCTGTTAGAGATGCAGCCATTTCCCTCTGAATCTATTATAAATGTAACAAAACCAAAAAGAAAGGAAAACCTGCCTCTGAACTAATATAGGTTCTACACTCAAATACTATTCTCAACAGCAATAACCCTATCAACCTAGAAACTATGCAAAAGTATCAAGTTTTCTTTAAGTTTCTAATGCACTCTTCAGCTGAACTTAGAAAATAAAGTGTTTTCTAAGTTATCCTTCTGTTTCACAACAGAATCTAATTGTTTTAGTACAAATTTCAATGCAAATCAGAAAATCCAGCGTAATAAATTGAGTGCTAAGTGTAAATTTATTCTAGTAATTCTAAGAATCTATAGGATAAATTAAGATCCTGATAATACTAGAAAAGTAGCACAACATGGAACTTGCATCCCATTAAAGGTCTCTTGTTTTTTATAAACCACATGGAAGAGAAAGGCATCGTATGACATTTAGTACCACTGAGGTCTATGATCAAAATAATCAATGTCCCAGGTGTTGGGCTTTCTGCTCTTGTCTCCTCTAGATGGTTTTATAATGTCTGTGAAATGTTCTTTCTCTGGCAATTAAAATTTATTACCTGCAGCACTGGTAGTTCAGTCTCATCTTCTGCACCTTCAGGAACTACACTTACAGCAAAAGCTGAAAGAAAAAGCAGACTTTGTCATATTACAGGAGCTCATTTTCACACCTGACAAAGTTCCGCGGCAAAAGAAAAAGAAACATTTAGGTAGAAATTGGCATTAAATGATACTATATTGGTAATAATCTTCATGAAGATAAGACAGTCCCTTCTTATGGAATTTTTACATTTACTGCCTGACAATTCTATTCCTGTACATTGCTGAAAAGATCACTCTTTGATGTGAAGCCAAGTTATCTTGGCTTCAAGACAAATAAATCCCTTTAAAAATAAAAATAAAAATCTGTTCAGTCCAGTAGCTCACGACATAATGTACTATCACATGGGAGACTTGCATTCCACTCTATCTTTAGGTTAAAATGTGAATTGCCAGAGTCTCTCTTGGAACCACAGAATCTGACAGCAGCTGATGGAAATGTCTATCAAACTCAAAGACGGCTGTCATACACTTTGAATTCCATCTCTGAACAAACTTGTTAATGTATAAGAAGAGACCCAAAGAAATGTTTACAAAAAGAACTGAGACCTCAAAGAGCTAATTTGCACAGATCTGGCATTATGTGAAGCCTTTTATACTGACAACACCCTATGCATGCACTTCTGTATTAGAAAAATAGTCATAAAAAAAGGATTCTGGGCTTTTGGTGGCTTTTTGCTTGTTGATGCAGTCATCTAATTGATTTGTCTCAGCCTTCTTATTTGTAAAAGCAGTTCCATTTAACATAAGAAAGCTTTGCTACGATTCTTCTTAAGGAGTCTTTTCTTAAAGGTACTAAAGAAATACAAGTGAAAGTAAATTGCTGTAATTTGGAAGGAACTCAAAATACTACTCATCATGGAAAAATAGATGGTTTTCTTAAAAACTGACATGGGGAAAAAATCAACAAATTCAAGTGGAGTGCCTCACTGCAAGTTTAAATTATAACATTACAGAATTGTAGTATGGTTGGGGTTGAAAGGGAACCCCTGAAATTTCTTTATTGCTTGAAATCGATTGCTAGCAACTGTCTTCCTTTGACACACTCAAAACCTGGAATGTAGGAAAGCAAGATGACAACATTGTCCAAAGCCTGTGGCTGTCCATCTCCAATTACCTATATCCTTGTGCTCTTTCAACTGGAGACCAAATTTTATCCAGCATCTAGGAGTGGAGTTTCATGACAGCATCTCAGGTCGTGACTAACTTGAATCTCACATCACACCACTAGATGCAGACATCCCAAAATTGTTTTCACGCTACAGATTCAGGTTAACCATAGGTACATTTAGGACAAGAAATGGTCTCAAGTTGCATCAGAGGAGACTTAGATTGAATATGAGGAAAAATTTCTTCACTGAGAGTGGTCAAGCATTGGAACAGGCTGCCCACAGAGGTGGTGGGGTCACCATTCCCGGAGGTGTTCAAAATATGTGTAGACATGACACTCCAGGACATGGTTTAGCTGACATGGTAGCACAGGACAGATGGTTTGACGTGGTGATCTTGGTGGTCTTTTTCAACCTTAAAGATTTTCTGATTCTATTATTTCAATAAGGCAAGGAAGATGGAAACACGAGTACAAGGAGGAGTGTCCCCTAATGCTGTCCTCAAGTAAATGTTTTTCACCTGTAGTTCAAAATGCAGACAGAATACCTCAATCTGCTTTATTATATCTCTTATTGACAACATGTTCTAATCATAATCCTCCTCTTCCAACATAACAGTACTTAGAGCTCCAGATAAGGACTACCTTCCCCTGCAGAAACCAGATCCACATTCTCTACTTGACATGATCCTAATTACAAGATCAACACAAACCACCCTTACTCCAAGAAATGTATTAATTACATAGAATTAACCTGAAGAAGTATCACCTCATAAATTCAGACTATTTGCAAAGCAGAATTTTCATTACTTTCAGTTTTTAATATACAGCTGGAAAATGGCACACGTGAGGCTGGAAACAACTGTGACTGACAGGAGATGCTGCCTCTCTCACCACAACAGTCATTATCCCATGCCATACTGCTTCTAAGATTTATAAAGTGTTAATGTACATGATCCTTGAAACAAATAAAAAAATACTAAAATAACCTGGAAAAAAAGACCTATTTCATACTATGTCTTTGAGAGCACAGATAAAGCTCTTCAAGGAACTTATTTTAACAACCTTTCATCTTTGTATTATAGATCACAGAATTACTAAGGTTGGACAGCACCCCTGAAGATCATCATCGACCAGGATGTTCAGGAGTTTGTCTAGTCAGGTTTTGAGTATTTCCTAGGACAGAGACTCCACACACTCTGAGTAACCTCTTCCAGTGTTCAATTACTCTTGGAGAAGTGGGGTGAGGGGAAAAGGTATTTCTTATGTTTAAATGAAATTTCCTGGTTTTCTGTTTGTGCCAACTATCTTTTGTCCTATTAGGCACCACAAAATCTTGTCTCTGTCTTTTGTACTGCCCCCCATCAGGTATTTATTCATGTTGGTAATAGCATCCCTGAACCTTCGCTTCTCCAAGCTCAAAAGACCCAGCTCTTCCAGCCTCTCCTCAAGCCAGGTGCTCTAATCTATTAATAAGCTTCATGGTCCTTTGCCAGGCTTACTCCAGTATGTCCATAGCTCTGGGGAGCCCAGACCTGGACATAGCACCCCAGATATGTCTCACCCCTACTGAGCAGGGAGGAGGATCGCCTTCCTTGACCCACTGGAAACTCTCTTCCTAATGCAGTCTACGAGGATATTAGCCCTCTGCCACAACAGCACAACTGCTGCTTCATGGTCAGTTTGCTGCCCACTGGGGCCCTCAGGCCCTTCTCTGCACAGCTGCTTTCTAGAGAGTGTACCCTCTGTGTGCACTGGAGCATGGGGGGACTCCTTGCCAGGGGCAGGACTTGGCATTTCCCTTCACTGAACTTGGTTTTTCAAGTTTCTTGTTTGCCCATTTCTCCAGCCCACTGAAGTCCCTCTGAATGACAGTACAACCAGCTGATGCATCAACCCCTCCTGTCCATTTTGTATCCTCTGCAAGCCTGCTAAGTGAACTTTGTCCCACAGTCCAGGTCATTAATAAAAAGGCTAAACACTACCAGAGCCATTATTAACCCCTGGAGTGCACCATACTACTGATGAGAGCCTGTGACCCCAGCGAGTCAGTTTTCCATCCACCTCGCTGTCCTCATATCTAGCCCATACTTCACCAGTTCATGTATGACATTATGGAGACAGTATTGAACTCCCTGAGATAAACCCACACACTTTCTCCACATTCATAAAGGCAGTCATCACAGAATTCTTCTGGGTTTGTCAAGCATGACTTACCCTTCATAAAAATATGCTGACTTCTCCCAGTCACCCTCTTGTCCTTCATATGTTTGCCTTGTCCTTCCTTGTCTGGAAATGGCTTTCAGGACTATTTGCTCCACCACCTTCACCTTGAGGTGATGCTGGCCAACCTATAGTTTGCCCAGATTCACTCCCTTGCCCTCCTTGAAAACAGGAATCTTCCTTAGCGACCATGACTATTCAAAGGTTATCTAGAATGGCCTCTCACTGACATTGTCAGCGCTTGTGAGTGCCTCCCATCAGGTCCTGTCCACTTCGATATGTCCAGTTTGTTGAAATGTTTCATGAACTGGTCCTGCTCCAGTAACTCCTCCCTGCTCCAGGCTTTCCCATGAGTTTCAGATGTCTGGGACTACTGAAAGTGGGTCCTACCAGGACAGACCATGGCAAAGGAGGTTTGGATTTTCTCATCCTCTTCCATGTCCTTCTAAACCAGGTTCCTCCCCCCATTCAGAAGCAGACCCACACTAGTTTCCCTTTTGCTGCTGATACACCTTTTTCTCGCCCTTGACAAGTCAAATCCCTCACCACATTCAACACCTTTTTCTCGCCCTTGACAAGTCAAATCCCTCACCACATTCAACCCCAGAAGGGCCTTGGCTTTCCTCAGGGCACACCTACACTCTCAAACGGTATCTGCATAACACTTATGGGGTGCCCTGACCCTGTTTCCATCTCTTGTGCACTTCCTTTTTATGTCAGCATTTCGTCAGGAGCTCCTTGTTCGTGCATGTGGGCCGCCTGCCATCTTTGCTTGCCTTCCTGCATGTGGGTCTGTCCCTCTCTTGAGCTTGCAGGAGGAGAACCTTGAAATCAACCATCCCTCCCAGACCATCTCCCATATCATTCTTTCTGTATCATTCAGGAGAGTGGTAGACTGAATATGCCTGACTATAAATTACTTTAGTTGCAGCATGTATGCTGACATACAGTACAACTTCAGCACTCACACATAGCAGTTATTAAACAAACCACTATCTGTGATGAACGTTAAAAGTCTCTCTCTCTAGCATTATTTTTACTTGTAGTGATTTCAGACATGCAGCCTCTCCCACTTCTCAAACAAATAAACATATTAAAATGACTTGGTATCTTTTATATTAAATATTTCAGGAAGATTTTTCCCAGTTAATACATTTTAATAAGAACTGTTCAGGTTATTTTTAAACCACTGAAGAAACATTCACTAAACAGACTGGCAGACCCCTGTAGACACCATAAGAAAGAGTCAAGAGTCTCCACCCAACTGTAACCAAGCTTTTCACCCAGTCAGACTGTATGAATTATGTATTTTTAGCAACAAATATGCCATGGCCCCTCTACTACCTTATTAGGAAACCTAATATAAGGCCAAGACTCTTCAGGCTAATCAACCTGATCTCTCTGCCTGGAAATAAATACCGTCTTCTAAGGATTTACTGGGGAAAGGGTGGAAGGAAAAGAACATGGTACATGGCATATGACTTACCAACAAAAGAACCACGGGGCAAGTAGGAAATATAGTGCCTGGGCACAAACAGTCATAGAATCAGACTGGTTTGCATTGGAAAGGACCTCCAAGATCATCCAGTTCCAACCCCCTGCCATGGGCAGGGACACCCTCCACTAGACCAGGTTGCCCAAAGCCTCATCCAACCTGGCCTTGAACACTGCCAGGGAGGGGGCTTCTCTAAAATTATCATCTCTAACATTGTTGTGGTTCCACAGCAAAAGAAAAACTGGGGACCACGTGTTCAGCCCTCCTCCGGAGAAAAGGAAAAAAAACACAGGTTGGGATAAGGGTAATTTACTAAAATATAACAGGGATAACAATAAACAACACAACCTTTGCCGGGATGAACAGCTCAGATCGCGCGCGCCTCCCGGACCGGACCGCGCGCCGACTCGCAGCCGTTACAAAAGCCCCGCGCCAAGCCGCGTCGAGCCCCGTCGCGAGCGCACAGACCTGAGTCGAGAGGAGCGAGCCCTGCCGCAGCTGCCCGCGTCCCGAACCGCGCGCCAAAACTCAAAACGCCCCCTGCTTTTATACTCAGTATGACGTAACTGGCATGGAATGATCCTATTGGCTAATTTGAGTTCACCTATCCCGAGCCCATCATGTTAACCCGAATGATCCTATTGGCTAATTTGAGTCACCTATCCCGAGCCCATCATGTTAACCCCTTCCTGAAACCAGGACATCATCCGCCCCTCATTCCATGCCATTTACATCATAACCAAAACCAGCAAAATCTTTTATACAACATATAACGATTATAACTATGGTAATAATGAATACACAACAACAAGTTATTTAACAGTCATTATAATACAATTTCTACTTATTAATTATATTGATTATTCTCCCCCAAAATCAAATCCCGTTGAGGCACACAGCGAACTTCTCCATCTGTCTGCATTACCCACCAGGTACAACCAGGTCCTTGTGCAAAAACAACTCCAGATATGGGTTTGTCTTTGCCTGAAACAGGGATGACCCAGACTGTCTTTCCCAATATGCTCTTCATATGCACTACTGGGACTCTATTTCCATCTACAGTATGTGGAAATTTTGTTTGGACAGGGCCATCCCGATTGGTGGATCCTCTAGAGTTCACTAGCCATGTGGCTTTGGCTAAGTTAGTGTCCCAATGCTTAAATGTTCCACCACCCATTGCTTTCAGTGTGGCTTTTAAAAGTCCATTATATCGCTCAACTTTCCCAGAGGCTGGTGCATGGTACGGAATGTGGTACACCCACTCAATACCATGCTCTTTGGCCCAAGTGTCTATTAGGGCGTTTCGGAAATGAGTCCCGTTGTCAGATTCAATTCTCTCTGGAGTACCATGTCGCCACAGGATTTGCCTTTCAAGGCCCAGGATTGTATTCCGGGCAGTAGCATGGGGCACAGGGTATGTCTCTAGCCAGCCGGTTGTTGCCTCCACCATTGTGAGTACATAACGTTTACCCTGGCGGGTTTGTGGGAGAGTGATGTAGTCAATCTGCCAGGCCTCCCCATATTTATATTTCATCCACCGTCCTCCATACCAAAGGGGCTTTAACCGCTTGGCTTGTTTAATTACAGCACATGTCTCACATTCATGGATGACTTGTGCAATAGCATCCATGGTCAAATCCACCCCTCGATCACGAGCCCATCTATATGTCGCATCTCTCCCCTGATGACCTGAAGTATCATGAGCCCATCGAGCTATGAATAGCTCACCCTTACGTTGCCAGTCCAGATCCACCTGAGCCGCTCCAATCCTCGCAGCCTTGTCCACCTGATGGTTGTTTTGATGTTCCTCCGTGGCCCGACTCTTAGGTACATGGGCATCAACATGACGTACCTTCACAGCAATCTTCTCTACCCGAGCAGCAATGTCTTGCCATAAGTCAGCAGCCCATATGGGTTTGCCTCTCCGTTGCCAGTTGTTCTTTTTCCATTGCTTGGTGGAGACATCGCTGTTATTTTATTAATGATGTCCATGGGGATCTGACGACGTCCATCCTGCCATTTTATTCCTAAAAATTGGATCTCTTGTGCAGGACCCTTGACTTTACTTTGTTTTATGGCAAAGCCAGCCTTTAAGAGGATTTGAATTATCTTTTCTCCTTTCCCGAACACTTCTTCTGCTGTGTTGCCCCATACAATGATGTCGTCGATATACTGCAAGTGCTCTGGGGCTTCACCCTTTTCCAAAGTGGTCTGGACTAGTCCATGGCAGATGGTGGGGCTGTGTTTCCACCCCTGGGGCAGACGATTCCACGTATACTGGGTACCTCTCCAAGTGAAGGCGAACTGTGGCCTGCACTCTGGCGCCAGTGGGATTGAGAAAAAGGCATTGGCAATGTCAATCGTGGCATACCACTTGGCTGCTTTCGATTCCAGTTCATATTGGAGTTCCAGCATGTCCGGCACAGCAGCACTCATACCTGGAGTAACTTCATTTAGGCCACGGTAATCCACTGTCAGCCTCCACTCTCCACTGGACTTTCGCACTGGCCATATGGGGCTGTTAAAGGGTGAGCGAGTCCGGCTGATCACTCCTTGGCTCTCCAGTTGACGAATCAGGTTGTGTATAGGGATCAGAGAATCTCGGTTGGTTCGGTACTGTCGTCTATGTACGGTTGTTGTAGCAATTGGCACTTGCTGTTCTTCGACTTTCAGCAACCCCACAACAGAAGGATCCTCTGAGAGTCCAGGCAAGTTACACAATTGGTCGATTTCCTCTGTCTCCACAGCGGCTATTCCAAAAGCCCACCGGTACCCTTTTGGGTCTTTGAAATACCCTCTTTGGAGGTAGTCTATACCTAGAATACATGGAGCTTCTGGGCCAGTCACAATGGGGTGTTTCTCCCAGTCCTTTCCAGTTAGGCTTACCTCAGCCTCTAGTACAGTCAACTGTTGGGATCCCCCTGTGACTCCGGAAATACAGATATGTTCGGTGCCTTTATAATTTGACGGCATTAGAGTACACTGGGCACCAGTATCCACCAGAGCCTTGTACTCTTGTGGGTCTGACGTGCCAGGCCATCGGATCCACACAGTCCAGTAAACCCGATTATCCCTCTCCTCCACCTGGCTGAAGGCAGGGCTCCTCTATTGCTCCTGATCATACTTGCCGTTCATTGATTGCATGAAGGACTTAGAGGTTCCCTCAAGAGGATCAGACATATCGGGAGTGTAGGTAGGCCTTCTGCTTGGCTGAGGGTTCTGTCTGGTGGAGACTGGTGCAGCATTCTTCTTGGTAAAATCTCGCCGTGAGATTGTTTTACCCTGCAGCTCATTAACTCGTGCTCGAAGGGCCGAAGTGGGCTGCATATCCCACTTCCTCATGTCCTCCCCCTGGTCAACCAGGTAGAACCACAGTTTACCTCGTGGTGAGTACCCTCTATTTCCTCCCTCTTGGGATGACGGACGCCTTCTTCCAAAAGCTGCCACACTGCTCTGTAATGGTCGGGGGCTGAACACATTGTCGTCGAGGCGCTGGACCAGTTTCTCTACCGCTGCGACGACGGAGAGGGAAACATTGTCCTGGTACTGGCGGAGCCTGCAGGACACATCACCAACAGTTGGTCGCCTGTCTTCATCCCAGTCTATTGTCGCCAGTGAATTAGTGTACCCTGATGGTACAATTTGTAGAACCGTACGCCACATAGCTGGGGTGCACAGGACTTCATCAGGATCGGCAGGGAGTTGTGAATTGTCCAAATCATAATTAATTATCTCCCGTATAGCTAATTCCCTCAGGTACTGGACAGCTGCTTCTACACCGTTGCACTTGGGTACATGGCATTTAATGTATTCCTTTACGGGGTACCTTTCCTTCACACTTGACAGTAACCGTTTCCAGAGGCTGAGGATTCCCGGCTTTTTCCCAATGGCTTTATCAATGCCTCCCTCTCTAGCAAGGGATCCCAACTGCTTGGCCTCCCTGTCATCTAATTCCAGACTATTTGCCCCGTAATCCCAGCATCGAAGCAACCAGGTGAGAATGTGCTCACTGTGGTGGCGGCCATAGTCCTTTCTAATGTCACGAAGCTCACTCAGGGACAGGGATCGGGTGACAATCTCTGGTTCTGCCTCATCTTGACATTTCCCTGATGGCCCTGGTTGAGCATCATCATTAGTTGCTGTACGAACTGATTTCTGTGTGCATTTCCTCTTTTGTATTGGGGCGACAGACACTGGTGTGGGTTGTTCCTTTTGGTCATCGGTGGTGTCTGCTGTGGGGATTGCAGTAGCTGCAGTGCCAGCTGATCTGTTTTCTTCCCCTTCCCCCTGACAGTGCTGACAATGTTGACAGCGCTGCCTGCTATCAAACAGTGTTTGAGCCCAAGTGGCCAGAGCCCAGCACAGTGCAGTGCTTTGCACATCCTTGGGAAACCTACAGCAACTGTTTTTCAGAAATGCGGCCATTTTATTAGGGTTCTGCAGCTGCTCAGGAGTGAAACTCCAAGTCACTGGGGGTGAGAGGGTACGTAGGTACTGGCCCATGTTCTGCCACATGCCCTGCCACTTGTGGTTATCCTGCCTTTGGGGAGACTCTTGAGCAGTATTCATAAACCTGCTCTTAATATACAATGAGAACAGGATCAAGTGCAGTAGAACTTCCAGCAGTGTAGCGGTAGTTTGCATGTCAAGATAGTGGTGAAGATTTTCAAAAACTTTCATAAGAGCTGTTATGTTTAGCCCAGAAAGGAAAAAACCAGTGTAGTTCTCTCCCTCTGTGCTCTCACCAAAATGGCCACCACCACCAGCCCCTCTCTGCCCAGGGAATGGACAGGACAGCAAAACCTCATACACATGCCAGATAAAACTCATGGTCATCGAAATGACTGTATCATAAACCGTTATCATGAAGTACACCAGAACAAAGTGCGGGAACAGGTATGGAAGCTGCAGCCCCGAGACCGTAAACAATCCTGCCAGGATTGCATACAGCCTGCCATGGCTGTGCTGCCATATCCCAGACCACATCTTTGCAAATAAAAGCCACAGCACCTTGAACAGCATTCTGACAACTTTAACTCTAAATGCAACCGGGTCAGATCTACCGTTATCCCAACCTCTTGCCCCACGTTGGGCGCCAAAATATGTTGTGGTTCCACAGCAAAAGAAAAACTGGGGACCACGTGTTCAGCCCTCCTCCGGAGAAAAGGAAAAAAACACAGGTTGGGATAAGGGTAATTTACTAAAATATAACAGGGATAACAATAAACAACACAACCTTTGCCGGGATGAACAGCTCAGATCGCGCGCGCCTCCCGGACCGGACCGCGCGCCGACTCGCAGCCGTTACAAAAGCCCCGCGCCAAGCCGCGTCGAGCCCCGTCGCGAGCGCACAGACCTGAGTCGAGAGGAGCGAGCCCTGCCGCAGCTGCCCGCGTCCCGAACCGCGCGCCAAAACTCAAAACGCCCCCTGCTTTTATACTCAGTATGACGTAACTGGCATGGAATGATCCTATTGGCTAATTTGAGTTCACCTATCCCGAGCCCATCATGTTAACCCGAATGATCCTATTGGCTAATTTGAGTCACCTATCCCGAGCCCATCATGTTAACCCCTTCCTGAAACCAGGACAAACATTAATTCATCCACCTACAAATCACTCCCAAGAGGTTTCTGAAAAAGGTGTGCCCAGGAGTTGACAACAGAAAAATTCTAAATACACGTGCAGCTGGTGACCACATCAGCAAGGATATCTCCTCATTCTGTGTACAGTGTACAAGCACAAAGAAGGATGAGCTGTATCTGGGAGTGGTCAGATAATACCTTACATAGCCAAACACCATTATTAATTCAGATAACTGCAAGATTTCTTTCAGTACAGAAAGACACAGATCAGTTTCTGGAGTTAAAGGTACCTACCTGTACTAAATCCACAATTTCTTCTAGTTCTTCTGAGGTTTTTTGATGCAATGCAAGCATACCTCAGGTGGACCACTGACAGCATAGAGTACAGAGAAAATATATTGCAAGAAGCAGCTGATCAGCTGGTAGAAGTTCAAACTGTGTAGACACCACATAGTGTATTTTGAAGCTGGTTAACACATGTAGCTATTGACATGATTTGGCACAAGCAGGCAGAAGCTGAACATGTGGTTTTGTTACATGTTCAAGAACCAAAGATAAGTAAGAAAATGAAAAAAAAATAGAAAGACTTTAAAGCTCTTTATTTTAATCAATCTTTATTTCTTTGGAAAGCAAGACTGAAGTCCATTGAAAAAGCTAGACAACATTTTTTGATGCATCCAAAGCCTGGAAATTAAATCTGAGAATGTAATATAAGCAGCTTTGATTCCTATACATTTTTCTCAAATCTTCCATTACTTCCATTTAAATTCTGGTAATTAGACTTGCTTATAATACTGGAAAGTAAAACTCAATCATTTATTTTCATTGTTCAGCAGCTGAAGTGCAGTTATATGTGCCAACTATCAGGAAAATGGATGTAAATACTGTAGTGTTAAAATTCAGTATACTGTATAAATACCTGTAATGATATAATCCCACAATAAGTAACCCTTTTTTCAGTACTACCTTTTCAAGTGTAAACAACTTCCAAACATTTACAATTACATGTCCTTTAAGTGCAAAGGGTGTTAAAAACTGAGGAGTAAATTCTCTGGCTTTCACAGGCAAAATCCGTTTGAGGCATAAGGCACTACTTCTGTTATCTTCCTCTTTTACAGTCTGATTCAACACTGACTGACCCCAGAGTCATCCAATCGCCTCACCAGGCTGTGGGTGAGTTCAAATGCGCTACTGAAAAAAGTTACGATTCTCTGACTGACATATGGTGAAGCCATGAATAATAATAACCACTTCAAATAACAAATGCCACTGATTGTGTTATACACAGTATGCAAATTATTTTAAATAGAGTTTCTTTCTACTTCTAATTGCGATTTAATGAAAGGCCTATTTTTGTTTTGCTTGGGGATTGGTTGTGTTTCTTCCTAGTCCCAAATTTTCAGAGAATATCAGATTCTAGGGATTGATGTGATTCCAGAGAAAATCTGCACTGGTGCTGTCAGTCAAAGAGACAGAATCTTCCATAATGAGACTGCCTGGAAGCACTTGCAAGCACAATAAATTAGTTTCATGTATTTATATTCAAGTTTTTATAATATTTCTTCATTGTTGCTACTCTATCAGCATCAAAATCCCATGTCTAGCCAGGTAAGAATGAAGATTTAACACATTTATTAACCCAAATGGGTAGAGGGGAGGGGGAAGGAGGAGGAAGGGGTGACGCAAGCAAATTTCCAGCATCTGAAGCTTTTCATGAAATAAAAGCAACTCATTTTATTTCTTTACTAAAATTCTTTATGCTAATGGCACATCTGGGAAGAAGGCAGCTGAAATCACCACTGTGAACCACAGAAATGTCTAAATGAGTGCTGTGTACACTAGTATCTTTATAAAAAGCAAGCAAAGAAAAACAGTAGAAGAAAAAGCAGCGTCATTATCCCTTCTGACTGTCTAGGAATTAGACTGAATAAAATCATTTGAATATGTTTTCCTATTCTACAAGCTGTCACCTGCAAGCTGGAATTTATGAAATGACTTAACTACCAACAGATAAGCTGTTTTCTTCTGTGAAACACAGTCCAAATTATTTCTGTTTTCTGAGACCAAAGCTGATTGTTTTCCAAACTTACTATCCTGGCCATCTCAAAAGCATGGGGTATTTACACAAGAAAGGACTTTAACATAAAAGGACATTTTAAAAACTGAAAAAAGTACCATGATAATTAAATACTGCAGCTTCAGGTGAACAATTCCATGTAAGTTTTAATCAAGACCTCCTAAAGAAGAGGTAATTGCAGAATCAGAACCCAAGTTTTTACATTTCTGCCTTCTACCTGCATACATATATGTAAGTAAAATAAATATCGACACACAGAGAAAATTGAACCTGCTATTCTCTGACTGTGATTACTGTCTGTCTGAGGTTACAAGTGCTGTGGGACCTTGCCAAAGCACTATAGCAAACTGCTCATCCCAGAAAGAATGAAACGCACCTTTAGGAAGAGCAGTGGAGCATTACAACTCCTCCAAAAATCAACCTGCGTAGGTGAAAAGTGTTTTACAAGAGAAAAATCAAAACATCACTGTTTTACTTTGCTGAAAGCACTATTTCTATCAGCTTTTCCCCTGCAGGATTTTGATCCACGAGACGTATTAGTGGAAGAGAATCAAAAGCTCAGAACAAACTGACAAGCCTATGCTGACAGAGATGGAAACATTCAGGAACAGAAATAATGAGAACAGAACAGATGTAAACATTTATTTGTCTCTTACACTCATGGCAACAGCTTCTAACTCCAAGGGAATGAAGCGATCCGACGGCTGACATGCTACTAATCCTTCTCTTTCAATCTTCTCCCACCTGCCCAGACACATTAAGCACCTCTCTACAATATAATACGATGTAAGATATCCTTTTCCCTCTGTGTTGACGTTTTAACCGGGCGGTATTACCTCCCCAATTCCCCTTTGCAACTCCCAGTCAGTGAGGCGCTATTTCATACCGAGCACGAGTGGCTCCGGAGTGCCTTTCAGATAGTTGTTTAATGAAGATCGTCTCGACCTGAGCAGCCAGCCCCGTGAGGACCGGTCTCCGCGGCGAGGGCTCTTCCCTGCCCCGCATCGTCCCGGGTCACAGGGCCGTCCCTACACACCGCCGCGGGGCCCGGCGGGCGGGAAACGGTCTCCGCTCGGGCCGGTACCGGCACCTCGGAGCCGGGGCCGCTGAGGGGAGCCCGCACTGCCCCGTCCGCGCTCCAAGCCCGGCTCCGTGACAAACTTCGGGGGAAGGGGCACCTCCCGCCTCCCCGCCCGCTTCCCCTCGCCGGGCGGGACAGAAAGGTGAGGAAGCGGCGACGGGTCCGGAGCCCCGCGCCAAGCTCTCCAGCTCTGTCCTGTGCCCTCCTCCCCCTCATCACCTCCGCGAAGGGGCCGAGCGTTCCGGGTCTCCTCCCTTCACCTCGCCATGGCGTCCCGGCCCGGCCCCTCGGCCACTCACCCGGGGTGCGGAGCGGCGGGAGAAGAAAGAAGAGGTGGGCGCACGCTGCGAAAAAGAGCCAGCGGTTGCAGCCGGGCTCCCGAGACATCTTGGCAAGGGCCGCCGAGCCGCACGGCGGGGGGAGCAGGAGAGGGGCACGGTGCACCCGGCTGCCCGCCTCTGCGGCAGGAGCGCGGGCGAGCGGCCTCCGGCTGGTGGCCGTGCCGCCGCCAGCCCGCCCTCCTTCCTCCCCTCTCTCCCTCCCCCGGCAGGGCCCGGCAGGACCGGGCGGCAGCGCCAGGAAGGCGGAGCGGGGGCCGCGGCGCCCTCTGGCGGGCGGCAGCAGGAGAAGCGGCGCCCTGCGGTCCCGCGCCTCCCCGCGGTTCCGGTCTCCCGCTGCCGCCGCGTTCCAGCGCCGGCCGCAGGCCGCCGCTTTTGCGAGCCCAGGACAACCGCTCTGCGTGCCCCGGGCTGGCCTGCCGGGCCGGCCGCTACGAGCTGTCAGCTTATCGAGGGCACACGAAGCTCCTGCAGCCCTGTGTATGGTTATGGAATAAATACCCAAGCCAAAGTAAATCCTAATAAGCATAGTTCTCCATAGCTGTTACTGACCATCCAGCATCTGTCACAAAAACAGTAATGCCTTTAAGTCTTAATACTAAATTATTAACCTTGCAGAAAGTCCTCCAATGAGGTTTGTAGGTTGTTCAATTTAGACAAAAGAGGGTTTTTTTATTAGTGTCATCCTTTTCTCACAAACAAATATATATATTGTCAGTCAAATGATACCCAGCACTCTGACAGGAACGTTCATCTCTAAAATGACCCTCATCAGTCATTAACCCAAAAGAGTGGGTTATACCACCAGAGAGCCATTTTATACCTTCCTGCATAACTGGAGACCAGCACAGAGCACCGGCATGGGAGGTGAGCACGGCCGTGGCACTGGAGACTCCACTGCTACAAAGAACACACCCACTCTATAACGCACTCCACAACTACAAACACCTCTAACAACATTAGAGAAATGCAGACCTGGGGCTGCAAAAAAACTGGTTTTGAGGGCAACACAGCAAACGAAGTAATATCTTACATGCGTAAGTGTCACCACAGTAAATTCGGATGTAATGTAGAGCTGCAGACCAATGAAGAAAGATCAAGAGTGTAAAACCCTGTTAGCAAACAAAAAATGACCCCATGTGAGTTCTGGAGCAAGGAAGAAGAAACCACCCACATGAACATTGGATTTGTCCCAGGGAAGCACTCCACATGCTGACAAGTTGCTGTGACACCCCTCGTACACCCTAGAATTAAACTGCCAACCTTTAGGGCAGCCAAGGGAGAAGAAACCCAGCTGTGTGTACAACATTTTCACTCCTTTGCCATTCTTTTTCTGTAGCAATTACATCTGAATTAATAATTATTATTCACATTTCAACTACAGTAGCGAGAAATTCTTGGGTTTACTTACATATAAGGCATAATTTCTTAAACTTGATTTTGAGCGTAACACCTGGTGTCCGTAGGTATCAATTCCTTACACGCTGGGTACACATACACATGAATTCCAGCCAGTACATTTTCTCATCAAATACTTCCCACACAGTCCCCTCCCACCAACCCAGCCATTTGGCACACTCTGATCTCACTGGAGACAAATGGTGAGGCATCCAGGTCAGCCAAAAACTTCCCATATGTTTAATCCAGTAAGGCCAACAGAACAGGACCCAACGTGGACCCTTCCAAAAACCTCTGCTGGTTTTAGATCTACTGCATTCTTTTCCTGACAGATCAAGTGGTTACAGATCAGGTGCCTTCAGTGTGCCAGAGAGGTGATTTTTGAAAATGAATTGAAATCTTTTCCCAGTGTTAAATGCTTGCTCACACTGCAAGTTCAGGCGAGCACATCTATATCATTGTATCCTGGCAGACAACTTCACATCTTCCTTTAAAACTACCTGTCCTGGTTTTTGGCTGGAATAGAGTTAGTTTTCACAAGAAGCTGAGAGGGGACACAGCCAGGACAGGTGACACAAACTAGCCAAAGGGGGATTCCAGAACTTATGATGTCATGCTCAGTGTATAAACATGGCAGGGATGAGAGAGGGGGCTAAGGGAGGGGAACTGGCCAGGGAGGAGGAGATGCTGCTGAGAGACATGGGCTAGGCATCGAGTCTTGCATGGCTGCTTTGTATATTCTTTTTTAAGTATTGCAGTTACTACTTTCCCATTGCTATCCCATTAAACTGTCCTTATCTCTACCTACAAGTTTTTACCTTTTTCTTCTGATTCTTTTCCACAACCCACCGAGGGGGAGGAGTGAGTGAGCAGCTGCATGGTGCTCAGCTGCCAGCTGGGGCTGAACCATGACACTATTTCAATAGCAACACATCAGCCAGCCTTCCCTGGGGAATTAGATTTGCTTTATGTATTTATTACCTCCCCTTATCTTGCAGGGAGTTGGGACATGGGACACAAGTGTGAGCAACCACAGCTTGTTATTGGCCATACATCTGCTTGTAGCTGACATTCTCATTCTCTAAGTAAGTTACTGGCCTCCATAATAATAATTCTGATGCAAATTACATGGAAATTTTGATACTGCATTTCTCTCTCAGAGTCTATGTGGGTGCTTATTACCAGAAAATAAAAAAAAGTTTAAAGTTATCCTTCAATTTCTATACCTATAAAAAGATAAAAGGAGTAAACCCTCCTGCATAATACATATATCTGCATTTGCTTGTTTCTCCTTATATTTTCAGCAGTGTTTCCTACCCTTTCTCCCATTTCTCTATTCTGTGCTGATTTCCGGAAATATTCACGTGACAAAGTTCACGCCCACAACGGCTGGAATAAACATAAGACTTTTCACTCTCACAATGGTTAGGATGAACCCATATACAAATGTTTCCCCAAGCAGCAAGTCAGTAAGGAAAAAACCCAGACAAGCCCAACCTTTTGCAGAGATGTAACCAGTGTTTTGGTTTCCCACAAACACGAGAGAAATTTCATTGAAACAAGTCTTCTAGAAATATGGAGCTCTGTGATGAAAGCTGATGTTCTCCAACTGTTAAGAAAAATAGAACTTAAATGATTTAAATCTTATATTTGGGGCTGGGAGAAGGAAGGATGATTTTTTTTTTTCTTGAATTCTACTCTATATACAAACTCAGGTGCTGTTTGTTTGTTGTTCTAACTACCCCACTGAGAATTTCCATCTCAGGAAGGATGAAAACGATGAACTTTCTGGTAAGGAATACAGAGGTTCAGAACACCACCAACCTTCCTTTCCTTATAGTATTACATATATCTGACATTCATAAATAATACCAGTGTAGCACTGTTTATGTCTCACCTCTCAGATTAACAGATTTATTTTGTCCTGGTAGGATCTTCAACGGATATTAAATACAATTAAACATTTAAAATTAATTATTCATCACAAGTGAGATTTTTAGAAGAAACAAAAAAAAGCAAAAAACCCGATTACTTTTTTCCAGAATGGCAAGTATACCTGGACTAGGGCTGTTGGGGAGGGGTGCTCCTGGGTGCCTCCAGGGCAGTCCAAGTTGGGCCAGGGTATCTGGTGGGTCCTCTCATTGTACAGTACTCTGTGTTATTAGCGAGTGTGAGTGAAATTTGCTACAGGGTGTTACTATTGCCTTTTCACCCTTATTTTGTCAGTAAACTGTCCTTATCCCAACCCATGGAGGCTCTGTCTGTTTCTCTTGCGGGAGGGAGTGAGCAAGCGGTGTGTGGTGCTCAGCCACTGCTTGGGGCTGAACCACCACAATGTGAGAGACAGAGAAGTGTTTCACCAAATGAAAACTGTCGGTAATTCAAATGGGGACAACTTTTCACCTATGATTTTGGTCCTGAGAACACTTTAATGTGCAAACTCAGATAAGAGATCAACAGGAGCATTTGTGCAGTAAATCTAAGTCTGTACACCTTTTCATAAATCCAGTGTCACTATTTTAAGCTTCTTCATGAATCAAATGGCTATACGAAGTCTAAGAATCCTGAGTCCCAGTGGAGAAATAAATTTGAAGGTGTGGCAAGTGTTCCTATTTTACCAATCATAAACCTCCACAGTATGTACAACCCCCCTTGTATTCCAAGCCATTTGGGCAGACACTGTATTCACCCTTCCCTTTATGTAAACTAAGGGACAGCCAAACTTTCTAGCCCTAACCAAAATACTCAGATTATCATGTTGGAGAAAGAGAAAGCAGTGGGAAACGTTCAGGGGCAGATGACAACAGTGTCCACTTGAGACTGGCCAGGCTGGCATGTGGTTCAAGGGTGGTTTGCCCTGGTGCACCAGCAGCAATTCTGGATACTCAGGGGACTCTGCCATCTCTTCCTATAGGACTATAATGTGGAAGAAGAGAGAAATTATGGACCAGACACAATGGCAAGCACTGAGTTAGAGAACTAGACCAGAACTACTTTGTTAGCCATTTGAGAAAGTTGAACTAATCCAGTTACATGGTTTCTTGCAACAGATGGGGCAGGAAGACCTTTTCAGCAGAGACAGCACAGTTAATCACACTAGCCCAGTTCTGTTCCAGCTGTTTCTTAGGTTACCGCAGTTTGCCCTTTCTGCCCTACTCAGAGAGTTTCCTAAAACATAACTTTAAGCTATGAATAATCCTGCAGAAATCAGCAAAAGCAATCCAAATGAGTTCAGAATCTCACAATTCTTGAATTACAACATGAATCTGGAAGTTGAGTTTCTCAGCTTTCAGCTACTCAACACGGTAATTCAATGATAGTTCCATTAACATCACAATGACCAGCTAATACCCCCAGAATACATCTATATTTTTCAAATGCTAGGCAATAAGATTGAATATGGGAGCTCTGATACCCTGCATTGCTCAACTTTTAACAACACTCCCTTTTTCCAAATAGCTCTTCCCAGGAGAAACCTCCAGCAATGGGGAAAGCCCTGAGCACTGCAGACATGATTCGGTCTGTGTCACTTGTCCCATCTCATTGAGAAGAACTGATAAAGTTGCAGTATCAGAGGTCACACATGCTGTAAGCCTGGCAACCGAAGCAAGGAGGGAGATGAGCAATCCAGTCAACTCCTGTGGAAGCCCACAGCGTAGTCTGAGTTTAGTCTCTTTCTTTCCTGGGTTAACCTGGGAAGTGTTGCTCTTATGTAAAATTTGAGGACTCCATCTTGAAATGATTTAGGGCATTTAGGGCATTATAGAGAATTGGTCTGGGGCAAAAGCTGAGAGTCCCGGGGACAGAGTTCAACCAATCAATTTCTCATGATAGAGACTGCTGTTATTAGATTACACACCTTTTAGAAAAGACCTAGAAAAACATTGGGCATGAAGTGACCTGTCATAGATCCTTAGAAGATTGTAAAGATGGATCAAGGACAATTCTTTTCCTAAGGGGTAAATAATGCCTGCTTGAAATCTCCTCTCAGTCATCTGGCACAGAAACATTGAAAAAACCTTATGTAGCGTATATTCTGGAGTTTATGATAGGATTGTCCAAGAGGCAGAGTACATACACTCGGGGGAGTGGGGGAAGACAGAGATATTTCAAAATCTTTGAACTCGTACAGACTAAGCCATGGATGAGAAACAAGGGATATATGTCGTGGTTTTACCCCAGCTGTGGGCTAAGATCCACACAGCTGCCTGCTTCTTAAAGTAAAAGAGCAGGGGAAGAGGGAAAAGGGGGGAAACAAGGGAAGGGAAAAGGAAGGGGCAAATAACTCCAAAACCAAGAAACTAAGAGGCCCGTGGGTTGGGATAAGGATAGTTTACTAAGATAACAGAGAGATAAAATATAACAATGCTAACAGGACTTTAGAGCAAAAGAATATGAAACTATTGATCCCCAATGCAGTTTCTCCCCAAACCACACAACTCAGGCCGTACCACCCAGAGCTGTCCCGGAACCCGACCATCCCCCCAAGAAGCACGTGTCCCGCCACCGCCCCTCTTCTTCCTCCCTCAGCCCCCCGTTATCCTGGGCAGGACGTAATTGGCATGGAATACTCTCTTTGGCCCATCTGGGTCACCTGTCCTGGCTTCGCCCCTCCTTTCTCATGAATAGAGAAATACGAAGAAGCTGAGAAAGTCCTTGACTGTCTGACTGCAACTAAGAACATCAGGGTGTTATCAGCACTGCTTTCATTTTAACTCCCAAACACAGCATTCCATCAGCTGCTACAAATGAAGTTAACTCTATCCTGACTGAAACCAGGACAATGTATCAAACTTGACACAGATCCCCAGGGTGCCTTAAAGCAGCCACTTGCACACCAGTGCTTCACTCTCCCCTAGAGACCTTGTAGGCATGCTGAACATCTGTTGTCTCTGCACTGCCAGATTCCAGATGTGGGTTACCTTCTGAAGTGCTTATCTCAAGGAAACAGCAGGAAGGAAACCTAAAGTGGTTATGCTTATTGTTCATGTAGCATAAGGAATATAACATATAGCTGCAGCATTGCAGAGTTTGTATTTCTTAAATGTGTTGTTTAAAACACGCAGGAGCAGTAAATCAAAAGGTCTGTGGGAGAGATGCAAACCTGGAATGTGGAATCCTTTGGAAAGTGAACCTAGGAAATAAATTCCTTCCCTCCTCCCTATACCACCTGAACCCTTCTGTCCCACTTCTTTTCCTCAACTTCAGTCAAAAACTCAGATATCCCTCCTTGCCACAGGATTGTAGTTTAGTTGCAGAATCTGATTCTTCTCATTTCTTGCCATATGGATTAATACATTAAATTTCATTGACTAGATCTTAGAACACCCTCAGATGTTCTCTACAGCTCTTGATTCTCCCTGCAAAGTCACCCTGTTGGCTGTAGTCATGCTGTACTCCTAAACATCTACCTCCTCTTTAGCGTTCTTCTAACTACACTCTAATCTGTCAAAAAACCCCACCCTACTACAAGATTATTCCCTCTACCTGAAAACTACTACACTAAGATATCATATCAGAGAAGGAATTCAGATGGCCAGGGTCCTGTGGAAAGGACTCTGTGATCCCTAAATTAGTATTAATATTTTTTAACATTCAACTCTGTGCAACTGCAAAGTCTTCCTTTGCTATGTTTGAAGCTCAATGTTGTCTCCAGTTTTACTTTATGAGATTACTTTTACAATAAAATTATTAGATATTTATCTGTGTTCAGAACTTACTGACTGAAATTATTTCATCCCATGTGGTATTGGCTGAAAGATTCAGTTATGAATGGATTTTACTAAAAACATCCTCAAAAGATGTAGTAAAACCTCATTTCAAAATCAGTATTTACAGACAAATAGCTGCCAGGTCAAAGCCAGGGGAAAATGCATTATTTTGATTTCTTGTGACTCTTGGGTGATGATAGGAAGACGATTTACGCTGTCTTTGAACTGCATACAGTCAAGGAGAACTAAGGGTAATACTTCTACAGGCAGATGTAGAAAACTGAAGCACTTCAGTCCCAACTCTAAGCCGAGGGCATATTGCCTACTCCTTCCGTCAAATGAACAGCTTCCCTAAAAGAACTGTCAAACTTGATATTCTTCCCTGTTTTGTTTCCTGCTGCTTCCATCTGACATAGAATTGCCTCTACCAAGCGCATCTGAGCTGTTTTGTATTTTCCCTGCTAGAAGTGGAGCTATTTTTAAAATCACAAAAGGTTAGTCCTAAACTACCTGATAATGTCTTTTTATCAACATAAAGAAACATTACCTTGTCAACTGACAGTCAAAGTGTGTATGAACAGCAAGGGATTTAACTGAGCAAAACCATGTGGGATGAGAATGCTTCCATGTGTCTTAAAGAGCTTAGTGACCATATTGGCTGCCTTCCCCTGCTTCTCTTCCTACAAGAAAAGAAATAGTGGTATAAAGAATCACCCACTCTCCTCCACTGTGTACCAAGTCACAGTCGTGGGGAGAAAAACAAGGCGAACTGCTCCAAGAACTGTGGAGTGGATGGTCAAAAAATGTCCTCTGTGTCTAACTTTTCTGCTGTTTTGATGGGCTGTAAATAATGTGATCCCTCAAGTGGTAACCAACCTGCCTCAAGGAGTCCCACATCTCACAAATAGCTTCCACAACTTTGTTTTACTTTATTACACCTGCAGTGTAAACTATGACAGTTCTACGTGACAAGGTTCTGGTGGAGGAGGGGGTCTGCAGGGGTGGCTTCCGCAAGAAGCAGCCAGAAGCTCTCTGCAGGCCCAACAGAGCAAACACCAGCCAGCTCAAGGCTGTAGTCATTGTTGACCAAGGCTGAGCCCATCAGCAATGGTCACAGCGCCTCTGGGAATCACATTTAGGAGGAAAAAATTGCAAGCAGACACTTTTTGCCACCAGAGAAGGGAGTGAGAAGATGTAAGGAACTGTGCCAAAGCCAGAGAAGGGGGGAGGAGGTGCCCCAAGTGCGGGAGAGAAAGATTCCCTTGAAGCCTATGGAAAAGACCATGATGAAGCAGACTGTCCCCCTACAGCCCATGGATGATGACAGGGAGCAGAGATCCCATCTACAGCCTGTGGAGGACCCCACATTGGAGCACGTGGAGACACCTGAAGGATGCTGTGACCCCATGGGAAGCCTGTGTTGGAGCAAGCTCCTGGCCATGAAACTGGTGAGGAGCTGGAGGAGCTGAAGCCCCATGGGAAAGGAATCACAGAATTGTAGGGGTTGGAAGGGATCTCAAGAGATCATAGAATCCAACCCCCCTGCCAAAGCAGGGAGAAGTTGGAGAAGTTCATGGAGGACTGTCCCACCTGGGTAGGACCCCATGCCGGAGCAGGGGAAGAGTGTGAGGAATGACCTCTCCCGGAGTGTGAGGAAGTGTGAGGAAGGTCCCTTCCCACCTAAGAGGGAAAACAACTTGTGAGGAACTGACTAAAATCCCCCTTCCCTCTGCCCTGTCCACTGCCACAATAGGGGGAAGAAGGGAGCAAAATCCTGACTAAAGTGAAGTCTGCTAAGAAGGGAGGGGTGGGGGGAGGTGCTTTTAGATCTCATCGCACTTCTCACTACTAGACTCTGGTGTCACTGGGTGTGCAGTGCAGTGCAGTGTAATGAATTAGAGTTTTCTTTCCTTTATTCTGTGTTGAGTCTATTTTGCCCATTGCACTAACTGTGGAATGATCTCTCCCTGTTCTTATCTTGACTCCTAAGCCTCTCAATATGTATTTTCTTCCCTATCCAGCTGAGGAGGGAGGTGATAGGGTGACTTTGGTGGGTATCTGGCCTCCAGCCAGGGTCAAACCACCACATGCACAAATCAACTCAAAAGTTGTTAGGACATTCCAATTTGGCAGTGAACCCATGTTGATCACATGGATTGATCAACAAGGGGCCACTATGTCAGTGAATCATCTTCTCACGGTCATCATCAACCAGGAACATTTTCTGGTGCAGAGTAGAAAAACAGGAGGGAGTTCAAATCTCACATGTCCCCAAAAAGCTTCTGACAATGATGTCATAATGTTACACTCTGCCCTGATACCGAAGCTACCTGATAACAGAATGATAACAGTGTTTTCCTTCACACCAACAACTCCAGACTACAGAGGTAGCTGCTGGCCTTTTTTGTCAGTCCCAGACAATTCTTGGAGGGTAAACCTTCAGCATGTTTGCAGATGACACCAAGCTACCGGAGGAACAGTAAAAACTCTGAAGAGCAGGGCTTCCCTTCAAAAGGCCCCTGACAGGCTATACAAACAGGCTGAAAGAAACCTTGTGTTGTTCCTGCAAAAACAAACATAAAATCCTGCACCTGAGTCAGAATAACCTTATGTAATACCAACATGCTGGTGACTGACTGGCTAGAAAGCAGCTTTGCTGGAAGTAGAGGCCCAATTCCTGGAGATATTCAGAATCAGGCTTGATGAGACTCTGAGCAATCTCATGTAGTGGAGATGTCCCTGCTTACTGCAGGGGGGCTGGACTAGACGATCTTTAAAGATCCTTTCCAGCCTAATGGTTTCGGTGATTCTATGGAGAGGGTTGGGAGTCCTGACGGTCAACCTGAGTGTGGGAAAGCAGCACCCTTTTATGATAATGAAGGCCAACAGGCTGCATTATCAACAATAGTTCAGTCAGCAGGACAAAAGAAGCAATTTGTACCCTCTACTTGCTGTTTGAAGGCAGTACCTGGAGGATTCAGTACAACTATGGGCCCACGAGCACAAGGGATGCTGTCAAACTGAAGCAAATACACCAGATGGCCACTAAGTTGGTTAAGGGCTTGAAACATGTGGTGTACCAGGAGGGTCCAAGGCAACACACTGTTCAAGATAAATGGGGGGGGAAATAAAAAAACTAAAAAAGACGAAGGTGGAATCTAATTGCTGTCAGCAGTTACCTAGAGATGGAAAGCTAAAGATTCTTCTCAGTCAATGCACAGCGAGAGAACGCACTGAGGGAAATTCTAAATGAATATAACAAGATAGTCACAGAGATTACCAGACAAGTTTTTGCTGAGAGGCCAAAGAATTTCCATCCTTGGAGACATTCAGAACTTACTGGAAAGGAGCCTGGGAAACTTCAGAGGTAGCCCTGTTTTGAGCTGGATGTTGGACCAGATGACCTCAAGAGGTCTTTCCCAGCCAAAATTATTCTCTCATTCTCAGATGGTAGAGAGAGGAATAGAAAATGAAATGGCACATACCTACAGACAAAAATCAATCTATAATTTTGGGTCTGTAAACTGTCTCCAAGCATAGCAGTTTGTATTGCTGCCTGTCAAGGACCCCCATTTTGGCAAACAGCAGTTTAAAATAGCTGTTTGGCAGAACAGTCAGTCATTATTAAAGATAAAATTATTTCATTCTGAGCTTGCCAACCATCCTTGCTCATAAATGAAGTCATCACCTAACAACCAACCCCTGACATGAACAAAACCACAAAGCCATACTCTATGCAATAAAAATAATTAATTTTAATTATGTCTGAAAAGGACCTCTGCAGCCTCATCTTCTTCACTTAAAGGTGGGTATCTGCCTTGCCCTCCTGACTGGGGTAAGGGGAAACAAGGGCTGGGACAGTTAACCAGATGAGGAGCTTAGTGAGCAAAACTGACAGTAAGGACCAGAACACTCTTCACTCCAGAAATGAAATGACCCTCCAGTGCCAATACAGCTTGATGTCACTGCAGAGCAACTGCACTCATTGCATCTTATATTAGCCTCAAAGCAGTTTTAAATTATGTCCACCAGCAATTGCTCCCTTAGGACTATTTCATTCTGTGTTTGGTACAGAAAATCAAATGGAATTGGATCATAACCCCAACAGAATGTCACAAGTGGTACAGAACCATTCAAATACAGCAACACTAAGTGAACCTGAATGAACACGACACACAAGAAATGCAAAAGTCAAAAGATGTTTGGGAAATTGATGTCAGTATCATTAAGAAAAACATTGCAAACACCCCCAAACCAAAAACACTCAGTTAAGACTCTGGAAAAACTGGTTTGTGGATATGCTCACCATGTCATGGTGCTTAACAACAATAACAAGTCTTTACAGAGCTCTACAGAAACCCCCACTGATCCTGACAAAATGCCTATGAGATACACAGTACACCCCATTAACTGAACCTTTGTGTGGATGGCGTAGAAAACAACCATTCTATTGAATTTTATCTAAAGAACTGTAAAGACTCAGTGTATAGTCTGGTGAAGATGGAGCTAACTTCCTTCACGGCAGCACATATGGTACTATATTTCTCCCCAAATTGATCAAGAAGTTGAAGGGGACACAGCGAGGACTCAAACTGGCCAAAGATATATTCCATACCCTATCAAGTCAGCAATAAAATATGCTATAGAAGAAGGTGGGGTATTTGACTTCCAGTGTGGCTTGGAGACTGTCTAGACATTGCTCTGCTTTGAGAGGTGCTGAGCAATTACCTTGGCATCACATGGGTCTTTTCCCCTTCTCTTTCCTTCATGTACTAGACTGTCTTTATCTAAACCCATAGATTTTCTTGCTTTTGCTCTTTCTCTAGGCAGTCTCCTGCTGGCGAGAGGAGACAGAACAAGCAGCTGTGTGGGTACTCAGCTGTTGGCCAGGGTCAAAGCCACAACAGATGATAACCATCTTCTCTAATACAGTAACAATCTTCTCTTTTCATCACTGTTATTTGGCAGTGCATTTAGTGTAACACAGCAGATTAATCTATTAGAGAATGTACAATATTAAAATCTTGGGGTGGAACTTTAAAAAACCCTCAAGATGTCATTTTATCCATATCTGCTCACAGCAGGACCTGCCTCTCAAAGCATGAAGACACCAGAAATCAAATGTATCTTTCAGTTGTGCAAGGCATGAACTCCCAGTTCCCATGGAACCAAAATGAGCAGTATCGGTTGAGTAGCTCCTATGGAAAGAAAAGAAAAATACAGTCCAGCACATCACATCACTTCTTCAACCACAGTCCCTAGTCCTCCTCTATCTCCTCCCTCCCAATTCCATCCAGAAGACAAAATTAACTCAGTCTAAACATTTCAGACAGTTGTTTGAAGTCCCTGTCTTTAGAAGCTGCTAAGCAAAACTCTACCTCAGTATTTACTTACCATGATTAGAATCATGGGGTTAAACTTAAACCTCGCTTGCTTTAATTTTAAGGCATTACTTCTTATCATATCCTTTATGGGCCTAGAGAAAGCCCTTACCTGTTTTTTCAGTACCTGAGAAATGGTATCATGTTTCTCTTCAATTTATTTTCCACTAAAAAGAAGAAAAAAGTAGGATTCTTCTAATGTTAAATCACTGGTCCTCACCTGTTCTCACACCATATATTTAAAGCTTCTGTCCCATTTTTCAACTCTGAAACTGGATTATCTTTTACTCCAGGTTTACTTGTGAGGCTCTAAAGTTTTGAAGAATGAAAGATCTTGAACTTGCAGAGCTGCACTGTGACCAGTTGTAAAGCTGGTCAGATCACACATTACAAATAGACAATTCAAGAAATTTATTTGAATAATATGTTCTTGAATTTTGTAGTTGTTCAGATTCTACTGAATACATTCCTCACGAGCCTTAGAGGTGAACACTTCTGCAGGTAGCAGGTTCCCATAAGCAATTAAGCGATTTCTAGGAGGTACTACTGATATGAGATTTGTTACTGTTTCTGGTAACTCAACCAGGATGGAAATATTTTCAAAGAATAAGGAATACTTTTATGTGGATTTCTATTTATGCTAACATTGTGGTATCTTTAGGTTGAACACCCAACATGCATGCAAACAAGGTCCTTTTTTTAATTTAAAAAAAAAATCACTTTTATTCTTTCAACTTTCATCAGAATGTTTCCTCTAAGGTACATCTGTCCTAACGTGGATCTACGTAATTCCAAAATTGCTCTGCTCTGAGATTTTCTGGAAAAAAACCCTGCAAAACTGACTTCCACACTTTTACCTCAAATGCAGCCATAAACTAAAAAATAACCTGGTATTGTATTCCTTTTTAGTGGCTCATTTAGTTTCACAGTAGTAAATACTGGTCAGTCAATTTTCAAAATGCACTCTCTGACAAGCTTCATTAATCTAATGGCAAAATACTATTAGTTATTTGCCATTATCTATTGACACTATTTGAGTATTTTAGTCTGTAAAACAAATAATGAAGCCCAGCACAAAAGTTATACCAGTAGCTAGAAGAGGTATTTTTCATATGCTTTTATACCAGTAACACATTAAATTTGAAAGTGGCATACATACACGTCTCCTGATTTGGAACAAACTTTGTACCTGCCAGCATGAAGATCAAGATCCAATTAAAAAGAACTAAATTGATCTTAAAAGTAAATGTAGAGGAGATCTTGCACTTACAGAAACATTTAATGGTATCTGATATGTCAGCCATGTCACTGACACACATCAGCTCTTAATTGAAAAATCATTTTACACTGAAGTTTAATTAAGATAAAACACACAGGCGCTATTCCTGCTTTTCACATTAGTGCACAGCTGCATTACAGGCTGGGTGGGCACTCACACCCAAAACCAGATTGGCTGTAAGGAGTATCTTTTTCTATTTCAGTCAAGAGCTTCACGGAAGGTCTGTAGATCAGCACTTGAAATTGAACAACAGTTCCTTAAACTAAGCAGCATTAGGTTTTGGTCAAAAATTTAAAGCCAGATGATTACTTCAAATCAAAAAAAAAGAAAGAAGGCTACTGGTTCTGCTTTTTTACTTGCCTTATATAGTTATGCCAGAAGAAAAAAGGGACCTGAGCCGACACAATAAAACTTAAACAGAACTTAATCTAGAAGGCATCTATATGGTGGCATATGTGAGGCAATGGTGCCACCCAATGTCCAGAAGTTATACACAAGGTTGTTTTCCTTTAATGTTTCAAGAGTAAGCAAAAAAACAAAACAAACAAAAAAAAAACCCCAAAACCCAACCAAACAAACCCAAATGAAAAAAGAAACCCAAAAAAACAACATTCAGTACATAGTGCTTATTAGTAGTCATACCTGTACGCCAAGGCTTGTCTCAGACAGAAGATCAACAGATGTGATAAATTTCAAAACAGGCAAATACTTAGTATTTATTTCAGCTTTAATTCTGGATATTGGTATAGCCCAGGTAAATCCAGACAAGTTGTCCAAACACATTAACCAGCATTTTCCTAAGATACTCATAGTTTCTCACTCTCACAATGATCAATCTTCAGCCTGTTCCAAGCAGTGCATGGATGTTATTGTGACACTACTAAAATCCAGTCTCTTGCACAACAATCCAGTTTTCATCCACTGAGCCCTGAACCGAGCCCTGAATCTAGCCCTGTTCAAAGGACAGTAACTTTTTCCAAGTCAACCATCTGTAACTATAAAGAATTCAAACAATTTTATCCTATTGGAAAAGTGTAGCAGACTCGTTAATGACAGTCACTGTTAGATGCCTACATCTCATTTTTGCCATCTTTCTACTAAAGGAATTACATGACTATGTCTAAAATAAAATAAAGCTCTGATAAGCGTATATATCTTTCTTGTATAAGTAATTCTGAGACTATGAGGAAATCTAAACAATGGATTATTTATACCACTTTGCAAAACATGCTTTCTACACTATAAAACACACTGCCAGCTCTTTGAGTTATCTTCAATGTTTCCAAATCATCTATAAATGCAAATGCAATAAACTACACACAGCAAGTTGCACTTATGTTTACACAAGCAGCCACATCATAAAAATCAGGCTTGTGCTAAGACCTACATCCCTCTAGTAGAATGGTCTGAGAGTTTTCAAATATTGCTTCTCTCTTTCCACTTGCTAGTCCTTTACACAACCATGGCGGTGTGCTGCCTTATATTCACCATACTCATAACTGAATCTTATAGTCACCTAACAAATAAACAAGCTCCCTTCATCGGCCCTTAATTTCCAGAACACATGTAATATTTCTTGGGCAAGCATTCTTTTTTTCTTTAAAAGAGTAATTTTCATGGTTTTGTATGTACTATCTTTGAGACATTTCAGTCTGATGATCTTTAACTCTCAATGTTTGGTATTTTAGCCAACAGATTTTTGTAGCTTTCATACAGACAGTTTGAAGTTTTTAATTCTCAAAATACATTTTATTAACAGAGTTAATAACCAGCAGCATGTTTAAGATATTCATATAATAGCTAATTTATTCTGAGTGAGCTATAGACATGCTATAAACACTCAAAGGAAACTCTTCTAGTACTCCGTTCATAGCAATGTTGACTTTGTGACAATGCAAGCAGAGAAATAACAAGCCTATCTTTCATTTTTTAGGAGAAAAAATATACAAGTGTTTGATGCATAGGCACAGCACCATGCACACACACTTTTAAAAGATATTTTATTACATGCTCTTTCAAAGCATGCTTACTGTAACTTCTAGTATATAGGTATCTATTTAGATATCTTTTCATGCTGTTCAGGCGCAACTGCTTAGTGTATTTTCAGTAAGTGAGTGAAAAAGATAAAGAAATTAATTTCTTAGTGTCTGTACAGAAGATACTGATATTAAACTGCAGGGCTTTTGTTTGTTTGTTTGTTTGTTTTTTAATATGTCAGAATTTGAGCAGTCTTTGAAGTGCTTGGGGTATTTTCTAGTGAAAAAAAGGCTTGGATTACTGTCAGAAATTCATAACAAGTACATGTCATACTAATATTGCAAGTGTTATTTTTAAAACATTTTTCCAATGTTGAAAGCACAAGAAGTCTGCGTAATTGTGCACATCTAATTAGCACTGAGTCATATAAATGATCCATAATGATTTGGCAGCATATTGCCAGATGGTTTGCTATCAGATCAAGTAGTAATAACTTAGCTGCTTCTTCTCCATTCCCCCCAACCGATTTTCATTTATATCCATTTTCATTTCTCTACTTGAAAATAACATTCAGTTCCTTTGATTTTATATACACAAACCAGTCAAAAACCACTGATTTTTTAAAATTCAGACTGCCTCTTTTCTTTGTAATCTTTTTGTTTTTACAAGTGCATTTCTTTCACTAATTGCATTTAAGCATCAGAGAGTTCATAAAAATTAATTTCCTATTTACTTAAGAACCATTCAACTCTTCACTATTTCCAATTTGTGTTGTGCAGCTGGTCACCTACATTAAATTGCTCTGCAATATAATTGTATTTTCTGATTTTCTTATTCAAAACACTTCTTGTGTCTAAGCAACGGGGGGGGGAGATTATGAGGGAATTACAAAAACATAATCACTCAGATTCATGAACAGTTAAGGTTTAGTATTATTTGAATGTTTCTAACTCCACTTACCTTGCTGGACTAAGTTTATTAAATACAATGTCAGTGAAGTGTAAGTGTTCTTCTTCCTAAAATCTTCACATTTTCCAGTAGGACAATCCAGTTGATTAAGTGAAAGGGTGACAAAATCTGCCCATCTAAGTGACTAGAACTAAGATGTTTACAATAACTTTGGCACAACAACTCTTAACTTACCTTCTCCACCTTTGGATTATTTAGTTTCAGTCTCAGTTTTGTGTTTTTTGAAATCCAAAGAACACTTAACATCAGACACTAATGGTAGCTTCACAGCAATCAAAGCAAACATTCACAGTTACAATTTTTGAGGAATTCTTGTTAACTTTCAAAAGCAAAGCCTGCTCCATGCATGTTTTATAAGTGCACAGATCCATTAATAAGTGTGAAAGTTTAAAAAAATAATCATGGAAAAAAGACATCCTTGTGTTTGGATTAAAGTTACTTCTAGGTTAAGAATCTTATTCAGAGGGTCAAGAAGATAAAGCATCACCCCCTGGTTACTCCAGGATTTGGATCCGTGCTATGCTGTGTGTTAATGTACGCTGATACACGGGCAGAGCCGTGAAGAGTCACATTAGAATTTGCCAAGTGCTGAGGCTTTTATCAGCAAGCATGCAAAAACCTATCAAGTGAAGTTTATTTGCCTTGCTCAAGAGGCTGTGCGTTTTGTCTGAAGTGGATATTCCCCACAGTAGGGATGCTCTGAATGATACAGCTCAGTTGTCAGATCTTTAGAAAGCAGTGCCCACTGGTTGCTATGCTTCAGACTGCTTAAGCTATCACGCTATAGAATGTTATCATTAACACTTCACATATACAAGAGACAGGAAAAAAACAAAACAAAACAAAAAAACCTGCAATAGCTATTTTACAAGAATAATGTGCTACCTATTGCTTCATATAGTTGAATAAGGATTTAGCATTTCATACTATTTTCCTTCTTACTATCCTCTTTTTCACTTGATTTACAAAATGTTTATATACTTAAAAATAAATATCATGCAGTGCTAACATAGTGTTTTGAAAATCAATGTAAAAAAAAAAGCTGCAGTACAGCTAGGGTGAGACTGGAGCTATATAGTGAATTAATTTGCATTTCCAGAGAGCCATGACTTGATAAGGAACATCACAGTCCTTCCTTGAAATAAACAATGATCTCAGATGCCCTTTACCCTTTAAAACTTGGTCTGGAAATGAAGAACAAAAGAGCACTAATCTCATCAGGTTTGCATTGAAGGCCGTCTCAGATGATGAGAGACGGAAATGGTGCAGAAGCCTGGACTGACCTGCATGTCCATCATGTACTATCATAGTAGCCAACTGCTCACGGTGACAGAATGCCAGCTGCTGTAAAATTGGCATAGGCGACCTTCAAATAGATGAGAACAGCACAAGCTGGAACACAGCTCAGCCCACAGACTGAATGTGGGAACATACAAAGTCCCCAGATAAATGATACAGAGACCTATTTACTTGTAGTGCAATGTTTAGATGTTGCCTGCTTATTCTGGGATGGGCTTTTCCATTTTCTGTTATAAATAAAACATGAAGATTATGTACAAAGAACGCTACCTCTGCTGTCCCAGCAGAGCTCCTGTAGGTCTCTGTTTAGGTCCCTGGCAACACAGCAGAAATCCTAAGTACACAGCAGATTCCTACGTTCCGCTTTGTGATGCCTGGCCTTCCACAGGGACATTAGCCAGTCCTCTTGAGTTCACTTAGGTCACGTTTCATAATGGTAATATTCCCTGTATAGACACCAATGTCATTCTACCTCAACACCCCATGGCAGCTTACCAACATTACATTGGTTTAACAGATAACTCCTGTTCCCAAGGCAAATTCAGTTTCTCAACACAGTTATTAATGCTCTGGTAGAGGCCACAGCATAGAATATCCAATACCAAATATGAAAGTAATTCTGACCTGACCTGACCAGCTGCCATTTTACAGCACTGCTTGCACTGATGAAGGCCAGATTGTTCTTTTCTGGACATGCTTAAAGAAGCCCTTAACTGTCAAAGACAGTAAGAGCACTTAGATAGCTGAACACCCTGTGCATGCTCAGGAATAAAGGAAAAGACACAATAGACACTTTTTTTTGTCACTAAACCATCTCTTTATTTACTTTAAGCTAAACACCTGAGTAGATATTTGGGTAGAGTGAGCAATATTCATCCTAACTGTACAAGGCAACCCTAAAAATCATTAGATTGTGATAAGAAGCTGCAATAGCTTGTGCACTGCAAAAACACAAAGGTTGGAATAGAGCATCCATGTGTAAGAATCCAGTATCCCACTGAACAAAGAGAAAGCAGGAACAGCAGAATGTTCTTCCCAGCAGCATTAAGATCCCAGACTACTTCGCAGGAAACAAGGAGAACATAAACAAGAATTTCACATCAACCCAGCATCTCTATCAATGGGGCCATCCAGTAAAGGCTAATATAACAATCAAGGGGAAGGGCAGCAGGCCAGTTATTCCCAGTTCCTAAACTCACAAGCTTTCCAACACAAGCAAGCCCCAACAGAAGTTAGGTACAATGTTTCCCCACTCCCCAAATTTTGCATGGCAAGGTTCTGGTGGAGGAGGGGGTCTGCAGAAGCAAGAAGAGGGGGCTTCTTACTTCTGCAAGAAGCTGCTAGCAGCTTTCCCTAGGTGTGACAGAGCTAATATCAGCCGACTCAAAGCCAGACTGACTGCTGACCAAAGCCCAGCCCACCAATGACAGTCAGAACACCACTGTGAATCACACAGGAGAAAAAAACACACAAGCAGCCACTTTCTGTCACTAGAGAAGGGAATGAGAAGATGCAAGCAATTGTGCAGACACCAAGGTCAGTGAAAAGGGGGGAGGAGGCACTGGAGGCACAGAGAGATTTCCCTGCAGCCCGTAAAGACTATGGTGGAGTGGGTTGTACCCCTGCAACACATGAAAGATGATGGGGAGTAGACATCCCATCTGCAGTCCATGGAGGACCCCATGCTGGAGTAGAGACACATGAAGTACACTGAGACCTGTTGGAAAACTGTGCTGGAGCAAGCTCCTCCTAGGACCTGCTGCCCATGGAGCCAGACCCATGCTAGAGCAGGTTTGCTGGGGGATTTCTGACCATGTAGGGGAACCATGCTAGAGCAATCTGGTCCCGAAGGTCTGCACCCCATGGAAGCCATGCTGGGGTAGTTCATGAAGAACTGAAGCCTCCATGGGAAAACACTCAATTTGGAGTAATTCATGGAGGACTGTCTGCTCCAGTGAGAGGAACCCCATGCTGGAGCAGGGGCAAAGTGTGAGGAGTCTTACCCCTGAGGAGGAAGGAGCAGCAGAAACAACATGTGATGAACTGACCCCAACCCCCATTCCCTGTCCCCCTGTGCTGCTTTGGGCTGGAGGGAGAGAAATCATAAATAAAGTTGAGCCTAGGGAGAAGTTGGGGGGGGGGGTGGGGGGTGGGTCAGGACAGGGGGGAGACAGGACGGGTGGTGTGTTCTAAGATTGGATTTTATTTCTCATAGATTAGACATGTTTTATTTTGTGTTGAGCCTGTTTTGCCCGCTGACACTAATTGCAGAATGATCTCACGCTGTCCATATCTTGATTCCAAAGCCTATCATTATATCTTCTCTCCCCTGTCCAGCTGAGGAGGGGGAGTGACAGCGTGACTTTTGTGGGCATCTGGCCTCCAGCCAGGGTCAACCCACCACATATCTCTACTTCAGAAAGGAGCAACATCAAGCGCCTCTACATCCCAGAAGAAAGAACCAAAAGGGGTTTTTTCCCGTGACTTACTAGGTGAAGTTTATCATCTCATCCTACAGCCCTTGGTAAATCACAGTTTTAAAAATTCCAATCCTGATGGCTCTATCCAGAGCATCAGCCCAGACAGACGGATGCAAATCTTCTCACTCTCAGGCCTCACCAGTGTGTTAATAGCCAACTGATGTTAGATCATTTTTTGATGGCCCTTTGATCTTGTATTTGTTCCCTTTCATCAGTGATGATAAACAGGGGGTTGTTATTCACATGGTCAAATTTATTCTTCCACAGAGCACATCCTGGTGGTATGTGGGCTCTGTCCACAGCCACAGGGTTTCCAGCCTAGAGAATGCTGGAACACAGCCTAGAGAATGTGGCAACACACAGCACTAGCTACCCTTCCAGAACAGCCCTCACCACTGTTTCAGCTGCCCCAGGCCCAGCCTTTGGGACCATCTTGAGCAAGCATGTTGCCACTGTTACCAACCTCAGCAGTTCTTATCTCTCCTCTATTCGTCCCAGCCCCTTGATATCATTTATAGTTCCACACTAAGAATTCACCCACAGACAGCAAGCCACTATCCATATGGCAAAGGAAGAACAACTTTATTCCAATACTGGGATCTCAGTTCACTGGAGCCACAGCTCAACCACTGCACCACACAACACTGTACTGCACCATCAGACAGATGGTGTGAGCAGAGTAACTTCCAAACTCACTGCTGAGCTTAACATTTTTCTCCCTTTAGAGATCAGCTGCAAATCTGGGCAAACAGTCAAGTTTTTTTCTTATTTCTATTCAAGGATAAACAATTTACACTTAAACTAGCAGGCATGCTGTATGTTTACCATTTGCCACAACAGGATTTTCTAAACAGTCACTGAAAATACTAGGAACTTAGTTTCTTTTCAGATAGGGTAACAGCTGACAGAGAGATGAACTGGTAATAAAGGGACTGGGTTTTCACCTTCAAGCTCTAGAGGAGCATCCAGGATGCAAGGACTTTGTATGCTCATAAAGGCAGCGTAAGTATTTTGACCATTTTTGTGTCACCCAAGAAAAGATGGCATATTTAAACACCAAAACACTTTGAAGAATTCTACCTCCTCATTTGAAATTGAAAGTGCCTTAACAGGACCACAAGTAGAGATGGGAAATTTCATCAATGTACACCACAGTGTTTGGCCAACCTGTCAGCTTGTTCTGAAGTTGCATCCTCAGCTAATCACACAATGCTCCCAGTGGATTTTTCTGCTATGTGGCTCCTCTGAAATAGGCAAGCATTATCGACATGCCAGAGGGACAGGATGTCATCCAGAGGGACCTGGACAAGCGGGCCCGTGTGAACCTCATGAGATTCAACAAGGACAAGTGAAGGGTCCTGCACCTGGGTTGGGGCAATCCTCATCATCAATACAGGCTGGGAGATGATGTGCTAGAGAGCAGCCCTGCAGAGAAGGACTTGGGGTTCTGGTGGACGAGAAGCTCAATATGAGCTGACAATGCACATTCACAGCCCAGAAGGCCAACCATATCCTGGGGTGCATCAAGCACAGGAACATGAGCAGGTCAAGGGAGGTGATTCTGCCCCTCTTCTCTGCTCTCATGAGACCCCACTTAGAGCATTGTGTCCAGTTCTGGACTCCCCAACATAAGGAGGACATGGAACTGTTGGAACAGGTCCAGAGGAGGGCCATGAAGATGATCAGAAGGCTGGAGCACCTCTTCTATGAAGACAGGCTGAGACAGTTGGGTTTGTTCAGCCTGGAGAAGAGAAGGCTCTGGGGAGATCTTAGAGTGGCCTTCCAGTACCTGAAAGGGCCTACAGGAAAGCTGGGGAGGGAATTTTTAGAAGGGCATGTAGTGATAGGATGAGGGGAAATGGTTTTAAATTGGAAGGAGGAAGATTTAGATTGGATATTAGGAAGAAATTCTTCATTATGCGGGTGGTGAGGCACTGGCTCAGGCTACCCAGGGAAGTGGTAGCAGCCCCCTCCCTGGCAGTGTTCAAGGCCAGGTTGGATGGGACCTTGAACACTAGTGGGGCCTAGTGGAAAGTGTCCCTGCCCATGGCAGGGGCTTGGAACTTGATGATCTTTAAGGTCCCTCCTAGCTCTAACCATTCAATGATTTAGGGGACCAATTCTCCCCTGTATATACTCAGGAGGGGTCAAGATCCAACAGAGCTAACTGTTACTCCACTCTAAAGTGAAGCTTTAGGAGAGATAGATTGCGTAGTATCTAGAAAGCAAGGACAGGCAAGATATAGACATTTTGCCACTTTCACACAGGAACACACAGGACTCTGAATGCTACCATCTCTCCCTTCCCTTTGTAACAGCCAGGGCTAGAAGGGCAGCCTCTAAACAATGTACCATCAACAACTGAAATCAAGATCTGCATACCTGCCATGACTCCATATGGAGTGCGGGAGGTTAAGGCTTTCCTGTAGCAGGGTATTGGGTCTGGAGAAAATAGGTAGAGCTAGACAGCTAGGAAGCAACAGGACATTTATATTACAGTCAATTGTGGCACTGGACACAAGTCCTCTTAAGGAAAGCAGATGAACTGTAGTGTTACTGTATTTAACATGTTTTGTTACTTTTTGCTAGCCCAAAGAGACCAATGGTATGGTGGAGAGTTACCTGCTAGAGTCAACTTTACAGAGAGGTTCCCCAGGATATTGTCACAGCTGCTCATCTTCCCTTTGCCTCCTCGTATTCAGCAAAATACAAGTTCTTGGAACCGCAGAGCTGAGTAACGCACTCGGACAGCAGAGCACGGCTGCGCTTCACCCGTGCCCCTGTAGTTCCCCCCTCACACAGGTCCTGTTGACAGGCGTTCCGTGCCGCTCCGCCCCGGTCGCCACGGCTGGAGCCCCTCCCCCTGCCAGTCCCAGGCTCGTTCCGCCCCGCCGGCACCGAGAGGCGCCGACTGACGTGTACTAACGCGCGCGGCTGTTCAGCAAGGCCTCAGCGCCTACACGGTCGTGCCCCGCCGATACTTAGTCAAGAGAGCGGCAGCAAGAGGTCTCCGCGCAGCCCCGTTCGCCGCGCCGCCCGACCCCCCCGCCCGCTGCCGGGGTCAAAACCCCACCGCCCCCTCAGGAGCGCCAGACCGGAGAGCGAAGGGCTGGAAAAGGAAGGCGAGGGGAGCAGGGCAACGCGCTGAGGAGGCGGCACTAACGCGACACGGCTCGCTCCCCCTCCAGCATCCCCGAGACGCCGTTTAACGGCCGCCGCCGGGAGAGCACGCGACGCTTCCCGCGCGCACCTCCCTCACCGCAACCCCGCTGGGCTCCGCCCCTTTCCCGCTCCGCCCCTTTCCCGCCCCGCCGGCGCTGACAGCGGCCGGCTCACCCCGCCCCCGCCTCCTCCTTTCTCGGAGGCGGCGGCGTCCGCCGTCGCCATGAGAACGGCATCCGTCACCGGGCCCCGACGCCGCTGATTGGCAGGAATTGTTCGAGAACGTCGCCGAAGGCGGAAGCGGAAGCCGCACGTGGAGCCGGTGAGTGGTTGCCGCAGTTTCTGGAAACTTCGTCTCATTGTCATATTTAAAGCGGCGGTGCCGGCTCCTTTCTCCTCCCCTCCCGCCTGCGCACGGAGCCGCCGCGCGCGCGGTACCGGGGCCGGCGGCCGCAGCGGCGGGAGCGAGCCGGGGCAGGGCGGGGGCCTCCCCTGGCGGCGGGGCTATGGCCGTGGTGGGCTTTGACCTGGGCTTCCAGAGCTGCTACATCGCCGTGGCGCGGGCCGGCGGCATCGAGACCGTCGCCAATGAGTTCAGCGACCGGTGCACGCCGTGAGTGAGGGGAGCGGGCGGCGGGGTCCCTTACGGGTAGGCGGGAGCCGGTGGCTAACCGGCGGGGAGGGGAGGACGCGGGGGGGGGGTGGGCTGCGCAGGGAGGCGATGGAAGCTTCCAGGCTGGTGAGGGTGCTCGCTGTGTGGGATCTGCGCGCCTCCCGGCACTCGCCGCCTCCTCACGAGTCCCCAAGAGGCAGTTGGAGAGCCCGGGGCGGGCGGGCCGGCGCGGGGGGGACAGGCGCAGGGCAGGGGTGCGTGTGCAGCCGCGTCCCTCCCGCCGTGGGACCCGCGGGCTCTGGATAGGAAATGGAGCCCGCGGCGGGGTGCTTCTGGGCTGGAAAAGCCGCGGTTGCGAGGGGAAGCCCCGTGGGGGCAGCGTGGTTTAAGTGGCGAGGGGGGACCGCGGACTCGATTTCTCTCTGATCGGTAGACTCTCTCAGAACTACCGCAGGGCGGGTTTCCTTCAGTCTGAGGTCAGGTGTAGAAAGCCTCGGGCTCAAAGCAGGAGCGAGCTGGAGAGTTGGGAACAGCCAAACGCAGGTGTGTAGGATGTAGTATGGATGCGGGATCGTAGCTGCGGTCGTCGTGTCTAACAGTTGGATAACCCATCGTCAGAAGCCTTGGATTCGAGCCAGGGCTTTGATGGGCAAAAGCTTTCTGGTAGTGTTGTGCTGCGAGCAGAAAGTATGGCACTTCAACAGCAAGACCTCGGTGTGTTACTTGTAGTTGTAGAAATCGCATCTGTGCACTCCTTGCTCGTGTTCTTTGGCAGCGCTGAGTTGATTAGCCTGTTGTTCTTTCCAGATCGGTGGTTTCCTTTGGATCCAAAAACAGAGCTATTGGTGTTTCCGCTAAAAACCAGGTAGGTCATTTCCTGGCGTTTGTGCGTGACAGTAAATCGGCCGTTGCAAACCACCGGTGTTCAAGTACCAGTGGGTGTAAAGAGAGTTGTCTGGTGGTCGTTAAAACCAACCAACTTCATTTTCTTTGTTAGCCCATTTCTTTCAGGAATGCTGCACTGTGCTGCCATGCTTCCTTTAGAGAAATGCAGGGTGTTTGCTAGAACATTACTGCTCTCTCTAATTAATGCAATATTTTCCTGTTGAACATGCCTCTTCTGACAACTTAAAAGTCATTGGGTTTCTTTCCTAATGCTTCTATTTAGGATTTTCCTTGCACTTGAAGGAAAACGTTTTAGATGCTGAGTATAGTTTCTTAAAATGAGGTTCAAGGGGAGAGTCTTGGCTGAGATTCTTAAAGCTTATTAGGTATGTTACTACCTTTGATTTCACTGAAAGGTAAATGCCTGTGTTTTTGAAGGTGTAAGTCCTTGGTTTTTTAATTGAGGTGCTCTGAAAGCTTGAATGTTTTTTCAGCAAAGTAGTATTTTCAAATTAAAAGGGTAACTTAATTCTGAAAAATCCCAGAAAAACATTTATTTAACCATTATCTTTAGCTAAGGCATTGTGTTGGTTGTTACATAAGTGCTGCTGATTGGAGACAGTGTGCAGCCTCCAGCCTCCGCTGCTGGCCTGTGTGGATCTCCTCTGTAGTTAAAGGACTGCAGTGGGTTTCCATGGAGAGCACTAAAGGAGATTCCCCCCACTGTAATAGCTCCCCTTTTGATTTTGAACAGCCAAGGAAATAGGAATACATTGCCTGCTAACAAACACACAGGACGCTACAAGTTAACATATGGAGTAATAATTCTGTATCTCAGGGATTTTCCTTAAATTTCATTTTAGAGTTGCTCTTGTTTGAGTGCTTCCACTGTTTTGAGTCAGAAACTGGTGTGATTCACCAGTGTGCAGAAACTCCAAGCAGCCAGTGGTCTGAATCTGATTCAGAATTGTTAGATTATTCTGGTAAATGCTGTTGAAAATGTGGAGTAAGCTGAAAGTGAAGCAGATCCTGTCTCTTGAATTATATTTAAAGGCATGTATTTGCAGTGGTGAACACCTGTGACTTCAGGCTAACCTTTATAAAATGTTACTCACTAAATTGTCTTTCAGCCTCAGTTCTCTTGGCAGTTGAATTTAAATATTTTTGCCAGAAGAAAAGAATGTGATAGATTTTTAAAAATTCTATTTTTTGGTGTTAGTGTTTGGTTTGGATGACCACCTGAGATGTAAATTGTTTCTTTTGTAAATGTAGAAAGTTCTTGATGGACAACTGAGAACTGTGTGTCCTAGGGTGTAGTGGCTACTTATATCAGGGAGTAAAATGAGCAGTTTAATTTGAATGAATTTCTTAGCTTAAAAAAAAACAAACCTAAACCTGCAAAACAAAAGAAGAAAAAAAACCAGTTTTTGACTGGTAACTTTAACAATGTGATTGAGAGAGCTTGTAGTACTCAGAGGTGTTCTCTTACTATAACACTTGATGGAGCAAACTTTCAGAGAATTGGTTTTCTTTAAGTCTGGTAGCATTGGAGATGAAAGTATAGAATCATAAGGTTGGAGAAGACCTTTAAGATGATCAAGTCCAACTGTTAACCTAGCACTGCCAAGTCTACCATTAAACCATGTCCCTAAGCACCACATCTAGAGGTCTTTCAGATACCTCCAGGGGTAGTGATTCAACACTTGCCTGGGCACCCTGGTCCAATGATTGACAGGCCTTTTGGTGAAGGAATTTTTCTTAATATGCAATTAAAACTTCCCCTGGCACAACTTGAGGTTGTTTCCTCTTGTCCTATCACTTGTCATTAGGGAGAGGAGACCGACACCCACCTCACTAAACCCTCCTTTCAGGGAGTTGTAGGGAGAAATAAGGTCAGCCTCCTTTTTTCCAGGCTAAACTGCCCCAGTTCCCTCAGCCACTCCTTTCTAAGATTTGTGTTCTAGATCCTTCAGCTTTCTTGCCCTTCTTTGGTCATGCTCGAGCACCTCAATGTCTGTCTTCTGATGGTCCCAAAACTGAACATAGGACTTGAGGTGCACCCTCACCAGTGCTGAATACAGGAGGATGATCCCTTCCCTAGTCCTGCTGGCCACGCTATTCATGATACAAGCCGAGATGGTCTTGGCCATGGGGGCACACTGGGCATGCTGCTGGCTTGGACTCAAGTGGCTGTCAGCCAGTACCCCCAGGACAGCTTTCTAGCCACTCTTTCCCAAGCCTGTAGTGTTGCCTGGGGTGGTTATCTCTGGCGCAGGACCCAGTACTGACCTTTGTTGAACCTTATTTAGTTGTCCTCAGCCCATCAATGCAGCCTGTCCAGACCCCTCTGTAGAGCCTTCCTACCCTTAAGCAGACTAACACTCTGGCCCAACTTGCTGTTGCCTGCAAACTGACTGTGGTTGTGCTTGATTCCCTCATCCAGATCAAACTGGCCCCAGCACAAAGCCCTGGGGGGACACACCACTTGTGACCAGCTGCCAACTGGATTTAACTCCATTCACCCCCACTGTCTGGTCCTGGCCCTCCAGCGTTCTTTTTAACCAGTGAAGAGTGTACCCATCCAAGTCAGTTTCTCCAGGAGAATGCTGTGGGAAACAGTGTCAAAAGCTTTACTAAAGCATAGGTAGACAATGTCCACAGCCTTTCCCTCATGTTAGTTAACAGACCATAATTCTTTGCTTTCTTGACTGTGACTAAGCAGGAAGATATTAAAACATGCTACAGACCTAATGGAATACAATTACTCTAAAAATATCTGAAGATTGCTCTCTTAGAAAAGGCTCTGAGATTAATTCTAAATTAGGCTGTAACAGCTATCAGGGTGTTTGTGCTTCTCTGCCCACTGCATGGTAATAACTTCTGCTTCTACATTCTTCAGCAATACAGCTGTGAATTACGTAGCATTCAAGTACTTTGAAGTTACGGCCATACAAATAAATGAAACCATGCTAGGAGATGAGCTTGGGCACAGGAACCTAAATACTCTAATGCATTAAAGTACTGGAATAGTTCTTGGCATGATTTTTGGCCTGTTCTAAAGTAATAATTGCTGAGTACTGTTTGTTGATTAGAATAAACCAAGGATGATTCCCAGTAAGGAATTTGGGTGTGACATCTTTCTCCCAACATGCAGAGTTTTCTGAAAGTTGTTATTTAACGGCAAGGCCTTTTTTCCTGTTGGAGAGCTGACATGGTTGCATAGCTTTCTAATATAAGATAGAGCTCAAATTCTTCAATTTGGTGATGCAAAATTTTGCATGCAGTAAGAAACTGATGCTTCCTTTGAGGGTAGTGAATGCTCGCTGAGAAATCTTCCTTGGTATGCTCATCATTTGAGTTGTTATCCTACAATCTCTTGATGCCTGCCTAAATCTATTCTGCACTTAACAATACTTTTATAGTCTCCCTTCAATAAACCAGGATTCATTCTACTCTGAGATACTTGAAGTATCTCTTTTAGGCTGGTGTAGCTGTCTAATTTCTGTTCTGCAGTGCGTTCCTGAGGAAGAGTCTTTCTCTAGGTCAGTTGGCTCTGGACAGCTTGTACTGTAGTTTTGCATGTACTTTAAGCTGACATTGTTACAAAAAAGGAGTCTCTAATTCTTGCTGTTGACTCTGCACCAGTCAGGTGCAAGAATTTGTGTGCCTGCTAGGTAAACACAAACAGGGAAATGAGTTGTGTTAAAGTAAGTATTGAAATGTATGGGGAGACTTGACTAGCTTGAAACTTAGTAATGGCAAAAACAGTTGTTTTCACTTTGAAGTTACTGGGGTTTAAAGGGAACAGCTGGAGGTGAGCTAGCGGGGTTTGGAGTGCCAGTGCAACTACGTGTAAAGCTGGCTCCTATTTAATTGTTCAAATTATGTCTAATGTAAGTGACTTAAGTAGTAGACACTACAGGTCCAGTTATTGCTCACCAGATTGCCTCGAGGTTTTAAGAGACACTCGTATAAGCTGTATAATACTTAATATATTATGGTCTGTAAGTATCTATGGCTCTGACTCATATCATCTGATATAAAGTACCAGATAGTAATTACAGGTGTTACAGAAACAGATGTGACAAGTGAGTGAGAGTTGTTAAAACCTGACTGATGCTTGAGGGCATACAAACCAGCGCTTGACATTGTGGTTTGATTAAGAGTGGATTTCTAAATATCCTGTGTTCCTTCACAGCAAATTACTCATGCCCACAACACAGTATCTAACTTCAAGAGATTCCATGGCCGTGCATTTAATGATCCTTTTGTTCAGAAGGAAAAAGAAAAGTTGAGCTATGACTTGGTTCCTATGAAGAATGGTGGCGTTGGAGTAAAGGTAAGTTTGCAGAGTATCTTTTTGGAGTTTATAGCTCAATTTAAAAGTTCACCTTTCAGCACCTAGTCATGAAAATAGGGGTCTCAATTAATTACCCTAAGGTTTTCTTTAACCTTTCTGTTAAAGATGAGTTCTTGTATGAATAGACAGCTTAATCTTTAAATAGAGGATGTTAACTATCAAGTTAAGGTTCATTTGTGAGTAATTGCTGAAATGTGAGCTTCCCTGTTGGCAGATCATACATCCAGCTCAAACATCCCAGCAGAAAAACTGCTAACCCAATTACAAGGTCACGTGGGTTTATTTCAAAGTATTAACCTTTCTGTCACTCTTGCACAAAATGCATTGCAACAGTGTAATTACAGGGTTGCAAAGTCCTTACAAAGTAGTAGGAACTCTTCTCTAGAACAATTGCTATAAGTGAGTGACATGCTTGTCTTTAGGGGACTGCCTAGTATAAGTTACTTGCAACAGATGTTCAGAACAAGTTTTTATCACCTTCCAGATTTGACTCTTGCTTACATTTCAATGCTGATACTATTTCAGACTTTTATAGGTAAAGTTAATAACAAAGTATTCCTTTACAGAATTATATTAAAATACTGCTAATGAAGCCTTGATGGTGTAACAGACAATGCAGCCTAACTTAAGGCTGTGGACTTAGTTACCATAACTGGAACTGGTGCCTCAAGACTTGAGTATAGGTCAGGCCTAGCTAACTAATAAATTACAGAAGAGATTATATACAAACAAGAATTCTGTCTGGAAGAGTAGTCAATCTTTACGGAAGAGGAGATGTGTTTTCTCATGCTGTTTGTAAGGCTAATGGATAAATTCTGCTGGAAATAGTTTTCCTTTAATGATGGTGTGTATAGGAGTATTTTGCTGTATGAGAATGCCTGGTAGTGGGAACACAGTGCTGCTTGGTATTTCTTTTCTCAGGTTGTTTGGAGTGCAAATCAGTGTTTTTTCTATTTAAATGTCGTTTAAAAGTTTAAAGAATTGATTCAGTAAGTAATCTTTAAGTCTGGGATGTTTAGGGAACAAATTTTCTATTAAAACCAAAATGCTTAATTTTTCCCCCAAATTGGACTAATGTCAATAAAAGGGCCGTGCTGTTTTCAAGAATCAATTGTAACATGTTCCTTCTCTTCATTGTTGCCATTTGTTATGTGGAAAAATGATTATTCGAGGATAAATTATCAGTAAGGGAGCTTCTCCTTGAGCTTCACGTTAAACTTTTAGTAGCCTTGTGTGCATAGGTGAACTGATGTTGCACAGTCCTTCCTTTCAGAGGCTTCATTCAGCTTAAAAATGTCAGGAGAAAATAGCTAGCAAGTAATTCTAGGCTTTTTTGAATTGGCAGTGGTTTGAAAATTAATGGCTTTATCAATCAATTTAAATTGATTTAACTTTTTGTGGCTTAACATTGTGTGACCATGTCTAGCTGTAGTCATATTTTAGACTTGAGTCACTTTATAAATCAATTCCAACCATTTCTTTCCATCTGTAGAGTTGATAGGGTTCTTGATGTTTTAAGTCTGTGAAAACGGAATTGCTGCTTCTGTAGACACTAAACTGGGAAATTAAATTGTAAAGTGAAGGTATATAATGAAATAATTAAACATGCTATGACTGATAGGGTATTAGCAGTATGCAAAAAATATTAACTCTAAGTAATTTTTCCTCCAATTGAAATAATATAATTATTTTACCTCTTTCTTCTATCCAGGTCATGTACATGGATGAGGAGCATATCTTCAGTGTGGAACAGGTTTCAGCTATGTTACTGACTAAATTAAAGGAGACTGCAGAGAGTAACCTGAAAAAGCCAGTAACAGACTGTGTTATTTCTGTAAGTAATTGTAGTGCACAGGAACAGTGTGTCTTTTAATTTCAGCTATTGAGGGCATTTTGTTTCTATTCATGTGGAGTGAAAAGGAACACTGCATAAGCACTTACAAAAGGATTAATCCTAACTAGCTTTAGAGCTTCTGACTTAAAGAAATCCCAGGGCTGCTTCCATATTCCAGACCCTGACTCACCTCATGAACTCATTCTCTTGGAGAAGTCTGAACTTCTGGACCCAGAGCATTTCTGGGATCCAGGTACATGCCCTTCCACTGCACCTTGTTTCCATGACTGAACACACTAACTACATTCACAACACCTTTGTTTACCAGAATTTTCTCTCTGGCAGCTGAAAATCTTAGGTTGTCCTGTTTATGTTCATCCTCACAGTAAGTTAAATACTTTTTCCCCAGTTTAAGAGTTTACAGAAGTGACCTCAGATAAAGAACAGACACTCCATTGCAAAGCATGAGTACAAAATAACATCTACCCCTGTGTTCTCAATGACTCTTTGAACAAGTCTGTCTCATGTTGCATCTAGAAATACGTAGTTCTAATAATAGAAGAATTTGTTCTCCAGCTGATACCTGGGAAGATAGTGTCTTCTAATGATGTAATTTCTGTCCCTGAGCACATCAGAGGTCACTGCCCAATGACAATGCTAGAGATCTAGCAAATTTTCAACAATATATTTCTTCAGAATCTCTTACCACTTATTGCCCAGGGTAATTTTGGCCAAACCAGAATATCTTTATTCTTTATCCCTTATTTCTTTGCATTTCTCATATCTAATATTGTTGTACCCTTACTTTTTTGAAGAGGGATACATCTACTAATTCTGGTTAGGGTTATTCCATGTCTCTGTCTTCATAATACCTGGGTTCATATTTTGCATTAGTAATTAAGGCACCTAGCTTCTGTATACAGATACTGCATTTGTTTCTTGCTAGCATGTGTTCATGTAAAGTAGCTGATGCTCATTGAATTCCATCAGATCTTGATTGAATGGAATATTTGAAGTCTTGATTCAGTACAGTAGTAACATACTAAAACTTGCAGTGAACAATTGTTTTCCTCAAAGAGGAGGAATAGATAGACTTGTTAAATTAATTAGACTGTGATGTCTCATTTTCTGGAAATAACTTCCCATCTGCTTTCTTCAGGTTCCATCATTTTTCACAGATGCTGAAAGGAGGTCTGTTCTGGATGCAGCTCAGATTGTTGGGTTAAACTGTCTTAGACTAATGAATGACATGACAGCAGGTAAGTAGGGTAAAATAGCCCTTTCTGCAAATGACAGGTGTGATGGAGAGTGCATTTAATCACTCCAAGAAACAAGACTGACATGGAAAAATCAGGCATGAGACAAACATTCCAAAATCCTATTGCTCTGATCTTGGTTTGCAGTCTTTCATTTTGATGGTTTCTGTGGAAAGGGTAGAAGAGATGAAGCTTTAGTGACTCTCCTTGAGTACTTATTTAGGAGTTACTACATGTCCCCAGACTACTTGTCCATTTACTTCACAGTCTAGATTTCATATAAGAAGCCTTATGATCCACACTTGTGGGATGAGTCTTTACATGGTAGTCCTTAGAATTTTTAGTAAATGTAGTTGTTTCATCAGTGTTATGATATTTATATTGAATGTTATGTATTTGTACCTCATGAAGAACAAATATGGCAGTGCTATTGAGGCCGTTGGTACATGTTTTTGTCATTCAGCTTTAGCTCAATTCTTTTCATATAGCAAAGAGGGATACAGAAAATGTGGTGGTGTGAATTCTTGAGCTGGGTGTGGACACCGTGATAGGTACACTTCATCCCACATACCTGGATTCTTCTGAGTTGCAGGGCTTGTATATCTCTATAAGGTCTGTGGAGGGAGGAGGAGGAAGTAGGAATATCCTACCCTTTATTTTTAACCTTCAGATTCCATTTTCAAAATGTTTGAGGAAACTTTGTATCCATAAAGGAAAAAAAAAACAGTTTAGCACTTTAAAAAAAAAAAGTGGTTTCTGACCATAGCAGTCAAAAAAGATTACTTTTCTGACCCTTCTCTGTACTGAAGCAAAAGTAATGCCTCACACCCAGTTTAGAGATGACTCTCATGATGGAGTGATAGAAAACAACCAAAGGCCCTGTCAAAACCAGGCATTGTCGCTTCATTTTTGCTTGTTTGGCAGGACGGATCAGCCCAGTCTTTGGCTGTGTGAGACGAGGGCTTTTCAAGGACTTTCTAGCAAGGATGTTAGGAAGCCTGGCCATTGGGATGAACAGTTTCCAGAAAAATGGATAGCTCTCCCATCCTTTATCAGCACCAGCAGCCTTTAGTTTACTGTGTAGCACATAGCATTTATAATTTTATTTGCTGAAGCATACCATCCAAATTTTGGTCATATCTTTGGGGAAGGTACCCTGAGGGGCAGAAAACAAAAATAGAGTTGTGGTTTGTTACTTTGGGGTTTTTGTTTGATTTTTTTTTTGAAAGGCAAATTCTGCTGTGATTTATCAAGCTTTGTGCATAAATTTACATTTAGCTTGGAAAGAAGGGCAATGTGTTCAGTTTGCTCAGAAATATTCATGTTATGTGAATGAACAGACCAGTGCACAATTTCAGTCAAATCTAGATCCTCAGGGATGTAACAGATATATCTTGTGAAACAGAGTTGCTGGTTTTAATTAACCACCTCTTAATGGCTGCTTTTTTTTAATGAGCACTGCTATTGGGCTTTTATAGACCCTGAAAAATCCACAGATGAGAATGAGTACACCAACTGCAGGGGAACTGTATTAGACACCAGAATCCATAAATCTTAGGTCTCTCTGATCAGTGGGAAACTTGGCTGTTCTGGTTCCAGATGGTCTGGAACTACTGCTTTTGATGTGACACAGGGAGTTGGTGTTCCTTTCTCCTCAAGTGAGAGAATGTCAGTGTGGCTATAAAACATTGGTTTTCAAAGCACATATTCCCAGCCTTCCTTACCACCTTCTCTAATGCTCTAATTCTCTTGCCTGATAATCTGTCTGGTATCCTGACCTGTTATTGTCATCTTGGGATTTTTTTGTCTTACACAAAAGTACTTACATTCTTGCACATTCTATCTCATGCCAAAATCTCAGCCTTTCCTACATAACCATGTAGCCAGGGCTCTCTAGGGTCTTATTTATCTTCAGTCACTGCATCAGCATCTTGCCTACCTTTGACACTACTATCCATCCAGAATGAATGCTGCTGCAAAACTGTGTTCTGTTGTTTGACTTCATTATTCCATGTTTATGTAGCCCACTGGCTTCCTCACAAATTGTCCCTGCCCATTACTGTCCCTGCCTGTTACTCCCTGTGGACTGAGATTCTTCCCTTTAGCAGCCTCTGCTCACCACTTATACCATCCTCAGACAAAACCTTTATGCCTGGAGAAACTTCCTGAGTTTGGGTTTTGCTGTAAAGATGCTCTGTGGTTTTGATTACTATTCAAAACAAAGCAATGAGTTGTTAATAAATCAAAGTATAAGATCCTCAAACAGGGTTGTTGCTTTGTAGTTTTGCTTGCAAGAGCATAATGTGACTGTGGAAGGATGTTTTGCTTATTAGATTTTACAACGTATGTTAATAGAATAAAGCTATGTAGATAAGACCTAGCATAGGTGTGTAACTGCATTTGTCTTTTTACTATTGGTCCTGTAGTTTAATATTCAGAGATGTGGAGGGATGCAATTGGAGGCTCATTAGAGGTTCCATTCATAGAATCTGGCTCTTGTTTTGCAGTGGCTCTGAACTATGGAATTTATAAACAAGACCTTCCAGCTCCTGAAGAGAAGCCACGGATAGTTGTGTTTGTTGATATGGGACATTCTGCATTTCAAGTATCAGCCTGTGCATTCAACAAGAGTAAACTAAAGGTAGCAAGATTAAATGAAAATAAAAGGATTTGAGATGTTGGAATCAAATAGCCTTGTTTTTAAAGTTCTGAAATAATCTAATGCATGAGAAATGGCAGTGAGTCAAAAGGTGGATACTTGTACTGGTGTCAGTTTCATCAGGATGATTTTAAATAGAGGCTGTAAATTCCTTGCAATATGCCAGTGTAAGATACAACTGCTATCATCTAGCTTGTTTTGTCTAAATGGATGTGTGTGTAGATTAAAATTGAACACTTAGGATTGTCACCTAGCTACTTAGTCTTACTTCCACTGTAAAAGTGGAGGTTTTGGCTGACAGGGCTGATAGGAGCACTTAAGCCTGTGTATGATAGACTGGCTTGTTCCCAGCCTTCCTGAAGCAAAGTCTTGTTGATACTGGAAGGCTGCTATTCCATTTGATTTTTACTGAGTGTAAGACTGTATAATTGTGTTCTTTCAAACCAGGTACTTGGCACAGCATTTGACCCTTTCCTGGGTGGAAGAAACTTTGATGGAAAACTAGTAGATTACTTCTGTGCAGAAATAAAAGCGAAGTACAAACTGGATCCAAAAGCAAAAGTTCGAGCTCTTCTTCGTCTCTACCAGGAATGTGAGAAGCTGAAGAAACTAATGAGTTCAAATAGCACAGACATCCCTCTAAATATTGAGTGTTTCATGAATGATACTGATGTATCTGGAAAAATGAACAGGTGAGTTCTAGAAGATAGGCAGTTGCTTTGGTAGGCATATTTCTTAAACAATTGTTTCTTTCCATATTTGAAAGAAACTTACTGTGCTAAAGTTCAGCACAAGTGCTAAATAGCTGTGGCATTTTTGTAATGCTAGAGTAACTCAGGCTGTGAAATGTAATGTTCAGCTAGACCTGAGCAATGTTTTGGTGTAATAATGCATGCATAAGGAGCTTGAATTCTTCTTGTAGAATGACACATTCTCAAAGCCATGGATTGAGGCATACAAGCAAGACCTGGGGGTTGGCTGCATATTTAGGCCTTCTGTGTATTTTAGGTAACTCGAATCCTATATTCTTAAGATAGCAACAATTGAAGCTTTGTTCTGTTTTTCTGTTCATACTGTACTGTGAATTTTGGCAGAGAAATGGAGGACAGAAACAGTGCTTATGGAGGATGACTTGATTATGGCCCAAGTGAAAATGAAGTCTGTGGAGTCTTGTCTCTCTTGTACACACTCACAGGCATAACTTCATTTGTAGTCACTGTTAGTGCTGTAACTACTGCCAAGAGAATGGTGTTTAGGGTTTTTCTTCCTTCCAATATTTAGGCAGCAGTTTTTCATTGTAAAGAAAGTATTGGTATTTTCTCTATTCTTATCTGTAACCTCTGCCAAGAGGCAAATATATAGCACCTGCCCAAACAATATCTTATTTAACTACACTGATAGCACTGTAGGAAAATCTGTAAGCAGCTGTTCATGTACTGCCTTGTCTATGGTTGTTACTTCATCCTGCTTTACAAGGGTTTAGATTTAAGACTCTTACAGTATAGTTAACAGACCTGGTCAACCTCAGTTTGGAAACAAGAATAGGAGGAACCTTTAGTGTTGGGATAGGCATTCTTTGGTTAATTTGATTTCTTTCCTTAGGTCACAGTTTGAAGAATTGTGTGCTGACTTGCTGCAAAGGATAGAGGTGCCTCTGCTGTCATTAATGGAACAAACACAGCTGAAAGTGGAAGATGTAACTGCAGTAGAGATTGTAGGAGGAGCAACCCGCATTCCTGCTGTCAAAGAGAGGATTGCTAAATTCTTTGGCAAAGACATCAGTACAACACTGAATGCAGATGAAGCCATAGCTAGGGGCTGTGCTCTGCAGGTATAGTACTGGTAACACTTGATAAAACACTTGAGAGCACTTTTTTAAGAAATAGCCGAGTAGTTATGAGAAATGGCTAAGTGGTCTATCCTAAAGCATACAAGGGAATATGTGTGTTCAGTGCCTCTTTTTATAAGAATAAGCTGGTTTAAAAGTCCATGCAAATGTGCATCTTCCAGTGCCCCAATTTTTTCCATCAGTGTGAATTGTTTTTGTTCTATCTCCCCCCACTTTCACAGTTTCCAACTAGTGAAGTGTATTTTACAGTCAAAACATTTCTGCCTTACTCTTACTCCATCCTCCCTTCTTTGACTTGTATCTTTACCCCATCTCACTAACTGCTTCCCATCAGGAGCAATCAGTTGCCTGCAGGGAAAGAAGCAGATAAACACCACTTCTAAGACCAAGTAATGCGGCACTTGCATTCTTTAAAGTCCTGGTATTTAGACTGTTAACTTTTTTCACAGGCTATGGTAAGAATAAGGCCAAAAGTCCCACTCACACAAAGGATATAAACATGTCTGTGAGATCTGTTTTCTTAGTATACTCCATTGAAATCAGGTGGTTTGCCTAGCTCTGTCAACACAATTATCTTATTTAAAGATGTCTAACTGCCTTGGTCAGGTGGAGCAGAGCAGTTAACCAACTTTAATGCATGTCTGTGTTTTGTTTAGTGTGCAATTCTGTCTCCAGCTTTTAAAGTCAGAGAATTCTCTGTGACAGATGCTACACCGTTCCCAATATCGCTGTTATGGAACACGGAAGCAGAGGACACTGAAGGGTGAGTAGCTCACACTGTAGTTCTGTGAAGCTTTTGGCCTTCATTATTCAAGGATAATGTTCTTGCTTGCATTTAAATTAGGAACTTGGCATTCTGATGCAGAAAGACTGCATACCAGAGATGGTTGAGAGTAGAGATGGTGTAAATGCATGCATTAAAATTTTAACTGTAATTCCTCATATGTTAAAAAAATTAATGTGCTAGAGCTGCCAGCCAATATCTTGTCTTGCGTTGTGCTTATTTGGTTGTCAGGTTTTGGGATGCAAAATTAACTTGAACTGCTGGTAGATTCTGATCCTACTTTCTGGTGCTTTTTTTACTCAAGGTGTATCAAATGCCTAGCTGGATTCTTGTTTTAGTAGGAACATTATGCACTAAGTAAATACTGTGAGGTTACATGGATGCTATTTGTTTGGCTGAAAAAAGAAGCAAGGATTTAACTCCGTTTTGTAAGATTTCAAGGTCTTAAGACTGATCTCTCTGCTATTAACTATACCATATCTGTGGAAAGTGCATTTGCTGTCTAGGATGTAGAGAGGTCTGAATTCAACTTCAGGGGAGTTTAGAGTTGGTCTCATTCTTTATAATTCAGCCCTTTTTGTCTGTCTGCTGTGGAGATGCAGAACCTAGTTCTGCTTTTGGAGCAGATTGTGGGCTCTTATTCTAGGTGAGGCTCTTATTTTCACCCATCTAGGTTATTAGATGAGATCCTTCCATAGTTAGGAGACAAAACTTAATTGGAAATTAGAATCAGGCTGGTGTAATAGCGGACAGACCCTAGAGGAAGAACATAAAGTAAAGCTGGTTGTCTTTCTGTCATATTGAGGAATGAATAATAATCTGGTGTCAAGGTTCTCAACTGCGCCACAGAAAGCAAATGAGTAAGGAATTAACAGGGCTATAATTAGTCCTTTGAGACTAACTGAGGAAGGGTGCAAATTATGTTTTAAATTATGCTATTCCAAGCTCAGAATAATGTCTTTGCAGGAAACAAATTTTGGAGGTCTGCTCATAGTCTGTCACTGACTTGTCACCTACATCTAAAATCACTTGTTTCTGAGACTGAAGTGTAGTGGAATAGGACAATTTCCCTTTACAGTACACAATGGTAATTTTTCCCCTTACAGTACAGTAGTGAAGTATCTTTCTTGGAATTGTTCAGAAGGGTAAACATGTCAAAACATGGTGACATTTCTCTGAAGAGTTCTGACCCTAGAGCAAAGCTCTCCAGCTCAAATACTCTGTTAAAAGTGGTGTTTTTCTCTTAATTATAGGGTTCATGAGGTGTTCAGCAGAAATCACGCAGCACCTTTCTCCAAGGTTCTTACGTTCTATAGGAAAGGTCCATTTGAGTTAGAAGCTTTTTATTCTGATCCTAATGGAGTCCCTTATCCTGAGTCAAAAATTGGTAAGTAATTGTCCTGGAAATGGTGGTGTCTCCCATTGTTTGGCCTTAAATCAGTTCTGTAACTGTTGTGTTATAGTATGGTTTTATAATAAAAATCACAATTATGTATGTCTGGAACACTTGCTTTTCAGTTTTTTCAAGTTACTGAATTTAGATTTTTATGATTTTTTTCCAGCTTCTAAAGTTGCTTTAGTCCAGTGAAGAAATGAGGAAAGTATAGCTGAGTACCCAGGACTACAATGGGGCTATCACTGTAAAAAAATAACTTTTCAAATCATCTTTTCTGCTTATTGCTAAAGCAATAAATAAAAGAAAAATACCTCCTGCATAGAAAACTTAAACACAGCATGAGTGACTAAAGGTGTTTTCTGACTAGTTTCTGAGTTTGACATAATGCAGAAGTCGTTTTAATCAAGGCAGTCTGAAACAGTGGCAGCTACAAGGCTGCAGTATTGATCTGAATTGTCTAGGTAACATTTCTAAGCAGCTCTTTCTGTGTTTTGACAAATTGCAACATTGACAGTGGTGACACACAGAATTTAGTGTAGTGAGTTAGGAAAAGACTGATGGTAAAGACAGGCTAATTAAATAACTGTTCTTGAGTTATTAGCGTGCACTTAAATGTTGCATGTTTGCATGTAAAATGTTAAGATAAAGCTATTACTAGTTGTCAAGTAAATATTTGTTTTTCTAGAAAGCTCAGCCTTTTTTCTCCAGCAGCTTTTTTTCTTCATGTCGTAGAAGAAATGACAAATCTTGGTTAAGTATGTAACCACACAGCTGTTGTGTTGGTTACAAAGTGCTTAGCGCTACAATTCTGGTGATAACTATATTTTTAAGATAAAATTTATATGTATTCTTAAAATGTGTGGGAGGATATATAGGACAAAACTATCTTCATCTGATTTACCAGTATTTCAGCTAATACATGCACTACAAAGTTACTAAAAACTAGTATCTTAACAGAAAACATCACTTATTTTCTCTTCTTAAAAGCAAATGATGGGGTAGTTTCAGAAGTTACAAAGTTCAAATGCCATGTCTTAAAACAGCACAGTACTGTGTAGCTACAGAAGCAGCAGATTTCCTTTCACATTAACTCTTACCATAAAGACTGATAGAGGTGTCTGTTCAATTTATATGGCTTTAACAAACAAGGTGCTGTTTAACTGCTGTTCTGCAAACTGGGAACAAACAGAACTGAAAGGCAGACTGGTTCCAGCTTACTGATTAACTCTTTGCTCTGAACAGAATCGTTAGTAGCCCTAATGGGTGAGTCAGTAGTTTGGACGAGACTACTATGAGATTATTTGGTTTCTGAGACAGAAGGTATTACATTCTTCAGATGATAAAGACTGCCAAACAGACTAAACATGAAACAAAATGCATCTAATCTATTACCCAATCAAAACAAAGTAGGATAATAGGAAATGAAACCAAATCTTGAAACACACCCCACATACATATACCTCCCTTCTTCCCAGACTCAACTTCTCTACATCCTCCCCAAGAGCAGCACAGGGGGATGGGGAATGGAAGTTGGAGTCAGTTCATCACAAGTTGTCTCTGCTGCTCCTTCCTCCTCAGGGGAGAGGACTCCTCACACTCTGTCCGTGCTCCAATGTGGGGGCCCACTCACAGGAGACAGTGCTCCACCAACTTCTCCAGTGTGAGCCCTTCCTGTGGGGGCTGCAGTTCTTCATAAACTGCCCCTTGTGTTTCCACCAGCATGGTTTCCCCATGAGATCACAAGTCCTGCCAGGAGCCTGCTCCAGTGCAGGCTTCCCATGGGCTTGCAGCTTCTGTCAAGTGCCTGTGCTTGAGCTGACTGGTATTGGCTCTGTTGCACCAAGGGGAAGCTTCCAGCAACTTCTCGCAGAAGCCACACCTGCAGCCCCTCCCAACCCCCAAAAAAAACACCTTGCCGTGGGAAAAAACCCAAGCATTGTAATCTCCATGTCACTGTTTTGGTGATACACCTACAATAATGTAATAGGCAGGAAAGAGGTCTGCTGTTGATGTCAGAGACCTGATTCTTCATATACTGTTAAACTGTGGCCTGTTTTAGTTTCACAAAGCTTGCTTCAAATCTTAAGAGTTACAAAGCAATTACATTCAGCCTTAGAGTAAGTGGTAATGGCAGACCTAAATGGCTGTTAGAAGTTGAAAAGAGTGCTTCTAGGAGTGCTGTTTCTATGTTGGGCAATAACTTGTATTAAAATAACATACCTGAACATTGGCATGACACTAAATCTCTGTGTGGGTTATTCATCCCACTATTGCATCACAGATAGCACAACAAGGGGGGAGTGAGCTTTTACTTTTTGTGTCTGTAGTACTTATGGCAGGAGAACCTGTGTTAGGTGGTGGGAATAAATGTTCTCCTTTTCAATTTGTAAGCTAAAGTTAACTGAAATGCAACATATATTTTGTTTTTTGTAGTATTAATTTCATTTTAGGAGCCATTGCGTTAGTATAGAAGTTTCATTGAGTAATTAGAAAATGTATCCTCTAAGAAAGAGGGAAGTGTCTTCCTGGCTCTGTAACATTACCAATTTCATTCCACTGTGTGACTACTCATTCTTTTGTATTTTAGGTAGGTACGTTATCCAGAATGTGGCAGCCCAGAAAGATGGAGAGAAGTCAAAAGTTAAAGTGAAAGTCCGTGTCAATACTCATGGCATTTTCAGCGTGTCCACTGCATCCATGGTGGAACCAGTTAAAAGTGAAGATAGTGAAGATGTCAGTGTTGAGACTGAAGTGGAATCTCAGGACCAGAGGCCTGTTGAAAACTCAAATGGTGTAAGTTGAACTTTCATATGTGTGAATACTTTTACTGATGAAAGTGTGTTGTACTGCTACATAGTCTGGGAAAAAAATCCCTCCTTCTAAGGAAGCAAAATGAGGTGAACTTTGAGATATGCATAGCTGTGAGGAAATATGCCTTTATAAGAACAGGAGAAAATCAGTGCTATTTTAAGTGTGTGGACTTGAAAATCAATTGTTGGGCAAAGTGTCAAATAGCAGTGGGTGGGTTGCTTGCAGCTGCCACTGTTACCTGAGGCTTCCAAATAGGGAGCCTTGGTTGGCCTATCAGTCATTCGTGCTGTCTGTATTAAAATGACTTATGTGTAATCATTTGTATTAGTAAAGCTTGGAAATTTTTTGTGGAAAGAAAGCTGGATTGTTTTCTACAGCTTTAAAGGGGAGGGGAATGTTGGGGAATAATTCAGTATTGTTAGAGTGGACTTGATATTTTAATAGCGTGGGGGGAACTTAAAAGTTACGACTCAATAAATTAAGCCACTTCTAAGAGAAAGTGGTAGTATGCACACACAAGTATTGTGCCCCAAGCCTGGCACTGGTAGCATTTTAATTAAGTGTTCTGAACTTGTACCTAGTCTGCATCTCTGCTTATTAAAGTGTGTGTTCTGCATGTGCACAGACTGTTTTGTAGGGCACTTTGTACAGTATGCGCATCAGAGAAGTGCCCTTGAACTTGTATTACAAGTGCACGTGCCTTGCACATCCTTTGTGCCTGGGCTTTCATTTCAGAAAAATATCCAGCAAGAGAACAGTGAGGCTGGAACACAGTCCCAGGTACAAATTGATGGTCAGCAAACGTCACAGTCTCCCCCTTCATCAGAACCTCCTTCCGAAGAAAACAAAATCCCAGATGTCAAGAAAGTGAGTGACCCTTTAACTACATTGACAATGTTACACTCTATAATGGTGTTATTTCAAATGGTATCACATTCCAGGAAAAAGTAAGGAACTTGGTACTTGGATCCTCTTTCATTTTTACACCTTTTCTATTGTGAAAAACAATGCATTCATCTCTTGATGATTTTCCTAAGGAGTTCATAAAAACTCCTGCAAGAAGCCCCTCTATCACTTCCCTGTCTTTATGCAGTCTTGTACAGCTAACTTGTTTGAATTGCAGACTCTTCAGTTTAACAGCTGTTAGAAGCCAAGCTTATTAGGCCTGCTGAGAGAAGTTGGGATCAGAAATTCATAAACCTAAGGGGAAATAATCTGTGAAAAACATATGTCTGCATGATATTACTTGTAGTTTACACTTTCATCTGTGTAAAGATGAAAAATGTTTTGGGTTCAAATCTTAGTGCTGTTGGCATTGCCAGTGAAGTGCTAGGCTGCAGATGGGCGCTTCTGGAAAACATGCAAATAAGCTGTATATCTTAAAAACGTCCTTCCTGTAACTCAGTACTTACTGTCTGTTTCACAGACAGTGAGCCAACTAGGATAGGAGGTGGAATCCCTGAAGGGAAAGTGCCACACAAGTCTATTTTGAAGGTTCTGAAAGAACATGGAAAATCTCTGCATGTTCTTCCTGTGAATGTTTCTTTCATCATAGCATTACTTCATTGGAAGGAAGTCAGGAATATTATCTTATTTTTCTTCTCTCCATCTCAGACAAATGAGAAGAAAGTTGATCAGCCCCCAGAAGCTAAAAAACCCAAGATAAAAGTGAAGAACGTGGAACTGCCTATTGAAGCGAACTTGGTTTGGCAGCTGGGAAAAGATCTCCTCAATATGTACATTGAGACAGAGGTGAGTCAGTGTGGTTCAGACTGCTTTCTTGATGGCAGTTATTAACCATTCACTAAGGCACAATGTAATCTTTTACCATGACCCTCAAGTGTGGACTCAATTTGCAGTGAACCAGTATACAGTCCAACTTTGACATGTAACTAACAAATGTTAATCAGGATAGAAGTGGTGTTTTTATAGCAGTTGTATCAGTGCTGCACTGTGGAATGGCATCACAGATCAGTTGAAACTGTTGTAATCTAGAGAAGTGCTTCCCATTTCTTAAGGCGAATCTGCTTGGTAGCAGTGAGGTTTTGAGAAGCTATGTGAGCCAAGGCCTCTGGGAGATGGCTGTGTTTTACAGGAGCTGTGCTCTGTAGAATGTGGTTTGAATGTAGTTATTTTTTAATTGAACTATTTTTCTGTGGTTATACAGGGAAAGATGATTATGCAGGATAAATTGGAGAAAGAGAGAAACGATGCAAAGAATGCGGTGGAGGAATATGTGTATGAGTTCAGGGACAAGTTGTCTGGACCCTATGAAAAGTTTGTTTGTGAAAAGGTAGGTAATGGTTTCAGGAGCGTCTGAAAATAGTGATACCAAGTATCTATTCTGTATTCCTTCCTTTAGCTTTCTTACAGCCACCTGGAAACAGCTGGAAACTGTAACTCATTTGAGTGATGTTGGGTACAGTCTCAGAATTAGGTTCAGGCTTACCAATAGTATGTATTCCTGAAAATAAATTGTCACAAATGGAGTAGAGTTTTGATTTGACAACACAGCTGTGTTGCCATATGCACTACCAAAACATGAATTCAAGCTGCACCCCAAGCATTGGCCTAATTAAGGACAAAAGGCTGTAAACACTACTTGTAGGTCTGTTATATGTGTTTTCTAGTTCAGAAGCTGGTGTGCTTTGACTTGACTAAGCAAAAGCTGCAGTAGAAATGTAATTTTCATGTAGGAGGCTAAGAATTAACATGTATATTTACCAGTGTCCTGTTAGCACAAGACACACGTGGTTGATTGGTGTACATTTTGAGGTTTGACATGTTGAATTCTGTCAATATATAGGATCTGCAGGGATTCTCTGCACTCCTGACAGAGACAGAAGGCTGGCTGTATGAAGAAGGTGAGGATGAAGCTAAGCAGGTGTACGTAGATAAACTAGAGAACTTAAAGGTAGGTCTGTAAAAAATACCCAAATGGCAGATTTTCCAGAATGTCACACAAAACAATGTTAATGAATCACATAATGCATAGGAATTGCTTTTTCTAGAAATTAGGTACTCCAATTGAAATGCGCTATCAAGAAGCAGCAGAACGACCAAGGCTGTTAGAAGAACTGGGACACAGGCTCCAGTATTATGCTACAATAGCTGGGGAATTCAGGAATAAAGTAAGTGGCCTCAAAGTACCTTTCTTTTACCACACAGTGTTTCACTGAGGCTCACCAACTGGCAAAGGCTTCAAATTCGCTTTCAGATGAGCTGCCTACTGCTGCTATATAGGTCACAAATTTAACACTGCAGATGTTTCCCAGTACTCAAATATCCTGCATCTTCAGTTGCTTGATATTTCTGGGTGTTTTCAGGCCAGGAAGGACACTCTTACAGAGAGTTGAGGGCTAGACTGGTGTCTGATTCTTGACCTTTTAAAAGCTAATCTGACACTTCTGGAAATGTGCTCATCCAGTTCTGTGGGACCAAGAATTGTGCCATGTTGAGAAGCTCTGTCACTCCCCTCCTCAGTTAGATGGGAGAAAATGAGAGTCTTATGATTCAAGATAAGGACAAGGAGAGATCATTCAGCAAATAATGTCACCAGCAAAACTGACTCAACAAGGAATAAAACTTCTCTAACTTACTACTCAATGACAACAGAGTAGGATAATGAGAAATAAATCCCAGTATTAAAACAGTTCCCCTCACCCCTCCCTTCTTCCTGGGCTCAACTTTTCTCCCCTCCCTGAGTATGGGGGTATGGGGATTGGGGTCAGTTTATCACAAGTTGTCTCTGCTGCTCCTTCCTCCTCAGGGGGAGGACTCCTCACACTCTGCCCCTGCTCCAGTGTGGGGTCTCTCCACAGGAGACGGTCCTCTACCAATTTCTTCAGTGTGAGCTCTTTCCCATGAGCTTCAGTTCTTAACAAACTGCCCCAGTGAGGCTTCCACAGGGTGCAGAACTTCAGGCCCAGACTGCTCCAGCCTGGTCCACCATGGAATCACAAATCCCCCCAGCAAATCTGCTTCAGTGAAACCCAAAACACAGGATAAATTAAAAGATCTAGCTTTTTTATTATGTGTGTTGGGGGCGGGGGGTGTGGGTTGTCATCATTGGTATTTAAAGATTACTTTCTTAAGCATTCCTGCTTTTTGGAAATGGGTTTCAACTTAATGAGTTTTAATAGGGCAGCTCACAACACTCAAGATAATTCAGTTTGAGATTTGAGACATTGATCAGAAACAATGATGTCCTCGCAGTTCTAGGTTACAAAATCATCATTTCAAAGTCCATCACTGGTAATAGTCCTGAGATAAATAGCATCATTGGGAAAAGTACATTTAAGACTTGAATCTATATTAACAAATCTTAACTAAAGCTGTATGCTGTGTTGGAGGGTAGGTCCTGTTCCTGCTATCAGTTACTTGTGTAACTCTGGCACTGTAGGGAATGCTCTGAAAGCTGAATAACTGATCCTTTCCCTTTCTGCATACAGCAGAATTGCACTGTTGAAGCTACCTTGGGCCCATGTGAGACTCACCAAGAGGGAGGGGATGGTTTTCTGTCAGCCCTGTTCATGTTAAATTTTATTGCGTGACCTCGTTGTGAGGCCTCTATTTTGTGAACTGGGGTTCTTCCTTGATGGTTGGGCAAAGGAAGCTTTATTTTGATATCTGTCTGGCTTGTATCTTCCTGTGACAGATGTGGCTTTTTGCAACTTGTATTTATTTTGAAAACACACAAAGATTGTAAGCTATAATTGAGATAGTCTTGTTGGCATAACTCAATGACAGTAAAGTTGATATTATTAACTAATACAAAATGTTTCAATTTGGGCAGGATGAGAAATACATCCATATTGATGAAATGGAAATGATGAAAGTAGAGAAGTGTGTTAGTGAAGTGGTAGAGTGGATGAATAATGCTGTGAGTGCACAGGCTAAGAAGAGCTTAGATCAGGATCCAGCTGTGCATTCAAGTGAAATTAAAGCAAAGCTACAGGTAAGTGCCATAAAAAACAGATTTGAATGCTGCTAAAGCTAGACTGATGGTGCCCACACCCTCTACCCCAATTTCATCTTGCTGCTCCAGCGTTTCTAAAGGGAAGTTAGAAAGTACTTGACGGGAGGGGAGTCACTGGAAAGTGGAGGAGCTGCACTGTACTGTGTATGATTCTGTGAAGTTTACTGACATTTTATGTCTTTCAGCTGCTTTAAAAATAACAGGTGTTTTTTCAGTGTTACTGGTAGGCACTGGAATGCTAAAAATCTTGGGGCAGAAAAAACCCTAATCCAAAATAGGAAGTTGGAGAAGCTTGCCCAGGGTACAATAAGTACTTGATAGGTATATACTTGGAGGGGGGAGGGAGGAGTGGGAATAGAGAAGCAGGTCTCGGTCTTTTGGGAACAGGACTTGCTGCACTACTGAAGCTGATGGGTCCTTAAGTGTTCTGATCACATGATATTTTCCTGTTCCTTTAAGGAACTAAACAATGTCTGTGAGCCTGTTGTGACCCAACCAAAACCAAAAGTTGACTCTCCTAAGGAGGAAAACCCATTAAATGAACAGAATGATTACAAAACTGAAGACATGGGAGAAGATGACAAAAATGCTGAAATGCCTCAGCAGAACGGCGAGTGTCACCCGAGTGATCAGAGCACCGTCAGCATGGACTTGGACTGAACCACTGCACTTGCAGCAAGTTATTTCATCCCATGACAGAAGATATTTTTGCTGTTGTATGTGATGGAGGGGGGTGGGGAATGCATTGTTTTGGGAACTATTTATATTTTTTTCTTAAGAGTTGTCTGGGATATGTTGTGTTATGGGAGGAAGAATAGTAATAGTGTTGGTCATGACTATCCTAAAAGGAAAATTGCCTTGGTAACTTTCAGATTCCTGTGGAATTGTGAGTTCATACTAAGCTTCTGTGCAGTATTAAACCATTTGCATCACTAAAGATGAAAAGATGCTCTTGCTCTGAAATATACTGCTCCTTCAAAAGGTTGTAATCGAAACCTTCGTAGTCATTTGTAGATGCCAAGGTAGTTTTCTCTTGTTTGGACATCTAATTGGGTATGTCAATAAAAAGCCAGTGTCTGTCCCATTCATAAGGACTTTCCAGAAGAAATCCTTCTGTTCTAAGGTTTTTGATTATTGCAGTCTGAAGCACTTACAAAATAATGAGGTGGTGAAATGTGTTAGTAGCATGCAGAAACGCTTACATTTCATCTCTTGCTAAACAATACATTTTTCATATGGGGTACATAAAATGAAGGAAATGCTAATTCTGTTAGTGTTATTGTGAAGCTTTTTAATGAGCTTTAAAATAAAGTTCATTTTACTGGTATCTCCTGACTTGGGTTTAGCTGCTTTCAGTACTTCTGGTGTAAGTGTTGCCCTCTTCAGTTTGTGGCAGGTCATTGCTTTGTGTTCCTGCACACAAGAGCTGTAAAAATGCTTGAAACCAGAAAACTTTGCATGGAAGAGTTGTGCAGTGCGTTGACAGTAACTCAGCTGCTTAAGGAGTTACACCTCTCTCCTTTGCCCCAAGGGTTTTACACACCTGAAAGAACCTAGAAACTTGCTAGATGCTAAGGTGTGGGATGAAACTTGTATCACACAGAATGCTCTAGCTTAGAGACAGTGATCTGCAGTTCAGAGTAAGATGCTAAAACCTGATTGAATACTTAGGCCAGGCTCTGCTGCCTTTTGTAACTGACTAAACTGAACAGTAAAACGAGATTTCAACCTGTTCTGTTGAACAAGTGGCTCTGTTTAGAACTCGGTAAAGCTTTAAAAAAATTAAATCCTCTCAGGTAAATCTCTGGTCTATTAAAGAAGCTTATTTTTAGGTGCTTGGAGCAGGGGAGGATGTTGAAATTGAGATTGTTTGTATCTGCTTCAGACATCAAATGACACTGGGGAATCTGGCACCTGAAGCACTGAGGGAAGGATTTTTCTTGAAAGCATGTTCCAAAGGGTGGTGTCTCTACAAATATATTAGATCTTGGGCTCTCTATATAAGCATGTGACACCAGATACTGGAAAATCAGTGTCACTAAATACAAAGTTTTTAACAAGTTGTGTGGCTCCAGAAGAAACGTGTCTGCAACAACAAAACCAAGGAGAAAAACTAAATCGGTCCCACTGGGGCTGCTCAAAAAGGGAGTACAGGTGAGAGAACTGGTGTTTCCCAGGGTCAGCTAATCCTACTCATGGCAAGTGTTCTTGGTGCTTTTAGCAGCATCCTAATTCATCTTACAGCTGGGGCAGGGGCAGTGCTGCTTCATGGTACTACAGCATGGTTCAGAGCTGTGTTTGGCGCCTCAAAGAGTACTTCTGTGTTGGTGCTGTCAAAGGTTACCTGTAACAGACTACTGCTTGCTTAGGTTATTGCTGAAATGGAATTAGTTCTAGCACCATGAAAGATAGGAGCTAACTTTGCAAAATCCATAGGGTGCTGTAGCAGGAAGCCTAGCCTGACAGGAGGAAAACTGTAGAGACATTTGAAGTAGAATTCTGTGAGAACATCTGGTCTTGGATCTTCAAAAAGAAGCTCTGCTGGCTTTGGAATGATGAATTGTTGTAGTCAGTTACCTCTACAGAGGATACTGCTTCCTCTAAGGAGTTTTCATAAGAGGAATCTGCCAGAACAGACAAATCTAGGTTGGTTTTTTTGGTTTGTTTTTTTTTTTTTTTTCCTGCAGAGTTCAGGAGCACCAGCAATTCCATAGCAGGTAATGGTGCAGTAAGAGATTGATCCCTTATGATTAATTGGCTTATTTAAATTCTCACTGCTTGTGCTATAATATGGGGGGGCATGGGGAATGTGTGGAAAGTAAAGCAGAAATCAGTGATTCAACTGTTCCTCCTCTCATATCCTCTCATATTAATATTTTTTAACTTTCTACTTTACCTTTTACCAGACGTGAAGAAAAATGTATGTTTCTACTTTGATCTCAGCATCAGGCATAGGGAGGTGAGGATGTTTCCTTCACCTTGCAACGTACCACAGAAGAACACTCAGCTCTACAGGATGTGGATTGCTTGTGAGTTTAGGCTTACTGAAATGGACTATAGTGTCCTTACTGTGTTACTAGCTAAATATTGCACAAGGGTTTGAATCCTTCATTCTGAAGGAAGAGAGCTCAGTTACTCTGAGAAGCTTTTTAAAAATTTTTGATGGAGTATTTTGAATAGTGACTGTTAAGTTGTAACACTTCAAGTATGCTTCTGGGTGGCCAATTTTACCTAAGCTTTGCTTATAAAGGCTTTGCTATAGGAGCATTACTAATACCCCTTTTTACATCAGTATCCAGTGTAGTTTTATATTTTGAGGCGTTGTTTCTCTGTGATGTGATATTCTTTGAACTCCCCTTCTTTCAAAGATCTTAAGAGAAGTGTCTAATAAATTAAAACATTTTTCTTGCCCAGAAAAGTGTGAAGTATACAAGGAGGTCAAATCCCCACTAGTTACTAAGGGATGTGAGTGGAAAATGCTCAAAACCCCTTGCTGGCCTGTTACTAATACTAGTTACGTATATAAATATTCCTTAACTGCCATCCTGCTGACATAACAGACTTGTTAATTAAACTTTATTTTAAAGGCAGACTTAGAAGCTCACAACACACATCAAATTCAATTTGTCTCTATTTCTGAATCTTAGGTGATTCAAACTTCTTATGTAAAATACATGAGACTTAACAGCGCTGTTGCAGCTTATTTTTTAAAGGATTAATTGAACTAAAATTGTGAAATGATGCACAGTTTTTTTAAAACACTTTTTAAACTATTAAAGCTTAGAACCACAGAAGATTTTTGAACATGTAAGATTTTTTTACCTACTGTATAACTTCTCATAAGGGTTTGATCCTAGAGTGCTTTGATGGACCAAGAGTGCATAGGCTGACTATTAAAATGCACTGTGTGAACTCTTGGGTCAGGTATTTTGCCCCTCAGTGACATGTTCCTTTTATTCACTGCTTCTCCCATTTATGTGATAGGTTTTACTTTCTTCATGGGTGTACGTGATTGAAGTGATGGATCTAAAATAAGTTAATATCTCTGGAATACCAAATACACAAAGGCACCTGTGGAAACCTCTAAAGCCTCAGCCTGCCTAAAGGTCTGGAGGGTGTTGGGGAGGGAAGGTAGGTAACAGCATGAAGTTGTGCAGAAGGAGGACTATTCTCTAAACTCAGGCTAATACCAGCTGTAAAGGTGGTAGGAAGTCTTCAATTAAGTTCTGGGGAAGGGAGGGGCAGGACACGGGGTCATAATGCCCCAACAGAACAGTGTTGCTGTTTTAACAAGCTGTAAATGAAGGAGGGACTTGGAGCATTGCGATGTTCAATCACTGGCTCCTGGCTCATGTGAATAGTAGAATCACTTAGATTGGAGGAAACCTTTAAGATCATAAAGTCCGACTGTTAACCTAGCACTGCCAAGTCCATCACTCAACCACATCTACACCTCCAGGGATGGTGACTCAACCACTTCCCTGGGCCACTTGGGTTGTCAGGCATCAGAACTTCTGGTGATGAAACTTCCCACTACTCAGTTGAAACCTCCCCTGACACAACTTGAGGCCATTTCCTCTTGTCCTATCGCTTGTTACTTGGGAAAGCTGGCTACCACCTCCTTTCAGATAGTTGAAGCAGGAAGTAAGGTCTTTTCTCCAGGCTAAACAACCCCAGTTCCCTCAGCTTCTTGTAAGACTTGTGTTAAAATCCTTCACCATCTTTACTTGTTGCCCCTCCCTGGATGTGCTCCAGCACTTTAATGTCTGGCCCAAAACTGAACGCAGGGGTTGTGTGGCCTCACCAGGGCTGGGTACAGGAGGATGATCCCTTCCCTAGTCCTGCTGGCCACACCCCTCGTTGCTGACACAAGCTCAGATGCTATTGGCCACCTGGGAACACTGCTGGCTCATGTTCAGCTGACTGTATACCAATGCCCCCAGGTCCTTTCCTGCCATGCAAACAAATTAGGGCTACTGTTTCTTTTTGCTCTGTAGATGAGGATACTGCAGTGGCCAGTGAGTTACTAAATATGAGTGGAGGTTTGACTTCCCTGTTATAGCTGAGCACTTGCTTACTGTGGTATCTACTGCTCTGGTACAGATCATGTTTGTGTCCTATGGACACATTTTTGTATTTTGTATCTCCCCATGATTAAGCCATAATGCAGTGCTCTGAAAAATATCCCAAAAATAAGTATATACATGTTTATGTAATGTTCCAAGTCAGATGTTCTTTATTCCATGGATCTTGATCAATCCCCCAAACTGGTATTGATTCCAGTGGATTTAATTCAGATAGTTTTCAGCTGACTTATTCAAATGTAGTGAAGGAAACAAAACTGCATAGAAGAAAATAGGATTTAAGCATAAAATTTCCATTAAATTGTTAAGAAAGCATAATAAAGGGTCTTAACATCTGCATTTTTAGATTATGAAGTGTCTTAAAAGCTGGTCTCTAGTTCTGGCTGAAGGGCATAAGCTTTATATATTGTTTGACCATGTTGTTCCTCCTCAGAATGTAAGATGTCTATGGCGAAAACCCCTAAAGCCCAAAGGCATGTGGAATGAACAAACCTCATCCTGTCACTCAAATGATGCCCCTAGTGATTTGAAACACAGATGAAGGCTAGAACAAAAGATGCAAGACAGAAAAGCACGGGTCTAAACACAAAGTGATGTCCATGAATCTATATCATTGCAGTTCATCTCCCCATGATTCCAGCAGAAGGGTGATTAGGAAGGGCCATGTGGGCTTCCTGCAGGTATTTCTTCCCCGTGCATCTGTCGTGTGCCATTGCATGCTTGGCTGTCGGTGTTAATACCCGTGTGTTCTCCAGCCAGACTCCAGAGACAAGCTGTGCCATCTGCAAACAAGGAGGGTAGGACTGTCTTCATCCATCACCTCTAATCCATCAAAGCAGAACAGCATGTAGGTGCACAGGCACCTACCAGGAAACCTGTGACAGTGTCACTAACTTCCACAGCCTGTTGTGTCAGCAATGGCAGGTAGCTTTAAAGGTTGGCTTCAATGTACAGGTGCTTTTCCCTCTTGGGATCACCCCAGAGAAGGGGAGATTTAGAAAGGGAATCAAGAGATCGGACTTCAGCGGGGCCAGGGGTACCAGCCTTCCCTGGCTGAGGATCTCCGACAGCACATACAGTCCCTGTGCCTGGTGCTAATGCTGTAACCCAGCTGCTTGTTTCAAGGAACTAAGGTTCTGAGGAACGCCAGACACATCCAAATGACGCTGAAATAGAAATGGCACCATGAACCAGAACTTCACCTGATTGGAAAAGTGGTCACACTGGTGACCTCTGCACCATGCAGAGGGCACAGCTGAGGTTCCCAGTGCTGCCAGGGGCAATGGGAACTGAGCAACCTCATCTCATTGCCATTGAAAAGCAGCTGGTTGAAGGACTATGTGCTTTGTGGGTATTTCCACAGCCCAAACTCAGCTAGGTAAGGCCATACGTACAATGCAGCTGTGTTCATGTGCACTCACCAACAGATCCCATGTGTAGCAAAATGCAGACTAAATCTAACCTCCCTAGTGACCAGCAGGAGTACAGGTACAGGCTGATAGAGGAGAGCGTGCCAGTGAGCGGCACAGCGAAGAGGCCACGCTCTGTGCACGCTGAGCATGGAGCCCAGCGAATGAAGCCACAGAAGGGCCTCGGGAACAGTGTTCCAGTGCAACAAAGCATGAAACAGACCCCTGTGGGTTAATAGCTGCCACTGAGCTGCAGGGGTGTGTCTGTCACAGGATGCTATGGCAAAGTTCTGGCCGAGATTTTGCTCAGTCCTTACCTCCTACTACATTCAAAGTAGGTTTGCCAGCGTTCAGCCAATGGACCATTAAATCGTTTTACTTGAAAATGCTACACAGGGGCAAACTTTATCTGTGCTGAAAGCAAGCCACTGCAATACCAAGGAAAAATTCAGGAGAATGTACAAGGGGAGAAAAGAGATTAATGGGGGAGAGGAGAGGGGATTTTCATTTGTTTGTTGTGTTGTGGTTTTTTTAATATAGCCACAAATCATAGGTGGGACTTTGCTCATTTTAATCCTTGTTTCTCTTGCCATGTTTGCTCAGACATACATGTGTACATACAACCCCTCAAACAGTTTATCTAGGTAGCAGCGATCCGCATCACACGCATTGTGGTGGCTCCCTCTCCAGATTCCCAAGGGCATAATCCTTGATGCTGTTGGCACACACGCGTCGCACAGGGAGTGAGAGCAGTGCTGCAGAGCTGCCATTGCCCTCCGGACCAGGGCAGACATCCAAGCCGCTTCTGTGATTAACCAGTAATTTCCAGCCCATGGTCCTACAGCACAGGCAGGTTTTAACAGACACACATTGCATTGTGCAGAGGCCTGTAACAGATCCAAAGAAGGGATGCACATCCTGAGAAAGAACATCCGTTTCTTCCATCCTCTTCAGCATGGTTTGTCTGGAGATGGCACGTACCGTGCCGAGCTTGCCCCTGCGTGGTGTGCATGTGCCGGTGGGCAAGCTCAGGGGTGCTAAGCTGAGCAGGCTCCAAGAGCAGAACAGATGAACAGAAAAATTAACGGCGATGGCAAAACCATTTATCAGTAATGGTGGAACTTGAGTTTGTTGGGAGAGGAGCACACAAGGGATGAAACTAGAGTTAGGAGCAGCGATCCAAAACCTTCCCCCACTGATCATTATGCCTACAAGGTGTGTATTTACTAGTGCTCTGTAACACGCTGGCTTTGTCATTTTTATTTTTCACCTCAAGTGTTCTCTGGGCATTCATTTTCTCAGCAAATGATTGCTTTCACTCAAAACTTTAGCACTAAGAAAGGGAAAGATCAACAAAATATCCACATTTAATGAAAAAAAAAACCAACAAACCCAAACAAAAATCAAACCCAAAACAGTTAAAAAAAGATTAGAGCAAGTCCTGTTGTCAGAGAAAATCAGAGCTCTCCCACAGGACAGATCACTGTGTCACGCTAGGGCCAGAGGTCCCACAGATTTTGCCATGTAGGAGAGCTGTGCTGGGCCATCACCGATTCAAGGGATTTGTTTTAAGATGCTGAAAATCAATAATCTGCATATACATTCTGATGGATTAAAAGCAGAGGGAAGTTTAGTTCTGACTGCAAATGAGAAACAGCTAACTCACGGGTTTGTAAGAAACCCACGAGCATGGTCTTTTTTAATTCCAAAAGTACAGATCATTTAAGGAACCACCCCATACCCCATGGAGCCTGTACAAATACCACTCGGGTACCGCTTGTGGCTACAGCTTGGAAAGCAAAAGGAAGAAAGACTGTGTGCTTTCCCTGCTGGCGTGAGAAAATGTAAGAATTCCTTAACTTGTTGAATCCATAATTACTTTTCCATAACAAATTGTGTTAAAAGAATAAAATATATCATGTTGACGCAGCAAAATGTCCCTGTTGCTGTGCTGGAATTGTATTATCTGACACCACCACCTTTGCCTTTTCCCGAAGCAGCTATTAGCGCTTTTATTGGAGCTGCCCCTTCACAGCCGATGCCGATGGCTTTACCACAGAGCTGGGCAAGGAAGGATGGAAACATTTTACTCTGGAAAACTTGAGCCTGCTGACATGCAAAGCAGTCTGCTTTTGTTTTACAGGAGAACCCTAATAAACTCCAGCGAGTCTCTGGAAGAGTCGGCTCGAGCATTTGCAGAACAAATCCAGTCAGCCCACAGCCAAGCAACTGGGTGTTTGGCCCAGGGGGCAGGAGGGGTGGGCAGCCAGTGTATCATCATTTCACCCCCTACTCCCCACCTCCCCCTGTAGAAAGATCCCCCAGGATTTGTGTCTCTAGGACACAATTTCAGTTTCAAGCCCAGGCAGCAGGTTCTAGTGGTGGCAAAGTGATTTTTACTCCATTTTGTTTTTTACCAAGATCTAAATATTGAGTTTGGGTTTTCTTTTAAAACGATTTCCTATTATTTTACTCAAATAGCTCATCTCTTTTAGATGCAGTCCTTCAACTTTTGAAGCACTCATTTATTCCTCTGTCCCACCCAACAGCCACAGCATACCTAGAGGAATATTCATGGCAGTGCTCAAGATGCTTTCCATTTATCAACACACTTTTCTAAAATTAGAAAGAGATGTGAAATTCACACGTTCAGTGGTGCATACTTCAAATATTCAAACATGGTCAAATTTACCCACTGGTCTCCAAAAGGAAGAATAATAATTTTCCACTCTGAAATTACTAACCCTGGAAATTGCAGAACCTTTCCTCGATGTACTTGGTCTTATGTTTAGCACAATAAGCTCTGGCTTGTGTGAGATGCTGTATTACAGGCAGCACTGGTGTGCTGTCTATGGTGTAGCAGAGCAAGGGCACAGCTAAGTTAATTTTTAGGGCAGCTTCTGACTCTCACACACTCCACAGGTGTGCAGACCCAGACATGGGCAGCCTGAGCCTCCTCAGCTGGGCTGGGCAGCTCCATCTGCTTGCACTACAGTTCTGCTTGGGTTATTTTTCTTTTCTTCCCAGGAGCTGTAGTACATGTTTCTTTCGGAGGCATGTGAATCTGACTAATCCCTCAGGAATGTCTCAGGGGAGGAACTTCCCACAGAAAACCACAGTTACTTGCTGCACAAACTCCCACCCAAAGCATCTGGCCTCGGGACAAGGCTCCCACAGCGTCAGGGAAGACCTTAATTTCTCCTGTTCACCTCTGCATAGGTGCAGTCACAGATCTCATCAGACTTTCCTTCTGCAGGGGGAAAAAGGCCCAATCCACTCTCATTTATGTTTTTAATTGTTTTCCAGTCTTCTGGAAAATTGCAAACTGCTCACCTCTCTTCAGACCATGCAGCCAACATGAGTTACAACCTGTTGTAACTCCGTATCTCCAGGCACCCATCCCTGCCTCCTGTAGCCAGCTCAGCACAGGACTCACATGCAGGGCTCTGCTGCCGGCACCGCCAGTAACACCCACAGAGATGGAACCAGTAGAAAAGGAAACGTAGCTTCTGCCATTGCTACCGAAAGCCAGACTGGTGATTGCTACCTCTCTGAGAGCATTGGTGAACTCAAGTACTTTCCAGTCTCAAAATCCCAGACTTCAGCAATCTTTAAAGAAAACCAGAAACAAGTCCAAGGAAGCTTGGACTCTGAAAAGTAGTAGCTCAAACTTTCCACTTAAATTCCTGCCCCTCATCCCCATCTTCATGCCTCTCCTTTCTTTTCTGTTGAGGTGCATGAAAAGGTATGTTCTTATTTTGCTTTTACTGGTACCTCAGGTATCTCACCAATCCTACAAAGGGGGCCAGAGGATGCCTTTGGGTGGGTGTTAGTACTTAAAGTTTCTTTGAATTTGGGTGTGGGTGTCCAGAGGCTGGGTGGGCACACAGTTGCTGCTGTCCAGGCTGTGTCACCCTGCACACTGGTGGGAGTCACAGGAGAGGACAATTGCCACCTTGTTCACAGGAGTGACTGTGCTCAGAGCACCTCCCACCTTCTTCCAATGAGGGATGGAGACCATAAGTGTTGCCCACCATGTTTTAACCCATGTCCAGGGATTACCTACAGTCCCTCCTGCAGAAGCTGCTCTTGTTTGTGTGGGAGATGTTCGGATGCTTCAGGGCTGGAAGTGAAGTGGTTTTGGGGTGAAGGACTGAGGCCACCCTGCAGGGACACGAGAGTCCAGTGAGTGTAGTGTCAAACCCCAGCACCGGTCTGCCTTGCTGGCTGTCCCACCAGATGATTAACCCAAAAGGAAGCTGCAGGGCAGCACCCAGCACTGCTTCTGGGGCTTATGGCCCCTCGAGTCACTCGCCCAAGGGAAAACCCACCGCAGGTGCTAGACACACACCGTGCCCTGGGCACAGGAGCAGGCAAGGGAGCAGCATAAATAACAGTCATGGTCTTGGGGACAGCTGCTGAGAAGATGACTGGTACTGTCAGCCATGTAGAGAGCAGGGTGTTAAACATGCAGAGCCTGCACCCCTGCACTCCTGCGGGGGGAAGGACCGCCAGGCGTGCTGTGCAAGCCCAGGGAAGGCAGAAATATGTGGAGCTGCTCTGCATTGGTTTCCTGACACATCAGGCACGCAGGGGAAAGAAAGATGACGGGCTTAAGTGACCCTGAAAACTGAGATAAGGTGAAAGGAGCCTTTAGCCCTTGCAAGCAATGTGCTCCTTATCTGCTCCTGTTCTGGCACTACCAGAGTCTTCACTGAGCTGTGTTCTCACACACACCTCACACCCCCAGACCACGAGCTTCTGGAGGAAACCCACAAAGCAAAATGCTGTCCCTCACCCCTCCTTCCAGGCTGCCCCCTCTTCAATTTTAGGTAGAGAAGAGAAAGTGTATCCTCAGTAACATGGAGGGGTTGTGTGCTGGGTACATGGAGGCAAGCAGAGAGCTCAGCTCCAGTTGTTCTTGGGCAAGTCAAAACCCAGCAGCTCTGGTCCTCAGCACCCCAAATCCACAGAGAAAAGAGAAGGAAGAAAAGCTGAAACTTGAGCAATAAGTGCTCTGCTGCTTCGAGGTGTTTTACTACAAGGACCCAAGGTAAAACTACAGAGGTAGCTTCAACCCTAGCATTCTCCTGTTCCTGAGAATTTGACTTCAGATTTGTAAATGTTCTGATGCCAGCAAAGGGCAGGTGTTTATTTTGTACAGATATTATTTATGACGTACACATTAAAAAATCAGACAATTTCAGCAAATTTGCATTAAAAGAATTAGAGGATTACATCAGTAGCTTCTACGGACCTCAAAAGTAGATATAGAAGCAGTTTCCATCTGTTTCTTCTTATGCCAAGTCATATGGAGCAGGCCCAGACCTATGAACACTTGTGCTTTGGAGAGCAGAGCTGTGCAAGTATCCTCAGGAAGGTTTAGGCACCAACAGCAACCCTTCACAGAAAGGACAGCAGAGACACTGCAAGTGTTTGCCTGAAGAAACCTGCTTTTCCCACTGGTTGGTATTGCTCCGTGGCTTCTCTGTGCCCCAGCTCTGCCTGCTGCCACCCCCTCTGTGGGCTCCAAACCGGCTGGGCTCCTGGCATCCCCTCTCTAAGCAATTCCCAGCAGGTTTGCAAGCAGGTTTGCAAGAGCATTGGTAGCATACAGCGATGTGATAGGAGCTTGCACGGAGCCAAAAGCCCGGCTTATCGGGCAGTGTCTGTTTGCACAGGAACTGCTGTGGGATCGGGAGTTGAGGGACGAGGAACAGCTCCAGCCAAGCTCCTGTTGAAAACAGTTTGTGATTCTGAGAAGCACTTAAATATAGACATGGCTGTTGCCTGGGGTTTGTGTGAGCAAAGGGATTGCAGGACTAAGAGCAATACGCTGCAGTGCTCTGGGGTGCCTGGCCAGGGTGCTTGAAGCAAAGCAACAGAGCTTGTGGTTGGCAAAGACTCACTTCCCACAGCAGCAGCAGGGGTGTGCGGTTAGCTGGTGGGAGGTGCTCGCCCCCCGCACCCAGATCTGTACCAGCACTTGGCAGAGAGGGGTCCCACACACAGCCCCTTTCCCAGGCAGGCTGGGGATTCACAGCCAGAGCAGCAATCCTGTCCCCCTGTCACAAGCAGGTTGTCTTTGTGCATCAAATACAAACGCTTTTGCTTCTTTGTGGGCTCTGAACACCGTCTGGTGCTCAACGGTTCTCCTTGTAGGAGCTCCCATAGCCAGCCACCATTTCCTTCCCCTCAAGATTTCCTCCTGCCCCTCTCTCTCCTTCGCCTGTAGCCCAATGTGAATGGTGCCAATGAAAAACAAACACAAACCTCCCTTGGCACAGCTAGGCAGCTGGGGAGGTCAAAGCCCCCCTGTACCAACCACCTTTCACAAATTTGGCATTCTGATCCCCAGTCACTACATTTTATTCTTTTTTAACATCAGAAGTAACTAACTCCTGTTGTTTCTCGTCCTGTTTTCCTCCTCTCACAGCCATAAGATTTCCTAATCCTCGCTGGCTGTTAGTCAGTTTCCCATTAACTGGCACAGAGCTCTTTTGCCTTTCCTTAACAGGTAAACAGAACCCCAGTCCCCTGGCTATTTTTGTCACCTTTCTTTGAACTTCTTCCAGTTTTTTGGCAGCCCTTTTCCTGAGGACTGACTCCAGCTTTGCTGGTGTCTCTGTACATGCTGCTTCTCCTGTGGCAGAGGCACAAACATGCTTTCCGCTGGCACCCGGGCATCCCTGGGCAAGGGGGAGCAAACAAAAGCATCAGAGGGACCAAGGACTTCTAAGAAAAGTTAGAAATTAAGAGAAAAGCAAACAACTAGAACCATAGAGTCACAGAATGGTTTGAGTTGGAAGGGACCTCAAGGCCCATACAGTTCCCAGCCCCCTGCCATGGGCAGAGACACCCTCCACTAGCCCAGGCTGCCCAATGCCCCATCCAACCTGGCCTTGAACACTGCCAGGGAGGGGGCAGCCACAGCTTCTCTGGGCAGCCGGTGCCAGGGCCTCATCACCTTTATCATAAAAAATTTCTTCCTTACATCTAGTCTAAATCTATCCTCTTATAATTTAAAACCTTGTCCTGTCACTACAGAGCCTGGTGAAAAAGGTCTGTCTCCATCTTTCCTATAAGCCCCCTTTAGGTACTGGAAGGCTGTAATAATAGGGTCCTCCAGAGCCTTTTCTTCTCCAGGCTGAACAACCCCAACTCTCTCAGCCTGTCTTCATAGAAATGCTCCAGTCCTTTGATCATCTTCATGGTCCTCAATTCTGTCATCTTGCTCCAAAATGAAAATTATTTACCTAATACGGAGGAAGAGGAGTAAGAAAAGCCCAGGACAGCTATAAGTCAGCACTGTGGATGGATCTGAGGTCCTCTCTTCCCCTTTGATGGTCCATCTGCCTGAAAGTTGCACAGAGGTAATTCTGATATGGCTACGATCTGCTGGAATCGAGAGGGTCCCAGAAAATGCTGCCACGGAGTTTCAGAGGAGAATAGTTACTAACTTTATAGCCTTGAATTAAGCACATTCTCCACTTACGATCTACACAGGAAAAAGAAACTTTAGGACTGAAAAGCCATGTGTGTAGCTAGTCAGATCATGACGTAGGAATGCAGTTACAGTTGTGCCATGTCAGCTCTTTTAGATAACTTCATGTCTGCCTGCTGTCTGGTGAAAGAGAACCACAGACATCGTGATAGCTGCCTTGTCTGCAGCTACCACATTTAGGCTGAAAAAAAGTAACGTTCTTGACATTTATTGGGTCTGCAGTGTAGATGGGCCATTAACCTTGTGCACATTCATCATACTACCCCGATCTCACAGCATTGCTATTAAGTAATGACTGTACTTTGTGTTGAGGTTCCTGGGGAGAAAGTGGCAAAAAGTGATTCGGGGGTAACAAAACAGCACCGTTTTTATTTCTGAGCGCCTGGGGACAGAACAACATAGGGGTCTGAACTGGGAAGGGAAAGACTGAAGTCCAGAGGTTCCTGGCTTTCAGCGTTCCTCGTGAAAATGATGATTTTTAAGAGGGGTTGCTCATGTGGTTAGGCAGCAAAGAGGGTTTCTAAGTAACTGAGGCAAAAGGACAGCAGGCTTATAACTGGTGTTCTGCATGACAGGAAAGGATAGCTTAAGGGAAAAAATATGAGGAATATTACACCAGCAGTTAATTTGTGCTACTTACAGCAACTGAGCTAAGCCTAGAGAAAACAAATATATGGGTTTAAAGATGGTTACTATAGAAACCAGAAGAGATTTTATAGTTGCTTATGAGAGTAAAGGAAGTTCTGATTGATAAGACAATCGCATTCAAATAGTCTCTATGGAAACCCAAGGTGACCTGGAGGAGATGTGACTCTTCTTGCTTCGCTCCTGTGGGCAGAGGAAGACAGCCAGGGTGGGGGAAGGACTGGGCTGGGTGATAAAGCTCACCCAATGGAGAGGTGCTCACCACTTCGCGTTTCAAAGCTGTGTGAGCGCTGATCTCTGTATCAGTGAAATACGTTTATTTACTTACCCTTGAAAGAGAGTTTTTCTCCCACTGAAATCATTAGGAGCTCTGCAATTGACTTCTTCAGCAGCAAAGTAGATTTTAGAGGCCTTCCTTTGTCTTCAAGCCATCAAAGCAAAGAAAGGTGTTCGCATGTCTTCCTTGGAGCTACCTGTGCTTTGCTGAATTGGGGCCGTGGAGTTGCTGAGCTCTTTTCACCTTCATTAAAAAGACCTACGCTTGCACTGTGGAATAAGAAAATAAGACATAAGAAATAAGACAAAAGGCTTCTCCTTGTAGGCTGGTTATTTAAGGACCAAAGTTAGTCACGACACAAACCAAAAATTAAGTAGCTTGATAATGCCTCGGTAACCACTTAGTGTTTAGTTTCAGTATCTGGTTTTTAAGTAATTGATAGAAAGTTAGATTAAAGGACAGGTTCTCAGCACTACTGGACACGGCTGGAAACTAAAAAGCTATTCCATATGTCTACTTTTATGTTATCTTTATTAACACAAAGTGTTGGTGTCCTGGATATCAGCTCCAGGTATTTCAAATGCACTGAATGCCCAGTGGCCAGACCCACCCTGGTTCCTCTGCTTGAGCCTAGACACGCTCTTCTTCTGTATCACTGTATTCACACTACCCACATACAGCCAAATCATACAGATATTAATCATCAGAGATTTTTAATCTCACACTATTTCCAGGGAGGTGAAAAGAACTGACTGGCAGTCTCCAGAAAAGCACCGGCATTTCTGAGATTGCACCAGTTTCCAGTGTAAATACACAGATAGGAGGAGACAAGGTGGCTTGGAGAAAGCCTGAAGGTGCAGGTCCAGACAGCAGAAGAAGAGTAGCACCAGGCAGGACAGGTTCCTCTTGCTCCCCTGCTGAAGCTGGTAAGGGTGGCCAGAAAATCAGTCCAGCCGAGCTGCAAGGCTGCCGACATCCCTAATCAGCATCAACGGATTTAGAAATTGCCCTCCCATGTAGAAAACGAAGCTGTGCTTGTATAACAGGTAATTTGTCAAAAATAAACCCCCCAAAAAGAATGAAACAAGGAAATACTGCTTCTACCTCCATCATCAAAGGAAAAGTTTAAACCTCAGGCTACTCCTGGAAATGCAGGTAGCACCGACACTGTGGTGGGGCTGGAAGCAGGGAGAGGTAGTTGGACACACATTATCTTGACAGAAACTCCTACTGGTTTTAAAGATAAGCATAATTGTTACCTGTTACTAAAGCTGTCAACTCATGGCTGGAGGTAGAAATCACTGCTTTAACAGAGTCACAGCAATTCAGCTACAAAGAGTGAGAGAAAGAGAATAATACTGAATAAAAGATGTGCTTGCAGGAAGGCTCAGCCTGAGTTTCTGTTCTGGCTTTGTGTCTGTGGAAAGGAAACACATTGGTAAATAAATATGAACAAGTTAAGCTTTTTGCATGAGAGTGAATGGTGCAGATGTGTACCTGAGCCTTGTACCCTCACCACATTGTGGCTCACTCTCTCCATCACCAAATGATGGAGCAGCTCTGACTTTTTTTTTTTTTTTTAAATCTGTGTAACCCAGGCTCTGTGCACCTTTCAGCAGATGTAAGTCACACTGGGACAGAGAACAGCTTTAGAGGTTCTGGGAAAATATGCAAGGTCTTCCAAAGCACCCACAGAAATAAGGCAGCTTTCTCCCCTCAGCAGTCAGGATGGATTGCATGTTTTTTACCAGTGCTGGGAATGGGTTGGGAGGATACTTTTCTGCGAGCTTATCATTCTTTTCCTCCAGGCTGAAGCAGTCTCAGACCATGTCTCCTGGAAGCACACACCACTCAGTATTCCCTGCAAATCACCCCGACTCGCACAGGCTCCCCTGGGCCTCAGCAATAATTCCTTCTCAGAAGATGCATCAGTGCTCGTACCAGAGGCATAAGCTGTCTCTTATGGGCTGCTTCTGCAAGCTCTGCTTTGAAACCTGTCCAAGGAGATGGCACAACCCGCTTTCTTCCTCCAACCCTCCACCCTTTTTAAAACAAAACCCCACAAATGATTATGATGGCAGCAAAGCAGCATTTTGAGCAAGCAGCCCATGAAAACAACTAAACTCGTAGGGGTCTGAAATCCTAAAGCTATCAACACTGTGGGATGTGTTTTGCTTTCAGAGCCCAATCCTTCAGCTCTCTGAAGAGTGACAAGTAGCTGTGAGCCTTATAGCTGTTCCCTGGTAAATACCATAAATAAACTAGAGGATAGTGTATGTTTTCTCCAGGAAAAGGCAGTAAGCACCATCTGCTGGCTTCAGCATAAAAAAGGATAACAGGAATTTTTCATCTGGTCGCACGTCTCTTTGGCTGTTCTGCCTCTAGTTTTAGGACAAACCCAAAGAAACTGGTGCAACAACATAAAAATTGAGCAAACTGTCTGGGGAATCTTAACCAGAGCTAGACTGCCTGAGGAACATCAGTTATCCTGCAAACAAAACCAAAGTAATATAGGACAAAAAGAAGAAAGTTAAATGTGATGAAAATTCACAATAACTTTGTCAGTGCCCAAACTGAGCATCATTGAAGACCATCATTTCTCACCTGGCTTTGAGTCATTATATTTGAAACATAAATGCGTACCTCTGCAGAGGGCATGAGCCAGATATTAACACAGCCCTAAAAAAGGAACAACCAAGAAATATTTTGCAAGAAAATAGTACATGCAGACTCTTCCCCCCCCGCCTCTTCCAGTCCCTGATCTCAAATAAGGATGTGGGGATTTGGCACAAATATAGCAGGGCAGTGTTTTGCAGATGGCTAATTCATGTTGTAGACATTGGCTACCAAAGGACCAGTGATTTAGCCAGCAAGAGCTGGAGGCACACAAAGCTGCTCAGCAATTTGCAAATTTTGAACCCAGAGCACCCGTAAAAGTAGCAGATATGTCACAACCACCAGTTTCCACATAAGCAGCAGAGCCAGCCCCAGCCTTTTACATCCAGAGTGAGACAGAAAAGGCCACGTTCACAGTTAATCCACGGGAAGGCCTAATCCTGCAGTGCTGGGACCCAATCTTTGGGCACAGCCCCAGCGACTGGCCTGTGGATCCCCTGGCCCTTCCTTGGCTTGACCCACGTGGCACCGGTGTCTACTCTACCCAAGGCACCTGGTCCCCATGCCACAGGTTCTGTATGGACAGGACAGGCCACAGTGGTTTGGTGGGAAACCAAGGGCATCTGGGTACATCAGAGGGGAATTTCCCACTCTGTCCCTCTCTGGGAGAGCTGAGGTTTTTCTAGGAAGAGCTGATGAAAGGAGGCTTGCTCAGGTTCACCACACTAGTCTTCCTCCTCCCTTTCTCAGCCTGAGGGCTGTACACACTGCTGCTTTGACTAGGAAGGGATAAATAAAAGTGACATACCCATTTTCTAGCTCTAACCAAGGGATAATTCCTCCTCAGAAGATGCTTCAGTAAGCACAGGGAGCTGTGTCTTCTGCCTATTTCTCAGTATGAAGATGTTGAGGTTTAGTTGTTTACTTTTGCTTTTGAGTGTGAGATGAAGTCCAGTGAATAACCTCTTCCTACCCAGGTTTGTCCTGCCACACATCCATGGGAATTGCTGATAGAGGCTGTGCTATGGTTGCACAGTAGAAACAAACAGGAGTTGGTTTAGCACTCTGCATCGCTGTGATCAAATCAGTGAACTAATGATGCAACAACACCTCAGCTCTCTGGCTAGATAAGAATGAATCTCTAACATTTCCTCTTACCCAGCAGCTTCTGCCTTGTTGAGAACAGGATGAACACCTCTACATGTCAGAGGTGTCACTTCAGCACAAACCCCACAGATATCTTCTTTTAGTTTCCAATCTGCGAATTAAACAACTTAGTGGCAAATGCTGGATATGTTCATGTAGCCATAATCCACGAAGAATGCCTTAGATCTCAAGCCATTATTTCAATGCTAATGCCAGCACTCGGGTCATCTAATGCACCGAGTGCATAGCTTGACCCTACCAGTATCTTTAAACATTATCTGCCATCAAAATGCATCTTTGCTACAGCCTCTGCTAAAACATCCTCCTTGCTCCATTGCTGTAGCTCCACAATAGCATGTTCGTGCATTGTGAGGTTTATTGCTTTATCATCCCACTAACTCAACCTTTTGTTTGGCAAAGGTCCTACCCTTATACTTGTTTACAAACAAATAACACTAAACTCCCCAGGAGCTTAATTGCCTTTGTTTGCAATACAACTGCTTAACATAGTCAGTTATTTGTAGGTACTTATTATGTAACCTTGTAGTACCTGGTAATAAACTGTGAAACATCGTGTGCAAAACTAACTGTAATATGACTTGTTACTATAAAAGGTGCCCCAAAGTGCACATTTCATTGACAAAACAATTAGCTATAAATATTTTATTGCCAACACCAGGCTGTTTGTTATGACCTACAGTAGTTAATGGGGACATCTTGTTGTATTGGGTCCAACCCTGTTTTTTGTGACTTGGAAGGAAGCAGGATGAGACCTGTCCAACCAGTGTTTTCCTCAGGCAAGCATTTCCTAACTCCTGCAGCAGAACGCAAAACGCCTCTCTGGCAGATGTAATGCATTTTCCCCCGTACCCAGTGTAAAGCAGGGAATGGCTAGGCATGAGGAAGCCAGTCAATCAGTGTCATCTCCCATTTCTACTGAACATTTCTTAGTGCCAAGTATTTTGGAGGCATGTCCTCACCAGGTTTCACGTTCACTCATCATCAAGGGCAGGGCGCACCTGTATACTACCATTTATGTCTGACTTCAAGGCAAATAAACACCCAATAATGTGGGTAGAGTAATAAAATTAAGATTATAATGAAATGAGACAAAGTGACCTGCTTAACAATATGGGTTTGTCCGTCTAACGGGACATTGTGGAGAACCATCACATCAGAGTCCAATTGCTGTCAAAGCCAGAAGGAGCCAACAGTGCAAGAGGAACCACTCATGCTCTTCCCAAGAGTAGCTTGTACTGTGTCATGACAGTGAAATTTAACCCCCACTTAGGCTTCTTCTTGATGGTCTTCTGAACACCATGTGAGGATGTTGCCATCCCCACGCTGCATGAGAAGACACAGTACTGCTGTCAGGTTTGGGCTCATCCTTGCCTGATGTCTTCACCACATATGGAGTGGCATGGTGAGGCTCAAGACATTTTTGGAAGGGTGTCTGACATGTGCTTATTGCAGTGCAGGGAGAGGAGCAGGGACACCATTGTGGAGTGTGCCTTCCCGTCAGTTTGAGCAGGATTAGGATATTAGGATCATTTTCCTAACTTCTTGCTCAATTTGTACAAAATCCAATAGGAAGCTTGAATACTGTAGCAAGCAAACTGTTTTCTAAAACAGAAAAAAATTGTTCACTTTACAGAATAATTTTAATGTCAAAATTTGAATCTCATTTAATACTTCCTCTCTCTAACATATCATCAACCATGACATCAATCCTATTGATGAATTTCCGAGGCTGCAGTTCTTACTCTTGTTTTTGGCTAAAAGACTTGTTCATCAAGTAGGAAAAATAAAAGACCCTGACACTCACCACTAAATTCCTGTTACAGCATCGTCTATTTTCATGGAAAGTCCTTCAACTTGCTTATGACTGTGTGTATGACGTGAATTCTCATGTTATATGAAGAGTAACTGAATTAATATGCTTTGTTTTCATAACAGATTTAAACTCAGCTGGAAATAATTGGTTTCTAGATGAGTATCAAAATGTCAGAAATAACTTTTTTCCAAACATGGACCAGATTAATCCAATTATGTGTTCATTTTACATTAAAATGCCAAATCTGTCATGACTGAGCAAAGCTGAATGTGGCCCGAATATTCTCCAGTTGTGTTTGCAGAACTGTCCTGCAGTCCTGCAGTTTTTACTTAGGGCAAACAACCTTTCCTCTCTCTTTCCATAGCCATGAACAAGTACCCGCTCTTGTAAGACATTACCGTGCAAGTAAGACATACGGAGAAACTATATACTTACAATACAGCTTTTCCACGTCACCTATTTTTGAATTACTAATTGTTGTAGTTTTGCACGGCTGGGTTCTGGTGGAGGAGAGGGGGCTGTGGGGTGGCTTCTGCAAGGAGAAAAACCACCAGCAGCTGCTTTTTGCCACCAGAGAAGGGAGTGAGAAGCTGCAAGGAAACGTGCAGACTCCAAGGTCAGTGGAAGGGGCAGGGAGGAGGCACCCCAGGTGCCAGAGAGATGCCCCTGCAGCCCATGGAGAAACCCATGGTGGAGCGGGTGTCCCCCCACAGCCCATGGAAAAGGCCAAGACCCCACCTGCAGCCTGTGGAGAGGCCCCATGCTGGAGCAGGTGGAGACATACAGGAGATGCTGTGACCCATGTTGGAGCAAGCTCCTGCCAGCACTTGCAGCCCGTGGAGAGAGATAGAGACACAGAGATGAGAGAGAGATCCAAGCTGGGGCAGACTTGCTGGAGAGGCTTGTGACTCTGTGGATGACCAAGCTGGAGCAGTCTGGGCCTGAGAGACTGAGAGACATTCTATGATTTATGACTGCACCCCATAGCAGTGACCCACACTGGGACAGCTGGTGAAGAGCTAAAGCCCTGTGGGAAAGGACTGCTGTTGGGGAAGTTCATGAAGGACCGTCTCCCGTGGGTGGGACCCCATGCTGGAGCAGGGGAAGGGGGTGAGGAATGTCCCCCCTGCTCTAAGAAGGAAAACAACTCATGAGGAACTGACAGAAACCCCCATTCCCCCAGTCCCTGCCCCTCCCCATGCCACAATGGGGAGAGGAAGAAGGGAGTGAAACCATGACTAAAGTGAAGTCTGCTAAGAAGGGGAGAATGGGGGGAGGTGCTTTAAGATCTGGTCACACTTCTCATTACCCAACTCTGGTCTCACTGTGTGTCCAGTGCAGTGTAATGAATTAGAGAGTTTTCTTTCCTTTATTCTGTGCTGAGGCTGTTTAGTCTGTTTTGCCCATGGCACTAATTGTAGAATGATCTCTTCTTGTCCTTATCTTGACTGCTAAGCCTCTCAATATGTATTTTCTCCCCTGTCCAGCTTAAAAGGGGAGTGATAGAGCAGCTTTGGTGGGTGTCTGGCCTCCAGCCAGGGTCAAACCATCACACAAATATACTGGGTTTCTGGGGAAATTCAATGGCTTCAACAGCACAGAGACTGTTGAACGATCTCCCATCTGCAGAATTAGGTCCACAGAGCAGAGCTACTCTTTAACAAAGCATAGTCTTGCTTTTCAGGCTTTTTAAGATTGGAGTTCACTTACTGTGCTATGTGGACATCATTATCTGCTTGTACTTCTCTACGCGCGTTGATTCACAGCCTTCCTTTTCTAACTCCTGAGAGCTGGAGAAACAGCACAACATTGTCAAAAAAAAAGATTATATTTACTTTGTTCATTCATTACTGAGTGTCTTAACGAGAGCCTACACTTCTGGACAAATTTTCTCTAGAAATACAGTAATTTTTTTAAACTCCAGCAAGAGCTCATTATTCCAGCAGTTGAGAAAAATTTAGCTTTGCACTAGTGCCTTGTGCTGGATCCTGTCTCCTGACTCTGGCAAATCATGAAAACTTGTCTTAAATCTCATGCTTTTTTTGAAGTCTGGGTATACTATTCAATAAAGTAAAAGCCTGTTTGTCTAATTTTTAGTCAGCTAGATACAGTGGTGTAATTATTGTAAAATAGTGCAGGAAAACAAAAGCCAGGAAATAAGCCCAGGGCTTTCTCTGCACAATAAAACAAATTATGGCAATTTCAGGCTTGTTAGAAATATATTGTCGAGGAAAGCTTAGTTTGTAGCTTGTGAAAAGTCTATGTTAGTATGGAAAAGTGCTTTAAAAATGTTGTGGATCAGGTCAAATTTTGGATATTCTGTGCACCAAGTACAAACATGGGACATTTTTTTCTGGATACACAAAAAGTGGTCCCCCTGCCACCTCCAGAAGAAAGACTTCCATCACTGCTGTCTGATGGGCCAGAGGGGATCTATCTGAATGGCTCTCAGGCCTGGAGGATCAAGATCTTTGCTACAGACTTGGATAAGAAATCCTGATCATTCATTCCCTGGTTTTGAGGAAGGTATAACATGTTTGGGTGGCCTGTCTGGACAGCACAAGATGGCAAAGGGGACCAGGAGGAGGTGGCTGTTGGTGTTTGCCACCTGCCTGTGTAGTGGATCAACTGGCAAGACAAAAATTCCCCTGATGCCTCTGCAGAGATAGATACCTTCTCTGGATTCTCAGGGCTTGCAAGGTGGAGAGCCGCATTCATGCAGTAGCTTGTGGGTCAGCACAGAATCATAGAATCACAGAATGTGTTAGGTTAGAAGGGACCTTTAAAGGTCATCTAGTCCAACCACTCTGGAGTAAGCAGGGACACCTTTGACTAAACCAGGTTGCTCAGAGCTTCATTAAGCCTGACCTTGAATGTCTCCAGGGATGGGGCCTCTACCACCTCTCTGGGCAACCTGTGCCAGCGTCTCACCACCCTCATGGTGAAGAACTTCTTCCTAATGCCTAATCTAAACCTACCCTGCTCTAAATTAAAGCCATTGCCCCTCATCCTATCACTACATGCCCTTACAAACAGTCCTTCCCCAGCTTTCCTGCATTTCCTCATGGACTGCTCTGGGCATCTGTTCCCATGCTCGTGTAGAGAGAACAGTTTGGTTGGCAGACCCTCCGTTGAAATGCAGAATTCAGTCTCTGAGGGTCTTCAGGAGTCTGCTTTGTTCAACGTTGCAAAGCTACAAAAGAAAGCAGGTGTTAAAGAAAAGAGTCACCCACGGTGCTATTAGTCACACAGGCAGTAATGCTGTGCAGTGAGTTGCCTCGGTGCCTGGAGTGACGGCTTCTAGAGGGGGCAGGTCTGAAGTAATTAGCTGACACTTCTGTTCCTCTCAGGTTTTCTTAAGTAAATTTACTATGTCTGTGCAAACAAGATCCCATTGATGGGAAATAAAAATATTTCCTGTACCTACTGAAGACAATGAGCAGTCAACACTAACTTAGAAGTGAGCATCCTCCTTATAATCTCCTGGTGTCTCCTCACTGCAAGTTAAGCGTCTTCTTCTGACAGCTGGTGGGATCTCATTTCATTCCTTAATCAGTATATGGTTCCTAGTAAAATCAAATAGGGCCATGGAGAAGCAAAATATTGTCTGTACCTTTGCAGCCATCCAAGGAAAGTGCATTTGTCTGTTTTCCCTCTCCCTTTCTTCAGATCAGGGAGACACAGTGTTTGCTGCTCCATGCACTATTATTTATTCAGCAGAATGGCAGACAAAACTTTCCTATTTTCATGAAGCTGCCTTCAACAATAATTTACTGCAGAAATAATGCTCCTAGAGCAGCAGTAATCAACAAGATCCTGAGATGGTAAGAAATGGGATGCAGCAATGCTTCAGTACATTATTGGCACATGCACTCCTGATGGCATCAGCCAGGGATCGATCCAGAGTGGTGTTGTCACACTATTAACACTCTACAGACAGCCTAGAGCTGGGGTCTAAGTGGGAAAACTGGACACTGGGCAGATCCTACAAGAGAGGCAGTAGTGTGAGAGCCACGGATGGATCAGCCACAGCAGATGTGTTTGGGTTAAGCACATGAAAACTTTGGGAAGGGTGTTGGGGAGGGCAGGAGAGAAGAGGAGTAACTCTGGAAGTGTTGCAAGGCTGCTGAAGTCTCCTCATTCCAGAGGCAGCCCCAGCAGTGCTGTTTGGACATCTCTGAGTGACTGGAGAGCCCAGTCCTGGCAGATCCAGCTGCTGCTGCTGGTAGGGGGCATCTCTAGGTGGCTTCCCCTTTTTGTCCCCACCTGTACATGGGGTTCCCATTGAGCCCCAGGTTCCCAATTTCCAGAACATGGGGAGGGGGGAAAATCTCCCCTGCATTGGGAGATCTCAGCCAGACTTTAATTTAACTCTATTTTAACACCATGTCATACCAATCCCAGCCTTGGGTCCTTCTTTTGCTACTGCCCTCAGGTGGAGCTGCTGGCTGGCTTCCTTACCCCTCTTTCTTGCACACCCAGACTGTGGCAAAGCCAAAGGACGACCAGACAGACCCCCCACACCAGCAAAAACAATGCATATTCATGCAGCCATCATAATAAGAGCGTGCAATACTTAGCATTTATATTGAGAATTTTGCCTCCCAAGCAGCAGACATAGATTAAAATTCTAATTCTGCTCTTGAATACCAATATCTGCTGCTCGTCTCCCTGTCTCCCTGCCCTGCCTTTATGAAAGCGAATAAATAACTAGCTGATGAGAGAAGGTGTTCCTTTATTCTGAGCAACTGGGCTTGCGGAACTCTTTTATTCACTCCATGCATGCTCAGGTCCTGCACACAGCCTCAGTATTGTCATTCCCCAGAAGCAGTTCAGGTCGCTGTGTCCTCTGGGAGACCCAGCCCTACTCAGAACATTCATGGAGAAAAATACCCTCCAGTTAATTGAATCCTGTGTTTATCCTATGCCTGTCTATCTGCATCTGCTGCCAGAGGTTTCACACCCTATTAGCTTTTCTTTTCTTCAGGTAATCCTGTAGGCTCCAGCATCCCAACTTCTCTCTCTCAGAATGTTACTTCCCACCCACAAGTTCTTGTATTTTTTCCTCCATCACTTGGAGGCTGATCTCAGTCAGGAAATACACAGTTTTCCCTCAGTTCCACACTTGGTGGGGTTCGTTATTGGCTTGTGGCCTGGCTGATGCAGGCAGGTGTCTGGGAATGACTTGCCTGAGCAGCAGACCTTGGTTTGGGCAGCTCACACCACACTGTGAAGATGAAAGGTTTGATTTCTCAGCTGCCTGCTGCAAAGCCCATAGCTAGGACTGTTTGAAGTTTGAATTGCAGAGCTGCTCAGATATGCTTTTGGCTGACTCATACCTTGCCTTACACCTGAACAGCTACCCATGTAATTCAGCATGCCATAAACAGGTTTTTTTTCCACATTAGTGGGTAATTAGGTTCTCCCAAACCTCTACTGACAGCCCTGTGTCTGGCTGCCTGGCTTCTTTTGCCAAATCCTATTCCCAGCAGAAACATTTTAGAAGTTGAGGAATGCACACTGCAGTTTTCATCAAACCTTTCCTTTCCAGAGGCTTTTTGCATGGTTTGAAGCGATAAGCTCTCTGCCACATTTACCATGAACCTGAGGGAGTCACCCTCTGCTGCCCTTTCCATGCCTCCTTCACCAGCCATTCAAGGAGAGGAGAACTCTCCTCCTGGTCTTCTTCCCAGAAGCTGTTGGCAGTAGATGCAGCTTCCAACTTGAGGACTCCTAGACAAGCCAAGAGACTCGAGGTGTAGGGCATCCTGGGGCCATTGGTCCGTGGAACTTGGTCAACTTCTAGAGCTAGCCCCTGAAAAGCATGATTGGCAGTGAGCAGTGAAGGTAGCTTGGTCCTACCCTTCATTTACTTAGCAGTAGAGAGATAATCTGAGAGAAGAGATGGAAACTCTAAACACACCCCTTTGGGAAGAGGATGGTGAGGCAGATCGCACCCTACAGCAGGAGATGCTGCTGTGCAGTGGTCACATTTTATCAGCAAAGTTATTTTGAAGCTCTGTGTTACCTAGCCAAGTATTTTAAATCTCCAAGGATAGGGATTCCCTTCTCTGGGCAACTGCTCCAGTAACAAGTTTAGTCTCCTGTTAAATCTTTTGATGTCCTACCTAAAACTCCCAGGCCTCAGCTCATATCCCTGCTTTTATCGCCTGGTGTTACCAAGACCAGTTTGACTCTAAGGTCTGTGCGGTAGCTCTTTGGGCAGTTGTAGCCTTTACTAGGAAGCTGTTAAATCAGCCCTTAGCCTTCCCTTCTCCAGCTCAGGTCCTTCAAGTTCTCCTCCTAGGTTATGTGCTCTAGGTCCCAACCAACTTGATAACTCTGTGTTGGTCCTTCTCCAGTTGTTTCAGAGCAATGTTGAACTGGGAGGCCCCAAACTGGATTATATTGACTATTATCCTGCAGCCCTTACTCACATACCATCCGTCTACCTCCTCTTTGCTGCCCTTCCCATGGGACAAAAGCTCCCTGTCACCACCCATGGAGCTATTTCATTGCTCTTCTTTCCACTTGTTAGCAACTGTGGCTACATAAGTGCACAAAGGAAACAAAAAAGTCTGTCCAAAGAGCTCACATCTTTTTGCACAGCTTTAAAAAACAATATTACTTGACCCACTTAAAAAACCTTGCCAAAAAATATTAGGCTGCTCATGCACCACAAACACATTTCATGTTCGCCAGTATTGTCTTATTTGAATTTCTTTTCTGTATTACTTAGGCTTCCTTGTATTCATGGGCTTCATGTATATCTGTTATGTACACTTCAGCTGTAAATTCCCACAGTGTAACTTCTCACTTTCTGGGTTTCTGGAGTCACTAGCTCAGTGGGAACCTGCTCCAGAGTCAGGGCTCCTGCCTATCACAGCAGCTACTGTTAACAGGAACATGCTTCATACTGAAAGCAATAGAACAATGCTTATCACCACATGCTCTAGCTGCACCTGTGAAAAACACACCACAGACAAAAGCTAATTTAAGGGAAGAAGGAAGCTGCGGTGTATAGAATACAACCCTGGAAAAGTCATTTCCCAGTGACAGTGATACTCATGCTGTGAGATTGCAGAGGAGAATCAGCTTAGCCAGAAGAAGAGCCTGCGATTCCCAGAATGTTAGTAATCAAACACACTGTGTAACTGAGAGCAATATGCACATAGCTCACATCCCTGCAATCAGAAAACAGCTTCTTTCTTCCAGGCTCCAGCATGCAGACAAACAAACCCATCACCGATACACACTTGAGAAGAGACTGCAACCCTCAGAACACTAATGATCCCAGTCTCCCATAAATCACGCCTGTGAGAGTCCTTATGAAATTGCGCGACAGAGAAGCGGCCCATATGGCAGGCGGTATTCCAGGTCACCCGTGAGACCACCCTCCAGCACAGTGTCATGGCTTGTCAGGAGCTGAGCTTGAAATGGTGAGGGGGTGCCTAGTTCATGCATTACTGAGATTATTTTTTGTTATCTTTTGCAGCCACAGAGTGAGAATTATTTCTCCTAACACACCGGCAGTGGGGGAGGAGGCGGGGGGAGGCTGTACGTGACTGCCACATTGAGCTGTCAGCATGAAACGCCTGCATAAAGCTACAAGCAAGCCAAAAATTCTTGAGTCCTCAGCTCTTTTCACATCAGACTGGGATTTGTGTCACGTCCACACAGAAGCCGGTTACCAGAGACTGTTGTAACCATGACTGAGTGGTACCAGCTGCTTGTTATTTTGTCTTTAACAGTCTGTATTACTCCACTGCCTTAAGTGCTACAAGATAAAAACAAAGCAAAAGGGTAGAGACAAGTGCCTTGCTGTGGATAGGAAAGATAAAACAAAAAAGGACGACAGGAGAAATGTCTGTTGGCACCAAGTAAGGACACTTTGGCTGCCTAATCCAGCCACTGTGGTGGGCTGACTCTGGCTGGAGGCTGGGTGCCCACCAAAGCATCTGTCCCTGCCCTACTCAGCTGGGCAGTGGAGAGAAGATATAAAGAAAGGCTCCTGGATCGAGATAAGGACAGGGGGACATCATTCAGCAAATAATGACTCAGGCAAAACAGACACAATCTGGAATAAAATGCATCTAATTTATTAACCAATGAAAACAGGGTAGGGTGATGAGAAACCCAAATCTTAAAACACCTCCCTCCACCCCTCCCTTCTTCCCGGGCTCAACTTTATTCCCGATTTCTCTGCCTCCTCCCCCAAGCAGCACAGGGGGACAAGGAATGGGGTTGGGGTCAGTTTATCACAAGTTTTCTCTGCTGCTCCTTCTTCCTCAAAGGAAGGACTCCTCACACTCTACCCCTGCTCCAGCATGGAGTCCTTTCCACAGGCGACAGTCCTCCACTGTCTCAAATTTGAGTCCTTCCCACAGACTGCAGTTCTTCACAAATTACCCCAACGTGGCTTCCGTGGGGTGTAGAACTTCAGGATCAAGCTTCTCTAGCATGGTCCCCTTAGGGTCACAAGTCCTTCCACCACACCTGCTCCAGAATGGGCCCCTCTCTCCACAGGCTGCAGGTCTTGCCAGGAGCTTGCTTCAGTGCAGGCTTCCCACCAGGTCACAGTGTCCTTCATGTGTCTTCAGTCACTCCACCGTGGGGTCCTCCAGGGCAGCAGGTGGATTCCCTACTTCCCTTCATCTTCCATGTGCTGCATGGGGACAACCTGCTCCACCACAGTCTTCTCCACAGGCTGCAAAGGAATCTTCCTCTCTGGTGCCTGGAGCGCCTCATCCTCCCACCCTTCTTTCTTGGTGTCTGCAAAGTTTCTTACATCTCCTTTCTCTGGCAGAAAAAAGCTTGCAGTTTTTTTTGTCCTTCAACTCTGTTATCACAGAGGCACTACCACTGCTGCTGATTGGCTCAGCCTTGGCCTCTGGCAGATCCATCCTTGAGCCAGCTGGTACTGGGAGTCAGACCTGGGAGAAGCTTCCAGCAGCTTCTTGCAGAAGCCACCCTTGGAGGTCCTCCTACTACCAAAACCTTGCCACATAAACCCGAAACAATAAGTCAGTCAAGCCACAGAAACAGTTGGAGAAGGACAAATTCAGCTCCAGATTTGGACAGTGGGTGTCCAACCTCCTCCTCTAGCCTAGTCAATACAGAAATACCCTTCTCCTGGTGCTTTTCTCCACTGCCTATAGGGTTTATTTTGTTCCCAGCTGCAGGTTCCTAATGCCACCTGAGATTCCTTGGGGTATCTCAGATGTTTGTTTGGGGAGGGAGATCAGCAGACTTGAATCAACTCCCCATTAACACAAGCAGTGAAACCAAGGAACCCTTTGGCTCACCTCAAAGTGGGCATGCTTCTTGACAAGCCAAGGGTCCTCCAGCTGTGGCTGGCCAGACTGAGTGGGTCTCCAAGAGCTGTAAAAGGAGCTTCAACACACAGCTCACATGGAACCACTTGCATTCAACTATCCCAAGACAACTGCACAGAAATGAATCCCCCTGTTCACACTCTTAGCACTCACCAGTTGCTAGACAAGGTAACTTAGTGTAGACCAGTCCCAGGGAGACATTTGAACACACATGGCACAGACCATGAGGGTGGAAATGCACCATTAGAGCATACTGGTTAACGGCTTGTAATTTGATAAATTGCCATTACTTGAGCCTCCATCTGACCTGAACCAGAACAAAGACCTGTTCTCATGAAGTTCATTTCTTCTTCCTGGATCTTCATCTCTAGTTTTGAACTCTTAATTAGAAGGTCAGTATTTGATTAAATACTTACATAAATATGCCCACTGTAAAAAAAAACGCTTTTATAACAGTGCATGTTCATAACTAGGCCTGCTCTGCTGAGTTCAAAGGAAGAGGTGACTTCTCCAGGCATGTTGAAAGCCTGGTTTTGTGACACCTCGATTGTTCTGAAGACCTGTCTCTCCTTGCCATGGAGGTATCACAAGGCTGTTCAGATAGACAACTGGCTTTTGATGGATGGTAAAATGACAAAACCTTTCTCTATGTCCTGTCACCCTGTGACATTACTGAGACCAAACAAGCCAGAGATTAACTTCTGGAACAAAATAATGCTTGAGCCGCCACTCTATCATTTTCAACAATTTTATCTTACGAACTAGCTGCTAACCTACGCTGTTACTAGGGTGCTTTTGTTCCTCTACTCTTCCTTATGTGCCTGAGCCGTTCAACTGTGGATCTTTCTTTTGACTGTATTTATCAATTCCCTTCACTTGACAGCTTCTAACTTACACCAATTTACATTTTTTATGCTGTTTCCAATCCTTCCTAATCTCTGCCCCTTTACACACAAACACAGCCACACTATATATTCCTACTTCAGCCCAAAGCTTTCAATTTCACTTCCCATTTTCCTTGCTCACAGTTCAGGCATTTATTTAATTTTGTCTCTGTCCAACTTCCTTGGAAACCATTGCCAAAAGATGTCGGTCCAAGAAGCCTTCCTTCATCCAGATATCATGTAGTGGGGAATGTCTTCACTTAGGAACTGCACATATTGTCCTGCTTGACAGGCTATGATGGATTTATAAAGACTTCCTTATCTTCTTCACTCCCTCATGAAGAAATGTGCTTTCCAACCAGAGATTTCTGAAGACAACTGCGTGGTAGAAGGCCAAAACCCAAGCCCTAGGTGACAGAGTTTGGGTCTTGGCCACTCTGGCTTAGGGCTAGCTCTATCTACAGATTCTTTTTTGAAAGGTGTGGCTGAAGTAGTCCCAAAGAAAGCCAGGGTATAAGCTATCACTCACTGATGTGGACAGTCAGGTTCTCCAACCATCTCTCCTTTTGCAGCATGGGTGCAAACAGATGTTGCAGAATCAGGAGGCAGGCAGCTCTTGCTACATCTCCAGCAGATATGTCTCTCTCAGACTGTTCAGTCACATGGAGAACGAACAAATCAATAAAAATTAAACATCTGAAATGTTAGTAATTTGTTTCTTCTGCTTCCAAAGAAGCTGTGCTGTTTTGGCTTCTAAAATTCCTTTCTTGGCTGTTTCCTTTGCCCAGTGAAAAACGGCATGTTTGGGAGGCAGAAACAGTGTCTTGCCAGTCACAACTTTTCCAGCAGAAACGGCCTTCCTGAGCGCCGCTGTGTCATGGCTGGCCCAGGACAGCCCAGTGCTCACAGGGATGCATCCTGATGAGTGATGCAAGACCAGTTCACTCATGTGCAGTCAAACCCTGCTCCATTTTCAGCCCAGCCAGGAAAGAAAGGCCATGGTATAGAAGAGGGCAGCACATTATGCAAAAATACATGTTGGCCTCTCTGTAACCCATCACGTCTGGTTAGTGTCACAGTTGGAGGAGCGTGGCACTTTGGTGACATAGGATATGGTCTGTGGCATGGAGCCTGTCACAGCTCAGTGAATTGATATTGGTCAGGCTCTGTTGAACACAAAGGCACCAGGAGCACCTTGCCCACCCGTGACATTTTGGACAAGGACACAATTCTCCAAGTGCTTCAAATTACTAGGGGTGACCAGAATTTATAATTATGACCAGCCAAGAATTATTCCCTTATTTGAACACTGCTAGTGCGAGTTATTCTAACATTTAGTCATTTTTCTAAGTTTGTAAAATCAGACAAGACTTCTACAAGGAACTGGTACCACAGATGAGGAATGGGTCACCAGGACTATTTTAAGCTCTGTAAACTACTTGCCACCTGTCCTGGCTCTGGCTAGGCCAGGGGTAACATCCCCAAGCAGCCAGTACAGGTGAGCTGGGTCAGCTCGGCCTGTTTTCCACATCACTTGACATCACTCCCCCATAAAAGGGGCTGGTCTGGGAGGGATGTTCCCTCTGGGCAGTCTGCCTGTGTTTGCCGTGTCTGGTTGGCCCTCTCACTGTGCAGTACTCTCTTATCATCGGGTCACTAAGGTACTCTGTATTATCACTGGTTGCAAGTGAAATTTGCTACGGGCTGTTCCTGTTCCCCTTTCACAGTGATTTTTGCCAGTAAACTGTCCTTATCCCAACCCACAGAGGTTCTGTTTGTTTCTCTTGCAGGAGTGAGTGAGCCACGTGTGGTGCTCAGCCACTGCTTGGGGCTGAACCACCACACTTATCCTTGCCAAGTGTTTACTCCTTCCTCTGAAATCTCTCCTCTCAGCCATGAGCAGCATGTAGCTTTTCAGTAGTTTTTCTCAGAAGACAAATTAAACTTTCATGTTTCAACCTGTGCTTCAGGGAGAGAGTAATTGCCAGAAAACAAACTCTAAATGAACAGCTGGTTTAACAAAACTGACCAAAATAAATGTCATTTGCTGCAAAATTTGCATTTATGGGCAAAAATATGTATGCTGAGAGGTGAACATGCAAGGTATCACTTTCTTGCTTAAGAGACATGGTGTCCTGGAAAGTTCCTGAGCTGCTTTAAGACCTGACCTGCCAGTCTCTGGAAATGTGAAGCAGTGGTTCCTGTCTGCCGGAACCCCAGCTCTGGCAGGTGGAAGCAAGGGCATGGGGCATGGCTTTGCCACAGCTCCAACCACGCATCTCCCCTCACCCCACTCCTCTCAGCCTCATGCAGGAAGGTGGGGATGCACAGGGCAGCACCACCCGCACCATGGCCATCTCTCTGCCCCCAGCATGGTACCCAAATCCTGCTGTGGGGCTGAGTATTTCTGATCCTGGGCTGGGAGACATGGTGTGAAGGAATACAGGCTGTTCTTGTAACCCTCTTTGCTGTAGCCCTCAGCAAAACATAAACAAAAGCCATAGCCCACAGATCTACACCAGGGGAGACAAATTGCAAAATGAGCACTTGCTTATGCAACAGGGATTTTTGGGTGTTAAATCCCCTGGGTGAGCGGTAAGGGAGAGATCGTGTGCTGTGAAAAGGATATTCCATAGTTACTTATCCTATGTGCCTAGTATACATGGAGAAGCGGTGCTGGTGCTCTAGAGAACTGCCTGGGGTTTCAATTTTTTTACGTATATGTATTTATATAAATATGTGTTTATTTCCTTGAGTTCTTCAAGTATTAACATAATGATTTGGAATTCAGGGAGTTTTTCTGCCTCAATAAGCTCCCAGCCTGAGTTTGCAAGTGTGTCAACTGCCTGTGGTTAAAGTATTTTTGCTGAGAAAATGTTCACAAAAATCTTTAAAACAGATTCACTATCTTTTACTTAACACTTATTCTAGTATATACTGTTACTGGTCACTTCCTGATGTTTCCCAAACAGTTCCCTGTTTTAATGTGTGACTTGGAGCACTGGGATTTTAATGAACACTGACTTTTGGGGAGTATTTTTCTGCAAAATACTTCATGAACTGTTTGATCCATATGGAAGAATATTTCACCCTGAAGGTGGCCATACACTGGTACAGGTTGCTCAAAAATGCAGAATTGATATCCTTGGAGATAGTCAACACTTGAAGAGACACGTCGCTGAGCAACTTGCTGTAGCTGGATTTGCCCTGTGCAAGGATCAAACTGGATGTCCTCCCGAGGTCCTTTACAGCCTGTATAATTCTATGATTTTAATTTAATTTAAAATATAACTCAGGGAAGATAATTTATTTTAACTAAATACTTCGGCAGAAGAAAAATAGAAAAGATACAAACGGTGCCACCAAAGTTCCTCATTTAGGGAGCGTGGAGTTCCTGGTGCTGCTGTATGCAGGAGGAGCAGACAGTACGTTTTGTTAAGGTGATTTATTTCAATTACAGAAGCACAGATATGTAATTTTTCTCTTTCCATGCATCAAATGCATGGTAGCAGTTTCTGGCTCAGGAAGAGGGCTTTGCTCTGTACAAACTGAGTGGCAGCTTCTCCTTCTGACGACAACGTATGGGGTGCAATTGCACAACCTCTGCCTCTAGCACACAAATGCAAGTGAAGGAACAAGGGCTTTGATTTGTCAGTAATTGCATATACCTTCTCTCACTGACAGTATTGCTTTACTTTCAAAATTCTTCCTTTATGCTATCACCCCTAAATTCAAGACTGGCTTAGTTTCTCTGTGACTGCTAGCTGTGTTACTACATCTCCCATACTTCACAGACCAGGCAAGAGCTGCTGTTGACTTAGAAGCATCTCTTTGTTTGAATTAGCCCCAGCCATCATTTACTTATTCCCAAAGCAGATGCTCCAGAAGATTTTTATTAAAACGTCATCGTTAATTGATCAGATACTGTGGGCTGAGGGCAGGAGCAGACCAGCAGCCTCACGTGTCCCCATAGGGCTGAATCTCCTGGTCAGGTCACTGGTGCATTTCCAGAGTCCCTCCATGTGCTCTGTGCCATAGGGGAGCTGGGATTGCAGCACATAATGAGGAGAGAGGAGTGCTTGTCAGTCACATTTACCTGCTTTACAGGTCATAGCCCTGAGACCATCCTCTCTGGAGGATGAGGGGCACCAGAATAAGACCATAAAATCCTTTTCATTGTTGTCTTTGGAATGCCAGTACCACCCACTTAACAGCTCATTGTACTACAACTAAGAACAATCTCCATCACACAATTCTAAATCTTTCTCCTGCTTGTAGGAGACAATTTAACTACCTTAGATCTTCCCATCCATATAAGAGCCAAGTACAGTGCAGATAAACTCCTTATAATCCTGAATGATGGTAGCTTGGTTAGTGTTCTGCAGAACCAAGCACAGGATAGTCTCCCTTGCCAGGTGTCTCAGCAAAAAATACAGATCACAAGTAGATAAACTTTGGTGATCTGTCAAAAAATTAAGTTAACTTGGTGCAGCTGATGAACAAACCCATTTCCTAATTTCTTTCAGGTTTTGTAGGGAACTTCCTTTTTAGAAGCTGGCCTGGGGCATGGTGTGCATTATCTTAAAATACTTCATTCACTGAAGTCTTTGCAGGCTTCATGTTTCACCTGGAAGAAACCTGACTACTGACAAAGAAAAGGTTACTGGAGGAAGATCTGGAAATGAGCTCCAAGAGTGGTTACGGTTTAGGTAATACTTGTGAAGAGGCCAGGCTCAAACTATCTGGAACTGGTTTTTAGGACCATATATCTGCTAAAATACAGATTATAACAAAATCACATTTATTACTATAGCAGCAAATGGAGGAAGAAAAATGTTTCAGTACAAAAAGACATTGCTTTGTATTGCAAAATAACCACATGTCCTTATATTTATTGCAAAAATTGATGGGAGAGAAATGACACCATCACAGCCAAACACCACAATACACATTGTACCTGGTAGGAACATCACCCTCTGTGCCAAAACATCCACAGACACTGCTCTGTAAGCCCAGGTCCAGCAAGCTGCCCTGAGGCAGCCCCACAGGGTGGGGATGGGTGCCTGGGTGCAGGGGGAAAGGGGCTGAGCACTGTAGGGGCAGAGGGGGCCTCTGAGCATTTCATTCACTGGCAGCAATGGAAATGGTAAAAACAGATCTTTGCACATTTCTCAGTTCACCATAAAGAAATCCCTTCCCTTCTTCTGAGCCTGCAGTGTTGGTCTGAAGGGCACAAGTGGAAACTTGCTTTACAAAATGGAGCAAGAGAAAAAAATTGCAGGGAGTGACATCAATAAATTTTTGTCTTGCCATTTGTTCTTTGCTTTGTAAATTGAAATTTGAAGTTTCACAATTTGTAACAGCATTCTGACTTTGATATGCATTGCAAAGCCTATAGTCATGTGCTATTTACAACACATGCTGAGCAACATACCTGATTCCAGCTGGACATGGCATCTGATTTCTGAAAAGCCAATGTGTCTTCAGTGGAAATGTTCCTTTTATAAAGCAGTGGCCAAACATTATCTTTCTGGTTACACTTTAGACAGGAAGAAGAATCCTTATCACAAAGCTTTATCTGTAGATCTGGAAGTCCACATATTTTGCTTAAAAACCTATGTATCTGCCAGCTGAATTTCAGTACTAAAATACAATCCCTGTTTCAGAATACGTGGGTAAAGTTCAAGGGCAAGAGGTGCAAAAAAAATGAGCATTTTTTATTGGTAGGTCAAAAAAGTATGTAACTGCTGGTGGTGCTGAAGTATCACCTCAGTTGCTAGATTTAAATATCTGTATGTATACAAAAGTACACGTGGAATCCCTCCAAACCAGTATGGAAGTGAGAGAGCAGAAAGTTTGTCCAATGTGAAGCTTCTCAGCGTCATGCAGTTAACCAAACAGCATAAAACCCACAGATAATATAGCATATGCCCCGTATTTGTCTGTTGCTACAGTGCTTCAGGGAAAGCAATGGTGTGGCAGAGTGCTCCCTTTCAAGTGAAGCACGAAAACCCAATTTCCTCTCTCCCAGACATCAGAAGCCCTTGAAGATCTGGGATTTTGGGGCTACTTACAAAAGCCTCGTCCACACACTTTCCTTCGGTCCCTGTGCACCACTCTTCATTTCGCAGCTCTTCAGTGTGATCCTATCCAGAATAATGTTTCCATCTGAATAATTTACAAGCTAAAAGCACTCAGAAAGGGTATGACAACATCTGCAAAGATAATTTTCACTAGGCCTTTGCAAGGTACTTTTTTATTGAAGCTTATTTTCCTAGGGAAGTGCATCCTCCAACAAATAGCTTCTTCAAATATAAATCAGTTTAGTGAAACATGAAGTGCATTTTTGTGCTTTATTTGGATCTCTAAATCTGAGTTACTATTTGCTTAAATCCTAAGAACACGGGAAAAATAGCTGGCCTGAAGTAGGTAAAATAGCTTCAGGCCAAGCAGTCAGCAAATGGCAACAGTATCTGAGAGGAATGGATTACTGCAGCCCAAAGGATTGACACAACGCACTCCTACCGGGACAGTTAACACCAAAACAGCTCTTTATTTTTAATCTAAAGAGTTTTAAATACAAGGAGAAAAAAGACAGAGTAGAAAATACGTATTGTTTAGGGAGAGGGTTTTTTTAATTTTGACATTTGTAAAGAATACTTATGGTCTGCTTATGATAATTTCCCTGCAGACTCCATACTCGCCATGGGTTGTGAATATTAGAGCCCTATTAAACAAAACATCATTAGGACTGCTATCAGCTATTATTTTGGAACAGATCATATTTTTTTTCTGGTTTTGAGTGTGGTTTTTTAAACAAGGAAAGCACATTTTATGAAGAGGAAAACAACATATAATTGAGTTTCTGTTACCCAAGCCATCCCTCAGCTAAAGTCATGTAGAAGTAGAGAGGCTTAAGAAAATATTTAAGGATACAGCATGATTCTTTCTAATTACGATTACAAGAGCTAGGTAGCTGAATAAAAGGCATTTGATGAAGCTGTTGTTCTACTTTATCCACCAGCCTTTGAAAGTCTTGACAATGCTGTTAATTCGTGTTTCCAACTCTCAGGGTCTTATTGAGATGTAAAGGATTAGGTATTTATCCTCTATAGTCAAAGAAAAATGGGAAAGAAACCCCTTCTATTAGAAAGCAAGTTTCTTGTCTTTGTAGATACAAGGAAAAAGCTGAAAGTATCATCCAGACTACTTAAGAAGGAAATAGATTTTCAGATTGAATTATTTGGAACAAATTATTTTTGATCTAATATTATGACTTTTGGAAGGCAATTTATATTGTGGAACAGCTGACACAGTCAATACCGGACGTATTTTTAGCTAATCCCATCATTCTTTGGAAAAAAAATAAAAATCATCTAGAATGAGTAAAGCATAGGAAAACTTTCTGATCCCCCTTACAACAAACAAGATGCAAAAAATGAGTCAATGCTGTTGCCATAAAAGATATGAAAGAAAGAAAATGCTTCATGGTTGAGACAATTTCATATATTCTTATCATGTTGTGTTTTATGTGCATCTTACAGTCCACTCTGAAGAAAGCTTTTAACAATTTCTCTCTATTGCTCCTGCACACAGTGGTCTAAAACCCAAATAGAACAAAGAAATCTTATAAAGAACACAGATTCTAAAATAATTATAGATAGAATTGTCCTGGTTGGAAGGATCATCAAGTCCAACCACCACACTAACCTGCCATCCACTACTAAACTATGTCCCTCAGCACCACATCTACCCATCTTTTAAATACCTCCAGGGATAGAGACTCCACCACTTCCCTGGGCAGCCTATTTAAACACCTAACAACCCTTTCTGTGAAGAAGTTTTTCCTAATATCCAATCTAAACCTCCCCTGCAGTAACTTGATGCCATTTTCTCTTGTCCTATCACTTGTCACTAGGGAGAAAAGGTCAGCCCCCACCTCTCCACAACCTCCTTTCAGGTAGTTGTAGAGAGCAATTAGGTCTCCCCTCAACCTCCTCCAGACTAAAAAGCCCCAGTTCCCTCAGCCACTCCTCATAACTTCTATTCTCTGGTCCCCTCACCAGCCTGGTTGCCCTTCTCTGGACACATTCCAGCACCTTGATGTCTTTTCTGTAGTTAGGGGCCCAAAACTGAACACACTACTCAAGGTGGGACCTCACCAGCACTAAGTACAGGGGAACAATTACTTCCCTAGTCCTACTCACCACACTATACAGACCAAGATGCCGTTGGCCTTCTTGGCCACCTAGGCACACTGCTGGCCCATATTCAGCTGGCTGTCAATCAACACCCCCAGGTCCTTCTCTGCCAAGCAGCTTTCTATTCAGTCTTCCCCAAGCCTGTAGCACTGCTTGGGGTTATTATGACCCAAATGCAAGACTCAGTATTTGACTCTGTTGAACCTCATGCCATTGGCCTTGGCCCATCCATCCAGCATGTCCAAATCCCTCTGTAGGGCCTTCCTACCCTCAAGCAGATCAACATTCCCGCCTAACTTAGTGTCATCTGCAAATCGATTGAGGGTGCACTGGAACCTCTCATCCAGATCATTAATAAAGATTAATAAACATATTAAAGAGAACTAGGCCCAGCACAGAGCCTTGAGGAACACCACTGGTGACTGGCCACCAATATTCTGTATACTCTCACTTCAGAACAAATGATACTCAAAATTTAATGTCCTGGATCATTTGTTCAACATTTTTCCAGCCATGTACAAACTTTTCATGATAAGCAGTGTTATCATAAAGAAGAAAAATAAAGATTCTTGCCCATAAAATGCAGATGTGGTGCTACATCTACACCTTACCTTGACAAATCTGTAAAAGTACAAGTGAAAAAATACACGTTTCCTGTACAACACTTTCAGACTGTCTCATTTGCAGTAATTTTTCATCATTCTTCCGTAAGAACTGTTTTTCAATGTACAAAAAGTGCTCAGGGGCAAGATTAAACCCTCAAATAACCTTGAACTTTGGGAAAATCAGCTTTGTCTCTTGATGACATCTAAGGAATGATTACCCTTTTAATGAGACACACTTCTTTTTAAGAAATGGCTTTTGAATGTTTGTAAACTATTGACTCCTTTTAGAAGGTCCTTTCCCACCAAACTATGCTATGATCCTGTGAAGAAAAGCATGTGAATGGGCATGGGTCTGGTCAACAGGGAAACTGAATTTGTAAAAACTGCACTAATTATGGCTCACACTTGGCTACTTTGCTGCGAGTCTTGGTTTTCCAGAATTAAAATACCAATGTAAGGTGTTGCATTTGTATGTGCAGATAATGGGTTGCTGATTAGGTCTATTGAAGGGATGCTCTCAGCTGCAGGATCCAGGAGTGCCTTGCAGGCCCAGGTGCCCATTGCGGTCACATCCTGGCTGGTGCAAGTCCTGGTCCCTCCCATCAAGTCTTGGCCAAAGGCACTACTGCACCTCACTGTGAATCCCTGACTTTGATGACGGATCAGCACAGTCGTCCTCACCATGGCATAACTTCATGAAATGAAGTCCATTGAAAAAGTTACTTGCAACTTATTGTTATAAGTTCCAACCAGGGGCTTGGTATCGCACTGTGCATCTGCTGGCTTAGCAACAGCAGATTTAAAACACAGCCATCCAGCTTCCCTCCTTTGCTACTTCTAACAGAAGTTGGTTTTTTTTTTGAAACATGAAGATGCCACTGCAGGACATGGGACAGAGAAGAGAACAGGTGGTGAAGCACAGGTTGCACACATATTTGTATGACCAGAAAATCTCTCCGACCACGCTATTGCTCTCCAGCTACCCAAGATAGGATCCACTCCAGGAAAAGCAAGGAAATCTTTCCTTTGAAAGTTTATGAATTTACTGCTTTCACAGAACTGCTTCCCTATTTGTACCATGCAAGATATAGACATACTGTCTTTTTATCTAAACTTCTATAAGCTATCTATGAAAAAGGCAGGGAGGCTGAAAAGCAAGCAAACCCACCAATTACAGGTTGCATATAAAAGTGTTATTTCTTAACAGACTAAGAAAAACAAATCAAGCTCCCCACAACTCCATCCTTCTAGCTGGGATCCTAATGCCAAACATAAGTGCAGAAGTACATCTTTAGGGTCCTGATGTTCAGATGTGCTACAAAGCCACAAATTCCATTAAGTCAGAGGTATGTAACTTTGAAGACTAAGCTATTTTTATTTAAGTGTTTTAATGGAGATTTAGCAATCTAACTGTACGAAACCACCTTTGAAGGTTTCATTTATATACCAAGGGCAAACACTATCCCATTCTCAGGAAGAGACAATCCCAGACAGCAAGATGTTGAAGCTATTGCCCATTCCCTGAGCAGATGCAGTGGCTCGTGCCTTCTTCCAGTCATGGGGCTGCATGCATACAAGAGTACAACTACGGGAAGCAAGGGATCAACCCGTCAGTTGCCAGGAGAAGAGAAAGGAGAACAGCTCATCACCAAGGAAAAGGAGCATTCAAGAGGCCCACGACAGCCCTGCATCTCAGAGCAGGTCTCAGCCAAGGTGCTCTGTTTCCCTCTACTGGTAAAATTTCAAGCGACTTTTAAAAAATGTTCATTTTCTGCTGGAGGTTTTCTGCTGCAGGTGTCTCAGGACCAATGTTCGCTGCTTTGCCTAGGAGCCCTCCTGGGGCCTCCATCTTTCTTCTGAAAGCTCCCCCTCTGCTGAGCCCTTCTTTGCTGAGTTCGGTCGTACAGCCACGCCTATTTAATGGTGTCGACTCCAGCAGAGTTGGGCAGGAATTTAAATTATTAAGAAATATTTCAAGGTGATTTATGGGTATTTAGAAAGGCTTCATTGATTTCTCAGGGTGAAAGCAATACCACAACACTGAAGCTATTCTAGACAACTTAACAAGCCCTTTAATGAATTGCTGCTATTTCGTTGTGTTCAAAAGCCAGAACAGAGGTTCTGTTGTTGGAAAGTCTCGAGATTATAAGCTGGTAAGAAGATGCAGTAATTGTACACATTGCGCTGAGTGAACTATCTAGGTATTTTAATTGCTCAGCTAGACCACAGGGCCCACAGCTGGCTCCAGTAAGACTTCATGCATGATCCTCTACTTGCAGTTGCCAGAGAAAACAACAGTGCACACATCCATTAGTGGCCTCCAGAAGTATGCAAAATTAACTTGAGAAGGAGCTTTCTGAACTTTCACAGAGACTATATTACAGAGACACGTGCTTCCCAGCTTACAAACTTCTGCTGTCATGTAGCTTTTCAGGGTTTTTTTCTCCCCATCCACACAACCTTCTTGAGACCAGAAGATTCCCATGTACGATCCAAGCAAGTGCAATTTTGATCCATAGTAGCAGTAGCAGGGTTGACATTTAAAACTCAGAATACATTTGAGTTTTCCATATGTAAGAAGAACAAATGGAGAATTTTGATTCCAGGAAAACTACGTTCTGGCTATATTTACTCTAGTGCTGTTCTTGAAACAACCAATCATTCATGCTCCAATACTTCAGTTTAATATGACTGATAGATTAATTGAGCTATTGAACATATCACGGCACAAGGTAGTAACCAGCTCCAGAAGAGCCTTTGGCAAACTGGCAGGTGCCTGAGTGCAACCAGAGTTAAATGCCATACAGACTGGTGAGTCTTACAGTGAGTAAGAACTGAAATGACATGGGGGAAGGAGAGGAAATTGAGTGCTTTTGGGGAAAGTTAGTCTGCAAATGCCTGAATATCCAATTACAACTTTCTTGATAATTTAGAACCATAGAATCATTAAGGTTGGAAAAGACCTCCAAAATCAAATAGTCCAACTGTCCCCCTACCACCTATATTACTTACTAAACCACGTCCCTAAGTACCTCATCCAACCTTTCCTTTAACACCCCAAGGGACAGTGACTCCACCACCTTCCTGAGCAACCCATTCCAGTGCCAAACCACTCTTTCTGAGAAGACATTTCTCCTAATTTCTAACCTGAACCTCCCCTGATGCAACTTGCAGCCATTCCCTCTCGTCCTGTCACTGCTTATCTGCGAGAAGAGGCTGACCCCAGCTCACCACAACCTCCTTTCAGGGAGCTTTACAGAGCAATAACGTCTCTCCTGAGCCTCCTCTTCTCCAGACTGAACAATCCCAGTTCCCTCAGCCACTCCTCATAAGACTTGTGTTCCAGACCCTTCATCAGCTTGGTTGCCCTTCTCTGGACACGCTCCAGGGTCTCAATGTCTTTTATGAACATATTTCTGTTACAGCATCAAATGAAGATTTTGAGAGATACTTCTATACCATTTGTGTGCCTGCTGAAATGTTAAAAATGTACCATAGCTTTTGGGTTCTGATGATCAGAGTCTTTTTCTTCACATCAATTTGTAGTTTCTTTTGCTCTCCTGGATTTAATTGGAATCTATATTCTAGGAGTACAGATTACCAGCCCAGAAAAAGCAGCAGTTTAATCAAAAAAGGAGAGTATATAGTGATGAGCAGCATGTGCTTCCTTGCAGTGGCTCTAATGTTATCACAGAAGTCCTGTGGCCAGGGACTAGGACATACAGGCAGGTGGTGATGGGATGGGAAGCACATAAGCAGTCTCCACATGTGCTCAAGCATCCTTCCTTCCCAGAATCACCTCCAGAGGTTGTCTATTGAGAGACAGGCTGGAGCACACAGGTCTCATAGACCTCACAAAGGACCAGGGTTACTCTCAATTCACTCAATTTGGATAACTCTCAATTTCACACCTATTATTTCTTAGGGAAAAAACCCAAAAACTGTTCAGGACATCATTGTTCTGATGGCTAGAGCTCTGGTTTCTGGCCTTGTTCATGGTCAGTTTCAATCTGATCAGTGATGGCTTCTATATATTGTCTTTAAACGGAATATTCTGTGCTGCTGAGGCTAGATGCAGATGAATTTTGTCTGCTTACATTGCCCTCCACACCCCACTTTTTGAATGCACATGCACACTGTAAATGCAGTCCAGAAAACGTGTGCTTCATTGAAGCACTAATTCCTGCCTGTGTAGGAAAGTCGTTAATACTATATATTAACCCTGCAAATTCAGTAAATGGTGGAGGAGGAACCTGGTGGAAAATAGCTGCTTAATTCAGCCTAATCTCTGCTGCTGAAGATAATGGGATTCCCGTGACATTACTCTGAGATGAGCTGGAAAACCATGACTGCCTGCAATAACTGTGGGCATCATTTAGCTTTCTTCTGCACTGTTGTTAATGTGCAAGAAAGCGTGAGCTCAGATGTATGAGCCCATCTCTGCTTGATTTGCAGGATAAACCATTTGAAGAAAAACCCCAATCATTTCATAGTAAACTGAGCACAATTAACAGGCATTTGGGGGCCACAGATATTTTTCCAGAAACATTTCTGAAAGCAGGGGAGGACAAAAATGGCAAAATCACATGACTAACAGGAGCACAGTGTGCGAGAGAATGGATCTTTTTGTTTACCCTCAGTACATTATGTGAAAGTGGGCACTTTCAGACCTTACTGCAATTTGTAAATGAGAAAGCTGAGGGATGCTGGACCATGCATCTCATTGCTCACAATTTCTCAGTATTCTATAATATATTTTGCTTGTCTGGAAGCTTCTGGTTTTGTATTTATTGCCCACTTTGATCTTAATGAACACGAATGCTTTAAGCGTGACAGAAGGCCAGGTCTCTTTTTGCCTGATTCTTCTACACTTGGGGGTCAAACACTCACACAACATGATGAAACCTCATGTAATGGAAGAGGGAAGGGAGACACTGAGGCTTTTCCATTTGACATCATGTCATCCCAAACGTGTGAGTGAAGTGTCCAGAGCTGGAATCCTTGGTGAGAAGCACAAGACAGCAATGACACTTTGAATACATATGCAGTAGGTTGAAAACCTCTCCTCTTTCTGCATCTTTTTTTCTTTATCTTGGGTTTTGGTGCATGGAAATTTAATGCAGTTTTCTATTAGATCAGCAAAAATGTTTGTTGGAAATTTAAACTTATCACAGGTCTCAGAGAGTTGGTAGGTGGATATGCTGAGAAACATGTGGTCTTGATCTACATTTTTTGTGGATTTTCCATGTACCTGGGAGCACATCTTGGTATGGCTATTTCTGTGTCTGGAGAAAGGTATGTTGTTGTGGTTTAACACCAGCCAGCAACCAAGCTCCAGACAGCAACCCACTCACATCCTCCGCCTCTGGTGGGATGGGGGAGAGAATCGGAAGAGTGAGAGAACTCGTGGGTTGAGATAAAGACAGTTTAATAGGTAAAGCAAAAACCACACAAACAAGCAAAGCCAGGCAAGGAATTCATTCCCTACTTCCCATGGGTAGGCAGGTGTTCAGCCATCTCCAGCAAAGCAGGTAGGCTCTGTCATATATAACAGTTACTTGGGAAGAAAAATGTCATCACTCTCAACTCTCCCCCTTCCTTCTTCTTCCCCCAGCTTTCTATGCTGAACATGACATCATAATGTACAGATTATCCCTTGGGTCAGTTGGGGTCAGCTGTCCCAGCCATGTCCCCTCACAGCACTTTGCGCATGACTCACTGGTGGGGTGAGAAATAGAAAAGGCCTTGGCTCTGTGCAAGCACTGAATGAAGACATCTCCGTATCACCAACGCTATTTTCAGCACAATTCAAAAACACAGCCCCATACAAGCTATTATGAAGAACATTAACTCTATCCCAGCCAAAACCAGCACAGCAGGATTACCTAACCCTGTCTCTAAAGTGCTTGTTGATAATGGGGAGAAAACAATTAATATCAGCTAATATTTTCCATTTGCTAGTAACAGTAAAACCATGAAATGAGCACAATGAAGGAGCCTTGCACCCAACACTTGAAAGCCTCTTCCATCTATGAAGTGTAGGGCAAAACTCTTACTCTGTTTAATGGTTCTGTAAAAAAAACATTTGAAGTATGATTCAGGACAGGAATCTCAGTTCTTTTTACAGTCAATGGAGATTACTTGGTACCATCAGCACCGTCTTAAGAGTGATTCAAATGATCAAATAGAGGTGCCTGGTAGGCTCCACCTGATGTGTTGCCTCAACATAGGCACCCCACTTAGTGTCTAATTGCTTCTGCGAAAGGATTTGAGTGTTGTGTGATGTCTTGCCAACCCCACACACCTCACATGCCCTGTGAACCCTATGTTTAGACCAGTGAACTGAGCCAAGGATCTCCATTAGCAATGATGATAAGAGCAGCATGCCATCACTCCCCTTGAAGACAGTGACAGCTTTAGTGCTGACCGACACTAAATTCCTGCCACTGCTGCTGAGAGCAAGGAAGACCTACCACAACCAGCGCTCACTGCTGAGAATAGAAGCATTGGGAAAGAGCCGTTAGCAAAGAGATGAGCTACCAGAGCTGTCAAAAAACAGGTCTAGCTCATCCCTCCCATTGCAGGGATGGTAGGATCAGCAGTACCAGTGCCACATTGGACAGGCATCAAGCAGCTGCAACCTGCATTTTGTCCCAGGCAGGTTTGCTGGCTGGTTGCTTGGTGCTGCTGTTGGGTTAATAACAAAAGCTCATGATGGACTTATGTTCAGGGCAGGCTGCAGATGTAATCCAGTCAATATTCTCTCATTTGATGAGTTAATCTTTGATAATTGCAGTCTGGTACATGATATAATTATTTTTGCACCTTGTAGTCATAGTCTCATTCAGTTTGTGCTTTCCTGTTCTGTCAGTAGAAAACATCATGTAAGACAGCTGAAAGCTGCTGAATTCTGGATGCATAGCTTCTGTTTCTTTTCCCTTATTCACAAGACCTATCACCCAGAAGAGATGTGGGTTAATTTGACAGATTGTCCTTGACAAATGCATTTTATCTGTTACTCATTTTCACGCTTACAATTTGTTCATTTGTTCCAGAATTTTTTCTCCAGAAATCAAAATTATAAAACCCAGCTCTATAATTCATTGGCCTTTCCCCTCCCCCCTTTTCTTTACTGTAAGCAACAAAGAAGCAACCCTACTGAATAAATATAAATATTCTGTTATAAAACCTGTGTAAGATTAGGAGAAGCCAAGGTCATTTTCTTAGGGAACTCATTGTGCAACCCTATCATAATTACAGATTATGAAAAAAAACTTCACATGAAAAGCAATTTACTGAGAAAAGCATGATCTGGAATATTTACAAGAAGCAGCAATATAAATGAGTTTGATATTTAACATGTTGTGAGCAATAAGAAAATGTATAAACTCAGCTGGCTCCTGTCCTGTGGGGGCTTTGAAAGTCCTGGAGTGTTTTTAACAGGGTCAGTGTGAGTATGTAGAAGAGCAAAACACAATTGGGCTTTCTTTGCCAGCTGTTTCACACCATATAATCCTCCAGTTAAAAACCAAAATGGTTTTATTCACACAGATTGTACAATGTACCAACAGCAAGGCAACTGCTAGAATTACTTTGCGCATATAATGTGAGTAGAGTCTCTGCAAAAATCACAGTTGCGTTCTAAGGTATTTTTGAGACTGACCCATTCCAAGCTGGTGCAAAGTACAAGAGGCTGGGTTTTTTCCCCCACACTTGGATGGATACTCTCTTTTACAGTTTCCAGTGATTTGGGGGAGATGGCTCAAATTTCATTACTAGGAATGTGAGGCATTTGGGACAAATGATCTGTTTCCTCCTGGAGCTTGTACAGACCTTGCACAGTGGGTCGGTGGTGGGAGAGGGACCTCTGAGTGTTGCTGGCATCATAGTGGGGGGCAAAGCCACAGTCCCCTTCCAGGGCCTTCCCAATATACTGCTGACTCAGAGCAGCCTTACAGCCATCACTCACTAGGGAATACAAACAATATAAAAGGCCATACAGTCTCTGTCTTGGCTCTATGAAAGAGATGTTTCTGTGTTAATTTTTCATAAGGGAAGGCAAAGGAAATAAGATTCTCCAGCTCTGGTATCTCTCATGTGGGTGAGTCTGCAGCAGTTTGTGTTAACATATCCTTCCCAGGGAGTTGTCACTACATAGGAGCTTGCTGATAACTTTTTGCAGGTGTACATAAAAGAGAACAGTTTCTTTGCACATTCAGGAAGATTTCGTTTGTACCGAATATTAAAAAAACATGATCTTATGTGTTTATCATTGTAAACTCAGCTTTGGGGAGAAAAAAAGCCTCACGAAATAAAAATGTTAGGATATGGAGAAAATGCTGTCACTTTTTTTTTCAGACCACGGGCATTTGTCACCATGGAGACCCTCCTGTTTTCTTCAAGAATGACTCAAATCTTATGGATGGAGCATATGTGATAGAAGCAAAACAATATCACCAAAAATTCACATTAAACATTTCAGAAAGAGGTTTTTGAGCACCAACAAGTGTCCACAGACTGTTCATGCAACAAAAATATGCTTCCACATTTTTCCCTTGATTTTTTTTCTTTCTAATGTAAAATATTGGTAGGTTTTATTTCTAAAGCTAGCTAGACGCTAGGGAATGTGTGATACATGAGACTAAAGGCTGGAGGACATCAGTGTTATGTCATGGTATTATACAGTGAAGTGCTCTTTCTGAGAATTAAAGTACCTAAGTTAAAAGGACATGATGCATCTAGAACTCCTTAAAAAACTTATTTTTAGTATTAATTATGTAAGCACAGTTTTTAACTGAAGATACCCAATTTGTCCATGAAACAGAGCCAAGAGCCAGTGGTTTGCCAGCAAGCCCCCGGCTGCCCACACAGCGGCTGGAGGCACTGGGCACGGGGCTGCTGGAGTGTGGTCAGCTCAGTAGCACCAGCACCTGCAGACGGCCAACAGCGAAACTGTGACTTCAGGATCACTTCTAGGAAAGAATAAGGCCTGGCTGTGCTGCTGCTGTCATACATCATGGGGCACATCAGCCGGTCTCACTACGCCTCAGGCACTGCTCGGCCTGCATGAATGTATTTTTAAATGAGCGTGTAAAGCATTGCAGTGATAACCAAAGAGGCCACACCAAATTGGTCTGAAAATGTGTGACAGACTTTCTCCCAAACCTGCCTTTCTGCTATGGCACCCACCTGGCTTTCTGCTCTGCAGCCAAGGCAGAGCTGAGCCCTCCCATTATTTTTTCTCCCACCAGTACTGCTGTGGTGCCAACCTGGGGCTCGGCTCTCTTACTACCAGTAACATCACAGGGCAGTGAGGTGACTTCAGGGTAAATGCTGCACAACTCAGGGCAGAAAGGAGCCTGCCATGCTTCCCTGGTTAGAACCATCGGTCTTTAATCAGACTCCCAACATCTGCCCATCAAACACCACTCTGTGTTGGTGGGGAGGGCGAGAAAATGCGGCCCCACGCGGCGTTAATTAGAGCATTAGTGCAGCTCTAAGAGATGTAAATCTGGTTTTAGATGGCCTTAGTAATGAATCCAAACTCCTGCAGCCATATGACACAAATTACAGAAGCAGTGCCTACCCATCCTTGTGTGTGCACACACGTCACACCTGACAGCGTTTGCTGTCACCCATTGTGATGGCATGCCAGAAAAGGCATCATTTGTACTTCCACAGCACATCAGAAGATTGGATGAAGCATAAAGTCAAAAAAAATCTCCTGATACACTCAGGATAACCTAACAGAAGGAAAATAGGGTATTTACTCTTAATCAGGATCAGATTTGTCCTGCTAGGCCATGTGGTATTAATCAGGGTGGAGACACATTTGGCAAGGATGAAAGCAAGAGCTGAGGAGAAGCCTGGGCAAGGCCATAGGCCATGAAGCCAGGCAGCCTCAGGGAAAATGGGAAAGTGTAGGGCCACATTCAGGTGGGACAGGCTTTTCTGCAGTGTCTTTACCCTAGGAGTATCCAGGACACAGCCTGGGTGCTGAGGTAGGGCACTGCCTGTGTTCTGTTCTTTCTTCCTCAGTTATCCTGATAATGTAAAGGAAAGGTCCAAGGTATTTCCTTATCAGTGACAAAATGACTATTTACAGAAACCAAATCACTTCAGCTTCACAGTGTTGCGAATACTCTTTTGAGGACAATGCAGCAAAATTGATCTGAAAACATAACAACCTTTCTACTTAGCATATATGGAGCACCCCTCCCATGAAGACAAGCTGAGGTAGTTGGGCTTGTTCAGCCTGGAGAAGAGAAGGCACTGGGAAGACCTTACTACAGCCTTCCACTACCTGAAAGGGACTAAAGGAAAGCTGGGGAGGGACTGTTTGCAAGGGCAGGGAGTGATAGGACAAGGGGGAATGGCTTTAAACTGAAAGAGGGTAAATTTAGGTTAGATAATAGGAAGGAAGTCTTCTCTACGAGGGTGGTGAGGCCCTGGCACAGTCTGCCCAGAGAAGCTGTGACTGCCCCCTCCCTGGCAGTGTTCAAGGCCAGGTTGGATGGGGCTTTGGGCAACCTGGTCTAGTGGAGGGTGCCCCTGCCCATGGCAGGGGTGTGAGAACTGGATAATCTTTGAAGTCCCTTCCAACCCAAACCGTACGGTGATAGTATGTTCTTGGAGAAAATATGAACTCAAAAATCACTGCAGCTGGAGTTGCACTATGAAATTCATCAAACCAAAGCAATGTTTTTTGTAGTTTCAAAAGGTCATCTTTATGATTATAAGTAATCAGGTTGTACTGGGTATGGTGAGTGATACCACTTACATCTCTTTCATGAATCCATGACTCTTTTGTGTTCTACCCCCTGGGTTGAAATCCTTGAATACAAAAACTATCAACACAATAGTTCTATTTAACATGTAGTGAAAAAAGTTCAAGAGAAAATATAATGTTTCTTTTAGTGGAGCATAAGTTTGTTTGCATTGATGACAAGATGTGGTCTGTTGCAGCCAGTGAGACACCAGAAATATGCTGTCTATAGCAACATCGCCTACAGGAGTACTTGGAAAAGATTTGTAGGAGCCAGGCTCGAAATGACCTAACCAACTTGTTCTTACTACCTTTCCTGAAAAACTACTGCAGAACCCCTCTCCTTTATGAGCTGGAAGCTGTTCTCAGATTTCCAGGCAGGACTCATCCACAGCCAGTTTCTCATTTATAAGAGCTCTTCTGTCTCTTTTGTATTTACACTCTGAACTTGTTCCACTTCAGATGTTCCTTGAAGTTTATCCACATGAGTTGCAGGCTGTATTCTAGGTATTTTCTCAGCATGGGTCTATAAAAAGATGTTGGTTTGGGGGACTATACCTGCGCAATACCTAATATTTACCTAATAAATACCTAATATTTACAGATTGCAAGCAGCCCCCTCTGACCTAAGAGCCTTTTGCCATACTTTTCTTATTTTGCCGTTCAGTTTCTAACTCAGCTTGATATTTGGCAATGTTTACTTCTTCCCAGTACTTCTTAACCAACAAGGAATGACCTACTTTGTTGCTCATGTCTTACTTTTACTCTTAGTATTATCTTTCCTTGTTCCTGATATTGTTCATCCAGTTGACCATGGAGACCGTCCCCTTTTAGTTAGAACATAAACTTAGCATAGTTAATATATATATATAGTTTTTCTGTCTTTATAGTAAAGATCTCCCAGCCTATTTCATAGTCAAGCCCTTTAGTTTTTAAAAACATTAAGTATCCATCCTCATGTTATCAAAATTTATCCTTTTGGACCCAGTGAAACTTTTATTCTCTAAAGCTACTTGTGTTCATACACACCCCAAAATTCAGATTAATCAGTTCAAAGTTATTTTGTCTGCCCAGTTATCCTGAAAGGTTCCTCTTGCTTTCCAAAACCTCTGTATGGTAAAATAATTCTGTTGACTAGCACATCTTGGAACGTACATACTTGAGCATTGTTGGCATTTTTGCCCTAGACTATCACTGAGAACTTAGAGTTGTAGGAGACAGTGATTTCAGCTGTTCTGTTTGGGCTTGAAGTAGAGTAACAGTGCTTTTTAGCGCCAAAATGAATTAGTTGTAATTTCCTACTCCCTTCTAATCCCTGGTGGAATTGCCTGGGTGAATATTTAAATCCTTTCTCAAAAACCTTAAGCACTTTGGGCTCTATTACTTTGCTTCACATGTTGCAGAAAGTTCTGGGATTTCAGAGGGATACGTACATAAAATGACTTTGCTGTCACGCTGCTGCTCTTCCAGTTGAGATGGAAGACACCACAATGACATCCATTAACTTGTTTGCATGGTTCCTCATCACAGGACAGTCAGAAAAGGCCCTACAAAGTGAGAGTCTGTTCTGAGGTTGTGGGGTGTCCTCTCCACAGCCTTCAGACACATGGGCTCTGCCAGGTCTTTGCAGACTGGATCTCATACATTTTGTATTCTTCGCCTGAACCACAGGAGCTGGAGCAGGAGCATGATGTACAAGCAGAAGTGGGTAATCAGAGTGCAGGCAGGAAAACTGGCCTGGGGTCAGAAACAGTGAGGTCCCCGCCTTCTCGTTGTCAGGGCAGCATGAGAAACTGAGAAGTCCTTGGCTGCTTGGCAACAACTAAAACACCAGTGTCTTAGCAGCGTCGTTCTCATCCTAAATCCAAAACATGGCACTATGGTAGTTGTTAGGAAGAAAATTTGCTCCATCCCTGCCAAAACTAGGACAGAGGGAAAGCAGAAGCACCTCCCTGCCCAGTCATAGAATCCCAGAATTGTAGGGGTTGGAAGGGACCTCGAGAGATCATCGGGTCCAACCCCCTGCCAAAGCAGGCTCCCTAGGACATATCACTCAGATAGGTGTCCAGTCCGTGGATTGCTTTAGACTGAAGAAGTACCAGGGCAACCAGAGCAGGAGATCCCTGGATGTCTGCAGGACCTGAGGTGGTTCTGGGTTAACAGGAAGGTGTAAGGTTCAAGTTTCTGGCCTTCAGCTGCTGGGAAGCCTGATCCAGGTGTTTTGCAGCAGGGCATCTGTGAGCAGGACAGTACTGGCTTGGAAAATGCCTGGCTGGTTTCCTTCCTTTTCCAGATGCCACCTCTGTGGCATCCTAACCCAGTGATGACAAGACTGCCCTCAAGGTAGTGTCACCAACATACACGGACAGTTTACCATGGAGGCTGTGATGATGTCATGTCACAGGTATGACCACCCACTCCCTGTGAGCACTGCTTCTAGGACAAGCTGCAGTGTTTGCTTTCCATTACTATGGCTCTCCTTTCCTTGGGTAGGCAGCAGTGACAGCTCTACCTGTGTAAATCATCTTTTGTGGGCATTGGCAGGCCTGGTGGCCCTTGCTAGCTCTGGTAGAGCAGTGGTCCTGGTGAAGAAGACCCCAAAAGCAGAGTGTCCAGACAAGAAGAAAGAGTGTCTGCAGAGCCTACTGCCACCTGCAGAAGGGGCTGTCAGTGGCAGGCAGAACTGCAGGAGAGCCTCTGGCTAGGCTGGGTGTGTGTTCAGCATGGTTGGGTAGGACAGATGTAGCTACAGGTAATGTACCTCAACAGGTACTAAGAAGTGGCTACCTGCTAGGTCATGGCCAAGGCATGAAATACTGATCCATTTCACCAGACAGGCTGCTGACAGCCAGGATTATGGAGTCCTAAAGGTTTGCTGATAATCAAACCAAATGCTCTGGGGTAGCTGTCAAAGGAAAAATACAAGGTACCATTAGGAGAAAGCAGTGAACTAGTTCATCAGCGTAGGGCGAGTCTCTCTCAGTGACTTATTTTCATACCATGCACAGACTTTAAAAAAAAAAAAAAAAAAAAGCTGTAGAATTAAACCAGCATTTGAAGCTGTCCTCTTGAGACTTTATTTGAATGTAATATATTTCAATTACTGTGTATTCAAAATTCCCATGCTAATATACAATCTGCGGAGACTTATAATGTGTGTTGGTTGAAATCCGAGCTAAATTAATATAATCGTTTCATTTCTTTTAAAAAAAAAACCAAGAAGGAAATAATCTACTTGGCTGGAAGCGCCTTGAGGAATGTTAAGCAGAAAAGAGACAGAATAACTGGGGAGTGATTATGGAAGCAGCTCTTACAGGCCAATTGCTCAGAGCCAGTGCCAGAAAATAAAGGAAACCTTCTTTTATTAAACATGATTGCTGTGACCTTCTCCGGTTAACCTACAGAAGGAAAAAACGAGCTACGCACTGCGTATGATTTGTTGTTATTACAGCTGGGCTGTTTTTCAGTGAACCTGCAGAACCCAGAATGTTTATTTTGATTTATTTTTGCTTTATTTTTGCTCAGAAGAGCAAAGCCAAATGAAACATCTTTTAGGACGGCACACCTGTACCCATTTCTCTGTGAGAACCACGGCTGCAACCCCTGCTCTCCCCTCCTTTCTCTCTGTGAAGATCACAGCCCTGCATATCCCTGTATCCCTCCTTCCCTGCACAGGGAGCCTCTGCCATGGGCTTTGCAGTGCAGGCATCACAGCTGTACCTGACCCTGGAGTGAGGACTGATAGAGTGAGCTTCCTTTCATCTGCCTTCTCCTGAGGTGAGCACCACTAGCGCTCCCCTGGGGATTGCGTAAATGAGATGGAGAGCAGCAATTTGATGTATTTATGTGCAGCGGAGCCAAGAGGGCCCCATTGTGCCCAGGTTACACGCAAGCAGAGCCCCAGAGAGCTCCCACTGCGGAGGCACCGCACCGACAAAGCACAGGCCATCGTAAGACCGGAGGGACAAGGACAGTGCAGCCATGTGTGTGCTTGTGTATTCTTGTCAGCCTTGGAGGTGTTTGGCAGAGGTGTATTGATGTACGTGGCATAATCAGGAGTGTAAGAAAATCCCCACAGAAACCAGACCCAGTGAGCTAATTGTTGATTAGGTCATTTTCTATGGGCCTTCCAAGATGACTGCATACACCTAATTAAGATGCCTAATATATTTTGTTTAGCCTAAATGCTGATGAAGGAGAAAGGTTATTAGTCTGGTGTCTGGGGTATTGGCAGGCCTGATTTTTATGTGGATTGGAATTCAGCAGGCTTTCCGTTTCCAAGGAATAAAGTCACCAACACAACTTAATCACACAATTACTTTAAGGAACAGACAAATCACTGAAAACATTTTCTAAAATCATAAGATTCTACTGATTCATCTTTCTGTGTCACTTCTTGGCCACAGTTCTTACTTCAGGAAAGATATGTATTTGACTTATATTGAAAAAAAGGTTATTGAAAAAAAGGTTATTTAAAGAGTACAACAATTACAGAATGGCTGATACTGGAAGGCACCTGGAGGTTATCCAGTTCAACCCCCTGCTCAAGCAAGGCCAGCTGAATGCGGTTGCCCAGGATGATGTCCAGATGAGTTTTGAAGTGTCCAGGGTTGGAGATTCCACAACATCTACAAGCAACCTGTTCCAGTGTTTAATCACTTGTAGAGTAAAACAAACGTGTTTCTTAAGCTTAAAATGAATTTCTTGTGTTTCTGTTTGCACCCATTGCTTCTGACCTTCCACTGGGTGCCAGTAAGAAGAATTTGGCCCTGTCTTCTTTACTCTCTCCCAACACCAGGTATTTACACAGACTGATAAGTTCCTCCAGAGCTTTTCCTTCTCTGAGCTGAACAGTCCCAGGTCCCTCAGCCTTTCCTCATACATCAGATACTCCAATTCCTTAAGTGTCTTCATGGTCCTTTGAGGGACTCTACACTGTGTACAAGTCTCTCTTGTACTGGGGATCTCAAACGTAGACACAGAAACTCAGATGTATCTCACCAGGGCTGAGCAGGGAAGAAGGATCACCTTCCTCAACCAGTGGGCAATATACTTCCTAATGCTTTCCAGAAGGCAGCTAGCCATTTTTACCGCAAGGAGACGTTACTGGATCCTGGTCATCTTGGTGTCCACCAGGACCCCAAGTCCTTCCCTGCAAAGCTACTTTCCAGTTGGTGGGTCCCCAGTGTGGACTGGTGCATGGTGTTATTCGTCCCAAGGGCCAACACGTGGCACTACCCTCTGTTGAACTTGGTGAGATTCCTACGTGTCAAGGTTCCCCTGAATGGCAGCACGATCAGTTGGTCCATGAAACTCTCGTCCCTGTTTTTTATCCTCTGAAAACTTCTTGAGGATGCAGTCTGTCCCATTATCAAGTCTATTCATTAAGATATTAAACGGTATTGGACCCAGTATCAACCCTGGGGTACTCTACTAGTACTGGCCTCCAGTTGGACTTTGTGTTATTGATTAGAATTCTCTGAATTCAGCAGCTCAGTTAATTTCTAGTCCATCCTACCATTCACATATTTAGCCTGAATTTCATGAGTTTGTCTGTGAAAATAGACTTGACTAAAGTCAGGATAATTAATGGCCACAGGTCTCTCTTTGTCCACTACTCATCTCATCTTAGAAGGCTACTGGACCTGACAAGCCTGACTTCACCTTCATAACCCTCATAAATCCATGCTTATTTCTTTCAGTCACTTTGTTCTTCTTCATATTTTTGGAAATGGTTTTCAGTATCACTTGCTCTATCACCTTCCAAGGGATTGAGGTGAGGTTGATCAGCCTGTAGGACCTTTCTCCTCACTCTTCTTGAAATTAGGGGTGGCATTTGATTTTTCCCTGTCCTCAGGAACATTTCCTGACCACCAGTACCTTTCAAAGATATTTGAGAGTGGCCTTGTAGTAACACTGGTCACCTCCCTTGGCAATTGTGGGTGGCTCCCATCAGGTCCCATAGATTTCTGCATGTCCAGTTTGTTTAAATGTTCCCTCAACTGGTCCTCCTCCAGTGAGAGTAATTCTTTCCTGTGAGTCTTAGGAGCTTGAGATTGCAGAAAGCATCTTACCAGAATGATCAAGACAAAGAAGGAAAGGACTATCTCAGCCTTTTCCACATCCTTTCTCACAAGATTCCCTCTTCCCTTTGGTAGCAGGCCCACAGTTTCCCTTCTGCTGCTGATATATCTGTAGAAGTCCTTGTTGCCCTGCATATCCCTCACCATATTAAGCTCCATGTTTGCTTCAGCTCTCCTAACCCCATCCCTGATCCCTCCAATAGAGTCTCTGTATTACTCATGGGTGACCTGACCATTCTTCTGCTTCTTCTTTTATGTTTTGCATTTGTCAGAAGCTCCTTGTTCATCCATGCATTCCTCATGCTGCTTTTTTTTGTATCCTGCATCTGAACATAGAGCATTTTGAGCATGCAGGAGGAGGTGATCCTTGAAAATCAGCTGGTTCTCCTGGATTCCTCTTCTCTCAAGGGCTATATTCCAATGGGATTCTTCCAAGCATCAATCAGAAGAGGTTAAAGTATGCTATCCTGAAGCCTAAGGTTATGGTCCTGGTGTTTTTCCTGCTCCTTCCTCTTAGGGTCCTGAACTCCACCATCTCATGGTCATTTCAGCTAATGCTGCCCCAACTTTCACATTCCTAACCATTTCTTCCTTGTTTCTAATTCTGAGATCCAGCAGATTGTTTCCCCTTATCATGTCTTCCATCACCCATGTCAGGAGGTTATCATCAATGCACTCCAGACACTTCCTGCTGGTGCCTGCTGTGTTGCCTGTCCATCATACACTGGGATGACTGAAATCACTCATGAAGACTAGGACCAGTGAATTGGCAGTTTCTTTTGTTTCCCTTAAGAAATTACCTCTAACTTACATCTGTTCTGCTTTGCTTTCAGTCATCTAATGCAGTTTTCCAGATATTTCGTGTTTAATGGTCAGAAAGGAAAGGGCTTTGAAAAATTGAGTAAAATTGGGTTAGTCATGCTTGAGATCACTGCTTGTTTGCTTGAGGCCTGGGTTCAAATTAGAAGTATACTGATGAGCAGGGAAGTAACACCAGCCTAACTTGATGTCTGTTCTTGCCCTGCTATCCCAGTTCTGTCTTCTCCTCCTCAGAACCCATGTATTCCCTATTTGTCCCTGCGTTTCCTCTTGGACCACAAACTGTTAAGCAACACTCAGTGCCTAGGAAAGGCAGGTGACCATCACAGTGGCGGTGGGGAGAATGAAGCAAACTCACCAAGGCAGGGCCAGCCCTGCAGCACCCAACTCCCCACTGCTTCCCAAACCTACTGGTTCCCTCCTCCTTGTTTAGCAAGCCCCATTTAGCCCTGAAGCTGATGTTGGACATGCAGCAAAATGCGTATATGTAGGGTGTCTGTTGGATGTCTGCACAATAACGAATTTCATACCATTGATGTGCATGGCCAACTTCACTGGACAATTAAAATGAAGAATGGGCATAAACTGTAAGTGCTGGCTGAGAAAGACAACTTGTGTTTGAGAAGACTGAGTTTCAAGTGGTTTCTTGGAGGCAAAACCTTTCTGCTACCTGTGAATAGCCAAATGACTTTATGGGACAAGTGGCAAAGAGCCAGGAGAAGTGAGAGGTGCCTGTGGTGTTTGATCAGAACCACCACCTACACATGCTTCGTGCCAAGTGCAGTGCTGCAAACAGGGTGGATGCAGTGCGTAAATAAACGAGTTACATAAAACACACAGAGCTCATGTATGAGAAGCTGGTGGCACTGAACGACAGCTGCCACATAGCCTGTGGGGCTGCAGCGTTTTCTGCCTCTGGTAGGACCCAGCCACGCTTTTGGGGGCATTTGTGCTCTCATTTAAGCCATCCTATCCCCAAGAATGCCACAGAGAGTGGTGCCAATGGAGGGTCTTTATGTTGCACGGCCGCTTGCTCTGTTACAGGGACATATCTGGTGCCTGTCTGGCCACGGATGCATCACTGAGGTCTGAGACACCTGAGACACCCCGGGGAAATGAGGAGCCATGGTGGGTGGGAACGCAATCCGTATCAGCGGTGCCATTAGTGACCGGTACCTGTGGCACCATTAGCAATAGGGCTGCTGCCATCTGTTGGTGGAATGCTCGTGGGGAGCTGGAAGAGCCCTTGAATAGGTGATGCCACCTAAGGTCTACATTTACTGAGGTTGTTTGCAGTGGCAAGTGCGGTGTGATCATGTTTTAGAATTTAGAAGAGGGGGACAACACGATTTGCCTGTGTTGTTATATTACATACTTGCTGCTCTGTATCAGTTTAAGGCCTTTGCTGAAGTACTGGCCAAAGTTTTAACTTTTCAGACTGTAGGTCGACAGATACTTCTCCCTGCAGCAGTGCCAGCTTCAGCAGTTCATGCTGCTGATTGCTCATGGCCATGACACAGATGTATGCTTATTAACTAACATTTCTGGGACAGAATCACAGACCAAACAAGCAAACTGATATTGAACTGGGAATAACCTCTCTGTTCTTTTTTTTCCCCCTTTTTTTCTCCCCCAACTTTATTTGAAAGCTCCATAAGTTTCCAGGACCCATCTCTATGCTCCGCCACAAACACAGCACGGCTGAGGGAGGAGAGCATCCACAGGCACTGCCAAAAGCTGCCCTGCTGCCGTCAGAAATGCCTGCTTGCATCATCAGGGCTTTCAGCAGAACAGAAACCTGTAGCCACCACCCAAATTTGTAACAATTTAGGACCAACCTATAAAACATCTGTTCCATAGGTCTGTCTCTCCTAAGGCTGTAACCATCCAGACTCCCGCCTCTCTTCCTCTCAAGCCCAGAGCAGCTCAGGGTTCATGTTCACTGCCTGAAGCTTTGCCTTATCCTCTGGTTGAGAGTCACGGCTATCAACTAACAGGTAAAACTGAATCCTACAGACTGAACATCCCTGAGACATGACAAATATTCATCCTTCAGCTTTCTTCATGGGTCAGTTAAACAAACCTACATACACCAAATGTTCCCAGAGTGAAAGGTTTACACGGCAAGTGGAATTGAACCTGCAGCTTCCTATGGCCCAAATGATCTGTGTATTAAGTGTTAACACCTGCATTAAACATCTCCAGCTGTACAACAGTGCTTTGTTGTCCCCACTGAGCTCTCTCCGTGCTCACCTTCCTTCTATCCATGCTCTGCCAGGCTCCAGTTTTGGAGAGCACCGACATGCAACCTGCCTGGTAGATGCTCACCCAAAACAAAAATTCCAAAGAAGGTTCAGAAATAGGTACTGAACATATTGAAAAGGCGTGATACGTAGTTTTGGATGCTTCCAGGCCCTTTCATTGGAAATGTGCATGGGCAAAAGCACTGAAATTTCTAGCTATAAAATATCTCTGCTATAGGGTTGCCAAAGTTTGCATTTGAACTAGAGATTTAGGGGGGTGTTACAGTTTCCAGATTTCTTTCAATGTGGGTTAAATGAGAAGTGAAGTCCCCAGACTTCTCCTTCTTCCTTATATGTGACTGTTATTGGTCCTCACACTTACCCAGTCCCACTGTGGCCAAAGGTCAAGTGTGTTCTACAGTGCGACCTTGCTGGTGGATTACTGCACTATCTTGAAATTTTAGGAAGTTCATTTCAATTTCAGTGTAATCTTTGCAGAACTGATTTGGAGAAGAGCCAATAACCCCCAGTAATTTAAAACCCCAGCTGAACTCTCGTTCAAACTCTAGGAAACTGAAGAAAGATTCACATGCTGGAAGCCTGCCTGTGCCTTTCAGCAGAGATTTAAAGGAGATTTAGCTGGCTAGGTTAAACACCGTCTTGCTCATTCTTGTAAATCACAGCTTTTAATACATAATTCTTATTTTGCCTCTTTTTTTTTAAACAAGAATTAAAGGCTGACGATGTGTTCTTGCAATAAGCCAAATAGATGAGCACCTACAAGGCTTGTTGATGAATTTACTGCTAGAGACATGTACACAGTGGTATAAAAGACCAAAAGTGTTATTGTGTGTTGATGTCTCGAACATTGTGGTGGGAAACAGGTGTGATCTATACAGTGACAATAAACCACAAAGGAAAAGTTGGTTATCAGGGAACACAGAGGGCATGATGGAGGATGTGTTCTGATCACAGTATATGGACAGACATAATGCAAAGTGGATTTAAAGAAAACCCCTCAAGACTACCCACAGTAATGGCACCTGCGCAGAAGACCAAGAACATTCTGGAACAAGAACCATATAAATCCTCAAGGGGCATGGCTGGCACATTTGAGAGGTGGGGACTAGACCGTAAAAGACACAAATCCAATGAGCCACATGCACATCCATCACTGGAGGATTGCCACATTCATCATTGTCATTGCAAGGATCCAAGTGTGGTGATATCTCTCTATGTATGCCTCTTTTCCCCCTCTTTCCTCTCTTTTCTTCCTACAAATGTTTCAATAAGAGAACACACCACCTACCATTACACCTTCCAAGTTCAGGTTGCTTCTACCATAAGTAAAATGCTTAATGAATCGTTTGGTGTCATTTGACCTTAATTTAGCCTGAGGAAATCACTTAACTTCTACAGCTCCCTGGGCTATCTAGGTTGGGTCATAATTTTTTTTACATTGGTGTCATGGACAGGATTCCCTCATCGATGCTAAAGTGATCGTTGAAACTAGGCTTTTACTGCCATCACTCTCTGAGAGGGGAGGTCCTCAAAAGACTAACAAGGGTTCTGATCCCTACAGTTGCGTACTCATCATGACCACCCTGGCAGGTCCAGCTGTAGACTGTACCCCTCTCCTGGATATATTAGAGGGCTACGATGCCCAGCTTTCTCCCCCTGGTATGAATTGGGCCCATAATAATTGGCTTGAACCCCAAGCTGTAGCAGTCAGAAGTTCCATGGAATGAAGGTTGAGTAAGAGAAATGGGAAAACATTGGTCTGCATGGTTTTAGGAGCTACCTTGGTGGCAGCACAATGGGATAAATGCGTGACCCAACAAGCAGAAGGGGAGGCAAAAAAGTCCTTTCGAGTTCTAGTGAAGAGTCAGCAGGAACAATTAAAAAATGAGGCAAGAAGTCTCTCTGATCAACTTGCCACCAAGTGGTTAACCAGAGGCTACATACCCACAGAGGCTTTGGAGTGGAAAAGAATATTAAGGGAGCAATTAGATGGAACTCATTCCCAAATATGGGTGCAGATTCTGAAGATGGAAAAGAATGAAAATTGTCATACCCTCTTAAAGACGTAGAACATATAAGAGAAATATATTCCTTTGCAAGGGAGAAGACCTAATGTGACCCTTAATTAAGACCAAGACTGTGGATGTGGCCAAGGAGGAGCTCAGCAAGTTCCCACACGCATCAATCCCTATTCCCCCAGTGATTTGGCTATAATTCAGCAAAAATATTCTTGGGGACCCCAAGAAATGGAAACTGAAAATGAAAGTATCACTTAGTGGGTTTTTTTATGTCCACAGATGACAATAGAGAACCCTGATGCCTCACCAAAAGAGTAGTAACATATTGAATGGGTGGACTGTTCCCTATAGAAAGGGGAGATCTCTTCATAATTAAAGTGCCCACAGCAGGTCATATTTTACAATTGTACAGGTGTACAGAAATCTGGGTGTCTCCAGTTGATGCATGACCAGCTATTGGTTCTGCAACAGCCCTCTTCCACGCAGTGTGTGGCAGACCCTGACAGGTTGCATCCTCTTACAAGTGGATTACCCAATCAACATCTTGAAATTATAGGTGGTCTAATTAAAAGACCATTTGAGAACCCATTGACTCCAGAGAAGAGGAGGTGCCCAGGGAGAAGAGGAGAAGCAGTACAGGAATTGATTAATTACAGGAGACAAATGGGATTCCCTGGTCAGGGATAGATAAAATCCAAAGTGGGCCTTAGAAGGGTGGAAGGCAATAGGGGAGTGACAGATAACTCCTCACATAATTCTCCACCCCCTCCCCCAACAAGGCCAAAACACCCCCTCCCCATTGCCAGTAATAGAAGATATACATTTTACAACAGAGGGCAGCTCAAAAGGGATCCCCCGGGAGGTGATGGACAGGTTACCCACTTGTAACCTGGAAAATTTGATGAAAGGTTGGAACAAGATAAAGGGAACCACATCTCCTTAAAAACCAGAGGATATTTTACTCCACAGAATGATAACCCCAGGAGAATGAGTAGATTGATTTAAGTGCCCCCGAGTTGGGAAACTCTCGCCACCATCCCCAATAAGTGAGCTGGGGGACAGACCTACTTAAGAAGGCTTATGGAAAGTGACAAAGGAGACTTGCTGATGACCTTTCCCCCAGGCCCCTTTAAGACTCCAGTCACCTTTTTAGTATATACAGGAGCCCAGATGTCAGCTCTCTGGACAGATGTTGCCAACCTCAATGACAGAGCTGCTGACAAAAAATGAACCTGGGTGACAGATTTGGTTTTTAATTCTAAGTCACAGCCAACAGTCCGAGTCAGGTCCTGGCTGCCAGGAGACATATCCCCAGCTGAAGTCACAATGATATTAGGCTCACTGCCCACAAACATTTTAGGACTGGATTTATTAAAGGGGAGAGCATGGGTAGATTCAAAAAGAAAGGTGTGGAAGTTCAAACTCCCCATGGCTTTGGTAAGACTTTTAGAGTTGGTGCCTGCACTTCCTCCTTCTGAAACAGTTAATGTGAAACCCTATGCCTTGCCATTAGGGGCAAGGGAGGGGATCACCCCCGTAATAATCGAGTTTCTGGAACAAGGGATAATTATCCCAACTCACTCACCTTTAACTCCTAGGTGTGACCAGTCTGCAAGCTGAAGGGAAAGTAGCAATTAACAATTAATTACTGGCACCTGGATGCCAATGCAGGTCCCTTAACAGCTGCAGTGCCTAACAGAGCCAAATTCATTCCTCAATAGAGGAATGAGCCCATCAGATTTTAGCAATCATTGATGTGAAAGATGAGCTTTTTATGGTTCCCTTACAGGAAGCAGAGACTGCTTTGCCTTTACATGGGAAGACATGCAATTCCTGCTTACACGTCTCCCCCAGGGATAATGCCACTCACCAGCCATTGCTTACAACCAGCTAGTGTGGGTTACTCACAGGGAGTGAGTCAGGCTGTATCAGCACATTGATGATGTATTGATTGGTGGCCCTGATGCCACTGCAGTAGGACAGACCCAAACTGAAATAATTGATCATTTAAAAAAATTAGGGCTCCAAACCCTAGCAGAAAAGGTACAGTTTCCCTCTTATGAGGTAAGATTCCTGGGTATCTGGTGGAGAGGAGGAACAGTATGTATTCCCCCTGAGACCTTAACTACCCTTGGACAAGCAAAAATGCCTGGAAATAAGAAGGAGTTACAACATGCCCTAGGCCTGCTGTTATTTGGAGAAAACTAATTCCAGATTTTTCCATCATAGCCCATGCCTTATATGATTTGACATGCAAAAGAGCTACCTGGGATTGGACACCCGTTCATGAAGAAGCCTTAAAACAGTTAAATTTTGAGGCTGGGGAATTTCGAGTCTCAGGGCTGGTACACCCAACTGATCCATTCCATACTGAGTAGGGTTTTGCAGTTCAGGGGCAATCCATACCTATGTGGCAATGTGGAGCTGAGGGTCTGACTCGACCCATGGGATTTTACTCACCCAGTTTTAAAGATGCAGAGAAACGTCACTCAGTTTGGGATGAGGGCCTCTTAGTGCTTAGCCTGGCTTTGCAGGAAGCTGAGAAAATCACATGGCATCAACCAATCATTTTAAGAGGACCTTTTAGGGTTTTGAAACCAGAATTGGCTGGAACCCCTCCCCCTGTGGGAGAGGCAGACAGGAAGTGGTATGCACAGCGCCTAAGATAGAAGAAGGAGCACCTAAGATGCTTCAGACATAAGACTCCTCCTATAACGAATCTATCCAGGAGACCCACCCCTTCCCTTATAAAACCAGCTCTTCTGTTCAAACCTCACCTGAAGAATGTGTGGTTTACTGATGCACACTCAAAAAGAGAAGGAAGGTATGGAAATGCATGTTGATTCAGGGGAGCAGGTTGTAAAGGAAGGGGAGGCAAGTGCTCAGGTTGATAGCAGTTTGGAGTGCGGCAAAGTGAGAGGGTGAGAACAAAGAACACATGCTTATTGATATGGATTCCTATGCTGTGTTTAAAGGATGTACTTACTGAGTGGCTCCCCTTCTGGGAGTGAAATCAGTGAAAAGTTAACCGTGTATTTGTGTGGTAAAAGGAAACATAGGAGGTAATCCTAAATATTGCTTAACAGGGAGCTTTCTTGGTGGTATGTGTAGCTGCACACCAAAAGGGGAATCACCCAGCCCACCTTTGGAATAATCAGGTGGATTCTCTAACCTGCCTGGCGACATTAGCAGCAGAAGCTGATGAAGAAAAGTGGGAGCATCTGTTACAGTGGTTACACATGGTCATTTGGGAGTTAAAGACCTTTTCGGAGAAGCTGGTAGCAGGGATAGGCCTGCTGCTCGGGAACTGTGCAACACGATCATTTCTGCTTGTACTCAGTGCCGTGATGGTTAGAAAGGCATCCCTTGCAAGAACCCCCTCTCTGCTTATGGAATGGGAAGGGCCTCCACACCTGGGTAGCCACCGGCACCCACAGAAGGGATCACTGAATCAGTACTAGAGGGATTGGGCCACCTTTTAAAAACAGAATCTTCTTGTCCTGTGCATTTGCAGGTCGTCACAGGACATGTGTACTTGCTGGAGTTGCCCTTCCTGGGGTTTCCAAAATTCAGGCAATAGATGTGATGTAACCTGGAAAATGGGAAGTACTGTGATAAAGTGTGATATTCCCATAATCCATGGTCCAGAACACCAAAGGGTGTGGGAAGGGACCTACAGGGTACTTGGGTACTTAGTGGCGATCGTTTTCAATGTAGTACAGCATGGTACTCTGCCCCACAAGGAACATTATGGGGATATTCAAATGGAAACATATTTGTATCTTAATGTGAGACAAGATGCCAGATTACTATGGGGAACAGAATTCCTACAATGTATCCTTGCAGAGTGTTCGATTTCTCAGTGTCTCATCCTGAGAAGACACAGAGGAAGTGATGGACCCAAGGCATGACCTGAGTGGGTGGTGCATGGAGTCTGATTTGGTGGTTCATGGTGCTGATTATTATACCTGGAGCATGACAACATCTCTGATGTTAGAAAATATATTGACGCCATATGTGACCCTCAAAAGGCACCAATTTGCCCTAGAAAATCTGACCTGGCGAGTTCACGTCCTAAGCAATTTGACCAATCATATTTTCAGGGTAATTAATTTACAGATTAAACAGGTATCTAAATGACTTTATGAAATAGACTGTCTTTGGATATGTTACCATTTAAAGAACAGGGTGTGTGTGTGATGTTAAGTCTTCCCTATGGAGACTGCTGTCTCACCATATACAACACAACTACCACCTTGGAAGAAGCACAAAAGAGGAGTAGGAAGGTGTTGGAACAGACTGGAGAGCTTTTCCAGGCAATGCAACCAAAGGACTGCTTTCAAGGCTGAACCCTAAATCACGTCTCACCTCTCTCCTGGTGCCATGGCTTAGCTAACCAGCAGCTAAGCACCATGCAGCCACTCTCCCTCACTTCCCCACCATGGAGAGGAAAAAGGAAAAACAAAAAGGGGAGGGGGAAGGAAAAAATAAAGGAAGACAAACCTCGAGGGTTGGGATAAGGACAGTTTACTAGGACAGCAAAGGGAGGGAGAAAGGACAGTTAACAGGACTTACAGCATAATATACAAAACTGATGATACATGATGCAGTTTCTCACCAAACCACACAACTCAGGCCATACAGCTCAGACCTGTCCTGAACCCAGACCATCCCCAACCCATGCATCCTGGAGCTGCGCACTTCTCAACAGCCTCCCTTTACACTGAGCATGATGTAATCGGTATGTAATACCCTCTTTGGCCAGTTTGGGTCACCTGTCCCAGCTGTGTCCCCTCCCAGCTTCCTGGGTGCCCCCTGCCTTCTCGTGCAGGACAGCACGAAAAGCTGAAAGGTCCTTGACTGCTTGGCAACAACTAAAACATCTGTGTGTTATCAGCACTGCTCTCATCCTGACTCCCAACCATGGCATTCCAACAGCTGCTAGAAAGAAAATTAGCTCTATCCTGGCCCAAACCAGGACACCTGAATTCACTGAGACTTACAGGGTGTGCCAAATGGATTTTAAACCTTATTATAGTGTTGGGAGGTGGATTTTTGTTCTTGATGGTTTGCCTTACTATTGTAAAGTGTAAGATTTTGTGACTGTTATCTTCTCTTTCCTCTATCCATTATGTGAGACTCATAACCCTAGATGAAGATGATACTGACAACATCTGAGCCACAGAGTGGTGTGAAAGATTGAAAGGGTTATTGTGTGTGTCAAACATTGTGGTGGGAAACAGGTGTGATCTATACAGTGACAATAAGCCACAAAGGAAAAGTTGGTTAGTAGGGAACACAGAGGGCGTGATGGAGGTTGTGCAGTTCTGTATTCTGATCACTGTATATGGAGAGAGGTCATACAGAGTTGATTTAAGGAAGGGGCTCATGACCACCCAAAAGACCCCTTGAGACCACCCACCCTAATGGCACCTGTGCAGAAGACTAAGAAGAACAAGAACCATACAGATCCTCAAGGGACGTGACTGGAGCAATTGAAAGGTGGGGACTAGACCATAAAAGACACAAATCCAATGAGCCACATGCACATCCATCACTGGAGGATTGCCACATCCATTATTGTCATTGCAGGATCCAAGTGTGGTGATATCTCTCTATATATGTCTCTTTTCCCCCTCTTTCCTCTCTTTTCTTCCTACAAATGTTTCAATAAGAGAACACACCACCTACCATTACGCTTTCCAAGTTCAGGTTGCTTCTACCATAAGTAAAATTCTTAATGAATCGTTTGGTGTCATTTGACCTTAATTTAGCCTGAGGAAATCACTTAACTTCTACAGCTCCCTGGGCTACCCAGGTCAGGTTGTAACTCTCGGTTGTGATGAAGAGAAGAGCTTGACGGTTCCCACCATGCTGCCCTGACTACATCTTATTGCACCGGTCCTCATGGACCAGCACAGATCTTAGACAGAAAGTTCTTCTAGTTATGTGAAGATTTGTGATAAATACAGGTGAGGATGACCCCCCTCATCCCCTTCTCTGTACACAATGAAGTGACCCACAAAGGGAGCTAATGGCATAAAGAATAGCTTGGCTTCCTTATAACACCACTGCCTTTCTAAGAGGATGGATGAGCTCCAGTGTCTGTGGTGTCTAGGTGCAAGGTGAGGGAGCTGCCCATGCGGCTTGCTAAGGCTGTGCAGCAGTGGAGCAGCCGTGCTGTGGCTGCAGGTCTGTGGGGATGGCTGCCTGGTCCCCGAGGACAGGTTTGGCTGCTAACAGCACAGTTTCTCTGGGGCGTTGCACAAGGTAAGAGCAAAAATAACCCGCAGCATGACGATGAAATTAAAAACCCCAAAACCTTCCTAGGGCCAGGCAAGCACTTGGTGGTTACCAAAGACTTTTCTGGTAAATATGATGACTAATGTCTTTCCTGAAACTCCTGGCCCCCTTCCAGCAGCTGGCCACCTACCGACACTGCTTGACAGCCCTGCCGTGGCTGCGGGGAAGCAGCTGCTTTCTGCCAGCCCTTGGCAAAAGCCAGGGGCAATGGACCCTCCCGCCAGCCAGCAAAGCCAAGTTTTGCAGAGTCCTTGGAACTTGGCTCACACCAACCCCTACAAAGGAGACACACACGAGCGAAGCACATGCAGGAAGCCTCCACAAACATGTCCATGCGTGCCCATGCCAAGGAGGTCTCCCAAGGTCTGAAGATAAAAGCACAGTGTGTGGCTGGGGCGCTGGGGAGGGGGACATGTATGGTTGAGCCAGCCCCTCCATTTTGAGTGAAATTCTAGCAAACTGCAACCTGTGGGTTTGTAGAAGCATTTCTATGCCCCCTCATGCAAGACTTAGACCTGTTAATGTAGTTATGAGGAAATAGTAATGAGTTCCTACAGTCCTGCAGAATGTTTTTGTTTTACTCAACCCATTAAGAACTTGTTTTTTCTAACTGTGTGCTGTAAAATTTGGCTGTCCTTAGAATAAACATAGAAAAAAGTAAAGTTTTTCCATTAGCTTTACTATTGGTACTTGCTGGTGTTGTACCAAAAGTTTTCAGGTGGAAAAAAAGCAGTAAGTGTCATTAAGAAATATGTCTTGCACATGATTTGTCACCCTTGCCCATGGTCATTACTGAGGCACAAGACAACAGGCTAGAACCCAATGTCTTTAGTTACTCTTGTGTTCCAACAAAATCAAGTTGACTCTCACAAAAGTAATCTCAGTTTTCAGTAAAGAAGTCAGGTGGACTCACATCCACGTCAGCGGTACTCAATCTTTGCTGTGGGATTCAGTAATGGTCACAGGTCTTCTCTGACCCACTGCTGCAGCTCACAGATTCACAGATAGGGGTTGAAAGGGACTTCTGGAGATCATCTAGTTCAACCTCCTGCTAAAGCAGTGTCACCTCAAGCAGGTTGCACAGGATTGCATCCAGATGGGTCTTGAATATCTCCAGAGAAAGAGACTCCACAGCCTCTCTGGGCAGCCTGCCCCAGTGCTCTGTCACCCTCACTGTGAAGAAGGTTTCCTCATATTCAGATGGACCTTCCTGTGCTCCAGTTTGTGCCTGTTGACCCTTGTCCTGTCCCTCGGCACAACTGAGAAGAGTCTGCCCCCTTCCTCTAGACACCCACCCTTCAGGTATTTATTAAGTGTTGATCAGATTTAGCTCACAACATCGCCCAGCCAGCACAAACCAGAAAGGGAACCAAGACCAGAGAAAATACAGGCTTTTGGGTTTTCTAGGTCTTCTGAGCTACGTTTCTGTTTACATAAGAGTCAGTCGTGGATTCCTGGACAGCTTTTGCCTTGATTCCTCCCACCCAGGACATTGCCTGAGGAGATGCTAATTCCTGTGGGCTGCAAACTGCATTCCCTAAATTGGAAGAGAGATTTCATCTCATTTGAGAGAAGAGTGAAGACAGGGAGAGTGAACAAAGCTGAGCAAGGGACTGACAGGAGGGGAAATTAAAACAGGGCCAGAGACGGCTGCGGTAGCGATGAGGAGCAGCAGAGCCCCGCTGACGTGACACACAGCACGTGCCACACCAGGCAGCAGTAACGGGACGGGGCAGAGAACAGCCCTGGTAGCCTCCCACATCCTCCTTCTCATAAATCTGCCTCCAGCTGACAAAAGGCGATGTGCTCATCTCCTTCCCAGTGCTGGGGGTGCCTGTCCTTTTATAAATCTAACCTGGTATCTGTTTTCCTGTCCTTGACTTTAAGCAGTTGTGCAACTTTTGGGCACACCAAGAATGAAATTAAATGGGAGCAGTGTAGATTTCTGAGAGGCAAATATATTGCTGACGTTGCTCTTTTTGGTTCTATCCCTCGCTTTCTTAGGTGCTTAATACATACCTGCTAGCATCAGGTCCCATGAGAGCTCAGCGCTGCAACAGCTCTCTGCTTCCTTAATCTTCCCCTTCCTGGAAGGACCTTCTGAAGGCATTTCTAGACATTAACCTACAGTTCCTCTGCAGGGTTTGAGTTCATTGTGGGGGGTCGCTGTTCTCCCTTCAGAGCGCTCCTTCAGTGTAGCCCTGCCGCATCTCAGCATTCACTCAGGACAATCAGGTGCAATTTAGGAAGGCTCCATCCTTTCAAGATGGGTTTCTGCCTTGTGCTGACCCGCTCCCCTCAAACAGTTTGTGCATGTGTGCTTGCACATACGACTCATCTCTGGTGTACCCCTATGGATAATGGTACACAGCAACGCATGCAGAATAGATGCATGTCTGTGAAAGACAGCCTGATAATTACAGAAATAAAAGAGCACAGATAATGGAAATAAAATCAATGTACCCAGGCAGGAAATAAGCGAGTCACTGGTATGAAATGCGCATTATGCCACTGACAGGTGTTTTAATACAGCTTGTGAATAAGGGATTTATTTATAAGGAAAAAGCTAAGACAAAACCTCAGAGTCTAATTATTTATCCAGCTATGCAATTATTAGTTATAAATCTCTAAAATGGCTGAGAAAATGTTTGGGGAAATGCCAAGTCTGGCTCTGTGTGAAATGCTATTGCTAGGAACCGTGTTATTCCTACCGATATATTATGGCCAAAGACACCAGAGAATATCCGTTTTCTGGGAGCTGTGCCTTTTTGCAGCAAGAAATGTGCTTTCTGTGATGGCTTTAATATCGTGTTACAGGGTCTGGCTGCACAGGGGAGTAAGAATGGAGGTAGTTGGGCCTTTTTGGATTAAATGTCTATTATATGGTTTCCAGGGACAGCAGGGGACTGGCTTTAATGACCCACGTGATCCCTTCATATTCTGTACTCATATCCTCTGCTATTCAAATGGTTCCTCGGGGATCTGCCTGATCAAATATGAACTGCACTAAATCCTGCAACCTGTTGGAAGAGCACTAGCCTAAGTGATATATTATGTGCCAAGGCCAAAAAGGAGCGTGTGAGGTAGCCAGTCCCAAATTAACCTATGTGGATCCAAGGCTACAGTGTTTGAGATGCAGGATTCCCTCCCAGCCACTGTTCAGAGGGGTCCTTTGCTAGAAACTGGCACTGGGTCTGTTTCAGTGTCCTCTGCACCTTCCATCTGAGGCACACCTAATCCTGGAAGGCTCCTGTACCCAAAATCTCAATGTTGCTAGACATTTGCCAATGGTAAAGTAATAAACTGCATAATGTGATCTGTAGGGTCTTCTGGCATAATGAGCAGGATACCAAAGAAATGTGGATATATGCCATAATTTCAGTTTTAGCTACATGGATGGTGACCATAAAGAATGAGTTATGTACCCTTGTACAGTTTCCACAGTGCTGAGGGGAGACCTTATCACTGCCTATGATTACCTAAAAGGAGGCTGTAGAGAGGTGGGTGTTGGTCTCTTCACACAAGTGTCAGGTGATAGGATGAGGGGGAATGGACTCGAGCTGCGCCAGGGCAGGTTCAGATTAGACATTAGGAAAAAGTTCTTTACTGAAAGGGTTACCAGGCACTGGAACAGGCTGCCCAGGGAGGGGGGTCAGTCGCTATACCAGAATGTATTTAAAGGACGAGTAGATGAGGTGCTCAGGGATATGGTTTAGCAAAGGACAGATATAGTTGGACTTGATCTCAAAGGTCTTTTCCAACCTTGTGATTCTGTGATACCACAACTATATGCTTCTGGTAGGGGTATCTTAAGCATACCTCCCACTAATTTCTGCTGAGGTTTATAACAAATGCCTAAGAAACTGGACAAGTAATGAACTTTAGATCCCTTATTAGAGTAAAATATATTACAGTAGTCAAGCATAGGAAAAAGCCAATTAGCATTTGCCCTCTGGGGTAGAAAACCCCAGACATCAACAGCAAAGAATACTGCCACATCGGGAATAAAACTTCTATGAAACTTTGTCCAACTGACACCTGCCAAGGAAGGCCCATTTCAGACTGGTATGAACCAGATTTCAGAAGCTGCCCACATATAGATGCTTCCTGAGGTTCGTACCCTTCCTAGGCTTGCTGCACCTCTGCTGTAAAACAAAGAGCTGCAGCACAGGCTGCACTGAAGAAGCAGCTGCTACATCACTCTCTGCGTTTTCTCAGCCCAGAAGGGAGGGAGGGAAGCACTAACGTTCTTGCCAAATGTTTCCCTGAGCCACAATTTCTCAGCTGCTGGCACAGTACTCGTCCTGGTTCTCCTGGAGGCATACATCTGATCTGGGTCTGCCCTCAGCCTGCATTCCGTGGCACTTGTGCTGCGGGAGGCTGAGCACTAGATGCAGTGGGTGCAGTGGTGCAGGGTTCGGGTGCTTTGGGTGGCACTGCAGGGTGTTTACACTCTGTCTTTCATGCTTTTGGCACGAAATATATAGGGCTGCTCCTACTATACTTGTATGAAAAAAAACCTGGGTGAAGGTGGCACATCAGTCCCAGGATGCCGATTCTTCAATAAGTGAGAGCTCTGGCCTGCTGTCCCCACCACTCACTGTCTTGTTGAAGCTGCAGAGGGTCCAGCAGTGCAGGTTGGTGTGAGCCACGTGTTCAGACACGGCTTGGCTTCCTTCTCCCTCTGCTGCCCTATAACACAATTGGCTCCAAGCAGAGCTCCTGCCACTGGCTGCATTGCTACATTTCTCATCAATAACAAAGATTAGGAGGGGCAGCACCATGCCACATGAGCTCTAGGTCCAGGAAGAGGGTGCTGAGCACCAGCAGTGACATGCAACAGCAGTGGAGGAACCTCAGGATGGGAGTGGTGGTGTTTGCCTGTGTGGGATCACCTTTAGGTAGCACAGAGCATGGAGCGATGAGAGAACAGTCACAAGGAGATGGCAACCTCTGGCCACAGCCAGCACGGTGACTCAGGATATGGAAAGGCACATCCTGAAGGTTTTACCCTCTGTTGCTTTCAAGTGGTAGCAAGACAGAGTGGTCAGTGCAGATTTGCTTGTATGAGCTTCCTCAGATGGATAGGGGATACCAGCGGGATGGGTGCTCACTCAGTGGGGTAATGCTCAGTGTCATCATGGGCCATGGGACCCATGTGCGAAACAAAGTCATAAGGAGCCTTTTCACACTCACCTCGGTGCTGTTATCATCTTTGGGGCTGCCACCATGCAGAGCTCCTGCAAAAGGACCACACCGTGATCCAGGCCAGCAGACACGTCCCCTTCCATGTGAAATGTTGGGAGGAGGCTAATTCTCCACTGCAAGCCCTGGAGCAGGTTAGTGTCACACAGGCTTGAGGTTTGTGTGTGACTGGTGGTCGTCTGCTGATGGAAGGGAAGAACAAGCCCTGCCCAGCTGCAGTCTTGAGGGCCTGTGGACTAATCTCTCATTTACAGTGATGAATTTTTCGTGCTATACAAACAAAACCCACTTGTACCCTCCCACAGTGATTTGCTGAATCATTTGACAAAGGAACAGATTTGGCAGGGTGTCTCTTAACTGATTTGCAGCATGTATCACCACTCTGTTCCCCTCGCCTTGGTGGAGAGCCATGGTACGCTTCGCAGTACTATCTGGGAGCAGGAATTCATCAAAATGTAAGATGAGCTGTACTGAGTCAAACCTGAAAGCCTTGTTGATGTGATCCTGCCTCTGATGGTTGCCGAGAGCACATACCTGCAGACAGGTGTAACCACGGGGCAAACACAGCAACGCTCCCCAAGCCTCCTCTGATTTCTGGTTACATTCAAAAGCAGCATTTGAACCTGCATGGGATGCCATGGGATGCCACCAATCATCTCAAGTCCTACACCATAACTACCCAGGCATCATCCAAGGGCAGCCGCATGGGGCCAAACACAACTCAGAGCCAGAGGCAGAGGCTGCACCCTTTGCTCCCCGCCCTGCAATTCATCTTACAGCAGCTCTGGTCACGCAGATCCTTTGTGCAGGCTGCTGTGACCCACAGAAATATGTGGGCTTGTGCCACTCCATACCCTGAAGTGGCTCAGGGAAAGATCTGCTGGGTTCTGTAGCTGAAACAAAGGTGGGGCTGTGACACTAGGACTGGGATTGGGACTGGGACTGGGAAAGAAAGCAAGGGTTGAACCATCTCCTTCCAGTGTCTGCAAGCTGTCAGATGTGTTCAGTGGAGTGTGATGCTGCAGCCTTGCCATGTGATGTGCAACCTTACATCTCGACCTTGGCTCACTACTCATTATTTGCATGGTGGTGCCATGTGGGAGGGAAGGCCCGACCAGATCCCCTCACACCCACACGGCAGTGCGTATGGTTAACCTGGAGCAGCCCTGTCTGTCACGCAGCTGCCAGCAGGTCCGGGCTGCCCATAGCCACGTGGACGAACATCTCTGTGTCCCACTACATTGCACCCCACGCCTGATTGTCCCAGTGGGGTCCCGCTGTTTCACACTGGGATGTTGAACACGCTGCTGGCTGGTGGCTCCTCAGACCACACAGCCTGGGGGTAAAACTGGGATGTGTTGCAGAGGGTCTGGGAGCATAGAGGGAATGGAGGTGAGGGGGCATCCAGCCTGCTGGAGCAGCCCAGTGAGCAGCAAGAGGCAACACAGGACACTCAACACCTCGGGGGCCAGGGCAGCCTCTTTGCAAACATGTTTTATGCTGGAGCTCGGTACCATTGAGATGACAGTGCAGTGAGCCCCGAGCTCCGGCCTTGCGGCACCTGAGAAAGGCTGCACTTGGGGACTTGCAGGCAGCCCCACAGGCGGAGTGGTGGCTCCAACGGGATGGGGATGGGGGTGGGGACGTTGGTGGTACTTCCTGAGAGCAGACAGCCACTAGTCCAGCCTGCCCTACCAGAGAGACTGGGCCACGCCAGCGCAGGGGTGTATCTACCTTCCTGCCTTTTCTCCCTTTTCATAGAAGGCTTTGGTTTGTGTGTGAACAAGAAAAGTTCAACTGAGTTTTTCCAGGTTGCTGGAGCTGACGTTTTAGTAGCAATGCATTTAAATTTGAGCCAAGACTTTGCTGCCACCAGCAAAGCCCTGTCAGAAGGGTTAAATCTTGCAACTTCCTCCAAAAGGAAAAAGTAAACTTCAAACTTAAGGCCCCGTTTGAGAAATGAAAGTAGTTTTCTGAAATACAGCAGCCCAGGAGTCATTAACCAGCAGTGGGAGGGACAAGCAATGACTGGCAGGGTTTTTGGTCCCTGTGACATGCCTGGACAGGGTTTCCCCCTGATATTTTCCATGTGTTAGCTGTGTCACAGGTATGTCATGGGTAGGGTCATCGCTGTCAGAGGTGTGAAGCAGAGATTGCTAGCTTTGCAGAACACAGGCATGGTCAGATTTTCTGTGATGCATGGGATGCCTGTGGATCCCACAGACCGTATGAGGTGAGAGAAGGGTGATATGGCCCCTGAGTAACTCTGTGATAACTCTGTGAATTAGAGGAAACAAACCTTACCTACCTACTAGTGCCTCAAGTGTAAAATGTCAGCAATCAGCACTGAATTTACACCAGGCAAGGGGAAACCCCACAGGTATTTCTGCTGGGATCCCTGCCTATGCAAAGGGGATCAGAGAACTGAGCTGGATTAAAAACAAGGCAATAAATCGGGGTGGAGGATGGGGGAAGGAAGATGGGTTTTAGACAGATCATCTCCCTGCACTGTTTTACCAGGCAGCTCCATATTGACCAAAGGATGTGGAGGGCATACCAAGCATGGAGGAGTGGGGCTGGCACTGAAGGGGATGCTTGGGAAGCCTGGTGGGAGCAGGGAGTGTAGGCACATGGGAATTAAGGAATGAGATCAGAGCTGGGCTGAACAGTGGGGTTATGCCATGAAAACTATTATTTTCTGCTCTTCAGCACTGCTCTGCTCAAGGCACAGGCAGTGAGATATGCTCCAAGAAACCACAGTATTGTTAAACACAGCTCCAGAATGAGCTGTAACTTGAATTTTGATAGATGACAGCCTGCTTTTGTTTATAGCTAAAACTGTCTAGTCTGGGAGAAGGAAGTGAATATATCCACCAGCATCTGTCCACCAGCAAGCGTAACATTCCCCACAGAGGTGGGGCAGCACAGGACATGGCAGCCAGTGGGACCACGGCCCTGCAGCTGCTGGTGGGGATGTGCCCTGTCCCCTCCCTTCTGCTGAGGGCAGTGAGCAGGCTGGTGGGGCCTCTTGAAAAGAAATTCCTTTGCTGCAGCACAAAGGAGAAGCATGAAGCAGCTGGCCAGGAGACATCATGCTGCTCTGCTAAATCCCAGAGCACTGGCAGGGCTCTTCCTTGGTCAGACTGTGTCGTCCCACTCCCCGAAGTGCTGTGCCAAGAGCACAGAAAACATTGTTTGGGGATGCAGGCAGTGGTGGCAATCTCTTGGGACAACACAGGAACAATTAAAAAGCTGTATGCTTGTACAAGTGGTGGCAAATATCAGTGTGGCAAGCAGCAGCTCTCTCCTGAGCCTCCAGAAGCATCCCCGGGCCCTGTGAGAGGTCACGGTGCAAGCAATCCCCACCAGCTCCCACCTGGGAGAGATGGCACTGCTGTAACCATGAGTTTAACTCCACTGCAATGCCATCAGGCCTTTACTTTATTAATTGAAAAACACTCTATATTCACTCTCTGTGCCCCATGTCACAGTTGGCCCTTCAGTGTCTGGTCCCCTTCCCCTGGGGATGAGTGGGAAGCGCCCAGTGGATGGCATCCAAACCGCTCAGTAAGCAGCCAGCATGAAGCCCCAGGAGCTCATCTGTCTGATGAAATCATCTCGCAGTGTGAAGATCCTCACAGCTGAAATTGAAAAGTTATTTATTTCTCCTCTAAAGGGGAAAAACAACTCGCTCTAGAGGCTATTTGTCCTTTGGGGCAGGAGTCTCACTTTTGCCAGCTTTCGTGTCTCTGTGTGCTGTCTGGGAGCAGTGAGATGCTCTGGCAGGCAGGATGGATGCAGCAGAGGTGATGCCTTCCTGCCCTCAGCCTCCTTCCACCGGGCAGGTATGCCATGGGGCAGAGGTTGGGCACCAGCTCAAGCTTTCCCTCTCCACAGGACATGCTTTCCTGGCACCCACAGCCACACTGCTAAGAGCAGCTCTTTCTCTGCTGCAGCCCATTAGTGGTTCTCCATCCCATCCCCTTGAGGCACTGAGCCACCTTGAGAGGAGCCACAGGAGAGGTATCCTGTACCCTCCCCGACAGCCAAGGAAGAGCAGTCTTCATTACCCAAAGGGATGGTGAAGCTTGTACATGTCCCCTGGATGCCTCAAAGGGATGTCACAGCCTCCATAGTCCTTCCCCCTCCCCATTGTCAGCATGTCCTCTGCAAGGGTGCTGGGCAGGCACTCCTGGGCTCCGCCGGTCACCGAGGGGCTTTTCTGTGGGACTGCGCACTCTACGCACTCTGGGACATGAGACCAATTAAAAATCACCCAGGGAATAGTTTTAGCACTATTCTCATTCTGTACTGCCCTTTCACTTAGAGAGGGTGGACCATTACTAAGCATTCCTTGCATGGCCTAATCCTGCTCCCACTGCAGACCGCAAAAGGCACAGCACTGACTTGGGCTGGTGCTCAATGCTTTGCAGCATCCCATCCCAACAGGGCAAGTGGAAGTGTCCTATGAATGTTAAACCAGCTGCTCCGCTAGGAGAAAGTGATCTCAGAGCAGGTAAGAGCCGAAGAAGCTGCTGAGGGACAGTCTTTCCTTCAAGCCAGCATAACTGCTCCCCCGATCCTCAGAGACCCATTTTGAAACTTGGCCTGGTGTAGACATGACTCAGACCGAGCTGATACCACACAGGCTGATTTTGTAAGTTCTGGAAAACTGGGGAATAATTCAGGAAACCCTGGTGGGTTGTGCACACAGATCTCTTATACCACGTGGATTTTACCTGCTTGCTCAGGCCCTGGGCTAAGCAGGACTGCCCACTTTGTCATGGGTAGGACAGGGGTCCTGCTTCAGCACCGGGGCTTCCACGTGCCAGAATAATTTAAAAGGGAGGGAAAAAAATCACTCAACAGCAACAACGCATCTGTTCAGAAATGCGGATGTCTGTTACATCACTGCTGAGCTTCAACCCTCAAAGGAACGACTGAGCCCGTGGCCAGAAGCACCGGCGTGCCGATAGGCCCGAGTTCCCGCTAGAGGGTTGTAGTGCTGTACGGAAGCAGCCGCGGTTGCCGTGGCAGGAATAGCGTGTGTACTCCAGGCCTTTGTCAGCGGATCAAAAGCATCCTGCGATAGCCTGGCTTCCAGCAGTCTCTGCAATCTCTGATGTACGCAGCCTGCAAGCTGCGAGAGGGCTGGTGCCTGAGCAACCTGCCTTCCCTGCCTTCCCTGAAGAGCTCCCAGCATTTACGTGACTCAGCACCTTCTCTCTCTCTCTCTCTATATATATATATGTACATATGTATACACACAGATATAAGTAAACACAGTGTGTGTATGAGTATACACACCCAGACAACATCTTTGTTTGTGTACTTGGGATTTCAGTGCCCCAACAGCCACATGGCATGATAGCAGCACGCCGTTGTGAGGACCGGGGGCATGGCTGGTGGACTAGAATCCCAGTATGGCAGTATGGTGAATGGGATGATTTGCAGCATCAGTGCACGATAGGAAAGTGACAGCAGTTTGCATACTATCTTGGCTCCAGAGCAGGAGCTGGTGTGCCAGGCACTGCATCAAACATGGGTGCTAACCCCAGGAGCCTGCAAGCAGGAGCTGTCAGAGGGGACCGCCACTTCTGCCACTTCTGCCATCAGTTGTGTCCCCACACCTGGTGCAGCTGAGTAGGTCTGTGTGAGTTTGTGTATATGTGACACCAGTATGTGGTGTCTGTGCATCTTTTACATGTATGTATTTTTGCGTGTGGATCTACAGAATCACAGCAGGGTTTGGATTGGAAGTGACCTTTAAAAGTCATCTAGCGCAACCGCCCTGGAACGGGCCTTTGCTTGTGGCTTTATGAGTGGCAAAGCACCGGTAAAGGTACCACCCAGATCAGAGTGTCTGGGTGGTACCTTTACCACCAGCCGCCAACCGGAGCTGCCTAACAGTGTGGAAAGCCCAAATAACATCGATGTTGCCTTCCTGTCATAGGAAGAGTGGGAAGGAAAATGCAACCACAAGGCTTGCATGCAACGTGGCAAATACAGCGTGACATTCATGGAGAATTTACATAGTGATCTGTTTCTGTACTATCTGTTTTTCTGATACCATCACCATTTCCATTTCTAAATAGATGACAAATAGATTTTGCTTACATTTTCATCAGAAAGGCTTTGAGGAAGTAAGTAGGAGATATTCTTGCAAAATAAATGATTACGGCAAAAGATGTGCCTTAGTTCCCTAGGAAGATGACCTGATCTTACCTAAATAAAGCTATGTAGAAACTAACCACTGAGTCAATGTAGTGATCTGAGATTGCTGGGATAGATCATCCCACCCAAAATAGACATTTGAATCCTCTGTGCTTTATTGCTGACTGATAGAGCGCCTCTTTTCATGCTAGTAGGAGTCATCAGGAGGAGCTCAAGTGAGCTGTTTCTTGCTATAGAGGACAAGAAGGCATCAGGGGAGACTCAGAGGACAAGAAGGCACCAGGGGAGACTCATTCAGCTGAGGAGACCTACAAGGTGGACATGTAGGGTTGGGAAAGCCAACTCCTATAGGTCATGGTCTCCATAAACAAGTCTCAGACCTCATGGAGACCAGACTAGCAGGAGAGCAGGGGCTGTGGTGCTGGTGAAGTATCTCCTCCTCTGAGCTGGATAATGGTGGTGGCAGCATGAGCCTTTGCTGATACCGGCAACACAGAAGAGCTCTGTAATTCCAGGCCACAGAGTTACTCTCTCAGCCTGAGCAGCCTTGGTGGTCTGACTTCATGGGGCAGAGGGGTGGTGGGTCACCACCAAGGACGTATGGCTGTTGATGAGCTATGGATACAGGGTGACAGAGCACTGTGTGAAGCAGGGTACACTGTGTTACAGTCATTCAGGGAGGAGTGGGGGGAAGGAGCGTAAGTGCTGTGCCTGGGAATAAGGTGCCTCAGCAGCTATAGGTTAAGAGGTCAGATTAGATTTTTTTTAATTACCTATTCCACCCAGTGAGAACATTTATCACGCAATAGATACGTTTATTACTAATCTTTTACATATAAAATTCCTGTGGAAGATAAGGAAAAAGGGGTTGTGTGATTTTGGCAGTGCAGATGGTCAGGTGCAGAGAAGAGCCACTGTGCACAAGCACCATTTGGCATCACCAAACTCCTCTACCAGAGCAGTAGAAAGGCAGCCAGGTTTCTGCGCCTTCCTTGTGAGAGCAGCTCTGCAAACCCTCTTCTCACGTAGCGAGGAGCCTCTGTCCCTCCCAGAGGAGTCATAAAATACAGCTTTATCCATCCTGCATGCGGTAATCAGACAGGCTTAAGAGCTTAAGCGCTCATAGGGTACCAATGTTTAAAAAGATTTCGCCAGCCTGTTTGCCTACCTCGGTCTGCTTCCCTAATCAAACCCCTCCCCGGCAGGGGAACGGTGTTAGCGAGGAGGCAGAACACTGAACTCGCTGATAGAAAGGGAGTTGTTAAAGGCGCGTCCTCGTGAGGCCGTGCCCAGAGCGATTAGCAGCTTGCACAAAGAGCCCGGTGTGGCTCTCCTTGCTCCGCTCACCAGCCGGCTGACGAGCCGTGGAGCACTGGGATCACGCGCCAGGCGAAGGAGATGGGAGCAAACAGATTTCATCCTTTTAGAGTGCTTTATTAAACAAAGCCAAGCAAAACAAAACCAACCCCGCTGTCAATACACCAGCTCCTCATTTACACAAGACCCCTTTCCACGGCTCCGGGAGAACAAAAAGGCTGAACTTTAAATGAGATCAGTGTTGGGAGCCTTATGCACATGAATATTTATCAGGGAAGACCAGACAGGGGCCAATTTGCCACCCTCCTACAGCAGCAGGGGCTCAGTCATCAACAAGTGTACTGGAGAGGGTAGGTGAAGGGGCTGGCCCATGCCTTTGCATGGACAAGATGCTCATGAAAGGCCGTGTGTGAGGGTAACTGCGGGATCCATTGGTCAGGAATGATGCTGAGAGGCTCTTGGGTTTTGGGACGTAAGCTAAGTACAATGCAGCTATGAAGCAAGCACACAATGTCCCTTCCAGCCATGCAATCAGCTTGCAAGCTGCAGTTTATGGAAAAAAACTCAAAAGAATTATCTGGAAGTTGTTACCATTCCTCGGGCGTGCCGAGTGATCACGATAAATCTTTTTCCTGAAGGAAGCAGCAAGGTTAAATTAAACTACAAAGCCCATGGAGCATGAGATTTACAGCAATCTAAAAGGGTTACGGGTTCATTTCTTAAACAGTTGAATTATGGCCGCTTCTGGGTATCGATATATTAAGAACACTGACCCCCTTGGCACTGCAGGGAGCTAGGGAATGAGCAGCAACGGTGAGATTGCGTTGGTTATCGTTTTTATGTGAATTTCAAAGTCACTTCCAAAAAAGAAGATGAGGTAGTAGTTGAGTATTCCAGCCACGGACATGAGGAACAGGAACAAAATGATGCGCTTTCCAAACAAGTACCCGGGAGTGCTGAGGAGAGAGAAAGAGGGGAAAGCGGCTCATAAACGTACGTCACCTCACGTGAGAAGTCCTCACACCAGACTCTGCTGTTGAGACCAGCTGAAAGACAGAGGGGGCTGAGACGGAGGGGGCAAATGTCTGCTCGGTCTTTCACTGCAAGGCAGCTGTGAGCTCTTAAATGCCATTTTCAGGATCTGTTTCTTCAGTCTCCTGTGATCAGCATAGGCTGCTGCTTACAAAAGGGGCTGTTTGGCAGGACTTGTATCTTCCCAACCGCAACAGGCTGTGGGACAACCTTGTTCCACAGGTGTGTAATGAGCCTTACTAGTGTAGAAGGGCAATCTTGTGCAAATAGCGGCACAAACATGCAAATGTGTGGGTCTGCAGGGGCCATAAGCCACTGAAGCAGCCACTCTGTTCCTGCAGCTCCCCTGATCCTGGTGCTGCTGCACCCCTCACATCTCCCACAGCTCCTACTGTGCACCCAGAAAAGGAGGGGGGCTTTCCTGCGCTACCCCATGCAAGCAGCCGTCGCAGGCTGCACCACGAGCTGCTGTGTCTGTGGAAGTGGAAGCATCCTGGGTGTGCTGCTGCTGCATCCCAGTTGTTATAAGGAGGCTCTGCAAGTCCTTACCTCTGAGTCCGTTCCCCAAGGTAGCCCACAAAGTACTTCTGCCTCACAAACAAGTACATCAGGCCGGCAAAGGCAGCAGGAGCTGGGTAAAAGGTAAAACAAAGTGTTACAGACACCGGCCTGGGTCTCACTGTACATACTGTTCCCATCTGCTGCCTGGGCTGGACCTGGAAAAGCGAACCTGCAGTGCTGGGCTAAGGGGTAAGCACTGGAAACAGGGCAGAGATCTTTGAGTGGGAAAAAGAGCACTCGCCTTGCCCTCACACCAGCTTTTCTGAGGGCTTGGTGGGTGCAATCCTGCCCACAGTTGCAGAAACCCAGTGTGGGTCGTGCTGGGCTCAGGATGGAGGGTGCCAGCTCAGGCACTGCTTTTAGCAGAAACAAAAGACAGCCGATAGACACGCATCTCTAAGAGCAGGTAGAGGGCTATACTATGTCCAATAGTCATTTCTGAGCACATAAAAAGGGGCTTTAGTCTAGCTTTTCCCAAGCCTGCAGGCAAAAGTCCTTTTTCTGGTCAAGAAACTCCCCTCTTGCAGAAGGAATTGCCATAGACCCCAGGCAAGTACTCGGCTTCACTTTAGGACAACTCAAATTGTGTTGAAGGGGATCATATTTAGAAATGTGGGTAAATACTCCTGGGCTGCCCTCAGTGCTGGGAAGGACTGGCAGCTCTGGCAGTTCAATCACACAAACCTCTTTCCAGTCCTGGGTGTGAGCAACATGGCGTCCAGCATCCAAATTGTAAATCCTGCCCCCAAAATATAGATATCTCCTCTGTAATGCCTATATGGGAAATATCCCTGGTCCAGACTGTCGGGAATCATGCCTGGGAACACTTCTGTTAGCATTAACTGAACCAGGGAGCGTGCTGCTAATTAAACAGCATGGGTAGCTGCAGGACAGAGAGGTGAGACTGGTCCCAACACTGCAGGAGAATATGGACCCTGGAAGCATAATCCCTGAAATGGCAAAGTTTCAGTTTCTTGCTGAAAGTAGTGGCAGGTTAAGAGGGAACCGCCCCCCCCCCCCCCCGCCCCCCCCGTGCGTTACCTTGGCTGCAGAGAAGGCCGGCACACCAAAGCATGGCCAGAAACGTTGGGTATGTGTGTCCGCAGTTCTGGCTAGAAAGGAATTTGTCAGAGAGAAATTAGAACATGGGGGAAATGCAAACAAAATCAATGTTTTGCACCAGCAAAGGACGGTGAATTTGGGCTGTGCCAATGTCACTGCGGGTGAGCTTCCAGTCCAGAGTGGTGGGTGACTCCGGACCTGCCTGCAGCTGCCCTGGGGCAGGCAGGTGCCAGGGGCTGGCTGGGCTGGCGTGTCCATGCCCAAACACGGTGGCTGCCTCACCCACAGGGCTGCTTCCCTGTTTCCTCACTCAGAGAATGGATGCCTTTGTCCTGTCTGATGAGGAAAATAAACTGCCCTATGCACATGCCTGGCATCTGTGAAAGCTGCTTTCCTCCTCTAACCTGTTTGATCGTGGTGCACGTATAATAGACGCTGTGTGCTTTATTAGCCTGGAAAATCCTTGTAATTAAGTCATATTAACTAAGTTATTGGCACTGAAAGCTGCACAAAACCAACAAAAGGAGAACTGCACCACAAATAGGAGCGTCCCACAGAGTTAATGTGTCTTTGCAGGGGAACAGGAATGATTTCCAGCCACTTCCTTCCGGTGGGAATGCTTTCTGAGGGGGAAGCACTCTGCCCTTCTCAGAGATTGCCCACCTGGGAAGGGCAGCACTTGGACATCCCATCCAGTTTCAAGCACGTTGTCAGGACTTCATGGGTAATAAAAAATATTTTATGTTCTTCTAGGTTGGAATTAATTTCCCCCATTGCTCTCTCTGAAGAGATATCAAGAGGTATGGATGTGATATAGAAGCAGAGAACCACATGCTGAAGGAGCCACTAAGGTTTGTACAGCTCTGCCATCAGCCTGCTCCTCAGCAAGCTGGCATCTCTCTGCCTGCTCTTCCTTTGCAAGCTGCGGTACTTGTATCACATTTCCAGCACTATCTACTGCTGGGTGAACTGGTTCCCAAATTGAAGGACATAGGGGCTGCAAGTCCAAAACAAATACACAGGGTACCCTGAAGGGAGCTGGGTTCTCCAGCAAACATATCAGAGAACTACAGATCTGAACGCTGCTGCAATGCACGCAGCAGGGGATTGAGGACAATGTTGTCATCTGAGGGTATTTGGAGCCCACCTCCAGACTCCTAAAGGGATTTGATTAAACCTTAGAGAAGAGAGAGACAAACCCCACCCTGCCCCACCAGCCTCTCAGGGCTTGCCTACTCACTTGGCAGTGTAGACACGTTCGAAGGCGGAGGATCCCGGCCGCTGGAGCCCCTTGCCATTGCAGTGTTTGCTTTCATGCTCCACTTTGCTGGCAAAAAAAGCTGTTAAAAAAGCCCACAAAATATTTGATCTAAGATGAAATACGGAGATATTGCAGAAGCTGGGCTTTGTGGGCTCAGCTCTGTTCTCATAAGCATCCAGGCTGGATGGCAGGAGAGGACGTGGGTGTGTGGAGGTGCAGGATGTGGCCAGCGTGCTCGCTCTGTCACTAAGGCATAGCCAAACCCTCCGCACAGGGTTGTAGTGTGGTGCAACCTCCGCCGTCCCCGTGTGTTAGGATGTGACTGGCAGCAGGTTCTCTCACCTCTGAGCCCTGCTTCATCCCCACACTGCTCTTCTGGCAGTGCACCTCTGTCTGCTGCAGTACATCCCAGACTCAGTCCTCTGTGCCCCCAGAGGGAAAAAAGGCTTCAGTCAGAGCTGCCAAACCAAATCCTCACTCTCTAATAGAGCAGAGAGACAAGGGAGTCTCGTCTCTTCTAGTGATATCCCTTTGCCAAACCAGGGACATCCTGCATGGATGGGTCATCTTCCAGAAAGGCCCATTGAAAACCTGGCCCCAATGGCTGATAGCTCTGTGTCCATATTGTATGTATCCAACTTCCAAGCAACACTCTTGTGTTGGGGTGTTAGCTGCAGCAAAAATGCAGCACCTCAAGATAATGTATCATGAGCCTGACAAACATGTTTTATCTGATGACAGTAAACCAGAGACCATCAATCATATGTCTAAATACCCCAGACAGAGCCCCAACAAGCTACAAGCTTTGTATTACTATGCATCCCATTTTGGTGTACCCAAATCACTCTATGGTTTAGAATATTACCAAAGATACATATAAAAGATAACCTATCAGGATATATATTGTTATAACAATAGAAGTAAACTTGTTAAGCTGCAAGATTTCATCCCTGGAATCTGAAGGGTTACCTCCTTTTTACCCTTCACTGATGGTACCAGTGTGTCTTGTGTACTTCCATTGTCCTCCCTCAAAGCTAATGTGTTTTTTTGCCTTCCAACATCGAGTGATCCCCTGGGTGCATACAGCCTTTCTCCTGAGACACCCACGGTGCTTTCAGCCAGCGTCCCCACTCTGAGCCAGGCTGAAGACCCTCCCACTGCCACCAGTGCAGTGCACTGGTCATCTCTTAGAGGAACCAGAGCAGACACCATCCAGCAGCACAGCCACCGAGATCTCTCAGCATCTCCATCTGCCTACCACCCCACCTTCTGTCATGAGGTTATTAACCTGCTTCTAGGATCTCAAAGGACCTAGTTGAAGAGAACTAGGTTGAATGACTCTGTTTTGCCCGGTGCAAAGCTGCAGTGATGGGAAACCACATCCCACAGGTTTGGGGCTGCATGGGCTCACTGGGATATATAGCATACCTTCTCCCTTCCTTATATCATGTATGTGCAATCACTAGAAGATACCAGAGCTTCAAAGAAAGCCAAGAGTAAGTTATGTATACCTTCCTCTCTGCTTCTGCAGGTGCTGTCACACTGTTATGAGGAGCATCTGAGCGAACTGGGGCTGTTTACTCTGGAGAAGAGGAGGCTGAGGGGATACGCAATCACTCTCTACAACTACCTGAAGGGAGGTTGTAGAGAGGTGGGGGCTGACCTCTTCTCCCTAGTGACAAGTGATAGGACAAGATGAAATGGCCTCAAGTTGCACCAAGGGAGGTTTAGATTGGATTTTAGGAAAAAAATTTCACAGAGAAGGTTGTTATATTTTGGAATGGGCTGCCCAGAGAAGTGGTGGAGTCTCCATCCCTGGAGGTATTCAAAAGATGGTTAGATGTGGTGCTGAGGGACATGGTTTAATGGTGATTTTGGCAGGTTAGGGTGATGGTTGGACCTGACAATTTGAAAGGTCCATCCCAATAAAGACAATTCTGTGATGCTGTGATTCCCAAATGCCAGTATGCTGCTGCAGCGCGGTTCTGCAATGCCGAGAGACATCCAGCTGAACGTGGACATGTTCAGCATGACAGCTGTCACCAAGGACAAGATCTTGGAAGCATGGGTGGTGACAATCCTGGTGCACAGCCTGTGGGATCAGGGCTGGGCAGGCCTGGGGGTGCTGGGTCTTCTGAGATGAGTCTAGCTGTGGAGGTCCACACATCTTTCTTGGAAGCTCTTGCTACCTCTGACATGGTATATGGATCTGTGGTAGTTTTGCGTGGCTGGGTTCTGGTGGAGGAGGGGGCTGCAGGGGTGGCTTCTGCAAGAAGCAGCTAGAAGCTTCCTGTAGGCCCAACAGAGTAAACACCAGCTGGCTCAAGGTCAGACTTGCCACTGACCAAGGCTGAGCCCGTCAGCAATGGTCACAGAGCCTCTGTGAGTCACGTTTAAGAGAAAATTAAACGCAAGCAGCCGCTTTTGCCACCAGAGAAGAGGAAGAGTGTGAGGAATGCCCCACTTCCCCCCATAGTCCCCATTCCCTGCCCCTCCCTGTGCCACAATGCAGGGGAAGAAGGAGCAAAGGCATGAATAAAGTCTCCTAAGAAGGGAGGGGTGAGGGGAGGTGGTTTAAGATCTGGTTGTACTTCTCATTATCTGACTCTGTATGCAGTGTAGTGTAATAAATTAGAGTTTTCTTTCCTTTATTCTGTGCTGAGTCTGTTTTGCCCGTGACGCTGATTGTGGAATGATCTCTCCCTGTCCTTATCTCGACTCCTGAGCCTCTCAATATGTATTTTCTCTCCTGTCCAGCTGAAAAGGGGAGTGATAGAGGGGCTTTGGTGGGTATCTGGCCTCCAGCCAGGGCCAAATCACCACAGGATCCTTGGCACAGGATTGGGCAGTAAGACAAAGGACAGAGGTAGGGTTATCATATACAATTGCACACTGAATGTTTTGAATGGGACTTTGTCACACCTTACTTCAAAGACATTGAGGAGTGCTTGGGAAAAGGATGTTTCCCCTCTGTAAACAGTGGGTGACAGAGAAAAACATAAGAAAGGCACCTCGAGAGGTCAGTCTGTCCCTCAGAAAGCTACTGGCATGAGAGAAACCATCCCACTTTCTCTACCAGCTCCAGAAAGAGCTCAGACAACCACCTCACATGAGGTGTTGTCATGGTTTAGTCCCAGCTGGTAGCTTAGCACTATGAGGCCACCCACTCTTATCGTGTGTCCCCCCAGTGGGATGTGGAGGAGAATCAGAAGAAAAAGGTAAAACTCGTGGGTTGGGATAAGGACAGTTTACTGGAACAGCAAAGGGAGAGGGAAATAACAACACAGTACTCATGAAAGAATATACAAAGCAGGTGATACTCAAAGCAAGTAGCTGACCACCCAGGACCTGATGCCCAGCCTGTGTCTCCCAGGCAGCTCCCCTCCTTACATACTGAGCATGACATCATATGGCATGGAATATCCCTTTGGCTGGTTTGTGTCAGCTGTCCTGGCTGTGTCCCCTCACAGCTTCTTACGACTGAAAACTGACTCTATCCCAGCCAAAACCAGGTCAGGACAAGTGTCCACCTCTTAGCTAGGAAAAATTCCTGAGTCAATTTACCTTCAACTCGCCACGGTGGCTGTATTTCCTCAGAACCACACAGATCCCAAAGGTGAGGACAGTGAATCAGAGGGCAACCCAGCATTTCACCATCATATGGAGAGGTAAAGACTCCTGCTTCAAGTGAGCTTTTTGTCCTGAAAGTGGTTCCCCAGTTCTGTGCTCCATAGCCCTGTCAACCTCACATTGCCTGCAGGCTCACAGTATCTTCCCAGAAAAAAAACCCAAGATGTGAGAGTCCTGGCTGGCCAAGGTTCAACTAGGCTGAGCTGACAGATCACATCCAGGATTGGCCCTCACTACAGGTCACAGAATACTAGCTTGGAAAAGGCCTTTGAGATCATTTTGTCCACCTATACCTGTCCTCTACTAAACCATATCCCTAAGCACCTCATCTACCCGTCTTTTAAATACATTCAGACACAGTGACTGAACCCCCTCCCTGGGCAGCCTGTTCCAGTGCCTGGTAACCCTTTCAGTGAAGAACTTTTTCCTAATGTCTAATCTGAACCTGCCCTGGCACAGCTCGAGTCCATTCCCCTTCATCCTATCACCTGTCACCTGGGCAAAGAGACCAACACCCACCTCTCTACAACCTCCTTTCAGGTAGTTGTAGGTGGTGATAAGGTCTCCCCTCAGCCTCCTCTTCTCCAGGCGATACATCTCGAGTTCATTCAGCTGCTTCTCATGAGATTTGCTCTCCAGCCCCAGTCTGGTTGCCCTTCTCTGGACATGCTCCAGGACCTCAGTGTCTTTCCTGTAGTGAGAGCCCCAAAACTGAACAGAGTATTTGAGGTTCAGCCTCACCAGTGCTGCGTACGGGGCACAATCACTTCCCTGGACCTGCTGGCCACACTGTTTCTGATACAAGCCAGGATGCCATTGGCCTTCTTGGCCACCTGGGCACACTGCTGGCTCATATTCAGTCTGCAGTCAACCAACACCCTCAGGTTCTTTGGCAGGCAGCTTTCCAGGCACTCTGCCCTAAGCCTGTAGTACTGCATGGGGTTGTTACGTCCCATGTGCAGGACTCTGCACTTGGCCTTGTGGAACTGCATTCCATTGATCTCAGTCAATCAATCCAGTATGTTCAGATCCCTCTGAAGAACCTCCCTACCCTCAAGCACATCAACTCTTCCTCCCAGCTTAGTGTCATCCACAGACTTACTGAGGGAACATTCAAGCCCTTCATCCAGGTCATTGAACAGGACTGGACTCAGGACTGAGCCCTGGGGAACACCACTTGTGACTGTCTTCCAGCTGGATTTAGCTGCATTTACCACCACCCTTTGGGCCCAGCCATCTGGCCACTTTTTTTTTACCTGGCAGAAGGTGTGCCTGTACAAGCTAGTGCAGACAGTTTCTCAAGCAGAATGCTGTGAGAAATGGTGTCAAGGGCTTTTTTGCTGAAGTCAGGGTACACTACATCCACAGCCTTTCCTTCATCCACTAAGCAGGTCACCTTGCCATAGAAAGCAATCAATTTAGTTTGGCAGGACCTGCCTTTCATAAACCCATGTTGACTGGGCTGATCAATCAGCTGTCATGCTTGTGCTGTGTGACAGCATTCAAGATGACCCATTCCATGATTTTCCCCAGCACTGAGGTCAGACTGACAGGCCTGTAGTTTCCTGGATCCTCCCTCTGACCCCTCTTGTAAATGGGTGTAACATCTGCCAGCCTCTAGTCGAGTGGAACTTCCCCAGAACTGCTGGTAGATGATGGAAAGGGGTTTGTCAAGCACGTCTGCCAGCTCCCTCAATACCCTTGGGTGGAATCCTTCCAGACCCATAGACTTGTGCATGTCTAATTGGCCTAGCAGGTCTCTAACCATTTCCTCCTGGATCATGGGAGTTTTGTTCTGCTGTCTCCCGTCTTCCAGCTCACGAGGCTGAATATCCAGGGAACATCTTACCTTACTATTAAAGACTGAGGCAAAGAAGGAATGAAGTCTGTGCTCCCATCTCAGCAGCACTGGGCTCCTGTTAACCTGGCACTGGGGAAATGGCGGACTACAGTGTGAAGCAACTTGCAACACCATGGTTGTATTTCCTGCTCTTGACTCTGGACCTCAAGGCAAGAGAGTGGTTTCACAAGCTGGTATGAGATGAGTGAGCAGAGCAATGCTAGAGCTGAGTGGTTTAATTCAGTCCAGCTGTACCAGGAGATTCACAGAATGGTGGGGTTGGAAGGGACCTCTGGAAATCATCTAGTCCAACCCCCTGCTAAAGCAGGGTCACCTTGAGCAGGTTGCACAGGATCATGTCCAGATCGGTCTTTAATATCTCCAGGGAAAGAGACTCCACAGCCTCTCTAGGCAGCCTGTCCCAGTGCTCTGTCACCCTCACAGTGAAGAAGTTTTTCCTTATATTCAGATGCACCTTCCTGTGTTTCAGTTGGTGCCTGTTGCCCTTTGTCCTGTCACTGGGTGAGCACCAGAGAAGAAGCTGGCCCCATCCTCTAAACACCCACCCTTTAGATATTTGTAAGTATTGATGAGATGCCCTTTCAGCCTTCTCTTCTTTGGGCTAAACAGACCCAGCTCTCTCAACCTTTCCTCACACAAGAGATGCTCCAGTCCCCTCATCATCCTCATAGCCCTTTGCTGGACTCTCTCCAGTAGTTCCCTATCTGTCTTGAACTGGGGAGCCCAGAACTGGACACAGAACTCCAGATGTGGCCTCACCATGGAAAAATAGAGGGGGAGGAGAACTTCTCTCAACTTGGCCACACTCTTCTTAATGCACCCCAGGTACCACTGGCCTCCTTGGCCATGAGGGCACACTGCTGGCTCATTGAAAGCTTGCTGTCCACCAGGACTCCCAGGTCGTTCTTTGTAACACTGCTTCCCAGCATGTCAACCCCTAACCTGTACTGGTGCCTGGGGTTATTCCTCACTAGGTCATGACCCTAGACTTGCCCATGTTGAACCTCATTTCGTTCCTCTTTGCCCAGTTCTTCAGTCTGCCAAGATCTCACAGAATGGCAGTGTAGCCTTCCAGTGTATCAGCCACTCCTCCCAGTTCTGTCCCCTTGTCCAGATCATTGCTGAACATCTTGAATAAGACCCTTGGGACACACCACTGGCTACAGGCCTCCAACCAGACTCTGTGCTGTTTACCACAACCCTCTGGGTTCTGCCATTCAGCCAGGTCTCAACCCACCTCACTGTCCACTGATCCAACCCACACTTCCTAAGCTTGTTTACAAGGATGCTATGAGACACGGTGTCAAAAGCCTTGCTTAAGTCAAGGTAGATGACATCCACTGCTCTCCCTTCAGATTGGTCAGGCATGATTTCCCTGAGGGATGCCCTGAGGTTCCAGGGCTGCACAGACTTCTCTGACCCTGACCCACATCAGTCCCACTCCAATCAAGTTGACGTACAAGAGTTCAGTCCAAGCCTGGTTGTTTCACCAGTTGATAATGACAGAAACCACATGCTGAAGCTCCAACCTGATGAGTGCTGGCAAACATTCAGGTTGCTCTTTCCATTGACTTTGTTTTGATTTGTCCATCCCGTCCTGCTCAGTGATGTCCACTGATCTGCCCTGAAAGCTGCTGAACTGCAACATCTCTCTGACTCCAGAACAAAACCTAGAGCTACGTCTGTGACTGCAGCATCCGGCCACATCAGTCACTCTGTAGGACATGGAGATTCCCAACACAACAAGGTGATAGTAAATGGGCATCAGACTGGGGCAGCACCACCTCCAGCCTTGGTCAACGGCATCCACCCCAACTCTTTTCTAACCCTGCACCAAATGTAGAAAAGCATATAAACCCAAATTTACATGGTATCAACTTCACGTACTTAGACAGTCAAGCAGAGACCCAAGTGCTTTGGTGAACCAGAGCCATAGCAAGAGTTCAGCACAAATTACATCCCCTGACAAGCATTTCTACTCTGTAATCATTGCATTTGTTGCAGGGCTGCATAGTCTTTCTAGACAGAAAATTTGGGAAGAGGAAATCAAGATGATGCAAGGTCTGAAGTCATGCTTTAGGGCTCTGTGCTACTTGTGCCTGGCACACTAAGCCCTCTGCCAAACGTCACACTGCCCATTTGCAACAACTGGGTCAATAATCTCACAGACAGATTTCCCTGAGGTGAAAGTGCTTGTCAGGCTGGAAGGCAAATGCCCAGCTTTCAGGTGAGAGGAATACATCTGTACATAAAGTCTTCTGGTTAAATAGCAAGAAATGTGTAGGTGACATATTTTTTTAATTGCAGCATGTGCTCTGATCACAATGTGCTGTATTCTGGTGACAGCACACATTGTGCATTTACCAGAAACCAGCATGGAGTTAAATGATGAGACATTAAGTGTCTTTGTCAAAACCAGACCAGTTCACATCATTGGTCTGGTTGGGTTTCTTTTTTTTTGCTCTCTGGCAGCCAGGCTTATGCAGAGGCTCCCACCACTTCCCCTCTCTGCAGCAGCCCAAGAATAGCCCATTTCCTAGGACTGAAGGTGGGGTTCCTACCCAGTGGGAATCTCCCATTTGTACAAAGAAACATCCACAGAAGATTTCTATCATTTGGTCCTGCCCCTCATCCCACGGCTGACTCCTTCAGCCTGGGTGATCTTGGTGCAGCTGGGGCAAAACTCACTCCCTTCTCTGCATTCTGGGGAACAACGGTCAAGGTAAAAACAGATTTGCACAAGAGGAAGTTGCTGCTTTATTTTAAGAGCCCTGGATAACAGGATGGACTGTACAGGTCTGAATATGAGCTAAAAGCTGTAACTTGCCCATTGCCAGAAATGCGCAGTGTCCTGGGATTGCAGTCAATTGAGATTAGTTGGACTGTAGAATCTGCAGATGCAGGAAAGCAGGAGAGCTGCCTGCTTACCAACCACACAAACAGACTCCTACAACGAGCTGGTGCAGTTTTGGTCCCTTTGCCTGTCTCCATGCAAAAGTCTGACCGGCCGCAGCCCCTCGGGGCCCCAGCCCCTGCCCATGGTGGTGGGGATCCAGCTGGAGAGCAGCCATGGCTGCCCACATCAGGGATTTTAGCAAGGAAAGGAGGTCCTACTCATCAGACCTGCATGCATATTGCCACCCTGTACCCCGGCATAGGAGCCCTTTCATTACATGACATATATATAACAAACTCACTCTAGAGTATTGCTGAATAGGAGCCTGTGACTTCCAAGATAACTGCACAACAGCATGCAAAATGATTTGCTTAGAAGATTGTTTCTAAAGCCAAAGTCATGCCCAAGCACACACACACTTATAACCAGAGATCCAAAGATCAGACCAGCATACATCCTACTGAACTTTTACCAGCTTCCTTTTAGCCCTTAAATAAATGCTAACTTTTTGCCTTACCATTCTGGACAACACTTATCAAGGTGACGATGGCGAGCAGGACAATGCTTCCCAGGGTTTCCTGATCCATTTTGCAAATGGGCCGTTGGGGTGGATGGTGCAGCCTCAGCAGCAGCTCAGTCCTGCAAGCAGAGAAGGAGGAAGTGAAGGTCTTTCTTATCTCGAATCACGAAACACTTCCTATGGCTTCACAGGAGAGTGGCAGCACCCTGCGCTCGGGTGCCTGTCAGAGCAACGCAGCCACAGGCTCACTTACTCATCATACACAGATGAAGCTCGGAGAAGTGAGATAATATGTCTGTGATCTAAGAGGATACATATTGTGGAAAGATATCTATTGCCCTTCCTGTCTGGGGAGCAGAATTACAGCCCTGATATCTACAGCACGTCTGGGCATTCTGCTAGCTGTGTGGAGCAGCGGAAAGGCAGTTCAGCCAGGCTGAGATCATGTCATTGCCTGCAAGTGCCTGATCACCCCACAAAACAGCTGGGAGGAGAAATAATGTTGGTGAGTCTCAAATAACGCTGCTGCCCTCTGTTAAAGAAGTTTCCTCACCCTAGGTTTGCCACAGCACAGTTTCAGGCTCTAAGCCACTTATTTTGGCGAGACAGGGGTTGTAACAGCTGGACCTGGGTGTCTCCAGAGAGGGACCCCAAACAAATGAATTCCTGAAACCCTTAACAGCCTGAGTTCCCCTTCCTGCAGGTGACAGTTCAGACCAGTGGTACTATTAGGGTTTGGGGTCTTCCCATTCTTCACTGGGTCCTTTGTCTCTAGGTGGGTGACTTCTCTTGTTCTCTCTTAAAGTTGCCACTTCTGCTGAGAGTTGCAGCTTCCCTATATTCCAGCTTCAACCTGCTCTGGGACTTCCTTTCACTTACCTAGGCAAAAGTTCCATCAGTAGAAGGTCAATATATCTGTGTGAAATCATAGCTCATGCCCTAAGGTTTTGGTGTATTTAGCCACTTATGCGAAGTTAGTTATGTCACCAGTTAGTTAGGCATGGGAAGCCTGACATGGAGTATTCCCCAACACCTCCCTGGTCACAACCCCATCAGCCTCACCAGTGAGGAGACCCCACATCGCCAGGTCACAAGTTGAAGCTCCTGCTCCATCTGGCGTATTCGAACGGGCAGTACACAAACGCCACGAGCATCATGAGCAGGCACAAAAATAAGTCTTGTACTACCAAGGATGGATCCTGCCTCCTCCTGCACAAAATATAACTCCCTGGAAGACAATGGCAGATGTCAGCATTCAGCATGGTGGTTGTGGCTGTGGTGTTGGGAGCCCAGGCTGCAGTGTTGGAAGCCCAGGCTGCGGTGTTGGAAGCCCAGGCTGCGGTGTTGGATGGGTGCAGAAAGTCCCACAGCTCTGTCATCAGCTGGAGAGCATCCTCACCCAAAGTGCACATCACCTGCAGATCCTAACTACTCTGCTCCCTTTTGCCAATATTCTGATCAGGGAAAAAACCTAGTGAAATATTCTTACCTTTAGTAGGGTTTTAACACTAATAGAAGTTAAATAAGTAATATATTCACCAGACTGAGCCCTAGACAACTTCGGCCCCATCTGGATCTCACTCCACCACTCAGAATATCTGAGTGCTGTCTAGAATCCACACCATGGCCAGATAACTGGTTACTTCTCTTGGGACACAGCCTGGTAGGAGTTCCCAGCAGGAGCCAAGCTTGCAAAATCCATCTTGTTCAATGGAGACATTTACCCACAATGGTGTTTTTATCCAGTCTCTCTAACATGCAAATTATTTTCGTCTGTATCCATTAGATATGGAAAACTCTTCAGGCACTTTGGGTACAAGCAAATATACAGACACATGCTGGCTGAGAGGTAGGTGATTAACACTGTGAGTTTTGACCTACTGTTAATATGAAACAGCTTCCTTTCTGGGAGAGCTTCTCTACACTCCACGTAAACAGGACTGTGTGGGAAGCAAGGCCATAAATAGTATTTAGGTTTAGATTTGGCTTGTGATATTTTCTCCAGATTTTTACCTCTTGCCAAATTCGCTTTAGGAAAAAAAAAATCAAATACAAGAACAAAAAGACCACTTTGGAAATGCTTCCATTCACACTGAAGTTCTCTCCTCCTCCAACTCCTCCCTTCCCCTCCCAATGCTATTTTCTTACTAGAGCATCAAAGTTTATGGTTTGTGGTCTCCTGAGCACAGAACTGTAGCTGGTATTTAGGGGTAGTATTTAATGCTTCCACTTACTAGCTTATTATTCTACTTATTACTTACTTAGCTTCTACTAATCTTTTGAGGAGGAAAGCCCATCACCTACAAGTGGTTACAGAATTAAGTCAAAAGAGGAATGTTGTCCAAGTGGAGATCAGTGCTGTGACCATGAGGAAAGGACTTGTGCGTGGACACGGGCAGGGAGGAGGGAGCCGCTGACCCGAGAGGGTGAAGGAGACGGCACAAGTCTTCAGGGCATCTGTGGCAGTAGGACTCCCAGCTGTCCTCCCACAGCGGGCACTGATCCTTCTCTTCCTTCTGACTGTGTTACGCTAGTGCAAACCTACTAGGCAGCTTGTGACTCGCCTGGAGTAGAGGGTAGTGGAGGGGCAGTAAAAGCAGATGGACCTGCTCAGAGATCGGCTCCAACTTGTTCATGAAAATGCACATGCTTCCCTGCTCTCCTAGACTTCCCAAAGGTGGATTCAGTTTGGCAGGAGCCTGATGTTGAGGAGTCAGGAACCAGGCTGCAAAGGAAGTTGCCATAATGAAAAAACCCTAATAATAAAATCATACTAGGAGTTTATGCCATCAGGTCCTGATCTGGTTGACCCTAACTCCCTGCCCATGCTGGCTAGGTTGGAAGGGCTGGTTTATTGATTCCTCTGCTTCCTTCTCATCCTGCTCCTTGCCCTCCTGCTGCTCAGTGCTTCTTGCTGCATTCTCATCCCTGTTTTGCTCTTCTGCTCCGTTCCTTCCAATTCCCACCTGTCCTCTGGCACCGCCTGGCACTGCAGGACCCACTGGCAACAAAGGTGCTTTGCTGGCCTTGCTCCAAAGGCATCTCTCACATATGCATGGGGCAAAATGGGGCACATCAACTCCAGGTCTTGTTAAACTGATTTCTAGGTGTGTAGGGAGGAAAAAAAGCTTTGCCAGTGATAATCTGTTTGGTATGGCTGCCTTAAAATACAAACTGCAGTTCTGGGGACTTTAAGGACAACAGCACTTGAGGGCTCTTCTTAAGGAAAAGCAGAGGAAATCAAGAGGGTTTGAGAGACCTTGGAGAAGACGACCCATCCCTTTACCATGGCAGAGTAATACTGTTGTAAATACGGTTGGGTAGAGCAGAAACCCCTTGGGGAGGGAATATTATCTTTTTGGACCGGTTGGCGCTGGAATAGCTGCAGGATGGAAGGCAAATCTGGCAATTTATTTGCAACCTGGGGCATAGCTGGGAAGTCTGAGGTGGAGCCAAAATGACCCCGCAAACAGCTTCTGTGAAACCCCACATTATACTGTTCCCTCTCCCTGAGACCTAAACATCTGGGGGGCTCCTGTCTCCCCTTTTGTGGAATACACACAGGATCACTGTCTGGGGTCAGGCAAAGCTGGCACCACTTGAACACTCTCTCCACCTGGGAGAAAGACTGGTGCAAAACCCTTCTGGCCATGTAAAATAGGGGGATTCTCTCAGGTAGGCAAAAATAAAAAGGAGGGAGGGATGGACACCTTGAGGAACATCTGCTGTATCCCCCAGCTACAGTCTCCAGACATAGGTAATCCTGCGCTTCAGCAGCTGCTGTCAGACCCCAGCCCTTCCTCCTGCTGTACTGCTGCCTGACATCCACATCTTCCTGTCTGAGGAAGATAACCTTGACACAGAGAGCGACAAAGCTCATGACAATGTGCAAAGCCAGTGAGCTTTTCCAGTTGTGCCGCGAGGCTTCCCGCACATTAATCTCCTCCTCTGGAAATCTCCAGCAGCCTGTCAAAATAATCCTTTCATAGATTTGCTTTCACGTTGAAGAGGAAAGGGCTGCAAACACAGATCTATAAATATCTTTTGGGATGTTCATCTCTCCTCTCCTGCACTCCGCTCAGTGCTTGGCTGCAGGGACTCCGATGAAAGTATGTCTCTTGATAAAATAAAAACCACTCCTGTCCTGTGAAGCTCCAATATGCAAATGTCAGGCAATACAGAGCTGTCACGCTCCATCACAAGCGCGATGGGACACCAGCCCCTCGCAAGGCTGCTGAGTATCAGCCCTGTGGTTTGCAAAATGAAAGCGCCGCAGAACCACCAGACGTACATGTAGGTACGTGTGTGTGAGTACCTGCCGTCACGTCAGCCTGCTGCAGCATCTTTTCCAGAGCCTGATAAAACCCCAGAGGAGAGCATGACCAGGGCCGGAAGCGAGAACCACTGCTCGCAGAAAAGGCAAGGCTGCACGTTTTCTGAACGCTGCCTTCGTTCTGCATGGCCAAGGGAATGAGGCCGTGGGAGCAGTCAAACCCCCCCTCCTCCTCCTCCACGTTTCCCAGGCTTCGTCCTCTGCATCACTGTCTCCATGCTCCATCTGGACAAATTCAGCTTGGAACACAGCACTTGAAGGCAGAGCCTGTAGTCCCCCCGGGCCCACGGGTGCAGCCTCTCCCCATTCCCTGTGTCTCACCTGCGTCAAATTTACGTCCTGGTACAAGAGCTGCTCTGCTGACATCCCTGTGACTGTGCTCCAGCCCCATGTCTGTTTCTCCTGCCTCATCAGCAAGCCCCACGTAACCCAATTTGTGTGAGGGGGCTTGCCTTCCCCAGAGTGGTTGTTTGGGCTTATCTTTCTTAAATTTCAGAGGGCTGAGCCTGGGGTGTCACTGCAATGAAGTGAGGTCAGTGTGAATTCCAGCCCATCCATCGGGGTGCCGGAAACCTGCCTCTGACCTGGGCACATCTAAGGATTCAGTATTTTCTCTGACACTGGGAGACCGGGGAACTGAGCAGGGACTAGGACAGTCCCTTGTTGGCTAGGCCCCCTGATTTCACAGTTATTAATTAGTGGGGTTTCAGTGCTGCAGAGCCACCTCATGGGGATTTCCTCTCTGTCATTTTTCCCTCCCTTGTTCCCAAGCAGCAGCTTCTCAACAACCATTGCGATACCATGTGGTATCACTGTGGTGGCCCCCAGACAGCCCCAGCAACCAGTCACCCTGTCATGAGGGGAAATTCACAGCATCACAGAAGAGCTGAGGTTGGAAAGGACTCCTGGAAGTCATCTGGTCCAGCTGTCTGCTCAAGCAGGGCCACCAAGAGCAAGCTGCCCAGGAGCATGTCCAGGTGGCTTCTGAGAACCTCCAAGGAAGGAGATGCCATAACCTCTCTGGGCAACCTGTGCCAGGGTTTGGTCACTCTCGCAGTGAAAAGGGTGACATCAGACTCTCAGCACTTGCAGGTATGTCCCATCAGGGCCAATTGACTTATGCAGGTGTTTAAGTATCCCCTGACCTGACCCTCCTCCACCGAGGGTACCTCTTCCTTCATTCAGCGTTTCTCCTCTCTCTCTGGGACCTGGGATCACTGAAGCAAATGACACTCCTTTGGCAGGAGTTGGTTTTTGCAACTCGCATGAACTGACCTTATCACCTTATTACCTTTTGGGTGGCTGCAAATTGACGCCTTAATAATTAATTTTACAGCCTTTTTAGCGCTGAAGGAGGCTGCCTGGGCAGCAGAGTCCTGGGTCTTCCCCTTGCTCCCTCCCCTGTGAGATGTTATGTTGGCCCTGACTCATTTCTGTCAGTGTTTCCACTCTCCATTAGTTCTTGCACGTTAACTACCAAAAGTCTTTGAGTACTGTGAGATGAATTTTGTCTTCTGTTCCTTGAGTCTCTGGTGACAACGAGCCCTTTTGGTACTGAAATTACTGGAAGACAAGATGTCGGGTCCTTCAGCCATGTATTAAGTAATAGGCCGATGCTCGTTTGTGTCTTCCTCATCCTTGGAAGGCTCCTCACCGGTTCGCCTGTCCCTGAGAGAGGCTTTCAGGCCCCCACCCACAACTGTCCCACCGACTGACAGAACCTTAAACCCAGTCTTTTTCTGCTTGACTCCTGTTTCCCGCTCCTTCCCTCTCAGGGAACGAAGAACAACTAGGGAAGAAAAAAACCTGGGGGGGGGGGGTGGGCAGAATGTCTTTCAGATGAAGCAGCAAACACCCACCAAAGCCGGTGACAAGCACCCAGCCCACCATCACCAACGTGAAGCGGCAGGAGTACAAAGCGGCTCTGTCGGGGATCGCTCCAGCGTGGAGCCGCTCTGCAGCGCGGTGAGAAGAGCCGCCCCGCGCTGTGCTGAGCCCGCCGCCCCCGACCCCGCCGCCCCCGGCCGCCGCGGGGATCAGCAGCCACTCGGGGGCGGTGGCTGCTAGAGAGTCTCTGTGGCGCAATCGGTTAGCGCGTTCGGCTGTTAACCGAAAGGTTGGTGGTTCGAGCCCACCCAGGGACGGGGTCACTGCTTTTTGTACCGCCGGCATCTTTTTCCTTCCCTGTGGAGCCGGTGTGACAGCGACTGGATCCCGCCTGCGCCGCCCTTATGCCGCTGAATGCTGCCTGCGAACGGCTTGGAGTGCCGGGATCTCCCCTTTTGCAGAGCCGTTCCACGGGCACGGCCGTCAGAGTCCGTACTGCCCATTCGGACATGCTCCGTCTGCTTCGTCAAGGGCGGTAGCCGAAAGAACCATCGTCAGCGGGAGTTTCCGTAGTGTAGTGGTTATCACGTTCGCCTAACACGCGAAAGGTCCCCGGTTCGAAACCGGGCGGAAACACCAGTTTTTTTTAAATTCCGTCACGGTGGACGTCATTTTCTGTGTTTATCTGGAACCCGCCTGCGCCGTTGAGCCGGCAGCGGGCCGCACGGCAAGGCAGTCACCGCTTGGCCGGCACGGTTTGGCTTCTGCCCCTTCGCAAGCGGGCTTTCTGCCAGGCTGCCTGAAAGGTGACCTAAAGCAGGAGAAATGAGTCTCAGCTCCCGCGGCACACACATCCTCACAAAGCTTTGGAGAGGAACCTTAGAGCCAGTGCGATGCCGTCAGCGTTGTCATGGCTCGGCCTGTAGCTGTAACTACAGGTCTGGGCAGATCACCTAAGGCCCACTGGAGTTTTGCTGGATATAATGCCAGTTGATGGTAACATCAGAGGTCGAGAGAGGTTCTCCTCTACTCTGCCCTGGTGAGACTGCACCTGGAGTACTGTGTCCAGTTCTGGGCCCCTCAGTCCAAGGAGGGCATAGAACTCCTTGAAAGAGTCCAGCGCAGGGCCACCAAGATGATTAAGGGAGTGGAACCCTGAGGCTGAGGGAGCAGGAATACAAAATAATCTGGGGCTCTCCTACTCTTCAGCTCTCCATCTCTGGCATTTCCACTGGAAGGTTCTGCAATAGGACTGGTCACCAGGACCCAAGTTTGTTTTTCTTAAGAGGAAAGGGGAGATGTTTCTTCACCTCGTACCTCTGTGACAGGTTTCCCAACATAGTGCCAATCCTTACAGCTCACAGGTTATTTAATAAACTGCCTACTTGCCTCGTTTCTAACTTGGACAGGATTACAGATAGCACAAACCCTGTCTTGGGCATTCTGGAAGCCCCTTTAGATAGTAATTTAGATAAAAGAGTAATATAGACCCATGTATGGGGAGAAACATCTCCTGAGGTTTTCTTCACCCTCTCTCCAGAGAACATCAGCTGGAGGCTCCCAGCCCCCACAAGTTATTCTACCAGTCCTACATGGAAAACAGCCAGGTCTGATTCTTTAAACTCCTTTTCCTCCATTCGCTCTCCTTGGTGAGCCCCAGGGGCTCCACCCCATTCTCTTGCCCCCTGCAGCTTCATCACTTCCCTGCCGAACAACTACCCCGCATTCGTGCGTAGTGGTGCAAAGCCAGGCATGCTGTGAACTTCCATCAGCCTTGTAATCTTGTTAACCTTACTCCTCCTCCTGCTCTGCCCGCATGCTACCTTAGATCTATACTTAGACTGTAAGCTCCTCCACTCCGAGACCGAATCCTCGTGGACTTTAAAGCTCAGCACACACTTAGAGCTGCGTAAGCTGCTCGGAAGGTAACATGCTTTGCTCTGAGCACGAAGGGGCTCACACGGAGAACAGCAGCTGTTGAGCTTTGCAAAAGGAACACAGACAAGACACAATCGGTCTCATCGATACGCTGTCAGGAAGGGAATAATTAAAGAAAAAAGCAGTGCTGGAAGAAGAATAAATGGCAACAGCCAGCCATGCAAAACATCAAGATCAAAAGCGGATTTGCAATGAGCACAACAATGATTTTCCAGAACAGTGCTCTAGCAGGTTTCCAGCTAAAAGCCCATCCTGGCAGCTCCTCTGCAGACAGGCTGGTTTCTTGTAGGCAGGATGAGAGAAGGCAGCCTTTTCTTTTTAATAAAACCTGTTGGAAATCACCGTGAAGTAGAAAGGCCTGAGAGTGCTGCTTTCACCACTGTGCTGATTCTGAACTCAAAAGCCATAAATCTCTAAGTGCTACGATCGTGCCTTTCCCAAATCAGCACACAGACAGAGAAGATCCGAGATGGGAAGAAACATGTGAAATATAATCCCCTTGAAGTACACAAAACCATTAGAAATTTACCCTGTAATATTGATAAACTTACAAAACACAACTTCTGCTCACTCATGGTTTTGGCTAGACACCCACCTAGTGTATTTCTAATTGACAGAAAGGTAACAGTTGATGTTGTCTCTATGGCAAACAAAAAGCTGCATTGTAAAACTAGTCTCAAAACAGAAAGTGCAGTAATCGCTGAAACACACCAAAGCGTTTCTTTGCTGATGGGGTTTTCAGCTGAATTCTCACTTGCACAGGATCACAAGCAGTGGAACATTAATAGACAAATCTGCAGTGTCACCTTTAGCTAATGATTTCAGAAGACAGGCAGCACAGAACTTGCAGCACTAACAGATTGAGTTTTGTACTTAATCTCCAGTGCTATTTATTTGCTCTTGGAGCTTTTACCCAGACTATCCCACACAGCTGCAGATTGAGGACTCACATCAGCTTGCACAAGTGCTGCCAGCAGTGACCGGAGATTGCTCGCTTCTGTCTAGGCATATATGCACAGCAGATGTGCCCCCACACTGTTCTCTGCTCTGAACCTCATTGCATTGCTTACACCAGGACTTTCCCATCCTCCAGTGGCCTCTTTTGCTCGTGTAGCCCTGTGTATTCTTCATCACACCAACCCCAGGCTCGCAGCTTCACTCACCCTGGGTCTGTGCCATGTCCTGAGCCCATGGTGAAGGAGGTCCCACGTCGCAGCTGCAGGTAGCTGCAAGCCAGTTGCCCACAGACGGTATTTACCCTCAAAAGCAGCTCCCCACTCACTGGGGAAATCTCCACATCAGATAGTCTGGGTAGTGAGACCTGCTGCTTTTTAGTGGTTTGCACATATATAGAACCCAGTGGTTAGAAAACCCTATCAGCCCCCATCGAGTCTTCTTATTCACCGATAAAATCAAACTTTAATTTTGGCCAGCACTGTGGAAGTTTGTTTGGGTTTTTTAATAAGGGAAAGTAACAACCAGGCAAACACTTCAACCAGCAGCACGCTGGCACTTTACATCCCGAATCCATTGAGTTGTTCTCTACTGTAACACTACCAGTGACAAGGCTTGTAACAAAGAAGGAGCGTGAGTTCTTTACAAAGACTTGCATTTCAAGAATGAAACCATTCCTTGTCTCAAATGCCAGTATGATAAACACGCTTGGTAAGGTGACTTCAGTGCCACTGACAGTTTCTCAAACACTTCTTAACCCTGGCTCAAGCAATCCAAGGCCATTTAAATCTGTTGCCAGGACTTGTACTAACATCTACGTTCAACTGCACCTATTGGAAGAGTAAGGCTGAGGACCTAATGTTTTGAACTTGGGATCTAAAACAATGAAAAAATGCAGAAAATGGCTCAAAGACTTGCTGACAAAATCCTTGTTATTTCCAAGGACAATAAAAATGTACAACTAATCTAATTTAGCATATAATACCCTCAGCTCTATGTCTATGGATTTAGAAAGACTGCCATCTAACAAAATGAAAGCTATACAAATCCAGAAACACCAAGCTGTGGATCCCCCTGCTTACTCACTGCTGCCTTGCCACCTTTTCCATCACTTTCTTCCTAGTGCCCTTGTCCCCTCCTTGGCACTCTACACATACAGACAGGGCTGCACTGCTCCAGCCATGCAAAACTAGTGACGATGGTAAGGGGTGCTAACTTGTAGTTGACTTTCATTCTTAGAAACCTTTCTTTTATTAGTGAATTTATATGTACAAATCACTGAAAGTTGCATCTGATATTCTTTTTTAGTGCTGCAAACTCTGGCCCAAATCTTATTAATCTTACTTGAAAATAACCTGGCTCAGAAGCATATTCTGCCAAATAGTATTTTCAGTTACCTTGGTTGAAAACCCAGGACATGGCATACATTTAAATAGGAAATATGTACCATTTATCCATCCTTCCTTGGATCCAAGGGCAGTAATTCTGAAAAGAGTAGAGTTCCTAACAGTACACCAGCCTCCTGTTTAGTGTTGCAGATGATCTTTGCATCAAAGGATGTAAACACCTCTGATTACAGAAGGGACTATTTTTTTAAATATCACACAAAACAATGTTGGGAGCTGGGTGATCCTGCAGAATAAATCACTGCTACCTAATTAATATTTCCTACATTGTTACATCATCAAGACTACTGAAGTTTATTATTTTTCACACTCAGTAGAATATGGGTAAGTTTTCCATATTAAAAGCAGCAAAAAAGACTCAGAGGAGCATTAATTAAAAATCATCATCATACCCAATGTCTCTCAGAAAGATAAAATGCATTAAAACCTTGTCTGCTACAGTAAAATTTTAAGAACAGAAATACCTCAAATGGAAATTGTTCAAGTACAGCCAGTGTGCAATTAAACCAGTTAGAAAATATAATTTAATAGTGCTCTGTTTCAAAATATACATATTTAAAAAAACTTAAAACGAAGAAACCAAGTATTTTACCACGTTTCAAACAGAGTTTCATCAAAATGAGGTAAATCCAGGTCACCTGCTATTGAGGTTGGTGCTGAAACGGAGAACAGGTCTTCAAGGATATCTTCCCTTGTAGGGCTTTCAAAAGCAAGTTTTTTCCCACTGGGTTTGCTTATTGTCAGGAGTCCTGAATTAGTGTCCTTTACAGGACTGTAATAGTTGTGGTCTTCACTTGTCAGCGCCGCGTGTGGCACACTGGTCTTCTCATCCGACACTGTTGCTGCCACACTGCTGTTCACCATCTCCATATACATACACTCATCTTCACTTTTTGGAGCCTCTAAGGAAGCAACAGTTGAAGTAGGGGACAGTAATTCCGCCAGGATTTCATCACTGCTGCTATGGCTGGTGCACCCTGATACAGAGTTCCCATTCAATTCAGATTTATTATCTGCAACATCGATCTGATACTGCAGTTCCCTTAAGAAGCTCTGCAGTAACTCACTGTCATTGTGAGGCTCAGCCTGTGACGGGGTGCTGACATCCCCACTCACAGGTTTTTCATGTTTCATCTGCTCCACTGCCAGCCTGTCCAGAGAAGCCAGCTTCTTCTTTTTAGCATTAAGTTTTCGTAACAGTTTTAGGCGAAGTTTTTTTGTTTTGTCGCTGTCTGACTCTTCCACCTTCCCAGAGTTACAACTAGGTGAATGGGACCGAGTCACTTTACCTGAGGTACCCAACGCGCTTCTTGACTTACTCCAAGTTGGGTTTTCAACAGTGGTACTACTTCCTGTTGGAAGACGGGTGTTTTGAGAAAATCCTTGGAAATTTGATAAAGGATGAGTATTATTACTTTGAGGAACGACTGACTTTGGGGTCTCTATTGTTCTGTTTGTACCTCTGCTTTGAAAGCCACCAAAGTTGCTTGCTCCCTTAACCGGCAACCGCACTTCACTTAATTTTTGCATTGAGGGAGTCTTGTAACTCCTCTCATTCTTGAGAGCAGAGGCACTTGAAGGCATGAAAGAAGTGTTCTTGCTCAGTAATTTCTTTACCCAGCTTCCTACAAATCCTCTTTTTTGGTCTTTGTGTGAAGGCTGAAAGGAATTATTGGCAGCAGCAGAATTGGCAACCTGAGAATTAACTACAATTTGGCTTGCATCTTTCAAGCCAGGTGATTTCTGTGTAATATTCTCTACCAGTGATGACTTCTTGTTTAGCTGCAGTTGTGAATTTAAGCCGTGTTCTCTGATAGGTACATTAGTTCTGTCATCCGTTCTTTGAGCAAGCAACGAATCAGATGAGTCAGGGCCATGTTTTTCGGGCACAGGAGGAGTAATAATTTTGGGGTTCAATTCTTCCAGAGGTAAGCAAATGCTGGAATTTTCATGTAACATGTCTTTATCAGCCACAGCTAGACTACTTCCAGCAAATGATCCTGTATGCAGAGCGTGACATGACAAAGCTGGTTCCTGCTGCTGCAGGGTGCCCATTTCTACAGGAAGGTTACTTCCCACCATCTGTCCGCTCGGCAGCAATTTACCTTCTGAGTCAACTTGAATTTCTTCAAGTATCAGTGTTACAAGTTCATCATGAGCCAGAGTTTCTGAACCAGGACGAGCAGTATTTTCATCCTCAGCTACCCACTGCTGTTTCTTCTCTGGAGTTCTTGCAGAATCCTCTTTGTGATGCTCTGCAGGTATGTTGTTTGCAGTGGTATCGAAACCACAGTACAACACTGTGGATTTTGACTGTACATTATTAAGAGGGAAATCTTCAATATTTTTACTCTGGAACTGTGAATTCAGTTCTTCTGGCACATGGGATGTTTTCTTTTCCCAGATAACAACATGAATCTCTGAAGGAGGCACTTCAAATCTTTCATGTCTCTTGCAATATGGCCCCTTTAAATCATCACATTCAAGCCAAGTTCCTGAAAAATAAATAGCAACCAATGTAGAGACTCAGAGACTTTTTAAATTGAAGTCACTATCCTCAGACACTTGTCAAATATTTTTATTGACCCATTCCCCTTACAAGCAGACAATAAAGGGGGTTTTCTCCATTCTTTATTACATTGGAAAAAACTGGGAGATTTCCACTGTAAAAAGATCACACACAAGCTGAATTTGCAGCAGTATTATTAGAGGTCAGAGTACATCAACAAAAAAACCAAAGCTAACTTTTTCTTGTCTGAGCTAATGATGCTGACATCTTGCCTGAAAATACCTGCATATGTCTGAGGGAAGAACCACCTCTCAAATTAGGTTTCTCTGTAGACCTTTACATTTCCTGGGTGGGAGGCATGGGGTTTTAAGAGAAACTGCTCATTTTAATAATCTGCCTCATCATCTCAAAATTGTTTATTTTACAGCTGTAAGAGCTTAAAAAGAGATATTTATAAAATACAGGATGCTCCTAACTAGGCACTTTCCAGATGCTTCCTGTTCCTATTTCTTCTTAAATTGTGGTGGTATGATTTAGACAATTTTCCTGTTGCCTGAACACTCAATAAGACTGCACTCCATTCACTCTACATAAGCACAAGAATCAAAATACAAACATTTAATTCATTATGGAGTTCCAATTAATGGTACAACCATCATGCCATAAGTAATGTTTCTAAACTGGATGTGCTCCTCCGGTGCAGTAAAGTTCAGAAATGAAAAGAAACTTAATTGATGCTGGTAGTTCCATAGGCTTCCTCACTTCCAGCCAAGAATGGATTAACAACTGGCTTCAAAATAACCAATACCATTTGTCCCACAGCCATGCTCAGACTGCGTATCTTAACTTTTCCAAAATTATGAAAGGAAACAACTCTACCCAAACACCTTCTGTCAGTGAGTCCAGTGTAAGACAGAACACCACTGAACAAATCAGTTAAACCAAACTGGAACATTCACCCTGAGTAACAAAGTTCCCACAATTATCCACAAAATTTTAATAGGAAGTTTAGAATACTAACAAAAGAAATCCTTGTTATCAAATATGGACTGTTGCAGTAACCCCCGAAACAGGATTTGATGTAGACTCATGAAGAATTATAATAGAATTTATGGTTCTTACCATCAGTATTCAAAGACCAGGTTATGAAGTGCTTCTTATCTGTCTGATACTGAACAACAGATGTTATTTGGTAGGTGTCTCCTTCGAACTGAAATGAATAGCTCCTCAGGTTGTTATGTGGCAAGCCTTCTACAAAATGTAACATTAATATCGAGGGCACTCTAAGAAAGAAACAACAAAGAAAGAGTTTATTACAACAACATAGTGGTAAAAGTTCCGGATGAAAAAGGCAGGCATCCCAAAGGATATGCAGTCCTGCCCTTACTATTCTGCTTCCACACAGGACTCTTCAGATTGCACAGTAGTCAAGGGATAGGAATTCCTCAACTGGATATTCCATTTTTATGTAGATTAAATGAAAAAAACCCTGCCACACAAGGGATTTGGGGAGTGGGAAAAAGGTGAAAAAACCATGAGACAAATGTGACAAAACCACAGTAGGAAAGGACAGAGTTCCCAAGTCAAACTAGTAAACAGGTGATCACATGACAGTTTTGTCCACCAACAGCACGGGTTGCAGAGAGGCTGGCATTGGATATCATTTGTGTATATTTACTACTTGGTAGTAAGTATTTACGACCTGGCTCAAACACATGTGCTGGTCAGCACACTGTTCTATGTTTCAAGTTTATTAAGCACTATTTGCCATTTCAGCATTTAATAATAATCTAAAGTCTTAAAAAGCAAGGATTTATCAGAATGTAAAGCTTAGAATCTCTGTTAACCCAAAACAGTAGTTATTTATTGAACATTGCACTTTCAAAATATATCAGAGTTTTATGCATTCTCAAGATCACATATTCAAACTTACTTCTCCAAAATCATCTGTCTCCTCTGAAATCTATCACTACAGTTACTACATGGTCCAATATGAGCAGCATTAAGTGGATGCCAATCAGGAATTGTATTTGTGAATGTTGTTAGCGTTTTCCTAAACCTGGGGGGACACACACAAAAAAGAAGAGCTGCTGATCAGAAAACAATAAATATACACATTTACTAGGAAAAAACTTATAAAAATATTAAGACAAAGCCCAATTCTATTCATATGCATGCCATTTGTACGAACTTGGCCCTGACTGCATCACATCAAAGTCAGCGCTGAATTCAGTTCTGCCAAACAGTGTCAGTCACCATTTGTTATGGTTGCTCACGGCCTTCCATTTCACATTGTTTGCTCTTTCTCCCTTAGCATGTTATCTCCCTTTCCTTTCCAGCGTAAGACAGAGCTTGTACCAGGAACCGTAGAATTTACTAGCCAATACAGAATGTCAAGGAGAGAAGGAAGTGGTAACAAATTACCTCAGCATCTATGTTATACAAGGTCTTGTTTTCAAAACCTAGTACATTCAGAGCAGAGATTACGCAGAGGTTACATTGTATGCAAATGCAATGTACGGGACATTAAAGTGAAATAAGGCCGTTTATTCATTCATTAGCCACAGAAAGGACTTCCTTTATATTCAACCTAAGCTAGATTTTCCAACTTTTTAAAAAACACACAGTATGTAACAAAGGCTCTTGAACAGCTCCTATTAACCAGGACTACCAATTTGCTGGCACTGTATCAGTTAGCATCACTCCCATCTCATTTGGGAATCTAGAATTTTATTGTATAAACCTGACACTGTGGAGAGAAACAGGCATTTTTCAAGTAAAGTGAGCTGTCTTCTGAAAGTGTGTCTCTTTTTCTGCTGACTCTGAAAGAAGCCTAAATGACTAGCTTGTACCTGCAGCTACACAGAACTACATCAATTCTCAAGAAATTACTTCCCTGTAATACTATTTTAAAATAGATAGATTATCTGAGAAAATCTCTGATTCTTTGCAATCCAAATGAGTATTACAGATATTTTTCAGTAGTAGAAGTGTACTAGGCATATATTCTTTGGAACCTCAGCAGTTTGTGTATTCTCTGCAAAATATCAGAGTGAGCATGGCCAGGTCCTCATGGTTACTTGTTATTTCTTTCTTAATGAAATGATAATGTGGTTTCCTAAGACATGACATAGCAGTTAATTATCTACAAATCTTAGCCTGAAAAAAAAGTATCATGTAAAGCTTCATCAACAAGCTTAAGCTGTGCAAAGATCTGAAGAAAACCAACTATTATATGCAGATGTAAAAAGGTCAGGCAGGACGGTTATAGAGAAGCTACGTAAATAAAACTCTCACCGGTTCTGGTATTTGTAGCCACAAGATACACATTCAAACTTCCAGGAGAATGAATGTAAGAATAATTTCTCAGCTTGTTGATCCAGTTGTAAAAGTAGAGGTAGTGCAAACACTGGACTCTCCTCCTTACCTTCAAAGATGGGGCAGAAAAAACAGTCACTGAATATCTGAAATCAACTTTCAGCACTTTCAAAAGGAAGCAGATAAGCTTATTGCTACAGTTTTAATTTCAGTTATACCTTCAAGGCTCTATTTCTAATCCTCACAGCAAAGGGATTGACCCGTGTTTAAGTTGTTATCAGTGACAATTTCATAGTTACAAAGACAAGAATATGCTCTCTAAAATGTCAGAAACAGTTAAGGGACAAAACAGCTGATCACACTGGAAAGCATGTATGTCATCAATTAAAAAATAAATTTGCAAGCTGTCTTGGATGTATACATACATACATACATATTTTTACGCACTGATATACTACAAGGCTTTATGTGCAGTCTCCTGTCAGTACATACTGAGGTGCTGCACTAATTACTCACCCAATTCACACCTAAGCCGAGGCTGAAGCTGTGTAAAAATTCTGTTTCTGATTTCATTGAGATGAGATTCTGCTTTTGGAAGAACATCTGAAAAATACAGTATGTACGCTTTCATTATTTATGTGTAACACCTCCACCCTTTCACACACAGGTGTACCCCTAGCATATACTCAGCATTCTCTACACACTGACATCCTTCATATTGACCTATCTGCCTGAAACTGTCAGTAAAGTAACCAATGCTCAGTGTTAACTGATTTGAAAATTATAGAATTACTCATATTTTAATGCAAACTGTTAATCAGCAATTACTAGACCTGGCTTAAATTATGGCAATAGCTAGGTAATGATGACAGTTAAGGATAATGTAACAGGCATTACAAAGCCTGGTGATTCCGAGGCTAAGATTAGATTTTAAAACCTAATCATTAATATCAAAAGTGTAAAACTCTACTTACATGCTCTGCAATGATGTAATACAATTAATAATAAAAAATATGTCTTGTTCCTGATTAAATAATAATTTTTAAAATCGTGTCGATTATATACCTTAGTATGTATTTTAAATTTACAATTGTTCACATACAAACATTCTTTAGGCACAGGCAAGAACATAACTTCTACTACACAATCATGATCATAACATGCACAAATTAAAGGAAGGCTGTGGAATATAAAAATATGAAAGAACAGCCATGGAAATGATTTCTTACTAATAAAACCTATGCATATAAAAAAAGTAAAAGAAGTTTCTTGTAGCTCTATTGCTTTTGATTACTTTTAAAAACAACCATACCTAAAAGATGCTGAAAAATTCTACAGAAGGAAAAAATAATTCTTACACCTATTCTCCACAACAATACTCTTCATTCCAATCCCTGCTCCACTGTTGCCGAAATAAACTAATTTGTTTGCAGCAATTCTTAGAAATAAAAAGGTTTAAGTTATCTCAAGCAACACTATCTTCCAACACTCTTATGAAAGAAAGCAAGCTACCATCTCCTTTAAGGGCTCTTATGCACCAGAGCTCCTTTGCAAACACAACAGTAACACAACAGAGAGGAAAACATCTCAGACAGGTTCTGTGATGGTAAGAGCGCTTCCAGGCAGTAGCTGAAATCCCCAAAAATCAAGCAGCCCGACTTTCTGGCAAGCAGAGTGTAACTACTTCAGAATTTCTTTGGCCATCTTATCTTTCTTCTGTAAAACAGTTTTCTCTGCCTGAAGGTGGATTAAATGATCTTGTATACAGCTATTATTTTTCCCAGGAAATACATTATATTCTTCTAAGTTACCTAATTCTGGTTTGGGACTACAGTCTATACATTCAAACACACTTTTCCTGTAAGGTCTACTGAAAAAAAAAATCATGAAAGGTACAGGCTAATCTGTATTAATTCTCTAACAGATGATCTTTCAGAAGTTGACTTAGGACACCAACAGATCAGTTCAAGAGGACTAAGAAAAACAGGCCTTACGTTAAGTGTTAAACCGAATCCACAGACCTGAAAACAATTGAAGTCCATACCAGTAGGTAAGTGACACATCCTCCTCTGCCTCCAGCTGTTCTGCCTGGAAGGTTGCCCCCAGCTGCCCACCACTGCCCCTGTGCTTAGAGGTTTCAGTCCTTGAACCCACTAAGCTTCACCTGAGTACCCACTAACCCCTTCCAGGCAGTATAAGCCAGGTTAATGTGTTTGACTAATTTTGACCAGAACAGGTTAGGAAGCAGTATCATCCACAGCACAGCTGGCAGACCCCAGGGGAAGCATTCCTTCAATGAGCACAGCTGGAGCCAGAAGAGAACCTACGCTCCCAGCTTTGCTATTGTTGGTGTGACAAGCCAACTGCCTGTTTACACAATGATATAAACCACAACAGAAATTCTTCTGAAAACTAAGATTAGAAGAGCACCTATATATGTTAACCAACAGAGGGGAAGGACAAAAAGTTATATGCATATACATAAACAATTCACAAATTCTCTATGTGGGATATGACCAAAAAAAAAAAATCAAGAGATGCTTAGTGTTTGCTGCTTTCAAAGTGTGCACATTTGCCACAGGAAAAACTATTTCAGAGGTTACCAGGCGGCTTCTAAATACAGCACCCTACTCTGCAAATTCATGGTAATGAGTTGTAACTCATTCTTTCTGTCATCTTGAAACAGAATGGAACCATCCTGAAGTGCACTGTACAAAATTCCACATATTTGTGGCAGATCAGATCAGTCTGAAGAATCAGCAGCTACATTTACTCACCTTTTACTTTAGTCCTTTTACAGGTATTCATAAGCACAGTTGCTGTATTATATTTTGTTAAGAGCTTCTGGAGTAAACATTTTCCATCCTTACGTTCTTCTGTCAGAGTACATTTCAATGTTTCTAAGTGTACCAGTGCTGACAAAACACAATCTAACCAACAAAGATTATGCGTGTTTCTCCACTGAAGACATAAATCTGTGCTATTAGTGGAACCTTTATCATCTTGGAGCAAAATTTCAGATGCAGTTGAGCTAAGTTCAGAATTTGGCAAGAGTTGTGTTCTGGGACTCGAAGTCTTAGGAGGACTTTCTGGGTAATTGTTGGTGCTGGTGGTTGTTTCAGACTCCACCTTCTGCATGCAGGACTCCACATTGTTAGCAGGGTTTTGCTGATCATTTTGTAATGCATAATGTAGGCTCGACTTGGGAATACATAAGCTGTTCTTAGTGCACTGGACGTCAGGTTCTGTGTTAATAGTGTGCTCAACTTTTACCACATTACTAGTTCTTGGTTTTTTTGGATGTGATTCAATAGGAGAAAAGTCACTGATATCACACAATTTCCTTTTCTTTTTAGTAGATGGAACTTGGTAATTTTCTGAATCACCAGAAGTAATTATGCTGTTTAATGGTTTATAACCAAGTGGGTAGATACACTAAAGGAAAGAAAGAAAGCTACAGTGAAATCTACAAAGCAACTTCAGATAAACAAGAGTTGAAAACAGTACAAATCATACTCTTAAAATAGAATGCAGGACTTTTGCAAACTAGTATTTTAATGAAATCCAATACTTAATTTAACATATGTATGGCATCAAGTGCATTTTACCCAACCACTCTGCCTTAGAAACAATTGTGAAGTAAATACAGCTGTAGTGATAATCAACACTACTCTCCAGTAGATGCTTCAAACCCCTGAAAACAACCTGATTTTCCTATGGAGAGTCACCTTCTCTTATGCTGCTAAATCCACTCCTTTAGGGTACAGATTTGGCATTATCACCTTCAGCTTGAGCGACTACTGGTGCCAACAGCAGCAGCCTATCTTTTAGGCTAGCCTGATGCATTAAACTACATGTTGTTAGGGTCTCACATATATGGCTATTCTGCAGCTAGAATACATTCAAATCTGCTATTACCCATCTCCAGAATGAGTATATGAATATTTAAAAGCAGGGAGGGTTGGGAAAAACAGTTTGGAGAGCCCTATCTAGCCTAGTCTCTATTTACTAATTTAAGGGCATCAGACCATACGGGATTGCTATACCCTCCCCACAAACACGGAGCAGTGGAGAGGCAGTAAAATCAAGACTCGAATATCAAGCAGCACAGAAATCCAGCTAATGTTAAACTTAAGGGGAGAGGGGGAAAGAAAAACGGTAATTGTAATTACGAGCCTATTTGCATTAAAGAAAGGAAAATGGGAGACACATCTGCAAGAGATGTGTATTAGTTACATGGATCATTAAATTTTCACCTTGTTTTCTGGTCTGTACAGAGATTTTAGTACCATTTGCGTTCCCTTGTTGTATAAGCAAAAATCTCCTTTATTTATTTTAATCTTCTCTTTTTAGTAAGCAGCTACATGTACACAGGTTAATTATGTTTTTGTCTATGCACAGGCAAACATCATCCAGCACATGGATTCCAAGCGGTCCTATTTCAACAGTCACCACCAACAGAATCTTGAACCTAGAGGGGTAACTGCTGAAGGCAAAGGCCTCTGCATAACAAAAGAGAACTGTTAAATAGGGTAATACCTGAGGATTTGCACAAAGAGAAATGGACTCTTGAAAATTAATGCGGTAAGTCCGTAAAACTTGGATCTGGCCCTTCTCTTTGCAGACTGGACAATACTCATGTGCAGTTGTTTTCACAGGATTACAGGTCTTAACAAAAAGAAAAAAAAAGCAAAAAAAGCAGCATAAACAGATGTATTTCATATACTACACCAAGGTGAGACATACATATATACCAAGATAGAAAGCCAACGTGTAACTTCTACATATAATACCTAATACAATGTAAAAACGTAAACTAGATGCGATTTTTATTAACTATTTGAGAAATATCTATTTTGAAATAAATTCAATTTTTGATTTAAATTTTCAAGTTTAGTAAGGTATCCTTAATAACACAGTTATGCAACATTTCATTCTACTCGAACTAAAACACTGGACTCATTGCCAGGGAATACAACCTCAGATCTTTAAAAGACAAATGGATTTTCACAGGAATGCAAACAGTAGTAAAAATGGTGCCAGTAAAAAACCTCAGGCACAGATTTACTCAGAATAATCTTTCGCCATTGTTATAGATTTCCGTGGAAAATAATTTTAAGTTTGGTTTTGCTTTTTTTAAATTAAGACCAATTAAAAATCTCTCAATGCAGAGAAAATGATGAACTTTGCACACATGTAAAACAAGTTTCAACTGACTTTTCCCAAATACCCCACCATGTGGAGTGTCGATTTCCCTATACCAGTCCCTTCTCCAATCACTTGCAAACCATTTGTAGTCTTCTGGGTATCCATCATTCTGAGCCACTGGCTAATTTATGTCACTTGTAACAATGTCATGACCACTAAGGATTTTTCAAAGACTCCTGAAAAATAAGAAGTGAATAAAACAATTAAAGAAAAAATTAGATTAAATTTTGAGAAAAAAATATACCAGCAATAATGCAGCCTGTATGTTCTGTGAGGATGAATTTATAGAAAATACTTATTTTCTAGTGCAGATTATGAACTCAAAACTTGAAGTCAGCCATGTAGTAGATTTAACAGCTTTAGGACCTGAATTTGCAAGCTTATCTATTCTTTGCATGCTCTCACACATTTTCCAAGGGCACTATACTTTGTAGAAATGTAAATATCCTGCCTGGGCATCTCAGCTTGCTGCATCTAACCCTCAGAAAGAACAAACTCCTTTAAAAATGTGTGTGGCAAGTTTCCCCAACCAAAAAGAAAACCAAACCACCCACTGCTGCATCTTTCAAAACAGTTAATTTAGTGCCTAATAAACTACTAAAAGTTTATCCTTCAAATGTAACCATTTTTAACAACCCAAGGGCACCCCACTATTACTGCCACTTTTCTGAAACTCCTAACGTTATTTTAACAATATTATAGACTTCCTAGCAAACTAAAGCTCTTCACAGTATCACTGCTGTGTAATTACACTGCATATTGTAGAAGTGACATTGAATATTCCATTTCAAGTAATTTCACAGATCCAGGGCCAAATTTTGCCTGCTCACATATCAGAAATAGACAGAGACACATCTGTGGAGTACAGCTTCAGTAAGAACCAGGTACACACCAGAAGACATCTGCTTATGTCCACTCTTTTACTGGCACTGAGGCTAACTACACCAGAATCAGCCAAGAAAATACAAGTGGTTTACAACTAGAGGGACCCAGTTCTGCTCCTGCTGACTTCAAATGCAGCTAACTAGAATAAAGACCTATCTCTTTAAGATTCAGGATGAAGTTAAGTTGAATTGAAAAGTCATCAATGTACTAGCTTTCCTTCAGCCACAACAGTTCCCTTTCCATTACTTCCACCAAAAAACATCCTCTCCCACAACATCCTTTAAGCCCTTCCTAACACTACAGCACTAACTGGGATTATAGTTCCTTGCTAAAAAAGACATTTCCCGAAGCATTCTTGGAGACCTGTGTAAACGCCATTTACAATACTGGGTAAGGAGAAACCCTACAGAACTGGCATGCTGAAAAACAACACAGCAGGAATAAAAAAAGTGCAGCAGGAACATGTAACAACACATTTTAAATCAGTCCCCAATGGCAACTTAAAAGAGGGTCTAAACGAGATGATGGTGTGTCCTACTGTCACTCCCAGTGCATCCAGCAGAACTTCCCAGAATTACCAGGCTGCAACATATAACAACCAAATACCCTGGCTCATAAAACTGCTGGCTGTAATGGAAGGTAAGAACAGAAATATCAACCCACAAGCCTCAGTGTGCATGTTTGGTTTTCAAAGCAGAGCTGGAAGGTGTGTACAAGAAACAGCTCAAGGTAAAATTAACAAATTAGCTCCAGGTATACAAGCTTGTTGGGTTATAAGGGAAAGGCAAACTCTCCCAATTCTTCAGACAGCAGCAAAAGCACTACCATAGTGGGACTCAACTTCGTTATCATGTATTTAGTCTAGCCAGGAACTTGATTTTTTTTTAATACAAGTTACGTAGCTAACAACTATACTAAAACACATAACAACTTTACTCTCCATGCTATGTCTAGTAAGAAAATGTCTCTAAGTTGTTCAGACAACTTCTGGTCAATTCCTTGGCCTGAAGCAGTCTCAGGTCTCCAAAGTAAATAAAATATATAGATCATGTGACTGGATGCCTAGGCAATTTCTCACCACATAAATACAACACACCCAAAAAGGTTATAACACTAACAACCTGCAGGTTAGTCCTTTTTAATCATGCCTTGGATTTATAAAACATGTTTATTTCTTTGCAAGTCCTTGTTTTCTCTGTCATTCCCCACAAAAGCAAAGCAAGTTTGTCTTTTTTTTCCTTTCAGTTATGTTCTGTTACTTCTGATCTTCTAAAGCTTAAATACCATTGTACATATTGATGTACAATACCTCCTCCAACTACAATCATACAGGTATAGTACTGGAGTACAAGGCTTTAATTGCACTTATGAATATATTAAAAATGTTTAAAAATATATGCTGTCCTTTTAGTTCAAAGACATAAACACAATAAGCAAATAAACGGGTCTGCCAGTATACCAGATACAATGGTACAGAGTGGCCTGCCTGTACATTTCAGTATCTGCAACATTACAGCAAGTTATTGCTGATGGTTGCACAAGGTACAAAAACTGGGCAGCAGATCAACAGCTGTCAGGAAAAACAGCCGGTTAAAGGGCTGCTCTATTAGGTACTGAAACAGCCCATTGTAGCAATATGCAGCACCTGCATTACAAATGGGAAAGTACACAGCAATGTGCTTTCAAGCTTACTGGGTCATATTTTAAACCGTTCATGCTACTTTCTTTCTTTCTTCCATTCAGGATACTTGAAAAATGTAATGCAAAATACGTTAAGGACCCGATATAATTATTAAGACTATGGTTATGCTTCCGTGAGTAGATGAGTTTATCTAACAGCCCACTGCTGCAGAATAAGATCACTCCTTTCTCCAACCTTTGCTGACAGCTCACATCCTCATCAGACTTCCCACAAGGTAACTGGACTCACAAACCAGAAGAGAACTCAATAAAGCACGAGTATTTCTGCTGTTCTAGCGTGTTAAATTGGACTATGAAAAGGTCTGATGATCTACGAAGCCGACACGGCAGAAGACAGAAAACAAGGAGAAGGAAAAGGATTAGTTTTATGGGTGTGTGATGGATGGACTGCTAGATGGCTAAGGAGTTGGCTGGATGGCCACATCCAGAGTTGCTGTCACCAGTGATGAGTGGTGTCTCTTAGGGGTACTGGGACCAGTACTATTTAATATCTTTATTAATGACATAATACAGTGGGATTGAGCACAGCCTCAGCAAGCCTGCAGCTGGCACCATGGTGAGCAGTGCAGCTGATACACTGGAGGTAATGAATGCCATTCAGAAGTAGCCTGACCAGCTTGAGAAGTGGGCTTGCGAGAACCTCAAGAAGGCCAAGTGCATTGGACCTATCCATGGGTTGGGAGTACACCCAGTTCCCCCAACAGGCTGTGGATGAAGGGATCGAGATCAGCCCTGAGGAAAAGGACTTGGGGTACTGTTATATAGGAAGAGCTGGATATGACCCAGCAACGTGCAATCACAGCACAGAAAGACAACTCTATGCTGGGCTGCATCACAAGCATGACCAGCAAGTCAGGGAAAGTGATGCTGCCCTTCTGCTCTGGTGAGAGAGTAATGTGTCCAGCTCTGGGGGGTCCCCAGTACAGAAAAAGACATGGAGCTGTTGGAGTGAGTCCAGAGGAGGGCCACAAAGATGCTTAGAGGGCTGGAGCACCTCTCCTACAAAGACAGGCTGAGAGAGTTGAGCTGGTTCAGCCGGAGATGAGAAGACTCTGGGGAGACCTTATTGCAGCCTTCCAGTGCCCAGGAAAGATGAAGACAGATGTTTTTCACCAGGGTCTGTAGTGATAGGACAAGGTACAACCACTTTAAATTTAAAGAGGGTAGGTTTAGATTGCATTTTGGGAAGAAATTCTTCCCTCTGAGGGTGGTGAGGCCCTGGCACAGGCTGCCCACAGAAGCTGTGGCTGCCCCTCCCTGGCAGTGTTCAAGGCCAGGTTGGATGGGGCTTTAGGCAACTTGGTCTAGTGGAGGGTGCCCCTGCCCATGGCAGGGGGTTGGAACAAGACCATCTCTAAGGTCCCTTCCAATCCAAACCATTCTGCGGTTCTATGGTAAACAGAACCTAGACTTTTTGATAATAGTGAGATATACCTTGGGAAACAGTACTTTAAAATCAGTCACAAATGGCAGTGAGCAGGTGAGACATCACTGATTACATCTCCTCTTTGTTTATAGGCTAAAGGGACACTTAAAAATTACATTCTTCTAAATCACTTAAATCATCTTTCCTTCGGGGGGGAATATTGAAAAGATGAAAAAAACAGAAGTCTGAGGAAAAAAGGAAGAAAAAATCCCATTGTGTTGTTACCTATCCATTCTTTATACAAGAAGAAATCATAGTATTAACTTCTTCTTTATCTGAGGTCATAACTATAAATATTCAAATCACATCCCAAAACAAGAAAAATATATCATGATTTTTGCCACAAAATTTATTCCATTAAGTGCAAAAGTAACAAGAGATCATTGCAATCACAAAGTAACTCTACAACACAGACAAGAAGTGCTGGGCAGAGCCTAAATTTCATTCCTGCAAGAAGCCTAATACAGATCAAGGCAAACAAAGATAAAACTGATTAAGTTGCAAAATAAACCAGTGTGCAATGTTATTACTCTGGTGTTCTAAAAATTTCTTCTACAGTTCTCTTAAGACTCCTGCTATCAAACGCTTTTATGGGTGTACAACAAGAGACAGGGATTACATGTTTTGCTGACTTCAGCCCCGGAACAAAATAAAAATGAGTTAGTGTGGGAAAAACACAACCCTAACTAGTGCAGTTTCTTACAGCTGCAGCTGAGAGATGCCTACCCTAAGGCTCTCCCTAAAATGTTGCAAAGTCTGTGACCCCAGGCAGTGGGAAGGAGGGGTCCAGGGGTGGGACACCAGCTAACCAGCTGCCAGGGCTGTGCTGCTTACTGGCCTTCCTTCAACACCAAGAGGTGCTCAGCTGTTTCCCATAAACCTATGGTTAAACAGCCTCCTTGGTTTTTAGTCCACATCCAGAGCGATCCATATGCTAGGCAAAGACTGTAGAAGAAAAAATTGTTTGCAGAGTTAATTGTTAGAATACAGGAAAACCTGTGCAAGGGGAACACATGTATCCACACGAGCCTACTGCAAGCACACCCTTCACGTAACAGTGCTTTCAGCCAGCGCGCCGAGCAGAGGGAACGCTCGCCTTAACCGGTCAGCTATGACATGAAATACTCAGTCGGCATTTAGAAACCCGTCAGGCACCGGTTCCCTCACAGCACCGGCACCCCCGCGGCCTGCCTAAGGGCTTGGCGCCGCCCGCAGAGCCCCCCCTCCCGGCGACAACCGCCGGGCCCCGCGGCGGGGACGCGCGGTGAGGCCCGAGCCCCTCTCTCACCTGCTGGCTGGCTGGCTGGCTGCCGCCGCGCCTCGGCTCCTCGGCTCGCGTTCCCGGCCCTCGGCACCGCGCTGCCCGGCGGCCTGTGAAGCACAGGCAGCCTAAACCCGAGCCCTCTCGCCCGAACGCCTCCCCTCAGCGGCGGCCTTCCCGCGCGGCCCGCCCCCGCCGCACGTGCGCTCGGCGAGCGCAGCACCCCCATCGCCCTCCTCCCTCTTAACCTCCTCCCCCCACGCGGCCGCCGGGCGCTGACCGTTACTCACCAGCCGTTACTCGCCGACCGTTGCCTCGGAGCGGCCGCAGGCGTCAAGCGCGGCCGGCGCCGCCGCCCGCCCGGCTGCAGCTGCCGCGCAGTTTCCGGCGCGCCGCCGCCGCCATGCCAGCCCGCCCCTCCCCGCTCCCGGCAGGCAGCGGAGGCGGAGCCGGAGCCGGCGGCGGGCGGGAGCGGAGTTGCGCGGCGGCCGCGCGAGCGGTGCTTGAGGTATTCTCCTCCCCCTTGCTCTTCCTCCCCGTTCCCTCATGCAGAGCGGTGGGAGGTGACGATACGGGCCGCGGCCTGTCCTCCTCCGCGGGGGCCGGCCCTGCGAGAAGCGAGCGGCGTCGTTCCCTTCCGCCGCCTCGCCGGGCGCCTGAGCAAGGACGGGGCTCGCACCTGCTCCTCCCGCCAGCCGGAGGGACGGATCGCGGCAGCCGGGCCCGATGCGGCTCACTGGCGGGAGATGGCAGCCCAGTGGCCCCCGTGCCCTGCGGTGTCCTCCCTGTAACGGGGGGACCGCGCTGCCGCCTTACAGCCATCAGTGTTTATGGCGAGGCCTTCGTGTGTTGCTGGGGGCAGGGAGTTGAGCATTAATCTGCGATTCATTGAACACTTGCTTAAAATCATGCGCAGGGTGTGGTTTAACCTTGTCCGAGGTTGGATACCTCGGGTCTTTCTCTCCTTGCTCCAAGACGCTGGTTCTGCCGGTTCTGCTTCTACCGCAGTGCTGCAGTGATGTGCAGGCTCCCTTTGGAAAATCTATTCTCTTAACCAGCCTAGTGTCTGCCTCACAGTCAGTTTTGGAGGTATGATTCTCAGGAGGTTGAGGTGATGTGGGGCGCTCAGTCTCAACGAGTAGTTCTGCACTAGCAGTTTCAGGCTGAAAAATCTTGAATATTGGATGCTAGCTTTTGAATCCATATTGGCCCCATTTCCTTGAGTGTGAGCTGCAAGGAGCTCAACAGCAACGGCATTTAGGTCAATGCTCTGCTTCAGTTACGTCAGGAAGGCTGTCAGCATGGACCAAGCCAGTGCGGCCCCCGGGCCTGGAGGATGGAATGAGTCAGGAAGTTGTTCTAGCGATAGCAAGAGAAATGCCTTCTCTCTTACTGCCTGCCTCTGCGTTGCTGAGCACTGTACTCTTGCTTGTATTTTAGAAAAGTGTTTAACACTGTATGATTTACATTGTGAAATAATCTGTTAGTGTGATGGCTTCATTTTAACATCCACAATCTAGCTTTTTGCTGTAGTCATTCCTTTAATTTGTACAGCAGTGTTTTGAAGTTTGAGTTAATGTTTGGGGGTATTTTGCTCCATTGGTGAAAGTTGTTTGCCTGACTGGACAAAGATTGTAGTGAAATTTCATAATAATTTTGTGAGGGGTACATTTATTTTTTTTTTTAGCTTGATCTTGGGTTTTGATTCTTTAGTGCTTTCATTGCAGAGAGCGTATTTTTTCTGTGTGCTTTCATCAGAAGTATAAAGCCCTTTTGGGTATGTTGAGTAGGAGAAGGAACTGAGTGGCTCTACAGGCATTGAGACCTGTGTTTTTACATACACATTGATTGCAGTGTGTGTGGTTTTCTTTTTGTTTGGGGTTTTTTTTTCCTGTTGCTCTATTTGACTCTTAAAATTGGCAATCCACTGAGTGGTGTTGTTAAGTAGTTTTATTATGTAGATGTGTGTATGCAGTGATTTTCTTTCTGGTAATTTAGGACTGAGTATGGTGGGTTTAGCCCTAATATTTACAGTTAAAATGCAGCATTTGGATATATGAAAATTAATATATGTTCTGTTTATTAATTTTAATAGTAAGTTTTTAGCTTGTTTTCATTATAGTGTTCACTTTTTCCAGGGGTGACAAGGGTCCATTGTAGTGTTTGGAGCTTCCACCAAGCAAGCAGCTTTTGTTTCAAGTGCACTGCCACACATGATGTGTAAAAGCTGCTTGCTTATGTCTATGTGTTTGTGCTCCAGAGTGATTAAATAGATGTTTTTCCTCCTTGTTAGTATAGACTGCCTTAGAAAAAGCTCCAGTATAGATTCTAGGTTTCTAATCAGTCAGCGTTTTTGACGTGATGCTGTCAAGATTATTTTAAAGGTACCTAATGCATCCATTTTCTGTTTTCTCTCACCCCTTGCCCTCTGCTTTTTTGGTAAGTTTAATTCTGTTTGGGGACCGACTTTTTCATAGGTCCTGCAACAAAGGTCTAATGTGTTTAAACTAAAAGAGAGTAGATTCAGACTAGATATAAGGGAGACGCATTTTACACCAAAGGCAGCAAAACACTAGAACCTGTTGCCTGGAGAGGTGATAGATGCCCCATCCCTGGAAACATTCATGGTCAGGTTGGATGAGGCTCTGAGCAACCTGATGATGTTCCTGCATGCTGCAGGTGGTTTGGTCTACATGTTCTGTAAAGGTCCCTTCCAATTCAAACCATTCTATGATTTGAGGGGTTTTCTATATACTGTTCAGTACCACAGTAACATTTGCTGGCATTTCTTTTTTTTTTTTCTTTTGTTCAAGTTGACTAAGGGAAAGCTTGGGCCAGAGAAATAATCCAGACCTGAGTTTTTCAGTGTGCTTGAGGAAGAGATTTTACATGTTGGCAAAGACAAGAAACAAAGTTTTTTTCATCACACAGTACAATAGAACTTCATTTGGTCTGAACATAACACTCCTAAAGTAATAATTATTACATGATGCAAACTCCAGTCACCAGGAATTGCTTTGGCTGTTCCAGATGTGGACTGGTAATGACTTGGGATCCAGTTAGGCTGCTGTTTGCTCAGGCGTTGTTTTCCTCTGGCATGTTGTGTCAGACCAGATTTGGTTTAGATTTAACTAGCAATGTATGTGCACATGGCTTATTTCTGGGTTTATGAACTTCCATCTTTGCCTTTTAAAACTTTTTTGTTAACGTGTTTTCTGGTACAGTTTTTGGTGCTGCTTTGGTTCAGGTAAATGAGCATACATACCTCATTTAACTTTCTGAGTCAGGGCATCCTCTTGTTGCACTCTGTTTTCAAACATTGTTTGCCAGCTTTGTGGTTACATCGTCAGTAAAGGCTTTAAACAGTTCAAGTATTCATTTATTTTATTACGATATTTCTAAAAAAACATACCTGGAATGGGAACTTTCCATGACTGAAGCATCTTGGCATGTACATCGAGCATAGAGTCTGACAGGAAAAAACCCTCTTTTCTTTTACTGCTAGTATGTTCAGATACGGAGGAGAAAAAATCAGAGAGAGGCTCCCCTCAGCCCCCAAGCTGAACTCTAAGATGAGTCTTGCTTAAGCCTTAATATATGTTGTTTTCAAAGAGTAACATCTGTACCAGGAATAGTTATCTGGAAAATAATTGCGAATGTTGGGACAATAATATTCATGGCGTATATTTAGAAGACTGTACTCAGGCTGAGAACATATGCTATTCATGTGTGTCTTCTAAAAATATTTTCACATGCAAAGTACACACCCGTTGGCTGCTTACTTCGAACCAGATTGTTGCTGCATGATGGTCCCTGAGAAACTGAATATGGAGTGGGAGGTACCAGCTGAAAACTTTTTGCTTTGAAGGTCTTGTTTCTCAGGTTTTATGCTTGCTTGGCTTTCCTTCTTTTTCCAAAACTAACAAAAGAATGTTAAAATTTAAATTTGCAAAATGATATTTTGGAAATGTAAGAAAAATGCAGTAACTAATTAATTAAATGTATGCCTCTCTGTTTAATGTTTAAATACTTTATTAATGTTCTGTTTTTAAATGTAAACCACAAGAAAGCCTTCAGTCCTGATAATCTCAATTTTGATAATTTTCTGTATGTAAAGTCAAGATTACTGTGACTGTAAACTTTCTTGCATCGCATAACTAATTTTAACATCAGTCATGTTAGTAGGTTGTGGACCTGATGTGTACATGTAGCAACCTTTGGCTATTTCATCATGGTATGAGAACCAGAGAGAAGATCTTTTTTTGAGACAGAGGTTATAAAATCAGTAGCTAAAACTTGAGGCCAGGTTCTTTTTTTCTTAACTGCTACCGGTTTCAATTTTTTCTGGAGTAAAAACCTTTTATATTTTTATGCCTTTGCCCCGCACCCCCAACCCCCCACACTTTACTTTTGAAAATTGTTTCTCTACTACGGTGTCTGTAGCCTTCCCAAAGCAGGAGAAATCTATTCACTGCTGAGTTAAGGTAGACTTGCTTTTCTCTTAGAGTGGCTCTTATGTTGTCATCCTTAACAGGAACATCATCCTTGCTCTGTAGCAAAGAGGAAATCTGAATACTTTAGGCCTGATGCAGCATCTCGGAGATCACTGCAAAGATTTACATTTGAGAATTGCAGCTGGCCATCAAAATACTTGATCTTAATTTGTTTTTTTTTTCAGTGAGTTAGTTTACCTCTCTGAACTACAGCCTGTAGGCTTCTGACTCCATCCCAGTAGGGTACAATAGCCAAAGCTTAGTAGCTTTTAAGTTTTCAGAAATTAGTTACTTTCAAGAATATTTGCAGTGGGAAAGTATCAGTGATAAAACATAACTTCAGGAACCCATGTAAAGATGGGTGATGTTTGGTATGATCATGGTCACTGTGTTGTGCACTTGCGTCCTTAGGATTCTGCCAAAAGGTTATATTCCTGTGGCATGGTGGTGTTGCATTGCTACTCTTTGTGCAAGTCAAAATAAATAGAAACTATGTTTTAATGTTGATGGGAAAAATTTAATTTGGCCCAGCATGAGATAATATAACAAGAGTCAAACAAAATTTGTGGTTCTGTAAGGGCAAAGATATTGGCTACCTTGATTAGGATAGGAAGAAAATGAAAAACTGATGTGGAAGTTTGGAGATGTATTGGTTAAATAATATGCAAAATAAAAAGGATTAGAGCAAGCAAAGTGCTTTTGAAGTTAAGTGAACAAATCGTGGATAATACTCCGTGCCCAAATCCACTATGTTGGTTTCTGGGCTCATATTGTGTGGTTCAGTTTGGGGTTTTTTTAATTGGTGTTGCTCTTTAAAGGCAGACTATATTTGATGCTCCTTTTTCTTTGACCTTTATACAGACTGTCTATTCTTCTGTATGAAAGTTTGAAATTTCTAAGGATTTCATTTTTGGTTGTGTTTCTCCCCCTCCCCTTAGTTTTGATTCTATGTCAGAATTCAAAGACATTCTACTAGTAAGGTGTTTTATTTTCAGCACTAGCAGCTGAAGGCAGTGTTTTACACAACTTAGGAAAATTGGAATGATGTAAATTGTGCTGCTTCTCTTTTGCGTGTATTTGTAAAAGGGAAATGAACTCTATGCAAATATACAATATTTGATGTAACATATGACTTCAAAAAAAGGATCTCATTGTTCCATTCTGTTTTCAAAGTAACTTTGAAGGCTGACTATTTAGTTTTCTTGAAAATAATCAGTAATTAAACATACTAATTAAAGTCAAACCCTTGTTACTCTTGGAAAAAGTTTCTGAATAACTTGCCTGTTGAACTTGGTTCAGATGTTAACAGAATGCAGAATATTAAGTAACACACTTTCTGTCCAAAAGATTAACCAGTCTTGTTACAATCTGTGACATGCTTCCAGACATTTTTCATGTATTCCAGTTTCTAGTGCTTTCATATGAAAGGAGGCTCTTAAGTAAACTAATTCTGTGTTGGTAAGATGGCAGTCCATGCTGAGAAAGAAGGAAGAGCAATGATAAATTTCCTGAAAAAATTAAAAGTGACAGATTATCCATTCTTATTTAGTTAGTTAAATTTACATTGACATATTGTTACCTATTCATTAGAGAATTCTCCCTCTGGTACTTGCAGACACTTCAGCTAAATTTTACCACCATTATCTTGTGGTCCTCTTATTTTGTCTTGGATTTCTTTGTACTCTACAATCCCATTTACAAAAACATCCTGTATGAGGGTGCTAGTTCTATTGCAGCCACTATTACAGCCACTGACACCAGGCATGAGCAGATACTTCAGTTGCTGGCCCCTTTTTCTAAAAAGTGCTGTATAAATTCAAAGAAAGGCTTATGGATGTTATGAAGAATATAAAGATTCGTATCCTGTCTCATCGTGAATTGCCAATGTACGGCACGCTTCCCTGATTCTTCCAGAGTTGCATGAGTCTAGCTAGTTTCTTAAACCTGGTGGGATTACTTCAGTGTAAACTTAAAGCCTTTGCAAAATCTTCCTGGTTTTGAATTATACTTTGACCCTTTTTTTTAATGTCTGGAAATGCAGCATCAGGGTTGGTGTTAATATGTATTTATGAAACAGTAAATCTTATGGTATGAATTCATTCTTTAGGTAGGGTAAATCAAAGGAAAAAAAATTTTTATGAGGGGTAGGGCACAGATATTTTAATATGTCAGTTTTTATTTCATGGTGGTGCTGAAAGGCCACATCATGATTGAGTTTTGTTATGTTGGTTGCTGTAAAAAAATACATGTGGCTCTCTGCACTCCAAAGCAAACATTTTGGGCCTGGAGACCATTATTGTTCTCTAAATAAATAAATAATTTTTTTTTAATCCCCAAGCTGTTTGTAGAGCGTTTTTTTCTATAATTCTTAGCTCTTGTGTTGTGGAGGGATGTGGGGAGTGGACAAGGGAAATGATGATGACAAAAATACCTATTAGGTTTTTTTCCCCTGGAGCCTAAAATTTGAGTAGATGGTAGTGGTAATGTTCAGTAATTATTCTACACAAACCACAGTTCTACCTTTGCCTTTAGAACAGATGGGAATTGCTATAAATGTACTTTTTGGTCCAATAGGGCTTCTTCATTATCAGAAATGTTATTAACTAGCCACACTCAGAATTTTCATATAAACTGTGGGGTGTTAATGCAGAAGTTTGTGAGGTGTGCTGATGTCATCAATACACTGATGTTATTCTCTGTATGCGGTACAGTAAAATGGACAAATCGACATTCACAATTCCTTTTTTCTTATTTTTTGTTGTTGTTGGCTTTTGGGGGTTTTTTTCTTGTTTGGTTTCTAGTCAAAGTTGTCAGGGAAGTAGTTTCACACCTTGGCCAAAACTCAAAACCGACCATCTGGCTTTTACATAGCAGCAGCAGCACCTAGAAGGGTCTGAAAAATACCACGAGAACATCTTGCGATTTGTTGGCTCTTCCTCAGACAAGGTGATAGCACAGTGACTTGTTACTTCATAGTCAGGTATTGAGCTTCCTGCCTCAGCTAGGACACCACATACTATCCAAGGTTCCATAAACATGGAAACGCAGTTAGTTAATTTTTACTAAAGAATATTTGCAGCAAAACTTTCTAAAATAGAGGTAAATTAATTATTCAGCTTCATTAATAAAAAAAAAATTAGTTTCTTGAAAAAGTATAAAAATAAAGATGGCTGAGATTTTTCTGGTGAAGATATTCTTTCAGTTTTTGGATCCATCTGATTTCTCATTTTTGGCTTTAGGATTCCTTGCTTGATTCCTGCTTCTTGCTGCTTCCTATCTGCATCTTTGAACCATGTCCCTTTCATGATCATGTGGTCAATGCATGGGCACCATCATGTGACAAAACTTCTGCCACTTATACACTGGCAGGAAAGTTTGTTGAGGGGTCTGAATTTAACTCTTTTTTTTGGGTAATTGAAATCTGTGGAATACCCTGTAATCTAGTATATCAGGTCAAATAAGGGCAAGCCCTCCATGCAACCTAGCATATGTCAGTAGCTATTAACGAATGCTTTTGGAAGTATGGACATTGGAATAATGTCTCAAACTGGAGAATTTATAAGATTTTCAGTGTAGTTTTTAAATAATGCTCTTTTAAAATGCCTCCTAGATGGACCTTTTAGAAGAGTGAGGTTATCAAAGCCTTCAAGTCAGCTTCTTTCCATATAGCTTGCTGCTGTTTATTTCTTGTTACTGGTGTTACCACTTAATGTACATTTTTATGTTTTATGTCTTACAATAAAGTGTTCACAGTAAACAGAAATGGTCATGAAATGCTAATACATGAAGTAAATCAAAATATTCCAATATAATAAACTTAATTCTAATTAAGTTGTGTTAATACGTGAAGCTATTTACAATAGCAGGTAACAAATGTTTAAATAAAATCATTGTTTAGAAGTTGTTAATTTCCCTGGTTTTACAGGCATCTCTCAGAGCAGGACCTCTATCCCATGTTCATCAACTTGTGAAACACACCTGAAACTAGCACTCAACTCTGCTTTCCTGCTTTGCTTACTGGCTTATCGTTCTCCATTCCATCCTGTTCTCATATCCAAAATCTACTCGTGTACAGTAGGCCCATCTCCAAAACTGCTCTCAAAACAGCACCGCTTAAAAGATGTTTAAAGCAGAATGAAAGTGTGATACTGGTCACAGGGGTAGCTGGGAAGGACTATAATGTGCCGTGCTTAGGAATCATGTATGGCAAGTACCTGGTCCTGCAAACCCTTCTGCAGAACAGTAATCCTATCAGAGGACACTGAGTGCAGTTGATTAAGGATTACATGTGACCAGCGGTCTGCAAGGTTAACAGTGTGACTTGTATCGTTAACGAGTATTCATATATTAATGCTGCTTGGAGTAGGAAGTTGAACTAGATGACATCTGAGGTCTGTTTAAATTAGAATAATGTTACAATTATCACACTTGTATTATGCAAGTAGATATTTCATTTATAAAAGCTGTATTAATTGAATAAAGTAAGCCCCCTAGCAAATCATTGCAGTTATTTTACCTGTTGCATTGTGTTGTAGCATGGAGTTGCAAGTTTGACCCAAGTTTAAAACAGTCAGAGAAATATACCCATGCCTTTTTGTCTATTGCATTGAATTCCTTGTATAGTATGTCCTTCCTAGCATACAGTTGACTCGGTTCCAGTACTACTAATGAGTAGAGTTCCTGAATGTTTGATGCTGTCTGTGCAGTTGAGCTGCGTGGATGGACTTAAACTTACCCTGCTTATTTCGGGTACTGCTAGCACTGAGGCTATGGTAACAAAGCAGTCTAAGAAACTTAGCCTAAGAAAGGCTTGAGGCCCTAAAAACTTGTCAAAGCAAGGACTCAGAATGTGAGAGGGCATTCTTATATTAAAAAAATTAACCAAAAAACAAACAATAAACTCAGCACCACCCCAAAAATGCCCTCCAACAATGTGCCCTCTCCCCCCGTTAGAATATACTATGTAGATTCTGAATATGTGTAGATGTTGAGGCATAACTGGTTGAGTTTAATAAACAATACATGGTAAGTGAATATTAAGATGAATAGTCTTTGCCATTAGTTAAGAAATAGTATTTTATTTAACTGTAGTATGACCCTTCTTGTTAAGGTGCATGGGGTATGGATATCCCCAGTTTAGACAAAATTTGTGCCCATTCTCATTTAGTATTGTTAATTACTTTTAAGAAAGAAGATGGTGATACAGGAGGAAACATCAAAATTTATGGTTGTAAATGGCCCATTGCTTTCACATGCATGTGACCAGAAATGGTTTTATGCAACACTTTAACCCCTTCAATTACATGAATTAACTGCAATAAATTAATGTAGTTGTTGTCATGCCTTATTGGTAGCAGCATATTTCAGGGAAAAACTTGGTTATTTGTATGCTTCTATTTAAAAATAAAAGGAGGATGATAATATAAAGTAATATGTTACAGACTTGACAAGTCTCCTGGACTTCCAGGGAGTATCGAAAGCAATTAAAAGGAGTAACTGGCACTAGGAAGGAGCAGACTGGTATAAGCTGGTCTTCACCACAAAGAGGTTGTGGACATTTTATTCTTTTCAAATAATGTTCATGAGACATTCTCTGGTGATCAGATTAGAGAATCAAAAGATTGAATGTTAGAATAAAGTGCTAAATACCCCTAAATTGTGAGGACTCGCTAAATTGAGATGCTGTGTCAGAAGACTGGAAGCTGTCAAGTGTTGTATGCACTGTACTTTGAAACTGAACACAAGGAGCAGATGTGGAATTTGCCAGCCAAAGACTCATTATTTTAGTGCCATATGAGTAGATTCAAATACTAAATGGATAGTCTAGGAGTTCTGTGAGCGCAAGATCTAACAGCACCTAGTTCCCTATGTAGTTATATCTTAGAGGTAATTAGAAGTACCAGCTGCAGCTCAGGTATTTCTAAGGTGTGTATCTTATGTATGTGTTTGTTTTCTAATAACAAGGGCATATGCTGCAGCCTCTCCTTCAGTTTGGGCAGTCTGTGGGTGGGTGTCTTCCATCCGCCTGCCCAGTATTTGGAATTCTCTAAGTTCTTACTAACTGTAAATGACTTTTGAATCTTCCTCTTTGTTCAATCTGTTTGAAATCAGGTAGCAGATTCAAAAGTTATAAAGAGTCTGGCATAGCCCAAGGAGACAGATTAATCTTCTCTTTCTTTAGCTATCTAAACAATGATCCGAGTCAGTTCCATTGTTAGTGGAAAAGAGAGATGTACCCACATATATATTCATGTACTCACATGCCATATGTAGCTCACCCCACCTTAACTTTACAATATATGGCCTCTGGCAGGAAACTGCAAACCAAGCAATTTTGTTGTGGCTCTACAAGTGCTGATTTTTGGTGCAATTATGGGGATGGTGAATCGTGAGGGAGGGATGGAAATGAAAGGTAAAGCAGTCCAAAGATACCCTATCCAGCTCTCAGTACCAAAGCTGTGATCTACCTTGTAATTTACACTAGCGACAACAATAGATTTTGAAGTGGTGCTAACATTTGTAGCTACACACTCTTGTTTTCTCATTTTTCCCTCCTGTTGTATTACCAAAGTCATTTGTGTTGACATGAAGTGACCTGGATCAGAAAATTGATCTTGACATCAAGAGGAGTCTATGAAAAGCAGCAATTTTTAGCCCAAGCTAGTTCCTTAACACGGTACAGTGAATGGCTCCACCAGCTGATGTATCTGCACAAATGAGGTGGTGGCACAAGCATGGAGGCAGCAGGAGGGTCATCTATTTTTCATTTGGCACTCTTACAAAATACACATTAACCAAATTATGCCTCTAGAATCCGTCTTAGAAGGGATCAATCTTGTCCTCAAATAAGCATCCGAAGTAAAATACTATATACATTCTATAAAATCTATAAAGTTGCAAGGAACTTTAGGGCCATCTTCTAAGACTGTATATATTAGTATAACAATGGAGGATGTCATTTGGTATTTGCAGCTACAAAATAATTCACAGTGAAAGGAATAATTTGAACTACTTAAAGATAATTCTATATTACAAGTAAATGTTCTGCAAAAATACATGTATCATTACAGGTGCCCTGGTGAAAACTTCTTTGCACTGTAAATGAAATAGCCCTAAAATTTATTGAAATGGTGATCCACAGTAGCACTAAATGGAAGTTCTTTACCTGGGCATTTCTGCTCAAATGAAGTGGCTGTTTGGTTTAACTAAGTAATTTGTGCCTAGTTTATCTAATTTGTTATTTATAACAAATATATCTATTTGTTATTTATAAATAAGAAGTTCTTAAAAACTAAATAAAGTCTTTTCAGTAAGTTTACACAAAATAAAGCCTCTGTATTTCTTGCTTTCAGCTCAATTTCTTCAGATTATCTGCAAATTTTCAATAATGGCAATACATTCATTCTGCCATTTGGAGGAGCCTGTGCCACAGAGTAATGATCTGAAGAAAGCTCGCTTATTTGCAAGGAAGAGTCTTCATTTGGGAACTAGCACCGATGCAGCTAAGAGGTGCTTTGTCAAGTTCAGGTAAGTGTTTTTAATATGTTAATTTTTAAATCATTCTTATTTGGGTTTTGGTAAGCTGACATTTTGTTTAAAATAGCATACCTGCAGTGTAATGTCGGAGCCTCTCAGTCTTTGTGTTGGTCATTTGGCATGTAAAGTATCTTGAAGTGAAAAGCTACATGCAGTAGCACACATACTTGCAAGACACATAGAGGGAAATTGTTGTCTAGAAAATTATTTTAGCATAATTTATTATCTCTGGAGTAGCTATTGAGAATGGAGATTATGGTGATCATAATGGCACAATTCCCTCTTGCTATTAATTCCTTTTTGATGTTTTCTTACGTGTTTCTGTATTTTCTGATTTGAGTATTTTGCTACAAGAGAGTTGTTCTGTGTGTGTTAATGACTGTCTCAGATCATTCAAGGGAAGTAAAAAGGAAGTCATGGTCAGGTTTTCACAACCTGGAATATTTTCAAATTTTCTAGTGAAAAAAATCAGCTTTTGAATTTTCTGCCAGTCAGATTTTTTTTTTCTGAAGTGGATCCTTAAATCTTGGCATGATAACTCTGGATTGGGATTTTAGACTGTATTTAAGTTACTGTATGTTGTGTTTTTTTAGACATTGAATTATTCTTATAACATAATAATTACTTTACAGCAGAAGTTGGTTGATAGTCATATTCTGCATGGGGACTGTATGCAATGTACATTCAATAAGAAGTGTTAGCAGTAGAATAAGAAAGCAATTATGAATATTTAAACAGGTACTTGAATTCTTTTCCTGTGTTCTCACTGCAAACTGAGAGAGTTCTCTGGCTGGCTATGGGTTTGGAATTCCAGCCAGCAGTCAAGCAAGTGAGAATTGGGAAAAAAAGTCCAACCAAATTGTTTCTTACCAGAAAAGCAGACTAGAGTGCAGCTTGAAAGCCTTTTCCTTGGTGCACACAAATCTAAAACTTTTTTGATACCTCTCTGCTTTGTTGCTGAATTATTGGATCGTTTGCATATATAAAAATAGAACTTTATAGATGCATGTGTGACCTGAAAAGCCCTAGCAATGCCTTTTGTCTTCCTTTTTTAATGTAATACTGTTGTGTCTTTTGGATCCAGACACAGAGACTTCTGCGTGATCTTGTGCACATGCTTAACTTTATATCAGTGTCATCCTGATACAGTACTGATGCTCACATACTTCAGTGACAGAGAGAGAACAGTACTTCTTTAGTATAAGCCTTTACTTTAGTCTTCTTATACTTAGAGGAATGTTGAAGATTTTTTTCTCTTAGAACGGTACTCCAAACAAGGACAGCACCACTGAAAATGAGGCTGTTGTTTAAATTAAGTTCTAAAAGTTAAAATGCATTTAAATGAAATCATCACAAAAGAGAATTCATCCTCGAAATACTTCTTATATTTTCCAGTTTTATTTTGCACTATGAATGCAATGTATAATGTTCAACAGGTAACAATTTCAAAATTCTTTTTTATAAATGCTGCAGAATTATAAAAACCGAGGGCTTGATGTGTCTGACTTTATTTTTAATATACTTAAAGAACAATATTCTTAAGCTTAATAGGTTTTCCTGTTGATGAGAACAGCTTCTGGTAATGTGTAATGTCAAACTGTTACTGAACACAGTTCCACAGAAGCCTAAGTGAGACAAGAGTAAAACATAAAGTAAGTTCAGTAGAATAATTCTTATGATGTCTATAAGGTGGATACTGAGAGCAGCAAGTGTATTTTTCTTCTGAATCTTTCAGCAGAACTGTTGTTGTTCCTAGCACAACCTCCTGCACGTGGACAAAACTGTTTTCCTCAAAGAGTAAACATACCATATCTGAAGAGTAAGAAGGTAAGGTATCTGAGATTGTATCTTTCAGTGAGCAGGTAAAAGTAACTTCAGTGACTTGTATTGCATACAAATATATAGAAAATAATTGATTTATCATGCATCAAGAAGTCTCCAATGGTTTATATCACTTTCTGTTTGTTGTTTTTCCTTTTTGTGTCACGGGTGGAATTTGTGCAAGTATTCATCTCTGCTTTCTAAATGTGTTTTCCCTGGAATCAATGAGCTGACCTGACCTGAGTGGGAATAAACGTTGGTTTATCTTTAGTGAGACAAAGTTAAGTCATCACTAAGTGATTTTGAAATTCCATCCTTGAAATGCAAGGTCTTTGACATTCAGTGGGATGAGAATCTTGGAACAGACTGACTACAGGGACTCCCAGGCTACAGTTCAGGTAAATGACTTATTTGGAGGAGGAGGAACTGAAAGGTTTCTTCTTTTTTAAATTATGATAATTAAGTAGCAAAGGGTGCAACTTAAACTATAAATATTTTCTGCTTAACATTTGCATTTAAAATAGATACGCCTTGTGAGAGGATTTATTAGCTACAGTTTGGGCATTATATAGCTAGCTAACATTTGAGCAGTGCTGTTTCTGAAGAGGACTTCTTCACCGGCACAGAACATAAATGTCTAGTTCTATTCCCAGCCACATTTTGATCTTATCTTCCAACATGTAGCTATGAGTGTTTAGCTAGTTCAGCTACTGCAATTTCCATTTTGCAAAGACAGAGATGTCTTTTGGTAATGCATGCATAATTTACAAGTAACAGCTTCTATATTGGAGTGTTAGGGGCTCTGTTCAGATCGTGGGATTAACTTGGTTTGTTTCTTGCTCCAGCTGCTCCCCACTTTCTCCAGGGAAAGGGTAGCTCAGTTGTTCGTGTTGCAAATGCCCAATGCAGTAGGTAACCTAGAGCTTTTAAAGTCACACAGAACTGGTGTTGTTTTACTTATATTTCTGCTCTTGGAAAGTACAGTGGTGCAGCAGGTATGGGTGCCTCAGAGGCAGGAAACTGGGAGAGGAATGGAGTGTGCAAAGATGCCCACTATCGTGGGCATCTCCAGTTTTGTGACCTAGGGTCCTCTCACTCTGTTCTGGAAGAGGAAAGGTGGGAAATAGTTCTGTGATTGGTAGAAAAAGAGCAAGAAATTTGCCTGTTTAAAAACAAAAAGCTTTTCTTCTGCATGATATCATATCAAAGAGAAAACATTAAAGTTTTTGGGATTATTTTTAAGACTTACAGAAATTCAGTTATAGACTTAACTTCTTTACCTTATTCAAACACATAAAGATACTGTAAAAGATCAGTATTTGGAGATCAAGAATAAAAACACATTATGTAAGAAAAAAGATGACCAAAAAAATCAAAGAAATACATATATTACCCTGTAAAAACATATAACTTGAATGAACCATTAACATCAATGAGATATTTAAGGGTTTCTGGGTTCAGTTCTATAGACAATACAGAGTATGAGGGAAACAGGTGCATCTGAAGTAGATCATCTGGTTTAAGGAAATAAGCAACTATTTCTGCCAAGCAATTGATTAAACAAAACTATTAAAATACAAGTGTTTTCATAGTAGCTTCTTAATTAGTTAAAATAAGTGGAAGAAATACCACGTTTATAGTAAGTTGCATGTTTCTTCAGGGCTGACAAAAAATAGCGTTGGGATTTTTGTTGGGTTTTCTTCCCCATAGACAACTTAGTAATCCCTGTAATTCTTGTCAGGGTTATACTAAATAATGGGGGCAAATTTCTGCACCTCTTCAATTTGTGAAGTTATATAAATTCTGAGCAACAGTTACTAAGACTTCTTGATAATTAAAAAAGAAAACCATATATCAGACAGCAGGTTCAATCTTAGAGAAGTGATGTCTTTTAATAGACAGTTCATATCACTGTAGGTAAGTATATGCCATTAGCACTGTGAATTAGAAACATGGTATCTGAACAATATACAAGCTGTGCACATACCTCTTTTAGTGCCTAGCACATAGCTGTATTAGTATTATGGAATATCTTTGTTTCATTTCTCTTGGGAACATAATTAGCTGCTTCTCCCATGTCTGAGAGACATATCTTACCTTGTTCTTGGGGCTTGTGATCCAGGAATGCCTGAGAGTGGGCTTGCTGACTGAGAGAGCTATGTTAAGCCCTAAGGTAAGCTATACAATCACAGCAGGACTGGATATCACCTAATAAACTAAGCAGGTTTTGGTGCCCAACATCGTGATATTCTTCTGAAAGCAGGCCCAGAAATGTAATGTCCAATTTAAATACTCTCCAGTTGGATCCCACCATTTTAATGTTGTCATACTGAGCTGCTTGGCTATCTTCTTTAAGACGCTTCTGCCTTATCTGCAATCTGGCTATGGGAGCTTCAGAGTCTTCCAAGAGGGTCTACCTCATTCCTTACATGCTCACTCAGAAGAGGTGATAAAGCCTATGTAGTGCCTTGAAACTTAACATCATCATCCTACTGTGGAATGGGTAATTGTGTATGTTAGGTACACAGCTCTAGTTTAGGCTGCAGCACAGCAGAAGGAAAGAACTACAGAGGAGATTCTCTGGGTCGGGAAGAAGATACATTTTCTTGGATTACAGTCCAAGTTATGCAATACCATTTTACAGGATACAAATGCTGTACTCGGTATCAAATGAGGATGACACACAGCACATCAGAGAGGGACCCTCAGTGACACACCTCATTTTATGCAGCACTGTGAATACAGCAGTCGTTTAGAGACCTGGCTTTGGGATTCCAGATGCTTCAAAAGGACAAGTCTGTAGATGGATGAAGTGCCCTCTGCTTTGTTTTAATTAAAGACCACAGTTGGCAATGCATCTTTTTGCTAAGTTACAGAATTACAGAATCACAAGGTTGGAAAAGACCTTTAAGATCATCATGTCCAACCATTCCTGTCCTAAGCTAAACCATATCCCTAAGTACCTCATCTACCTTTTTTTAAACACATCCAGGGATGGTGGCTCAACCCCCTCCCTGGGCAGCCTGTTCCAGGCCATGACAACTCTTTCAGTAAAGAATTTTTTCCTAACATCTAATCTGAACTTTGTGATTAGTTCTACCAGTTGTTTTAGTGACTGATTACCAGTTGTTTTCATGACTGATTCCAGAATTATTTAGTCTCTAGTTCAATCGATGAATATGATCAGGATTCTTTAAGCAGTGTCTGTCTTAGCACAGCCTCCTGCTCCTAAAAACCAGGTGATGAGGGTGTTTACTATAGAGTCTGACCTGTTTCTGCTACTGCTTTTTCTCTTCTCCATTTTTAGAAACAGTGTCTTTCATTACAACTTGCTGTGGACTGACTTCCCGCTGAACCATTTAATCCCAGAGACATCAGTGTATGTTCCCACCTTCCAGCTTTGTTTACCCTTAAAGTGCTTTGTTAACTATTTGTGATGAGATAATCTTTCTATATAGAGGTGAAACGCTTGATTAATAAGAGTTTCTTTAAAATAATGCCTTTCCATTTATTTATGACAGTATGCTACTATTACAAGGATTGTATTGTTGATTTTTATTTTCAATGGTTTTGTTCTTACCAAGGCTGATCCAACCCTAAAATTAGAACAACTGTAAGTTATTGAATGTAAATATTTTACTTACAGAAAAAACCCTCACCACTCACCAAAATAAACGTGGCAACCCATACAGAGGTCCCACAAAAAACATGCAGCCACCCAGGTCTCAGGCTGCAGGGAGTGCCAAAGCCAGTCACTGGGAATGATGGCAGTAATGAGAATGTCTGTGTGAGGTGTGACCAAGGAGATGATCATCTGCTCAGCCTGGTGGTAGAGGAAGTAGAAAGGTTACGGAGAATCAGAGAGGCTGAAAAAGACTGGTGGAGCCAGCCTATTGCCTTGAGACATGCTGGGTACACTGGAGCACATCAGAAGTCTTACAGAGAAGAGCCATGGGCTTCTGAGGAAGAAGGAAGCACCAGCGGAATACCTCAAATGAAATAAGGAGTGTTTCTCTAAGAAGGCTACATTGCTGACAGCCCAGATGAAGTCCCTCTACACCAATGCATGCAGCATGGGCAACAAACAGGAGGAGCTGGAAGCCACTGTGCTCCTGAAAAGCTGCAACCTAATTGCCATTACTGAAACTTGGTGGAATGAATCCCATGACTTGAGTATGGCTATTGAGAAGGAACAGGCAAGGAAGGAGGGGTGGCAGGGTTGCCCTCTATATCATGAAATGGGTAGTGTGATAAGCTGTCTCTGAAGAATAGCCATGATCAGGTTGAAAGTTGATGTAAGAATTAGACACTGAGGCAACAAAGGGAACCTTGTGGTTGGTGTCTACTACAGGTCACCAGATCAAGGGGAGCTTACTGATGAAGCCTTCTTACTCTAGCTATAAGAGGCATCACACTTGCAGGCTCTTGTCCTGCTGGAGGACTTCAACCACCCTAATACCTGCTGTAGAAGCAGCACAGTTAGCTACAGGCAATCCAGAAGACTCCTGGAATGCACTGAGGATAACTTCTTAAGCCAGGTAATAGACATCCTATCGGATGAGATTTTTAATCAGCGATGTCAAGATTGGAGGCAACGTGGGCTGCAGTGATCGTGCACTAGTGGAGTTACAGTCCTGAGGGATATGAGTCAGGCAAAGAGTCAAGTCAGGACCCTGAATTTTAGGAAAACAACCTGCCAGCTGTTCTAGGAGTTGGTTAATAGAACCCCCTGGTAAACTGCCCTCAGGGGCAAGGGAGCAGAACAGAGCTGGCAGATCTTTAAGGACACTTTCCATAAAGCACAAGAGCTCTCAATCCCCAGGTGTAAGAAATCAGGCAAGGAAGGCAAGAGACGGGCATGGGTGAGTCAAGAGCTGCTGGTAAAGCTAAACAGCAAGACAGAAAAGCACAGGCAGTGGAAGCTGGGAAAGGTACCCTGGAAAGAGTATAGGGACACAGTCCGGTTGTGTAGAGATGGGATCAGGAAGGCCAAGGCACAGTGGGAGCTGAACTTGGCAAGGGATGCAAGAATGGTAAGAAGGGCTTTCTACAGGTATGCCAGCCAGAAAAGGAAGGTTAAAGAAAGCATACCCCCCGATGAACAAGACTGGTAACAACAGCTGAGGAGAAGACTGAAGTACTCAACATTTTTTGCCTCAGTCTTCACTGGTAACTCCTCTTCCTACACTTCTTGAGGAGATGGACTGCAAGATGAGGACTGAGAAGCAAGGTCCCTCCCACTGTAAGAGAAGTTGAGGTTTGTGACCACATGAGGAACCTGAATATACATAAGTCTATGGAACCTGATGAGATTCATCCCAATGTCCTGAAGGAACTGGCTGATGTAGTTGCCAAGCCACTCTTCATGATATTTGAAAAGTCATGGTGGTCAGGTGTAGTCCCTAGTGACTGGAAGAAAGGAAACATCACACCCATCTTTAAAAAGGGTAGAAAGGAGGACCCTGGGAACTACCAACCTGTCAGCCTCACCTCTGTGCCTGGGACCATCATGGAACAGATATTCCTAGATGCTACACTAAGGCACGTGGATGACAGGGAAGAGATTTATGACAGCCAGCATGGCTTCACCAAGTCCTGCCTGACCAACATATTGGCCTGCTGTGACAGTGACTGCATCAACAGACAAGGAAAGAGCTACAGATGTCATCTATCTGGATTTCTGTAATGTCCTCCTCAACAACTTTGTCTCTGAATTGGAGGGATATGGATTTCAAGGGTCAGTGTATGAGGAGTCAGTTGCATGGTTGCATCCAGAGGATAGTAGTCAGTAGCTCAATGTTCAGATGGAGACTGTTGATATGGTGTCCTTCAGGGGTCTGTACTGGGACCAGTACTGTTTAATATCTTCATCAATTACATAATGGGATCAAGTGCACCCTTAGCAAGTTTTCAGATGATGCCAAGTTGAGTGGTACAGTCAGCACACTGGAGGGAATGGATGCCATCCAGAGGGACCTGGAAATCTGAAGTGGGCCCATGTGCACCTCATTATGTTCAACAAGGCCAAATGCAGGGTCCTGCACATGGGTTGGGGAAACCCTCAGTATCAATGCAGGCTGGGGGATGAATGGATTCTCCTTCCCTGAGGAGAAGAACTTGGGAGCAGACCCAGCACTGTGCAGTCGCAGCCCAGAGAGACAACTGTAGGCTGGTATACATCACAAGAAGTATGACCAGCAGTTCAAGGGATTCTGCCCCTCCACTCTGCTCTTGTGAGACCCCACCTGGAGTACTGTGCCCAGCTCTGGGGTACCCAGGATAAGACATACATGGAGCTGTTGGAGCAAGTCCAGAGGAGGCCACAGAGATAACAGGGGGCTGGAGCAACTCTCCTATGAAGACAGGCTGAGAGCATTGGGCTTGTTCAGCCTGGAGATGAGAAGGCTCCAGGGAGACCTTATTGCAGCCTTCCAATACTTAAGAAGGCTTATAGGAAAGATGAAGACAAACTTTTTACCAGGCCTGTATTAATAGGACAAGAGGCACGGATGCCAAATGAAAAGAAGGTAGATTTAGACTAGATATAAAGAAGCTTTTTAGAATGAGGGTGGTGAAGCAGTAGAACATGTTGCCCAGAGAGGTGGTAGATGCCCCACTGAAACATTTAAGGTCAGGTTGAACAGTGAGCAACCTGATCTAGCTGAAGATGTCCCTGCTCATTGCAGAGAAGGTTGGACTAGCTGACCTTTAAAGGTCCCTTCCAACTGAAGCCATTCTGTGATGTACCTATCAGTACGTTATATGTGCTAGCTAGGTTATTCGATGGTCTATGCAGTTCTTATTCTTAACAAAGCACATCCAGTTCACCTTTGATAAGCAAGTACTACTGCAGATACTTCACTTTTTCCAAAGATTTCTGGGAATTGCAGGTCTTATTTTCAGGGCAGAGGGATATAGGGAGACACAGCATGCCTTCTTGCTTCATAGAGTTTTCCTACTTTACAGAAATGTAACTGTTATATTCTCGAGTCTCACACATTGTACCTTAAGTTTAAATGAATTACTGAACTTCTGTCCTGCATATATACATTTATCTTGAGTCTATTTTAGAAGCCGTTGTAAAACACGTTGTATGCAAGGAGGAAAATACGGTCTTGTTTCATCGGGTGATTCTGGTGTCTCAACTCAGTTGTCTGCTAGATAACTTTCACAGTGTCCTAAGGGGAACGCACTGGTTAAACATTTATTTGCTTTTTTTTTTAGCTCTTTTTCTCCTCTAAGGAATACTTGGGGAAGTAACTAAAGTTACTGTAAAAAGGTAGTTGTTTTTTACCAGCGCAGCCTGAATTTGAAGATGCTGTTTCAAATAATCAAATGAAGTATAGATAGTGGTCGAAATACTGCCGTGCAGCTGAACTAAAGGGATTTTGCTGGATAATTACTTGCCTGTTATTGCCATTGGCAAGTCAGAGCGAATTTCCAAAGCTGTAGTTTGGCTGAGGAGGAATAATATGTATTTTTGAAGCCAAAACATATATATTGTTTTTACCAGTGTTTTTACCAAGATTCAAAATTATCACAGCATTTTTATTTATTTTTATAAGGAAAAGTATTGTGAAAAGAGTAGTGACACCTGAATGGCACACCAAAAACTCTTGTCAGCTGAACTCCTGACAGAATCTGGCAGAAATTCAAAGTCTGGTTTGTCTCTAGTAATTCTATTAACATTTCAAAGGTTGATGATGTTCTGGGAGTTACAGAGGAGGGATTATTTTTTAAGTTAAGAATTAGTACTCTGAAGCCTTGGCTGCACTAGGAATGTCGCTGCTATCTTGCACTAAGCAAACGGACGATATCTGAGGCACTAAGTTCTCTATCAGCCGTTTTGCTACTTTATCTCTACAGGTATAATTCCTGTACAGCCGCCTTTTCCCGCAGTGCGAATGGAGCTGTACCGGTATACAACCGTACCTATTGGTACCTTATTAGAAGGAAACAACCTAGGAGGCCAATTTCTGGAACCAATTCCAGAAATTGTTTTTAACTATATTGCAGTTGCTGTGCCTGTATAAACTATTTGCACTGCAGACACCGTATCAGAAGAAAGTTACTTCAGTCAAGTTTATTTGCCCTTATCCATAGAGCCCCATAAAAAGTTACACCACTTCTGCTTCCTAGCTTCGGTTTGCCTTTGTGGGCAAACTTGCCCTTTACACAGACTTATCTCCATCTATGCTGGAGGATATAAACAATGAGTGTTTTGACAATACAAATGCATCTTCCTCTCTGATACAAGCCTAAGCTATTCAGTTAATACTCAGCAAGTACTGTGAACGGTTAGAATATTTCCATCTGGCTGTGTGCATGAGAGCCTACAGAGCAGCTGCCCCTCCCCGCCACCCGCCCCCCCCCCAGGTTAACTCTGTTGTTCTGTACAGAACACGACATTTAACGGGTTCCAACCAAACTTTCAACTGCTGTTTCACAGATCATGTCTTGCCTTGTTTTTCTACTGTGTAAAATCTTGTCCAGTATGTGTTACCTAGGAAAGAATTAAAAAAGCTGAAGTCAGAATACCAGAACTGGAGTCACTTGCAAATAAGGATGAACTGCATGCACTTGGTCTATAAAGATAATGTTGAGCAGATTCAGATTATTCCTGTTTTAAAGCTACAGGTGAGGGAGAGATCTTGATCCCATATTAAAAAGCGGGAAGCAGGAGTGGGTGTGATGGGGAAAAGACTGAAAATTGGTGTAACTCTTCTGCTCTAAGCCTGGGAGCAGTAAAGAAAGGACCTAGTCAGAGAGTAACCAGCAGGAACAGAAAGAGCCAAAAGCCTGGGGACCTTTGACCATTCAGAGAACATTCACTACCTTTAATTAGCTGTTCTCTGTCCTGTGCTCATTGACTGTTTGTTCCACTCTTTCCTTCCATTCTACCCCTTTACTTCTGCTTCAGTTCTGCATACTTCATATGCTTCCCCTCCATCTGCCCTCCTTACTCTCTATCTTCTTCCATTTTCATTGCAAGCAAAAGCCCCCTCCGAAATCTGACTGTTACATTTACTAGACTCATGCTGTTTGTGCTGTGTGTGAACTTTTCCCCCATGCTGTCTTATCTGTTTAGATTGTGCGTTTTTATATTATCAGGGACCTTTTACTGTTCTCTGTGTGTGCGCTGTCCAGCATAATGGAACTTCAATTTTCATTAGCCTCTAAAAGACCTTAAATATGGTTAAGAATAATATTCCTTTACCCTGATTTTTATAAGAAATCACTTCTAGGCAAATGACTGCCCTTAATGAGATGAGGTATGTGGGATTTATCAGGGTAAGAGGAACTTGCTTTTGCAGTTTTTCTATGAGTGAACTAGTGATTTAAAAGTATAATGTTGTAACTGTGGTTATACTACAGCCCAGTAAAATACAATTAGTATTTCAGAAGTAATTTTGTATTGACTGTGTTTGCATTGCACTTGCAGTGGTTTGCAAATTGTTGGTTTGTTTTCCATGTTTTACAGCTTTTAAATTTGCTCTCCAGAAGTGTTTTGGTAGGTGTGGAATGCTTGTCAAAAACCCGTTCCGAAGCTTGAGTGTACAGTGAGCAGGGTACTAATGATGGATATGAATGGCTATCTTAAGGATAACAATGGATATGGCATCTTCAAAAGCAGTGCTATTCTGGTAAGAATTTACATGTAATTTATTCAACAGTACATGATAGTTGTCAGTGAAATGTGTTTGTGTATCTCTCTGAAGATTTTTCTGAGTATTCAATGACAGTTCCTTCTAAAATATGAAAAGCAAGATTGCTCTCTCTATATATTTTAAATTCTGAAACTGTGTAACAACTTTAGTTTACTTAGCAGTGAGTTCTTGCATACAAAAACAGTTGAAGTATATTTTTAGAAAAATAAGTTATTTTAGAGAAGTAGTTAGTGGCCATTTTTGGTTCACTATTTGTGAGCCTGTTTCTCTGAATACTTAAACTGCGTATTTTTGAACTGTCATTTAAAAAAAACAGCTTTTTTTTTTAACTCTGAGTATACTCAGAGAATATTATAGCTAACTTCTGGTGGCATATTTCACCACTACATGTTTAAGTGGTCTAACAGGCATGGCATCCAACTTTGCAGGAGATATGAAACACTTGGGTTAGCATTGACAAATTAATCATAGTTGGAAAGTTCTAATCATCGTATAGGTTAAAAAAAGCATAATAGCAGCATGCTAAGTTGCTGTACTGCTTCTACTTGGTTGAAAGTTTCACAGCATTTAAATAATGTACACAATTAACAAGTGCAAATAGAAACACCAGTGGAAATTTTACTGTAAGTATAGTAGAAGTTGTTCCTTTTAATTTCATCTTTGAAATAGTTTAGGTTGGCAATTCCTTAAGCAAGAATTATTGTTTTCACCAAAACCAATTACGTTCTTATCAATGTATATGCTGATATCTTGACATTCACAAAGAATTTGCGCCTTTGTTTTTTTCTTCCTATTCTCTGAATCCCACTGGTAGTTGGTCTTGCAGCGGAACTGTTCTGTGAACAGCTAGCAGTTCTTAAAGGCTTCCTGGAGGTCCTGGGCTTGTGTACACCACGCAGTAAAGGGCAGCACGAGACTTAGTGTTCTTCTGATGAACTAATTTCATAGCTGCGGTACCTGGCCCAGCAGCACACTACTTCCAGTGATTAGGATTTTGACAGACCTCGAGAACTTTTCATATTCTCAAGCGATGCTAAAAGCTGTGGTGGCTCAGGAGCTGATTCACAAGGAGGTTGGGCATTAATTGGATGGACAATGTCTGTCAGATGGGTCATAGATAATGCCTGAGAGTGGTAACAGCGTTCAGTCCACTGTGTGCTCATCAGAGCCCTCAGCCCCGTCGAGAGGCAGGGATAAGGAGCTCACACGTGCTGTGCTAACATGAATATTTCCTATGGGCACCTGATGAGAGCAGCAAAACTGTCAGGTATCCTGAGGTGAGGAGCACCAGCCTGGCCAACTGAACCCAGTTGCACTGTATTCATTTCCACAGTACAGACATGCACCATGACATAACCGGTACCTGAGGCAGCATTAATTAGAACAGAGTATACTCACTAAGATACTGGGAGAGGAAGTACGGACGGTACGTTAATTCCTTGGAGGTCTGTGGCCAGACTCCAAAGGCCTGATATAAGTGCACAAGTTAAACCTGGGAAGATTACTGTAAGCAGCCTCCACATTTGAAATTAGATTGGTATGGAAATGACTAATAGTTACTTCTATTTAATACTCCTTTCTGCAACACTCAGCTCTTCATTTTTACTTTCAAAGTGGGTGGGAGATAAAATGTGGCCTTCAAAGTGCTATGCACTCATTCCAGTGTGAAAATACAAAACCAATCAGCAAATGTAACATAAGGGCATGCTAGGTTTCTCTAGCTGCACTGGAAAAGTATGCATGCAAGATACATGAACATGAGCTCAAATATCTGCTTAGATATATTTATAATTAGTCTTTTTAAACTGCTGTGATTCTGTAGGCTATCATAGGGACGAGGAAGTTAGGCTACTCACAACTTGGGGTTTTTTTTTGCCAGGATGATCTTTCACTCTGGTTCATTGCATGGCAAGTGGTTGGTTATTTATTTGATCTGTTTATATTTTAAACCAGCTCTTTTTTTTTCTTTTTTTTTTTTTTCAGGGCAGGAGGGGTGAACTCCTTTTAGTTTTAAAACATCTCAGATTCTGAAGGAGGGTATCAATCAAGAAAAGACTAGTTTGCAATTTCCATGTTGCAGAGGCATCTTGTCTGTAGTGGCAGTAGTTATAAAAATCAAGGCTGGAGTGTCTTTTTCTGTTGATCTTTTCTAAGATGATTGTACTGACTGGCATTGTTGCAAATAAAAGCAGTTAAAACAAATGATTGACTTGTAAAAGAGTTGACTGTCACTTAGTGTTTAATTCCCCTTTTGCTAAATAATTTTTGCGATATTAACTTTATTTGTGACACTTTAGTAGGTGGAAGCCTGAGGGGGAAAACGTTATAGTTCTTTCACAATTCATTAGTTTGTGGATGTTTCTGTTATGTTGTTTCCACTCTGAATGACTCATATGTTAAATGAACATGCCAGCCTAAAGGCATGCCCTCAATATCGCAGCCCACAGTGAAACTTGATGCTATTACATATAAAGACGTGGAAGATCCTTTGAGAAGTTTAAATCCTTGAGAAGTTGTGTGCACATGGGACACGTGTGCTGTGAGTTACTGACTCAGTGTTCTCTTTTAAAACGCTCTGCTTGACCATGTCTGGTTGCTCTTTTTCACACCATTGATTTGCTGGGTTTGTAGGCTACATCTGTCTGGTGAGCCTAAGCTGGAACAGAGAAGCAGGGATTTTTTATAAAGTGGCACAGTTTTGGTGTATTAATTTCTGCACTGTCTGATGGGGGACTATGAAGTATCTACTTTGCATTGCCACCTGGGTATTTTTGTAATGATTTAGATTCAGAAATGCTATTATTTGGTAAGTCAGTAGCACAAATCTGATGTTCTCCATATAGTGAAAACACTAATTAGAGTGAACCTGTTGGCTTCTGGTTATCTTAGCTCTCCTTGAATTTTGGCTTTCTTGCCAATTTAATTTTTTGTCTTTAATAAAAATGCCAAAGCCAAAACAGATTTACCTACTGACAACATGTCACACCAACTGCTGCACAGAAACCTCATACTGGAACTCTGAAAGAAGCAGGTCTAAAACTGACCTGGGGTTTTAGTCCTGTGTGTCTTTAGTATCTGTTATATGGAGACAGATACACACTCACAGCAGCAAGATGCGAGGAAGGATTTTGACAAGTAAATAAAGTAAATTTTTTCTGATATTGTTTTAAAAAATTAGGATTTTTTTAAAAAAATGTGTTCTTGTGTAGTATTAGCTACGGGGGAGGGGTGTTAAGATTTGGGTTTATTTGTCATTACCCTCCTCTGATTTGATGTGCAAGAAATTAAATTAATTTCCACAAGTTGAGTCTGTTTTGCCCATGACAGTAACTGGCAAGTGATCTCTCCCTGTCCTTATCTCGACCCAGGAGTGTTTCATTAGATCTTCTCTCGGGAGGGCAGTGACAGTGCAGCTTTGGGGGGCACCTGGCCTGCTGCCAGGGCCAACCCACCTTTGTCCCTATTCCTTTGTATATTGAAAACATGTACATAGCTACAGAAACTTTGTTCTTTGGATGACAGACCTGTGGCTTTGATCAAAGACAGATTGCTGTGATAGAAGATACAGAACATCATGAGTCTTTGATGTTGGCTTTTAAGTACCTGTCCTGTTCATAATATGTAGTGGAAGAATTTGTGCCAAAGTGAAAAAATACATTCATGTTAGGGTGGTCTCCCCATAGGTTTTCCACTTCACACTTCTCATGGCTGTACACTGGGTGTGGGTCTTTCTATGTCCCTATTCCTTTTCAAGAGGAGGTTGTTGTTCACCTAACTCTACTTCCACTAATGGTCTGTCAATCCCTTGCCTAGTTTGGGCTGCAAGACTACAGACACATTAAGAAAAGCTACGTGTAACTATTAGCAGAACTAATTCTAGCCCCTAGACCAAGCCTTCTAGGGTCACTTAAGGATATGTCACTGAAAAAGTATAAAAGGTATAAAAATGTAACAGAACACTCTTGTTTCATCTTCAGGTGGTGTTGAAGTGTAGGCAAGGAGGGGAAGGAGGTAGCAAAGAGAAAATACATTGAAATTGCCGCTCTGCCCGGACGATGTGTTTGAGAGAATGGGGTGTAGATGCAGAGGGTAGCAGTAACTCTGCCTTCCTGTAAGGCTCCATTGCTTTTAATAAACCTAAGGAATAACCTGCTTTCATAAACAGCAAGCCAGAGACTAGGCACGCCAGTATATTCCACATCTGCAGGTGTAAAAGCTGCCTCCCCCTGGCTGCTCTGCCTGCAGTTTTCTCTGTTTCAGAGTCTCTGGGTTGTCAAGAACTCGCCTTCGTTTGCCAGGATCTCTCCTGGCATCTTACTAGTGTCCGTCACAGCACATGCAGTGTTAGCCTTGCTCTCCCTTTCCCAGCTCTGTGGCTGCTTTTCCCTTCCCCATACTGCGTGATGAAGATGCGCGGCTCCAAGGTTAAGTTTGGAGGCTGAGTTTGGAAGATCTAATCGGGCTTTCTTACAAGCACAGCCAGGCTTGACGTCAGGTGCTGAAGGTACTGACCTGTTCCTTTTCCTGCTGAATCCGTTAGTCCTTTTCTCCCGGGGCGGTGGTTCTACCCGCGGCTGTGCGCGGCGCTGCCACTCACCCAGCGCGCTCGAGTGCCCTTAGGTGCTTCGCCATGAGGTCGAGTCAAATGTTGCCTCGGGCCAGCTGGCAGCGCGGCCAGAACACCGTCTCCGCTAGGATGGCCAGCAGACCGCTTCGGTGGCTCCAGCCGGCGGAGGCAGCTGCAGCGGCGCCGCGGCGGGGCGGGAGGCGAGAGGCCCCTGCCCGGCCTCGGCGGCATTAGGACCCGGGCGGCTCCTCCCCGCTCGGCCGTGGGGGAGACGCCGGAGCCAGCTGGGCCGCAGCTGGTGGGGCCGCGGCGGCGCGCGGACCTTTGCCCGCCGCGCCAGCTGCTGCCTGCGGGGCGGGCGGCGCGCCCGCTCCCCATTGGCCGCCCGCGCTCCCATTGGTTGCCCGCGCCGCGGGGCCGCTCGCGGCTGTCTTCGCCGCCCCTCCCCGCGCAATGGGCCCTCGGCAGCCCTGCGGCCAGGGCGGCCTTTGTGGCTGTGGGAAGACTGCCCGGCGTGTCCCGTCCCGTGTCGTGTCCCTGTGCCCCCGGCCGCGCCGCTGTGGCGTTCCGCACTGCCGACTCCCGGGTTAGCCTTCCTCCGTAGTGCAGTCTGGTCTGGCTGTGCGCTCGTGGGAACGGTGCTGCCTCTCCATGCGGCTTCGAAGGGCGCATTGCACGGGCGGGCATGTGCTTGGGGTGCCTGTATTCCTGCAGCACTGCTCTCCTGTGCGGTGTAGCTGGGGTGAGCTTGCCCTGGCAGGGCGGTTCAGGCTCCCTCCCAACCCCTCATGCTCTGTGGTTCTCTGGTTCTGCTCGTAGCTCAGTGATACATGTTCCTAACGCCGATGGCACAGGGTGTTATATGTGGTGCTGGGAGTGTGCCTTAGAATCATAGAATGGTCTGGGTTTGAAGGGACCCCAAGGATCACAGAGTTCCAATCACCCTGCCACAGGCAGGGCCACCAACCTCCAGGCCTGGAGCTACACATGGTTGCCCAGGGCCCCTTCCAACCTGGCCTTGAACACCTCCAGGGACAGGGCATCCACCACCTCTCTGGGCAGCCTGTTCCAGCACCTCACCACTCTCTCTGTTAAAAACTTCCCCCTAATATCTAATCTAAACCTTCCCTCCTTTAGCTTCAATGTGCCTTCCCATGTGGTGCTGGGACACGCTCCCGCCCGGGCCTTTTGCCCGCCTTGCAAAAGGCTGTGTAAGTAATGACAGGCGAAAGTACCTAAACCGGCAAGAAACACTTCCTTCATTTGGGGAGAATCACTTGTGCAGCACGGAGGCCAAATGAGAAGCCCAGCCTGAAACTTCACCATGTTGGTTGAAGTAATTTCAGTCCCATGACTATGCCAGCAGTGTGTGTGCACAGGGTAAAATGAGGCCTCCCTTAGCAGGCACACAGTGGGCCGGGACAAGTGTTCAAAAATACGCTTCGGCCAGTGCTAAAGTGTCTTCTGCTTAATGCCTACGTGATGCTCACACTGCCGGGCAGGTGTTCTATGGCAGCTCTGCAGTAGTTACAATAACAGTTGTATCCTGCTGAACTCTCTGCAGTTTAATATTTAAAGCGAGACATTAAGAACAAAAGAGTTCTGATCATTAAATTAGAATTAAAGCGGAGCAGAAGCTGATGTATTATCTGACTCTTGACTTCTATAGTGCCTGTCACAAAGTAATGGTTCCCTTAAACTGTACATTAATCATCAACAAGAAGTTCAGAAATGTCTGTTTCTGTCCAAAAACTTTTATTACCAAATAAATAGCTTTCATACTATTGGAATGAGCAATGCAATGTCTCTAAGAAGGAATTCCTTCACATATAACTTACACTTTCTCCCCCATGAGTTTAATTCATTGCAATTGAAAGGAGAAAAGTGTGTGGCAGCTTTGCAGATAAATGCACAGAGAAGTGTATATCAAGTTCTGTATATTCAGTACATACTTGCAAGCATATAATAGCTTTAGAAAAGCAACGTGTCCCTTTTATTTTAGAAGGTGATCAATATTTGTCAACAGGGTGTGTTATTAAAATGTTCATATGCAAAAGGTATACAACTAAAGGGTAAATCTGGCAGGTGACAGTTCTTTTTGCTCACAAATTCACAACCTGGGTCAGTTGCAAAACATAGTACATTAAAGGGAATAAACTATGTTCTGATTTCCTGGTGGCAAATAGTCTGCTGCTTTGGGAACACACGTGGAAGGTATGTTGCCTCTTAGATTCAGAAATACTCCCTCTCTGCAACTCGTTGGCTTTTGTGCCAGACAGCTTTTCCGTCATCACGGACAGTAAAGTCCTCTCAGGCCCACCGATCTACCATCAGCTGACATTCTTGAACAGAACCAGTACCCTTACCCTCATTCAAATGCACAAAATGTAGGTAGCTATTTAAATTTCTCAGTTTCATCCTGGTATCAGCTGTATTCTCTTTCTCTCTCCAAGAAAAGAACTTCCAGGCAAGCTTTTTGCTTCTTTGTGCTGTCTATTATTACCTTTTGAGGCTGCATTCATACCTTCAGTTGCACTGTGTCTTGCTTCAGCCATTTATTTCTGCCCTGTTTACCTGACCCAGCCACTGAGCAAGCTATGAAGTCCCAGCCTTGTGTTGTCAGAGCTGGCAGCCTCTCCTACATGTTCCCCCACCACCCTCCAGCCCCAGACATTATGATGTTCTCTTTGCCTTCCTGGGCACAGTGGAAAAAAGTCAAAATATATGAAGCCCTCTCCTTATGCTCACTTTTATTTATATTTTTTTCCTTGCCCGTCTTAGTAAAATTAATATTCTGCTCTTTGAGAAAGAATTATGATTTTTGTATACCATTAAGCTGCAGGTCACAGAATCACAGAATACTAGCTTGGGAAAGACCTTTGAGACCATCGAGTCCAACTGTACCTGCCCTCTACTAAACCATATCCCTGAGCAGCTCGTCTACCCATCTTCTAAATACATCCAGAGTTGGTGACTCAACCACCTCCCTGAGCAGCCTGTTCCAATGCCTGATAATCCTTTTGGTGAAGAACTTTTTCCTAATGTCTAATCTTAACCTGCCCTGGCACAGCTTCTTGCCATTCCCCCTCATCCTATCACCTGTCACTTGGGTGAAGAGACCAACACCCACCTCTCAACAACCTCCTTTCAGGTAGCTGCAGGCAGTGATAAGGTCTCCCCTCAGCCTCCTCTTCTCCAGACTAAACATCCCCAGCTCCCTCAGCTGCTCCTTATATGATTTGCCCTCCAGCCCCTTCACCAACCTGGTTGCCCTTCTCTGGACTCGCTCCAGGGCTCCGGTGTCTGTCTTGTAGTGAGGAGGCCAGAACTGGACACAGTACTTGAGATGCCGCCCCACCAATGCCAAGTACATGGGCACGATCACCTCCCTAGGCCTTAGGGTACTAAGAAATTAGCATACTAAGGAATTAGCTTTTAAACTATTTCTAGGTCCATTGTTTGTGGGTGACCAGTAAGGAGTCACTTTGGGAGGTTTTTAGCAAGATCCGTGATGAAAATGCATATTAAGCCAAACCTTTTAACAAAATCGGTAAGGGAAAAAGTGTTCAATTTCAAGTGTTCGAAAAATGAACTTCCAAGCAAACAGCAATGATTAGAAATCAGGAAAAATGCATGTAGAACCTGCGGTGATGGATAAAATGAGTTTAAAATCATGCTGATTTAAATTTTTCATGTATATGACTATATTGTTTGCAGAAGAGCATAAAGTGTCCGAACTTCGATTGTTTCAAAACGTTCTACTATCACCTTCCTTTTGTTAATGAGCTATTAATAGCAGCTAATGAAAACTCTAGAACAAATTAGTGTGAGATAGTGAGTAAAAGCTATTCCTTTTTTTTTTAATCAATATTTTTACATAGGAGTTATCATATTGGCTTAAACCATAATACAGTTTCCTGTTTTGCTGGGAAGGACATCCCAGTGCTGCAGTTGCTGCTTACTCCACATAAGTTTCCTCCTGATTTCTTAAGGTAGTAACTGGTCGGAGCTATACTAGTGTTTATAGTTGTTAATTTACATTAACAAGTGAATTTCCTTGATAATCACTATGAATAAATTACATGCAATGTGAAAAACATGTATTTTGATCAATTTTGGATTTTCCACACTTTGGATGTTTCTCAGTATTTTTTCCTTGCGTGATAACAAGCATAGAAATGTTTGATCAGACCACTCAGGAGCAATTACTGGTTTTTATAGAATCAAAGACTGTGTTAGATTGGAAGGGACCTTTAGAGGCCATCTAGTCCAATGCCCCTGCAGTAAGCAGGGACATCTTCACTAGATCAGGTTGCTCAGAGCCCCAGCAAGCCCAACCTTGAATGTCTCCAGGGATGGGACCTCCACTACATCTCTGGGCAACCTGTTCCAGTGACCCACCACCCTCATATTGAAGAACTTCTGCCTATTCTTTGCAGCTGACACTTTTCATTCAGTCCTGTCAAAGAACAAATGCTTGTGTCAGTATTTATGTCCACTTATAACACTCTTGATTTTAAACTTCCCAATTTCTCTTCATATGATACTTCCAGTGCTTACCACTGTTCACATTGAAACTCTTTCCAGTTCTTTGGTATCCTTTTGGAGAAGGGGTGATATGTGTTTGGGTTATTTTTTTTTCTGGTAAGGTCACAATATTGATTTTTATAATGCTCTTACACTGTCTTTCTTCTAATTCTCTCTCTCCCATTGTTTAAGCAGCCTGGTTTATTATTTTTGAGTGTAGCGACATACTGAGCAGAGAGACTTTCACTAAACTGCTGAAGCGGTGCCCTAGTTCCTTCCTGAGGCCAAGGCATCTGGTGTTCTTTCCCAGTATGGCATAACTGATCTAATGAACGTTAAACGGAGGCAGTCCTACCACCTCCCTCACACCTGACACCAGCCTTCATCAGCCCCGGGGATCCAGTTCATGGAACTGCGCCGCTGAAGAAGCAGTCCTGGTCTTACCAGGAAAGGGTTGGTTTTCCTCTGGGTGTGCTCCCTGCGCAGGCTTACCAGCGCTGGCTGCTGCTCTTGTTGCAAGAAAAATAGAGGAGCACGTGGCAAAGGAAGGAGGGGGTGGAAGTATGAACACATCCTTTCTGCAACGACGGGCGTCAGATCAGCGTAACTAACATAAGCCTATGCAGGGAGCTGTAACAGAAGTAGTAAGAGTGGTCTGAATGCGGGGTGCAGGGAAATGCCTGTGTAAGCAGAAGGATAAAGAGTGAAACAAAGGGTTAAAGAAACGGGCTGTGCTGATAATGAAGGACACGGTTTCCAGGACACCATTCCCAGCAGTATCTGTGTGCCACAGCAGAGGGTTTGCCAGCAGAAGACCTTGGATCCTTACAGCAGGAGGTTGGCAGCAAGGCTGTGGCTGAACAGAGCCAGCTGCAGGCATATGCTTGGGACCTATATTCCAAACAGGAGAAACAGACAGTGGGCAGCAGTAGGGCCTAAGGTCTGTGGGAGGCAAAGTAAGCAAGGTCCTGAAGCAAAGGACTATCTTGTCACAGCTGATGATCCCTGTAGGATGTCCTAAAGGATCTGCTCAAACAGACCTCGTTTTTTTAATTGCTGATCAAGAGCATCTCCTGAAATGGGGTGAGGACTTGATAGCTGACACCCCTTGTCCTCTGTCTTGCCTAGAAGTTATCCTGGCCACACTGTTTGGACAGATAAGTCTTGGTGGTTGAGAGTAAGTGAGCACAAGAGTGTGAGTGAATTAAATCCATGGGAGAATAAACGTCAGTGGGTAATGCCACCTTATCTGGAGATTTTGCAGATAACTGTTACCTTCCCCTTGACTAACACACTGACTTTTATTGCACAGGATTCTCTACGGCTGCACCTTTAATTTGAAACCTCATAAAATGCAGACTGGTTTCTCTTAGGTTTATTTCAGTGTGTGTTATCTATCATCATTTGAACTTGATTTGGCACTTTTGGGGCCCACTTACTCATTTTGGTTAGACTAACAGTTTTGCATGGTTCCAAATCATAGAATCATAGAATCATAGAATTGTAGGGGTTGGAAGGGACCTCGAGAGATCATCGGGTCCAACCCCCTGCTAAAGCAGGCTCCCTAGGACATTTCACTGAGATAGGCATCCAGACGGGTCTTGAATATCTCCAGAGAAGGAGACTCCACCACCTCCCTGGGCAGCCTGTCCCAGGGCTCTGTCACCCTCACTGTGAAAAAGTTTCTCCGCATGTTGGTGCGGAACTTCCTATGCTCCAACTTGCAGCCATTGCCCCTTGTCCTGTCTCCACAGACCACTGAAAAGGGGCTGGCTGATTCCCCCTGCATCCCTTGCTTAAGATAATTGTAAACATTAATTAGGTCCCCCCTTAGTCTTCTCTTCTCAAGGCTGAACAGTCCCAATCTTCTCAGCCTTTCCTCATAGGGGAGATGCTCCAGGCCCTTTATCATCTTCGTAGCCCTTCTCTGGACTCTCTCCAGGAGATCCTGCAGGTTTCATGCTGTGGTACTCTCCCACCCCAATTTCTGGATGATTTACTACTGTACCATAAGACAGGACCACATCCATTCTTTTAGGACGCTTTGAAGTTAACTCTTTGCTATTATGATGTATTATGATAAAATCGATCATTTAATCCAATATTTTGCTTTATTTTTCTCATCAGGTTTTGTTCTATGAGTGTGTTGTTGTAGGGGGTTTTTGTTTGTCTGCTTCAGGAGGGATTCTTCTCTTCCTTCAGGCTTTGAAAGAACTTCTTTCCTGTTACCTGGATGAACAGATTCAGAGCAAGAACTAGATCCTCATCATCAGTAGTTGTTCTATTTCTTTTGTACATGATGCTTGGTATGACTTTGCTTGTTGTATTAAGGTTAGATTTCCAAATTTGTGTGTAACTCCTATTTGATTCCAATAACTTCTGGAGGCTCATTTCTTCGCAGTGTTTTATTCTCTTTTTCCCAGCAATAAGCATGTTTTTGGAGACTGGGAGATATTCTTGTCCCGTAAGATATATTTAGGGGTTTTGCTTCCTTATTTTGAGATTAGGGGCCTTCATGTTTCCAAAATCTCCTTTTTAATAGGGTATATTTAAAGTTCATTAAGTTTAACAGTGAGAAGCGTGCGTTATGCGGGGTGAACTCTTTGAAAATACGAAGGGGCTTCTCATATTTCTTACTTTTAACTTCACCGGTCCTACATTCTACCGTTTTCTCATTGATTGTTTGGGCAGATAGCTTATGACATCTGTCACACACATGACAAGGGTTTCCATGGTTGGCTTCCCCCACCCTGCTTCCTCTGCCAAAACTTCTCTATGCATCCTGGATCCACGTATACCTTCCCATCACCCTTATACTCCCTTCTTCTTCACTGAGTCAAACTGTGTTGAGGATTTGCCTGTCATTCAGGCTGGGGAGAGGAACCAGCTGGTGCTGGCCGTGAACACATTCCAGCTCTTTGTTACAGCACTAAGGAATTCAGAAAATAACAAAGTTAAAGTCGCTGTGTAGCTGTGCATCTTCTACTTGGCACGGGTGCCTAATTCTGTGGCAATTACATATTACTCAGGTACTGTTTAATAACATTCTGCATGGCACTGTAAGGCTGTGTGTTTGTGTTACGGTACAGTAGCACTATTTGGACATCAGAGTTCCTGTGACTGCAGGCACCGCGCAAACACGGGCTGGAAAGATTAGCTGCAGTCCTAAATGTTTGCGATGTCAATACAACACAGCCAGAAAGAGAAAGCCTGTCTCCTACAGCCAGTGCTTGCCTGCTTTAGATACTTAAAATGAAGTGGTGCCTGTATGCCTTCTTAACACACGCCTCGCTGAGGGGGGCTGTAGGGGCATCTTAGCAGGCTGAACTTTGGAGAAGGCTTTGAAGAAGAGCAGTGGAGTATCTTTAAGGATGTTCCCCTCAAGTGTAAGGGGTAAAGCAGGAAGGGGTGCAAGAGGTTTGTTTTGGAAATAAAACATGTGAGTGAGAGAGGAGCTAGAAGCTGGATACCTGACACTGAATGCCAGGTGGAAGATATGAAGGGAAGAGATACAAGAAGCATCTCCAAATTTATTTTTCAATAAAACATGTGGGGGGGTTGAGAGTGTTTTAGCCTAACACGAAATAATAAACAAATTGGCCAGTATGCTTTAAGGGTCTTTTTAGCTTCATTTTTCAAGAAAATTGGCCTAGCTTCTAATGCAAGCAAACCGCAGCTGGCTTCCTGACAGCGACAAGGGGACAGTAGGTGCGGTGGTGATAAGCCAGGAAGGGCCTAGACAGGTCCCAGGTATTACAGGAGAAGTCACCGAGAGCTGTGGAGACAGCGATGTGTTGGTCTCCAAGTGATTGACTAGGAAAAGGGTCTTTGCAGCAGTTTTATGAATGAATATGAGTGAGATTACGCTGCATTTCTCAAAAACTGGGAAAAACTGTTGCTGAATCAAAGCACGATGATGACGATGATGATAATTTGATTGAATGCTTCAGCTGATTGGGAGAATAAAGAAAAATACCAACTTGGAAATGTTGCACTGAATGCATCTGCAAATTATGAATATGAATTTTGGGAGTTGGAGTAAATTTGGGATCTAAGGTGACACTAAAGTTACATGTCTGAGCAACAGGCAGGATGGCGGTGTGGCTGTGCAGCTTTCTGTGTGTCACCAGATATTAAGTCATTCATATGAAAACCTTAAAGATCTGTCCTCAAATATAATTGTGGTGTTTGTTATTTGGAGTTCTTCACTCCCATGATCAATTCCTGCGTAATATTGCTTGGAATATTTCCCCACCTGCCACCAAGGCCTGGACACTAGTTTTTCAGTGAGATTTGTAATGTTGCAGCGAGGTGGCCAGCATGGAAAGGTGTGGTTTGCATCATGAAAAGTGTGGTTTGCATTTGCTGGGAAGGCACCAATCAGTTTATTCATTTTAATAATGAGCACGGGCTACAGTTACTTCAAGTCATAACTATGCTCCATAGTACTTGGGCAATATAATGAATTGATTCAGTTCCTTATTCTGATCCTGCCTGATGATGTAAGAATTCTCCCCAGGAGGAGGAAGCAGCTTTCCCTTTGCTTGAGGCTTTTATAGCCATGTCCTGTCCCAGCCGCAGTCATTCTTTCCTCCCCCTTTCAGCACAACCCAGAACTCACAGGTTGAGAAGGGGGACTGGAGAAAGGGCAGAGGAAATAACATCTGCTCTTGGCTAATTTTCCCCTGGCATATAGCCGTATGGACATGGTAGCAAACAGGTGTTTAATTGGAATTGTTTCTAGGCTTTTCTCACTTAAACCAGAGAGGAGACAACTTTAGCATCAGGGAGGCATAATCCAAAGAACAAAACCAAACAGCTTTTTTATTTTCCTTCCTTGTTATCTTTAGATATGTTTCCACCAGGTGTGGAAATATAAACTCTAAGTGCATTTTTGCAAGAGGAAGAAGAAAGATTGTCTTAGGTGTCTACCAGCAAGGCACCAGAGTTAAAATACAAAAGCACATAGTATGCTCAGAGAAATTAAATGCTGGCCTTCCTCAGAAATGTAACTCTCCGGAGAGGGATTTGATATTAACAGCTCTCTAATACTTTCAGATTATTCAGAGAAAGGCCAGTGATGGACAGATAATGCAGTAAGTGACCTTTTGCCTATTAAAAAATTTGTGAATTGGTAAATTGATGAGCAAGCACGCTTCATGGCATGCCAGGCATCCACAGGCAAAAAGTATGTCTGTGGGAGCCTGGTGGGTGGATGCTCACAGCCTGTGAGGTGGGGAGGGATGAGGTGGGAAGGTCAGGCATCCCTCTGCACCCCTCTGGCAACCTTGGCCCTGCGGCCGGGACCTCTGCCTGCACACGGTGAGGCAGAGCCCTGCTGCGGTGCTTCTTGTGTCCCCTCTGCCCCTCGGTGTGCTTGCTGAGCCACAGCCAAGTTTTAGTCTGTAACTCTCTTGAGATGAAGTAACTAAAATATGGTGCTGTGCCCTAGGTGTGGTTCACGATAATGAGACTGTCACACCACACTTAGCTAACACCAACACTAAGAAGACAAAACCATTACTCTCTCACACAAATTTTGGAGATCGTGTCTGCCTTGCATAGCTACAGGCTTCCTTGCATTACAGGTAGTTGAGGCAAAGCTGGTGTCTCATCTTGGCAAAAAGGGCGTCTTAACCTCTATGTCCATACTGACCAGAAAACTTTGTATGTAACACTTTTAGCAGTAACAGTAGCTTGAGTCCTTACCTCTCCGTCAGTGCTGTAGACAAATCAACATCTCTTTCAATGAATTTCAGATGTTCATGCCTTGGAATAATTTTTAAGATTATTAATTTAGTTTACATGAAGGATCTTCCTGCATCTTAAGCCATCAAGTAGGAGATGCGAAAGTAATCAGAGATAATTGATTCTCCTGAAGATTATTTTTGACAGAAAGTGTGTTTATATTGATTTGTGTGGTTGCATGCTGATCTCTGAAGGCATAACTCTACTGTAGTGAAGGGAAGAATGGTATCATACTCACGGGCAACCTCAGACTGTCTTTGGTCTGGCTGTCTCAAAGAGGTAGTACAGGGCACGGTGCAGGGTGCGAGGTGAGAGTTACAGGCCTGATGAATTCGGTGTTACACCCTCTCAAGCTGGCAGATAGCCATGGGAAGGTCACAGGTAGAGAGAAAGCACAGACCCCTTCCTGGGGTAAGGGCTGCTGAAGTTTGGATGACAGGATACTTGGGTGCAGTTTGTGGTTCTGTGTGCTTCCTCCACTATAAACCCGTACCATAAACCTCCACCATACTCATGTAGTGCTGTCACACGTTTCCATTGCATTAAAGCCTGTATTTCAGTGGGCAAACCTCCTTATAAGGTAGACTTTTTTGAGGCAGTGTATTTTCTGATTAGTAGGTGTCGGTGATACCAGCTCCAAGCCACCCTGGGGTTTTGTTAGTATGGCAGGGAGAAACTTCAGCATACCATTACCTCTCACAGACTCAGATAGACATGACAGTGAATGGGTTTGTGGAAATAAAATAACTTTCTGTCAGTTTTACGTTGGTTTAAAATTTGCCAAGATTATGTGAATTTAGGTTTTTTGCCTCCATGTTAACTAAAATGCTAAAAATCTGCATCTCCAGAAATTAAGCTTTGATGCCTATAGAAGTACCACCTTTATCAATTATAGACCACTCTCTTTTATTTAAAATAATAAACGAAATTATGTGTAAATATGGAAAAGCAGCAGCACAGGGGAGGTGAGCAGACACGCTGCAGGTACTCGTGTTTGCCTGAAGGGGAATGTGCCGTGATCAATTAATGCTGTGTAAACCTCTTGATGTAAGATCTCACTGCAGCCTCTCCTGTAGCTGCAGAGCTTTGTGGTAAAAAAGGTAAATCCTGCAGTGGTCTAGGCACTCGGGTTGTTTTTCTGGGACTAGTTTGGCACCTCTTCAATTAGAGATGTGTGCCTGTGTTACCTGAATTCATCCTTTTTCTCTTTAGGTGTTTAGGCCCTAATCCTGCTGCTGGATTGGTGCAAAAGGACCTTGATAGTCACAGGGGCTGGCTGAGTTGGTGGGACTCTGGATGTCTGCAAGTTTCTACTTGGAAGATCTTACTGTAGGCCTGAATGTAAATTGCCATTTTATTCCCCTATTTGCTTTTAATTCACAAAAATTACCCTACAAAACAGTATTGTCTTTGTGTCTTACGTGCATCTCCTTCAACAGCATTCACACACTGTGTGCTTGGGATGTTGGCAGCCAGCATTAAAATATTTCTGTTGTGTCATGTGCCAGAAACTCACGATTGATGTGATTATTGTCTCATATTTTACACTCAGTGGCTTCCTACCTAAACCAGAGGAGATCATCACCCATGTTTTCAATCATTGTCATATTTCTCTTAACTCAGACTTTGAAGTCAGAGCAACTGCTGGAATTTTATTCAGGTCACTTTTAAAGATGTTGGTAGAATTGGGTTTGGGTTTTTTTTTAATTTTTGGACACAAAGTATGTAATTTTATTTTATTTTGCAGATTTCTGTTTTCTCAGTAGCCTGCTGTTCCCAAAAGCTTTCCATATGATGATATTCTGTGATGGAGACTAATAAAATAAGTGGGAAAAGGCCTGAACCTTGACAAGCTCTCCTGTTGCTTTCCTATTTCTGTGCCTGTGGTTACAGACATACTATGCAGCTGAGACTGAGGATATTTTTATTTTGGTGAAACAGAGGGTATGTTTTGTTTACACCCAGGCTGTTCCCTGTCCTATTCCATATGACCATGTTGCAGTTTCACTGAGTACTGCAGTCAAATAGCCCTCAGAGTAACTGGAAAGGACTTTGCAAAAGCACATTAAAAACAGAGTGGGGGGGAATATGGGTATGCCCCATCTCTGTAGACATTAATATCTATATTGTACAGACTTTTTAAAGTAAGTATGTAGCAGTATCATTAATGTGTGCAAAGATCCAAAACTTTCTCTGTTTATAGCGAATCAGAAATACCTTCATTTTTTAGGCTTATTGCAGTGGTATGTAAAAGCTTCACTCATCAAGAGTATGTGATGAATTTTTGCGTATTCCCAGAACAGCAGAAAAGCACCACTGCCCTGTTCGACCAAGGAGAAAACTGAGTCACTTGTTCAGTCAGTAGTAAAGTTGATTACATTAATTGGGTTCTCCTGCCTTTTAACCTTGTGCCTCCAGCTCCACTTCTCCCTCAAAAGCCAAAGCTTCCATTATAATCAGCTGCTTTGCATTTCTACCTAAGAGGCCCAAGGTGTTTTGGTTTGGACTCCCAGAAAATGAGGAAGACAAGGTTGGTGGCCATCTGCCAAGGAGCTTGGTCTGACTCGACTCGCTCCTTGTTCACAGAAGCCGATGGCGAAGGTAGAGGCAGAACTGAGTGTTCCTATGTGGCGTTCAACTGCCTTAACCACATGCCCATCGCTCTCTTCCTGTAGTTGTCTGTCTTGTTCTCTGCACAACTTCGAGAGCAAACACATACAACAGCCTATAAATAATCTAATTCGATACACAACCCTGATTCATTTCCTGAGCAGCGTGTGTCCTGCACACACAGGGCGGCTGCGGTCCCGTGGAAAAATTCAGCAGGGTGGATGAGGCCAAATATTAAGGCTATTAAATATGTAAACTTTGCAACCAAATAGCATTATTTTAATGTACCTTATTATAGCTATAGCATGAAGCATTTTTAACAAGGGGCAGGAAAAAGAAGTGCATGCTTTTGGAACTGGTTGTAACCGCTTCCCTGCGTAGCACGTGAGTGGGAATGTTCAGCCCTGTGAACTACAGAACATCAGCTGGCAGGAGGAGGCTGGCCACCTCTGGGGAGGAAGGGAAGGAAGAAGGCTGGCAGGTAAATGCCATGGGTATGCCCAGTTTGCTTTCGAGTCTCAGGAATTATCTGGGAAGAGTTTAGCCTAGCTTTTGTTTTCTCTTCAGCATTCCCAGCCCAAGAAATGAGCTCTGCCAGATCCTCAGTGCAGTAGGTGTTGAGGGTTTGTGGTGTGTTGCTATAGTCTGCTAAGAGAGTAAATAAAGCAATGGAAATCAAAGGTGGGGAGTTCTCCTATCTATGTTTTTCTGTCAGAAAGTAAGAAGCACTCCTCAAGTCTCCCAGTTTTCTCCCAGATGAATTTCAGACATGATCCATACGGTCCTTAGTCTCAAAAATAGGTAGCAAAAACTTTTATAATAGATGATAATACTTCTCTTGGCTTAGTCCCTTTAATCATAGAATCACAGAATGCTTTAGGTTGGAAGGGACCACAAGGATAGCTTAGTTCAAATCCCCCTGCCATGAGCAGGGACACCCTCCACCAGACCAGGTTGCCAAAAGCTCCATTCAACCTGGCCTTGAACACTGCCAAGGAGAGGGCTTCCATAACCTCTCTGGGCAGCCTGTGCCAGGGCCTCACCACCCTCAGAGTAAAGAGTTTCTTCCTAACATCTAATCTAAACGTACCCTCTTTCAGTTTAAAACCATTACCCCTTGTCCTATCACTCCATGCCCTTACAAACAGTCCCTCTCCCACTTTCCTGTCAGACCCCTTTAAGAATTGGTATGCCATAATTAGGTCTCCATGGATCTTTCTCTTCTCCAGGCTGAACAACCCCAACTCTTTCAGCCTGTCTTCATAGAAGAGGAGCTCCTGATCACCTTCGCGACCCTCCTCTGGACTCACTCCAACAGCTCCATGTCTTTCCTGTACTGGGGACCCCGGAGCTGTACACAGTACTCCAGGTGGGGTCTCACCAGAGCAGAGGTGACGAGTCACCTCCCTTGACCTGCTGGCCACGCTGTTCTTGATTCAGCCCAGGACACGGTTGGCCTTCTGAGCTGCTAGTGCACACTGTCAGCTCATGTTGAGCTTGTCATTGATGAGCACCCCCAAGTCCTTCTCCTCAGGGCTGCTCTCAATCCATTCTCTGCACAGCCTGTAGTTGTGCTTGGGATTGTGCCGACCCACATGCAGGACCTTGCACTTGGCCTTGTTGAACTTCATGCAGCTCACAGGGTCCCACCTATCCAGCCTGTCAAAGTCCCTCTGGATGGCATCCCTTCCCCCCAGAGTGTTGACCTCTCCACACAGCTTGGTGTCATCAGCAAATTTGCTGAGGGTGCACTTGATCCCACTGTCCATGTCACTTACAAAGATGTTGAACAGTGCCGGTCCCAGTATGATCCCTGAGGATCACCACTCATTATGTACCTCCACATAGACACTGAGCCGTTGACCACCACTCTTTGAGTTTGGGACTTCTTCTCGGTCTAACTGTAGCAGCCTGTTGTGTTCGTAAGCTACCAAGGATGGTATGTAGGCTCCAGTACCGGACCAGTGGGTTATTTTTTTAGAGAAATTGTGCCAGACCATGGGCTAGGTTTCAGTTTTGTTAATGTTCTACCTTATCCATGGATGACACTTGAGATTTGTTGACTGGGCTGGTGATTTGCTATGAGGAAAACAAAACAACCTCATACTTGGCTTTTGCATATTTTTCTCTGGGGTATGCAGTCTTTTCCCACAAGTAATGCAGCAAATTCAGATGCCCTGTAAAGAGCACCAGAGATCGTCCTGAGATCTACAGGCAGTTAGGAAAATTTTGGTCAAGTCATTCCCTGAAATTCATAAAAATTAAAACACTCGCTGAAGTGCACCATTTTGGCTGGCATTTTGTTGTAAAGAAAAGATGAAGACCCTGCTTTTAACACTTTTTTTTTTTTTTTAGATAAGGATCAGTTTTCAAAGTTTCACAGTGCAGAGAAACTGTGGGAGCAGAAAGAATCCATAATCACCTAAAGCCAGGATCTCAGCACTTTGTATCGTGAAACCGTGGCCTGAACCTGCTGCCTGTTGTATCAGATATTATCACTGATTTATTATGTTACTACATCTTATGTGTTGTTTGTAGCCTTTTGGCAGGGATTGCTTTTCTCTTCTTGTTTGGGGTTTTGGGGGAGGGGGGGGTTGGGGGAGTGGGGGAGTTTTTTGGGTTGGTTGTTGTATTCTTTTTTTTTTATAAGCACTTTAAATGAGGGAGCCCTGATCCATGGCTTGGCTTCCAGATACTTGGATAACACAAGTCGTAATCATGCATGCTGCTAAAAATTTTCTACCTTATTTCCATTTGCATTTGTTTGCCTTCAGCTTCCAGTCATTGATTCTTGTTATGCCTTTCTCTGATGTATTAAAGAGCTCTTTAGTACTCACTATTTTCTCACCAGGAAGGTGCTTTTACCCTGTAATCAAGTTACTTCTCAATCTTTTTTTAAATTTTTTTTGAGCAAAACAGATTGAGCTTTTTATGGTTCTCTTTTTTTTTTTTTTTTTTTCATTCTTGGATGATTTTTGTGCCTCTTTCCTGTCCTTCCTCTAATTTTTCTATTATAAAAGAGACATAAAATGGCATTTTACTAGTCCTATACACAGAAGTAAAAATACTTCACTATTTACTCCTGTGTTAGTATGGTCAGAAATTGAAGTTTTTGCAAGGTGAGATAAAATAACAATTTATCTATTTAATCTGACTTCAACACCTATGATTATGTAATTGTAAGAGGACAGAAAAGTATGGACATTTAAATACTTCTTAAACTTCAAAAGGGCATGAGTGGTTGTGCGGGGGGGTGGTTAAAGAAGTATTTCTGTTTGTTCTGAGGTTTTTAAGGAGAGAAAAGTGAAATAAAAAAAAATTGTAATAATAATCATCATCATCATCATCATCATCATTGTAAATCAGCAATAATACATCAAAACCTTAAGTGACATGGACAACACAGTAATATGGGCTTGCCAAAAGTAGGATTGAGTGCAAAACCTTTGTTAGTAACAGACCATGGGGACCACTGGAAATAGAAATTGTGAATGGACGTGAATATATGCATCCCTTGCATCGTGTAATCTGCTAAGTAGCCATGTGCTGATATTCAGAAGCCCTAGAGCAGTGTGATCTGTTATGCTGTAAGAAATAAAATAGTACCAAGAGTTTCTTTTGTTACAGAAGCTGTCACCATCAAGTTGTGTAAGAGTTCAAACAATCAAGATCTGCAGCCTCAAAGAGCTGAAAGTTTTAGTGCTTCAGTATTTCTTGCCAGAGAAATACTATTCATTTTGATTTTCGGGGTATTTTTAATCCGTACTTTAGGACAAAGTTGACTTAAATTTAACCTAAGTAGACTAATCAGGTGTCTGCCTGGTCAAAGCATCTGGGCCTACCCAATGACTTTTATGCACAGCATACATATCATCATCTGAATTGAATCCACACTCCCAGATCCACACTTACCCCTCATGGAAACCATTGTGTTTTCATTGAATTGAACTACAGACTGTTTAAACTCTCAGTGCTGCAGATCGATTTAATGCAAGTTTGTGTAATGTTGTGTCTTACACAAATTTGAGGTCACCACATTGACTTTCTGTCTGAGCTGCCTTGCATTTTGACTTTGAAAAGAGTACACCTTCCCACTGTGGCAGCATTCCCTCACTGTAACTTAGGGCGTATTCAATAAGGAACTTCATTTGTTTCAGCAAAATTAAAGTTCATGAAAACATGGTAACCAAGGAAAAAAGGAGAATTAAAATAATGTCAGAGACTTGAAACCCTCTAAAACTCCTGAAAAAGGAGTAAGGGTGAGTGAGTACAGAACAGAAAGCCAAATGGACTCTAGTTAAGAAAGTACTAGTCAAAATAGATTTAGACCTCAAGTGTGTGCTAATGAAAAAGTACTAAGATTTTGATAGCACTGGGTGATTTGGGGTAGAAGTTGCACCCCTGCAATGATGAGCTCACAGAGCCCTTTTCAAAAGAACTGTGTTCTTGGGCAGGGTTGACAGAAGTGAGCGTTCCCTTGAATGCTTTTTGGTGCCACAGGCTTAGTTCAATATAAATGTCATTTCTTACATCCTAGGGTTATCTCAGTTTCTTCTCCTGAGTTTCCTATGGCCTGGAATAGAACCCTTAAATAAAGGGAGATGGCAGCACTTGGAAAGAAGATGGTAGAAGGATGGTAGAGGATGGTTATGACAGAAGCTGGAGACAGTCTCTGTAAGAGTACTAGCATAACTTCATTTCTCTGAATGCCCATTTAAAAGGCGATCCTCCTTCCTGCACCAGTAATAAATTGGGATGGCTGCATATCATGGGAGGTGTTTGACCAGTGCAGCACCCACTGGAGTATAACCATTGGGGGCAGGGGGGAGTGATGGCTAGAAAATTACTTTCCCATTAAATAATGCAACTGATGAGTATTTGGTGCCACATTGCATTTTCCAGCTTACCTCTGCACAAGAGTATGAGAAAAAGAACAGATAAAGGGGACAAAAAAAGGGATAGAAAGGAGAAATAACAGCTTTTTGAGGCTGCTTCCACTCTTCCAGGATGTGTGTTTGCCCTCCTTAAGTGGTTTGCTCTGATAACTTGTAGTACTTGTAATCTTCCTGGAGCACCGAACCTCACTGGGCAGTTAGAAAGTTAACAAAATTACTGAATATGTGGACAATTCCCCCAGATGAGTGAGAGGCACTCCATTGCCTACTGCTGTGTTGTCAGGGATGAGACAGACCATGTATATATTTATATATATACATATATATACACACACACACACACACACACTCGGCTGTACTCAGCGAAAGGGCAAGCCTGCCCTGTCAAACTGTGCGAGTTCCTTTCCAAAGCTGTAAGCTAATGGCTATTTCCTCCAGCAGTTCCTGTCACTGCTCCTGTCCCACGTGGGCACCACAGCACATCCTGTGTAGTTACCAGATAGTGGTGTGTGCTGCACCCCATAATTCTTTGGATAGCAGCATCTCATGAATTCATGTTATTTTCCTGCTTTGTGGAGATAGAACTGTGCTAGGATTTCTAATATCAGGGGCTGTGGTGGTGTTGAGGTGTCTACTGTGAATTCAGAAGCAGATGGCTTAACTTGTGTTGCAGATACAGAGAAAGCCCTGTATAAAGGATCAGAGTACAAGTGAGAGTGATGTTTGTGCATTCTGTATTTGCAGAAAACATACAGATAAGGAAGTACTACCTCTGTCCCAGCACTATACCTGGCTCAATGACTCTTTCCAATGTAACATGTAGCACTGAGGGCTGAAGGAGTCCTGGATGAGAGGGAGCATATCTTGTTGAATCTTTTGTGTTGGATAAAATAGGAAGAAAGGGAATCTCAGATGTTTTTCATCGCCTTAGGCCTGGTTGGATTCCATTGGGTGTTTAGTAGTGGTGTCAGCATTGGAAGCTTACCTGCCTGTAGACTAAGTGAAGGAGTCTGAGTGCTGGTAACTTTATAGGAGAGTGTCTTGGAAGGTGGACAGAAGCATTTTGTGTTTATTAGAAGCAGTGGATAACTCTTACCTCGGTGATAGACTTGAGTGTACAACCACGTAAGTGGCCTGGAGATTTTGGAGAGGGATTGAATATTTGATGCAATGTTTCCAAAAAGCTGAGGAGACAAGTGGATGCTGCACTGTGTGGTGTGCTCCCAGCAAAACAAACATCTCAACAGGTCAGTGATTTCAGAAACAGTGCAGTTATGGAAGAAAGTTTCTTTAACTCCTTTTGCTGTTGAACACAGTTCCCTCAAACTCTGCACTGAGAGCTTCATAGAGGCACTTAAAGAAGTTATGAGCTTATACATAAGGAATAAGATGCTAAAGGGATCCTCTGTCACTATAGTAAATAACTTCCATTACTGTTACTGTGAAACGGTTACTTTCTATGCACATTTTCACTGTTAAAAAGCGTTCATGGTATGCTGATCATCGAAAGAAGAGCCCATGCTGATGTATCTTCATCAGTTTTGCCCACCTGGTGAGCTGCACAGTGCAGGTATTCACTTTTGCTTTGCTGTATATCCGTTAATTCCTCAAAAGCGTACCAGTTTTAATGCTATCCGTTCCACTGGCACTGTGCAAGTGCTGACCCTGATTTAAGAATGTATCAGCTCTAGAAACAATGGAATTGTCTGCAGGGCTCACATGTCAACAAAAATCAGCGGGTTCACTCATGAAGCCCGGCGAGGAGATTACTGCCGAGGCACCGGTGCCATCCCTGCTCCCTGCCTGCCTCCCCCAGCCCGCTGCCTTCAGTCAGCCAAGGTTACCTTGTCCGGCTGCTGCTTCTCCTCAGTTACCACTTAGACATCTAGAGTCACCAGCCACTCATCCGTGCTGAAAGGACAAATGGCCTTCTGAAACCCTGTTCTCTGCACAGTGCTCACTAATAGAAGAGAGCCAGCAATATATGCTGATTACTCTTGATGCCCTCTGAGCAAATCCAGCTGGAAAGGTAAAGCGAAGCACATTCCAGACATTGTTACTATCTGCAGCTATATAAGTTACTATTTCCTCCATGTAAGACATAGGAGGGAAAAAAGAACCTGGTTCTAAGTCCGTATCTAATAAGCAACTGAGTCCCATGTTCATCCGGGCTGCGTGCAGGCACTGCTGCCTCAGGAAAAGGGCGAATTCGGCCAGCGCTTTTCCAAATACACCACGGACAGCATACACACTGTACGGCTGGAAGTGCTCGCAAGCAGCAGTGACAAGCTAAATCACCAGCAGCTCCATCGTAAGTACATGTGCCCAGGTGCCCTGTCTCTGCAGATGTTTTGCTCTCATTCTGAGCTGAAAATGTAACATTTTTGTTGAGAAAGGCTTTCAGATCTTGTTAAAAAACAGCCTAATAGTAGCTTTGGATGTGACTGACAAGCTAGTTTTCATTGTGCCGTTTTCACTGTAATATTCTCTGATTTTGACCTGAAGAAACACTGATCTCATTCCTTGGGAGGAAGGAAAGAGTGGCAAAATCCGGAGGTTCAGTGATGACACTGAACTTCTTAATTGTCAAAGGAGCTATGAAATAATCTGCCTTCCAGCCAAAACCACTGAGGAGTAAGCAGCATCCTTCACACAAAGCAAAATTTGCAGGAGAAAATGGTGGAATGGAACAGCAACCTTCCTGCCCCAGTGGAGGTGTGCTGCTCCACATCCTGTGTCTCCTGTGTCTCCTGGAATGAAAGGGCCTTTTCTCACCTCTGTCAGCATCAACAGTGCTCAAGTGGGCAGAGACTTTCTAAGCTCTGTCTTTTTATATACTGTGACTTCAAAAATTCTACTGGAAGCTTCTCACCAAGGTGTTTCACAAAGTAATTTTGGGAGCTGAAGAGAATGAGATCCCCACTCTGCATCTCTCTCCTGATCAGGCTGCACTGCCAACTAGGTGGTCTGTACTTCTTGGGATCGTCCATCTTTGCTTATCTTTGCTACAAGTCTTCAGTTGTGAACTACAATAGGGGACAATCTGAAGTGAGGGAATCAGAATCACCGAATGGCTTGGATTGGAAGGGACCTCAAAGATCATCTAGTTCCCACCCCCCTGCCATGAGCAGCGACATCCTCCACCGGACCAGGTTGCCCAAAGTCCCATTCAACCTGGCCTTGAACACTGCCAGGGAGGGGGCAGCCACAGCTTCTCTGGGCAGCCTGTGCCAAGGCCTCACCACCCTCATGGGGAACAAATTCTTCCCAATATGCAATCTAAATGTACCCTCTTTCAATTTAAAACCATTAACCCATGTCCTGTTACTACATACCCTTGTAAACAGACACTCTCTACCTTTCCTGTAGACTGCTTTCATATGCTGAAAGGCTGCTCTAAGGCCTCCCCAGAGCCTTCTCCTCTCCAGGCTGAACGAGCCAACAGTCTCAGCCTGTCCTCTTAGGAGAGCTGTTCCAGCCCCCTGATCATCTTCATGGCTCTCCTCTGGACTCACTCCAACAGCTCCATGTCTTTCTTACTCTGGGGATCCCAGAACTGGACACAATACTGCAGGTGGGGTCTTACCAGAGCAGAGCAGAGGGGCAGAATCACCTCCCTTGATCTGCTGGTCACACTGGTTTTGATGCAGCCTAGGACATGATTGGCTTTCTGGGCTGTGATTGCACATTGCCAGGTCGTGTTGAGTTTTTCACAATGTCGTGGTTTCACCCCGGCTGTGGGCCGAGATCCACGCAGTTGCCTGCTCCTTAAAGTAAAAGAGCAGGGGAAAAGGGAAAAAGGGAAAGGGAAACAAGGGAAGGGAAAAGGAAGGGGCAAATAACTCCAAAACCAAGAAACTAAGAGGCCCGTGGGTTGGGATAAGGATAGTTTACTAAGATAACAGAAAGATAAAATATAACAATGCTAACAGGACTTTAGAGCAAAAGAATATGAAACTATTGATACACAATGCAGTTTCTCACCGACCCACACAACTCAGGCCGTACCACCCAGAGCTGTCCCGGAACCGACCGTCCCCCCAAGAAGCACGCGTCCCGAGAGGAAGCACGCGTCCCGAGACCGCCCCGCTTCTTCTTCCCAACAGCCCCCCGTTTTCCTAGGCAGGACGTAATTGGCATGGAATATTCTCTTTGGCCCATCTGGGTCACCTGTCCTGGCTTCGCCCCTCCTTTCTCAAGAATAGAGAAATAGAAGAAGCTAAGAAAGTCCTTGACTGTCTGACTGCAGCTAAGAACATCAGGGTGTTATCAGCACTGCTTTCATTTTAACTCCCAAACACAGCGTTCCATCAGCTGCTACAAATGGAGTTAACTCTATCCTGACTGAAACCAGGACAACAATCAAAACCCCCCAATTCCTCCTCAAGGCTGCTCTAAATTAATTTTTGCCAAACCTGTGGTTGTGCTTGGGATTGTGCTGACCCATGTGCAGGACCTTGCACTTGGCCTTGTTCTACTTCAAGTGGCTCCAACAGGCCCACCTCTCAAGCCCTCTGGATGGTCCAGGTCCCTCTGGATGGCATCCCTTCCCACCAGCATGTTGACTTCACCACACAGATTGGTGTCAGAAAAATTCCTGAGAGCGCACTTAATCCCACTGTCTATGCCACCAACAAAGATAATAAACAGTGCCAATCCCAATACCGACCCCTCAGGAAGTCCTCTTGTCATTGATCTCCACTTGGACATCAAACTGTTGTCCACAACTCTTTGAATGTGATAATAACCACAGATAATTTAAAAGAAATAAAATAAAACTCAGTTCTCATCGTTCAGTAGTAACTTTTGTGTTCTTACTCAGCAGTGTTGTTCAGAAGAACAGTTTTTTCTTTAGAGAAGGCCTTCCTCCATTATCTCTAATGAATAATAGAAATCAAAAGGATGTTTTAAAAAAAGGTTAAGAATATGTAGCTGATACTTCCATCCAAGTTCAGCTTTTCTTGCATGGAAAAGCAGCTGAACCAAAAAGCTCCTTAGGAACATTTCTACCAGTTCGCAAGTTAAGTAGCTGCAAAGGCTAACATAACAAGTGAAGCATTTGAAAACAGATATTTAATAGAAATCATAGTCTTACTCTTTCTTTGCAATATGACATCCAATCTGTGTGGCTTTTCCCAAAGCATACTGCAGTTTGCAAAACACCAAAGTTACTCCATAGGGGTTTTGAAACTTCCTGTGCAGCTACATTCTTTTTTTTTTTCCGGAGTTGTCGTATCGGGCAGTTACGAGCCGAATAGTCTGTGGGCAAAGCCTTTGTGCGCCAAGGAGAAGGTGCCTCGTATTATCCAAGTGATCTCAGTGACTGCACCTGTCACGTGGAGTGTAATTTAAACCAGATTCAGACTTCAATAAGTTTTGCAGAAGGCGGCATGTTTGTAAAGTATCAGAAGGGATGTGGCACAGCATGAGCAAGGGAAGAAACATACACTGCTTCTGTTCAAAATGCTACCGCCTGCAACTGATAAGTAAATTCTTTTTATTTCTGTTGTCAAGGGCCACAGAAGGAAGCCACCGGAACACCGAAGCCTGTACAGGCCTCAGCGTACAACTAGCAGAGCTTAAGGAAAACCTTTGCAGGAATATGTCATGTAATGAGAGCCTCCTTTTATGACAGCTGGGAATAAATGCCTGCCTTTTCCTTCCTTTCAGGTCTGTTTTTCAGGGAGGAAAACTATAGAGAATTTCAGCACGTGCGGAGCTATCAGCTCCTGCACACCAGGCCGCATAAACACTTGTGCCTTATACAGCTTTCCTGGGCTCCGTGTTCTGTGTAAGGGTTTACACTTTAAGATGCGGGCCAGCCCAAGGAGAGACCTCCCTTGAGATGGAAACATTAGTGTTCCTTACTGCTCATGTATTTTCACATGATTTCAGATAGTAGAACCGCTCTCTTCATGTGTCCTTCAGCACTTCTTCACAAATGAGGCAGTTTTATAATTAGGGTCATTATATAGAAGGATCTTTGACTTCCATAAAGCACCCAGCCTTGCCAAACGATTGATAACTGCAGTAGAAGAGTTGGGATTTGTTTGCCTCATCACCCGTAACATCTTAAAAGAAGCACCAGCTCGAGGAGGAGAAATTTTAGGAGGCAACAGTCACAACCAAACAGCAGCAACTGGCTCGGACAGGGGATCTGGAATAGAAATTACCGTATTCCAGATTAACTAGTGAGATCAGATGAATACTCATACAAATACTCTGTCAGCAGATGTGTAAAAATGCATATGCTTTGTGGGGCCTGTTCCTTAGCTGTGAGGGGCCCCAGTAAGTTTGGAAGACTTTGAGGAGAGATCGTTTTTTTCTTGGATGGAAGAATCACTGGAGGACAAGGATAGCAATTGTGAATGACACTCAGAAGACCCGGTATAAACTTCTTGGGTGATAAAGTTGCCTGGCTGCATATTCAGATGCTTACTAGGAGGTGTTTTGCATCTGGTGAGGCTGAACAGCTCTCAGCTTAATGTATCTTAACATGTGCTGCCAGCTTCCTAAACAGGAGCCTATTATATCCTGTATTGAATCTATATATTACTTCTGTGGAACTTCTTAATGATACTGTGTGCAAAAAGCATATTGAAAGAAGACAGTGAGGGGGGAAAAAATACGCAATTTTTGTTTCACACTGTCCACAAATGTCCCTGTGACACTGAGATCCATCATCGATGTGTAGCACTCTGGACTAAGATTTAGCATAAGGAGAGTTGCTGTGCTCCATCAACTATGATAACTCCTTCTAGTGGGTCTGCACCCTAGCCTCTGATAGGGGGTCTGCTCATTTGGGACTTACTTTGGCTGTAACAGCATCTTACAAACATTTTGGAAATCTCACAGAGAAAGAAGAACAAGCACAGAGATCCCCAGCAGTGCTCAAGGCCAGGTTGGATGGGGCTTTGGGCAAACTTCTCTAGCGGAGGGTGTCCCTGCCCATTGCAGGGGGTTGGAACTGGGTGATCTTTGAGGTTCCTTCCAACCCAAACCATTCTGTGACTAGTCCAAGGATCATCAAGCAGTAAGTCTGTGGCAAAGCCAGTCTCTTACAGCCTCTTCTGCAGCTTAATTCCTAGAGACGGACCATGCCGTGACCACTCAGGTGCATCTTCACAGAATTTATCATGACTCCTCTACTGATACAATTAAATCTACCCAACACAGATGCATGTAGAGAAATAAGTAGAGAAGCAGAGAACTGCACCATCCCAGCATACAAATGTTTGCAGTGAGCTAGTACTAGTATAATTATATTGTTTTCTTTTTAATCACGTTCATATCTAAAGAAAGAGGAAGTTAATTTATTGAACTTAGGCCTGGCTGCACTGGAAATTGGTACAATTATGACTAAGATGTGGGCCTGGGGCTTTTTTTTTCATTCTCAGTATTTGCACAGCTTCCCATTTGCATAGGCCTAAAGTTAACACACTAGTATCCTCTAAGTTTCTCTCTTACTAAGAGCTAAGCAAGCAGCACTGGGCTGAATTGAGGCACATGGTATTATCTTTTTTTGGATTTAGAGGCTGGTTTTGCTTGGGACCTTAAGCATGGCTTAGTGGGATTCACTCTTCACCGTAGTTAATTCCTGCTACTGAATGCTATCAGCCACGGTCTGGCTGAAGAAAAGACAGACTTTATCAATTACTTTGCCAGATGGTAGATAACTCTTCAAATTTTCTTGTCGGCCGCAAACATTCAGCTGATTTTGACAATCTACCTGGTATGTTCTCTTAAAAGCTTCTTCTATCCACAAAGTTTCAGAAGGGTTTGTGGTTTGGCACATGAACATCTGTCCTATTTTCATGTTTAGGTGGCCTATAAAACACAAAGGATCATACAGACCAGCTCTTAACACTACCTGCTGCTCATTGACAGCAGCAACAACAGTTGTGAAGCAAGAAGAGTTTCTGGTCCACACACCTGTATCCAACTCTCTTCATCCAGGCTTCTACTACTTCAGGCAGCACTCTGGGAACACCTTTCAGGGAAGGTTTTGGATTTATCACAACAGTGCATCATTTGCACCAGTAAGGAGGACATAAACAGCAAAGCAGGCATTACAGGGGCATTCTTTCTGTTTGATAGTCCCCTAGAGATAACTCATACAGTGCAAGTGACAGAAGAAGAGGCAAGGAGAGGAGAGGAGAGGTGAGGAAGGGCAGGTGAGATGTGGCCCAGGTTGCCAACTTTCTGTAGCTCAGCCTGCCTCTGCATTGGGATCATTATTCAGAGCACCACTCCAGAAGCACTGAAAACCAGGGAGCCATCCTGGGCACCCCAGCTTGCTCCTCATCACTCAGGGGTATATGAAGAGAGCCAAGGCCTTCAATCGCTCGTTCGGGTAGGTAACTTACTCTTTTTTAGTCAAAAACACCAAAGCCCCCCAGCAAAACCAAAGCCCCAATGCCCCGGGCATGCAGGCAGAGCCGCAGCAGCGGGAGGCAGCGCCCGTATGCCAGCCACCGCCGTGCGACGGCTGCAGCGGGGCACGAGCCGCTGGAAAACGCGGGCTCGCCTCCCCACGCCCCGCTGCGCCCCGAGCCCCGCGCCTCAGTTTCCGCGACTGTGAAACAGGGCGGCGCGGCCCGGCGGGGGAGGCGTCTGATGGGGGAAGAGGGGGAGCGGCGGCGCTACTGGGCTACAGCCGCAGCACCCGCGCCGCCAGAGCCCCGCTCCCCCCGGGGCAGTGCGGGGCCGGCCGCGGGGGCCCCCCCGGGCGGCGGGAGCCTGCCCCGGGAGCGGGGTCGCCGCAGCGGAGGCGGGCGGGACGGCAGCAGCCCGCGCTCATCGCAGGCGGCAGCGCAGCGCCGAGCTCCCACTTCAGAACTCTACATCCTCCCGCCGCCCGGCTCCCTCTACTCACTTTTATATTTGCGCGCCCTTTCAATCCTCAGTGACGTGTCCCGCGCCGCGCCCAATCGGCGCAGCTCTCTGGTCAGGACAATGGAAGGGCCTCGGCCAATCGGCGCGGCGGCTGGCTTGGCGGCAGCCAATGGGGACGGGGCTGTGTTGAGAGTAATGTTACCAGCGCTGAGAGTGTGAGGAGGCTGCGTATCGATCCCGCTCTCACAGCCATTGCGGTGCACCGGGCTACACAGGGACCCAGGCAGCGCTGGGGCCGGGCGGGCGGCCGGGGTAGCGTCTCTGGGGCTCGGGGCCGAGCGAGGGCTGCGTGCCGACTCTGACACGGGTGAGTACGCGCCGGGGGCCGCCGGCCCGGCCGGGTGCGCTCACCCGCTCGCTCGCAGCCGGGCGGCGAGCCGGCGCTGCCCGCCGTGCCGCCGGCGCTGGCTGGCTACGGAGCGCGGGGCAGCGCCGGCTCGGGCGCCGGCACACAAAGGCGAGCTGGACTGCGCCCGGGAGACCCTTTCCCGGGCGGCGAGCCCCCCGACCGGGGTGGGGCGGGGGCGCCGGGGGCACGGGCGGCGGGCGAGTTTGGGAGCGGGGCGGCGGGAAGGAGGAAGGGAGGGAGGCAGACGGGTGAAGGAAGCCTCACGGCTGGGGGGCGAGAGGCCGGGGGTCGCCCGCCGCGGGGGACGCGGGCCGCGCCGTGCCCCGCTGTAAGCCGCTTACGGTGCCTCGCCGTAGCCATCGCTGCGGCGGCGGGGCAGGCGGCGGGCACAGGCACGGTGAGGCGGTGAGAGCTTCGGGCGGGCCGCGCCGCGCTGCCGGCCGCCGCCGGGGCCGCGAGGAGCGCGGGGGCAGCGGGGCGCGGGTCGGGGAGCCGCTGGCCCCGCGGCCGCCCGGCTGTAACATGGCTGACGGGAGCCGCGAGCGAGAAAACAAGGCGAGCGGCGGCGGAGCAGAGAGGCGCTCGGGCGGGCGGGGGCGCAGTTCGGGGGAACTTTTTTTTCCAGCCGCCGCCGCACGCCCGTGCGTGGGGCCCGCGGCCGAGGGGCTGTACAACTCGGCGGGGCGCGGGAACGAGCGGGGGTCCCCGCCGGGGCTCTGCCCGTTCCGCCGGGGCTCGGGCAGGCGCTGGAAGCGCGCCGGCCCCCCCCTTCCCCAGCCCCCCTCCTCGCTCCCACCCACCTCCTCCCCCCGTCTCCCGCCCGCCCGCCCTCCTCCGGCTGCAATGGCTGAGCGTGTGCGCCAGGGTAGCGGGCGCGCTCACACAAAGGGAAGGGAGGAAGGAGCCATGTTCTTTGCGCGGCGGCGGGCGCAGGCGACGCCGGCAGCGGCCATTCCGCGCAGCCCAGCCGCTGCCGTGCCCCCGCGGGCCGGGGGTCGTCCGCCCGACCCCGCCGCGACCCGTCGGCGGGGGTCCCGCGGCCGGGCCGCCACGCCCGCCGGGCCGCGGGGGGTGTGGTGGCGGGGAGGGGGGATGGGGGGGGCGGTGGCTCGCTCTCCTCAGTGCACAAAATGGAAGGAGACTCGGCGGCGGGTGACCTCCTCCGCCAGGAGCCTGCGCCATGGCGGCCGCTCCCGCCGCTGCGGCGGCGCAGGCCGCGCGGGCGGGCAGGCTGTGCCTCGCTTCGTCGGCCAGGCCTCATGGCGGCGGAGGCCTGGGGACGGCGCGCCCCGCCGCGGGAGGGCGGGGGCGGCGGCCCGGAGGGGGCTTTGTCCCGGGGCTCTGAGCGCCGGCTGGGACCGGGGGTCGCCACTTGCAGGCAGCCGCAACCCCTGTGGCCGGCTCCCGGGCATGTGCTTGCTGCCCGCAGGCTGCCAGTCCTGGCGTGAACGCGAAATAAAACTTGAACGGCTCTGCCCTAATAACGGGACTATTTTTTTTCCTCCTTCACCCCCCAGCAGGTCTCTTGAGGGACTTCCGAAGTTGTCCTCTGACCCCCTCGTAGGAAAAACGTCCAAAATGGCGGGAAGGAGGCTTTTAAACGCCAGCTCACGGTCGCAGCGCTTAAGTCGCCGTGCCTAATCCTTCCCACGGTCACTCCATACCTAAGAAACGCCCCTGCCCCGTTCCCCCTCCCCAGCCCTCACCGCCTCCCCCCGCAGCCAGCGGGAAGTGCCCCAGCCTCGGGTGCCGCCTGGCTCTGGAAACGTCTCCATGGCAGGCAGGAGCGGCTCCTGGTTCTTCAGCCCTCTTGTTTACTTGATAGAAACTTCAAACCGGACGTGTTTAGTCACAGAGCAGAAATCTGTTTCTGTCTATCCGCCAAACAGATAGGAAATACTGCTTCTGTGGCAATACGGGCAGGCAGTGCGTGTGCTTTTTTTTTTTAAAATTACTTCTTTTCCCCCCCCTTTAAATTCCTGCTGAAGAGCAGTTTGTCAGGGTGCAAGTGGCTTTTTCCAGGGAGCTATGAAGAAATACTCTGAATGTCTGACTTGGGTGTGAAAGTTCCAGGAAGGTATTTTTCATTCCCTCTCAGTCCCTGAGAGAGTCAGATAGTCCTTGTGTTCAGCAGAGCTTTGCTAGTCATATGTAAATGTCATACTTTGAGCGTCTCTGGCTCGGTTATAACATGTTTAACCAAGTGCACTGTTCCATTCCTGTATTTCTAGGTACACGTATGCAGAGAGACTAGTTACTTTTTTTAAAGGAGATTGATAATATATGTCATATAAAAATAATAATAAATATGTCTTTTGCAAATGCAAGTTTTCAAAGCCTACAGGAGAGAAGGCTAGAAATACAAGCTTCAGGAAGAAAAAAAGTAGTAACCCATATAGCCAGCTGAGACAGGATACTCAGGTACTTTTCTCTTTCTTTCAATAGAGTTTATTCCAAGCATAGGATTGATAATGCTACCAGTAATTAAGGGGTGTGGTCTCCACTGCACTGATGCTATTACTTGGTTTCACATCGTTTGGTAGGAACATTTATGCTTGCAGGAGACCAGAACTACACGTTTTGAAGTCCCTTTGAGATTCCAGGTTGCTTGTGTCCAGGTCAGCTCAAACAGTGATGGCAAAAATCTTCTATAAATTTTCCAGAAGAGAAAGTTCTTCCTGTTGCGTGATTTCGGAATTCTTCGATGGGCCTTGTTTGTCAAGACCCTTCGTCACACAGCTTTATTCTCACATTGGTTTGTAAAAAAGTAAAACTTTCAAAGGTGCCCTTTTTTTGCTTTGTTACAGAAAATCATCAAAGATGGGCAAAGGCGATCCTAAGAAGCCGAGAGGTAAAATGTCTTCATACGCCTTCTTTGTGCAAACCTGCCGGGAGGAGCACAAGAAGAAACATCCAGATGCTTCAGTGAACTTTTCAGAGTTCTCAAAAAAATGCTCAGAACGGTGGAAGGTAGGAACACCTGCCTAAAAACCCCACAAAGCCACGAGCGACTGCTTGGTGTGAAATACTGTTCAAGTTACAGATTAAAAGTTCAGGTTCTAGATAAGCATGAAGTGCAGTTGTAGGATCAGTGGTAACTGTTGTATCTGTTGTTCTTACCTTACCTTTAGCTCCCCCAGCTGATATTTTGGCATGGACTTGGATATGCTTTTGAATCTTAAAATGCCATTTTGTTCCTTGTGGGTCCCTTTCAACTCCAGATGATTCCAACTGATTCTAATTGCCTTCCAGACTATGTCTTCCAAGGAGAAAGGGAAGTTTGAAGATATGGCAAAGGCTGACAAGCTTCGTTACGAAAAAGAAATGAAAAATTACGTACCACCTAAGGGGGAAACAAAAAAGAAGTTCAAGGATCCAAATGCACCCAAGAGGCCTCCGTAAGTAGATGTCTCCATAGGTTATCTTGTTTGGGACCATCGCGCTGGCGTGCATCTACGAAACGATCAGTTTATCCAGGTTTAGGAGCTTCAGAAATACAAGACTACGTGATTTTCCTGCCCAGTTGAGGTAAAGATAGTTTGGAATTTTAGTTCTGGATTACAGGTTTGTGGTTTTGGGGTAGGCCCTCTATCGAAGGTGGAATAACAACAGACTTTAAAAGTGGATGTAAAAGTTGGCGGCGTGAAGTTCTGACTCACGTTTCCAATTCGTGAGGAGGGCAAAATTCTAGTGTAAAATGGTAGTAAAATATTTCACGCCCTGCTCTCCCCACCTGTTGGCCTGAGCAGAGCTATTTGATTGGCAGTCAGTTTTAAATGAAGGGGCTTTTGCACAGAACTTGTTAGAGGGTTGATCTTGCCCAAAAAATGAGCTTGGAAAATGAAAAAAACTTCAGCCTTTACATAAAGACAACTGACTTGAGGTTCACCTGGTACTTGACGCTGCTACTTTGTGCACTGCATTTTTGTGTGTTAAATGGAGCTAATGCTGAGAGGAGCAGGGAAATTCCTCTACAAGTGAATGCTCGTATTTGGGCTGATGCTGTCATCTGGAAATCCTCATCGTCATAATAAATATTGCAGCTTCTCTGCCTGTGACAGTTCTGGCAGAATATTTGTTGTCTTGGTATCATTCACTCATTCCTCCCTTTTTTTTTTTTAAAGATTTTTCTCTGCACATGGTGTATAAAATTTGCCCTTATGTGTGGGTCCTGCCAAAAATGGGACCAGATGTGCAGCATTACTTAAGACACAAGGGTGCATTAAGTTTTCAAAGTAGTTTATTTGGTTCTGATGCCTTCCACTGTAATTAACATCTGTCTCACTTTAAGGTGCTTTTCCAAAACGCTCTTAAGTAACAACGGTCACAAAAGTTTCTGTTCCACTAAAGTCTAATATCAATTTATTTTTCTTTCTCTGCCCTTGCCTGTAGTTCGGCTTTTTTCTTGTTTTGCTCTGAGTTTCGTCCAAAAATCAAAGGAGAACATCCTGGTCTGTCCATTGGGAATGTTGCAAAGAAACTCGGAGAGATGTGGAACAGCACCGCTGCAGATGATAAACAGCCTTACGAAAAGAAGGCTGCTAAACTGAAGGAGAAGTATGAAAAGGTAACATCCACATTTATGGAGATGGTTTGGGGACGTCAAGCCTAATTTTGGTGTTGTTTTTTTTTCTCCCTGCCTGTGCGTTCTCTTACCTGGTGTGGCAAATTGTAATGTGCTAATGACGAAGTGTTGTGATATTTGTTGGAAACTACCAGGGAAGGGAGCAGGCGGTTTATTACTGTAACACTAAATTGCAGCCCTTTGTGTTGAACTGCTTTGTGTTCATCTGTAATTCAGGACCATCGATGATGGTTTAATAGATACCATGGCATCTGTTTGGTTATTAAAGCAATAGGTCACAGCAGTATCCAAGTTAATGCTATTAAGTAAACAATGAATCGGTTCTCCCTCATTCTGAAGGTATCGATGAGCAGCCCTGAACAGAAGCATAATAGATAGATGCTTTTCCAAATCTATTCTAGGGATGATGTCAGAACCCTGATGGAATGATAGTTTTAGGCACGTGTTTTTTCTGTGCCTGTTCTGTGTCCGTCTCCTTTCTAGTAATTAACATAGTTAATAATACATATGAAGCAGTGTGTCACATAGTTTCTTGAATTATTAAAGCTAAATCCTGTCATCATAATGGGAACTCCAGAAATGTGTTTCGCACACAGGGTAGTGCTACGTGTGTGTTTAACATTTAGAGGCGTGTTCTCATCCCAATATGAGGAAATTAAGGGGGGATGCACATTAGCTTCCCTGATGATGCTTTACAAAGGGTCAGCAACCACCTATACCTAATGTATACTGCATATATCCATTTGTGTGCTGTGCTGCGACCTTTCTCTGAGTATTTCTCCTGCTGGCAAACAAAACCACTTCAAAACTGTAGAATTGTAGCGAGCAGTGTGCCCCCTTTGAGTCCTAATTATGTGCAGGTCTAGAAGCTTTCCCATAGTGTCCTTCCTGTGCAGCTTAAACTCCTCAGCATGGCAGCTGTTCATATGAACAGCTAGAGCATCTCAGAAGAGACTTTCTAAGTGGTAGATGTACCAATCTTTATTCACAGATACTCTAGTCTCTGCTTGTTTTGTCTTTACATCTTACACTTACAAATGGGCTTTGAAGGTGCAGTAATATCAGTATTTCACTGCTCAGCCTTGCACTCGGTGGGCTTCGTACCTTCTGAAAATTGCCTTTAAAAGGAGTCTGAGGGAACTGTAAGATCAGAATGTTTACTGGGTGGGGGATATTCGAAGGTTTGGACCATCGGCATGAAGGTGTTTAGGCTTCTCTGTGCCTGGTGTGTTGAAGTCCTCTAGGTCGATCCCGTTAGGTAGTTGTTGTTTTTACTGTTTTGGCACAAAGTTGGGAGTCTAACCGTTTTTGTGTCTTGGTCTTACAGATAGGGTTTTGACTTCCCTATAACAGGAACTGAATTTTGTGTGTTACAAACCACTAGAATAAATTTATTGCATGCAGAAGGTGGCACTGTCTACCCTTTAATCAAGTTGTAATACCTTTTATTTTGTAAACTTAAGTTAGGCAGAAATCCAGTATGATCTCTGAGGTGTAACGCAGCAGATACTGGGCTTTGTCATTCTAGTGTGTTCTGGGTGGCAAAATAACATTTTGTGCCACAAACAAGGAATTTCCTGTGCGTTCCTTCAGACATCATAGAGGGTGTGGGTAGTAAGGGGCCTTAAGAGGTCTCCCTACTTCATTTCCTTATGGGATGGTGGGCTTAGCTGTGCTTTTTCATCCCACCTGGCAGCTTTTCTGAGCCTGTTCCCAAAAGCTGAGCAGCAGAGATTCCTCAGCAGCGTGCCAGTGGCATTTCTGCATTAGAGGGTTCCCCTTCCTTTGGCATTCGCCTTGTAACTGAAGCTACAGCTTCATGAGAAGAAGGGGCAGGTACCTGGGTGGCTCTGGTTTCAGAAGTCCCCTTTGGAAGCTGCACAGAGCTCTTGGCTGGTTAAATCTTTGAGAGATTGTTCCTGCTTTTCTCCAAGGATATTGCTGCATACCGGGCCAAAGGGAAGGTCGATGCAGGCAAAAAAGTAGTTGCCAAGGCTGAGAAGAGCAAGAAGAAGAAGGAGGAGGAGGAAGATGAGGATGAGGACGAAGAGGATGAAGATGATGAAGAGGAGGAAGAGGAGGAGGAGGAAGATGATGATGATGATGAATAAGTCTCTTTTAGAGCAATTTCTTTCTTGTCTATAAAGCATTTAACCCCCCTGTACACAACTCACTCCTTTTAAAGAAAAAAACAAAACAATTGAAATGTAAGGCTGTGTAAGATTTGTTTTTAAACTGTACAGTGTCTCTTTTTTTGTATAGTTAACACACTACCGAATGTGTCTTTAGATAGCCCTGTCCTTAGTGGTATTTCAATGGCCACTAACCTTGCCTGGTACAGTGTGGGGGTTGTAAATTGGCATGGGAGTTTTAAAGCAGGTTCTTGTTGGTGCACAGCACAAATTAGTTATGTATGGGGATGTAGTTCAATTTCTCATCTTCAGTTGTCTCTGATGCATCATAAAAATAATTGTTGTTCTGTTAACTGAATGCCACTCTGTAATTGAAAAAAGGAAAAAAAGAAGTTGCAGCTGTTTTGTTGACATTCTGAATGCTTCTAAGTAAATACAATTTTTTTATTAGTATTGTTGTCCTTTTAATAGGTGCCCTTGAAAAAAAAATCATACTTTTCCTTTTCTCTCTTTTTTTTTTTTTTTTTTTTTTTTTTGAGGGGAACTCATCTTTTGCTTTATTGAATGCCCGTTTGGGATATCACGGGAGTATTACAGTTTTCATCTTTCATATAACCAGCTGATAAACAAAGCTTTGATCTGCATACCCTGCATAATCATGATAGGGTAAGGAAAGACATACATAGGCATACGATGAAAAACAAAAAAAATACGATATTCTTCCGTAACTGGAAACAAAACAAGAAAATCCAATCTCAGCAAACTGATACTTGTTCAGATTTTTGTGAAATGTAATATTCTATTGAGTTGCATGAGTTTACCAGTCTTGGAGAGTTGAGAAGTATAGAGTTCAATTTTGCAGAAATTAAATACTTCGGGGTTGGGGGCTTGGGGACGGGGTGGGGGGAGGGAGTGTTAAATTTTGTCCTAGAAGGACCCATAGGAAGAGTATGTCCATCCGGTGTAGAGAAATTTACACGTGTGACTCCGTTACCATGTAATGGAAGTTGTATCTGTAAATCTCTGAACACTTGAGAGTGATGAGCGTACCTAAAATGTGTAAAGTTAAAAAAAAAAAAGCATGAAATTACCATGTTATTTTTTGGTGACAGGTCTGGTGATGGCCACGGGCTTTATACCATGAAACTCTCCTGGTAGCAAATGGCCCACAAGAAAATGATTTTTTCTTTCTAAGATTTCTATAAATGGTACCATTATTATTTGTTAAATCTATGTAAATTCATATTTGTATTCTTGAAATTCTAGTTTTAGCCCTTTAAACAAAGTTGTATATTGTCTCAAATTGAAAATGAGATAAGATGTATTTTTCCTGTTAGGTTTTATACCGCACTCTTGATGTTTGCCCATTTTTAAGTTAAATATAGCTGTATGGAAAAGTACATTTTATTAAATTTTGCATTAAAAAGTGAAATGTTTATGGTATACCAACAATGTCTAATTTGGTCAAATACAGTTCTCTTCCAAAACCAAAGCTAAGGGGTTTTTTGCATATTTAGTAAAACTTCAAGTGCTGGCAACTGTAACTATTTTCACATATACCTGCTTACCAGTTTGGGGGACAATTTGGCAATTTTGTGGTTACAAAATTACGGTTCTCTTAAGTGCCAGTGTTTAAAAAAGAAAAAAAAAAGCATTCTTGTAATTTTACACGCTTTTGTGATGGAGTATTGTTTTGTTATACAATTTTGACTTTCAGATTCTTATTTCAATTTGCATTTATGTATAACTTCAGGAGAAATATTGAACATCTGAATCCTGGATGATACTAATAAACTAATAATTGCAGAGGTTTTAAATACTTAGTTAAATGGCTCAGTTAATATCCTAAGGGGTTGGGCTTTTTTGGGTGTGTGATTTTTTTTTTTGGATGCATACATCCCTGCTTTCTGTTTTGAAAACAGAAGGACTCTGCCGTTCGCAAGGTCTCGGTACCGAAAGCTTAGGACAGGTTTTATTTTGTCTTTCTTCTTAAACTCAGAATTACCAGTTGAGATGCTCCCACCTGATTATAAAAACATTTTTCTTCATGTGCTGAAGGGCTTTTTTGTTTCCCCAGGTCACCAGAGGAAAGTAGACATGTTTCTTGTTCTTGGAACAAACATACTTAATGAGCTCCCTGTAATCTTGTGCCTTTCTTCTGGGTGCTTGATGTTGACAGAAGTAACCTGAAGGATTCGGCTGATCTTAAAAAGACGAGTAGCCAGCGCTTAGCAGTTGCCGGGGACGGCGTTTGCCTTTATTGTTGGGTTAGCGCATTGAGAACAAACAGGCTGAAGAGGGTAGGTGATGTAATAATGGTGAATGCTGTTTTCTGAGCAAAAGGCACCCATTCACACACACCCCCCCCGTACTGCGCTGCGGAGGCCAGTGAAGGCTGGGAGGTGTACCGAAGCCGCCAGAGCGATCATGGTTCTCCCGTGAGCAGTTGGTATGTGCCTGCAAACCGCTGAGCTTGCACACGTGCGTTGGGCTGAAGTATTTGCTTGTGTGTTCTAGAAAACTCCTTTGAAACAGTGAAGTCGCTGTTCATGGAAGGAAGTACCAGTTAGGTAGATTAATTCTGTTGGAATAAAGTCTGAGCTTCTGAGAGTTGTTGCTGTCCCCAGCTGTGGTCCCTTGGGAGCTGCAGCAGTTTAGACCTCTGAGTCAGAATTCTACCTGACTGCATCCGTAGGTCCAACTTGACTACTGCAAGGTCACTCCATCTGAGGCCAGTTCCTGGTGACACTTAAAGCTGCTTCCCTGTGATCTTTAACAGTCAGCGCTTGCTGAGGCGAGGGCCAGTGGTGCCCAAGCATTTCCTAAGGGCCTTAACCTTGGAGTGACTACTCGGTGTAGAGGAAGAAAAGGCTCTCCCTGTGCTAAACAAGTGAATTACTTTAGAGAGAGCTTTAATAGTAGTAAGTGGTGGTGGTATTGTGAATGTTAAATGAAGCCACACCAATTTTATGGGTTTTCTTAATCTCCTCTGGTCCTGAAAGGAGCTGTGGTGTGGCCACCTACTCTCCAGGTTTTCTCTGTAGCTTTAAACTGGTTTAACTGAGTGTCCAGACAGAGTTCATCCCTTCTGCCATGCTTCCAGTGATCACACCGGCTCTAGCAAAAAGTTGGAACTTAAAATGTTTGTCTTGGCAGATGGGCCCCTGGAATCCTGAACTCACAGGTATCTGAAAAAGATTGCTGCAGCTGAACTAGGGCAGTGCTGGTGTTGCTGACCCTGAGCCCCTTCTATGGCACCTTTTATTGGTGTGACAAGCCCAACAAGAAGGAGAAAAGGCCGAGTAACAGCTGGGCTTACTCAAATCCAGTTTGAGTAACTCCCCAGAAGAGGAGCCAGGTGGGTGGACTGTGGCAGCAGCGTTAGGTTCTCTAGATGGATGGCAAGCTGAGCTTGAAAGAAACATTTTCCTAATTCTCGCTAGCCTAAGGGTTAAATGTGCTCGTTAGAACTACCATTCCTGTTCTGCCTTCCCAGCAGTGCCTGGCAGAAGGTTAAAGGAATAAAGCTGATGTGCTACGTTGGGTTGTAATAACGTTCTTCGATACCGACCCCGTGACAGAGACACAGCAAAACCCAGGCAGTGTTTAATCGGGGACGGGTGTTATCTCAGCTCTGAAACACATCAAGGGGTGTCTAACGGAGGAGCTATTCCAACGCAGTGCCCTAACGAGCCTTTGCTGCTGGCTTGCACCCTACATCTGATCCATGGTATTAATTGAGTCTAGAATAGGTTCGCTTTAAATTAACACCAGCCTTTATTCCAAAATGATGTAGCCAAGCTGACAGACTTTCTTCCCAGGGTTTGAGTAAAACAATTGGGAAGGTGAATCTGTGAGAGTTTTGTATGGTTTAGAAGAAGTTGTCTTCTATTTTTGTTTTGTGTGCACTGTGCCCTGGCTTCTCTTTTGACAGCACTTCAAGCAGAAAAACAAAGATGGATTTTTTTTCCCCCGATGAATTTATTATTAAGAATGAAGGTCAGATTGCTCTCGGGGCGGCTTCGTGCTGCTGAAAAATACAACGTGGCTTCTGCTTCGAGAGCACCTCATTTTGAAATCCATCTTGCTGAAGTGACTGCTATTAGAGGTGACCCACGAGAGAGACAAACCTTCCCTTTCGTTACTTTACAATGGAATAAAAGACTTTGGCTATAAATGAGCTTAGTCTGCTTCCTTGCTAGATCAGAGGCTCAAGCCTTCCTTGTAGCAGAAGCGCTCGAGATCAAGCTAAGTGGTCAGATGGAGCAGCAGGATCGAGCCAGGTGGGCAAGTGTGGGGTATATTTTTTTTAGCTATGCCTTTTAAAACCTTGCTTGTATTGTTAAAGCCTGTTTGACACAAAGGAGGAGCATTTGGCACAATGGAAGTTCACCCTGATGCTTCCAGCAGCCCTTCATCTATTAAGGCGGCAAAGGCTCCAATAACGCGTTTCTGACTTCCCAAAAGTTCTCCAATGAAACCAGGAAAGAAGAAATGCCACAGCCTGAATCCCTGGAGAGGAGCCAACTCCCCACAACCCTTACAGCAGCAGCAGGTCACCCTGTAAATGCTCAGTGCAAGACACCATCTGAAGAACTTCAGGCTGGCAGAGGGGTCACTGAGGACACGTGCTGCGGTGCTTGGCGAGTGCGTTTCTTACCAAGGCTGAACCCAATGCTTCCGAAGAAATGCCTGGGAAGGAATTCCAGCTGGGGCAGGTGCAACATCCCTGACACCCCCCTGCCCCTTCCCAAACTGAACCGCAAGAACGCAACACCAAGGATGCTCTTAGTCTCTAATAAAGTCTGTCTTGCCAAAGCGCCAGGGTTGGCCACACTCAGACAAGCCCGAGGGGGAAAACACCAGTCCCCTAAATGAAGGGGATGCAGATGATGCAGGCTTGCAGCAGTGCTGGGTACTAATGGCTGCCAGAGGGGAACAGGCAAGCCCCTCCTTTCTGCTGGTCTGCTCCTGGTCCCGTGGAGACTTTGCGGATGAAAACTGATGGGAGGAAGGACGGCCTTGCAGAGCTGGTGGGTTTCTGCACGCCAAGCGTAAGTAGCAGGTCACTCTGGGGCGAGGGGCTCGTGCCTGGGTTTGAAATGGAGGTGCAAAGTGAGTGGGGCGGCGGGCTGCAGGTAGGGATCACAGGCGCGAGTCCCGTGAAGGCTCTGGTCCGCAGTAAAAAGCAAAATCACAGCACTCAAAACCCCAAACCACTCAAATTTGTGTGGCAATGGTTCCTAGAAGAGAACTTCCTTGCAAAACGTGCATTAGTAAATGATTGAGCAGCAGTGACTCATGTTTTATTATCAGACTCTGACTGTAGTGGCACTTACGCTCGTTTTAGATCTGTTGACACACATTTCTGCTGACACCTTCCCATAAGGAAGATGTCCTGAACAAGCATTGCATTTGTAAAAACCAGTACCGGAAAAAGCAGGTGAGGATTGATCACAGCCTGAGCCTCTCAGCGCCACGTTAACTGCAGGTTTTGGGGACAGAAGGGTTGGGCTTTGCTAAACCAGCCACCGATGGCAAAGTGCTTATGCGTTTCTGCCTCCTGCCTCAGCCATTCCTGTGGTGCCATCAGTGTTTGAGGACCCCCACCAAAACACCCCTTAATCCGGAAGCAGTTTCTGCCTTCCACAGACCCTCAAAGTGGGGGGAAAATCCCTTTATGTCAGGGCTGCCATGGCACAAGGCATCCCCAGGATGTGCTCCTGCCCAGGATCGGTGTCCGTAGTCAGCTGGCCTTGATGCTTCTCTTTGAGTCCCCTGTTCCTACTGACATGGGTTTTTCTTTCCATTTGAATAATTTAACATGACTTTGGAGCACAATAGAGCTGTGATTTTTTTTTTTTTTTTTTTTTTGAAGCCACCAGGCTGCAGGAAACAGAAGGTCCCTGAATAAAAGGGAGGCTCTTGTTACAACTTCCCTCTTATTTACTGTTCCCAGTAGCAGAGAAGTAAAAAGACAATGAATGAAATGGAGGATTAATCACGCGTAGCGCCGAAATAGAAACACGGAGACTGCGAGTCCCAGAGCACCGCTCCGAGCCATGGCTTGTACCCAGGGCGTACAGAGACCTCAGTGCCCAGAGCGCTCGGGTTTAATGAGAACGGGCAAAAGGCAGAGGAGACGTGACAGGTCGGGAGTGGGTTTCAAAGGCAGCCATGCAAAATGTGTATTTAATGTGGGCTTTTCTCTGTTCAGCACTTGCAAAAATCAAGTTCAAGCTGATATCCCCAGCACTTAATCATTGGCCCGTGACTTTTGCAGGGGAAACTCCCTCGTTTCCCCATGTTTCTGCATTAATTTTAAAACAATAAAAGTTCAGGACAACTCCGTCGTTCCACAAAGGACTGAAAAATGCTTCAGAGAGAAACTACAGCGCTGCTCAGCATGTAGCTTTGCCCCCAGAAAGGGTTGTGGGCATTAGGCTGGTGCCCTTTTTCTGTTGCTTTTGGGTTTGGTATCCAAGCACCAATAGATCACTGATCATGTTTGTTATTTAGTCTTTTAAATTAGACATTTACCCCTACTTGATTTCCTGCTGAAGGTTTAGAGTGATCACACCAACCTTTGCAAAGGTGTTGAGCACCTCAAGTTAATTGGTAACAAATTAACTGTGGGAGAAGCTGTGGAAGAGCCACGGCCTCGAGCAGGCTGTCCGTGTGAGGCAGATGCTGCACCTTACGGGTTTGTGAAGGCCTTCAGTGCAGGAAAGTTGGGAAGAAACATGAAAACAGGGATGTGTAACACGATTCTTGTTGCCTGAAGTGTCTTCAGTAAAAAGTCAGTTTGTGTATCTGAATTAACTGTGCTCGCCAGGTAAGTATGAATGGCTCTTGGGCCTTTGGCTGCTGTGTTGAACGGGAGGTTTGAGGCATCCCTGTGACACTGACAGGGAAGTTGCTCCCAATCCTTCCTAAAATACTTGAACAGAACTCTAAAGTGTGCCTTTTACTGGTCTCTCTGCAAAACATACACGAAAAAGTTAATTTGGGCCACCTGCAATAATAAAACTGGCGTTGACCTGAGTCTCGGCACACCACAATACTCCTGTGAGTGAATATGAACAGTCAGACCATACCCAATCTGTGGTTAATGCAAGACTCGGAGGGTTACATGAACAAAACCTAGCTAGCCAAAGCTGTGGGATTGCCTAACTTGTCCCTGCTGCCAGCCAGCTGCGGAGCCCTTGCCCAGCACTGGGATGCCCCTGAAGGCCGCTCCTGGCCTTGCCTTCACCCTGCCTGCCCTAGGATGGGGGGTTTGTACAGCTTGCACGGCAGCATTCGTTTCACTTTCTCTTTCTGCTGAGCAGGATGCAGTTGTGGTAGCCTCTGTCATGGCTTATGCTGGCTGCATGGAAAGTGTAAAAAAAGAAGATAATACTTTTAATATTAGAATAATTTTTACTTTTTATTTAACGCTACTTCTAACGCCAGGCTGGTGCTGCATGACATCAGTCAGTGATGTGCTTTTAATTGCTCATTTTCATAGGTTTTAAGAGGGAAACAAGGCATGTGCATTAACCCCTCAGCTGCAGCTCCCATGGGTAAACACAGCAAAGGCGACCCCAGCCCGGCCAGCCAGCTGCCCCTGGGTGGGAGGGGAAGGGTCCCGGGGCAGGTCACAGCGGGGCATAGGAAAGACTGCATGGAGGTTTTGCACTAAAAACATGATGAAAGTCCCTCCGTTTCTTGTTTCATTGCTGTAACCGAGCTGCCAGACTTAATGCATTCCTTCCCCAGGGGTTGGGGACTGCAGGGATGCTCATGGTGCAGAGGGAACCGTAAAGAGACCACTGCATATGAGGCGACCTGGCCCCTGGGCCTTGGCCCCCTGAATCCCTATCATCCCCACAGCCTCATCCATACCCCTGGGTGGCAGGTGGAGACAGGGGCTCTCGACATCCATGGGACACCTTTTTGGAAACCCAGCATGCACTGCCTGCCTGCCCAGTGTTACGGGTTTGTGTCAGGCTTGTTGCATCCCGCTGCTGGGAATGCTGCTGGGTCCCATGGTTTTGGAACTCCCAGAAAGCCGTCCCAATGCTCCTTCCAGCATTTTCCGTGGGGCTGCTTGAATTCTTGAGAATCAGGAGATGTTAAATGAGCTCTGAATATGAACCGAAATTGTTCCGTAAAACGCTAATAAAGAAAGTGTGACAGATTTCGCCCCCAGCTTTCGAGTTTCAGCACACTGCTAGCAGCAACACGGTGAATCTTTGTGGTAAGAAGATTCCCAAAGTCTGCAGGGCTCTGTCTCCTTTTGGACTTGGTAGTGACTGCTCCCAGCAGGTTCATATAATCACCATAATACAATAGGTTTAAAAAAAATAGATTATGTCTTATTTTAAAATCTGAGGGCCTGTCCCTGCCAGGGCCCGCATAGGCTTTAGTCTCCCTGCAGGGGCTGCTGGCATGCAGCATCTCTGTCCAGGAGCCTTAAACCTCACTGCCCACCATGAAGGAGCCTTTCCAGATGGGAAGGTGGGTGCTCACTGCCTCACCCAGACAGGACGAGGAGGAACACAGGGAGAGAGGTGCAGATTGCTGCTCCCTGTCCTTGCTGACTGGCACCCTGTGCCACTCTCTTCCCACCTCTGCCGGGATGTTGCGAGTGGTATAAGCTGCGCACGGTGACGACTCCACAGTATTCCGTGTGTTTGATCCCAGGAAATTGCCAGTGAGCCAGGAAATGTCAAGATTACATCACAGGCAGAATTTTTTTCAAGCCCTGAAAAAGAGCTTGTTAAAAGCCCATTTCTCTGCAGCATGAGCCCAGCTGCTTTTGGTTTTTCTTTGCACATTGACTTTACAGGAACAGGCAAGCAAATCCTCCCCCAAAATATCGCTTTACTCTTCTCTCCCTTTGATTTACAGCCCTTTTGGTCACTACGGCCTCAGCAGGGGCTGGGGCTGGGGGAGAAAGTCCCTGCTTTGCTGGGCCACTCCTGAGGGGAAGATACGCGGGATGCCCATGGGGCACGTCCTGCAGCTGCTGCATCCCAACATCCCAGCTCCTGAAGCCCCCGGCCAAGCACAGACATTGGGGCCAGGGGGATGCTGGCTGGAGCCTGGCTTGCCTAAATGGGCTAAAGGCAGCAGGGATGTGGGAGCAGAGCCACTGGCCCCTTCTCCAGGTGTTTGCTAGTGTTCCGGGTGGGCGCCCCGGGCAGCTACAAGGAGGTACCAAAGCTTCATGGTAAACTAGCACCTCGTTATTCCCACTCATTTTGCAATACTGTTAAGGAGCACCCAGCAGAGTATGTGACCCACACATGTTTAATTTCTTTTACAGTCTCTGTTTTGATATATGCTGGATGTGTTTTTATGAAACAAAGATTTATTGGAACCTGGAATTTTACGGCTTTAAGGTTCAATTGAGTCCAGATTGCGAGTTTCTCCTTTTGGAAGAAGAGGGGAAGGTTTAAAAGAGCCCAAAGAAGTGTGTTCTGCCTCTGGCACTCATGAAACTCCAGGCCAAGGTTGACACCTTTTCGTTTAACTTCTACTATAATGTCAAAGCAAAAATTTACCATCAAATATTATGTCTTCCATATGAGATGCCCTGCTGTAGATACAGATCACGGCAATTGTGTTGGGCTGCTTTCTTTTAAGTTATTATCTGTGCCATAAGAAAGGCAGGGCTCAGTGCAGGATCCAGGGAGGAATGGTAAGTCAGAGCAGGCCTGAACCATGTATCATTAACAATAATGTGTCTTCACTTACAAACGTGCGCTCACACTCCTGATTTTTCTTGTAAAAACTCAGTGATGCCTCTGCTGCCTACAGTGCTCACGGTTAACAGCATGTTTTTAAAACACATGTAGAGCTGCAGGAGTGTCTATTAAACATATTCCATATATTTATATAATGATAAGCATAAACCAAAGTATTTTCTTAGATGCTAAACATGGGTCAGAAAAGAATAACATCAGTTCAGAAGAAAACTCAGCTCCTGTTCTGAGCTAGAGCGGAGAATCTGGGGGATCTGCCCAGAGAGATGGTAGATGCCTCATCCCTCAAGATGTTCATGGTTGAGTTGGATGGGGCTCTGAGCAACCTGATCTGGTTTAAGACGTCTCTGCTCATTGCAGGGAAGGTTGGACTCGATGACCTTTAGACCTTGGTCCCTTCCAACCCGACTCACTCTGTAAAGTAGCTCCGTTGCCCCTGGGGTTGGTGGGATGGAGGGAGGGAGCAGGGCTGGGGGTCTTTGTGCTGTGGGGTTTGAGTAGGAGAAGGTCTTAAGGGCACCTGCCCAGTGGTCTGCAGAAGCCCAAGTGCTAATCAACCACAAGCAACATGACAAGAAAACACTGAAATGCTGTTTTTCTGCTTCGCTACCTGTGTCAGATGGCCCTGAGTGCTCTGGTAGGAAACGACCAGCATCCGAGGAAGCAGAGCCCCACTCCGGTTGCCACGACATAAGTAAACAAACAAGTCTATCACCAGCGATGGGGGCATCCTGCCAGGTTCAGTTAAAACACGAAAATAAAAAACAACCAAAACAAACCCAAACCCAATCCCAAACCAACAAATTATTACAGTGTGAGGAAAGTCCTGAATGAAAATGATTGTTCATGCGAACACCAGAAATATATCTTGTCATAAACTCGGGCCTCCACATCTGCTCCACCACCGGAGGATTCTTTATAAACAGCCTCTTTAATTTTATCTAACAGCCTGTTTGCAGGCATGCAGTCCAAAAATACATCTCCTTTTCCTCCTTGCTCTATCCTGAGCTTGGCAGGGCACCAAACATGAGGTTCAGCTCCTAGTTCAAAAAAGCTCTTCTTTAAGTGTTGACTCTGAGCTTGATTTAATAAAAACTCTGTCCGGCTTCCTCCGGGGAGCCCTAATGGGATGCAGAGCTCTGCACCTCTCAGGGGCGGCTCCAGACCTGCTCCGCACTGGGCAGAAAGATCGCTCTGCGGTGAAGCAAAATTACTCTGCGATGGAGTTGAGGAACAAACCGGTGGTGCAGGCAGCATAGGAAAGGAAGAGCAGAAGCCTCAGCAAGTGATGTGCCGGTGCCGTCAGTACCCCAAGGGATGCCCTAGTGCTGCCGGTACCCTGAGGGATGCCCCGATTCTACCAGTACCCTGCTGGCCCTGCCTTCCCCAGGGGAATGGGGACAAAAGCATCAAAGCCCCTAAAATGGCCTCCAACCTTGATTCCTGGAGAGGGGAGGAGGCACATCCATCACGTCCCCAGCATGGCACTGCACTGCTGGGCACTTGTAGATGCTCCTGAAAGAAAGACTAGGTGTTCACCAAAACAGAAGGGTGTTATACTGGGGCTTGCTCCCAAAGGATCTCCTCAACATAAGTGGCAGGACAACCATCTTCACAAGTTCTGGCACTGATGTTCCCATGTGCAGCACTGATTTCCTGACTGCTGAGGAAGCTGGAAGGGATACTGGCTGACTTTTAAAGCTGGGGCAACAAATGAGTGATGTTGCCCTAGAAGACAAAAATATGTCCCCACTGTGTGGGCTGTCCCAAATTATGGACCCAAACCTCCAAAGAAATCAGCACAAGAAACACCACGTAACATGCCATTCCCCACCATGCAGCTAATTATGTGGATAATGAAAATAATGTAATAATTATCCCAATTCAACAAACCAAGGTGCGGATTTCAAGCCTCAAAGTTTGTGGTGATAAAGAAATATTAATGGCTTGAAACATCCTCATGTCCAGTGGAAGAGGACGTTTAATAGTTTCTCCGTATGGTTTGGTTGTTTATTTAAATCACTTGGAAGCTAAACCAGCAGCAAACATAACCAGCACTGCTGGGAGGGGGGTAATAGCAAGCAGATTTTATTTAGCAGCAAAGGAGTAAATGGAGTAAAATACAGGAGGGGGAGTTTCCTGAGGGCTTAGTGAGGCAGACCCCATTGCCAAGACGTGGAGGATAATCAGCAGAAATCCTCCGGTGCCCATCCACTCGTTTGGTTGCACTAATGGAACCAAATCAGCAGCGCCAGTATGAATGAAAGGGAACTGCTGCTTTAGGCAAAGGATGTCCCAGGTCCTGTGGTGCAGGAACCCTCCTGTCTGGTGTCAGGGATGCTGGTGGCATGTTAGGGTTTGCCATCACCTCCCAGGAGGGATTTTCCAACCAGTCTTTGAGATTGCGCCAGAGCAGCTTGAGATCCCTGTGCTGCTCCGCTGTCAGTCCCCAACTGTGCTTGCTCCCCTGCAGAACTGGGGTTTGCTGGAGTCCCTCAATCACGTAACCCCTTCAGCCAGGCCCTAAACTTCACAGAATCATAGAACCAGAGGCTGGTTTGGGTTGGAAGGGACCTCAAAGATCATCTAGTTCCAACGCCTCCGCCATGGTTTCTCTGGGCAGCCTGTGCCAAGGCCTCACCACCCTCACAGGGAAGAATTTCCTCTTGATATCTCATCTAAATCTACCCTCTTCCAGGGTAGATTTAAGTATAGCCATTACCCTTCATTCTCTCGTTACATGTACCTTGTAAAAAGTCCCTCTCCAGCTTTCCTGCTGTCCCCTTCAGGTAGTGGAAGGCTGCTATAAGGTTTCCCTGGAGCCTTCTCTTCTCCAGGCTGAACAACCCCAGCTCTCTCAGCCTGTCTTCATAAGTGGCACACTCCAGCACTCTGATCATCCTCGTGGCCCTCCTCTAGACCCCCTCCAACAGCTCAATGTCCTTCTTATGTTGGGGTGCCCAGAGCTGGATGCAGCTCTTGGTGGGGTCTCACCAAAGTGGAACAGAGGGGCAGAATCACCTCCCTGGACCTGCTGGTCACACTGATTTTGATGCAGCCCAAGATCCGTTTGGCTGTCTGGGCTGCAAGTGCACGTTGCTGGGTCATATTGAATTTCTCATCAACACACACCCAAATCCTTCTCCTCACGGCTGCTCTCAGCAGCTTTTCACTTCACAAGCAGTGTCGGTATTCATCCGATGATGCCTCACTGGTCTGAGCTTGGCTGATGCCTTTCAGCTGAATTTCAGCTGAATATTGAGACGAAACAATCGACTCATAATTAAAAGAGAGAAGCAGGTTTAGGTGACATGCTGCATGGCTGTGAGCTGGGGCACACTGGGCCTTCCTTTAACAGCCTGCAACAGGAATGTCATTCAGTTCTGAACTGAACAGTATATTGGAAATCTTCCCATTTTGTAATCCACATTTCAAAAGGATTTTATTCATGTGAGCATCCGCTCATTAGCTGTATCAAAACGCTAATGGTCCCTGTGCAGGCCCTGTAGGAGCTAGCTCAGGTTCAGGCACCCCAGCTGGGGGCTGCAGATGGATCTTCCTGAGTTCTCTCGTGTTGGCCAGAGTGGTCAAATGGAAAAGCCACTTCTGAGCGAAGAGGCCCAGAGGGATACGAAGGGCAAGGGAGCAGGATGTGGGTGAGCACAGGCTGCCCAGGTGGTGGATCTTGTCTTTGGAGAACTCCTGAAATTGGATGGATGAGGGTCTGGAAAACCCCGTCCCCCTCCAAAGCCCTTTCAGCCTCAGTTTCTCCACCTTGAGCTTGCAGGCAGTGACATCCCAGCGCTACAAGTAAGGCACACCCCTTGAAAGCCCACCCCAGGCAGAAACCTCCCAGCAGAGCCCAGAGGTGCTGGCTCACGTTGGCTTAGCTGACACTGCGGTAGGAAGGTGGGTGGGAAGGAGGACAGGATGGAGGGCAGGAAGGAGGCTTGAAAAGGTCATGCTGACACTGCAATTTCCAAACCAGGGTGAAGGAACTGGATGTCTTAATGCCCTCCGGCCTCAACACTGGCCTTTGGCTGTTAACGGAGCATGCCATAAATTTAGCACTGCCTTTACCTCATCAAGGAGGGTTAGAAGGAGGAACCTATTAATACCTGGGGGAAAACTTTTTGTCTGTGGTGGTTGTCCTTCTCCACGGGTTGCTGGTGGAAAAGAGCAGCTTGTGAGCAACCTAAGGAAATGTGGCAATAACAGCTGCAAAGTGGATAGAGACGCAGCCTGAGATGAAACTGAGAGTAAACAGAGAAATAACAGTTCTGAGACAGGCATAGGTTTCCTGGATTCATTTCCCTCCTTTCCCAGTATTTTGCTGAGCATTACAGGATCCAAGCCGTTATTATTTTAAGAAGGTTTTTTTGGTGGGGTTTTTTTTTTTTTTTCTGCCTGCAAAAATAGTCATCGCTTGTAAATCGAAGGCATCGCTGTCTTATCTGGTCTGCAGCCAGAGGGGCTGGAAGCAATAGAAGAAGTGTGAACTTTCTCCTTCATCTCAGAGAACATTAACTTCAAAGCCCAGCCATAAACTTTCAGATGTAATGACTATTTGTCCAAAGGAGAAACACATCAGCTTGATCAATGACTGAAAGGTATAAAACACAGAGGTTACATTTGCTAAACACTTGTGAAAAATACGCCGTTAGAGTTGGGTGCATGGTGGGGTGGGGTGGGGGGTGTAAGTTATTGCTGAATTACTCGAGCAGGCAGGCCTTAGGGGCAGAGACAAGGTTGTCGAGGGTTGTTGTGGGTCCAGCATCAGTAGTTTCTGTCCTCGAGAAGGCTGGGCTGCCGTGTCAGAGCATGCCCTGGCGTGCCTTTGGGTGCAGGCCTTTGTCCCCGAGCGGGGACCTTGCGGCAGTGTCGGCAGCCATGCTGCCACAATGCTTTTCCCAATAAACCATGGGAGGAAACAACTCTCCAAAACGTTAGGACCACCAGCGCTTTCTCTTGTGTCCTTCCTTGAGCAGTGTGAGCACTGACAGGAGGAAAAGCCCCCCTGGGTGCAGTTGCCTTGGCCCCCAAGCCTTCCTGAGCTCCAGGGCGTGGGGTCCCTGGGGCAGGGGGCTGAGCCCCCTGTTTGTTCCCTCCCCCTCCTTTTTTTTAACATGCTTTCCATTTTTCTGTTGAAAATTCCCTGGAAAAAGAGAGTAAGATGTATTTTTTGCTTTCCTGGATTGCATATGAAGAATCTGGAGGAAAGAAACTTCATAGCATGTATCCCAGAGTAACGACTGCATGTACTCTTCCTGAGAACATCCCTTCTCCCCCCAGCCCTCAGGGCTTGCGTGAGGAGCCCAGACCACCATCCTCTTCCTGGGCGGTGGGTGTACAGTCCTCTTGCATGGCACACAGCGCTTGGGGAGAGCACTTCATGGGGTTAATCTGCTGCTTGGTGAAAGTGTTTTTAAAAGAAATAATTGGGATGAGTTTCTGCTAGGCACTGGCTCCTGCTATCTGGGGCTGGGGGATGTGGTCCAGACTTGTGTGATTCCTGCCTGAGGATGGAAAGAAGGAAGTGCTGGAGTACGAAGAGAGGTTTTGAAAGCTCTTTAACATCTTCTGCCAACATCTTTTTTGAATCAGCTCTCTGTGAACAAGCGAGAGCCCGGGAGAGCCGTGTCATCCTTGTGGGAGAGCCGGGCTCGCTGGGGGTCAGTTCTCTGTGGGATGGGGACAGAGGGAGCCTTGCCTTGCTTCCCCTCTGCTCTGTCTCAGCCTGTACCCTCATCCCTCTGCATTGGCAGGGGAGGCAGCACTGTTGCACCGCAGCACCCGGAAGGGGTGGCATGCCCCAGAAGGTAGGCAGAAAGCAAGAAAAGAGGTAATTCTACAGAAAAAAAGAGCCAATTTAACAAGTCTTGCTCCTCAGTCTGTAGAACCTCTTTGGTCCAGTGTCATGGCCATGGGTGTCCTGTGCAAGGGGGATATTTGGGGTGGATGGATCTGGTGGGGTGCATCCAGGTCCCTCCCCACATGGGTGGTGCTGGGAGGAGACAGTGGCTCAGCTGGAGCAGCCTACACCGGCCCCTGGGTGTGCTCTGACTTCCAGGGTGGCCTTCTCCAGGCCATCCCCTATCCCCCTCTGTTGTCCCAAACCCAGGTCCTCCCAGCACTCCAGGGAATGAACTGTGGGGACAGCCACAAAGGGCTGGAGCTGGTGGAGGGTGTTGGGGTTGAGACGGCATGCTGGAAATGTAAAGCACATCCACATGCTGATCCCATCTGGTCAGCTTCTTTCTCATGGCACCTCACTTTCTGACCCCACTCTTGGTCCCAGTGGAGACCCTAGGGACAAGGGTGGGGGTAGTGGTGGGGTGAGAGAAGCAACAGGGGTGGAGAAAGACAAGTCATTTCTTTTTTTAAAGGGCAGCTGGCTTTCCCCCAGGTAAAATCAGTGCAATACCAGCAGGTCTCACATTCAGAAGATTCCAGGGATTCAGAAGCTCCCCAAGGTTGTTGCTGGAGCACAGTGCTCAGCTTCCCCCATAACATTCTAGGGAGGGCAGCCAGCTGCTTGGCTCCCTTCTGCCCTGTAAAGCCGTACCTGGGCTTTGTAGGTGTGTTACGTATTTGAATCTGGTCTTTGCAAAGGGATCCTTGCAAAGGGGTCTTGCACCTGGGCTGGAAGAATCCCAGACATAGATACAGACTGGGAGAAGAGCTCCTTGAGAGTAGCCCTGCTGAGAAGGACCCGGGTGTCATGGTGGATGAGAAACTTAACATGAACCAGCAGTGTGCTCTTGCAGCTCAGAAGGCCAATGGTATCCTGGGCTCCATCAGGAGAGGGGTGGCCAGCAGGGACAGGGAGGTGATTGTCCCTTTCTACTCTGCCCTCCTCAGGCCCCATCTGGAGTACTGTGTCCAGACCTGGGGCCCCCAATACAAGATGATCAGAGGGCTAGAGCACCTTCCCTACAAGGAGAGGCTGAGGGAGCTGGACTTGTTCAGCCTGGAGAAGAGAAGGCTGCAGGGGGACCTCATTGCAGCCTTCCAGTACCTGAAGGGAACAGAGAAACAGGAGGGGAATCAGCTTTTTAAAAGGGTAGACAATGGCAGGACAAGGGGGAATGGATTAAAGCTAAAGGAAGGAAGGTTTAAGTTAGATATTAGGGGTATGTTTTTAACAGAGAGAGTGGTGAGGTGCTGGAACAGGCTGCCCAGAGAGGTGGTGGGTGCCCCGTCCCTGGAGGTGTTCAAGGCCAGGTTGGATGGGGCCCTGGGCAACCTTGTGTAGCTCCAGGCCTGGAGGTTGGTGGCCTTGTCTGTGGCAGGGGGGTTGAGCTCTATGATCCTTGGGGTCCCTTCCAACCCAGGCCATTCTATGATTCTATGATCCTTTATAGCGATCCTCTTCCTGTGCCTGGAATCGTTTTTCTACCTCCACCAGATCAGGTCCTGGGCTTAAAAAGTGCATGGGGAGCACTGACCCCTTTTATTACATGGTTATGAAGCAATGGTCCTTCTCTGGTTCTGTATAAATAATAAATATTAATTATATTTGCAAGTGGAGGCCTGCCAGAGACTTTGAGTGTGAGATATGAGACTTACTCTGAAAAAGGAAGAAGGAAACAAGAATCCTGACAGCTTTCTACCTGGCTTTGCAGCTGTCCCAAAGAAGGTGCCCTGAGGACCCACGGGAACCCGCTCCTATTCTCCCCAGGTGTCTCAATGTGCTGTCTGTCAGACCAGGTATTAGTTATCAGGCAGCGACACTATGAGCAGCACAAATGTGTACTTTGCACTTCGGATGCTGTGAAAGCCAGAAGATGCCAGATTAGATTTGGGAAAGCGCACATGGATGCATGGCCTTCTCTAACCCTGCACCGTTCCTTCAAATCCTCTGTTGCTCTGGATGAAGAGGGAGAGCACAGCTGTGGACAGTCACAGCTGTAGCCGCATAATTGCAGTTGCTGTCTGAGAGCTGCTTAGTGCTTTTGATAATCCTTGAGACCTGCAGTGAGGGACTACAGTGCAAGCAGAGAGTATTAAGGGGCAGAGATACAGTAGATGAACAAGTTTGCAGAGGGATTTGAGAAAACCACCTCTCACCTTTCGGTGGTTACATTTCACTGAAGTCAAAGATGCTCTGCGGCACAAGCACAGGTTTTGGAGCCCAGATTTCCCTGTTCTGGGATTTCAGGCACTTGAATAGCAGGTCTGAGGCAAAGTCCTACACTGTGGCTTGCCCTAAAGGCTGAGATGCCACCAAAGCCCAGCTCTCAACCCAGTCACTGGCCAGGATTATGCCACCACTCCACTGCCCACAGATCCTCCCAGTTCATTTCATATACTCAAAGGGGTGTTTGGGTTTGGGAAGGTGACAGCAGTGAAGCCTCATGTCAGTGTTGGGAACAAATATGTTTCAGCAAACCCTTCCTCTAAACCCCATACACCGTGTAACAGATGGTACATCTGTTTCTATTTCCAGTATGATCTCACTAATCACTTTTTAAGAATCCGTCGTCCAGGGTTAATCAACACGAGCTGAATTGCAGCAAAGGTTCCTACAGCAACGGAAAAATCCCGTGCAACTCCCTTTCCCCAAGTTATCCTCTTGCATAGTGGGGTTTATCCTCTGCCTGAGTTCTGCCCACAGCCCTGTGATCCCCACGAAGCCAGGGCCTCTCTCCTAAGAGCTTTTGCCTTTTCTGGTTCCTTGTCTATCTGACAAGGCAGATCTGCCAATAGTTGTTTTTTCTGTTCAGCAGTCAAACTAAAAGCTCAACAAACATGATACAGGTCAACCCCCAAACCCTTACAGGAATGGAAGGGTGGATTCCCAAGAAGACCTTGTCTTCAGCCACAAAGCTTATGGAGAAAACCTGTTGTCCACTAAAATCCTCTGCCTGTGACATAGACTCAAAGCAGGTAAGATCTGAAGTTCAAAACCCTTCTGTTTCTCATACAGAAAAATCTTTAAAAGAAGGCGTCCTTGAAGCAGTATCACACCCAGTGTGGCTGGAAGCATGCTGGGGCTGGAGCACAGCAGGGCCAAGGCAGGAGGCTGGCTTAGCCTGGCTCAGTAAGAGCAGACCAGGGCAGAGGGACACCTCTGAGCTCACAGGCACCACACCTAGAGCTTGCTCCCAGAGGAGAAGATTTGCCTTGGAAGCAGCTACTTGGAGTAATCCAAACCCAAGCCACAGAGTTGGCAGAAAGTCTCGTGGAGAATGAGCAAGAGTCCGGGGCTGGTGGTGTAGACATGCCATCAGATATGCCTACACTGCCAGGAACAACTCCACATCTGACTCACCCTTGATTGTCCCCATTGTGTTGGTTACCCTGTGCTTTCCTCTGGACTTGGACAAGCAGCTCTGTCCAAACACCAAGCAGCACTGCTCTGGGCATAGCTACTCTTAGATCAGCTTTCAAGAGCAGCACGGACAAGCTCCCTCTCCCTTCCCTCATGATGCTCCTCCAGCACGGTTCCATCATCCAGGTTTCCTGGAATGCTGTCATGGCTCAGCCCAAGGCAGCCAACACAACCTGACCATTTTACGCTATGGAAACCCAACACTGAGGAGCTACAGTGTTGTCTTCATTATCCTGGCCACTTTGAGTTGGGATTAAAAAAAAAAAGCCAACCAAAAAAAGGCAAAACACTTCAGAAATATCAAAGATTTATGGGTTAAATCTGATGAATAAATCTGCACACCAATCAGCAGGTTTGGTGAACCAGAAATTACACAGTGAATCACAGAACTATTAAGGTTGGAAAAGACCTCCAAGATCACTGAGTCTAACTGTCCCCTTACCACCTATATTACTCACTAAACCATGTCCCTAAGTACCTCATCCAATGTTTCTTTGAACACCCCGAAGGACAGTGACTCCACCACCTCCCTGGGGAACCTGTTCCAGTGCCAAACCGCTCTTTCTGAGGAGAAACTTCTCCTGACTTCTAACCTGAACCTCCCCTGGTGCAACTTGCAGCCATTCCCTCTCGTCCTGTCACTGCTTATCTGCGAGAAGAGGCTGACCCCCAGCTCACCACAACCTCCTTACAGGTAGTTGTAGAGAGCAATAAGGTCTCACCTGAGCCTCCTCTTCTCCAGGCTAAATAGTCCCAGTTCCCTCAGCTGCTCCCCATAAGACTTGTGCTCCAGACCCTTCACCAGCCTGGTTGCCCTTCTCTGGACACCCTCCAGGGCCTCGATGTCTTTCTTGTAGTGAAGGGCCCAAAACTGAACACAGTAGAATAAATTGTTCTTCAGAAATCATTGGTTCCACTCAGACTCCCCGTTCTCACGGCCAGAGGAGAGGGCTGGTATCTAGTAGGTAATGCTCAGTGCACAGATCTGCTCTGCTCTGGCTCTTGTCTTTGGTAGTGACCATCTCTCCCCATGGGCAGCTTCCTCCTCAGCCACAGTTCTCTCACTGCTCTCAGAATGGCTGTGTAAAGATTTAGTTACTGAACTTAATTTCCATATTGTGGATTTTTAGCTACTACCACTGGTATTTCTCTGTCCTTGCTGCCAGGACACAAGTCGTTATGATCCCATCAGGTTATACTGTCTATTGTCTGGTATATTTTAAACACCTTCTCCAGTACAAACACAGCAATGCCAATTTTTGTTATCAGGACATGCCAGTGGGTCTCCACAGGTGGCTTCGCTGAGAACTGCCACAGGTCCTTGGAAGACACACTACTTGGCTCTGGGTATTTTTGCAGCCTCTGTCACTGTACACACCAGCATAGCCCAGCAAGGTTGCACAAAAAGTCCACTGGAGCTATTACAGGTCTTTAAAATGGTGGCCTTGGTGCTTGTGAAGTAAGCACTGCCTGCGTGGAGTGAAAGCCACATGGTCACGGTTGTGCTCCTCTTAAAACTGATTTATTTTAACAGGGATTTCATGGTGCACAGCTGGCAGCAGCAGCCAGCAGACGTAGCAGTGTCCAGGCTCTGTTTTGAGATCTTCAAAAAGCCTCTTGGGCCAGCAGGTGACCTCCCATAGCCCTTTGGAGACTGCCTGGGTGCTGCTGTGGTTTGAGGATGCTGCAGCCTCCAGTGGGGCCTGGCCAGCTCCTTTTGGTGCCAGCAACCTCCATCCCAGTTGAGCTCCTGAAGGAGGGTGCAGCTCCACAAGGTTAGGGCTGAGGAAGCTCAGAATCCCAGAGGAGAGAGCATGGCAAACAACAGGACCACAACCCTGCATTTCAGGAGAGCAGACTTGGAAAGCACCTCCGAGGCAAAGTCCTACACCATGGCTTACCCTAAAGGAAACTGAGATTCTACCATAGCTCAGCTCTCAACCCAGTCACTGGCCAGAATTGTGCCATCACTCCACTGCCCCCAGATCCCACCAGTTCATTTCATATATTTGAAGGGGTGTTTGGCTGTAACCTCTTCCAATTGCTGCTTGGAAGAATCCCATGGGATGCAGTTCTGGATGGAAAAAAGGTCCAAGGGAACTGGGTGATTTCCAGGAACCACCTCCTGCAAGCTCAAGAATGCCCAGACACAGGACATGAAGCAAAGGCGGCAAGAGGCCTGCATGGATGAACAAGAAGGGCTTGACCAAACTCAAACACAGAAAGCACACAAGGGTTTCTATCTCCAGCATGAAGCACAGTTTTTTTCAACACCAATCATCAGTAGAGGAAATTTGGCTTTTGAGCCCATTGAACCTTTACCAAGGCCGGAGTTTCAGTAGAGCTTTACCAACCCAACACACCAAGGCAGCACACAACACCCCGTGCAAGGCAGATGTTTCTACTGCAACAGCTGTATGATCAGAGTTATCATTTGCTGTTGGGGCAGAGTTGGAGCCACATCGGTGTGATTCAAGTTTTCACAAGTTAATTTTGTAAAATGTCAGGAGTTACTTAGTGCCACCCAGTGTTGGCAACTCGAAAAAGGGAGGTTAAGTATGGTCACTACTGGGTGTAGTCTAGTGAAACAGGGAAAAAAAATAAAAATAATCCTGCTCTTGCTTTCTGTATCAGGGGTGAGCAACTCCACAGAAGCTGTGCAGCACTGAGGTCCAGGAGATAGCTGTCCCGCAGCAGAAACAAGGCTTAGTTTTCTTGTTCAAGAAACAGAAACATCTTCCACCTTTCATATTTATATCTCAAAGCAGGTAGTAAGTTTGAAAGACTCACTCCTGTAGTCTGACATCAGTCTAGAGAGAAAGTTTTGCTGAGTTTTCTGGTTAGATGTTGAGGAATTCAGATGACTAACAACTGTATAAGAAGTGTCTCTTTCCTGAGGCCAGGTAAAACACTACCTTTCTCCCCCTTTACCTCAGATGCTGCATATGACCCGTCTTTTCCTTGAAGCCTTTTTAATTATACAGGAACGGACATAAACATCCGACATGGAAATAAACACTCTCCTGGTTATGATCTTTGGATGACAGAATAGCTGCACTTAGGCTTTTGTCTTTCAAAGGACCGTATAAAGCTGGTTAGGTGTCATGCCCCATTTAACAGATGTAGAAAGTGAGGTGCAGAGCTGGCACTGTCCTCCCCACCACAGCAGAGCGCTGGGTCCTGGCCAGGAAAGGATGGAGGGGACCCATAGGGGAATAAGGGCACTGAGATGCTGCAAAACCACCAAACATTGAGGGGGTGAGGGAATCCCAGGGTTAAGTGTCACCAGGCCATGGAAGATGAAGCCTACTTCTAGTACACTGGGATTCTTTCCTGAAAGTCGTCTCGTGGCCCAGAGAAAAGAAGACAACAGTCATTTGAGTGGTTCTATGCCAGCCCTTTATTTCAGCCCCTGGAAGAGAGAGGACTGAGGGAGACTGGCATAGGAGTTTATCTCCACTGACACAACAAAAACCCAACAGCAAAGTGAAGGGTGATTGCCCTCTGAAGCAGCATCACCTCCACGAGGTGCCATGCTGGTTATCCGTGTTTCTGGGTGGGAGGGGTCCCTACTGGCATTTTTACTTTTCTCCCACCCACGGAGCCATCTCCAGGTCATACAGCCGATCCTTTGGACTTACGCCTGCTGACAACAAGCTTCCTTTCTCACCTTTCACCGAGCACTGGGAAACAGGCCAGGCAGTGCGGCCGCAGGTCACGTGCCAAAACCTCCTTTTCTGGGGCCAGCACACTCAGGGTGTTTTTTTCTCTCCTTGCCAGGCCTGTGACACTCTCAGAGGACCTGGGAGCTGGGCTGGCTCCAGTAGGAAGACCTCCACGGTCATTAATTACATCTGCATGTCTCACTAAGGCCCCACATGTCCTAGGTGCTCTCCTCAGCTATGAGATTTCCAGTCCACTTCCCACAGAGCTCACAGTTTAAAACCCAAGGTGGAAAAATCACTAATTCTTCTGACGAATGCTCAACTTGTGCTTCAGGAAGTCATCAGAAAGTGATTTTTTTTTCCCCAAAGAGGGGCCACAGGACGCAGCAAGCACAGAAAGAGCTGGGTGGAAGAAGGAGACCAGACAAATACAGCATTCACGGGGGAAAAAATAAAATAAAACCTGTGTGTATCCCCTAGTTACGTTTACAAAGTAGGTTTTACAACAAGAGGCAGTCCTTGCTCCAGAGGGGAGTTTTACAGTCCCAGGGATGGAATAGCAGGAAGGGGAACAGCAGAAGCAGGAGACCCGTGAGTCCCTGTGTTACACAGAGCGACTCCGCTCCGTTTGTACGTCCGAGGCATTTCTAAGCCTATAAATAAACCGGGGACGTTAATGATGCCATTAATCTCTGTTGGCTGCCGTCCCGGCTGTTTTCAGCGGCGAGGTTACCTTGCCTCTACCAGCAGAAGTAGGTCTCGAGGGGAGGGTCAGGCGAGCGGTGGGGACGGATGCTGCATGCCTGGGCCAGGGTCCACTGCCTTCGTCAGGAGGACACTTTGGGAGGACACTGCCACCGTCTGTGGCAGCACCCCAGGAGGAGGTGTCCCAAGCACCAGCCCTTCTGGCTCCCGGCCTGCAGGGAAACACAGGAAAACAGTGAGGTAATAAATGAGGGGAAAGAGCAGAGCGCTGCCAGCTGCAGAGGAAGCCTGTGACTGCTCCTGCCCATGGCAGAGACGCCTTAATCATCTCCTGGAAGGAGTCAGCCCCAATAGAGACCCTCTGCTCTCCTGCCTCTGCCTTTCCAAGCACAGAGAGTGGCAGGGCTCTGAGCTGCAGGAGAGGGGGCACTGGCCAGCAGGTCTCAGCACATTAGCCCAGGGCAGGCAGTGGCCAGGGTTCAGGTCCCTGGGAGAGCAAAGTTTGCACTGTGAGAACTTCTTGCGCATCATTTACACCAATAGTCAGTGCATTTCCCATAGGAGAGAGAGAAGTCCCTTTCCTTTCCACTCAGGGGCAGCAGGAAGGTCATAAACTCAGACAGTAAAAGGTGCTTTTCCTCCTTCTCACAAACACCAATAAAATAAAAAAAAAGGAGGTGCCTACTGCTCGTTTCCCATCCTTGCATGAACCTGACCTAAGGTAGGTCAATATACAGGCACCCCAACCCCTCCTTGCCTTGTGATACATGGCACTGTTTCCTTTCAGGAAAACTGAATTCCTAAAAGAAAATGAAGCTCACATATACTGGAAATAGATGCCTTTGAAAACCAAGTCCACACCCTGCTCTCCTTTGGCCTGCCTGCTCAGGTCCCACCAAAGCCCTACTTCGCGATGAAGAGGAAATGTCTTTCCCACCTTAATGAACCAACATAGTGTTAAGCTATTTTTACAGTGCTTTTGTGAAGGCTCCTTTCTGGTCCCTACTGGCCATAACTGGCATTTTGGGGAGTCTGATAGCCCCACCGCTCAGCCAGCATGCTGCCCTTCTGCATATGCTGATGGGAACAGGTACTGCAACAATTCTTTGACTCCAGGGAGCTGTCTGTAGTCACATCTCCAGCACCTTTGGCAGACTTAGTGCAGTTATTATTGACTCCTAATAGCTACTTGTGGACTTCGAGGGTGGTTGCCAGGATGGGAATTTTCTTTATCAGTGGAATTTCATCAGGTGGGTTTGTCTGCCATGTGTTAGTTCGTTACACTTAGAGATACAGCAATCTAAATCACATTGGCATAAGCTGGAGTGACATCAATCATCTCAGTAGGGAAGTGGGGAAAAAACCCCCTCAAAATCCCAGTTTCACTCCTGGTTTTCTGTGTCTGGAGAAGCAGCATGCCTGCTAAAAACCCAGCCTGCAATTGCAATCTGGCACAAGATGCACAGAGATACACACACAGACTTAACATTCACCTTGACAAAGTCATCAACTTGTCAAGCAGAGGAAGTCATCGTGGCCAGCATGGTGACAGAAGGTAACCAACCCTTGTCATCTGCAGCGTCAGGCGATTAAGGATTTAAAGTATTACAGGAGAGGAGAACTAAAATGTTAGAGAAGAAAACATATATACAGATCTGGAGGCATCAGCAACATGTAAGGGCCAGAAAAATGGAAAAGAAATGCCAGAAATGTTTCACATTGGCCCCAAATGAATAACGGTCTCAAATGAAGTGGTTAAGGCTTGTTGCATATGGTAGAAATACCGACTAAGCCAAGCAAACAGTCTCAGGCTAGTAGCACAGAAGAAATTACTTCCCTAGAGCAAAAAAAAGCATCTGTTTATTTATCTCAGTTATAAAAATGTCCTTGTCAGATGTTAGCAGCGTTAAGCTCTCTCTGGGCAGGTCACTTACCTCCTCCCTGCTTCAGAGGAGACCCGTAAACCACTGCTTCCCCTCCTTCCCCCAGTACATGATGCATCTACGCATCCCGAGCAGTCATCCCTGCTCTTCCCAGGAGCTCTGAGCTCCCCAAGCTGGCTCAGTAATCAGAACCTCCCAATATGCCTGGAAAATCCTGCTACAGAAAAACCTGGCTGGTAGTAGTGGTGACAGCAGAAGAGATCCCTGCACTCCCCTGCAGCCTCACCTACACAGGGGACAGGGTTACGTGAAAAGTGCTTTTAATGTTCAATAATGGCTAAAATAATTCCTTCCTACTGACCCTGCTGACCCCAGACCCCAGAGTGTGACTCCTGCTCATGCAGCCCTTCCTGGCACCAGGAGGGCAGTGCTGAGGAGCAGAGCCCAAATCTGACCAGTCTAGAATAAAATCAAGCACAAACTTGTTACTGCTGAGAAAAAACACCCAAGAAAAAAAGACCTGACTGTGTGAGTTCCCTGCTTGACACGCTGATGAACAGGTGATGTGCTGCAGCTCAGAGGGAGCAGCTAGCATTGGGGTGGGCATTGCCCAAAGGTTGGCCTCAAACCATGGCCAGGGTTGACACCTTTCCAAAAGGAGGGAAAGGAGACAGCATCTCAGATGGACAACAGCTGGAGCGAGGTGGGAGACCTGAACCCTGCATCAAGGCTTATGCAAACCAATGCACACATGCAGCACTGGTGTCTCCAGAAAGGACTGGGGACCCACACCTAATCTGCACAAGACATTTCGTAGACCAGCAAAAGCAATGAATTAGCAGATCAGCCGTAGAAATGAGAAGTTCCCTCTAGCTAACAGTGACAATTAACCCCTGTGTTTGCCTGGGAAGATGTGTGCTGGTGTCTTTCCTCCCGGACGGCTCAGGGCCACAGCAGTGGGAGCCTGGTATTGCCTTCTGTAGGACCAGAATGATGCTGTGCTGGCCAGGCAAGGAAATGAAGTTGTTCCCCCAGTCCCAAGTGAGAGCTGAACAGACTGCAGGACTGGGGAACACTGGATATGACCACAGCTATAAAACCTGGCATTTCAGCGTCTGCCTGCAGCAGCAGAGCCTCCTGATGCTACTGGTCTGGGCTTCAGCTAGTTTGGGTTTCTCAGCGTCCTGGAGGAGACATTAGCCAGTTGCCAGATTCGGTGTCTAATTAGGTCCCTGTAGTGGTAAAATTGCTTCCTTTATAATCACCCAGTGGGAACCGGGTACTTTATCCTCTGTACTTAAATCTTTATTTCTTTTACCCTCATCTTCTCTCCCAGGCCCAGAGCCTCCCAGTTCACTGATGACAGCTGCAAAAGCCTTTGACATTCACTCTAAGGATGTTTCTTTTCAGCTGTTTCACATTTCCTTGTGACAAGCTCTTCTGGCGATATTTACTGCAGCTCATGAATTAACTCACGGCTGGACCACTTTTCAACCCGGTGCTGTTTTAGATCTTGATGAGCTGGTTTGATTTTCCAGTCTCATAGATCTGCTAAGTCCAAGCTGTCCTACTGCACACCGTAATCGGGAGATGGTTCCCGGTCCTGCAGAGCAGCAGCCAGGGGTAGTACACAGGCTTTAGGCATTTGGGGGGACCCCACCTCTCCAGAAGGCAGCAAACTAGTGTGTTATCGGGAGGAAATAGTTCAGTTCACAGGGCAAGTTGTTTGGATAGCTGGAAAAGAGTGAGCCTTGCTTATTTAAGCATACATGAAAAATGATAGCACGCAATGAGCACCACGTTTCACAAACAACTTGCACAAGTGATACTACCTAAATGCACTCTGTTTTTCCAGATCCTCTTTTCTGTTTCTAGCTACTGAGCTCCTCCTTGACAGGAAAAGAAGTCCAGAATTTTAAGTCAGGATCTTTACTTAAGTTTCTAGGTAAAATGAGCCTGATTCATATAGATTCTGCCCCTCAAGTCCCGTGGTACTTACAGGGCCTGCAGGTGTTCAACCGTTGCGACAGTGAGGTCTTTTCTCTTTATGGCAGCTAACTGTGGTTTTAGGCACCTGATTTTTAGCTTTGACTTCCAATTCTAAAACTGTGGCCTGAAGGTAAGCTGAAAACTGGAATTTGTAGCCCAGAGTCCAGAAAGACGCTGATCCTGTAGCTGCCCAAGTTCAGGTTGAAACACCAACACATCCAGGCTCTTCGCTTGACAGAAGACTTACAACAAAGAAGGAAGTTATTAGTGTCAGAGCCTGAACTGACTGGAAAGTTGAACAATATCAAGAATATGGTGCGTCCCCTCTTTCCTGTTTATCTCTTGCTATTTTTGAACCCAGGGGTGATGAAGAGTCAAAGAACTTCTCAATTTGGTGCTACAAGGCAGGGAAATTGAACCGGCATCATGGTATGGATACGACATCTCTCTCCTTAAAACTTCATAGGTCTTGCTGCACATTTAAACAAACAGGCAATCCGTTTGGCAACAATGGGGTGGAGCTGACAAAATGATGCAGTGCAATGGCACGCAGGAATTTAGACATAATGAACAATAAATGAAACTGTAGGGGAGGGTAGTAGGCTGGCCTGGTGTAATTTTCTCAGGAAAACACTGGAACTAAGGAACTTGCTCCTGAGAAAGTGTCATTTGATTTTTAATTAATACAGGTCACTAGGACCACAGTTCCATGTCATGTCTGCATGATGGTTTTTCAAAGCACGATCAGATTAACGACAGGTCCTGGGAAGAAGCTCAAAGGTAAAGGAAAAATAGATGGTGGCTTGCCACTGCAGGGTATAGAAATGAGCAAAACTTGATGGACCCATGACTCAGCCTCATCACATCAGTGCAGCACACACCAGAGAGCGCTGAGCAGTTTTCACTGCTGCCGAACCCAAGTATTTTCTTTCAAACAAGGAAAATTTGAAAAATTGCCTTTTCTAAAAGGGCACTGGACACAGTCCCTCCTTGAAAGGCAAGACTGAGCAGGGAACCCAATGCTGAGAGCAGCTGGTAAGGGCACAAAAGAAGAGCCATCCTGTCAGGATGTGGGCCGGTTGGCTGCTGGAGCTCTTCTGGGTTTCGTCAGCTGCTGCAGAGGTGCTGGAACCAGGAAATGCCTTCCCAGACCCGAAATTCTCTGGGCATTTCACAAGAGACCCAAGAAAACTGCCACTGGACAGGAAATTCAAGGCAAAACCCAAGACTATTTATTTGTTATGATTTAAAATCTGGCAGATGACACTTTCTAGCGTAACTTGGCTTTTCTTTACAAAACAAAACACTGGCAGTAGGTATATCAGCTCCCTTGGAAAGGTTTCCATTCTCTTGGGGAAGCTGGAGATGTGAGGACTCATTGCTAGGTTGTTTTGCTCTTTCAGAGTTATCTGGAGGTTTGGGACTGGGGTGTTTTTTTCCCATCCTGTCTTGCTGAGCCCCTCACAGCTGTGTGAAATAAATTCCTAGAAGCAGATCACTCCCACAGAGCCCTACGCCTTTCAATTTACACCACAGAAACACTGCTTATATCTGCACAAGATAAAAATAAATTAAAAAAAAATTAAAAATTGACATGCATCTTCTTTTCTGTCCTTGATAAGGATTCAGCTGCAAATGCAAGGCAAGAGTCACGCTGTTTTCTTTCCGCTGGGGTTGCAGATGTCAAACAAAACCATCACGGATTTCATTGCTACTTGAAGGAAATTCGCTATACACCAGCCTCTCCCGCACACAGCAAGCGGGGCACAGGAAGGAGTAGCCACTCATCTTGGTGCCTCACCCAGGCACCAAGCAGGATGCAGGAGCCAGGAAGGAATCCCCTCTTGCAATTTACCATGCAACCAGCCCCAGTCAGACAGTCCTCACTGGAAAGGGTCTGTAAATCCTGGGATTTACCTAATGGGCATCCCAGTCGTGGGTGGCTCCCATCTGGGATCATGGATGATGAGGAGGAGGAAGGGAGGAAAGAACAGTTTCAGATGAAGTGGAATTAGGTAAGATAAAAGAGTGGTTACTAGGAAAAGACTCACAGGATTGTAGGGGTCAGAAGGGACCTCCAGAGATCATTGATTCCAACCCCCCTGGCAAAGCAGGTTCCTTAGGACAGGTCGCACAGGTAGGCATCCAGATGGGTCTTGAATATCTCCAGAGAAGGAGACTCCACAAGCCCCTGGGCAGCCTGTCCCAGTGCTCTGACAATTAACGATATAAAAACAGTTACAAATAGTTTTCATGTTTTAAGCAAGAAATGCAGGGGGTGAAATGAAGCAGAGTGAAGAGGGAGATTTACAGCAGAATGTCTGTTCCCTGGGTAGCTCAGGTCAAACATTGCCTCACATGTGGAATTCAGCTACACTGAGTGTTTGGAAGCATCCCCTTTGCTGTCCAAGACGTGCAGTCTAAAAGTAATGCAGAGCCAATCTCCTCAAGGCCCAATAAGGTTCTCTCTCATACCATACCTGAATGCCTCAAAAGCTTTGAAGAATTAATCTCCTGTGCCTCAGGGGTGTGGAAGTACTGTTCTTCCTAAGAGAATGAGGGGCAAAAGGCAGAGGGGATGGGAGCAGTTTACCCAAGGGAGTCACTGGCAAGGCAGGAACCTGGACGTAGATCATCTCAGTCCCAAGCTAGCACCTGAACTTCCAGACACGCCCTCTTCTTCCCCGAAACGTGAGAAAAGAAGAAACAAAACCAAAGCCATACCACAGTGGTTTAAATCGTTTGAGATTTGAGTCTCCTAGCTGCAACCTCCCACACAGCAACCACCACACAATCCTGGCTGGTTTCACCTCTGCCATCTTACCCTTCCCCCTCTCAGCTTTTCTGTTGCCTCTTGACATAAATCGGGAGCTGCCTGAGGCAGAGACTGTTTAACCCTCCCTGTTACTTTGCATGCAGTTACCGTGGGGTATCTTGCCCTTTTTGACTCCAAATTGAGTGTTTGAGATTCAGATCATTTAACGCCACTTGCATCTGCCTTGCAAAGCCTTTCCATCCCTGTGAGCAGCTAAGAGAAGCAGTATGTGTGAGCAAGGGCCAGGGCCATCCACACAGGTTTCACCACCTCTGCTCATTCTGAGAGGTTTGACACCAGGGGAGATTATTTAGGTTGAAGGCAACAGCTCTTGTGGGTGACAAGAACCTGGCCAGTGAGTCAAAGCAAACGCCTGCACACAGCAGAGGTGGCTTTATAGGAACGAGGCCCTGCAAGCGAACTGTTTTTGGAAACTCTGATACCCAAACTGCTGCTGTGAAGAAGGATTTATGCAATGGAGATGTGAGTACGTGTTCCTGCTGCACTGCTGACTACTGCCGTGCATCTCCTCTCTCCTTGCCCTTCAAGGCTTTGCTCTGAATGCAGTGATGTATGCTGTTCCTGAGGAGTCTTGGGAGAGAATCTGGAGGGCAAAGATTTGCTTCAAAGTAGATCTTCAAACATCTGTTTGTACTTAGGGAACAAATATTTAGCACACTGCAGCACATAGCTGCCTGTCGCTTCAAGGCAAACACAAATGCTGAGAGGTATTAAACACTCATAAACATAAACAAGATAGCCTGGAGTAGCTTATGGTTAGGTGGTAATGGGTGGGGAAAGGCTCCTGGTATATTTAAGGCCCAGGTTTTTTCCCACTGATTTTTTTCCACGTTAGGAATTGGCCAGGGAGAGGGAAAGTCCTGTGTGCTTTAGCCTGGCAGTATTGCTGAGATCATGGTCAGTGGCTCCTGCTTACTGCCACAACATGGCAGTCTTTGGCTACTCCCTTCCAAGCCGGGAGGGGAAGGAGACAACCACTAAAGGCAGCTCCATTTCTGACAGCAGTGCTGCCTAATACAGTGGTTACTCCTATAGCAGAATGGAGATGACAGCTGAAGGGTAAGGGGTAACTTCCCTGGCTGCAGTGGCCTTGTTAGTTGGCCATGCGGGAGCATCAGGGGAGCGTGAGGCCTCGGATTACCCTTTGGTTGGAGAACAGATGAGCACATGAAGACCTTATTGCCTGCTGTTGCTTGATACCACTCCACCACCAAGGACTAGAGAGGAGCTGAGACACTAGAAGGACACTTGTACCATTTACCCGAGAGAGATATATCAGGATTAAGCTGATAGAAGTTGGTGATGTTCTAGGTGAATGAGGAGATCACATCACTCTGGATGAAGTCCCTCAACCATCTCCTATTTGGACCAGGTGACTGCCCGTTCTGGTGCAAATAGGGGACAGGAACATGAGGCAGAAGCCATAAGGACATGAGGCATGGCAATAGTACTGGTCTTGTTGGGCACAAACTATTACGGAAAACATCTCAGTATCTCTAGTTCACAGTCTTCTGTCTAGTCTAATCCCACCTCCTTGGAGAGTTTAACTAAAATGCTGTTTGGAGCAGCTCTGCCCTGAACATATGTTGTGTTCTGCCAACTCTGCTGTAGGGACAGTAATCTCTGCCAGCAGTGCAGTAATAAACAGCTGGGTGGGTCACCTCTTCCGTCACCTCACCATCATTTCTAGAGTTCATTTGTCAGAGCCCTAAATCACAACACAAACAATAAAATTAACCCAAAATGGATACACTGAGACCGCAAAACCTGCAAATTCTCTGAAAACACGCAGTCTAGCCCAATAAATAGCGCTTTCCCCAAGACAGCTAATTTTGGTTCTCCAAACAAAACAGTGTCAAAAGAAAAGCACTTCTACACCAGTGTTTTTGGTGGTACGGAAACACCCCTATATTCTTATTACAAGGTACCTACTACACAGGCAGAAATTTCTAATGTAGATCTGCATTCAGTTCTGCAGTTCTGGTGGTGAAGAGGGCTTTTCAGTCATGTTGAGCTAATGCGACTGAGCCAACAGGAATTAAAGCTATGCCCTTTTCTGCCTGTTGAGACATGGTGAAAGAAAGCAGCCACCTCAAATCAAAGGGTCCAGATTCAGGGAGGTGCTCCAGCTAGAAATCAGAAGGCAGTTTACAGATACTTTGATAACTTGAGCTTTTATCATTCCACAGGCCCCCGAGATCAGTTGGTGAGGGCTGAGTGAGTTTCCTCATAAGGTATTTGAAGGCAAACTCAATCTACATTTGCTTCCCAACAGGCAAGCCCAGGCAGCTACAGCATGTTATAAAAGGAGATTAAATGCAAGTTTTGCAGTGCTACTGCCTGGAAAGATACAATCGGTTCTATCGTTGGGAGCTTAGGAGTTAGGATTTTAAATCTGATGTAGGCAGCTTTGAAGCACCAGTTTTGTCAAGAATATCCCGTGCTTTGTCCTATCTTGAAAACTGAATTGTTTAGCTATTAAAAGAGATTAATGTAATCTCTGTGTCTATGAAATTGGATTTTGAAACTGCTTGCTCACCGTGCCATCTCCAGCACAGCACATGAAACCTCTGCTCCTATGCACGGGCAGGTCTTGTGTGAGCCCAGTGTGTGCTGGCGTCACCAATGGGACAAAGTACCTGGTGGGCTGTGGGAGGAGGCACGCAGCCAGCAGTGCAAGGGAAGCTGGTATCCCCCAGAGGCTGCGTGACTGTGTCACTTTGGACCCCTCTGTGGGAGTGAGCCCAGTGAGAAGGATACTGAGATCAGCCAGGCTAGGAGCAGGAGTTGAGGGAGCTGGGTGGTTTTAGTCCAGAGGTGAGGAGATGGAGGGGTGACCTAACAGGAGCCTATTGGAAATCATGTCTCCCTCAACGGCAGTTACACGACTGACAGAGCCCAATGTCTCCTGCAAGCAGCAGATGGAAAAATGAGGAACAACAAGCCCAGGCTGGAGCTTGGGGGATGACAATGGACATTAGGGAAAACACTTCCCAGAGAGGGGGGACTCTCCAGCCCTCAAGGCTTTCAAGACTTGGCTAGACAATGCCAAGGCTGACCTAGTGCGATAGCCCTGTGTTGAGCAGGATGCTGGATGAGCTTGGGCCTTCAGAGGACCCTTCCAACCAACACTTCTGTGTTTCTATGTTTTTCCTAATGAGGGAGATGAACACTGCTCAGCTCCATCCTTTCATGCTTTCTAAGGACCTGTCCCTGCAGCCTGAAAATCCTGGAACAGTGTTTAGAAAACATTTCAGAAATTTGGTTTGGAAACCTCCTTTCTTCTGCTCCCGCATTCAGCCATGGTCTGCTACAGAAAACGCTGGAAACAAAGTGTCTCAAACATCTCGCTTCACAAAAAATTAAAAGCAAGTGCAGGGTTTTTCTCAGCTGTGAAGTAGCATATCCTTGGCAGACACCAGCGCTCAGGCTCCCAGGGTCAGAAGGCAAGACTGGGCAGCATCTGGGGCAGTGCCAGTTCTCAGGGACATCCTATATCTTGTGTGGGGCCATGGTGGGCACAATTTTGAACTCAGCCAGGTCGGTTTGGGTTCCAGGAAGACAAACATAGTTACACAGGAGATGTGCCCATGCAGGAGCTGAAGTCCCATGCTTCTACTTAGAGCAAGAGGACCTCAACACACAGGTGGAGAACTGATTGCAAGGACCTGATTGTAGCAAGCTGGGAAAGAAGCAGCACACAGTCAATCAAAGGACCCCCGACAGTTGTATAGCTACATTGTCCCATGGCATGACCCTTGCTGGTTGTATCATTACACTGTCCCATGGCATGAACATTGTCCAACAACTTCTGTTGCTCCAGTAGGATGGAATGTGCTATCAGAAAGGGGGACAAACCACCTGCCCCATCCTAATTATGGATTCCTTGCAAGGTATGTCACAGGATCCCCAGAACAGTGTTTCTGAGCTCCACACTGAGGAGGATTCTAGGATGCAAGTGAGAAGTACAACAAAGACTCTGTTGGCCCTGCACCTGCCTTGGGAAATTGGAAACCAAAGCAGAGGCTGGCTCTAGTGAATCGGGGGCAGCAAGAAAAGGAAAAGCAGCTCTGCTGAGTGCTTCAGGCTTTGCCTCCCTCTCTTCCACCCCTTTTTTCTTTTCTTGGCATACTCCCCTACCTTTCTAAGGAGGGCAATTAAAAATAGCTCATTATCTATGCACTGAAAGGGGAAAAACGCAAGCAAGGTTTCCTCAGTTTAATAACCTAGCAGCTTCCAAGAAACTAACAGTAAAGGTTAAGGAATCTGAGACCCCCCTCCCTCCATTGTCTCCCCCTCCCACAGCCAGGAGCAGCGTGTTGTGCTCTCCTGCAACCCATCCTCTGCCTGGGAAATGTGGCTTGTGGTCCAGTGAACAAAAGAATCATGGAATCATAGAGTGGTTTGGGTTGGAAGGGACCTCAAAGACCATCAAGTCCCAAACCCCCTGCCATGGGCAGGGACACCCACCACTAGACCAGGTTGCCCAAAGCCCCATCCAGCCTGGCCTTGAACACTGCCAGGGAGGGGGCAGCCACAGCTTCTCTGGGCAGCCTGTGCCAGGGCCTCACCACCCTCACAGGGAAGAATTTCTTCCTGATATCTAACCTAAATCTACCCTCTTCCAGTTTATAGCCATTACCCTTCATCCTATTGTTACATGCTCTTGTAAAAGCCCTTCTCCAGCTTTCCTGCTGGCCCCTTCAGGTACTGGAAGGCTGCAGTAAGATCTCCCCAGAGCTATCCATGAGTGTTGACAGTCCAGTTGCTTCAATCAGAGGTAAATGGTAGAAGAGATATTCCACTGCAGGATGCAATTGCTACAGGGATTTCTGCTTGTCATCAAGTAACCCAGACCAATCCTCCTTGCAGCAGCTTCTGTTCACTTGAGGTTCCTGGGTACAGAGACCTTATTACTGCTTCCATCCATGCTTACCATTCCACAGGCACTTCCATGGGCTCCTTTTCTGCTAGCAGAGGGACAATAAAACATCCTGTAGCTGCCCGAATCGATTGCTCTTTCTAGCCAGAGATCAGCAACTCCATACCCTAAACTTTGTAATGTTTGCTAGCCCCTTGAATCTTCTGCATATCCTCTGCCAAGATCCTCTTCCTTGGGAGAATGGGACTTATTTGCTGAGTAAACAGGCAAATCATCACGGCACCGATGGCTAGAGCTTCTGACAAGCCATCTCTCCTCAGTGCTGCAGCTGTCCAGTGCTGCTCTGGGTGGGTAACAGATAAAAAATAAAAGCAAAAGGGATTTAGAAAAGTTATTCTGCTCTTTTTGCAGCAGCTGAAAATCAAACTTGTTTTCTGCCCTTCCCACAAGTATCCTTGACTGTGGTGGCTTGAGGAGCACCCTGGCAGCAGCCAGGTTGTTGTTAATGACTGATTGCTCCAGGGCAGTAGATAATTTGGTGCTCCTGATACAGGGAGAAGGTCAGAAGTGAAATGAGCGGGTGCCTGTAGTCGTTACACTTCTCCTGATGCATCTGGCAGAGAGCACAGAAATTGCCAGGTGACTTATGGGACTGTTTGTGCAGTAAGGGGAGCCCCACACCCTGAAGCACCACAGGCACAGACCGTATCACCACCAGCAGCCAGCTGCCTAGCACTGGTGGAAGGGACACAGGACTAGTATCTGCGTCCTCTGCTATCAGGAAGGGGAAAAAAAAGCTTCCTGTTTTCTTTTTCTTTTGGACTTTATAAACAGTTTTATACACAACTTGTTTTGTCCAGTTGGATGCATCTGAGTTACTTGTTCTGTGTTCTCTCCAGTTTTAAGCACTTCCTCACTAATTGCTGTTTCCTTGACCAGATGCTTCACTTTTGCCTTCTGCATTCCATATTGTGGTGGGTTGGCCCTGGCTGGAGGCTGGTTGTCCCCCAAAGCTGCTCTGTCACTGCCCTCCTCAGCTGGGCAGGGGAGAGAAGATATGAGGAGAGGCTCCTGGGATGAGATTAGGGCAGAGAGACATCACTCACCAGTTACTGTCACAGGCAAACCAGACTCAATTTGGGGAAATTAATTTAATTTATTACCAATGAATTTGGAGTATCATAGAAGCATAGAATCATAGAATGTGTAAGGTTGGAAGGGACCTTTAAAGGTCATCTAGCCCAATCGCTCTGCAGAAAGCAGGGCCACCTTTAGCTAGATCAGGTCACTCAGAGCTTCATCAAGCCTGACCTTGAATGTCTCCAGGGGTGGGGCCTCCACCACCTCTCTGAGCAACCTGTTCCAGTGATCTGAGCAGGATAATGAGAAATAAAACCAAATCTTAAAACACTTCCCCCCACCCTTATTCCCAATAAAATATGGGCTCAATTTTATTCATGATTTCTTGCCCTCCAATCCCAAGCAGAACAGGGTGAGATGGGGGATGGGGGTAAGGGTCAGTTCATCACGTTGTCTTTGCCCCTCCTTTCTCCTCAGGGGAAGCACTCTCTGGCTGCAATTGCTTTTGGTGTTATGCAGGGTTTGGTTTTTTCCCCTTCTTGACTCTGTTACCCCAGAGGTGCTACCACTGTCACTGATGGGCTCAGCCTTGGCCAGCAGTGGGTCCATCTTGGAGCCAGTTGGTATTGGCTCTGCTGGACCTGGGGGAAGCTTCCAGTAGCTTCTCACAGAAGCTACCCCTGCACCTACCCCTGCTACCAAAACCTTGCCACACAAACCCAATATGCATACTGAACCAACATCACATGCACACAGAGCCCCAGTGCCATCCTCGAGGACTCCAGGGCTCTGAGATGCCCGCAAGGCCAGATCCAAACCTCAAAGTGAAGGCATGGCACAAAAGTGTTGCCTCAGGGCTTCTTTCCATCCAAGAGTGTGCTGAGTGCCTGTGGTAGCGTTCTCACCCCAAACTATACTTGGTGCACAGTGACTTGCTCCTGTCAGGTACCTTTGTTCTCCTCGCCTGGTAGAGAGCAGTCCCACAACCTCTGCTCACTGTCCCAAGAACACTGGCTGGTGGGACCAGTCATTCTGGGTAGCACTGTGGTAGTAATCATCATGGCACTAAATAAAACACACTGAAAGAAGACAAAAGGGATGGTAAAGAGAGCATCAGGAAAGGATGACAGAGGAGCAACAACAACTCCCTCAGGGCTGCACTAGCACCAAATACGGCACCCCAGTGGAATGTGCTACAATTAGAAAGCCCACCGGCAGGTACCACTGGAACCAAGGCTGTGGGGAGCTGCTACATGTACTGGGTTGTATGCATGCTCTGGAGCCAGAAGAGTATCTGCTGCTGGGAATGAACAACATTTTATATGTATACACCATTTTACATGGTCTTACTGGTATCTGAACATCTGCTACTGCTTAAAAGACAACTCAGTCCTGACCTACCTATGGAGGAGATCTTGGGTACTGTTTTTTAAAACAGTGGGTAAGAGAGACCACAAGCGCTACTAGGAAAATGCTCAAGTGAGCACATGTATGTTACATTTAGCTCTACCTGCTCCTGGTACCACTATCCTGCCCATTCCCATCCATTATTTCTTATGGTTAAGTCCTCTGAAGCACATGTGTTTTGTTCCTTGTTCAGAGTCCAATGCAGCATGATCCTGGTTATGAGTATAGGCTCCTGGGGACAGTAGCAGTGATAATGGTGGAAGAGAGCCAATAGGATCTCGGGGTGCATCAGGAGGAATGTGGCCAGCAGGTCAAAGGAGGTGATCCTCCCCCTCTACTCTGCCCTGGTCAGGCCCCACCTGGAGTATTGTGTCCAGTTCTGGGCTCCCTGGTATAAAAAGGACAGGGATGTCCTGGAGAGAGTCCAGAGGAGGGCTAGGAAGATGATTAAGAGCCTGGAGCATCTCCCCTATGAGGAAAGGCTGAGTGAGCTGGGACTGTTCAGCCTTGACAAAAGAAGACTAAGGGAGGACCTTATTAATGTTTATAAATATCTTAAGGATGGGATGCAGGGGGAATTGGCCAGCCCCTTTTCAGTGGTCTGTGGAGACAGGACAAGGGGCAATGGCTGCAAGTTGGAGCATAGGAAGTTCCGCACCAACATGCGGAAGAACTTTTTCACAGTGAGGGTGACAGAGCCCTGGGACAGGCTGCCCAGGGAGGTGGTGGAGTCTCCTTCTCTGGAGACATTCAAGACCCGTCTGGACGCCTATCTGAGTGAAATGTCCTAGGGAGCTGCTTTGGCAGGGGGTTGGACCCGATGATCTCTCGAGGTCCCTTCCAACCCCTGTGATTCTGTGATGATAATTCTACAATATTAAACAAGTTAGCAGAATCCCTATGACAAAATCCCTGGTTCTATTATTAATAAAATCCATCCATATTTCAATAGAATTATTTATTAATGATACTTTCTCTTTAGCTAGTGTAGATTTTTATCCTAGTGCAACTAGGGTCTAACGGTAGATTTGTATTGATAAGGCTTCTGGTGCGAAGAGTTAAACTGCATTTGCCATCAGCAATGTGATGTTAAATGTACAAACTGAAAACACACGAGCCACCAACCAACAGCATTGTCTGAGCACCAGAAAGCGGGGAAAAGAAAAGTTCTTGACTCTGGCTCAGTAGGGCTGCCACTTAGATATTTTTGAAATTTAATTAAGCAAATGTCATCATTCCTAACACAAACCATCTTGCGGTGAGCATGCTTTTGAATGCTCAGAGCAAAGCAGAAAGGAGCACTGGAACCCTGAGGAGTCAGGAATTATTCCCATATTAGGTACTATTTCCACAATGAGCTGCATTCCCAGTTTATCCATTTTCATTATGCCAATTCTCTGCGTATTATGTACTGGGGATATGTGCTTAGATTAAAACCTCATTTTTGTAGGTATTACATGAACAAGTCATGAGAAAGTCCCTGGTCCTGCAGACTCCAGTGTAGTGTCAGAGTGACCTGAAAGCAGAGGATGAAGAATATGTACAGTGGGGAAAAGGTGCAAATTGGTGTATCCAGCAAAAAAAAAGCACATTCTTCAGAGCAGGCAAAATCTTGCTTTTCAGGAGGAAAAATTGTACAGCATGACAGTGCACGTGGACTAGGCAGGCATCTCCTTTATATTTAAGGGTGGATGTAGTAGTTATGAAATGGGACAAATAGCCAAAGAAATTTCAGTTCTCTCCATCTAGATAAGAAATGTATAAGGTGGCTACATCTCTCCCCAGTGACCTGTCAAGCCTAAATTTAAAAGGATGTGGGAAGCAGAAGACAGTTCAGGCTCTGCACCCACTGCAGCTTGAGCTCTCTGTCCACACTGCTGTCAATAGTAGTGACTTTACCTCTGTGATCTCCCCATCCTCTGAAAATGAGCTAAAAGAATGAACACTTGCAGACCTCAGGTGTGACAATAAACCTCCCAGTGATTAGCATTTTCCAAAGAGATTTAGGCAGAGAGGAGCCTGAATGTGACAGTAAGTGTGTGGCAGTCTCAAGTAAATGAGTCTGTCCTGAAAATGGGGTATAACCATGTAGCTATAAAGTCGTGAAGGACTTCAGGACATATACCGCACCCAGTGAAGGTGGCCTGAAGAGCCTGAGCTGCCCCCAGGGCCAGGATCAGCGTAGCCAGGTCAGAGGAACAAGCTTTGCTCTTTTTGCTGCCATGTAATCCAGTGTTAATGCAAATACAATCCCCTTCCTACACTCACTAGCACCTCTGCATGGCACTGCACAGCAGCATGGGTCCCTACCAGCTCGTGGCTGTGCCTGCCTGGGAACAGCTGCTGTGGGGCGCAGCGTGGACACATCTGCAGGCACTTACATCAGCCCTTCTACACTGCGCCCCACAGCAGCTGTTCCCAGGCAGGTCACTCCTTACTTCACAGAGTTGGCCTGAGCATCCATTTTAAGTTCTTTATTATGAGGCACAGGTTGCTCAGGGAGGTGGTGGAGGCCCTACCTCTGGAGACATTCAGGGTCAGGCTTGATGGAGCTCTGAGTGACCTGATCTAGTAAAGGTGTCCCTGCTTACTGCAGGGGGTTGGGCTAGATGACCTTTAAAGGTCCCTTCCAACCTAAGGCATTCTGTGATTCTATGCTCAAGGAATTGGGAGGGCCCAGGGGAGCAGGTGGGAAAATTAAAATAGCTCTAAATCCAGTGAGGAGGAGAAGGCAGCTGAGGTGAGACCAGACACTGGAATCTGAAGGTGTAAGGCAACACATAATAAATGAAGATACTTCTTTAAGTGTCTTGGTAATGTGACAACAAGATGCTTCATATTATCACTTCAGCAAACGGTGCATATATAACATGGCATTGTGAAATCTTGAAGTCTTTGTACACAAATACATTAGGAGAAGAAAAAAAGGAAAACTTGGCCATAGTTCTGAATATACTCTGTTCTTTGGAAAATAATGTTGACACAGAACAGGGCTGCTATATCCAACTTTCATGCACATGTCCTCATTCCTATGGCTTAATAATCATAATGAACTATGAGGGGAAGGTAAATAGTCCTCATCCCACATCTCCGAGGATAATGAGAAGGAAGAGATTTCAAACATCGGTAACTACTTGTAGAGCTGCACATTGCTTAAAACATCAGCCACGAGCCAAGAAATACCCCTCAAGGCTGCAATCAGAAACTGGGTTTTGGCTCTGCTCTATGAACAGAAATTTCATTTGATCAACAGAGTTATTGCAACAGACTTGCTGTTGAGATTCTGGAAGCTCATCTCTAAAGCAGCACCCCTCTTTGCAGCTAAAGCTTCCTCCACAGCAAAGCTTTGGGCTCCTGAAACGCAGCTCTAGCTAACAGCTTCAGGTTAATCGTGATAATGACTGAGGAGCATCTGGGATGCTTTTCCCTTCATTCGTCTAGAAGTCTCAGTAACTTTTCATGGGGATAGGAGAGATCTGAGAATGGCAGAAACACTCCCCTTCTTGTGAGTGGATCTTGTTTTGGGAGAGCAAAATCTTGTGTGGACCTTCAGCTTTCTGGTCTCAGTAGACTGGTCTGTGGGCCAGGGAAGCTAAGAAGAAATCAGACATGTTTGTGTTCCCCCTGCCAGAAAAAAAACCCTGCCTGCCAGGGAATACTGGCAGGGAGAAACTGGAGGAATTAAAACCTGGGTTTTAACAGTTTCTCAGAAGGCTACAGACCTTCTCAAAATACATTACTTTTTTTGTTGAAATGTAAAAAGTAGGAAATGTTTAGGCAGAGATTTGGAAAAGTGGAGGTCTATTATTATATATATATATATATATATATATATATATATATATATTTATGTTTCTCCCATCATAAATGTGTTTCCTGCAGGTATCACTAAGGAAAGCATTTTGGGAAGAGAGATGGTTGTTAATAGCAGAAAGTTGTTTTCAACAAGCAACAACAAGCTATACTGATCCAAGAGAGCAAAGGAAGATATCGACTACACACTGAACCCTACCCAGCTACTTACTTAGGGACGTATGGATAACTGGCATCTCCATGCTGATGGTTTGGAGATCTGGCAAAACAGAACTTTTTCCAACCATAGGAATAAGATTTAAAAAATAATAATAATAATTTTTAAAAATCCCCCAGGCTCCTGTTCAGTAAAAAGAAACAAAAGGAGCTGAGACACAAGAGCTCTGCTGCAAACCAGACATGAGCTGCCCAAGATCCCTGTGACAGAAGGAATTTCAGACAAACCTGCCATAGGAGAGAGCTCCAGAGCCCAGAGAAGCAACTGGGTCCGCACATGGGCCACAAGCCAAAGGTCCAGAATACAGCTAAACTAAACAAGCTAGAAATAGACTTATTTTGGGAGCGTGATGTATGCAGACTGGCACCCCAACACTGGAACAGGTTGCCCAGAGATGTTGTGGATGCTCTACCATTGCAAATGTTCAAAGTCAGGTTGGATCATACAGTGGAAGTTGTCCCTGCTCACCACAGGGGAGGTGGACTAGACAATCTCTGAAGATTTCTTGAAACCCATACAATTCTATGACTCTCTGATTTCCCATGTAAGCACTGAAATTAGAAAGCTAATGCTTCCTGGTTCTGACAGTTTGAACTGCCATTAAAAGCAATGTGGCTTTTCCAAATCTCATCCCTGACTTATTTTTTTAAACAGAAAAGCACTAACACCACTTTATTTTCTTACAAAGAACGGGGCAAGTCAAGCAGTTTGCAATGAGTTTTGGAGTCTGTGACTTTCTCATTCGAACTCAGGCAGTATGAAAAAAGGTGATGACAAATGCTATGGTCAAAGATACACCTTTCTGAGAGGAGGGAAGATAGAGTTGCTAAGCACAGCAGAGGAGAAACACTGCTGCCTCCAGGCTTTATGTCTGACAAAAACGAAACAAAACACCTATAGGGAAACAGTATGTTTATTTTCAGTGAGAAATACACAGCTCATCATTCAGTGAAAGCCACGCAGCAGTGAGAGCAGCTTTGAGGAGAAGGATTTGGGGGTGTTGGATGATGAACAGCTCGACATCATCTGGCAATGTGTGCTTGGAGCCCAGAAAGCCAACCGTGTCCCTGGAAGACACATCAAAAGAAGCATGACCAGCAGGTCAAGGGAGGTGATTCTGCCCCTCTGCTTTGTTCTGGTGAGATCCCCACCTGCAGTACTGTGTCCAGTTCTGGGGTCCCCAGGATAAAAAAGACATGGAGCTGTTGGAGTGAGTCCAGAGGACAGCCATGAAGATGATGAGAGGGCTGGAGCACCTCTCCTACAAGGACAGGCTGAGAGAGTTGGGCTCATTCAGCCTAGAGGAAGCTCTCGGGAGACCCCCAAGCAACTTTTCAGTACCTGAAGGGGCCTACAGGAAAGCTGGAGAGGGATTTTTCTCAAGGAAGTGAAGTGATAGGACAAGGAGGAGTGAGCATAAGCTGAAGGAGGGTAGATTTAGACTAGGTGTCAAGAAGAAATTCTTCCCTCTGAGGGTGGTGAGGCCCTGTCACCAGCTACCCAGAGAAGCTGTGTCTGCCCCCTCCCTGGCAGTGTCCAAGGCCAGGCTGGATGGGGCTTTGGGCACCCTGGTCTAGTGGAGGATGTCCCTGCCCATGGAAGGGGGTTGGAACTAGATGGTCTTTGAGGTTCCTTCCAATCCAAACCATTCTACGATAATGGCATATGGCCAAGTGAGCATTTGCTTTCTGCAGAGCAGCCTTGGATGGGCAGAGAGAGAATTTTCTTTACAAGGCAGACAGAGATCACAATCATTGTATGACTTACACCCAACCTCTACTTCAAAAACCATGTAGTGTCTCCCTAACGTGGTGGTGTCTGGAGGTACAAGCACCACCAGAAAGCTAACAGAAGGGGCGCAAGAGCAGTGGGGCCACCCCAGGCTGCCAGGAACAACTGTACAAGCAGATAAAGCCCTAAAAAATGTTGGCACCTACTGCTGTGAACAAAAACTTCATTTGTAATTAAAGTAAAATCCCAGGAAGGGTGTGTGATGCATCACTTGGAAGCACACATTGATTTGGGGCAAACTGGGGAAATTGGTAGTGTTCACTGTTTTGTCTTCTGCCTCAAAAAGCCAGAGAGGTGGTAATGGGAAATTACCACCACGGCAAGCATGGGCATTTTGCACCTCTCATGTTTCCTCAACAACATGCTGAGGACAAACAGTGCACCACTGCTTCCCATTCATGCCTCTCCGTAGCCATGGACCTGTGGCCAGGCTCCAGGATTGTAAATATTTCATCTGAGCTCAGGCGCTGGCCTGGGTACAGGCCAACTCTAGCAGCAGAGACTGTGAAGGTATCTCAAAGGCTTGCCCTTTTTTTTGTGTGTCTGTGTGTGTGCAAAGGCAGTCACAGTAACTCTCAAGACTCAAGAAGGAGCTGGGACTTGGCCCAGTGCAGCACGCGCTGCTCGCAGCAGGACAACAGAAGTATGGCCACAGTTATTTCCACTCCTTCAGTAAAACAGTGTGCCCTTGGTGAGCCCTGCTTTCCTACAGCGGCTCTGCACAGCCCGCTTCGTCCCCTGGAGCTCCTGCCTGCAGAGGAGGGAAGGGGCCTGGTTACAACACAGTGGCTCCCCAGCACGGGTAAATCTGATCATTGAGGAGTGCTGGGAGCAAACACTGACGCTGAAGCAAACAGCCCCAGCCAGTCCTGCCACGCAACATGACTAAACAGATCTGCACGGGCAGAGCTGTGCGGACTGCGAGCGGAAATCCACCACGGAGCACGCTGCAGGTTGGCAAGCCCAGTCATCTTTTTTTCCTATTCATTGGAGTCTCATCCTTTTTATTTAAGCAACACTTCCAATGGCAAGAAAGGCTGGAAGAAAACCTACTGCCTTGTTATGGGGACCTCTCACTGAGCTCCCTGGTGCTGCTAAGGGGAATTCTGCTTGTTTTCCTAAAATAAAAAGAGCATAGGTGATGCCTTTGAAAAGGACGAGGAGGAGGAAGCCTGCACGAAGGCAGAAGGCAGTGATAGGTAGGGTACCCTGGGGCAGCGAGAAGCTCCCCAGCTTGTGTAACTTGCCAGGGTAGAGAATTGCTCTGACAAGTTATGCAGGCTTCCACAGCGTCTATGAATTTGATCCTATTAAAAAAAAAAAAAACCAACAAAACAACTCAATCACATGCCTGGGTCACATGGCAGCAAAGGCAGCACACGGTAGCAAATGTTGGGGGTTTTTGTTTTGGTTTGTTTGGTTTGGTTTTTAATATAAAGCGGGAGTGTGGAGTGGAACTGGGGTGGGGCTTTCTACTCCTCACTGGGAGGAGAAATAATGTCTTACAACAGCTTCTGCCTTGTTTTATGCTCACCCTCAAGAGTGTGGAGCTCTGTGAGGGCTGGTAATGCTGCGGTTTTGCCAGACTCACAGCCCCTGGGTTGTTCTGCAGCCCAGACTAGCTTCAGTACTGTCTCAGTGGGTCCCAGGGAGCAAGCTGGGGCTGAGGGCTGGAAGTTGGGCTCCTGACACAGCCCCCACTGGCAGGAGCAGTCCCTTGGAAAAACGATGAAGGTATCAGGAGTGGGATGTGCCGAGATCACAGCCTGGGGAGGGACGCTGCATGACTGGGAACCTGAGTCAGCCAATGCTGCGTGCCTGCGCGATGGCGCAGCCCTCTTAAGCTCACCGCAGCAGGGAGCACCGACTTGTTGAGGCAGCGTGCAGCTGACAGGGCTCCCACCATCATGTACTTCTTCCCAGAGGAGGTTCGAAAGAAACCCTGGCTGCTGTGTGGTGCAGGCAGCAGTAAGGCTGGCCTCCTGGAGAGGGAGGTCTCATTGGCAGGTGCAAGCCAAAACCAGATCACTCACCTCCTGGGCAGATTCTACTGGTCATAGTTGTGGGATTTTTTCCGAAGACACGTGTCAAAATCATCTTGTCTGAAACAGTTTGGTTTAACTCAGAGAAACCTCTGGGTTTGCTCCCGCTCTGTCTCCAACTCTTCATTTTCTGTGGCTGCAGAGACTCCAAAGGCTCAAATCAACAAACCCCTTTTTGTTGTTCTGACAATTTCTAAATGAAAACTCTTTACCTTACCTACTTCTCTCACATCATATCTAATTATAGATCTGCAGGTACTTACACTTGGGGGTCCCTTTTCAATAATCCTGTTCACATTAGATTATCACAGTGGGCAAAGCCAGCAGTCGGTTGTCCAACGGTCTACCTGCCTTTTCCATCGCAGGGCAATCAGCCTTCCTGGAGAGAAAGCAATCAAAGCTTTGCTGTCTGACACCACGAGGTCCTCATGGAGATGCACTTCTTGCTGGCAAAGCAAGATGAATCTTGTGTGCACACACGTAAACCAGCCTAAGCGCGTGTACCCGCAGAAGGACCACGCAGAGCTGGTCTCCTGCCTCCTCACAACCCGCACGGCTTGGCTGCGGGACACGCTTGGCTCAGCTCTTTCTTTTTAAGTCCTCTGGTACAACTGAAGCAGTACAGCCTCAAATGTGGCTGCAGTGACGCCGCTATAAAAATACAGGAAGAGAAACTGGCTTTAACAGAGCACGGCACCTTTGTACTTGTGTAACTGTTCACACTGGTATCCGTACCAGCACCAATCTCCTCGTGAAAACAAGAATTAGCTCCCCAACCAAAAGTCGTGTACAGGCATGGGCGCTGTGGGGAGATAAGGCCGCTGTGCTACTCAGCGGGAACAGTTTGTGTCTTGCAAAGCATCCCTCAGGTTTAGAGGAACCAGAAACATAAAGGAGAATATTTGATTTCCTTTTAAAAATAGTTCATCCTAAGGAATGCGATCCTTCAACCGCAGGAGGATGCAAGATGGAAGGGATACAGGACCTAATAACCCACCTGGAAACACTTTGTATGGAAAAGCTGTTCAGCGAGTTTGGGGATTGTGCCAAAGAATTATCAGGCAGGCCTTGCTTGATATGATTTGGGTTTGTGGGCAGCTTTTACAGCCTAGCAGGATTTCCCAAAGCTTGAGGTGCTTTTAAGCTGCCCATGTATGTTCCTGGCCCTTATTGCAGTGCTGGATGTTGGCCAAAGCGGTTCTGTCTGTAAGAGAGTGAACAAGTGAGGATCATTAGGACTTGGAAGAAGCTCAGTTCTTGCTCACTGCAGACTCTGGAGACAGAGAACAGGACAAAAGCAAGTACAGAAATGTATAATAACGTGGGAACCACTAAGAAGATGGCATGGTCCTGCAAATTTCAGCTATTTAGGACATGTTTTACAGGCTGTGGGACAACTTGTATGCAGAAATAGGTGAACCTGGATGCAGGAGGCTAAGAGACTTCCTACAAGACCTGCATGTTTCTCCCGCTCTGAGGTCATCACACATCACATCATCTCTGTTCTGAAGATGGACTGGTGGATTCCAGTGGCTGCTCCACATCTGTGATTCTGCTCCTAATCCTTCATGGTCACAAGTGACCATATGGCTTCAGGAGCAGCAGCATAGTATTAAAAATGTGAGTTTTCAGTAGTTTGAAGCAGAGCCACTCTCATCACAAGGAGGGAAAAACACTTCAATGAAAAGGTAAAGATGGGGGTAAACCTACCCTCATATTTCTTTCAAGATAAAAAATGACTACTACAGAAACCATCCATCCAACCTCCTGCAGACAGTACAATTGAACTCTGACATCCACAGGACCCCTGGGCAGCATTTCCAAATGAAAATGTATGGATTTCTGAGCAATCTTGGGTTGTTTTGGGTTTGTTGGGTTTTTGGGGTTTGAGGTGGGTTTGTTTTTTTTTGGGGGGGGGGGGGGGGAAGAGAGAAAGGAGGAAAGAAGGAAAGAAAACTAAGTTCCTTGGAAAGCTGCCATTCTTTATTGAATCAAAAATAGAACTTCTTGGAAGTTTACCAACCAGGCATTTTTGTGTGGAAAACACTAACTCTGCAGATTGGGCACCATCCAAGGAAAATACACACCAGTTTTGGACAGGAATAGTTAGGGGTCTAGATGTGTTCACTCTAAAATACCTGCCAAACAGTCCCTGCTATGGCAGGACGCGAGATGCTTGCAACGCCTGTTACTTCTCTGTAGCACTTTATAGGTCTGGCTTTTGGTCTCTGATTGTGCATCCACAGGGTTTTTGGGAAGTGTCTGTGAGTTGTGGAGCACAGCTTGCCCGTTACAGTCAGCGGAGATCCCATCAGTACACTTACAGGAGTCCCAGGAGCTTTTTTATCTGAGTTTGACACCTGCACTCAGACAGACGACTTATGGCCTGCACTGTGCTGCAGTGAGCAGACTGAAGGGAAGGGATGTCAGGGTGTGGTTTTTAAGGGCTGATCTCAGGACTGCTTTAGTCTAAGGGTCTTTTTTTCTGAAAAATAAATCCATGTTTGGCAAAGCAGAAGGAGCAGGAAACAAGCAGGGAAGCTGGTCATCCCCTGGGCTCTGATGGGATTTGGCATTTGCTTGAATTTAGGGATTGCTGAACTGATATCCTCTTGGGTTGCTGCTTCACACTTGATGCTGTTTCTTGCCGTGAGTCTTTGGGCAGTAGGTGAGGATGAGAAGGGGAAGCACAGTTTTTAGCTTAAGGGCTTCCTCCTCCCATAGAAAGCCCCAGACCTACCCTTGCCATTATTTGATCTCATGCATGGCAAGGAGAATTTTGAGGAGTTTTTTCCTAGCCCTCTTCAAGCTCTCCCTCTTCAATGCCTGTCTTAACAGCATCGGAGCACCTACATTTTCCATCTGCTGTCTGCATACACCTGATGCAGTTCCTCTCCCCTGTGCTTCACCTTGTGCTGAGCACGATGCTGCCCTCAGCAAGTCAAATCCAACAAGGGACCAAACTTTCACCCAGGGAAGGCACAGTGCTGAAATTCCTCTTTGGATCTGCACCAAGACCAACCCTTTATCTGTATGGGTTTATGTCCCCTTGCTCCACTTGTCCCCAGTCTCATATTGTCACCCTTGGAGGTATGGACCTTCCTGTATGTATGAGCTAGGCCTTCCATTTGGGGCTGCACCAAGAATACCTGATTGTTTCACTTTTATTTGGAGGGAGAAGCCTGTATTCATATTCTTGCCTGAGGGGCAGCACTGCTCCTGAGCAGGACGAGTATTTCTGGTTTCTTCACAACAAAAACTTTATCAGCCAGAAGAAAGCTGAACTCTTGAGTTTTTCCAGAAAGGGTCACAAGCAGCTTGGCTATAGACCTTGCACCAGTTGGCTGTGTCCTCTGAATGCCAGGGGCTGGGACTGCACCAAAGAACACTTGCACAAGCAGGCTTTCTCACTCATAATCACACAGAGCAGCTCAGTATCCTCTTCTGGCTGTACTCTCCTGCTCCAGTCATAGAATGGTCTGGGTTGGAAGGGACCCCAAGGATCACAGAGTTCCAACCCCCTGCCACAGGCAGGGACACCAACCTCCAGGCCTGGAGCTACACAAGGTTACCCAGGGCCCCATCCAACCTGGCCTTGAACACCTCCAGATACAGAGTTTCTTCTGCCTCTCTGGGCAGCCTGTTCCAGCACCTCACCACTCTCTCTGTAAAGAACTTCCCCCCTAATATCTCATCTAAACCTTCCTTCCTTTAGCTTTAATCCATTCCCCCTTGTCCTGCCATTGTCTACCCTTTTAAAAAGTTGTTTCCCCTCCTGTTTGTATGCTCCCTAAACAGTTGCTGCAAAGGATGCCAGAAATTGGACAGGATTCAGTACAGCCAATGTATTTATGTCTGTATAAAGGCAGGTAGGTATCTGTGTATGAAAGGCGGACTAAATACTGCTCTTGTTTTGGATAGTATAGAGCAAGCATTTTTGCTGGTGGCAACTTCCACGGGGTATAGAGAAGGCACAGCAGAGCTGACCCCACACGGTGTCATCGCAGTTGGGGCAGAAGTGGCCTCAGTCATACCCTTGCTGGGTCAAAGCTGCATTCCCTGGTAGAAGTCAAGTGAAAGGTTATGTGCCCGTTTGGCAGCCTGCCACTTAGAAAGAAGCTTAGGGAAGACTCAGCCAGAAAGAGCTAATGAGGAGAAGGAGACTGGAAATGTAGTGAAAGATGCCCCAAAAAGAATGCAGAGAAAGCAAGCCAGTCCCTCTGGCCAGGTATTGAAGTATCAAGCTTGCAAGGACAGGGAGTCAAGTGGTTTGCAGCTGTCCTGCAGAGAGGGTAGATGCTGCATTAGGTGGGGATGTCCCATGGGGGAGGCTGAGTGCCAGAAGAAGGGCAGGAGGTTTCCAAAAGGAGCAGAAGAACCCTCAGCTCCCAGAGGCTGTGATTCTAGTTGCTCTATAAGAGGTGATAATGACTGAGCAGAAAAGTTAAACTAGGTGTTTTTTACAAACTAAGAAAGCACTGGAAGGTGGTGGCTGACCCTTAGGACTAGGATGAACCAGAAAGCAGCTGTGATAAGGGGGTGGGGGTTGCTATTAATGTGTTTTGCCATGGGCTGGCACGTGCTCCCTTGTGTGTGGGTGTCTAAAGCTTAGTGAGCTGATTCTTTTTTTGACTGGTGAAGGCAGGCTTGTCTCGACATTGTGGTCATGACAGAGGAGCTTTGGGAGACATGGGAAAGAAGAAAGAAGGTTTGTAAAGCCACCTGTGAATTTCTGAGATGTGAGAATAAGTGAGAGTCAGCTGGGAACAGGTGACATGGTTCTGGGGACCCTGGGTGGGTAAAGGGTCTGGAGGACAACTGTGGGCTTTTGGATGATTCTAGACAGGTAAAAGGCATACCCAGGTGTATAGGGACTTTGATGGTCTGGGCATTTGGCTGAAAACAGGGATTCTCTGTTTCTCTCCTCTGCCTCTCCCAACCCTCACTTGATGCCAATTCCCTTAACACAAGACTTCCCGTAACAGATCCCTCCTATCCCTCCCCCCCAGCAAGATCGCTCCTTTTCTCTTTCCTCCCCACCACACAGAGGCTTTTTCTGCCCTCCATGGGCTGCTGGAACTGGCAAGGGGCCAGGCATGTTGCCTTCATCCAAGGGCAAGAGACACAGATGAGCTATTTACATCAGAAATACCTGGGTTTGTATCTCCAAGCATAAGAAAAATAGGAAGTCTGCCATCTCAGGAGACAACTTAGTCTATGTTCTATGGCTTTGGGCAAAGGAAAGGGTGACCTGCTTTTGGGAGTTCCTGCCAGGGTTCCTGCTGTGGCCACAAGTGTGCAGACATGCTTGTGGAAGCCACTGTAGCTCCTGAATGCTCATGACAACCTTGTGTAGAGGACGCTGAGCATCAGGAGTCCGTAACAGGAGCTGTACAAAAGCTCTAGATAAGTCCAGCTCTGCTCCAAAATGCCTGACATCCAGTTTGTTGATCTGAAGTGTAACAGTATGTGAGAGTATGGGACTGCTCCAAAGAGAGATGCAAGGTCTGGGACATTGACTGTGATCCTCTGGACACAAGGAGGGATGCCTGCAGCAGGGATAATAGCTCCTGTGCCATTATCTGCTGGTGGGAAGGGGTGCTGCTGCCCAGCCACCAGCCTGTCACCGGCATGGGGATGTCTTTTCAAAGTCATCTGGAGTCACTGCAGGGGCAGAGATGACCAAGCAACCCAAGCTAGGTGTGAAGTAAGGCATGACAGGGCAGCTGGTCTGGCATGTGCCCACACAACCCCAAAAGCCAGCACTCTATAGCAACTGGATTTACTGTAGATCAAAGGAGGATTATTTACTAAAACCATCTTTACTTTTCCTTTTTAAAGGAAAATGTGGTGCCTCATCATAAGATAGTGTAAGGCAAACAAACATGATGCAGTAAAGCCGCCGTGTCAGAAAGTACAGAGCAAACCCACACCCCATCAGAACTAACCCGTTTTTAGCTTTGCATCCAAAAATATTAGCCCATTTATTTCCCATTAAAAATTCCCTTTGCCTTTTCTCACTTGTGCCACACGCTTGAGATGGTAAAGCTGGCACTGCCAGTCTTTAACGCTGGAGATCTATTTACTCCTTAACTTTCGAATGCAGGACACCTTTCAAAACCTTGTCCTAAGGGCATCCCTGTGCTCCGTTCTGAGAGAGTGGCTGTTGTTTTCTCACCTCCCCAAAGGGCTGTGTACTGCACCATCTCTCCCTTTAAATCCTCTTTCCCTTTCCTGCCAGTGTTAAACAGACGGCGGGGAAGAGGCAGATCTTGCACATTATAATCACCTAAAGTTAACTAAAGAAACCCTGTGCAATTAGTTGCATTTGGTAAATTAGCGCTCAAGAAGATTTTTCCTCATGTATTTTCCACATAAAACCCAGCCCCACGTCTGCATGGGTGTTAACTTGGCTAAGAAGTCCATGTGCACTCTGTAGGGCGACGTGGGCTGCCACAAGAAGGACTGTTCTTAGGAGACCCCGCACAGAGGGATGTCTTGAGATGGGCACACGGGACCAGGGGCGGTACTGTCATGCTGAGACAGAAACCCTGACATGTCAGAGCTGGACACTGTCTCTGGTGGGGTTTTGGTTTTCTGGGTTTTGTTTGTTTGCTTCTTTGTTGTTTTGGTTTGGGGTTTTTTTTCAGGATGCCTCAGTCTCCCAAGCTCTTTCTGCCCTGTATCTGAGCAGTGCAAGACTTTTCTTTTTTACAGATGTGAGAGGCAGAGACTGAGGCTATCATTTGGTGAGCTTTCAGCAGCAGCACAAACATACGCATCTCCTTCCCCTCTCCCACCACTCCCTGACCCCTCAGCTGTGCCAGTTTCAGAGCTGTGTGGGAAACAAATCACAGAATACATCCAGGTTAAAAATAGCCAAAAAAGCGAGCAAGAGATAAATTCCAGAACCTGGACTGATACCCTATGTGTACATCCAGAGCCAACACAACAGAACTTTTCTACCTCAGGTTCAACCTGTCTGGCTTCATTGGTAATTTTTACCTGGTTTCATACAGGACAGACAAGTGGAAGTTTCAAGAACTATCAATTTCCTTTCTGAATGTTGTGCAAATTGATGGCTGGGTGAAGGATAGAAAAGCCTTAATTAGAGAAGTGTGGCCAGCGGCTAACTGGAGTGTGTGCACGCTGGCTGACCATGTATGTGTGAGCTGGTCAGACAATATATACCTACCTGACTGCTGCTCAATGAGGAGTCTTAGAGCGTATGGGGAGGGGAGAATTGGGCTTGTTGCAGCTATTTTATTTCAGGATGAGGAGGGAGAATGAAAGCAACTATGAAGCAAGGGTCACAGACCCACGGGAAGTCAAGTGCCATTAGTTCCACTGCTCACAAAGCAATTTGTTTCAAGAAAAATAAAAAAGCTAAATTCTGTTCTGCTAGTGAGCCTGTAAATGAAGTGCATAGTTTTTCATCCAATTTGTGAGGAAGCTGAGAATTCAGTCTCAGATTCCTGTTCAGACTCCAGCAACCACTTCTGCTTTTAGCACTCTGAGCACCAATGGAAACCACAGATACTGATTTCTTTCCCATACTCAAATGTCACTTAAAGCCCTTGTTTCTTCTGAATTACTCTTTTAAGTACTTGCTTCATCTCTGTTCCTACCTGTCTCCTTTCTGATCTACAAGGGCTTGCCAAGAGCTCTGCTCTGTTCTCTTCTTTCATGTCCTTCATGCCTCCCCTCTGCCCAATGAATGACCTCAAACTTTGGTACAGGGTGGGACACAAAATATTCAGCGTATTGTATCCGGAAACGGTGAGTATTTTGGTGCAAACAAAAGCTCGCTCTTCCTGGCCACCTCTTCTTGGAGGAAAGAGATCTTGTGTCTCCTTGCTGCTTTTGCTGACCTGCATAGGGGACTGGGTGTGATGGGAGCCACTGGGTGGAAGAGAAGCCACAAGACACCCTGCAAGCCACGGTTGGAGTCCGTGGACAGACATGGAAGGGTCCATGTGTTCCTGCACTCAAACCTTCTTCTCAGCAGCCCTTCCAAGTGAGTCTTTCACCATCAGCTCTCCAGCATGCAGGAGACCAAGTGCCAAGCAAGCAGTGTCTGGTTGCTCATGGGGGATGCAAGCTGAGTGGTGTGGCTGCTTGCCTCTCTTCTTGGGAAGGGAGCAGCAGATTATCTGTCTGTCAGAAGCAGATAGCATCTTTGGTAGGGCAAACCTTTAATGAGAACCACTCTCTGATAGAAAATGGGTCTATTCTACCACATGTGGGTTTCTGTAGCTTTTGTTTTCCACAGTTGCAAACATTACCAGCACCAGAGGCAGGTTTTGGGCTGCTCCAGGTGAGAAACCAGAGGTTTTGGGCACCTGTGGATTCTCCTGATGTGGGAAATCCCTGGGTGGCAATAATCCAGTGCAGCGGGCTCTCTGCCATCCACGCTGCAGGCACCCAGGAATGTTACTGGGAGTTGCACCCAATGTGATCTGTTTGCAGATACTCTGGTCTCACCACAGGTACTGAGCAAGGTGTGATGGGAAAGACCTGAGACAGCTCCCAGGGGATTTGCCAGCATTAATTCCCTAGTCATTCCATGCCTCAGGGTCTGCTCCAGTCTTTGTCCGGTAGCTGCTGGAGGTCAGCTCAGCTCCTGCATGAGGAGCATCTTCACAGACCTTCTTAGCACTGATTTCACTTCCAGAACTCACTGGGATTTTTTTGTTCCCCAAATGGAGAAATGTAGCTGTTCTGCAGAGGAGCCACTGGGACCTGTGAAGGAGACCGAAAGCAGAATCTAGGGCTGCCTTACTAGAAAGGGGTGCTAGGAGGTCCCATGCCCTCTCCTCACCAAACACCAGTGAATCCTTACCAACAAGGAGCAGGCTCATAGCGAGCAGAGCAGCCCTTGCATTGCTCTAAGCAATGTTAGGGTCTGGCTTTATCCTTGGGCAGCTCCAGAATTTGGGGAAGTGGTGTCGGGGAGGGGGGGAATGATCAGAGAGCTGACAGAAATGGTGTAATTGGTGTGTCCAAGGCCTTTCTCTTCTCCCCCTGTCACATTTTAACAGTACCCTGTTTCATGCTACGTGTCAGAAAACAACAGAATCATTACCGATAAAGCTTGCCCGAAGCCCAGAGACACATGTGAACAATAAAGCACCAAGAGCCACATTTACAAAAGCGTGTGTGCAGAAATGTCTGCTGTACAGCGCATAAGCAGCATGTGGTCTGGATGTGGCAAGCAGCAACGGGAGAGGAAAAGGGGAACAGATGGAACCTGTACATGAGTGACAAGAGCGGACGTAGGCTCAGCTCGAGTTTTGTTGTGTGCCGAGGCCGAGCTTTTGAAAAGCTTCAAATAATAACCACATTTTTAAGGAGGGCTGCATCAGTGGAGCACGCAGATAAGCATGCCGAGCAGTGAATCATAGAATCATAGAATTGTAGGGGTTGGAAGGGACCTCCAGAGATCATCGGGTCCAACCCCCTGCCAAAGCAGCTCCCTAGGACATATGACTCAGATAGGTGTCCAGACGGGTCTTGAATATCTCCAGAGAAGGAGACTCCACCACCTCCCTGGGCAGCCTGTCCCAGGGCTCTGTCACCCTCACTGTGTAAAAGTTTCTCCGCATGTTGGTGCAGAACTTCCTGTGCTCCAACTTGCAGCCATTGCCCCTTGTCCTGTCTCCACAGACCACTGAAAAGGGGCTGGCTGATTCCCCTGCATCCCCTGCTTAAGATAATTATAAACATTAATTAGGTCCCCCCTTAGTCTTCTCTTCTCAAGGCTGAACAGTCCCAATTTTCTCAGCCTTTCCTCATAGGGGAGATGCTCCAGGCCCTTTATCATCTTCGTAGCCCTTCTTTGGACTCTTTCCAGGAGATCCCTGTGAAGCTGCAGAGGACACCGCAGTGGAGAGAGTGATATATACGGAGCGTATGAAGAGTCTGGGCCGACACGCCAGCCCTGCGCACAATCAAAGGTGTGCAGATTTCAGAAACATCAGCTTCCTCAATGACTTAGCAATAAAACATCAGGAAACGATACGTCGGGGTCAGAAAGGTCTGAGAATTCCACATAGCTGAAATAAAGATTGAGCAAGAGGAATTAGCATCAAGAAATGAGATTCAGATGTTTGAAGATGATTGTCTGAACTAAGTTAGGATAATGCACCGCGTTTCACTTCAAAACGTTTGGATCATGCAGCTGGGGAACGCTTCCCAGGATTGTGAAATGCAGCAGCTCGCTGTATCTGAGGAGGCTGGGATAGGTGTGTCCATCTGGACACGAGCAGGCTATAAATGATGAGCTGGGATTACAGCCTTTACTGTCCTAGCCCAGTTTTTCCAGTTCCCTGGGCCACTGGCACAGAAAAGAAGCCCAGCAGCAAGCCTGTGTGAAGGTCTGACCTTCCCATATTTCGGCCATGCCCCCTCTCTCCATCCCTCTTCCCACAGACTGAAAATGCTCGCTCTTTTTCCCAACTACAAAGCACGCTTGCTCTCGTACCTTCAGCATGTTCAGCTATCCAGCCTTTCCACAGGAAATTATCCCTGCTCCTTGCCTTCCACCAAGTCTACTGTTGGGGCTAACAGCTTTAAAAAATCACCTTTACAAACCTGCAACCATCTGAGATGATAGTCACATTTTCACTCCTCTTCGCACACACACAGAAGGCCTTAACCCATATTAATGCAGCCCAGCACCACGACGTCCCGTGTGGGATGCTGTATTTAAAAGACAGGCAGATGTGGTGCTTAGGGACATGGTTTAGTGGTGGGTTTGGCAGGTTAGGTTGATGGTTGGACTTGATCTGAAAGGTCCCTTCCAACCAAGACAATTCTATGATTCTAAGTTCACAAAACTTGCATGGTTTCAATGCTAAACATTTTCTTGTCAAATCTCAGATGGATTTATATCAACTTACAGATACACACATATTGCATAGTAATCCCAGAGTCTGAAAGTGCCCACCTGAAAACCACACCTCATGGGGAATGAGAATCCCATTGGTAAGAGGGTTTGGCAGGCTGGCTACTCATTCAGTTTGTAGCTTTGTTAAATTACATTGTTGGTGGGAGGGCTCTTTCTTTGAGGGAACACACTCAGCAGCCCTTGGGTGAGAAATGAATTAACTGGAGACAAGCAGAGATGCTGTAACAATGCTCCTCCGTACACTATCTGCTCATGGTGACCATTTACCGATTGGGCTGATGGATGTACAGAAAAATTAAATACAGATATTAAGCTCTCATTTCATAGATTTTTTTCCTGCCCTATTCAGACGTGTTTTCATGGCAGCTGGACACGTGCAATGCCATCACCAGGCCAAAACTCTCTCTCTGGTACATCTCTAGTGAAGCTAAAGACAAATTTGACGCTGATTTATGTTGCAAACACAACAGACCAGGGTGTGTTCTCTTGCCCGTCAGCAAGTGGCACAGCAGAGCTTTTATGTATGGCAAGCTCCTGTCCCGCAGCCACCCCCAAGCAAAAAAGGGTGGCCATCCCAGATGAACAGTGTCTCACTGGGAGCTCAGACGCAAAGGGCAGAGCCGTGCCAGGAGATGCCTGAACCTGGGTGTGAGTTTGTCCCTTCTCCTGGGGCAGATACAGCCAGGGCAAAGTCACTTCTTTCGCAGTGTCTCCAGCACTTGGTGATTTCAGGAGACTCCATGTAAAGCTCAGCATCTCCTGTCACTTGAGGCTGAAGTGCACAGCCTGGGTTTTCCACTCCTGCTATGGGAAGCTGCTCAGGGTTCGCTCTGTTGCTGACGGCTTGAAATTTCTATTTGCTTCATGTTTCCTTTTCAGACATGCACCATACAGACCCTGGGAGGTTTGCACAGCTTAAACAAATCACTGAGATGGGAGGACATCCCTTGCCACAATGAAGCTTTGAATGTGCCTAGTCAACACTGCAGCAGGGAGGTAAAACTGGCCAAGCACTCCCTGATGTCTGTCAGGTGCCTGTACCTGTATCCTGCAGGTATGAACCTTGGTGCCAGTGGCTACCTGAAGTGTTGTGTCCACAGCTCCCATCCCTCCTGGGATGCCAGCCAGCATACTCAGACATCAGCACTTAGGGGCTGGGAAGCATGCTGGGGGTTTTTTTGATTTAAAATTTGCAGCACCGCTGCTGCTTCATAGAGAGTTGGATCATTTACCGCTAACAGTGAAAGGGACTGTGTGCATGCTGGCCCAGCATGGGGCAAGACCTCTAGGAAACATCACATGTATATATCTCAAAAACATCCCTGAGAGAAACAGGTCTACTCCCATTTCATATGCGGGTGACATGGGAAGGCATGGCTTGCTGCCTGGAGCCCAGTCCTGCCCACAGACCTCAGAGTCCTGAGACCTCCAAGCCATGTGGCACCAACTGTGTCTGGGGACCCCCTAGCCATACAGTACCCAACAGTACCTGGCAGAGAGCTGGTGGAGCCTGTGGCACCGTTGCGCCTTGCTGCAGCTGTGTACAAGGGCTTTCTTAAGTTGTCTCCAGCAGCTCCTCTCACCCCACCCCAACTGCACAGAGAGTGGTGCCAGCCACATCGCAGAAGAGCAGGAGATGAGGTATCTAAAATGAGGGAGGGTTTTTAACCCCATTTGCTTGCCCCTTGCGCTCCCATATTGCACCTTGTCATTAGAATGACCAAAATTATCCACTGACATCACTCATCAGCCACAGAAAAGCTCAAAACAGGCAAGTTCCCTGTGGAAATCACTTGAGAAAGCAGGCTTGTCTCAACGCTTAGAAGAACATCCCTGAGCAGTTACTTCTCTCCCAGGCCTGTGATTCATTCGCCACTCCACATTTTGGGTGCCTCAGGCTAGGAATCATTATTCTTCACTCAGGCCTGGGAAGGCTCTGGTGTGCGTTGGAAGTCTCTGGCTTGTTACAATTAAAATGGTTGCTAATTACATGGGGAACACATTTCTGTGCGTTGCCTTTTTACAGAGAGATTTTAACAGGGTCTACCAAAGACACCAGAGTCACAACACAAAGAAGTCAGTGAACACCTTGGTGTGGTGCTTTCCTTGCCTAAATTTGCATCCTGCTTGTTCTCCCAGTTGGGAGAAAAAGGTCATTTATAATACGTGCTGCGCACTGCTTTTGCCTGAGTTTTAGGAGTCAGCAACTTTGATAAATTCTTGCCGCCGCAGCTTGCAGACACAGTTCAGAATGTCTCTTCCGCCTACTGCAGGAAGCTGGTCACTGTATCAAAGATCAAAGTTGCTCACACCAACGCAGGAAGGTTACAATGCAGGCAAAAAGACACCCCAGGTGCTTGTATTTGAATGCAAGCGTTTGCTGTTGTGCACATATTAGTCTCTAAATTTGACCCAAAACCGCTTGAATCGATTCAGAAACAAACCACTTGCTGCAGCACCACCCAGATTACTCACAAGCTAATCCTCTTGTTGCAGAGACAAGATACTCCTTTATCAAGATATGACTTTGCTTTGAAAAGATGGGTTTATCAGAAATCGCACTAGAGATTTTATTTAAAGAGCATAATGACGCTAAGTGGCTGACACAAGGGTACATAATCTGAAATGGCGCATGTGGCAGGGAAGTAATTGCTGTTACACATGCAGCATCTGCAGGGCAGGCAAAAGTTTATCACGAACTGAAGCTCATTAAATCACTTAATTATTTCACAGAAATAGACTAAGAGGAGGCTTTTTATACATCTCTCAAAATTGCAAAGGTAGATGGGACCTTTACAGAAGTTGTTCCTGAAACGAAGTGTCCCTGGGATAACCTGTTGCTAGGAATTACTATTAAGAAACTTCTGTCCCGCTCTGGCAGTTCTGCTGCAAGCCCAGCTGCTCCTGCAGTTACATACCCAGCTGCTGCTGGACTGCCGCGAGATAAAGGACCTGCTGGGGAGTGCCAGTGTGTCACTCCTCTCTCCTCCTCTCTACCACAGGGTAGGAAACTCGAGAAAAGCCAAATAAACCTGATTTTTAAATTGCCTCAATGGCGCTACCAGGGTCTTACACACAAACAGGATTCACGAGAAATTTGGGTTGATTTCCTTTCACTTCTGGTGTTTCCACATCCCTGCTCTGCTCTGGTTTACTATTCTCCGGCTCCTTGTACAAACAGGATCTTTCCTCAACAATGTTCTGCTACATCATCTTCCTTCCTTTGTATGCAGGCCGATACTGCGTGTTACACACCACGCGGCTTCCTAAGGCACCTCGTTCCTCAGCGCTAGCAAAAACAGGAACCAAGAGCCAAGCACCACTAAAGCGCTGACTTCTCACCATAGCTTAAAACTGAACTCTGGAGGGTTTCCGATTCCAGATGACTTTTCAGTTAACGGATTTATTTTGTTTTTCATAGTCTAGTGCTTTGGGGGCGGTGCTGCAGAATATGTGCAAATGAGGCGCTCGTACTTTTTATCAGATTCAAGTGCCTCTCTGAGGTCTGCAGCGCTGACCCACACTTTTCTTTCCCCCCTTTTTCAGTGTTTTTTGGTGTGGAAAAGTGAAGCCAGCTGAGCAAAGTGCACGTTGCTTCACTGTTCATCTCTCTTCTCCCATCTTGTAAGGCTTGCTGTCTGATTTTTTGCTCCAGGGAGATTAGATAGCATGTCTTCAGGGAGCAAAGAAAACCACAGGGTGCGCTGCACATTGCACAAATGCTCTTGTTATTCTGAGGCCTGAAGAAATGAGGAAGGAAGCTTGAGGCTGGTGGTTTGGCAGGTGTGGGGCCTTTTTTACACAGACATCTGTTTTAAGTGGTAGCTCTGGGCTCGGGGATGCACAGGGAATGCCCACTGCCCCCACCCCTTCTCTGCGTCATGACACAAGGGGTCTCAGGCTCCCGAAGAAGCACCCACTTGCTCAAGCTGCACTTCGGGACTCTGCTATCTCGTGTTTGTGGGGCAGAGCTGCGAAGCGAGATAAATCCTCCCTGCAAACCGGCGAGCGGGTAACATGGGTGCTCCTCTGCCGCCTGAGACAAAGGTGCTGCTGCTGCCGCGCTGGCACGCACAAAATGGATGGGGCTAGAGTACAAAATGGGTGAATGACGACACTTGGGCTCAACGTGAAGGCCCGATGAAAACGGTCTGGATGCTACCACGCACACCACATCAAAACGAGTTTTTTTTTCTAATCCCACTAGATTATTTCTAGTGGTTTAGAATCCCATTGCTAGCAATCCCATTGCAGTTTTGAATGAACTGCTTCTTTTGGCAGGATGCTACAGCACGCTCTTTGCTGAGCCTTGCACTGCTGCATTGGAAGGAATTCATTAATGCTTGGTGCCTAATTATCTATGGAGTAACTTATCTCGGTTGCCCACCTTAGAAACAATCTAGAAAGAAACTGCTGCTTTTAGGGCTGGATCCTGCTCTGCTAAAACACACGTCTGGGGAGGAAAAAAGGGTTTGCATAATTTCCTCCCTGATGGGGATTGTCTGGGGCAAGTAAGTGTTGGGCCACATTGTTATTTTACATGACAGTAAATTCTTCCTCCTGTAGTTCGCAGCAGACATTAATGAAGGTTTAGAAACTCAGTTATCTTTACGACTGCTACTCCTCTGTTACAGATTGCTGAAACTGGTCAGTGAATTTAAAAGTTACTGGGGGAAGGGCAGATCTGCAGAAAAGCAAAGACTGAGACAGGTCTACAGCTGCCTGTGGAATCACAGACCCTCACTTCTATAATAAATCAAGCTGAAACCATTTCAAGGTGAGGGACTGTGATTAATCTCTCCCAACGCACTCAGTGCATCCCAAAACGTCTGCTTCTCCACCACCAAGGAAAGGCAGTCAAGTCCAGCCTCAGCCTGGGGAAGAGAGGGGCTACAGTAACTGAGATGGGCTTCTTCAGGGGTTTTAGGCTGTGCTGTGGTGACGTGGTTCCATACAGAGCTGAGCAAGGTAGGCAACATGGTGAGACAATGCAGCTCCTGTCTTTGCTTTGCGTTGCAAAGGACAGAATTTCTGACACAAAGCATCCTGCTGATGTGCCTAACGCCATCTCTGGGACCACCCCACCATTTGTATTGGTCACCTATGAACAGCACTGCTGCAGCACTCACAGAAATGTAATAAACTCCAGAGCTACACTCCAAAATAAATCTGGTTAGTTCTGAGGATTAAAGGAAATTTAAGAAAAGAGAGCCACACAAGGAAGCCTGATGTTCCAGCTTTGGTGTCTTAATTTTTTATATATATTTTTTCCCCTATCTGACAAATATCATCATGACAGCCAACAGACCCTTCCCAGTTCACGTGGCGGCACAGCTCAACTGTGCTGGGAAGTGGTGAGCAGAGGCCTCACTCTAGCGTGGCCCTAAATTGTACCATTAACATGTGGTTGTAGTCAGAGAACACATTTGGTAGGAAATGGCACCTTGTTACTTCCCAGATTATCTGCTCCCTATGGGGTAAATATTCTATACATCATGCGGGGGTTTAGCAGCAACATTCCTATTAAAGCAAATGGGATCTGAGTGAGGGTAAAGCCGAGTGCGCAGTGCTGGGACGTTATACCTATAAATCTTCTGTGTCTTACACCCTCTGCTTTATTTGCTGACAAAAGACAAGTGTTTGCTGCCTTTGAAAGGTCCATAAAGCACAAAGGGAGGGTGTGTGCTCGGCGTTGCTTCCTGTAGCACGGGCTGCAGCTACAGTGCGACAGCCCGAAGCAGGAAGGACTCAGAGGGATTCCTCGGGGCGGGCTGCAGCCTTACCAGTGGGAGGAATCTGTATTTTGTGACCAAGGAGTCCCATTCACTTCCGATGCCGCAGTTACAAAGTGGTAAAGTTACTTTTAAAACAGCAACTACCTTTACCAAGGCAGTATTTTCAGCAACAGCTACCTTACAGGTCCCTTCAAGGCTACTGAACATGTATTAAGCAATTTTTCTCAAAGTCTTGTCTTTTGCCCGTGTCTATCCCATCATGGTAGGGGCCCAGCTCACATAATAGCAAAGGTTTGGATGGGCCCTTTCCCAAGGATAGTTACCTTAAAACGAGTAACTTGGGTATTTAAAACCTAACCTGCTCTGTGGTGGCATCATTTCAGGGTGTAGTGCAATAAATGTAACCTATGTGCGCACACTACGACAGGCAGCCTTCTTTGTTACTTTAAGAGATGGTGTATGGCTGTTGCCTGGAAGGGGGTAGAGGGGACACAAATCAGTTTGGGGCGTAAGCGGCTGCGCTGCACTCCTGCCTCTGATGTGCCTTCCACAATGTGGCTCTGCGAGTTAACGTTTCAAGGGCAAGAACCAAATTTCCAGGGTCAGGGGCAGGATGTCCAGCTGTAAACAGCTTTGTTTTCAAAAAGCTGAAACTTTAGCTTAAAGATGACCCTTAGGTCAGCAGTGGGGTGAGACTGGTAGAAAGAAGGTTTATTAGACCAAGTGATCTCCTAGGCAAAACATGCTTCCAGAGACACAAGCTCTTCAAATCTGAAACAAACCCGAAGAAGGGTTTATGTGGCTGTGAGAGCATCAGCCTTCTACACTGCGGTCAGCTGGTCTCATGAAAGACCTCGTGTCTTCCTATAAATCCTGCCTTGCTTATAGCCTGACACCATGGCTGCTGCACTACAGAAACAACACCCAAAACTTTGCATCGTTCTTCAAAAGACAAACTGTAAGGTTAATTTGTGTTCTCGGTTTCCCTGGTGTCGGCAGAGCTGTCCTCTTTTGTTCTTCCATTAACTATTTATGCCACCCGCTTTGGAAGAGAACAAGATGCATCTCTGCCCCGAGGCACTTACTCTCATGGGATGACATTAAACCACCCTTGCGGGATGTTTACAGTGCATATGCAGTAAAAATCTGCTCCTTTCTTGCTCGGGCACTAACTCTTCAAGGTCTCAGACATGAATCGCAGAAGCACCTGGATCCATTAAAGATGCTACCAGTTCCCGAATCCATACTAGCACGGATCATTTCAGCCTGCAGAAGGCTCCAGGGAGATCTTATAGCAGCCTTCCAGTACCTGAAGGGAGCCCACAAGAAAGCTGGGGAGGGACTTTTTAGAAGGGCATGTAGTGATAGGACAAGGGGGAATGGTTTTAAATTGGAAGGGGGTAGATTTAGATTGGATATTAGAAAAAAATTCTTCCCTGTGAGGGTGGTGAGGCCCTGGCACAGGCTGCCCAGAGAAGCTGTGTCTGCCCCCTCCCTGGCAGTGTTCAAGGCCAGGTTGGATGGGGCTTTGAGCAGCCTGGTTTAGTGGGAGGTGTCCTTTCCCATAGCAGTGGGGTTGGAACTAGATGATCTTTGAGGCCCCTTCCAACCTTAATCATTCTATAATTCTATGTTTTTCTGAAAGAGGTCCTGATGCCTACACACCACAGCAGGGCTTCTTCAGCTTTTCCAGCATAAGGACTGCTTCTGTCATGCAGTTGCACACCAATGGCGAAGCCTACCATGGGGGAGGCCTGGAGGGGTTAGCCATCCAGCTGGCAGTGAGCACGCTGGCTCCCTCAGCAGCTTGGGGCTGAGTGAATATGCAGTTTCACAACTGGCCTAAGCTGACCTAATGCTGGGTGCCTGCCAAAAGGCAGCCCCCCCACCCCTGCTGACACTTGTGCTTCTTTGGCTGTAGGGTCAGCAGTGCTGTGGGCTGATTGGTCTTGGTACAATCCTCCCCTCCTTTTTTATTTTTTTGCCCCTTTTGGTAGGGTCAGTTTTCAGCTGGCTCAGTTTCCGCTGGCCGGGTGGGTGGGTGGGTGCAGGGGCTGGCACAAGGAGACAGTGTTGGGGGTGGGGGTGTCCAGGTGAGATGGAAAGTGCTAGACTGGCCTTTCCAACAGTAGTGCTGGCAAAAGTCAGTGTGGGCTGTGCGCCCACAGTGGGCTTCTGCGGGACCCCACAAACCTCCCCGAAGGCTGTGGGGCAAGCAGCTGCCTTGAGATGGGATGCAAGCATTCCTCTGCTCCTTTGAACACAAACAACTGGGGTTTAACAACCACTAAAGAACAGTGCCATGAGAAAAACACATCTGATACACATGTAAGTGAGGGGTTTTCCTGTGGTATTTAGGCCTAAGGTGTTTACTATTTACCATCCAGCTATGCACCCAACCTTCAAATGCGTTGAGTGCAACACATGCACTAACTACACAGAGCACCTGCTACAGCAGCTTACTCCCTGGCTGTATCAGCACCAGTGCCACAGCGTAGGCCACACTCAAGGAACAAAATGATGCCCAAAATCAAGTGCTTTCCCTTGTGGTTTAGGGCTGGTGGCTGTTTCTGATGGGAGAGTGGGTTTGTGGTAGATGCCTGGTTTGGGAGAAGGTGCCTGGTGAAGTGTGGGTGCTGCAGCTGCATGGGGAGCTGTGGGGAGAACCTACTGCTCACACCGAGAAGGGAAAACGGAGGCAAACACTGGCAACTGGCTGAACAAGAGGCCCCCTGGCATCCCCTGAAGCAAGAGCCAATTCCTCCCTTGTGTGACAGGTTTGTGTGGTCACTGTAAGGTGAAGCTACGCAGTAAGGCAAGTTCTGCCAGGGTTAACCCACAGCAGCCTCTCCAGTCCCCTTCCCTTGAAGCAAAGGAGGATTATAGACAAGATGTTAATGGGAGAGGAAAATCAAGGTCATAGGGTGGCTTATAATCAGTTCTGCAGGGGAGACAGGTCACTACCTAACTTTATTATTATGTATTTCCATGAAATGCGCCTTTATGTCTTTGATCAGCTCACTCAGCTACCTCAGCCTCTGAGTGCTGTTGTCTCAGCTAACTCGTTTGGTTCCCATTTCCTCATGCCATCAGTCAAATTTACTAAGTTGAAACATCTGGATGAACCCAGGAAAAGCTTCTAGCGATGTCCTTACTGTATCTATTCCAAACAGCCTGTGCTTTGAAAATCACCGTACTTGCAACACTTCTCTCACCCAGCCACCAGTTTCCCCTTAGCCCAGTCTCCTGGTTCTGGGTCCCACTCTGCTCTTCTTTCACTTGGTCACTCTTGGGCTTCCAGGTTTTAAAAATATCTTATTGTCAGTATATTTTGCTTGAATTCCAAAATTGTTCATATACTTCTCTCCCTCTAGTAAACTTGCAGCCATGAGTAAAGAACCCATTAAGAAAGAGCTGTCTGAGCTATGGAGAAATGCTGCCAACTACTGTAACAGGAAAACATTACAGCTCCCTTTTGCCCAAAAATAACATTTCCTTGCTGTGGGTAAATAACTATTCCAGTTCTTCTGGGAGCAATAATCATGGCCCTCTCTTTCTTCAGAGGGAGCATGCAGTCCTTCGTCCCAGAGAGAAGCTCATTTTCACAAGGCATGCCCAGACTGCACCGTCCCCTGCCTGAGAGCAGGGGAGCGGAGGAAGAGACCTGCAGAGAAGAAGCCAAAGCCAAGGGGAACGCTCAGAGGAAGTCACTCCTGCAACAGGATCACATGACAGAAGCTAAGAAAGCAGTTCCCCACCAGAATGAAGCTCAAAAGATTTGCCTGGGCTCCTCTCCACTCAGGAAGGGATCTGACTTGGTTTCTTTCCCCTCTACTCCGTGCTCTGGAACCTGCAATTCTGAAAGACAATGTGTCCATGTGCATGTCTACAGACAGGCAGATAGCGCCTGGGATCCAAAAGACCTGGGCTGTGTTTTGTGTGGTGCCATCTCATTTCTGTGGCTTAGGACGAGTCCTCTTGCCTCTGCCATCTCCCTGCCTAAGTTTATTCCATCTGCTGCTTGGGGTTGTCACAGGGACCTCAGCCACTCATTTTCAGAGCATTTACTAAACAGCAGGTTCATTTTAGCTGGGGTTTCCAGGTACAAAATCCTCTAAAAAGAGGAAAGTAATGCATTTATCAAACTCACCACAAAGAGAAGATAAATAGATACCATAATCAGAAGTTACTCCTCCAGCTACACTCTGATTTTAATCTCTGTGAGTTCTGCCCATAGGACCCCTTTCCTCCCTAAAATACACAGGCCATGATCTTCCTCACTTTACTGAAGTGTCAACCTGTACTAATTTCAAATCATTCAGATTACTTTCATCTACTCTTGAGATGAACATTGGCCACATCATGCTTTCGTTTGTTTCCTGCTAAACCATTCATCATCCAAGGATTGACTGAGATAACACCTGGTAAACAATGCTGGTGCTTAGAGGAAAAAAATCAGGACAAGTGAGTTCAATCCCAGCTCTGCCACTGACAAGAGACGGATCCCTGCTCCTTTTGTTTTCCAGTTTCCTATCTGTAATGGGATTAATATCTCTTAGTGCAGAGGTACAACTGCTCCTTCAGTTTGTAGAACACTTTGAGATGCTCAAAGCCCATCTCAACAAAAGTACAAAGCACTACTGGTGTTTCTAAAGTGTGTGATGCAGGCCTCGGACTAACCCTTTCTGACCTGACACTTTGCACATCTGGCCCCCTATCACGTCTCTACTGTTAAATAAGCTGTGTTTTGAGTGAAATATTAAATATGCACCTGCCAAATAAAAAGATTTTGCAAAGAGTCTGCTCATTTTTAAGTCACTGTGTATCACAGATTTGGGCTAATCTGAGAACACCAAGTGTATGGCCACAAGCTGAGTTCATGGAAGACTTTCTGACCTTTCTACAGGTGTGCATCACGTTTAGTGCAATATAGCCCAGCTCCTTAGTGTTTCTGAAGGACAAGAGTCTGTGTGAGGTCTGCTGCTAGAAGAACTACTTGTAGATGAAGACAACAGAATGAAGGAAGGGGTTATATAACTGATGAGCTAGTCACATCTTGGTAGGCATAAAAACATTTATTTTCATGTCACCTAGCAATATGACAGTGGATTATACCTGCTTTCAAGTCTGGCTGCAAAATAAGCTTTGCCTGTGTATGTTCTTCCAGCAACAAAGGGTGTACCATAAAAGGGCACGTGGCTCTAGATTCTTACTGCGAGGGCCTGACTCTGACGCTGCAGATTGCCGCTGTCAGCAATAATAACACTTATTTCAGGTATAGCCACTTCCCTTCACAGCCCAGGCTGTGCGTTCCCGTGCACCGCTGAACCCGACCTCCAGCATGCTTTCTATTCCGCATCACTTTAGCACAGTGACAGGATCTCCAGCACAAAGCAAGGTAACTGCTGAAGTCCAGGATGGGTGTATCTGAGCAGGTCCTCAGCACTGTCCCCTTTTTGAACATTGCTGTTCATTGCTGACACGGCAGTGGCTGGGGAGTGCTTCCGTGCCGGAGCTGGGCACAGGGTCTGATTCCCCCTCTCCTGCAGACATGACTGCATTTACACCACGTCTTTCGGACGTATAGAAAATGTGTATCGTATTCCTAGCAGACTCTGCTGAAGCAGGAAATGTCTTAAATACATATCTAGCACCGCACAGCGCCAGAGCCATGGTCGTCTGCAGCACGCTGAGATACGCATGTCCTCTGCTCATCCAGAACTGCTCCACGTTGTCTGTGCGCATTACAGCTCAGCCTCTCTGGGGAACGCTGTGTTTGCTGTTACATTTGCACACCAGCCAGCACTTTGCTTTCTGGTCTATGAATGGTGTATCCAGAAATTGGCTGCTGGTACGCTTCAGAGAGGATAATGCCGTCTTTTTTCCTGCTGTTTATTGTTTACCAGAGGTGCCTAATTTCTGACAGACAAAGAAGATGGATTCTGGGCAATTTAGCAATAATGAAGAGCAGGATGAGCAGGATGGCTTTACAATACATACAGCGCTGTGTGTAGGGCTCAACAAAGGCTAGCAATATTGGGCGGCTTGCTGTTGCTGGGACTGTACGCTGCTGCATTACAGATAACAGCAACAAACCTCATCTGCCTGGAAAACTGCAGCCAGAGAGCATAGAAACCTCCAAACTAGCAACGGAACAACTGAACAGGAAGCCTTTAAATACATGAAAGAGAAGCCTTGGGACTTTGAGAAGGAATTGAGTATGTTCAGGACAGAGTGGGTACTCCTCAGGGGGCTATTTAAAAATCATTGACTAGTTGCGTGTACTAGCGTGGCTCTGTCGAAGTTGACAGAGCTATCCAGAATGTGCAGATGAAGTTTACTCAGGTACAGAACAGCAGAACAAGACTTTCCACTTTGACCAGTCACCTGGCTCTGCCCCTTGGCACAGAAATCCTTCAGAGATCTTGCGGGGTTTGCCATTTGATGGACTTGCCTCTGACAAACCAAATCACGAGTGGACCTGTATGACTGAGGCAGGGCAATAATAGGAGGCTCAGTTAGGACATGTGTGGCAGGGTTTATTTTGTGACAGAACTGTAACACATGGCGTGTTCCCCACCTGCAGTGCAGCCCCAGGTTCTCTTGCTCCAGGCCCCAGGTGAAGCACTCAGGTGATCTATCCCTCGGCTCCATTACACACGGGGCCCCAGACTGCAAACTGTACTGCCCTGAGGATGCCTGAGATGCAGGCTGGGCTGCTGTTACTTACCAGAGCATGCAAAGCATCCTGGCCCTCCCTCCCTCTGCATGCTTCCTTCCCTCCACCACCCTCCTCTGATCCCGTTCTGCTGTGTGCCACATCTCTCCCTTCTAAGAGGTAGCTACCCCTTAGCTCCCAAACTTGGCGGGAGCAGTGATGTGGATGGGGAATAATACAGAAGAATGGTAGCAAGACAGGGAAGAAGCTACAATAAGGTAAATCCTCTGCACCCTCTAGTCCTCTTGTTATTGCTGGGACATCAGCTAAACTGTTCAGATTTCATCTTAGTCCTAGATACAGGGTGCGTGAAGGCACAACCTGAACACAGCAAAGAAACCTCTAATAAGTAGTCTGCACCAGTGTAATGCTAGCTGTGTGGGTAGAGTTCATTGAGCAAATGTAGATGTTTAAACTGGAGGTGTCCATTTGTGAGTTACTCACCTCAGGACGCCGGTTTAAGTCAGAGAGAAATAGGCACTTTTGGCATACAATAGAAATTTACACTCGGTTGAGCTGAACTGCGCCTTGTAAACTCCTGCTGCTCCCTGCTGACAACACAAGGAGTGGGGCACGTCTGGCTCACAGGTAAGATACACGTCACGTGACAGGCGTGATAAATGACATTTCGCAGGGCTTTGGTTGTGACACAGGGATGCTACCCTAGGAGCGGGGCTTCATAGAGTGCCTGGCGGGACACGCTCTGGGACGTGACCACCGAGTCCAGGGAGTCAGATTCAGAGGAGGAACAGAGAGACGTAGTGACAGACACAGCAAAACCCTTCGGGAATGCGGCCACTGAAGCAACCATGACTTCATTAGACTTGCTCAAGATGCCCTCTAGCCTAGACCTTTCACCTCATTTAATGGTTTCTTGGCCTCAATCCCTTATAATTCTGGAAAAAAAAAAGAATCTCTTTTGACTCCTGTTTTCAAGCCAGGGCTGTTTGATTTGGAACACTGCATTGAAGTCTGTGCTACTGCTTGATTTCAGGTTTATTATATTTTTCCCTTTGAAACATGCTACAGTTAAAAAAAAAAAAAAAAAAAAAAAAAATCTGTACACTGTCGTTTTTCATGTAACCTCCTCCCTCTTCCTTCCTTCCCTCCTCCCCCCCCCCCCCGTTTTTTTTTTTTTCAATCTTAGCAAATGCTCTGTCTTTTCCACTTCAATAGCTTGAAATTCTCTCCTGGGAGCCCTAAGCTCTTTAAATATTTTTAGGTTGCCAGATTTCTTATGTTCTCTCTCCAGGAAGCCAATTTTGTTTCTAAGCTCTTGAGAGTAGTCCAGCTTCATCTTTTGCGCACTCACTGCATCACAATAAAATGCTGCCTAATTGCTGCCTCAGCTGAGTCCCGAAGGTGCTGGAGTTTGTCTCTAGGCTACAGTTGTGGACAATAAACTCTTCTCACTCTGGAGTTAAGCCTTTTTATTATTTAAATCTGAGTCATGTAAAATTAGTTTACTAGCAAGTAACTCACAAAGATCTAGTATGGAAAGAAACTCCCACATACTGTTTTCCAACACGATGAGAGAATGATCAGATAGAAAGATCTGCAAGCAGCTTGTAAGACAAGATATAACAGAAAGACCAACATCTAATTCAGTCAAAAAGACATGAGAATATTTCTGCGAGCCTAGGAGTTACTCACAGGCCTTGGCTGTTTGGTGTTTTGGCTGTTTTGGCTTCATTTCAAAATGAAGCTAGAGGTATGAAAATCTCTCTTGTTTCCCTCTAGCTTATCCATAACCTGAAATACCTCTGAAAGAGGAAAGACAGCTGTAGATAACAAATGCCAGATGAGTGAGAGCGTTCTGTTCTCAGTCTAGCACAACAGCCACAGGATTCAGTGAACATTCTGCTAGAAAATCACCAAGAATATACTAAAACTGGGTGGCCGCACTTCCATCAAGTTTGAGAAGACCCCTGCAGCAAGGAACACATGGACAAGACAGGGAGTGAGAATGAACAAATTCTTTTTTCTCACCAGGACCATATTCAGCCATCCTCAACAGCAGAGATGACATCCGTACACTGCATACACAGGAATGTCCTCTTTTCATGTTCCTTTTTTAAAGTGCTTACATATCTGTTTTAAAATATGGCTTCTGATGATAGTGCATACTCCACAGACATTACAGCCTTGAGACTCTCAGTCCTTAAGACAACAATTGCTTTGGGTGCATTAAGTGAGGTGCTGTGGGCCCAAATCCACAGTCTTAATTTGGCAAAAACAAAGTTGGAAGACACCTCTAGATTCTCTTAAAACGGTTACAACTATCCTTTAATTAGGAAAGGTCAGACATGACATCAGAAACCTGACAGTGTCTTTGTGATGGTGTTGGCAGCACACCGTCAACCTGGGACACCAGTGAGCGAGGACAACACATGCCCACGTCAGGGCAAGGTGATCCAACGGTGTCTTTATATGGCTCCTTTCATCAGCCCACAGTGCGTGTGTGACAGGCAGACGGATCCATCTGCAGCGACTGCAAGGAGACTGCTAACCCCACACACCAAACACTCTGCAGAGACCCCTCCTGCTGAGGGTCTCTCATTACTCATTTACATTTGTCTTGATTGCTTCTGGAGAATGTAATGGCGGGTATGTCGTGGACCGCAGAACTTTCATTATTAGTGGTGATGCATGAGGCAGGAAGGATGTAGAGGCCTGAAGTTGATTTAGATGGGCAGCAGTTAGAACTAAGCTGGGACCCAGTTTCAGCCTTATTCAGATCAATGGGAATTTTGCCACTGATGTCAGTGGGATGAAGACTTCACTCTGCGTGTCTGCCTGTAATCTGAGAACATGTATTCTGCAAGTCCTGGAGACTCGGTGAAAACGGGACCTCGCAGAGCTCATCTGAGGTGCACTGTTTGAAATAAAGCTACGTGGATTCTTTGTGCCCTTTTTAGTTAGCTGTAAAACGAGTATGATAATGCTTTGAGTGCTAAACAATACAAGGTGTGTAGGAAGACATAATATCTTTTATTAGGCCAACTGATATAGTTGGGGAAAAAACAGACAAGCTTTCAGGCTTGTCTGAAACGCTTTGAGATGCTCTGATGAAAGGTGTGCAAGGGATCATTAAATTACATTCTTCCTCTCTCTGGAAATCATTTGGTGATGTTTCAAAAGAAAGACACTGTACAGAAATAACTGATTCCTACTGCAAGTGCTGTCTGGGACTAAACATCTCCTTCCTCTCTCTTCATGAACTAATCTAAAGAACAATATGCTTTAAATTAACATGTTAAGAATAATTTTGTGGGATAATATATAGTTCTGTGAAATGTTCTGTGTTAAGGGTAACTCACAAGGTCCTTAAGCGTATTTCAGTACACACAAACAAAATGGCAGGGTTTCTGTTTAATGCTGTGTGGAAACACTGGAGGGATCTCTGTAAAGAAACTGGAAAGCGTGGAAGCTCAGTGAAAATGGCTAGTGAAAAGAAAAATAAAAATCACAGAATCATAGAATCTCCCAAGTGGGAAGGGACCCATAAGGATCATGGAGTCCAACTCCTGGCTCCACACAGGGCCAGACAAGTCAGAGCATGGGACTGAGGGCATTGTCCAGACACTTCTTGAACTCAGTCAAGCTCAGAGTAAATATGAGTAAAAAACTACACTATGTATGTAAACACTGCTGAAAAAAACCCCAATTTTCACTACTGAGTGTGGACATCACCCAGTGTCCATAAAAAGAACGACAAAACCAACCAACACCTTAAACCCCTCTTGCCCCTGACTTAATTGGAAGGACAACATGAACTAGGAGCTCTCACTCCGACTTAGGCAGGAGTGACAGACTTACAGCATTGTGGTACTGCAACAGTGAGCACACCAAGAAGTATCAGTGCCATCACAGAGTCAGTGGACCAACCCAGGTTTCTGAGTGCTGTGAAGGGGTAGGTGAGGGAAGGTATTGGTCTAATTTACCTTCTACAATCAAGCAACGATAAAGGGAAAGGAAGACCCAGGGCATCAGAGCCACCTTGTCTTACAACCTCCATTGTAGTATGATGGACGCAGGGTCATCAGCTGCAGGGCAGGGCCAGAGGGACCTCCCTCCAGAAATACTTTCCTCCTCCACTCTTCCAGTCTCAATATCTTAGCCCTGCTTAGCTTTGTCCAAAAGGTTTAACTGCACATGAATCCTACTAGTATCCCTTTACTCAGACTTCAGCTCAGTGTCAAGATACAGTGATATCAAGAACAGAGAAAATGGGGAAGATTTTAAATATGTAGAAAGTAGTTGCAACTGTTGTGTCCATTAGAACAAGGAGCAATGGGGATAAATTGCAGCAAAGGACATTTACAGCAAAACACTAGACAACTGTCCAGGATTATGGAAAATTCAACACTGGTATAGACTGCCTACTGCCTAGAGAAATGGTGAAACTTTCATCCCTGGGTTGAGTGAAAAATGGCTTAAATAAACATCATCACAAGTTTCACTACAGATGATCATCCACTGAAGCGGAGAATAAACTTGGGAGATTTGTTTCAGAATGGTTAAAATGTGTGACCAGGTCTTCTTAGATGTATTCTCTTTTTACTCCTGAAGATGTTGCTAAAGATTTTCTGTTTGAGATTTTCAGATACATTCCTCTGAAAATATTTGTCTAAGACTTGGAGGGGAGGGGAACGACGGGATATCTTTTGAAATGCCGGTTCATCTCCACTGATCACAGATGCAGTCACAGATGACTGGCTTGGTGTGGACACCTACTTACTGAATCCATAAAGTCAGATGAGACAATTCCCATCCTTCATGACAAATGGTGTCCCTTCCAATATATTCCTGGATGTAGCACTCCATTATTCATTCCAACTATAATTACTTGTGCACGTATGAGGTGGCATCCATAACACATAATCATAATGTTATTTATTGCTCTGTATTAGTAATTTTATCACATTATACCTAGATGCTACATGGTGTAATGAAGAATATAACGAACATTTCCTATGCAAGGGATGGAAAGCTTCTACACAGCAATTAATATAATCTACTCCAATTTTTGCATGCCATTCCTCAGAGAATATCACTGAAGTGTGTGGTATCTCAGGAAGGAGAATTTCATTTTTAGATCTGAGAGCCAGCCAAAGCTCTGCTGAGTTGCAGGTAGAGCTACTAACTAGGAATGTAAGTGGCTTTATTTCGGCAGCATATATGAAACACTAAAGTGTTTCTGTGTATTATGTGTATTATTTACTTCTATTTTCAAAGTCTGTGTATAACTAATTATATACAAAGTCTGTGTACAATTAGATGAGGAAAAGGCTGAGGTTCTCAACAACTTTTTTGCTTCAGTCTTCACTGGCTACCTCTCCTCACTGCTCTCGAGTTGAGGGCCCACAAGATGGGGACTGGGGAGACAGAGTCCCTCCCACTGTAAATGAAGATAAGGTTCATGACCATCTGAGGAACCTGAACATACACAAGTCCATGGGACCTGGTGAGATGCATCCCAGACTCCTGAAGGAACTGGCTGCTGTAGTTGCCAAGCCACTCTCCATGATATTTGAAAAGTCATGGCAGTCAGGTGTAGACCCTAGTGACTGGAAGAGAGGAAACATCATGGTCATTTTAAAAAAGGGTAGAAAGGAGTACCCTGGGAACTACTGACCTGTCAGCCTCACCTCCATGCCTGGGAAGATCATGGAACAGATCCTCCTAGAAGCTGTGCTGAGGCACATGGAGGACAGGGAGGTGATTCGTGACAGACAACATGGCTTTACTATGGGCAAGTCCTGCCTGACCCATCTAGTGGCTTTCTAGAATGGAGTAACTGCACCAGTGGACAAGGACACAGCTATGGATGTCATCTATCTGGATTTCTGCAAGGCCTTTGACATGGTCCCCAACAACATCCTTCTCTCCAGGTTGGAGAGATATGTATTTGATGGGTAGACTGTTCAGTGGGTAAGGAATTGGCTGGATGGTCACATCCAGAGGGTGGTGGTCAATGGCTCCAAGTCCAGATGGAAGACAGTGAGGAGTTCCTCAAGGGTCTGTGCCAGGACTGGTGATGTTTACTATCTTTATTAATGATACTGACAGTGGGATTGAGTGCACACTCAGCAAGTTTGCTGATGACACCCAGCTGAGTGGTGAAGTTAATGTGCCAGAGGGATGGGATGCCATCCAGAGGAACCTGGACAGGCTGGAGAAGTGGACCCAGGTGAACCTCATGAGGTTCAACAAAGCCATGTGCAGGCAGGGCCCTGCACTTGGGTCAGGACAATCCTCATTATCCATACAGGTTAGGAGATGATGTGCCTGAAAGCAGCCCTAAGGAAAAGGACTTGGAAGTACTCATGGATGAGAAGCTGGACATGAGCCACCAATGTGTGTCTGCAGCCCAGAAGGCCAACTGCATCCTGGGCTGCATCAAAAGAAGTGTCGTCAGCAGGTCAAGAGAGGTGATTCTGCCCCACTGCTCTGCTCTGGTAAGACTTCATCTGGAGTACTGTGTACAGCTTTGGAGCCCTCAACACAAGAAGGACATGGATCTGTTGGAGGGTGTCCAGAGGAGGCCACAAAAATGACCAAAGGGCTGGAGCACCTCTCCAATGAAGACAGGCTGAGAGAGTTGGGGTTGTTCAGCTTGGAGAAGAGAAGGATCAGAGGGACCTTATAGCAGCCTTCCAGTGCCTGAAAGGTGCCTGTAAGAAAGCTGGGGAGGAACTGTTCATGAGGGCATGTAGGGGTAATGGTTTTAAACTCAAAAAGGGGAGATTTAGGTTGGCTATTAGGAAAAAGTTCTTCAATATGAGGGTGGTGGGTCACTGGAACAGGTTGCCCAGAGAGGCAGTGGAGGCCTCATCCCTGGAGACATTCAAGGTCAGGCTTGCTGGGGCTCTGAGCCACCTGATCTAGTGAAGATGTCCCTGCTTACTTCTTGCAGGCAGGGGGATTGGTCTAGATGACTTCTAAAGGTCCCTTCCAACCTTACACATTCTATGATTCTACCCAAAAAATCTGTATGAACCTATGTGTTTATTTGTACTCATTCCACCACAGGACTAAAAGCAGGTACTTAAGACATGTTTACACTATGTCCTACACTATGGTCAGGGGAGCAAACCTGAGCATCCAGTTGTCCCCCTGGTTGTTAGCTCTCTCTTGGGGACCCATTTAGGTATGTCCCATGCATTCAGGTGGATTTTGGACAGTTTAGTCTTGGGTTTACCCCCAAATGGCATATTCCACACCATATTTCACCCTCAGCAAGTTTGCGGATGACACCAAGCTGAGTGGTGTGGTTGACACCACAGAAGGAAAGGAAGCCATCCAGAGGGATCTTGACAGGCTGTAAAGGTGGGCCTGGGTGAACCTACTGAGGTTCAACACTGCCAAGTGTAAGGTGTTGCACTTGGGCTGGAGGAATCCCAGACATAGATACAGACTGGGAGAAGAGCTCCTTGAGAGTAGCCCTGCTGAGAAGGACTTGGGCATTCTGGTAGATGAGAAACTTAACATGAGCCAGCAGTGTGCTCTTGCAGCTCAGAAGGCCAATGGTATCCTGGGCTCCATCAGAAGAGGGGTGGCAGCAGGGACAGAGAGGTGATTGTCCCTCTCTGCTCTGCCCTCGTGAGGCCCCATCTGGAGTACTGTGTCCAGATCTGGGGCCTGCAATACAAGAAAGATGTAGAACTGTTGGAGAGGGTTCAGAGGAGGCCACGAAGATGATTAGAGGGCTAGAGCACCTTCCCTACAAGGAGAGGCTGAGGGAGCTAGGCTTGTTCAGCCTGGAGAAGAGAAGGCTGCGGGGGGACCTCATTGCAGCCTTTCAGGACCTGAAGGGAGCAGAGAAACAGGAGGGGAATCAACTTTTTTAAAGGATAGACAATGGCAGGACAAGGGGGAATGGATTAAAGCTAAAGGAAGGAAGGTTTAGATTAGATATTAGGGGGAAGTTTTTTACAGAGAGAGTGGTGAGGTGCTGGAACAGGCTGCCCAGAGAGGTGATGGATGCCCTGTCCCTGGAGGTGTTCAAGGCCAGGTTGGATGGGGCCCTGGGCAACCATGTGTAGATCCGGCCTGAGGTTGGTGTCCCTGCCTGTGGCAGGGGGGTTGGAACTCTGTGATCCCTGGGGTCCCTTCCAACCCAGACCATTCTATGATTCTATGATAGGATGTGATGGTCAGCATATAAAACTGGGGGAAGAAGGAAAGGGGGAAAGTTCAGGGTGATGATGCCTATCTTCCCAAGTAACTGTTACTGTTCCATATGATGGAGCCCTGCTTTCCTGGAGACAGCTGAACACCTGCCTGCCCATGGGAAGTGGTGAATGAGTTCCTTGTCTGGCTTTGCTTGCACATGCAACTTTGGCTGTACCTATTAAACTGGCTTTATCTCAACCCATGAGTTTTCTCACTTTTACCCTTCCAATTCTCTCCCAACATCCCACTGGGCACAGAGTGAGCACACAGCTGTGTGGGCCTGAGCTGCCTACTGGGGTTAAAACACAACAGGCTTGTTTTGCAACTTGATTACAATTCATGCATCAAGCATGAGAATGAAACTGAATACTTTCCCTCTCCCTCCCTTTTTTTTTTTTAAGGTGATATGAAAAATTACTTGAATGAGGAAATGCATACAAGACAACAGCCTATATAGGTTTAGCTCCAGCTTAGCATATAGAAGCTTAGCCTCCTCTACGCTTCCTTGTGGATTTTAGCTTCTTCCTTGATTCTTTAGGAATGTTCTCAGTCTTACTTTAATAGAGAAGGACCAGAAAAAGGTGAGTACTCCAGCTAAAAGAAGCAATTAGCCAGGTCAAGCTATGGAAGGTCACAGATATATATAATTAAACAATCTCTTCACAGGTTATTAAGAAGCCTACCTGATAACTACTGAACTTGAAAAAGCAGCACAAGATGCCATGCAGAAATTAATAACTATTAAAAACTAATAACAGTTCTCTCACTTCATTGGGTTTGTGGCCAGCTTCCCTAAAACAGGATGGTTAATTCTGCAACAACATGCAATACCTTAACTGCCAGAGACTAGAAAAGTGTCCTAGGGGTGGTCACTAGCGGCATCAAATCTCTCTGAACTGGAATGACTTTTAATACTCAGAAAATGAAGTTTTAGGCACATGTTTGCAGCTGAGCCTGGGTGGTTTTAGAAGTTAGTAACATAGCAAATGAACCTAGTGCGTTGCATTTGTAAGTACTGTATGTACACGGAGCAGCCACGCAGCCAGTGGGTGGGACTCAGCTGGCGACACGTAGGTAGCTCCTATCTAACATGAATATCCCACACAGGTCATATGAAGCATCATTTTAAAGGCCAGATTTTCCATTGGTTTGGAAAAGAACCTGAGGCAACTGGCTTATGTGCAGATGTCTGCACTGGAAAACCATTGCAGTGAGGTAGACTGCATCCAGTGTGCCTGCTGAAACATCAGCGGCTTTTCTTAGGCCACCCAAACGCCACTGCAGTTGCTCTGTGTCAGTGGTGACAGCATGCTTCCAGGGTTATTTACAGCATTTAGCATACCTTTTCATGGTACATTTGTAAATGCTATCAATTACTTTTGCTTAAATTATGACCACATTTTATATGGATACCGGGGACTGAAGGTTAGATTGTGTCATCTTACAGTAATAGAAACAATAATAATTATCCATGATATTTGTGAAACTGTAGTGGTATAAAAATCATGTACTTGACAGAACATACTTAGATCCAAGACTCGGTCCCCTTAACTTACATTCCAAGATTAAATATATCTTTTTCTTGGTTGGACACTTGCTGAATAGGTCCCTGAGTTCAACAACTCATTTCTGTCTCTTGCTAAAGCTCATCACTTCCTCAGAAATGCAGGTTTAACTGTTTACAAGGTCAGAGAGGTGACCTAGGTTAAAAGTTACACCTTCTTTCACAGGGCTCCTTTTGACCCAGAGGATTTCACCAACCTAGTTGACAGTGCCACCACATCAACAGCTGTACTAGCACAAGCAGCAGAGTGATACGTAAAAGCAGAGGACAAGAGCAAGTGTTGAGGGGTGAAGATCAGTGAAGTCAGTTTTGTTGCCAAGGAAAAGATGCAGAGAATAGCACAGAACAGAATTCAAAGTTGAAGAGGCTCCTCCAGATGATAATTCAGAGCAGAAGCCTAAGTAACAGTCTGAGTTGCTCTCTGGAGGAGCCTCTCTCACTCCTTCAACTATGCAAGGCATCTAGGGACACAAGCCTCCTAATTTAGGCATCTAAGTTAGCTGCTTAAACGTAGGCAGTGAATATTCCCCCCTGAGAATGCGAATGGGATGGCATAGTATTTTAAAATATGTTTAACCAAAGCTGTGACACTTGTGACACCAGTGTCTGTTCCTTTATAAGATGCTGTTCTTTGTGCTAACCCTCTACTGACACAACCATGTTTCTCATCAGATAAATGAAAAACATTAACAAAATGCACATTGTCCAAATGCAGTCCAAATTCTGATGTTAAAAAAAGATCCCTGATTTTACTCTCAAAATATGAACCAGATTAAGTAGTTCACATGGAAACCACTGCATGTTCCCTATAGTAATCACATTAGGGGACCAGAAAGGGAAAAGAGATTCTTCACAATGATCACCAGCATTTATTTAACTTTCTTGCTTTGGCTGAACTTTCATCTGTAATTACACCTTGTCAGTTACTACACTGCTCCTACCTACTCAGAACTTTTTAAACATTCAGTGATGGGTATGTAAGAAGTTCTCAGTAAATGACAGTTGTTCTTCTGGTGTGCTGACCTCCTGCCCTGCAGAATTCTGACACTCAGGCACACACCAAAACACCGGTTTTCAGTGTGTCTTTCTCCAGCACAACCACCCTCATTGTCGTTGATCACAGCAGTATTCAAAGGACTATTTGAGACAGTCCTGGAAAGGACTACCAATATGTTAAAGCTAGCTCTTTAAAGTAGGTATCTTCTGTCATGGATGAATGTGTTTATAGGAATGGATTGTTAAAGGCAATTCACAGAATCCCTGGATGATGGGGGTTGTAGGGACCTCTGGAGATCATCTAGTCCAACCCCCTGCTAAAGCTGGATCAACTACAGGAGGTTGCACATCCAGGTGGGTTTTGAATATCTCCATACAAGGAAACTTCACAGCCTCTCTGGGCAGCCTGTTCCAGTGCTCTTTCACCCTCACAGTGAAGTTCTTCCTCATACTCAGATGGACCTTCCTGTGATTCAGTTTGTGCCCGTTGCCCGATTTCCTGTCACTGGGCACCACTGCGAAGAGCCTGGCCACAACCTCTATAAACACCCACCCTTTAGATATTTATAAGTGTTGATGAGATGCCCTCTCAGTCCTCTCCAGGCTAAACAGACCCAGCTCTCTCAGCTTTTCCTCACATGAGAGATGCTCCAGTCCCCTCATCATCCTCACAGCCCTCCACTGGACTCTCTCCAGTAGTTCCCTGTCTGTCTTGAACTGGGGAGCCCAGAACTAGACATAGCACTCCAGATGTGGCCTCACCAGGGCAGAGGAGATGGGGAGAATAACCTCCCTAGCCCTGCTAGCCAAGCTCTTCTTAATATGCCTCAAGATACCATTGGCCTCCTTGGCCATTGCTGGGTCATAGATAACTTAATTCATCTTCTAGTATCTCACACTGCAGAACTGGAACTAACATGTCTAAAAATCAAACATGTGCAGCAAGCCATTAATATGTATCAGACTGTGCTTTGTTTATTCTAGTGGTTTGGGCATCTAAATGTGTGTGCAAAAAGCTGCCCAACAGTCCCTCTACTTGAAACTGCCATTTTCAAGCCAGAAAAAATATCTGCAGGGGAAGGAGAATAATATATACCAACATGACTGAAAATTAATGGCTGTGCCCGAGTTAATAGGCTCAGTGATGCAACCATTCACAGAATCACAGAATCACTAAGTTGGAAAAGACCTTTGAGATCACTGAGTCCAACCATACCTGTCCTCTACTAAACCATATCCCTGAGCACCTCGTCTACCTGTCTTTTAAATACATTCAGACATGATGACCAACTGCCTCCCTGGGCAGCCTGATCCAGTACCTGATAACACTTTTGGTGAAGAACTTTTTCCTAATGTCTAATCTGAACCTGCCCTGGAACAGCTCAAGTCCATTCCTCCTCGTCCTATCACCCGTCATTTGGGTGAAGAGACCAACACCCACCTCTCTACAACCTCCCTTCAGGTAGCTGTAGGTGGTGATAAGGTCTCCTCTCAGCCTCTTCTCCAGACTAAACATCCCCAGTTCCCTCAGCCACTCCTCATAAGGTTTGCTCTCCAGTCCCTTCACCAGCCTGGTTGCCCTTCTCTGGACACACTCCAGCACCTCGATGTCTTTCTTGCAGTGAGGGGCCCAAAACTGAACACAATACTCAAGGTGCAGCGACCTCACCAATGCCGAGTACAGGGGCACAATCACTTCCCCAGACCTGTTGGCCACACTGTTTCTGATACAAGCCAGGATGCCATTGGCCTTCTTGGCCATCTGGGCACACTGCTGGCTCATATTCAGTTGGCAGTCAGCCAACACCCCCAGGTCCTTCTCTGGCAGGCAGCTTTCCAGCCGCTTCGCTAGAGCTATGGAAGCCTGGTATCTACAGTTCTGTCCATCTCCACTTGGCCCTCACCACTTCACCTACGGGCCATTCGTGGTATTGCAGCTGTGCGCAGAAAGAAGTGCTGCAAGCAGTGTTGTGTGTGGAGCTGTCAGTCATTTTACACGTGCAGGCGGGGAAGTTTGTCGCCAGTAACAGCTACATTCTGCCTACCTTGTGCTCAGCAGGGTCACCACCTGAGTCCATCTTTTCTGTCACGATGCTCACTACAAAGCTAAAAGGAACTTGGTTACCATTAAGACCTCTGCCCTTCTGAAGCTGGCCACTGAGGTTCAGAATTACTTCAGTAGGACAGTGCACAACTCCGGAAGTGTCACAGCTTTAGCAAACCAGCCTAAATTTAACACTCTACCATGAAAGAGTTATACTGCCAAATGGGTTTTTTGCTTAATTGTGCATCACAGGAGATTTCCTCTCATTTGTCAACCCTAGCAGACAGATTAAGGGAACTTTGCCACTTGATACTGTCTCGTGGTTTGCCACAGGACTGAGATGATGTGAATAAACGTCTTTCCCAGTCCCAGTTTTCACTTAACAGTTGATGACACACAGATCCCTGGGTCTGACTCTGAAGTTTCTGTCCAAGTCTTCCTCTCTCTTTGACTACTGTAAGCAACTTCCTTATTTGTTCTCCAAAGAGAAATGCTCCAACATATGCAAACTGCTTCTGCATGTTAAGTATATGCAGTAGAGAGACATGATATCCTAGTTCCTGTTATTTCTCCTAATTTCTGTCCACACTCAAAGAACAACTGGGGTTTTTTAACCTACCGCAGGCCTGCTTCAACCCATCTCAAAGATCTCTCTTCTCTTCTACCTGTATTTTCCATTAATCTGGCACTGCCTTGTTCTTCGTCGTTTTAATCAACCTAATTGTAAGTGCCAAGACAACTTTCCCTCTATATGGCTCTAACAGTGCAACAAACACATTAGGTGGGTCTCCTCTCACCTACCTTTAGGTGTCTACAGTGCAAACACTGATACTTACACTGATCAGCTAAGTCTGCTATAACCACTGAAAAAAAAATTAACCCATTCAGGGCACAGTCCACCTTGGTCACAGTGGGAATTGCGTCTCTGAAATACCTGCCTGTCTCTCTTTCTCTAGCACAAAAAGCTAGCTAACTCAAAGATCCACAAGACAGATGTCTATATCTGACCAGATAAATGCAAACACCTATTTCCATTTGTACTCTCACCTTCTGGCTTAACTGAAATCCCATTTGAAAATGAACAGCTTTCCCTTGAACTGTTTTCTGTTATCAATTCACAGCATTTTGAGATGTACCTTTCTTGCAAGATGTTGACTAAATCCTTTTGTGTTGCCACTCCGTCAAGGTTCAGACTCTGAGGTTCTTTCCTAGGAGAGAAATTAGCGGATCTGTCATGCTGATAAATATCATGCCATAAAAATATGTACGCAGAAGAACCATTACTGTATGTGTATGAAAATTAACAGTGTGTGTCTACTGATGCCCTTTACTGAGTTGTGCATAGCTTCTCCTGGAAGGTTAATGCCCATGAATATGTAACATGCACCTTCTTTTCCCTATTGGTTCTCTGTGTTTTTTCACCTTCCATTATTACAGCATTTCTGAAGGTAACCTGTTAAGACCTTTGGTAAAGAGCTCTGTTTGTATGTGAGCTTTAAAGATTATTATGAAGGCACAATAATTCCCATCATCTAGTTAAATATAATTGCAAGGGGAAGACAAAAACAAAGGGCAGTTCATAATTCAGACATTTTGCGTGTTTTCAACCTTCTCCCGCAGAACTTGATGCGTGGGAGGAGGTTACAAATGAAGCTCTCTGTTATTTTGTGCTAGAAGCCTGTGCCAGCCATCTGAGCTAGCCAGAAGCCTATGGAATTTTTGCAATGATAACCAAATAAATTCAGACACCAGTTTCATTAATCTGACACAGGCCCTAAGAGTGGATAGCTTTAAACTTACCCGACAGTGCCTGCAATTACTCTAGCTGAAGAGACACTTTTGAACCAAATCAAATGTTCACAGCAAGAGAGTTACGTTAATTTATATCAGCTTCTGATTGAACTAACTGGAATAAATCAGAGGGAGAGGGCACACAATCAGCTCTGCTGGCAGATTTGCAGATTGCTGGAAAGGAGCACGATAAGTCTCTGGGGTCTGGCTGTGAGTGATGCTCTTCTCCACCAACACAGCTGGAGCCCGCCTAACCACAGCCGCCGATACCTACCAACATCGTGCCTTTCCCCGACACTGCTAGGTTTGTAGCCTCCATCAAAAAGATCTGAGCCGTGAGAACATACAGTAGAAAACGTTGTCGTGGGTTAAAGCGTCACACTCCCCTCCCAGTGACTTCCTACCTCCTCTTTGCCTGAGATTACTGCCTCAAAGGAGAGCTGGGGGATTGAAACACATGGGCTAGTCCCCCCTGCTTCAATGCAAGCTACAGCAAATTAACCTGCTGATGGAGAAGACTTTAATGTCATATTTTGTATTAAAATGGATTAGAAACAGCAGTGTTTTCCAATCCAGGGACTGCTGTGGAGGCAGGAACCTTCACTAAGGAAGTGGAATAGATGGTCAGGGAAGTGGTGTTTTCTGCATCACTCAGATCTGCTGGAGTTTCTCTGCCTGCACCAATAGTAAAGGCTATGGCATTTCACACCTACCATTCCTTCACCTTATCAGCAAGTTCATGAACTTGTCCAACTGGACTAGGTAACTTCCTGAAGTCCCTTGCACCCCAATTACCCTATGATTATCCTACATATACCTGGTGTGCAGGGGTAGGAACCCAGAGATTTGGTTCTCTTCCTGCTGACTCGGCCTCTTAACAGATCTTGGCAACCTGTGTAGACCAATGCTTACCAAACTTTCTCTCCGAAGGGTCCAAGTTTCAAAGGGAGGTCAGTGGTAGTACGGGCACCCTCTGACACTAGGAAGAAGCCCCATTTGACTCCAGCATTACTAAAAAAATTGAAAAAATGGGGGGAAAAATCCCAAACCAAACAGATAGAGATTCTAGCTAAATAACCAACCTTCTCTGTGCCAGAGTTTCTTAGCTGGAGGATATGGTCCTCAGACAAAGCAGTTAATGAGTTGCCTAATGGGATAAGAGGTATACTGTCTTGTGGGAAGGGATATTATGGCAGTGCTGGGAGCAGGCTGCTGTTGATCTGCTCTCCCCAAGAAGCACTGAGCTCTGAAAGGTCTGCACAGCATCTATGCTTTTAAGTATGTGAAAAAAAACAGTGGGAATTGATGCCATGGGCAGGCAAGTTTGAAGAAATCTGGAAAAAGGGGAAGCCAGAGTTGCAGCTGTTATGAATTCATCACGATTTTGGCCCCAGTTCTAAAATACTCACAAAGGCATAAGAATCTCCACATGATTTTGGGGGAAGCAAGATCTGTAGATGCACGAGTGACACATTCACACACGCTGTATTGTTTAAGAGCTTTGCTTCAATCCCCACTCTTTCACTCGCGTCAGCTAACGTGTCCGAGAACCTTCTTGTGAGATACAACCTCATGCTGCTACATCAAAGTAACTACAATTGGCATTTTCCAGGGAAACCGTGTGTCACTATTAGGAGTGATCACAAGACCATCACCATCAGTGGGACTCTCTCAGAGCTGTCGCAAGGCAGTTCCGGCAGGAAGGAGTCACTGCACACATAAAAGCAGCTCCGATTCAGCGGGATGTTCCTGCCCCCACATGTCCTCTGGCCCCCTTGTGCTTGCGGCAGCTCTGCAGGGTCGGCTGGCTCGGGAACTGGATCCAGCTGAAGGCTGGTAATTTTTTGGAGAGGCGTAACTGGCTTTCCACCGGATCAGATCCCAGGCTTGCCTTGCCAGATGGAAACGTAAGCACCATTGGCGTGTAAAGAACAAACAGGAAAGCGTAAGCCGTGATCAGAGGGGAAGGCAGGACTGCCCCTTTTGGTGGCAGCACGGACCCTGGCTTGCATTTACTGTGGCGCGACATCCCTAGAGACGCTTGCTACCGCATCGCTGCCCTTGCAGGGACCGGGCTGTTCACGTTAACGGAGAGATGCACGCTTCGTACATGCTAGGCAACCTTCACCCTCAGGAGATGACACAAACTGGGTGGCGGTGCCGTCCCGCGAGGCTGCCCGCTATCACCACGTATCGCTTCTGTCTGAGGAACTGGCAAATCCCCAAATCTTTCCCTTCACCCCTATATAAAAGCGATGGCACCCACTAGCGAAGGCGGTGTCCCAGGCCACCCTGCCGCCCGTTCAGGCCGAACGCGCGTCCTGCCGTTCCCAGCCGCTCCCTCAGCGGGCCTGGAAGCTGCTGAGCTCCGCGCTCTGAGCGGGCGCGTCCGCCCCCGGGCCCCAGGCACAGAAGACGCGGACAGAGAGGAGGCAGCCGGCGCTGGGCACCCAGCCCGGCTACCGCAGCGTCCTGCCTTTGCGCTTACACCCCCTCCCTCGCCAGGGACCGCGCCGCTTCAGCTCCAGCCGCAGCAGGCTCAAAGGGAGAAGGGGCTCTTTGCCTGCCTCCGTCCGGGATGCTTAGTACCGAGTTCCTCCAGAGACCGGCCGGGCGGCAGGGGCAGCCAGCGCCCGCAGCCATCCCCGGCGGCGCAGCGCGATGATCCTTTGTGTTAAGCAAATCGGGAAAACCCCACCCTTTCCCCCTCCAAGGGCAAGGCCGATGAGGTTCCTGAGAGGCCGCAGCCTGACCATCAGCCCCGCGCGTTCATTCCGGAGCGGGGCCGGCACCGCGCGGGGACCCGGCGGCGGCCTCCCGCCGGGGGCGGGGTAGCGGGATGCCGCGCCGTCCCCTCCCCGCTCCCAGACGCCGCCATGGCAACCACCCGTCGCCGCCGCGCGCGCGCGCCCCTCCCCGCCCGTCCCCCCCGTCTCCACCGCCCCCCGCCGTGTGCCTCTCCCCCCTCCGCGGTCTGACAGAGCAGAAGGGCTGCGCCCCCTCCCCGCACCGCTCCCGTCCGCGGACACGCACCCCGGCTCTCCCAGGTAACGGCAAGGCCCGGCTACAGAGCGGCACCTCACAGAGCTGCCCGGGGAGGGCGGCGGCTCGGACCTCGGCCCAACGGCCGCCCGTCTGCCACGGCGCCCCGTCCCGCCGCGCTGGGGGAGGCGGTGGCTGGGGGTGGCGGTGGTGGGGGTAGCAGCGGGAGAGGCTGGCGGAGGGCAGCCCCCCACGGAGCCTGCTGGGAAGTGTAGTCCGCGCCCCCCGCCGGGCGCCGGGTGCTGAGGGGAGAGGCGGCGGGTGGGAACTACAAACCCCAGCGCGCTCGCGGAGGTGGGGGGAGGTGGGTTCGTGGCTTTGCCCCTCAGGGGACACCGTCGTGGAGGGCGGGGGGCTTGCTCTGAATGAGGGCGTTGAGGCGACTCGCCTTCTCCGAAGCCGCCTCTGAGGGGATGACGGGGCCGGAGCGCTGGGGACAGGGTCAAGGGTGCCCCTTCACCGCTGTCGGGGGCGAGAGGGGGCTGGGGGAGGGCAGCGTGGAAGGGAGGAGGGGCGGGCTGCGGGGCGAGGGGTGGGTGTGCCACCCGCGGAAGGGCATGCGGCCTCGGGCACGGCTGCGGGCGAGGAGGTGTTGGTGGGCAGGTGGCTGCAGGAGGCGAGGCGTGTTGCAGGACGAGTGGATGCAGGGGTGGGGATGCGGGAGAAACCCGGGTGGGTGGATGCAGTTAGGAGGCGGCAGGGGGAAGGATGTGTTAGTTGGTGTGTGGGTGCATGCGGAGGACTCTGCCGGAGCCTGAGGGAAGAATGAATGCAAGGCAAGGGGCACATGGGAATAGAGGTGGATGGATGAAGGGGAGGGGAGCTATGCAGAAGGCAGAGCACGCTGGAGGCTGGGTAAATGGATACGGAGGAGACACCTGTCAAAGACAGCGATGGGCTCTGGAGAGTCTCTCCAACCAGTTCACTTCATGGTTTCCAGTTTCATGTGTCCTGCCACGCTTGGGCTCTGCTGAGCTTGTCACACGAGGTGGTCTTTATAGGAAGAGACATTGTGTGTTGCTTTTAAAAATAATTTTGCTTCATTTCTATTGTGCCCACGTGTCTGGCATGATGTCAGTACTGACATTTGTCTCTTCTTCCTCTCAGTTTCCTCTGATGACAATTCTACTGCTACGCTTTATCTTGTATTCACCAGCAGGCATGGAGGGAGGTATAAGATCATAGAATCACAGACTGCTTTGGGTTGGAAGGGACCTCAAAGATAATCCAGTTGACTCCAACCCCTCTGTCATGGGGGGTTGGAATAAAATCACATAATAAGATCTCAGTTCTGTTTCATATCATATTTAAAATACATTTATTTATAATTACCATATGAGAGGGAGTTATTTTTTTCCTCCTCAACACCTGTATCTTAAAAGCATCAATGCATTCGTATTTGCTTGTATAAGACTATTGAACATCTAATACAGTTTCTAGTGCCAAAGAGATGGGTTTCCTTCCAGTGGATGTTTGACTTTTAATGCAGGCAAGGGGTTTGGGGCAGTTTATTATTTATTTTCTTTCCCCCTTTCCTCCCACCCCCATGTCAGATACATCCTAGGCAGGCTTAGGCTTCTTGCTGCTTTCTGGTATTTAACCAGACTGCCAGCATGCTTCCAGGGCACTTTACTCTTGGAGATTTGGGCTTTTGAGCAGCTAATGGAGAGGAATAGATCCTGCCTTGAGCTTATCACAATCTCAGGATAGTTTGAAAAGTAAAGGGAAGACAAGGAAACAACCATAGCCTTTGTCTGGTTTGCTGTGTAACTGAAAAAACCCAAAAGCTGATTCTTCTGGGGATGAGCTGAGAAATCTGAAGACTTGATGTGTGTAGAACTAACAGAAATATGCATGTACATTTTAAATAACATATACTATTCATTAGAACAATTTAAAAAGACCAAAATTCTAACAAGAAAATAACCCAAAACTGTTCATAGTCCTAAAAAGTCAGTTCTTTGTAATTCAGAGGGGAATTCAAAAGGTGGAAAACTATCCGGGCTTAAGTTCTGACCTAATGAGTCAGGGTTATAAACACATGTGTGAGTCCATTAAACCTGCAATTATTCATGGAAAGTGATCTGGGTTGCAGATCGGCTGCACTAGGAATGTAACAGCGCCAGAAGTGAGGCTTTGTGGAGCTGCCTTTGGCCTGGTGAGCCGCAGCGCTGCGGGAGCGGGGGTGTGCTGTATCCAGGGCCTGGTGCAAGAGCGGTTTAACTGCCTTTAACTGCCTCTCTTGGCACAGAGTCCGACCTAATAAACACTTTGAACCCAGGCTGGCTCCACACAGACCCATCCAGAGAGTCTTTGGTGACATGTTTGCTTTGGTGACCTTACCAGAAGCGTGATGTGTGGAGAAGCAGGTGGCTCCACAAAGGAGCAGAGGGATTATTGATTTGGGTTGAGTTCTGTTTTGTTGAACTCCACGTAGACCCTTATAATACCTTCAGGTATCTGAACCGTACATCCTGTCAGAGGAGGGATCAGTCGCCTCAGCGTTGGTGCCACCTGAACACTGGCTTACGTTTGGTGTGGTACTGATGCCAGAAGCCCCGGAGACCATGCTGGAGAGGAGAGAGAGGTGTGGAGCCAGCCTGGGCTAAGATGGAGAAGATGCTAGCAAGCCTCCCCCTGCCGAAACCGCATGTGTGAGCTGCACTCCTGGAGTGCCCCAGAGTGTTCGTGTTAATCAGTGTTCATTCTGTTACCCAGCCTAGCTGATGGACACCTCGTTACCCTGAATAATGGTGATGGGACCATATGGATATACCTGAAGCTGGTACCTGAGGTGCTCTGGAGAAGGATACATTTTTGTAGGAATTTTAGGAATTATTTTAGGAATACAACAATAATCTCCGATTCTCCTCTTTCTAGTTCTTAAAAAAATTGTAGTTCAGAGGCTTTGCAAATGATCCTTTCATTCTCCAGGGTGCTACTGTTTGGTGCAACAGCTTGTTACCTATAATTCAAACACTTACAAACTGTTTAGTGGTTTCTTGGGTGTTTGTGTTCACTGTTAACTTGTGGTGAATGTCTTTACTTCATTTAATTATTCTTTTAACTCGCATTTCAAACAAGACACAACTCTGCTTCAAGCTAGCTCTCAGAAGATGCCACACAGACATAATTTGAGGCATGTGTGCACGCTTCTTCTCCTTCCCACTCCCATACATGTCTCCCCGTTAACCCTGTGCCTTGCCATTTCAAACCAGAGTTTCAGTTCAAAGAAGCTGAACCCCAGTTAACAGCGGTCAACTGAACTGAAAGATCCCTCAGCACTGGGTTTCCTGGACCACGGTGTGTGACCACAGCACGTCTGTGCCTTTTTTCTGACGTGTGTGCTGCTTTGAAGTGACATGTCAAACAGGGAGCGAGCACTGCAGTGATGTTACCCGCTGCAACCCCCAGCGCTGCTGCCGCTGCTGCCGTGATTGTAGCAGTTCTTGTCACTGCTGATGCACACAGCAAAAGGCCAAAAAGAAAAAAGAGAGCACTGGCACAGCACACTTCTTGTCTTTGATACAAGAAGCTATTTACACGTAGCTTAAATCCAGACCTGCTGGAATGAAGCCACATTGTTATTTATGTAATATTTTTTAACAGGAGTGGTGATCCTGTGAGGTAATGATCGTTTGCTTCCACACCAGTCCGTGGGACCACAGCTGCGAGTTCAAGCAAAGCCAAGTTGACAGGGAAAGACAGATTTGGCTGTGGAACTTGGCAAGCCTTTTGCTTGTTTGTATTTTATCTGACAGTGATCAGTTAAAATGATGTTTTTGTCATGCGAATGTAATGCCTGATAATTGTCTGCAGCATCAGTGATTGCTTATGAACAGGGAGAGTTTATTATTAGAAATGAAGACCAGTTGTTCATCACCCAAGTCCAAAATAAAAGGGATTATCTTTCTAATAAAACAGACATGACTTACTTAATATTTTTTTTTAACAATTGTGTGTTTGAGTAACATTCTTAAAAAGCTAATGCAATACTTCAAGCACGTGAAAAAGAAACACCGTGTATTTCAGGAACAGACTTCTGTAGGCTTCTAGTGGGAATTGCATGCCGTGCCCGGGGAAATGCTTTTTCTTCCTCTTGGGAGTGTCCCAGTTAGTGGTGGTGTTTGTGCTCTTCCAGGTTGTTAAATTGTATGTGTCTATTTTAACAGGTTTTAACTTTGAAGGGGCAATAGAAAATAGCATTGTTGTACTATTTTAAGTGAGGACACAATCGAGGGAGAGGTAGCTCCCTCTGGGCCAAAGCTGCCTTGCAAAAAACCGTATGGCTTTAAACGAAGAAGGGCAAGTTTAGATTAACTGTAAGGAAAAGCTTCCAAGCAGAGAAAAGAATTTGAGAAGTGGACACCTTCAGTTCATTGCTTAGACTCTATTTAAATGGGTGCACATGAAAATGGATAAATCAAACAATGAAAACCTCTTAACAATGGAATTCTCTTCCTTGCATTGCTCGGTGTGGCAGACCTGTTCTGGAGCTGTGCAGCAGCAGACGGACATCCTGGCTCTGTCCGGTAGAAGTGGAAGATGTCAGTTGGGTCTCTTACCTTGCATGCCTGCTGACATCATGCTGCATGGCTGATTTGCAGAAAATGAGAAACAGAATTAATAACCAGTCTTCATCCGTGTATATCCAGGACTTTCCAGATGTTCATCTGTCCAGACAGTAATACAGCACAGATGTTTCAATGTGACACTGTCCCAGCAGTCCCAGGGAGCTGTGGAAAAGTTTTGGTCTGCCTGGGTAAAATTCTCGTCAGAGAAAGAGACATGCCCAGAAAAAAGCAGGTATATTACAGCCCTGTCAATGGGGAATTAACTTATTTGGAGAAAAGTCTGATTCCTAGGCAGTCAATAAGGCTTGATGAGACAAGAGGAAACCAAAACCAAATAACTGCTTATTTAATGAGTGTCATCCATCCAGTGCAAGAGTCAAGTGCCTGTGGAAAAAGTGTGATGCAGTTGTGGTGTCAAAACATGTAGATGTAAGAGAGGCATGTAAAGCTACCAAAGATGCCTTTTGTTTTGCCATTTGCAAACTTGAATGTTCAGTGTCAAGAAATAGGAGAACCCCTGGTACAGACCTCATCCATAGGGGAGGATGTTTATCGCCCCTGGTAGCACTGGCATGAGGGTAAGCGGGAGGTGGGCTGAAGGGGAACAGTCGTCCTGTATGCCCACTGGTGTTGCTCACAAGTTGGAAGCAGTGTGCTAAACAAGCTGCCCCCCGCCTTTGCCCGCCATTCATGCAGCAACTGTGTCTTCCTGCGGAGATGTTTGTGTGCGTATAATGCATTAATGTGAAAATAGAGACTCTTTTGGATCTTGCTCAATTGTGCGTTGCTTTAGTTCTGGGAGAAAAATTCTTTTCTGACCCCAGATAGGGATCAGCTCAGCTTTATGCTCTGAAGAATAGAGATTAATATCCCTTGTGACCTTTTAGCCCAGTTGCTGCAGGGTTTTTAACAAGTGGGCTTAAGACCCCATGTGTGGCAGCTATGCCGACATGAATGTCTATAATGTCTCTTCTTGTCAATGATCCGTGAACTAAGGAATCTCCAAGGATATCTTGATGTGCCGTGGAGCTGTTATGGTCTAGTGCAGGAAAGAACCATGGAAAGACAGGATGAAAAGTTGTTCTAAATGTACCTGCCAACAACAGTTAATCCTGGCTATGTATTAAAAGATGTGGCTCTGGTATGGCAGGAAAGACAAATATTTAAACAAAATCCCAGACAACAGAGAGCAAGCATCAGAAGCACTATTTATGACTTCTGTATTTCTCTTTTCTTGGGTGTTTACAATATTCTATGAACTCTATAATGAAGAACAGATAATAAAAAATTAAGTACATATCATGAAAAAGCCCTTGTTGAGTTCTAGCTACCTCTTCTTCCCGCCCTTGGTACTGAAGAGCGGGGTTGTTCAGAAAACAATCCCGGAAGGATTTCCTTCTTTAAAAAAAAAACAACCAACCAAAAAAAATCCTTATTTTTGGACATATTTATTTTGACTTGTTTTGACTGTTCTGTACTAATGTGACTATTGCTGACATGCATAAAATGTTTGCAATTTGTTTAAGCCACTTTGAGCCATAAATTTAAAATAACCAATCTTTTTGTAGTAGGACCCCAGAGAACTCCTTGAGAGTCAGGAGGGGCTCTGATTTAGGACTGAGGTCTACGGTTGCTGTTTCAAACATATCTCAGGCATATTTACCTTCTCAAGCTACATAAACTTCTTTGATGTCTAGGGTAGGTGATAAGTAAAAACTGAAGTAGCTGAGTCCAAGAGAAAGATCCAGAGGCTTTTGTCATCAGCCTGGCTCCGGAGGCATCAAACACTCAGTAGGAATATACATGCGCATCTACCCACTTCCCTGTATGCTCCAGTTTTCTGTGCCTTTTGTCATTTAGAAGCTAGGCATCAAGATCTTGCTTGTGTGTTGAGTACACAAGGCCAGAAGCCCCCAAATTCCTGGACAAAATGGCTCTCATTTGGATTCCCCCTGCAGGTTTAAAACCAAGTAAATTTGTCTTCCTTCCACCTCCCAGCTCCCTGCGTTAATCACTTCTGAAGTGAGCACGTGTCTGCATGGCTGCTATGCCTGGCCTCTGGCCCATGGGTGGGCCCAGCTTCCACAGAAGACGAGGAGGTTGTGTCCTCAGTGAGTGGGGCACGTGAGTGTCAGCCCTTGTAAGGCAAAGGGGACTTATACACATGCCTGCAGGGTGGAAGCCAGATGTCATAAACAGATACAAAAGACTGCTAAAGAAAGTCCATGTTCTGTTTATTATTGTGTATTTCTAGGAATTGGATGCAGCAATTCCTTAGAAATGTTTTATTTACTCTCTTTTTTTTGCTCCATGCAGAGAAATCCTCCAGAGGCCTGAGGATTGTTTTTCTTACAGGGACAAGCTGGTTGTGCAGCAAACACATCCTAACCTGGATGTGTTTGAAGATGGGGCGACAGATTCTGCCCCAGGTGGTGGTTTGTTCATTTGCAAGTTGACTCATCAGATCTAAATGGCTTGTAACCTGTATTCTGTTACTACCTTTTTATTTCCAGTGCAATGCAAGTGACATCACTTTTTCCCATCAGTTATTTTCTGTATTTTAAAATAAAGGGTTTTAATTGTCACAGAGCTAAAGCTACCCACAGAGGTATCTTGCACATCCTCAGAATTAAGAGAAAACAAAATTGGGGTGTTTGTCCTTTCCATCCTAGTTCAGCTCCCGCCCAGAAGTTTATAACAGCCCAGGAGAATCATCTGCAAGCTGAAATGTGTGGCACAGTGTCAGGACAAGCGAGCCCCAGTGCCTCCTGCTGCGCTCAGTGGAGTGCCAGCCGTGGGGTAGCAGCATGGTCTTGCCATCAGAGTCTTTGGCTACGTGGAAGCTGCGTGGCCTGTGGGTTCAAGTGAGGATCAGAGGTTTCCAGGGTTTGGTAGCAGGAGTGACAAGGTGGTGGAGCAGACCTGGTGTGCAGCTGCCCGCACCAGTAAGGACCCTCGGTTTGGCACCGCTCAGAGCCAGGGCATGTGTTTGCTATAGGTTTGGATTTTGCTAAGCATGAGGGAATACAGAGGTATAAGATACATCCTCCTTAATGCCATCTTGATCTTGCCTGTTCTATAGGCAGTGAAAGGTTGTTTCTCCATGTTCTGGGTTCTATCTGTTACCACTTGCTCCTACTGCACACAGCCCTGTATCACAGGGCTGTCTTTCACTGTGCAGCCTGAACTGGGTACTGCACCAGACCCCGCATCCTGCTATCTCCCCATTGGGCTGTACCTCCCCTCCTTTGCTGTTTCTTCTCCACCACCTTGGTTCTTGCCAAGCCCTTGATGCAGCTAGTGGATGATGCTCCCGAGCTGGCCTCTTCCCCCTTGGTCAGTGCAACTCTATCATGTAGCTGTGAATCGTGATTTTTTTATTTTTGATTTCCAGAGTTTTATATCTGGGTGACGTCAAGGACCCCATCTGTCTGGAGTCAGAGGACAAGAGAAAGAAACTGACTCTTTTTGTATAGAAGGACCTTGACTTTGGTTCATGTGGGATTCAGATGAAGGGGCAGGCACTGGTTTGATCTTGAGTCTTAAATACAAACCTCGGTGTACAGTGTAGCTTACTTTTGAATGTGTGGCTTAATATCACTTTCTTGAATGGTTACTGGAAAGAGTTGGACTTTGGCTTTGCCTTAAAGTCATACTGTAATTTACTACTTGTATAAAATAGTAAAATCTGTAACTCTTAAATTGTTTTGGGGACTAGCGGAAGGTTGTGCTTTGGGAATCACTGTTTTAAGAAATCTTAAATTTGGATTGCTAACTCTGCCATAAATCCCAAAGTGACATGTTAAATTTAATGAAAAAATTCAAGTCAGCATGTGGATGTTGGAGTACTTTGAAAGAATATTTAAACAGAATAAGGCTTTCAACTTTGTCTATAGTAGAGCTGTCATTCAACCATATCGTAATCTCATTAGGGTGAGGGCTCTTGAAAGAGCTAAGTGCAGACTTCCCTGATGCTGGTTGGCACATTTAGGCACATATGTAATACAACAGTATAAAAAGCAATTTAATGCCTTGTGTGATTTGTGATTCATGGGTTGATGGCTGCTAATATATTGTAGCGATCTACAAATTAAGGTTTGGCTTGTTAGGTTCAATGTGGGCAGGACATTTAATTTTCTTGCATTAATTTAACAAGATTGGGGCCAAAGGCAGCAAAGAAGTTCTGGTTTTTATCACTATAAAAGAGTTATGTTCGCGATCTCAAACCTTAGGCTAGTAAAGAGATACTCCAGTGCTAAATGGTTGAAAAAGAGGAGGGGGTGGGAGGTGGAAAGACACAGTTCAGTTGTGAGAGGAAAAACTGAAACTGGTGTGTCATGGTCTGAAATATTGTACAGCATATAAAATTAATTTTTCCAATGATTATGTTCTCCTTTAGATTTCTGAGTGAAGATGAATTTAGCAGAGATTTGCGATAATGCCAAAAAAGGAAGAGAATATGCACTCCTTGGGAATTATGACTCTTCTATGGTCTATTACCAAGGTGTCATCCAACAAATCCAGAGACATTGCCAGTCAATCAGAGATCCAGCAATTAAGAGCAAATGGCAGCAGGTAAGGTGAAATAAAGTTGCCTTTATTCTACTGATATTTGAAAAACATACTTTACTTCCCAGACCTTTTAAGATGTAGAGGATGTATGTTGCAGCAGTATTTTGTTGACATATTGAAAAGGAATTCTTGTCTTCAATTGAATCAATTTGTTTCTGTTTTCACTTAGGATGTCTGGTTAATCACTGGGCTGTGTGTGATTGCATACTTTTGACCATCTAATGTCCACCAAACTGAGCTGTGAGTGGATGAGTTAGCATCACTAGAATGGTTGGTTGAGTAGCAGTTAACTAGAATGTTACGATGCTCAAACTTGGATCAGGTTTCTAAACTTTTAACCTGTTTCTTGCACATGCACATCACCTTGCTAAGCAGAGAAGTGATGAAGCCAAGGAGGTAATGTGAGAAACCTTATGTAGCGCTTCCAGCATTTAAGTCTTCTGTACATTTTGTGGTTCCATTTTTCATTGTACAAAATGAGGATAGCCATATAAAGGTGTACTTCAGAATAAAGAATTCATGTTGCATAACTATTATTTTTTGAAAGAAGAACGTAGTTTGCATTTTCAGTAAGTAGCTGAAGAGATGATTTCAAGGAGAGTTTTTCTAAATATCATATGCCTACATGATGTCACTTAAAAACAGAAGCAAAGTTTTCCTTTTTATTGCAGCAGGTGCTTTGGTTGTGGTTTTGTGCTTGAAACCTCTGACACTAACATGGAGAGGTTTGTGTACCAGTAGCTACAACCCCACTGGCAATTATTTTGTAATGACAGTACTGTTCATAGGTCTTTAGCGTAGAACTGTGAATGTCTGCTTATAAAGAGTCTGCAAAGCATGTGTGTGGACAAGTGTGTCTTGCTTTTGTGGTGATGTAATAAGCTGAATATGATATAGGAGATACTCATGTTGGAGTATTTGTATTCAAGCTCAGATCCCAAATACACCCTAGAGTATACTGATAGGAAGTGTTCATGCCCCATGCCTGTCCCTCTCCTGCTGAACTTGTAGCTGATGGTAAGGTAAAGGATGAGGCTTTCCTTGCTCTGCAGCTGCATCTCTGGATTGCTTTCACTTCCAGTATTTGGTGTTTCTTTCAGTGACATTGATTCTTCCATTAAACTTTTAACAGCTCTTATCTTTTAGAAGGTTACTTCAAGTGTTACGGTGTTGTGTGCTGTTCGAACTGCTTCAGAGGAATGTGTGCACCATGGAATGTGCGCTGTACACTGGAGACAAGCCTCAAGTAAGGAAGGGCCATTAACACAGTTTCAGCGATTATTCCCTGGGGAAGGCAGCTGGTTCTGTAACGGAGGATCTGAAGTTGACACCTTCTCAGAAATTATCCCTTTTAGGGGAAATTAGAATGGCCCCTGACAGTGTCCCATAAATGCTTCAGAAAATTGTCCCCAGGAAGATCAGCAGTAGGTGGAGTAGTGTCTGTCATGCTGCATGCTCCTGTTAGTTCTGAAACTTACCAGTACAGTGGTGGCAGGTGAGCAGTGAGAATATTGCTTTGCCACTACTGGTGCTGCTCTGGGCTCAGGGGCAAACAGCAAAAAGGAGAAAGTGTGATTTTAAAAATGAGTTTCATCTCTAGGCTGTTTGCCTTCTCCTTCATTTATGGGACTACCTGTAGCATGGGGAGCAAAATGATACAGCCCTGACAGCAAATCAAGCAGCCTTGGGACTGCACCTGAATGGTTTGGTGAGACCTACAGAGGTAGACCTGCTTTCTTAACCACTCTTTATAAATAATTGTTGTGACTTCTCACTCCATGAGACAGACTAAGAGGGAGTCTTAGTGATGTGGATGATCACAGAATCATAGAATCATAGAATTGTAGGGGTTGGAAGGGACCTCGAGAGATCGTCGGGTCCAACCCCCTGCCAAAGCAGCTCCCTAGGACATATGACTCAGATAGGCGTCCAGACGGGTCTTGAATATCTCCAGAGAAGGAGACTCCACCACCTCCCTGGGCAGCCTGTCCCAGGGCTCTCTCACCCTCACTGTGAAAAAGTTTTTCTGCATGTTGGTGCGGAACTTCCTGTGCTTCAACTTGCAGCCATTGCCCCTTGTCCTGTCTCCACAGACCACTGAAAAGGGGCTGGCTGATTCCCCCTGCATCCCCTGCTTAAGATAATTATAAATATTAATTAGGTCCCCCCTTAGTCTTCTCAAGGCTGAGCAGTCCCAATTTTCTCAGCCTTTCCTCATGATCTGATGTTAGCACTGCTTTCCAGCTCCAGCAGAAGCTGCACCCAGACTGTCAGTCACATTCAGTAGCTGTCTGACAGTTTGTTCTGAAGAAAAGTCAACCCAATAGTTAGAGCACAAGAAACTAACAATAAACTAATATTTAGGTATTCTTTTTAGACCATTCTCTGGAAACTATTATGCCATACACATGATATAAGTTTAGCAAAATTCAGATCTAACTGACTTGGTATCAATAATGTGCAGAAGCAAAAGATTCCCATACCTGTATGCTTCTTACAAGTGGCTCCAGAAACAAAGCAACCCATAGGTAAGGGGATGGATGCAATTGGTTTTTATCTGAAGTTCTGTCTCCTCTGGAGTATGGAACTAGCCTGTTGGTTAGGTTCTTTACTTTATCCATCCTCTGAGGAATCTCGGGTATAATACTACTGGTACCTTTTGGAGGTGGCCTTTAGCAACCTCTAGCAGACACTGGGTAGGAAGAGCTTTTACTGCTGGGAGCAGTCCACAGTGTGAATGTCCGTGTAGGAAAGTGCTCAAAGGACAAGACTTACTTAAATTAGTTCTTCTCTGAGATGTACCGTTTGCTTGCATGTTCACAGTCTTGAGCCTCATGAAGGATTCCTGGCACACTGGTGCTGCAGGGTTCTGACGGCTTGCAGCATGCCCATCCTTTCTGTGCACAGCACCCAAACAGGGTGTTTGTCCTGCTGGTACTTCTGAGGAGGCGAGCTCAGTTTGCATGCAAGTGTTTGCATACAAATTGCTTCATAAAATGGGAATGTTCAAATGGGTAATGTCTCAAAGCAAAGTGACAACCATGGCTTTGCCCCTGACCAAGTCATACCTGTTACGTGAACTGTTGTACTCCCTATCTGGCCACCTCCCTACAGTGAATGCTTCATCCTAATTATGTACCTCATGCTAGGTAGATCTTGCTGTTGCCTTGTGTACTACATGGGATTTTTCCAGCAGTTTATTGAGTGACATAGTGCAGATGTGAGCCAGAAGTAGTTAGGGTGTTGGATCAGACTCTCAGGCCCCTCTTTGCTTAGATGTCATTGTTTTCAAATTTCTGTGGGCTGGTCTGGACAGAATGATATTCTGTGCAAGTATTTGGTAGCTTGTATTTCCTGTGGCACAGTCAGACAGCCTCAGCATTGCAAGGGCTCCTAGTGCTTGGTGCTGAGCAGATAGTTAGGAGGAGAAGGAATCATCTGCTCCCCAGGGAACAACCGACTGGACAGTTTCCACATGATGCATTTCTGCTTCTGGGACTTCAAAATCGGTGCTGACTGGAGGCAGGGCGGGGGGGGGGGGGGGGGGGGGGGGTGTGGATTGCGCTTCTAGTCTGGCACAACCTGCAGAACTTCAAAGGGCAAAAGGTACATCCTAGAGAGTCCACCAAAGCAGCAGTGTGACACTGTGAGAATTCCTCTGACTCTTTGAAAAGTTCATTGTCACTGATTGTCTGATAGGTGGCTTGGGGATATCCAGTACTTGAGAGCCTTATTTGTTTTGCATCCGGGGAGTTTCCAGGTTGCTCTTGGGTGGCCAAGTGTAGCTCCATCCCTCTCCTCACTCCTGGGCCTCCGAGCTCATTTGAAAAAGTTCCTTCTCTGTTGTGCTCTGAGGTTTGGCTGACATGTAGGCATACTTAGCCATGTAAACAGAGGCTGGAACTGGAAAGATTAAAAATCAGAAGCAACTCATCCTTTTTCCTACTTAACAACAAAAAAGGTACGTTTACTCTCATGACCGCTGCTGTGAACTTTCCTTGTGTGGACAATTCCCCCTGTTTATTCTGAGAGAGTTCCTTGGCTGTTGCAGCCTTTTTACTAGACAGCTGGCTTGTAGGAAAGAGCTGCTTGGACAGCTCAGCAGCTGCAGAATGACAGCAGAGCATGCCCCCAGGAGAAAGCACTGGCTTAGACAAGGCCAGCGGCTGTCGAGCAAAACCTGCTGCATGTTATAACCATGTGCTCTGTGTTGCACAATATCTAAGAGCACAGGAGCCTCAGAGCACTTGGAGCAGCCAGCAAGGCACCCTTACCAACCACAGCCACTGGAGCAGGTAATTAGGTGCACTGTGTTCATGCTTAAAGGATGATTTTTTTAAATTTTATTTTTTAATTTTAAACACATTTCAGTCAATCTGTGCTTATGTTTGTTTTGCTTTGTGCCTGTTTTATTCACACTTTGCAGGTTACTTCATGAATAATTAGGGAATATCCGGACAGTAACTCATGAAGAGCTGTGATTACCTGAACTATACTTGGACTGCATGGGATCAGACTGGGTCACTGGGCATCCGGTTTGGATATGGTTTAGGGAATTGTTATTTTCACTTTTTAAAAATGGAGCTTGTTGGATAACAAACACTAATTGCAGGCAGTAATTTCAGGTTTGAAAAACACTTTCTAGAAACATTTTCTAGAAATGTAATTTCATGTCCCAGCATATAATTAAAAAACCCTCATTTAAAAAAAATATTTACCAATATTTACAAATACCCATGTTTATTGCTGTGGTAAGTTATGTAGACATGCAAGTTCTAGCACAGCAAATAAAGCTGGTGATGGCAAAGGTAGAGCAGTTGCCAGATTGTGAAATACAGAGGAAGTCCCTGAAATGTTTTTTGGAACTACCGACAAGAATGAGTGAACTAAACTCTTGGTCACCCATGTGTTAGGATGTGTTTTCTGCTTGGTTACTGTAAATCCTTAGGGATGGAATGTCAAAACAAAGCTGTGGGGCCACCCCCTGGGCTGAAAGGCTTTTATCAGGCTTTCCAACTTTACTCAATGCCCCATGATGCTGCTGATGTGGTTGGTAGTGGCCAGAGGTGTTACCAGAGCGTGGCAGTTTCACACAGTAGCTGAACCCAGTTAATATCTTGCCATGCCTGGGGAGGCCACGCTCTTCCCAACATCATCTCCCCTCCAGCTGTACCAGCTTCTCTCCCTCCTCTGTACCCTGCCATTTTATGTCTCGGGATTCACCTGATCAAAGGGTAGTGAGCCAGTGCAGCTTGCTAATCTAGCAAAAGTGTCCTTTATTTTCTTTTTGCCCTCCTAGGATGGTTTTCTGCCATTTTACCAAGCTGTGTTACTGCATCAAGGTACTAGAACTGAATCCAGAAGAGCAGCAGCAGAGTGTGGTTGGGGAGAAAAAGTGAGGAGAAGCAAAATCTTCCTATCTGGCAGTGATGAGCTGCAAAATTGGCCCACACTATCTCCTGAAACTGCTGAAGCAACCTAAAACCTTTCTTCTACAACATGGGCTGGAGCCCCCGGGGGCTCTGTCACTGAAGGGGAAGGTGTGATGGGGGGCAAAGAGACTGTGTGAGTCCAGAGCAATGATTTTTCTGCTTGCAGCCTTCTGGAGCTACTTCAGAGTAGCTGCGATCACTCAAAGACACTGCTCAGTCCCCTCTGTAATTAAGGCACTGCCCTTCTTGACTCATGTCTGGGTTATTTGTTTCTCAGCTGCAATAAAACCTGCACCTGTTTCATCTGACTTGGTTTCTTTAAGACCTCTAGGAATTTATCAGCTGATTTTCCTTTCTAGTCGTGTTGTTTGCACACATTGAGAGGGGTTTGGTTGGTTGGTTTGCCAGGTACTGCCGTGATGGAGAGACGGGACACAGCACAGTTTGATGCAAGCAAAAGTCGGTTTATTGTATAAAATCACTCCTTTAAATATGTTCAGAAGATAGCATGCTTTAAACAGATTGGTCCTTTTGTACATACACTGCTCTTGGGGGTGCATCTGACTGGTCAGCAGTCTACTGTCATGCCAGCTTATCATGCTAATACCTGGCCAGAGAGCAGGCATACCTTTCCTTTGAGGACATGATTCTTAAGGCCTCTTCTGGTGCCTATCCCAGCAGGGGGCATCCAAGTTTGTTTATCACAGTCTTGCCCCGTGCCATGGTTTATGGCCTAAAGGCTCCATCAAGTTACCTATTAACCTAGCAGTGCTTGAGGCTTTGTCCTCCAAGCCCCATGCCACAGTCCTCTTGCCTCGTAGGCAAAGCACGTATCGTGGGGATATTCAGTGAAGTTCTGCAGTATCTGCTCTGTCTTGATTTGAGATTTTTTGATAGGGAGCAAGCATGGTGGCCTCTTACTGGGGGTATCTTATTATCTCAGCTGTAGGTTTGACTGTAATCTGTTAAAGTTCCTTCTCCCCCACCCCCTTTTTTTTTTTTTTTTTTTAAGGAATCTAATTCAGGCCTTTTGTAAAGATTTCCATGTAAAAAATGCAAAAGTGAGACCAGTGCCCTTCTCTAGAATTTAATCATTGTGATTGGGCATGCACAGCACCGTGGAAACAGTACCATGGTAAAATTTACCTGTGAGGGAGATGTAGTAAAAGCAAACTCTGAGCAACTCTGATTTTCTTTAGTTTATGAAAAGGGTTTTGTATTTATTGTAGTGTTTAGGAAGATGCTTTTTGGAAAGTCTTTGTTTTAAACGTAAAACCAACAAACCTGCTTTAAGTGATTCTGCTCTGGCACGGGTGTTGGGCTAGATGATCTCCAACCCCTGTCCTGCGATTCTGTGAAATAAATTAGGCTAAGTTGGAGATTCTTTCCTCTGAAGACCCGTGAAAAAGAAGCAGCACTGAAGTGAATGAAACAGTGATTCACTGTCACTATCAAGTAGTGATGTCAAGGGCGGGACTGTTTTGTGGCTGAAAAAAATAACTGTGTGCAAATTGCTGTTTCTGAGATGTGCACTTTTCAACTGAACTGTGTAGTCAGTGCCAGGAACTGAGGAACGTGTGGTATAAACGATACAATTCGTGAGTGTACTGAAGTGGCTTCCCTTTCCTGACAGATACGAGAAGCCCCTTCCTATGGGGGCACACAGGATTGTACAGTTCTTGGATAGATGAGTAAGAAAATATTTAGGCAAGTTTTCTTCCAAATGAATTTGGTTAGTCCTTCTGTGGCCTCTCTACTACAGGTTGCTTCCTCACAGCACAGAAAGAACTCAAAGATACACTTTTTCCATTATGATTTCCTTTGTATTAAGTGATCCCAGCCCTTACCACCATCACTACGTAGGGCCAGGCACATTGTCAGCAGTGCCACTGAGTGACTGCACAGATCACATTTAATCATTTTAGAAATCTCCCTAGCCTAGACCAGTAAGATTTAAAATACCAAGTCTGCATCTTGCAAGCTATAAAAAGCACGTGAATATCTATGAAATTATTTACATTTTTGCTGACTATATGGAGAATTGGAGTTGTTGTGTGTGACAAGTTCAGCAGATGTGCTTGCACAATGCAGCCTGCAAAGTCTTAGCTCTAATGGGGCTGAACTCTGCTCTCAAAGCCTTTTGGTGACGAGCATTATAGGGCTTTAGTATAAGGAGCCCAAAACAACATGACTTGCACAATACTTGTCTCTGGGAATAAAATAATTAGCAACACTACTGTCAGGTGGATGGAAGAGTTGTGAAGGTGGTTCCATTTAATATGGTACATTTTAAACGCTACTCTTACCTGAATAAATTCGTCACTAGGTGGCAGAAGGAAAGTATGTCTGCTCTTCCAAAAACGCCATCACACATGCTCTTGGTTTCGCCTTTGTCTAGTTACTTGGTGGTTATTTTACTTTCTTTGTCAGCTGTATGTATGCAAAAATCGCAGCAGGTCACAAATTCTCAGGAGATGTATGATGATTTTTGTATGGGATCCATGATTTTCCTTTGAAGAAAATTTTGAATGAAAGAGGGAAATAGCCAGGTGTGGGAAGTGAGAGAAGTTAATGCAATTTTCTATATTTTACACACAGGCATGAAAATAGGTTTAACTTCCCTTTCAGTTGTATCCTTTCTTAATTTGCAAGCATTCGTGTTCTTCACTTTCTGAACTAAAGCTAACAGACCTTATCCCTGTAGCCTACGATGTCCAATCAAACAGGTTCAGTGATTCTTCATATTCAGTTAAAACTAACAGGGCAAAACTGAAGCTTTGAACTAGATAAACCAGCTACTTCTGTTTCAGCTCTGTAGTGCTTGGGTTTGGGTGGTTGTCTAGGAATAATTGGAACATATAATGAACTCCGATGCCATGTCCATTACTTAAGATGTTGGTTGCAGTGTAAATAGGTTGTATGCTGTCCTGGCTACAACACCACCATGAAATATGCTTGTTTATTTTAATATTTTTCAACATAAATACAGCTATAGCATGTATGTTTTAGAAATGTTTTGTCTCACTTTACATGTGATGCCTTCTTTCACTGTTTCTCCTCCCCAGACCATATAATCTTTTCATTCTGACTGTAACTATCTTGGGGTAAGGAGCTTTAACCTGACTATGCCTGTAAAATGACCTTTTGGAGTGCTATACAAGATAATTTTGAACTGCAATTCACCGCATGGTGTTTATCCGCTAAACCCTTTTATTTACGTGTTCCTTTTTCCAAACCACTGCTTTCAAGTGCCTCTTCCTTCTTAGTTCCACTGGAAATTATTAGGCTTGTTCCCAAGGTACCTTCTGCTGGATCATTGCCAAGAATTTTAACTTCATTGAAAAGAAGCTTAAAAAGGCAGCATGAATGCTACCTGTATGGCCCTTAGAAATCGCGTAATACCCTACCTAAACACTAGAACACTTCATTAGGAGTACTCTTTAGGTTATTTTAGATTGCCAGTGGACAAGGACGGCAGATATTGCAAAGGACACGAAATGGCCAAGGGCTGTGCCACCATATCAGTGAATTTTAAAATTGAGGAAGATATGGCTTTTTTTCCCCTCTTTTCATTATTATGATATGTGGTATCAGAAGCCAAAGCAAGGCAGATTACAGGAATATGGGTGTGAGATGAGTTTAGGTGAGCTGTATTTAGGTGGAGGTACCCACCTCCATGCATTGGGACTGGAAGGCTGCATAATCTCACCCAAGAATGCTGAAAGAACTGTTAGGTGAAATTGCAGGGCTGGGAGAAGAGATTCCCAATAAAATTTATTTGGTCTGCTGGTGTCTCATGTAAATGGTGAGTTGTGCTGACTTGGTTGTTTTTAGAAGGGGGAAAAAAATGTGATCCAGACAATTGGAGTTGTCAATTTAACCTAAGCAGTATGCAAAGTTTTACAGCAAATTTAGAATGGATGAAAAGTGAAAGTCTTGGGACTACCCAGAAAGTATAATATGATGTCATAAGTAAAGGTGTTGCCTTTGCCAGCACTTTTCTTTAGAGTTCTAGTTAAAGTATTAGAGAAGGAAATTAATCTACCTGGATGCCACATGGGAAGTAATTAGTTAATCTAGTCAGTGCATGATGTAAAAGAATTGTAAGATGGGGAGGAATTAGACCGCAAGGGAATATAAACAAATGGTAAAGAACACGTATCAGTCAACTGACAAATCTTTTACAGATTTCCTCAAGAGGCGAGACTGTTGTTTTTTATTTACATTAATGACCCCGGCACAAAAAAAAGTGTGTGATTTGATAATTGAATTTGCTGATGACATTGAGTTTGGAAGCACCATCACCAGAATAGGTGAATGAGGCTGTCACACCGGAGGAATTAGATGACTCTGTGCTGGAGTCATGGAAATCGGATAATGTTCAGCAGTGCAGAGCAGCCAGCAGTGTTCTTGGTCACTACAAGAATTATTTCTGCTAGATCTCAGTGGAGGGGCAGAAAATTTTGGATGTGTCAGCAGAAATTAGATCACGCTGAACTTCACTGAGCACATCACTTTTTCCCAGCAATGATGGGCAGTGCTGGCTGTTGGAGGGAGGCACAACCAGTTACCACCTTTGGCTTTGACAGTAAGGAGTGCAGAGTGCATCTGGCAGTTGTGACTCCATGTTTGTTAGTAGTGGGAAGAGCCTGCAGAAAAGTAAGATGTCCTGAGGACCCAGCCACCATGGTTATCCTACATCACTGATCTGTTTGAGGTTGAGTGGAAGATCTTACAAGAAGAGGCTAAAGTCCCTTGGTTTGTTCAGCCTGGAGAAAAGGAGTCTGAGGGGAGACCTCACTGCTGTCTGCGGCTTCCAGACAAGGGGAAGTGAAGAGGCAGGCACCGATCTCCTCTCTTTTGGTGACTCGTGATAGAGCCCAAGGGAATGGCATGAAGCTGAGACAGGAGGTTTACGCTGGATATTAGGAAGAGGTTCTTTACTGAGAGGGTAGTTGGGCACTGGAACAGGCTCCCTGGGGAAGTGGTCACAGCACCAAGACTGTCAGAGTCCAAGAAGTGTCTGGACAATGCCTTCAGTCCCATGCTCTGACTTGGCTGGCCATGTGTGGAGCCACGAATTGGGACTTGATGATAATTATGGGTCCTTTCCAACTCAGGAGATTCTGTGATTCTCTGATACAGCCATGGCAGTCAATGCAAATTGACTTGTCCCAGATTGTTGAGGTGTTACCAGCAAAGAGAAGAGATCCCCATGCCATTATAGGAGGCCCTGGTGAGACAGCAGCTGGAGTATCTTGTGTGTATTTCTACAACTGTCCTCAAGCAAGGTTTGTTAATATTGCAAGAGAAGGGAGGGGAGGGGTGAGGGTTGCCAAAATGAAATGGCAATGGTGTTCAGCTTGTGTTCCAGTAGGAGGCTTACTGGTGTGATATATGTCCATCTGATTCGTGTTAATATGGAATAATGTGAGAGCCCCATAATGAGATGTGACACTCTTATATCCTTGTATGGCCGAGAGAAAATGTAAATAGTTTCTGGTGGGGGAGGGGGTTGAGTGCTGGGGACAGTAGTCCTACATAGCAGTGCACGAGCATTCCTCGTTGCTTAGCTACCTAGCATTACACGGAGAAACCTGTGTGTGGCCCAGGCGCAGTCACTGTAACTAGCTGAACAGCATCAGACTGCGAAAGAACACCGACCAATCACAGAAAGAAGTGTCTGCTCGCCAACAGTATATAAGCGTGGAACTGAAGCCGTGCAGGGTGTGTCTTGGTGGAGCAAAGACTCATGGAGTGCGTGCCTGCCTTTTATTCGTTTAATAAATTGTTCGATTTGGTTGTAATCTTGTTTGGGACCGAGTCATTTCTCACACTGGGTTTAGTAACTGAAGGCAGAGCACAGGCATGCTGCGAGTACGTCAGGGTGGTGGAGGCGTCAGTGAGGCAGCTGCCGAACCTAACGCACGAACGTGGGGTAGAAATACATTCCTGTTGGAAATCGGGCTGTTAGTGCAGATCGTTAGTGCAGCTCTGACAGCTCTTCCCGACGGCAAGCCCGGGCCTTGGCGCAGGCCGGTGGTGTTTCGGGTCTCGGCCCCGCACGCAGCCGCCGAGGAGGCGGAGGGGCCGGGCCCGGGGCTGCGCTGCCGCCCCGTGGCTGCGCCGGCGCTACCGCCTTCTTCCCTGCCGCCGGGCCTGCCTCTCCCCTCGGAGCGCGATTTTTTTCCGCTTTCAAGAGCTGCATCGCGGCCGCGCCCGGTGTCGCCAGCGCTGCGCGATGTGCGCGTTCAGCGCCTGCCTGGCGGGGCGGCCCGCCAGCCCCGCGCTCGGTACGGGGCCTGAGCGGCCGCCTCGGCCTCCCACAGGCCTGAAGCGAGCCGCCCGGCCTTCTGCTGGTTGCAGCCTTCATCCTGTTTCGCCCAGGGAAAACCCCAAACACCCAGCGTGTTTTGAGACACGCGGAAAGACTCCGCGCTAGGGAAAGCACTCCGTGGCACAGGGATGATGGTGTGCAACAAAGAAAAAACATTAACTGCAGGGTTTTTTCCCCCTCTTTCTTTATGGTCACGTTTGAATTGTGTTTTCTCTCTTCTGAAAACCTAGAAACTCTGCAGGGTTTTTCTTTCAATTTTAGACCAAAGCATGACAGTTTTGACACCAGCTTTTTGTCTAAACTCAGCTTTCAGCTCAAGTTCCATTGCAAAAAAAACACCAGCCCCAAACCACCCTGGATCTGGGAGTCCTGAACACGGAGCTCACTTGGAAGCAAGAAATAAGACTAGTGGGAACATCAACTGCTCCCTCACAGGCCTCATGGGCACACGGCATCTGGGAGGGGTACAGTCACTACCACCACCTTTTTCCACACTGCGAGATTATTTGTGTGTCTCCAGCTGCCTCTCAGCCTGCCTTTGCCTAGGCTGCTTTTGTCCAGCCAGCTGGGATTCTTTAACTTGCTGCTGATAGTGTTTAGAAGCTGAGTTAAGAGTCCTAAAGTAGCTCCCTGCTCGGCCCCCTTCATTAAAACAGTGCAGCTGCTTTTCAGGCACCAGTCAGATGCTGCTGTTGAGCTGGGAGGGGAAGCGGTTTCCTTCTGGAGCAGGAGAGGAGGAGCGTGAGCCCTGATGCTTCAAAGGGAAAATGTTTCTTCACCCCCATAAGCTTCCTGGTACTGTGGAAGTATTAAGCCAGAGACTCGGCTGTTTGGGGGAGAGGCAGCGTGTGGCTTGGTCGTTGAATGAGCATTGGCATGCTGCAGAAATTACTGTAGTTCAAAGAAACCTGTCTGAGTTGGGAGCTTCTTTAGGGCTTGTTGTGCAGCTCTTAAATAAATATGACCTCTTAAAAGCATTTTAACTGTTTAGGGAGTTGGCCTGTGAACAAGAGGAGGGAAATAGATAGTTTGCAGTTGAGGAAAGGAGAAATTTCTGGGCAGGAAGGTTTTGATTAAAAAAGGGGAGAGAATCTTCTTGGTTTTCCTCCATCAAAGCCAATGGGTGTAGCAGCTTTTTTGTTCCTTTTCAGTGATGATGGGGTGCCAGTTGTTTAGCTCTGTCAGGTAAGTGTGTTAGGTGAAGCATCTTCAAAATATATTTTGGATGCTGTGGTCATCAGCCAGGAGTTAAATGTAGCATGAAGTTGCACACAGCCCACTTTGTTAGGAAGGGGTTGGAAAGGACGTCTGGAGATCATCTCGTCAAACCCCTATGCCAGAGCAGGATCACCTAGAGTAGGCTGCACAGGACAGTGCCCAGGTCGGTTTTGAATGTCTCCACAACCTCTCTGGGCAGCCTGTTCCAGTAGTCTTCCACCCTCACAGTAAAGAAGTTCCTCCTCAAGTCCAGGTAGAACTTCCCATATGCAAGTTTACGCCCACTGCCTCTTGTCCCTCAGTGCTAGCGGGTTGTTCTCCACTATCTTTTTCACGTGTTTTGAAAGGCTGATAGGAGGAATCCTGTCTGCATTCCTGGAGCACTGGAGTAGGCAGTGTCTGTCTCTTGTGGAGCAATGCCCTGAAGGATTTATGTTATACCATTCCTCTGTACCTCACAGCAGCTGTTTGGCTAGATTTATTTTTGGACAGGAGGGATGCATGTTAGACATTTTGAAGGAACCAAGTGAGTAATCAATCACATTTGTAACTCAGCTGGAAATTCTTGCACTAGGGGATGCATCTGTTGATTGTGTGATGAGAAAGCAAAGAGAGCAAAGCAGAACAGGAGCAATCCTGCCTGGGCTGGATGTCCTGTGTCTTTGGAAAGACAGAGCTACCACATCTGGAACAAGCAAGAAGGCTGCTTTTCACTCATCAAGTTCTTCTCAGAACTATGGCTCCTTTTGTACAGATTCAAGTAGAGCTCCTGGTGAAGTAAATGCAGCATTGCAACAGGGCCTTGAGGATTTACCCTTCACTTTGCCTCTGTCCTTCCTGCTATCTTGCTGGCAACAGTCTTAAACAGGGTTTTAAAACAGAGAACTCCCTTGTGATGCTAAAATTCCCTAATTTGTCCTTGTTATGGGAAAATTTGTGGAAAATATGACAGAGCAGAATGGTACCTTGCTGTGGGATGTACCTGATGGTGTTTTAGAAGTTCAGCTTCCAGAAAAAGCTGATGTGTATTTGTTACTGAGTGCTGTCAATCATTTATTCTTTTACACACTTTACCCACCAAAGAGTTATGTCAGCGCTTTCTGTCTTGGAGTTGCTCCACCAAAAATGGGGGGCAGTTGCTGCTGGTCTGAATACCAGAGTGGGAGGGGTGAGGGAAGATGCCATTCTGAGAGGGAGAACAAGAATCTGAGAGAGAAATGGGATGGGCAGGTGAAAATCAGGCTGGAAGAGGCATGTTTCTGAAAGCATCCTGACAAGACACAGCACGCTGTATGTGCCCAAGCACAGGGGGAGGTGGGAAGGTCTCAGGCTAGTGGTCACATCCTTTCACCACTCCATTAGGGAGAAGAGTCGTAAGATGTGATGCTGTTTATGTGATGCTGTTTAGTACTAGTTCTGGGATTTGCTGCTGTTACAACCTCAGCATACAGGCTGGATTTGCAGTCCTCTGTTCTCTTGATCCTGTCTATTACTCAGAATCTACGCAGCAAAGCAAGTCTGGATTTCAGGCAGCATCACTGGCATTTGTTGTTACTGACCTCAGTTGCCTTCCTCTGTTTGCCACACAGTGAAGCCTGGCTGCAGCATTCCCAGGCAATATTGTTCCCAGTTCTTTTTCACGTGGACACATGACGTGAGCCCAGCTGCGTGCCTGGTATCTTTCCTTGGCTTCCTTGTGAGCTGACTTCAGATCCTGGCTTTTGATTCATCAGCCTTGCAGTGTTTGCTAGTTGTAGCCCCACTTGGTAGCGTGCCTGGTGACAGCCCACAAATATCCTCACCCTGACTATTCCTCACAAGAGCTTTTGGAGCCTGTGTGCCTTTCCAGTGAGTGGAAAGGTTCAGGATGTCTCTGTGGCTCCGGCTGTGAGCCCGTAACAGGCAGGATTCCCAGTGGCCTAAGCTAATCCCAGCTGCAGAGTGCCGATACTGATTTCCAGGCCTGCACAGCAACACATGAATTCATTTCAGCTGTGCACTGACAGTTCAGCAGAGGTGACATCTGGGTGTTCTGACCCCCCAGCAGGTAAAAACCAAACTGAGCACAGAAGTTGATCCCACGGGATGGAAAGCATCATTGAGTGATAGGTGGAAGGCTGGTAAGACGCAGTGCAAGTGCACTCAGGTGAACCCTAGCATATCTTAAGCTAATGCACTGAAAGCTTATGCTTCTGAGTAGCAGTGTGCATTGCAGGTTTTGGCTGCTGGTGTGTACTAGGAGCCCGTGAGCTTGGCATACAAAACTTGAGCTTGTAACAAATTAAACAAATTTCTACACAGATTTTATTCTTTGTTGGCTTCATGGTAAATCATTGAAGTAAACAAGTATTAAGTCAATAATCTTGAAATCATTGCAGCAGTTATAATTCCCTCACTAGTGACAGCAGAACTTCCAAGTATAAAATTCAGAATCGTAATTCTGCACCCTGATTTCTTTCTAAGACATAATTTCCTCTCATTTTTATTTCACTGGCTTTTCTTATAATTTCAACTTAAGATGTACAGTTGTCGTGGTTTCACCCCGGCTGTGGGCCGAGATCCACGCAGTTGCCTGCTCCTTAAAGAAAAAGAGCAGGGGAAAAGGGAAAAAGGGGGGAAACAAGGGAAGGGAAAAGGAAGGGGAAAATAACTCCAAAACCAAGAAAACTAAGAGGCCCGTGGGCTGGGATAAGGATAGTTTACTGAGAGAACAGAAAGATCAAATATACCAATGCTAACAGGACTTTAGAGCAAAAGAATATGAAACTCTTGATCCCCAATGCAGTTTCTCCCCGAACCACACAACTCAGGCCGTACCACCCAGAGCTGTCCCGGAACCGACCATCCCCCCAAGAAGCACGCGTCCCGAGACCGCCCCTCTTCTTCCTCCCCTCAGCCCCCCGTTATCCTGGGCAGGACGTAATTGGCATGGAATACTCTCTTTGGCCCATCTGGGTCACCTGTCCTGGCTTTGTCCCTCCTTTCTCAAGAATAGAGAAATAGAAGAAGCTGAGAAAAGTCCTTGACTGTCTGACTGCAACTAAGAACATCAGGGTGTTATCAGCACTGCTTTCATTTTAACTCCCAAACACAGCATTCCATCAGCTGCTACAAATGAAGTTAACTCTATCCTGACTGAAACCAGGACAACAGTGTTAAAGTTCTCATTTTCTGCTTTAATCTTTGCAATCCACCAAAGAATTGCCTCATGCTTTGACTGCATGGTGATGTTGTGCCCCTCACAAAGTTAATTTTGCAATATTTTACTGATTTAGCCAGTTTTATAATGATGACATCAGAGGCTGTTATCAGAGAAGTCCTTTTATGCCAGAATAGTAGCAAATATGCTTCAGATGAGCCAACAGCACCCTTACTAGTATAAGAGTGTGTCTATGTGTGCATACATGTCAACATACACACGTAAATCTAAGCATCAGCACATGTTATGGAAGAGCGATCTCTGTGTTAGCCATCATCTGTGGCCATGACATTGACAAGCAGGAAAATTACCTCAACAGAGATTCACTTGTTTATGCTTTTGTTAAAGGTTTATTGTTAGCCTGATAGGTCTGGGGTTTGTTGAATGGGAAGACTTGGGAGTCTCTGCCTTTGAAGGTAGTGTTTGTTTAGAGGCACTTTCTATGGTTTTAAAAAAAAAAGTTACAGTTTTTAAATTATGTATGTATTTCTCAAGGTCAGACAAGAATTAGTTGAAGAATATGAACAAGTTAAGAGCATTGTCAACACTTTAGAGAGTTTTAAAATGGACAGACCTGCAGAGATCCCTGTATCCTGTCAAGATGAGCCTTTTAGAGATCCTGCTGTTTGGCCCCCTCCTGTTCCAGCTGAACACAGGTAAGGAGAGGCTCGAGCAGAGTGGGTGAAATAAAGCTGGGGTGCCGTAATTTTATGTTCCTTTTTGAATTTGTAAAGTGAAAATCGTATTTCAGGCCTGTCAAAGTTATTAGCCAGGGATTTCTTTTGTTGGTTGTTTTTATAGCAGGAATGTCATTTGGTTGTGTAGAACTTGTGCATATGGATGTAGCCTAATTTAATCTCCTGGCTTGGAGTCAGAGGAAATGACCATTTGAAGACTTTTACTAAACCGTTTCCTCTGTTATATGCATGTTGGTTTGTTGTAAGATTGGTTAGAAATATGAATATAATAGTATTGTTACTTTTTCCCCCAACTGTTAATTTTTATTTTTTTATTATTTTTTTGCTTACTTTGGGAGTCAGACAGACTCAGAAATACATTGCTGGATTTGTAGGTAATGCGCAGGCATTAATGCGCTAAGAGAATTGATGAATAATTAGAATCCTTCTTTCTTAGCATTGCTTTTTTTCATGTTTTTTAGCATGTTTTTGTTGTGTCTGCTTGTTCTTAGGGCTCCCCCTCAGATAAAACGTCCCAACCGAGATGCAAAACCTCTGAGGAAAGAATCGCCAGGGCTGCAGCCCCGCGGGCCTGCGGGCAGAGCTCACGCCCTGTCCAAGGGCGAGAAGTCCGCAGGCAGCCGCGAAAGGGAATCCAGAGCAAGAGGAAGAGAGGACAAGGTGAGAAGTGGGAAAGAATGTGAGGGGAAGGAGTTAGGAAGGCACAGGTGGCAAATGGAAGCATTCTTAGTTTTAGTTTTTTGATACAGATACAATAATCATGCAAGAAAATCTCATGCTTTCCTCTTGCCTCGTAGGCAAAGCACGTATCGTGGGGATATTCAGTGAAGTTCTGCAGTATCTGCTGTCTTGATTTGAGATTTTTTGATAGGGAGCAAGCATGGTGGCCTCTTACTGGGGGTATCTTATTATCTCAGACCGTAAACTTGACCGTAACCTGTTAAAGTTCCTTCTCCCCCACCCCTTTTTTTAAGGAATCTAATTCAGGCCTTTAGATTTCCATGTAAAAAATGCAAAAGTGAGACCAGTGCCCTTCTCTAGAATTTAATCATTGTGATTGGGGATGCACAGCACCATGGAAACAGTACCATGGTAAAATTTAGGTGTGGTTAGAAGTCCTGGACAGTTCTTTAAATGCATTGTTTCTAGGTAAATGTGTGTCAAATTATTTGAAATTACGTACTTAAAAATTATGTGAGGGAAACATAGTAAAAGCAAACTCTGAGCAACTTTGATTTTCTTTAGTTTATGACAAGGGTTTTGTATTTATTGTAGTGTTTAGGAAGATCCTTTTTGGAAAGTCTTTGTTATAAACATAAAACAAACAAACCTGCTCTAAGTGATTCTGCTCTGGCACGGGTATTGGGCTAGATGATCTCCAGAGGTCCCTTCCAACCCCTTGTGTGTATTTCTACAACCGTATTCAAGCAAGATGTGTTAATATTACAAGGGAAAGGGAGGGGAGGGGGCGAGGTTTGCCAAAATGAAATGGTAATTGTGTTCAGCTTGTGTTCCAAAGAGGAGGCTTACTGGGTTTAGTAACTGAAGGCAGAGCACAGGCATGCTGCGAGTACGTCAGGGTGGTGGAGGCGTCAGTGAGGCAGCTGCCGAACCTAACGCACGAACGTGGGGTAGAAATACATTCCTGTTGGAAATCGGGCTGTTAGTGCAGATCGTTAGTGCAGCTCTGACAGCTCTTCCCGACGGCAAGCCCGGGCCCTGGCACAGGCCGGTGGTGTTTCGGGTCTCGGCCCCGCACGCAGCCGCCGAGGAGGCGGAGGGGCCGGGCCCGGGGCTGCGCTGCCGCCCCGTGGCTGCGCCGGCGCTGCCGCCTCCTTCCCTGCCGCCGGGCCTGCCTCTCCCCTCGGAGCGCGATTTTTTTCCGCTTTTAAGAGCTGCATCGCGGCCGCGCCCGGTGTCGCCAGCGCTGCGCGATGTGCGCGTTCAGCGCCTGCCTGGCGGGGCGGGCGGGCGACGAGCCGGTACGGGGCCTGAGCGGCCGCCTCGGCCTCCCACAGGCCTGAAGCGAGCCGCCCGGCCTTCTGCTGGTTGCAGCCTTCATCCTGTTTCGCCCAGGGAAAACCCCAAACACCCAGCGTGTTTTGAGACACGCGGAAAGACTCCGCGCTAGGGAAAGCACTCCGTGGCACAGGGATGATGGTGTGCAACAAAGAAAAAACATTAACTGCAGGGTTTTTTCCCCCTCTTTCTTTATGGTCACGTTTGAATTGTGTTTTCTCTCTTCTGAAAACCTAGAAACTCTGCAGGGCTTTTCTTTCAATTTTAAACCAAAGCATGACAGTTTTGACACCAGCTTTTTGTCTAAACTCAGCTTTCAGCTCAAGTTCCATTGCAAAAAAAAACACCAGCCCCAAACCACCCTGGATCTGGGAGTCCTGAACACGGAGCTCACTTGGAAGCAAGAAATAAGACTAGTGGGAACATCAACTGCTCCCTCACAGGCCTCATGGGCACACAGCAGCTGGGAGGGGTACAGTCACTACCACCACCTTTTTCCACACTGTGAGATTATTTGTGTGTCTCCAGCTGCCTCTCAGCCTGCCTTTGCCTAGGCTGCTTTTGTCCAGCCAGCTGGGATTCTTTAACTTGCTGCTGATAGTGTTTAGAAGCTGAGTTAAGAGTCCTAAAGTAGCTCCCTGCTCGGCCCCCTTCATTAAAACAGTGCAGCTGCTTTTCAGGCACCAGTCAGATGCTGCTGTTGAGCTGGGAGGGGAAGCGGTTTCCTTCTGGAGCAGGAGAGGAGGAGCGTGAGCCCTGATGCTTCAAAGGGAAAATGTTTCTTCACCCCCATAAGCTTCCTGGTACTGTGGAAGTATTAAGCCAGAGACTCGGCTGTTTGGGGGAGAGGCAGCGTGTGGCTTGGTCATTGAATGAGCATTGGCATGCTGCAGAAATTACTGTAGTTCAAAGAAACCTGTCTGAGTTGGGAGCTTCTTTAGGGCTTGTTGTGCAGCTCTTAAATAAATATGACCTCTTAAAAGCATTTTAACTGTTTAGGGAGTTGGCCTGTGAACAAGAGGAGGGAAATAGATAGTTTGCAGTTGAGGAAAGGAGAAATTTCTGGGCAGGAAGGTTTTGATTAAAAAAGGGGAGAGAATCTTCTTGGTTTTCCTCCATCAAAGCCAATGGGTGTAGCAGCTTTTTTGTTCCTTTTCAGTGATGATGGGGTGCCAGTTGTTTAGCTCTGTCAGGTAAGTGTGTTAGGTGAAGCATCTTCAATATATACTTTGGATGCTGTGGTCATCAGCCAGGAGTTAAATGTAGAATGAAATCGCACAGAGCCTACTTTGTGACGCTGTTTCGGCATTCATGCCTTTGGCTGGCCAGGAAGCGTGTCACTTTAAAGAGTCATCTGGCACAGTTAAGAGACCCTGGTTTGCTGCTTTAAAAACCAGCCCAGTCAACCAACAAACCCAGCCATTTACCTTGATATGTAATCAGCTCTGATGTGGTTTTATTACTGTGAACTGCATCTATGAAGGAGGCATAGTGCTGTTGTGGTGGAAGCACAGTGGTGGTTGGGTGGTGGTGGAGTCACCATCCCTGGAGGTATTTAAGAGGCATGTAGATGAAGTCCTTAAGGACATGATCTAGAGTTGGACTAGTCAGGGTTAGGCTGTGGTTGGACTTGATGATCTAAAGAGTCTCTTCCAACCCAGGTGATTCTGTGAAGCAACCATGGGTGTTTGGGGGGCTCTTTGTGGAATGAGTGTAGGCTGTGAACATGCTGGTTGCCATCGGGGTGTTGAGATAGCTGTGCTAAAGCTCGATCCATTCTTGTGGCTTCTACACAGAGTTGAACCAGTCTATATTGTTGTATGTTGCTTGTAGAGGATATTTGAAAGAACAGTGTCCTTATAAACGTGTATGACTTTCACTTCTAGGGAAAGAAAATAACCCAGGAAGTTGGTGAAGGGGAAATTGCAAAATTTGATGGAGTTGGTTACGACAAGGACTTGGTGGAAGCTCTCGAAAGGGACATAGTATCAAGGAATCCAAGCATTCACTGGTATGAGGATTTTCTTAAATAAATTGCTTTTGCTAGTGTGGAGAAGGAAAGAAAGTATCCTTCTTCTCACTCTTAAAAGAGGGAAGCCATCATAATCTACAGATAAGCAAAACAAGGTCTTTGTGTTTTAACAGTTTATTAATTTGATTGTAGTTATGCTTTTGTTGCTAACAGGTATTATGTGCAGTGCATCCATTACAGGTACTGCAGAAATCAAAGTACACTCTAGAGTATTTTAAAGATACCGCTTTGGAGTTCATGTTGTCCAGAATAATTTTTAATTAAGCAGCTCTGTGTAACTTGAGTTGAAAACAATTTTTTCTCTACCTTCCAAATGTGGATTCAATTTTAGGTCACAGGATTATAGGAGTGAGTGCTTTCATGAGGCATATACAGGCATGCTAAAAGAGATGGTACTATGTGAATAGCTTCTCCATTTTTTCTTGTATAAAAATGGAAGAAATATTGTTGTACAGGAATTTTATACAAGTTTATTCATCTTGCACAGGGATGACATAGCGGATTTGGAAGAAGCCAAGAAATTATTAAGAGAAGCTGTCGTTCTTCCAATGTGGATGCCTGATTTTTTCAAAGGGATCAGAAGACCTTGGAAGGTGGGAATTTACTTGGTATTTTAGTAAAAGGGAAGCTGGAGTAATGTATGTCTGCTGGTGTAATGTGTGTGGCTGCCTGCCGCAGAAGGCTAGAAAGGCAAATGGGAAAGATCAGGAATTTGTTCGTGCAGTCCTCTCAATGATTCATGTAAAGTGCACTGAAAGGAACAGCTGGGAGTGCATGCAAGCTTTACAGTAAATAGTAATTCTTTTGTATTTACTCAGTCATAGCTTTTGACATTGTAATACTTTCTGTATGTCATCTTGCACACATGAGCAAGTGTGTAGGGTATATCGACAGAAGCAGAAATGCTTAATAGAGAGCTCTGCTTAGGATTATGGTGCCTGTTCTTCCACACTTCAGGGAGGAAACAGCTCTTGAACTGTTTTATTCTGCATGCACTGTTTCTCAGGCTGCAGACTGCAGGTCAGGGTGGCGCAGGGAAGCGAGGAGAGGGGCTGAGCTGAGCAATGGTTTAGCTTTGCAGTCACACTTGCAGCTGGGTATAGTTACTGGTGGAGTGGGAGAGTGAGCTGTAAGTGGGGTGAGAGGACTGAGCTGGCTTGGGTGATGGACCAGAGGTGAGCCCAATGTGTGCCTTGCCTAGAACTAAGAAGAAAGAGAAGGGAGGAGGTTGCTGAGCATTTCTGTCAAAATAAAACAAAATTACTTTGGTTTTGTTGTGGAATGGATTGATGCTTATTTTGGGAATAACTAGTCACAGCACAAAGGCTTTCTGGTTACAGAGAAGGATTATTAGGGAAAAGAGACGTTTGCAAGCTGTTATTCAGAGCCTGGAAGGCAATGTCATGTGTAGGGAATGTTGTGTATGTGAGTAGTTTCTGTGGTTTAGTACACTGGTTGAGCAGCATATGTCAGATCTGGTGTTGCTAACACCTGCCCTTTTTTCCCTCCTTGGACCTTGTATTTCCCTGTCTTATGCTTAGGTCTGATCCTCTACAGCCTGTGGTCCTTCTCCAGCCTTTGCCAGTCCTAAATCCTCATTATTCTGCTTATTTATGAAACAAAGCCCTGCAGGAACTGATGAGTGGAAGACTTGTCATTCTTGGGGTTTGTGTCTACAGACAATGGAAAGGGGAAGTTGAGAGGCAGTGGGAGCTGACAGCAGGAGCAGAGATTGCTACTTGAGGGCTGTTCTTGGAGGTTTTAGTGAATTCCAGAGGGCAGCCCAAACCTAGAGTCAGCCCAAACCTACCCCAGGCTTGTATGACCTTTGGGGTTTAGAGCGCTTGTGGTCAGTACCAGTGGGCTTGAGGTTAACCTTAAGGTTAACTGAGCTACCAGCTTGGACAGAGTCTAGATAGTGTGGGTTACAAATGTTAGGGGGAGATTTGAGCGTGTTTTGGATGGCTGGGTTTCTCTCTTTTCCTCTTGGGATAGAGAAAGTTGATCCATAGCCTTACTGTAGACTGCAGGGGCTGTCTATCCAGTCTGAAAAACTTTCAAGGGAGTGAAGACCTGCTACATTATTTTTTTCCTCTTACCATGCCCAGAGGATGTAGTACCCATCTGTCCTTAAGGCAGGTATCTCAGGAGACTGCAGAGAAGGTGAAGAGTGCCACTGGCCTTGTCTCCAAGTATTGTACCAGCAAATAAAGAACCAACTTTTAAAGAGTCTTTTAAAGAGTTACAGTCTCCACCTCTTTGCATGAGATTATCTTTTCCTACTGAGCAGTGTCGCCTTTGAAAACTAGGTGCTTGTAGAGATGGAAAAAAATCCTAAGATCATTCTCTCTCTTCAGTCTGAAATGCAAATTGATTTCTGACTAGCCCATGAAGAGTCTTCATTGTTAGCCTTTTCCCTGGTGACTTGTGAAGCTGTAACTCCTCTGAATTTTTTTTCACACAGAACAGCATGTATTTTCCCTACTGTTGACCTCTGACTGTGCTACAAGGATGAAAAGTTTTGAAGGGAAGACTATTTCTTGCAGTAATCAGTGTAGCAGCAGGCATTTGTTGAGCCTAGGCATTCAGGACAATAATTCAAGGAAAAGGCAGCCAAATCTGGTTTTGGATGTTCAGACTCTCTTGAGAACAATTCCCAAGACAGGCCTCACAGTTTGTGCCTGCATTCAGAGGATGGTGCCTTGTATGAAGGAGCCAGCTGTCTTCCCTGCTTCAACACAGGTGCCGTGTAGTGGCAGCCCTGGGTTTCCCAGTGTCCACAGGCTCCCTCTGTCTTTTTCTCCACACGGTTTTGTGCCAAGAAAGCCGGTTTGCTCGCTGTGCTTCCCACTGCTCCGCCAGTGATTGTTACAACAACAAGAAGTAACCCCGCAGTGATTTCATCAAAACACTTACTCCCTGCGGTGCATTTCAGCTTCTTATTGGAATACTTTGGATTAACAGAGCCTTAGAGGAAGAATAAAGAAGTCTTTGTGTTTGTCAAGGATTTTAACTAGTGAGTAAGTGCCAGCCTCCTAGTTTGCAGAGAAAGAGTGATTTGATCCTATGTGTTTCTGTTTGAAACCGTGCATATCTTGTTTTGCTGAGAACTCAGGTTTTTTTTTTCTTTCTTCCCTCTTTTCTTTTTTAACTGATATTTCTATCATCTTTATCCCCAGAGAGCTTGGTTTTCTGTACGCCTGGTGTGGCTGCTCTGCACCTCTCTTATACACATATATAATGCCACCAGTATCTTGTGCTAGGTAACGTTCACTGTAGTAGTTAGACTGGAGGTACAGAGCAATGGGCTTTGATTTTGGCAGTGAGGAGCATGTGTAGCTGAAGCCAGAATCTGACCTTCCGTGACAATGGAGGACCAAAGTCATGTTGGTTGTTGGTATCACCGGGTCCTGCAGTAAACACGGTTTGTCAAACACAGGAGTCAAGTATGATTTGAGCTGATGTGAAGCTTGGTTTACAGTGCTGAATAAACACATTTGAACCTGGGAGAGAACAGTAAATCATCTCTCCCCTGCATATCACAGGCTGAGTAAATTTCACCCACTTATTCCAGGGTTGTACTTGCAATACCAGTGTGACTGTGCAGCAGCTCAAATCACAGTATAAGTCTGAATGTTCATGGGGAGATAAAGAGTCCGTTTACTGTTTATGCTTGCTGCTCTGGAGCTTAGAAAACCTCGGGCAGCCTGAGGAGTGACATTGGACTGTTGGCTGTATGGGTGTAGTGTGAACGTTTTTGACTTAATTTACCAATGAACGTATGTTAAGCTTGCATTAGCGAAGTGTTAAATGGCAGTCAAGGAATTAAGAGTTAATGGGAAATGGAGTACAGAGAGGCCGTTGCTTTTGAATAGTACATTTTTGAATAATTGCGTTCGCGGTTGATTCGTTTTTATAGATCTATTCCGTGTCATTCTGTGTGCTTTTTTGAAGTAAATTTTTGTGAGGAACAGATGAAATCTCATTTGCTATGTGGCTTGCATTTAACAGATATTTTATTGCTGTGGCATTTTATCTAAGTTATTAATTGCAATGTGCATTATGATGTGCAATTCTAATTCTAGCTAATTTGATTACCCTTGCAACAGAGTACAGCTTTACTTTAGGAAACTCTTGTTAGCATGTAATAAGATCTTGTGGCTGAATGGAGAAAAAAACCCCAAGCTCCTTGAGCGGTGCCATGCTTAAAAACGCAGTGCCTTATTCTAGTGCTGTGCAGGGATGGAACAGTGTGTTGTCCCTCTCCAGCACTGCTCGTGAAAGGGCTGGAAAGGCAATCCATGGAGATAACAGTATTTAGAAATATTGTCAGGAGTGATTAAGCAGTCTCAGTGCTACTGTGTTAACTGGGGTCCTGAGAGCACTGTGTGTCCAGCTGAAAACCTGCTTGAATAATGACAGGTAAGTGTGCTGAGCTTCAGAGGTGTGCGCTTCTTACTGTGTCTTTCAGACAGACCACAGATGGAAAGACAGTCATGTAGAGGCCAACCAGGGACTTGACAATTTTAGTTCAGTTTTCTTGTGTAAAGCTTTTTGAATAACCATCGAGGTTCACATTAGGCTTTTGTGGGACTGAGCAGCAGTCGACATGAACCACAGTTGCTTCACTGTGAAACAGAAACAGCAGCGCTCTTCTGCTGCCCAACAGGCAGGATGGCTTTTCATCCAGGAATTGCTCACACACTGTCATACAGCCACAGAAATACTGAGATGGAGAGACTGAACACTGTGACAAGCCCTGTCCTCCATGAACGCTCTCATTCATACTTAATGCAAAAAGCAAACAGATTCATATATAGACATCATCAGGATTTTTTTTCAAAATGTTTTTCTACAGAAAAATGCTCTATTGAGGGAACACAACTTTCTGCAGAAGTATTTTGGGGTTTGTGAAGCTTTTTTTACGGAGGAGCCTTTGTTCCAAAACAAAGAATTAACTCTCTTCAGCTGCATGTGCAGCCCCTCTGAGTTGGGAAAGGCCTAAGTTCAAGTCCAGGCTCTGCCTGATTCAGTCAAGGCTGTAAATCTCGTCTGCTTCCCAGGTGATAGATGCAGCAACAGTTACTGGCTTTCATGATTCATACTCCAGTGGAGTGAAAAGAAGAATAAAGCCCAGAGCCCTTTCTCAAAAGCAGGATTGTTGCCTTTTGTTTTCCACTGATAGCAATTATGTTATTAAACAATTACAATACAGATCTTGGATCATATTGAGATGTAGTGTAGAGTACCAATTGCAAAGTTTGTTGTTCATTACCTTTTTTACACCTTTCAGGGCGTGTTGATGGTTGGTCCTCCTGGCACTGGCAAAACAATGCTAGCAAAAGCTGTTGCTACAGAATGTGGAACAACATTCTTCAATGTGTCTTCCTCTACCCTGACGTCTAAATACAGGGGCGAGTCTGAGAAGCTGGTCCGCCTCTTGTTTGAAATGGTATGTCCTCAGTGATGTGATCTGGGGATTGAGGTGAGAGGGGGCATCTCCCTTGGTTTCCTGCCTCTCTAGGTACATGTTTGAAGCCTGGAGTTCATTGTGCTGAAACCCCCTCAACCAGGTAGAAAAGCACAGTCTCTGTGTTTTCATTCTTTTCTGACATGTCATTGAGGATTAAGAAGGAAATGGTTCATCATCCATGTTTAGGATAGAATTTTCCAGACTAGAAATAGTCATGGAATAGACTAAAAGCCAGTTCTTGGTTATGGGATAAGGCCATAGGAAGTAGATTTCAAATTGGAAGGTATTGGGAACTGTTATTTAAGAAGCAGTAGATGTTTTAGTTCTGTTTCTGTTCTGAATGACGGACATGAGCTTCTCGGTGCAGTTTCAGTTCATCATGTGAAGGACGTGGCCGTGTGGACCTATGTGGAAGGGTCATTCATTCACCTCCTTGGGATCCTTGCTGCACTTCTATCACGCTCCTAGTTAAAACTTGTCTCTTTTGAGACAGGCTGGGCTCCCTGCTGTCCCTGGGGCTTTGCCCTCACCACAGAATAAACCAGATGTGAAGAACCGCCAGTGTTCTGATTTGGTTCATTTTTGCCCTTTGCAAGACTAGTTACTGAGGAAAACCAACCAACCCTGAAAGACTTGAGGAGTATGGTTAAAACTTAACCATATGCCAAACAGCTTGTAAATCAGTGATTTACATATGTATGTATGAAGTTATGTATGTAGTATGTCTGGTGGGATTGGGTTGTGGTGTGATGAGGACCTGTGTGGCTGCTGCAGGCTTAATAGTGATGTTTTCATTTGAATAAAGGCGAGGTTTTATGCTCCAACAACGATCTTCATTGATGAGATAGATTCCATCTGCAGCCGCAGAGGCACATCTGACGAACACGAGGCGAGTCGCAGAGTCAAGTCAGAGCTGCTTGTGCAAATGGACGGTAACAAGTGTTTAGATCCGAGTTTGGGGCTGGGGATGCTTTTTCTTTACAGGTGAGAATGTAAGAACTTGAGGAATATGGAAAACCTGGCTTTATGGATGGGGGAAAAATAAGGCAGATTTTGAGAGTAGTTTATTTTTGGAGTGTTTAAAGGCACGTGACTGATAGGTGTGTTCTGCTTTATTTCTTTTAAAACAGCCATTTTAATGGTAAATTGAGAACTCATATTTAAAAGACACAGACTCAGGGAGAAGCAGATAATGAAGATTTGTGCAGACCTGTTTAATAAAGGTCTTTAATTTTGATGCAATTTAAACAAATTTCTCCCCTTTGCTAGAACCTCCTGCTCAGGGACTCCATTGTGAGGTCTAATTTGGCTGTATTCTGCAGCAGCATCTGATACTCCCCTTTTAGTCAGATTTAGTACCTGTTCTGTGCAGGGGGCCATAATGAGGATCACCATCTGGGGAATACTGTATGGCGTAGCAGTTGGATAGCTACCTCTCTATTGCTGTTGTTATTTAACCACTGTTTACAATGTCCTCACTTGCTTAGGTTCATTGTGGTAAACACAGCGTGGGCAACTTTTTGCTCCATGCTGGTAATTTCTTTGCAGTCCTTATTTGGGAAGCCAGGGAGTGATTCCTTCTGTGGCTGGATTTGACAGAGAAAGTGCTTCTGGTGGGATTAGTAGGGCTACACTCACATGTGACTGACTATTCTTAGCACTGTCAAAAAAACCCCTCTCCTGACTCAGCAAAAAATGAACTGTCTATTGTCTGTGACAAATGATGGTCTTGTCACACCTAAGCTACAGGAAGTTTGGATTCCTAACCACATCAAGGTATCACTTAGCTTTGTCCAGGCTTTTGCAGTGTCTGTGCACTCTTTCTTAGCAAGCATCCCAATCAATAAGAGCCGTGGAGTGAAATTTCTCTAAACTGTTGCACCTGCAGGGGTAGGTGGTGCTCTGGAAAATGATGACCCTTCCAAGATGGTTATGGTATTATCAGCTACAAATTTTCCCTGGGATATCGATGAAGCTCTCCGACGGAGACTAGAGAAGAGGATTTATATACCTTTGCCCACAGGTGTGTTTGCTACGAGCGTTTTCCTTTAAAATGGCCTTTGCTATACAACCTTAAGAGTGCTGCAGGACTCTTGGATTTGGGAGGAATCTTGATGTTTTTGTGGTGAGCAGTGAAATTGAAGGGTTAATCATTTGGCTGGGTAGCTTTGTTTTTAAAGAGAGTGAGAGCAAGGAAAAACAACTGCTTGCTTGGGGGGCTTAAAAACAAAGAGTTGCAGCATTTCATTACAAGCCCATTGATGGGCTCTTACATTTTGAAAGGGAGTTAGTTTTAATGAGCCTGGAATTATTTTAAATGTTTAACAGTCAGTCCTTGAGTGATCATCAAAGGCAGCCTTTGGACATGTTCAGAAATATTGCAAATGCACTCCGTGCCCTTGCAGACGAATGCAAAGAAGTGGATCCATGAATTTTCACTTACAGGCTTAGTTCATTGTAAATCACTGCTTACTCGCCTTCATGGCTGTGCCTCGAGTCACTCAGGATGCAGCAGGCTGATTGCTTTCCTGCCCGAAGATGGCTCTGCTTGCATTGTCTTTCCTAGCTGTCATTCACCTGTCCTATTAATTTTGAGATTCCTATCACTTGGAGTTTGCATAGCTTCGTTTCTTCCTGGTACAGTGGATGCCTCATCTCCCTGCATGAGCACTCAGGATAACAAGATGTGTGTTCGTGGTGACAGCAGTTGTGATTGAGTTTAGCAGGTATAAGGACACTTAATAGTTCTACAGCATGTCTTTGCGGCTTCCAGGCGGTAACAGCACCTAACAGGATGCCTGTCTTTATGACCAATTAGTTTAAAATCCTATCAGTTCTTGCTCTTGTTTCTAATTAAACCAGATCGGTTTTTGACATAGTGTATTATACCATGGACAACATGTGAGGTGTTTTATTTCCAGTCTTACGTTCTGGTGTATCTATTCTGCAAAGAGGAACATTGAGCTGTTCTGGGCAAGTCTAAACGATGCATTTGTAACCATGTTGTGTGATTAATATTGTCAGACATTTTAACTGAAAAAGTGATATGGTATGTCACATACACACTTGTATATTGTGGAATTTGATGCAAGTATGTTCTGATGTGTTCCATTTTCAAAATACTGCAAGGACTTGCTTATTCCCATAGTAAAGATTAGAAGAATGTTCTCTGATGCAGGATGCTCTCTGCAGGTATGCCATATGTACATGGTGCTCTCTAAGTGATAAATACTCATTTTATAGCCAGTACCAGTTGTCTGTGACTGATAACTCTATATTCTTGGTATATCTACAAAGCACTCAAACCCAGCAGCTTTAGACAAGCTTTTGAATTTCTTTTATATTTCTACGCCCTCCCCCTTTTTTTTTTTAAATTAGGGACACTGATCAATAAAGCATAAGTGTGGACGTTTCCTTAAGACTTTTAGCCTTTCCTACTGCTACTTCTTCTGTTGTGGTTGTCCTCTAGGTCATAAACATCGGTCTGTTGTAATAAAGATGCTGAGCTTGTGTATTTTTCTGCTACAGTAAAAGCCATCCTCCTCTTTACCACCCTTGTGCAGAGTAACACCGAGGCCTAAGCTGTCAACTCTGAATTCCCTGTTACAGGCCTTGGCTGCTTAACTCGTGTGTCCAAATGCACACATGCTTGTGCCCTCTACTAGAAAAACAGTTAATTGGCTGCATAAGTGCTCATTTACACACTGCGTGCACACTGCATCTTGGTCTGAAAGTGGGTTACCACTGTATTGTTTTTGCAGATGTATTAATCTCTATGTTTGCTGTGTTAATGTACCTGCTTTCTGTCAGACTTCAGCACCTTTCCAGGGTCCCAACTGAGGAAAGTGCTTAAACATACGCTTACAGTTCGACCTGTTCTTAAGGGGTTTGTGCTGTCTGAAGCTCTGTTTAATAGAATTCTCACTGCGGCGCTGATGAAACTGGGTGAATAAATGCAGTCAAACATTGAACAGCAAGTGAATCCAAAGGGTTGTGAGAAGCAGGAGACATTTCTAAGGTTGTGCTTTTGTGCCCTTAAATAGTAAGTGACGAAATGCTTTGTCACCTGAGACTTTGGAACCTGTCTCTAGAGCATGCCGTTTTAATACACCGCTTTTAACTATTTGATTGCACGCTTTACTGAGGTTTGTTCTGTCTCTTTCCTTTCCTTATATTAAACCCTTTTGTTGGTACTTTTCACTGAAAAATCGAAGTTGTGTTTGTATATTTTTTAAATGTTGCTCTTGCCAGTATTCAAACAAGTATTTTTCTGTTGTAGCAAAAGGCAGAGCAGAACTACTTAAGATTAACCTTCGGGAAGTAGAACTGGATCCTGATATCAGTCTAGAAGAAATTGCTGAGAAGATTGAAGGCTACTCCGGTGCTGACATCACTAATGTTTGCAGGTATCTCATTCCCCTTAATTTGCAAATAAGACTGCATGTAAAGTCATCATTTGCATTACATGGTAAGAGGCAATACCCAGGAGAACTGAAGCCCTGCCAACAGTGACTATGTTCGAGGCCCAAATGTATTTACTGGAACCATGTGTTACTGTGGTGTGGAGCAGTCTGAAATCCTTGGAGTCTTTCTGTGAGATGTGGTTTTCTTGGATCTGGAGAGAAGAAAAATTCTCTTGAGCAAATCTTGCGTTACTGTTGGCCACACTTACAGCATTTGTCTGTATTTGTTAGTGTAGTGCAAAGCGGGTTTGGTTTGGCTTTTATTTTCTTAAATCCCACAAGATTAAGAGCTAGAATTTTGTGATGCAAAGGAACCTTTCACAGAAAACTTTTTGGGGCTTGGAGCCTTTCACAGACAATTTCTGGGGCTTCTGTATGCTGTGTGTTTGGACAGTAGCTGGTGCAGCACGGTTTTGGTTTCTGCACAAATCTTCAAGGTGCAAGGGTAATACAGATAGTTTATAGTATTAGTAATGAATGTATTTTGTCTCATTTTTTGATAAATGAATCTTTTCTGGTGGAGGGTAGGTATTTAAAGAAACTTAGGAGAAGTCTTCTGTTCCTGTAACATTAAGATCCCTGTCAAGGGAAGCTGATCCTTTAAGAACATGGCTTGGGATATTTTTTTTTCTTCCCCTGCTGCTTTGCTGAAATTATAAAATGTCTCTGTGGTTTTGAAAACTTGGTGTGTTAAATTACCTGTTCTCCCCGAGGGCCTGTGTTATCCCTTGCTGGGAAAAACCTGGGGAAAGAGAAAATGTCATTTTGGACTGCACGTGGGCTGTGGTGTGAGAAATGAGCCGTGCTCTCCATGCCAGTGGGCCAGGACAGTAGCATCCAAGCTGGGGAGGAGCCATGGGTACAATGGTCTCAGCCCTGAAGGGTCTGGTGACATTGGCGTCTGACACCTCCTGCTCTGCCCTTTCCAAATCCTGGTGCTCTGTGTGAGCAGGCAGCAGAGCTGGGCTGCACTCCCAATTCTGACTGACTGCCCCTTTGGCTTGCACACTGGGGAGAACATTGAAATCTAAGACTACGGATAAAGTTTTTGAGTGCACTTCCTCTCCCACCCTGCCCTTTCCTGCACTGAAGTTGTTAAAAGTTCATCTCTATGACATAATCATTGTAAAAGGTTTTCAGTTTTATAGTTTTAATTATCTCTGCACATTTACCATATGCTTAAATGGGTTTTGGTGCCAGTGCATTCTTTGTGTTAAATTAATGTAGTGATCTGGGAACATGGAAGCTAAGAAAGACGTGAACCGCATCTTCTATGGTAAATAAATGCTCTTTTAAGTGCTCCTGCCCAAGGTTTCTAGCAAGAGAATACAATCAAAATTCATAGACTTACAGCACATGCTGCTAGCAATTAGCTTCATGCATTGTCCTGTATTTCCAGGGATGCCTCTTTAATGGCGATGAGACGGCGTATTAACGGCCTCACTCCAGAAGAGATCCGTGCACTTTCTAAAGAGGAGCTTCAGATGCCAGTTACCAAGGGGGACTTTGAATTGGCTCTGAAGAAAATCTCCAAATCTGTTTCTGCTGCAGACCTGGAGAAGTATGAAAAATGGATGGCGGAGTTTGGATCTGCTTAAACGCAATGACAGCTCTCCTTTGCTAGTGTTTTATGGCTTTTGTTGTTTTCACTTGCAGAACAAGTTAGGAATCTTTTTAAAGGCTTAAAGAAAGCTCTGCCTCTGCCCCCATCCCACCTCCTTCTGGTGACAAGATCTTTTAAACTCCGTTTACCTTTAAAGGGAATGAGCTGATAACGTAAAAGATATTTCCTCTCATGTACACCCATTTGGAATGGATGTCACTTCAGACTGGATTGATGCTACCTGTGACAACTTCTGATAGAAATGAGAGGAAAAGAAAAAGGGCCTTTAGTGCTTTCAGTCTGATTTATGTTTGATCTCTGAACATAGTTTGTACTCGTTTGACCTGTAGACACTTTGAAGTTCGACCAGTAGGCACTTTGACTTAAGTTATATGTTGCACTTTTATGTTTGTGTATCATCCTATACTTTGTGCTGTCTAGATATTACTATTATTTAAGTACCAAGAGTTTAATACAGTAAAGACACTAATATCAAGGCTGTCTTTAATAAGCAAGACTGTCCTTAAAACATGTGGCTGTGGACTCCCACTTCTGACAAGACATGAACTCTCCTTGCTTTACTAGACAGAGGGATTGGCACCTGTTAATGTTGTAGAACTGTTCATGCTTGGGTTTTTTTAATGAAGGTTTCTTAAAAGTGTATGAATGTTATTGATTCAAGGGAAAATAATCTGTGCGATCTCACTTGTGTTCTTACCTCTTTCTTCTGTTCCTGTGTATGAGTGCAGGATGAGAAGGGTTGGGTTATAAACTCAAACATGAGAAATCCTCTCTTCTAGATTGTAACTGTCATGCTGACTCTTAGGAGCTTTTCACAGATTTGGGCTGCAAGCCTGACATACAAAGGTTTCTCTTGGGAGGAATGAGAAGAAAAATGGATGGCGGAGTTTTGATCTGCTTAATCTCAATGACAGCTCTCCTTTGCTAGTGTCTTACAGCTTTCGTTGTTTTCACTTGCAGAACAAGTTAGAAATCTTTTTAAAGGCTTAAAGAAAGCTCTGCCTCTGCCCCCATCCCACCTCCTCCTGGTGACAGGATCTTTTAAACTCCATTTGCCTTTAAAGGGAATGAACACAATGTGAAGTATGTCCATCTGATTAGTGTTAATACAGAATAATGTTGGGGCCACATAATGAAACATGACATTCTTACATACCCTTGTATGGCCACGGGCCTGGGAGGGGCAGTTTAAGATGTATATGGTTGTTGTGTCTTGTGGGGGTCGCCTGGCGGGCACTCCAGCCTGTCAGTTTAAGCAGGTGGGCTGCGAAGCTAGCCAAAACATCCACCAGATGGGAGAAGAGGGCATGTTTAGAAAGAAGATGTGCCTATCCCTGGAAGACATATAAGCCAGGGACTGGAACTGTACAGCGTGCATCTTGGTGGAGCAAAGACTCCCTGTGCACCTGGCACTGCCTGTGCACCGCAATGCCGATTGCTTCCTTTATTCTTTCAATAAATTGTTCATTGGTTATAATCCTGTTTGGTATCGGGTCATTTATCACAACAATAATGAGCTGATAATGGGCGAGAAGTCCGCAGGCAGCCTCGAAAGGGAATCCAGAGCAAGAGGAAGAGAGGACAAGGTGAGAAGTGGGAAAGAATGTGAGGGGAAGGAGTTATGATGGAGCAGGTGGCAAACGGAAGCGTTCTTAGTTTTAGTTATTAGATACAGTTAAAATCATTTGCAAGAAAATTTTGTACTTTCCTCTGCCACCACGGAGACACGGGACACAGCTTGATGTAGGGTATCTGGAGATATCCTTCCCTCCCCTTATTGTTCGTGAAGCAAAAACGCTTGAGAGTTTGATTCATACATTCCACCATGGCCTGGCCTGCAGGAAAACGTGGTGTCCCTGTAACACAGGTAATGTCAGAGGTAATGTCCCATTATTGGTAAAAGGTTTATGTTGTTTGTGCTGTATATTCTGGTCTGTTACCAGTTTTGATTCCATGGGGTACTCCAAGTGCTGCTATAGCAGAGTGTAAGTGGTGTTGGATGTTTACTAGATTCCCGTTTGTGCAGTAGCCCCACACCGCCAGACAAAAAGTACCTTTTTTTTTCTTCTTCCTAAAAACTTATAGTGGGCCTGTGCCATGAGGTTTCATGCCAGGGGCAAGGCCACTGGTGAACTGCTGACAGTCCAGGAAGGACTGTACAAGCCCTTTAGCCTCCTAACTGAAGAGTGGTATTGTCATTAAAGCACCTTGGCAGATTGATGAAAGAATTCATGCGACTTCTGAGCTTTGTGCAAAGCACTATGCTGAGCGAGCAGCCCATGCTGGTGCCGCCGGGCCTGCCTCTTCCCTCTCCCCTCTCACTTTTTTCCGCTTTCAAGAGCTGCATCGCGGCCGCGCCCGGTGTCGCCAGCGCTGCGCGATGTGCGCGTTCAGCGCCTGCCTGGCGGGGCGGGCGGGCGACGAGCCGGCCCGCCAGCCCCGCGCTCGGTACGGGGCCTGAGCGGCCGCCTCGGCCTCCCACAGGCCTGAAGCGAGCCGCCCGGCCTTCTGCTGGTTACAGCCTTCATCCTGTTTCGCCCAGGGAAAACCCCAAACACCCAGCGTGTTTTGAGACACGCGGAAAGACTCCGCGCTAGGGAAAGCACTCCGTGGCACAGGGATGATGGTGTGCAACAAAGACAGAAAAAACATTAATTGCAGGGTTTTTTCCCCCTCTTTCTTTACGGTCACGTTTGAAACGTGTTTTCTGACAGTTTTGACACCAGCTTTTTGTCTAAACTCAGCTTTCAGCTCAAGTTCCATTGCAAAAAAAAACACCAGCCCCAAACCACCCTGGACCTGGGAGTCCTGAACACGGAGCTCACTTGGAAGCAAGAAATAAGACTAGTGGGAACATCAACTGCTCCCTCACAGGCCTCATGGGCACACAGCAGCTGGGAGGGGTACAGTCACTACCACCTGATGGAAGCACAGCATTTGGCAAAAACATCCTTCTTTAGCTCTTCAATGAGCCCTCTGCCTTCAGCTGCTGAACTTCCCTCTTGGATGTTAAGCAGAGTTCACTGTACTGGGCATTCCCTCTAGCAGCAGTTACTGAGGTACTACAGTCTTTTTCTCTGTAAGTCATGATTTTTACCCCACCTATCTTTTCCTTATAAAGTGTGATAAATGACTTGGTCCCAAACAGGACTGTAAACAAATCAAACAGTTGATTAAGCTAATAAAAGCAAGCAAACAGCTCCGTGGTGCACAGACCTGAGTTAATCAGTAGTTTACTTGTCCACCAAGACGCACACTGCAGGGCTTCAGTTCCACGCTTATATACTGTTGGCGAGCAGACACTTCCTTCTGTGATTGGTCAGTGTTCTTTCGCAGTCTGATGCTGTTCAGCTAGTTACAGTGACTGCGCCTGGGCCACACACATGTGTTTCAATGTAACACTTGGTAACTGAGCAACGGGAGTGCACCTGCAGGACTATTGGCCCCTGCACTCAACCCCTCCCCACCACTATAAACTATTTACATTTTCTCTCGGCCATACAAGGGAACAATAGTGTCACATCTCACTATGTGGCCCTGACATTATTCCACATTATCACGAATTAGATGGACTTATATCACATATGGGGTCCATCCATCCTTTACTGCTGCAATAGAGAAAATCAAAAGTTTCCAGGCTGTAGATATTTGTACGTATGAAGGTTGTGCCTGACCATTACAACCATGATTTGGGTACCAGAAGATGAAGACCATCCCTTCCCTGCTGAGACTTTTAGCATGGGGATCTGACACTGTATGCTGAGCCTTACATGTTTGCTCAGTCACAGTGGCGCGCTCACCTAGGTAGGCTCAAAGACTGGGTTATTGGCTCAAGAGGGCAGCCATCAGTGGGCGCAAGGAGCAACCACACAAGGAAGGCCGTGCCAACAGTGGGAGCAACTCAAGGCCCTAAGGATGAGCTTATGGCTCAGCCTAAGTCCTGTTCCTGCTCCACTGGTGGAAACCCTTTGTGTAGGGATACTAGATTCCTGAAAGACCAATGCATGAGTGTATAGCTGCCTGCTGCCACAGTTTGTTCACTCTGTGTCTGTGTATGAATGGAGAGACACACACACATGTGTATGTGTATATATATACACACACACACATGTGTGGCACTTCAGTAGTTCGCATCTAAATTACATCAAAAGCACGCTTTAAAGCTCTGTTTACATGTCTCTCTAAGCATCTGTGAAGGCTCTCCTGGCTGGCACTGTTAATTTTTGTCCAATAAGCAATCTGGTTGTATGAAGTAATAAACATACATGTAGAGTCTTTTTGTCTCGCTCTGGTTGGGCTGCGAATGGTTTGCTGGTAACTGTTTCCAAAGGCTGCCATGCAACGCAGATCTTTTCAGCGTGGCTGCGGGTGGTGGACTCACTGGAGCCCTGGATGGAGAGCAGTTAAAGCAAAGTCTGCTTTTTTTGTATAGCACCGTCAGCAATGCTTTCCCTCTTAAATTGGCTTTTCCTTGCCACAAGCTATAAAATGGGGAACGCTCCAATGCCCGGTGCATGGAAGGAGGCGGGGCTGAGGAGAGCAGAGGCCTCAGCAGATGTTCAGTGTTAGCACCTGATTCAGATCTCCCAGAGACAGGCAGGCTTTTTTATTACTTGCCTCTGGGCTGAAAGTATAATAAGGCTCCAGAGAAGCTGTATCAACAGCTGCCTGCTAACCAGAAGGCTTTCAAGAGCAAAACTTCTGTTAGGAGAGAGCCTTCAAACTTGGAAAGAGAGTCCAGGCCTCTTGGGCCTGAGTTGATTATTTGAATTTTCTCACTAACTTCCTTATGGAAGCATGTGTAGTTTCCAGTGTTTCATAATGCCTCAAACATGAAAAAGCGGGCAAGGGAAATTGCTGATCAAGGGATTTCAGAAGAGGTCAAATCCCTGCAATAGGAAAGTTCAGCTCGCCCCAGTTTAAAAGAGACTGCGAAATAGCAAAGGTGTGCTCGCTTGTTGGGATCATGGTAAGATGAAAGAGCCTGTGAGCTGTAAAGCGGCACTCCGTGAAGGGAGCACAGGCGTGGCTGTACAATCACAGAATCACAGAATTAGAAGGTTGGAAAAGACCTTTGAAGATCATGAAGTCCAACCAATCCCATCCTAAGCTAAACCATATCCCTAAGTACCTCATCTATCCTTTTTTTAAACACATCCAGAGAAGGTGACTCAACCCCCTCCCTGGGCAGCGTGTCCGGGCCCTAAAAACTCTTTCAGTAAAAAGTTTTTTTCTAATGTCCAATCTAAACCTGTCCTGGCACAGCTTCATGCCATTTCCCCTTGTCCTATTTCCTGTCCCCTGGCTGAAGAGACCATCGCTCACCTCTCTACAACCTCCCTTCAGGTAGTTGTAGGTGGTGATAAGGTCTCCTCTCAGCCTCCTCCAAGCTAAACAGCCCCAGCTCCCTCAGCCACTCCTCATATGATTTGCCCTCCAGCCCCTTCACCAGCCTGGTTCCCCTTCTCTGGACTTGCCTGAGGACCTCAATGTCCTTCTTGCGGTGAGGAGCCCAGAACTGAACACAGTACTCCAGGTGTGGCCTCACCAATGCCCAGTCCAGGGGCACAATTACTTCCCTAGACCTACTGGCCACACTGTTTCTGATACAAGCCAGGATGCCATTGGCCTTCTTGGCTGCCTGAGCACACTGCTGGCTCATATTCAGCCTGCAGTCAACCAACACTCCCAGGTCCTTCTCTGCCTGACAGCTCTCCAGCCAGTCCCCCCAAGCCTGTAGCACTGCATGGGGTTGTTATGTTTCATGTGCAGCACTCTACACCTGGCCTTGTTAAATTGCATCCCATTGATCTCAGCCCATCGGTCCAGTCTGTTCAGATCCCTCTGAAGAGCTTCCCTACCCTCAGGCAGATCAACACTTTCTCCCAGTTTAGTGTCATCTGCAAACTTGCTGAGGGAGCATTCAATCCCTTCATCGAGGTCATTGATAAAGATATTGAAGAAAAACTGGACCCAAGACTGAGCCCTGGGGAACACCACTTGTGACTGGCCTCCAGCTGGATTTTGTTCCATTTACCACCACCCTTTGGGCCTGTCCATCCAGCCAGTTTTTAACCCAGCTGAGGGTCCACCTGTCAAGGCCAGTGGCAGCCAGTTTCTCAGTCAGAATGCTGTATGAAACTGTCACAGGCTTTACTGAAGTCCAGGTAGACCACATCCACAGCCTTCCCCTTGTCCATTAAGCGGGTCACCTTGTCATAGAAGGTGATCAGGTTAGTTTGACAGGATCTACCTTTTGTAAACCCATGTTGGCTAGGCCTGATCCCCTGGCAGGCCTGATCCAGGCAGGAGGAGGTGGAAGCAGCAGAGGAAATAGTGAAATTCTTTTGGCCTGTTTTTGGAATAAACCACCCTGCATCAGTTTGTGAGAATTTTTTCTCATCTGTAGTGACAGATGAGAACACAATGAACACATGGTTGAAAGCGCTACCAGGCAGCAAGGGGATTGCAGAGCAACACGTTGGTTCCAAGTGGGTGTCAGCACCCTCTGTGAGAGCCACCCCCAAACAGCACCAGAGGTGCAGGGTGCAGCAGGGCTTTCAGAAGCTCTCTGATGGAACAAAGCAGACTTTGTAAAGCCACCCAGGGTGGTGATGACAGTACAGGCACAGAGATGCTTCGATTCAGAAAATATGGCACACGGTCTCTTTCCCCGCTCATGTTTTATCGTGACAATGCTGTGCAAAAGCCTGGCCATGGCTACGGGTGCCTCCATCACCTGTGTTTCTGAGCCTGACAACCCTCAGCTACCAGAGCTGCAGCAGCAAGTGATGTTCCCGCCTCCCACAGCACAGGGTCATTTGACCCTCTCTGCTTCCTAAGCCAGCCTGGTTTGTACACCAGCTGTGACCTGTTCTTCTGACCTACTTACGGCATAATATGCTTGTTCCATGCCTGGAACAGAGGAGCTCCTTTTGTGCAATACAGAGCAGCTGCCTTTCGATCAGCTGAAGCGCCGTGCTCCTTACATGCATCGGCATCTAGGTGTCTTGGAAAGATCCGGCCAATCTTCCTCCTCTTTTGCAGGCCCCAACCAGCACTAAAAGCATATGGGCTGAGATGTCACAGCTAGCCTGGCTCCCCACTACAAGAACACTTAACAGCTGAATTTTTGTTCAGTATCTGGGTTAGGGTTTGGGGGATCTCCTTATCCAGCTGTTACATGAAGCTACTGAGCCCTCTCCCAGCTTACCTTTGGAGGAGAGCACCATGCATCCCGCTTGGCTCCCTGGCTGCACACTAAGCAGTGGCGCCTTGTGCAAAGTCACTTAAGTAGAATATTTAGGCAGAGAGACGTTCTTAGTACCAGATTACAACTGTGTTGCTCCCATTCATGAGCAATCCCTTGCATAAGCTGTTCAATGGGTGTAAAAGAAACTCTCTTTCAAGGAAGAGTTTTGTGAACCTGACTTTGGAGAGCAAGAAAGGTAGAAGAAGTTTGCCTAGGGGAAGATGCCAGAGTACCCAAGACATGGAGAGCTGAAATTTCTTCTTTTTTGTGGCTTTCCTTTTTGTCTAGCAGTTACACTGCTGGGTTGAGCTTTCTGGTTCCAATTTGTTTTGAAATAGTTACCATTGTTTATCCGTCTCTCAGACAGGCCTTGCAGATGAATTGGTTCCACTGAGCCCTCCTTTGCTTAGCGGTTGGTGTTCCTGCGCAGCGTGTTGTGTGACATCTAATTGAACGGGCTGATGGCATGAGATCTTCCTTGTGAAATAAAGGTCACCCAAATGGTGAAGGTGAGAGGAATTGCACTGAATACCAATTGCACTGGCAGTAACAGAAACCATAGCAACTCTGCACAGGGTTTATAAATATAACCAAGAGGAAGAAGGGAATAACCTTAAGGAGCTGCTGACAGCACTGCAATATGCACATTGATAAAAACGGTGGTCTTTGCCTCTTTACCAGTGAGGAGAACATATGTAAGAGGGTGAAAGTTGCTCGGTGAACAAAGGAAGCCAGAACCGGCGCTGCCGACAGGTTTTGTCGCCCAGTCTTGCTGCTTAAAAACATACCAATCTCCAGGGCTGGCTTGTTGCAGCCATGACAAGAACTGCCTTTTATGTAGTCAGATTTGACATCCTAATAGCTTGCTTCCCATCTTGAAATGTCTTTAAACTTTGGGGTGTGCTGGCGACAGAGTGTTTTTGGAGGGCTGGAAGGAGAAGGGGATGTTAATAGTGATGTGTTTCTGTAGGGTCCTGGGGCTTTGCTGTGCTGGGCACCGCTGGGGTGTACCAGAATTGATGCTGCAAATGCTTACGGGAAGTTGAGGTAGTAGAAGGGTGAGGAGAGAGATGGAAGTGAAGTCACTCATCCAAGGCCCTGGGGTCAACACTGTCAGCACTGTCCCTCTGAGTCCCAGTTCTGATCCTAAGGCATACAGCCCTGTTTTTCAGGTGCTTTTGATTTGCAGCCCCCTGGCAATTTGTGATGGTTTGAGCCCTGGCCAAAGGCCAGACGCCCACCAAAATCAGTCTGTTACTCCCCTTCTTAGTTGGACAGGGGAGAAAAAAACATAACTGGGCGGCTCAAGAGACAAACTCGTTAATGACGCGGGCAAAACAGACTCAACATAGAGAGCAGAAGAGAAAAGTTATCTAATTTATTACACCACGCTAAAGAGAAAACAGTGAAAAAGAACCAGAGTCAGGAGTGCAACCAACAATCTTGAAACAAATGCAAACCAGGCAAACACTTTTCCCCCCACTCCCTCCTTAGCAGGCTTTAGTTAGAAGTTTGCTCCCTTCTTCCCTCCCGGTCGCAGCCCAGGAGGGGCAGGGACTGGGGAAAATGGGGGTCTTAGTAACACCTTCCCCCCACCCCTCCATTCTAAAGCAGACTTCCCTTTCAGCCATGATTTTGCTCCCTTCTTCCCCTCTCCTGCTCGCAGCACAGGACAGGGGGGCAGGGACTAGGAGATGGGGGCTTCAGTCAGTCCCTTGCAAGATGGTTTCCTTCTCGGCCGGGATGGGGGCATCCATTCCACACAGCCTCCCCCTGCTGCACCGTAGGATCTCACCCACAAGAGCCAGTCCTCCACGAACTTTCTCCAAGGCAAATCTCTTCCCACCGGGCTTCATCTCTGCTCTGGCAGGCAGCAACAAATCACAGTGTCTCTCAGTCCCAGTCCTCCACGGGGCTATAGGCCTCCTCCAGCAAACCTGTTTCATTCATCTCTGTAGGTCGCTTGTGCTGGCAGGGGCTCATCCCACCGTAAGTCACAGCATCTTCTCTATGTCTCCCCCGGCTCCATGCAGCGTGGAGCCGAGCCTCTCCACCGGGCAGGTCGGGTCTCTGCCTCCTCCATGGGTCCTTTCCTCCGGCTACTCCAGGTGCTTCTGCTCGGGCTGCAGGGGCAAACTCGCCTGGGTACCTGGGCGCGCCTACTCCTCCCCCAGCCTTCCCGGCCTTTTATGTCTGTCAACTGCTTACATTCACAAGCAAATATACATCACAATGCCCTTAATGGGCCAAACTTCGCGGTCTTTCCTGGCACTCCAAGTTCTGGTTGGAGTCTTTGTCTCCTATATGTGATTCCCAGAGGCGCTATAAGCAGGCCTGCAGAAGATTCCAGCAGCCATTTTCTGCCGGACCTGGCCCTCTCAGTAGAACTGCAACACAATTTTACTACTGAGGCCAAAGCTCCCTGTATTGTGAATTAAACACAGCAAGTTTGTTTATCCTTAAGTATATTTTGCAGGCCCTTCACAAATAGCCTGTGGTGCTCCTGGGGGCTGCAGCAGATAGTTTGAAAAGCACTGGCCCGTGTCATCCAAAGCTTGCCTGGATTTCTTAGGGAAGGGAGTCTGTAATGGATGCTGTTGATTTTATTTTCTTCTTGTTAGTTCACTCAGAAAGACAATGCTCAGTGAGTGTGAGGTGCTTCTGCAGAGTTTATTTACAGTGTGGTTTTCCTGCACAGGTTGGCATTTCATCGGCATATGGCACAGCCATCTAAAATAAATATTTGGCTTTCCTTAATTTATGCTCGTGTAGAAAGGTCCCTGAGTATGCATATCTATCCCTCTCTTGTATCTAATTAGGCATTTCTATGACGGTGCTGGGGGACCAGGCTCCTTCCCCTTCCCCGAGGAGCTGAGAGTTGCGACTCCTCCCCTGCATGATGGACCTGCATGCCTCAGCTCAGGGACACCATGGTAGGCAACTGGCCCCTCCGCTGACCGGGCTGTCAGCAGCACATTGGTGGCACTGACAGGTCAGTCTCCTTCTCTAGATCTTGGCAGTTTAGATTTACTTAAGCTGGGAACCTGCAAATCATATAATCACAGAATGCTTTGAGTTAGAAGGTACCTTCAAGATCGTCTTGTTCCACCCTCCTGCCATGGGCAGGGACATCCTCCACTAGCCCAGGTTGCCCAAAGCCCCACCCAACCTGGCCTTGAACACTGCCAGGGAGGAGGCAGCCACAGCTTCTCTGGGCAGCCTGTGCCAGGGCCTCACCAAATGCTTTGTGTTCTGTCTGCACTCACCTCCTTTGCCCACTGAGGCAGCTGTGCTGTCCCAAGACACAACCCTAAGTGAAGCATGAGAGCAAATGGCTTCATCTGGTGAGATGCCTGAGGAGGAGGTCAGGCAGCGGCAGGGTAGGACAGCATGCTGGGCTGCGTCCCTGTGTGCCCACCCAGTGTGGGCAAGGGAAGTCAGTGGTGAGGGGATGGAAGAGCTCTCCCCCAGGCACACAGTACTCAACATAGGTAGGAGAAGAGCAAGAAACAACAAAGGAACAATGAAAAACTCATGAGTTTTGAGGTGGAGTAGAACGTGCCATAGCCAGTGACCCAGGAGGCCTTTTCCTCCTCTGGCATATCCAGATAGTTTGTGTTCTCACAGATGGTTTGGAAACTTCCTACAAGTGTCCAATCTAAGTAAGTTCACACTTGATTTGTGTCCATCCAATCTTGTCCTAATGTCATCTTCTAACAAATAGTTATTGTTCCCTGATGTTTATCCTACATCCCTGGATGTATTTTTAGAGTCATCATATGTAGCAACACCTTGTGCTTTGTTATACTGTACAAGGTTCTTCAGTGTCTTTTACAAGACAGATCCTCTTCAGCAACCTTGCTTTGCACCTAAGCCTGTTTTTTCTTTTTTCTGCTCACTGCAACTCCCTGAAAGAAGGTTGTGGTGAGCTGGGGGTCAGCTTCTTCTTGCAGGTAAGTAGTGACAGGACAGGAGAGAATGGCTGCAAGTTGCATCAGGGGAGGTTCGGGCTAGAAATCAGGAGACATTTCTCCTCAGAAAGAGTGGTTGGGCACTGGAACAGGTTGCCCAGGGAGGTGGTGGGGTCACTGTCCCTCAGGGTGCTCAAGGAAAGGTTAGGTACTTAGGGACGTGGTTTAGTGAGTAATATAGGTGGTAGGGGAACAGTTGGACTAGATGATCTTGGAGGTCTTTTCCAACCTTAAAGATTGTATGATTCTTTTAAATGCAGATCACCAGAAGTGTACATGATGGGTCCATAAGCCTCACACAACAAGTTACCCAGTAAGACAAGGACAAAAAAAGACTTTGCCATCATGGTGTGTTGCTGTAATCAAGCAAATAAACTGAGTATTTGGTTGTGTAACCTACAGAAGGGCAGAAGATTCAGGTATATTGCCATTGCACAGTAACCAGGGCTTATTATACAGCAGATGATGGAAGGGAGTAGGATACATGGGAAGGGTGGAGAACAGAATTAGGTCTCCAGGCAATAGCAAGAGGAAAGATTTGGGTATTCTGCTCACAGGGGATGCAGCTAGGTGCACCCATGTGGTTTTGAGTCCACAGCATTTCTGGGAATGTTTGGATGCTGCCCAAAGGAGAAGAGTTTTGGAGCTAAAAAGCTCCAGGGGTATTGGAGCCACCAGTAACCTGGGATGAGCATGAGTGTGGAGTGCCAGGATGGATCACACTTACCTTCTGCCAGTCTCCACATCTTTGCCATTCTCCTGTGCTAGCACAGAGCCCAGCCAAGCCTGGATTGTCCTGGTGCTCGCATGTACAGGACCCTGCTGGTACGTGGTTCTCCAGGGCATGCTCCTTCTTCTTGAGATGTCGAGAAGCAAACCCAAACTTCAGCCTCCCAAATGGAGCCATAAAGCACTTGGCATCATAAACCCTATTTTGTGAAGAATAAACTCACTTAGATTGAGTGAGCTCAGCAGATTCCCTTCAGTTCTGGTGGTGCTTATTACAGCCAAGGTGGGAATAAAGCTGTTGCGCTTCTGCTCCTCAGTGGTGGAGGCTGTGTTGTGGGTTTTTGGTCGTGTTGCTCTGCTGGGACGGTGTCAGTGTGCCAGCAGCCCACACTGGCTGCATATGGACATCCACAGCTTTTCTGTGGAGGGTTTGGAGACCCTGGGAATGTGAAGACTGTCTCCCATTTGAGACCCAGGAGCTCTGTTTCTCAAAGATTCCTTTCATCTACTGGTGTTTTAAACCTTCTTCCAGCTCTCAGACTTCCTGTTGGGAGCTACCCGCAGGCTTCCTGGCCAGTATTTTCTTCTAGTAGTGAAGTCCCTGGCCAGGTTTGGTGAAGGAGGGAACAAAACAAGCTTGTGTCTAAATGCACCTGACAGAGCCCACTGCAGCTTCCCAGCTGCCCAGCTTCCCAAACAGGAGTCACATCTGCTTGAGACAGTGTTGAATATAGAAAAGAACTATGGGACACGATGAGGAAGAGATTGGTGTTAGGAGTTCCTGCTGCTGGAGCTGGTGTGGGGGTGATAATGCAAGTGCCTGAATTAGGATCCACGGCTGCTTTAGGGGGCTGAGTTTGGAGTTCTTCTTGCACAACTGCAGATACTTTTGTCTGAGCTGGTCATCCAGACTCCCTGTAGAGTGGGCAGAAATAAATGGCAAGCTTAGGATGAGAGTTCTCTGACAAACCTGAGAGGCCTTCTGCAGGATCAGATGATCAGCATGTCCAGAGTGCCATCTATTATACAGAGAGTCAAGGAGAAGCAGTTTAGATGATCAGTTTTGGGTGGGAAGAATCTCTCTGTGTTAGTCTGTATCTTCTCAGTGCCCCTTGCCCTTGCTGTCCCACCATCATTGCAGCCTGTCAGTTACCTACCTTCAGATGTCTCATGGTCCTCAGTATAAAAATCATTTGGGTTCATGTCTTCTTGTTTATCTGGAGTTGAAGGCTCAGGAGAGGAGGTGCTGAATGGTGCTTTTGAGGAGATTATGTGAAAGCGGTCAGGTCTCCTCATCCTCCAGGTTGTGGTCAAGGTAGCTTCCAGCTAGATCTACCCTGCACAGGGCTGAGGGTGCTTCTGGAGAAGGTGACAAGCGCAGTCAGGCAAAGGTGCTGGTTGGAGATCCAGCTGGAGCGTGCTGGTGCTGGTTGGAGATCCAGCATGGGTGCAGCCAGGCTGTACAGATGCCTCATTGCTGTCCCCAGTGCTCCTTAGCAGACCTATGGATGATGTCCTCCAGGAGGCTGAGATCAAAGATGGCGTTTCCTTGAAGAATGCTGTTCAGATCACTGCCATGGGATGACTCCTTTCTCCTGGAGCCGGCTGGGGCACTGCGGGACTCGCATGGGGATGTGCATGGCTGGGCTGGCTTTGCCTGCTCTTTGTGAGGACAGGGCTGGTGCTGTTTCCATTTGCTCCCACAGGCAGACAGCAGCATATCTCCTGGCTCAGCTTCCTGAAGGATTTCTGATCCCACCAGGCGTTTTCAGCTGCTGTTGCTATAAAGCTAGACCACTTCTGTCTCTGGGAAGCTCTGCTCTTCACATCCCATTTTACCTTGAGACAACGTCGGTTTTGCCTTGAGATGGGGTTTAGCACAGTATGAAACAAATGTTTCGGTATCTTCTGGAGTCTCTCAGGACACATTCTGAATTTACATTTAAGTCTTGGTTTTTATTTAAGCCTCAGAGTTTTCCATGAAATGTTCCTGTAGAGAGGGGAGTATGCAGCTCTTGAGCGTGCAGAACTCTCCTTAGCCGACACGAATCCCTTGAACGGGATTTTCTACACCACGTATGCTGCACTTATAACCCCTTTGATTTGGGGCTCCTCAGGACATGATGCTGGCTCCAGGTAGGTAATTACAGCGATTTCTTAAGCCACATAGAGGCTGTGGAGTACAAGAGCTCAGCTGGAGGGGATTCGAAGTCCTGCTGAGCTCTGAATTCCTGAAGACCACTCGAGTCCTAGAGCCAGCAGAAACCTCCTGAATGCAGCCATTTGCAGAAATACGTCCTTAAGAGAGCAAGAAATCATCAGGGAAAGAAAGGGCTTGAACTGCTTTCGAGATTCAGAAGCACTCGAGGAAGTTTGAAGAACCAGAGGTAGCTTGATAGTTGCTTTACATGCCCAGCAGCATTCAGTTTGTGCATCTAGGAGCTATAGCTCGGGGCTGGGTGTGGTGCCTGGCCCCGGGGCTGGGCCCAGGGCACGTGGCTCTTGCTTTGGGCAGCGTTAGCTTAAAAGCAGCTGTGAAAGTTTGAGCACGAGATGCTGACTACAGATACTCGCCCAGAGAAAAGCTGTGAGGGATGCGCACACGCCCGGCTCGTTTGGGAGCTGTAGATGATGTACAGAGAGAGCTTAATTGGCAGGATCTCTGTGCGGCTTTCCGGCGCCTTGTTTTTCTGACACGGATATGCAGGAGCTGTTTAAAAGGCCCGTGTTTGCTAATGAGGAGCTGGGTCAGTGGGGACGTATTTATGAAGCAGACACGTGCAGGGCAAGGAAGTGACACGAGCAGCAGCCCCAGTGCTGGAAAGAGTCTGGGTGTCTTGAGGCATGAGGGACCCGTGTCCTGCTCTCCTGGTGGAAGAAAGGTCCTCTTGTCCTTGTCCCATGGGTGTCTGTCCCTAGTCCTGGCACCGTGGTTAAGAGAACGCAGGAAATCTGAGAGCCTCCACAAAAAGGCAGAAGAGGTGCAGAGAAGCATGATCTGTGTAGGACCATGCTCAGAACAAGGGCTGCTACGTTATAAAAAAGAAAATTTTAAGGGGGGTTAATTTGATAGTTCAAAAAAAATTATTATTTTTTGAAAATCTTTTAAAATCTCAAAAAGGAAAATATACATTTGTAAAGAGGGAGAGGGTGTACCTGTTGTGGTTTCACCCCGGCTGTGGGCCGAGATCCACGCAGCTGCCTGCTTCTTAAAGTAAAAGAGCAGGGGAAGAGGGAAAAAGGGGGAAACAAGGGAAGGGAAAAGGAAGGGGCAAATAACTCCAGAACCAAGAAACTAAGAGGCCCGTGGATTGGGATAAGGATAGTTTACTAAGAGAACAGAAAGATAAAATATACCAATGCTAACAGGACTTTAGAGCAAAAGAATATGAAACTATTGATCCCCAATGCAGTTTCTCCCCGAACCACACAACTCAGGCCGTACCACCCAGAGCTGTCCCGGAACCCAACCGTCCCCCAAGAAGCACACGTCCCACCACCGCCCCTCTTCTTCCTCCCCTCAGCCCCCCGTTATCCTGGGCAGGACATAATTGGCATGGAATACTCTCTTTGGCCCATCTGGGTCACCTGTCCTGGCTTCGCCCCTCCTTTCTCATGAATAGAGAAATACGAAGAAGCGGAGAAAGTCCTTGACTGTCTGACTGCAACTAAGAACATCAGGGTGTTATCAGCACTGCTTTCATTTTAACTCCCAAACACAGCATCCCATCAGCTGCTACAAATGAAGTTAACTCTATCCTGACTGAAACCAGGACAGTACCCTTGGTGGTGTCTGCTCTTGGTGAGGCAGAGGGAAACAGGCGTAATGTATGGGATATATGTGTTAAACATCAAGGGAAAGAACCCAACCCTCCCCACAGGTAAAACTGCACTTGTTGTGGAGACCCCGACCCAGCAAGGTGTGTCTGAACTACAGACTGCCCCACACAGGTGGCATGAGAGGAGCCATTCTACCTGTGCCAGGGAGCGGACTAAATGATCTTCCACACCTGCTCCTGATGAGTTCTGTCATGATTCGGGCTTTACAGCCTTTAACCCCTTCTCCTGTACACTGAGGATATGAGTTTTGGAGCTGCTGCTCTGGCACCCACCAGCAGTGGCTGTTGGACATATGTGAGCACCTTCAGGATTGTGGACCAGCCTCCCAGCATCCATCCTCACATGTCTCAGAGCCCCAGTTCTCCCTCCCCAGCCTGAAAAGCGACCACTTTGCTTACTAATGGTTTATTAATACATCAGGGCTAGGGGTTGCTTCCCCGAAGATTTTGTCCAAGAATGTGATAGGTAACTGGGAAAAAAAGGCATATGAAATGAAAAGTGGAATTTTATTTCTATGAAGCTGGATTCTGTCACCTTCACAGGTTGCATTTTGGCAAATTCACCTCCATTTCCATTCCCTGGGAATTCCTGCCTGTATCCTGACATGCAGAATTAGCACCCAGACGTTTCTCAAACACCTCAAGGGATCCGTACCCGTCACTCACTTTCTGAGGGTTAACATCTCAATGGTTAAAAGGTACTCCTGATTTCCAATGCAGCTCAGCATGCTGTCCAGTGCCCGACACTGTCCCTCTGTGTGCCTTTCTCAGGCGAGAGTTTTAGTATCCCCTCAGCATCCTGTATTTTCTCTCCACAAATGTACTTACACACATCATCAAATCACTTCTCAGTTTTCTTTCTGACAAGTTCCAGAGGCTGACCTCTAGAAGTCTCTCCCTGTAAGTGGTTTTCTTCAAGTCTCAGACCATTTTTTCATGGCTCTTTTCTTCACCTGGTCTGATTTTTTGATGTCCTCTTCAAAATATGGCACCTCAGCAGCATGCAGTATGCTGGTGTCAATCTGACCAAGGATGTACGCGGAGATAAAATCGCCATCTATTCTACTTCACAGTACTGTTGCTTATACACGGAAGGACCAAATTAGCTCTTTCTGCTCCAGAAGACAGAAAAATAGGTCCCATGTTTAGGAACCAGAAGGCCAGGTAGGGGCATTAAAAAGAGAAAAATGGAGCCAACATGAAAGCGGAATTACAAGCCAAGGCAGCATTAACAGCACAGCGTGAGACTCGCCTGCACACATTAGTTGAAATAAAATGCTGAGGAAACAGTTTCTTCCACTTTGGAGCCTGTTGGGAGCCGAGGCTGCCATGACGGCTCCTCTGTGAGGGCAGGCTGGGCACCAGGGTGGCTGGGTAACCTCTGTGGAGGCAGGCTGGGCACCGGAGCAGCTGGGTAGCCTCTGTGGGCGCAGGCTGGGCACTGGGGTGGCGGGGTGGGGGGTTGGAGGGATAAGTTACTCCTGTGTTGCGTGGCTGTGCTTGGCAGACCCTTGCTGAATCGTGTCACAGGGCTCTGTGGAGGCATGAGGCACCCTCTGATCCTTCCCGGGACATCCCGCAGCTTGGGGCTGTTAGATCAGCCCTGGGACGTGTGGTGCCGTCGGAGCTCCGCGTACGCAAAGGCACCCCCAGCCCTTTGTGCACTCTGTCTTCTGCCTGCAGAATCTCTCACAGGCAGGAGGGGTCTTCCAAAATTCCCTCACTCCCATACCTGGTGACACTTGCTGAACACAGAGTCACTGCATCATCTACAGACACATTCTCAGTACATGTTCTCAGCATAAGCCTCATCTTCCCGTAACAGAGACTGACCTGACCTGACGGCCCTCAAATCTCCAGGGGATTCCCCAGGCCAGATCAAAGGCAATGTACCCAGTGGTCAGGTCTCCTGGTCTTTGAACATGTTTCTGTAAGACAGTTCCCTTGTCTCCTTCTTCCTCATTTCTGTATCAGTAAAACAGGCTTGGCAGTTTTGGGGGCTGCTAAGATGCTCAGGTCCCATCTTAAGCTTTCATGTCTCAGTGCCAGTTTGGTCTGTTGCAAGCCCTGTCATGCTGCTTCTGCGCTCACAACAAGGGTGACAAGGTGTCTCCTTCCTCCCTGCTCACCTGCTGATGCAATGCTGGGTTTTGACCCCCAGTACTTGGGCATCTGGGAACCTGAACATCATGTCCAGCAGTCCTGTGTTTGCTGCATGTGCTTCTCATTCAATCCATGTGGAAAGGTGTCCTTCCCTCAGGGGAGGAATGAACACCAGGGAGAGGAACACTGGGGAAATGTTGGGGAACTGGTGGACTGTGGAGAGCCTGGTGGAGGTTCACCAAGATGGTTGGAGCATATACCTTTAGGGTATTGCCTCTCGCTACTACGTATGTTCTTAGTACTGTATTCCAGCTGCTTGCCCTGTCTGTCTGCTCTCTGCCTACCTGCAGATTACTGAGCAGTTACCCCAGGCTCAAGGCTGCTGCTCTTACCATTGCGTGGTTCATTTTTCTTCAGGTAGTTGTTAGAATATCTTTAGTACCCCCAAGAGAGAGAAAGCTATGGTTGGCTAATTCACTAAGTCAGTCTAGGAAGGGTTCTTACTGCTATCTTAACACTAGTTCTGTACTTTGCCTGTTGCAGGATGTCAAGGTGTTAAAACACGGTGGGTGTTTTAATATTGCCTAAGTTCAACATGGCCAAGTGCAGAGTCCTGCACCTGGGACATAACAACCCCATGCAGCGCTACAGGCTTGGGGGAGACTGGCTGGAGACCTGTCAGGCAGAGAAGGACCTGGGAGTGCTGGTTGACTGCAGGCTGAATGTGAGTCAGCAGTGTGCCCAGGTGGCCAAGGCCAGTGACATCTTGGCATGTATCAGAAACAGCGTGGCCAGCAGGTCCAGGGAAGTGATTATGCCCCCCTGTGCAGCATTGGTGAGGCTGAACCTCGAGTGCTGTGTTCAGTCTTGGGGCCCTCACTACGAGAAAGACATTGAGGTGCTGGAGTGTGTCCAGAGAAGGGCAACCAGGCTGGTGAAGGGACTGGAGGGCAAATCATATGAGGAGCGGCTGAGGGAGCTGGGGGTGTTTAGCTTGAAGATGAAGAGGTTGAGAGGAGATCTTATCACCACCCACAACTACCTGAAGGGAGGTTGTAGAGAGATTGATATTGGTCTCTTTGCCCAAGTGGCATGAGGGGGAATGGACTCGAGCTGTGCCAGGGCAGGTTCAGATTAGACATTAGGAAAAAGTTCTTTACTGAAAGGGTTATCAGGCACTGGAACAGGCTGCCCAGGGAGGGGGTTGAGTCACTGACACTGGATGTGTTTAAAAGACAGGTAGACAAGGTGCTCAGGGATATGGTTTAGCTTAGGACAGGAACAGTTGGACTCAGTGATCTTGAAGGTCTTTTCCAACCTTGTGTGATTCTGTGATTCTGTGATTCTGATGGTGAGAGAGGTCAACTTATTCAGCTGTAGGAGAAGGTGCCAACAGAGGTCTATTTTTTGCCTATGAGAGGTGACTGGGAATACCAAGATAGATCTCTGGGGGTACATGATGAAAGGATGAGAGTCAGAGCAGGAAACTCTTGATATAAGGCATCAGGTTGGAACCATGAGAGTGATGTAACACTGGAACAGGTTGCCCAGAGAGGCCATAATATCTCTGTCCTTGGAAGTGTTTAAATTCATGGTGGCCCTGATCAGCTTGCTGTAACTGACCCTTCTTAGAGCGGGGCTGGGACCTGATGTCCCCCAGAGGTCCCTTCCAACCTCAACTGTCATTCTGTTGTTCTCTGACACATTTTAAGTAACCTGTGTAGGGCAGTGGCAGCAAGGTGGCAAGTGTCATGATCTCTTGAAATCCAGGCTGTGAAGACAGCTTCCTCACAAAGGAATTGGATAAAACCTCATTCTCCTGCAGCACCACTTTCATGAAAGAAAGCTTGAGATCTCAGCGCAGCAGGAGGTATTTCACCTTGGACAATACAGAGAGGAGCTGGGGGGATGGGGGTGGTTGTGCTGTTGATGGTGTTTTGTCCAGAAATGCCCTACAAGCACTGCTGGGAGCTCTTGTAGAGGCAGTAGTCAGACATGGACACTAACACCCCCATCTTAGTGACCCCCTGGGCTGTTATCGTGGTTTCACCCCGGCTGTGGGCCGAGATCCACGCAGCTGCCTGCTTCTTAAAGTAAAAGAGCAGGGGAAGAGGGAAAAAGGGGGGAAACAAGGGAAGGGAAAAGGAAGGGGCAAATAACTCCAAAACCAAGAAACTAAGAGGCCCGTGGGTTGGGATAAGGATAGTTTACTAAGATAACAGAAAGATAAAATATACCAATGCTAACAGGACTTTAGAGCAAAAGAATATGAAACTATTGATCCCCAATGCAGTTTCTCCCCGAACCACACAACTCAGGCCGTACCACCCAGAGCTGTCCCGGAACCCGACCATCCCCCCAAGAAGCACACGTCCCACCACCACCCCTCTTCTTCCTCCCCTCAGCCCCCCGTTATCCTGGGCAGGACGTAATTGGCATGGAATACTCTCTTTGGCCCATCTGGGTCACCTGTCCTGGCTTCGCCCCTCCTTTCTCATGAATAGAGAAATACGAAGAAGCGGAGAAAGTCCTTGACTGTCTGACTGCAACTAAGAACATCAGGGTGTTATCAGCACTGCTTTCATTTTAACTCCCAAACACAGCATTCCATCAGCTGCTACAAATGAAGTTAACTCTATCCTGACTGAAAACAGGACAGCTGTGATCCTAATGAATGCTCAGGTCACTGGAGTGATGAAGAGGAGACTAGTGAGCATCATTACACAAGACTGGGGTGATGTGAGAAGGTGTATAACATGGGAGTCATCTCACAAAACTTCAGCTGGCTGACTGGGTTCTCCCTGGTGTCAGTGGAAGGAGGTGTACTGCCTCAGCATGGTGCAGCTCATCCTAAGTTCTGTCTGTAAGGATGGTGAGTTGATGATGGCATTTGGAGTTTACTGTCTGTCTTCACTGGCTACAGAGTGGGACTCTGATTGGGAAATTAGAGGGACAACCAGTCTAGACTTGGCGGGTGGAAACATTTTGGTGTTTGATTACAGGTGTATCTTGAGAAGCCACGTGGCTCCATATCATGGGTAAGGGACTGTGTACCTGGGGATGCCCAGCTCAGCCGTGAGCCAATGTCTTGCCTTCATGGGATCAGGAATCAGAGTTTTAGACAGCTAAAGCTATGGAAGAAGGTCCCATTCCTGATGCAGTGTGCTTCTATACTGAACCTGTGTTTCGGTCAAGAAAACACCTAGTCTGACCTATCAGTGCAATAAAAGTGAAAATAAAGCCAAGAATAGTTGGCTTCATCTAAAAAAAGATGTGCTCTGCCAGCACAAACCTGACAGATAGGTTTTGTATCTGTGGAAATCTCCAAACGATGTTTTGGAGGATACCTACGAGTGTACAGGTGCCACGCAGGAGTGGGCTGTTTCCAGGGAAGGCTGTGTCTCCCTCAGCATTCCTAACAAAGCCGCAATGATGGTCTCCCTAACACCCCACACATTTTAATTTATTGTAAAATAGCACTGATGGAAAAGCAGACTTGAGCTTGCCCACAGGGTGCACCAAATGAAATGTTATGTACAGAAATTATTCCACCATTGCAAAGCTCTTCCTCATTTTTAAGTTTGTGAGTGTGCACTTCCAGCCCTGCCTCATGGAATGAAAAACGACAGTGTTTCATCTCTTGTTCAGTCCCTCACATCTCTGCAAAAAGGCAGTCCTTTGGGTTTAGGTCACAGGGATGGGGCCAGTGTCCTCTACCCGTGAGACTGATTGAAGGAAAACAGAAGTTAGATCATTTTGCTCAGCTATGAGGCTGTCTTCACCAAGATTTCCCCTTGCCCCCTGTCATGGTTTAACCCTGACTGGCAGCTCAGCAACCTGCTGCCACTCATTCACTCCCCCATGGTGGGATGGGGGCAGAGAATTGGGAAAGTGGAAGTGAGAAAACTCATGAGATAAAGCCAGACAAGGAATTAATTCCCCACTTCCCATGGGCAGGCAGGTGTTCAGCCATCTCCAGGAAAGCAGGGCTCCATCCCACTTGGGAAGACAAACCCCATCACTCCAAATGTCCCCCTCTTCCTCCTTCCCCCAGCTTTATATGCTGAGCATGATGTCATATGGCAAGGGATATCCCTTCAGTCCGCTGGGGTCAGCTGTCCCAGCCGTGTCCGTCCCAACTCCTTGTGCACCCCCACTCAGTAGTGGGGTGAGAAGCAGCAAAAGCCTTGGCTCTGTGCAAGCACCGCTCAGCAACAGCTAAGCCATCCCTGTGCTATCAGCACTGCTTCCCTCACAGATCCAAACCCCAGCCCCTACCAGCTGTTGGGTAGCGAATTAAATGTATCCCAGCCAAAACCAGCACCCTCCCTGAACTGTCTCGGTAACACTTCAGCCCTCAGGCATCTGCTCTGTACCATCACTGAACTGCCATGCAAGACTGGAGAACTGCATATATGATGCTCCAGACAGTGAATTGCCACCCATCTCTGTCAGGGCAGGTCCTGCAGCCTCTGGCCACACATGGACCATTGATTGACAGAGGCTGGGAGCTGCTCTGGAGGCGGTGCCTCGAAAGTGGAGCCTGATGAAAAACCTCTCTTCTTGCTACCATAGAAACTGAACAGACTTAACAACAACTTATTACTCCTCTCATCTCCAACAGCTCTGCATCTGAAGTGCCTTGACCTATGAAGATGTTTGTATTAAGGATCACCTGATAGCTGGAGAAAAGGGATTGAAGGAAAAAGAGAAGAGGAAACTCCCAAAGCTCTTGTGGAAGCCACTGGGCAAAGGGTAGGCTGCTGAGAAGTAGAGGCACTGCTCTGGGATGCAAGGGAACAGAGAGGCCAGAAAGACATTGCTGGACAAGAGGAGTTCTGTATGGGTGTGGAAGAAACCCAGCAGGGTGTCTCTGAGCTTTGCTGTGACCCAGCCAGCTGCAGGACCAGCAGTTTCATGGGCACATTGCTCCCGGGCAGCATTTTCCACCCGCCATGCCATTTCTTTCTGCTGGCCACACCAGTGTGAAGCTGCATTCCCTGGGGAGCCCCAACTCACAAAGAGCTGGTGGGAACTGGGGGCCCATGGTGCCCCCCCACTCCAGCCAGCCCCACCATTCCCAACACCTGCAAGAAGACCATGGTGAGGGAGGGATTTTGCAGAGTGGGCAGCTTTGTGAGCTAAAATATCCTCTGCCATTCAGCTCAAGCCCCTGCTGCTAATACTTTCAGGAAAAAATAAGTATCTACATATTGATTTTGCTTAATGATTTTGCCTGTTAACCCAGTGCTGAATACATGGAAAGCCTGACTGTGGTCCCTCTTAAAGCTTTGGGACCTCCAGAGGCTCTGCAGAGCTCTCAGGCCAGCCACGGACTAGGAGGAGTTTTATAAATTCATGCAGGCAGCAGGAACAGGCTCGGGCAGGCTCCTCGCTCCGTGGGCACAGAGAGCAGCTGTGCTGCAATTCAATTCTTAAGTATACAACCATTGTGTAGAATAACCTGGTGTGAGGTTAAGACACAGCCCTACTGAAGCCATACAGATGCTTTATCCTACTCCTGACGTTTCCCTGGGAGCACCCACCCCTCTGGGTACCCCAGGTAGTAACACTCCTAGAGCATTTTTACAAATATGGGCCCCATTTTAACTACCTTGGGTCAACCTAAGTAAAGAGTTAAGACAAGCAGATTGTCAAAAACTAACAGTAAGGAGTAAGAACACCTCTTGAAGCCTAGAAAACCATGGCAACGCCAGAGTTTTACCAAGTGGCACAAGCCAATGGCAAGCAAGTGTGAGATGAGGCGTTTCCTTTGCACAAAATTTTAGGGGTTGGAAGGGACCTTCAGAGATCATCGAGTCCCATTAGGCAGCTGCATAGGGCACTCCAGCAAATACCCCAGGGTTCCTCTCATTTAGGGGTTGGCATCTTGGGGGTTGTTGAATGTGTCCTGAAAACACGTGAACTTGTGCATCCTTGACGCCCTGCTCTCATGACGGTGGTGGGAAGTTGCTGTTGGGGTGGTTTCATGATTCAAGTGCCCAGTGAAAAGCTGGAGGACTCGAGGAGCCAGGGGAGAGGGGAGGAAGTGGAGTCTCCAAGGTCAGAAGGAATGACGATGCTTTGATGTCCTTATTGCCAACCATCCCAGAAAATACGACATTTCCTTCACTTTAGAGAAACCCAAGTGGAATTTCTAGCATCAAAACTTTTCCAGACAAACTCTGCTGATGTTGGCCTTGCTAGCTTCAAGGGCATGGAATATTAGTGAGGACCCTCCCTCATGGATATTGAACACCCCCCCCCCCCATATAGCAAGTCACAGGCATTTGGGTTTTATCAGTGAGGAAATCCTGTGCATGGACACAGAGCCACCAACATCTTCCTGAGCAAGCTTTCCTGGGCATGGTGATGGTTCCTTCCTGTGGTGGTGGGATCTGCAGTATCTTGGCAGGAGCTTCTGCAACGCAGCAGCTTAGGCTGCTGCAGTTGGGGGCTGCTGCAGTTGGGAGCTGCTGAGCAGGGCCATAGGTGCCTGGCAGTGATGGTCAGACATGTGACAGAGGAGAGACATTGCCTGCAGACCCCATCCAACATCAGACACTCCCTGCTGGCCATGCTAGCCTGCAGTCCTCTCCTCACCTGCTTCTTCACCCTAAAATCAGTGCCACACAGAAGAAAACAGCATGAAAAAATACTGTTTGGGCAGCAGCTGTTCCAGCACATTATCTTTTCTCATCTTCTCATCTGCTCGCCTTTTCCTATCTCAGTGCAGCTACAAGGTGCAAAGGGAAGACACAGGAGATAGATACCTGTGGCTGCTGCTACCAAAACCAGAGGCAAGGTGTTCCTGTGGGCAGTGCTTGGCTTGCACGGTCACCTCACCTCGCCCCGTGCCTGTGGGTTGGTGGGGAGCTTCGAGAAGGGCCCATCTGCTGTGGGGTGTTGAGCTCAGTGGTGGCACATCCTGATGGCATGCCACACACCCGCAAGCTGATCCCTATTTCTGAGGACCTCTAAGCACCCTGAAAATGCTGCTGGCTAGCAAAACCCAAAACCAAAACTAAGAGGAGTTCACAGGAAGAAGGTTCAGACCCAAGAAATCTGTCAACCACAGACTTCCCTAGAAATTGAAACCACTGAGGTACGGGTGTGCACACCACCTTCCAAGCTGGCTGCTTGAGAACCAGAGATGATCAGGGGTGGCTGAGAGCCACAGGGACACACAGTCCTGGTCAGTGACTGACCACTCCTGTGTTATGGGATGAGCAACCTGGCCATCATGTCCCTGCTGCAGCAGCCCTGGCAGGGAGCAGTGTGACCACAGCCTGTGCTGTGGGCTGGGAAGGAGGTGATGGAGCAGTCACAGGAGAAGATCTCAAGTCTCAAGGCACTTAAGATCTGCGCTGCACAGCACCAGAAGTTGCCTCAGCCTGCTGCTGGGGGTCCCAGGGCTTGGCAGAGGCTGCATGTTCTGGGAAGGCTGTCTGCTGCCACAGCCTGAGCAAGGACGGCTCAGAGAAGGACAGAGATGCAGCGGCCACGGTGCTGGCACAGCCTACTGTTTGTGAGTGCCACTGTGTTTTTAGCTGGAAGAGCTCTCACAGTGAGATCACTGGCAGTGCCAGAGCAACCTCCAGCATTCACTGCGGCTCTTGCAGGATGCTGCAACAGCTTAACTTCCCCTGGGAGAGATTATAAAACAATAAGTCGTTGGTTTATATGTTTAATGTGGTAGTAAATTAGATGAGGAGCTCAGCATTTAATTGTGGAGCTCAAAAAGCCAGACATTATCCACCAGCTCTGACATCCCAAACGATATTTTGCAACCCTGTGGCACAGGCTGGTCAGAGCCAATCTCTGTCCTCCCAGCACATCTTTCTCATAACTGGGGGTGAAGCTCCGGTGCCTGCAGCAGCGCCTCCAGGGGCAAGTCTTCCCACTGTGCCCTGCTGGCACCAGTGAAATGCACAACCTCCCCATCGGGCAGCATGCCTGAGCACAGCGGCAGCTCAGCGCACTGATGACAGCTTGCAGAGCAGTCCAGAGGCTGAGGCTGTGCTCGGTATGGGCAGGGCTCTGGGCATCCCCATTTGCCCCTTCTACTTCTCCTTTTTGCCCACCCAGCCCTGAGTGAGCCTGGCCAGGGAAGAGTGGGCCAGATCCAGAGGGATCTGTTGCCTGATGAAGCAACGCCATTTCTTTGGCTGAGGAAGTTGCCCCACTTGCTCAGCTGGGTGCCTCCTGCCAGCACAGCAGCATCACTGCCTGTCATTTTGCCAAAGGCCACAGACTGGGAACCAGAGTGGGGCTGTTTTGTGTGGGACAGCCCAGGAAGGTGAGAATTATTCACATACACAGGGCACCTTCGACAAGAGCCGCTGTGTACTGCGTGTGCCACCCTTCCTCTTTGAAGGCCTCACCTTGCCTCCTGGCCAGCCTGTGGTCAGAAACAGTAAGCTCCATCAGCACGTTGGCATGAAGCCATCATCCTTGCTCCCTTCCCTCCCTGGGTTGTCACGCCAATTTGGGCAGCATCCCTGCTGCAGCAGGTGCTGGGGGACTCAGCTGTGGTACCCTGGTTCAGTATCACAGCTCCTGGACCTGCTCCGGGAGTTTTGGGGTTTGGAGGGCTTCCCTTCCCTTCCCTTCCCTTCCCTTCCCTTCCCTTCCCTTCCCTTCCCTTCCCTTCCCTTCCCTTCCCTTCCCTTCCCTTCCCTTCCCTTCCCTTCCCTTCCCTTCCCTTCCCTTCCCTTCCCTTCCCTTCCCTTCCCTTCCCTTCCCTTCCCTTCCCTTCCCTTCCCTTCCCTTCCCTTCCCTTCCCTCTTCTTTTCTCTTCTTTTTTTTTTCCATTTTTCCCTCCTCCATTGAAATGTGTTTTAACCTCATGGCGAATCTGTTGGCAGCTGCCTACAGAGGGTTGGGCATACCTGTAACAGAACAACTGGCTCGTGAGCAGCTTCCATGTGGACTCTCTATTCTGAAGTCAAAGAATTTAATAAGAATAACTAAATTTTGGGGTAAAATAATTTTTACTGCACCTATTGAGACAGCCATCCTGAAATGGTTTCTCCAACAGCAGTTGTCTTGGTGTGTTTTTCCATGAAGACTCTGGATGTGTGTGCAGTGTACTGAGTAATGATGCTGGCACCACAAAACAATCTCCTTCAAAAAGTTTGGTCTTGCATGAAAAACTATCCACATTCACAAGGTCTCCCAAGAGAGTGTCTCCCAATCATTATATCCTTGTGAGACCCTTTCTCCTAGGAGTGTAACTTTGATGGTGGTGGTGTTGCTGGATGGTGTCTTTGCCTTGGATCAAGCACTCAGGGTTTGGGGCACGTTGGCAGCATAGCAGGAGCACATCATAAAGAGGAAACAGATGACAGTTCTTTTCCTGTGTTAGCTTTGGCATGGGTCAGTCTTCCTCACAAAATAACTTCTTAAATTAAGCCAGTAAGGTTTCAAACTAGACAAGCTATCATGGCATGGGGGAAGAAGAAGAAAGTGTGACCCATTGACCATGCTGAGCCATGGAGAAGGTGCATACCAAACAACTACATAAACACATCACAATTATGTGAAATACAAAAATAATCAAGTCCAACTTGTCCCTGCCAAGATCCCCCCATGGCCTTGGTGGCCTTTGTGCTGGCATGATCGTGTGGGAAAAGTTGTGGACATGCCACTGTCTCAGCACAGAGTCTCTACAGGGACCTGAGATCAAGTGGGGAACTCCACAGAAGGGGACAGGAGGTAACTTGTGGGCAAATGCCACCCAAACATGTATCTCCGCTTCTCTGGGAAGGGAGCTGACATGAACCCACCACAGCAGCACAGAGCTGAAACTGCTGGCTGGCTGTTCATCACGTTTGCTGTTTCATGGCTGCCACCTGAGGAATGGTTCAGATGAAGAATCACAGCCCAGCCCTGACATAGACTAAAGGCACAATATGACATGCTGGACCTCATACATGTTTGTTTGGGGGGGGCTTCAGGATATAGGCAGTTGTATCTGCATTACTGACTGGAAGGTGCCCTGGGCTGTTCTTTGGCTCTGTGGCAGCTAGATTGGGGTGGGCCACAGCCATGTGGTTGAGCCCTCTATCCCAAAGCACAGGGTGACTGCACTCAAGCTACCTACTGGGAAAGGTCCTTGTCCCATCCTAACTACTGGAGCATCATGAAAGAATCATGGTCAGCATGGGTGAGCCATGGTGGTCTAGCCCTGGGGAATGCTGATGGGGGACCAGCCATCTGGGCAAACCACCCATCATCCTGTGAAACACGTCAGCCTGCCAGTGACCTTGAAGGCACCCGAGTCTGCCCATGGCATCAAGTGAATGGTGCCTGAATCCAACGACATGGTGCTAGTGGCCTGGGGCCTTCATTCCACGTGCCATGTTTGTGTCAAACATGCCCTGCTCGAGGCATCCTCACAGCATCTGCCTGTGCCTGGTGCTTATTTAGAAGCAAACCGGGAGTGCTGGGGCAAAAACCCGCAGCGTGGGTAGCAGGGCTTGGGAGCAGCTCTGTTCCACGCGTCACCAGCTGCAGAGCCACATGAACAGCCCAGGGCTGCTGGGGACTCCAACGCTGCTTTTTCGTGGCTGAAAGACTATTCTATTTATTGAATATTTGGCTTACACTAGAAAGATAAAAACTTCCTTTTCCCACCTTCTGTTGAGAAATGCACGCACCTCCGGTGTGTAACCTAGAGGGAGCTGCCTCTCGGGAGGGAGGAGCTTAATGGCTCATGGAGATCTGCTCTTCGCTCAGCCTGTGGGCTGTGACGTCCATGCAGAAGCTGCTTGGCTCTTCAGGAGTGGAATCCTTCTAAAACTGCAACGATCTCTGACTTGGGGCCTTATGGCAATTGCATGAAGGGCAGTGAAATAAAAACGTGTCAGATGGTAGCAGTGGGAAGGCACTTGGGCGAGGCAGGTGGCCAGGAGAGCATCAGTGGGGACTTTGTTTGGTTTTTGAGGATGGATAAATTGTCCCTGAGAGACTCCAAAGACTCCAGAGCTCCTCTGACCTCAGAGATGGAATTATAACATTACGACTGACCTGGGCATTCCCCCCTGGCTTGTTTAGTCATTGCCTGGTGATGGTTTTTGCTCATTCTCCAAAAATATGCTGACATTTGGGATATCTGTTTGCCTCAGCTGCCCCACAGCAGTCACACCGGTTGGGAAGCACCTGCCTCACAGCATCCATGAGCAGACCCCCAGGCTCAGGCACACCAACAAAGGGGTGACCTGGGTTGAGTGTGTGCCCTTGGCTAAACCTGAGCTGCATGAGCCTCTATTAATGGATTGGGGTCTGTGACTGGGACATGGAGACAGACACAACAGCCCGCAGGGATAGGACATGTCTTCTCACCAGCCAAAAGGAAAGGGCATCTTCCATTTGCCAAGGAGGGCTCATGCTTCCCTTTCTGTTTCACCTTCTGAGTGTGTGATACCACTTGTGAGACATCCTGACAGCACCGCTCAGCAGAAGCCAGCCCTTATTACCATTCCCAGAGATCCTTGTCCCAGAACAGGAGGTGATGGGCACAAAGAGGAGGCTCCATCTGAATACAGGACACACTTTTGCACTGTGGGGGTAACTGAGCAATGGCATAGGTTGATGTGAGAGCTGTAGAGTCTTCTTCCTTGGAGATACTCGCAAGCTGTCTAGACAAGGTAACGTGGTCCTGGGCAACCGGCTGTAGCTGGCCCTGCTTGAGCAAGGGGGTTGGATCAGATGGCCTCCAGAGGTCCCTTCCCTCAGCCCCTCTGTGACTCTGAGATATGCTGCCTTGAGTTTACCAGAGAACAAGGTGTCCCAGGGGGATACTGGGCTGGCATTGCCCATCCCCAGCTGGACCAGCACCACAGAGGGCTGCGCACAGCCATGCTGCCGCAGCACCCTTGTCCAGCCTTTCTGTGAACCAGGTAGGACCCAGTCATTACCTTGTGCTAATGGGTGCAGCCTGATGCTTACTACCCCTGAAGCAGAAGCCTCTGTGTTTTTATGTGAGCTGTCAGTGCTGGGCAGAGAGCAGCAGGGTGCAGAAGGCTGGCTATCCCCAATGGCAGGCTGGGCAACACCGTGCACTGGGTGTCTGCGCAGATCTCCTGCAGGAACAAAGTGAAGGTCCTCAGTTTCCAGCACTTGAACATTACTGCATGTGTAGTGCTGCAGAAATACATGCCTGGGATTTTAAACATCGTGCTGGTCTCTGCTAGGAAAAGCCGCCTTGTATCTGCCAGGTGCTGGTGTCACCGGAGGTGACCTGACAGTGCAGCAGCTGAGCAAGCTCCTCGTGCTGTGCTGCACCTGGGTTTGCTCATGGCCATGCTGCTCTTCCACAGCCAGGACCAGGAGCATGTCTGTGATGTGCCTCTGGTCCCACTGGTGGGCATGACACCTCTGAGACAAGCACCGTCTCCTTCCCCCATGTTTTCTTGCAAACATGGTGGAGAACCCATGCAACAAGCTGCAGGCACTTTCTGCCTTGGAGGAGCAAAATAGCAGCAGCGCTTGCCAAATGAATTGCCATAATTAATTGTTTTTCTTGGTTTATTCATCCTTTGAGGGACCTCTTCCCTGATGACTTTTCAGAGTGGGGACGTGGGCTGTGACTGCCAGCCTTCACCAGTGCTGGAAGAGTTAGGCTGCATGTTGCAGATGGAAATGTGATGGCTGTGGTCACTGTTTGCTGTCTGATTGGCTCTGGAGTCAAACCCTCCCAAGAAATATAACACAGGCAGATAAAACATGGCCAAAGCCAGTATGTACCTTCTGAAACAGGCCTCAGGAGAGAAGGGAAAGCAAAAACCTAAGGCAGAAGATGGAGCACAGTGGTACCAGCCTGCCTTTGCCTTTGGGGAGATAACATTAGTGCTGAAGCCAGCAGGAGCTTCCAGTATGAATTTGTTTGCTGCACGTGGGTGCTATCACCTGACAGATTGCCTGCGTCCCCAGTATTGGGGAAGAAAGGCTGTAAATAATTTCTGGGCTAGAATTTCTGTCACTGCCCCTCCTCACTGATGCTCCTGCAGAACCAGGGCTCCTCTGAGCTATGTGCTGAAGAACGATTTGCAGAAAACACATCCCTGACAAGGCCATGCCCTTTCTTGTGGCTCAGTGATGCACAAGGCAATCCTGCTCCAGCTCATTCGTCCACTGTAACGTCACAGTGGGTGTTTGGGCAGGGGGTTGTGGTGGGGATGGGGCAGCCTCCCCTGCCCAGGGGATTGGACCCATCACGTGAGGGAAGGTGAAAGGTGTGTACCTGATTTTTACTATGGGCTGCATGGACTCTTTCCCAAGAGTTCAAACCGTCCTCGTCAGGGTCAACACAAAGCCAACAAACCTGCTGTCCTGTCACCCTTGAGCCTGGGACCCCGCCTGGGCACAGGGGTGACAGCTCCCCACCCTGTAGAGTCATAGAATCTCCTGAGTTGGAAAGGACCCGTAAGGATCATGGAGTCCAACTCCTGGCTCCACACAGGACCAGACAAGTCAGAGCATGGGACTGAGGGCATCGTCCAGGCACTTCTTGGACTCAGTCAAGCTCGGTGCTGTGACCACTTCCCTGGGGAGCCTGTGCCAGTGCCAGATCACCCCCTCAGTAAAGAACCTCTTCCTAATACCCAACCTAAACCTCCCGTTACAGCTTCATACCGTTCCCTCGGGTTCTATTGCTGGTCACCAAAGAGAGATCAGCGCCTGCCCCTTTGCTCCCCCTTGTGAGGAAGCCATAGAATCACACACACACAGAATCACAGAATCACAAGGTTGGAAAAGACCTTTGAAGACCATCAAGTCCAACCAATCCCATCCTAAGCTAAACCATATCCCTAAGTACCTCATCCACCCTTTCTTTAAACACATCCAGAGAAGGTGACCCAACCCCCTCCCTGGGCAGCCTGTTCCAGGCCCCGACAACTCTTTCAATACATTTTTCTTCTAATGTCGAATCTCAACGTGCCGTAACTTCCCTGCAGAAAGGCAGTACCTTCAGCAGGGCAATCCACAGGGTCAAACCGAGCCATGACGGGCAGCCGGGCCAGGCCGAACCTCCGGCAGCCCCAGAAGACACGGTGGCTCCCAGCGTTTTTGTCGCTCAGCTCACAAATTACCCTGCAGAGCGGGCGGGGGGAGGGGGCTCCGCACTGCACGGGGGCACCGAGGATGGCGACCGAGGGCAGAAGACGGTGTCTGTCACCATCCTCCCTGCTCCTCCCCTGCCGCCAGCGTGCAGGGCTCCCCCTCAGCTCTGCATGCGGACAGCCGCTCCTCGCATGCGAGATCCCCTGCGTTACGCGGGGCGGAGCTGCCCTCTGCCGTCTCCCTCCCGTACAACTGCTCCTCGGGTATTACTTGGAGAATAAAGGGCCGGCGCGGAGCTACGCGTCTCCGCGGCGAGCAGGGCTCTTTGGGAAGCAGCCAGGCTTCCCTGCCATGCCGCATCTGCTCGGGGCAGCGTGCAGACACGCTGTGCCTGCGGCCGGCAGCTCCCCGGGCTCAGGCGGACGCTGTACGGTGAGCAAGCAAGCCAAGCCGGAGCCGTGAAGCGCCCGTGGTACACAGAGCAGGGAGAGCATGGTGCTGATTCTTCGGGATCCCTGGATGCCGCTTATGCCTCTGGGATGTCTGATGTTCCTATGCCATCCCCAGCCATTTCTGCTCCTGGCAGAGGGGATCTGACACTGGGACGGTTCAGTCAGATATAAATCCAAAGCCCCTTGAATATAATTTTAATAGCACACTTAAATGCTATTTTTTTTAAGCAAAAAGGGGATTGTTGGTGTCACACTGGTGCATTCAGCAGCCGGTGTTGCACTGTAGGTGAACAGGGAAAGCAGAAGTGATGAACTCCCTCACACTTACCCTGTGCCACTGTTAGTATTTGGGGGTCTGGAGCCTCAGTGCAGCAAAACATCAACTATGGGCGTGTGGTCAGCAGAGCATCCAGCCCCAGTGTCACCACACCGGTGACAGTGCTGGTGAGTCCTGTGGTATGCATTTGAAACAGCTGGCTGGAGTGGCAGAGCTGGTCCTGACAGCTCACACACCTTGCTTGGGTGGGGGCGGTGGGTCTCCAGAACCTGGGTTTGTTTATTCCCTATGGCCAAGAAACAGGAGGACAAAGTCCCAGCTCCATTTATTTCTTCCTGGCTTCCTGAAGACTGCTAGGTCTTCTCAAAGGATTTTTCAAAGGTGTTCTACCCATCCATACCAAGGTGTGAACACAGATGGGGAACAGAGGAGACAGCTGTGACTACAAGCTGGGTTTTGAGGTTGCATTGCCCTTTAGCTTCACCTGACAGAAGGGTGCAGCGTAGAGCCTCTTCTCATACAAGTGTCAGGAAGAGGCTGGAATGAGGTACCAAGTGGCTTTTTCATGCCCAGGAAGTATAATCTCCAGCTGGGCACAATGGAGGCCATGGCTATGCAGGGAGAGCTCTGGAAGTGAAGTTTTCCCTTATCAAAAAATGGTGAATTGAGCCAGGAGGGCCAGGCACAGAAACAGGCAGCCCCTGCCATCGGTGCCTGTGGGCTGTGGAGGGGCAAGAACACAGCTGAGGGCGGGAATGTGGGGGTGACTGCGTGAAGTGTTCAACCACAGCATCCCATGGAGATCTCAGGTCCACTTTAGCATGCAGTGGCATCTCTGGGTGGACAACTTTCTTCTGCTTTCCTCCAAGGAAAGTCCCCACACCTGGAGGCACCTGCGGAGGCATCAGCAGCAGGAATGGATGGAATGGGGGGTGCAGTCTGGGGTCGCTCATGGGGAAGGATAGAAAGTTTGCTTCTCTTGCTCAACTTGGAACACAAATGATGACATAAAACAGAACCATCTCCCTCGTGCTTCCTAATGTGATGTGATTGATGATGATTTGGTTGGACGGCTGCAATTCTCACAAATACCTTGGTGTCATTTTGGGGAATGGAAGAAGCATTATGTTGATTTGAGCTGCAGAATTACCAGTAGCTACTGAGGTATACAAATAAAAATAACACTGCCAGGACAGCTTGGGATTGGAATATTAAAGGCAGCAATGCAACGGTTTCTACTTCCAGGAAATGGTAGGTGGAGCCACTCAATGTTAAGTGTTTTAAGCACAACTAGTAATACGGCAGTGTTTTAATTAAAAGTGCCTGGAAGTAATTAATTATTTTAACAATTCAAGCAGGAGATGAAAATTAGGTTCTCAACCTTTTGTAAATCAACGCACTACGCTGTGTTAGCAGGGTGCTGTTATGGGATGGTCTATTTTTTTCTGGAAAATGTAAGTATTGTTCTGGGTCTACAATGGCAAAAAGACATAGGTGGGATTATTGTTTTGCCACAGGTGAGCACATAGCCTGGGAGAGTGCAACATTCCTCCTCCAGCTCCTGGAGGCCAGGGTGTCCCAGGCTGGCAATTTTGTAAGATGCTGGAGAACCAGGATCTTGATGGCCCTGGCACTTTGCAGCCAGTTTGCCCTTGTTATGCAGGGAGCAGCTGCAGGAGATCCCCAAGGCCCAGGTCAGAAGAGACATATACCAACATAGTTCACCGATGAAAACAGGTCTTCAGGTAAAAGTCCTGAGAAAAATTACTGCTGTCTTCCTCCTGGTGAAGGTCCATCAACTCTGATAGCTTCTGGGGCTGGTGGCAGCCTTCACAGGGTCTTTCCATGATCGTGAAGCACAGGTCCTGTGTTTTTTCTGTTGTTGGAACCTGAGCCTATGACTGAAGCTGAGCATCTGCTTAAAAGCTTGAACACAGGGCTGTCCACAGGAGAGCTGGAGATTTGATCCCCTCTCCACACCCACGGAGATGCAGCCTTTTCTGGCCTAGAGTTACCAGAAATATGGGACTGTATATCCACCTAAACCTGGCAGCAGCTGCCGCTCTGTTAGGGTGGATTTCAGAAAAGAGTCCTCATCCTAGCTGCACTTCCCACCCGAGACGTAACTGTAATTCTCTGCTTCTTCCAGGGCAGCAACACTGCAATAGCAGAAGCTATGGAAAACTGAACAAAGATGTGATTATTTAAGCATTTGTTATCCAACACTTGGTTATAAAAGTGCGTATTTGTAGCCATTCCCCACCAGCCCTGCATAGGGGGGTGTGGATACACACTGCGTGGAGTTTTCTATGCGTGCCAGATCTCTCTCCCAACTGCGCTCCTGCAACGCCTCGCTCCTCTGGCTCTTTGCTCGTGCCAGCGGCTGTGTGTAATGCTGTGGATCCCACTACGTGCATAATTACCAATGCAGGCGCCTGTGCCAGTGTAGCAAATTACAGGACAGATAGCACATGACAGCCACTAATTGCACCACCAGCCTGAGCGCCAGCGCCAAGGGCTCCTTGTACCCGGTGCAGGTATTGCTGACAGAGAGGATGGCGGTGGGGACAGGGAGTGAGGGAGGCTTTGCTGTCTGTTAGCAGGGCTCGGTCCCCAGGGTTTGAGTTTGGGTTTTTTTTCCATTTTCTAATCAGTTTGTTTGTGTTTGAAGAGGCCCAGCAGCAGTTTCATGAGTGATGGTAAACTGCTGGCTGGGCAAGCACATGCTCAAGTCTCACTGCTGCGACATGGCAGCTCCTGCGTGAGCCTTGGTGCCTTTGGGGTCCGTGGCAGCAGCTGAAGAGCTACAGCTGTAAACAAAAGTGCTTCAGGCTCACCCCTTGGCTCAGGAGACTAGGGCCCTATCACGCATCACCTACTGTGCAGTGGGGTGCAGGGCAGAGAGGTGTTCTCCCCTTCACATGGAAACCCCACCCTGAGCCCCCACCCCTAGCAAGGGGGAGCAGTAATTGGTGAACTGGTCCAGACTGGCAGGGGTAACCCAGCTAGAGAGAGCATCCCTCCCCACAGGATGCTCTGGCAGGGCTATGCATCCCTTATCCCCCATCCTCTGGGGACCAGGTGTCTGGAGATGCCTGTTGGGGAGGGAAGCATCCCGGGAATATTTGGGTGGAGGTTGGAGGAGCCACTGATGCAGGACTGTGCCTGCTCCTGTTCCATCTCAGCCGACTAACAGTGCTGGCAAAGATCACTGCGGACACGTTCAGCTCATCCTGCTGTGCCAATGAGATTTTTTCAGACATCCAGCCTACATTTCTACTTTCTTCATTTCATTCTTAATGTTCTTTGCTTAAGCCCTCAGGGCAGTAAATAGGAGGCAGGTTAGCAGGAATAGCTAAGTATCTATAATGAGATTTCTGCTCAGGACGGCCTTGCCTCCCCGTTCATCTGCATCACGACGCTTCTGCCTGAGTCAGCATCATCCCCTGGAGACATGCCGCTTGCTGAGGTCTTCCCCCAGGATTTATTTTTAGTTCTTTAAATCAGGACCAATTAGCTCCATATGCCTCTCCCTCTGTTCCCATGTTTCACCTGCAGCTGACTGTAGGATCTTCAGCTCCTAGGAAAGACAGGAGACTGCGTGTCCTTCACAGCTCAAGTGTGTCCACACTCAGGCACAGCTACTCCTCACAGTGAGAAGGTTTTCTGCAGAGTTGCTGAGTGTAGGAGTAGGGGCAGTGATGTATTCACTTTGGCATTGGCTTCTCACAGACACGGAAGAGCTTTTGTAGGTCTCAGGCTTCTTTTCTGCTATAAGGGCGACTCTGTTATCTTTCTTTACAAGATTTATGAGATTCCTTTAAGACTCCCACAGTTACTGCCTTCCAGTGACTTTATTTACTTTTCACTTTCATCCTGCCTTTCTGGCTTTGCAATTAACTTCTCTGAACTCCTGCTTGGATCCTCCTCCTCTCCTTTCACACCTCCTTTTTCCTCCTAGGAGATGTTCACTGGAGTGGGACAGCTGCTGCAAAGGTCCACAGAGACTGGCAGCTGCTCTGAGCCCTAAAATGCAACCCTGAATGAGGGCTAACATCCCAGTAACTCCAGTTTCACCCAACTAACGGGAAATTCACTTCCTGAGCCTGCTCCAAACAGCCTGCCCTTAGCTATGCCATGTCAAGCCTGATGGTCATCATGTGCTGTATCCCTGCAGCCCTTTTGTCCTCGGGTGTCCCCCAAAGCCCTTTTGCTGCTACCCAAGGCATGCAAAACACCCCTTGGCACCCATTGCTTTGAGAAAGCACCACTCTGGCAGGCTATGATGTGAGCCTCTTATTATTTCAGGCCCTTTGACCTGAAAAACCACAGAAAAACAATGATTATACCAACAAAAATGACCATGGGGGCACAGTGCAGAGCCCCAAGCCTGATCCAGGTCTGAGAGGTCAGGTCACCTCCCCATGAGCTGGGCACAAGCCACTCCATGCCCATAGGGATGGGGTTGCTCTCTCTGGTGTGGGGGAGAGGCTGAAGCAGCTGCCATCAGATGGAGAGGTGCCTGTGTTGCATGGCCACAAAAGCTCAGTGCTGCTGTGCAACACCAGCAACATGGGCATGAACAGCCAGAGCACCAAGTCTCCTGAGACCAGGAGGTGCTAAGACATGCTGCTCTGGTTGTACGAGCTCATATGGACCAGCTTCTCCTGCAGTTTGCAGAGCTTCTCCCAGGTAGCCACCACTCATGGGGGTGCAGAAGGGCCGGTCTTGTGGCATAGCAGCAGGGAAGTTTGCCCTGTAAGTGGCAATGAATAGCAATGGGTCTAGTGTCATCTACTTCTCCTCCGGCACCGTGTGGCCTCCTGCAGACCTGATCACTGAAGGAAGCCTGCTGTCACCAGAGAGCAGGATGGATCTGTGGAAGAGGGCTGTTGAGAAGAGGACTCCACGCAGTATTAAACACTTTCTATTCAACACATTCCCTGCTATTGCAGGAGGTTTTGACCTGGAGGTGTCTAGCATGGAATTTTGTTTTGGGTTTTTTTTTTCTAGAGGTCTAGAGTTCCTTTTAAGATGCTGGAAGCTTGTTATTTCCTGTGGTGTGTGGGACACGTGAACAGGCCATCCTGAGGTCTCTGTTCCCCATGAGAGTATGGTCTGTGAAGGATGTTGTCCTTTATAGATCCATGCCTTTGCCAGTATGTTTTGAGCCCCAGCCTCCTCCCATAACATTTATCACCTCTGAAAACACCCACACCATTTGAATGAGTCTGTTTGGGAGTTAATTGATGTTATCAGATGTATGTGTCAGAAGGAATTTGTCCCTAGAGCAATTAGGCTGGTTGGTTGTCTTTCATGGGATCTCTCTTGATTTATATAAATTGCAGTAAATATAGGCTTGGCCTCCTGTTCGTCAGGCTGCGACTGGTCTGACCAGGGTAATGAAAAGCTCCTGGGTTTAATGTCTCTGCATATTTTCTGGTAGGTGAGTTCCTATATTTACTGCCTGCACATGTACATGGATGGTCACAAGTGGTCCTCTCCAAGCCCTGCAACCAGCAGCCAGCACAACATGGAGCAAAGCAGCTTCACATCGGCCCCGAGCCACCACATCTGTCCAAAGTGGACACGTTTGGTTCAAATTCCTCCTCAGAGCAGCTGGCATGAGATGCCCCTCTTTGGCTCTTCCTGCTATGCTACAAATTGATGTTCAAATAATAAGTGATGCAAAATGACGCCCTTCCTGTGACAGGCACGGAAGAAGGTTGCGCCTGTTCTATGCTAATAGGCCCTGATCCAGGCACTTCAGGGTTTGAGTAAACCTGTTGATGTGCTTCAGATTTAGCATGTGTGTTAAGTGCCTGGGAAACTCCAAGGAAACCCCTGATGGTCCTGGAAGACAAAACAGCCACAGGATGTTCCGGGCCAGCGACTGAGGGAGAAACCTGCCCAGGGATGAGAACAGACCAAAATAGCTCTTGTGGATCATGGGTCTGGAGACCCTCACCTTGCAAAGCCTCTTCTCTGCGATAGCGGGGAAGTCATGTTTCTGGTCACAGAGCAGAGCAGAGGTCACATCTCTTCCCCAGGGCGTGGTTCTAGAAGAGCTGAAATTGTGCCAAGCAAGAGCTGTTCCTGTCTGGCAAAGCCAGTTTGCCCTCATTGGCCAGACCTCAGAGTTGCCCCATCCTTTCATAAGCAGCCAGGTCTCCCAAAAACCTCCCTCTTTTGTGGTGCTTTCTGATGGTGACAGACACACTCTGCCCAAGTCTGGGGTGCCCTGCATGGGCGACCTCACTTGCTGGTGCTTAAAGAGGTGAACTGAGGTCTTCAGGTCTGTTTCTGCCATCCCAGTGGTTTGAAGAAATGTGAAGCAACTGAGGAATGAAGCAGTGCTCTGGGCCCCTGGCTGCAGAGGCTTTTGGGCCAGTTCATGGGTGTGCACCATCTCCCAGAATGACTTCCGCCCCGGCAGCAATCATGATGAGACACCTCCTCCATCTGTAATTACTTCCTTCCTTTGCACCCTCCTTCATTACCCTTGTCCCCCTATCCCACGTGGCTCAGCTCACCATGCCAGGTGTTGCGGAGGCAACTCCAGGGCTGGGTGGGTACACTCTGCAGGGCCAGAGGCTTTTGCACCACCTGTTTGCATCATCGAGGGGGCTTTGACGTTTCCACCCTTCTCCTCTTCCCTGTTGCCACTTGATGACCCAAGTGGCACTCACCACCAAAACCCGTCCCATTGCCACCAGTTTAAGCCCAGTGGCACTAATCTACACGTGTGCCCTTGGCTCGCCTGCTTGCACCAGGAAATATCTCCATTTAAACTGATGTGGCAAACATGATGACAGAGAGGTGCTGCAGCACAGATGAGAGGTACAAATAATTTCCTGAATCGAGGTGCTGCTGCCTGAAATGTGCTGGACCCAGGGCGAAGAGTTATAATTTGCCCAAAAAGGGCAATCTTGACTACGGTCAAGTGATGCTGTAGGTGCCACAGTGAACATTGCTGATGGTGGTGCTCATGTATCTGGAGATAATTTTAAGCATTCTAAAATGCCTAAGAGGTTGCATAAATAAATATTCCACACAGTATCCATGCCTCACTTGTTAACAACTGTTAAGCAACAAACAGCAGGTGACTAAAGAGAGGACGATGCCTGATTGCTGTAGGGATGTAAAGGACAGCGGAGCTGGGAAAAAAACCCTGTTTTTTCTGGCTTTGCCCACAGGCAATTCTCTGGTTTTCATTTCCAGATTTCATGCACCCCTCTAAGGTGAAGGTTCTGAGCTGGGTACTCTTTGCTCTGGGGACAGGTAGAGACAGGAGAGCAAATCCATGGGTTTCCTCTTGCTGTGACTGCTGCATGTGGGTATTTGCTATTTGATGTTTAATCAAACAGAAACATGCATAAATGTAATTAGAGTAATAATGATAAAAACCAAACCTAAACGACAGAACACAAGAAAACACCAAATTACTCTGAAATTAGTCAGACTGTCAAAAATGAGAAAAATGCTAGATGTCAGTGAAGCCTTAATTCCCACCCACCTTGGGTTGACATGGGTTGACAGTCTGTAATTGCATCGTGACACACCAGTTTGTTTGCAGGGCTGGGGTGAGGGTTTTTGGGAGGATGGAGGCAACAGGAGAGGAGAAGCAAACTTCCCAATGTGACCTTATTGAACCACCGCAGGTCCCTGCTCCAGCCTGGTGTCCTCTCCTGCACCGGCCATGGGTCTGTGGCTGGGACCTTCCTCTCCTTCGCTCACCCCCTTTCTGCCTTTACCATCCAGCACATGACTTGGCTGTGCCAGGTAATCCCCCCGCAGACTTTATAATGAATAATTTCCTCACAGGTGCCTCTGTGATGCTGTCATCGTGACACCAATCTGCAGCCACTAATGATGTGTCTCCTCTGTCCCCTTGCAGGTGCAGGCAAGCCTCCCCTCCTGATTTTACAGCAGGGAACTGCGGTCTGGTTTTCAGTGTGCGCAGAGTGGTTTCTGTGCAGCTGTGCCTGCCTAGCCTGCCTCAAAGGCACACGTCCCTCTCGCTGAGGGGCTGGGAGGTGGTGAGGTCAGACCACCTTTTTGTTGATGGACTGGTGGTATCGCTTAGAAATATCCCATACTCAACAAGTGCAGAGGCCCTTTGGCGGGGCCACCAGCTCCTTTAACTGGTCACTTCAGCAAATCCCTGTCCCCTCTCAGTCCCATTCTTTCCTTCCCAACTGTATCGTACTGGCAGGGATCCTGCAGGCAGGAGCCTCTCCTATGCACAGCCATGTTCCCAGAGCACCTCCTACCCTGATTGGGAGCAAGGGTCCCAGCTGATCTCCAGTATGTGACCATGTAATTCAATTTCCAAATGCAGAGTCAAGGAAGCTGCACAGTCAGCTTTACCTGCATGACACTGAGGTACGTCTAAGCAAGAGCGCTAACATACTGCATTTGTGTGCATTGCCTCAGCCCAGCTGTTTGTTATATCATATAGAATCATAGAATCATAGAATTGTAGGGGTTGGAAGGGACCTCGAGAGATCATCGGGTCCAACCCCCCTGCCAAAGCAGCTCCCTAGGACATTTCACTGAGATAGGCATCCAGACGGGTCTTGAATATCTCCAGAGAAGGAGACTCCACCACCTCCCTGGGCAGCCTGTCCCAGGGCTCTGTCACCCTCACTGTGAAAAAGTTTCTCCGCATGTTGGTGTGGAACTTCCTGTGCTCCAACTTGCAGCCATTGCCCCTTGTCCTGTCTCCACAAACCACTGAAAAGGGGCTGGCTGATTCCCCCTGCATCCCCTGCTTAAGATAATTGTAAACATTAATTAGGTCCCCCCTTAGTCTTCTCTTCTCAAGGCTGAACAGTGCCAATTTTCTCAGCCTTTCCTCACAGGGGAGATGCTCCAGGCCCTTTATCATCTTCGTAGCCCTTCTCTGGACTCTCTCCAGGAGATCCCTGTCCTTTTTATACCAGGGAGCCCAGAACTGGACACAATACTCCAGGTGGGGCCTGACCAGGGCAGAGTAGAGCGGGAGGATCACCTCCCTTGACCTGCTGGCTACACTCCTCCGGATGCACCCCAGGATGCCCCCCAGGATCCCATTGGCTCTCTTAGCCACCGAGGCACACTGCTGGCTCAGCACTGGTGTGCCTCACCGAGGCACCTTGCTGGTAGAAACACGTTCTGAAGGATGAAACTAGTGATTTAAAACAGTGACTTTTCAGTCACCTTCAGGTGTTATGAGCAGTTTGTGGGTGCTCTCAATGTCCTGTGCTGGACATATTGGCAGCTCTAGTGTTTTATAAGTTTATCTCCTATGATCTCTGCTGTGGCATGTCTGTGAGGCTGCGTGGCAGCAGTAACAGTGGGAGGTGATCCCAGGTCACTGCCAACCCTGCCTTGGCTACATAAGAGTGCAGTAAGTATGCAAAGTGGTCCAGCTGGCTGCACACCCACAGCCATGGAGGGGTACTTTGTGTCTGTCCATCACCCAGCCCCAGCCTGAGTTCAGTTCACCTGGTGCATTGATTTTCTGTTGCTGTTGCTCTGAGTGGGCATGTCTTAAACTTTTCAGTATAATGAAAATGAGGATGAAAACAAGAAATGAAATTTGGGGAGATTTGCCTGCCCCAGATCTGAGCAGTGGCTGAAGGGAGAAGCAGCCAAAGGTCTCTGCTACTGCTGCTGCCGCCACTCTCTGGGGAGCAGCCTTGAGTGGTCCCCCACATCAAGCACCTCTGAAAACTAGTCCCCAAAGCAGGAGCAGCCCAACCCTCCTCCTAGCTGCAGGAAGCCCTTCCCTGGAGTGGTAGGTGAGGGTGAGGAAGAGTGAGGCAGTGCTTCCCTGCCCTACAACCCTTTTGCCTTGCGGCAAAAGCCATGGTGACGGTGTAATGAGGAGACTTGATATCATTCACACACACACACACACACACACTTACTTTCTTGAAATTAAAAGGTTAAAATAGTTTTGCTGCTGTGGTGGAAAGCCTTGGTGGCCCTGCAGCTGCACTGCCATTCCTGGAGCATGGTGACTCGGTGGTCCACCACTCATGGTGGACGTGGCTCCTCTTGTCAGTAGCAAAACATTCCAGTGGGAACCCGCTTCATCCTGTCAGGGCCTCAGTTTGGGGAGACGGTCATAATCTGTTAAAAATGGTGTGGTGGTGAGCCCAGAGGCAGAATGACACAGAGGCCCCAAAGCCAAGAGAGCAGCTGTCACTGACGCTGCTCACCCTGCTGCCACCATCCCATAACGTGAAGCTGGCCAGGACCAGTGCTGGCACCCAGCTCCAGTGACAGCCAAGCACGAGTCTCTGCCAGCTCCCTTCCCGCTGCCATAACCATTGAGCCGCTTCCCAAGGGAGCTGTAAAGGCTCCTGCAGCAGGTGCTTGGTGTATCACATCCTCCATGGGCTCTGTCTGGCCTGGAAACAGGGGTGTGTGCTTAGCCTGTAGCTCCCCATGCAGCGCTCAGCTGCCCAGGCACAACTGAAGGGTAGATGGCAAACCACTGGCACCTTTTGTATTTCCTTCTTTTCATTTTATTTCTGTGCAGGCAGGGCTGCCTTGCACCATGCACTGTGCAGGGCCAACATCATGTGTGTTATTCAGGGCTGCGGGGCTGCCTGCTGGGGAGCGTCTGTCCATCTGCTCACGCGTAGAGCTGCCTGCTGCCACCTCCAGCATGGGAGGCCTCTGGCAGGGCTCACGGGGAATGGGGGGAGCAGAGGCTCTGTCCAAGCTGGAAGCTCATGGTGGATAAGGAATTTTCCTCCTGTCTTGGCTTTTGTGACTTGCCCTGCATTTTGGGGTGTGCAACCTGGCACAGAGCTCAGCACCCCTGCCTGCATGCTGCCAAGGCAGCTGAGAAGGCACATGCCCCACATGCTGTAGTAAATCAGGGATATAAAGGTCAGGGCTGAGACTGGAGATTCCCCACCTGCTTCGCCCAACCACCCCATCACTTATGAGGGTATCCCCTACACGTCCTGTCTGCCTGTGATAGCAGCTCCAGCCCCAGAGTTGGGGCTGGGGCTTGCTTTAGCTGGCATGGCCTAAGGAGGGGACCAGGGGATCAGGAGCAGTACCCGGGGTGGGCACAGCCCAAAGCTGTCAGGGTTACACACCTTCAACCCCAGGCAGGCCAGAGCAGCTCTCAGCCGGAGGACACAGCAGTGGTGCCAGGCCCAGTAAAATGTCCCACCTCCCAGGACCAGCTGCCAGCCCCAGCCATGTCCTGGCTCCGTGTCAGGCATGGTGGTCACCCCAGCACCCATAGAGGCGCACACCCATCGGCACCATGTCCATGAGCATTTTAAGGAGCAAGGGGCCAGTTGCCTCCTTTTCCCAAGCTACCTTTGCAGCTGTGGGGGTGACATGACAGTCAGCCCCAGCATTTTAATGTCTGCAGGTGCTGAGCCCTGCCATCCCTTTAACGCAGTCCACAGTTCTGTCACTGGGTGAAGGATGCCAATGGTCATGGCAATGGTGGGGCGATGTGCCCTGCCTTCCGCCCCTCTTGTGGAGGCACTAGTTAAGCCACTTAGCAGGGACATAGTGTTATTTCAGATCAGGTAAGTGGCAAATTTGGCTTCCAGGGAGGTGTGGCAGATCACACGGAGAGGCAGAGCTGGTGTGATCATCCCTTGTACCTTATTGTCTGTTTTGACTTCCCTTGTGCTGTCTTGGAGCATCTGCGACACTTGTATCCCCCACTGAAATGCTGCTTTGTTTCTGTCAGGCACCTGGAGCTGGTTCCTCTGTGCCAAGTTGGCTCATAAATCACTGTTCCATTTGGTGTGGGACAAACTGGAGTGGTGCATGGTGGGACCAGGGTGACCCAGATCCTCTGAGATTAGGCATGTAGGGCAGAGCCTGCAGCACCTTCCTCCTGTGCAGAAGGGTATTCCAGAAGGGTAAAATGCATAAAAGGACAAAATACAGCTGAAGAAAGTGTCTTGGGACCCTTCAGTACCTGTCCATACCCCTGGCATCATTCTGGTAGGATAGCAAGAGTCAAAATTACTCTTAGCAAGCAGATCAAGCTGAAAGAGCTGATAGCAAAGCTGGAGCTCAGATGAGGTCTCCTGCGTCCAGTTTAGCTCCCAGGCACCCTGTGCCAAAACAAACTTTGTGTTAATGCATGGTGGGCTATCACCTCCACCTGAGAAAGCAAAAGGTGGGTTTACTCGGGGATAGAAGAGGCACATTGGAGGCTGTCCCACAGTTCGTCCTGTTTCCCCATCCAGCCTGGAGCCATCACCTCCAGCACCTTCCTGACTCACCTGGCCAAAGCACCCCTTCCGCCCCACTGCAGTGTGAGGATGCACGTTTGGTAGAGGTGTGATGCTAATAACGAGACATAGGGCAATGTAAACAGGAAATCCTGCCACGAGACACCTCCGGCACTTCATCAGGCTTTCGGAGCCAACCATCACCCCAAAGAGATGGAGTAACCCTACATCCGCTTGCAATGCCGGGTGGGAACGCTGCCATCAGGGTGAGGGAGGACTGTGCCTGGCCTGGCTGCTCTGCCTTTGGCAGCTGTACCCTGCCGAAAGTGAACGCGAGCGGGAGTCAGATGCCTGGCAAATCCAAAGGAGAAAGGTTGACTTGCCAAACCTATTTAGTCTGTTCAAAGCCGAGTAATAGATGCTTGTCTGAGTTGTGTCTACTATTAGTGGACCTGTTCCAGCATGGTAGGAGATGTGATGAAAAAAAAGTGCCTCCATTTTAATAACTAATTAAACAGGCTAACTCAGCCAGGGACCGCTGCTGTGGAACTGAATCCAAAACCTAAAAGAAATAGCGGCAGCTATTGCCCGAAGCCTTAGCAGCGAATGAGCGATAGAGCAAAAACATCTGTCCCTTGGAAGAAGGTCAGAAAAGCCTGATAGTCCTCTTCCAAATGGAGAAAAACCTCTCCAGACCAGGAAATAAAACTGCTCCCGTTGGACCAGTGCCCCCCCAGCCCTCAACAAGCCGGCTTGTGCGGTGGCAGATGCTCCATCTGCTGCTGTGGTTCGGACATATGGTTGCATGTTGGCTACAGTGGTCCGGGGTTAGTACGAAGCTGGAGTGGATGCCGTGCTGCCGTGAGGGCAGCCAGACTGCCCCAGCCCGGTCCCAGCCCTTCTTGTGGTGTTACTGGTTTATTAAATCATCTGCTGGGCTGACAGCTCCCCAGCAGTCTCATGGCTTTGCTGCAAAGCTGGCTCAACTCCTGGCCTTGAAATGGGCCGGGAGCATGACACATGTGGGGATTTGCAGTTCTTAGCACATTTATGGGGAGAAACCAAGTCTTTTCTGTGAATGGGCTCTCACAGAGCCTCCCGCATCATGCTGCCTCTGCTAGGGACCACACTCACCTGGGTTTTCCAGTGTCCCATGGACACCAGCTTTTTCTGCAGCTTTCCCCAGCTTTCCTGCCTTACCTGGAGGCCTGTCTTTACTCAACTTGTGCAAACCTGCTTGGCTGGGTTGCCCTTTCCCAGCTGCCGCATTTGACTGAAATTGGGGACTGAGATCAGGAAGCTCAAAAATTACTCTGGAGAGGAGCAGAAAGGCGGGAATGGATGCTCGTGTGTGTGTGCACCCGTGCAGGAAGGCAGGTTGGAAGGGCAGAGTGTGGTGCTGGGGTGCTGAGGTGCATCTGCTGGTGCAAGGGGGCATCAGCAGCCACTGATGACACAGGCAGAGAGCTCATCACACCTGGTTTTTCATCCAGGATTGTGCAGCCAAACCAGGGCAGGAAAAAATTGCCTCAGCAGGTGCATTTGACAGCGAAATGTTGGGTTGTCGTTGGGTTTGGGGTTTGTTTTTTTTTTTCTCCGACAGTTTTCTCAGGCGAATCTGAAGCAACCCAGAAAGGATGAGCTGGGCACGGTTTATGCTTAGAGTGGGCAGTCATCTCTCGGGTGATCGTGTCTCATTTCTCTCTGCGGGCACAGCTACCAGGCAGGCCAATAAATCTTTCAGATGGAAGCACTTGGCGCGGATCTAAATTTACTTTCCTCTCTGTAACCCTCTCTGCTGCTCAGCAGCAGCTCCTAACACTGCTCCCAGACTGCTCATCAGAGTGCAGTGCCTTTTCAGGCTGCTAAAACTCTGTTGCCTCGGGTCATATTTGCTCCTGCTAGTTTAGGAGGAGGCAGAGATAAAGTGACTCTTATTTATTAGAGGAAGGCCGTTCTGCATGCTGCAGAGGCTGTGCTGGTCTCCACAAGGAATATGTAGCATGTCTTTGACCCATGGATCCACATGGAGCAGTCCCAGCACAGCCCTGCTGCTATGGCGGATGGGAGATGCCTCAGCAGTGCTCCGGAAAGCAATTCAGCACTGGGGGCAACATGTGTGTGTTTATTCCATAATAATCCATGGGTGCCAGTTGTGGAGCTTTGGGCCCTTGGAGCCAGGATTTGCTCAGCTGCCTCTTCTGAACTCCAGGCTGCCAGGATAGCGGCTTCTCTCCTCTTATCTCAGCTGATGCTATCACTTGTTCCTCCCCAGCCTGCAGACACATGTCATGTGGTAAAAACTCCCTCCCCGGGGGAAGCAGGCTTTCCAGCCCTGCTGCCAGCAAGCCCAGTGTGATCCTTCATCTCCAAGCCAGGAGGGAAGGAGTCAGAAATAGAGTCTTCTCTCCTTTTTAAAGAATCTTTCATCCAAAAAAACCTGCACGGTATCCTGCCCTCTGATCTGCATCTGAGACCTGGTGAAGAAAGGTTTCAGCTTAAACCCCTCCTAGCAAAAAAGCACCAATGCTGGACCCTAAATCTGAATTGTTCAGCTTCTGCCTGAGCCTGGGCAAGCCCCTTGCCCCAGCATCTCTTTGGGGTATGGGGACAACAGCAGGAGCAGACGTGCAAATAGGACTTTGCCTTTTTCCCAGTCTCTACCTTTTTCTGGGTGTGGAGACACTAACTCTGTGAACCTGGTCTCTGGACCAGAGCTGGATACACAGGCTGTGGCCTGTTTTGCCACAGAAACAGGTCCCCAGTGGTTGCCTGCAAGCACACAAACGCACCCTCTCGTGTGCGTTCTCTCTCCAGCGGCACATTGGGGTTTTTCCTTATGTGCTGGTGTTCTGTGCAGCTGGAACGGCCCTGGCAGAGGGAGCCTTAGCAGCCTGGTGCCCAAAGGGATGCAGAGCCAGCAGCTGGAGCCGAGGAGGGAGGAGTGGCAGCACAGCTTTCTGACAGCCGACAACATGAGTCATTTGGACTCTTTCACTCTCTTTACCTTTTAAAATAAGGTGGTGAGTAAGCCTTGTAATACCCAGCTTAACAGACAGCTTCGCAGTTAAAAATAGTAGATGGCAGGTTTGCTATATGCTTCCTACTGCTGTTTTCCTGTGTGCTATAATTGCTCGGTGTACGTGTCCGAGACAAGCAGGTGAGAAATGGAAATAGCTCCGGATCCCTGAGCGCATTGTGTGCAAGGCAGGAGCGGGCTGGGGGGAAGAGTGTGCAGATTCACTCCTCATTACCTGCCTAACGATCAATAAAGTCTCCTAAGATGCTGAGGCAATGCTCAAACATCCCAAGCAGATGGGCCAAGAGTGGTTTTACTGTGTAGTAAGATTTTGGAGAGGTGATGGCTATCTGGGCTCAGTAGCCTTCCTGTAACACACGGGTGAGACCCAGGGTGGAGGGCTTCTTCCAGCCTCTTGATCATAAAGGATGTGACATCACAGAGGGTTTGGGAGAAGGCCTGATGATGGCAGGCCTGACCCTGGAGCACAGGCATATGTTGTGCCTTGTGAGACCAGCTCTCCTGGCCCTGCCCCAGCAGCCTGGCCAGGGGCTGTGCCAGCAGCCTGGGCTGCAGCTGGTGGGAGCAGGACCACCACAGGTGGTCACCTTGTCCCAGGGGCTGCCAGCCGCCTGTAGAGAAACCTCCATGGGTTGGGTTTTATATATATACATCTTTCCCATGCAATGTGTGGATCCCTCTCGGGTTTCTCCCCGCTGCATCACTTTGGAGAGATGTGGGTTGCGTTCCCTTGGTGCTGGCTTTGTTCTTGATTTGACAGGGGTAAAAATAGTAAAAGAGAAATAAAGGGAGTGTGTGGGAATGGTCTCTTTTTCACAGCCCAGCCCCCTCAGCACAGAGACTGGAGGCAAACCCCCGCTTGTCTAAGAGCCCACGACCAGGGACCACCTCTGAGATGACACCTGTGCAATGAGACGCCTGCACGAAGGAGCTGCCAGGGACTCAGAGCTGGAGGCGGTAGGTAGTGCCCTGCGTGCCTCCCACCTTCCCAAGCCCAGCCAGGGCTGCTGGGTGAGGAGCAGAAACCTTTTGCTCCCCGCCCCGCCATGACTCACGGGCCACCTGCTCTGCCTGAGTTGCTGCAACTGTTTTGACACACACTGTTGTCTGACCCATTCCTTGAACAGGTGTCCCCTTAGCAGGTTCCTGGTGCTCCAGCACCCCTTGCCCAGGGTGGGACAGCAGCTTGCAGACTGCTGTGATGTTCCCCCTAATGCCCTGTGCCAGCCCTTGTCCCTGAGCTCCATGGCAATGTGACTGGCAATGGGAGCTAGCACCACCTGCACAGCACAGAAACAGGGCACGAGTGTTGCAGAGATGCCTCTATAATTGCCCTGAAAACTACCCCTCCAAATTCATCATCATCCTTTGACCTGTCCAGACAATCACAATGCTGTTTGTGTCTTATCTGGATCTGTGCTGCAGTACATCACATGAACAGGGTTTGTCACTGTGATAGCTCTCTTCCTTCCTAACCTCTGCATGCAAGAGAGTGACTCCTTTCCTGTGATGAAGAACTGCCATACCTAAAGGATTAGTTTTGGGCAACCTGTGAGAGATCCATCCTGGCAGGCATGAGTTACCCGCTTTTTACACTCCAGTCCTCAGAGCCACTGTTTTTGCTACCTGGTGTCACACAGAAGAGAATCCCAGGCTCTCTCCTAGCATTTGTTACTACCTGTGGGGAAGTTAGTGCCCAAAATCACACAGGAGTGTGCAGGAGCTGATCACTGCTTTGGAGAAGCAAGGGAAAGCTCCCAGATGCAGAGACCAGCCAAGGGGAAACACCACAAGAGCTGTCTGGGTTTTTGCAGGAACTGACAAGAGGCGTGCATCTGAGCGTCCATGGCTTTAGTTGCTACTTCAGGGGCTGTTTGGCCATGATCACAGTCCCAGAGGCTTTACTTGCAGTGCCTGTGGCACAGGGCAGCTGAGCTTGCCGTGACATCTTGCTATCCACAGTATTTGTAGAGATACATGTTGAAGAACCTGTTGGGAGATGGTGCTGGACTCATCACCGCCTTGAACAGCTGGTTACTCCCAGGCCTGCCTCACTCAGGAGGCAGGAAGGAGCTGGCATGCCTGTGCCTACATCTTTGGTGTGGCTGCTGGGGCATGTGGTGTTAGGAGAACCAGTGATTGGTGGGGCAGGAAGGACTCTCTGGGTTTGCACTTGGCAGGAGGTTGAGTGGAGTTCTGGGACTTCTTCCAGTGTACCAGAAATGCCGTAGCCCCTGATGCAAAAATCTTACATAAATGTGCAGGTGGGAATCTGGTTTTTGAAAGCTCATGGGTTAACTCTGTGCCTTATCAGGGACCGTCTGTCCCCCCCGTGGTGTGGGCAACCCTGTGCCACCTCCTTGGCTAGTTTGACAGAAATACACCCATGTCTCTGCCTGTGTGTGTGTCAGACATGACCAAATGGGTAATTTTGCTGAATTTAATGATGGAGCCGCGGGCTGGTATTGCTCGCCTGGGGGAAAGCATCTTATCCCTGTGAGATGGCACATGCTCTGCTTGAGAAACCCTTGGGCTTTCAGAGGTGAGAGCACCCAGAAACACTACCTCAGGGAGAAATTACGTGTCAGTAACCTTTTGGGAGAGAGGGAGACTTGAATCTGAATCACATCCCTGAGAGATTTCAAGAAAAGGAGTATAAAGGCTCTGTGAGCCAAGTTTCCACTCTGTGAAGGTAGCTCAAGGACCTGCAGCAACCAAAATCACCAGGGGACTTTGTAGCAAAGCACAGAGAACAAAACAGTCTCTTTGCAGGGCACAGGGCTCTCGGCTCCTTTGGCAAAAAGACCTCACAGAGGGTGGGTGCTGCACCTTTTTTCTGCACTTAGTAGTGATAAGGCTGTGGTTCTTCAGAATACCCAAGATTAAGTGTGAAAATCAAAAGAAGGCTTTATTTCAGTTCCAGGGCCGATGAAATGGCCACAACGAGTGAGCATTATCATCCTTAAACCTTAAAAAAGTAGCTCCAGCTCTCTGCTTTCATGCAGCAAAGGAAAAACCCCACGTTTGATATGTGTGTGGCCAGGGGGAAGAAGTGTTCTGTATGGACTTGGAAAGCTCATAAAGAAAAAAAAAAAAGGGGGGGGGGGGATATCTTGTGTTATGGTTTAGAATAAACAGTGTTTAGCTACATTTTGCAGTTTGTGTAATTCTCAGGCACAACCAGCCCCAGACTCATCAGACTGAGCAATTGCAGAGCTGGGCTCAAGACTGCTGCTGTATTTTTTATTGCCATCAGATTAAAAAAAAATAAAACAATAAACCACATTTACTCTTCTCTTTACTTTTCTTGTATTTTTAATGTGAAGAATACAATTGCAAAGTCACAATATAATTTCATTGGGAAGGAACCCAAGCCAGGGCCAGCTCCAAAGCCATACCAGGTCCTCAGGCCTTTGGTTCTGAGTTTCTCCAGGGATGGAGATCCTACCTCCTTTCTAGGCAACCTGTGCCAATGTTTTACTGGCAAGGTGAAATACTTTCCTTATATTGACCCAGAATTTCTGTTGTTATAACTGGTGACCATTGCCATGGTGCTTTCAATGTGTATCTCCAGGAAAAACCTGCCTCTGTCTTCTCTGTAGTCCCCTTTAGGCAATGGATGACACCACTAGGAACCTCTGTAATCAGCATTAGAACCACCCCACCCCCAGACCCTCTTGTCCCAGTAGATCCATGTCCTCTCTCATACTGTATCCAAGACTAGACACAGCACCTCAAATGCAGCCTTGTGGGTATCATGTAGAGGGGAATTATACTTTCCTTCAATGCTCTTGCTGATGTGGCCGCACGGGTGGTCAGCCCTCACCCCTGACTTAGGAGACCTCTAAACAAGCAATGATGTGTTAGTCACAGTTTGGAGGGCAAATGCCATCACTGCTAGAGTTCCTTAAATATTTGACTTCTCCAGAAGCCTAAAAGTCTGTACTTGCTTAGGATAAGACTAAGAGGATAATTTGAGAGATGAGAAAGAAGGAAGGGGACATAATGTAGTAGAGATATTCAGCCTCAGTGAAAGAAAGGGAGAAATATTCATTAGAGGTATTAAAACAATTTACTTCTCATTCATGTCAAGGATCTCCTAGGGCTTAAGTGGAAAATCTAGTCCAGCCATCAAGTTGCTCCTGCCTGTAGCATCAGAGGAGCCAGCCTGGGAGGTGATGAAGCTCACATACCTTCCCCTCCTGCTCCTCAAAGCATTACCAGCCCACAGAAAGCATGGTCAGACTCCCTTTCTGCAGGATCTCCAAACCCCCAAACACCTCAGGACATGCAGGAAACCTCCACTTGCCTCCTGGGCTCTTGCATTCCCATCACTGCCTACCAGAGCTTGTGGCATACAGTCTTGGGTTGCATTGGTCTTCCTAACAACTCCTCCCTGCAAAAACACCTCTCTGCTTTGTGCTGTCTCTTAATCTGTGCCCAAAACATATTTTATCAGCTAGGCTTTCAGTCTGTCTATGACAGTGGCCAGCTGAGGGTTGTAGGGCTGCCACATAGATGTGGCACACAGCGGGGTGTGTCCAAGGACCCCAAGCATCCTAAGAGGAATAGATGTAGAAGGAGATAAAGGGCACCCCCTTGCCCAGGAAGATTCGGTGCTGCTGGGAACAGTAATCATTTGGAGGGATTTCCCTGTGCTTAACACCTCATTTTGGGAGCGAAAAGCCCTATCATGCAGAGCACCTTTGAAGGACTCCCTCCTCAGGTTTCAAACTACCCCACTGCCATCACCTTCACTGCTCTAACACTGCTAGAAACCTGGCTGAGCTAGAGTAGCCACGGCTTGTGCTGGCTGAGGGGTCACAACATTTACAGGCAGCTGGTGATATCCAGACCAGACAGTTCACAAATAGCCCCCCTTTTTGTCCTTTGCTTCTTCCTCATGCTACAACAAACTCATGCCTGCTGGTGTGATGTCCTGCTGATGGATCCCATGCACCCTCTGTCCCATCACAGCTTGTACCCAAACTGCAGAGAGGCAGGCAGGGAAGGTTGGGCATATTTTGATACCTGCTTGTTTACATGAAACCGTGAGTATGGCAGCTCATATCACCACCTCCCCTTCCTTGCTGGATCCCTACCTCACCCCGAGGCTGCATGCTCTCCAGTCCTGCTTGCTGTCACTTGGAAGCCTGCTGACAACAGAAGCCTGCTCATTCACCTCATGGGGGGATGTGGCTGCCTTACCATGTCATGTGCTGTGCACTGCACATCATGACTAGTGCCTGACCACCCTCTAGTAAGGCAGCAAAATGCCCCAGGGAAGTTCCAAACTAGCCCTCTAATCCCTGTGCCTTGCTCTCAGGGTGGCCAGGCAGATATATCTCCAGCACTGTTTGCAGGCTGCTGGTTTGAGATTGATGGTTTGAGAGGGTGCTGGGATGTACCAGTGTCATCCTTGAACTGCTTACGGTTGCCATAGAAACCACAGAGATGTAAACCTGACTGATAATTGTCTTTTTCCCACCCTTCCTTTCTTTTTGCGTTAAGTAAAGGAAACTGCACAGCTAGACCTGCTTTTCTGAGAAGCTGGACTGGGAAATCTTGGCTGTCAAGTGGTAGTTTCAGACGGCAATGCTGCAAGTTGCCATGTGTGTGCTGACACACAAGGGTAGTGCTCAGGACCTACTCCAGAATGGGGGATGGACAGAAGCTGGAAAAGGCTTCTGCTCAGCTGGGACCTTATACTGCTGCTGGTGACACACAAGGTGGAAGTGGATCAGACCCCAGTTTTGTTATGTGCTGTCTCTCCACCCCCAAAATACCTCATCTCCTAGCAGAAGACATATACTTTCGTAATGAATGATCCATCTTTGTTTCCACAAAACTCTGCCGGATATTTTGGAACAAATACTGTTTGCACTTTGCAGCACTCTATGATCTGATCTTTAAGTATATAAATTTGATTTCCTCCTGCAGGTCCCAGATAAAAGCAATACAAGGCCTCATTCTCCCTCAGAACCACTCGGCTCATGGTACATGCCCCAGTGCTACTGGTTTTTAAGCAACCACGGTAGCATGACTCACACTGAAGTTGTGTTTGTAACATGCCTGCTCCTTTAGCTTTGAAAAAGCAAGGCCAGGGCACAAATGAGGAAACAGCAAAAAAATAACGGTTCAACCATTTTATCAAAAACCATAACAGAAGTGCTGGAGAAAGCGTTGAAGTGTTCAGAGTCTAAAGAAGCAGGGCTTCCTGCCGTACCCAGAACTATCTCCTGCTTTGGCTGCGTGGTGTCCTCCAAAAATGAGGACCTCCTGACCAAACTTGGTAGCTGTTGCAATGTGAGCCATGGCCAAAATATCCAAGAGGAGGGAGGCCTTTGCCTTTCTGAAAACTTTGCTCTTTCTCACATGAGCCCAGAAGCCACCCTCTGCTCACCTTAGTGAGTCCTCTGTCACAGGAATGCTGCCATTTAATGTCAGAGGAAATGAGTACATGCCCGGGGGTATGGGAAAGCCTTGCACAACCAGGCTTAAATATAAACTGGACATGAAAGATAAAGTCTCCAGTAAATATAATTGCGATAGCTCGAGGGCCCAGCCAGCTCGTGTTAATGTCAGGGGTTGTTGGTTCTCTGGCCATCTCCTGGCCTCCCCTCAAATCAAACAGCATCATCAAATTCAGCCCGTGGCTGAAAGCTACTGTTGTTTTTTTTCCTGAATTAAAAGCATTCTTGAGATAGTCCCTACTAATTGGTGTTTCAAAAGTGCTGTGGCACTCTTTTGCCTCATATTCTGCAGCCAGGTCACTCTTCCTCCCTGTGTAGCAGCCAGGACTTCTGTTTCAGCGTCCCACGGTGCCAAGCAGCCCTATGTCTGCCAGCTGGTGGGATACTTTTGGGAACGAGAGCTCGTAGCCATGTCACCTATGCCCAGCATGCTAGGCCCCATCAGAGGGTGGAAATGTGGGTAATTACCTCCCTGAGAGCCAGACTTCCAGAGCATATAATTGAGCTCAAATTAAATTGCTCATCAACAGGTAATCGCTTGATTTGCTAAGAGTCATAGCTGACGCTTTCCTGTGCCCGTGTTTTGTTCTTTGACACGTTCCAGAATTTAAGGTCAAGGTGGGGAGCAATGATCAGTCCGTCCTGCATGCCAAAGCCTAGCTTCCAACTCCAGCCTTACAGTATATTTCAATGGCTTTGGGTTGGAGGGTTTAAGTACAGCCTATGGGTAAGTTTCCTCTGGGACCTTTTTTCTGACACTCCTCCCATAGGAGACATTGCTTCCCAGACATCTCTCTTGGCAGCCCAGCTGCTGATCTAGCACAGCACAGTCGTTTTTGCAATACACCCAAATGTCTGTGGTAATGATACTTGAGCTTCCTTGCGTTGCACTTGAAGGGTATAAGCCTACAAAAAACACAGATCTAATCCTGTGAGAACCTGTGGGCCTCTGAGGATCTGGTAATGCTCTCACCTGCTGCTGGTGACTTCAGGAGATGCTCCACGTCTTGTGAGACACAGGCAGCTGGCGAGACTTAAAAAACCCAACAAACCCAAGCATTAAAACAATGCGTCAGCTTGTGACCTGAGTTTCAGAGGGTTTACAGAACCTTTTGCACCAGTTTTCATCGAAAGAAATATTATCCTGCAGGGTGGTGGTTTGCAAGAAAAGCAGCGTGGCTTGCCTGCGCATCCAGGCAGAGTTTCAAAGGCAATGGAGATCAAAGGAAAAGGCTTCAGACAAAGCCACAGCACCGGGTGCTAGGCATGTTAATAATTTAGAAACAGTCAAATGTAAGAATAGTTAAAACACGGGCACTGAGGGAGTCACAGAGCTTTCAAGGTGAGCACAGCCCAGGGCAGGAGATGGGCAGCGGTGCAGCATGAAAGGCTCTCGCTGCCGTGCTTTCCCTGCCTGCTTGCTCAGGGAGCTGATGGACAGTCCTCCCTCTCTGGAGGGCCTGGAAGCATGACGCATATGGGTGAGCATGGCTTTGGGAATAAAAACCTCTGATTTTTGCTAGGTGTGTCTACAGAGCCTTCGGACAACGGTGAGTGTATAGACTATGGTGCATTGCCACTCCTTTTGTACGTGTGTGACCTGACCCAGAGCATGCTGAGCATTCCCAGCTAATAGAAAGCAGGTTTTGGGTGATGGTTAAAGATTGTTATTAAATATTATTAGGGGGGTGAAATGTTTCTTGGGAAATAAAGGATTTTGAATCGAGCTTTAATTACCATGTGCCACAGATCTTCCTTAAACTGAAAATAATGAATTTCAGCGTGAATTGTATTCTTAGGTGACTAATGGGATATTGGAAAACTCACTTGGTGATTTTTAGGGATGAGTGAGAGAGGGTGTAAACAAAGAGGCTGTCAGAAAAGCGCTTGTAATAATTCGCTGGCTGCACGAGGAGATGAAAACGGGAGTCTAAAATGGAGCTCCTTTATAAACCCATCTCACAATATTAAGGTATAAATTTTAGAGGCAGCCCACATAATGGCTTTACGTTTCAAGTCACGTGTATGATCCATTTTTAATGGTACTATTTTTGCTGTGGCGCTTCTGACAAATGGTCAGAGAAATGTCAGTCTTGACAGTCCATAAAATTAGCAAAATCTCCCAGTTAAAGCTAAAACCAGGAGCCACTTTCCCAACCTGTCGGGGCCAAACCAGCTATGGGTGTATGGCATGGCTTAGGCTCACAGGGTGGCTGGGATGGATCTCCATGGCACAGGAGAGTCTTTCCATGGCCTTGCATGAGAGCCCAGAGATTACTGGGTGTGCGCATGCACAGCTCCTCCAGGCAACCAGTCCCAGTGTCTCACCACCTGCATAGTAAAGAATTTCTTCTTTATGTCTAATCTAAACCTACCCTCCTACCCTCTTTCCATTTAAAACCATTACCACTCAACCTGTCCTTGGTAAAAATTCTTTCTTACTGACCCTCTTTATACACTGAAAGGCCACAATAAGGTCTCCCTGGAGCCTTCTCTTCTCCAGGCTGAACTAGTCCAACGCTCTCAGCCTGTCTTCACAGGAGAGGTGCTTCAGCCCTCTGGTCATCTTTGTGGCCTCCTCGAGACTCACACCAACAGTTCCATGTCTGTCTTGTTCTGGGGACCCCAGAGCTGGACATAGTGCTTCAGGTGGGGTCTCACAAGATCAGAGTGGAGGAGGAAAATCACTTCCTTTGACGTGCTGGCCACATTGCTTTTGATGTATCCCAGGATACAGCTGGCTTTCTGGGCTGCAAGCACACATTGCCAGCTCACATCCAGTTTTTCATCCACCAGTACTGCCAAGTCCTTCTTCACAGCATTACTGCCAATACCTTCAGCCCTCAGCCTATATTGTTACCAGGGGTTGCCCTGACCCATGTGCAGGACCTTACACTTGGCCTTGTTGAATTTCATGAGGTACACACAAGCCCATTCCTCAACCCTTTGAAGGTCCCTCTGGATGGCATCCAGATGGCATACCAGCTGCACCCCTCACCTGGGTGTTGTCTCCAAACTTGCTGAGGGCACACTCAGTCCCATTATGTCATTGGTGAAGATCTTAAATAGTACTGTGCCCAGTACAGGCCCTTGAGGGACACCACTCATCACTGGTTTCTATTTGGACATTCAACTGCTGACTACAACTTGCTGGACACAGGCTTTCAGCCAATTCCTTATCCATCTAAACCATATATTGAAATTAGCAGCAAGAGTGTTGGGGGAGGCCATATCAAAGGCCTTACAGTTGATATATATGTCCAGGTTGACAAGATATGTAGTTCTTCCCTAGACCACTGATGCAATCACTACATTGCAGAAGGCCAGTAGTCAGGCCACAGAGGGTGTCTGTGCCCCTGGTATCCAGCTGGTGCTTTTGGGGTGAGGGTTTCCTACCAAGCAGGGTGGGATGCATGATGCCTGACGGTGAGGTGTCAGAGAATCCCAGAACTGGTGGATCAGTGAAGCAGCAGATGCTGCAGCTTCTTGCTGCAACTGGCTGCTCCAGGCCACACAGAAGTCCCTCCTCTTCATGTGCCTCCTTGGACCCGAGCTGGGACTCTTTTTGTCTGTGCAGTCCTGTAACCCCAGAGTTGCTATTTTTTTCCTCAAGCACTAAGAAGACATTAGCATCTCTGGAACAACCTGGTGGAGATGCTGCCCTAGCTGCAAGGTGTGCACAGTGGAAATGTGACTTCAGTCCTGGGCCAAGCCCAGGGAACCAGCAGCTTGCACAAGGCACTGTGCATTGCTGTGCCAATGCACAATCAGCCCCCAGGGAGGAGGACCAGACTGGGGGTGATGGAGTGAGATGCTTACTCAGCACAGAATCTTGACAGACCTTTTAGTTTAGGAGTTCCTTAAGGTATGTGCTTACACCCACATGTACTATTATATGTATATATATATAAGGATTAAACCACCACAATCTCAAATCTAAAGTTGAAGTACAAAGGCTTTTAAAAGCTTTAAAGGATTTAAAGACTCCTACTAGGAGAGATGCTGACATGAGAGAAGAGAAAAAACAAAGATTTTCCCTGGCTGGGGGAGCAAAAATACAAAAAGGTTGTCATGGGGAAGCCCAGAGTCAGCTTCTTGTCCTTTCCCAGACTTTTTGTCCACTCACAAATTGTGTTCAGTGTCTGAGAAACAGGGACACTCAGCCTCTTTGCCACCATAGTCCCAAATGTCCTCTGCTCACACCCTGCCCCTCAGTGCACAGCACAGTGGCAATCCTGCTACCTCATGCTATTGCAAGAAAAATGACATGAAATAGCAGAAAATGAAGCTTGGGTCAATAGCTGCTGATTGGAAGCGAATGGAAGGGGAGCGAGTTCAGAGAGGGCTGGTATCCAGTAATACAGCCAAGAGCTGATGCTTCAGGAAGTATTCACCAGGGATTGTGGGCTTTTTCCTCTCTTCTTTTTCTCTGCATCTTTTATATTGATCTGTGAGAGGAGAGAGTTCTGTGGCTGCGATATCTGAGAGCTGATGGTATTTCGCACCTTCATCTGCAGCCCCTGTCTCTGTAATTGCACTTGCTCTGTACTGCATCTTGGGTTTTCTCCAGGAGGCCTCTCAGGCATCTGAAATTAAAGGTTCTTCTTCACCAGCCTCTCACTTGAGCTCTTTGCTCCCACTCCTAAGTAGCGTTTTTCTCGGCATCCTGAATTGATTCAGTGTTTTCATCAGAGATCAGGTGCTTCAGCTGGAAAAAGCCATTGGCTTTTTGGATGAGGCCATCCACCTCTCTCTTTGGCCCCAGCCCTCCTCTTCATTGCCCAGCAGAAGGGAGACTGGTTCAATTCTCCCACATCCTCCTCCAGTATGAGAGGCTGGAGCAATGCTGCAGGCCTGCATTTCTCTCATCTCCATGGTGGTTTAGAGCCAGGAAAACAGCTCTGCCCCTCCTTGTATTTTCATTTTTCTGTGGAAGTGGGTCGGTATTTCCATACCAATATCTGTGTGCTCAGCCCCAAGGGAGGGGAAAGTGTTACCCTGTTCCTCACACACTGTCCCCTCCTCTTCAACCCCAGACAGTGTGAGCCGGTGGCAGATGGCTGCTTGGCTTGCATCAGCATTCAAGCCCGGAGACACCGCATTTCTCAGGCAGAGTGGTAACCGGACGCAGAGATTAGCTCTGGCGCGTCTCCACGTTTAAATGAACTTCCCCTAATTAGGGAAATTGCCTGCGATGACACTTCAGACAGATCCTCCCTGGAATTATATGCATAAACTTCTTGTGCACCGCATTACAAATCGAGCCACTAGCTCAGCGTGAGGTGATGCTTGTCCCTGAGGCCCTGCCCGCTACCACCTCTGCTGCTGTGGTCACGTCAGTGCCCAGAGTTTATGCCCTTTTGCACCCACCACCTTTTGCATCCCTTTGCTCCCGAGATGATGCTCACCTTTTTGGCTGGAGACGTGCAGGTTCCTCTTCTCCCACCTCTCAGTGGTTACCTTATTGCCACCAAAAACATGACCCCTCACCTAAACTTTTATTTTCCACCCCCTGCTCAAATCCCCCTGAAATATCTAACAGGCCAACTCAGGATGAAATTGTCCCTACCTCCCTTTGCTAAATGTGCACAATTTTTAGGAGACCTTATGGAAAAAACAACTTAAGGGGGTTGTGTGTGTACATGTTATATTGCCACATTTTTGCTCAAAACAAGAGTCTTTTGGGATATGGCAAAGACTGTCTGCTCTGAGACAAATTAAGTCTGGGAAAAAAAGAAAGAAAACCAACCAAATTAAGCTTGTTAAGTTTTACAGAAAACCGCTGCAAGTCTGAGGCATGACATAAAAGCTAGGGTTTTCAAAGGGCCCTGAGGGAAGCAGACCTGGGGCTGACACTGAATTTAATTTGCTCTATGCTGAAAGAGGCAGCTTTGGAGAAATGCCCGTATGCATACTGATCCCTCAAACAGACATTTTACCAGGTTCAGCAAAAAATTATGTGCTCCAGAGCAGCCAGGGAGTCCTTGTGCTGGATGGAGAGCAGGGTGCAGAGAAGGGGTCCCTCCTCCCTGGTGCATGGTGGGGACTCCATGACCATGCCGGCTTATCTTTTAGTAGAGATACTACCTTTTCTTGGGAGATACAATGGGAGTTTCTCAGTATGCACAGACAAAACAAGAAAAAAAATCCCAGCAACCCTCAACAAATCGCAAATGAAATCTATGTAAAAACAGGAAATGAATTTTCTGTTAATAATCCCTCAGGTTAACAAACTCCTGAGAGCAGGAAAGTGAGATCACTGCCCAGCTCTGACATCTGCCCTGCAAAGCGCTTTTATTTGATGTCATTTTTTAATCAAATGGTTTTCTCTTTTTTTCTGTTCTTTGAGTTGTGGATGATGCTTTGGAGGGCATAAAGAGGCACCGAGCCAAAACAAGCTGGAATTCAAAGAGAGCTGAGGGAAAAGCGGAGCATTCCTGGTTTGAGAATATTTCTTTTTAATGTGGGAAGAGACAAACCAAACAGGTGGAGTTCTTTCCAAAGGGAAAACACCAAAACCTAATTCAAGTCCTGGCTTCAAGGTCTGGTTCCTTATCTAAGTGGTTGGATTTGTTATCACAAGTATGGTCACACAGAGAGTAACAGAATAATAAGAGTGAAAACATTTAGAGCTTTTCATGTGGTGTTACCAATCTGAATTATTTCATCTCAAATGCCAGTGTCTGGAGCTTTTGTTAAGGCCCTAGACACTGCAGTCATGCAGCCTTAGCAGCTCTGCAACTTTTCATTTCTTCTTTCTCTCCTAGATGTGGGGGAAGAAAGCTTGAAAACCCAAGTCCCAAAGATCAGGCTCCAAAAATTAACTGGTGTGTTTTTAAAGCCTCAGTGTTCACAAACAGAATGAAGATTTTGGGAGAAACCAGGTGAGCAAGTGAGGCTGGTCAGCAGGAGAAGTGAAGCAGTGTCCAGGAGGGATGAAGAATCTTCAATCCCCCTTTGCATGGAGGAGGTGCAGAGTGGCCAAGCAGCCATGCTGCAGGAGCTCAGACAGCATCCTCGGGGTTCGTGCTCTCCCTTATGGCCTTGCTGCTCTGTCTGCAGATACTGCTCATGTTTTCTACCTTTGAGGAGCAAAGCCACCATGCACATTGCCATGGTGAGATGCTGGGCTGGGGAGGGCTCCCAGACCACCTGAATCTAAAGGAATTTGGAGCTTTGCATTGACTGACTAGAAAAGCAGGATGTCACAACGTGTTGGAGCTCAGAAGGTCCCTGTGTGTCTGATGAGCCTAGGCCAGCTCTGAGTTTTGTTGCATCTCCACACAGAGGCCAACTGAGCATGTCGCTTTCACTCCAAATTTGGCTTCCTGGTTTCAGGAAAAGAGTGAGATCATGCACTGTAACCAAAAAGCAAAAGAAAGAGAGTGCCATGCACGTGAGTTTTCATAATGTCAACTTGATGATGGAAAAGACATGGGCAGGTATTGGGGGTTGGCAATCCTGCCTTTACTTAGATTTGTTCCAAAAGCAGGATGACATGGATGTTCTGGAGGACTCTGTTTTGCCCCCATGCAGAAGGGGAGGGAGTAGAGTGTCTGTCCTGCCTCAGGAAGACTTTTGTGTCTCCACTGACAGCCAGATGCTGGTTCAGGGGCTGTGTAACAATGATAGTGTCTCTCTTGGGTGGAGATGCCTCTCCTCAACCAGACACAACTTTTGGGCTGTCGCACACGGTCCTTGTTTCCACCCCATCCCCAAGTACTTTTGCCTGGGTTTGCTTTGTGATTAGATCATTGATTGGTGGCAGAACTTAATTTCATTCCGAATTTGTCTGGCAATTAATCCAGTTCCTCTGAGTGCCAGCTATTTGCAAAGAAATAACGACATCCTGGGTTAGAGTAACTCTGGGACCAGTGATGAGATTGCCAGACCTTCCTCTTGTTTCACATGATACACGATGAACACGGCATCATAATGTCAATACACTCAGTACACTTTTCAAACCCACTCTGTAAACATGGGCCGAGACCACGCTGCAGATAGGCTTGCTTGCCAAGGGCTCCTCTTTCCTTAGCTGTGTTTAGCCAGTACATGGTTTTGTTTAAACAGGAAAACACATTAAGAGGCACTTCATCTTTGAGTGTTCCTGTCTACGCTGTCTGCATTCCTGGCTGGGGTATTTAATATACATTAAGTGCAACGTGCTCATGGGACCCTCTGATTAAAACACTGGCAGGCCAACAGCGCCGCACTGGAGTAAGGGGGATGACTACATAGCTAGGAAAAGGCTGGTTATGTTTAGCTTTTCATCATGGTTCTTTTTCTTTAGGTTTCGTACCCGTTGTCTGACAGGCTTCCCATTGAGCCTCCAGTGGTCACAGCAATGGAACCTAGCTTGAAATCCACAGTCAGGATTTTCAAGCATGACTTCTGGCGCTGGGTTCTTTTAGCTTGCACCATTAAGTTGACTTTAGCCTCAGCTGACTGACTGGGTTTCTTGTGCGGCCAGGATCAGTGCCCAGTCAGTGGGTCAATGCTTGCCTTGTGCCTGTTTTTCTGCACTATCTGTGGACAGACATGGAATGTCTTATGGAGGAGACTCCAGCCTTTTGGAGGTGTAATACTGTGTGAGGTGAATCCCAGCTGAGGTTGCTCTGTTTTCAGGTGCTCAGGATGGTCAAGGTGCCTGGCCTTCATGGGAGATCTCAGCACCAAATGCGGTGCCTTTAAAGTGTGTTGAGTTGAGCAAAGGCACTCATCATCAGGCCAGGCCCTCATCCTGATTAAATTTGTAGTGGAAGTCTAGTTTTATTCTCTTCTGCTCAATAGGGTAATGTAGATTTACTGCAGTGCAAGGCTTGCCCAAATGTGAGAATTTACAAATGCAGCTATTGCAGAAGAATTACACAAAAAACAGTTCTCAACTGTTACTCCGAAACCACATTCCTCCACAATGTTCTGAATCAGATAATTTGGCTGAATGCAAGATGCTGTCTCGTTACTGTAATACTCAATTCAAGTCCCCAGACATTAGATCCACAGCCCCACAAACATGTTAGTCTGCAAAAATGACAGCAGAACTGCTTTCACATCCTGGGCTGCTCCACCTTCATACCCAGAAGTCACCCTACCACACAGGCCCAGTGATCACTCATGGCACTAAGTGAAACCCTTCCAAGTCCTCCTGCTATGAGAGGTATGGAGATAGTCTCACACAATTCCCCCTGAGTTTTGCTACTGGGGTTGAGAATATATCTGTTAAAAAAAAAATGGAAAGAAGAAAAGAAAACACACCCACTGATTCTTTCTAATCTCCTTTTCTCTCTTCTCATGAGCCTATTCTAGGATAATTCTCTCAAACAATCAGGTTTTTCCATCTCCATCCAATGCTCTCCCACTCAGCCTAAGACACCTCTCACCTGCAATCATGTTTTTTTTCTAGTAATCAAAAAAAATAATAATCCCTGTAGTACAAAAGAGGGGTTATTTCACCTCCTTCTCAGTAGATGAGGTTGTCAAAGTGGGTATCCATTAGATACACCATACCCGGTGCTTAAGTTATCTGCTTTTGTCAGTCCTGTACCTTCTTCGCAGCAGGCTGGGTTACAGGTCCCAGAGACATCCTCTGTCAGGCCAAGGCTTATCTGGTTCCTTGTGGGACATGGGGGATGCAGCAACTTAAGAGACTTGCCAGAAGCCTAAGTTTTGCCTCAGTGCCTTCTCTGAATGATCACAACATACAAAGTGGATTGAACTAAACTAGGGGGACAAAAGGACACCAGACCTGGAGACAAACATACCTGTGTTTATAGCAAAACAAATACTCAGAGTAACTGAACAGAGCTTATCCTGGAGAAGATGTAGAACAATTTGCTGGGTACATTTCCAAAAGGTGACAAATCAGGCCAGCAAAATTCATTTTCACATATTTTTAGGAGAAGTGCAGGGAAAGGCTTTGAAAACGAGGAAGGATCTATTTGTTTGTCCTGGAAAGATAAATATTTTAGGGTTAGTGCCTCTGGTTGTCAGCAGCTCACCTGAACGGCTGCACAGGGGCCCATTTGCCAATAATAATGATCAAGTTACAGGCTTACGAGTCCCTGCCCATGAGGAAACCAAGCAAGGAAGGCGATACCGTGCGGCATCTCTCTGTATGCCTGCCCAGATCCAGGCAGTGCTCGAGTACTGTACAAACACCACTGCTAGTTACAAAAGCAAAGTGCCCCACAAAGAACCAGCACTGGGAGAACCAGTTGACCAAGAAAATGGAGATTGTTGTAAGGAGAAACTTGACGTTTGCAGCGTACCAAAAAACCCCACCATAATCAAGAGAAGCCATCACTGCCCTCTGCAAATGCCCGAGCGAGGCAGAAGAGCTTTTTAAGGTAAACACTGGCATTAGAAAAAATAAAAATTAAAAAATTACAACCTGTCTCCACAACAACTCAGGCTGCAGAGGGAAGATCTCTCACCAGAGTGTGATGTCCTGTGAAGTCCGTAAGCTCCCCAGGGCAGTTGTGGATGTTGGAAACCCTTCGGCAAGCTTCAGCTTGGAGCTGCCTGTACGTGGCGGTCACTGCCAGGCAGGGGCTGGCGCGTTATCACAGCGCTCCCTCCAATGAGGGATTGTGGAGCAGAGAAAAGTCTGCTCATGGTGCCAAACAACCAGTCATTGTCCTGGGGCTGGCAGCCCGAAGACATCCCCAAGATAAGCTGCTGGCTGAAACCAGATCCTGGACACTGAAGATGCCTGCAACATTCATCAGACAATAACATCAATTGATGTGCTTATCGTCAAAGGGGAAAAAAACCAGAAGGGTTAGGCCTGGGAATTGCACCCCCCGTCACAGCTCATTTCCCAGACAGAAATGAGTCTCATGGGTGAAACAGAACTCAGCACAGTCAGGGCTGGCCAGTTTGTGACACTGGAAGCCACGCTGGTCTCATTAACAAGAAGAAGCAAGTGGGAACAAAGCCCAGAAGAAGCGGTGATGAGAGGTGATCCCCAGTGAGCTGTGCAGCCCCTGATGGTGAAGAGGCAATGAGGAGAGAAGCAGCAGCGGGTGATGCAGCAAAGGTTACCCCAGAGACCACCCTGCTACCTCCTGGCCAGCGGCCTCCTGGGGAGAGGGGCCTCCTGCCCACCCACAGAGTTTTTCCTTTAACTTCCCTCAGTTTGCTTCTCATTTTATCCTGACAATTGGTGTAAACAGGTGTGGTAGCCTGCAGTCAAATCCCAGCCCTAGGGTTTCTAGTGGCCCAGATGCAGATGTCTGAGGACACTGTGGCGACCCGATTTATTCCTTGGTTAGCAGTAGCATGAACAGCATGTTCACATCAAGTCAGCTATATCAATCTTCACTGATGATTTTTTTTCTCTCTGGAGGAATCCAAATATTCACTTCCCCTCATGAGGGGTTGCTCAGAGCTGGGATAGCCTCACTGGCATCCATGGAGTGATTACTGGGTTAGAAAGAAAACTGTCCCAAGGAGTTTGGCCACGACAGAGTTCTCTACATCCTTCACCTGGTTTACATGACAGGATTTGGGTTTTTTTCTGACTTTATGGCAGTGCTGGGGTCTTATTGCGCCTTTAAGGGCTGCTCTGTCACGGCAGCGCCTGCAGGGACATAGGCAGGGCTCTTCCAGGAAGGAGCCCTCCAGAACCACAGGACTCTGGGAGAGGATCATTTCTTCAGTCACAGCCAGGGGCCTGAATGAGGACTGAGCACATCAGAAAAGGTGGTGGAAAAGCCATTATTTGCATCCAGAGTGGTTATATACAGAGACATGAGGGCAGCTAATAGGCAGATGGAACTAACATTAATCAGAAGGCAGTAAGAGTCCTTTCAGACATTCATTTAGACTAACTAAAGGGAGGATGACAAAGGAGAGAGCAACCGATAAAACACTGAGGAATTAAATTAGTGGGGATGAAATAATAACTGAGATCTGACTTTTTTCCAACAGCTAGCTTTCCTCCAGCAAAGAAACATGGCCTGGCCTCCAAGACACGATGAAGTAGGTCGTCAGGATTTGACGGATTATGTTTCTGGAGATCCTGAGCCGGGAGACAGATTTTCCAGGTCTCTGATGCCGCGGCAAGGAGTTATGTGACAGCAAGAGCTGTACAGAACAAAATGATTCAAGGGCAACAAGGTTCTAAGGGGCTTGCCTTCCTCAGCCAGGGCTGACCCACATTGCGAAAGGCCTCTCCAGCAGTTCGCTGTTAGTGGGCCTACCACTGCCCTAAGCACTGTGTCCAAAGCATGGGGGTAGCCTGGAGGTTATGAAATCTGAGCAGACAAACATAAAACACAGAGGTGAAGGGACTTGCCCAGGGTCAGAGCACAGGTTAGAGGTGAATTTGGGCAATGAGCTCAGATCCCTGTGTCACTGCATGACACTCCCGTTGCACATACAGGTGGGCATGGCTGCTTTAGGGCTTTTACATGCTGTGTATGTTTCTGGTCTGGTTACTGCAGACTTCATCTTTGACTTCTTCTAGAAATGCCATGCTTCCCTCCAGTACCCAAGCAGGAGGTTCTTCCTTTCACTTCTTCTTTCCCCAGCTGCGCACAGCCCTGGGGGCCAAGAATGGCAAGTTCTTCTTTGCAGCTTCCTCAGCTGAGTTATGCAAGTGATTAAACAGTTAATACACACACACCCCCAGCGCCACCTTACCCCTCACCCCCTCCCATTTTCTGTCTTGTGACTTTATGCAGGATATTTTTCCATCAAAATTAACAGACAGCTGTATTGATAATGGTCTCCAGAGCTGGTGATCTGCCCTTCGAGCTCCAATGCTGCATATACTTTGCTGAGGCAGTCTGGCTGTCACCACCCTCTGGTCCCCAACCGCAGCTCTTTGCAGAAGTCACGGCCAAGATGCCAACACTTCATGGGAAGCTGAAGCAGTTTCCTTCACTGAGTGCCCAGGCCATAGCCTGGCTGCGCTGGAGGAAGCTGCCTCTGCCGGATGCATTCCCTCTCACTGCCTTGAGCAGCTATTCCAGCTGCCCGGCAGGAGCCTGTTGTCATTAATCAAAACCATACCCACGAGAAAGGGCAGTAAGAAATAGCTTGAGGCTATTTTAAACCAGAAACTATTTTCTGTTCTTCCATTTGAGATCAGCCACTCTCTGCCCAGGCACGAAGCATCTCTTTTCTCTTTCCTTTCTGTTGTGCCCCACTGGTCCTGGGAGGGTGCTGGTAAAGGCAGAGCAGGGTGCTTGGCTCCTGGGGCTCCGGGGGCTCAGGATGCTCAGCTCTCCCAGCACTCTTGTGGAAAGTAGAAGGGCAGTGGGCAGAGGCACCCACTAGGCTGTTATGAGGGTTCAGGCACCCTGCACAGCATGTGGGAGACAGTGGGTGCTTGCTGTCTGTCCTGTGCTATGGTCCTGTGGGGCTGCCTCATGCTCCAGACCCCCACCTTTACATGCAAGTGATTTACAACCCAGTGGGAGAGCGTGGTAACACTGCAGACACTGGCTGCACCAGCCTTTCTCCTCCTCAAGGCAACCTGGCTCTGCTGTCTGCCTCCCTCCCTCCCTCCCCCTCCTTCCCTTCCATTCAGGCCTGTGGGGTTCAGCCCAAAGCACTCTTTCAAGGTGAAGGTCCCTTCCCAACAGGCTGGAAGAATAAGCCAAAGTTTTTCCATCATCTGCCATAGATGGCCTCCTCCCCTGCCCCTTAACCCTCTCAAGTGTCCAGGTCTTGCCTGCAGCTGGCAGTTTGGTTGCAGGAGATTTTCTGTGTGCACTTTACCACCACAAATATATTCAAAACCTGCCTAGGCACTGTCTGTGCAGCCTGCTCAAGGTGATCCTGCTTTAGCAGGGGGTTGGACTAGGTGATCTCCAGAGGTCCCTTCCAACCCCTGGTGTTCTGGAATTCTGTGATGTTGTGATTGTGTGACTTTCAGAACTGTTTGCTCTGAATAAGCTGCAACGTGTTTACTGTGACAGAGCATGCCTTACCCATGAGCTGCAGCTCACAGGGCATCACCACGTCTTTGGACTGTAGGTCCTAAGGTGTGCTATAAACTGAATAGGGTGACACTTACCACCCCCTTAATCTGGAATTACCATATTTCCCTCCCCTTGCCCACTGCTTCCACCTGTTTTTAGCAACTTCATCTGCCCAAAGCATTTGGGAGATAGGTGCAGCCAAGACCTCTGAGGGCAAGATGAAGTAACAGGCAACTGTGTGTTCAGTCCCAGCTCTGACCCTGACTCCACGTGTGGGTTTGGGCAAGCTAGGCACAGCTAGATGGGGATGAAGTCCTAGGTGGCACTGACTGCCCCTGGCCAAAACGATCTGGTGAACAGAAGGTGTGTTGTGTGGTTCCTGTGGTCTTGGGGGATCTGGAGGAGGAGATGTGACCATGACACCTGTGGGAGAGAAGGGGCTCTGGCTTGGCTGCATTGCCCACCTTCCATTCTCAGCAGGATCGGTGCAGCTGCAAAGGAATAAGAGAGTCTACAACTTTTGAGGGGCATCACAAATATGTCCATCTGCTTGGACATGTCCTGTAAGGTGTAAGTAAGCCTGGAAGGGGCTATGTGGCTGTTGAAGGGTGGAGCAGAGGAACCTGGCTGCTCTGCTGAGCGGGCAGCAGACCCGGCGGGGTAGGAGCATCATCATCTCCAGAGTCTGCTTTCTACGTTTCGCTTCCTACCATTCCTGCTGCGCTCCCGCGTTACCGGCGGTGAACTCAGACGCTACGGATGCAGAGCCACGCGTTAAGGGCACACGGAGAGCTGGCGGCAGAGGGAGAAACGGGACACGAGTGCCCGCAGTACCCGCGGGGCTGTCCCAGCACTGAGCCTCCTCCCCAAACCCATCCGCGCTCCCCCTTTGTGAGAGCAAACCCGCGAGCATCCGCTCCCCAGGGGCTTAGGCGTTCCCATCGCCACCTCCCACCGCCACGGGTGCACCGGGACCCCCACCCACCCAGCGTCACGGCTGCTCGGCCCGGCGTTCAGCATGCCATCGGGGGACGCGCAGGCTGCGCGGGTCAGAGCGCAGGCTGCGCGGGAGAGAGGAGGAGAGCACAGGCTGCGCGGCGCAAGGAGCGCGGGCGCGGAGGGACCGGGCCGGGAGGGGACCGGGCTCGGTGTCGCCAGCAGGTGGCATCGCCCCCGCCCCCGCCCCGCCCCGCTCCGCCCCGGGAAATCAAACACCACTTCCCTTTTCCCCATTTTATTTATTTATTTGGGGTTTATTTGTTTTCCAGGGCGGGCGAGCCCAGGGCGGGTAAATTCGTACAGTAAATGTATCGGATGTGCTTTTCACTGGCAGCTCTGGGTGTGCGGGACCTGCCGCGGGAACGCGACGCCCAGTGATGCCTGGAAGATAAAAGGCTGTGTGTGCAACACGCCAGGCATCCTTGCATCCTCCTAGCCCGAGGAGCTGAAGGCACTTGGTACCTTGGGTCAGGCCCGGAGAGGAGGCAGCACCACACCTCTCGCCCAGCAGCCCTGAGGGCCTGGAGGTGGCAGAGGGCCGCTCCGGGTGCTGAGCGCAGCCCGCTCGCCTGCCAGCTCCTGCATTTCACCCTGCGCCGCACGGCGCTGCCTCAGCGAAGCACTGCCCAGGGACGCCGGTCACGGCTCCAAAACCAAAGTCGGTGAGTCAGCAAAATACAGCTGACTAAGCACTCCCTCCTGAGATGCTGGGCATCAAGAACAAAGTATCAATGACTTAGCTTTTATTAGGCAGAAATACTGACGTGGCTACCAGCTAGCAGCCTTAAAGTACCCACTTACTCTCTTTCAAATGCAACATCCTCGCCAAGCTCAGGCAATAAAGATTTTGATTCCTGCCTTCCCACAGAGAACCAGATTTGTCTGAAAGATGCATAAGCCAATATATCCCATCATGTCCACTTACATGCTTCTTCCACCACGCCAAAGGGTCAAGCATGTTATGTTTTGCACATACTATTAATAATTAACTGTTGTCTGTACAGGAACTAGTTTTACCCTTGACTTAAAAAAAAAAACCCAACAAACCTCATGAAAGATGAAATGGAAAACCAGCTTTGGGTTGGCTCCAGCGGGTATTTATGACTATGGCATTGATGGTACAGAAGATTAGAAGGCATCTGGAATCTCCGGCATGTTTGGGATTTTTTTTGCTGATCTGTTCCTGGTAGGTTTGAAAATGGCTAGAAGAGCATGAGGGAAAAAAAAACAACCCAAAACAAAGCAAACCTCAGGCTTGTGGTTGGGGGACATAATTTCCTGGTCTGGTTGCCAACTCTGTGTCACCTTGAACAGGTCACCCAGACAGGAAAGTGAGAAGGGAGTATCCATCACTTCTGTTTCTAGGCTTTTCCAAGTTCAGGTCCAACTCCCAGTGATGGCAAACACTGAGTCAGGGTCATCCCCTGAGCTCTGGGGCAGGACCCCATGAACACCACAGGCTTCACTGAGGTGGTTGTGTAGGTTACAGCTGATGGAGGGTGAACTGTCCCACCTATTTTGGGGTGGGATGAAGTGCTCTCTGGAAGAACCTACTAAAAAGAACATTTTAAAAAGAGGTTATTGCCTTTGCTTAGCCACCTAATTTTGAGATGGCTGAAGATGGGTAAGGTGATTCCTAGCCTTAACCTCCTCAGGACCCTGCCTTTGAATTTGGAAGAACTACCCCTCTGCTGTCTTATCCCTTTGTATGTGAAGATAATCACTGGAAGGACCAATTCCCACACTACAGTGTCAGGGACCTTGTTTCTAGCCAGATGCCAGATCAGGGAGGGCTATTGGGGGAGCTCCTGATACCAGTGCTCGGGGATCCCCAGCATGCTTGTGTGCCCACTCACACATCCACCACACACACACACACACACACACACACACGAGCTCTCCAGACATCTCTGGTGGCTCTCAGCTGCACACAGAGTTTTTATATGTACCTGTGGGACTGCAAATGTCTGTCCAGCTCCACTCCACATGCCGAATGGGTGTGTGTGTGTGTTATATTGCTGGTAGGAAAGCAGCTATACTGGCTTGTAGGCATGTACCTCAGCTAGATGAGATCACACAACTTGTTGTTGACTCCCATCTTGGTGGCAAGGGCTGGGCAGTGTGTTGGCTGCAAGTCCTGGAGCTCCCTGTGCTGGGGCTGAGTGTGCTTGTGGGGGAGTTTGGCTGCTGCACACATCTCTGCTGTGGCCGTGGAAACCCCCTCCCAGTGGACATCAAAAGGACCATATAAGTAACCACCTCCCAAGAGCTCAGCTTTCACATAATAAGTAACCCTTGACGATCAAGGAAAATAAAACTAGCTTCAACCAAATGATTCTTTCAAACACACCCTCTGGTCATTGCAGGAGAGACGGAAGCGTGGATACAGTCACAGATCAGCCAGTTGCTGTGCACAGAGACTGTATTGATGGACACGTTAAAAATATCCAGATGGCTGTAAGCCAGAAGCCATTTTGTGTCTAAAAGAGGATTTAATTTCATTTCCTTTTCCTTTCTTTTGTTTTTGTTCCACATCTTCTGAAGGACCCTTCACATGATTCTCTACATTGGTGCTTTACCCTTCAGTTGTTCCAAAGCAATGAGGGCATTTCATCTGCTGAGGCACTTACCACAGCGTTTTTAATGGTACAGGACGGACAGACTCACAGGTACCATTCAGGTTCACTGCTGCAGAGAGAGCCGCACCCAGGAGCACAGAACTCCATGCATCTCCTCCTCCTCCAGCTCCACAGGGAGCTGGTCTGTCCTGGAGAACAAAGGGTTAAAGATCATATAATCCTAGAAAAGGTCAGGTTGGAAGGAGCTTCTGGGGATTCCCTGGTGTGACTTTTCCCTGAAAGCAGGGCCTCAATTCACTAAGCACCGTGGTAGCCCTCTGCTGCACTCTGTCCCACTTCCCAACATGCCTCTAGAACTGGGGACACCAAGACCGGACCAGGACCATGAACTGCTGAGAAGTTTTCCCTGTACTCAGCCTTAATTAAGCCTCACCTCGAGTGCTGTGTTCAGTTTTGGGTGCTGCAGTGTAGAAAGGAGATCAAAGTGCTGGAGAGGGTGCAGAGAAGGGAAATTTGGCTGATTAGGGGTCTGAAGAACAGGTTTTATGAGGAGGGGCTGAGGGAGCTGGGGCTGTTCAGCCTGGAGAAGAGGCTGAGGGGAGACCTTATTGCTCTACTGCTACCTGAAAGGAGGTTGTAGTGAGGCTGGTGTTGGCCTCTTCTCCCTAGTGACTAGTGATAGGACAAGAGAAAACGGTCTCGAGCTGTGTCAGGGGAGGTTCAGATTGGATATTAGGAAAAAATTCTTCACTGAAAGAGTGGTGAAGCATTGGAACAGGCTGCCCAGGGAGGTGGTGGAGTCACCATCCCTGAGGGAGTTCAAAAAACAGGTAGACGAGGCACTTCAGGAAATGGTTTACTGGTTACAGTGGTGTAGGTCTAACGGTTGGACTTGATGATCTCAAAGGTCTTTTCCAGCCTCGATGACTCTAAGATTCAGTGATTCCATTCTATGAAGAGTGCAAAAATCCCATCCCTTGGTCTGCCTGCTACGATACCCTCAGTCCCTCCCAAGAGAGGTTTTGCTTTTGTTGCTTCGGGGGCACACGGCTGACTCAGATTTGGGTAGCTGATTTCAGGGACAGGTACATGGTTGTGCTCGTGGATCTGTTTGGGAGTGAACACGTGCTGAGTAATTGGTACAGGCTGGGTACAGCACTACAGTACGATCCGATCCGTACTGGATGCTGCAACAGTGTGGCAAAATTAACAGAGGAATATAAAGACCTTTTTCACAGGAATTTCAGGCATTTAAAAATCATCATCCAATGAATTAAACCTTTCCTTCAAAGCAGCCAGTTGGATTTCAGCATATAAATACAGCACATTCCTCAAAACAAATACAATAGTGAGAAAGCTTTTACCAGAGGGCCCCAATTAGCTTTTGGATATAATTTCACATTGCAAAATTTCAAGACATTGTGTGCAGAGAGCAGGTAGATCTTCTCTGGTGTAATGGTGGTCCTTTGTGAGATGTGACAGCTAACTCTCTAATTAATCTTCGAAATGTCAGAGCCTGCTGGAAGTAATTGGGCCTGACAGTTCAAGGGCTAATTAACTTCAAACCTTGCATTTTCTCTTGCTTGCTCCCCAATTCTAGGTCACTTATTTACTTTCTTTTTACACAATTTTTAATGTTCTGGAGTGTGTCTGTTCATATCTCTTTTTCTGGACACGAAGGTCATGACTGAAGGTATTAAGCTGGGGGTGTTGCACCTAATGAATCCTCCTGGAGTATCATGACTTCACAGGAGAAGAAAGATGCTGTAAACAGAGGGATAGTCCCCAGGGAGCAGCTCACTGCAGGAGACACTGGCTGCAGCCTCCTGGGGCCTCCTGTTTGCTGGAAGGTATCAACATTATCCCAGAGCAGGCAGTGTTCCCGAGGCCAGGCATCCTGTGGAGTGGAGCCAGTGTCGTACATCATCATCACCATCCCAGCGAGGCAGCAGGAGCAGCAGACCCCACAGCGTTGCAGTTTTGCAGCTCGACTTATGTGAGCAATGTTATGTGTGCTACGATGCCCTGTCTCAGCAAGCCGCCGCTGGTCTCCCGCATCAGGTCTCCTGGGGCTGGTGTCTCATTTGTCTTTCCCTCTCTGCAGTCTGATTTGACCCTTAGCTGAAAAAAGATGAAGGACTTTTGCAGCACAGGCTCCAAATCCCATCCCCTGCTGCCCGTACCTGTGCTGAATGACCTTGTGGCTATTACTAGAAATGCATGAAAAGCCTTTTCTCTGGTTGACAGGCTCAGTCTCTGGTCATGCACGGATATAAAGCACGTCTTCGTGAGAGCGGCGTGTGCGCAGACTCCTGAGATGACCCCTGCATCTCTTTGTTTCCACATGGCCAATTCACAAGGACGAGTGAGGCAAAGATCTATTTGGGAGGCATTCCCCATAGGCTCGCCTGTGCCCGGTGCTGTGGGGCTGCCTTCAGGCAGGGTCCCGCACCAATCCCTGAATTCTGCCATAACTGAACAGGTCACCACTGGGACAATGGCATATGAGGATGGGGCAGCAGCATCCCTCCAATACCTCTTGCTGCTAGCGATGGAAGTCACAAGTGCCAAATAATTTCAGCCTCTTTCTGCCTCTGGCATGGCTGTGCTGATTACATTTGCCCTTGGTGTAAAGGAGTATGAAGAATGGGAAGGAAAAACCTATTAAATCATAAACTATTTGGGGAGAAGAGAGGGTTTCCATCTGCCTGGGTCTGAGCACAACAAAGCTGCAATTCTGGATGACTAAAGTTAAATAACACAGCAGCCATCTCCTGTCCAGCCATCAGCTTCAGATGCACACAGCTGTGTGCATACCTGAGCAGAAGGATCATCTGCTCTGGAGAACAGGGGCTGGAAAAGCTGTATCTGATTTCCTCGCTGGTTTTTTAATCCTCATTTCCTCTCAGGTAGGGCTTTCTTACAGCCGCCGCGTAACCCTCTCCAGACAATATCTAATCTGTCTGTCACAGACATATCAAGATGTGCCTTAAGTTCTGGTACCTAGTGATGACTGACAACTGTCATTAAGTGCTACTCCTCAAATGGCAAGGCTCATTTTGTTAACAGGATTGTGTAGTCTCAGTCTGCAACCTCGGAAGGGAAAAAGAAATGGCATATGTTCACACAGGATTTATATACTCTCTCTTTTACTAACCCTGCCATTTAGAAGCCCAGCAAAATGAAGAACATATGATAATGATAACAATATACTTAATATATATAGTATTTTTGTTGATTTGGTTCTAAGAATTCTGTCAAAGAAAAGAATGTTTGATGTTTTCTTTGACCAAACTTTATCCAAGTCACTGCAAATTGTCTAAGCCAATGAGACACAGGTGAAACATCAATGGAGAAGAGGTTTCTGAAAAGTTACTGTCTTACTGTAAAGGGGTGGTGGTGGTAGAAAGCAAATATAATGAACCAGAGAGCAAATGGCAGCATGAATCCCTTCCATACAGAGATGCAATGTTTCCTCTGCAGTTATGGATGTTTTTGTTCACGCCTCCTAGGAAGGCCATATGAAAGCACCATTAATTTCAGGTTTTCTTGGTCACCTTCCGTTCCTGTGTTGAAGGAAGCTGTGATGACAACAGTTCAACACCACTGATTGGAATCAGCTCTGTGATGAATTAAACTACTGATTCAAGTTAGAGAAGTCAGAGGTTCATCAGACACAGGAATCCAATGTCAGAAGTAATAAGTCTTTTGTTCTGGCTAGAAAGGTTGCAGAAGCGTAAGGAAATCGCCTCCACCAGCTTTCCTTCCTCAGTGCTGCAAACAAGGCACATGGTGACACAGCAGGAGCCAGTGATGATGATGGAGGGGGATGACTTTGAGCAAAGAGCCCAGAGTTTCTTGCCTGTGCCATGGCTGAAGCTTGCATTTATCCTTACTTCAGTCTCAACACCCACTGCCCCCTTGCCCTGGGTGCTCTGCCCAGCTCTGGCAGCTAGGACAGCCTGAAGTCTCCTTTGCACAGGCAATGGAGCAATCCCACATTGTGTGTTCTGCCGCATCTCAGCACGTTGATGTTTTTCTGCCTCGTGCCTGTATCCTTTATCTCTGTGCACAAACTGAACCACAGAGGTTGGTATCAAGACAGGAGGCTCCTGGACTAAAAAGTAATTTGTTTTCCTTAGTGAGGTCCAGGTCTGCCAAAAGTAGGGAGTCGCTCCAAAACATGTAGGTGCTTCCTCCAGAGAAGGGCTACAAAGATGATTGAGGGCTTGGAGCATTTCCCCTACGAGGAAAGGCTGAGTGAGCTGGGGCTGTTCAGCCTGGAGAAAAGACGACTAAGGGGGGACCTTATTAATGTTTATAAATAACTTAAGCAGGGGATGCAGGGGGAATCAGCCAGCCCCTTTTCAGTGGTTTGTGGAGACAGGACAAGGGGCAATGGCTGCAAGTTGGAGCACAGGAAGTTCCACACCAACATGTGGAAGAACTTTTTCACAGTGAGGGTGACAGAGCCCTGGGACAGGCTGCCCAGGGAGGTGGTGGAGTCTCCTTCTCTGGAGATATTCAAGACCCGTCTGGATGCCTATCTCAGTGAAATGTCCTAGGGAGCTGCTTTGGCAGGGGGTTGGACCCGCTGATCTCTCGAGGTCCCTTCCAACCCCTATGATTCTGTGATTCCAGCAGCTGAGATTATTGCCCCAGGAATTTTGTAGGCCTTTAGGGTCTTTTTCTACCTCACTCTCTGTGAAATACCGCCCACATTAAACCAACATTCACCTTTGGGTTCAGCCCAGTTCTTCTTCTGAAAGTAGTTGTTTCTCCCCTCCCTGTCACTGATGCATTGGAAGGAATTAGGGGAAGGATGAGGGTGTATGGGCCCCTGGCTGCAGATGTGAAGCCTGGTACCCCAGTAAGTCTGTCCAGATGACACAACTGTGCTTTGAGCTGTCTCAGAACACATCAAAAAAACTGGTAGCATTTTCACATGAGAGAACTTCATGTGCTCTGGAATTAACCAGAGAGGAGAGCAGCTACCTGTGGTCCCATCTCTAGCAAGGGTTATGCTTGCAGGGATCTGTATCTGGGTACTGCTAGGTTTTGTTCTTCACTGTCCATCAAACGCATGACTTGTGGCATCCACTGGCAGGGCCAGATGATTTTCATCACGCTTTAAAAGCTGGAGCAGAGCAGTAGCAAGCAGCAGTGAGTGGGACTGGTTGCATTTACTCTGACCACTGCTGCCTTTTTTGCTTTATAGAGCATCCCTGAAGGAGCATAGGAACAGGAGTGGACCTTCTGCTGCTCTCTCCAGAGAGATGAGTGGTTTTGCAGGCACTTACATTTCGGCAAATGGATACCCTTGCATCCCCTCTAACGCTGGGTGCTCACTTTCTAGCAAGGGGTTCAGGCCCTGGGCTTCTTCCTGATGCAAACACAGATTCATCCTTTCTGTCTCCTCCAGCCCTCCAAGGACAAGCCTGAAGGTAACCAGAGAAGGCTTTCTCCTCTCTGAGCCGGAAGGCATTCGGCGATGGTGCTGGGAGCCAAAGCCAGCGTGTGGCTTCTCAGGGTGTGAAGTGTGGAGCTCAACATCGGGGAGAAAATCCTCGTGGGTTCCTGCGCCTGGGTCTCATTACAAAATTAAGTCATTACATTTTCTGCTTTGTGTGTGTTTGGCTTCTTAATAGGCACAAGCACTTTCTGGTTTCAAAGTGAGAAGCAGTAAATACCCTGGTACCAGAAGTGGCTTTTGAGTGTTTTGTATTGTCTTTATTTTCAAGCAGAGCATTTTAGCTCCCGCAGAAGGTGACTCTGCCAGCTTTTGCTGTACGGGATATGCAAGCTACCTGGGGCTCCGTGCCATTGCCTTTCCACTGACTTTGCTGTGTATAGATGAGACCATTATTTCCATAAAGTACAAGTAAAAGCTCATTGGTAGTGCAGTCGTTCCCAGTGATTAATGCTGGAAAGGTTAGGCTTGGATCCTTTGTTGAAATATATCACCGTGTTCTAGCAAAGATCTCTCTGCTACTGTGTGCAGAGTGGTTTGTTGCTCCAAGAGCAGGAAAGTGTTTTCTTGTTCTAATATTACGAAGGTGGTTTTATTCAGTTGTACTGGCCAAAATCACTTGAACACTCCGTTGTTCTCAGCCCGATGCTCCTCACTGCTCAGCGTGCAGCTGGAGGGGGTATTTTCCTCTTTTTTTGCACACCATCAGAGCAGGAATGCTCTGGCAGCAGGAATGTCACAGTACCACATCTCAGATGAGAGACAGGCACTTTTTAAATTCAGCCTGGCATGATGTGAAGTGCTTGTTTATTTGGAAAAGGGACAGTAGTTTCTGCTGGGGGGGGGGGGCGGGCAGAGGCACTAAATTTGTTTTAAGATTAAAAATTTAAGGTTGGGATTCCTGTCACCTAAATATAGCTTCTCAGAAGTCAGACATCTAATCAAAGCTAGCCATGCTGCCTGTATGGTCAGAGAGATAGGTGGCCAAAATATGGTTCATCCCTCCAAAAACAGCAGCCAAAGTTGAGAGGATGACTTGCCCTCTGCTCTTGCCTTTCTTTGTAGTTTATCTGAATCTTAAGGTGAACAACAACCTTTCAGATGACTGAAGCCAATCCACTTCTAAGTGGTCAAAGCTGCTGTGAAAACTTCTCTCTGAATTGGGGGACTGGCAATTTTCTCTATGAGACTATATTGTTGCAGTGGGGGGTTTTTTGACCAGCATGCTAGCAACAAATGTGAAACCTGTTAAGGAATTAACAGACGGGGTTTTCTTCTGGCTTGGTTTGCTGGGTTTTTTTCAAATGTATGTCAGTATTTTCCAAGGGAAGTGTTTGATTTGAGACAGGTTTGTATGCCAGAAAAGCTTTGCACTGACCCCTGAGAAAACAGAATTCTGGTTCCCCCTCGGGAAAGAGAGGGTGATCACAAAGCTAAGAGCAGGAGGGTAAAAGAACAGGGCTGTTGGCATCTCCTCTCCCATTTGCTAACAAAACAAGCCTACCCAATTCTTAATTTGGTAGATTAACAAAAGAAGCTATCCCTGCAGAGTTGGAAGCAAGCTTCATTATGCCACGTCTTTAAAATTGCCAACAAGTCTCTACAGGACCTAATTTAACACATTCATTTGCTCACTAAAGTGCTTAAAGAACAACAAACCCATCCTGCACAAGGACAAAGAAACTCTCTATTCACATACTTTTCCAAGCTGAACCAAGCATAAAAGTAACTGTATCTTGCTCTGCTTTACTTTGCACATGCATATCCAATTCTGTATAAGGAGAGCACCCACACGACTTCCTTGGGACTCTTAGCTAAAAAACCCCAAAATGCCCTTCACTAGAAGACCCCACCAAACATGCCAGTTACTTTTACAAAACCCCAAAATGCTCAGAGGGCCAAGCACCAGGTAATAGCACTCACTGGCATGGAATTTGGGGAAAAGAAACAACCAGCTTTACTCATATACACACACATGTATACTTATGGTTTTTTGTTCTATGTTCACCTCTCTGATCAGTACTTTTCTTTTGCCTTTCCAAGGGCTGCTGCTCCCCAGCAGCAGGAAGTGGATGCTCAGTCTCTCAGGAGGAATTGTCTGATCAATAGGTGAAGAGAGCATCCATCACACATTGCTCCAGCTTACACAAAGTCCCTGACAGTGAGCCGAGGTCACAGGCAGGAAGGAACCGTCTCTGCAGGACTTCCAACAGACCTGGTCACCTGCTCTTTCAGAAAAGGGCAAGGACTGATTCAGAGTCCTTTTTCTCTACAGCTGCAAAGCCAGGACTCTGGAAATGGGGGAGAAAAGACAGGGATGCACCTCAGACCTGCCACACAACAGACCTTACAACCAGAAAGCATGCTGAAATATCTAAGATAGACTTAAGCCAACTACTTGAGCTTGGCAATTAGACCAGACCTACCTGAATGGCTCACTGATCTCTTGAATTCAGTTGCAACAGCAGGTGCTCCAAGCCTGATCTCCAAGGTCATGGTGTGGATGAACTAAGGGCTGCCTCATGCCCACAGGGAGAGGATGTCTTCTCCTCAGTCTTAGCCAGTGGAAGTCAGTCACAGCGTACAGAGTATAGGCTTTCCCAGGAGAGGATGGATTGTGGTGGGTTGATCCTGGCTGGATGACAGGTCCTGTCAGAAGCTTGCTCCAGCATGGGCTTCCCATGGGGTCACAGCCTCCTTTGGGTGCATCCACCTGCTCCAGTGTGGGGTCTCTCCACAGGCTGCAGGTGAAATTTCTCTTCCACCATCATCTTCAATGGGCTGCCGCAGGACAGCCTGCCTCACCATGGTCTTCTACACAGGCTTCAGGGGAACCTGCAGCTGGCACCTGGAGCATCTCTTCCCTCCTTCTTCAGTGACTTGGCTGTCTGCAGGGTTGTTTCTCACATCTTGCTCCTTCCTCTGGCTGCAATAGCCACTCATCTTTTTTTTTTCCCCTTCCTATCCCAGAGGCTGATGGGCTTGGCTTTGGCCAGCAGTGGGTCTGCCTTGGAGCTGGCTGGCATTGGGTCTGTTGGATATGGGAGAAGCTTCCAGCAGCTTCTCACAGAAACCACCCATGTAGTCCACTGCTACCAACACCTTGCCACACAAACCCAAAACACCCCCCATAGACTCAGCACTGGCTAAAAAACCCCTGCAGGCTATGCTTAGTTTTCACACATTTAACAGCCCAGGATTAGTGATGTTCTTGGGGTTAAGCATGTGCAAAAATACTTCACCAGAAGAAGGAAAGGAAGCGTATGAGAATGGAAGATGGTGATGAAGAGACAGATAAGCGCTCTGCTAGCTGCTGAATGCAAAGGAAATATTCAGGACTTGATTAAACACATGCTGCCCAAACTATTCAGCCACTTGCTCATCAACCTGTAAAACATCACATCAAACCCTGTCAAACTAATTGGGCAATATTTTTGAAATGGGAAAGCCACTCTCACCATCTTCATTTTTCCTAATAATTTCAGAGTCTGTAGAGATCTTGTCTCTACTGTCATTTGAAGTGCTTATTTATATTGGCTGGTATGTAAATCCATTTTAAGAAATCACCTGCCTTTAGATTAGAGGGTTGAATGAAAGGCTTAAATGCGGAAGAAATCAGCACATTCATTTATTTATCAACATTCCCTGATACAGCAATACTGTGATGCATCATTCAGATGCTCATTACCGAGAAGGAATGGCACTGCAGTCAGTGAAATGAAACTGAATCTAATGATGCCAGCAGCAGCAGCAGAAAAAAAAGAAAAAGAAAAAAGAAAAAGAAAAAAGGAAAAGAAAAAAGCTTTTCTAAAGAATTTATAAGCAAATTATTTAAATTATTTTTTTCCTCAAACCTGTACAGTACCCGGTGTCACCCATCTTTCCTCCTTGTTACTCTCAATACAAGTTGCTACAGGCTGTTGTTTCTTTAACGGCTCGACTGCAGAAAAGGAAAAACAAATGTGGAGAACAAAAAAAGCTTAGCACTTTGCATATAAAAATTAAAATTCTACAAAATATTGCCAAGAGCTTAGAAAATACAGGAAATGCAATGGCCATTCTCACAGATCCTTGTGTAATTTATTGTTATGAGGAGCAGCTGAGGGAACTGGGGTTGTTTAGTCTGGAGAAAAGGAGGTTGAGGGGAGTCCTACCCAAAAGGAGGTTGTGGAGAGGTGAGGGCTGACCTTTTCTCCCTAGTGACAAGTGATAGGACAAGAGGACATGGCATCAAGTTACACCAGGAGAGGTTTAGATAGGATATTAGGAAGAAGTTCTTCACTACAAGGGAGGGTTGTTAGGCATTGGAATGGGCTGCCCAGGGAAGCGGTGGAGTCTCCATCCCCTGAGGTATTCAAAAGATGGTTAGATGTGGTGCTGAGGGATGTGGTTTATCGGTGGTTGGTAGGTTAGAGTGATGGTTGGGCTTGATGATCTAAAAGATCCCTCCCAACCAGGACAATTCTGATTCTGTGAATTTCAGGAGGGTGCTGCCATGGCTCACGAGGCAGGGAAATGATGGTTTGGTGCTGGCGAGACTACAACAAACACATGATGCTCAAGTCTGTGCTAATCTTCCAACACTATACCTGTATCAGTACCTAGGCAGTACACAAGGAGTAAGCCAAAACCAGATGTAAGAATGGGCAGGGTAGTGTTGGTAAATGGCTGCGTCTTAATGAGAATATATTGCCCTAGCCCCCGAGTTCATGAGTTGCTTAGCTCCGTGTCCTCCTTTATTGCTCTTCTCCACCCCACAGGCTGCAAGCTGCTCTTAACTTAATACTGTTGCATTTCCACGCTCACACTGTTTTTCTCATGTCTTTTTTAACCTGACTCATATTTGCAACATTCTAGGCTCGGATGTGATTAAGAGTCACCAGATGGTATTACTGGAGATGGTTTTGCTGATCTTATTTAAACTGACTTATTTAAGACCAGTTCCTTCCTGAAGAAATGTTTATGGCCAAGCGTGATACATTGCCAGTCTCAGTTGTGGAGAGGCTGACGGGTAAAATCTATTTTGTCTAAATGAGGGGTTTTTTTTTCAAGACTGATGTGTGGATTCTGCCTGTCGGTTACATCTATGCAAGCAAGCAGCCAGGAGCCTTGTAAATCCAAAATCAATCTACAGAGAAGTTTGCCTGTATTATTAAATTTGCTAGGATCCTAGAAAGAATTGTAAAGGTCTGATACTCTCAGGAGCTGGAAAAGTCAAAGCAGCGTGAGAGCTCTGCTGGATCACTGACAGCCTACAGAAATGTGCTGCTTTGAAAATCAGTTCTTTATCAAAAGGTTTGCAGGCATGTATTGCCTGCAAAAGCTGAAATGGAAATGCATTTTTTGTTTCATCGTGCTACACACTGCAATCAGGAATAGAACAATTCTGTCTGATGACAGTTTTCATTCCTTTTCTTTTAGGGGGAAAAAAGTACTGAATAGGTTTTTGTTTTTCAGTACTTGCCTTGTTCCTCTACTCTAATGTACAGCTTTCGCTCGCTTTTCCAACTGCCACTTACAGACTTTCTAAAGCACAGGGAAATTAGTTTTTCATACAAAAGGGAAGAGGTGTTTCATAAATAAGGAAAAGCGGGAGTTCACTTTTACTGCAGTCATTTGTCACAGAAAGGGCAGGGAAAGTGAACAAGATCTTTGTTTGGTGGCATTTTTAATACTCTTGAAAACACTCTGTAATATTCCGTGTAGCCAGTCTCTGTTTAAGAACTACCTCTTGCTGCATCAACAAAGGAACGTGCAAGAGTGAACTAGAAAGGGTGCATGTTACATGTCATATTAAAGCTACGGAGAAAAAGAGATCTATGCATGTTTTCTCTAAGCTTTCATGTCATCTTCTCGTCCTTCTTCAACAAGCCTGTAACCAGCAGCTCCCTCACGGTGTACTCAGTGTCCTATATAAAAATCCTTCTGGAAGAATGAAAGGTTTTCAGACCTGACACAACTCTTGCCTGGGCAGTGGGACTTGGCCCATATTGTTTAATGGCAGCCAGGCTGTGCCCCGGGGACTGGTCGGGACAGGCTCCAGAGCACACGCTGTGATCACCCAGTAGCCTCATTTAGCTGAACAGCCAGCCTACAACATTCTCACTTCTCTTGGGGGAGCACTGAGGTGTTTTAAGTGATGACATGATTGTAAGGCTTCCAAAGTTACTTCATCATTCATCAGTTTGAAAACCAAGTTAATTAAGTGACAATAGCAAGTTTTGTTCTGCAAAGGAAACAAAAGAACATTTTCTTGCCTTGAGGTGATTATTATTTAAGCCTTGATCCTGCCAAAGCTTATGCACCTGCCTAAGTACATAACTAGTTCTGCATGCTGTTAAGTAATACAGTCTGTGCCCACCGACTGCAGCCAAGGCGATAACGGTTTAATGCTGGAGGTCCTGCAGAAAGGTTTGCAGCAATCCCAGCATAGGATCTCAGAACTCTGGAGCATGAGCAATGGCAAGGTCTGGGCGGGTTGGTGCTGAACAGTCCTTACCAACAAATCATGGTTAACTTTCCAGGTAAGCAGTGTATGGAACTGAAAACACTGTGTTGGTGAGGAGAAGTGGGAAAGAGAGATTCACCATAGTTATCTTCACTTGCATAAAAATTAAACACCTATTCAAAACTATTTGGGCAGGCTTTTTTAATAGTCAGTAGAGTGAAGCTAAGCATATCATCTAAGAGGTCAGCGTGGTGGACATACCTTGCTCCACTGGCAAGAGATGGAGGCCAGACAAGTATCTGAGATAAGATATCCAGTATTTTTAGAGGACTAAATTTAGGTGGGTTGAATCCCACCCTTAGCATCTGATAAAGGGAATCTGAAAACGTGGCATAAATTGTACATGGACAACCATCAACACTATTGCTTGTCATTCATTTGTTGTGCCCACAGCTGGCACCCGAACCACCAGCCCATCGCCAGTGGCAGACCCAACATAAGCGAGTAGCGAGACTGATGTCTGACAAATTCTCCTTTCATTTAACTTTTATCTAAAACCAGTTTAATAAATTAATAAAACTAAAGTGAATAAAAGCAAATAAGGCTCTTTAAGAGCAACTACAGATACACGGAACAAGCTTAAACATGGTAAACCCTGTCCGCTCAGTCTTTCAGACCTTGTTGCTCTCTTGCTGTCTCTAGCAAGACTCTAGTTGACAGCAAACCAATTAGATGATTTTTAATGATGGCTATTTTGGGAGCAGTTGCCTGTTCTACACAAACACCTATTACTGTCCATGTAGGCCTTGGGACTGGAATGAGAAAGGGCAGCTAGGATTAAATCGGGCCCTCTTGGGTTTTGTGGTCATGATGAACAAAAGTGAAAATAGAGAACAAAGTCACTCCCAACACTTGTGGCATTCAGGATCCAGATGACTGTGAGCTTGGAAGTAACATGGAATTCAGGCTCCTATTACTTTGCCTGGTCCCTCTCTCGCTTTATTGTAAATGAGGAATAATTTGGATTACGTCAATAAAGTCAAACTTGTATAAAATTAATGTAAGATCTCAATGCAGCCCAAAGTTTCTCTGCTAAAAAAAGAAATAAAATCCTATATGCAAGACTCTGCTCTTCAGAGCAAGTTTTTTTCTGTACTTTCCCCTTTAAATCTGAAAGAAAGGGCACCATTCAGCAAAACAAAAAGCAGTTATTCAGTGTTTCATATACTAACAACATTCATTCTCAGGAAGTCTTTGTTGATTGTGCCTCGCATGTATAGTAATAAAGTAAAAGAAACACAGAACTGTGGTGTCTCCATATCCTATAGATGACATGAGACCATTGTCCCGTTATGTTTAAACAATGTGCCCCTGCTCATGGAGAGTCTCCTCAACAACGGTAACCAGTTATGAGAGGTCAAGCAATCTCTGTAGCCAATTAAAAATAGAATTTCTAGACACTGCTTCATTCAGATATTGTTTCTGGTTTGGAGAGTAATGAATGGTAGAAAATAAAGCAGATGAAATGTTATATGGCATCGACATAACGTATGTAAACAACAATTATCTCCTCAGTGCAAATTCTGAGCTGGGTTTTGGTTTCAGTTCAAGTAGCATATAATCAAATATGAGTGTAATTTATCTGGGTGCTACAGTTAATTTAAAAATGTTCAGAGAATTAATACGCATGTGTGCATATAGATTTAGAGCCTATATAGACATATGCTTATGTATATGTACACATGCATATGGATGTAAGTAGCAGCCTTAAATTACAGACATAACAAGATCCTTAAATTAAAAAACCTGAAGAGTTCTAATGTTGTGTAGTTAACAGACATGAAAATCAAGTGAGCAAGAATGATTTCTTACTTCAATTTAGTATTTTTAGTACTAATTTTATAAACAGTAAATACGACCTATAATGAGGGCTCACTAATGTTTCGCTGCCCACTGGGCACCCTTACAGTAAAAAGAAACAAAATGTATAAATGAACCTAGGTGCCTGAAGATGTAAAAAAAAAAATAACCTGCTGTAGTCAGCAGGACAGAGGGATAACAAAATGCAGTCAGTACTGGCGGGTCCCCACTGAGTTCTGCTCTGCGAAGCAAATAGGCTATGGTCAGCCCTGGGCTGCAGCAGCTCCTGAGAGGTGCAAATGAAGGTTGGGATCCTGGTAGCACCAACCAGCAATTTCAGCTTTAGCTCTGGCGTTGAACTGTTTTACAGAGCCATTTCCTTCCACATCTTTGGTTAGACTGAGAGTGATTTCTGGTGCTCTGTTTCTGTCCTCTCTTGAACATGCATTCTGTGTTTTTCTTTAATTGTTTTCTAAATAATTTCTTTTTGCAACACTGAGTTTTGCAACAACCATTCCCCAAGTCATAGATTCTTGTTCCTTTTTTTCTGCAGAGCTGTCATGTAATTTGATATGGCACTTTCGGGGATCTCTGACCTCCGTCTCCTCTGGCAAATAGTAGTAATTTTGGCCACCACAACACTTACAACCAATTGTACTGGGCTTTTTAATTTCCACGTATTTGATTTCCTGATATTAAAGAGCATTTTACTGCTGTATTTTGTAAATCTTTCACAAAATTTGAGTTTCAAGTTCAGAGCTTGATCGTCACTTCAGTGTTCTCCTTAGTTCCTCCTTGTTGTCAGGAAGATAATCCAGGATGGATGCTTCTCTGCTGAAATGTCTCCTTCCTGTTTCTTATCTATTATAAAATAAGGAACTTCTTCCAATTGTTTTCAGGGTTATTTTTTTGTGTGGACTGGACAGAGGTATGTTAACTCCTAGGTTTACAGATAGTTAAACCACCTCAAGAACACTGGTGATTTGAGCGCTCTCTAAAACAGGCTCAGAGATTTCTTCTCATTTGTGTTATTCTTTCTTTCTTATTATTCTACCTTTGTACCCACCTCTATCAATCTTTAACCTTGCTCTTAGGAGTTCCCTGACATAATTTATGATGTCGCTAACTGTAGCGTCACTACGTCACATCTTTGCTACGCCCATTAGATTTGCTGAGCACAGCTCCTGTCTGGTTCAGCTGCATCAGGAAGGTCAAAAAATAACCTCTGGCACTTGGTATCACCTGGTTGTTTCTTATCATCTTGTCTTTGTACATAAGTGATGGAAACGTGAGGGGGGAAATAAAACCTTACATTGGGGCATTCAGGGGAACAATGTGAGTTGTTTTAAGTAGCTGTGCATTTTCTGTTTTCCAGCAAGATCGGTCTGACAAGTAACTTAAAAAGTAAATAAATAAACCATTATTATGGCTGGGGGTATATATTATAAACTCTACAAAACCTTTGCTGCCTTCCTGCTGGCTCTGAGACAGGTGACAACTGCTAAATACTATTCCCAGAAGTCTGTTGGCATTGATGGAGGGGCTGGTAGGACCCACATGCTGGTTTGCCTTGACATGGAAGCAGCCAACAGGCAAAAATCAGTCTTCCAAAAGGAAAGGAATCAGTTAGACACAAACAATAACTAAAACCACAAAATCTGATTTTTTTCCGGTGGCCAACAGGAGAAAGTGACAATGCATGGGTGTGACAGCGTGTGATAAGCATGTGGCATGATCCGGCCTGCGTTTCCAGAGCAGCTTTTTGCCTGAATGCTGCCTCAGAAAGGGCTTGATTTCAACAGGACTGGATCACACCAAATTCAACACAAATTTGTCTCTGTGAATGTTAATAAAAATGGCCATGTGTTTCCACAAATGTATTAAAAGTATCCTGTTGACTAGGCCAGTGTGTTCCTTGCTGCCCTGGGTATCTTTGCCTCTGTGGCTGCCAGAGAGGGAAAGAATCCTGATCTGTCCCACAGCCAAACCCTGGAGAATTAAACCCTTTGTCTCAGGAGCCTTTCACCTTCTTAGGAAGCTTGGAAATTCTGGAGAGAAATCAGAAGCAATGGGCGTTCTTGCCTTAAAGGAAATTCTGTGGTGGTGCGTTCCTTCTCCTGAAGATGTTCCTGTTTGCAGCTTGCTTCAAAAGGAACATTCTGGAGCTCAGTACAGGGCTGAAAGGTTTTAATGTAGGTCCTGGAGCATAGGTTTGACGTGGTCTCCAACCCCAGCAATAACAACTGTCAGGAGAGAGCGCTGCTCTTTTGAAAAATGCCGATCAGTCTAACATGTTATTGATGGGTCATTTTGCCATTAAGGCTATAAAGGACATGAAATGTTGTGCTGCAGGGCATAAACAGCCTGGGCAGCAGTAGAAACTTAGCAAATAAGAAGACTGTAACGAGATTGACCATTGTGGGGGTTTGTGTGTCTTTCTCTGAAGCATTTGATGCTGGCCACTGCTGGAGACAGGATATCGCATCGGCTGGACTACTAATCTGATTTAGAGTTAACAGACCTTTTATTCCTATTAAGCACGTTTCAGTATAGAGTCAGGTTTCAACTAGTACGGATGGCCATGAAATGCTAAAACTGTAGCCCAAACTACCTGGCGTAATTCTTCTCAAAGGGGATAAAACATGGCAAAATTCTACTTACTCATGCCACGTCATTTTTTTCAAACAAGGAACAAAATATCAGTTTTATACTTCATCATTTTTCCCCCATAAATTTCCAAAGTAATGATGATGAATGATTTTGTACCTGAACAGCTAAATTCACATGACAGTTCTGCAAGTGAGACTTACTGGAAATAAGATTTGTGCATCTGAGTGTAGGATTAGGTCCCAAAACCAGAGTAGCCTGTTTAGCTTTCTACATTGCAAAGGCTTCTCTCAAACAGCACTTCTCTTTTTGCCTGATCCTTGGATGTGGGAAGGATTTGTTTTCAGATGTGTATGCCTGTAGCACTTGCTCAGGATTTAGCTGCAAGCTGATCCCAGATGCAGCTTGCAGTAGTTATGTTTTTGCAGGGTCCCTTGTTCTAGCCGACTACTGCTGACCACAACTCTCATTTCCTCTCTGTGTGAATGTGAAATGAACACTAGCACAACAGCCTTTCTTAATACATGCCAAAGAGAAAAAGGTCTTTTCCTGGCTTATATTTGTCCATGCTGCATTTCAAATGCAGGACCTCACCTCCAGGAAACCCAGGGGTTTTATCCACTTTGTCATATGTTGTACAACTTTTACCAGGCTCATCATGCAGCATCTCTTTCTATTCATTTGCCCAGCACACAATCGTCCTAAAATGATCTCCAGCATGTACCAGCTGGCCTGGATCCTCCATTTGTGTTGTGTCATCATAACTGAGAAACGTGGGGAAAAAAAGTCACACAAATGTGATATAAATGTCAACCGTCAAGCAAATCTGGTACTGTGAACCTTTCAGGACAGGAACTCTGATACATGCTTGTATGTGCTGTGCCTATGACAGTGGGTACTGCCTCGAAGTCATAACTGTAGATTCAAATATGTAATAAGAAGAAAAACAGCTAATTTTTCATGCCATCCCTTGGACAGCACAGCAGAGCGTCAAAGAGAGGAGCTGATCCTTGATTATGCAACACTTGGTTTGGTGGGAAAGCTGACCAAGCCAAGTACATACATGAATTAGCAAGGACAGTCCCCTGGCTCCTCCTGTACCCCACTACATAAAATGCACAATTCTTCCTTCTAATGGACTGCTAAACTAGAGACAAAAAAAACCCCAAAACCATAGAATCGTGATGGTTTAGGTTCTGTATCTCCTATATTCTTTCCTATGGTCATGTCCCATGGATGTGCTTTATCTCTCTGCACCACACATGAGCTCATCCATCTAAATAATTTAAAAGAGCTATCTCCAATGCAGTGGATGTGTCCCACTGCTGTGTGCTTGCCTTGCTGACCCCTCATCAAGTTTCCCTGTGCTTGTGGGTGTCCTTACTTGCCAGACTCACTTGGGCACATGGACTTCAGTCAGTCTTTCCATACAACTTTTGGTGACTCACCCTGCACGCTGTAAACCATTCCAAAGCCCCGCGGCCTGCCTTGCCTCCTCATTGCAGAGGAGCTTGGAAGTGCCAGGATGTCATTTTGAATTGTCACCAACTTCAGTTTACAGGAGGGCACAGCTGTGAACTGTGGTGCCTGCAAAGCAGTCATGGTGCCTGTTCTCTTGTCCTGTCCGTGAGAGTGCTAGCAGGTAGGGCATGGGCAGGGCACCTCTTAAATTCCCCTGAGATCACCTCCAGGCACGTGTACATGCCATCTGCATGCAATGCAGGGCTGGTCTGTAAGACGGCCTTGGAGCAGATCTCAAAAGTCTGTTTAAATTTAAGCTCTTGTATGTAAGGGCTTTTTGAATATTTTTTTTTTCTGGGGAAACCCCCACATTAATAATGTTCTAATTATAAAGTCTATTCAGCAAAATCTATTTGTAGTTCTTCAGTCTGACTGATCTAACCAGAAAGTGACATGTGCCCAGGAATTCATATTTTTTGGGATGGAGACACATCCTTCAGGGGTCATTCCTCAGACCCTCATCTATGATGAGTATTATAGTTTAGATGCTTTATGAAAGTAAGAAATAAAAGAAAAAAAAAAAAGAAGAAAAAAAGAATGAGGAACACTTGCACTTTCTCTGCCCCTCAAAGATACCTGATTGGAGAAAAAGTAAGTGATGCTTCAACAGTTTGCTGTTACTCCCAGAAACTCAAGCCACCTTTTTTGGTGGGTAAAACACCTGAGATTGGGGATGATGATATAAGGTACCATAAAAACATTTAACAGGGGAAAGTCACGGCATTGTTTGGGTTGCAAGAGACGTCTGGAGGCCAATTATTCCATCTGCTCAAGTAGGATCAGCCAGTGCAGGTTGTCCATGACCATACCTGGTTGGATTTTGAGCATCCATGCAGAGGCTCTGCAATCTCTCTGGGCAACCTGAGTCGGTGTTCGGTCACCCTCATAGTAAAAAAGTCTTATGTTCAGATTGAATTTACTAGGTTTTATCCTGTCTCCATTATCTCATCCTGTGGGTGAGCACCACTGAGAAGAGCCTGGCTCCATCTTCTTCAGCACTGGCACTGATGAGATCTCTCCAAGGCCTCTATTCCTGGAACTCTCAGTCCTTCCTTCTGTGGGAGATGCCCCTATCCCTGCCTTCCAAAAAATGTACCCTCTAAGCAAGCTAGGCTGACCAGGGAGGCAATGACGTGCCTGGTCACATGTGTGACAGTGCAGGATCCTCACAGAGGTCACCTGTGTAGGCACCCTTCTGCTGGCTCTTAATTCTTCTCCGAGGCATCAGATGAGGCTGTTTGCTGTCAAACCCATCTTCTGAAGTTGGTAGCTTTGTGCTATCTTGGAGCAGAGTATAAAGAAAAGAATTATAACCTCTGCAAGGGATGTATCTTGCCAGGGGTTGCCTTTGCTGCATGAAGTCCTAGAGAGGAAAGGCAGCCTCAAACTTTGAATGTTAAAAGGAACAACCCTGTCTTTATTTCCTCTGGTTTTACATGAGATCCGTCCCTGAAGAAACCAGGCTGCATCTGTTACAAGCTCCATCATTGACTTGAGTTTCTTTTTTTTTTCTTTTTCTTTTTTTTTCCCCTTGGACAGTTTTACAGTCCAGGTTATATAAAGGTGCCTCTCCACACCCCTCTCAAAAGGCCTACTCGTATCTTCAATAGATCTGCACCTCGTGTAGGATTTTATTTGCGTCTTTGAGGTGGGATGCATTATTTTATCAGGCACAGCCTTTCTTTGTTGAATGCTGGTCTCCGTGAGCAGCCTGTAATAAGGAATAAGATACCCGTTACAGACACCATTTCAAATAACACAGTGCCGTACCGCTCCAGGATGGATTCTGAAGGGGATGGTTGATGTTGCTAAGTGCCTTTTCTCCAGATGTTTCCAAGTTGGAAGTCATCATTTCCACCACCAATCTTATGGCAGCTTTTTTTCATTAATAAAACTGCACAGGACAGGAGAAAGGAAAGAAAAACCCCACCTTGGTATTTCAAGCTCCAAAAAATAATGTAAGAAACAAGAAATTCTATGATTCTGTGATATACAAAGAAATGCCGTGCAGGCTCAGGCCTGAGAACCTGGGGTGCAATAAAAAACCCCAAACCAACTCCTCAAATTTCTCCTTCTTTGGGAAGCACAGCCCACCCGTCGGGACCGCGGATCCCCGAGAGCCCCGAGCCCCCGGGCAAGCCGCAGCCGCCCTTGGGAGAACGAGGATATATATGGCGGGTACCCGGGTGCCGGGGGGCTGAGGTGCCTGCCGACCGGGCGGGGAAGCGGCGGCGTCTAGCCCCGGGGGTACGACGGCCCACTCGCGGCGTGCTGGGGCGGGGGCGACGGGCCCCGGCGCCCCGCCGAGGGAGGCTTCCCCGCCCTCGCAACGGTTGCCGGGGAGCGGGGGCGGGGCTTCGGCGCGGCAGGGCGGGGCCGTGGAGGCTCCGCCCCGCTCCCCTCGGCCGCCTACAGGCCCCATGGTGCCGCGCGGGGTGGTGGCGTGTGACGCGGCGGGAGTGGGGGAGGAGGAGGAGGAGGAGGAGGGGGTCCGTCTCGCCCCTGCCGTGTCCCCTTTCTCGGCTCGGCAGACGCCATGTTGGTTTGAGCCGAAGATGACAGGGGGCGGCTACGGGCGAGGATCGCGCTGAGGACCGGCACCTCCGGCTCGCAGCGGGCGAAGCAGCGCGGTCAGCGCTGCTCGCGGGGAGGGAGGGCGCCCGGAGACGCCGGAGGACGAGGCGGGGTAGGGAGGGCGGGCTGAGGAGGAGGGGGCGGCGATGCGAGCGGAGACCTGAGGCTGCGGGAGGCGGCCGCCGTTGAACGCCCCCCGGCCCCCGCCGAGTGCTGTCGCCGCCGGAGCGCCGCGGGGGAGGGCTTTCCCCTCCGGCCGCCCCTCAGGCAGCCTTCCCCGGCCAGTCTCCCTGCCAGACCCTGTTGAATGTGGCACACTGCCTAGGGGGGGCGAAGCCCGGCGTCCTCCCCAGCGGCCCCGGGCCCACCCCGGCCCTCCTGCCTGCTTGTCCCGCCGCCGAGGGCAGGAGCTCCTGTGTCGCCTGCGCTGACTGAGGAGGTGACTTGGACGCACCATTATCCCGTGAATCATCCCGTCGTCATTTGTCAAGGCTGGGAGAGAAGGAAGAGGGAGAGGGGGAAAAAGCCCTCACGCAGCTCATGTGGCGGTGTAGTCCTGCCTGGTCTACCTGGCACCGCTGGTGCTGCTGCTGCCGCCGCCGCTGCTGCTGACAGGGATCTGCTGCCATCTCTGGTCTCCCGCTGGCTCCTCCGGTACAGCCCCGGCACCGCTTGCCCCTGGATATTTCTCCTCTTCAGCCGGCCTTCTCCGCTGCTCATCGGGCACCTTTTTCGTAGGGACGTAGAAGTTGCTGCCTGCGACGCTGACACCGGTCTCTTGCTTCTTGAAGATCTCCGGCGGGTTCTTCGTGGTGCTTTTTTATTATTATTTTTTTTAATTTTAAGTTGATTTTAAGCCATTTAGGGTAACGACAAGATGTCCAGCAGCGTTCCAGCTGATATGGTAAGTCTAGCACTCCTTATATAATAGTATGGAATAACGTTTATTTCGGCCTGTTTTGGCAGAGAAGATGGAAAGAAGAGAGGCGTGGGAAGAGGGGAGAAAAAAAAGGTCTCGGTTACATATTTAAGGAACAACAAGTTCCCAGTTAATACCCCCCTCCTGCCCCAGATGCTGGTTCTGCTTTGCTTTTTGGTAGTGGAGTGGGAAATCTGCAGCGTCGCCTTCTGTGTAGCCAGGCAAGGGGGGATGTCTGCTTTCCCTTACCTATGGCAGTTAGGAGCTGACTGCTCTTGCCTATTCCATGTAGCACTGCCGCTGAGCTCTGCCGAGCGATTTTGGGGGGGGGGGGGGAGAGCAATACGACGTAGAACATTCAGAATGATTTAAACAAGCTGTTTCTCCCTCTTTTTTTTTTTTTCCCCCTTCATTCTAAAGCAGCTGATATTTAAGTCTCATCCTTCTTCCATTTCTTCTCTGAAACTTCACTTGTTTCTTACCGACGCTTTGTCTTCCGATGTTGATGGGAAGTTAATCTCTTCACTTGCTGCCGGGTCAAGAGCGAGAGAGAAATTCTCATGCGTTTATTTACATAGCGAGGTCCTTTGTGCACTAGCTGCAATCTGGACATTTTTCAAGGGCACTCCTAGTACTTCTTATGGCGGACTGTACTTCAGCCTGTGTTGGGTACTCGGCTCGCTACACTGAAAATAGGAAGGTGTAGCAAGGTACAAGGAGGGACGGTGAATCAGGTCTGCTAGGTAATCTGTCTGTTCAGCACGAGTGTCCCCATTTGTATATATTTCCGTAAATCACTTCACTGGAGGAAAAAAAAAAGTTTGTTACGTTAGTTCTGAGCGGCAGATTATTTTCATGTACCTCCCCACGAATTTTCACATTTGAAGCTACTTTTTTCTTCTTTTTTTTTTTTTTAAAGCAGCAGACATTTCGTCGAGTACTGTTTTTGGTGGTGGGTTTTTTTTTTTTGGTTTTTTTTTTCTTTCCCCAGGACAAAGTTCTGTTTTGCGAGTAAAATCTGCCCCAGTAGCGATAATACAACCGAGTAGCTTTTCTTTCAGGCAGCGATACATAATTCGTGGTGCGTATGTATGACAAATGGGCTGTTGAAGTAATGGTGCCCTGTAGTTGCTTACTTTCAGTGCTTCCCTCACGGCTTTTCTACTGCAGTCAAAATGAGTGAATTCTGCAGGGGAAAAAAAAAAAGCGAGAAACAGTAAGATACAGATGATCAAATGCGATTTTAAGCAGCTCACTTCTCCCCTGCTCCCCCTTCTGCCTTTCTCAAACACTATAAATAAATTTTGCCCCCAGGAAGAAAAAGAGTGATGAGGATGCTATTGCCTCAGACTGAAATCCTTTAAAGTACTAATTTACATGTATTTCTTTTTAGGCTATCTCTGGCTGCTAGAGTACTCTGAACCCCCTTCTCACTTGCACGTGTCCATCATGCATTATATCACAAAAATCCTCTCCTTAGCTGTGTAGGGTTAGATGCAAATCTCTGTGCAGCTTTTTTAATTGCCTGGAGGAGTCCCCTTGTCAGTGACAAGGAACACTCCTCTTCCGTCTCACCGTGGGCTGAGCACAGTGCCACCTCCACGTTACTTCTGGGTCCTGCCTGCCTGGGAATCGTGATGCTGCCACTAGGCTTGTAATGTGTGACACTTGACGTTCTATACAAAATACGGGTAAAATACAATTTTGTTTCTATGAAAACCGCCTCCTCCTGTTGTTATGATGTAATGAGTATACCGATGACAAGGATAGCTAGACCTTATGATGCTTTGTTTCTTCAAATCAGGAAGAAGCTTGTTATACATAGTGATGTTTAAATACTGAGTCATTACAAAAACATTTGAATGAAGATGTTACCAGTCTTGATACGATTTAACTGAATAGGTAGGCATATTCTGGGCTGAATCCGGATAATTTTGTTGAGTTGCTGTATTAGCTGCAGCTTCTCTCTGAAAGTTAGAAGCTGTGCTGTAGAAATTCACATTATTATTTGAAGTTAATGAATGTTTTTTGTAAAAAAGAGCACTTGAAAACTCATTTTGGGTCTTATTTTGTCACATTCCTTAACAAGCTCCTTTGAAATAAAGAGGAAAGAAAACGGGATCTTTGATTGCTCTTTAAATGGGAGCACTTACCAGGCCGTCACCTTGCTTATATATGTTTGTATTTAGTGTAAGATTTTGCAGTTTGCATTTCTTATCCACCCACTGTGTAATTTGCATTTACCAAAAAATGATTTCCCATTCCTGTAGGAGTTGGCATCAGGGTGATGGAGTGTCATGTTACGAGGACTCTGTCATAGTTAGTAAATCTGCCTTGAATTACTTAAGTATTATAATAATTATGTTTCAAACCGTTTATGTCAGATTCATGAACTAACCCTCTCATAATAATAATAAAACTATTGTAATTGCTGTCTCTTAAAAATGTGATAATTTTTCTTCCTGTCCCACCTTTGAGAAGGATCTGCTACACGTAAATTCATAGTAAATTATCAAATCTTAAGTAAGCTTTGTGCTTGGACATAGGCATAATTTGATCCAGCCTCCTTTTCTCTGACATTTAGTTGACTTCTTTCCAGAGGGACAGCAGATTTTACCAGCTAACCATTTCAACATCCCTTCTTAAATAATTAACACAGTACTTCATCATTTGCATTCCACTAATAAATTGGATAGTGACACACCACATTCCTGGTATTGTTAGTTTGCGGTGCCTTACTCCTTAGCAGCGTGTGCTACCTGCAGGTTAAAACACCACTGCTGGAATGAAACCTGCTAATATTGACCTCTCTACTGGAGAAGTTTCATTAACTTAATAAATACTGTCCCGTACATGTCTAGTCCTTGAAGACTACTACATTGTCTATCTAGAGCCTAATTTTGTTTAATTTTTCCCATAAGTACTCATGATTTTGATGGCAGTAGGCTCTCTGTGAATATGTTCAATAATTTCATCAGGTAATTGATCAGTTTTGCCATTTGGTAGCAGCTAGAGTTTGTGAATAACAGCAGGGCTGTTTGCAAGTTGTATTTCTTTTGTAATAATAGAGATGTGAGGTGACTCTGGATTTGTGAAGTTAGTCACACAGGGTTTTTTTTTTGAGTGGACCAGATGGAAATGGTTTGATACTTGTTCAAGCACTGTAGCTGATCAGTTTTAAAACAAGCTATGAAAATCCTACACTCAGTCCGGAAGTTATTACTCAATTGAATAATCCCCTTTGTTTCAGTGGATTTAGCCCAAGAAGCTGGGAATCTACGTCTCCATGCTCTCTGTGTCTGTGGTACTTCTCCTTACACATGCAATTCTTCAGGGATCTTAGAAGTTCACTGTAAGGGGCTTGTATGACTGGGAAGTATTACAGTGTCTGCCGTTTCCTGCATTGGTGCATTTTATGAGAGGTTCTGCCAGTGCTTTCTTCCTGGGCAGTTCTTTGCACGCCCTCTAGGATAAGACATTCTTTCTCTGTCTGAGTAGTAATGGAGAGTGATGCTTTTGGCCTACAGTGATTGGTTTTTGTTTGGGTTTGGTTTTTTTTTTTTGGGGGGCCTTTTTTGGTAACTTGATAAACAGCAGAACACTGAAATTTGTCAGTTAAAGGTTTTCAGTTTTATGATGTACAGTTATGGAATCCATATGCACTACTTAAGAGATGCAGACAGTGTGGGAGAGATTACTTTTAATAAAACTGAATTTTTGGTGTGAGACATGCAAAAGGATGGTGTCTGTGGTATAAACAAGTTACTTACATGGACAATGTTAGAAAGGGACAATAGGTGGAAGAAGAATTAACAAATTGAAATCCTGCTCATTTCATGCCTTGTTAGTGCCAGCATCTTCAGTGGAAAAGTGTACGTGCGGGTTCTTTTTTTAGGAAGTTTAGTACAGAATGATGATGATTAGTACACAAGGACTTCCTTTTTAAGATATATTCGTGAAGACTAATAGGGGAAAATGCACATTCCTCTACATCATTAGGGGAATCCTGGCATCCAGGAGTAAGATTCAGATAGGAGGGACTCAAAGGAGTATGGCAGCTGAGATTTACTGACCATCACTCAGTTAAAACAATTCTTTCATTTAAGCATATTAAGTCAGTATCATTATAATATGCTTAGAACATAGAAAATACTTTGTTCACTCATAGCATTTTAATGTATTGGAACAAAATTTAAGAAGTTGTGTATGTCTGTTCTGTTCTAACCACTTTTCCTCCTGCCTTCAGTAGATCTTTTTTCCCAGTTTTGAAGATTACTGTATCCCTAGTAGCCTGTGTGCATGTATGTAGTCATATATTAGTCCCTTAGTTGCGTTTTGGGTTTTTATTATAACAAAGGTCTAATTATTTCTCTGTATTTTTGCACCTTTCATGTTGAAGTTTCTAATTAATTAGAATTAGTGATAGTGAATGGGGTAACATCAGACTGGTGGTGGCCAGTAACTAGTGGGGTTCCCCAGGGTTCCATTTTAGGTCCAGTTCTTTAACATTTTCATGAATAACCTGGACTCCAGATTTGAGGGTGTCTTAAGTTTGCAGATGACACCAAATTGGGAGGAGCTGTTGACTGCTGAGGGTGGAGAGGCCTTACAGAGAGACCTGGACAGATCAGAGAGCTGGGAAATCACCAACAGCATGAAGTTTAACAAGGGCAAGTGCCGGATTCTGCACCTGGGAAGGGGCAAACCCTGGCTACACATAGAGACTGGGGGGTCAGATGCTGGTGGCCAGCCATGCTGAGAAGGATTTGGGGGTCTTGGTCAACAGCAAGTTACACGTGAGCCAGCAGCGTGCCCAGGCAGCCAGGAGGGCCAACCATATCCTGGGGTGCATCAAGCATGGCATGGCCAGCCTGTCCAGAGAGGTGATTGTCCTCCTCTGCACTGTGCTGGTGCGGCCTCACCTCAAGTACTGGGTGCAGTTTTGGGGGCCACAGTACAAGAGGGACACAAAACTATTGGAGAGTGTCCAGAGGAGAGCAGTGAAGGATCTGGAGGGGAAGACTTCTGAGGAGAGGCTGAAGTCCCTTGGTTTGTTCAGCTGGAGAAGAGGAGGCTGAGGGAAGACCTCATCACAGTCTATGGCTTCCTGATGAGGGGGAGCAAAGGGGCAGGTGCCAATCTCCTCTCTTTGGTGACCAGCGATAGAACCTGAGGGAACAGCATGAAGCTGCAACAGGGAGGTTTAGGCTGAATATTAGGAAGAGGTTCTTTACTGAGGGGGTGGTCAGGCACTGGCACAGTCTCCCCAGGGAAGTGGTCACAGCACTGAGCTTGACTGAGTCCAAGAAGTGCCTGGACGATGCCCTCAGTCCCATGCTCTGACTTGTCTGGCCCTGTGTGGAGCCAGGAGTTGGACTTGATCCTTATGGGTCCCTTCCAACTCAGGACATTCTATGATTCTATGATTCTATTGATTAGGAATTAGTGGGATATGTGTTAGAAAAAGGAGCTTGAAGAAGCTCCTTCCTGACTCCCTATTTATTGAGTCCATCTTTGTAGCGTATTTCAGTGCTGTTTGTAATGAGATGAAGAACCTCCTTACCTGCATCAGTGGCTGGGGATAAACTTGTCAGAGCTGGTGTGTGTGTTTGTGTATATTTATTTGTGAATACTTCAAAACTATTTGTGTTTACTACTTCCCACACCAACATCTTTTTTTCTTCCACAGATTGAAGTATTTCTTACCTATTTGTCTGAAAACCAAAAAGGAATGTCTTAGTAATGACTGGCATTTTTATGTATGACACTAGTGGTAATTCCACAGTGTCCTAACACAGTAAGTGTACTCTGAAATTATGTTTACATGTCCTTTATCTCATTTTCTTTGGGGATGAACAGCTGTAACCTGTGGATGAGATAATGATTGATATTTATGCTGGGCCTCAGTGAAGCACTGTTTTTCAAATGGAAGTGTAGGCTGGCAGGGTAAACTATTCCTTCCTTCCTGCCACCCACCCTTCTTGTTGTTACCTGAATTGGTTTCTCTCTGCTGTTGTTGTCTAACTCCATGAAATACTGGAGGGGATGTGTACTGAAGGACATTTAACTCCTCCCTTGTTGGGAATGCTGGGAAGCCAGCAGAAAGTAGCTGCTGGCCTGTTCCACCAGGCTTGAGAGACAAAAACCCCAAATGCTGAGTATTAGGGTGTAGCAAAATGATCACCTCTACAGCAGGAACACTGAATTCTGCATTTTTAAAATTGCCAGATGTCGTCTGTGGGAGCTGGACAGTTCGGTCAGGACCTTAGTGGGGACAAGTTTCACCTCTTGGATGTGGAATTAGGGACAACTTCGCGTATGAGTAATCTGTGTTTCACTTTGGAGCTTGTGAGTGCTGTTTGTGTGTATTTAAACTTAAATTTTAAGATCATTCAAGGTCCACAAGTCTCTTCTTTGGCTTGGCTTAAGGCTGGAGTAGGAAATGAGCCTGTCTGAATGTGGTTCTTGCAGCAGACTTGGTAAGCATTACTTTTATGATGTTGTAAACAAAATGACTAAGGGCATGCTTTTCTGTGTTTTGACTGTGAGTTCTTCTGAAGTGCAGCTTTTGTGAATGTTGAAAGCCATGGTCACGGTATATGCAGTAACCGGGATTTACTTTGTTTATATTTCTGGTCAGTCAGCTTAGTTTCTCGGTGACAGAATGTGAGGTTTTGGTGATGGCTTTGTATATGCTCAGGCAGTGCAGAGCAGGATGGAGAGTTCAGTTCTGACTCAGCCAGTGAGTGCTACTCTAGCTTGCTTGCAGGAATCCAGAAATATCTGGAATGTGACTAATCATTCTTGTGTTTTTATGTAAAAGAGATAGTACAGCTTATTTTCAGTTTTTTTCTTGGTACAGTATTGCATCCACTAACTAGGTTGTTTCTTACTCTAACTACAGTGACAGGCAGAGCTGCTCTTCAATACTCTTTCCCATGTTAAGTCTCTTTTTGCAGCAGTTAATTGAGCCTAGTGAGGTAGCAAGCCACCCCACTGCAATTTTGCATGTGTAAACTTCAGCTCACTGTAGTTATAAAAGGGATATGACTGAGTGCAGTGCTTTCATTTGAGTGCTACTGAAAACGAGCAGAACGTCAGTGAGAAATTTTAATGTCATTCTCATGGCAAATCTCTGAGACCCCAGCTCTTCATCAGTTTTAACATAATTTAGAGGTCAGTCTTCTGAAATCCAGCTATTCTTAAAAATTACCTTGTAAATTCTGCTCGAAGGACAGTCTCTAATTTTTGATGGATTTTGTTGTGTACACATGTTGCAGGATATCTTAAAAACAGTGACTCGAATGCTTTTCACATGGTATATATCCAGAAAAAATTAAATTCACAGATGTACCAGTAAGTGTTCAACCAATGATAGTGGCACATTATACTGATGGAAGAAAAGAATGGAGATATAACGCCCTGGAAAATTATTAATTTGTTTTTTTTTTTTTTTTTTTAATAAATAAAAAAAAATGCTGACACATCATTTGAGGTTCTGCAAATAGAATTATGGACTTCAATGTTATGCTTGTTTGTATCAAAATAAATTTATGGGGGAGAAGATTTACTAAACAGGCTTTTGAAGAATACAGAAAAAATTATTTAGGAGGTCTCTTTGAGTGCAACACTTAAAGAAAAAGTTAAGACCACCTTCCTTGTAGATCTGCTGGCCCTGTATACTTAAATGTTGTTGCAGCTAAGTACTCTTATGTATTTGTAGAAATTTGTTGTATTTTGCTGTCACCAACTGGGATTTTGTTTAGCTCCTTGACAGAGGATCAGTCTGTTGCTGCTTGTAATCTATGCACAGGGAATGCAGTCTCTCAGTTTGTAGTAAGACTCTGCAAGTGTGTTGAAATTTGCTTAAAAAAACCTAGTGTATATTTTCCACAAATAGAAACTTTGTGTAAAAGGAAGATTTTGGATGCCATCAGCATCTTTTAGTTTTTTCTACTTTTGGTAAAGAACTTTAAAACTTGCTTGCCAGTGATGGGATTACATTTCTGGGTTTGCTTTGGTGGGGAGTTTTTGGTGGCTATTTTTTTTCCCTAAAATTATTTGGGAAATTCAGTTTTGAGTTAAATGGAAGGTTTGTGGCAGAATGTAGCTGCGATTTTATTCCATGATACTGTTGTTAGGGAGACAGAAACAAATAAAAAACTCCTCAGGTTTTATATAGCCTGTATAAATTAACCAAGTAAAACCAGAGATTCTGTCTAGGAGTTTGGTAGGTTTGTTCTGCTACCAAAAAATAATCTCTGCCTTAGTGGGATGTAGGTACCAAAATGGTACTGTGTGTTCATGCAGTCTGGAAATGTTTGTGTTGGTGTCTGCTTACTGGGGTGGTTTTGGTTTCTCTTGAGAGCTGGCACCAGATTACCACCCAGGCTAATCTAAGTTATGTCAGTGGTTTGGGCCACTGCTGAGGAACAAAGATGGTTTTATCCTGGAGTGCTCTGTAGCTACAGCTGAGGATCTGGATTTTAATCTCTGGATCTATTGGCAGTTCGAATGAGAATGAAATCTTAGCTTCTTTTTTGTTCTTTTTTTTTAATTTATTTTTTATTGCTATTTTTTAAGGAAGGTCCTGAGCTTTTCTAGAAGTTTTTGTGATCTTCATTATACCATATTCACTGTTTTATGTTGCATAAGAAATTCTCTTAAGCACTTGATAAAAGTGTAATACCAATTTCAAAATAAACACAAGGAAACAGTTTTTATTCAGAGATTGAAAAGAACAACATGTTTAATTTAAAAAAGAATAGTACTACAGATTAATAAACTAGCATTAGTTACTGTCTCCTCAGTGTAGTTAGGATATAGTAATGTTTCGTGGTCTGGCTGAGACCTGCATCACTGTAATATGTTTCTGATACTTGATTTATATTCTGGATGGCACTACTTAATCTGTCTCTGGAATCTAACATATGTTTAATACAGAGAAATAATGGAATGGTGATAAAATAGAGAACTCAAGTGTTAGTCACAAGTCTTTCATAACTGGGGTGAAAATTTAGGCTTCTCTTTGTAGAGGTAGATTAGTGTGAGTGTATGTGGCCTGTGTTAGTAAGCATCAAGAAAGTTATTCTAAATTATATAGTATAAAATAATTCTTCTAAAATAGTGGTCCCTTTCAGTATTTTTTTAAAGTTTAAATATTGTCTAACATTTTTCAATATATTTTATATGCTGTAAGGAACTGACTAGAAGCCTTTGTATGCATTTCAAACCTAAAATACCTAGTTGCAGGGTTGTCTGGTGGTTTTTCTTTCTCTCTTTATTATAGAATTCATACTGCTATGGGCAGTAATGTGAACATCAAAATCATGGAATAATGATCTGTGTTTATATTTAAAGAACGAATTACTTAGGGCATGTTAAATCTGAGTATTTATATCATTTTGTTTGTGAATGTGTAAATGTGTAAACAAGTTACATGTAACATCTGTGGGGTATGATAGTGAAAGCTTAGCTCTACTTCTGAAGCTGGGTTATTGGTCTGTGATGGAAACAGACTATTGCACTTGACTGCTTTAGCCTTTTATACTTAGTATGCTTGCATAGATTTTTTTTTTTTTTTGGCAACAAACCCCCAACTTTTCTGAAAGCTTTATTAAAAGGTTTTAAGTGAGGAGAATAAATCCTCATTTGCTAACTCCCTATGATTCAGCAATAATGAAATTAACATGAAATCACACACAAAATTAATAACTTCCAATGCCCATTTTACAGCACATAAGTGGTGATGAGGATCTATTACTGTATGTTTATTAGAATAATTAAAAAGCTGTTCTCTCCAATGAGTTATGGGCTGTCTCTTATGAGGACTTCTTAAGTTTTCAACTTGTGTTAATTTTCTGGATTTTAACTGTTGGGCTGCAACATCCTGTATTAAGCAGGACTAATGGTGGCACAACATCATGTGCATGCTGTAGCTGCCCCCCGATAGTTACTTGCCCTAGGTGGTGCTGCGGGTGAATCCCTGCCTGACGTCAGCTGTGCATTGGCTAGTGTGGTTGGGACACTGGAATCTGTGGTTTAGCTGGCCTTGTGAACACCTAGGCACATGTAGTACTTTCCCTGTTACACAAAGGTCATGATAGTATTTCCTGGAGTCATTCTAGTTTGACTGTATCTCCGGTCAGGAACTTCATGTTTGTAAGGTGGAGCGTGTCTGGCATGTTAACTTTTAGCCATGAAAGTGCATAGGGATTGTTTGCCTTGAATATTCAAAGGTTTTTATACCAAAACATGCTGTAATGTGTATTCTTCATACTATGGATTTTCAATAAAAGCTATTTTAAAGACCACCTTTGTAATTTAGAGATGTGCTAAGTATTTTATATGAGTGTCAGCTCTATGCTTATTTGCTTCAAGCTCAAATACAAAGGAAGGAAAACTTTTATCTCAAAAAAAAAAAAGAAAAAGAAAAAGTAAAAGAATGCTACTGAGTATTTGTAGTTGTCTGGACACAAGATTGGGATCTTAAGGTACAGTGTGTCAGATCTGATACCAAGAGAACAGCTTGTAACAGAACTTGGACTTAGTCTTGAGGATCTTGTTTTTGTAACTAATGGTAAGATGACTAGGAACTCTTAAAGAAAAACTCCCTCTGCGTTTGATTTCTATCTACTTATTGCCTGTGGCCCATGTAGCTTCATATGAAACAGGATTTCATGTGGTTCTAGAAATGGGTATATTTTTTTTTTCCAAATAACATATGTTTAAAATTGTTTGAAGACTTAAAATATCCATTGTAGTGGGTGGAATGCTAGGTAAACTGTAAGTGAGGTTGTGATGAGGGCTCTAGTGAAGGTGGCACTGGGTATTTGCAAAACTGTTTAAGCTTTGAATTGTTCTACTAAGAAGGGAGCCCTGTAGGCGGCGGTTCAGGTGATGAGTGTAGGTGCTCAGAATAACGTACCAGGGAAGTCCAGTGGTGGGCTCTAATGCTTCTCCACTAGCAAGGATCACAAACATTCTATTTTTTCATAGTAACTGTAAAAAGGAAGGTTGATAAATGCTGGTTTTGAACTGTCATTGCTCACCTCAGCTGGGGTGGTGGGACTTTTAAACTTTCTTCTACATACTACTTTTTGTGGGTCTGAAAATTGGCACTGTGTGCTCATTTTTTCTGCTTTGGGGACAGCCACAGAAATCCCTGTGGAGGCCTACAGTTCTAGTGCAGAATGCCGCTTCTGCCAGCACTCTGAGGCTGGTGCTTGATGATGGTGGTATATGTGCTTTTTGCATTTATGGCAGGAGGTAAGTAGGACTTTGAAAGATTTTAATGGGGGAAAATAGAAAGTTTTGGTGTGGATGGACTCCAGAACCACAGCTGTATCCTTTCCTGAAATAGCTATAAAAGGTGTAAAATCTCTCTGTAAAGAGCCTGGCACTTTTGAGCTGAAGTTGTCTTTTTCAATAGAAATTTATGACTTTCAAGCAAATACAATTTATCTTTTATTTTTTGTCACTGTATGGTGCAAGTGCCATAGCACTGTTTGTCAGAAATTGAAAACCTCACATTTAAGAGGGAACTCGTCCACTTACAAAATAAAGTACAAAACCAGCCATAAATACCTGACTGCTGAACAATATTTGTCCATCCTGTGGTATAAATATATAACTTTCTTCTTCCAGAACCACGTGCTTTTCAGTCCTGCTTATTCAGCGCCTCCTTGTTGTTCAGAGATTGGATTGGTGCCTTATGCCAGTTGGTCCAGGGAGGTGATTGTCCCACTCTGCACTGCTCTGGTGCAGCCTCGCCTCCAGTGCTGTGTGCGGGCTTGGGCACCACAGTACAAGAGGGACACAAAACTGTTGGAGAGTGTCCAGAGGAGGGCAACGAGGATGGGGAAGGGTCTGGAGGGGAAGACTTAAGAGGAGAGGTTGACGTCACTTGGTTTGTTCAGCCTGGAGAAGAGGAGACTGAGGAGAGACCTCATCACAGTCTCTGGCTTCCTGATGAGGGGGAGCAAAGTGTCAGACACTGATCTCTCCTTGGTGGCCAGTGATAGAACTTGAGGGAACGGCATGAAGCTGCGACAGGGGAGGTTTAGGCTGAGTATTGGGAAGAGGCTCTTCACTGAGAGGGTGGTTGGGCACTGGCACAGTCTCCCCAGGGAAGTGGTCACAGCACCAAGTGTCTGGATGATGCCCTCAGTCCCGTGCTCTGAATGTCTGGCTCTGTGTGAAGCCAAGAGTTGGACTTGATGATCCCTAAGTTGAGTCCCTTCTAACTCAGGATATTCTATGATTCTAATCTTTCTTCAAAGTTAAGGCTCAACTAATCTGGAGCTTTCCTGTGATACCAGTCTCCTTAACAAGTACTTAAAATCCAATTACTTTTGGAAGATCTGTCAGAGGCTATTATTTATCCAAAATTGTGGATATTGTGGAATGTCATTTCACTTAAACATGCTCTCACATTAGATAATTCTTCAGTAGAGTTGCGGGGAATGAGTTCTTATGGTTCAAACTGCAGTCAGAAACAAAATCCAGATGAGATTCTTGAGGTTGTATAATATAGTAAAATTCAGTTGAAATTTCTCTGGCCAACTCTGCTTGGGTGGATCTTCAGTGCCTCTCAGTCTTGGTAGTCCAGAATAGCCTGATTACCTGTGTGTACCAACAAAGTTAAGCTAGTATGCTTCTTGCTAATGTGAAGATTTTATTCCAGAAGACTTGTGGACAGCAAGTTAATTAAAATGATGCAAAAGTCAATAAAATGTTTATACATTAATAGGATGCTCCCCAGAACCTTTTGAGAAAGGTTATAACCACATTTGTTAATGAGCTGTAAAGAGCAAGTTTTGAAGCTAATTGCTGTAGGGATAGCTGGGTTTCATACAGGCTTTGTAGGGCTGTGTTAGTATTTCTTGCTACTCTTGTTATTGATTGAGAGTCACATGATTTTGCTGATCTGCCAGAGGCTGAAATTCTGAGCACTTTGTTATCAAATGTTGACTAACTATAGCTGCCGACTTTCACGTTCCTACTTTTCAATTTAAATCTGAAGCAGTCTTGGGGGAAGAAAACAAATCCACATCAGTTTCCAGCGCTCAAGGATGTGGGGATTTAGTTTGATTTTTAAAATTACCTCACTCAAATGTAGGAAAGACAGCTTTTCCCTATCCACAGAGCATGGAGTGACTATCAGTCACTGCCTTTATCTGCAAATGTGCTGCTTGGTAAATTTCAAACTGCGGTTAAAATAAATAAATAAAGCAAAGCACCAAAGTGAGTAATTCAGAGTGCTGGATAATGCCAGATAAGGTGGAGTGAAGGTAAATAGTTTCCTGCCTTTTATAGTTGATTCTGCTGCTGTTTATTAGTTCTGACTTTGATGCTTAAATGTGTCCTAGGTTATGAATTTTATTTATAATGAAGATGTGGTTAGGAGGTGATTTTCTTCCCCTTTGTTTTCTTCTGCAAAAAGAAACCTTTTGTTTTATCTTGTAATTCTTAGCATATAGAAATAAAGAGCAGAGGGAAAGAAAATTGGTGTAGCTAGTACCATTTTGAAGATGTGTTTTTTCTTTTCTTCTTTTAGTAGACATTGTTTGAAATTTCCTCTATCGCTCAGAATCTTAAAATACAGTCTTGTATTTCTGTTCTCTCTTTAATTTGGGGTTAAAGCCAACAGTTGTTTTGTGGTGCTCTATAGAAACTATATTAGCTAACCTTAGGCTGTGGAGCTGTTGGGCTAGGGAAGAGAGATCTTATGAATTGTTTCAAAGTAGTTCTTGCTGTGGTGCTGAAAAGGTGGCATTCACTTCTGGTAGGGATTTTGGACTGCTGTAGCACTTTGTAGGATGGGTGGTGGTATCAGCTGAAAGGAGTCCAAGGAGAAGCCAAATTGTGATTACGCAACCAACCATCTAGTGATAGAGGTACAGACACCGAACAGTGTGAAAGTCTTCAGGATTATTTATGGACAGTAATTTGCCATACAGGCATGATGGGCAGCAAAAACCAGTTAAGAAGTTAAAATTTTCTCTTGCCATGCATAGGTTTTGTACTCATAGTGATTAAATTCCACTTCAAGAAGTTTTTAATGTGCCAGATGATAACAGATTTCTGATGAAAGGAATCCTCCCCATTCCTCTGCTTGCCAGACACAAAGGTATCCAAGTCCATCCCTTAATATTTGTACTTTCAGTATTGTTGCTGAATGGAGATAGAAGATCAGCATGTAATTACTTTGCTGGGTGGAAAAATTACTGAGATGTATCTGTGTAAACATCACCTCACCTTCTGGCAAAGGTAAATCTTACACTACCAAGTATAAGCTGTACAGCAGTAACACATCAAAGACTTGATTCAGTTGCCTAAACATGGTGTTTAGTGCCAGTTTGCACGTGTCAGTGGGTCCAGGCTGGCCAGAGAGTGGGCAGCAGTGACACATGCGTTATGGCAGACCCACGCTCTTTGGGAGGAGCAGCTGCACACTTATGGGGGGAGCACTTAACAACACCTAAAAATAGCACTGGCCGTATATGTTTAGGTTACTCTTGTGAGCTGCTGGGACTTCATAAAACCTCATTTGCCATACTTTTCATACTGGTTTTTGCTAAATTGTCTTTTCCTAGCTTAAATTCATTAAGTAGTGCTTCAAAAACATTAAATATTTTAATATACACTAAATCACAGTTCTCTCAGCTTTCCTGTTTCCTGCAGAAAACTTTCACATCATTGGTTGTGAACATTGTAGGAGAAAGAAAATTTTCCAGTATTCAAAATGCATTTCCTTCCTTTCAGCATAACAGATCTTCCCTAATTCCAACTCCATGGAAATTTTAATAGTTGTTGGTGAACTGCCGCTCGTTGTGGTGAAATAGGTACAGTGTGACTACAGATCTTTACCAAGCATGATCCAGACTAAGCTGTTGTACACAACTCGTTAAAAAGAAGAAAACTGAACTTTATATGTGTTATCACAGTAAATTTTAAAGTCATTTAAGCTGGCAAATAAAAATTTCTTCACAACTGGGTTGATCATGAAAATTGTCTGAAGTCCTTGAAAACGCATTATCCATCTTCTCTGTAATTCTTCCTGTAAAATGGGACTTGAATGGTCTGTTCTAAACATGGCAGCAGAAATATGCTGTGTTTCTTTGCAGAGCAGGAGAGAAAGCATACTGTCTGTACAAATGGTATGTTGTTTTAATTATGCTGATTTTTTTATACTGGAGTCTTGCAAACCAAGTCTGATATGTGGGGTTTTGTAAATACATTAGATTAAAAGAAAGCAGCTTACTACTTGAAGCTTGACAGGTCTCTCTTGACATTTGGCCTGAAATGTTTGCAAGATATTTCATCTCCTCGGAGCAGAAATGAATATGAGTGGGTTTAAAATTTATGCTTACATAATTAAATAATGAAGATTCTTTGGCATTATGTAAGATATGAAGGCAGGGAAGCTTGTTATCATTGCCCAAGCAAGGTTTCTGTTGTATACTGGAATAAATTTCCTACCTCTAATTTGATAAATGCATTTTGCATTTATATTTTGGAGGGCAGCTTTTGATACTTGATATTGCTGAAGGTTGAATTACAGATTGAATGAAGCCTTTATACTGTGTCATATTAGCACTTTTGGCTCAGTCTAGGTTTTGAAACATCAGTTTTGTGTACGTGGTGGGTTTTTTGGGTTATGGTTTTTTTGGGTTTTGCTTTGGTGGGTTGGGTTTTTTAAGGTAATGTAGAAATTTAATGATCATAAATGAAACCTTTCCAGCATAAGTTTTTATAGTATTTCTAAAAGAGGCAACAGTAGCCAAGCTACTTAATTATTATCTTGAAACTAAAAGTATTTTGTCTTTGCAGACTTAAAGGCTACATCTTATTTTGATTAAACACTCATGTTTTGAGGAATTTCATGCAGAGGAATCTTTATATGGCAGCTGTGTAAATATATATGTATATATATAAATATAGTCTTCATTCATTTGAGAAGACCTTTCTGGTTCTAGTAGACCTCTTATGAGTGGTTAGATTTGGTTACTGAGTGAGAAGTGATAAATCAGGAACCCTGGAAATAACACTTGATGTGATGAGTCTTATTTATTTATTTGTTAGTATGAAGAAGCAGAGAACTATTAGGCTACAAGTTCATCTATTTTCTGCTGTGGATACATGGGCTGTTACACTTTATAACACAGCTTCTATTTGTGAATGAGTGTATCATGATTGTTGAATGCAGGCAGTTTATTCAAAAGACTTTCATTGTTCAAACTAAGCTGCAAATGATCTGTAGGATAAAGCTGTGACCTAGTTCTAGATTTCTGTGGTTTGGAAAGCATTATATCGTCACATCTGTGCACGTGTCTGTTTCTCTTTCTTTTTGATGATTGATAATTAATACATTTTTACATTAATAGTTACTTACCTATGAATCCAATGTGCAGAACATTCTATTCAATGTTGCACTTCAGGGTTTAGTCTTAGGGAAGACACTTTTTCACCTAAAGTGATGTATTACAGAGAAGGTCCTCCTACCTAGCTCATGCTGGCTTTGAAGTGTTGTGCACGCTTGTAGCATTGGCATTCCATATATAGAGAGAGAATTGACTGCCTGGTCTGTAATGCTAGGTATTGGAATTTTTAAAGTTTAATCCTGCTTGCACTTCTTTTCCAAGAGTAGCCAAGTCTCTGTAAATGAGAACTTGTCATTAAGACATGTCCTAATATTACACATTCTTAAAATTAGTCTGAAAAATTGTAGTGAAGCAGTTATATTCTGTGTTTTGCTTTCCTTTTAAATTGGTGAAATATGGGGCTGTGCTGCTTTAAAGTAGCTTGACCCCACATTGGACTTGGTATATTTTTTGTGGTATTGAGCTTCCTGGTTAAGAGTTCACAGGACTGACAGATGTTTATTTGCAAGTTTAAGAAAAATCCCTAATACAAACCAGTGTTTTCTGAGAAGATACCTTCCCTTTTCCCCATAACATATGAAAAGGTTGAGACTTTGATGTATCAAGTAATAAAAGGAAATGATACTTTTTATTTAAAGCAAACAAATCTCTTTTACACCCAAACCCTGTGATGTAAAACAAAGATGATGTAATTAGTCTTTTTCTCTGTGAAAATTAGGTGTGGTGTCATGGCATTACATGCCAAAGGAGTATATATGGAAAGCAGTGTGATGGATATATAAATAGAAGGGAAATTTGGGGGCTTTTTTCACTAACAAGCAGTATAATATTCAGGCATGCCCCTGGTTTTTTTGCTTGGCATGCCTTTAACTTTTTCCTTGAGGTACAAGAAAGTAACCCTAAAACACTTTCGTTTCTGAGCATGGATTTTTTTTTCTTTAGACAGAAGATAATGTGGAATAGGATATAATCTCTAGAAATGTGGATTTTTTTCTAAATATAAGTGCATGTACTACAGGGAATGCTTAGTTTGTTTCATTTGAGAGATGTTTTAAGGGTATTTAAATACTGTATCTCAGTTATGTTAAAAAATTATATTCTGAGACTGAAGCAAAGACCAATTTCATAACCTGTGCCACCATCTGTTAAATACAGCAGAAGCTTATTTTTTTTTCCTGATGGGTTTAGCCAGCTGTCCATTTTGCACTGTTGCCTGGATGGGGGTGTGCATTTAAGAATAACACAGTAAGCTTTCTCTGAGTTGACAAAAAAGCTTTTTTATTTTGATCTGAGTCTCCTTTTACTTGTCTGACACTTACTTGTATTTAGTCTCTGACTGAGGAATGTATTTGAAACTTTCCCCCTGTTGCACTCTTCTAGCCTTGTACTTCCGTCTTCTCCCACATAGTTGTAGAGCTGCTCCACAGGACACGACGTGCCTTCTCACCGAACTCCCTGTGAGCATGTGGATGTATTTGCTAGCTGAAGCCCAAAGTCCATTCTAATCCTATTGACATCTAACCCAAGTGGCATTTAGTTAATCTGTCTGGTACTCTCCTTTCTTTATCTGACCCTATGAGATGATACAGCTTTTTGTAACTCTATTTTCTTTTAGATGAGCATTTTGGGATGGTAGTCCAGACCAGTCCAGGTTACTGAAATAATTTTGCCTTTTTAAATGTTATCTCTGTGGTAAATAAGACCTGTTTAATAATGGTGTTAAGGTGACCTTGCAGACTTCAGTGTTATGTTGTTACTATGCTTATTTGTACTTTATATAAGGAATGATTAGGCATGGAAAAAAACGGTATGCACTGAAGTCTGGAAAGAAAATTGTTGCAGATCAGTTAATGATTCTGTTCTGCTATTCAGTTTGCAGGAAAACAACCTGTAGTCAGAAAAAAAAGATTGCAGAAAATGGTTTAGAATTAGAAACCAGCTGTTTGGCCACAATTTAGAGCTGTATTTAACTTTAGTTTTAGAAATTGATTTTCTGACTTCCATCATAGTTCTGCGTTTTTAAAAAAACCAAAACCAAACCCAACAAAATAATGCTGAAGTAAAATCTGGCCAAAGTTAGTTGAAGAAGCTGCCTGAGGCAAGGCATTGTATTTTCTGATAAGGATTTCTATGACATATATTGTTTGCTGCATCTGATCACTCGTAGTCAGAATGTCAAAGCTCTTTTTGTTGGGTTGCTCCATTCTGGCAGGTTGAGACTGTGGGATTTGGAAAGGATTTGGCTGCACTTCATGCGGAAATCCTTGTTTGTTTATTATTCATCACAAAGTTAGATAGAGGTGTCTGCACCACTTAAAAGCCTGAAACCTCTGAATTCAGTGTTCTGTATGAATACCCCAGTATATTCTCATCCTGTCCAGCTTTGTTTTCTGCTCTTCTCAGAACAGCAGTGCTCTGTTTTGGTGCAGCTTGATGGAGTAGCATTTTGCTGTGTCTCTGGAGTGTAGATAAGCATATGAAAGGGAAACCAGAATTTGTTGCTATTATATTGAGAACATCTGTGCCACTAATCAGGCTGTGGTATCAAAATATTTAAAATGCTTGCTTTTGTAATATTCATGTATCAGTTGAAGAAACTGAACTTGGGAATTAATTGCATCCAAAGTCTGCTGTTTGTGCATGGTTTGCTTTGGCTTAACTTTATTGGCCCAGCTCATCAGAGGCTTATTCTAGGAAGATCAAGGACCTCAAATCTATGCTTCTAAAATCTCCTTTGCCTCAGCTCTTGTCTTCAAAGTCTGACAAGATTCTTCGTAGCTAAAACCGGGGTATATACAAGGTGATTACAAGACAGCCCATTTATCTGTTTTCCTGATAAGTGGACCTCCAAACCAAGTACTCAATAGCATAATTCTAATGCTTTGATGAACCAGTGGACAGAATTGCACTTTAAGCTCAGTTTTGGCAATTCTTTTTCTCTCTCTCTCCCTTCTAATCATCCTACCTACACACAACTAGCCACGCAACACTTGCCTCCACTGGCCATGCTTCCACCATGTCCTTGTAGTAGGATTTAGTGGTCGTGCAGCCAAAAGAGGAATTGGTCAGTGAATGATCTGTCAGAACTGCCCCCCCCCACCCCGAGCTTTTCCATACGTCCAGTTTAAAACCACTCATCTGATGATAGTAGGTTCGCTAGATCTGACCCCAGGGAAGGGGAGAAAGCAGGAGCACCCTTCCATTGACAGCTGCACTCTTACAAGGTCAGGTGCAGCAGGAAACGCATTCTCTCTGTGAAGGCAAGCCAGCTTACATTTATGTAACCACCGATGTACTGAGACAATGCCAGTCTCCAAGCAGGATCATAACAATGAACATAGCTTAAAGGATTAGTTGTTGTCGGGCAAAATGGAAGCACACGAAGTGTTTTGGGTTTTTTAAAAATTTATTTTGTGAATTGAATTTGAAAGGTAGAAGGCACAGGAATATCTAAATGGGCTTAATTTTAAGTAGTCATTGCCAATGTAAACTTCAAATTGAATCGAATAACCAAGAGGAGCATTAAGGAAATAACTGTGGCACCAGGAATTGAGAAAGGTATGAGTAAATACTGCATATTAAAAGGAAATAAATTTATCAGATGTTAATCTCCCTACTGGTGATGCTTTGTGTGCATGGAAATGTATCAGAGGGACAGTGAGAAATCCGTAGCAATAAAAGTCCTTTGGTTTGACAGAGAACGTGAGTTTTAATAATGATACAATGTGCTTGTGTGTGTGAGGCATTGGCAGTGTTCACCTATTGCTGTAAAATGTTTTGTTGCTTGTTTTATGTAGCCCTTCAGCTATTGGTTGTAATAATAAGATAATAGTGTAAATTGTTAAGGTAGAATAAAAGATTTTTTTCCCCTTTTTAATGCTTGGAGTCTCATGAACAATATGTGAGTCAGAGGCTGGTATACAGACACATAGTACTCATAGTATTTTTTTCCCAGAACTTACTAGTTAGGCTTCAGCCTGCTGGTGGGGCTGCCAGACATAGTCTTTGAATCTCCACTCAGTTTAGCAGTGCCCTGATATATGGACTGTGTTTAACACAAATTATACCAAAAAGTAAGAAAAACCCTGTTGATAGATGATGGAATCTTTAGGTTATGATAGACCTCTGAAGCTTCTCTAGCGCAAAGCAGAGCTGGCTGTCATGGTAGCTCAGAGCAGGGCTAACCTCTAACTTAGATCATGCTGCTAAAGTCTTCCCTACCTGAGTTCCGATTACCTGGGAGTTTACCTGTGCATAGGCATTTGAACCTGTGAGGTTTTTCCAAAATAATCTACCATTCTGCATTCCTGATTTCTCTTCATTAAGGTATTTACCATCATCCATAGATGGAACAGTTGTATTTGAATAGATTTTTATTGAAAAATGGGCTTAAATGAAATAAATATAAAATTGTCTATCCTAGTTATTTATGTGAGAGTACTTTAAAAAACATACTCAGTGTTATGTTCTCCCCTTTTTTTGGGTCAGAAGTTAACCTGTTTATTCCTTGTATGTATAGTAATCTTAATTTTCTTCATTTATATGCTCTGTTTAATGTGTTAGTGTCTTTTTAAATACTTAACTCTATTTTAAGCATTCAGGCTACTCAAAGAAGTTAACGAAAAAAGAGGAAAAGATCTTCAAAATGTCTTAATTTGAATGGTGTCAGTAATACTAAAAGAGGTGGGGGGAAAAATGTAGATTGAGTTTAAGTTGTTCTCTAAAACACTATGTTACATGTGTTTCATGTATTTTTTAAAACATAGTGCAACAGAGGTTCTCATCACTGAAATATGCATCCTTGTGGAATTTGGTACTAATTGCTAGAAGGGAGGTTGATCTTCTAAAACAGTATTGCTCTTTGAATATTGCTCTTTGCTTCTGGTATGAAAGCGGAAAGGAGCATCAGTTAGTGTTCTGGTCCATGGCTGAGCAGACACTTGATGTGTTGCTTCACTGTGGATGCTCCACTTGGATGTTCATGCTGTCCCTATATCTTGCTACTAGCATATAACAAAGACTCTTTTATATGAGTCTGTTCCTCTGGCTTTGTTTATGAAAAACTCTTGAGTTTTCTGAAGCATGATAAAACACAGCTTATGTTCTTGATTCAATCCTGCAAGGCCAGTGGGACCTGTACTCCTTTCTATGTATGTATGTATGTATCTATCTATCCATCCATCCATCCATCCATCCAAATTTTACATAAATGCCACATCATTTGTACAATAGCTCCACATGCACATTCCTAGCAGATTCTCACAGCAGGTAGTGAAATTACCAGGCAGTCTTTTAGATAACGTTCTTCACTTTTTGACTGCTTGTGTGTGTTGGTTTTGTTACCTCATTGTAATGCCACGTGTAAACAGGCAATGAGTCAATGAAGAAAGGCAATTTTATAGTATTTACATATCAAGGGAATGTGAGTGACTGCTCATACCTGGTGATTTTTTTGATCCTTGTAGGTTTTCAGGAAAAAAAATACCCATGCCTAGTGCTCAAAGAAAGAATTTCAATGCGAGCAATAAAGCTATGACATAAGAAAACACCTATATAGCTTTGAGGACTCATTAAAGTGTGTGAGTACTATTCTAGGAAAGCACAGCTTCAGAAGATCTTCATTTTAATGAAGATGACACTGTGTTGGTTCCCCCTCCCCCTCCAAACCACGAAGAGAAATGTTCGGGCTGTTTTAATGAATTTTAAAAATGACCTTTTCGTAATCTTGGTTACAGGAAGAAATAATAAAAAAAGAAAAAAACCCTGCTTCAAATCCCATATGACTTTCTGAATAGATATTTATTCCCTGCAATATGTTTGCCTTTCTAAACAGATCCAAGGGTTGGTTTATTAAATTTACATCAAATTCCTGGTGCCAAGAGAGAATTATGAGTAAAATGAGAATAATTTTTAAGTAGTTTATATACCAACAATTGGAAACATTCTGATAAGACATGCCTTTCTTCCCTGGACTTTTGAAAGTCCTAAAATCTCTGGCCTGGTTGTAGGGAAAACTATGTTAATTCAGGTATTGTGTAGACAGCCATATGAGAAGAAACAGAAGGATTTTTTTTTTTTTTATTAGATAGTAGTGGAGATACTGTAGACTACAGCATCTTATATTGCTAGCTGGAAACTGCTGTGCCCCTTGCCAAACTGCTGAAGCTTCCCTTTTCTGAGCCGTCTTCATCAGGGCTTTTTAGAAGCTCCTGTTCCTCTAAGCACAGGGATAGTCCACCCCACTAATTGGGCAAAGCGAGTAGATAAACCAGTAGACTGGCTTGGTTAACCAGGGAACTTGTGGTTGGATCACTCAGCTTGAGAGTCAGTGCTTAAAGGTTTCCTACCTGGAGGCTTGTTGCAAGCAGACCTGCAGGGGTCTGTTGTAGGACCTCGGTTGTTTAGTGTCTTGATCAGTGACCTGGAAGGGGACACAGACTCATTTTGTGAATACCAAACTGCAGGTGCAGCTGACCTGTTCGAGGGCAGGGCTGCTGTCCAGAGGGACCTAGGCAGCCTGGGGAACAGAGCAGCAGGAATGGCATAAAATTTAGCAAGAACAAATGTCTTATGCCTAGGGTGGACTGACCTCCGCAAGTGGTGCATGCTGGGGGCCTACTGGTCAGGGAATGTGGTGGGCCAGGCGTGAGCCACCAGTGTGTCTTGGCAGGAGCAAAGGCTGACAACATCCCAGATGATATCAGGAGGAACATAAACCAGGGAATTAAGGAAAAGGATTGTTGACTTCTATTTAGCACTCAGTAGACTACATCAGGAACCCAGTGTCCAGCTTTGGACATTTGTTCTTGTGCCACTGTGGAAGAGGAAATGTATTGATCAGCTGCAGCATGTTCAGCAGAGGCAGCTGAGATGGCCTGGTCTGAAGCACTTCACCCGTAAGGAGAGCCTGAGGCAACAGGGCTTCTTCAGCCTGCAGAAGAGCTGGCTTTGTGGAGACCTAACACAGGCTCTTAGTACTTACAAGGAAGTCATCTAAAAGATGAAGCCAGTCTCTTCACTGAAGTGAAAAGGTGGGAGAATGAAGGACAGTGGTCATAGATGGGAACGGGAGAACTTTTTCATTAGGGGGGAAAAACATGGTTTTTTGCTTTTGCATTCATCTACATGGAACTTTGTGACTCTAATAAACTTACCACGTGTCTTTAGTGTTGAGTTTTACTTTCCTTCATCATTCAGTTGCTAGAGAAGTCTTCTGGTCATAACAGTTAGTAAAAGAGCTTCTTCCTTCTCCCAATCCATAGTGAACCGAACTTCTAAGGGTATGTATGTTGTCTTTATTGGCTAGCCAGCAGAATATGCTGGGAAGTAGAGATAATAATGTTAGTAATAATTAAAGAAGACTTAAAGCTTCTTATTCTTCCTTCTGTGCCAGTTCTACTCCCTATAAGTGTTTGAGAGAGACATCATCCTCACATATCTGTGTCCAGCATTTATTAAATAACACACTTTTTACTAACATCTAAGTGAGATAAGTGTATATATCTCACAAATTGTTGTAGATTTGGGAGTAGGTATGACAGTAAATTACAGCTTTGGGGTGATAACGGATTTGAGGTAGTCTGTCCTTCAGGAATGCTCTAACATTGTTTTCTCTTGTGGTGGTGTTTTTGGTTTTTTGGGGGGTTTTGTGGGGGTTGGTTGATTGGTTGGTTTGATTTTTATTTTTGTGGTGTGTGGAGTTTTTTTGCTGGGTTGTTTTTTTTTTCCCTCTGAAGCATCTTTATTTCATCCTCTTTAGATGACTCTCTTTTACTCCAAGCTTTCTTGTAGAGATTTCACAACACACTGTCCTTGGTACTTTGCTCAGACATGCTTGTGCACCCATCTCTGCTCCATCTCTCCCTCCTACAACTTTGCCAAACATTTCCTTGTTCACAGACAGGACAATCTGCTGCCAGACTTATGTGAAAACCTCTAGCCTGGGCTTGTCTCCTGGTCCAGCTAAAATCTCGCTGCCCCTCTGACACATCTTTGATTAGCTCAAGCAGAACCGGCCCTAAAGCCATCTGCTTTACCTCTGTTCTGGTTACGTGGGCAGCTATCTGATCATCACTTGGGCCTGTAATCTAGGTGCCATTTTTGAGTGGTTGTGATTGAAAGGCCTTAATGAGATCTTTAGCTAAATCTTTGAGATTCTTGTTTCATAGCAACCCTAATTAATTTACGTTCTCCTTCCTTGTCCATGCAGCTATAACTCTTCAGGTTCTCCTATCTTCCCCCTCCTCCCTGCCCGCAGTTACTGCAGCATTCATTTCTCTAGCCCCTTTCATATGCTTCCAGAATGATCTGCAAAGATCTAAATGTAACCTTTGCATTCTTAATATATCCGTTCACTATCTCTTCCCTAGTTCATGAAAAATAGATTGCTTATCTTCGTATCATACACTTCTGTTTTCTGCTGGGTTGTTTTGCTCTCAATGGCAACTGCTCCTGCACATGCACTTAATGATACAGTGAGTACATCTTGACCTTTATCCCATGCTGCCCATTCTGTTGAGAAAGAATATTGTATAGATCTACTGCAAAATGAACTTTTTCCTTTTTTCTTTTCTCCCTTCTCTTGAATTTCTTGTGTGAATTTCTGCAGGAGTTTTTGACACTTGTAGGTGATGTTCTTGGGGCACTGACCATAATAACAGTCATCAGTGCTGTCTTTGTGGTTTGCTTTTCAAGTTTTTGTATTTCCTTGCCAATCTTGAGCTATAAGGGATAATTTCTTTATTCTCGTCACAGTTAAGTGTGTTAGACTGTGATTTCAAGGCAATATTGCAATACAGGTGAGTAAGGAAAAGGTGGATGGTGTCTGTATATGTACATTGGGGCCAGAGTAGATGGGGAATAGTATTGAAGGCAAACTGAAAATTGTCAGGTGTACCTGAATGATGACAGTCCTGGTCAGCAGCTACTCAACAACAGGCAGAAAAATGGGACAGTAGTAGTAGGTACAAGCAGGACAAGAGTTTGAAGTCAAAATACAGGCATACTTTGGATTGTGCTGAGACTTAGTTACCTGCAGAGGAAATGAATTGTCAGAGATGTATGAGACTAAATTGAGAGAAAGTGCTTCGAGACATGATGTCAGATAAATGTGTGAACACAAATGAGCCACCTAGGACTGGGTGCTGGTCACTAGAAAATATTGGTGAAAGGGGGAAAAGTTAGGAAAGTAGATAAGAAAATTGATAGGAAGCTGAGGTGTAAGAGCAGGGAGAGCAAAGGGCACACGGAATCACAGCAGTTCAGAGGAGACTAGGGATTAAATGGTCTCGTCAGCGTGTTTATTGCAGTTTGTGCTCACCTTCTGGAGATAAATTTGACTTCCTGACAAGTAACAGTCAAATAGGGTGATGTAATATGTATTTTCTAGTGATTTGTGCTGTTTTGTTTGTGGGTTGGTTTTGTTTGTTTGGTTTGTATGTTTGTTTGTCATTTGTTTGTTTTTCCTAAGGAACAAGAACTTCCCCACCTAGAAAAAGTAAAGTTCATTGTATAGGATAATTCATGAGGGAAGCTGAATATATATAATGTTCATGTAAAGATTTCCTCAGCCTTGTATGCTTACCTGTATTGCTGTGGGTGGTTGGTTTCTTCACTTGTATTCACTTCTTTATGTAGTTGCTTATAATTTGTTATGAATTGGAGTAGGAAATAAATGTTATCTACAGACAGTAATGTTGACCAGTGAATTAATTACCAGAGAGCTATCAGCTAAAATGACATCCGCAGAGGATGACTTGCTGCAAAGCTTCCCTTCTAAGCTGTAAACCTTTCAGGAAGGAGTAAATGGTATGTTCTGATACGGTTTCCAAGATAACTGTACAAAGATAAAGTTTCTTCTCTTGAGTTACCTCATCAGTTCATGTTGAACATATGGTACATCACTCAAGCCTTAGCACTGGACATTTAAATTTGTTTCCATTTGTCTTGATACGATTACTTCAAAGTTTTAATTAAATAAATAGAAGCCCTCCTTTTTCCTTGTCCTTTTGCTTCTGTCAGAAGTGGTCATTTCATTCTGGTCTTGCTTTCAGCCAAACAGCAATCAGTGTCTTCAGTGAGAACCAGGGTAGAAAATCTCAGCCTCACAAATGGAAGTCTCAGAACATTAACTGTGATCAGTGGCAGAAAGTTTCAGTAGAAAACCTTGGTCAGTGATAACCATCTCTTTCCTTCTAACACTGTCTGCATTACTAATGCAGAGAACGTGGGTCTGTTTTTCTCTAAAAATGTTTTTCTGGGCAAGTTTGAGTTGGATGTACCTCCTGCAGTTTTATACATCAAAATGTATTTTAATTGTTTCAAGAGCAATTAAAATAATTATGACTGTTTAAAAAAACAAACCAACTCTACTAATCCATTATTAGACATTTAAAAAAAATCCAATCTCTTAGAATATATTACGTATTTACAGTTCATGAGCACTTAATGCTTGTTTTTATGGAAAGTGTGATTTCAAGAAATTAAATATTTGTTCTGTGTTTTGTACTGCTTTCATTCTTGAATGTGTGCAAAGGCAAAACATTTTGATTAATAATACAATTTCCATGCTACAGTGCACTTTAAGTGTTAAAAGAAAAAAAGAAGCTAGTATAAAATGTATTTGAATTCTTGAAGTACCTGTGGAATAACTGGATGCTGGTCGTCTTAGTAAACACTCTTGTAAGGCCTTTGGCTGTGCCTGAGCACGGAGTGCTTATGGTTGTGGTTTAGTTAGTGCTTAACATCTGGTAGGGGAAAATACATTAATTTTGGAAGCTGATGGTTTAGTAGTTTTTATTCTCTGCACAGAAAACTACTGCCTGTGGAAGCCACTGGTGAAAAACATTTATTTTTTTCCCTGAAGCTCAAACTAAGAGCATGTACTTAAAGTACTGCTGTTACACTCTTTTCCAGGTACAAGATGTCTATGTAAGACTATTCAAAGTGTGCACAGGCACAGAACTCCTTTCAGAATGGAAATGGAAGATTTGCTTAGGCTGAGGCTTATGCCTTTGGCCTGCTGGCATGAACTTACGCTTCCAATGTAATCTTACTGCTTTGCTTATAGGATGGTTTTTCCTGTTACATGTATTTTTTAGTGTTCCTGTCACCTGCGCTGGTTTTGGGGCAGGAGAAGAATCACATGACAGCATGTGTGTGTTTTTGGAGGGACAGAGAGGATGGAAGGGGGTCCATTTGTCAGCTTGTCATCATTAATATTTCTCTTTGGTTTTCTTTTCTACAAAGCAGTAACAACTCTTGAAGAGAATCTGTTTGGCTTCAGCCTGTTGTTAGGAGGCAGCAGAAGCAGCAGCCTGGGGAGCTGCGAGTCAAACTGCCAAGGCCTCCACAAGCAGATAGAAATGATGTGGAGGCCTGTCTTGCAATCTTCTACTGCACCAGTGTTAGCAGGACACACAACATCCATTCAGAGGACAGTTTATGGAGGGGCTGAAAAATTGCTATGACTTCATCTTTTGTGGTTCGCAGTGTCAGTTGTACTTCCTTCTTGATGAAACAAACAGTATAATAACGAGGGAGTATTAATTACCATTGTATTTTCCTTTGGAAAGTTTGGAAGTCTTTAACTGAGGAGTGTCTGAGTGTAGCCTGTGAAGCAGAGAAGTGGAGTGAAATACTCCTTTGATTTATGTCCCTTTGCTCATTTAGCTTACACTAAGTGCTGTTACCAAACCACAAAAGAAATAATTAATAGGCAAGGAATATTTAGGTTGGTGTTGCAATTTGCAGGGTTCTGAAGAAACACATTTTCTCTGTGTGTATATGCCTGTATTTTTGTGGTAATGATTATCAGGATTTAAAGAAAGATCAAAGTTTTGTTTTTTCAGACCTCCCTGTGCAGCTTAGGATTGATGCACTTGTATTTGACTTTGGCTTTATATGCGGAGATAGTAGGTTGTGAATTATATTTACTCTTAAAATGAATTATATTTACTCTTAAAATTAACTTAGAAAATAATGTGTTCTGAGTAGCTCTGCATTGTTACTAGCCCTTAAAATCAAGGAGAAATACAAAATTCAGGTATGCACACAGGTAAAAATGCTGGTTTGGGACTAAAAGGATACTTCTTTTATTTAATACAAGTTTCCAAGATAGACCAAACTTGAGTGGCGTACAGGTTGAATTGGACATGGAAAAAATGCTTAATCCTTCGCTTGAGGTAAGAAAAAGGATGGGAGAGTGCTGTAGGAGTTGATAACGTATGTAGACTGCCTCTGGACAGTGAGGCAGATGAATTGGAAGATTTAAAGGGCACAGAGATTGTGTGAGGTAGTTTTAATAAGGCAAGAGACCTAATTTAGTAAGAATTGTTGTGAAAATGATTGTCATCAGTTATGTTAAACAGCCGTTAATTTTCAGGAGCCAAAACCAGTCACTGAAAGCAGGAAAACATCCTTCAGTTGTGGAACTGAGATGCCACATAAAGATTTTACTTACTCTGAGATAGCCAGAATAGGATTGTATCAATACAATAGTCCAGCTAGGTTACATGCTTGGATTGATCTTTTATGGTATTTTTTAATTCCTTCACTTTAATCACAATAGGAAAGAAAAGTTCTAAACAACTTTGTATCTCCCTGCCTGCCCTCCCATGCTGTGTGCCCCTGCCCCCGCCACGACTTCTGTTGCTTTATAACTTTACCCCGATGCTGCAGAATGACAAGGTACTCCTTAGATCTAGTTTTACCTTAATTTTAGATTCTGCATTAAAAGTCAGACATAGGAAGACTGAAAATTTTGGAAGCTTCTGAAAATGGTGGTAGTTTGAGTTGGGTTGACTTTGAGCTTCTTACATTGTAACGTGACAACTGATGACATTGGGCAGTTTTGCAGAGCGTTGAAGTACTCCGTGCGGAGATCCGGTCTGCGAGGCAGTATTCTCCATAGGTGGTTTTTATACTGAAAGTCATGCTGTAATGAATAGCTATGGAAGTGGTTGCTGGTATATTGACTCCACTCCTCTCTTTATCTAGCAAAGGCTTTAATGGGGAAAGGTGGAGATGTCATTTGCACAATGCCATTGCTATTTGAGTTGCAAAGGAAGTATCTGGAAGGTTTGAGGTACTTACACCTGTGAGCTGACAAGCATTCTAGAATGTAGTTTTATCTTTGTGGAAGCACAAACCATTAATATTGTATGTAGAACCATGCTATTAATAAAACTGAATTCTACAGGTAATGTTTTGGGGTTTTTTTATAGTGGCATTGGATGTGAGTTGTTTTCCTTTATAATGCTACAAGATTGATTCAATATATGTATTCCAGATAATAGTTAAAACACCACTGTTTTTTAATGACACTAGTCAGCTTTTACACTGCTTAATCTATTTTCTTACATGGACTTGTGTTTGATCTCTGTTTTGAAGTTTCAGGTTCTTTGCCCTTCTCTTGAACTTGTAAAATAACTTCATGGAGTCTTATTCTTGTTTTGATATCTATCATGTTGAAGATTGTTCTGTTATGTTAATCTGTTATGTATCTTAATATAGTGCATATAAAGATTTGTAATGTAAAATACATTGCTTAATATAGGGATTTTAGTTTATTGTGGAAGAAATCCATTCTCTTCATGTTTAAAGAAAGGAAAATGGATTATGGAGAACAGGTATGTTCTCTCTTCCAGAGTTTGGATATGTGCAAATCTGGTGAGATCTGTGCTACTTAACATATGAGTGTACATGTGGTCTTGTTTATGGTGGTGTAAGAACATGACATGGAGGCTTTTGAGATCTGACTGTTTGCAGGTAATCACAATAATGGGCTATTCTTCAGAGAGCAAATAGTAAGTACCCTGGTGATTTTACTGACGCACTTGGGAAGGAAAGTGAATATGATCAGCTGGTTCAGTACTTGCATGAAAAGCTAATTAAACTTTTTAATCCTACCTTTGAAGCATTTATTGGAAAGGTCTAAAATACCATGGGTTGTGGAGAAAAGGTTTTCTTCTTGTCTGTTACATACAACTGCTGCAGTTGTTAAAATATGAAACTCGTTTTTGTCAGGATAGAGTAAATTGATATTTGATTAAAAATTTCAAAGCCTGTGGCTTAGAGGTACTTTGGGCAGGCTTTTATTTGAGACACAGTATTTTAGGTATGTTTAACTGATAATGCTGTGAAAGGCTTGCAACTTGAGAGGCTTAGACCTTGGTTTTACTTATTTTTAGTCACTTGGCTGTGCGTATTTGTGACCCATTACTTTTCAGGACCCACAGCCTCATAGGCTTCATGTAGTTTTACAGAGAGGGTAGCTGATGGCCATAAGTCTCCTTCCATGCCACTTTCATCACTGTTGTAGTTGATTTTCTTCCTTTTGCTATTGCTTTGTTTCCCTTGGTGATGATAGTCCTGTGTTCTTTGCAGTCTTGAACTGGGTTGGTTTTGGTTTGTTGTTTGTTTGGGTTTGGTTTTTTTTGCTGTTGTTGGGGTTTGTTTTGTTTCTTTGTGTGTTTGCTTTATTGTTTGTTTGGTTATTTTTTTTTCCCAGGGAAAAGAGTTTCCAGGTTTTAGAAGTTTTTGTAGCCTGTCATCTTGTTCCACTTCTTCCAGTTTCCTTTGTCATTCTTCTTTGGGCTGCCTTGTTTAGTTGCTTTGTAGTGGTTTCAAGCTTTTTAATAAAGTTTTTTTTAATGTAAAAAATAATAAATTATTTTGAGCATTACTTACATTTATTGAGACAAAACCAGAACTGGACTGTCCTAGGTGCCTCTCCTCTGTCAGTTGGCTGACACAGTAATACATATATTTCCAAGACGATGGTGTTGAACTTTCTTGTTTTGTTGTGATGTTTAGACCCTAGACAGTATCAGGCACAGCATAGGCTTCTCCAGCTGCTCACATCCGTGGTTTGTAGTGAAAACACTACACAGTGCTCATGCAGTGCTTACTTTGTATAATTTGATAGGCAGTTTATTATAAGTAAACAGTCTTGCCTGTTGAAGTAATCAATGAAATAGTTATATGGACGTGAGAATTCATTATGTTTTTTGAAAACTAATTTCTGAATGAGAATGTTACTATGAAAAGCAGATGATGCCATAGTTGTGTCTGGCACCGCTAAGTGACAGTATCACTAGTCGCAGGTTGATGCTGATTGACTCTCAGCTGAATAGTTGCCCAAGCCATGGGTATCTTAAGACAATAGTTTTGTTCATAGCTGTTGTGTATCACAAATGCACTTTTATTTCTAAATGCCAGATCCTCCTTTCAGCTTTGTATAATGATTTGTCTCTCAAACTACTGGGAAGAATGAAATAGTTCTGACTATGTGAACTTTCATTCTCTTCCTGTAGAGCAGCTGTATATTCTATACTGTCTTGTGAATATATATGCTAGACCCTTTGTAAGCAGTAGTTTTATCTACAATTCTACTGCTGTGCTGTGTTTGTGACTTAGCTAGGAAATCATTTGGCTGATAACTAGAAACTTTTGAACTGTATAACTGTTAGTATCAGGCTGTATGCACAGAGCTGCCTTTCAGTTGGTACGCACGGACATACATACATACTTCCTCCCCAGAAGATTCATACCCACGGATGTTAGGTCCCCTGACAGAACGCTTGCTAAAATCTGTTCTCGTACTCTTCTCTCTAAAAGCATAGTGTTTAACTTTTATCACATCATGACAGCAAATGCATCTTTCTTTCCTGTAATGAAAAGATACTTTATTATTTTTTAATAGTTATTTTTGTTGAAAGATTGATCATCGTAGCTGGTGTGGACATCTGGCCACAAATCTGAGTGAACACGTTGAAAGAGGACCTTAGGGCCTGTTTGTTTTTGGGAGAGAGTGTTTGCTGTTTCTTGTAACATCAAAGTAGTCCTTCAATTGAGACAATTACAAAAGTTTAATAATTGTCTGGGAAATAATTCTCCATTAACTGTACTTAGTTGTAATCAGTGGTAGCAGTGAGATTCTCATAACACGGTCAGTCGTTGATGCTATCTCTCTGTACTGCCATGCCCTTTGCGTTAATGAAAGGAGGGGGTGGGAAGGTCTTTTAAAACCCATTATAGAATTTGTGGAACTATTAATAAAGCACTCTTAGTTTTAAAACATCTGTTCTGTAAATAAGCTATAGTATTATATATATAAAGCAAACAAGCAGCTATCCTAAAAAGCTAACAATTTGAGTACCTGAGGAACAAAGGGTGAAGAGGCAGATCATCATCTCCACGTCTCAGAGAACTCTGATGTGTACAGGTGGTGAGTAGCCTGTGCTAGCTGTATTGGCCACATGTCCTAAAAACACGATGACAGGAAACTTTAGGATTTGGAATATGATTTAAGTCTAGAAAGATTTTATTCTAGCAAAATCATGTATAAGGAGAAAAGCCTGTTAAATCATTTATTTTCCCGTTGCTTATATATGTAGATTCCAAGAAAGTTGTTCAGGGAAGAAATACCAATTCTTCCTTCTTTTAAGTGTAAGAATCATACATACTTTGGGGAGCTTCCAATAACATACCTCTGTAGTTGTCCATGCATGGAATTTTGTAAACCATAATTAAGATGCAAGCTAGAACACACCTTGCCCCAGCTTCCCATAAGCCAACTTTACTCACTACTTTGACACAGAGTAGATGGCTTCGTACAATGTAGTTCTTCATGCAGTAAGAACTGAGGCATGGCTGATGTGGCTTATAATCACTAGCGTTTAGAAGACTAATGCCTTTGAGAAGGCATCTCTATTCTCCCCTCCTGCTAAGGGTTTAGTCAGATGCTAAACCAAGATGATATTTATGCTTAGAAGATGCTTGAATATCAATTGGATCTTAAATTTGTGCTTTTTATATTTGTATGTAGATAGATTTTTCTGGAGGGCTGGAATGAAGCATTTTAATGTCATTTCATGGTCTTTGTGTGGACTCAGGGCATACAAGACAAATGAAGAAAGGAAAAAGGTATTAAATCTCCGCTCTTTAAAAACTTTTGTTATTGCTTCTTACTTTTTTTCTCATCAGTAAAATCCATTTTTCTTCGAGGAAAACTTGTTTGTGGATGAAAAAGGTTAAGGTACCTTGCCAGGCAGATGCAGTCCACGTTAGAAGTGCTTGACTGCTGTGGGGGCAAGGACTTCACAAAAGCATGTTGGAGACATGCAGGGATACTGCATCAAGAATTAGATCATCCAAGGAGGTTGACCAGCAAGCTAACAACTGGTAAATTGTATGTTTCTGGCACTGTAGAAGGCTTAACAATACCAGAGAAGGAGGGCAAAATGAAAGGGCACCTTTAAGTGTTTTAGTCATTAATAGACAATCTGGACATGGTAGTGTTCTGCATGATGGAAATAGGGTAAGAATTACTACGAGACTGCCAGCTGGTTAGGAGAATAGGAACAGAAAGGTGGATAAGCTGTGCCTTTTAGTATTCCAACAGTGAAGGCAGAGCTCAATAAGTAACTGGTTCAGAACTTTGTTGTGATATCACTCCATAAATTTCAGTCAGTTGACTCCAGCAGGCTTAGCTTGGGGATGAATTAGTGCTGTCATGTTTAAATAGAACAAAAGCCTTCTATAAACATCTTACACGTTTGTTGAACATTAAGGGCAACTCATTGAAGAAGTTAAAAATGGAAGGTAAGAGGGTTTGTTATTCGGTATTCTGTTCTGAGAAGTCAGCGCATAGGTCAAGGTCAAGCTGTATCTCTTGAAGAGTTGTATTCTGAATAAATTGGCATCAGCATCACAATCCTTGATTTCTTATCATGTAATTAAGTGCTTTCTTTGAGCTATTTTAGGAGGTAAACAATTAGAAAATGTTGTGTTCTTATTCATATTTCAGTTGCATTCTTTTGCTAGAGTGAGGTCTATGGTCATTGAAACCCCCATTTTGATTAAAATTTGAACTATCTTTTGCATCAGAAACAAAAGTATATAATGCCCTGTATCTTGCCTTTAATTATCACAGCTCAGTGATTTAGATAGTGCTTTGGAATGGCAAAATTTTGGCTGACTGCCATAATACACAGTAAGCCCAGAGAAGCTAGGAATCGGTAACTAATACTAAAAAATTAATTTTACAGTATTTCCACTCAAGTGAGCTGAAATACATCTCTTTAGACACGGTGCGACTCTTTAATGTTTTAAAAGATACATAAAGCTGCTTCAGTTTTATTCGGTTTAATGCTTTAGTGCTGACCAAGATACACAATCATACCAGGGTAAAGGACCTGTCAGCAGAGTTCCAAAAATTACTCTAGAATGAGAAGCTGCAAACATAACCTCCTATTGCTGGCATTTCCACTGGGAAAGAAGTCCTGAAAAATATTAGGGAAATAATATTTTGTTTTGAGTCATACAGTTGTTATTATTAGCTTAGAGCTGCTATGGGGGGAATTTCAGGGGACCATGTCACTCTTTATTTGTCTTTAGGGAGCGACTTTTTTTTCCTGGAATTTTTCAAGCTGTGTCTGATTTAAATGGCAAATAGCATTTGTATTAGCTATAAGCCTCTACTTAACAGCAGCGTGGTTTTGTACTGCACAGTAAACTGCACGTAAACCTTATATTACAACAGTTACTGCAAGAGAAAACAGGATGGAAGACAAAGTTGGATTCCAAAAGTTGTTTCCTTGCTCTTCCATTATTTCTCTTCTGCTCCAAATCAGGTGATTTTTGTACTTGGATGTCACTTGGCCCTTTTATGGGGCCTGAGGAGTAGCACATTTTAAAAATAGGCTTTGCATTGGAGATCAATTTGTTTCTGAGGAAAAGTGTCATCTTGTGAATCTTTATGCTGTCGTAAGTAACTAAGGGGTGAGTCTTTCATTTCTGAGAAACTGGGGTGTTTTGTTGTTTGGATTTTTCCTTTTTAAATTGGAATGGGCTGGAGGCTGGGTGCCCCCCAAAGCCGCTCAGTCACTGTCCTCCTTAGCTTGGCAGGGGAGAGAAGATATAATGAAAGGTGTGCTTCTGGGTCAAGATAAGGACAGGGAGAGATCACTCACCAGTTACTGTCATGGGCAAAACAGACTCGACTTGGGGAAATTAATTTATCACCAATCAAATTGGAGTAGGATACTGAGAAATAAAAGCACATCTTGAAACACCTTCTCCCACCCCTTCCTTCTTCCCAGGCTCAACTTCACTCCTGATTTCTCTGGTTGCCCCTCCCCACCCAGCAGCAGAGGGTGGGGAGAGGGGAAAGGGGATGGGGAAAGAGGTTGGGGTCAGTTCATCACACACTGTATCTGCCATTCCTTCCTCATCAGAAGGAGGACTTCTCACACTTTCCCCCTCTCCAGCATGGGGTCCCTCTCATGGGAGACAGTCCTTCACCAACTTCTCCAACATGAGTCTTTTTCATGGGCCACACTTCTTCACAAACTTCTCCAGCGTGGGTCACTTCCATGGGGTATAGACCTTTAGGACCCAGACTGCTACAGTCCCCCACCAGGTCACAGCCTCCTTCAGGTGCACTCACCAGCTCCAGCATGGGGTCCTCCACAGGCTGCAGGTGGAGTCTCTGCTCCCCATCATTCTCCATGGGCTGCCACAGGACAGCCTGCCTCACCATGGTCTTCTCCACAGGCTTCAGGGGAATCTCTGCTCCGGTGCCTGGAGCACCTCCTCCCCCTCCTCCTTCACTGAAGTGGGGTGTCTGCAGGGTCATTCCTCTTCACAATTCTCATTCCTCTCCCTGGCTACAATTGCTTTTGGTATTCCTCTCCCTCACCCCCACTGTGCTGTCACTGAGGTGCTGTCACTGTCGCTGATGGGCTCAGCCTTGGCCAGTGGCAGGTCCGTCTTGGAACCCACTGGTATTGGTTCTGTTGGACATGGGGGAAGTTTCTGGTAGCTTCTTGCAGAAGCCACCCCTACAGCCCCTCTTCTACCAAAACCTTGCCACATGAACCAAAGATAGGAACATATGCTTTTTCCCCCTTATTTAAAGGTTTTGCAAGTAATTTTCTAAATTGGCGAGTGAAAATTGACAAATGACTTTGAAGTGATCCTTAATGGCTCTTCCTGTCTCAGGTGGTAGAACATGGGAGCAGGGGGAAGAGCAGTTGAACTTCTGCAATAAAGATGAACTTAGAAATGCACAGAAGCTGATACATGTTTTTTATGTTTAAATAACTTAAAATGGGAAATCCCTTTGTAAAACTCCATTAAAAAAAACCCCAACAAACCAACCAAAAATGAAACCCCTCCACTTATCTCTCTTGAAAATTAACACGTGGAACCAGATGATATCCATGACTATGGGCTGCTTGCAATTATCATTGCTTTGATTGCCTCCAGTGAACAGCAGCTCCCTTGAAATGTCTGCTTTTCCCTGTATTTTGAATGTTTTCTTTGTGTTCACTTTTACTTTTTCTTGCTGAACTTAATGTCTGGGCAGATTGAAGCTGACTTTTTTTTTCCATCTAGACCAGATTACTTTCTGGTTTGCCTGTGGTCTCACTGGTCTGCTCTAGTATAAAACTGTAATCCCTCCTAGTCTAGGTATGTTGTTTGCTGTTTTCAAAACTTCTGTTATGCAGCAGTTTTACACTCAGTTTTGTGCCTCTGCTTCCTCCCAGTGCCCAGACCATTCACTACGTTCTTCCCTGCCCCTCACTAGTTTCTCTTTATTCTTTGTAACAATGGAACAGCTGCGTCGGATGCTTCTAGGAACGTGGGTTAAATCAAACTGAGCCCCACAAATTTGGTTAAAAATAGGAAGAATAATTGATTGGGGATTAAGAAGAGGTGGAGGGTGTCTGTCTGCCCCTTGAACTTGAAAAAGCAGCAATGTACAAAATCAGTTCTTTGGAATTGTATTTTCTCCTTTGTCAGCAGCAGTAGTATTGTGAAATCTGAGCTATTAGGCATTTCACAGAATGAGCATTTGCAGACTTGATGGGCTTGCATCTCATTTTAAAGATGACATTGAACTGTCCTAAATAATATTTAAAAATATGATGTAGATAGTCTTCCTATAGAACAGAACAAATCTTAAATGATATCAGAACTAAATCCAAATTTAAGGAAGTGCCTAGCATTACCATTATTCATATTTGTGTAGTGAACTTCTAAGCTTCAAATACCAACTGATGTAAGAGGGTGAAATAAGGTGCTGGGCTTATCCAGGGGCAGCTCTTGAGAAGAGATGGCAGAATGGTACTTGCTGGTTTAACTTCTAAATTCTAGAGTCAAATATTAGGATGCCTGTCATTAGAAGGTCTTTTCAGGGAGCTAGAGATTGAAAACAGAGAACCAGATACCACCTTCTCTCTCCTGCTTGCACTCTTTCTCACTTTAGAAACAAAATCTGTAACGCTCTTAGCTATTACTGTGTGTATGTTCTGAAGAAATCACACAAAAACCTGTGTTTGTTGCTGCTTCACCACTAACTCCATGTGCTACAAGCCAGGGACCTCCAGGATATGTCGTTGAGGGATGGGGCAGCTCCTGAGAGCAGAAGCTCTAAAACACAAGCATTACCAAAGCACCTCGCCGTGACCATGCTCACCAGGGCTAACTGGTTCAGTCTGCAACATGAGCTGCTTATGTGTGTGTTGTCATTTGATGCATTCTTTTTATTGACTTTTGTGTTTGGAAATGACTGATTCAACACGGTACACTGATTGCTGAAGTTATCTCCTCTACCAAAATTTCATGTTAATCTGAGTGTTAGTTTCTTTGTTCTGCCTTTGAGAGACTTTATTGCGTGGTGAAAGTACGCTTACTCCAACACCGGGTTTAAAAGATGAACTTGAAAACAGCAAGCTTGAATGCCACGTGGTTAGCTCTTTCTGTGGGGTTTGCTGTTTATGTTTATATTATTTATATTAAAGCTCAATTACAAAACATGGTCTTCTCTATGTTCTAATCCACATGATCTGTGTACAGATGCATTTAGACAGTTCTATCATAAGAGAAAGTTACTTCAAACGTGCAGGGTGAAACTGCCCAAAACTGCCCCTGTCTCTGACTAATAAGTAATTGAAGTAGATCGTTGGGTCTTCCCTGTAGGAGATTTGCTTGGGAGCTGGTAGGAGACAGGTTAATTCTGTGCCCAGTGTTTAAAGCTTGCACCTGGGATACAGCAGACAAATCACAGAATCATAGGGGTTGGAAGGGACCTCAAGAGATCATCGGGTCCAACCCCCCTGCCAAAGCAGCTCCCCAGCTCATATTGCACAGATAGGCATCCAAACGGGTCTTGAATATCTCCAGAGAAGGAGACTCCACCACCTCCCTGGGCAGCCTGTCCCAGGGCTCTGTCACCCTCACTGTGGAAAAAGTTCCTCCGCATGTTGGTGCGGAACTTCCTGTGCTCCAACTTGCAGCCATTGCCCCTTGTCCTGTCTCCACAGACCACTGAAAAGGGGCTGGCTACTTCCCCCTGCATCCCATACTTAAGATATTTATAAACATTGATTAGGTCCCCCCTTAGTCTTCTTTTCTCCAGGCTGAACAGTCTCAGCTCACTCAGCCTTTCCTCGTAGGGGAGATGCTCCAGGCCCTTAATCATCTTCGTAGCCCTAAAACGCCATTTGAGCTCGGAAGACCAGATGCTTGAGTGCTTGTATTATTTCAGGTAATGGAGTGCCTCTGCTAGCTTGTACTGCTGTTAAAGAAATTATTCCTGGGTGGGTATTTGTGACTCTTATTTCATCAAATTATTGAAAAACCTTTTACTGATAGAATCCGTATGCTTCCAAAAAAGGTTATTCTTCTGTTTTCACTTTTGTATTAAAACTGATTTTCAGTGATGGTTTTATGTGTTGTGTTCCTCTTCCTCTCCTGTGCAAAAAAAAAAAAAAAAAAAAAAAAAAGCAAAACCAGCCCTGTCCCAGAAATGCTGATAGGCAGGATAGTAAAGGAAGCCCACAAAAATGACCGAAGGGCTGGAGCACCTCTCCTGTGAAGACAGGCTGAGAGAGTTGGAGTTGTTCAGCTTGGAGAAGAGAAGGATCGGGGGGACCTTATAGCAGCCTTCCTTGACCTGAAAGGTGCCTGTAAGAAAGCTGGGGAAGAACTGCTCACAAGGGCATGTAGCAGTAGGATGAGGGGTAATGGTTTTAAACTTGAAAAGGGGAGATGTAGGTTGGATATTAGGAAAAAGTTCTTCATTATGAGGGTGGTGGATCACTGGAACAGGTTGCCCAGAGATGCAGTGGAGGCCTCATCCCTGGAGATATTCAAGATTGGGCTTGCTGGTGCTCTGAGCAAACTGATCTAGTGAAGATGTCCCTGCTTACTGCAGGAGCATTGGGCTAGATGGCCTCTAAAGGTCCCTTCCAACCTTATACATTCTGTGATTCTGTGAAGCCATATGTAAGCTCCATTGTATACTAGTGGTGATTTATGATAGTATCTGTATCAGTGTATCTCGAAGAACAATGTTTCCTCAATAGGTCTTCTTAAGAGATAACCCTGGAACTCATAGGAGGATATTGAAGAATATATTGCCATTGTTCCTGTGTTGTTTGAACTGAAGTGAGGGAATGGATGAAGTGTGATTAAGTGCTATGATTTTAAAAAGGTCGTTGTTTCCATAGAAACAGCTAGCTCTTTCATAGCTACTGAGTTAAATGCATACAGGATTTTGCTTTTTCCTACCCTAAATAAAAATTGATTATGCTTCATTTTGCTTTTCTCTTTCCCTTCATTTCAAACTTCTCTGAAATTTGCTTAGTTTTTATCAGTGCAGAGTTCCCTTAGCCATTCCTGCTTTGAGAAAGCAGTTGCACATTAAAAATGTATTTCTTTCTCTCTGTAGTAATCTGAAAATGAATGTATCATTGGAACTGGTTATGAAGTTCACCTTAGTCTTAAATAGAGTGATGTATGGTGCTGTCATGCTTTCATGTCATCATGTTGGGATCACCCTACTTCCACAAGCAATGTGTCTTTGGATGAATGGTGGAGATCTGTCAGCTGGCTGGCAATGGTTCAGAGTTTTGTTGAGTGACGTTGATGATTTATGTTACTTGTTCCATGTTTGGTTTGGGGTTTTTTCTTAAGTGTAGTAAATTTATTATAGGTGCAAGTTAAGTTACCTGTAGTCCTTATAAAGTATCCAGTGAAAATAAGTTTCTAGAAGTGTGATTCTGAAGAACTATAGTTTTATTTATTTTACCAATTGACCCTTAAGTCCAGAATCATGGATCTCGTGTCTCTCGTGAGAATGGTTACATTGTTGGGCTATAAATTCATACTTCTTGCTCACTTTCTTTCCTTATGCATCTTAGTCCCTCTACCAGCTAGTTTCTTGGCCAAGAAGGAGCTAATCCTATTATTCTAGATGTTGTCTCTCAAATTCCCAGAAAGCTCTGGAAATCTTCAGAAGGCTGGTTGGGAAAATGACATTGGATGTAATAATCACGAGCTGATACAGTGAAAATCAAATGGAAGAATAAACAGAGTAGGAGTGTACATAAAAGCTTTGGATTTCAAGGAGGGAGATGCTGATTAAACTGAGTGTACTGGGTTAGTACAGGGAGCATATCTGAAGAATTTGCATGCTTGTTATTTCTTCAGGTTGAAGACATTAAAGGTATAGAATATCTGCGTGCTGGATGAGTGAAAGGACATAGAGAGACTTCGAATTTCACAGGTGAATAGCCACCTCAAGAAGGATATCTTGAGAAAGAGCAGAGAAGATAATAATGGAATAAAATTTACAATATATGTTTACCTAAGATTATGACAGATTCATTAGCCAGTTTTCTTTGGAAGGAGAGTGTTTTACAGATGAGGGAAATGCAGAAGAGACATAATATGTCTGGGCTTCAATAAATAGTTGACATTGTAGAGGAAAGAATTGGTTTGGGAAGGCACAGGGTTTGATAGAGCATTTGACTTGGATGGAGGAGAGGGTAGAATACAGTGTTCGATGTGGGAATGTCAGACAGTTATCATTAGGAGAGTTCTTTAAATATTAATTTGGGGACCAGATATCTTTCTGATGTTTTCACCTATGCCACTGACAGAAGGAGAATCAGTATGCTGATGAAATTTGTTGATGATGAAAACTTGGTGGAACCAAAGTATAAAGTATGATCGTGGCCTTGTATGGAAAAGATTTGATTATCTCGAAGACCGAATTAATAGGAAGAAAATTAATTGCCTTAATATAAAAATATCCTGTGCAACACAGGTGGCTAAAAGCAATATTTCATAATACAAGCTTGAAAGCTGATGTCATAGAAATGACTGGACTAGAGAAGAACATTGCAAGATTTCTGCATTGCAAACGTGAGACAGTTGTACTGTTCATGTTGAAAGTGGAGAGGGGTAATTTTACGAGGTCCTGAAATATTGTGTATAATTCTAAACGTGCATCCTTAAGAAAAATTATGAAAACTAAAGCAGATCCACATTACAGTGAATTGTAGACTCATTCACATTGAAAAGGACTTTGAGAAATTTTCTAGCCAAATCTTTTGCAGGAAGCAGGGTCCCCAGTGAATTCAGACTAGGTTGCTCAGGGTTTTATTGCTTGGGTCTTGAAAACACCCAAGGACAGAGTTTCCAAAGCATCTCTGGGTGATGTCTTCTTCTGCTTTCTCTTCAGGGTGAAAACATTTTTCCTTATCAAAATTCAGTGCCTCTTGTTTCCATTTATGACTACTGCTTCCTGTTTTTCTGTCTTGAACATTGGTAAAGAGTTTGTTTTCTTGGTAATTTAGGGATATTAAGGCTTCTAATAGATGCCCACCACATTTCCAGATAACCAAGTTCAATTTCCTTAACCATTGTCAATGTGTTGATGTGCTTCAGAACTTTGAAGGGAGTGATGACAAGGGCCAAACTATTAATGAGGAAAACCCTTGCTTGTTTCTTTTCATAGGAATGAAAAGGGTTGGAAGGGACCTTAAAGATCACCTAGCTCCAATCCCCCTGCCATGGGCTGGGACACCCTCTACTAGACCAGATTGCTCAAAGCCCCATCCCACCTGGCCTTGAACACTGCCAGGGAAGGGGCATCCACAGCTTCTCTGGGCAGCCTGTTCCACTGATGTCTCACTACCCTCATTCTACTGAATTTCTTCATGTCCTCTTTCAGTTTAAAGCCATTACATCTCGACCTATCTGCATTAAAAAGTCTCTCTCTGCCTTTCTTTTCAACACCCTGTATATATTGAAAGGCCACAATAAGGTCTCCCTGGAACATTCTCCAGGCTGAATGGCCCAAATTTTCTCAGGTTGTCTTCATAGGAGAGGTGCTTCAGCCCTCTGATCATTTTTGTGGCCCTCCTCTGGACTCTCTCCAACAGCTCCGTGTCTGTCTTGTCTTGGTGATCCCAGAGCTGGATGCAGTACTGCAAGTTCAGTCTCACAAGAGCAGACTGAGAGAATCATCTCCCTCAACTTGCTGATTACACAGTTTTTGATGCAGTGCAGGATATAATTGGCCCACATTGCTGGGACATGTTGAGCTTCTCATCAGCCAACACCCCCGAGTTCTCCTCCTCAGAGCTGCTCAGCCCATATCCCTGCTCAGTCCATGTCACTGATAAAGATGTTAAAGAGTGCTGGTCACAGGACAGACCCCTGAAGAATGCCACTCATCACTCATCTCCACTTGGACATTGAGCTGTTGACCACAACTCTTTCTTTGAGTGTGACCGTGCAGCCAATCCCTTATCTATCGAGTGGTCCATCCATCAAATCTCTCTAATTTAGAGACAAGGATGTCAAGTGGGACAGTGCCAAATGCTTTGCCAAGTCTAGGTAGCTGACACCAGTTGTACTGCCCTTATCCACCAGCACTGTAACCCCATCATAGAAGGCCACCAAATTTGTCAGGCACAATTTGCCCTTGGTGAAGCCATGCTGGCTGTCACCAATCACCTCCTTATTTTCCATGAGTCATAGGATAGTTTCCAGGAGGATCTGCTCCATGGTCTTGCTGGGCATGGGGTTGAGACTGACCAGCCTGTAGTTCCCTGCGTCTTTCTTTTTTCCCCCCTTTGTAAAAATGGGGGCTATATTTCCCCTTTCTAGTCAGTGGGGACTTCACTGGCCTGTCACAACTTCTCAGATATGGTAGAGTACCTTAGCAACTTCATCCACCAGTTTCTTCAGGATCCATGGATTCGTCTCATCAGGTCCCATGGACTCGTGCACTTTCAGGTTCCCTAGATGGTCTTCCTCTACAGCGGGTGTTTCTTTATTCTCCCCATTCCTGCCTTTGCTTTCTGAGATTTGGGTGGTGTGACTAGAGCACTTGCTGGTGAAGACTGAGGCAAAAAAGTGGTTAAGTGCCTCAGCCTTCTCAATATCCTGGGTAACTGGGTCTCTTGTCTTGTTTCAGAGGGGGCCCACATGTTCCCTCATCTTTATTTTATCACTGACATACCTACAGAAGTTTTCTTGTCTTTGATGTCCCTGGCTAGATTTAATTCTATCAGGACTTTGGTTTTCCTAACCCGATCCATGGGATCTCAGACAATTTCTCCATTTTCCTCCCAGGACACCCTCCTCTGTCCTTTGCCAAGATCTGACGCTCCGCTGCAGGCCAGGCTGGCTCTGGAGCAGCTCCTCTCTGCAACTTCATCAAAGTGTGTCCTTGCCCTCAGGTCCAGCAGAAAGACCTCCCTCAGTGAGACAGCCAGGTTCTAGAGCAGCCTTCCATGGAGTATTACTGAAGTTCTTCATTTAGGTGGATACATTTCCAGAATGGATTACATGAGGTTATTATATACCTACTTCAGGAGTGAACTGGAGTCTAGAACCTGCAGGTCCCTGCTGACTTGACCTGTGTAATGCAGTTGTTATGCTCATATTGTTATTTGGGCTTTGTTCAACCTCAAGGAAGGTTGAATTCTGGGGGAATTCAGTCAGTGATGTGTATACACTTGTGGTGCTGTGAAGTTTGGCTTAGAGTTACTAGGAAACTTTGATGTATCTTTGGAGAGGGAACTTAGTTCTTACAGTTACAAACTGAAACTAGAGAGTATATGTATGGGATTGTGAGCAGTGAAACTTAAGTCTGTGCTTCTGAATGTTTTTGTCTCATCGCTTTCCTTTCTGATCCATCATCAGCTTTTAATTCAATTTCACATCTGTTAAGAAAAGGAAAAAATGAGAGTCTTGTGTATGTACTTTAATCTTAAATGGCTGAAGAAAAGCAGTTGGTTTAAACTTGGGGTTGCAAAGCATTGTGGTGATATGATGCTTTTGCTCCTCTGCATTTTAATTGTAAGATGGGAGGAATCTTAAGCTGCTAATGGAGCATAAAACTGATAAAATGTTTAACTGAATAGGTGGGAAGTCACTAAAACATCAAGAAAAATCTTGCAGGTTGTAAATACCTAATTTCTTGATGTTGAAGTGCCTTCCCATTTATTGAACTTTAGCTGTGAAATTGGAAGCACTGTGGCACGATGATATTTTGTAGTTCTGCCTTAAAGAATGAACAAACTCCATTGTGGATGTCTGTAACAAACAAAACACAAGTTACTCTACAGCTGCACATGGGACCCAGATTTCTGTTCCAAAAGTTCTGGGTACAATTCTTACTAAAATCTTTGCATATATATATATTTATTGCCTTTTAATGGATGTAATTGTTTTGTTTTGTTTAGTCTACAGTCTACACTGAAATTCTTCATTGTGTATGTGCTGCATCTGCTGGGGTAGTTAACTGGAGCTGTAATTACGATATTGGTGCTGGCTGTGGTGTGTGTGGGAGAGGTCAAGGTCTGCATGCTTGAGGTCACACAGAGAATGTGCTATTATGTAACTGTGCAGAGAAGGGATGTGGTCCACAAACTGTATTTCTTCCTCCTTCTGACACTGGCTCTTCTGAACTGCTGTCATCAGCAGTGCTGCAGTTGGGGCTCTAATGCAGAAGTGTGAGGGTATCATCCTCATCAGTTGACTGTTGCAAAAGGCTGGAATTCCCTTTGAATTCCCTAGTCTGAAGAAAAAAACCCGCTGAAACTAAATTCAGGATGGTGGTGGTGAAGTCCACTGTGGAAGACCAAACTTGTCAGGGTCACAAGAAATCATGTAAGTGTCTTGGGACCAAGACTCTTTTGACCAGAACAAGTGGAGGGGCTTTAAGCATGTGGGGGATACAGATACAACTTGCTTGCTAATGTTTAACATAGGAGAAAGGGTAGCAAAACCCAGTAAGAATCCTTTCATAAGTTGAAAAATTAAAATTTGTTGGGTTTATGCCAAAACTTTTCTACCTGGCCAAATTTTTTTTCCCTGCACTTTCCTATGACTAAATGTGTACACATAAATACTTCTTTATACGTTTTTTTTGCCTTTCCCTTTCAGATAGGAACTTTAATTAGTGGCATTTTGCCAGAAAGGTTTGTTTCAGATCCCCTATAGTTTGTTTGAAGTTGGGTTCTCAGGCTTGCACAATGCCTGCTACAGCAGTTGCAAGCCATTAAATTTCCCAGTGCTCTTGAAGGGGATGAGATTAGACTCCAAATTTAAAGGCAGGTGTGGGGATTCTTTGCTTCAAACCCTTTGAGGTAGTGAGATGTGCAACTCAAGACTAAAATTCCTTCAAGCCAAGATTAAGAAATATAAATATAAAGATATAAATATATATATGCATATATATATATAGACAAACATGCAAACTAAATGTGTCAGTGGCATGCTGTACTATAAATAAGAAAAATACTTTAACCTTTCATTAGAGCAGCTGTTTCCTTGCACTCGATGCAGCATCTGTTTGACTGATTTAAGGATTTATTTTGGGCTTCTGATATCTGGTGATTAATTTTTTAATGAAAATATTCCTCCTGTATTTTAAACATAATTTTATAGGATGTACTACAAAGTATTACTTTATCTGGATGTGTCTTTTATATTTCATTGTAAGACAAAAAAAATATGTTTGTCACTATTAAGTTATTCATCTTGGGGAGGTGAGGGGGAAAGAAGGAACATTTTTCACTCCCCCCTCCCCCTTGCTTATATTAATTTTACGTTGTATATTAATGGCAGAAGTATGACTTGGCTGCCTGGAAACTTTAATTTAGTTTTGCTTCTTTCTGTGATACTCTTCTTCTTTTTGTATTCACTTTAGTGTGTCTGGTAATCTCAAAACTCAATAGTGAGAATAAAAGGAAATGTGCCCCTTTAATGTTCTGATAACTGAAGAATAACTTTAATTCTACAATAATACTGTGCCCTAATCATATTTTAATGCTAAGCAGGACTAATCTGGGGATTTTTTTTTAATCATCTGCTTGTAGGATCCAAATCAGATAGTTCAGGGGGATTGATGGTTTAGTGTTATGTCTGCTGCCTAGGAAAGCGTTATGATCTTCAGAACAGGTAATCCCCACAACAGATAAACTACATGCAGGTAAAGGAAAAGAAATCCTGAGAACCTGCATAAAATAAAGAGTTGAGGGACTCTTTGACCAGAGGGAATAAGCTAAGGGTGTATGTGTGTGGGTTGTCTCAGGAGCCAGTTAGAGCAAATGGATGGGTGGGGGGAACACAAGTGGGAGACAAGTGGGCTGCTGGTCAAGAAGCTCCTCACCACCAGTGCCTGCAGCAGCCACTGTTGCACAATATTTAGGGTGGGTTGGTTGGTTGGTTGGTTTGTTTGTTTTTTAAACAGGAGGCCCATTCCCAAGTACAATAGCAGTTTGTGACGCAGCCTAAACCTCCTAAATTTTTGGCAGTATGTTGGTGCTGTAATGAGATGCATTAATGCTTAAAGGATAATTAAAGATAATGAGGTATAGAGAAAGTGGAGTGGAGTGCAGCACACCACATCTGTGAAAGACGGAGGAGAGTGGCAAGCTGACGATGAGAAGCACTTTTCTACATATCTGTTTTTATAGTTTCATTTGAATATATGTATAGTAACTGATGTGGTGCTGTATTGCAAGCTGCTGGTTAAATAGAAGTAAGGATTTAATAGAGAAATTGTGAGTGTGCATAGGGGACCTAGCTGAGAGGAGGGGGAATCCAGAGAGAGCTAGTTACTGGAATCGTTACGGATCAGTTGTCAAATCACTCTTACATTTCCTGAGTCATGTAATGACATAGGTATATGTAAAGGGATCTTGCTGCTAGAATTTTTTGATGACATGATGTTTGAAAAGCGCTTTTACTGTAAGGAGAAATTGTTACACAGAACTGGGGGTGGGGGGTTTATAGGCCTCGGGCCCAGACAAGGGAGAGTTCTGAAACATCTTTGTGGTGCAGAATACTTCTTTCGACCTAGCCTCCTTTGCCTGGGAGGGATGGAGTAATAGGAGTGCGATGAAATTTGGAGCCTTGTGCTTCAGGGCATTATGGCCAAAATGCCAGTTATAAGCTTGGAGGCTGAATAATTGAAAGGATCAAAGTAGAGCAAATGATGTGGTGCTGTTACGAAGAAGGTATGTGTGCTCTTGGGACACAATCACAGAAGATGCTTCCAGTAGACAGAGGAAATTACTGGTGGTGTTATACAAGCATCTGGTGAGACATCATTTAGTATGCTTCAGAAATAGTCATCTCTTTTTAGGAGAAAACGAGAAATTGAAAAGTGCAGAGACAGGCTCCTAGGATGAATGGGAAATGTGTATTTCACTAGAGAGAGCTTGAAACGCTTGCCTTGGGTAGTCCAGCTAAAGAAGCCATTTATGTAAGTGTTGTCTATACATAACACATGGAGACAGCTAAGGGGGAGGAAACTATTTCAACTGAAGAAAATATAAGAAAAACAAGAAGTGGATGTAGTCTGGCCATCACTAAATTTAGGCATAGCATTTTGAAGTTGTAATTTATTACAGTACTCAAGTTTTTGGAATAAACAGTAATAGTTGAACTTCACCTGACAATTCCTTAAGCATCCCAAAGGTGTCAAAGAAAATAGAATTTTCATGTTTATGGCCAGATGTGTTCTGAGCTTTATCAGTACCTCTGTTTGATTAAATAGTATTACTACTGCAGCTTCTCATAAGTTTTTTCATGATTTCCTGGTACGCAGCAGTATTCTTACTGTGGCTGTGGTGCTTCCTCACAGAGCTGCTCCATAGCTTCTCTCCTGGGCTAATGACAGAAAGCTCATTTTCTGTGGGCATTAGCAGGGGGACATGGAGGAGAACATAACCCTTTTATGTTAATTGTTTATCCTTTCTACACTTTGAAATAGAGACTGAATTACTTTTCAGAGCAGTCATTTTCTTCATTGACCTTGGAGTGTGGAGGATGATAGAGACTGTAATTTGGATTGCCTCCATTAGGTGCTTAAAGATAGGTGGGATGAATCTGAGCCAAAGCATTCGAGAGAGCATAGACAATCTGTCTGGAGAAATTCTGAAATATGAGGTGAGCAGGTAACTGAGACAGGGCTACCATGTTCAGTGGATATGTTGTGCTGAGGTTTTTGACATGAAGGAGTATTGGAAACTTGGGCATCATTGTACATTTTTCCTTCTGTGTTTGATCTGGAAAAGAGTTTGCTGAATTCTGACAAAAGAAAATTTCAATGCAACTTAAAATGAGAGCCACAGTTTGAGAGATCCTTCCTAAAAAGTTGATGCTATTTGGGCCTGTAGGCCAAAACACAAAAGCAGCCGGGCTCCTACTTGCCATGGGCATTGCTAACATGTCACATGTTGTGACTTTGCTAGCCGCTCCTTGAGGAGCCAAAGTCTTTTTTGCATACTAAGTGATGTCAGTGAGCTCTTCATACAGGTTATTTTAATGCTGTGTGGAAAAGTAATATATTCAGTAACTTGCAAGTAGAAGAAAGAAAGGTTAATAGCTGGAGATGCTGATAGCTAGATAAAGGAAATCCATGATAGAAAAACTATGATGTGGCCTTATTACTGTATTGCCTGTGGAATTCAGCCACTGTTCTTCTACTGAAAGACAGTTGCTGGAACAAAATTTTTGGGTGTTTTGAAGACTGGCAGAAGGATTCAAATTCTGTGGCAGCTGGGACCAAGAAAGGATGCTGTTTGACTCCCTGGTGTTTTCTGGGAGATGCAGTGGGTGAGGTCAGTGCTGATGGATACACACACCAGAGGGAGTGTGCTAAGGCTTTGGCTCAAAGGTGATTCAGGTGCAGGTTTGGCTACTTTTTAGTGCTCTCTGTTCAAGTTAATTTTTCAAGCTTATTTTTTTTCTCTTTATTCATGAAGATACGTTGCTAGTGTGTCTTGGCTGGAATTTTTCTGTATGCTGCAGAAAGCTTTTTTCAGTGGCACAGTTGATTCAGTCACTACCTATCAGAATCCTCTCGTGCTTATCAACAAGATGCCAGCTGTTAGAATTTAATCTTCCTGGATTATATGTAAACAAGCAAAATGCTGTTGGCCTCTTCGACCCTATTTTTAACACCAACACAAGCAGTTTTCTCAAATCACTTTGGATCACTCATAGAATCACAGAATGGCCTGGGTTGGAAGGGACACCAAGGATCATAGAGCTCCAACCCCTCCGCCACGGGCTGGGCCACCAGCCTCAGGCCTGGATCTACACAAGGCTGCCCAGGGCCCCATCCAACCTCATCTTCTAAAACTTACGTCAACTTTTTAGTAAATTTTTTTTTTTTAGTAAATTTTTCTCTGGATCCTTTGCTAATACTGTGGTTTTTTTACAGATAAATTTGCGCCTCATCTTGGTAAGTGGGAAAACGAAAGAGTTCCTGTTTTCACCGAATGATTCTGCCGCTGATATTGCAAAACATGTGTACGACAACTGGCCGATGGGTGAGTAGCCACGTGGCTTTGGCTTTTTAACTGGCAAGCTAGAACCTCCCCTGGATTTTCAGACTGAAGTGTCAAACCAAGGTTTATTGTGTATCTGGGCGTAGCTTTATATAGGAATACAATTGCCTTCCTGCCACCTTTTCCCCCGTTTCTTCAGTTGGGCAGATCCTTGAATGTCTGGACCGTTTCCCACTTTATTTCTAAAACTTGCTTCCCCAGACTGAAGTACATCTTTCCCCCTACCTTTAGGCACTTTTCCATGGTGAGTCTTGCTTAGAGGATCTCGCAAGTGTGAGGAGATTCTGGAGATAAAAAACCTCTTATGTGAGGACGGCTAATGTAAAACATGGCATGTCACAGGAACGAACGCCTTAGTGAAGTTGAGTCTGCCTTATCTTGGAAAGGATCTGTAATAATGATATTTTTCTAGGAAGAAATCGAATATAAAAGAACATTTTAAGAGGCATTAAAAGACATGGGGAAACTGAGGTTGTTTGTATGAGAACAGGAGTACTAGCATTGCAAAATGGAATTGAAAACTTAAGATGTGAATAGTTCCACCAAAACAAAGTGCTTCTGTTCTCCCCCAGCTATGATTTCATGGGAAAACAGCCAAAACACAGACATAGCATTACATATGATGAAAGGAAATGCTGCTTTTGGTACAAGACTTCATTTGGGTTACTGTTTTGATGTTAAAAAAGACTACTATTTACACAAACTAAAGCATTGCAACATCTGTTTCAGTGGTGCTTTTGTCAAAGAGGTATAGTGGATGATAATTTGTGCCAAAAAGTGTTGATAATCCATTTTTTAGGCATAAGCTGATCTTTGAGGTCAGGAAGAACAAGGGACTTATTTGCTGTTTGCTTTGCTGGGATATGTGGCGTTATGTGTTTTGTAAAATACGTCATGAAAGCAGGAGGGTTTTAGTCCTCCAAAGTTTCAGATACAGATGTAAACCAGTTTCACACTAAGAAATCTAGTTGATGTAGCATCAATGTAGCTACTGTATGTATTTTAATGGATGCCTACAACATAGTTACCATGACCAAATGTTATTTGTGTACTTTTATCTGAGTTGGTAAAGGCAGAACTGTTTTTCTCTTACTCAAGTTTATTCCTGAACATGTGGTCTCATGTGCCCAGTCTTGTGAAGAGCTTGAAGGTTGCAGATTCTGCAGACTGAGCTTAGAGTTGGGAAGAAACCCAGACTTTCAAGTCTCTTTTTTTAAAGAAGAAAAGTAGAGTCAGACATGGAAACCTCTGTTCAAATGCCTGCTGTCCTGAGGGAGTGCTCTGAATCTTGGTGAATATTTAATTGCCTGTGAAAAGAAGAATAGTGTCCATTTAAAAGGCTGAGGAAAAATCTGTTTCAGAATAGTGTAGGTTTTTACAAATATCAGCCCACTTAGTGTTTTCAGACTGAGAACGCTCTTCTTGGTCACAGGACCAAGAAATCTTGATGAGGACTAGTTGCCTTGAAAGAGGCAGAGATAGAGATGATATGACATGATTGTTTTTACCATTTTAACTTGTCATGATCTTGTGGGGGGAAAAAAGCCATGAAATATCCTCAGTCACATGCTGGCAGCGTTAAGGCAAAACAGCCCCTCCCCTCTTTTGGCAACACAGTTGTTAATTAAGGATCTCTTGACTTGTAGTGGAAAATGCCCATTTTACATTTGTGTATACCATCTAGGTAGGTTACCTGTTCTCTTTCACAGCCATTTTCTTCTAAATAACAACTTTTTTCTTGTACACCAATTATCTGCTGAAATTTAAAATAAAATTAAAAAAAATAAAAAGCATAAGTAGGTATTTTCTCCTTGGCCCATTTAATCATCAATGGAAATGAAAAATTTGAAGTAATGTCTGAAGGAAATGTTTTACCCCCCAGCCAAGAAGAAAAATTAACAGGATGGGTAAATTGGCAGCTTAACAATGAGCCAAGATCTGTGCCAAAATACAGCCTGTCTTCCTTTGGTTGCTGTTTTATGTCATTATGGCACTGTGAGCTGGCTGAAATGCTCTTCTTCACAGCCACACTATAGTGGAGTTCAGACTGTATAGAGTAGGAAAAAAAAAGGAAAAAGAGAAACAAAAATTTGGTATCTTGACCCAAAAATGGTTAACCCCAACAGTGTGATAATTCAGATCTGTACGGCAGCCTACTTCACAGCACAGCGAAAGGGCATGCGCTTGAACTGCCAGACAATTGAATCAAACCCTGAGTGGAAATACTTGAAATTCAAATAGCTTTGGTTGCCTAATTTGACCTAATCTTATAAACTAGGCACATGGCAGCACTGGGGGATGGTGCAGCTTCTGCTGTCGATAGCAGCCCTGCCTCCGCCGCGTTCTGCGCAGCGCTGGGGCTGCGATGGCTCCTGCTGTCCGCGTCTCTGCCTGGTTGCTTTTTTGCACCAGATGCCTCTTCGTACGCCTGCCCACAGCCGTGGCTTTTTGTTTTAAATGCTTCCCCTTCTCCCCTTTTCAGTTCTTCTCCCCTTTTCAGTAGTTCTCCTTTTGTGGTGCCAGTTGCTATTGCCCTTATGTTAATTGTATGTTCCCAGTGAACAGGTTGGTTTCTGTTGCTTGTCTGATCCCTTGCTGAATATTCATTTTGGTATATAAACACGACAAAAGCAGAAGGAGAGAACATTTGTGAACAGCTGTTGCCAGATATCTGGTCAGCTAAGAAACTGAAGAGACGGTATTTCCAGAGGGCCCCTTGAAATTCAACATTTCAAGGTTTTACGATATTTGTTCTCAAAGCAAAGTGCATATTTACTTCTTGTTTGCATTGTGACAGGGAACAGTAAAAGAGCAGGAAAAGATCATTTAAGCTTATAAATGATTTATGATGGCTTAGGCATTATAGGAGATGCATTATAGGAAAATGCGTGCTTGCTTCTCCTGAATCACTGTTTGCCACATAAAAACATCCACAGATTGTCCTTTGAGAAGTTCCTTAAAATGTACCCAGCAGTGTCTCCTCTGAGAGAGCCCTCTGTTCAGGCTCTCCGCTGCGCCCGTCGGGGGCTGCTCGGGTCACCGGCCCCTCTGGACATCTAACTGGTTGGATCTGGCCATCATCGAACACCGCTGAGCAGCCGGCAGAGCGCTCTGGCTGCTGTCATCTGAGAATCACATTTCAAATGACCCATCACATGCGCTTTCGCTGTGTGCGGGGCAGCTTCCCGTTGCTGGAGAACAGCTCCAGTTAGACAATTAGCTGGGGAGGAGGAGTATGGCTTGAGAGTTTTCTGAATGGGATGAAATTAAGGCAATTTTAGCCAAGTGGATATTAAGCCTCGGGAAGCAATTTGCATTTATGAAATATTTTGCGTAGGACTTGTATATATGCAAAGTATCTCATGCAGTCTGAGAAGTAAGTTAGTAATACTTACATTTGCAGGCAAAAAATTGTGTGTTTCAGTGCCCGATGTCAAATAATAAATCTAACAATAGATTTCAGAAGTACCAGCTTTGATTTGTCTTTCTGTATGTTCAGCCTGTGCTCTCTTTAGTGTTTCATGGAGAGGAGCCCTGCTCTTAGTTTTCTTCATGGGTAAAGGTGAGAAATAACAAAAGGTGTTTTTATTACAATGTAACCGTGCAAATTCTCTTGTGTTTTTTCAGATTGGGAAGAAGAACAAGTCAGCAGTCCAAATATCTTGCGGCTTATTTATCAAGGGAGGTTTCTTCATGGCAATGTGACACTAGGAGGTATGAAAATAATTTTCATTATGCGTGTTACCACCAGGCAAAGAGGATATTTACTCACAGTGCTGGAAATACTGCTTCACTGTTCAGGATCACAGTATGGCCATATATTATTTTTCTCTATATTGGGATGTTTTATCTTACTGTGTATTTTTCCTCCTTGTTACTGCAAGTTGTTAAACTTTGGGAGGTACCATCTTCTAAGTCAAGTCTCCTCTTGCATAAAGAAGTAGTAATGCCTCTAATTTCTTGTCTTTCTAAATGGACTATTTTGCTGCACCTCTCATACAGTGCACTTGCAGGGTAAGCTACTTCAGAAACACCTGAAGTTTTTTAAAACATTTGATAAACTTTATGATAATTGGTTAAACAATACTTTAAGTCTTAGTGCAATGAAGGAAGACACCCTATGAATGAGAATGAGGGGGAGCATTCTTGCTGTCCAGTGCTCTCCCAGGGATACAATTGCATAGTTATGCGAGAACAAAAGTAAATGGCTTCACTTCATAGGCCAAGGAAACGCAATTCAGCTGTGCCCCCTTGTGGCAAGTGTTTTCCCACAATTAGGTCTTTTGATGAGTATCTTTGGTATAGATACGGAACAAATCTGTAACGATATTTCCTTTTTGTAAGTAAAAGCTGCCTGTATGAATATCAACTGTACCAGTGACTAACCAGAGCAAGACTTTCTTCTATGTGCCAGTTTAAAAATAAGGGAATACTTCTTTCTGTCCGTGTTCGGGCTGTTCACGCATTTGGTACTTGGGTGCAATACAGAGAGGAGAATATAATACAGAATCATCAAGGCAATGTTTTTGAAGTAAAGGTGAACCTGAAAATAGTATTTCTGGACTGCTTATGGTGATACTTGCATGAAGAAGTGGCTGAGATGATAGAGCCATTGATTCGCTTTCGGCCCTCACCAATGTTGGCTACTGGTCTACTTTTAAAATAGATTTATTCTCCCTGTAAATCAATTTTTAATGCTGCCATATATACAAACAAGATGCTCAATTCATCTAGAACTCCTCTGCAATTTTTATTCCCTCTTTAATTTGTATGTTTACCAGGTGCCAGTGAGTGCAGCTAGTAGCAGTTGGAGTAGGGTTGAAAGACAAATGTTGAGGTTTGGGTCATCTCTGCAATTAGAGATGCCGGCCTTACCCTACGTTTTCCAGGCAAGGACAGCTAAATGGGATTTTCTTTGCCATTCATCTCTAGGTGTTGCTCTTGATCGCCGTTGCTTGTTCTCTTCAGTCATGTTTGTCTAAATCTGAAACAACTTTGAATATTTGTTTAATATATTTAATATATTGTTTTAAGAGTTAAGCTGAATAATAATAGCTGCATGCTGTTGACTCTTGCATTAACTCAGATCTGTGGATTTTGAACACTTACTTGGGTTCCGGGCACTTCAGTTCATTCTTAATCATTCATGCGTTGCAATTTAATCATCATGATTTTACCCTAAGGATCTTACATGTATATTAGTGTTTTTCAAAGACCTTTTGTTGCCTTAGTGTTTTAAGAAAAAGAATCCTTAAAACAGTGGCTTACTTTAGTCCTAATGAAGTTACCTGGAGTAAGATTATACAGCTGAAAGGGGGACAGCAATTCGTCAAGCAGCCTGCAAAGACTGCTGCTTCGGTTTGTGGTGTTTGTGAGATGTAACCCTAAGTGAACTAGTCATCTTTTGGGGGGAGGAGGAAGGGGGATTTTTTAGTAAAACATTTAGTTTCTTATGCTGTTAAAATCCAACTCCATGAAGCTTTTCTATCTGCAGCTCCTTATAACTGACTTATAGCACTTGGTGTGTTGTTTGCTTTAGATGATTAGGAAATATTGACTGGAATTTGGACCTAGTGTGTGCTGAAAGTCACTTTATCAACTCCTGAAACAAAAGTTTCCAAGGAAACAGTTTGGTGTTTTCTTTTTTAACAGAAGCCCATTTTTGTTCACATTTTAAAATGACACTATAATGTACTTGCTGTCACCTCACATGTCTACATAGTTTTCATGAATTTGAGATTCCTATAAATTAAGAAGTCTCTCTCACAAAATGACACGTTGGTAGGAGAAACTGGCTTTTGAGTGAATAAACTCATTTTGGAGGACCCAATCTCCCTTGCCAGCTTCTCTGAATGGACTGTCACTGCATGAGCAGCAGAGCTAACGGCGTTGGAAGCGGTAAAGAAAGCCAGGCCCTTCTGTGAGGCTCCCTGTGCCACTCTGCCGGCGTTGGGCCCAACCTGCGTGAAGGCTACGGGAGTTAGCTAGTGAGGCAGAGCCTCTTGTTCAGCTTCCAACAGGAAGTTTCATCCTGTACCTAAACATTTGGCCTGCAGTTTGCATTTCAAATAATATTAATTAGGGAGATAATACATAATTGGCAGATCTCCGTGTCTTGTTGGATAATGGTTATCAGGAACATGTTACTTCCTTATTTATGGGGGAGGGGGAAAGGAAAGCCAAGCCACCCAGGAAAGGGGATGAAAAGTGAATTCTGACAGGAGAAAATCTAGAATACGATTGGAGTTAAACACATGGGAAAGGAATCAAACAGGAGTTTAGTAGAAGTGAGATAAAGGGGTGAAAGAGCAAGGAAAAGAGCAAGGAAGGATTGCTGCACACAGGTCAGGGTGCTCAGACTCTGCAATGAACTGGGAATTGCTAATAAGAACTAGTGTGAGCTGTGCACACCGCTCACGGGAATTAGTTAATTGCAGTATTAGCACACTTTTACTTCATTATTGTAAATAATCAGTCTCTGCAGCTCACTGATCAAGTCTCCTTGTCTTGATACTCTTGAAAAATGTCCCTAATGAGGTTAGTTTGTAGCATTTTGCACTCTCTGTATTGGCTTCTTAAGAGTTTGCCATGAAGACAGCCACAAAGAGTCACAGCATGATAGGGGTTGGAAGGGGCCTCTGGAGATCATCTAGTCCAACCCTGCCTGTGGCCATTGAGTTTAGCAGACTATTTGCTCTCTGCAGAGTTTTCAGCTGTTATCACGGAATCAGCTGCCCAAAACACTTGTCAGACTTTAAGCTATCAATAGTTTCTCATTGCAGGCACAGGCACTGCTTCAAGTAAACTTGACTTCAGATCTTAGTATAGAGGTGGCTTTTCCCAAAGTACAGCTACTTCAGAGAAGCGTGTGGATCCGGGTATCCCTCTGTGTATTTACATCTGTGCTTTAATCTTAACTTGCATTTTTGCAAACAAATACATGAGCAGTGAACACGATTCCATAGCAGCCTTGTAGCTGGGCTTCTATTCAGTGCATGCAGTAGCCAAATACTAGGTTCCTTTATTTATGTTTTATTCCTTTTGAACCTATGCTGTACTGATTAAAATAGAGGAATTTTTCTCTTCAGTTACCTTCAGGTTTATTGGACATTCATTATGCATTTATTCACTTCAGTTGCCTTGGTGCTCTGTATGTGAATTTAGAAGATGTAAATTGAATTTGAGAGGACAAATTCTACTTGAGTCAGGGTGATTTGTGTATTTAGGGTTAAATTCTTGTTAGATTTATCACTAATGATTTTTCCTCTGTAAGGTGGGGGGGTCAAAACTTTGAGCATCTTTAACTTACACTTCTCAGAAAAATAATCCAGAAAGATTATTTTTAGGAGTTGGAGAGAGGAAACAAAGCTGAAGTTATGTAAAGAACTTGTAAAAATAACTTCCCCCCCCAGTAATTGGAAGAAGTCAAAGGTCAGAACATTAAATCTGGGAATGAGAATCTGCTAAATATAATGAGCAACAGAGAACCCTTTCATTTCAAGGAGACTAGAGGTTTTGATAAATAAAATACTACAGTGCTAAAACTACAAATATAGCATTGTGTTGGTATAGTTAAATCAGGATGAGAAAGTTACCATTTTAGTTTCAGCAACAAGCAGAACAAATTGCAGCAAGCTGCAATTCTGTTATTTTGTGTTACCAAAGCTCACAGAGCTTCATTGTGAGAACTAACTGTGAGAACTAAGAGTTTTAAATTTGATATTTTTCTCATGAAGCTGATGCTACAGATTCTTACAAAAAGGCAAGATGGAGACACTTTGTATTTCAGAGAATCCTGTGTCCAGGTTCATAGTATGTTTTAGGAAAACCTGTTTTGCAGCCGTGGCTCTGTGTCCGTGTCTCTACAGTTTAGTAGCCGAACTACTCACTTTTTATATCCTTTTCACTGGGGTGCTCAGCACCTGAATCATGGCATGAATGCCAGGCTCCAGGCACCATGAATGCATACTTCTGCTTCCACTCAAGAGAGGAAGGTGAAGTTTCTGACCAGGAATGTCAGTCTCTAAGAACATAATGTTGTAAGTGTTTGTTACCAGGTCCCAAGATACCGATCTCCAGACTTAGCCAGAAAAACACCTTTATAGATCTTTTCAGTAAGCAGTTCAAGCCTAACAGTATGAACTTTTGAACAGATGCTAATCCAATTATATTTGATTTCAGCTGGCTGTTTTGAAGAAAAAGGACTGCTGCAATGTATTAATAAATCTCCCTGTCTCCTTTTGCAGCATTAAAACTTCCTTTTGGGAAAACAACAGTGATGCATTTGGTGGCTAGAGAGACGTTGCCAGAGCCGAATTCTCAAGGTAGGCTGTGTGCTGGAGGTATTTCTTACTAGAGTATGTGGCAAAGGCTTTTTCAGTATTTCATAGTAGACAAAAGTCAAGGTCTTGTGGTCTTCTGTGAAGCAAGTAATGCAATACTTTGGTACATATTGTTTGTAGAAAACTAAGAAATTAACTTTCATAGAATCTCCTGAGAGGGAGGGACCCATGAGGATCATCAAGTCCAACCCCTGGCTCCACACAGGACCAGCCAAGTCAGAGCATGGGACTGAGGGCATCGTCTAGATGCTTCTTGACCTCAGTCAAGCTCAGTGCTGTGACCACTTCCCTGGGGAGCCTGTTCCAGTGCTTGACCACCCTCTCAGTAAAGAACCTCTTCCTAATATCCAGCCTAAACCTTCCCTGTTGCAGCTTCATGCTGTTCCCTTGGGTTCTATCACTGGTCACCAAAGAGAGGAGATCAGTGCCTGCCCCTTTGCTCCCCCTCATCAGGAAGCCATAGACTGTGATGAGGTCTCCCCTCAGCCTCCTCTTTTGCAGGCTAAACAAACCAAGGGACTTCAGCCTCTCCTCAGAAGACTTCCCCTCCAGACCTTACCCCATCCCCGTTGCTCTTCTCTGGACGCTCTCCAATAGTTTTGTGTCCCTCTTGTACTGTGGCCCCCAAACCTGTACACGGCAACTTTCTGCTTTAGCATTTTTATAGAATGCAGAATTTTACCCCTACCTTAAATGCTTTAGCTTTTATTGTTAAAAAATGCTACTGGTTTATTTTTTAGCACTGTATGCATGTGTTCAGTAATAAGAAAGTATTTTTAAAACTAAAAATACTAGAATGTGTACTTGTGTAAAGCATACTCATGCACAAAGAAATCCCATTGCTTTACAAATGGTGTGTAAGCAAAATTTTCTTCTTGCTCTGCAGGTCAAAGGAACCGTGAAAAAACTGGAGAAAGCAATTGCTGTGTAATCCTGTAAACCCTGTTAGCTTTACCTGCTAAGTGTGATGTAATATAGTCTTTGTCTTTCATGCTGCTGGAATAGAAGAGGCCCTTCCTTGCTTCAAACAAACACCTGTAGGAAGAGCCTGTCTGTAAATCCATGGAACTGAAATACTACACGAACACACTGTCTCATTAGTCTTTTATTTTTTAAGAGAAAGATCTATGAACACTTCCTTTTTTCTTTTTTTTTCCTGCTTTTTCTTTGTTGAATAATCTTGCAGTACATCAGTTCTTGAAAGAATTCAATCTCCAGAAAAGTTAATGTGTTCTTTTCCATAGCAGGGATCATTTTGCTACCACAGAAATCTCCATTAACCGGAGTTAACCAGTCAAGCTTTCTAGATGCGATTTGCACTAAGTATGGTTGACAGTATGTATTTCTCATCAACAGTCTCTAACAATATTTGAGATAACTGAGTAGTAACCTATGATGTATAACACAACACTGGAAAATAGTCTGTCTGTAATTAAAACCAATCTCACTCATGGCCAAATCGAAGGAAAAACTGCTAAGTCAATTCTACCTAAGTCAACCTTGGGGGCCGAACTGGCACAGAATACTAACTAAACCAAGTCTAACTATATATATATTTTCACTGCAACAAACAGAAAAAACAAAAACCACAAACTATGTGCCTGTAATTTAGAAGCACTCTGTGGAGGGCTGATGAAACTGATTTTTTCGTTACTGCATGCACTCTGATCTCGTACGTTAGTTGAGTGCTTATTCAGACAGCACAAACAAGTGCAGAGAGTGCATATCCTAGCCTTAATATGGGAGGGGTAATTTCCTGTAGTTCATAGGCTTTTATTATTGTGCATAAATGTTAGAAAACATCATTTACTAATCAATTTTATGTATTTGAATATTGGCAATTGGTGTTTTTCAGTCGTTTTCTCATCTGTACCTTAGTGTCCAGTGTCATGCTTTACTCATTAGAGACTTTGAAAGAATTATTAAAGTTTAAAAAGCAAAAAGCAGAACCTCTGCCATAGTACTAGTTTTGTTTCTTTACGTAACCTGCGTTTGGTATTAGTGCTTGCAACCGTATTAAAGTCAGGAGCTGATTTCTGAAGGCATACATCATTACAAAGGATGCCATTCTTCTTTCTGTTCTCTTCATATCAATAATTTAAATGTTGATATGCTAAAGAAATTTGCACAGCACTAAAGCATGAGCTAGTTTCATCTAAACCTGTAAAAAAAAATAAAAATAAATAAAAATTTAAAAAATATGAAAGATTTTATATTTTTTCACTGGGGAGGAATTCTTCCTGGGTGAAATTACAAATATGTGTAGAATATATTTAATAAAAATCTTATAAAATACATAACTATAGAAGTTAAATATAGATTGGCGTGTAGTATAATAGAACAATATTCCATATAAATAGCTTTAGCCTTTAAAAAAAAAAAGAAAATGAGTCACAGGTTGACATTGTGTTCTGTACTTAAGTGTCCACAACTCTTACAGATGTTCTGTGTAATCGTTCTTTCGAATGATTGGCATCATTCAAATGTAATCAGGTTATTTTATTCATTGTTACTGCTTTGATGAAATGCTTTATATGCAGTAGATTTACAAAAATATTGTTCATACTGATCAGAATTAAATTTGTATAGAGCAGAGTTTTAAAACAAATTGTAAATAGCACTAAACATTTTCTTTCTGCAACCTGTACTGATAGACTCTTCTGTAAACTAAATAAAAGAATATTGTAGTGCATTGTGGTGGTGTTCTGAGGGTCCGAACTGGCTCTGTAACCACTTCCAGTAACACTTCTTAAGATGGAAACCCAGTAAGGGTTCCATTTTATTTCTTGGGGGTGGGGTGGGGTGTCGCAAAACCTGCTGAACACTGCTAACGGGCTGTACCTCTTCAGCTGTATTTTCCTTTCTTGTCAAAAGAAGTGACCCAGAGGGTGGTTTTCTGCCGAGAAGAATCCAGGCAGGGATAGTTGCAGATGCAGAGCTACAGCCGTGTCACAGCCCCGTGTACCTCACAGGGGTTACGTGCTCCTACTGCTCATTTGCTGCAGTCTTCACTCACAGCGAGGAGCTTCCACGTTCCTCCTGGGGTGTTGGCAACTTGGGTGACAGCATTATGGTGTGCTCATTGCTGAAGGGTATCTTGGGAGTGGGGTTTCTTTGTCCTCTGCAGCGTAGCTGCTAAGTGAGTAACTATAGGGACACAAACCTCCTTATTTAAAAAACATAAATAAATTGAAGGTAAACACTGGCTTACCGTTACCTGTAAAATTAAACTTCCCTTCCCCACAGTGCTGACCACCTCAGTGACAGGGGCTCTGATGGGAAATGGCTGTGACAATAGGACAGAAAGAAAGGGGCCGAGGTGCCCCGTGCTGTGTTAGTTACCCGGGGCTTCCCGATGCGCTGGTTTCGGAAAGGGAACATTTCAAAAGTAATCCTGGCTTGAAAAAGTAGCGAGGTACTTAGGGCAGTATATAAATACATGGAAGTCCAGTAGCTTCCAGTTAAGTGTTTGGCAGAGGCTGGGGAGTTCCCTTTGGCTGAGAAGAGCGAGATGCGTACATGCGCGTGTCCAAGCAGCTCCTCGGGTGCCGCTGGGCGCTGCCAGCGGGAGCTTGCTGGAACACCTCCTGCCGAACGCGGGTAGGGCCGCTGCTGGAATTTTCCTGCAGATTCTTAGAGCTCTGCCTGTTGCAGAGTGTTTCTGCTGGGGTGTGAGGCGGGTGGAAAACTCAGGGGGAGGAGAATTGCAAAAAGATCAGTGCTTTTTTTTCCCCCTTTCTTTTTCTTTGGATGCTTCGTCCTGTGAGTTGTATGTTTGCCAAAACAAAAGCAGCAGTTCTTAGTGCCGGACTCCTCAGTGTCACTGAAGCTCACACATCTGCTTCTCCTTGATGTCGATTGGAGTCAAGAGGATACATACAGATTAAAGCTCAGTCTTTGCTGGGTCAGGCTGATAATACGCTGAAGAGTTTGACATTTGATTTTCACTATTAAATGGAAGTGGTATTTTCCCTGCAGATGGGTTAATAGTTGTCATGAAAGGAAGGGACAGAGAGGATGAATGAATTTCATATTCTGCAGTACCATGAAGGAACCACATCTGTGTCCCATCCTGCTGTGTGTGCTATCCATCATAAATTAATATTCGCAGGAGAGGAACAATATCTGGGAGCGATTAAAGTACTCCCTAACTTCTGTTTTCTTAAATGGTGGCAAAAAAGTATGGCTGTTGCAACATCATCTCAGCTGCTGGCGGGAGAAAGCGTGGCTGCTGTGATGCTGCAGGCACTGCTGAGGGCCTACGTTGATACTAACGCGGTGGTGGTCTCTGCAGTCTGCTGTCCCTCATGCACTGCATGTAACTACAGTGGTGATGTAGTAATTTGGGCTGGAAATACTCAGTGCTGCGAAAAGGGTGCCTTCCTCTCTGACAGGTAAGCGGGCAGGCAGGCGCCCCTGGGCTGGCCGGGGGTGCTGCGCGTCGGGGAAGTGAGGCTTGGGCATCTGCTGATCCTGCGCGTGCCCTGGTAAGGTGCGTTACACGAGTCTTACTCCCAGGCGCAAACAGGAAGATGGGAGATACTTCTGCACCTAAAACTCTCTCACTAAGGTTGTGCTGATGGAGCAGGTAAGCCTGAGCATGCCTGGGGTTGTATTGAAGCCTTGAAAAGTTGAAATCAAGACTCAGTGTGCTGCCTGGCTGGAGCGTGAGCAGCGGCTGCAGCACCGAAACTAATGGGACTTGGGATCAAAACAGAGGAAACGCCAAGATCTGTCGGGGTTCCTACAGCAGAGTGCCTGCCCTCTTTATTTCTCCAGAAGTACTCAGATTCTTCCTAGATACACTCTGCCATGGCCAGAGCTTGTCATTCTTAAGCTTACTGTCAGTAAAAGGCCTTGGATGTCAGAGAAGAGGCTGACAGTAATGTGTGGCTCATGATGAGTTGTTAAAAACACACACACGACGCAGTGGCATACTTGTCCTCTGCTATCTGCACGTACCCTGGATGAGGTTTACGATGTAATAGCTAATTTTCTTAACAATTTATTATAGTAAAGGTGAAATTACAAAACCCCCTTGGTGCTCTCTGGTTTTCCAGTAGTCATAGCTGACTTTTCGTTAATTGGTAAGGGTTTTGTTTGGGGTTTTTGTTTGGTTTTGATTTTTTTAAAATCTGGAAAAGGAATGGCCTGTGAAATAGAAAACAGTGAACGTTATTAAAGTCAAGAAACTTCAGTAGCACCTTACCAAGCTTCTGGAATGGGTCACAGTGACAAATGAAGTTGATTTGGGAATGCCAAGGTCAGACGGCGTAGTTAGAGAGCAAGGTACTGGCACAGTTCTAAAATGGCCTGGATCACTCTAGAGCTGAGCTCTGGGCATCGTAGGCAAGCGCTGCGTATTGCGAGTTCCTTAAGGTTTGGGAAACGATAACAAAAATAATGAGACAGCAGAAATATTATAGAGGGATTGAGGAGAATGGGATTAAAATAGCTACAGCTATGACTAACCCAGAGAAAATGGACAGAGAACTATTTTTGTCTCGTAGTTTTATTGGCCCAGTTCTTATATTTGTCCTTAAAGCAGAGGTGACAAATTCAAATCCCATGGAAATGTGCTTCCTTAAATCAGTGGTGCTCACTCCCACCAGGACTGATTCAAGGAGGAAAGCTGAGCAAAGATTTAAAAAGAAAATGGATCATTGTATCAAGGAAAATTGATGGAATTTCCAGAATTACCATGATTAGTGATGCTGAACTTTTTCCTTGACAAGGTAGTAACTTCTGTCAGATACTATGTTAGCTTTCAACGAGGAGCCCACCTTCTATGGAAAAAGTACTGGCATGTTACTACCTTTAGTATGTACAACCAAGTGTCTGACATGAACCCCAGGTCATAAGAGTCCAGCTCTCAAAGCCCCTGCTTCATGAGAAGATCTTTTGGTCAGAGTCAAGGTGATGTTGGTGCTTTCCTGGAACAAGTTCCTGTGCTTATCTGGTGGGGAGCAGTTCCTCAAGGGCACCCCAATTTACCAACTCAGAGGATGCTGCATTTATAGGTACCAAATGTTTTGACTCTTCTACCAGAAAATACTCTTCAGCTGCCAGTTTTATTTTTTTTATAGAGGCAGGGCAATGGGATGAAACAGGAGAATTTTCTCTTTGTGCTTTTACTTGTTCTTGGAACCAAAGATCAGGAAGAAATAATGGGAGGAGTTTTAGGCACCTACTGTGGGATGAGCTGGTCCCACGGCTGGTCAAAATTCACCTACCAGCAGCTGTCTGTGCCACGGAGAGCAGCGTGGGCAGGAGGTGAGCACCGCCTGCAGTGTCACAACTAATTGACAGGGTGATGGTGTTTAGGGTTGTGAATGAGGGGTAGGAAGTGGGGGGAGGATTTTTGGTTGCTTTGTGAGGGTTTCAGTTGTTGCCTGGCAGAAGACGGGGTTGTGATATTGTACTTGTCCTTGTGGGCCAGGATTATGGAGTGGAACAGCCTCTAGAGATTGGATTAAAAAATAATAATATAAAAATATAATATACAATATAACACATAGTAATTACATAATGCATTATATTATTATATAATACATAATATATTATGCATATGCTCTATCTTTCATATATTTATAACATTGTTTTCTATATTTTGTATAATATGTAATGTATATAAATTGTATAATGCATAATATCTATAATAATATATAAAATATAGTAAAAATAATATAAGAAATACTGGCTGGATGATGCTGCACTTCCAGATCAAGGCAGGGAAGTACCTATCGGTGCCTGCATCACACACATCTGTCCATCACCCGTGCTGGCTAAATTAAAGGAAGAGTTTCCCTTCCTCGGTTTCTGCATCGTGTTCCTAACCCAGGACTGTTAATCCCGACGCTGCTGCCAGGGTTACAGCTCTGTGGTGGCTGACAGCAGAGCAGGCAGGGAGCCCGCAGCCGCAGCCCCGCCGAGTGTGAAGCCAGCACTGCAACCACACACACAGCTGTGAGACGGGAAGCACCAACAGCACATCGGTCTGAGGAAACACCAACATGGCAACTCAGCGAGTGCCCAGGCAAGGGAACTGCCCCATCCATGTGGCTGCACCAGCAGCTGGGTGTCCTGCCTTTCAGTGAAGTGAATTCAGTGGGGATTCTTCTGGAAAGCAAAGTACACCAGAGTCTTCTCTTGCACCCTTGCCTCAACTAAGTGATGTCAGCCAAATCGTTTGGTCCCCGATCACCCTGACTGCCAGCGTCCCAGGGAAAGGTCTTCTCTCAACAAATAGACTCTTATTTTTCTTGTCCTCTGAGCAATGACCATCTCTGGCTTCATCTCTTCAAGCTTCCCAGTGTTCTCCAGATGGCAGCGATCACCACTGGACACCCGCTCTCCTGAGCTGAGTCCACAGCAGAAGACATTGTGAATGTGGCTGCAGAGTGCATCTGCAGCAGCCTCTGCTGAGCTACGGACAGGACTCCTCTGTGGCTCTGGTCATTGAACATAGCTTGAGCTGCCTGGAGGAGAAGAGCATGCTTTGAGCATCCAAGCTGAGGGCAGACCCACACTGCAGCCAGGCCCCAGCTCCAGCTCCATCCACTGCTTTCAAGTTGGGTAAGGGTGAGTCTGGGGGCAAAGAACCTCACTGGTGATCAGACTGGTTACAACTTCTGTCCCTCCTGCAGCAGGGAGGCCATAACCCCTAGGCTGCTTTTCCAGGTCTCATTGTGAGAGCAGATGTGGGTCAGGAGTACCCTTGGATCTGCTCCTGCTGCCCAGGTGGGCATCATGCCTGCACGGGGATGGCCCTGAGAGCATGGAGAGTGGGTGTGAGGAGGTGGTTCGGGACCTGGCCATGGTCTTCCTCTCAGCTGCTGAAGCTCTTTGTCATAGTGCAGCAAGGCTGGGACCACCAGCCCAGGCTCCAGCCCTGGGAGGGACTTACCTGGGGGCTGCTCTGCTGCCAATGCAATTTTACCATCTCGAGGACTGCGATGATGAGAATAGTACCAGGCTTGCTGTTGGGAGGCTGGCATGTAACCATGGGGCTGGGATGCCCTGAGCCGGCCCCGTCCTTGGAGAGCCGCTGGGGAAGCGCAGTCAGTGCAGATCACTTCTGCCAGCTCCCCCGGGGCACCACAGCTCCTCGTCTCTGCTTCCAGCCCCGGTTGCAGAAGCTGACCTGGATTGCTGCGGTGCTGTGTGGCTCAGCCTGTCTACCCCCCGCCCCCACCCCCAAGCCCAGCAGTCATGCCTGAGCTGATACCTCCTCTGGGGACAAAGGTTCCTTGGAGCTCCCTGGAGGTGTGCTGCCACTAGTGGGATGGGTCTCCTGGGCTTCCAGAAGGTCCTGTGAGGGGTGAGGTCTGAGCCCATGGCTTTCCTTTGCCTCATTGGCTAGGGAGGTGCTGCCAGCCATAGAAGGCATCGCCCCCGCCCCTGCACCCCACCCTCACCCTCCCCCTGGAGCTACATCCAGGTGGGGACGGGAGGGGTGGTGGGAGTGACATCTGCCTGGTGGTTAAAAGCTATGAGGAGGCTTTTGTTCAGGCTGAGTATCACATGTGTGCTGCTGTGCCCAGCGTTTTAATGATTGAAAATGAACGGTTAAGCTCCAGAGACTGCGGCCAGATGAGCTATTTACGTGTGGCTGGAGCCTTTCAAGGCCTCTGTGCTGATGGCCATGCAAAGGGCTTCCAGCCCACTGAACCTCGAGGGCATTCGCGTCATTGGAACTGAAGTGATTCCTGTTACAGATGCTGGAGCATCCTGACTGAGCACCACACAAGGGTAGAAACTGCAAAGGGGCAGATCAAGGACCCAAGGCCTTTTGGAGTCTCCTCCAGAAGAAACTGGATGAAAGGGCCTTCAGAGTGCTGGAGATGCAGCGCCAACCCAACTGTTTTGCAAACTTTACTAGCTGCAACTCCGTGCTGTGAAGCTATCCTTGTTGCAGGAAACAATAATGCACTAACAGAAGTAACCAGCACAAGGGTATTGATTTTTAGGAGTATGCTGACAGAGGAGGAGCACAGGAAGCAGACTTGGCTGTGCTCCAAGGATTGCCAATAGACAGGAATAGCTAAAGAAAAAAAAGGTAGAGAAATGTGGCCCCATCTAATTCCCAAAGTAGCTTATGGAAAGCTTTCTGTTGACTCTGGTAATTAATTCTTTTTGCAATTGGACCATGACAGACATGATGAGAGCTGTGATGGAAGTTACCCACTGAAAGACTTAGTCCCTTCTTTGAATTCAGGAAAACTCAGTTCTTTTTGAGACCAGAGTCAAGTGCCTCTGGATGTCCGAGTGAGTGAACATCCAGCCTGGGTCAGTCTTCCCATCCCGTAGATTTTCTTTGAGGACCTCCTGCAACAGGCTAGAAGAGGAGAGTAGTCCTTTTGTTTGTGACTTGTTCATTCGCCCTGCCCACACTGCAAATGCAGCTGTGGAGGAATCTGAGGACACTTATCTGTCTAGGTGATTGCCTTATGTTTTATTCCTCCTAAAGCTTTGTTATGTCTGCTGTCTTTGAAAGCAAGCTGCTGATCTCAGGAAGACTTGAGATGTTGTGACAGGCCAGTGACATCCCCACTGACTGGAAAAGGGGAAATATAATCTGACATTTTTACAAAGACACCAAAGGAAGAGCTGGGAAACCACAGGCCGGTCAGGCTCACCTCTGTACCTGGCAAGACCAAGGAGTAGATTTTCCTGCAAAATGTGCTCAGGCACATGGAAAATAAGGAGGTGATTGGTGACAGCCAGCATGGCTTCACCAAGGGCAAATTGTGCCTGACAAATCTGGTGGCCTTCTATGATGGGGTTACAGTGCTGGTGGATAAGGGCAGTACAACTGGTGTCAGCTACCTAGACTTGGCAAAGCATTTGGCACTGTCCCACTTGACATCCTTGTCTCTAAATTAGAGAGATTTGATGGATGGACCACTCGATAGATAAGGGATTGGCTGCACGGTCACACTCAAAGAAAGAGTTGTGGTCAACAGCTCAATGTCCAAGTGGAGATGAGTGATGAGTGGCATTCTTCAGGGGTCTGTACTGTGACCAGCACTCTTTAACATCTTTATCAGTGACATGGACAGTGGGATCGAGTGCACCCTCGGCAAGTTTGCTGATGACACCAAGCTGTGTCGTGCGGGTGACACGCTGAAGGGAAGGGATGCCATGTGGAGGGACCTTCACAGACTTGTGTGGTGGGTCTGTGCAAACTGTATGAAGTTCAACAAGGCCAAGTGCAGGGTCCTGTACATGTGTCAGCACAATCCCAAGCATAACTACAGGCTAGGCCAAGGATTAATTGAGAGCAGCCCTGAGGGGAGGGGCTTGGCAGTGTCAGTGGAAGAAAAGCTCAACATGAGCCGTGCTTGCAGTCCAGAAATCCAACTGTGTCCTGGGTTGCATCACAAGAAGTATGATCAGCAGGCCAAAGGAGGTGATTCTGCCCTTCTGCTCTGCTCTGGTGAGACCCCACCTGCAGTACTGTGACCAACCATACTGTGGTCTGCATCAAAACCAGTGTAATGAGCAGGTCAAGGAAGATGATTCTCCCACTCTACTCCACTCTTACTAGACCACACCTAGAGTAGAGTACTGTGTCCAGCTCTGGGGTCCCCAGGACAAGACAGACATGGAACTTTTGGACCAAGTCCAGAGGAGGCCATAAAGATGATCTGAGGGCTGGAGCACCTCTCCTGTGAATACAGGCTGAGAGAGCTGGGCTTGTTCAGTCTGGAGAAGAGAAGGCTCCGGGGAGACATTGCAGCCTTCCAGTGCAGCCATAGAATCATAAAATGTCTCTCAGTCTCTCAGGCCCAGACTGCTCCTGCCCAGTCCCCCAGGGAGCCACAAGTTCCCTCAGCAAACCTGCTCTGGCATGGGCCTCTCTCTCTCTCCATGGGCTGCAGGTCCTCCTAGGATTTTGCTCCAATGCAGGTCACAGTGTCTTCTGTATGTCTCCACTCAGTCCAGCGTAGGGTCTTTCTACAGGCTGCAGGTGGGGTCTCTGCTCTCTATCACCTTCCATGGGCTGCAGGGGGACAATCTGCTCCACCATGGTCTTCTCCATAGGCTGCAGGTGAATCTTTCCAGTGCCTGGAGCACCTCACCATCCCCCTCTCCCTTCTTCACTGACCTCAGTGTCAGTACAGTTTCTCGCATCTTCTCACTCCCTTCTCTGGTGGCAAAAAGCAGCTGCTGGTGGTTTTTTCCTCCTAAATGTGATTCCCAGAGGCATTCAGACCATCGCTGATGGGCTCGGCCTTGGTCAGCAATGACTCTGGCCTTGAGCTGGCTGGTGTTTGCTCTGTTGGGCCTGCAGAGATCTTCTGGCTGCTTCTTGCAGAAGCCACCCCTGCAGCCCCCTCCTCCACCAGAACCCAGCCATGCAAAACCACAACACAAGCGTTGCACCCATCTTGGTGGGGAAAAAATCCCTAAACAAACAGCCAAAAGTGTAATCCAGAAACCACAGGCTTGTCACCCCTTTCCTTGGTCCCCAGGGAAAATCCTGGAGTGACCTCACCTATATACTCTTATATTCAAGTTAGGACATAGTGGTCTGGATGGGTGGGCAACCAGACAGGTAAAAGCAAAATCCTGGTTTGGATGATCTGGCTCACAGGGTAAAGATTAATGGATGTGACTGTACTCCGAGCCCAGCAACAAGTGGGATACTATAGGTCTACTGTCCAACACTTTTATCAATGACCTGGAGGAGACAATGGAGTGCACTGTCTGCAGGTGACACCAAACTGAGATGCTGCTGTTCACTATGTCAGTATGCTGCCATTCACAGATCTAGGCAGTCTGGAAGAATGAATCAGCAGGAGCCTCATGAAATTCAGTAGGGACAAATGCAAAGCACTGTCCCCTCACGACCACACAGCCCAGGGACTGAAAATGGGGCAGCCAAGCTGAAAGTGCCCTTTTGCTGTGTAACTAAATGTCCACCATGAGGGTGCCCAGGCCTTGGACTGGGTGGTCCGGGGAGGGTGTCCTATCCTTGTCTCCAGTTCTCAAGACCCATCCAGGTCTCGAATAACCTGGCCAGATCTCACCACTGACCTTGCTCTGAGCAGGAGGTTGGACTAGAGACCTCCTGAGGTCCCTCACAGCCTGAAGTACTCCAGGGTCCTAAGATCAATGAAGTGCTGAAACATTGTCAGAGCATCAGACCACAGCTTGGTGATCTAGCCACCCTCTGAGGCGTGCAGCAGCCCCAGCCTCACTTGGTACTTGTCTGCTTCCAAACCGTTTCCCAACAAAGGCAAAATTATGGAGCTATTTCCATTAAATTGCCCCACTGAGAGCAGTGATATCAAGTACTGCTGCTGACTGCTGAGTCCAACGCTTTTTATTCCTAATTCTGCTAGAAACCTTCTTTCTTAAAACCAGGGAGAGTATAAAAACAGGTGCCACACCAAGAAAAAGCCATTCCTGCTCTTTGAAGCTGCCCTGGGGTGGATGGGAGGCGCAGGAATGGCTGCAGCATCCTCCAACCAGGCTCTGCTGAGACAGAGGAGGAAAACCATGACATGCATGTGCTGGGGAGGAGGAGAAGAAAACCCCTCTCCAGCCCTGCCTTGACTGATGGTGGCTTTGCATGGTGGATGGGAAGAACCCCTGTGTAGTTAAAAGCTCTTGGAGCGTGGCAGGTGATCCGTATTAAGATACATGTAAGAAATACCAGCCTGAAAAGGACAATTTTTTTCCTGCATTGTGCTTAGCAGTGTCTCCAATTCACATAATTCTACCAAAAAAAAAAATAAAGAAAAAAAAAATCCTGGGTAATGAGGCAGAAGCGTGAGGTGGTTCAGTGGTTCATTTCCTAGCTGGGCTATCTTTTTCCTCTGGCAGATATCTCACAGCTTCAAAAAAAAAAAAAAGCACAACTTCAGCTAAACAGCCCTGGCTTTCCTGTGCAGCCTCTACATGAAAGTCATCTCCAAGCCCCTAAATCAATATATACCTTCCTGTCCCTCTGAGATCACTTATCTGCAGTTACTTCACTGCTCTTCCTGCAGACTGCTGAGTTCGTTGGTTTGCAGACTGAGCTGGGTGCGTGGCAAGAAAGCCTCAGGTTCCCGTGCCCCGGCTGCGTTTGCTGGGTTGAAGGTATTTCTCTCCCCTGTCACAGCACAGCCCTGTCCCTGGCAGCTGCGATTCCCCCTGCCGCTCCATCCCCCGCGAGGCTGTCTGCCATCCGTGACATGGGAAGGCAAAAGGCAATTCCCAATGAATAAATAAGACCTCTGCCACCCACCCAAAGTAGATTTTAGGCTTCACTACAAGCCTGTGCAGTGAAAACCCAGTGTTTGTTTTGGAGGGTTCAGGCAAGGGCAGTGCTGGATGCCTCCCCTTCTTCTTGCTCCGGGGTGGGAAGCCCCTGGCTCTGCCCCACTGCCAGGCTGCACTCCCACTCAGTGCAATGTTATCCTGCAGTGGGGAGCAGAGGTAACTGATGACACTTCGACTCCCTACAGCAAGTTTTGGGTACTGCTTAGCTGGTTTTTGAGCTGTCAGTTGGCTTTAGCTTGTACCTTGATATAATGGTCATGGAGCCCCTGGGGAAAAACCCTCCTGAGCTCCACACATTGCCCTCTGGGTGTGTGCTCTGCTCCAGGGGATGCTGCTGGCCTCTTGCCTCCTTCCCCACAGCCCCATCCCCTTGCAGATCTGCTCCCAGGCTCTGCAGTGGAGGTGTGGAGTGGGGACCAGGTTGCTCATGGGCACATGGCACGCACCATGGCATTCACAGGGTCAGATGGTTTGCTTGCTCCTTCTAAGGAGAAGGAGGAAAGGGAATGCATTGGTGTCACAGCAGTTTATGCAGCAGAGTTTCACAGTGTTTCAGGGCCGGGAACAGTGGCTTGCCACCACCACTTGAGCATCAGTGGGCATGGACAGACCCAGAGGCACCTCCAGATTGGGGAGCAGGGGGCGTGCGGGCCATAGCCCAGCCCCGGTCCTTCCTCAACTGCAGACCATGCACGCACATGTAAGTTTGTCCTGGCACATGTCTCCCAGGGGTAGATTTCAGCCTTGATGCAGAAGGCTTCCCAAGCCATAGGCGTTGGCTGTGTGGTGAGAGGTTGGCTCCAGGAGGCTGTGCTGGCACCTACAAGCTTGAAAATTTTCCCTCACCCTCATAATTGACATAATTATCCAATTACTGGAGATGTTGACTGAGATTCATGTCAAAGGGGGAGCCAGGATGGCCGCAGCCAGGTGAAATTCTGTCTGAAAAGCAAAATCCCTCGGCTGCAATTTCTGCTTGAAGACCAGGAAATTACCCTTCCTGTCCCTGTCGTTCATCTGAGCCACTTCCATTTTTGTGGTGTCCCTGGTTTTCATCAGGAACCAACGGGGGTCCTGGCAGAGGCCACGTGTTACGTTGTGATTTCACAAACACAGAAGACCCCTTAGCGTGCCCTCTTCTGGCCCTGGGAACTGGGCATGTCGTTGCCAGGGAGGCCATCCCAAAGACAACGCGTGGGTGTTGAGGTGCAGTATCTCCTATAAACCATGGAGAAAAGGGCAAAGCTGGGGAAGGCAGCCATCCCCGTGGTGTGTCTTACTCACTTGCAAAATTTTGGCTATTTAATGCTGACAGGGACAACTCCAAATTGGAGGGCATCTTGGCTGGTCATGCTCTGCCTGCTGAGAGGGGCACGGCTGGATGTGGTGACTGCAGGTAATCCTTCCCTGTGCAAAGCGTTGGCGTCTCCTTGGTACCAGGAAAATGGAACAAGAAACAGAACTGGGCAGCTGCAAACGCCACCGGCAGCACGGTGGGTGTCAGCCAGAGTAAAGCAGAGGAGCACCAACAGTGGCCACTTTCCTGCCTGAGGAGAAGCCCCTGGGTTTTTTTACTCATCTATTTTTAAAGTACACTTTACTGATACTTGCATGCGTCACAGCAGCGACACGGAGACACAGCTGAGCTCTGGAGAGCTCCCAGACAGGCTTTGCAGAAGATAAATTGCCTGCAGTGAGGTTCAGAGGGGCTTCTGACCCCTCCCCTGCCTGCTGCTGCCAGCACGGCCTCCAGCATCCCCTGCCCCTGTGGCTGGACACAGGAGATGCTGGTCTCAGCTCATGTCTCTTAATGGACTTTTCAAGTTTGCTTCTCAGTTTCTTTTGCCGCCACAGATCCACCTGGGTAAAGCCTCCTGTGCTCTACTCCAGCTGGGAGGGATCAGCTGTCCTCAGGGCAGAGGGGTTGGGCTGCTCTCTCCGAACCCCCTTTCGTGTTCAGTATGTGACGTTGTATGTATGCTGTTTAGGAAGCACCCTTGGGTGTCCCCCTCCAGTCTGGCAAGTGGGGTGGGAAGGAAGAAAAGCAAGCTACAGCTGCAGACAGCTTGGGGGTCTCTGGGCTGGGGACCATGCACGGTGTCAGTGTCGTTTTGCTACGACTGCTGCCCAATGCAGCAGAAATGAATGCAGATGAGTGCATTCAGAAGGAGAGAGCGATGGCTCTGCTCTTCCCCTGCAGTCAGAAACATCCTGCAGAGAGGCCGTGGGCTGGCACGAGCCTGGCAGGCAGCAGCACTGTCCCTTTGAAAGGGATGCCGCTGGGCAGTGGGGCCAAGTCCTGCACCCCAGCCTTACTGTTCTGGGACACTTGTGTTCTCCCCTCCTCAGTAAGATGGACAAAAAGGGCAGAGCAAGCTTATATACCCCAGTATAAAAAAGACAGGGGTCTCCTGGAAAGAGTCCAGCAGAGGGCTACAAAGATGACTAAAGGACTGGAGCATCTCCCCTGTGAGGACAGATAGGCTGAAGGAACCGGGGCTGTTCAGCCTTAAAAGAAGACTGAGAGGGGATCTTATTAATGTTTATAAATATCTCAAGCATGGGACACAGCCTCTTTTCAATGGTCTGTGGGGACAGGACAAGGGGCAATGGCCTCAAGTTGGAGCACAGGAAGTTCCACACCAACATGTGGAAGAACTTTTTCACAGTGAGGGTGTCAGAGCACTGGGACAGGCTGCCCAGGGGGGTTGTGGAGTCTCCTTCTCTGGAGATATTCAAGACCCGTCTGGACGCCTACCTGTGCGACCTGTCCTAAGGAACCTGCTTTGGCAGGGGGATTGATCTCGATGATCTCTGGAGGTCCCTTCCAACCCCTATGATTCTGTGAATTTCTGCAAGGAAGGATGAGCTAATGACTTAACTGACTGTTTTTTCAAGGAAGCTGAGCAAGGGTGGGCAGGAGGTGGGCTGGGAACTAGCACTGCACGAGTGCAGGTCCAGCTGGTCATGAAGATGTCTTTGGGAGGCTCCCAAAACATCACAGTTGTGGAGGGTGGGTAGATGTGTGGACAGCAGACAGACCCCCTCCACACTGGGGCTGGGTGACGGCATGGGGCGGGGGGTGCCAGTTGAGAAGCATGAGACTGTAAATACTTAAAGGTTTCTCCAGCCTTGTTTTCCCTGCCTCTGTGCTTGGGGGTGGATGTCTTTGTCAGCCACAGAAATAAACGTTGTGTTATTGGGAGATTTTTGTTGCCGGATGGATCTGTGCATCATCTGACCTTCTGCTCTCAGCTCTGCAGGCTGTGCAGCAAGCCCAGAGCTACCTTTTCACATCATCATAGAAGCTGCTGCTGTCATAGCATGGAAACTTAATTTTAGCCTAGATTTCTGAGGAAATGAGGTGAGTAAACTCACTCTAGCTGCCTGTCCATCTGCCTTGCCAGCCAGGCAGCCAGCTGGGTCTGCCTGCTCTCTAAGGCTTCTGATGCCGTTGACCATCTCTGTGTCAATCTAGCAGGCAGATGGTGGTCCCAGAGGTGAGAAGATCCTACAGGAGCAATGACTCGGTGGGTGAGAGGGGTAGAGACCTAAAACGGGAAGGCAGGAGTGTGAGCTGGGTTATTTGTTGCTGTTTGATCCACTGATGGACAACACAGGGAGTAGGGGCACATGATACCAGTGCATGGATGTGGCCCATCTCCATGGGAGTTACTGGGTAGAGGAATGGCAGATGGGGATAGGGGTGGGAAATAGGACATGAGTTATGACATGGTAAGGAAATGAGCAACTGAGGGGTGAAGATTTTGGACCCAGTTTTGTAGGAAATTTTGATGTGCTCCTTTACCACCCCGGGAAAACCAAGAGCTCAGGCTGGGCAGAGCTCAGGTTGGGCAGAGCTCAGGCTGGGCAGCCAGGCAAGGTGGAGGTGGGGGAGAAGCTGCTGGGGCTGGACAGGGTTGTTTCCCAGTTACTTACCCGTGGTCAAGCCAGGGCAATGCATTTACATTTTGTGTGAGGTCTGAGGGGCCGGGAGCTTCGCTTCCCTCCCTCCCTTTAAGAGGCCACATGCTCGTTAATTTCACTGCTATTGTGCAGGCTATGCCTGCAGCTCAGGAAGCCCTGATTTATGTGCTTCACTCGCTTTAGTGAGTGCCAGGCCAGGGCATCGCTTGGCACAGAACAGGGAGGCAAATGGTCTTTTCCTCCCCATCCCCGTGCTGTGGATGTGTTCTCTGAACGCAGGGCACCTCAGGGTTCATGGGCTCCATGCAGCAGGGGAATTGTGGAATGCAGTGAGGAAGGATTTTCCTATTTTGCAAATTGTATTTTGAATAATTAATAGAAGCCCCTGTCTCATTTATCCCCTTTTTGTTTTTCTGGCCCTTTAAATATGTAGGCTTTAAAGAAAAAAAATTAAAATCTGTGTCAGATTTTTACCCTGAAATAATTCCAAATCTCATAAATTTGAGCACACTGCATGTTCCCAGCATCATAAGCCCCACAGTGAGGCTGCAGGGGGAAGCACATCTAGACATTACCAGGGCTTGTTTTGCCGCATCACTGGGTTTATGGGGACAAAACTGTGCTGCAGACTGGGCTCCAAAAGCCCATGGCATAATACCCCTAACTTTCTCTAAACTGTTCTAATAACATTTTTAACAGATCCCAGGTGAAGACTAACCTTCTCTGACTTAGAGATGGCATTTTGCTGCATCCAGACATCTAACCAATACTTAGAGTCTTGCAGGCTATTTTCATCTGGGGAGAGAACAGCCCCAGGGTGATACTCAGTGTATTTCAGGGGGTTCTTCTGCTGTTGCTTAGAATTTGTGTCTCTTCCCTGCTGGTCTTTTTACCTCCATTGTGAGAGTCACTTGTGAACATCCAGGCAAGCCCGCTCCTACTGTTTGTTGTCTGCCTGGGTATTGTGATGGTATTGCAAGAAAGGAGCTGCATACATCTTACCTCTGTCTGGAGTGGTGGCTTTTGTCCCAGTGGACACCCAAGGGACCTCCAGGCTCTAATGTGACAATATAAAGTGGAAGCTTTTCAAGGACAGAAAGTATGACTGGGTTGTAGGTTGGTTACTTCCCATGAGCCAGATGAGGGTATGCCAAAAAAAGTGCACATTTTTCAACCCCAAAAGACCTTTTAACTCCAGCAAATGAGGCCAGATCTGCATGCATGTGGTTGCATGATGTCACCCCGGCATCCTCCCTTCAGAGGAGCAGCCTTCCTTTGCCAGGACTCGCTCTTTCAGGAGATTTTTTTCCCTTTCTGAGCCTTTTGGAGTCAGTGAGCTGTGAAGCAGACCCCTGGGGTGAACCCTACCACATTCAGGGAATTTATGTACCCCGCTGCATCCCTGTCCCAGGACCTGCATGGCATATGACACTACTGTTCATCACTATGACAATTTTTGGAAGTAACCTGAGGCAACTGTATGCAGCCTTACTTTCACAGGAAGCAATGCCATGGTGTGCTGGAGGCAAAGCCTGTTGCACAAGGACCGGTGTTGGTGGAGATAGGGATATAGAGGTGGGTTGATCTGAGCTGGCCATGACCTTGCAGGTGGGGGTCTCCTAGAGACACCGTCCTCTTCCCACCTCCCCAACCCGAGTGGTTTCCAAGTGGCAGCAGCGCTGCAGACCAGCCACAGGGACCTCGGCACTCACCAGGCCGCGGGAGGAAGGATGCAGTGAAATCAATGGGCAGCACCCATTTACAGTAATGGGCTTTGGTTTGGGTCAATGGGTTTCTTCCTCCTATTAATCATCGTAGCAGTCCACCGTGCAGAGGCAGAGCTGGAAGCTGAGAGTGAAATAATCCCGTCCCTGCAGAGAATGAAGACAGCCCATTAGCAGTGCACGTGATGCTCTCTCGCTTGCATTTGCTCTGCCTGCCTGTCTTTTAATTGTGACCAGGGTTACGAGCGGAGAGAGGGCTCGGCTCAGTTCATATATCCATTTTTCATTAAAAGGATTACTTGGAAAGAGGTGTCCTGCACACAGGCTTCCCTGATTAATCCATGACATTTTTGAGAGTCAGAGGTCTCCCCATGCTATTCAGCTTCCTGACAACCTTTTCTTCTGGCTTAACTGATACTGCAATTAGATTTTAAAATTACCTGGTAGCCCACGTGACTCCTTACGGAGAAGTCTATATCAGGAGGTTGACCCTGATGGGAGCTGGGTGAAGGCTCTCAGCCATGTGCTACAAACAGCTCCCCAAAACCCCAGTGGGAGCTGGCCACCGCACGTGCTCGCCCAGCCCAGCTTTGCTGGTGTTCACGCTCAGGGATGGGGAATGTCGAAACCACCTCCACAGGTGTGTGTGGGAACCAGGGGCATGTCCCACCTGCTCCTTCCAGCAGAGCACGTCAGCAGCGAGGTGCCGATACAGGGAATCCTGCTTGTCCAATGGTGCCAGACCGGGGTGAAAACCCCAGGCTGGTGGGGCCGGGCAAGTCGCAGGTTGGGCATCCACAGGCCTTGTCTTCCCTCGGGCTGATGAACCCGTAAGTGAATAATGAAACTGCTGATGATTAACAGACTTTTTAAAGGGGGCTAGGGCTTGGAGGCAGTCCAAGGAAACACAAGCTGCTTATGGGTATGCCATGACACACAGGAGCTACACTCGTCAGATAAATTATTCATTGCCATTTTCTCAGCTCAGCTCTCCTGTTGCCCTGGTACCACTGATGAAGAAAGGTCAGCAGAGAATAAATGACGAGGTGGGTCTGAAAGAGCAGAAAGTTTTGAGGGGTGAAAGGGGACACTCAGCATACAAGTAAACATCATGTCAAATGGAAAGCAACGGGAAGATGCAAAGATTGAATTGGGAGGTGAAAAATGAGGACAAGCTGAAAAACCTTGTGGACAGCTAATGGCAGTGATAAGGGCTCTAAAACTGGCACCAAGAGAAGCACAAGGCTAGAAACTCTGCATGGAGTGTGCTCCCAACATTTTGCTGAAGCCAGGAATGAGCACATACAAGACAGCTCTGCTGAGTGGGTCAGGGTGCTGGAGCATGAGAAACAGCAGCGACTCAGGGATGGGGACTGTGGAAATGAGCCAGCTGGAAAGAAGGAGGCCAGGGCTGGAGCTGCAGGAAATAAAAGATGATGTGATGAGGGAAAGAGCTAACACAAGAAACTGCCCCACTACTGGAGTTGAATCAGACAGCTGTGATGACTTGGATGCAAGTCAGGAACAGCTCCTAAAAGGTACCCTACATCACTACACATGTGGAACTGTGAGGCAGTAGAAATAGAAACAGGCTGAGCACAGAGCAGCCAGAGTGAAGAACAAAACTGAGATAAATGGTTTGAAGACAAGGGAAGCCACTCCAAGACCAAGAGTGTAGAGAGAAACCTCTTTACTGAGCTGATCGACTAGGGGCGGGGGAAAGACAGACATCCATTGGCATTTTCTTGTTTCAGCTAATTCATATAAGAGTGTAAACCTTGACTTGACTTGTCCAAGGAGCTCCTTTCTCCCAAGAATTGGAGCTGATGAGGATTGGGCAGTGCCACTGAGAGGGCTTGGACAGAGCCGGAAGGAGCCTTCCTGCCTGGGGATCCAGCACCCTCCTCCAGCTTCTACTTCGGGCCAAGCCACCAGTGTGTACTCATGGTTCCTTGTGTGTTTGGGGAACACGGTTCATGAACAAACCTGGATATTTTATTGAAACCTGTGAAGTAGCAGTTTTTGAATTGCCTAGACATCTACATCCCACTGTACTCCTTGGAGTAAAGGTTGGTGCTGAAAGAGCACTGTCCTTCAGGTTTTTTCTACCAGGGAGGAAGCACAGGGCATCACAGCTGCCTGCTGGGAGCAGGGACAGTTGAGGAAGCTTTTCCATGCAGGTCTTTGATGCTTTCTGAAATTCCTCTTTGGTTTGATTTACATTGAAATTTATACATGTCTAGCTTGTGTTTTGGAGCTTTGAAGTGTACTTCAGGTAGCAGCAAAGGGGTGTTGGATATTAAATGAGTAATTAAATGAAGAAAAGCAGTTAGTACAGACACAAACCAGAAAGCTACAAAGAAATGATCCCATTGCTCTTCTCATACAGATAAACCATGTTGCTTACGCAGATGAGGATATTGGGCTTTCAGGAATTCAAATGGATCAACTTAGTTGAAATAACAAAGCTGGACATGAGCCACCAATGTGCATCTGCAGCCCAGAAGGCCAACCACATCCTGGGCTACATCAAAAGAAGTGTGGCCAGCAGGTCAAGAGAGGTGGTTATGCCCCACTGCTCTCCTCTGGTGAGATCCACCTGGAGTACTGTGTCCAGCCCTCAACACAAGAAGCACATGGACCTGTTGGAGCGTGTCCAGAGAAGAGCCACACAAATGACAAAAGGGCTGGAGCACCTCTCCTATGAAGGCAGGCTGAGAGAGTTGGGCTTGTCCAGCTTGGAGAAGAGAAGGCTCCAGGAGACCTTATAGCAGCCTTCCTTGACCTGAAAGTTGCCTTTAAGAAAGCTGGGGAAGAATTGTTCACAAGGGCATGTAGCAGTAGGATGAGGGGTTCTGGTTTTAAACTCGAAAAGGGGAGATTTAGGTTGGCTATTAGGAAAAAGTTGTTCAATGTGAGGGTGGTGGATCACTGGAACAGGTTGCCCAGAGAGGCAGTGGAGGCCCCATCCCTGGAGATATTCAAGATTGGGCTTGCTGGGGCTCTGAGCCAACTGATCTAGTGAAGATGTCCCTGCTTACTGCAGGGGGTTGGGCTAGATGGCCTCTAAAGGTCCCTTCCAACCTAACGCATTCTGTGACTCTATGGCCAAGAAAGAAGGCAAGAGCTTCGATTTAAGCTGTTGAAGGAGTGCTCTTCCTCCGGCAGGATGGCTCGTGCTGCTGTCCGGAGGGGGACAGTGCCTCTGGGCACTGCCAACAGGGGGAAATGGGGTGGGAATCAGTGTGTCAAGTGAGAACGTGTCTGCTTAAAATTTGCCAGAGCAAAGCATCACGTTGCAAGTGCTGGTGCAGGCTGTGCACCTCGTGCTACCCATTGCCTTCAGGGAAACACCCTGAAAACACCAACCTCCTCCCTTCCTACCACTGGTGAGGTGCACCCTGCAGCACAACCGCCCAGGGTTGTAGGGCCTCCTTCCTGCAGGAAAGTCATGGTTAATGGAAAGAAGGACATGGATAAAGAAAGGATTTGTATTTTCTTTTTGCTGATGAAAACTTGACCTGTAAATGCATATGCAGAACTGGTCTGACTGAGAGTTCCATCAGGGACTGCCCTTCTCCAGGATTTAGCTGACAGGCCACTACTGCTCAGAAGATGAATTTTGTTTCTTCTCCCACAGCCCTCAGATTTTTAGTTGATCCTAGCCTGGATGGCTGCTGTAATCCTTCACCACATTGACTGTGCCACCCTCTTTCCCCTTGGCAGTGGCCCTGGGATAGGAAGGAACTCAGGTAAGTGCTGATCCCCCTCCTAAGTACCACCAGGCAATACATCCCACACCTCCTGGGGTGGGTGTCAGTCAAGAAAACCTGGGAGAAAAGAAAAAATTGTCTTTTTTATTTCCACTTGGCAGTTTTTTAAGCATTCAAGAAGTGCTGGAGGTGAACCTGTGGCTGCAAAAGCAGTAACATTGCTTAGCTTTGGTAGTAGTAGTAATAGAGAACAAATTTTTTCTTCCAGGAGAAAGTATCATTTTAAGGGAAGTTTTTGAAGGGAACATCCAAAGAAAAATATTGAATAAAGTCCCTGACACAAGGAAGGAAGCATTGCACTAAAGGAATAAAATTACTTTGCTTCAACCCTTCCACAGTGAAATGCTTGGCTTATTCTTTTGCTGATCTGAGATTCATTTAATGTAAAAAAAAGCACTGTCAGTTGTTGAAATGACAACAAACTCTCTGACAGGCATCAAAGGAGCTGCTCATCTTTCTCAAGTTCAGTTTCATAGGAAATTCCAAAACTCGTTGGTTTGGATCCAGCAGAGAATAAAAGCCCATTGCAAACCCAGGGAATTCCCCACAAAAATGGAAATTCCAGCTCCCACACAGCGCTAGTCGCTCTCATCAGCTTTAGCTTCTTGCCTGCACACTCCCCGGTTTCCCTCTGCGCCCCAGGGCTCCCCGATGTCAGTGCATGGAGGTGGCACAGTGTTGCCCAGCCATGTCTGCCCACTCCCCTGCCATCTGCAGCCATGGTCCCCTGGGAAAAGCTCCAGCCCAGAAGAGTGGGGAGGGACTGGGAGCTCACCCGGAACAGGAGAAGGTGCCCACATTTCTTTGTGATTTCACCACCAAAAGCAGTCCAGGAAGAAAGCAGAGTGGGGCTGGTAGTTTAGCCAAACGTGGTCATGAAGGTTGGGAGTGTGCTCCTACCACCAGGAGGGGACACCTCCTCCAAACTTGCAGGAAAACTGAACCAAGGTTTGGGCAAATTGCGGGCAAGAGGGGAAGATTAATGTCCTGCTGAACTGCAGCATGAACCAAGCTTGGTTCCTCTGGGGCTTGTCCCTGGTGTGAGTGTGCCCACATGGACCCTCTGCCTAGGCAGGAGCGAATACTTCTCTACCTGGACATCTGTATCCACCAAATGAATAGCATTACTGCTGTTGCCGCTTAGCTCCACTCTGTAGTTAGGTTACTTGTTGAGGGATGGACAGAAGGATGCTGAAGCACTTGTGGGAAAAACGCTTTTCTCCCGCCCCAGCATGATCGTGCCAGATCATCCCCTTGAAAACTTGGCCAGAAGAAGGTTGAATGTAAAATGATTTAACATTGGATAAAAAAATTAATGGGAAAATCTTCTCCCCACCCCTAGTGTTGTGTTGGGTTTTTTTTCTATATATGGTTTCCACACTTCAGCATCACACACAGAATTGCTTTCCATGGAAAAATCATACTCAACAGCAGGAAAATGAGCTTTCTGCTCTTATAAGCAACACAGCTGCTTGCCCAGGCCAGGAGGTTTTCATCCCAGGGGTGCATTTGTGTAGGCTCACATCGGCTGCACCCAGGCACACAGCCACAGGGAGACACGTCCTTCACGGCCCACAGATCCCCAGCACATGCAGGTCCTGCCTGCACCTCAAACCGTCCGTGCCAATGGACAGTACTTTGTTTCTGGGCACATCTGTGGCCTTTTGCAGCAAAATATCCCAGCATGAAGCTTCCCTTTAGCATGACAAAGAGGTTGCACAAAAGCCGCAGCTGAGGCTCCACACTGCAGTTCTTCAGAGCATGTTTGCATCATGTACATGGTTTCTACATACCCCCTGGCAAACATTTCTGGGCACTGCTACTCAAGAGTGGAGCATCGTGACCTTCGGGAGCATCCCTGCCAGTCCCACATGCAGGCTGCACCACTGAGTCCCATCACCCAGTGACCAGGGGAATGCACTGGCTGGCATGCAGACCTGGGGCAGGGATAAGTAAGTAACTGTTACAAAGAAAAAAAGGAAGGAACTGGGAGAGGGAAGGGGAAAAATAACGAAGCGAGGGAATAAATTCATTTCATGTGACAGAAGAATAGTTCTTTACTGTTAAAGAACAGAGCACCATCTAGTTTGGTTTCTAGTTTTATCTCCTGTGGTTCACAGACTGAATCATATCAGAGCACTGGCAGTTATATAAAGAGATACGTTCTTGAAGATATGTGATGGCCTGAAATTTTCATAATGAATAAAATTCAGACTGGGGCCTCTATCATCACACTGTCGACCATCCCAGCAGAGAAATACTATGGAAAGAAGCAAGAATGGGCTGAAATCACACAAACCTGTACTTTAAAATCAGGAATTCATAAAGTTTGCCCCAGATAGGGTCTCCCCTGCAAGACAAATGCACTCAAAAGTACTCAGTCACTGGCAGCAAGGCAACTAGCCAGGATTCAGATAGGTATAATTAAGATTGGGGCTTATGAGCCCTATTTCTGCTTCCTAATGGAAATGCCCAGGGAGACTGAGAGCTGTAGGACAGACAGGACTCTTCTGGCTAATCAAATCTCATGAAAACATCCTTTAGCTCCCAGTGCCTCACCACCTAGCACTGCTTATAAAGTGACTGTGCTTTAGACCTAGGTGGATGTGGGGCCCAGTATGCTGGGTCAGAGGCTGCTCTGAGCCCACTGGGACCCTCAGTGGATGCCCAGCTCAAGTGCACACATGCCAAGCTGCTATCAGTTTGCTCTCATGATGATGCTGGTTTGCAGTTCAGAAAGTTTCTCAGCCTTCCCGTGTTTGCCCTTGATGTACACAGGGAGCACTCACAGCCCCTCTCATCAGCCCTGAAATGCCTGCTCCATCAGTGTCCTCTCCAAAGGGGAAGTCACTCCCCCAGCCATCTCTGCTGACTGAAGCTGTTTTGTTTGCTTTGGGCACGGCTGAGTAGAGCAGAAAAGAGTTCACCAGGGCTCCAAATGAGACTTCCTGCCCTCTGTGCCAAACATGGGGCATGCCTACCTGCCCCACGCTAGCACATACGGAATTTTTTTGCTCCTTCAGTTTTCCTACTACAGGTTACTACAGACATTGCTGTTACCCTGCCAGGGTGCATTGTGCTGTTGCAGTACATCCTTTTTCTTCTGCTGTGGTCCTCAGGGTGAAATGATCAGGGCTTAAGCCTTTGGCAGAAGATAACAATTTGGAGGAATGAGGTGCATCACCAAACTTTGCAAGCTGGGAGTGTCTCACCCACAGGAATGGATTTTCTCCACTGGATGTGGCTAGCCTCTTGCATGAAACCCAGCTCTGGGTGCTACAAAGCTTCAAGACAGGTGGGCCCTGAAAGCCTTCATCTTTAGACACAGACTTTCTCAGGCAAGGTCAGTCCATAAGCAAGACTAAAAAGCTTGTGGACTGATGAAGCTTTTAGTGGTAGACAAATACATCTAACTTGTAGTGTCTGATGCCAGTGCTACATCCACATTCCTTATGTGTTTTGCTGCTGTGATGGGGGTGTAATGCTTACATTAGGTATTTTCTTTAGAAGAGTAGTTGTTTCATCTATTTTTTCAATTCATTTTTCCATTTATAAGGTCAGGACCTGGAATAATTAAAGTGAGCAATTATGATAATTACTTTTCTAGGATAAAACCAGAAAGCCCTCAGTGAGGGTGAGGACGCTAGGATTTCAAGTGTTGTTCAAAGATAGGGCAGAGTCTGTTTCTGCTCTACCTTGTAGCCTGTCTCTTGCTTGATATTTATTAAGTAAACAACAGTCCATCTCCTAAATCAATACAGGACAGAGATTAAGCAAGAGTTGAGGATTTGGCTCTCTGATGTTGCTGCACAGCCAGAACCAATGCCACGGACAGCTGTCCCCAGGAACATAGCTTCCTTCCACATGAGAAGCCCAGGCAGAGCTGAAGAGGTTTGCAGTGCCCCTCAGGGCTTGCTGGGGTGTGTGCGTGGCTGCTTCGCCGGCTGCAGAGACGTTGCATCCCACACCACCGTAGTGGGAAGTGCGATTCATGTGGACTGAGCTGTGCCAGAAGTAGGATAATTAATGCTTTGCAAACTCATGCCATTGCAGAGCTGCTTTGGAGTCCCACAGAGAGGGTTTTCCTCTGCAGAGAGGGTCATGGCACTTGAGTCCTGCTCTACGTAGGCAGCTTAAGTGAAACAACATGCAATAAAAGCAACTTGCCTTGTTATTTATGAAAAATTTGCCCCATGAGCAGTGGGTTTAGGTTTAAGGCTTAACATAAAGGACTACTGAGCCCTTAAGTGTCCTGCTTAAATGCCTTCTATAACATTAATACCCAAGAGTGGTTTAGACCTCTGACATGCCAGTGTGACTTCTTGTAGATTGGCTGAGGAGCAGGGCCCACATTCAAACCATAATCTACAGGTACCTCCCTAGGGTATTTTGATAGCTTCTCTTTATTGACCACATAATCAGGCAGGGCCTGGGAATCCTGGATAGTTGTGGTTGGAACTGCTCACTCAAACACTGACTCCAGAGAAGGCACCAGTGCCCATAGTCAGTGCCATAGAAAATGCCCTGCATAGCATCTTGGTTTCTTTTTGAGACATTTGTCTAATCCAAGATACTGTTGATCTGGACTGAGGTTCTGAAAGAATGCTTTTCCCCAAACAGAAGTCCAAATAAAATTCCACTATTAAAAAGTTAGTAATTGTCTAAACAACTTTAGCTTAATTGCCAGCTCCAGATGAACAGACCCATTAGGACGTTAGGGAACTGTAGGTAATGCAAACAGAACTCTGATGTATTTCTTCACAATGTTATGTTAAGTAAAATCCTTGAATTCCTTCAGTGTTATTTTAAAGAGCTGTGTGTTAGAAGTCAACTTGGTTATGTGCTCTGTGTGAAAAACTGCCAAATATCCCACAGGGCAAATATGAAAAAGCAGCAGAGAAGACATTCTGAAAAAATGAGACTTTATTGACTTTTTTGTCCCACCTTCAAAGGTCAGGAGTTGAAGACTGAGATTTCACAATTTCATTGTGATTCCAGAAGGTGGGTAGTCAAGTGAAACTCATCTTGGCATATCATTTATTGTGTGTTTTTTCTTTTTTGAACCAAAGAAGAAATAAAGCAAGAGAGAGAACAGTGATGGAGAGCAGGGGCACAATGAGAGTCCTTGATTCAGTCGCTTCTGATACCCATGAGAGCTGCCACTGGTCTGTCACAGGATTCACACTGTAAAGAAACAAGATGGAAAAGCAAAATTCACCATCAGGGAATCTTCTGAGAAATCAAGAAAATCTGGATCCCATACTTGGGTTTTGTAGTTTGCTTTTATTTGTTAAGCAGAGAAATAATGAGTAGTGACACAGGTATCTATTTCGTCTACGGTACATTTTCTTGATCTTTTCTCCTCTGCAGTTGCCAAATACAGCTGTTCCAGCAGATCAAAGCAGAATAAGGCCTTTTACTCTCTGTCCTATCATGTTTCTGTTTTGCAAGTCTTGAACAGAACAACCAGCATATGATAAACCTATTAATTCACAGAAGACCACCCACTATGGGAGCTGAAGTTCAGAAGTAAGTCCCACTGATGAGTCAGTGCACAGGCACACCATTGTCCTTCCTGGGCCTCTGCCCACAGCAGCCCAACCACCACACAGTTGCATTGGCCTTCTCTGTTGATCTGACCAGAAAGATGTAGGATCTCCTTTCTACCGTCCTCTCCAAACCTTTCCAAGTCCCAAATTACACACTCCATTACCAGGGGCCACCTTTGATTATTCTCTTAGCCGTAAGTCTCATGCTTCAAAGTGCCAGAAGTTTTCTTCTTCTTCCTAATTATTTACAGATTCACAGATTCACAGAATTGCAGGGGTTGGGAGGGACCTCCAGAGACCATCAAGTCCAACCTCCCTGCCAAAGCAGGTTCCCTAGGACAGACAGGTCTTGAATATCTCCAGAGAAGGGGACTCTACCACCTCCCTGGGCAGCCTGTCCCAGGGCTCTCTCACCCTCACTGTGAAAAAGTTTCTCCGCATGTTGGTGCGGAACTTCCTGTGCTCCAACTTGCAGCCGTTGCCCCTTGTCCTGTCTCCACAGACCATCTCCTGTGATGCAACTAGGACAAGGACAATAAAACCCAAGGGGCTGTGGAGGACCTGATTGCTTTTCCATCCTTGCTCTTGCCCCATGCTGCTGCCTCCACCACTGACTGCAGATAGACTCTATCAACATCTGTTCTTACCCATTGCCAGTATAGTCCCTATCTCAAAGAACTTGCACTGTGAGCTTGAGAACAGCCAGCCATTTTCTCCTTAAATGGCTTTTGAGCTATTAATTGTCAAGGACTGCTAGGGCTGAAGCCAGGTGAGGATCTGACACTAATAATTTACAGAAGCAGTAACTGTTTAAATGCAACCTCCTAAGTGAGTTTGTGATGTGAGCAACAACAGAGGAGGAAGAACTGGGGAGAGCTGCGTGCTGAGGGGGCAACAAGGGATGCCAAGGATGCACGAAATTCCATGGGGTAGGGTAAAGCTGAGGAGGGGCCAGACGATAAATAATCTGATGTCAAATTATTGTGTTAAATTATAGCAACCATCTGTGGGTGAATTGCTGCCTTGAGGTGGCGTCACAGGTGAACCCAAAATATGCAGGGGCCTTTAGAAGTCCTAGGATCCTGTTTCCAGATGTTGCTTCTCAGGGTTTGAGTCAAGTTGGAGATGGTACACGAGTTCAAATGCTGCCAGTCATGGATGCTTCTTCCTGGAAGGCTGTGAGAAGCTGTGTTTTTCTTAACATTTAAAATGAAACGTCCTTGAAATGTTGGTAAGTGTGACAGCGTGATGAAAGGGATTTATGGCAGAGCTGCCTGGAATGTGTATGAGGGGACAATGACAAGCAAGGGATGGAGAAAAGAAAGCAAGCAGATCTGTAAACGAGTGAAAATATACAGTCTACATATTAACACAGAATTTAACACCCCAATAACAATCCAGTTGTTCACTGTTACACCAGAATATGTTTTATGCATCAGTGTCTCCTGCTAGGCTGTCTCTTTTAGCAGTGGGAGCCTTCCTATCCTGTTAGACTTTGAATCTGATTTCCAGATTATCTTAATTACTTTCCAACTGAGTCAAGATACCGGAATGTTTCTTTTGGACTTGTCCAAAATGAGCTTTTCCTTCTTTTCTTGGAGATTCACTTCTGTACAGGCTTCATGAAGTGCCTATTCTTAACATCTTCTGCAGCTGACTAGTTTCAATGGCAGCCTAGCACACAAAAGGCTTTGTCCAAACAGACCCTTGGCACTGCTGTGGATGAAATTTATGGAGCGATATGCGTGAAACTGCCCGATCAGACAAGCATTTTCCAGTAAACTTAAAGGGAGGAGAGGATTCAATGTCCCTGGACAACTCTCAACGATTTTGTAGCTATTTCTGTGGTGACAGTGGCTGACGAGAAAGGAAGTGAATGATGGGGAGATGCACTGAGCTGCTTATCTCTGTCATGTCTTCATTAATACAACAGAAAGGCTGAAGCTGTAAGTGAACCTAGGGTCCCATGCTGAAGTCACTGAGAGACACGTGCTCAATGGGAGGAGAGCAGATAGGCCAAGATGGATTTGGTATGTGAATATTGCTGAATATTATGTTTATGTAAGTGTTAAGGAGGGGAAAAAAAGGAAAATAAAAACGGGCTCTTCTCTGGGTTTGAAATATTGACCAGGGGCTTAACCGTCAGTTCTGAGATGAAAAGCCTGCTTACTTGAGTCACTGAAGAAGTGAAGATGTGAACTTTATTTAATGTATTAGTTCCTGGAATGGGGCTTTGGGATTTTTCATTGTGGAAAAACATTCCCTGGAAGTAACTGCATTATTAATGGGATTAGCACAATCCAGAGTTAACTCCCTACTGAAAGCAGCATTCCCTTGTGGGAGATCCAGGACAGTCCTTGGGTCCTGTGAGGAGTTCTCCTTCCTTGTGCAGAGGTGCTTAAAACAGAGAAAATGTAGCTGGGTGGTAGCTATATTGGTGGGACTGGATTTATCTGTATGCTGGGGAATGATCTGGTAGCTCGACTTTTGCACTAGCTGATTTATTTTGCGTTCTTGTTATGAATGTAATTCCTTAAGGGGAAAGACTTCCTGACTGCACTTATATTTGCTCTTATTACGGAGCCATTCCCCGTCACGTCGTGCTTAATTTTCTTTCCTAATGTTGTCAAATTGGTCTCAAAATTAGAATCCAAATTTTGGTATGCCAAAAATACCAAGCAGGGCTCTCTAAAGTACAAGCAGCCTGAAGCCTGTGTAGTATCGTCACCCCAGAGACTAGGGAATTACTGGAGAGAATCTTAGAGGAAGATAACAAATAATAGAGCTATTTTTGGATGTTCTTTTTAAAATCAGTGGCTGTCTAAGAAGGGTGACTTATAGCACAGGCTTCATTGTAACTGGAAAATGGATCCATCCATGGAGCTCAATCACACATAGATCACAGGGGCTGACAGCTCACATTCTATTGCCTTTCTCTAATGCTGCATTTAAAAATGATAATTATTTCAATGGGTGGTTATTCTAGTTTTGAGAAGTTCAAGGAATTTCTGATATGGGTAAGCAGGTATAACTTTAAAAAACCTTTGCTTCATATAAATTTGCCCTATAATTGGTCATATAAGTCTCTGTGATACAGTCCCTAGAAAGTGGTGTGAGTAAAACCTATAATTTTGTCTCCTTTGAGATATTTAGATCCATTAGACAAGGTTCTCCATTCTCTTTTTAATTATTTGTTCTGGCAATAAAACCTTTGGTGGCTGTTTAAGGTATAAACCCGGAGTTCAAAAACTCCCAGTAGGAACTGTGGTGAATATAATTTCATTATACATAGCACTGAAAACATATTATTCTAGTTGCTGATATTATTCTATTTGCTCAACCTTTTGTGGTCTGTTGGGAGGGTCCCAGAAACAGAGAGAGGAAAATGCCTCCTACTATGGGTTGCAAATTGGATCATATCTGATTTTTAATTTTGAGCTCTGAGACATCAAATGAGTCACTGGCCAGATGAAGGAGAAATACAACAGACTCCAATATTCTTTTCTGTTTGTCAGTCTTGCCTTGGCCCTGTTTTGGACATGGGACAGACAGATGTAATGTATAAACCTCCTCCATTCTGCAGGGAACCACAGAAAGCAACTGCATGGGCAGAGGAGGATTGGATGAGAAAAAAAGGCATAACCATAAAAGCTGTTCACACCATGTCTGTCAGGAAAGAGATTCTCATAAGGGGAAATGTCTGTGCCAAGCAAATTGCAGCAAGTGGATACCCAAGGAAGGAAAACATCTGCTTTTCAAGAACCTTCATTGCGTGGGAAGTCTCTGGGGCTACTGGTGCCTCTGCTTCTCATGGTGAAGACTAGGGCGGGGGTGGATATATTTGTGTTGGATATTTTCCCACTGACTGTCATTATGAGGTGGGGGATTACCCAAGGGTTTTCCCTGTTCTGAATGGTCACGGCGGCAGGTGTGCGAGTCTGTGATGAACATACTGGGAAAGGGGAGCTGCTGCAAACCACTGTGCTCTCTCCTTATGGCCGTGGGAGAGGAGGGAAGATGTGTCATGTTCTGGTCTTATCCCATCTCTTACAACCCAGAGAGGGTGGCAGGCAGGAGGCAAGGCCAGATGATGCAAAGTGAGGCAAGGCAAGGCAAGACACGGCAAGGAGAGGAATACATCTTTTCCAGGTAGAAAATGAGACACATGGGATCCTGGCATTTTCTTTGCCTTGTCCCTGAATGTACATATCACCACCAAAGACTAAATTGGTCCATTTGGTCTTCAGGAGGCCTGCTGTGTCCAAAATACCTATCTTACTTTTCCTGTTCTGATTACTTTCTTATTCCTGATCAATATATGTATGCGTGTATGTGTGTGTATATATATGTCACAAATTTGTGATAAACTAGAATAAATGCATTAATAAAAGAGGACAGCCTTCCTTGTCACAGTAGGACACAGTAAGTCCACAATACCTTGCATATGTTATCAGCTCCCTCATAGTCTTCCTCTCTGTTTCAATGTGTTTTACAAACAGGAAAACCTCAAAGCGATGTGGCTAATGCTGCAGCCTTTGAGAAAAGTCTGCTCTCATCTGGCATACTGTGTCTTGCAAAGATGGACTTTATGTGATTAAAACCAGTATTAGGAAAAAAATAGCCAAGTGTGGCTGTCTTAGGACAGTGTGATACCAGTCAGACATGAAAAGGCATCGCTATCTGTTCATGTGAAACAGGTCAGCTACTGTTCATTGACAAGGCTGTCTGGAGAGGGCTGATTGCCTCAATGGTTTGGGCTCCTCTGTTGTTCACAGACACCTGGCAAGTAAATATAGATACAGCTCAGAGAAGATGTCTGGCCCTAAGGCAGTGCATGGTTACAGACCTCTGCAGTGCCTTGACATCCCTCTGTGCAGCCCTGTTAATGTTTCAAGCCTGCATGGCTCTTCTCTCTGCCAGCTCTCCAGCAGGACGCATGATCTCTTCTCTGCATTCTTTGATGAGGCTCATTCAGTGCCCTGAAGGGTAGAGCTCCTGTGTTCATGTTTCATCAGCTTGCTTTGCTGAGCAGATTTCGTCCAACTTGTGATTTGTGTTGTAATCATCAGCAGCCAAGTCTGCAAACAGATGTTGGCCTCTGGCTTCAGGCAATGGGCTTCTTGAGAAGGCACTTGCTGCAGCAACAGCCTTACCCTGGGCCTCCAGGACCACAAGTTACTGCCTCGTCGAACACATCTGGATTCACTGCATTGCCAGTGAAAACAAGTTGGTCCATGTCTTCAGCTTCTCAGCTTGTGCTGGAATTCTCACTAAGCCTCTGTCATGTGCCTAATTCCTCACTTAAATTACAGCTTGGCAGTGGTATTTAAAACGCTTTAAGTCAACAGATGTCTTCCCACGTGGACACCATCTCAAACCATGCTGGTGCCCTGGGTACTGACCCTGGCTGCAGGGACCTCTTTGGTACATATCATTTCCTGCCAATAGGGCAGGGCTTGTACTGAGCCAGAAGAGATTTGTGCATCTTCTTGGGAGTATCTGTCCCTTATCGCAGTCTTGGAACAGATTGTCCTGTCTCTATGAAATTTCTCTATTCCAGTGATTTATCCCTTCTCCTCCCAAGATGCAGATGTGTGTCTAATGGCCCTTATGTCCTTCATAACCTGAGCTACTGAAATAAGGCAGCTACTGCTGCAGCAGATGCATACAAAGGTTGTTTGGTTTTGCCTTACCGTCAATACAGGCTGCTTTTGGAAGCTGCTGCAGATGCAGGCTGATGCTGACATTTCTTTAACTGTTGGTGTCAAGTAATAACATGGTTGATGTTGCCTAGGGGATTAGCTGGACCCTGCAATGTCTCCTGCTGCTTCTTGGTGCTCTTGGCTTGTGTATCTGCTGTAATTGCTTTCCCTGGCATCAAATCAGTGTCAAGCTACAGCTTCTCTGACACCCAGTGATCTCTCCCACAGCAAAAAATAAAAATAATTCCTGTAACATTTAATTGTGAAACCTGCTGGTGAATTCTCTGCACTGTGCTGGGCTGAACAGGGCTGTGAAAGTTTCTTAAATAGAATCAACCTTGCACTGAGGAAAAAAAAGAAAAATCATGTCCCTCATGAAATATTTATTGAAGTTGCCAGCATCAGCATTCTAGGATTTTGCTTTTTCAAAGTCATCAGGTTGAAAGAAAACATATTTTCAGCCCTTTGCTCACCAAATAGAGAAAGGAGAGGTTACGAGTTGTTTGTCAGCCTGATCCTTGCCTAAACTGCTTGAATTTTATTTTCCACTCGGTTTAATCATCCCCAGCCTTGAAATGAATTGTTCTGGAGCCAGTGTCTGACATGGGAGCAGCCGCACCTCACAGCCATTGTTAGAGCTGGGTTCCTGTGGAGACAGTTCAGAGAACTCTCTCGTCTTTGCGAGTTTGCTTCCCCACAGCCGCCATATACCCATTTCTCATTTAAACAAAGCTGCCCATCTGGTCCTGTCTCTGCAGTGTGCTTCTAGTCAGCTTTTAGCAAACCAGCCTGAGGAAGTGCAACGTTTTCTGGGAAAAAAACCCATGAAGCCTCCCTCTCCATCAGACAAATCAAAGCTCGCACTCCAGCACCCTCTGGCAGGAGGGTGCAAAAATGGTATTACTGCAAAGGGGGAAGGGATCCCAGGGGCACACAGAGAGTAATAATAACAGGAGACTTGTGATTAGGCATTCCTCAGCAATAACAGTGTTTTAGAGGCTCTTGCCAGAGCTGCTCAGAGCATGCTGCGGTGCTGTGCAGAGGTGCCTGCTACACAGTACTAAAAAGCTAATGATCAGCTAACGCTGAAAGGAGAAGACGCTGTCAGCTGTCTCAGCTCTGCATGGTTGCCAAATGCCACGTGGCCTCGCCAGGGAAAAAAATGGAAAATGCCCCCAGTGAGAGAGGGAAGCCATTCAAGGAAAGACACAGCTCCATGGCAGACACCATGGAGATGATGCTTGTCATTTGGAAAGAGATGCAAAACCTGCAGCAACCCCACCGCTTTACAAATTGACGGAGGTTGCCAACAGCTCCAGAGTGCACATGGGTGACTGACCCCAAACCAGACTGAGTATTTGTTTATTCTTATTTGCATTCAGATGTCCAAACCAGCACTATGGCAGAAACAGTTTTGTTAACACTGGAAGACACACCGCAGGTAACACAAGACATGCAGTGATTACATGAAGTAATCTTTAGCAAGGCAGGGTGTGTTGGACCCAATGATCTCTCAAGGTCCCTTCCAACCCCTGTGATTCTATGTGAAATGCAGTAAGTACCCAAGTGAACATAAATTTGTTACATTCAGGAATGTGTATGTGCAGAAAACTTAATTTCTTTATTATCTTGGAAATCTTACATGCTGGATTTCAAGAGCAAGGTTGGGCAGGAGATTGAAGGAAGTGAGAGATCAGAACTGGGGAACATAAAAAACCCTCTGCTTATGAAGAGATTTCAAAGGATTCCTGTAAACATATTTGTAAGGGAGGGATTTCATGGCATGCAAAGGGAATGTTTCCTTAAGGGTATACTTGATGTCAGATATTTTCTACATTCTTCAGCATCAGTAGGTCTCTGTCAATGCCGTAAAAAAAACATTTGGCACTCTGGAAGATACTATTCTCTCCAACTACTTTTGAATTTCCATTCAGCACTCCAGATGTTTCATCAGATGAATGAAGCATCTTTTTCTCTTACTGTGGGCATGGATGGAGACTGCCCTCACAGGTCTTTCAAAGAGCATGTCAAGGAAACAGCTACTGGATGTAACACTGGTAAAGCCGATGCTGCATTTGCAGTAAGAACTTGACATGGCCCCTTCATTCTGTGTTTTTTCCTGTTAAGACCTGGGAAAACTGAGTAGAAGAGATTGTGCCAACACACCAAGATGCTCTGACACCAGCTGGAGCACGTAAGTGAAAGGAAAGTAAAGATGATGGAAGACAGTTGCAATATGCTTGTCCTTCCAGATAAAAAGATTTACAGAAACACATGTGCCACAACTGCCTCAAGCAACACCTGGAAGCTGCACAATGCAGAGATGTCTGAAAAAATAAGATGCAAATCTTATTCAGATGGAGAAACTGAAGAATCACTCAAAGTCCTGTTGTAAAGGCAACAGAAGGTTGGCTGAGATTAGCTGTGGGCAGAGGCAAGGGACCAGTTTGTCCAGGGTGCAGATATTTCAGCACAAGTGCCAATACACACACCTCAGAAATGAATAGAACTTTTACAGTCAGTGAGGCTGTTTATTTATGGTGGAAGCAATGTGTTATGATCATCTCAATTGTTACTTGCTACTAAATCTGGCTTTGGAAAACAGGCATGGGGAGCTGCCTCTTTAAGGGAGCCTGGCAAGAGCCTGCAGAAAGAGCTGTGCTTGCAGAGATGTGTCATGCAGCCCGGAGCCTGGCTTTGAAAGGAGCATGTCCCCATCGGTGTCCTTTGCTAGGACTGGCTGCAGAACATATTTAGCTTTCTAGCATTTAAATGTACAAATGACTGCTCTGCGACTCAATTAATAGCTCCAGTGCTCCTGGCCAGGGCTCTCTCCCTTGAAGGGCAAAAGCCAGTGTGCTGTAACACTGCAGGCTTGTTTTGATATACGTGATGTGGCACTCCAGACCCATGGTGCAAACAGATGCTGGCTCTCCTGGACCTGCCTACCTACCGCACTCCCTCTGTCGGGGTAGCACAGCCTACATCCCCTTCCACACGGACAAAGGGCCCAACTCTTTGTTTTGGAGGAAAATTGCAACCATTTCTGACAGAACCAAAGTTACTAGGAATAGATTCACTGCCTCTGATAAAAGGGTGTCCCAGTGGACACCCATCTTTTCTCCAGGCCACTGGGGACCCACTCTTGACTTCTACAAGCAATTCTCTGCCACCCCACTGAGTACCTGCAGGGAAGGTCTGGAATATGTTTCTCCTCCTGTCCTTGCAACACATGGTCACCAATGTGAACTGCTCCAACTGTATCATGTGTCCCTGCAGTCCCAGGACATGCATAATTGCTGTGTCTGGGTAGGATTGCAGTGACTTCATGGTGTCACAGGGTCAGTACTTGCATTCAGGAACTTTCTTCAAGGCTACATCCAGGGAGGCTGTTCTCATGACACCAAGAGCCAGCAGTTTGATTTCAGGTGTCTCACTGCATTTTCCACACTGGAGGTGCTAGGAGGAGTTGGCAGCCTCCCTGCTCAGCATCCAATCTGGCCAAGAGTTGGAAGACTACATTAGCCCCACAAGCACCTCTCAAACTCTTTACATCTTGTTTAAGCCAACCAAAACACCTAGTCTCACCAGAGTACAGGCTTTGGGTTTTCCCTTCCGTGTTTACTGCATTGCATCACAGGTGTGACATAATTTCTGGTTGAGAAATACAACCACTATCTCTAAAGAATGCAAGTGCTCAACAGCTATGGGGGTTGGCATTTCACTCTGCTTTATTTTTGTGTCAATATGAAGGAGTTTGCAGGGGTTTTGTTGGGGAGTTTCTCCATCAGTCTAATGGGAAATTCCACCCTGGCTAGAAAATGTGAAAGAAATTAAGATCTACAGAGATACTTAGGTACCAACATCCACTGAAATAATAGGATTTAGGTCCAAAGTGTCCCTTGCTTTGGGGGAAATAGTGCCTATGGGAACAAGGTCAAGCTGGGGAGAGAAGGGGATGTCCTCTTTAGAGACAGCCATGACTCTTGTTACATGTCCTCCCCTATAAGACCCCCAGGGATCTCAGGAGAGGGGACATCAGGGGTCTGGCTCTGGGAAGAAGGCAAAGCCCTAGCGACAACGGCTGCTCGCTAAGGCCTGCGCCCCGCGGAGCCCCCGCCCTTCTCGGGGTCAGGATGGGCTGCGGGCATCTCCCCGGCCCCGGCCACGGTCGGCACGGCTGCCCGGCGGGACAGGAGGGAAGCCCCGGAGCCGAGGCCGCGCCAGCTGCAGGTGGGAAGGCCCCGTCGGGCCACACGAGGGCGCCGCAGGACGGTGCCTGTGGTCGGGAGGCGCCGCTGAGGGGCCGCACCGGCGGGGAGGTGGGGCTTAGCGCGGCGGGGCTGCGGCTCCCTGCCTCGCCGATTCCTGTGGCTTCAAGGTGGAAACTAGCGCTTGGTCGCGACGTGGCCTAGTCGGCACGCAATCCGTGGCTCCTTATTCGCACTGCACGTAGCACAGAGCCAGCAGTGACAGTCACGTCTCCTCGCTTATGCTGTGCCTTTCCTGGGTTTGTTTCACAGATCTTGGTCACATACCTAGCTACCATCATACAGGCCACTCACAGGGGCACAGCAGAGTTGGGTTTATCATGGGCTGTCTGGGTTATTAGGAGAGATGTGAATATGAAGCACAGACAGTAGTTCCTTCCCTACAGAGGGTGCGGTGCGCATGGAGCTCTACCTTCCAAGTCTGGTGTGGTCCTGTTCACGAAGGGGCTGCATCTAATTTAGGTAGGAAGATACAAGTAAAATCTGTGTATTCCTGCAAGGATTGAGCTGGGAAAAAAGTAGCACAGTAGGATGCAGGGATGTGTAGAAATGTAAACCATAGAAACAAGATTTGGGCATGGAAGAATCTGCCACAGAAAAACATCTGTGGTGGTTCAGACTGAAGATTTGTCTTCCCAAGTACCCTGCTTCTAGCAGTGAAGAGACATGCAATGAAAAGTAACAGCAGCAAAAGTGTATTTATAAATATCTGCTGGGACTCTCAATTTCCATCTCTTTTCAGTTCAGGGGATTTCCTGTCTCTCTGACAAAACCCTCTGCCAAACATTTGTCCCATGCCCTTGTACACATTCTGCACCCTGAGCACTATTTGCCGAATGGCTCCGCACATCCACCAGGCACTGTGAAAAGGGCTGCTCCTTCTTAACTTTGAAACTGTCAAACTGTTGTTTGACAGTTCCTGGTTCTTATTCTGGAACAGAAGTGAACACTCTCTCCAGTGTCTCATGGGATCTACCATTCCCACTCATCATTTCACAGCTCATGTTAGCCCATCTTCTGAAGTCAGTCATCTCTGAAGCTGAACAATTCAAGCCTACTCAGCAACTCCTTAAATATAAATCATTCCAAACCTTTGGTGTTCATTTTACTCTTCTCTGAACCTTTCAGGTTCCAGTGTCTACTTTTGGAGATAGGGGCATGGTTCTCGAGATGTGGGCATGGTTCTCAAGATGTGAGCAAACCAGAGCCAGAGCAATACTTTCTTGAACAGTACGTTCTCTCTTCCTTTCCTAATGATCCCTTATGTTGGGTTTGTCTTCCTGATCACTACTGAATGATGATACAGTGACAGATAATAAAGAAATTGGAGACTTAACAGCAAGAAAACAATGAGTTGAGTCAAAGTACTCTGGGAAAGGATGGTGATGGAGAAAAATGAGATGATGTTAGCAGCTTTTTTTATAAAACCCTAGACCTTAATGTCTCTTTACTATCAAGAATAAATATTACGGTGAATTGTCAATATGCAAGAGATTAATGTTCAGCTGCAAACTCAAGAATAAAGGAATGTGATATTGTACTTCCTTGTCCCCACCAGCCAAAGTAGTTTGGACATTATAGAAGAACTAATTACAGTAAATAGTTTTGGACCAGAGTGTTGACAGCATTTAAATGGAGTGGAAAAAAAGATAAAAAATATCTTTCTGAGGTTTGTTTTGTTTTATCCATTTTTTTCCACAGGGAAAATCTCAAATTTAAGAAAAGCAGTGAGTGGAGTTAACTGGTTTGACAAGCTCGGGGGTTGCATATGAAGGGGTAGAAGCCTTTATATCAGAAGTAGACAATAATTCTGGAATTTGCATGGTAAACAAGAAAAAAACAAATGAAGTTCTCTAGAGTTACCTGGATGAGTGATTACCCAAGGAAGGATGTTAGGTGTAAACAGTCTATGGGAACGGATAAAGAGGTAGTTGGTCTGGGCAGCTAAGTTCTAAAGATCAGAAAACAGCCCTAAGTGCCAAAAGTCAAGCTGTTAGACCTTGCAGAGATCTGGGAAGATAAGTGCTGAAATATTTGATAACTGCATAAATAGAAACAAAATTTAAAAAGGAGGAAGTAGGGCTGCTGTGCACAGAGTAGGAGGCTGAGATCAAACAGTATTTGGATCACACTTAGATCAAGGGCCAGACCCAAGAGGGTGTACAGGGTTGTAATGCCAGGAAGTTAATTTGGCTCTGTGAACACAATTCACAATGCTGAGGAAGATGTCTTATTCCTTTGTATAGTAAATGAGAGAAAGTTACATTTCCAGGACTAAAATCTACCACAACCTGTGTGGAGTCTGAGCTGATCACGAGGAAATGCTGAAGATACTTGTCCAAAACACTGTCTTGTCTGGTTCCAGATCTGTAACAAAGCTTCAGCCTCACTGGTAACACCTGTGTTGATGTGGTGAGGGTCCAGGATACAGTACCAGTCTGTGATTGTCCAGGCTAATGAATAGATTCTGTGTCCTGGGTCTGGCTAGGATAGGGTTAATTTTCACCAGAAGTTGGGATGGGACACAGCCAGGACAGGTGACCCAAACTAGCCAAAGGGGTTATTACATACTGTATGACATCATGGTAAAGAGGGCTAGTCAGGCAGGGGCAGTGTGGCTTCAGCAAGGGTCTGAGAGCACAGTCTGGGTTGTCCAGTTGTTGGTGACAAACTGCATTGCAGATTACCAGTTTTGTATATTCTGTCCCTCTTTGTTGTTTTCCTCTTGCTTTGTTGTCCCACTAAACTGCCCTTATCCCAACTCTGAGGTTTGCCTTTGTCTCCCCATCTTCCACCCCATTCTGCAGTGGTTTGGGGTGAGTGAGCAGCCGCAGGGTGCTCAGTTGCTGGCTGGGGCTGAACCATAACCCCCCTGTGGCAGGGGGTTTGGAGATCTATGATCCTTGGAGTGCCTTCCAACCCATACCATTCTATGATTCTATGATAACAGTCCTTTTTGGTGCCCAAAGTGGATCATGAAGGGTTGGGCTAACAACAGATCTGACCCAAGCATGTTAATAATGAAGTTGTTATAAGCCTTCATCGCATTACTTAAACAGTCACTGCTCACAACAGTGTTGTTCTTGGTCACGTGGCTGTGGTATGGAAGCCCATACTTGCTGTATGTATTCAGTGAGGTGCTGGTTCTTGCCTCTGGGTGAGGGGTCCAGATTTTCATTTTGCTACACTGTGTGATACCAACTTATGATATAGTAACATCAGTGGTCATGAGCTGAAGCTGGTATTTGTATGGGGTCTTGCTGTCCTGTCCATACCTTGGACTACATCTCTTTGAATTGATTAATAATCACACCCAATCCATGAAGAGGGGGAATACTCTCTCCCACCCTTTCACCTCCCCTTTTCCCTCCAGGCTGGTTACAGCAGCTTTTGACCATTCTGAATACCCTTGGGATGTTCAAGCCAGCATGTTCCTGTTGTTACATCTCCCAAATGTGTTTCAAGTCCTGTTCAGGCTTATAATATGTGTTTTAAAAATACCACCCAGAGATTTTCCCTGAGGCTGGATAGTTAAGGGTGACATGGTGTGTGGAAGAGTATGGGTATCTAGAGACCTCCTCACCCCTTAGAAACTTAACTCCCAAAGAACTACAGGAGCCAAATAAAATGATAGAATATTTGAAAAGAAAATGCTGTAGCTCTTCCAAGGAAGGAAGCACAACATACTGCAATGTGCTGGGCCCTGGCTGCTCTCTACCAAACAGTGCGTAATAGTCAGCAGTGCAATCCAGGGGAAAAGAAGGAAAACAGACCCCCCAAACACTGCAGCTGCCCCAACCCCTACAACAGGCACAGTGGCTACTCAAACGCTTGTGACAGACACTGAAGCTAAGCAAAAAAATCCCCAACCCATTCCAATATCAGTCCCCCCTCGACAGAAGAAGAAATACAAAACCAAGAAAGTTTGCTTAGTGAGGGATGATGATGAACTGGGACCATCCCAAAACCAGAAGGAAGTGGCAGAACCAGAGATAATCGCCTGATCCCCATCCCTGAGCAAGTTCTGAAATATGTGAAAAGATTTCAGCTGCCTTCCAGGTGAGCGTGTTATCACTTGACTGCTCTGATGCTGGGATAGTGGGGCCAGTAGCCTGGAATTAGAAGGCAGGGATGCAAAAGCAGCTGGGATCCCTGTCTAGGGAAGGCAGCATCAACAAGGGGATTGGGAAAAAGACAAAAACCTTTGGCCTTTGGAGGCAACTTCTATCAAGTATGATGGAAAGGTATCCTTTCAGTGAAGATGTGGTATATCAGTCAGGCAAGTGGACAACCATGGAGAGAAGTATCCAGTACTAGAGGGAATGAGGAGATGGTTTACTATGATCTGGACAACATGCAGTTACCCACAGATCCTGATCAAGTCCAATGTGCATGACCTATGTGGCGTGAGTTTGTACAGTCTGCACCATCATTGCACACCAACTCACCAGCAGTAATGCACTGGAAAAGTGAAGAGGCACCAACAGTGGATGAAGTGGCTGTCTAACCCTGGAAATATGAATTCCCTCTTCCTCCCTTGCCTCAGCTGTGGAGAAACTGTCATGGGAGGTCCAGGAACTTGAAGAGAGTTTTTCCTACTCCTCACCTATATAGACCAGTATCACAGCTATGAGGAGTAAGTGTTCATCTGCTCAAGAGAGGACAAAGAAGCACCCTGTGGTTTTACCTGTGTGACCACAGGGAGGACATCAGGAAGTGGGATGGAAAGCCTGCCCTGCCCTAAAGGCACAAATACATGATTTTCAATGCAAAACAGTCACAATAGGGGCTTCTTCCAGGAAAAATACTGCTCCAGTTTCCAGAGGCCAGTCCCCCAGACTGAGGGGAAGGCCTACTTGTAGGTGCGATCCTCTTGAAGAGGCCTCTAAGTCCTTTCTGCAAGAAATGAGCAGTGAATATGATGAGCAGAATTAGAGGGGGCCGGCCTCCAGACAGACAGAGGAGAGCAACAACCAAGTTTCTTGGATTGTGTGGATCCAATGGCTTGACATGTCAGATCCACAAGACTACAAGGCTCTGGTGGACACTGGTGCACAGCGTACGCTAACGCCATCAAACCGTGGAGAAGAACCCATTTGTATTTCTGGAGTGACAAGGAGATCCCAACAGTTGACTCTGCTAGAGGCTGAAGTGAGTCTAACCGAGAATGACTGGGAACAACACCCTATTGTGACTGACCCAGAGGCTCCGTGCATCCTGGGCATAGAACACCTCTGGAGAGGGTATTTCAAGGACCCAAAAGGGTACCAGTGGGCTTTTGGAATAGCTGCCTTGGAGACAGAGGAAATTGAACCATCTACTTTGCCCAGTCTCTCAGAGGACCTTTCTGTCGTGGGGTTCCTGAGGGCTGAAGAACAACAGGTGACAATTGCTACCAAGACTCCCTGATTCCCATTCAGAAACTGATTCATCAACTGGAGAGTCAGGGAGTGATTGGTAGAACCCGCTCACCCTTTAACATCCCCATATGGCCAGTGCAGAAGTCCAATGGAAAGTGGAGGCTGACAACAGACCATTGTGGTCTCAATGAAGTCACACCACCCATGAGATTTCAGGAAAATCAAATGATACAATGGGCTGCTAAAGACTACACTGAGCGCAATGGCTGGTGGGACCCTCAAACATTGGGATGAACACTTAGCAAAGGCCACCAGGTTAGTTATCTGCAGGGGGTCTACCAATTGAGCTGTCTCTGCCCTATCAAAACTTGCACACACTGTAGGAGATAAAATCCCCATAGCACATGACAAACATGTTAGGGAAGACAGTCTGGGTTTGCCCTGCTACATGCAAAATGCCCAGATTGCCCATCCGTGGGACTGCTTTTGCTTAAGCACTTGGGTACACTTGGTGGGTGATAGGAAAATGCAGTGCATGCCTCAAGGGGATTTGATTTTGGGTGAGAATAGCCAATAAATTGTACAGTGTTAATTGTTAAATAACCCTGTCATTGTATGTTATCATTGATACAGTTGCTATATGCTGTATCAATGGTATTACTATAAGAATCACCCAAATTAATGAAGGATGAGTACTGCAATGTTGAAACTAGAACTGGCCTCAGCAACCAGTGCCCAGCAACTTCCTTGAAATCAACATATGTTCAACCTGCAGATCGTGAGCATGGACCATCATCGAGTTTTTTCTTCTTGCTAGAACTAAGAAGTTCTGTGTTTAAGAATCATTAATTGCACCTTAATTATTCAGTGGAATTTTTTTATTAAGCAGCTGGTCACCTCATCTTACTTTGTTGCAATCCGTGGAACTCAGGCATTACTCACCTGGACCTCACAGCTAGAAACATCCAGCCAAAGGACAGGCTGACCTGTCTCATGGTTAGGCTGCATGTAGGTATCCTGGCTACTTTTGGTGGAAGTCCTGTCTGCTGATGGGGCTGCAAAAGTAACACCTGAAGAAAAGTAGGATCTAAAATTATGTGCCCAGTGCTTGGTGGTGGAAGGGGCCAGGTTGCAATCTTTAAGGTGCGCTCTCTTCGGTTACATGAACTTTGTGCAGTAGAAAAGAAACGGTTGGGAAGGAAGGGAGGAAGGGAAAGTTTATTCACTCTGCAGTTCAGGTTCCTTGGAGAGGATGTGCCAACATCAAGAGCTGAGCAAGTGGAATTATCAGCATCCAAGCTAGTTTCCCCAAGCAGACTTCACCGCCAACAGACAAGGGAAAACCTGGAACAGGTCAGCTGAATATCACAGCTTGCAGCTGTTACCTCATCTGTATTACAGAAATCCACAAAAAATTAAAAGGAGTTCCCTTCCAAAACACCTTTCTAGAGCTCACTTGCAGGTAAGGGCTTAGGGACATGCCCTAGTCCTGTTTAAAGAGCCTAGATGTGTGCAATTAAGTGTAATATGAAAACTTAACATGCTATTACAGGCCTGTCAGTCCCACCTCAGTACCTGGTAAATTTATGGAGAAAATCATACTGGGAGTTATTGAAAAACACCTAAAGGACAATGCAGTCATTGGGCCTAGAGGGTGATAGTGAATGGGGTTACATCTGGCTGGTGGCCAGTCACTAGTAGGGTTCCCCAGGGCTCCATTTTAGGTCCAGCTCTCTTTAGCATTTCCAAAAATGACATGGACACAGGACTAGAGGGTGTCTTAAGTAAATTTGCAGATGACACCAAATTGGGAGGAGCTGTTGACTCTGCTGAGGGTGGAGAGGCCTTACAGAGAGACCTGGACAGATCAGAGAGCTGGGCAATCACCAACAGCATGAAGTTCAACAAGGGCAAGTATATACAGGATTCTGACATGGGAAGAAGCAACCCTGGCTACACATACAGACTGGGGAGTCAGACACTGGAGACCAGCCATACTGAGAGGGATTGCTAGTGTTATCTTGACTCTGGGGGAGGGGGTCCCTTCCAATTTCCACATTTGAATTTTACTGGGAGCTGACAGACATTTTTTCATCAATACCTCTCTAGATCAGTTGGCACAAACTGAGTGTCTGCCATTGATGGCAGAAGCCTTGGACTGGAAGGCTCAGCAGTCTTGGTTTCAGAGAGGCTGCATTGCAGCCCACCAAGACAGTCCACGGGCTGGAGGGTGGAATTCCACTTTTGGACCTCCCAGTCCCATCTGGAGACGTATGTTGCATTCAAAGAAAGTGATGCTCAACCTGTACGTTTTACCCACCCTTAGGTTTGTATTAATGACGTGTTCACTGATGCATCCTACTGACCGGTGAGCCTGTAAAGCAGTTTTAGAATGCACCTTCTTGCAACACACAGAATAAACCAAATTGAACCTGATGATCTGTTTATCTGTCTCTTTTCCTCCTCTTGGTTGTTTGTGGGAACGACTTGCTCCTTTCCAAGTTATTCAGCTGTACTATAATAACTTCAGGCAAATGAAATTATTGAAGGATAATTACAAACAGGTATTTTAATTTCAGTGGGAGGATCTTCTTTCCTGCTTTGGCCAGAGCGATGCTCTCATGTTTCATCCTTTCTGGTTTACTCCATTTCTTTTTTCTCTGCTTGTGCACTGATGAATTCAGCATCAGGTTCAGGGACCCAGGAATCAAAGCAAGTGCATTAAACAAAGCTGATGCAACAAGACCTGGGCCAAGAGGTCACCTTTGAGTCAGATGGTGGATTTTAAAATCTTCTCTGGTGAATTTTATTCCTTTAATGCTGAAAACAAGGAGAGATGTGACTGCCAAAAATGGAGCCACCCCAGACTCAGGACAGTGAAATGGCAAGAAGAATGTGTTTTCATAATTTTATTGTAAATCTAAAGAGATGCCCTGGAATGTGCTCTGCCAAAGCTGCGGGAGGTGGTGTAGCGTAAGACTTTTTGTACTCCTTTGCAAATTATTTCTGTCTGAAGCCACCACCCTCATCCCACCCTTTTCTCTGTAATCTTTTCTTAAAATAGCTACTGCTTTGGGTTAGTCCCATTCTTAACAAAGTTGTTCTTTCACCTGCAAATACACTTGAGCTGGTTTTCTCATTCATCTTCTCTGCCACTGTTTTTTTTTTTTCCTTTTTCCTATTAGGATTGAATGGGTGTAGCGGACTTCCTTCAGTCTCTTATGTTTATTTGGGGGGAAGCAGACCATGATTTTATTGGAAATGATTAGCATCATTCACATGGTTTGTGCTCTCTGAAAGCACCAGAGATGAAAAAGAGTTTTGTACTTTCTGCTCTTGAAAGATCATTGTTTCTGGCAAAGGCATTTAGCATTCTCCAACCTGTGAAAAGATATGCACAGGCGAAGCTTGGAAAAGGCTACATCCAGGCATGCCAGAGGATACTGAGAAATGGTGAGACAATTTTCTAGGGAAATCCACAGTGTCCATGGCATGTGCTGTTCTTTTGACTTTGTACATTTATTAAAAAGTTGAAAAATAGGCTGGATTCAAATGGACTTTCCCTGTGTTGTGGAACAGGTGGTTTAGTTTTCATTTTCATGGAGTTTTAGTCAGAATCACAGAATCACTAGGTTGGAAAAGACCTTTAAGATCATCATGTCCAACCATTCCTGTCCTATGCTAAACCATATCCTTGAGCACCTCATCTACCCTTTTTTTAAACACATTCAGGGATGGTGACTGAACCACCTCCCTGGGCAGCCTGTTCCAGGCCCCAACAACTCTTTCAGTGAAAATTTGTTCTTTCTAACATGTAATCTGAACCTGCCCTGGCACAGCTTTGTGCCATTTCCCCTTGTCCTATCTCCTGTCACCTGGCTGAAGAGACCGTCGCCCACCTCTCTACAACCTCCCTTCAGGTAGTTGTAGGTGGTGATAAGGTCTCCCCTCAGCCTCTTCTTCTCCAGGATAAACATTCCCAGCTCCCTCAGATGTTACTCATATGATTTGTCCTCCAGCCCCTTTCCAGCCTTGTTGCTTTTCTCTGGACACGCTCAAGGACCTAAATGTCCTCTTACGGTGAGGAGCCCAGAACTGGACACAGTCTTACCATAGCTGTCTGCAGTCTTACTGTTGACATCCTGTAAGTCACGTTACACTTAGCAAATTCCTCACATCTCAAATGCACAGCAAGAAACTCCAGTGGATCACCTCCTGGACCCTGTTCTATAGCTGAGCCTATAGGTAGCTTGCTTGTTGGCAGGACAGGACTAACTAGACATTCTTCACCCTGCACCAGGTACAGCTGGTTCCTCACAAGCCAAACCCCATGGGAGAAGGAGCCTCACCCCAGTGTGTTGCAGAACTCATCTAGTTACACTCTTTTTGTGTGTGCTGGAGACAAAGACACCTGGGAAGGGCCATTTGACCTCTCCTGGGAACATGTCATGGTCTTGATTTATGGGTCAGTGGATAAAACCTTCATTTTACCACTTGAAGTGAACCCCCCGACTCTGCTGCACTCAGTGTAAGGTACCCATTGAGTGGTTGTTGACATGAATTTCCACCTCAAATTATATACTTGGATTGTCCATTCTACTTGCCCAGGCTTGTCCATTCTACTTGGCCATTCTACTTGCCCAGGCTTTTGTCCTACCCCTTGTTAGTGGAAAACCCTCCAGGATTGAGGAAGAATCAAGTGATCATAGAATCATAGAATTGTAGGGGTTGGAAGGGACCTCGAGAGATCATCGGGTCCAACCCCCTGCCAAAGCAGGACCCCCCTGCCAAAGCAGGACACCCCTGCCAAATGCTATAGTATCTTCTAAACAAACAACAGCAAATATATAATTCATATCATTTATTTAAAGTTAGGGTTCAAGGAGAGCTACAACCTCTCTGGTTTGGGTTCTTTTTTTCCCTTGGCAAAGAATCACAGGGCCTGGCAACAAGCGTCACAGAGTTTAACTTCAGAGAGAAAGCATTTCTCCAATTAGGGTCAGCCCTAAGATTTAAAATACTGGTTCAGGTCACCCTCAAATAGAACAATGAATCTTCAATAACTTTAAAAAAAATGCATTAATGAATAAAGGTGAATAGAGAGATTGTAAATTTTTTTTTGTTTCTGTGTATGTCAAGACCCAAATACACTTAAGCCCAGAATTATTCATATGAAGAATTCTAAGTTGGCCAAAACTGTGTTTTAGCCTGAACTAAATTATTCAAACCACAGAAAGTCCTTCCAGCTCCTGTCTGCCTCCCCATCTACAGTGGTACCCTGACAAATTTCAGCTGAATTTGGAGAAAACCCAGTTTCATTCCCTTGCTCTCAGCTCACAGGCTACATCGAAGTCTTGCAGATTGTTATTTGTCCCCATTTCAGTGGTTTTCCTCCTCTGCCTCCACAGGTAAAACTCTCAGCTAGGAAACTGGAAGCAAGAAGAAAGGCTGCTTTGTGGTTTACGGTACACGCTGGTGTTTACTCTCTGTGTGTGAAGTTTTTGACTGGGTGTTGTTTGCATTCCTGGGCCAAATGATGATGGCGACTGAAGAATTACCGTCTTGTAACTGGCAGGGACCAAAGCCAGTGACACATGATTTCTGACACTTTCAGTTTCCTATCTTGTGCCTTGACAAACTCTGGCGTGCCCTGCTCATACCCAACCAAAATGCTGCAAAAGTGGACCCCTCCCTAGCCTGGTGTACTGACCTCATGATTCTCACTTTGGAGCCTTTTCACTGTCTCTCTTTGTAGCTTGTACCAAACAGCGTCTGCTGGTCTGTACTGCACAAGCCTTTGCAGGTCGTCATTCCCCCTTTAGTATTAGATTGCTGTGTACCTCCAACCAGCCACAGTGCCACACAACTCTGGCCAAGTCTTTTGGTGCTATAGGAATAAAAATAACAAGCACTGTTCCAGCTAGTAAATCTCTTTCTTCATACAATGAAATCAAGTCAATAGAACTGAAGGATCCCAGTCCAATCTATACAACTGTCATCAGAAACTCCAAGCTGTTCACTTTCTGGTATGCCCCATCTTTGACATAAGCTAGTTTTAGCAAACCAATCTATATTTTTAGTGCTAAATCTATTAAAAGAAGTATCAAAATAAAACTGATTCCAAGATGTATGGTGAAGGAACTCTCTGCTCTGTCAGGGGTGTTGGACTAGTTGATCTTTCAAGGTCCCTTCCAACCCCTAACATTCTGTGATAAGTAACCTTCCTCCAGGTCAGCAGTCGTCCTTAGACACAATGTCATCTCCATTCTCATTAGCTCCTTACCACCTCTGACTTTCTTTGCCACTTAGTTCATTTACTCATCAGCTGGTTTCCAAGACAGAATCACAGAATCACTAGGTTGGAAAAGGGCTTTGAGATTGTTGAGTCCAACCGTTTCTGTCCTCTTCTAAATCCTAAGCACCTCACCTACCCATCTTTTAAATACATCCAGGGATGGTGACTCAACTGCCCCCCTGGGCAGTTGGTTCCAATGCCCTTTGGGAGAAGAATTTTTTCCTGATGTCTAATTTGAACCTGCCCTGGCACAGATCGAGTCTGTTCCCCAATACCTCTCTATCATTTACTGCACTCCAAATAGATTAGATCTTCTGCATTTCCCTTGATCATTCCATGATCCTATTATTCTATCTTGGTAACATTTCAATCATTTAGATCACCCCAATCTCAAGAGGCAAGTCTTATGTTACTAAGTAAGACGGGTTTTGTCCTGTTCCCTGTCCTTGAGAACAAGCTGCTTAGCACAGCTTGCATCCATACAGCAAACTCCTTTTCTCCAAAACAAGTCCAATGCAAGGTGGCCACCTCCAAACTGCTCACTGGAAAGAGTAATGCCATGCTGTCCCATGAACTGTGCCCAGGCATTGCCTGGGAAAGGGCTGTCTTGCACAGATGGTTACCATAGCAGAACGTTGTGGTTTAGCCCCAGCAGGTAGCTGAGCACCACAGTGCCACTCACTCACCCCTCCTCTGGCAGGGTGGAGGAGAATGGGAAGACAGAGGCAAACTTCATGGGTTGGGATGACAGTTTATTGGAACAACAAAGAAAGAAGGAAACAACAGTATTTATAACAGAATATAACAAAACTGGTGATACACAATGTATTTTCTCAACAGCAACCATACAACTCACACTGTACACTCAGACCTGAGCCACATGTCCTGGAGCTGTGTGACCACACCCTGACTAGCCCCCTTTTCTAGTGAGCATGACTATAGTATGGAATACCACCCCCTTTGGCTAGTTTGGGTCACCTGTCCTGGCTGTTTCCCCTCCCAACTTCTGGTAAAAATTAACACTACCCTAGCTGGACCTAGGATGTTATCTACCACTTATTGCATCTCCATCATGCCCAGATTCAACACTTACCTTAATGACCACTATTTTTGCTTTTACACACACACACACACACACACACACACACACAGATATCATACCCTTAGTCTATAGGCGATTCCTTGAAAATGTCTGTTGAGTTCATTTAGTCCATGACTTTGGGCTCCATCTCTTCTAACAGTCTATCAGGGCAGGACTGATGATGTGTGCTGTTGAATTGTTGCATGCTCTATCTGGAGCATGTGGCAGGTGTATCTGTCATGGTCCATGTTTGTGGTCTGCAGTCTTCAGGTGGAAGATATGGTGATTTCAAGGAAGTTGCTGGGTGCAGGTTCCTGAGGCCAGTTCTTGTTCCATCATTGCAGTATTCATCATTCATTAGTTTGGGTGATTCTCACTGTTAAACCCTTGATGCAGCATGTAGCAACTGTAGCAATGATAACATACAATAACTGGGTTACTTAGCAATTAACATCATACAGTTTTATTTTATTTATTTATTTATTTATTCTCACCCAAAATCAGAAACCCTTGAGATACACACCGCACTTCCACATCCTTATCCATTACCCACCAAGTACACCCAGGTGGTATTCTTAAAACAGTATTGTAAGCCTCAACAGGACTTAAAACACATTCAGGAGATGTAACAATAGGAACATGATGGCTTGAACATTCCAAGGGTATTCCAAATTCTCAAAAGCTGCTGTAACCAGCCTGAAGGGAAAAGGGGAGGTGAAAGAATGGGAGATAGTATCCCCCTCCTCTTCCCCATAGATTGTGTGTGATTATTAATCAGTTCAAAGGGATGTGGACTGAGGTATGGACAGGACAGCAAGACCCCATACATACACCAACTTAAGCTCATGACCAACCTCTGGAGCTGTGCCACCCCTCCCTGACTAGCCCCCTTTTATACTGAGCATTACTATGGTATGGAATGCCCTCTTTGGCTAGTTTGGATCACCTGTCCTGGCTGTGTCCCATCCCAACTTCTGGTGAAAATTAACCCTATCCTATCTGGCCCCAGGACAGTATCCTTGAACAACTTACTTTTCTTTGGCCTGTTACTTCTATCTGGTGTTCACAGGTATGTCAGCATTGCATAAAAGCTATTTTCTTTTTCCTGAGCAATTTTAGCAGCCATAATCTCAGACCGTCACCAGTCTCCTTATTTATGCAACCACATCTTGTCAATGAGCACAGGACATGAACCAGAGTTCTACGGCAGCAGTGGGCTGCAGCATGAGAGGTACCACTGTTAGGCTCATGTGGAGCAGCTTTTGAAGCAAAACAGCGGTGAAATGATCTTGGAAAGTGTTCTGGTAGTGCACAGCCCAACATGTCCGCCAGCCTTTCCAGCAGGTAACTGCTAACGCGTGCGGTGCAGTCATAATGGGCATTGAACAATTCTTTATTTTAATAAAGAAATAATTTTCCCCGGGGGCTGCCCGCCTCCCCGGGACCGGCCTCCCCTGCCCTTCCGCCCGGCTCCCCGCACGCCCGGCCTTACCGACGGCCTGCTGAGCCCGCAGAGCTGCCGTTCCCATTCATTTGGGGGGGGGTGGAGGGAGGCGGAGCCGAGGGGACTTTCTGCCGGAGGTGTATAGAGGTAGCGTGGAGCTGCCTCGCTTCCTGCCTGAGCCCCTCGGAGGAGCGCGGGTAAGTGCCGGGTGCGGGATTGCCCGGCGGTGGGTCAGGCCGGAGCGGAGCGGGCCGGAGCGGAGAGGGTGGGTGGCGGCGGCCCCGGCCCCGCGCGGGAGCGTCCATTTTTGCATGATGTAACTAACCGGCGTGGCGTGGGGGATGTGTCCGGGGCCGCACCGAATCCTCTCCCGCCAAAACAGCCGTCTCTCCATTTTCTTTCCGTGGCTTACTTCTGCTCGCGGTCCCCGGAAGGTCCATGCCGGAGCCAGCTGGGAGCCATTCCTCGCCTCCCCCCGACTCCTTCCCCCTGGCCTTCTCCCTCCTCGCGTTGGCGGGGCCGCGTCCCGCTTCTCTGCCGAGGGAGGGATCCCCCGAAATGCCGGGGCCACCCGCCCGGCGGGAAGGGCCTTTGCTCTATGTGGGCATGGAGAACCTGGCATCATCGGCACCATGTGCCCCTGGGCCAATGGAGGTGGGCATTGCTGCCTCCAGCCACGCTTTCCCCCCAGAGCAAGCAGCAAGCCAGGGCGGGGTTGGGGAAGCTCTTCTAAGTGCAAGAGTGTTACCCAGCTAACCCGTTGTCCTGGCTATCCTTGCACCGTAGAGTGCTTTGCCAGGAGGTGAAGGCCCAGGTGTCAAGGAGAAACCCTGGGCCCTGTGCCTGTTGGCCTTTCCATGTGGAAGGCAGCCCCTGAGTGACTTGCGTGCTGTGCTCTGCTTGCCTCCAAATGCAGAAATTACCAAAAATGCAGGTACTGTTCATAGCGCTTGAGCTGGCCCCACACGCTGTGGGTTGCTGTTGCCTGCTGTTTCTGAACCTGCTCCTGTCACAAGGACACGGACTTGGGTCCATTTTGATCGTCAGCGTTTTACAGGCAGCTGCCCTGCCTGACAGATGGATTTCTTCTTTTGCATATGGATGTGTGAGTGTGGCAGACAGCGCAAAGAGGGAACGCTGAAAAACCTCAAGAGGGATCTTACATATAGCTAAGGCTGGACAGAAAGATTGGGGCTATGTACAGAGCCGCTAATTAATTGTGTTAATTAGGGCTGCAGGAAGACGTAGTTTTGGAGCAGGGGTGCCGTCATTGTAGGGGCTGCACAGAGTCAGGACAAAGAGGCTGTTACAGCCCTAAAGAGCTCACAGGCTGCAGGTTGGGCAGAAGAGCCGAGGCGATTCCAGGGCTGCTGCTGTATGGCTGCAAAGTGGTTCTGCCACCTGTATGTGGCAAGTGTTGTCATTTACAACTGTTAACTTTGTGCTTGAGCAACAACCTTGCAGTGATATCCAACTTCTGATGAACTGGTAGACACCCTGCCTCTCTCTGCCCACCTACCATGGGCTTCACTGAGCTGTGGTGGCAAGCAGGGAAAGACGTGGTCACACATGTAGGTGTTGTGTGGGGCCCTCTGTAGCTAGATGTGGCTGCCCCTTGGTGCTCACTGATGTTTGGCTGTCTCTGCTGTCTCTAAGTCAGAGGCTAATACAATGAACACTTGGAGAGAACGTTCAGGAACGTACCTTTCTGGTCAGGAACTCTGTGGACTTGTGTGCCTTCAGCAAGAAACTGAAGTGCCTTTTAGACAGGGACTGTGTAATTGTGCAGTTACACTGCATGGCTGCAAGTGCTTACCCTGGCACAAAGAAGGAGCAAGCTTATTGGTTGCCAAAGGTCTCAAAAGTTACTTTGCTTTCAAGGATTTTCAGTATTATGTGTTTTGAGCAATCTGAAGTGGTCACACCTTGACTGCTGCACTGCATGCATGCTTTATGTTGTCAAATTGTTTTTTCAATAAACCTGTTTCCAGAGTGGGAGGACTTGCTGGGTGTTTAGCCTCTCATGTATGCCATTTTCCTGGGATGTGTAAAGTTTTGAGCATTGCTTCTTGTAGGCTCATTGTGTTTTGGACGGGCTGTAACTTGAGGCCAGCTTGGCTTCTAATTCAGGCAGCTCGATTGTGAGTGTGGGCGAGATGTGTGATTGCAATACGCTCTTCACTCCACGTGGAAAGAAGGATTTTCTATACAGAAGGAATTAACTTAGACAAAAGAGGGAACGTGTAACTTTCTCCAGTCTAACCAGCTATGAGAGTAACCAGTTCTCAACTGTACTTTTGTTGACATCTTTGTCATTCCCCTATTTTTTCCCCCATTTCTTCTTTTTTTGGTGCAGCCCACTGTGAGATTTCAAGTAGGGTTCATCCCTGTATGGTGGTGTGTCTGAGCTCTGTGTCTCTGCTTTAGGTTATGTGACAGATGGGCAAGGGTTGATGCGTGCCAATCTAGCTGGTGATGAGTGTGGCTGATGGTCTGGTTTGTGCAAGCGGGGGAGCAGAAAGATTTGGTGGTCATTGCTTAGTCTCAGAGGGGAAAGAAGAGAGGAAGAAATACAGCTCAGGTAGAGGTAGGCAGGGATCTTGTTACAATTACTGCCTTTAATACCTCAGGTTCACCACTGATCTACAAAGTTCCTCAACATTGATCTGCCATGACAGGTTAGCGATACTTTAGCAGACTTTCAGAAATGTCACTTCCAGCCTTCAGAGAGTAGAAGAGTATGGTGCATTTAATTCTCATCTCTCAGCCTCTATTGATAATGCCAAAAGAATGGGGCAGGAGGAAGAGAGGGTGATTTACTTGGGAGCAGATGCAACTGGTGAATGCTGCCTTCATCCTGGTGAGGATATTGGGAAGACCACAGTGGTGCCATAGGGCAGAAGGGGATGTGGCAGAGCCCCTTTGGCTCTCCTGAAGGATGATCTAAGAAGCCCTGTTGACTTAAAAGAGTATGTGCAGATATTAGTGGCATTAACCAGCATGGTGGAGAACTGTGGAGAGCCAGTTAGGTGGTTCTGGGCAGAGACGGTTAGCATCGAGTCCAGTCTGTACTGACTCAGTGTCCATAACCCGGCGTGGATCGTCTCTGCTCTCTACGCTGGGTGTTTGACAGTATCTTTTTTCCCCCTTTTTTTCCTATTACTGGCTATATCCTCACCCTTTGCTGTCCTAGGGCCACAATCCTTGTAAACCTGTCCTGTGCTGAATGGTGGTGAAGGTGGCATTCATTTTGCCAAATGTAGTAGTCCTCTACAGCCAAGGTAGTCCTGGCTCCTGTTACCATCAGCGAGGGGGAGGCTGGACGTTCCTGGGGTGTGATTCATCCCAGCCCAGTATGCTTGAAAGAGATGAGTTGTGACCTGAAAGCTGCTTTCCACTGACTATAAAAGGAGGCATTGGAGGATTAGTGTGGATATAGAAGTCTGCACTATAAATGTCTAAGTGTTTATCTCAATGAACTTCTGAGTTTTTCAGACTTCTCAGTGACTTAGGAAGAGTTGTGGGTTTGTGGGTGGGCTTGCTCTGGCATTTGAGCACTCCCTCCATAGTGCTGTTGCTGCTGAATCACTGGTTATTTAAACCTACCCCCCAAACTCCCCCTCCCCCCAACAACAACAAAACAAAAAGGTAGAGCTGTCAGTCAAACAAAACCTAGAGGCTGACACCTACCCTGTGACTATCCACCAGCTGCAGGATTCCTGACAACTGCCTGTGGCTCCTGGACAGTTTGGGGGTGTCAGGGATCAGAAGCTGGAGCTCCCACCTTTCCACTACAGTTTGTAGAAGCTTAGGGATCTTGTTCACCCTGACAGCGATGTCTGGAGACGTCATCCCTTGGTGGTGGGTCAGCAGCTGCTGTCCTTGCCAGGGTCCCTGACTCTGCTGGAAACCACCAAGGTGGTGGGGTTATAAATCCTGTGAGTGGTGTCTGCTGTAGAATTGCCATATTTCAGAGTTTCCAAAATACAGTGAGAATTTTTGAGTTATATTTCCTTGCAGAAAACTTTTATTTCACAGAGGTGCAATTTCTGTGTGGTCAGGAGTTGCAGTAACTGCTGTAGGAAGAAATGTGCTGCCAGCTGCTTTGCTGAGCAGGATCCCTCATTAATTTTTCCTGTTAACCTAAATTGTTCCTCAGTGCCTACCATGTTGTGCCTTGACCCCTTTTCTGAGAAATCCATGTGATTGCTATATTTATCAAAATACTAAACCTATTACGGTCTACTTCATGGTAGCATTTATCCTAGTGTTTTCTAACACCTCTTTCTTCTGCCTCTTTCTGAGATGAGGAAAAACTCCTGGGTTCCTTTTCACCAGACTTCCAGACAAATAACCCAGCTGCTTTTTATGAGCTGTACAGATTTTGCAGTGCAGTTCTCTCTTGCCTCATTATTTTCCACATCCTTGTCATTTATTTGTATCTCTCCTTGTCGATCTTATTCACCCACTTAATTTTAAAGTTACAGGGATGAGGATTTTACTTAGTATCCTTAGTTTTTGAAGATTTGCAATTAATTACTGTCCTAATTTGCTGAGTGTTTTTCTTGAAATTTAGTGGCTAGTTGGTCATCTACTTCTGAAAGTTTATTATAAGCCACTCCAGAGTTCTAAAAAAAGAATTAAAGAACAATGAGCTGCTTATTTAGCTAGAGTTTGTCGCCAGTACTGGTTGAGGTAGATGGTTAAAACCCCCTGTACCAGATAATTTATTTATTCCTGGAACCTGTTCTGTCAGATGAGGTGTTCTCAAAATGAATAGCTGTGTGTGCTGTGACCCATATTCTTCCTGGCTGTGTGTGAACCTGGCTGTTTTCCTTTGCCAGGTATTTGAGTATCAGTGAGAAGAGCTGAGCTGAGTTGTAGGGTAGATGCACATCACCTCTGGCTGCAGTTGTGCCTACTGAGAAGTTTGCTGCTGGCTTCCCAAGGGCAGAGGCAGTTGCTGCTTCAGTTTTGTGACGGATAGGCTTGTGAGAGCTCTCCTCTGACTTGTTTCACTCAAACAGGGCAGGGTACCACTGGCCACTTCAGTGGTTGGTCTTTGCTAACCTGAGTAAGCAGCTAGGTTTGGTCTTTGAAGGGGAAGAGGGAGGGAAGAAGGAAAAAAATAATGGAAGACAAAAGCAAACCTCGTGGATTTACTGAGACAGCAAAGGGAGGTAGAAATAACAGTAACAGGACTTAGAGCAAAACACACAAAACTGACGATACTCAATGCAGTTTCTCACTGAACTGCACAACTCAGACCATACAGCTTCAGATCCATCCTGAAGCTGGACTGTCCCCAAACCATGCATCCTGCAGCTGCTGGGACACTGGGCTTCGGAGAACTTGCTTCCAAATGATCTGCTTTCTCATACTGCCTCTGCAGTGGGGTTGGAAGGTTGTACAACTCTGTGGGTAGTGGGGGAACAGGAGACCCGCCTGTGAAATCTGGTGTCAGTGATCAAAACCAATTCTACAAAATAAGAAAGGAGGACAAAAAGTAAAAGTACAAGCTGTAGACAGTAACAAAATCAAACAACTGTTTACACCAGCACTGGCTTAGTTTGGGAATGATGGTGTCGGAAATTAATTGACACGTGTCTGTGTAAGAAGTAGACTTGCTGTGCATGACATTACTGAGATTTGGTAAGTTAACTGGTTTGTTAAACTGAAGAACTGAAAAGCTGCCTTTATGGGATGGAATATTCTGAAAACAAACTAGTTGGAAAAACTGCTGTTGATTTTGAAGAACTAGGTGATTTGCTTGAAGTGATTCTCTTATAATGCAGTTTCAGCTAGCAAAGAAAATAATGTGTTGGTATCTTGTTGAATTTGGTGGCATTCTATGATGGGGTTGCAACAATGATTGATAAAGGAAGAGTGACAGATGTCATCTACCTGGACTTGTGCAAAGCATTTGATACTGTCCCACATGGCAGCTTTGTCTCTCAATTGGAGAGACTTGGATTTGACGGATGGATCACTTGATGGATAAGGAATTGGCTGGATGATTGCACTCAAAGAGTTGTGGTCAACAGCTCAATGTCCAAATGGAGACCAGTGACAAGTGGTGTTCCATAGGGGTCAGCTCTGGGACCAGCACTGTTCAGCATCTTTGTCGGCAATAGAGTGCACCCTCAGTAAGTTTGCCAGTGACACCAAGCTGTAGTGAGGTCAACGTGCTGGAGGGAAGGGATGCCATCCAGAGGGACCTTGCAGGTTTGAGAGGTGGGCCCCTGTGAGCTGCATGAAGTTCAGCAAGGCCAAGTGCAAGGTCCTGCACATGGGTCGGGGCAACCCCAAGCCCAACTAGAGGCTGGGTGGAAAATGGATTGAGAGCAGCCCTGAAGAGAAGGACTTGGGGACATTGGTGGACAAGAAGCTCAACATGAGCCAGCAATGTGTACTTGCAGCCCAAGATGCCAATGAGATCCTGGGCTGTATCAAAAAAAGTGTGGCCAGCAGGTCGGGGGAGGTAATTCTGCCCCTCTGCTCTGCTCTGCTCTGCTCTGGTGAGACCCCACCTAGAGCATCGCATCCAGCTCTGGGGTCCCAGACAGACAGAAATTGAGCTGTTGGAGCAAGTCAAGAGGAGGCCCATGAAGATGAAAGAGGGCTGGAGCACCTGTCCTATAAAGACAGGCTGAGAGAGTTGAACTTGTTCAGCCTGGAGAAGAGAAAGCTCAGGAGAGTCCTTCTTGTTCTGGGGATATTATATTGAATCCTTCCAGTACCTGAAGGGGTCTACAAGAAAGCTGGAGAGGGGCTGTTTACCAAGGAGTGAACTTATAGGACAAGGGGGAATGGGTTTAAATTGGAAGAGGGTAGATTTAGATTAGATATTAGGAAGAAATTCTCCCCTGTGAGGGCGGTGAGACACTGGCACAGGCTGCCCAGAGAAGCTGTGACTGCCCCTCCCTGGCAGTGTTCAAGGCCAGGTTGGATGGGGATTTGGGTGACCGGGTCTAGTGAAGGGTGTCCCTGCCCATGGCAGGGGTGTTGGATCTAGATGACCTTTGAGTTCCCTTCCAACCCAACCATTCTGTGACTCTGATCTTTAGAAAATATTCCAGAGGGGATTAGTTGGCTCCGTAACCAGAACATGGTCTTTCATCCTTAGTTGCTGATTGAACTCCTCTTGGGATTGCACACTGCCTGACAGCTGCTCAGTGACCCATGTCAGACAATTCCCAAGCAAAGGATGCTGTGGCATGCTGCACTGTTTGTTTCTTTCTTTCCAAAAAGTTCACAAAACAGGATGACCTGTAACATATGTGTTGTGAAGATTTTTATTCTGTTTCACTTCACAGTGACGGTTTGTGGATCTTACTGATTTGTGGGCCTCTAGCATCTGCTCAGTTCAGGAGAGGTACCAACACGAGGAAAAGAGTGAAAAGATTTAAAAGAGTTAGGCAACTGGAGAAGAGCAGATGTTTATGTCTTGTGCTTTGCCCTGAAGGCACCGGAATCAGTGTTCAGGCAGTCCTGAAATGCACAGCTTTGTCCAGGAAACCCTCTTATTTTTGAGGAACACATTAGGAGGAGTTGTTCTTGTAGGGCAGGTGGACTTGTGAATTGCTAAAGCCCCAAAGACTGTTCAGACACTTCTACATCTTTCTATTAACTGCCCAGAGAAAGAGGAGTCACACTCCATCGAGGTGTTTTTGCTTCTGCTGACTGTAGGTTCAGTCCACAGTTTTTTGTCGTGAGGAGAACTCTTTGAGTTCCTGGTGGAGTTTTTGTAGAAATCTGCTGAGAGTCCTGCAGTAGCTAGGGCAGGCTCGTGTCTCTGGAGGGTCATTCTTCCTATCTCTCCTCAGAAGGAATAAAATTATTCTTGGAGGTCCCTGTTTCCACCTGTTGATGATGATACCCTAAGCCCAAATATCTGTTTTGGAGTTGGCTAAACCTTGTTAAGGGGAGTCGTACCCCTCATAACATGGTTGGCATTTGGAGAAACACAAGGATATCCTGCCTTCAAGGTAACTTGTGTAAGTGATGAAGGCACACTGTTGTTCTTTGACTGCTCCAGATGAGCCATCACAGATGTTCAAGGACTTCTGAACGTGCCTTTTCCTCCGAAGGAAATACCTGGAGAGAGAACAGCAGGGCGCAGGGCACTATGGAAAGCACAACTCCAGCTCTTTGCTTTTCATGCTGCTGCTTGGACCCTTGGGGGAAAATGTTAATTATCATTTGCTTCATAGTTATTTTGCTTTAAAATCACTTTTTCTTCCCCCAAGTCCCAGTGTGGTGGAACTAAAGAGAATGCTTTACAGCCAGTAGTTTGTTTCCTTCCCTCCTGCTGTTGGTTAAAGAGCTTAGCAACAGCAGCAGCAGCTTATACTTCAATGTCTTGTGAGATGAGGAGAGGTAACACTGTATGTGCTTAGAGAAGTGCCTTGAAATGTTTAATTAAACACCTCTTGGAGGCTGTCGTATGTAGGTCTGTCTGTTTACTCCCCAGCCCTATAAATATAGCTGAGTGATTTCTTTGATGCTGGAATGATGATGTGGAAAAATAAAGTAAGGTTTTTAAAATGTATTAGCAGAATGAATAATATTAGTGATTTTTATCCCAATAAAAAGCTCATACTTATTCCAAACAAGATGCTTTTTCTGATAGAGATGCAGTAATTCTTAGGGATAGCAGTATAATTTCCCTTTACAGGACTATGTGCTGGGTGACTTGAGTCATACCTGTCACTGTGTTCCAGGTGCAGGTTTTGAAGCAGACCAGGCTTCTGCATGAGAGGCAGGGAGGTGCAGGGGATGATTCCAATGAAATTAGAAATCTGAGTAAGATTTTAGCCTACAACTGCTAAGGCTTATGAGATTGAATGCAAGTATATGGCAAATATCTATTTATTTATTGCTCATGGGAGTTAATTTCTTCTGTAAGTTGACTTGTGCTTCCGAGCAAGCCAGAACAAGCTCCCTTCGTGCAGCTGTGTGAGTTGAGAGCTGGCTTTCTGCTGCACAGATGGCAAACCAAACTCTATGTCTGGCTACAAGGTAATGCCTCCCTGTGCACAGAGTAGGGGGCTGAGTCCACACTGTGTTTTGCAGCAGCCTCATGGCTGGGCTCTAGCCAAACCTGCCAGTCTTTTGCATTTCTTACCTGTGGGTACCTCTGTGTCATCTCCGGTCTCGCTGCTCCCCCATCTATCACTCCCATTCGTGATAGTCATGAGCTTTCTGCACAAATCCATCTTCAGGCTGGCCAGTATACACCCTGCTCACTGAGGGGGTGTAGGGTCCCTCTGCGCAGCGGCGGCAGCAGCGAGACCTGAAACACGCAGCTGTGGTCTGGCTCCCATTCTACCTGGTGGGTGTCATCTTTCCTTTTGCTTTTTTTGGGGAAAAAGCTGCCACCCTTCAGTAAGTCTTGATTCCATCCCAGGCAGGAGTGGAAAGCCTGGCTATGCTTGGGCATCTCTTCTCCAGCCCTTCCTCATCAGCAGCTGTGTAGCCTTGAACATTTGGGTTCAATGGAAGCAAAACTCCCCTGAACAGCCTCTTTGGCTGCACTGGTTTAATCCCAAGCACTGCCAGCTACCCGTGTTTCTGACATTGCAAACTTCCCATTCTCCCCCCACATGCTGCAGCAAATTGTGTGGGACCAAGTGTCTCTGTTGGGCCCATGTTAAACCCGGGGGTGCTGCTGGGGCATCAACTTTGCGTCTTTCCTCCTGCAGTGCAGCCACTGAGGAGCGGGAGGGAGCTGATCAGTGTGCTCATAGCTGAAAAAAAAAGAGCGTTTACCCAAAGCAAACACACTCCACACCTACTTCACTGTGAAATGATTTCCACATCAGTGGTGTACCTCCTTTCTGATAAGATTTATTTAGGTACAATATCAAAACTGTGCTCTGTGTGAAAACAGCAGCAGTTGGTGACCCTGTAGTCAGACCGGTCAGACATCACTGTTGCATCATTTGCCATGCTCTGTACTCACTGGAGGTTTAAATGCCTGAAACGGATGCAGTTTTCAGAGGCATTTAGTTGTAAATCCTTTAGGACTTAGGAGCCAGAAAGACTTTACAATGACAGCTTGTGAAAATCTTTGCAAAACACTTCTGAGGCTGATTTCCCTACTCCTCCACTCCTGTCAGGCCAATAATCCCATGTCATATGCTGGTTTTTTTTAATTATTATTATTTTAATTGGATGCTCCTGTCCTTTTGAATAGGGGATTTTACAAGCTCTGGTTGGGTAGTGGCCTGAAGAATTGCAGAGCCAGGCAGGATTGTGTCAAACACTGGAATAAAAGCAGGCAACTTTGTGTGACTTCTGCAGCGTGAAGTTTTAACAGCAAGCAGGCAAGTCCGTGGGTTAAGCTGCCATGGAAACTGCTTGTAGTGTTTGCAGAAAAGACCAAACTCTGCTATTCCTAAATACTAGTCTGTTTTTAGCTGCCCTGGCTGCTGCTGATGGCCAGGAATTCTGCAGAGAGCAGCTGCCTGCAAAGGGAGAAAGGTGGAATGATGCAATGTGAGCGGCTTGTTGCAAACCTGGAAGCAGCTCAGGTAGTGACGCTGGCAGGGCTGGGCGAGCCCTGGTGGGCAGGGTGACCAGGACAGTTTGATCTCAGGTGAGAAGTGTGTGCTCACTGTCTTGCCAAGGTGAGGGACAGTGAAAGAACCGGTGTTTTCTCTGTGGCCAGGAGATGAGTTTGGTGTTTGTCATCTCTGGGTCTGCTGGCTACACTCCTGGAATGGGGTTGCCCCCCTGCCTCAAGTCTGGGGTGGCAGGTGGCTTTTATCACCTCCCCTCTTTCTCCTTCACACATGAAGCTTCACACATGAAGCTCCATGCTTCACCTCCTCTCCTCCACCTCTTTGCACTGTCCTTGGCTCTCATTTTGCTGTGGGTGTCTGTCTAGACTACAATGACGTGGACATATCCGGACTCTGCAGCTGCCCTGCCCAGCCCAGTTCCCATCCCAAACCAAAAGTCCCTGGTGAAGCATGTGTCATGGACTGGCAGGGGTGGGTCATTAACGGTGAGGGAACTGGGATATCACCATATCCCAATTATGCTGGAAGCGCAGCCACGCCATCGGCACTCAGCATCCCCCTCTGCCTTGGTGTGAGCCACCTGGACTGCCCCACTCAGGGCTTCCTCCTGCGTGATGCTCTGCTCCTCATCCTGTTGCCAGGCAGTCGGGGCGTCGGTGCCCCCTCTGAGTTGTGCTGTTGGCTCCTTTGGCACTGAGTGGCTCCAGTTGGTGGGGCACATGGTGAAGTGCCAATACTAACTTAATGGGATGGTAGCATTCAGTCTTTGCTTCTCATCCATTGTGCATCAGGGCACGACTGTCAGGGGAAAGTCTTCCCAAAGAGCCCTCCAGTGGGAATTACTTGTCTGCTAGACAGTTGTCAAGAGCAACCCTCGAAACTGCAGACACTCAGCATCCTCTGGGCTGAGGGAGGGTACGTGGCTGCACACACCAGCTAAGCAGGGAGCCTGTGAAGTGCTTGTTTGTGCCTGCAAAGGTGAACACGTGGGGCTTAGAAAGGAGCTGATCCTTCCCCAGCGCTTGAATTATGTCTGGAATGCAGGAATACTGAGTCTAAAAGCAAATGTTTTAGCTGCTTTCACACAAGGCTTCTCTTTGGTTAAATTATATTCACAGAAACCTTTAATATTAGGTTGTAGTCACACAAGTGCCCTCAGAAGGTTGTAATATATTTTGGAATGCAGTTGGCTTATTTCATAAGAAATTTACTTCAGTTTCTTCAGAAAAAGGAAGTTTTTCTCAATTTTTTTACTATATTGAGTCACTATCCAACAGCCCCATCACAGTGCAGAGCTCGCAGGAGAATGGCCTCCATATCAGTGGAAAAGACTTCTGGATTAATGAAAGTGTATTCTAATTGCTTTATTTTGATTGCAAAAGCCTTAAGGAGTGATGTAGCATAATTTGATGTTTTACAGAATCGTAATATAGGATGTTTACTGTTGGAAGGGACCTTTAAAGATCATACTCTGATCTCCCAGCCATGGGCAGGGACATAGTTCACTACATCAGGTTCCTCAGAGCTCCATCCAGCCTGATCTCGAACACTTAATTTACAGGCACAGTCATCCAAGGATATTGAAACCTTTCTATGAAGCCTAGAGTCATCTTGGTGTAAGGCAAAGGGAGCCCTGTGACTTGACTGCATGCAATTTCTGCTCCCCTTGCTCCCTGAATGAGTGCAAAGGCTAGAGCTCTCCCTTGTGTGAGTATTTCCTTTGGTTTGTTACAGAGGATTTCTTCTAAAAAAAGTTCTTTAAACACTTCCACCTCGTGCAGAAACAGTTCCTGTTGTCCCACTGTAAGAAAGGGTTCCTTTGCTTTGAGTTAGTACCTCTTATGGTAATGGAGAAATTGGGACAGCAGCATGGTGATAAGCCATTGTGCCTGTTTGAGAAATACCTGACCTGCAGACTTGCTGGCCAATGGGGTGGCCAAACCCTGGTCCATGATGTGACATGTCACTTAGGCAGGTTGCCCACGGGCTGCTGAGCAGGGGTGATGGGGGTCTGTTGCTGCCACATGGCTCTGCCTCCAGCTGAAGCTACCACTGCTCACCATGAGCTGCCTGCTGGCTTCTACCTTGCTGCTCAGCGATGTACCAAAATCCACTCATTTACACTAACTTTGATCTGTCCTTGTGCACACCTGAAAATCCCTACTCAGCAGCACCCTTCCTCCTGGTGAAATGGTGTTCAGGGAAGTCTCCCTTCCTCCCTTCCTCCCTTCCTCCCTTCCTCCCTTCCTCCCTTCCTCCCTTCCTCCCTTCCTCCCTTCCTCCCTTCCTCCCTTCCTCCCTTCCTCCCTTCCTCCCTTCCTCCCTTCCTCCCTTCCTCCCTTCCTCCCTTCCTCCCTTCCTCCCGGATGTCTCCCATGGTTGTGCAGGATGCTGGTGGTTGCTCTGTATGGAGGTTGGGACTCTCAATTTTTTGTTTCTTTCCCTGCAAGTGTTTTAATAACAAACCAACTTCTATCTCTAACTTGCTTCCTTACCACCTAAAGGACATTTCCTGTCTTCTTCCAAGGACTTGTCCAAAGGCCATGACTGGGGCATTTTGATAAGCAAAACTTTGCCTTCATTTTATCTGGGTTTAAGAAGAAGGAAGATCAATTACTTAATATTAATTCCAAGAGTTTTTTTGGGGGGGTTTCTGCTTTTTAATTTTTTTTTCCTTTCTGCTCAATACGAAGCCTGAATCCCTGGCAGATTATGGGCAATATGTCACTTTGAGTAGATCCCTGGCAATCTGTCTCATGCTTTTGCTTGGCAAGTCTAATTACCAGTGGGGATCCCCTTGGGTTTTATGAGAAATTGAGAGAGTTAAATCAAGCCGTTCTCTTGCAAAGTGTAATTTGGAGCCATGCTGAGGAACTATTTGAGGAGACCACTAGAGCTGGTGGGAGACTTTTCAATTAGATGTCTTCTTACCAGAAAATGGGGATTCATGTAATGAGAGGTATGTGATGCGTTTTATTTGCTAGGAAGGAAGACATCTCCTGAACTTTTTGATCCCTGAAGACGTGTGGATGGAAATGCAGCACTGTACTCCTCCAGACATCTGGGTGTTGTTCTGAGCTGCCAGAGGATCGTCGCCATCTGAAGTCCCAGGTATGGGCTAGAAAGGCTGAGAGCACCAAAGGCACCTTTTGCTGGATGGTGCTTCTCAGGTGACCGTTCATCCTGGAAAATGTCCCACCCCTCTGCTCTGTCCCTGCTGCTGGCTTGCCACCCAGTCGGTTGTAGGCGCGATAGTGGGTTTGTTTCCATGCTGCTGCTGGCAGCATGATTTCTCTGGTACAGCTGCAGGAGTGATACACAGTAGCCTGGGGAGAAGAACATCTGGTGCCATGGTTTAACTCTGCCAAAACAAGCATGTTGTCTGGCTGTACCTCATTCTTCCCTGCCTTTGAGGCAGGATGCACTATATCCAGTTTGTGTCTAGCAGGTATTTCTCTAACCTGTTCCTGCAATGCTTGGGTGGTGGAGACTCTTATCTTGTATCCTGTTCCAGCCTTTCACTGTGCCTGCAGTTAGAAAGCAATTGTAACGTCAAATTCCCTGCTGCAAACTAAGCCTAATAATACCTTGTGAGTTTTTGCAGCAGCCAAGGAGGGGAATTGATGTCTGTCCAACCTTTTACCTGTTGAATGGCTTACTATGTGCCACCTTTGATGTTAATTACAGCTGAGGCTGCTTGGGGAAGAATGGGCGTCACTGAACTTCCATTTTGAAGAATTCGAAGCTTAAACTCTGTGGAGTTGAAGCATTCCCCTTGGGACTTTGGGAGCAGTAACCTCCCCCTCCTTTATTTTGGTCTAAAATCACTACTCATTTCAAAATGGGTTTCATGTGTCATCACAAATAATTCAGATCAAGTTTTCTGCAGATTAGCAGGATAAAATATTGAAGTTTGCCTGCTTTGACATTTTAAGGAAGCTGAGACTTGTCTGGACTTGGGGAAGAGGACAGTCTTTGCCATCTCAGAAGTTGTCCTGAGATGGGAGTGGAATTTATGATCTTGACACAGCTGTGATGATTTGTAAAGCAGGTGGGTGAGCTGCAGCACCCCGCTGTCCTGAGGCAGTACTGGAGCACCAGCACCTTCTTAATGTCCAGCAGGACTTAGTACGCCCCTTGCAGTAGGGGATTGCTGATTGCTCCTGTGAGGACAGGCTGAGAGAATTGGGGCTCTTCAGCCTGGAGAAGAGAAGGCTCTAGGGAGACCTTATTGCAGCCTTCCAGTACCTGAAGGGGCCTACAGGAAAGGTGGAGAGGGACTGTTTGCAAGGGCAGGGAGTGATAGGACAAGGGGAATGGTTTTAAACCAAAAGAGTATACATGAGGAAAAAAATCACCGTCAGGCTGGTGAGGCCCTGGCACAGGCTGCCCAAAGCACCTGTGGCTGCCCCCTCCCTGGCAGTGTTCAAAGCCAGGTCAGATGGGGCTTTGGGCAACCTGGTCAATCTAATGGAGGGTGTCCCTCCCCATGACAGGGGGATTGGAACTGGATGATTTTTAAAGTGTCTTCTAACCCAAACCCTTCTGTATTTCCATCAGTGACAGGCATCTATGAATGGTTAGACCACAGCCTCTGAGTTGGTTCTCAGCACTTGGCCCTTATGTGTCTTCTCTAAGCTGCCTGCCTTTGCCAGTGCAGCTGCTGGGCATGCTTGCAGCAGCTTTGGAGACAGCCAGACACACCATGGGTTCTGCTGCAACATTCTTTGCTTCGGTTTCTCAGTCTTGAGATCGGTATTCAGATGTTAGCTGGGAAAGCTCAACATCTGCTGTAGCTGTCTTGTCTGTTTCATCACTTGTTGCAGAGTAAAGTAACAAAACATTGGAGGTTTTCCAAGGCAAGACATTTTGGAAGGACATACATGACACAAATTCTGCTGTATACTGTAAGGGGGCTGACATGCCTCAGTGACTGTTGACTGTCCTCGGTGTGTTTCTGAATGATGGTTCAAAAAGCACTCAGCAGGTCTGGTTTTGTCCCTTACAACATAACTTCTTTGCATCTAGGACTCTACAGTCAAATCTCACGCCCTGAAAATATTTGTCATACTAATGGCAATAGTAGGAGTTCAGGTTTTCCACCTCTTTTTCTGTCTGGGACTTTTCTGTGAACGATGCTACCTTGGGGGTGCGAGTAGCAACATCAGCCTTCTGGAAAATGGCTCTGAAAAGTGGCTTTGTTACCTGTGTGTTGATCAAAAAGTTGGTATTGTCACGACATGCTTGTTCAGGGAGCTGACCCATGCCACATCGCTTGTTAAACGTGCCAACATGGCATAAGCACAGGTTCCTTGTTCTGCAGACTAGAGGCAGTGATGGTATAGTTGCATGAGGAATATGATACCATTGTTGAAGACCAAAAGGAAGCTGATGAATAACAAGACTGTTCACAGGACATCACTGCTGTGAGAAAGTTATTGACAGTAGAGGTTTCCACACTTCAAAATGGCTATCAGTGTATGTGGGACAATGCTGAGCTCCTCTGAGGAGGTGCTTGGGGAGTTCACTGGATGTGCAGTAGGGTCAGGCTTGGGCTTTCTTCTTTCCTTGTTAGAAGAATACTTGTTCTGCGTAATGGGCTTTATTTATGCTCTTCTACAACCTGGAGAAGAAAATTCTCAAGAGCAGCAAGGCCTTGAAATAGATAAGGAGTGGTTTCCAGAAGCTGAAACAAATTGTAATTGTTTAGGAAGTGATAGTACTGCTTATGTAAAATGGTGTCCTGTCAGCTTATTTTTACACATGGTGTTTTATGTTGGCTGGACAGATGTTTGTTATGGTTTACTTTTTGCTGTTACCCAGATGCAAGATTGCTTATTTTCTTACAGGATTGTTTTGAAGAATGTCCCTTTTTAAAATGTTGTTAATGGGGAAGGAAATCTATCAACCTGATATAATAAGTATGTTAACCATTAGATAAAAGGAGGAAGAATATCTTATTTTATTTGAAAATACAATACAGTCAAGGCACAAGAATTTGGACAGGGAACAAAAGTAATAAACATGAAATGCAGTGTAAATAAATGACAAGGACCAGTAGCAGTGGGTGGAATGTGGCCCCTATTGAAGTTGGTGGGAGCTTTGCCATTGACTTCAGTGGGACAGGATTTCACCCAAGGATGTGCTTGTGGCCTCTGCCCCAGGGTCCGCCTTGCTAGGATATGGACCAACCATCTTCCCACCACTCTCTAAAGCCCTCTCAGCTCCTGCTGAAACACGAAGGTTCCCAGAGCCTTGGGGCAAAAAACATTTCCTACCCTGGGGCTTGCAGGTTGGTGTTTCTCACTGGAGAAATGGGGGAGAAGCAGGGGTGAGAACTAGGTGTGTGCAGAACAACCCTAATCTACCTTCATTCCGACTAGGTAGTAATGTGCCATCCGGTAACATTTCTGGGATGCCTGATACTGGGTTATGTGATTAAGACTGGCTTTTTGCACAGGACTACTGATGGTACACTAAAAAAAAAGACTCATCGTTTCAAGTATGGCTGGGAGTGGGAGTGAGAGGAGCCAGCCCAGAACACATTTCCTCACTTCAAAGGGAGGAACGTCTGTTTCAGAAAGCGAGATCACAGCTGAATCCAACTTCTAAGGAGGAAAAAATCATAATCTCTGCCAAAATCACCCTTTGATACAATTGTGAAGATAACAAATAGTATCAGAGGAAAGGTTTTGGGCAGAGGTGTGATGGCCTCCGTACTGCATCCTACTAAGATTGTTCTCCTGAAGAAAATGCCACTTGTCTCTGTTGGAGGTTTCTTTGCCAAGCTACAGTGAATACAATTGAAAGTGAAATGTTGACTTGGTATCTGGTGTTTCAAGAGCAACAAAAACATGTAAGAGATGCTTAGGACGGTGATCAGTTGCCTGTGAGACGAAGGACAGCACTGTGTGAGAAGATGGCTGCAGCACAGGTACTGTGCCCTGCACCCAGCTCCCCGTCTGTTACCTGGAGGAGGTATTTTATTCACAAGAGAGACACTCAGACGACCTGGTGCTTTTAGGGCAGGTCAAAGTTGAAATCTTGATCTTGAGATCAACCAGAAGAGCACTGTCTGGTGGCATGAAGCCAACTTTCTAGATCTCTCAAAATTAAATAGCCCTTTTTCTACCCAAATTATCCACAAAAAGCATTTCTGCTTTGTTCTTGCCAGCCATAGTATGGCTGTGAACACCTGTAGGTATACTTAAGGGATCTTCAACCTGAAATTGTTTTCAAATATATTTGTTGTGGGATACTCTTGTGATTATATATGAGCTTCAGATAATTCAAGAATATTTTTTTGTAATAAATCCTACATTCCCTGGCTGCAAAAAAATAACCTTGCCAAGCCTTGGTTCATGTTCGTTTTGCAAGACACCAGGATTAGTTGAATTAAAGCTAAATGGCTAGGTGGGAAATAAAAGCTCTGCTGTTATTGTTAGGCAGTACATTTTTGAAGCCTCGAGCCACATGATGGAAGAGATTTAGCATCCACAGCTCCTTGGGTGTTGGTGGTAGAAGGAGGAGGCAGAACGGCTCTCATCTGTGGGGAATCTTGGTCCATTTTCACCTGGAGGCTCTTCTTAGGCGAGGATAGTATCAGGCTGCACAGCCTGACCTCTGCCTTTTGCTTTTGTTCACCACAGAGCATGTCCTCCTTGGAGCTTTGTGCTCTGTGGTCACAGTGGGGACAGTAGCACTTAGACACTGCAAGCAAGCATATTGTTAGTAACACCTAGTTCTTAGGGTTAGCCCTGCTTCTGTTGTGTGGGCACTGTAGAAACCCACATCTTGATAAGTGAACACAGATCACAAAGGTTTTCATTCCGCACATTACATGGTCCAACCCTGCAAGATACCCTCCTCTCTCACCTTGATTTTCCATGTAAGAAATGTTCAGCACCTTGAGGAAATCCAGTATGCTCAACAAGGTTGTTGTCAACTTGGAGGTGCAAGCCCTGAGGAACACACACTGATGCACAAGTGACTGGGGTTTGGGGAGGTCTGGACCTGTACTCTCACTCAGGGTGAAGCATCTCAGGAGGGTCTTCTGAGCCTCTCTGGTATTCCGCTGTGGTTGGTCCAGCTCAGCCTCAGAGTGCCATTCGGGCAGCTCGGGAACTCTGCATCTCTGCAGACCTCCCTGTCTCATTGCTCAGCTTCTCAATGAGCTGGCCCATCTTTCCAACTCCTTTCCATTTTCTGTCTTTATTAATAGCCTCAGCTGGGACTCTCCCATATTCCTGTGTCTAGCTGCTTTGCTCAGTCCACTGAATGTCTAAACCTTGCCATAAATACTGACTGAGCAAGAAGTGAACTGATTTTCACCAGTCCTTTGGCGTTTCTTGATGTTTCCGTGCCACAAAATAAACCTGTGTCTGTGGTTCTGAGTCAAACTGGCTTTCAGACTAGCTTTGGAAAATAAACCCATTAACACATCTCCTGTGGGTATCTAGCTCATAGTTGGCTGCAGTTTATGGCAGGGAAATCTTTGTTTTATTTTGTTTTGAAGTATCTTTTTCGTAACTTCCGTAGCAGGTTTTTTCCTGGTGCATAGGGTAGATGAGTTAGCTCCGTGGCTGTGGTCTTTGTAGGAATGCAGGCGTCAGTAGGATCTCTGCATCACTCTGGTGGGAGTTAAACAAAGCCTAGGACTCGTGTTGTCCTAGAAAGCAACAGAATTCATGAGGGATGCTCCAGCGCAGTGCTCTTGATGTTATGTTATCTTATCCCAGTTCAAAGTTCAGGACTGTCCTGTCCCTGCCTTTGGGGAGGTGGCCAAGTGTCCAGCCAAAAGCAGTCCTGGCTGATGTGGATTTGAGTAAGGTTCAAGAGAGAAGGAGGCTGTGTCAGTGAGTTGACAGTGAATACATTTAAGTAAACAGTTTTGTCTTCCTTCTGAAAGAAGAAAATAGTTTTCTCTGTGTGTGTTGGGAGTTCCCATGCCATGGCTCATCAAATGAGAGTTGTGTTAGAACTGGTGAGGCCTGCCCTCCTCCCTTAGTCTGCATCTGTGCCTCTGGGGAGCGCGTTTGAGAGCTGCTGGTGGATGGGACAATTCCTGACATGGTGGGACTTGTAAATCCTCACCCCGGTTCCTGCAGTTGTAATTACTTTCTCATAGTAGGAGAGTTAGTGTAAGGCCAAGAGAAAGGGATCTAAGCCAGGGTTTGTGACAGGTGTCTTGGAAAAATGAAGAGGATTTTAGATTTTGTACTTGATGCTCTGGTGACAAAATTGAAGCATTGGATTTAATAGCTGGCTCAGTTAATTAACTGTCTTAGCATGTATCTTCCCACCTTTTACTCTGGGTTTTAGTTGGAGCTCAAGTACGACTCACTTGGCCATACTGTAAATTGCATTTACCAATATTTTTGCCTGTACATTATTCTCAGCATACTCTTGATGTTAGCACACAATGTATACTGCTGTTCTGTTACTGGTATACAAGGTACTGCTTATTGGAAAGTTAATGCCTCAGACCAGCACTGCATCTAAAGAACCTTTCTTCTTTTCCATAATTAATGAAGAAACATTTGAAAGCCCTGCTAGCAAAGCCAGGGTTAATGTTGCTGTGTGGACATCAGACTGGGCCATCTTGGAACTACAGGATGCAGTCTGAGGTGGAAGATGCCCTTCATCCTTGTGGGCTGTGTCCAGGCTGCCTGGAGATTTGCAGAGCAAAAGAGCTGCTGTGGGCAATCTGGCGTTAGCGTGATGCATCTTACAGGAGAGGCTGTCCTGGGGTAGCTGTTCCTGCAGGCTGAGCACCCATCGGGTGTTGGGGTGCATTGCATATGCCCTGGCAGTGTCCTCAGGTTTAGGTTGATCCTGGTATTATTGGGTTTGTGCACTCCACAAGCTCTCAGCAGTCTGAACTGAAGTGTGGTGAATAGGGACAACTGGGATATTCCCTCTCTCATATGTTGAGAACAGAAACGCTAATGGGCGTTAAACAGTTGAACACAGGCCTTAGAGTAGTGATTTTGGTGTCTGGAGCAAGTCTGTGGAAGCACGGTAGGTCGTTGTCTGTGCCAGCTCTGGTACTCTGGATTAGGTTGCCTGTGGTCTTTGGTTGGAGTGTGATTGGTGCTTGTTGCAAGTGTTGGACCACTAGAGGCCTGTTCAAGGTGAAGAACATGCCTTGTTAGAGCTCCCCCAACGCTGCTTTATTTTAGTATGTTTTCTTGTGTATATGAATTAGGTATAACCCATCAGGTCTTATGGAAACATCCTAGCTGTGGAGGGCATCGTATTACTCAACTGCCAAATTCTGAATGAGGATGATGATACTGGGATGAAGAGGGGGAAGGCAGAGTGTGGGTTGAGGAAAATGGTTGCAACCAGTGGGAGCAACATGAAGAGGAGGGTCAGGTACAAGTAATCAGAAACAAGGCGTGAACCAGCAAAGTGAAACTGTCAAAGTTGGAGGTGGTGCCAATTGACTGGAGAAGAGTGAAGAGGTGAGTGTACCTATGAGAGACTTGTAAATTCATCTGACAGTTTTATTTGATAGCAGGGAAGGTGAGGGGCTTATTTTTTTGGTTTGGTTTTTTTTTTTTACTTTTAAGGTTAATTGGAAAATGGTAGCTCTCTTACCTTGACTTGAGTAAAACTTTTGATGGACTGCCACCAAGGAGGTTAAGAGGATGAGGACTATTAGGAAACTGTCATGGCGCAAAAGGGACTTTTTAGTGAGAAAAAGTGAGGGAGAGGAAAACAGACACTGGTAGAGATTCACTGGCGTTCTTAGTAGTTGCTCTTAGGATGCTCTTGTTGCTTCTTCTGATGGTTTCTCTTGATGCAAGGAGTAGAAACATGCTAATGGAATATTACTGCTGTTCAGAGGTGAACAGTGTCAGACAGAGCAAGGGACTGCCCGTGACCTTGGGGCTTGGATCTCTTACCTTTACAAAAGGCAGGCTGAGAGGTTATGACTGATCTCTAAAGATAGACTGGGGTAACCAGCTGAGCAGGAAAAGGCTGGTCCTGGCACAAGAGCATGTGTCTAAACGTTGCCTACTAAAGCACTTTGCTGGAGAGTAGGGGAGTGTTGATGGAGCTTTCCAACAGTGAAGGTGAGGCATCTAGAAATTTTTAAGGGAAGGCCTGGCGTTATGCTGTGGTTGCCTGCAACAACTGGGGCTAGACTTGGCAGTGTAAAAAGCAAGGAACTCCTTCTGAGGTGGTGCTCATGGATGGATTCAGGCAGTGCCACGAGGAGGAACTCTCTAGCTGCTCTCTAAAGGCAATGACAGTTTTGAACCAACATGCTTATTTTTGTTTGGGATTAAGACAAAAGCTTCCTCACATGAGCTGTGTCCAAGGGCATAGGTCTTGCAGGGGAGCTGCACCTGAGCTGCTCACACGCTGAAGCTGCTGTACGCCGCTGTTTGGCCGTGCCAGCAGGCCTGTACACAGGAATAGCGCAGCTGCTGAAGTGAGACCATGACTGGAAAGCCTGCCCTGTGGCGTCATTAAACACTGTGATCAGCAGTTCAGGGAGCTCCACTGTGCTCTCACCTCAGTCCTTGCAAACGCAAAATAGCTTGAGCCTTTGCCTCAGCTTAACCAAGTTAAGTGGAACTCAATTCTGCATGTCTTTTTTCCTAAATTATATCTCTCTCAGCCTGCACAGTGGCTGGAGCTGGAGCTCAGAGAGGGGAAATGTCCCAGCGGGTCTGTTTGGCTGTGAATGGTGTCACTGCAGCACGTGGTCGTGTTGTGCTCAAGGGAGAGTAGCATGTGTGGTGCCTTATTCTGGGATGTAATGCTCGCATTATAGTTCACTTAAAAATATATTTATGTCTCTCTATATATGTCCATCTTATTTTTAATTCCCAGCCCAGGAAAACCACGCTGAAATCTGAAAGACAGGCTCTGCATTTTTGGCTTGACCACTTGTCTGCGGACGAGGGGTTTGTGGGGTGGGAGCTGCGGCGGAGTGTTGTGTCTCTCCTGGGATCCTGCTGCCTTTGCAGTGTGACGGGGAGTGGGAAGTAGAAAATGCTTTTGTTCTGTTTTAATTCCCTGTGGGAAGCCTAGGGTAAAATGCTGAAGGAGACAAAAAGGTGGAAAAGTGAGAGGATTCATTTGTTGAGACGTAACAGGGCTGTAGCAGTGTACCTGTGCAGTGTTGTGGTTTTGGGGGGTATCCTGGTCCAGATAATCACGGCAGCATCTTTCTTACAGGCCCAAACACAAAGATGGAGTGTCAGAAAATGATCAATTTTGGAAACCAGCTTCTTCGCCGGAAAAATGTGGACTGCACTCGAGAAGACAGTCGGCTCTCGCGATGCCTCAACACCTTCGACTTGGTGGCTCTGGGCGTAGGCAGCACTTTGGGTGCAGGTGTCTATGTACTGGCTGGAGCCGTGGCACGGGAAAATGCAGGACCTGCCATCGTTATCTCCTTCTTGATTGCCGCCTTGGCGTCAGTGCTGGCTGGACTCTGCTATGGAGAATTTGGTGCTCGAGTTCCTAAGACGGGATCAGCTTACCTCTACAGCTATGTGACTGTGGGCGAGCTGTGGGCCTTCATCACAGGATGGAACTTAATCCTCTCCTATATTATTGGTAAGTACGGTGGGTGCACTGTGAGACCCTAGCTTTAGTCTGGGATGGCAGTCTAGTTTGTAGGATCACCCTTTTTTGTGCACCTGCATTGCTGTTACAAAATAGATGCCACACTCTTGCACTCACCGAGGATTTCAGGACTCGTCTGCAGGGTGCGTTGTTGGTGGCTGCTGTCATGGGCAAGGTGAGTGGTGTGCTGTGGGCTGGGGGTTGGTCCTGAAGCTGGATTATTGCTCTTGCTGCGACTTGCTCTGAATCAGCATGTCATCCCTTTGGCATCCCCTGGCTACTGAACACTTCCCAGGCAGCAAAAGCTTGTTCCCACTGACGAGAAAGAAGCTGCTGACAGAAGCAGCCGCAGCATCTGTACCCCTGGCCGATCAAGAATTAATTCCTGGTCTCTTCAAAACCTGTTTGAAGTATCTGGAGATCAGAGTTTTGTCTCGTGAATGGTTGCAGGATTAAACCTAGGGTGATCTGCAGGCTCACAGTCTCTGAAATGCCCAAACCAAATCCCTTCTAAGCCCTTGAGTCCTGCTAGGAGAGGCCTTGGATCAAGCTCAGAGTGTGCAGTGTACAACTCAGCTGATATATTAAAACTAAGCCATGCTTTGCTAAGTAAAGATTCGTGCCTTTTCAAGCACATTCTGGGCATGCTGCTTGTCATCATGCCTGTAATTAAGGCTGCAACCAATGTGCCAGCTGGGACCGAAGACTTACTAGTTAAAATGAAAACTGATGTTATGCTAAATTATTAAAGTTTTGGAGTTTTTTTAAAATGCATTTTATGGGGTGTTTAAGTGTTACCTTGGAGTGCAGTTCCTGTGGTGCTGGAGAGGGCAAATTCATGTCAAGAACTATACAGTGACATAGCAGCTGCTTGTCTGAGATCATGCTGGCTCTGCTCTGTGTGCTACCTGAAACCTCTTCCTCCTCCTCATCTCCCCCCCCCCCTTTTTTTTTTTTTTTTAATTTTAAAAAAGAAATGAGAGGATGAAAAGCCAGAGCCAATTAAGCTCATCTCCTCAGGAAACCTGACTCCTGTGGGTTTTTTTATGAATCAGGTTTACTGCAAGGAGGGGATAAAAATAGTTTTTAAAAAAAGTAAGCCTATAATTTCTTCCTGATTTCTAAAATGGACCCTGCTTAGGCTGCATGTAGAAACATTGAACAGACTTGGTGATTTATCTTCTGTTCCAGAAAGGTAATGATATATCATCTTCTTCATGTTCCTCATCCAGTTAGTTATGTGGCCTTTCCCACCATGATACTGGACCACCAAAATGACTGACATAGCTGTGGATGCTGTCCCAAAGCCTGATTCTGCAAATGTATGATGAAAAGATTTACATACTGAACATTACACTCCCAGGATCTGGGGTGAGGCTGCTATCTCCCAGATATTTTTTTTTGTCTTCTCATAATGGCTTTTGAACCACTGCCTCAGTTTTTATTGCAGAGTTGGCTGCTTGGTGTGTTACCACAAGGCACAAAATTCAGTAAAAAAAGACGTAGGTATTATCCATGAATGTATCCAAACACAATTTTTGTTACTTTAAATTCAATCCTGTGACAAAAAAGCATGTGTGCAACTGGCTTCCTCATGATTTTGGAGTAAGGTTGGCTAGGCAGGAAAAACAACTGTGAGAGGGTGTGAGCAGGTCGGTCTTACCCAGCCTGTCTCCCTGTGATAATCATCCCTCTCCTGAGCAAGGACAACTCCCAGCAGCATTAGGGGTGTGGAGGAGAAAGATAGGTTGGAAGGCAGATGCTGCAGTTCAGAGCCAGGGAGTGAGAGGGGCAGAAAGCCAATTTTGTTTCTCTGTTGTGCAGCAGGTGATGTAAAGCAATGCCACTGAAACTATGTGAGGTGGTGGAAGCCTGCATCTGTGAGGGGGTGGGCTAACTTGGTGTTTTCATACTGAGGTTCTCAGACATCTGTTGAGAAAGTATTGTGGGGGTGAAAAAAGAAATCTGTGGTTGCCAGGATGAGTGGCCAATAGCTTGTAATTAATTGAAGTGACTTGGCTTGGGAGAAGACTGGTATTGGGCCTTGGAGGTGAGCGATGAGCAAAAGGGGGTGTGCAACCCATCAGTCATGGTCTAGACAGAAGAAAGAAGGCATCCAGGACCAGGATCTGGTGTGAACGTTCTTCTGGGATGATGTGGGTTTGGAGAACTATGCCAGATTGTGGGAAAGATTTAGGGAACAGGAAGCTTCTGGAATCTGGTAGTATGACGAGTAACAGCATCCTGGCAAGTAGCTGCTACTGGGGTTTCCCAAGGCACGTGGTGACCTCCTTAGCTTGTGGTGACCTCCAGAGCTTCCTGCAGTGAGCTCTGCACCTGAGCTTAGCAGGTTGTGCTGACCCAGAACTAGTAAATTCTCTGGATACAAGCCAGATGTCTTTGCACTATGCTCTCTAGCAACAGTAAGATATTATCCAGGTGTTTGTCACGTGTGATGAATGTCAGATTTCCACCCCCTCCCCGCTCCCTCAAGGCTGTCGGTTACAGAGAGTTCAGGATAAGCAGCTGATAGTTACTTGGAATGGGCACCTGAGCAACTGGCATCTAATGGAGCTCATGCAGGACATGGTTGTTCCTGCCCTAGGACATGAAATATTAGAGCCAGGATTAAAAAAACCAGCACTGGAGAAATAGTCTCTCCCCTCAAATTGTGCCGAAGTTAAGGGGAAAAATTGTGATGTGGTATCCGAGAACTTTTGGAGTTTTTCAAGATTCAAGTGACAGCACTGATGTCCAAGCTCTTTGAGAGTGTTCACTGCCTCAGTGAAGAGTCTCCAGACAGGTCTGTTCTGCAGCTCATCTTTATACCGTTGCAAAGCTGGATTGGGGCAGTGAGTGTTCCCGGCTTTGCTGCAGGTGCTGCCTGCCGTTGGTGTGGAGGGTTTAGCCCCAGGTGAGCTGGGACATTGTGTGACTGCAGGTGCTGGAGTTTGGACCTGAACACCTGCCTGCAGGTGAGTGTGTCAGGACAAACTGTTCTAGGGAGAAGAGGGCCCCTGACGGTGTCCTCTGAGGAACTAATTGCAGAAACTGAAACCGAAGTAACCTCTTTTTGTACCTAAGTGATTACAGACAGCAGTAATTATACCATGCAATTAAATGCTGTTATATATAGCATACTGTATAAGACACCAGGAGTATAGCGAAAGCCACTTTAACACTGGAGAGGGAGAAGCTGGCTGTTACCCAAACCTACTTTTTTTACGCCATGCTGTCTCTGTCTGGTGGTAGCTCTTTGTCATTGCTGTTTCAGTTCTCTGAAGTGACTGCTCTGCCCCAGACAATGTCCCGGACTCGGTCAGCCTGAGATCCCAGGTTCAATCCTCAACCTGGCCAAGCTGTTTACGGTTTAGTGCTCTTGGGAACCATAGCAAACAGTGGTCCCAGAGGGGAAGTTTCAAGCAGGAGTCACACTGCTTGATGGGATCATCATCACCTGCAAAGCATCCTGCGAAAGGCTGACCTACCCTCAGATAACCTGTAAATTGCATCTCAGTCTCTGTCCCACTTGCATGCTCCAGACCTGCGTGTAGCTGGAGTGCAGAGCTTGCAGAGCTGAGTGAGTTGTGGTCCAAGCTCTGGTGCTCCACAACATGACTGCTTCTAGGCCAGATGGCTTCTGTAACAGCCAGGGCTGCAGTCACCCAGCCAGGGCTGTCAGGGGCTTCTGCCAGTGTCACACTCAATCCTCTCTTGTGGTGGAAATTACGAGGTTTGGGGGAAGTTCAGGCTGCTGGAGGTGTAAGGAAAATACCAGTTTAGGCTGTATCTAAGGCAAAGTTGAGGTGTACTAAGAAGCTAAACCACTATAAGGATTTTTTCTATCTTGTCAGCTGAGCATGGGCCTGAGACCCACCACTTGTGTGTGATACCATCAGAGCAGACACCAGGCATGAGTAGAGGCTGCAGCTGGATCTGCAGAGGAGGGGCTGCTCCCAGCACACGGGAAGCACATTCAAGGTTGCTTTGAGGCCCCACCATGGTCAAAAGCTGCATGTGGTGCCCCTGTTTGGAATGTGTGCCTGCCACAAAGGGTGACCTGCATCTTTTTTGTCCTCTGGCAGGAACGTCAAGCGTGGCCAGAGCCTGGAGTGCGACGTTTGATGAAATCATAGGCCAGCACATTGAAGAATTTTGTAAAAAATACATGACGATGGATGCTCCTGGGGTGCTAGCAAGATACCCAGACATCTTTGCTGTGGTGATAATCATCATCCTAACAGGTAAAAACTGGGAGGCTGTTGTGAGCCTTAGACCTGCTTCTTCTGTAATTTCATTGTTTGCTTTTGAGTTAGGTAAAAAGTCCTCATTTACTTTGGACAACATGTTGAAGACTCTTTCTTTGCTACAAGTGTTGGATTGACCTATATAACTGCTGTGGAGTTAGCACAGGACACAGGCTGTTTGCAAGGTTTTTTAGTTAGAGGGTTGTTCTCAATATTTTTGAGCCACTTTTAAAACCTTCAGTCAAATTTTATATAAGGAAGAAAAAAAAAAGATGACTTGTTATCCTTGATCAGGTATGGAAGCTTAATTCTTCCTTCACAAATCCTATTGCACAAGAATTTAATTATTTTGGTATATCACACTTAGTCTGCCTTTGATAATCTGCCAAATTTTGGTGCTTTGAGACAAGAAAGTGAGGAGAAAAAAAGAAGTGGGGGGAGTCAGTAGCAATCTCATGTACTACTGGTTTGGGGGTTTGGTGTTTTGTTTCTTTTAAATATGCATAGGATTCAGCTGGCAGCAGTGAATGCAAGACTCCAGAGAAATAAATTACAGAATCATAGAATGGTTTGGGTTAGAAGGGACCTCAAAGATCATCTAGTTCAAACCCCCTGCCACAGGCAGGGACACCCTCTACTAGCCCAGGTTGCCCAAAGCCCCATCCAACCTGGCCTTGAACACTGCCAGGGAGGGGGCAGCCACAGCTTCTGTGGGCAGCCTGTGCCAGGGCCTCACCACCCTCACAGGGAAGAATTTCTTTCCAATGTCTAATCTAAATCTGCCCTCTTTTAGTTTAAAGCCATTCCCCCTTGTCCTGTCACTACACTCCCTGGTAGAGAGTCCCTTTGCAGCTTTTTTCTAGCCCCCCTTTAGGTACTGGAAGGCTGATAAATGTGTGATACACAGTGAGGTCCTCCTTTTTTCCTAAAAAACCTGCCAGGGCTTTGATCAGAATTTGAAAAGGTTTTGAAAAATTATAAAATTTAAATCCTTTTTAACTTTTACCTCTACTCCAAGTGGATCTTGTAAAGCATTGCCAAATTTAGTCAAACCTAAAAAATTATGCTTCTCATGTACCTCTTTGTGGTTACCAGAATGCAGAAGCTGTAGTGTCACCCCAACAAGGGTATCCTGTCAGGATGGCTGTCTCACAGCATGAACTCTCCTCCTGGGGACAGCTTCAGAAGCAAGGGATGCTTTGGCATCTGCATCTGAGTCTAGTACTGTAGAACTATACTGAGGACTGCTGAAGTCAGTATCAGCTCTGTTTTCAAGACGACATCTGAATGGGAGAGAAGATTTTCCTTTTCGTTTACCTGTAGATAACATGAATTGCTGTAGTTTTAATTTAGAATCTGCTCTTTCACCTCAGGTACAATTTGCATAATTTAGGACTCCTCCCTTCAGCACTACCAAGGTGTAAAATTACACCATTACTGATGGCTTTATTCCCCTTCATGGAGAAAATTCCCTGGATTTTAATTAAAAAATACAAACTGTTCTTTTCTACAAAAAGCTGCTGAATGAGCAACTTTAGTCCCAAATGTAAGCACTACAAATTTATTTCTGCTTGCACCATCCTGAGCTTCTGATTTCTACAAGACACCTTACAAGTTTTCCTGGGCAAGTATGGAGTTTCATCAAACTCTTCCCTGATGTGGCTGTTTCACCTTATTTTCTGTTTCAAAAGAAGGAAAGGCAAGTGTACAGGTTGCTCCCCTCTCCTTGAAGTGCTTTGGGGCAGCAGTAAGGACACCCTGTCAAGCTTCTCCCTCAGTCTAGCGTGAGATGTTTTATCTCAGCACCTTCTTAGATTTGGGTTAAAGGTTTGGGTTCTTGAAAACTGGGCACCTGAAGAGCAAATGCAAGTTACCAGTTCTTGTCCTTCTGAGAAGCAGAGCTATGCCTCAGTGAGGTGCTGTTTGCTAAAGCCTGTAAATGTGTTTTTCTTCAGATGGATGCTCTTAAGACCACAGCCTGAAATCCTTGTTGAACTTGCTGGCAAAGCTCCCACTGATTTAAATGTGAGCAGGATTCCCAAGATGCCATGTCTTCAGCACTAGAAGTAGCTGGCATGCTGGTTTCAGTCCCTGCTCATATTTTCATCTGCTTCCAAGGAAAGTTGAATGTTATTCGTAGCTTCTGTGTGTGGCCAAGACCTCTAAGACAATATTTCTTCATGAAAAGCCACCTGGGGTGCTTTCTTCAGGTCTCTGAGTGGAGTCTGTGGCTGTGGCTAGGTGGCACAGCATAGCACCGTGAGATGACCGTAGCTGATGTTGAAAATTCTGGAAACAGCTTAGCTCTTAGCAAAGCTCCCAGATGTTACCTGGGGCATCTGCCAAGTGGGCGTGCTGCATGGGAACGTGTGTCACATCCCTCACTAGTAATGTTTGGGCTGGAGTCCCTGTCCTCCTTCCAGGTGAGTTACTCCTGACCCACCTGAACTACTTGGCTATTGGAGAAATGAGGTTTACTAAGTTGGACAAAGCACAGCATGAGCATAGCTGGGCTACATCTGGAAGCTTCCAGCACCTGCTGCTGGTTGTGAAATACCTGACTGCCTATCTGTCATTTCTTCCCCAGGGCTTTTAATTTTTGGCGTGAAGGAATCTGCCCTGGTGAACAAAGTGTTCACCTGCATTAATATCCTTGTCCTCGGCTTCGTCATGGTCTCCGGCTTCGTGAAAGGGTCTATTCAGAACTGGCAGCTGACTGAACAGGACATTTACAACATCAGCCATGACATTTATGGACACAAGTAGGTTGGCTGTTTTCTCCTCAGCTCTAAAATGGGGGCATTTTCAGCAGCAAGTCTATAAACCTGCCATTGGCTCCCTCCTTTGCCAAAGACATTGGAGGCAAAGCCGGTTTGGTGGGCATTTGCTGGAAGCAGGCTGTGTTAATGGGCTGAAACTGATAGGAGGTAGGCTGTGTCAGTGTGGACCCTGCTGCAGAACTGACCATTTCCAGCCCTGTGATCAGTATGACATCCAGATTTGAGACAAAGAGTTTTTTAGACAACCTTCTACTCAAGGCTACAGCAGGCTGTCTCTGGTGCCTGTATGAAGCCATTGCCAAAGGATAGCTCTCTGGTTTCTTTGGGCACTTGGGCAATATCCTTGAGGCACTCTTGTACCTTTTGGAGACTTTGTCCCAAGCACTTTGGTAAAATAAAAGCAATTTGCAAATTATTTTAATACATTACAGCAAGCACATCATGAATCCATTTTTAATGACATTTTGCTACTTGGCCAAAATCCTCTTTTCCTATGGAAGACCAAAATCAAGGAGCTTGCAAGGATTGCCAGTGATACAAGGCTGTTCATTTTTTCTTGAGAATGTGCAATCCCAGATGAGGGTCTTTAAATATCTCCATGTACATCAACTCAGTCCTGCCTTGTTATCTAAGCTTTTTTGTGCTGTCCTGCAAGGAAGCACAGTGTGGCACAAACGAGAGATTCATAAATGTTGCATGGTCAGGTTTGGCTTGTGCACAAGCTGGTTATTGAGCCTTTCTACAAAATTCAGCCTGCTGCAAACAAATTACATCTATAGGACAGGACCCCTCCTCCTTCCCTACCATTATTCCCATGCAAGGCGTAATTAGCACAATGGCTTCAAAGTGTGACTGTGGCTCTTTGACCAGGGGCACGTACAATTTTCATAAAATCTGTCTGGGGGTTACTGTTATTTCCAGAGTAATCCACATTTGGGCTGTGCTGTTTCTGCAGATCACAGGCCAGTTTTTGTCCAAGTGTCGACAGAGCCTCTACAAGAGAGTTCAGGTGCTTACACCTGATGAAACTTGCAGATTTGGGATTTGCTTTAATTGCCTTAAGTCATCTTTACAAAAGCTTTTCCCTGAGAAAGTGACCTAAGACACTTGAAGGGTATGTTAGACATGACTCAACACAGGCATGTGGATCAGGGATCCTGGTCCAGGGTGCACTGGGATCAGTAAGTGTCTGGTGACTTTGATGAACTTTGGATGAGGCTCAGCAAAGCATTTGCTGTGTCAGGGAAGCAGGCTCCTCTCCTCCCTCAGGGTCTCAAGGACGGTTTGGATATGAGCTTGGCACAGGGAATTCTGAAGTTGAGAGTGAAAGATTAGTCAGATCTTAGATAGTCATGGCACCCTGCATTGCTCTCTGATGCCTGCTCACCTACACTTTATCTGAGGCTGTCTTAGGTGAAAAACAGACAGTTTGCACGTTTCTCAGTCTTCAGAATTATATGCTGTGCTTTTTCAAACGCTTAAATTTAAATGACTGTATATATTTACACACAGGCAGTGATGTTAGGAGAGGAATCTTAATATTCGTGCTCATTTCTCCTTGTCTCAGCCAAGGCATTTTTATCCACCCCATGAAACAGGTGGTGGGAAAAAACCACGAACCATTTTCATTCTGATCATTCCCCAGGCTATTGCAGGCCAGTCCAAAACTCAGCAGTGGGTAGGGCTTAGCATTTTTGCCTCATGTTTGTGTGCTGGTGTGCAAAAGGGAGAGCGTGTTCCTTCAGACTCCCGCTTTGGATTTCGTCGCGAGCTGCATGAATCGTTTTGTTCCCATCTAGGCAGGATGACTTCTAACCCAGTGCTCTGCCTTTGTAGTCAAACACAGGAAGAAAAGCTCTACGGTGTTGGAGGGTTTATGCCTTATGGATGGAAAGGAGTCCTCTCAGGGGCAGCCACGTGTTTTTATGCTTTTGTGGGATTTGACTGTATCGCTACTACAGGTAGGAGGGAAGGTATCTTCATTCTGGTTGTGAAGCTGGTTGCTGGTCGGTTGGCTTTGCATGATGTGCGCAGCACAGATAGTAAGTGATTTCACAGCACTGCATTCCTCATCCCTCTGAAGCTCAGCCCAGAATGCACTTCTGGTTCAGCTGCTCCTCATACCCAAAGTACGTCCAGGTCTCTGGGTGCTTGAGTGCTGCGTTCTAGCTATGGCAGGCAGCTAGACTGTACATAACCCACAATACGAGCTTTGTCCCTTCTAAGCAGGACTGAATCCCATGGTTGGTCATTGATGATGCTAACCAGGTCAGACTCCACAGAAAACAAAGCCAGTTTTACTAGTTAGGCTAACTGGGAAGGCCCAGATTCAGATGTATTGTGTGATCAGTGAATTTTGAACCTCTAACTCTAGGTGATGCTTTAATCAGCAGGTTATTCTGGAGTAGGGTTCTTCATTGTCTTCAGCTAAAGATGTTCCACTGGCTTGGAGTATTTAAAGAGCCAGAGAAAGAGGGAGCCTCTGGGGAGTCATCTGCAGCCTAAAAATGTGCCTCCAAAAATGTGCCTAAAAATTTTCATCTCCAAAGGTTTAGATATCTGAGAGAGAAACCATCAACATTGACATATTTTTCCTGGCTAAGATGAATCTCAGTTCCCTGGAGAAAGGAAGGATTATCCCCAATTTCACATTTGGCAAAGTCTGAGTTGCTTCAAAGCTGGAGGAGATAAAGCAGTATTGCCTCTTGTTCCAAGGAGTTTGAGAATTGCTGGCTCCATTACTCCGGTCAGCCCTAGAGATTCTCCTTGAAGGAAAAACACTGCCTACCACTTAAAGGTGTATGGATCTCTACTTAACAGCTCATCCTCCTGAAATTCCAAACCTCAGAGAAGAGCAACTCTGGAGGACAGGGAGGGCTCAATGCTGTTTCTTAATTCATCAGTGGCTGAATTTTGAGGATTTTTTTTTCTGTTTCACACATTCATCTGTCCTGGTTTTGGCTGAGATAGAGTTAATTTTCTTTCTAGTAGCAGGTATAGTGCTGTGTTTGGGATTTAGGATGAGAATGATATCAGTAACACATTGATGCTTTTAGTTGTTGCTAGGTAGGTGTAGTGTTTGCACTACAAACTAAGTGAAGCATTTTCAGCTTCTCACACCCTGCCAGGTGCACAAGAAGCTGGGAGAGCAGAGCCAGGACAGCTGACCCAGACTGGCCAAGGGGATATTCCCTAACACACAAGGTCTTGCTCCTGATATAACTGGGGAAACTGGCTGGCAGGTGGAATCACTGCTTGGAAACAGACTGGGCATTGGGATTTTTTTTTGACCCTGCCAGGTGGTGAGCAACTGTATTTGTACATCACTTGTGCATTTTGTTTTTTAATGATGATGATATTAATAATAATACCTCCACCATCTTCCTTTGATATCCTACTCAACTGTCTTTATCTCAACCCACAAGTATTTTTCCCATTCTTCTCCCCATCCCGTTGGTGGGGAAGGGTGAGTGAGCGGCTGTGTGGGGCTCAGTTGCCAGCTGGGGTTAAACCATGACATCATCCCAACCTGTTTGTTGACAGTTTTCCATAAAAAAATGCAGGGAGTCCTTTCTTAAAGAGGGATTTTCAAAGATCTGTATGATTTGCAGGTGCTGTGCAAAGTCTGCCTTTCCCTAGAACTTGTCACCTTTGGTGCTGTGTTCACTGTGTGGTAGTTCTGGTGGAGATGCTAGCTGAAATGGTCACCCGAGGATTTGCCCTATAACTGCACAGTAATTTCTTGTCCCATCATTTGTGATCATTAAACTCTTTATGGGGCTGTACCATCAGTTGGATAGCAGGTGTAACTGGAGGTAAAAATAATCTTCTTTGGGGGAAAAGACTGTTTTTAATCCAGGTTGTTTCAGTGCCTGAGTTTACAAGGACTTCACAAATGTTTGTCAGGAGTGACAGGAGCAGCAGAAGTGGGAGCTAACAGGCTGTGGTATGCCAAGGGGATGGGGCAGGGTATCAGCAGTGTTGTGGTCAAACAGTGCCTCACTGTCCACAAAGCCTTTAAAAGCCCTGGCCTGTATGACCTAGGTTGGGATAAAGTTCTTGCTTATTGTTAAGCTGATATTTCAATTTCTTTCTTCTAGGTGAGGAGGTTAAAAACCCTCAGAAAGCCATTCCTATTGGCATTGTGGCATCTCTGCTCATCTGTTTTGTGGCGTATTTTGGTGTGTCAGCTGCCCTGACACTCATGATGCCTTACTACCAGCTGGATACCAATAGCCCCTTACCCAATGCCTTCAAATACGTGGGTTGGGATGGAGCCAATTACGCAGTGGCTGTTGGTTCCTTGTGTGCACTTTCTACAAGGTGAGACACTGCTCTTCCTTTGTGTATCTCTCAAGGTAAACAGACATCTCCAGCCCCTTTAAAAAATGGTGCATGTCAGGGCTTTATCTTCACTGTATTCCCTTGGGTCAAAGGAGCAGAGACCACGGATGAAATCCAGAGCTGTTGACTTCAAAAGGACCAGGATTTCACCCTGTGATAGATTTCAGAGATGTGTGTGACCAGTATCACTTCAGAAACTCACGTTTTAGCAGCAGACCCAGCAGGTGCATCTCTGAAATATAAATGTATTCGGTGCTTAAGTGATGGAGGCAACTCTGCCATGCAAGTATGGTTTGCCCACAAGACATCCTGGCCTGCTGGGTGGAGAGCAGACCTGTGTCAGTGCAGGGTGCATCCTCTGTAGCATATGGGGCTTACTGTGTCCAGGGCTCTCTGTCTGCAGGTTGCCTGCTGGACAGCCATCTGGATGGGAGGCAGGGTGGGCTGGAGGCAAACTATGTCCTGTTCTGCACTCTAGGGACCTATTGTTGCAGATCAACTTGGACATGCTCAGTTAGGTGAGCAACTCATAGAAGATAAGGCTATTTTGCTGCCTGAAAGTCAGGCTGGTTTTGTGCCCTGTAGCTAAGTTTAAGTATCCAAAATATCAAGATCTGCACCAGTTGCCAGCTATCAGCAACATGAATGTGTGGAGGGAGTCCTTGAAGGAGAAGGTGAAGTGAACAAAAGCCACCTGTTCTGTGTTTGTACTGCCATAAACTTGCTTTCATTTGTATGCCTGTGCTCAGCAGGAGGAGATGTAAGTAGATTATTTCCCCCTTCCGTGTCCTTAGCCTCCTGGGCTCCATGTTTCCGATGCCTCGAATAATTTATGCTATGGCAGAAGATGGACTTCTATTTAAATTTTTGGCTAAAGTCAACGAGAAGAGAAAAACCCCAATAATTGCAACAGTGACATCGGGGGCCGTTGCAGGTAAGAACCAAGGATGTACACAAGTGTGTGCAGGAGACGTAAGCTCATCCTAGGGGCAGGTAATTCCCCCTGACTCCAGCCCGCTGATTAATCGGATATGTTGCGCAGCACAGCTTCCCGGAGCGTGCCCTGGGTTTCCGGGCCATGCCCTGGGAGGGGGAGGCGGGGGGTGAACTGGGTGAGCACAGATAACTCGCTGTGCCTGCCGCTCTTTCTCAGAACTAATTGCTGACATCCTGTCTTATGCCAAGAATTACTTTCATCTCCTCCCTGGGTGCTCTTCCGGTCTTAAAAGTAATTAACCCCCTGCAAGGTGGCAGCCAGCGGTGCCCCAGCATCCTTGTGGCTGTTGGCCTGGCTTGGCTGAAGACACCACACAGCCTGTGAATAGCAGAAGACACCAGAGAGCCTGGAGACAGGCAAATAGGCCTCGTGGCACAGGCGTTTGCTAATCAGTTAGTCACAGCTGGCAGCCAGCCCACCCCCTCTTCCGTCCCTGACCCCCAGAAATATGGGAATTAAATGTCTCAGGCAGCAAGCATGAGTGGCTTACCCTCTTCTCACAGCTGCCCCCTTCCTCACAAAGCCTAGCAAAGAGTCTTGCTGCTTTTTTACCTTCCGCTTCAAGAGCTGAGCCGTCGATGTGAGAACATACGCCATGCTTGGTGGAGAGTTGGTGCTGAACTGCCACTGTGAGCTCTGAGCTCCTGTGAAACAGCTCAGCTGCGATCCACAGAGCCCCCTCATAGATGCTTTTCTGGCACCTTCCTTTTTAGTCAGCCTCAGGTCTAGACTGGGGAAAACAGAGCCAGATACATCGTGCTCTGCAGTCTCCTCAAAAGAGTCTGTAGCACCTAGGACCAAAGTGCACATGAAGCTGCAGGGACATCACTTGCCAGCTGGGTTTAAGGGTCAGGTTGGTTTTTGGGCTCCATGTGGGTCCTTGAGGACAGACTGGGCCAGGTTCAGCTCTGAGATCCCTGTGCTTTTGTACAACCACTGGCTTCACCTGAATGTCTGACTGTGGGGTTGCCTTGTGAGGTTGTGTAAGCAAGGTAATCCCTAAAGGATGGCAGTCTATACCTTTTTCTGGAAACCTGGAGATAGCCCCCCTTGTGATGCATGGTGCTGTTGCATGCACAAGCCAGGCTTCACCCCAGCTGAGCCAAGATGCTGGAGTGAGATGGTGCCTGTCCTCTGTTCTGTCTAGCTACTTCCAGGAGATTATTGTGGCCTCAGGGGTACTGTGGCTGCACTGGGGGACCCTAGTGATGAGGTTGTGGCTTAACCACCTGCTGCTTGCTGGTAGTTGGGTGTGAACATACCCACGTGAGACAAACAGGTTGGCAGGGTTCCTCTGGTTCCAGCTAGTAAGGCTGTGCTGGAACAGTCTGCAAGGCTCGGGGTGTTAATGCACCAAGTGCTGCCTCTCTCCCTCTCAGGACAGGTCAAGCTCCCCAAGTCCTGAGCAACAGTCACATATGTACTGCATTCTCTTTAACACTCCTGAGATGTGCCTGTTATACCATTTTACTGATTTTTCTTTTCTCACCTTCCTCTCCTCCTATAGCTGTTATGGCCTTTCTCTTTGACTTGAAAGATCTTGTGGATCTCATGTCCATTGGGACCCTCCTGGCTTACTCCTTGGTGGCAGCCTGCGTGTTGGTACTGAGGTATGGATGTAGAAACAGCTTCTCATGTATTGCACAGGCAGAAATCTACACAGATGCCCTCATAGTTTCCATAGACTCAGTAAAGCCATGAACATCTCCAGCTATAAGAATGCACAGAACTTGTTTCTTTAAACTCATGGGGGATTGGCTAGTTGCACCTGCAAGGGGATCCGCTGAACGTGGTTAGCCCTTGCTCCGTGCCACTCCTGCTACAGTCACCCTGAATGCCGTAGGAGATACGCCAATGTGTAGGGTGAGGGAGGTGGTCCTTGATGCCTGCATTGTCATTGCTCTTGTTGCCACTGGGGATACAGTTTCAGGTCATCTTACTTTTGAAAGGGGATTCAGGATAAAGTCTAGTGGCAGCAAAAAAGCTGAGCTTGTGTTTGCAGTGCATGTCTTTTAGAAGTGCTGAGCTCCCTTAGCTTCCCTAAGCCAAACTAAAAATGGGGTATCCCCAAAGCTTGTACCCTCATGGATGGCAGCACTCTTCCCTGTGTTCTGAAGATCATTTTAGTGAAAAGTACCTTTGTGCTTGGTGACTTACTCAGAGCCTGGTGGAGGCTTTTTACTTGCTCGCAGCAAATGCATTGAGGTAAGAACTGTCTTGCAGCAAGTGAAGGGCTGGGGCTGTACACCGCTCTGTGCCTGTGGGTTTAACTTGGCCAGCAGCTAAAACAACCACACAGCTGTTCACTTGCTCCCTTCCCCCTGATGTGGGATGGGGGAGAGAATTGAAAAAAAGGTAAACTAGTGGGTTGAGATAAAGACAGTTTAATAGGGCAGAAAATGAAGGGAATAACAATAATAGTAATATAGTGAACACATGATGCACAGCACAGTTGCTCCCCACCTAAAGCCAATGCTCAGCTAGTTTCTAAGCCAACTTGCCTCCTGGCCAAATCCCAGTTATATATGGAGCTCAGAAGGCCAATGGTATCCTGGGCTCCATCAGAAGAGGGGTGGCCAGCAAGGACAGGGAGGTAATTGTCCCTCTCTACTCTGCCCTCGTCAGGCCCCATCTGGAGTACTGTGTCCAGATCTGGGGCTCTCAACACATGAAAGGTGTGAAACCGTTGGAGAGGGTTCAGAGGAGGCCATGAAGATGATCAGAGGGCTGGAGCACCTCCCCTACGAGGAGAGGCTGAGGGAGCTGGGCTTGTTCAGCCTAGAGAAGAGAAGGCTGTGGGGGGACCTCATTGCAGCCTTCCAGTACCTGAAGGGAGCATACAAACAGGAGGGGAATCAACCTTTTAAAAGGGTAGAAAATGGCAGGACAAGGGGGAATGGATTAAAGCTAAAGGAAGGAAGGTTTAAATTAGATATTAGGGGGAAGTTTTTTTCCAGAGAGAGTGGTGAGGTGCTGGAACAGGCTGCCCAGAGAGGTGGTGGATGCCCCGTCCCTGGAGGTGTTCAAGGCCAGGTTGGATGGGGCCCTGGGCAACCTTGTGTAGCTCCAGGCCTGGAGGTTGGTGTCCCTGCCTGTGGCAGGGGGGTTGGAGCTCTATGATCCTTGGGGTCCCTTCCAACCCAGGCCATTCTGTGATTCTGTGTTGTATGTTGTGGAATATCCCTTTGGCCAGTCTGGGTCAGCTGTCCTGGCTGTGTCCCCTCACAGCTTCTTTGGCACCACCAGCCTTCTTGTTGGGAGGCCAGTATGAGAAGCTGAAAAGTCTTTGACTGCTTGGCAACAACTAAACTTTATTCTCATCCTAAATCCAAAACACAGCACTATACCAGCTGCTAAGAAGAAAATTAACTCTATCCCTGCCAAAACCAGGACAGCTGTCCACCCTGTCCCTTGAAAATCCTTGAAGATTTTCCTTGCCCTTCTTACATTTTCCCCCAATTTCCCAGTCCTCTTTTCTCCATACAGCTGTTAATGGCTTCTTAATTTGTTTTTGCAAGCTGCTGTACCCACTATGGGGTATTTTCCCCATCATAGGTTTGTAGAGCTGACACCTTGCCTTGTAGCAGCTTGGGCAGTGATTTGACTGCCCCTTTGTCTGCCTCATGAAGTAGCAACTGAATTGTTCCCAAAGCTCTTAAGACCCTACCAATAATACCCTGCTCTGGGAAGGATTTCATTGCATTTCTCAATTTGCAGTGTTTCACAAATGCCCTCATTGCAAACACGTCCCCACAGGAGTGATTTTAATGTGCCTTTCAAAATGGCCCTTTCCTTTAGCCAGGCTTGTGGCTGAGAGACACAGGAAAACCTTCTGTGAAAGACAGGTGAGGCCAGAAGAGTGTTGTGCATCAGGCCCCTGTTGCATGAGGTATTGTCCACACACTAAACAAACAAAAAAATACCCTTTACCTCTTCCTTTCCTGTGTGGCAGGAGACAAGACAGCAGAAGAGATGGGGTGGAGGAGGCTGGGACACCAGGAACGTTGCTGTGTGGTGTGATCAGCAGCTGCCAGGGTGCAATATCTGCTGAGTGGTTGGCTCAGCTGCCTCTATGCCAAAGCACAAGAGCTGAACTGCCACAGATAACCTGACAGCTTGGTTATAGCCATCCGTTTGTCCCTCTGTGGCTTCCTTCTCTGATCCTCACTGCTATCTCCCCACCAGGTTTTGGTGACATGGATGATAGGGTTTATGAAGGAGAGCACTGTCCAGTTTGAAACACTGACATTGCAACCAAGCTGTAGGTGATAATAGCTGACCATATTTGTACACGTTGTGATGATGATGTTCTTTGATTGGATTTCCCTCTGAAACAGAAGGTTGTAGACAACACGTGTGCCTGTGCTGGTGCTGTAGTGATCTGGGGTGCAGCCATGGCTATCTGCATGGTTTTTAAACCAACGGTACCCTGCACCAAACCAATGTACTCTTTGTTTCATTTCCCTTTTCCTAGGTATCAGCCAGAGCAGCCTAATTTGGCATATCAGATGGCTAGGACAACTGAGGAAACAGATAACAACGAGTCTGTGAGCACCAGTGAGTCACAGGCTGGATTTCTGCCAGAGGAAGAGGAGAAATGTTCCCTCAAAGCCATACTGTGTCCCCCAAATTCAGACCCTTCAAAATTCTCTGGCTCAGTGGTGAACGTCTCAACCTTCGTCATTGGTAAGCACTGGGCAGTGAGCCAGCTGGTAGGTCCTTGTACTCACTGTGGTGGGAAAGCTCACCTCCCAGCTGTAATTTTAATGACCTCTTGTAATGGCCAAAATAACTGAAGATCTAGAAATTAAATTTATGACTTGGGAAGAAACCCACAGATGGGGTGTGTGTAGGGGGAAGGGCATGGTCCTTAGCTTTTTCACGTGTTGCTGTTTTGGTTACTGAACTTTCAGGTTCTGCTTTGCCAGATTGTGGGTTTGTGTTTGGTTTTTTTTCCTGTTCCTAAAAAAACAATCAGTAAGGTTTTGGTGTCGGTTCACAGGTTTTCTTATCGTGGGTAGCTGTATCCTGACTGCCTTTGAGCCAAACATTCTGATAAAGACCGTATGGATTATTGCTGTCATCCTTGTTCTTCTTGTCAGCTTCATTATATGGAAACAGCCTGAAAGCAAAACCAAGCTCTCCTTTAAGGTGAGTGTCCCGGGAGGCGTAGCTAGAGAAGAGCAATTTGGGGTGTAGTTGGAGGAGGAAGTAAGTGCATGTTGGCTTGTGTCAGTAGGGAGGACTTGGCCAAGCAGACATGCAGAGAATATAGGCGTGCTGGGAACTTCTCTTTGCAGGGCTGCAGATAGAGCTGATGGTTTGGACTCTCCAGCTAGCATGGCTGTAACCAGCCTGTAACTTTATGCTCTTAGTGCATAAGGGGTTGTCTTACCAGAGCCGAGCTCAGCTCCTGAGTGCAGGTTCCTCTTGGGGTCTAACCTCAAATGTCAGTGTAGGCGCTTTGCTGCAGAATGCAGCGTGGCAGAACAAGCCTGCTACCCAGCAGCACCCATGGGCAGGAGCACATTCTGCACAGAAAGCAGGACTGAAGGGGTTAACTGAGAGGTCAGAGGAGGGAATCAGGAGGGGAAGATACGTATGGTCTCCTATGAGGTGGCAGTAGAAGACTTGGAAGGAAATGTAAATGTTGCTGGAGTCCAGAAGCTGTGAGGGCAGAACCTGGTACAGAGATGTGGCCAGGAGGAGATGGTAGGACAGTGTTTTTGAAAGCAGAAGAGGAGGATATATTGGAGGATTATGGAGTATGGAGGAGACGGTGTCAAAGGAAAAGGGGATGGTTTTGAAGGGCTGCTTCAGATTGTGGATACAGGAGAGGGGAACCAAGAAGCCAGCTTCTGTGTAAGTGTCAAAGGGGTACTTATTAAAAGGTTCTAAGAAAGTGCATTTTCCTGTCCTACTTAGTCTGCATGGAGACTAAGGGATGACCATTCTCTCTTTAACAGCCTTATGTGTGACTAACTCTCATTTTCTTACCCTGTCCAAGCACACCATCCTTTCTACTTTAAGCACTGGGATGTTTAGACTTTTTTTCCCCGTATAATTCTGCAAGTTGTATTTTATACTGGTTTCAGGCTTTTGGATTCTAATCCCATCCTCCAAACTGGTCTCATTTTGACTGCTCTTCAAGTACAGTTTTTCAGTAAATTCTCATGATTTTAATAATTCAATACAACCAGAGTTGCCCAAGGTAGTGTTTGCAGATCATCTTGGAGTTATGGTTCCAGATGTGGAAACAGAAATGGCCAGGAGCAGAAAACTTTGGACCCGCTGCCTAGACTGTATTTTCTGAACTTGCTTCTGAGGAGATCTCTGCCCTACACTCAGGATGCTTTACCACTTTTTTTCCCCTCAGCCACTACGCTGTCCAAGGGAAAAAACAGATTAGACCTGTCACTGCTAAATCTGTAATGGCTGCTTCTTATCTCCTTGTTGTCCTGTAGACATTTACAACCTGACTCTGTAGTGATTTTTCTCCATAGTCTGTCTGGGAATCCAACACTGACTGGTTTGTTCCCAGGTTGTTTTTCTGTATTTCTTTTTAATAGGTAATTTGTCTCCCTTCTCCAGTCTTTAGAGACCTTACCAGTCTACCAAGAGCTCTCAGAGACGCCTATTAATAGTTCTGAGATCACTTCTGCAATCTCTGGGTACAGACGTCACCCCCCTAGGGAAATTCCGTTTGTCCCTACTGACTTGAAAAAGCCTAATTTAGAAAATTATTCTTCCATTTTCTATTTTGTGTGTCCATCCCCTTTCTCTAATGATGTGAACAGCTGTTCACCATAGATGGTTTTTTTTTTTTGGTGAAGCTTAACAAGAAAGACCTACAACATTTCAGCCTTTATATTTTTTTTTAGGTCTCCTTTTTCCTTAGGAGTGGAGTTCACTTTTCCCTTAGTTTCACCATATTAGAAACATTTCTATTGTTATATTTTATCCTTTCTGATTTTGTGTTTTATGTGCCTGTGCTATTTTTTTTTTTTTATTCTGATTTTTGCATTTTGGCTTCACTGTCTTCTTTGATCCTCAGATCACTAAGGTGTTCTTGGTACAGCTACAGTCTTGCTTTCTCTTACAATATGTCATAATTTTCTTCTGCTCTGAGACAATTTGCTCTATGTTACTTAATTACCTGGGTACCTACTGGATGAAGCTCCTCAGGTCCCTCCTCTGACATTCCCCTTACCTTCTCTTCATCTTCTCCTTATCTCGATCTTCAGTAGGTGTCTTTCATGATGCAGTCCTTGATCTTCCTCTTCTCTCCTTTGCCCCACAAGTATTTAGTATTGGTGCTAAAATGTGCCTCTTGCCTCCTTCCAAACCACAAAACCACAACCATTCTTAAAGCAGGTGAACACAATTGTTCACATCCCTCTTCCATGGTGTACCAGTGTCCTCCATTTTGGCCTCACCTTGTCTTTTCTCAGATCTGGCAGCTGAAGAATTGTTCCTGCCTGCCTGTTGATCTGTCCTGTGGGTGTAATGTGTCGCTCTTTCTTTTTCAGGTACCTCTTTTGCCCATTCTTCCCATTGTGAGTATCTTTGTGAATGTTTACCTCATGATGCAGCTAGACATTGGCACCTGGATACGGTTTGCAGTCTGGATGCTCATAGGTGAGTTTGAGACAGTCAAAAATTCTGTGTTCAAAGTTAGTAGGCTTGGCTAACTGTAAATTTATTGAGGCATTCCAGGTGGACATCCTACACTCTCATCATCTTTGGGCAGCCTCGGTGATGAAACTGAAGTCGTTTAGGCAGTGTGTCTCAAGCCTTGTTTTAAATTCAAGGGTCATGATGCCTTTGTGAGAAGAAAGCAACAACCCATGAGCCATTTTACAGGTTTTATGGCTAACAAGAAACCGTACAGTGTTTCTTGTTGGCTGGCCTTGAATTGCAGTCCAGGTGGTGGAGTTTGTGCTTCTGGAGCTGAAGGAGCTGAGCTTCGTCCCAGGATGCTCCCAGTAGTCATGTGGAGAAGGCTGAATGGCCTGAAGCACCTGGGGCAGGGAGGGGGGTGTTAAAATGTAAACGGTTGGTCTCTTCTCCCAAGTAACAAGCAATAGGATGAGAGAAAAGGGACTTTAACTGTGTCAGGGGAGGTTTGGATTGGATAGTAGGAAAAATTTCACTGAAAACGTGTTAAAGCATTGGAACAGGCTGCCCAGGGAAGTGGTTGAGTAACCATCCCTGGTGGTGTTTAAAAGATGTGTAAATGTGGTGCTTAGGGACATGGTTTAGTGGTGGACTTTGGCAGTGCAGCGTTAACGGTTGCACTTGATGGTCTTAAGGGACTTTTCCAACCTAAATGATTCTATAATTAGGATTAGGACGAGTTGCAGATGCGCTTTACTGGGATGGATGCTGCAAGCACATGAAGGGAGAGAGAAAGCTTTCTGCAGGATGGACTGCAGTGAACTCAATGAAAAGCATGGGAGGCTTATTCTGTAATCAGCCCCCTGTTTGGGGCTGGGATAGATGGTCTTCTAAAGGCTGATGCTGTCTTCATGGCTTTTTCCTAAGGAAGGTGGCGGCTGCCTGCTAGAAGCTAGCTGTCAGGATGGCTGGACTTACCCTTGGTGTAACCTGTGTTGGGCAGTGTGAGTAGTGGTTTCTGTTTCCTTACAGAGCTCATGATGTCCTTTCCCCTTGGCTTCCACAGGCTTTCTTATCTACTTTACCTACGGAATATGGCACAGTGTGGAAGCCACCTACGCGGCCTCGGCGGACGCAGAGCGAAGCACGGAGGCTGGCTCGAACAGCTGTATATGATGGCATGGCTGGCGTGCGGGCCACTGGGGCACGGCTGCAGTGGGAGGAGCTTTGTGCTGGGGATCCCGAACCAGGTTGCATCGGCAGTGCGGGAGTAAGGGCGCATAGTGTGGGACGCCCCAGCCCTGTTGCTGCAGCTTGCTGTTTGCTTAGTAGCACAGTTAAAAGGGATCACAAGGTAAAAAGCCACACCTCTGACATACTCCCAGCGACACTGTCAGCTAGTCTGGGGCTACGTGCTTCCCACCTCCCTCTCCTGGTTTTATTTTTTCCCAGTGTGTAGAAAGAAAACTGCTTCAGTGTGCCAGTTACCCTTAAATGCTGCTATGAAACCAGGCCTCACAGAGGTCTCTTTCAGTAGCCCCAGGAATTACCTCCCTGCAGATACTCTACCTGATTATACATGGAGCAGATTTTGCAGTGCTACTGTTAGGCTTAGACCAGATCCGTCCTTCCCCCCATGGGAGCTGCACCCCCTGTGTACGCACACACAAAGGCTCTTGCTGAACACCGGCTTCCACCTGGTTAAGAAAGCACCTGCAAGACTTGCGTTCTTTACAGTATCAGGTCTCATAGTTTTTGTTGTGCTCTGGAATTTTAAACTACATTCTCATATGCTTTAAAGCGCAGCGCTGCTGTGACGTGTTGGGAGGGTCTGTGGTGGCCCCTTGCCGGGCCAGTGCACGGGTAGCGCCAGCGGATGCCTCTGCTGACTGAGTGCTCAGCAGAGGGATTGCCAAGTTTAGCCATAGAACTGTTTGGTGCAAGTACTTGAATGGCTTGAAAAGAACAGGTGTCCTCAAAGAGCTGACCTACCTCTTCGCTTCAGGAATCACCAGTGGTGGGCTGGCTAGCAGAAGTGAGGCCAGCTCAAACAGCAAGTGGGGCCCTGTTTTCCTCTCCCTCCATCAGTTCTGTGTGCCAGATGTGTGGTATTAGCAGGGGGTTGGGCTAGATGATCTCCAGAGGTCCCTTCCAATCCCTGCTGTTCTGTGATTCTGTGAATCTGTGATTTGGCCATGAGACTTTGGTTTGGCATCAGCAGATGGAGCACATTTCTGCCCTGGGAAGGGGGAAGCACAGCGGAATCCTCAGGGGCTTGAACCAGTGAGCAGGGCCTGGTGTGTGCCCACTGCCGGGGGTGGACACTGGGGCGTGCAGGGGCTCCTCGATCCCAGTAGAGCATACAGCCCAGGAAACCACTAAGCTCTAGGGTCCAGTTGGCTGACAGGAGCTTTCTCTTTGGGACTGGAGATCATCTCCAGAGCCTGACTGTTGTCAAAGGTGGGAAGTTTAGAGGGGGTCTGTGTTTGTTGGTAATGCCTTGGTTTTGCTGTAAGATTAATTTTTAATTCTCTTTAATAGCTTTCCCTGGCCAAATTCACTACACTAGGAAAAGCCTGTGAAAGCAGCAGGAAGGTGGGCCATGCCCATGTAATGCTACTGATATAAATTCACACTTCAGTTTATACTGAAAAACAAATCGTAGAACCATGGAATGGTCTGGGTTGGAAGGGACCTTTGAAGATCATCTAGTCCAACCCCCCTGCAAGAGCAGGCAGGGACATCTTTCGCTAGATCAGGTTGCCCAAAGTCCCATCCAACCTGACCTCAAACACTACCAGGGATGGAGCATCCCAAGTAGGTACTGCAGAAATTCCCCTGGAATCTATCCACCTGGGTGGATGCTTTCCTACGTGTCCTCCATACTGCTGCCTCTGAATGCCAGACAGTCTTTAATCTGTTTGTCAGTGTGGTTCTTGCTGATGGAAGGATGAGCTCTTGTCCCCGTCATTCAGTTGGAGGACTGAGGAACTGCATGACTTGACCAGGGTCCCACTGGGCATCTGGTGTAGCAGAAAGGGGAGCCAGACCATCTCCTGGATTACATGGCCGGACCATGGACCATCTTTCACAGTTTTCCAAGAGAGACTTCATAGCCTTTCTGCTCACTGAGAAGTTTTAATCTTGGCCTCATTTTAGTACACTGGGAAGCTCTTCTTGCCAGGGTACTTGAAGGGGGTGAAATCAGTCTGTTCATTGCCTCTCAGGTGCGTTTCACGGTGCGTTTTGGGTGCAGTTCCCTGCCACAAAATGAAGTCAGAGTCTGCTCCCTCTTCTAGGTCTTGACCATCTACTAAGCCTTTGCTCCTCATGCTTACACAAAGTCTTACTGAGGCAGGTAGAGGAGAATGTAGATATTAAAAGCCACTAGGTGGAGGTCCATTTTGTTTAAACACAGGCAAGGTCAACACACTCCACAGCCTCTCAAAAGGCACTGAAGGTGTGGTGGGAGGGAAGGAAGTTGAAAACTCAGAGGGGAACCAAGTTTCCCATTATACAAAAAATGCAAGGGTGTTTCTCTCTACGTTGGTGGCAACTTCTGAGCAATTAAGATATTTAGCAATGACTATTTGCGGGTGAATTCTGACTGGAAGTGTGTTCCAAAGAAAATTATTTAAAAATATGCAGATTTCTTTCTGTATTTAAATTTTTTTAATGTAAGTGTTAACTTATTTTTGTTGTCTGTGTAGGGATCTGTTCTGGTATTTATATTCCATAACTTTGTTCCAGCTTTAGTGGCATATAATAGCAGCACGCAGAAGGAGGGAAAGTCCTTACTTGTATAATTTTTCTCCAGTTGCCTTCTCTGAGAAGGTTCATAAGAAAAACCTGTCTGTGTCACCAGATTTGGTAGCTCAGTGTGTCGTTACCCGTACTAGCCCTGGAGCCACCCAATGGAAATTCGCTGGTGGGGCTGAGGATCCTTAGCTCCTTCTCCCCCTCCTCCATCATGACTTCTTCAACCCATCAGTTCTCCGGTGGCGGGTGCTGCTTTTTGTTGCTACTCTCCAGATACAAGGAGAAGGAGCCCTGCATAGTGACAGGGAAGTGTAGGTGTCTTCCTGGCTCTCTGTCTACCTGCTTCCCCTGAGTCCAGCTGGACCCGGGGACCTCCTGGCCTCCTCTTCACATCCCTTGACCCGGGGAGCAGACTGGGGAGGAGGTGATGAGTTTGACCCTGCTGCATACTCCTACCCCGTCCCCTCCTGGCTGCGTCCACCCCTTGCTTGTACATTTTGTAAGCTGGAAGGAAAATCCGACTGCCTCTTTCTAGGACAACGTCAAGGACTTTGCTGAATGGGTGGGGTTTTTTTATAAATTTATTTAATTTTTTTTTCCTTACTGCCTTTGCTGCCTCCCTGCTGATGTCTGCATGTAACAGATAAAGCCAGGTATCTGTGAAGACATGCAGCTGCTGCTATGACCTTGCTGTTGTGGACAACATGCTTTCATTCACTTGAGCTTTTCTTTGTAAATAGTTCAGTTGTTATTTTATTAGGAGAACATTTTGTACAGATGCAGAGCTTTTTGGTGTATAAAGAGGTGGGAATGGAGAAGTGATGACTCTGCTCGACACAAGAATAGTTCCTTTTCTGCCAAAGTCAAGAGGAGTAGTAAGAATGTCCTGCCTGATCTTTGGGGCAGGCTCTGGTCCAAAGGACCGACCTTGTTTTAGCATATTTGGTTGCTCCCAGTCCGCTTGCTTGAGGGGAGCCCTCCTGGGAAGCTGTTAGAAGGGTCCCTTGGATGAGGTGGGCAGCATCAAAGCTGCAGCTTGCAAACCCAGGCATGTGGCCAGCCAGTCTTTCTAAATAGAAAAAGGCTTTTACCCCTTCCCAGAAATGAACTGTTTTGTGCAAAAGTGACCAGCTTCTGGTTGTTTGCTCACATCTTTCCTCCTCTGCTCACTGAAGATCAGCACTGGCTGGGTTTCAGCTTTATTTCGCCCTTTTTCCCATCCCTCGGGGTGGAGTTGGATGGTGGTTTCAGCCAGTGAGCACCCGCACTGGGCATCAGGCAGCTCCGCAGTGGGAAGGGTGTGCAGCGCTTCCCCACCTGCCCCCCAGCCCCCTCCAGGCACCGTGGGGGCTGGGGTGTGCCGCAGGCATAGTGCTGCTGGTTAGGAGCCCTTTGTGCTTGGTCACAGAAGGGAAGAGGGCGCGATGGGGGGACCACACAGGTGAAAACACGGCGGTTCCATGTGTTGCTGTTTATAGCCAGGGTTTTGGAGGGGTGAAGTTTTACCTGGCAGCGCTTGCCATGGGCAAGCTTCATCAGCCCCAGATGAAAACAAACTCTATGCCAAAAATAAACCCTTACAGAAGGTGCCTGTCACTGCCCGCCGCCTCCATTCCGACTTGCTCAGAGACCAGGAAGCAATGTGATAGGATGTTGTGTTTATATTTTGTAAAATCCATTTCTCTAGTCCTTGCATTTTAGGAATTCCAGTGGGATTTCATACATTGCCCCCCAGAAAGCCACGTACAAGTGAGCATCGCTGCCATCTGTCCAAATGAACGAAGGGTGACATGCAGGTCTGGCAGGCTGGAAGGGCTTTCTTTGAAGTGGAGGAGGAGTGGTGCTGGAAGGCTCCCCCACAGAAGGCTGCAGAAGGCTCCCCCTCAGTCCCTTCCTGCATGTGTGCTGCTCAACACCCTCCCCAACACCCTCCCCTTTGGAAGGAAGCCTCTTCCCTCTGGCAGAAGCAGCATCTCTCTCCAAGCCCGTATGACATCCTCTGGACCTGACTTTATGGGGAGGTTCCTTCCTCCTCCTTACCAAAAATTGCACTTGTTCAAGGTGAAATCTAAATGTACAGCGTGAACCGACGCTCGCTCCTCATAGCCACCTCCCCTTTTCTGCAGGGCCCATGTGTGCCTGCATCCCAAAAGCGAGCGGAAGCCAAAGCTGCATTGCTGGTGCCATCGGTTGCTCTGCCTGCTGCTGCTCCCGTCGTGGTTTATCATCCCTTTCCCTCTCCAGCAGCAATGCCTCTCCCATAACGTGAGGGGTCCCGTGGGGTACTGACACCCAGCTGGAAAGCAGATGATCCAGGAACGTCTCTGCTAGCAAGAGCCAGACCTCGATTCTTCTCAGGGTATTTATTCCTGGCTTGTGCTCTGAGATGCAAGGTTCATCTGAGAGCTGGCAGGCTCCAGCCAGCGAGAGGCACCTCTCCCTCACGATGCAGTGGTTTCAGCAGGGTGACTCGTATTTTTGGGGAGCAAAGGGTTCCCTCGCGGCGCAATGTGCCTTTCAGCTGCGCTGGGTGCAAGGAGCAGGAGGAACGGCTGGCAGCCCGGGGGCGGCGTGCCAGCAAGCCTAGTGTGAGTTTGGGTGATGTCAGTAAAGGGGTTTTTACTGACCAAAGCCATGGAACAGTCTGAATATTTTTATTTTTTAATTATTAAGCAAAGTGTAAATACCTTTCTGTTGTCTGTTTGACGGTCTATTTTCCTAATGATTTCTCAGAATTTATTATGGGTGTGATAAATAGTTCTAATGCTTATTCTGCAAACAGATGTATTTTTTATCTTTTTTATCTTTATTTTGGCTTGGGGTTTGGGTTTTTTTGGGTTGTTTGTTTTTTTTTTTTAAAGTCTGTGTTCATGTACTGATTAAAGCCTTAAGTTTTAAAATGTGAACCTTGCCCCCAGAGCACAGCACAGGCGTGCGACCCCTTTCCATCCTGGCAATGCTGTAAATACGTCTCTCCTGAATTACACTTTTGGGACCTGGAAAGTCACTTGTAATTATGTGGTACAGCATTAAAGCATCTTTCTTGATAGCCAAATAAATTATGTCTATTGTTTGCGCTCATTTGCAAGCCTGCCTTTGCTTTCCAGCTTGTTCAAACATCAGAGCAAGGAGACCAGGTGCTTTGGGAGCTGCTGGGGTTAACTCCGCTCCCTGGCTTTTGGGTTTGCTGAAACCAGTGGCACAACATGTAATTTGGGGGCATTTGCCACAGGCTGGGGTCTGTGCTCAGCGCTGAGCAGCTTGTTGCTGCTGACGTTGAGGTGAGTCTCTCCCTGTCTTGTAGGAGCAGTTCAGGTGTTATGTGGGACTGTGTGAGCCTGCAGAGTTAGCCTAAAATTTACCCAGCTGGTGTAGATTTTTGCTGGCATTGCAAAATTTGGTTGTCTTGGGAAATTAGAGGATTCTGTAATGAATGAGGAGTTCTGCTGGTGGGGTTTTCCACGGTCAGGTCCTGTCTGCCCCAGCAACCCCCTGCACCGGTTGCAGCCTGCTTGCGTGTCCTGCCCTACATGGGGCAGTGCCCCCACAACGCCGCTTTTCCCTTCGCCTCTCAGTCCTGGTCCTTTCCCACCCCTTTGTCAGCTGTGGGCCTGGTGGGAAATCTTTGTGGAGGATCAGGCATGTTCCTGAGATGGGATGTGCTCTGGTCCTTTCCCACCCCTTTGTCAGCTGTGGGCCTGGTGGGAAATCTTTGTGGAGTATCAGGCATGTTCCTGAGATGGGACATGCCCTGGTCCCTTTTTAATCCTCGTGGCAAAGTTTGAGGAAGTGGGTGCCCTCAGCAGGAGAGTGAGCATTGAAATGTGGGTGACCAGCACATCACAGCCACCACCCTTGTTCACTGCTGTGCCTAAGCCACCAACAGAACTGTTCCCCTTGCCATATGCCATGATTCCCACTCTCCCAGGACCCAAGCCATACGGGGAGCACCCTTAGAAAATGAATCCGTGAGGATTTTAATCTGATTTATAGTGTGTGAGCCATAGCTGGGTCATGCCACTGACCAGCCCTGCTGCCAGGAGGCTGAGAGGGGGCTGGCCTCACTCCTCCCGTCATGGGGTGGCCCTTTGACAGGTGGGGTTTTGCTGGGTGTGCCGTTTGCTCCAGTTTTTGTGTGCACATCCATAGAGAAAACACTGTGGGGCACTGGTTTCTATGTGTCAGCCCATATGCGTGCTGGCACAGGTGTTTATTATCAGGAATATATTACACTTATCTGTACACTGTAACTGAAATAATACAAACTCTTCCTGTAATCTATAGCCATGTAGTAAATGAGAGCACAGAACTGCTGCGTGGGAAGCTGTACCGAGGCTCCTCAGCGTGTCCATGGGACACAACCACCATCAGTGCAGAGAGTAAAATACCTGATTTTGCACTTGATAGTCTTTTCCTTTCCCCGCCCTCCGCCCCCACAAGCCCTTGCTGCTGCCAGGATAACCCCTCTGTGCCGGCAGCCGCAGGAGGTGCCAACCCAGCGGGGCCCATGGCACTTCCCTGCAGAAAACCAGAGCTTTCCTGCAGCTTTTCCAGCCCTCTGTGCCTGCCGCTTGCCGCTGGCTCTCCTGCCGTCCGGCGGCTGTTGCCTGCTCCTGATGGTGATCTCTGGAGCCCCTTCAGAGCAACTCTGAAGTATGGCTGGTTTTATTGCCGCTGCAGCCTCCTGCTCTGAGTAAAGATTAACCAAATCCCACGTCTCCTTTTTAAAGACCTAAGGGCAATAAACCAGCTCAGCGCTGGGTGCGTTCCCTCTCCTGCCGAAGGCCACCCTACCCTGCAAAACAGGAAGGCTCCTGCAGCACCCATGGTGGTCAGGAAGTCTATAGCTTCCTGAAAGCAGAAGCTTCCCCTCGCTCATCTTTGAGAAGGGATGGCCAGGGAGCAGGGATAAGAGGTGCAGTCCCTAACCCCTGGGAATGCCAAGCTCTCTGGCAAGAGTTGGGGTCACCAGCTCAGCCATGTGTTCAGGGTCTCCATATCCCCTCACATCTACTCCGGCACATGGAGGCAAGGAGGGACAGACAAAGGAAGAGCAGGAAAAATGAATGTCCTTTTTTGGGGGAAAAAGTCTGTGTTTCTGAGCTTGCACCAGAAGGAACCACCCTTCCCACTCCTGCAGGGATGGGTTGCTGGGTCCCTTCTGGTCAGGCAAAGCTTCCTGCAGGTTTGCTAGTGATTGCGCAGGCCCCAGAGGCCATGCCAAGGAAGAATCCAGTGAGAGACAGGATTGGGAGGCAGAAACTCGATGAGAAAGGGATTGGCAATGATACCAAATGGTGGTGGAGCTGAAATCGGTCCCAGTTTTCCCACCATAAAAGCCCCACTCCCAATTCACTGCTGGAAGCATCTCTTGCATATGAATTTAAACCAAGACAGTGATAAAGAAAGCGCCAGGAACAGGGAAAGAATGAATCCATTAAAAAAGGACAGGCTCAGCCAACCCATCCCAGGCCAATGGGACGCTCTGGTATGTTTAGCGTGTGTCCTGGTTTCAGTCAGAATAGAGTTAACTTCATTTGTAGCAGCTGATGGAATGCTGTGTTTGGGAGTTAAAATGAAAGCAGTGCTGAGAACACCCTGATGTTCTTAGTTGCAGTCAGACAGTCAAGGACTTTCTCAGCTTCTTCGTATTTCTCTATTCATGAGAAAGGAGGGGCGAAGCCAGGACAGGTGACCCAGATGGGCCAAAGAGAGTATTCCATGCCAATTACGTCCTGCCCAGGAGAACGGGGGGCTGAGGGGAGGAAGAAGAGGGGCGGTGGCGGGACGCGTGCTTCTTGGGGGAACGGTTGGGTTCCGGGACAGCTCTGGGTGGTACGGCCTGAGTTGTGTGGTTCGGGGAGAAACTGCATTGGGGATCAATAGTTTCATATTCTTTTGCTCTAAAGTCCTGTTAGCATTGGTATATTTTATCTTTCTGTTATCTTAGTAAACTATCCTTATCCCAACCCACGGGCCTCTTAGTTTCTTGGTTTTGGAGTTATTTGCCCTTCCTTTTCCCTTCCCTTGTTTCCCCCTTTTTCCCTCTTCCCCTGCTCTTTTACCTTAAGAAGCAGGCAGCTGCGTGGGTCTCAGCCCACAGCCGGGGTGAAACCACGACAGCATGGAACAGTTCAAGTTTGCATCATTGTAACTACTCTGACTTTATCATCTCACCTGTTTTTGAAAAGGGTAAAAAGGAGGAGCCTAGAAACCACTGACAAGTCTGTCTGACTTGTCTGGTGGCCTTCTATGATGGAGTGACTGTGTCAGTGGATAAGAGGTAAGCAACTGATGTCATCTACCTGGACTTCTGTAAGGCCTTTGCAGCAGTCCCTCACAACATCCTTGTCGCTAAATTGGAGAGATACTGGTTTGATGGATGGACAGTTCAATGAATAAGGAATTGGCCGGATGGCTGCATCTGAAGAGTTTCAGTCAAGGGCTCAATGTCCCAATGGATCTCAACAGCAAGTTGTGTCCCTCAGAGGTCTGTCTGTATGGGGACCAGCACTGTTTAATATCTATTAATGACATCAGATAGTGGGATCGAGTGGGCCATCAGCAAGTTTGTCAATGACACCAAGCTGCGTGATGCAGTCAATATGCTGGAGGGAAGGGATGCCATCCAGAGGGACCTTGACAGGTTTGAGAGGTGGCTCCATGTGAGCTGCATGAAGTTCAACAATGCCAAGTGCAAGGTCCTGCACATGGGTTGGGACAACCCCATGTATGAATCATAGAATGTATTGGGTTGGAAAGGATTGTTAAAGGTCATCCAGCTTAGGGGTCCCCAGGGCAAGATAGATGTGGAGCTGTTGGAGCAAGTCCAGAGGAGGGCTGTGAAGATGATTAGAGGGCTGGAGCACCTCTGCTATGAAGATGGGCTGAGAGAGTTGGGTTTGTTCAGCCTGGAGAAGAGAAGGCTCTGGGGAGAACTTAGTGCATCCTTTCAATACTTAAAGAGGCTTGTAAGAAAGACAAGATTTTACCAAGGACAGGATGAGGGCTAAGGGTTCTGAACTAAAAGACAGGACGTCTAATTCTTACCATGAGCCTAGAGAAGCTGTGGCTGTCCCTTTCCTGCCAGTGTTCACAATCAGGTTGGATGGGGCTTTGGGCAACCTGGTCTAGCGAACGATGTCCTTGCCTGTGACAGGTTGGTTAGACTAGATGGTCTTTGAAGGTCCCTTCCAACCAAGCCATGGTGTGATCCTGTGTTCCCCTGATACCAGACCTGTATGGACAGACTGAACGTGACAATGCAGTAGGTATTGCAGATAATCTGCACTTTTTGCACGTATGAAAGTAATTAAAATGGTACTTGGCCAGGAGGGGCTTCGTGTGCGTGGGTGTGCTAGGTACCTATTCTACTTTCAGGTTGCACTTGCTGGACACACTAAAATCTAGTAATGCATTTCAACAGTGCAGTTGGTGTGGCATGATCTATTCTAACAAGATGCTCAAGTTACTCAGTATCACAGTCTCATGCAAAAGCTGCTACAAAAACAAATTTCTCCAAAAAGGAGGGAAAAAGTCACCTTTTTTTTTTCTTTTTTTAACACTGTGAGAGGCCACAGGTGCTTTGTGGTGATCGAAATTGTCTCTAAGCTGCAGTCTACGAATCCTGAGTCCTTCCCAGGAAAGCTGAAGCCCAGCTCCCATCCCAGCAGTATGGCAGGGCTGTGCAATCCCGCCCCTGCTCACGCAGGCTGTGCCAGTCCCACCGCACACACGCCAGCCACGCAGCGCTCCCGCGCCCCAGGGGTCAGCTGCATGGACCATCTCCCGCTTCTTTTGACCCCGGTGCTTGGAGCAGGGATGCATGCAGGCTCTTTGCCCCAAGCTGGATAGAAAAGCATCCCACAGATCTCTTTTATTTGTTGTTAAATTACGCTCAGGGGTATTTTTCCCTTGCTAGCAGTGCCCACAAGAGCCCTGCAGCCCATCCCACCCAGCCTCTCCTTGGCCTCACCACCCCTTGCGTGGGTCACCCCAAGCCTGGGTGATTTTTTTTTTTCTTCTAGGCAGGGAAGTTAAAGGTAGTTTAGCTATTCTTTTCCACAACAGTGAAAAGTGCTCTGTAACTTTGGGTAAGCTTTAGCCATGTGAAGTAATATATGTACATGGAAGGGAGGATATTCTGACCTCATTTGTACCCATGTAGTCAGCTGTGCTCTGGTGTTGCAGATGGGAGGAGGGTAGAGCCCTAAGCAGGGGTCCGCTGTCTCATTTGAATACTGGAAACCTCTTGGCCAGCTAAGGTCAAGGATGAGCAACTTATTTTCTCCTTACTTAAGGAACTTGAAGTAAATCAAAATGGGCAGGAATATACAACCAGAGATTTTGATCGTATCCAAACAAGGACAAGGTAAACCCAAGATCTAACTAGGATTTAAAGACACTATAAAGTCAAAACACACTAGTAAGTAACCTCTATTGAATTCGCTAAAACCCTCAGGTTTCTCACCTCTAGCCTATCTCCACTTACAATATCGATGCTAAGAGTCAAAAAGCAGTGAATGGCATGTGTATCTCATGCGGTGCTCAATGCAGAGGTGATGGTTTCGAAGGCAGTACTGTCTCAGAATCTCAGAGTCGCTGGTGTTCACATTATGTAGAGTACCACTTGGTGGTCATTTGGAAGGCGCTTCTACTTGGGTGGGACTTTCTTCTAGGTTGGGTATAAATATGCCCGGGAGGCTGAACAGAAATGCGTTTCCTTTAGATACAAGTCTTAGGCACGAGTTAGAAAACTGCTGACTGTAATGAAAATATATCAGCACTTAGGAGTATCCAATAATATAAAAAAATGCAATTCAGAACATCTTCAACTACAGATATATGTGTGTGCATCTATATATATAGGTATAAAGGTACAATACGTACATGTATATAAACACAGACACATATACAGAAATATTCACAACTCCAACTGTATTTGTAGCTAACCTGACATACTGCAGCAAAGGTTCACTCTGAGGAACCATTATTATTTCCAACACTGGGCTCTAACCACAGTTAAAATGTTAAACACACCAAACTAAACGTTTTGCTATCCTAACTCTCTGCTGTCCTAGCTTTTTGCTCTCCTTTTTGCTCTCCTAATCCACATGCCAGAACCAAGAGCTCCTATGTGGGGACCGTAAGAGTGCCCTGCCTAGCATAAAGCGATGCTGCTACTGAGCATGCTTGCAGCCATGGACCCGGGGTGCCTGTTGATGGTAGTACTTCCTTGGGTGGTAACATTTAGCAGGTTGGAAATGCGTAAAAGGCAAGGGGCCTCCAGCACACAGGTGCCAAGTCATCGCCTCAAGGTTCTGACTTTTGCTGGAGAGGAGTTCCCTGATGAGCAGCGATAAAAAGAAGTGGGTGACGTGGGTGGGAGTTTCACAGGGCTCACAGCATCTCCCTCCTGCAGCTTCCAGAGGAGCTCTTCATTAGTCCTGCTCAGCTTCTTCTTCTCCTCCACTTCTTTCTCAACATATTCTTGAAGATTAGCATTCTCCTCTGACAATTGTCTGGAGAGGGAAGCAGGACAACAGGTAGTGTGAAGATGGTGACATTAATGCAGCAAGTGCTGCATATGAGGCGCAGCCAGTCCTCCCCCCATCCCATCCCATCCCATCCCATCCCATCCCACCCCATCCCATCCCATCCCCCTGGACCTAGGGGTGCAACTGAGCTGCCCAAGCTGGGGCACAGCTCTCCCCAGGTCTCTTCACTGCTGGGTGAGAAATGCATGCCTGTAAGTCACAGCTGCTCCCTGATATCTGAATCTTTCTCTTCAGATGCATCTGTGTCTTTGTGCTGCATCTCTTTGAGGCAGCTTGGGGGCCACAGCTGAGGTGGTCTGATCCCCAGCCTTTCTACATGCAACTGTCAGTACCATGCTCAGTGTGCAAAGGTGGTGTTGGCTTTGTGCAATCACCATATACTTCAGCCACTTTAGAAATGGCCAATTCCCCATACAGAAAACAGAATAACTAACCCTCAGATAGAGCCCAGAGCCCCATGTCAGCAGGTACTTGTACTCCCTGCACACATGATCCCTTGGCTAGGGCTTCTGTTCCTGCACCAAGACACCAAGGGGCTTTAGAGATCAACCCAATGTGGCCTGATCCAGCTATGACACCTCTGCAGACAACTAATAAGCAGCACAAAGTGCTGATTGAGATGTGTTTTGGGCATGTGCTGGCAATACCGCCGTTGCAGAAGATGCATGCAGGAACACATGGCTTCTGCAGCCCCATTATGTTTGGGCAAGAGCCAGATCCTGATGTGATCAGCCTGGGGAAGCTCTGGGCACGTACCTAACCTGATTTACAAGCAATTTAGGATGTTATAGAAAGAAACAGGGAGGAACCTAACCTCCCCTAGGTATGTCCAGGGTTCAGCAGCAGCTGGGTGTGGATTTTAGATGCACACATAAAATTCTGTGCTAATCCTTTTCTGGGTATATCCTGAATTCCATAGCAGATGTCATGGACTGCTGGTCCACTCTCTTTGTGTCAACAAAGGTCTCTGAGAGGGTATTTAAAACACATTTTTAAAGAAGCTCTGCTTTTTAGCCTCAGTTCCTACAGATACGGAGCTCAGGTGATCGGGAATACATCTGCTCTTCTCCCACTCCCTGAAAGCTTTGAACCACGAAGCAGTGGCTAGCTCAGTCGAAGGATTAAAAGACTCAAGTTGGCAGAAGTTTTCAGCAAGCTGCTTGCCTGGTGGAAGAGGAAAATCCTATTCAGAGTCCCACTGGGGATCCAGCTGTGGCATGAGCTCGTGGTCTAACAGGCATGATAAAGCCCACATGGGTGCTCACCCTGCAGGAATAACTCTTGCTACACATGGAGTCACCTTTCTCTTTTGCAGTGTCTGACCAGACAAGCCATAAAAGTTACACCCAGAGCCCCACTACATCCTTTTCCAGACAGCATTCGCTGAGGAGAAAAGAAAAAGTACATGTTTTCTGTGCCTTTGTGCAGCCCTTTGTGGGTGTGACGGGCTGGTAAAGCTCATGTGTGTGTTGGGAACAGGCTAGTCACACCAGCACACACCTCGGAGCACGGGAAGGGCTCGGCCTCCTCCTCTGCCAGAGGCACTGCTTGGACAGGAAGCAAGCGCAGGCCACAGCCCGTCAGCACGTATCAGCTGACATTAGAGGGTTAATACTGCTTGTCGGGAGGGTGGTAGGGTGCACGGTGTCAGCACCCTGTGGGGTCTCTCATGCAGCAGACTTTGGGGCACTGATGCTCGCTGGGGCTGGCTGGCAGAGCAGGCTGCGGGCTGCACGCGAGTTACGCGCCTGTCGCCCAGGTGAGCAGGGAGACCTTTGAGCAGGAAGGAGACTTGCTGACAAGTGCCTGTGAACACACCGTGCAGGATGTGGACACATCCTCCAGAGAAACCTGCTTAGGTATGTGGATGGGGAAAGGAGCTGCTGCTCGTTGCGCTGCTTTTTGTAGCCTGCGATTAGGAGTTTGCACCACGTTGCCTGATGTGACATAACTGGATATGGGCAGAAGCAGGTTCATACCACCCCGAGACAGAGGCCGCTTGCACAGCCAGCACGGCAAAGCCTCTGCCTTCAGCTGAGCCAACCTGTACCTGCCTCTGATGCACCATGGACAGAAGCAGCATCACTGCTTATGAAACATACAGATGCCCATTCAGGCCCTCTTCATTACCCAGGTAGAAGAAGGAAGAGAGGCAGTGTAAAAGCAGATGTGTCCTCACTATGTAAGCTTGTGTCCTGAGATATATGTTCCAATTCTAGACCTAACCCGTCTAGGGAAACCTTTATCCCCAGCACTGCAGACTTACGATCAGATGTGTTCATCTGTCAGCCTCCTGACAGTTTAAGCAGCTGTGACAAATCACAGCCATAAAACCACTGAGGTGTACAGGAGCATACCGACATGATAGGGATGCAGGGGAAAGGTGCTTGAGCTGTGCCCTCAACTCAGGTTAAAGCGTCCCCCAAAAGGCCCAGAGGTCAGCAGGTACTTGGGCTATGCCAACAGACACCCTCCTGGTTATCTTCATCTCGAGGGTGCTGGAAACTCTCATTCCTCAAACATCACCAGTCCAAAGGATCAAAAAAATTCTGGCTGATTTGGAGGGAGAATCTGAGATGGTCAGAAATCAGATGATTTATCCAAATGCTCAGGGAAGTCCCAGCAGAAGCCCTGTGGAGCTCCTGTGTCCAAAGCTGGTGCATGATCTACCTGCAAGGCTTTTCTCCCTTCCTTTGTATCTTCCCTTGACTATGATGGGGAATATCTGTGGTGCACTGCTCGGCCCCGTTTTTCTTCCCCGAGCACAGAAAGGCTGCAGATGCCCAGCTCAGACAGTGACATCTGTGCTACAAGTATTTACAATCAGGAGAGAGGAAACACAATCCTCACCCCAATCTGTATGTTAGTACACCCAATGCTGCCTTTTAATAATACCTGCACGTAGGAGACAATTGGTAAAGGCTGAACCATTAATAAAGGAGACACTAGAAAGACAAAACCTAAATCAGAGATGAGACACTGAAGCTTTACACAGTCACCTAAAAATTAAATTGTATTTTAAGTCAACAACATCATTTCTGGCAACAATGAGAGCTAGGCGGCTGGTGTGCTGGGGCGAGTTCAACTCTAAGGTCTCTCCATGGTTCCCTTTCTGCCTGGCTCCAGCTGCAGTGTCTTGCCTTACAGCAGACTGTAAACTCTCTGAGACAGGGTCTATAGCACCTATCTCTATTTTCATACCACCTGGCACAAGCAACCTTGTCACCCTTGCCAGGTTGCCACAAAGGTGGAATCAGATAGTGCAGGTAAAAATATTCACTGGGTGACAGTGGCATCATTAGGGTGTCTCTCCTGAAAATGCCCCCTTGCCCATCCTTGTTGCCCACTGACTAACAGGTCTGAAGGTGCCAACACTGAAATCAGAAGCCACTGGCAACGTCGCTGTCAGCAGCACGTCAAAATCATGGGAACATGCAGGCAGATCCGTAGCCTTCCTTACGCTAAAGCAAGCAAAGACTGATATAAAAAGGGCTTTTTAATAAAACAAGCAGATCAGGAGGTACACTTTCAGGAGGAAATAAGTTTTTCCCCTTCTGAAATGTCAGCCTTGGGCAGTTAAGATCTGCAGTCTCCTCTCAATCTCCTTGCAGGCTGCAAATATCAGCACAAACCTTGTTATAACGGTATTCTGCTCAATCCTGGCTCTGAGTTCTTCATTCTGCTGCTGCAGCATGGTGATTTTTTCTTCAAGTTTTATATTTCTTTCAGCCTGCAAGAGAAGGCAGTTTGTTAAGGCTGAGGAAAGCCCAGCACCTGATCTAAGAGGATTTGTTCTTTATCTTTATTTGTCCCTAGAGTAACTTCTAAAATTTGAGGATAGATGGGGGTGGTCATCTTGGCTGCAGCTGGAACTAGGAGGTCTGACTCACCTACTGATGAAGTAATTGGGGTCAGCAGCAGAGCACTGAACGGAGGCAGAACTGAACTAGCCCTTACTTCTAACTGAGGAGGAGGAGGAGGGTCTTAGTCTTGTCCAGTGCTAATAAAACATCTTCCTTGGCGTGCCCCCTTGGGAGCCAGCATTACAAGTTGTTGTTCTTAGACCTGGTAGCACTTGGGCAGCATGGGTATGTCCAGCATGACAAGCGTGCTGTAGCCTGTCTAGTAATGAAAGAGGACTGTGAGGTGGTATGATGTGCATCACCTAGCTCAACTAACCTCATTGGACATAAATGTCTGGTGTCCAACCTCTAGGATTATGATTGCTGGTTATGGGGCAGAAAGAGTTACTCAGATTGTGTCCAGGAGCAGCTTCAGCCTGCTGCCGCATCCACATGAGGTGGGCTGCCCTCTGGAAACACATCTCTCCAACTGCTGACAGTGTCAGCTTAAATGAGACTTAAACTAGACATTTAACTTTAATGCTAGAATTAAGTTAAATGAATCCTGTCCAAGGTGTAGGTAGCTTTTCCTCTGGACAGTTTAAGGAGAGAGTTTGAGGATGTCAATAGCAGTGTATTAAAACATCAGTAAGATGGTTATAGGCATGCACCACAGCCTCAGATACCCCGTTTTTCCCAAGTTTTGAATTTGACATACTTTATCACCTTGTTTTTCCAGCAGTTCAAGCTTTGCTGAATTCAACATTTTGGAAGAAAACAAGATACCACAGGGTAACCTTATCTCTGTGTGAGCTCAGCTAGTAAATCTCCCAAGGTTTTATGAAGAACCCAAACACTGGTGCCCTGGAGTTAGCAATAACTCACACTTTATGGCGGAGGCGTCAGTTTTATGCAGTGGTTTCCATTCTGTGTGGGTAATCATAAAGGATATTCCTCATTCTCAGATACCCTGGCTTATCCCAGTGTATTTTGTTAGAGCAGAACAAGGATTCTGGCCCCATTTTCAAATGTTCTGAGAGAGGAAACACCACCACATGCACATTCTCTGCTTCCTCAGTAGGTTTAGTAGTAGCGATGCCAACGTGAAGAGTGGGAGAAGACCTGTGCATCTCCCTCCCTCTCCACTGCAACCTTAAACCACTACCTGCTACCTTCATTTCCAAACTCCTAAGTCTGGAAATCCTGTTTGGCTCCTTGCATTTGAGGTGCCTGCCCCTGCTCCTTTATGAGGCATCCCATCTTCCAGAGCATTTGGAGATGCCCTGTAGATGTTCTGGCACTTACAAAGACAGGTCTTTAAAGAGAAAGCACTTGTGCCTTTGGATCACAATAGACCCTTGTGTTTTATGCTAATAAAGGGCAGGAGCAGGACTGTGTGTTCGTATGTGGTTAATTAGCAAAAGCAGCTAAATGGCCAACAACCATGTAGGCTGTTGTTTTTGGGTGGTTTGGTTTTTCCCCCAGTATAACACCACAGTGCATGCTTTCAGATGCTGGCTTAGCTCCAGAAGCTCTTGGAAGGAGTGCCGTCAACAATCCTCAGTTTTCAAGAGGCACTTTTCTCTACATCCACTTACTCAGGTGTCTGTTCAGCAAAATAATCATCTGAGTTCTCAGATTTCCCCGTCTACAGAAAAAAAATCTTGCTGAACGCTGTGCTGAACCAGCTGCTCCAGCTCCCCAGCTGAGGGAGTGCCTCATCCTGTCCCCACAGTGTGTGTGTACTGTCACTGTGGGTTATGCCTCACAAAATTAATCCCTTTTCCAATAAATAACGTAATTGGTGGTGAACTGGGGAGTTCTACATACGGGATCCCCACAACAAAAGGATGACTAAGCAGCACAGGCTGCAGAAACACCTTACTTCAGGGTTGGAGAGACCCTTCCTGGCACAAAACTAAGGTTATTATACATTATGCAGTTCATACAGCTGGGAGTTCCCTAAATCCCTGCATGAGCAGCAGCAAGACACACACGCCTCAGGCACCCTCCGCATGCCCTCTCCAGCCCTAAGTGATTACCTGGCTCCTGTAAGGGCACATGGTACAGCCTGGTGTATAAAATGAAGCCCTGGAGTACCACAAAGTTCCCTTTCTTCCGTTCTTCCTGAACACTTGTCTTGCTGCCTGACGTACCAGGCTGAGCAGGTATTGCATGAAAAAGCAATATGGATCAATAGATGTTGGGGAGAAATCAAGGGTATCATGGGTGGGCGAAGGGATGGGAGGAAATCCCAATCGCTGAGTGAAAACTTGAGACACGGTAGAGTAGAAGCAGCTACGCAGGTTTTCTCACCCCTTTTAAGTTAATCTGCTGTAGCCAGAATTTTACTTTTCTACCTCTCTGATGGAAAAATAACTCTGGAGGAAAAATAACAACTCACTTGCTTTTCTAGCTCCATAATCATCTTCTCCTGTTGGTGAATCTGATGGTTCTTCATCTCCAGAACATGTTTTAAGCTCTTCAGATCTTTTTCTAAGTGCAGATACGGAGCTCGTTCAATCTAGGAAATACACCATTGATTCCATAAATGCATCTTCAGCCATAAGATAACATTTCCTCAATGTACCCCTTTGCTTGGGATTCTTTGTGATACGAAAACCACCTGGATCTTGGCCTCCCCAGGCCATCTGAACCCTGACCACCCCTTTGGCTGCAGACCCAATGGTACCTTTCTTCTGACCACCCTTACGGCTAGAAGGATTGGATGCCAGGTTATTCAGCAATCTCACTTCTACTCATAGGATTTTGGGAACTGCATGAGAGAGGATATCAAAGAAATTGGTTTAGAAGGCACAAAAGAAGAAACCTAAACATGCGAGGTCAAAAAGTAAAGAGAAAGAGAGGAAGAAGGGGAAATAGACAATTGTAAGGACATGTTAAATGGAGTGGCGAAATGTTCTGGAAACGTGTGCTAGAGAGCAGCCCTGCAGAGAAGGACTCGGGGGTGCTGGTGGATGAGAAGCTCAACATGAGCCAACAGCATGCACTTGCAGCTCAGAAAGCCAACCATTGCTTGGGCTGCATCAAAAGGAACATGACCAGCAGGTCAAGAGAGGTGATTCTGTCCCTCTACTCTGCTCTTGTGACACCCCACCTGGAATACTGTGTCCAGTTCTGGAGTCCCCAACATAAGAAGGACATGGAGCTGTTGGAATGGGTCCAGAGGAGGGCCACAAAGATGATCAGAGGGATGGAGCACCTCTTCTATGAAGACAGGCTGAGAGAATTGGGCTTGTTCAGCCTGGAGAAGAGAAGGCTCAGGAGGGACCTTATAGCAGCCTTCCAGTACCTGAAGGGGCCTCCAGGAAAGCTGGGGAGGGACATTTTAGAAGGGCACGTGGTGATAGGATGAGGAGGAATGGTTTTAAATTGGAAGGGTGTAGATTTACATTGGATATTGGAGGGGAAAAATCTTCACTAGGAGGGTGGTGAGGCAGTGGCCCAGTTGCCCAGGGAAGTGGTGGATGCCCCCTCCCTGGAGTTGTTCAAGGCCAAGTTGGACGGGATCTTGAGCAGCCTGGTCTAGTGAAGGATGTCCCTGCCCATGGCAGGAGGGTTGGAACTTGATGATCTTTAAGGTGCCTTCCAACCCAAACTGTTCTGTGATTCTACAAATGTTGGGGGGAAGAATAAAGAAAATGAAGGTAACTCAGAAAATGATGGACCTGGGTTAAAATTTCTGACTCCTCCTTAGAGATCAAGATCTGGTGTGTTAGTCTGGGACTGCCCCAAATCCCAGGGATACCATTGTTATCCACTGAACTGTGCAATGTGAGTCATACTTAAAAACATGTATCTCAATGACTATGTAGTTATAGTTGCCATCTACCTTCAGTTGTTCCTCCGTATTTTTCTTCAGAGCCTCTTCAAATCGGTCTGCTTTGGCCTTAAGAGATTGGTTCTGGAAGGTGAGGGTGTCTATCTGGTCCTGGAGGGGAGACATACCAGTGAACACACCAACCATGCTATCACCCCTCTTACATTCATGCATGTTAATCTGCACTGTGAAATCACCAGGGGGGCTGAACGAGGCTTAGAACCCCCTGCAAGGTGGTATTTTTTTACATAATACCACTTGAACAGGGAGTGGGGCTTTGATAACCCAGTGCTTCTGGGAATCCCAAAATCCCTGCCACACCTGCAGCCAGCTGACACCAGCTGGCACCAGGTCATGCAATGTCTTTGATGCTAAATCACCCCATAACCTAGGCCTGGATGGGAAGGAGCATGCCCTTCCTTAAGAGACCTGGCATTTGTATCTCAGGTGTGAAAGATCGCTAGTGCGGTCTCTAGCGTCTGAATGAGTCAGTTGATACCCCCTCCTACTTCCTTCACCTTTCTCAGCTTCTAACATGGTAACAAGCCATGATGAGTTAGGGGTGTGAATGTTAATTGATTGTCATTCATCTCAGAGCTATACACAGGAGCATGTTACTTTAAACAACCCTATTTCTGTTGCCATCAAAGGCATTCCTGTTACCTCTCTACATATACCACCTGTAAAAGCCACAGCTACTGTGGAAGTGGTATTCTTGTCTTTCATACATGTAATTTCTTGGCTGTAACATTGCATCAGTGCTTATTGCAAAACTGCTGGTGTGCCTTGAACTGTCACAGCCTCATGAGGAAGGCAGTGACAGTTTCTGCACGCAACAGTATGTGCTTGTCAGGGGTTTTAAAAGTTGTAATTTATCTCTGCCTACAAAATCAAGCAGAGCTTGACTTACTTGCTGTGGCATCTTTACTTGCTCACACAAGCTTTCCAAACTCAGAGTGAATCACAGGGGCATGCTTCTGCCCGCCCCTCCTTGGATTTTCTTCATCTAGAGAGTGAAAGCAGCGTGGACATGCCAGAAGGATTGAAAAAGCCAAGATGATCATGAGCTCAGTGTTAAATAGTGAGATGTGGGAGATGTGATGTGCAGGGCTGACCATGTCTGGCCATGCTGCATGGCAGGGCCAGCACTGGGGCGTCCCTCATCAGTGGCCCCATTGCCCTCTGGGGGAAATGGAGATGTGTCTACTTCGTGGGACCATCTCCCTTGTGTTCAGGGAATGAGGAAGAGATTAAAGCACAAGCACCGGGCCAAGCAGGCTCAGTGTTTCAGAGATGCCTGCTGGAGGGTACCATGTAGGCAAGGTGATGCTCACAGGTACCAGAGCTCTCCCTGCTGTGCAGAGAAGAGCTCAGCTTTGCTCCTTGTGCTCAGCCAGCAGTCAGCAGTGTCACAAGGACATTGCTTTATTCAGCTGCCTTTTTCTCCCACTCGGTTTGCCTGCTCTTCTCTTTCAGAGAGTAGTTTGCTGAGCCAGCTAAAGTGAAAGGAAAAAAACCTGAGCATGCACCTTTGCTGCTAGATCCCAGTTTGGAGAGGTGGAGGACAAGAGGTATGATAACTGGTAAGAAGCAAGAGCCTGGTGCGTGGGCAGCTGGCAATGAGGCCAGGGCTGCCCATCAGCTGCTCCACAACTTCATTACAGGGGTGGGGAATAATGAAGCTACTAACCTGCAGTGACAGCCGCAGTTTTTCAAAATTCTCTTCCAATTGTGCCTTTTCCAGTTTGTGAGCAGTATTCAGTTCTGGGGAAGATACACAGACATGTCATTGCGAAGCGAAGTCCAGCGAAGCAGGGTCCAAGAGCACAGGTACCGTGAGCCAAGCACAATTCAGGATGCAGTTTTAGGGCATGGAGAAAACCAGTAGTAATATACTCTGTGACCTTTGGAGAATTCAAGATTTTCTACTCTTTCACTGGTTGCAGGTACCTCTATCTCTACATGATCAGCTTCTGATATTTCAGAACCACTTCAAATTCCCAGCTCCCAGGGACTCTGATCCAAAATACCCAGTCTAGTAACGGGTCATTTACCAATTCAGAGTGAGCATTCTCAGATCAAAGATTTTAAAATTAAGTTTATTTAAAAACTTGTGTTGCAATTTCCCTGGGGAGATAGAGAGTGGACCGGCAACTCAGACACAAAAGAGCAAACAATGGTGCTTCTCCAGGAGCTGTGGCAGATGGCCTGTGAGTTTTACCCATTAGTGAGACTGGCAAAGCCCCAAACCAAAAATGTCCTCGGTCTTTATTAAAGGTTTCACTACTGGAGCAACTCACCCTGGACTTAATAATTACCAAAAGTTTAAGAACTGAAGCGGAATGAAGTTTAATCTCTAAGCCAATGGTATCAAACCGTCATTCAGTACAGCAGTAGCACCTATCTTTTAAAATACTCTGTTTTACATGTCTCTACTCCCAACCCCATGGGGTTCTGCCCACTAACCACTACCACAATAACATCAGCAACAATCCTGATACTCCAATGCCTGCACAGTGCACAGGACTGGAGCAGCTGCAATGCCCTCTCCATGCACAGGAGGGCATTTCGTACCCACACCAGGAGCAGGGAGCAGAAACTTTGGCCAACAGCACTGATAAACCACAGCCAAGTTTTATCATCAGAAAATACAAGAATATACTCCAGCTCAAAAAAAATTAAAAATTGCGTATTTAAATTTAAAAATGGTATGCTGGATGCTATCTCAGCCTACAGGAGAGAGGAACAGACTGTTTTCAACTCACATTATGCTCTGGACATTGCAGAGCTAAGCAATATGTCTTAGTTTGGGGAAAGTTGTGAGAACAATTACTAGAGCTATTTAAAAATTAGACCCTCATGTTTATGTGTAAAATACAAGGAAGGGGATTGTACACATGACTGTTAAATGTCAGTTAAAGCATGTACAAAGACATGTGTTCAGCTACTGAACTGGCAGGGAGGAGACAGCTCTGTCTGCAGCACCCAATCCCACAGGAAAATATATGACACAAAATAAAGATATTGGTGCTGAGCTGCAGATTTGCAGCAGTGTGTGGTCCTGGTCTGCTCAGCATGGCCAAGCTTTTGCTACTGGAAATGATGAGTCCTTTTCTTAGAAGCAGTACTGGCATTTAGAGCATTGAAATTCAGAGATATTTGGTGAGACCTAGCCTCCTGAGCACCCAAGGATTAAGCTCTTGAGGAATGTCTGTGTGTGAACTGAGCTGGATTTTGGACTCTTGTGCTCAGTTAATCATTGAGAAAGCCTTGTCTTTCACCTAAAGTCCTCTCAGATACTCTCAGATGCAAGTCAGATGCCATACACACTGCACATGGCTCTCCTACACCCCTAGCATAAACCTGATGGTTCCCCTCACATGAGAGCAGTAGACAAACACTAATTTTCTGTATCTTCTGCTCTGGAGAAAGATTTACACAACCTCACTACGGTGCTAATTCCTGCCCTGGAAGAGCTCTGCTGTCTTTGGGCTACCTTTGGCTTACCTTGAATCTTGAAGTCGTTCTCATCCTGCAGTACTGCAATGGCGACTATGTGGTTGTTTTCCAACTGTAACACTGCAGCTTCATGTACAGCTGTGATATCTTCCACCTGTCCCAACAACAAATTGAGACAGGGACACGTGATTAGGCATGCTGTGGCACACTGACAAGACACTGCTAGAGAGCTCCAGTGAGCTGGAAACAGTAAAGGGACCTACACTTTCAGCACCTGACCAAGTTATATTCATTACTTGACATTAGACTCATTAGTGGCCATGGATCAAGAGAGGTGATTCTGCCTCTCTACTCTGCTCTGCTGAGACCCCACCTGGAGTACTGGCATCCAACTCTGGAGCCCTCAACATGACAAGGACATGGTTCTCTTGGAGCAGGTCCAGAGGAGGGCCACAAGGATGATCAGAGGGCTGGAGCACTTCTCCCATGAAGACAGGCTGAGAGAGTTGGGCTTGTTCAGCCCGAAGAAGAGAAGGCACCAGGGAGGCTTTACAGTACTTGAAGGCCTTCCAGTATCTGGAGGGGCCTACAGGAAAGGTGGAGAGGGATTGTAGTGATAGGATGAGGGGCAATGTTATTAAACTAGAGCAGGGTAGGTTTAGATTAGACGTTAGGAAGAAACTCTTCACTATGAGGGTGGTGAGACACTGGCATGGGTTTTCCAGAGAGGTAGGGGAGGCCCAATCCCTGCAGACATTCAAGGTCAGGCTTGATGAAGCTCTGAGCAACCTCATCTAGTTAAAGGTGTCCCTGCTTACTGCATGGACATTAGACTAGATGACCTTTGAAGATCAACCTAATGCATTCTACGATTCTATGATTACGAAACAGGCATGTTGACGCCTTGAGTGGTAGCGTGTAGTTAGTGTTGCTAGTATTTTTGTTCTTTTAACTTAATGGTGATAAAAAAGGTACACAAGAAAGCAAAAGGCCAAAAAGCTCATAAGCAGAGAAGCCTCTTACGAAATGTTCAGAAATCTCAACATTCCATTCATCTAAATGATATTAATCACCCGACTCCTTCTGACGGAGAGATAAACACGCATGGTCCTGAGCCACTCTGGGTTTTATTGTCATGGTACTTTGATGCAATTAATTTACTGTAAGGTCTTGAATTAAGTCCCATGCAAAGTACCTATGAATTCTTTGCACTTGTAAAATATTTATTTCTAGAGAAACATTGAAAATATTATCAGTGTGTATGTAAAATGAATCGCACTTTTACTTGAAAAAAGAGAGTCCTACAAGATTTTCAATACCCAAATTCAATTTGGGTGTTCAATTCAATACATTAACTCCTGTATTTTGAGTCCACATCCAATAAACTGATGAAGATAAGGCAGCCCCTTTTTTCGGTGCAAGCATGGGAGTTTTTGGGTTTGTGTGGAAGTAACCAAGATGACAGTGAAGCCACAAAACTTTTTACTGTTCTCATATTGAGGCCAGAAATAGTGCAATGAACTGCACCACACACCACATTGCACACATCTGTCATGGATGGAGGGGATGTAGTTGGAAGAGGCCTGTGAGCAGCCCTGTGTTCCTGTGCACCCGATGGGTTTGGGACTTCTTCAGTAAGTTGTTTATTACTAGACTTAGCTAAAGGCAAAGCACGATCCCCAGTGATGGTGCTTTCGTAAGCACCATTAAAGAAAATACAGTGAGAAGTGGTGTCAAGGTTAAGACAGTGGTCCAGTTTCTAAATGCAATGCATTGATTTGCTTTTCTGGGTTTTGCAGAGACAATGACCGTATTCCCTGTGATACCAGGCAATGCAGAGGATCAAACTATTCTATTTTTACAATGAAACAGCTGTTCTTAGCAAAGAGACTTAACTTTAAACAGCTTTTCTGCTCACTGTTATGTAAAATAATGGTAGAAGGATGCTGCAGCTGAGCACGTCTTGACAGGAATAAATGTTGTTTCACTGCATTTAGCTGTTAAGAATATGTGTTAGACTACCCAACAGAAGCAAAATTTCACACTGTATTGGAAAAGACGTGCTCTTAGGAAGGAAGATGGGCATTTATCCTGGAATTCAAAATTATCCAAGCTTGTTTTCATAATAAGGTAAGAGACACCTCAGTGGTGAAGAACTGTTTGCAAAACAATGGGGGCTCAGCTTGCTGATGTATTGCGTGTAACGGGCAAGGAAAGGGGGGCTATATGACTCAATGGGCTGCTAATAAGATAGGAACCATCACTTGACTTTTCCCAGAGCACAATGTCCTTGTATATGAGATCTGAGCACTGAAACCTCATGAGCATTGTGGTATTCTTTACCCTGCCTTTGCTTAAGTCTTTATTCATACTCAAATTGCTTCTCAGCTGAGCAGATCCCCATAGGAATGATTATGCTCAACACCAACACCTTCAGAAGGTGAAAGGGTCTCCTTTTGTTGCCACCATCCTTGGCAGGTTATTTATCTATAAAGCCAATTAAATATGTTCCAAATGGTCTCCAGGGCTTTTTCTGTCTTCTGTATGTTACATATCCACATCCCTAATGACTCTTTTTAATCTTCCAGTGTAACCCCTTGTCTGCAAATTTTTTTTTCATAGCAGATAGTCTACTTGGCACTGAGAACCAGAACTCTTGGATATTAATTTCAGCTTTGCTACTGACTTACTCTATCGGCTTGATCAATGCATTTATGTCATGGTTGTTTCTGCCTATAAAAAGAAGCTCATGTGGGATTTTTAATGTTTCATAAGGTAAAATCAAGAGGATGCTCTAGTGGGAGACACTCAATAAGTTTGTGGACAAAACAGGTTGAGCTGAGCACCCTGGCAAGCCAGGATAAGAGCCTTTAGTTTATAATGTCGCCCTTCACTGTATGGAGAACAGAAGATTATTGGGATGCACTGGCAGACCGGACCAGTTTGTGAGGAGTTTGGCTCTCATGCTCTGCTATACTCTGCCTCACCTCCTCAGAGACAGCTGAGCTGCCACAGTCCGACAGCTGTGTATCCAAAGAAACAACAGCTGGCTTGTGCAAAAGTCAAAGGTGACTACAGCAATGCAGTGCAGAAGACTAAGTTGTGACTGGAAATCGCGAATTAGGATGACCGACTTGCAAATCAGATGTGTGGATACAGAAATATCTGCAGATCCACGAGATTTTGTTATTGTGTTTGTGGACACAAGCTCAAAATTCCCCCACGGGGATGGACAACTCAAGGACAAGGCTTTCCTCATGCCTAACCTAAGGCCTTTAGCTTATGAGTTAGGTGTTTCTAATGCTAGCTGGGGACAGCACCAGCATCAGAGCTGAATGACCTCAGTCTTTCAAGCAGGCTTTCTTGTTTTGGCATGCCCTGAGCTGGGCATTTATCTTCTTCCTGCAAGGAGGAACCAGAGGATTACAAACCATTTGGGCCAGTAGCTGTTAAGGATCCTTATTCCTCGTGTACCTTGTCTGGGACAAACAGCTCAGTCTCACAAAGCCTCTGTATGGCACATTACAAGCCTGCAAGTTAAATCCAGCAGGCCCAGCAATTAAAATAAATAAAACCCAGTGAGAGTGCTTCAACTTTCCTCACCAAGCAATCAAACTAAATTGCATGGTGGCACCCAGGGCGTCAGACACTCTGAGATGCAGATCAGGATGCCGTGTGTCTGTCTGGCATAGTTGCCAGATCCATGTGCTGTGCCCAGCCCTGACATACCATTGGTGTCACCCAGTAAGTCTAACACTGGGCAGCTGTGACATGAGGGACATAAAACTGTTACCATCTCAGTTTGTATTTTCAGTCCCATCCTAGGAGTGTTTTGCAGTACATCAAGTACAGGCAGTAAATGGTATCATTTCCCTTTCTACAAATAATTCACATTAAAGCCAGTGGGCTGATGCCTCTGCTGTGCTGTGGTGGCGCTCTCCTCTCTCATAAGGATCAGTGCAGGCTAGACCCTTTCCTCATGTCCTGGAGGTGCTTCAGCAGTGCTATGGCTGTAGAGTGCTGCACCAGCCTTTACCTCTTCAATAGTCTAAATTAGCTCAGGCTCCACTGACAGGGCTGGTTTGCTTCTGAGCCCACGGCAAGTGCTGTCATCACCCTTGGGAACCCACTGGAGCACATCTATGCTCTGCACACTGATGCAGTGCCTGCTGTCACCCCACTCCCTGCGCATGAGCAGGGGGGAGCAGCAACTCTGGACTCCTGGCCAGAGGCTCCTGCTTCAGACAAGACTCAAAATGCTTGGTGGAGACATTCTGAGATACAGAGCATGCAGACATAAAACCTTCTCTTTGACCTTTGGACACATCCATCCATCCATCCATTTCATAGACCACATCTGCTCTGCACTGTTGCTGACAATTTACAATGCCTTGGAGAGTGAAAAATTCGCCTTCCGCCAACTCCTTCTTCCCTGGGCACTGGTAAAAATCCCCAGGTCAGGGAGAACAACCCCAGAAACCAGGGAACCCAAAGTGTTCACCTGCTTGATGTTTAGGCTCTGTGTTGCATGGGCCCTACTGCTTCACGGTAGCACCCTTTAATTAGCACTGCAAGTAACATCGGACAGGGTGCTGAGCAGATTCTTGTCCAACCCCTGTTTTCACACAAATTAACTACAACTGGTGGGTTGGGGTATGCCTGGGGAGCAGAGATACTCTTGGTATTTGTGGTGTAAAACATCTGGAAGCGTGTGAAGACAAGGCATGGGAATGCAGTGTGGTACTGTGTAGAAATACCAATAGGAATAATAGGGAGGAAAAAGCAGCAAAGATAGTCAGGAACACAGTTTTCCAGTCATCGGCTCGTTACCAGTGTTTTACATTGGAGTGTTCAATGAACTTCAAAGGGAGCAAGCAGAGACTGACCTGATCCTGACACTGCAGTTTGACTTGCTCCAGCTGCAGCCTGTGCTGCTCCTGCAGGCTCTCCCTCTTGGTGTTGTACTCCTCCTCCAGCTGCTGCTCCAATGCCTGCAGCTCCTCCTGCTGCTGCCTGTGAAGCTGCTTCTCCTCCTCCTCAAAGCGCTTCTCCAGCTCCTCCTTCTCGCTCTGCAGTTTCTTCCACCTGGCTGTGTTGAGGGCTGGAGGGACAAGACCACACAGTGAGGCTCTAGACGCCTTGGGAGCAATGGTGGCATCAGGTCCCATTGTGCAGCACTGAGCACAGTGGTTCTTGCCTACCCCGGGTTCCCATGGATTTCAGCTGTCAGTCGGCTCTCACTGTTGCTTCTCTCTCTGTCCCACTCTCACACATACATACATACATACATACATACATATATTTGTTTATATAGAATCACTGGTAGAGTATGTAAAAGCTCATGCAAAAACTGGGATCTGAATAATAACAATAATAATAGAACTCTGTACACCTTCAGGGTGACTACATGTCCCCTCCTGGCCAGCACAGTCTTGGATCCACAAATTGAGGCTTTGGGGCTTTTACTTTGCCTTGGATATAAGAAACAGCATGTGAGACTATAATAAGGCACAAAGCCTTTCAACTGTGATACGAGATTTTCCGTATCTCCTTCTCTCAAGCCACAGCTGTGGCTAAGTCCCTACTTCCAGTGATGTGCCAGGAAGGCAGAAGATGCCTGAGCTCTTGAGGTACACTCTGTGTACATGCTGTGCTGGGGATGTGATTGACCTCTTGTACAGGAGGAGGAGATGCACTTCATCCATCCCATTTTCCAGCTGTTAGAAGCTGCTCACCCCCTAAGCCAGTCTTTCACACCTGCTCCATGGAGGACCTCTCGAATCCATTAATGCACGCTTCTTTAATATATTTTTATATTCAAATCACTATCTTGTGTGCTTCGTGAAACCAGAGAGTGGAATGAAGGAAATCGGGGAAAGCAAAATTTTTACTCTTGTGAGCTAACACAGTGACCATGTCTCTGAATTCACAACTGTGTCTACAAGTAGTTTCAGGAGGTACAACTACAACAGTTCCATCAAGTCAAGGATATTCAGCCTATTTCCCCATCTGGTTCCTCACCTATAATGCTCCCTGGGTCCAGGACAGCAGCGTCAGGAACACAGTGTCCTCAGCCTTCCACTTGGCTGAAGACTGGGTGCAACCAATGCAGATATCGAAGACCTGATGCAAGTTGCACAAGGGCAGCCAGACTACATTTAGAGAACAAGTTTGCTCACTTGCAAAGATCTAACAGGTAAGAAGTGATTAAAATCACCATGACCAATAACATTCAGAACAACACTAGAGAAGATATGTTTTTAATAGCATCACTAGACTTTTCTGATTTAGGCCCATAGCTGGTTTACAGAAATTATCACCTTTTAATATGTCATCTGCATTAGGCACTCATTCTTCCTTTCAAAATGCATGTGCAGACCTGGATGGTGTTGTAAATCAATGACCTGGAAGCAGCTGTGTCCCTGGGTAGACAACTTTTTTAATGTTCCAAAACCATATTTATCCTACAGTTGCCATCTATTTGCTCAATGTCTGTAGAAAAAAAATAATAAATCTGTGTTTCCCTGTCTCTTTCTACTATGGCATCAGGCTGTGTTCATTTCTTTTCAGGATAGAAATAATATGTCAAAGTTATCTACCCCTGTGACCACAGGTCATGTTGGGTGCATCCGTGCAAGGTAGTTTGGGCACTCAAGATAACCATCCTTTCCCCCACATGGCTATTTTTCACCCTGTTTAGCGCTCTGCTTCCACACTCACTGTACAACAAGATCCAGGCTTGCTCAGTATGCTCAGACAGATATCACTACTGGGCTCTTGCTCCAATCCTGACATTTTCTGGAGCATCAACAAGGACTCTGTGTCCCTTTCAAGTTCTGCTCCTCACAGAAAGAGGAATTAGTCTGAACCAGTGAACTCAGCACTGCAGCAGTGGCACGTAGAAAGCTTTCCCACCTGCCTCATCCCCAAAACGGAACAGCACAATTTACGTGGTCATTGACTGAAATGTCTTGTCTCCTGGTAGCTTGGATTATAGCTCTAAACCCTCTCTCTTGCTTTTCACTCTTTTGATTTTCTTCAGCATGCAAGGCAATGCCAGAGCTGGAGGACAAGAGGTAACACTTGCAGAGCTGTGTTCAGAAGAATTTGATCTTACTCTAGCTTTAAATTGGAGCTGTAATGAACCCCGTCTCTCTCCAACCTCTCTAATGAGGCTACTCAGCACACAGGGAGGGCTGGGCAATGACATGACATGCTCTAACCAAAAGAAAGTCCACCTAGAACACTTTCTGTAACGTGAAACACAAAACTATACACGTCTTGCAGATCAAACTCTGATGCAGGTGCAAAATGGAAGGAAGGGGAGAGCAGGAGAAGAGTGTCTGAATGGCACGTTCCCCACACACCCAAAAATGCTGTCAGAGGCAGAAAATACCATTGCCCAGGGAGTGTGCTCTATACTGACTATCAAACACCTCTAATGAGGAGCAATCCCTACCACATTCTCTTGGGTTGAGACCAACAAGGCCAAGGACGGAAGTGGTGAGAAAAGACTGAATCAACTCTTAAGCAGGAGATGGACCTTTGGGCCTGGCTGTGCTGGGACAGGAGTAGCAGGAGGTGCTTGTGCAGCCCAGTACAAGGCCTGTGGCTCCCTTATGCACCTGGGGAGCAGGAACCAGGATGGGAAAGACTGCTTTGCTGGAGCCAGCATTTAAACAGCTGCTGCTTCAGCTGGTGGTTCTGGTGAACCAGGATTAATCACCTCCAGCTGCGCCCCAAAACCAGATGCCTCAACAGAAGACACGCTAACGCTGCTGGAAAAACAGTGAATTTTGGTTTCAGACATCAGGACATGGATACTGTAAAAGTGAGTTCCTCTGGAGGAGGAGGGAGGGGAATCACTAAGTAGAGTTATATAAATGCAATAATGGCACGAGACAAAGAGCACAACTGCTATCAGCTGCTATGGAGAAGAGTTATGCCCTGGTTTTCTTTTTCCTTCTCTGTAGGTGTTTCAATTGCTGCTTACAGGCTGGAAATTACTCTGACATAGCATGATGTTTCCTGGGGTAACAGCATGCTGGGTTAAATGAGAGTGGCTGCCTATTTCCTAAGCACTGAGTAGGATTTACAGTGCAGAACAGATGAGCAGAACCCTTTCAGGAAAGGTGAGGGAAAGGAAGACATCCCTAATGGACTGATCCTCATGCACAAACTCAGCCTGAGCTGCAGCCCAGCCTCCCCACCCACAGCCCTTTGCAGTCAGGAGGGGCAACTCTCATGGGAACAGAGGAGACTGGCATCATGTGACCTTGCATAGGGACCTTCTGCTTCTGAGAAATGGTCTCTTTGCCCCAGAGTGATGGCAAATACTGCAGGTTCCGCTCTTACTCCTGACCCTTGGCCACAGACAAATCAAAACCACCTCGTTCAGGTTAACGGTCCTTTGACTGGGAGGTGTATCCAGGAGGAAGCAACACACAGACTTTGGTTTTCAAACACAGATAATAAAACTTTTAAACCTGACATCTGATTGTCTTTCATTCATCTTGGGTTTTTATGCATCTCCATACGTCCTCCCAACTTACTTCGCATGTCATTTGTCTGACAGCAAAGGAACAGGTAATTCTGGCAGGTAATTTATATTATTTGAAGGGTAACAGCCAGTGTTCAAAACTGCTTTGCTCCAGGAGTCTCAGTGTTGCAGCTGAGAAATGCTTTTATTTATAATCTATAACGATGAGCATCTTGAGTGTAGAATGATTGCTTCTCATGTTTTTCTAGCCTTGGTATTTCTAGCAAAATACATGAGCAAATCGTATTGTGTAAAACAAAAAGTCCCTCAGCATTTTAGGAAGCCACATTCTTCCTCTGGGCTGGGAAGGAAGAAGCTCTTTCCTGTCTCACTGATGCTGGTTTCAGACTAGGTGCGATGCTTCCCAGCAGTGTTGGGGTAAAGGTGGATGAGGTTATCCAAACTTAAATTTTTTGCCTGGCTCCAGAAGGGTGAAGGTCTTGCTAGACTGTTTTTGCATGTGCTTCATCACTGATATTCCTTCACCAGTGGTTTTATTTACCAAGAGATTTCCTTAAAAATACATGCTGATTTTTCTGACCAGTGGTTCATACCTTGTGGTTGCATCGCTTTCTACAGCAATAATCCTGCAGTTTCCGTGGAGGCTAACTGCATGCTTTCAGAAGCAAGCACAGTCAGTCTCTGTGTCCTAATTCTGCACTAGAGCTACTGCCTAAGCAACTAAACATTGGACATGCTGCCTGTGACAACCCCGGCTGGCCTAGCCGGGTTTTACTGATTCATGCAGGCATTTCCATCGGTGAGTCTGACATGGTGAATTTACCCAGGAGAAATCAGGAATTTCTGACCAACACCCATGCTGTTTAATTGGACTGGTTATTTCTAAATTAATGAGAGATTACTTATCAGAGTGCCTGAGGCAAGTCAGAATGGCAACTTGGTTGTAGCGAAAGTGACACACTCTGAAGGTTTTCCCTAAATTTCTTCATAGAATCATTGGTGATTGCTATTGTCAAATAACGACTGTTTAATTCTTTATTTGCATAAAGCTTGGCAGAAGATGTCTGATATTGTACAGATTCATCTGGTAGTGAGACCAAAAAACACCCTCCTGTAGTGCAGGAGGGTTACATGTCGCCAGTAGCATCCACATCCCCAGCTTGCACTGCTTTATTGACAGTCAAGAACTGCACGGGTGAGAAACGGTCTCAAGCAATTGGAATTTGCCATTTCACTCTGTCTGCAGATTTAAAACGCTGAATGATTCACAAAACTTGATTGTTGACTTAAACAAAAACCCCACACATATTCACCTATGGATGCATAGCCTTATGTATGGATGCACAGGATCCAGAAAATTATAGACTCATCAGTCTTACTTCAGTCTCCAGGAAAGTTATGGAGTGAACCCTCCTGGGGGACACCCAGGTCAAATGAAGCACTCGACTGGAAACAACCAGCACGGATTCAATAAGGGCAAATTGCATTTGACAAGCCTGACCACCCTCTATAGCAAAGTATCCTGCTCCAATGATGTGGGGCAAGTGGTGGACATTGTCTACCTGTATTTCTCCAAGGCTTTTGATATAGCTCCCCACAGCCTCCTCCTAGAGAAATTGATGTGTTATGGTCTAGACAAGTGGTCCATGTGGTGGGTGGGGAACTGGCTGACAGTTCACACCCAGAGGGGGTAAGTAACTCCCTTTCAACCTGGTAACCTGTCACAAGTGGGGTGCCCCAAGGATTGATACTGGCCTCAACACCTTGATATCTTCATAAGTGATCTGGATGATGGGGTCGAGTGTACCCTCATGAAGACTGCAGACAATACAAAACTGAGGGGCAAGGTTAACACTTCTGAAGGGAGAGCCACCCTGCAGGAAGGCCTGGACAGGCCCATAGACGGGAGGGACAGGGAGGATCTAAAGACATTGCAACTCTTGAGAGAGAAGATGGGCTTTTGTGCCAACAGACTGGGCTTCAATCTCTCCAGATGTGATGTTGGGTTCATATTCCCCATGGCAAACAGAGAGGAGCAAGGGCACCTGGAGGAAGGACTGTTGGGTCAGGAGACACCCTGTGTTCCAAAAGGCGGTAGAACCACTGATGACAGGAGCTGTGAGTTGGAGGGACCTCTCAGCTTTCTCTGCATGTGGAACCCCAGGTTTCAACCTGGAAGAGGCCTTAGAGATACTAATAAGCAAGTTCTGAACTTGTTCTTCAGTTTGCAGCTGAACTGTAAAACTTGCAAATGTATGTAGGTAAGTGATGTGTACATAAGTAAGTGAAGTCACCATGCACCACAACGGACCCAAGTTCCCACTTCTCATCATGCTGTGCTTTCTCCTTGACACTGGTGGTGCATATTCTGGGAACGAAAGCTATAGATTTATGAAAAACCATTTGTCTAGCAAAGATGACACACAACTAGCTCCAGCATGTGTGTTGGTGGATGCACCTCCATGACAATCATGGCAAAGCCATAACACCCCTTGCCACTGGGCTTCAGAAAATGCTTCATGATGTGGATGCAGGTTCCCCAGTATCAGGTCACAGGGAGTTACTGCTTTTGTGTAAAGTGAGAAAATCACTTTTGTTACCACTTTACTTGTACTACTTACCAACTTCATCCCTGATCTTTGCAAGCTCGAGTCCTAACTCCTTTATTTTCACAAGGGCGTTTTCATTCTGTTTAAGGAAAAAGAGAGAAATACGTATAGTCCCCAGGTTTATCCCAGATAAGCACGTTCACATGTTCATTTAGTAAAGCTGATTAGATTGATTCCTCGGTATTATTTTTTTTGGGTGGGGGTGTGGTGGGAAGGATGATAATGAACTCATTCAGTTTTTTAATCAAGCCTACAAGCCAAAACTCACTCACTGCTAACGCCTTGTGTTTCTATGAATACATGTCACAGAATCACAGAACGTTAGGAGTTAGAAGGGACCTTGAAAGATTATCTAGTCCAACCCCCTGCCAGAGCAGGATCACCTAGACTAAATCACACAGGAATGCATCTAGGAGCATTTTGAATCTCTCCAGAGAAGGAGACTCCACAGCCTCTCTGGGCAGCCTGTTCCAGGGCTCTGTCACCCTCACAGGGAAAAAGTTTCTCCTTATATTCACATGGAACTTCCTGTGCTCCAGCTTGCACCCGTTGCCCCTTGTCCTATCGCTGGCCATCACTGAGAAGAGCCATGCTTCATTCTCCTGACTCTTGCCCTTTACATATCTATAAACATGAATGAGGTGACCCCTAAGTCTCCCCTTCTCCAAGCTAAAGAGGCCCAGCTCCCTCAGCCTTTCCTTACAAGGAAGATGTTCCACTCCCTTCATCATCTTGGTGACCCTGTGCTGGCCTCTTTCAAGTAGTTCCCTGTCCTTCTTGAACTGAGAGGCCCAGAACTGGACACAATATTCCAGGTGCAGTCTCACCAGGGCAGAGTAGAGGGGGAAAAGGACCTCTCTTGACCTACTAACCATCCCCCTTCTAATACACCCCAGGATGCCATTGGCCTTCTTAGCCAGGAGGCCACATTGCTGGCTCATGGTCATCCTGCTGACCACCAGGACACCCAGGTCCCTCTCACCTAAGCTGCTCTCCAAAGGCCAGTCCCCAACCTATACTGGTACCTGTCCACACACTCACGAGTGGAGTACAGAACAGAACACTCTACTCAGTCCACATTTGTCTAAAAAGACATTTGTATTTTTCTATCTCTTGGTGTGTACCATTTACAGTTGGACTGCACATGCAAGATGGTTTTATTAATTCTGTTAAAACATTTTCATCTGTTCATGCCTGCATTTAACCTGACATAGCAATATGCTCACTGTCAAATTTTCAGAGCAGATTACCATACTTATGTGACTCTAGGTATGGTGGGCATACCATACAGCCACCACTAATGGCTCAATGTCCATGCCTCTTTTCACATTAATTTCTGGCACTTCATTGTCTGTAAATGACAAGAGCTCCTTTCCTCAATCTCTCTCAAAAGGAACCTAAATACTTAAGGAATTAAAACAGACAAGCTGGCCAAAGGGAAAGTAAAATATATTTACTTTAACAATACCAAGATGTTATGAAAGGACTTTTCATATCTCATGAGTGCTGTGCAAACTGATGAAGAAAAGTTCAGTTTAGAACAATAAATCCCGACATAAGGGTTCAAGCAAAAGGACACTTTAAATGGTAATGTATCCTGAAACACATTGGGAAGCAAGCAAAGGGCAGTACCCTGCTGGGAAGATCACCAATGATTAGGAAAACTAGATCAGTCTGCTATAAATATACCCTAGGTTAGAAAAGGCCAAGAGTCTTTAAAGGACACTACAGAAAATTCTTATTCAAGAGATAAGGAATGGAATGAAAGGAGTCCTAGAATGTAAATCTTTCTGTAATAAGCAAGCAAAGCTAATAGAAATCTATGGCACAGACAGGCTTAGTTCTGTGACAGGGTACATGGCTGACAGGATGGTAATTTAGCTCAGTCTTACCAAAATGAAAGTGGGGAAAAATATTTCAGACCTTAATGTTTCTGTTTATTTTTCCTGCATCTGATTTTTAACTCTGTTAAGAAAAACAACACAACAGCTTTATTTTTTTTTGCCATACTGAGAAACTGGAATCTGGAATTTAGATTAAACCTTCACAAACTGCACTTTTGGGATGATTTCTGCCAGTTCCAAGGAACACAGTTTTTGGGAAGTTTTGCTGTTAACTGAGCGATTAGCTGAGTGATTAACTGAGCTGCTTTGAGAGCCTGGGGTGACTGAGGAGATGGAGTGGATGTGAGCATCTTTCTTAGTCAGCTCCAGGAAGAAGCCAGGCATGCAAGGCTCAGCTCCTCCAAGCAGCCACATCCATACACTGCTGAGTAATGCAGGGGAACTCGTGTGCCAGGACTGCAGAGTCTCCACTCCTGACCAGCTGCATTAGGGTCACAATAACATGGAGCAGGTTGGTTCGTTTTCTTTGGTTATTAATTACTAAAACAAGTATGAAAAATAGCCTGGTATGTTAAAAAAAACATAGCACTTCCATATAGATCCCCAACCTAGAGATCTCACAGAAACAAGGCTTTCCCTTTTGGAGAGTATTACCTCATCTGCCTGTGCTGCCCGTTTAACTCACTGGAGTAATTTTGAGAAGTGTTCTTGGCAGACTGCCAGGACTGGTGCCCTTGAAGGTGTGTGCCCAGGGATATGATGTGTATGGGACTCAGAGACGGGAAGCACCCAAATTCCCAGCTCCCACCATTTGAAACAAAAGCTCCTTAAAGCAGGGGAGCTCTGTATAAATCATTGCCAGCACATACAGGGAAGCAGAACACATTGGGATTGTTACTATTCTACTTGCATAAAGAAAATAAAAAGCAAGTAAAAAAAATACATCATATAGAAAAAAATATTCTTAAATTTTTCACATAAGAAATATAATGCATTATGCACTTCTTTCTTTTTTTTTTTAACTTTATCTTAGATTTGTCCTACCCTTGAGGATACTTGGTGGTGAGATACTCTCCAAAAGAATGGAGAATATCTGTGGTGCCAGCTTAAAAATGCTGTCCCTTAACCCAAGCTCCAGCACACACCCCACCCTACCAGGACAGTGGAAGTCCTGGCTGCCTCCCACCATGCTGGGGCCGTGGTTTCCAGAGCAGTTTCTGGGGGAATTTTGAGCAACTGGCATTGGAACAGTTCAGTTCTCGCACTGTATTTTATTTTGGTCAGAGTTTTCCAGCTGCTCTTTGGGACCTCATAATCATGTTTTCTGGGAGATCTGAAGGATTGCCCTTGGAGACCAGTTCTTGAGTAGTTCCTCTTTCTCAGAAGGGTCTTTTAAAGAACAGTAACATGAGTCCTTACTTTCTTTTTCTGCAAGAAAAGCAAGGTGTAGTTTTGGCTAGTCACTGTATCAGCCTCATGTCTCCTGGATGGGCAGTGAGCTTAAAAATCTCTGGTATTTTCTGTTACTGTAACCTGCTTTGTCAATGTAACAGGTTTGGACTGCACATGCTCTTGCTCCCAGTGTAAATATGATGCTAATACAAAATGAAAAAGCCTCTCCTCGTTATCATCAATGTGGCTCTGCAGATAACAAGCACTTCAGTCAGTGTAGCCAGGGAGCTGGGAGTGCCAGTGCTGAGATTTATGGTAGAGCAAAACTGGATCTGACATGAGAATGTCAAGCTATCAGGTCCAGCGCTGAGATTCATACAGGTCTGATGTCAAAACATCAAAGCAATTCGGAAATTCACCAGCACACAAAGAAAAATCTGTCAAAACACATGTGCAAGAAACAAAATTAAGAGTCCACCCCATTGAATTATTCAATTTTCATTAATATTTATCTCAATAAAGTATTTGAAAGAGAAGACAGGATAAGCAGGAACCTTGCTGCTCTCCCAAGAGTTTTGTGTCTAATGGGGTCAGCATATCAGAGGAACTTTGCAAGTGCCTTTCACCAGGCACCAGTTGGAGTTGTGTCGCTCAGGGGGAGTGACCAAGGGCCAAATCCAACTTGGGAATAAAAAGGCTCAGTGACCATACTAGTAACACAGCCACTTCCAGCAGGTGAAAAGGTCACAGGAATTGTAAGGAGACTGTGCATATATCTGGCATTTCAGCCTGGCAGTTAAACTGCAAGTGAGAAAAAAATTGTTTCGATGTGATTTGGGATTTGGGTTGGGTTTTTTTTCCAAAACCTGAAACCAAACCAGTGGCATTTGTACAAATTTAAATGTTGTGTTAGTTTTTTTCAGGTACTTTTAATGAATGATGGATGTAATTATTGCTTGGAGAACTGATGAGAAAGTTCTTTCATTGGCTGCATCCCAAGGAATTGCTCTGATACTGAAGTAGTTTTCATAAAACAAAATCAAAACAAAAACGGAGATGATAAAACATTCTTCCTCATACCTGTACTCCGTGACACAACAGTTAAGTCCTGTGTCTGGAATATGTCCCATCTCCTCAGACAGAAAGAAGAACAGAACAAGTAGAACGATGTGCTTGCTCTGTGCTTAAACTACTGCCCTGTTAAATAGAAGATGCAATAGCAACTCTTTTTCCTGTCATCAGCTTTATAGCATACAGACATCCCAGGATTTCTCCCGTGAAAGGCTCAATGTCAGACTGCATTTCAGCAAATAAAACAGACACTGAAAATGGCACTTGTGTATTCTTCATTCAACTCAAAACTCCCTGAGGATAGGCTGAGGTATGACTTCTACTGCTGCAACATCCAACCAGCTCCAGAAAAGCTGGCAAGTAGTCAGCAGAGAGTCAGAGAGGGAGGAAGGAATTCATCCAATTAAATCATAGGATTTAGATATAATTGCAGGATTTAGAAATAACTGTGCATGAGGATCTGGAAAAATAACTTGGCCAAAGATACCATGATACAGGCCCGAGGATGGGCAAGATGCTGGTGTTGTCCAAACAGATTAAGAAGGGAAGTAGTGATGAAGGCTTGAGGGAGAGGAAAGGCTCTACTTTAATTGCATGGAGCTTCAGCTGACAGACAGACATCCTTGTGGAGATGTGGTCAGGGAGGCAAGTCAAGACTTTACTTTGGATCAGGAATAATTGTGGGATGTAGAGGTAGAGTTGAGGTTTGCCTTAGAGTATCTCTCCAGCAAACTGCAAACTAGCTGAGAGATACTAATTCATTAGAAATGCTAATTAATTAAACCTACAGGTACTTTTTAACAATAGAACCATCAGAAAATTGTCCAGACCCATGCAGGAAATCAAAGGCAACTATGAAGTAAACAGGGGAGCCTGAAGTTACCTCCCTATTTGACATGTCTCTCCTCCCTACCAATTAATTCTTATGCTTATATTCTGAGGTCCAAATGTATGCACAGTATCTCCATGACCACTTGCCAGCACTCTACAATACCATGCACTGCACACAGATGCTCTATATTAGAACTTCTCCTTCAGAATAGCTTTCCTGCATCCAATGCTTTCAAAGTACTAAAAAACCCAAACACCTGACCTGCAAATGGTGCTTAGTCACTGTTGTGCTTTATTCAGAGTTCCCCGGGACAAGGCCTTCTGTTTTCATTGGGAAGAGAAGCATATACATTGGGAATCCTCTTGAACCAATAAATATTTTAAGTGATACTCACAGGAGCAATAACTGCATCCCACCGCAGCTGAGGTTCAGAATTATCTACTGCCTTCCTTCAAAAAAAGAGGTGTTTTAACACTGCTGTGTCTATTGTGTCAGTTATCAGGCAATCCTCCCCCAAAATGCTCTTTTGGTTAAAGTTTACAAGCACCTACATATCCCCCAGTTTCTTTACATTAAGCTATATGGTTTTTCTTCACCCTGTTACCAGCGTATCTCAAGCTACAGTCGAACGTGTTATTAGATAAATGGGAGACACTTTCAGCTCCTCATTAGATGAAGTATATGAATATTCTAAAAAGCCAAACCAACAAAATATACTGCACCGGCATGTGTCTCTGCCAAGGTATTTTCTATTAAGCAAATTAAATGCATATAGATGTTTGTTCCCTACCTCTTCTGTACATACTTAAATCCAGGCAAATTTCCATCAGAATGACATGAAAAGCTAGGTGTTGGAAATGTCCCACAACTTCTCTCACACACGCCACTCTCCTGCTACCTGTAGCTACGTACTTACCTCTGATCTGATGCTTGATCCACGCCCCATTTCGGTACCTGGGAATTTGCTTGGTTTAGACCCACTCTGACATAAGAAAACACATCGTTTTGCTGCGTTTCACTTCTCCTAGCTTGGAGGATCAATCCCCCGCCAGAAAGCAGGATCATTAGAGTGGTAAAGCCCTAGGACAGCTGGAGTCTGAATAAATCTCTCTTCAAACTTCAAAACTCCGTGCAGGTTTCCTGTATAACTTGTACTCCACGGGCTTATAAAAAATGCATGGAAACCAGAGCAAGAAATGCAGCCGGCTGTTACTGCAGGAGATGCCTGTGGTCCCTCCTCGGTTCACAAACCTCCAACCCTTACACTTAGACTGCAGGATAAAGTTATGTAAGGCACTGCAGTGCATGCGAAAGGGACAGCCAGACTTGTCCCCGGCGAACCGAAGTTCAGCGCACGGTGAATGAGCCGAGCGCCGCTGCCCTCCCCGCCCCGCCGCCCCGGGATGCGCGCACACCGCCGGCGCCGGCTCGCAGCAGCAGCAGCGCCGGCTCGACCAGGGGAGCTTCTGCCTTCCTGCCCTTTCCCTAAAGGATAAAAAGAGGTAAAAGTACCGTCTCGTCTTCGCACCGACCGCGGGAAAAACACTTGGAGCAGCATTTGGCCATCCTGGCAGGACTGCGACCGGCCGGACCGCCACCAAGCCCGGAGGGTGAGCCCCGGGAGATGCCGCCAGCAAACCCGAATGTCTCTCCCCGCAGGCCGAGGCCGGTTACCTTCCCTAGGTTACTGCCGGGGCACCGGGGGATGCCGCGGTGCGGCGCCGGGGAGGGCAGGGGGCGGGGAGGGGGAGACACGGAGCTGGGAGCGGGGAAGGGAGGGCGGCTCTCGGCGGCTGCCTGCGGCTGAAGCAGAGCAGCGGGCGCGGAGCAGCAGAGCAGTCACCGGTTTCGCCCCCCGCAGAGGGCTGCCCGCTCCGCTCCCCTCCCTGCCCGCGCACCGGTGCTCTCCGGCTTGCTCGGGCCTCTCCCGGAGAAGGGGGTCCGATCGCTCCGCCTGGCAAACGCTTGCCCAGAGCAGGGCACGTCCGGCAGCGCCATCACGGGAACGTGTCGGGGCGAGGGGAGGCAGGGAAAGGTTTTGAAACTTCGCGGAGGAAGCCCCGGACGTGATGAGATCCGAGAGTGAGCCTCGGCTCTCAGCGGGAGGCGGCTCTGGCCGATTCCCATCTTCCACAGCCAGTGATCACTGTAGTCCCCGTATTCCGCAACCATTCGGACGGTGCCTCTAAACCCGAACGTCTCCCGGCTCCCAGATTTAGCCCAGGGCATGAGATGGGCAGTGCGGCTGCGGTGCCCCTGGACGGCTGCTATGCGGAGTCTGCTGCTGGGCACGGCACGGCCCGCGGCTCTGCGCGGCTCTGCCGGCGCATCCCTGGGGAGAGCGCACGGCTGCGCGGCCCCGGTGCGGGGGACGAGCGTTGCTTGCTAACGGGACAGGACGGGGAGACCGCGACCCGCTCCGAGCCGTCCGCTTACCCCGAGTGATCTTCAGATTGGGTCGCTGCAGCCTGAGACATCGGCTCGGGCCTCGCGTCTGCCTGGGGGAAGTGAGGGGTGTCCCCCCGGCTCCCGGGTGTCCCCCAGCCTCTCGAGGCACTCTGATCTCTCAACAAGGACTTTTCCTGTAGCGGCTTATTTAAACCCCGAGGAAGATGACGGCCCTCTGGACCTCAGTGACTACTCGTGACTGCAAAAGCACAGACCTCTGCTACATACCCAGAGACTTCTGCAACCCGCAAATGCTTGGGGTATTTATATCTTTTTTGGCCATGTATATATATGTGTGTGTATAGATATATATACATACATACCCCACATAACCAAACTCCAACCCTAGCCAGCACATATAGATATATGTAGTGTATATTCCATGATTCTATGTGTCTGCTCTGCATGCGGGTGCCCACTGGGAACACATTTCCTTGGTTGGGGCCGGGGCATGGAGCTGCAGCAGTCTCACCTCTCCTGGGCTATTGTCTCCAGCATGGTTGTATTTTTCTCTACCAGTTTACATTAAAGAGAATACTGGAAAGAGGCAAAACAGTTGAATGGTTTGTACCCAGGATGATATTTGTGCTGCAATGCCTACACTGTTTAAACTTGAAAAGCATTATTTTCCTGAAAGGCGAATCACTACCAAACACCAAAATCCTACATTACCCTTCATGCTGAATAGCTCTGCATCCTGGTAGGAGAGAAGTAATGCACAGGTTTGCGCGCCTTTGGATGGGCATTTTTGTTTAATTATATTTTCTACTGTGACTGGTGATGCACAAAGTGATTTGGGGAGCAGTAGGAACCGACAAGAATCTCCCCCAACCCTTTGTGTTAAATCACATTTAAATGCTCAGGTAACTTCCCAGTTTGTGTCAGCCTCATTCCCTGCCCTTCCCCAGCCCTGCCAGGACCTTAAATACAGTTTCAGAATATCACAGACAAGTAATTTAAAAACACCAAAGCCCAAACCAAAACAAATAAAAAATCTCACTCAACACACACATGTTTTATCATGTGTGTCCAACATCAAACTTTTCTTTATAGCATGTGAAAATTTGTTTAGTTGGCTCCTGAACAGCTACAGAGTGGAGGTAAAAACAGCAATCATTTCATCAGGATTCTAAACACTCATTCTGACACACATAAGCAGGTTTGGATTTTTAACCATTAGTATCTGATGTTTCCCTATTTTACGGCGGTTGGCTACCCTTCCTGGGAGAGACACAGCTCTTCCCACAGATTTCCCACAGTGCTGGTCTGCAAAGGTTTGGCAAGTAAAGTTTGCTAAGAAAATGGAGATCTAGGGAGGAAAACAAGAGAATGAAAAACAGAGCTAGCATCTTGGGAAAGCCCTAGGAGGTAAAGGTAATAACACTATACTATGTGTGTCACTGAGCAGGTGAATCCTTAAGTGAACTGCACGCTATTCATCTTTTATGAAACGGTGGAAATGCTTGCTGAGAGGCACAGCATGTGAGGTATACCAAACAAATATTTAATTTAAGATGAATAGATAACAGTCTAAAGGTCAAGAGCAGCAAAAGGTAGTACAGGGAACCTCAAGGGATATGAATTTGTTTGCAAGAGGATTGCCAGCTCTAGCAATGGGTTGATAGGATAGTATTGGTGGTTTTGGTGATAAACTAGGAGAAAGCTGATGGAAACGGTGCTTAGAAGTGAGGACCAAGAAGACTGAAGACAACACCATCAGGATTTGGAGAGAGAAAGTGGGGAGAGAAGGCTGAGATCCAGCTCACAAGTTGAAAAACTGCTTCATCTGGTAAAGATATGAAAGCGTGGATTCATCAAGGAGATGAGACAGAGGAGAGAGGAAAAACTGTTCTGAAGAAGCATTTCAGATGACAAAGGGCTATGCAGCAGAGAAGGGAGACAGGGAACAGAAGACTGCAGGAATGAGGAGGTAAGGAGAGATGTGAAGGTCAGATTCAGATGACCTAATGCATAGCTGAGACACCACAACTTCTGTGATGCCTCAGCTCTAGAGGGTGATGGACAGCTCAGGCTATCAGCAACTGCCGCCTCCTGGCATTCTCTGCAGTCAGCGCTGAGAGGTGATCATGACATGAACGCCAAGCACCTCTGAAGGATGATGTGAGGAAAAGCCTGGTGTGGCATTCAGCAAGAGCCAGGGTTTTGTCTGAGGCAGTGCTGAGGCAGGGCAGAACAAAACTATTCCAGTAATGCATTTTGAACTGGAGGCTCAGGAAATGATTTAGTGGCATGCCACAAATCATTGTTTATGACAAATATGGGAGAGGAAGGCAGGGAGAAGGGACATCTAGAACTGCCTGTGTGATTACTGCAGCCTATTTCTCTGCAGGTGCTATTTGCAAACACTGTTAGGCTATATTTTTGTGACAGAACATGCAGCTGGACTTCCTCAGAATTTTGATATCTACAAGAGAGAAGTTGAGTATGCTGTCAGAGCAGTATGCAGACAGCTAGGGAGACTGGAAGAGTTGGTTGATGAGAAGCTACTCATGACCTGGCAATGTACACTTGCAGCCCAGAAAGTAACTGTGTCCTGGGCCGCATCAAAATAGTGTGACCAGCAGGTCCAAGGAGGTGACTCTGCCCCTCTGCTCTGGTGAGACCACACCTGGAGTACTGCATCTTGCTCTGGGATTCCCAGGACAAGAGAGACATGGAGCTGTGGAGCAAGTCCAGAGGAGGGCCACAGAGATAATCAGAGGGCTGGAGCACCTCCACTATGAAGACAGGCTGTGAGAGTTGGGCTTGTTGGGCTTGTTCAGCCTGAAGAAGGCTCCAGGGAGGCCTTATTGCAGCCTTCCAGTACCTAAAAAGGGGGTCTACGAAGAAGATGGAGAGGGACTGTTTGGAAGGGAGTGTAATGATAGGATGAAAAGGAATGACCTTAAGCTGAAGGAAGGTAGATTTAGATTATATATCAGGAATAAATTCTTCCCTGTGAGGGTGGTAAGGCCCTGGCACAGGCTGCCCAGAGAAGCTGTGGCTGCCTCCTCCCTGGCAGTGTTCAAGGCCAGGTTGGATGGAGCTTTGGGCAACCTGGTCTAGAGGAGGATGTCCCTGCCCATGGTAGGGGGTTGGAACTGTGTGATCAAACAGTTCTGTGGTTCTATGAATTTATTTTTAAATAAGCCAAGCATGGGTCTCAAACTCTGCAATCCATTCCTGAAGGTATTACCAGTATTGTTAATTTTTCAGTGTCTGCAGGCAGTGTAATTTGGGAACAATCCCAACTAGTCCTAAATTCTCCTTTGCTTAATGAAAGTGATAGCCACATTGTACTTAGCATTTGAAACCAATAAAGGTGAGTTTTCCTCCTCCCCTCTCCTGCTCACGTGTTTTGTCACTGTTTCCTTCCTTATGGTCAAGCAATTCAGCAGCAGATCAGATGAGGGTTAAAATTAGATGAGGGAGAAAGTGGCAAATTTGGGAAGAGACAACCTCCCTAGCGCAGGGCCAGCTTCCCTGACTCAAATGCATTTGTGGATTTTGCATGGCAGCTTCCACACTCTGCTGCCAGCTGAGAGGAGAGTCCTCTCACAGGCCCCTGAACCCTCGATCTTGTCAGAATGAAAACCACAGTAGCCCAAGGAAATGAGAAAAGCAAATACTTTCACATTTTACCTTCCTTGTGAAGGTGCATTATAAATTTTCCCTGACAGCTCTGTTGGCAACGTGGTTCTCCACATTGATCTTTAGACATACACATGTATATACATTATTTTCCAGGTAGGGTCTATTATTTTTATTCTTACCTAACTTTAAAAAAAACAATCAGAATTGGGGATTTCTGAAGATATGAGTCATGAGTTTCAGCTAGATGATTCAGCTGAAGCTGAAGGCCATGCCAGATGTCCCTGGAATGACAATTTCCCTTGGATTTACAGTAAGGTTTCACATTTTTTGCCTTGCTCAGTACCACCAGGTTTTAATGATCCTCAGGCAACTTATATGGAAGCAAACATTTTTTAGTATGATTTCCCAATTCTACAATTACACTATTGTGTATCTGTACGAATAGAATGTTTACTCTAGAACTGAACAAATTAGCACAGACTACATGCTCTCTGTTTCTCAAGTGAGAGAGCCCAGCCAGCTGACTCCGTTTTTATTTCAGCTCTCATATGAAAAGAATGTGAGGATCTAAACACAATGCCTTCAGACTTCTGTTATTTCTGCTAGCTTAGCCTTACATTTATTTTTATGTCAGTAGCTTGTAAGGCCATGGATTAAAATGCACCAGAGAGTGGTATTTTATTACTATGCTTTCTGGTTCTTGATGTCTGGAACAGTGTAATGTAAACATCTGCAGTGAATTCCAAATTAACTAGCTCTTATTGACAAGAAATTCATGTTTCTTCATATGAAACATCATTTATACACCCAGACCACAAAGAAGCAAAACAAATGCATGTTTTCGCTGAACTCCTCACCTGCCCTCTCCCCAGGAATACATCTCCTGCAGGGCTGCTTCTAAATTCCAAACCCCTGAGTGACTGGAAGCAGATGGCCATTTTCTTAAATCAGCTTCGCAGAGAAACGTTCCCTTCTCCCAGCAAACAGGGAGTCTCTTCCACTTCTGAGGTATCCTGGCCCCAAGCCGATGACAACTTCAAGCTGCTGTATTTTGAGGCCAAGCAGAGCAAGGGACAAGCGCTGACATCCTGTGGCAGCAATGTAAATGCCAAAAAATTCCAGTGGCTTCATATCAACCAAGTTTTCTCCTATGGGGAAGATTCTCAAGTGCTCTGCTGAGAGGCATAGTGCATACTCATCTTAATGAGAATCCAGTCAACCAGTTGTGGGCTTGGGATGTTTTTATGCAGAGAAGTCCTAACTCAGATAATTTTTAGATCCAATTTTAAAAAATGCATCATGTATACTAATTTCTCTGTCCCTGGCATCTGTGTAAAATCAGAGCAAGATTTAAGAAGAAGTCATAACAAACAGTTCTGAAATCATTCTGTTAACCCCTCTCCCCCCACTACCTTCTGAAATGATTTCTCTAAAGTGTGAGAAGTGACTGTAGGAAGCAGCATTTGAATCAGATCTCAGGGGTGAGGGCAAGGCCGGGGAATTGCCTTTGGATCTGAAGGGAATGTGAGAGACAGGCTGTGGTTTGGGTATCTGATTCCAAAGCATAGCTATGTGCTTTTGGATGGCTGTGAGAACACAGAATGCTAAGTGGATATACTTTCCAATTGAAAGGATAGTAAAATAAACACTGAAGTGAATGCAATAATGACCATGTGAACATGCCTTCAAGTCATGGTCTGTCTAATCCAGATCCTGCATGTAGCAGTGATTATTGCCAGAAACTTGAGAAGAAGGTGCAAGAAGCTCTGCATTAGAGAGTAGGATGCAAAAGTGTTCTGCATGGAGACCTCATCTTAACATCTCTCTGAAAAAGGCTTCTGACCTTAAAATAGGCCTCTCCCCACTAACAGCTATTGCATCACCAATGTATGCCTGGGTATTCTTGTTGCCAACAGATCTATGTAGAATTTAAGGATAAAGGGATGATTCAATCGAATATCATGATTTTTGTATCACAGAACATTATATTTTATGCAGTCATGGTTCTGTAACTGTATTGGATGAAAGCATCCCCTCTACAATGGTGTCCAGGAATGAACTTCAGACAGGAAGATGTGGAGCTATTTCCTCTTTTGACAGTGGTTTGTTCTAATAACTGATCATCTCCATTGCTAAGTCTGTGCTTCCTTCATGTGTCAAAGGTGCAAAGTTTCTGCTTCCAGCCAGTGGTTTCTGCTAAACCAACATCTGCTGGAGAAAAGAGCTTTCTGGTACAAAGCAATACATTCTTCTGGTGGTTCTTCTCTGGACTCAAGCTACTTTGTTCCTTTTTACAAATAAAATCAGTTGTGCTCTGCAGTGTCTCACAGCAAAGGATTTTTCCAGCCCTTGGAGTTGCCTTCTCTCTTTCCTTCTCACTTTTTCATAGTTTCCTGAAGAAGTGTGGGCTCCAATCCTAAATGTCATATTCTAGTATCAGCCTCCCCAGTGCTGAATGTGCAGGTTCTATCACCCTCTTCCTTCTACCTGCTACATCTTTGCTCATTCACCCAAAGATCACGACAGTTTTTCATTCCACATGTTCTCTGACACCAGAAGCTCTAATTGCTCCTGGAGTTACTCCTTTCCTGCTGATGCCCAGACCACAGTTCTATAGGCATGACCTGTATTCTGCATTTACATTTATTTATTCATGTCTAGGTGCACTACAACACATTGGGTTTGAATGTGCCCAGCTCACTTCATGATCCAAATCACTCTGTCCTGCGGGCAGGTCCAAATGCCCTCTCCAAGCCAGGCTCTCCATGCCATTAGTATCAGACAATTACAGGATGGTGCCTGTGAGGAGATGAAGTCTTGGGCTTTGCACAGAATCAAGTCAGGATTGTACCAAAAGACAGCTCCGGGCAGAGCTGGTCTCAGCCTGGCTTTGCTCCATTCACCACTCAACAGAACTGAATCAGTGACAACATGAGCATGTTGGGTTTATACACTTGGAGGTGTAGGCAGCTCACAGCCCATGAATCAAATATGTGGCTACCCAGCAGCTAAAATCTGTAACCACAATCTAGATGGCGTGCAATATGGGTATGAAACTGCAATATTGAAGATCAACCCAGAACTTTGCTAATAGAGAAAATGCTCCTTCTCTTTCAGCATGTCTATACAAGGGGCTTTTGCAGATGTGGCACGCAGTCTTGAAAGGCTTAAAGGTGGGAATCGTAGTCATAGTCTATCTGTACTTTCAAGCTTTGTTTTGCACGGGAGGAACCTCACATCTGTCAAGAATTTTCATCGACAGGGAAGGTTCCACTATATTGCCACAAAATCCCTCCTGTGCATCAGGCCAGAATGCATCTGCTGATGGATCTACACAAGGAGACTTATGATATTTACACTCTCACCCCCTGGGACCGCAGCAGTAATTTTGGAGAGACAAAGAGTTATACAGGCAGAACTTTCTAGCTTAGGAATATGCAGTGGTGAGGGAACACAGTAAATAATCTTTTGTAGTCTTTCTGTAAATGACATTTTAAAATGCCTTTGGGGCAGGGGAGGGAAGGCAGAGAACATTTTTTTAATGCACCTAAAATTCAGTAACTTCTAGTACTTCCCTTTAACGAAGGATAGTCAAAATGCTGTTTTATGTGCAACAGAACATATTCCAAGACTATGGGAAAGAAATTCAAACATGATAGTCATACACTTAGCCCCTACATAAATATATTGCATATATATTTGCTTATTTCTAAATTAATCCTGGCATTGTATTTAGCTATTACTTTGCTTATGTTATGCTCCTTTGTAATGTGTTTACTTTTAAAAACATGGGTTAGCAAAAGGTGAAAAAGAAAAAATCAGGCCAAAGATCTGGAAGCTTGTGCCAAATATCTCTGTTTCTTTTGTAGTCAGAGTGGGAAGACACCCTGAAACCTTACTCTTTTGCAATGTGGATCCCATCGGAAATCCAGAGTGCCACGGACAACATCCAGTTTCCCCTGAAGATTTTCCTCCTACTTGCCAGGACAAAATAACTCTGCAGGCATTTCCACCTACCAAGCATCTCTTTCCCTACCTTCCAAGTTACCTGTGGGGTGTAGTTGCCACAGCATGCTCAGAGTGCCTCTCCAGAGGGCTGGGTGGCTTTGCCTCCTGCTCCAAGTCCCACTTTGGTACTTATCTCCTGCCTGGAGTTAAATGTGGGACAGCCTAATGCAGGCGGCTCAACATTTTTTTTTCAAGAAGCTCCAAAAGCCTTGTCCAGCAATATAGCCAGCTTCAGCTGCTCAAGGGATCACTACTTAACAGTCTTGTGGTCAGACCAATTCTCCAGCTAAGGCTTGGTCTGAGCGAGGTGGCTATGCCAGGTACAGGAAGAATGTCCCGTGTGCCAGGTGATGCAGTACTCCAGATTACAGGAAAATGTAATTTTCTCTGCTGAGTCCCTGCACGGAACAGAAGAGTCATGGGACTACAGGGGCCTCCTGAAATGTGCAGCCAAGCACCTGAGGCACCAAACCTCTGACTATGAAGGCATCTCAAGTGCAGCCCTAGAAAAAGGCCAAGTTCAAGGACCTTTCTGGGAAGCGATGGAGAATTTCAGCACCCCCAGCCAGCACACTGGAGGTGCCAGGGCTCCTTGTATGATACACGGGCTGACACCTTCCACATGTTCTTTGAGGGTAAGTGGCCTTCTGGGTTTTTCCATTGACTGTAGAATCAAACGTGGATATTTTGTGAGAGGCCAAACCCCCTCCATCTGACACTTATACTGCTTCATGGCTGCTGGACTGAGCCCTTCACTGAGCCCCTTGCTCAAACTGGCACAGGAGGCCCAGTGCAAAGCAGAGGAGAGCCCTCCAGTTTGCTTTCTAACACCTATTCATATCTAGCTCAGATATAAGAGGCACTTCCTTAAGGATTAAGTTTTGCTCCTATCACGTTAAAGATATCTGGGGCTATCCAGTCTACATTGATGCCCATAAAGCAATATAGACATGATAAATTATAGACATCTATAAAGACAATATAGCCATCTATAAAGTTATCTAAGCTTTCCTTTACAACACATAGTGATTGCCTCCTGTTAGTTTAATGGACAAGATGGTGATGTTTGAATTTGTGATAAATGTATACAGTTTCAGTTTTTCTCCCTTCAGCAGTAGCATTCAATATATACACTTACACAACATGCTCCTTTTTTATGTCTCTCCAGAGAGAATACTCTATACTACATATATACCAAGGTCCCTTTTCTCAATGCACTAACCAATAAAAAAGGAAGAAATGAGAAGTGTAGCTCATTTTTTCACCACAGATGAAAACAGAGCGAGATAATACAAATATCTGTGCAGGCTGCTTGCCTCGGAGGCAGCCAGAGGCCCAGCGGTGCTGCTGAGGACACGTACTGCTGCTCATTTCTGCAGCAGCCCAGAGACCTGTGCTGCACCACAGGGAACACTGCCAAGGGCAGGTGGGACGAACTGGTGTGGGATGTAAAATATTCATCACACCCATTCAGTGTAAATGAACACAAACTGTGGAAATGCTCCTGTCTGCAAAAGGGAAACTGTACTTACTGGGCTCTCTTCCACAGCTTTTACAGAGCTGTGTACACACAACCATTGCTGCCCCCATGCTTCCCCATGTGTGGGGTTCTGCTTTGAGGGCTTTCCTGCCCTCTCTCTTGTACTTAGGTGACAGACTGGCAGGATGCTGCACCATCCAGCCCTTCTCCAGTAGTGCCTGTCACTTGGTGACCCCAAACCCTGAGATGCTCCAGCCCTATCCCCCATACATTCACTGAAAACACATCTTCCCAGAGGATATCTGGGATGGCAGAACAGCTGTGGACGTGTGCTTGTGTGCATGCAGGTGTGTGTGTGCAGGCACACAAACAAGCGGCTATCTTTCCATGTAAATCCTTGAATAAACTAGGCATATGGCAGTCTCCAAGACTGTCACTTTGACTCTCCTGTTTTGACAGGGATATTGCCTATTTAGATGCTCAACACTCTGGGACTGGAACATCATCTTTATACCGTCTGCAAAATGTCTAGCACTCTGTTTGGGTAACTGTGGAATAATAAAAACATTAATGTCTTAAATTCTAATGAGAGTTTTATACAGAGGTCAAACATTATCTCAAAGAATACATTAAGTCAGCCAAGTGCTTTCTGTTTTTAACACACCCAGTTCAACCCAGACAGCATCTTTTTGTTCCTTGTCCTGTGTAATTCAATCAAACACCACAAGCTAATGTTACTTAAACAGATTTTACTGCACTGGAAAATAAGAAGATAAAAATTGATTTTTCAGGTAAGGCTCGCCTTTATGATTTGTGAAGGCTAAAACCAAATCAAGGCAATTATATGTTGTGCATACTGCTTTCTGCAATTAAAAAAGCTGGCACAAAGCTGGTTTGATGGACATTTAGTACTGCCAGATCTTTGTTATGGATAATAAATCATTCCTCTTAATGGGCTGCAGAAGCAGTAAGATCCCATAAAAAAAATTAGTTTCTATTGCACTGATCATTATTGCCATTATTATTGTGATGGTGCTTATATATGGCGTAGACATGGACATGTCTGCATTAATGAAGGTGTGCCACTTTGGCCTGGGGGCAATGTAAAACCACCATACAGAAACATTCCTGTCAGAGATCTGAAAATACAGACAGGGAGAAGGTGAGGGAGGCCATGAGTGTGTGTCCGAGGGCAGGAGAGCTGCTGGGGTGATATGACAGGTATCTCCAGGTGAGGCTGCGGGAACAGACTTCAGTTATCAGGTGATGCCTAAGGTTGGCTACATGGACAAGAAGGGGGACACAGATCTGCCAGAGGGACAGATTACTGGAAAAGAACAGCCAGCAGTGAAGGAAATCTTCTGAATATGTGTGTAAAACAAGAGCTGTGATGAAAGGCTTGTTTCTGAAGGGAGGATCATCTTTTTGACTCCCAAAGAGAGGATGGGATCCTTCCTACCTGGACAGGCCAGAGGATGTCCAATGCACTGCTAAAGAGAGTTAAGGATTTTTTATTTCCTCCCTTTTAACAGAAGCTTTGTCCAGCCTTGAGAAATTCCCTGAAAGTTATAATTTGTTAAATACCTCTGTTCTCTCATGGAAGCAGAAAAAATCTTAAATTTCGTGTGTGATTAACACTTTTGTATATGAACTTCGCACCTATTGACATGCAATGAATTGGAAAGTCTTCATTCCTTTACATTCTTTCTAGAAACGTTGGTAGGCTGTGGAGAGCAACCAAAGAAAATAAATTAAAAAAAAACAACAATTGATCCAAAGAAATTGCCTTTCCCATGCATGTCCAGCAGTATCATAGAATCATAGAATCGTAGGGGTTGGAAGAGACCTCGAGAGATCATCGAGTCCAACCCCCTGCCAAAGCAGCTCCCTAGGACATTTCACTCAGATAGGCGTCCAGACGGGTCTTGAATATCTCCAGAGAAGGAGACTCCACCACCTCCCTGGGCAGCCTGTCCCAGGGCTCTCTCACCCTCACTGTGAAAAAGTTCTTCCGCATGTTGGTGCGGAACTTCCTGTGCTCCAACTTGCAGCCATTGCCCCTTGTCCTGTCTCCACAGACCACTGAAAAGGGGCTGGCTGATTCCCCCTGCATCCCTTGCTTAAGATAATTGTAGACTTTAATTAGGTCCCCCCTTAGTCTTCTCTTCTCAAGGCTGAACAGTCCCAACTTACTCAGCCTTTCCTCATAGGGGAGATGCTCCAGGCCCTCAATCATCTTCGTAGCCCTTCTTTGGACTCTCTCCAGGAGATCCCTGTCCTTTTTATATCAAGGAGCCCAGAGCTGGACACAATACTCCAGGTGGGGCCTGACCAGGGCAGAGTAGAGGGGGAGGATCACCTCGTTTGACCTGCTGGCCACACTCCTCCGGATGCACCCCAGGATCCCATTGGCTCTCTTAGCCACCGAGGCACACTGCTGGCTCATGGCCAACCTGTCATCAAGCTGCCATACTGCACTGCTTAAGAAGTCTGTAGGGCCTGTATGAGTCCTGTAGCTACCTTGCTGGTGTTGGAGCCGCCTAGTATCAAGCACTTTGCAAGGAAGGTGCATGCTTCTCATCCCTTCACCTGCCCAGGAAAGGTATATTAGAAACATCTAATACTACAGCTCCCGTTCAGGCAATTTTGAAAATGAAAATTGTCAATTCAGAGACAGGAAAGGTGTTAATTTAGAGGAAAGAATGCCTACTTCTCAGTCCACAATAGTTTCCATTTATCTGCTGAATAGATTCTGATGTTATAAATGGATTTGAAGCACTTAATAGTCCCACAGTTACTCTGCTACAAATCTAGCCACTGCACGTGCACAGCAGCCACACAGGGTTTATGAAAGAACCATTCCACACTACTGGTGCCAAGAACAGTCATTCACATGTTTAGAGCAAATGTTGCTAATACATTTCTGGCACAAAGTACCAAGAGTGTCCAAGTCTTTGGGTGCTAGAATTGCTATCCACTATTGGGTTTTTTTTCTGATGAAATGAAGTTTCATGGAAAAGTGCAGGCACCCTGAGTCCAAAGTATATCCTTTGGAACATCTTGGTATTGACAGATTGAAGATATGGCTCTAAAAACCTCTGCCTTGATCCCAACTGGATTGTCTTGGATGGACAATGCTATGTTTTCAGGGGTTTCCCTTGAAACATAACCCCAGAAAGCACAAACAATGCTGGATAACTGATGGGACCAGGACTGCTTGGAGGTGGTGCTAAGACCTAGAGGAACATATGTCCTCACATTGTCCTCAGGCCTACAGAAAACAGTTAACAGAGGTCCCAAGCTCCCTGTTGTGGAAATGAAGGCCAAACCTAACAAGAGGTTGAAAAATGAGTAGCTGCTATGCAGGAACACTGCGCTGCCATCCAGCAAGACCTGGACAGGCTGGAGAGCTGGGCAGGGAGAAACCTAATGAGGTTCAACAAAAGTAAGTGAAGAGTCTTGCACCTGGGAAGGAACAACCGTTTCTGTCAGTACAGGCTGGGGGATGACCTGCTGGAGAAGAGCTCAGTGGAGAAGGACCTGGGGGTCCTGGTGGGTGACAGGTTGGCCATGAGCCAGCAATGTGCCTCAGTGGCTAAGAGAGCCAATGGGATCCTGGGGTGCATCCGGAGGAGTGTGGCCAGCAGGTCAAACGAGGTGATCCTCCCCCTCTACTCTGCCCTGGTCAGGCCCCACCTGGAGTATTGTGTCCAGCTCTGGGCTCCCTGGTATAAAAAAGACAGGGATCTCCTGGAGAGAGTCCAAAGAAGGGCTACGAAGATGATTGAGGGCCTGGAGCATCTCCCCTATGAGGAAAGGCTGAATGAGCTGGGACTGTTCAGCCTTGAGAAAAGAGGACTAAGGGGGAACATTATTAATGTTTATAATTATCTTAAGCATGGGATGCAGGGGGAATCAGCCAGCCCCTTTTCAGTGGTCTGTGGAGACAGGACAAGGGGCAATGGCTGCAAGTTGGAGCACAGGAAGTTCCGCACCAACATGCGGAAGAACTTTTTCACAGTGAGGGTGAGAGAGCCCTGGGACAGGCTGCCCAGGGAGGTGGTGGAGTCTCCTTCTCTGGAGATATTCAAGACCCGTCTGGACGCCTATCTGAGTGAAATGTCCTAGGGAGCTGCTTTGGCAGGGGGTTGGACTCGATGATCTCTTGAGGTCCCTTCCAATCCCTATGATTCTATGACTCAGCAGCTCACCTGAGAACAGCGTGACCACCGTTTCTTGCAAACAGAACCCTTAACTAAAGCTAGATCCTCCAGCTTTAAGTGAAAAAAAAGAAATTAAGAATCCTAGAAAATGAAATTTTGGGTAACTGTGAAACCGGTATTTAAAATGGATGGGGATTTAGGAGAGACATGTTTCCACTGATTCCCTGGATGAACGTAAAGAACCATGCTAAAAAACATTGGAATTTGGCTTTTGCTCTGTCCCCTATTTTTTTGTTTCCTCTGATTGCAGTATAAAAGCAAGGCTGTCAAAGCTAGTTTCTTACATGGAGATCAATAACATAAACCAAAGGAGAAAATAAATTCACCTTTACCTGGTGCTTGGCACACAGCCTAAATTTATTTCTCTTTGAAGACAACAAGTAAACAAAGGGAGTTTTAATGGATATTTAAAACCTCTTGAATAGGAGCTTTAGAGTGCCTGGGGCTATTTCTTTTTTATCTCAAAATCTGAAATATTTATGTGTAACTAACCAAATTCTCCTCTAACCAAGGGATACAAACATACTCTATTTGTGGGGTTGTTTCAAAACATGGCTACCCAAGTGCTTCCCAAGGAAGCCTGTTCTTCCATCCCACCCCAAACTAAAATTTGCACCATTTGTCACAGCAGTGCCTGTGAGGAAGCCACCCAGGACTGAGGGGGAAGGCGAGAAGTTCCTTGCAGTTTCTCCCTCTGTCCTGCAGGGACTGAAGCAGAGGAGACCCCACTGTTTGGGAGAAGTGCACAGTATCTGCTGCAGTCTGTCAATGCCTGTCTTGTAGTGAGGGGCCAAACACTGAACACAGCACTCGAGGTGTGGCCTCACCAGTGCTGAGCACAGGGGGAAAATTCCTTCCCCAATCCTGCTGTCACACTGTGTCTGATATAAGCCAGGATGCCATTAGCCTTCTTGGCCACTTGGGCACACTGCTGGCTCATATTCAGCCAGCTGTCAACCAACACCCCCGAGTCCTTTCCCACGGGGCTGCTTTCCAGCCACTCTGGCCCAAGCCTGTAGTTTTGCCTGGGGTTGTTGTGACTCAAGTGCAGGACCCAGCACTGAGCCTTGTGGAACCTCATACAGTTGGTGTCAACCCATTGATTCAACCTGTCCAGGTCCCTTTGCAGAGCTTTCCTACCCCTGAGCAGATGGACATTCCCACCCCATTTGGTATCATTTGCAAACTTAATGAAGGTGCACTCAACCCCCTCATGCAGATAATTGATGAAGATATTAAACAAGACTGGCCCCAGCACAGAGCCACAGAGAACGCCACTTGTGACTGCCTGTCAACTGGATTTAACTCCGTTCATCACGACTTTCTGGGAGCGGCATTCAGGCCATTTCTTTTTACCTAGGAAAGAGTGCACCAGCCCAACCTGTGAGCCACCAGCTTCTACAGACAAATGCTGTGGGAGACAGTGTTGAGTATTTGAGTCTGAGGACAGTGCCGTGCATTAGATGGTATTGTAACCTGTAGAGCAAAACACTGAAGGTGCAGCCAGGTGCAAAAAACAAAAGCAGCAGCATGTCTCCAGAGCAGCCCAGCATTACTGCTCCAAGAGGTGTTCAACGTGAGGGTGACAGAGCACTGGAATAGGCTGCCCAGGAAGGTGGTGGAGTCCCCTTCTCTGGAGATATTCAAGATCCATCTGGACGCCTATCTGTGCAATATGAGCTGGGGAGCTGCTTTGGCAGGGGGTTGGACCCGATGATCTCTCGAGGTCCCTTCCAACCCCTATGATTCTGTGATAGGTCAGGCCGGACCTCTGAGCAGCTTCCCCCCACCCCCCACCCCAATTCAGCACCACCTTTGTCAGCAGCTCTGTGAAAGAGCCCCATTTCAGCTGCAGCTTGGCATGCCCTGCCTGTGCTGCCCACAGGTTCCCACTCACTTGCCTTTCTGTCCCTCCCTGCCTCCAGCATCACGGGGTTATTTCCATCAGAATTAGTCCAGTGGTGCTGTGAACTGACCTCCAAACAGCAGTGTGCTGCCGTCAGCCATGCCAGGCATCTCCTGCTCCACTAGCACAAACTCCTTTGGCAGACTGACCACGTGTGAGCATCCTGTGTGTCCCATAGCAGACACATTATAGAACCTTCATCATTTGCAATTAAAGGAGCTCCTTTTGAGTCTTAATGTTGTTTTACCATAACCAGTAGCCCTCAATACCAAATCTTGTTAATTTCTACCTAAAAAAAACAGTTTAGAAAGTGCTAAATTATGACAAAGCTGCTGCTTAATTTTTCCCCCCAAGCAAACAAAGTGTTTTGTTTATCTCGCAATAAGGTTTTGATTCATACCCCTAAACTGTCAGGGTCTGATGAGTCCAAAATTGATTATTTTTTTCCTGGATACAAAATGAAAAGATTGAGTTGTTCTGACTGCTCTGGTCTTCAGCAGGAGCAAAGAAAAACCTGAACTTGCTCAATACAGGAAACCTAGCCAAACTGTGACAATGATGAGGGAGGAGTGTCACTTTTGTAAGGACTATTCTTGGGCCAAATTGTAACATATTTTGCAAATGTTGGGAAAGCAGCACCTCCAAAAGGCCAAAGGTCAGTCTTTCTGATGAGTGCTGGCTTCTTAGCCCCATGTCACCATGAGGCATGAGCAGATCTACTTCTCCTAAGCTCACTCTCAGAGACAGTTGTGAAAATAAACCATTTTCAGCTCAGTCTGAGATGAGCACTTGAAACCTTAGTCCAAAAGACTGCTTTGGAGGCAATGGTGGGAAGTGCTAAGCAACTTATAACTAGTGCTGCCAGTTTTGCCTCCAACACAGGTGTTTGTTAGCACTTGGACAAAGTAGTTACATGACACTGGGTGGCTTGTTGTCCATTCATGAGATGGAAACATTGCTCTCAAAAATGCACACCAGCACACATGTATCTCAGTTATTTGAATGGGGGAAAAGGGTTTTCTTGTCCATCTTAGATTTTTGAAGGACATGTCTACATGCATTTATTTGTCTGGAAGATGTGTATTCTACACCCACACAAAAGTAGCCCATGTTCAGATGCAAAGACAAACACACACATTGGTTACTGGTGACATTTCTCTCTCAGTGTTGGGAGACACAAATTTCTGGGATACCACTGAGCGCTGCAGTGCTATCCCAGCTCTTCTTCTGAGCATCTGTGTGTTTTCCCACAGTCCCAGCTGATATGATTGTGTTCACATCCTGAAACCCATCCTGCACAGGTTTTCTCCTGTGTTGAAGACCACAGCATGAGGCTGTGCTGCTAGTTTGGAAACCCCTCAATGCCCAAGCAGAGCATGAGACAGATTACTTCCCTTACCTGCTCCCACCCTTGAGAACTGCAGCCTAGAAAGGATCCCTTGGCCTCTTACTTGCTGTAGATCTGGAGTCCTAATTTGAAATTTCAGAGTCAGAACTTGCCAATGAGACTCCACTTTTTAGCAGGAGTGGCAGAAAGGCATTATTCCAGTTTCCAGGGCCTCAGTGCAGCTTAGCCACAGCAGTTCTCGGCACAAACACATCTGCTCTGAGTGTACTAGAGATAGGAAAGCAGAGTTTATTTTTTTCCTCCCTTTTTATGTCCAGGACCTACCCTCCTGCATTTGTCACTGTGGGTTACTCTCCTTTAGATGGCACTGTTACTGCTTCCAAGAGGGACTGCTGCTGGCCACTTTGCTGAACAAGGTTGAAAACGGTCCCCTATAAAGCCCTTATTACCCAGCTAACAAGCCAGATCAGCCCGGGAGTAACCCAAGTTGCTGTTTGTGATGTTTGCTCTCAAACATCCTGCTCGCCGGATCACTCCAACTGCCTGTCAGTCAGTTGCTCACTTCCAGCACACTTGTATCGACCACGACAAACAAGCAACATTAAGGACCAAACCTGCACCTCTCCAGAATAAATTTGAAGCAGTTCCCAAAGTCAATAGGAGTCATGTGTGCATATCTGAGGGCCTGAATCTGCTAATCAAATAATGATTAGAAACCATGCTGTCCACAGGCACCGCAATCATTACTTCTCATAACTAGCTAATAGCGGTTCTATGTCAGAACCACTGTTTCCATTTTTTTTGGTCTACTGCCACTATCAGCACCTGCTTTGATTGCTGAGGCTTTTTCCTAAGACAGCAAGTTGGTTTAGCTGTCACTTAATGGGTCTGTATTAAGTAGTGCTACATGTTGTGCACTCCTTGAGGCCTATTAAATGAATCTTGCCTATTAAGAACATTTGCCACAGAGAAAGAGAGATGACCCTAGGATACAAATCAACACTAGTCTGAAACAGCCAGAGAACAAAACCAGCAAAAATGGTCATGCAACCTTAAGCTTGCTACAACAAGTGTTTAAAAGCTGAAAGTACTCAAAGAAACTCTGGTGCACGTCAACATGCTTTACTCTTTCCTCAGCTAAATACGTCTGTTGGACCATTCGCATCGGTGCTTTCCCCAGCTTTGGGGAGAGAACAGAAACACTGATAGCAAGATAAGAGAGCCATGGGCATGGAGAGACTCCAGCCTGTGTGTGAAACACTGGTCACTGGGCTGCTTTTAACACTCAGGTTAGTCATTGCTGCCTGAGAGCACAATTTCCAACATAATTCAGCTCCAATACAGAGAAGAAAAAAATCTGATTTGTACATTATTTTGGTGTGGTGTAAGGAATGAGAGAGGCATACTAAAATCAGGCTATGGGTGACTACCAACCCAGAGAGGGTCCCTAGCCCCAAAGGAGGACTGGTCCCTCTGCTAAGCAGAGCAGAACTGACAGTTGGACAAATCGGCCCCAAACTTCTCTGGAGTAAGGGCTCACCTTATGAAAATTATTCGCTGTGGTTCTACTCAGACCTCAACCATTTCGCCTGCAGACTTCTCAGAAACAAACACACACAATCATTGTTATTATTTATTGGGAAAAAGTTTCTTTTTCCAGGCTGCCCTAACTGAAAGCCAACTAATGCAACTTCGCCCAAGCTTTCAAACAATAATGCCATCTCAGAAAATGCCTACAGATTGTATTTTCAAATGACACAAACTTCCAAGTCTGTGTTGCAAGACAACAGGCTACTCAATTACACAATTGCTTGAGTAGTCCCAGATTGTTTGACTACATGTAAGGTCTCAATTACAGCATTGAATTTAAAAGTGCAGAAGCCTTAGGCCTCCCTGGAGTCCTCAGTCAAGACAGGGAAGTATCTCAAGCAGAAATTCAGACCTTTGCTGCTGTAAATAGTCTGCTGGAAGGGCTTACCTGCAATTACATGTTAAAAATGGAGCCTAAAGTAGCCATACTCTCAATGCAGGTACTAAATCCGAAAACCTAATGGATAACTGCTGGGCTCATGCTGAGCATGCAGCTCATCACCCAGGGAAGCTAGGGGTGTCTTTCCCTGGGAGGGGTCCATGTTACACAGCTTCCAAGTGAGCACCAAGGCACAAGTGCCTTGCACTGCACTGAACGGTGATGTGCAGACAGATATACTCCAGGGCAACCAGGCAAGCCCAGAAGGGACTGACACTCAGGCTGAACACAGGTAAGCACATCCAGCAGTGGATCTGAAAATATCTACAGCTGATCCTGCCCAAGCCTGGAGGCACTTAATTCCATGGGTATATTGCTTTTTTTACCTCAAAACCCTCCAGACACAGAGTAGTATTACTGAAGATGCCCAGCTGGCCTCATAGTGCAGAGGAGCTGGGAACATGAGGCACAGCCATGCCTGGCCAGGGCTTGGAGAGGACTCTATTAAATAAAGTCCCCTGAGGTGCTCAGTTTCAGAGACATTCTCAGGACAGATGTAACATGCACCGACAGGATGAGAATCATCTCAAAGGTCAGCTGCAGCAGCTGTTCTCATTTAAAACATGTCCAGAGGAGATGAAGGAGATATGCCCTAGCTTCCAGAATTCCTTCAGCCCTTCAGCAAATTGTGCATGAGGCATGAGATGAAAAATCTCTCCCCAGTGGACAATGCATAGACAAAGCTGAGCAGACACTGCTTTGCCCTTTTTTGTTTCCCTCTGCTTTAATCAAGGACACTTCACAGTAAGCTCAAAAAGAAAAAAAAAAGGCAGAAAAAGCTTTACATATGCCCATCAAACCCAGAAATATCAAGACCAAAAAAAAAAAAAGAGGGGGAAATCCTTTGGGAAGGTATTTAAAATATTTAGTACTTCCGAAAAATTCCCTGTTCTTTTCAGCATTGTGAAGCTCCCTCCAGCAAGATCAGCTCCTACTCAGGGGAAAGTGTGAACTATGGTATTTATTCAAAGATAACCTTTCCTAATAATATAAAAAAAATGGTATAAAGTTATTTCAGAATTTGTAGAGACTGTTTGAATTTGTGGGGGTTTTGTTGGGGTTTTTTTTTTTTTGTTCTTTCTCATTTAATACACAAAGTTTACTCTTGTCTCTTCCAAAAGTAGACAAACATGTGGGCAAGGATATTACCCTAGTGCTGGTGATTGTCTGCCTGTTTTATAAAGTAGTTGGGATTCCAGCTTAATCTGGGATGGTGCAAAATACTTGGGGATCAGGTGAAACAGGTCTGGACCACAGATCCCAGGTAAATTTCCCAGATCAGTAACAGCTTTGGAAATAAGCAATGCTTACAAGTCCTTCATGGTTACAGTAGTTGTCTTTAGACTTTACTAATTTTGACTCAGGTTTAGTGACTTTTTCCTAACTACTGATAATATTTTCTTTATGTTCTTTATACTCACTAAATAAATGCTGGGACAATGTTATTCTAACATCTTCAGGAGTTGGTACCTCTGTAACAGGGATCACTCTGCCTGATCTGTGGTGAACAGGAAGAGCAAACTACTGTGAGAAATCAAATCTTTCCTTTCATGCAACACCTTTTGTGAACTAAATGCACGGATTTTTTTTGCATTTGTTTGCAAATATCAGTATCTCAGTTACACTTTCCATTGCAACTGTAGCAGTCAGGGACTGGAATTTCTAAGTTTCTACATCTGCTTCAATCCTAAAAACACGCCCAAAACCTCTCTGTGATTGTAACAAAAGCTTCAGTCACTTATTTTTCTCTTCCAAGTTCCTGAACTTTGATTTTCAAACACATGGCATCAAGTTATAATTCCCTCCTCACAATAGCTCTTGTTGAGCATGCTTTGCTCCCAAGGTCGAAGTCACAATGACTATGGGATAAATTTGGGCAAGTGACTGATATCAAAGAAAAGCATCTTTCCAATGGTAAAAAGTACCTGTTGCACTTACCTGCCTGAAAAAGTGCTGCGTTGTTATAGCAAAGACATCAAAGCCACAGCTGGCCCTTTTAAGCTCATCTCGAATATTGCTTAACTGCCGAGACTGCTCATCACACTTCTCCTTCAGTCTCTGAACGAATTGCTTTTCTGCATCTCGACTCTCTCCTGGTTTGGGAGAGAATCCATTCTTTGGGGTGGCTGGCCTATGCTTGGGATGTCCTACAAAGGAGAGAAGAAAAGACCATCAAGGTAACTTCATGTGTACGGACATGACCTTTATGTGTTTCTAAGGATTTTGGCACCCTATAAAAGAAAAAAGAAAAAAAAGGTCTGTAGTATTCATACAGATCCATAGCACTTTCAAAAGAAGCAAGAGCACAGCAACATATGTTTTCCTAGGGACCAGAGCTCAAAGGTTTGTAACAGTCATCTCACCTCAGGCTCTGAGCCCTAAGGTCTGCTAGGAGGAGTTCAGGAGATGTCTCCTAAGAGGGTATTACTGAGAACCGAGGTTGTTCGACGAAGGATTCATCTCACCTATGCTAGAATAGAGGTCTGCATCATGATGTGTGATGCTGGACCGTCTTGAATGGGCATTTCCACATTGAGATTCTCATTATCCTATTGTGGATGTGCAGAACAGTTGGATGACAATTATACATATGATTTCTTTGGCCACCTGAATCCCAGGGTTGGAGACTTAACAGAGATGCCAGATTTCCTTTGGCCTCCAAATGGGACAATGTGGAGCTGAAACTGTCCTCTAAATGCAAACGCAACATGGATTTCTTTCTATTGGGGTATCACTTTATCCTTTATAACACTTCTAAAGTTGCAGCAAAAGCCATATATATGCTTTTGCCAGGAACCCCATAACACTGACCGGTCAGACCACTGACCAGTGCTCTCTGCACATCAGAATCAGTATATGGTTTGCCTGTTTAAATGGGTCCAGGCAGATTCTGACTCCTTGGATGTGCTCCAAGTTGGCTTGAAGCAAACCTGATCCTGTATAAAGCTGTGAACCTACTAGGCTAGCTTGTGTTTAGGGTATCAGTTCAAATACATTGCTGTATTCACGTGAATGGCAGAAGAATGAAAGTTTCATAGAATCACAGAAGGATAGGATAGGTTGGAAGTACCTCTGAAAATCATACCCTGCTTCTAGAGGAGGATTACCTAGAGCAGGCTGCACAGGACAGCATCCAGGTAGGTTTTGAATATCTCCAGAGAAGGATACTCCACCACCTCCCTGGGCAGCCTGTCCCAGAGCTCTGCCACCCTCACAATAAAGAAGTTCCTCCTCATGTCCAGGTGGAACTTCCTATATTCAAGCTTGTACCCATTGCCTCTGTCATGGTTCAGCCCCAGGCAGCAGCTGAGCACCACAAGCCACTCGTTCACCCCTCACAAGGGAGGACACAAAGGTCCATGGGTTGGGATGAGGACAGTTACTTACACATCACAGCAAGGGGAACAGCCACAGAACCTGGGACAGAGTACAACACACATAGTGGTAACACAGAGCACTTCACTGATGGGACTGACCTGAGGTCTTACTTCACTCAGACCATCCCAGAGCAGCACATACTCACCCCTCCTTTTTATGGGGTCATGATGTGATGTGGTGTGAAAACCACGCTTGGCCAGCTTAGCTCACCTGTGCTGGCTCCTTGGGAAAGTTAACTCTGTCCTAGTAGGATGGAACCAGAACAGCCTTGTCCTGTCACTGGGCACCACTGAATAAAGACTGAACCTGTCCTCCCGCTATCCACCCCTCAAGTATATATAAGCATTGATAAGATTCCTTGCCCAGTCTTCTCTTCTCTAGGCTAAAAAGTCCCAAGTCCCTCAGCCTCTCTTTGTAAGAGATGTTCTAGTCTCTTCTAATCCCTTAATCATCAATGTAGCCCTTTTTAATAAGTTCTCCAGTAGCTCCCTGTCTGTCTTCAACCAGGGATCCCAGAACCACACAGTATTCTAGATGCACCCTCACCAGTGCAGAATAGAACCACCTCCCTCAACCTGCTGGCCACACTTTTCTTGATACACCCCAGGATGCCGTTGGCTGCCTTCATCATGAGGGCACACTGCTGACTCATGGTTAACCTCTTGTCTACCAGAACTCCCAGGTCTTTTTCCAGAGAGCTGCTTTCCATCAGGTCAGCCCCTAACCTGTACTGGTACATGGAGTTACTTCTCTCAAGGTGCAGGACCCTACACTTGCCCTTGTTGAATTTCATAAGATTACTCTGCCCAGGTCTCCAGCCTGAGGGTATGAGTATGAGCCAACTTGTGAAGTAGAGCATTATTCCAGAGGTGCCTTAGATATTTTAGTTCTTTACAACTGTGGCCTAGGTGGGCAAATGGTTCCTTAGGGCAATTTGACTGGATCAGTCAGGGAAGTAGTATGGCTTTGCCAGAGCAGTACCTCAGGAGCATAGTCCTGCTTTTTCAGAACCCCTGTGTGGAGCCACCAGGAGCATATCTTCCAACATGCTCAAATGTGTTTTAGATCCAGGTTAAACTTAGAGGGAGCTAGCTCCAGCAGAGATGACCCCTCATGTCTCCAACTACCTCATGCTGCAACTGAAGAGAGTCACAAGTGCAAACCAGCCTTGAAACTCTTTGTGCTCATGACTTGCATTTGCAAAGAGGAATATCAGGCTTTGCAACATGTCAAGATGAACTTCATGGTGTTGCAAGACCTAAATACTACAATACAGGATGTTAGAGAAGACTTCCTGTCATTAAGAAAGTTCAACCAGCATAGTTATTGTCCTCTATCAATTTTCACGTCAGTTAAAGCCTTTCTGTGCAGGAACCATATGTTATTACAGATTCTTTGATTAAAGGGGATCTTAACTGGGCAGTACATATCACAAAAGAGATTAATAAAAGCAACAGCCATAAATACCTGTCTTTTTAGTATAGAAATCTTGAGTTGTGTAAGCAGCATGGTAATGTTACAAATGAAGGAACAGGGAGAAGTGTAAGGGAAACCCTTGAAATCAGTCCAGTTTTAATTAAAAGAGAAACCCATCAAGCTGTTGTCTTATATCTTTCTAGCTTTCCTATTCACCAGAACATTTGAAGTACACATCTCTCTGTTGTCCTTGAATTATAAACTGACCTTGTAAATTAAACTGTGCTATTCTCCTCAGGGATAAATCTGAATTTTTCAGTTCATTTGGGTCTGAAAAGCAGCTCACTAAGCTTATTCTACCATTGATGTCTCTTCTGCTGCACTGCACAAAACAAGGTATATATTAATGATGCTGGCCCTGATCCTCAATGTCCCCTTTTTGCTGATGGTGGGGCCAGAGGGCAGATCCAGTGTACGCCTAAATCACTGAACCCCTTTGATCAACTTCAAAACTTCCAGGTCTTTTTATCTACCTATGTGTTTGAACTAAGGAAGCAAACCAAATATACTCTCATAATTAACATAGTCCATGAGGATTTAGATGGAGAATGCAATTTATTCTCCTTTTAACTGTCCAATTTCTGACATTTCAGGAAGAAAAGTGAGGAAATTACTTGAGAGGATTGATAAAAACAATCTGTAGAATGACAGATGTCAGAAACAGATGGCACCATCCTGCAATGGGGTGGAAGGAGAACACCTGCATCTACATACACCTGCTCCTACACACAGATTCCAGTGATAGTCTTGCATCAATCGATAATAAAATTGAGATCCCTCCAAGACTGCATCTCATAACTCCCTCAAGTCTTCAGGAGGACCAATCCCAAGACTAAAGATCAGATTCAAGGCTAAAAACAATAACGCATGGCAGTTAACAAACATTAAAAGGAACTACAAGTCAGGAGGCCAGTTACAGAGAGAAAGCAACTTAGAAATGCTGCTGAGAAATTTTAGAAGCTGTTCTATTGCCCATTGTAGCTGTGGTGTAGTAACCTGTGGGACACGTGGTCTCCTATCAATCACAAAGTGTAAATGCCACATGAGTTTGCAATTCCAATGGAGTAACACTTGTGCTATTGCCCCTTAGCCCCAGATACACTCAATCCTTGTCCAGTTTAATGGCTGACTTGACTCTTTAGTGAAATTGTTAAATAGGTGAAAAGATTGTCTTTATTTCTTTGTTATTGCTGTTGTTATTTCAAAGAACACTACTTTTTAAAAAGCCCAAACACATTTAAATATAATTGATAAAGAACTTGAGGTTGCCATAATTCCGGACAACCAAGCTTAAGAAATCTTAAATCAGTCTGATGGAGAGAGGGCAGCCTCTTATCAGAATGAAGAAACCTTTGAGGCCTTATAAATTAGATATGTGTCCTGGTTTCAGTCAGGATAGAGTTAACTTCATTTGTAGCAGCTGATGGGATGCTGTGTTTGGGAGTTAAAATGAAAGCAGTGCTGATAACACCCTGATGTTCTTAGTTGCAGTCAGACAGTCAAGGACTTTCTCAGCTTCTTCTATTTCTCTATTCATGAGAAAGGAGGGGCGAAGCCAGGACAGGTGACCCAGATGGGCCAAAGAGAGTATTCCATGCCAATTACGTCCTGCCCAGGAGAACGGGGGGCTGAGGGGAGGAAGAAGAGGGGCGGTGGCGGGACGCGTGCTTCTTGGGGTGATGGTCGGGTTCCGGGACAGCTCTGGGTGGTACGGCCTGAGTTGTGTGGTTTGGGGAGAAACTGCATTGGGGATCAATAGTTTCATATTCTTTTGCTCTAAAGTCCTGTTAGCATTGTTTTATTTTATCTTTCTGTTATCTTAGTAAACTATCCTTATCCCAACCCACGGGCCTCTTAGTTTCTTGGTTTTGGAGTTATTTGCCCCTTCCTTTTCCCTTCCCTTGTTTCCCCCCTTTTTCCCTCTTCTCCTGCTCTTTTACTTTAAGAAGCAGGCAGCTGCGTGGATCTCGGCCCACAGCCGGGGTGAAACCACGACAATATGCCAGAACTTTTAGCCTTGAAAATCATTAGGTCACCCATGGAAATGCAGGCCTCCTTAAGACAATACAAACGCACAGTACAAGTATGCCTGTGTTTCATTTTGCTTTCTAATTCTAGTGAAGGCAAACCAGCTGTGCTGTAACATGCTGCTCCAGCCACAATCAGTGCTGGTGTGGAGACTGGACTCCCACTGCTATAAACGCTGGTGAGCTGCTGGTCTGGCAATCTCCACAACAAATTTTTCTTTTAATCTGTCTTGGTGATCTCACCAGGTGCAAAATAGCCTGGAAATTATATGATTCACAGGATAGTGGTAAGTTAATCTCTTTACCCTAGTATCTTAGGAAGGAAAAGATTTCTGAGTCCTGTTGTGCCTACAAAAACTAAATTCAACCTTCCATCTTCTTCATTTTGTTGGTTGGGAAGGAGGTCAACAGAGATTGAGTTTAGTAAACATGAAGAGACTCTTGATGCAAGTTATAGGAGTCAAAGGTCTGTTCTAAATGTGTTCTAATGTACCATCAGATGAAGAAACATGGGGTTCTACCCCCGTAATTATAACTCAAGTATCATATAGCTGTAGAGATGAGAGTTAAATTGTTTAAGTAGAGCAGAAGACGATGTACCAGAAGATCACAGTGAAATCAATGGGACCATGCCCAGTCATTTCAGAAGCATTTAGATCAGCAAAAGAGCAGCCTTACAAAAGCCTTTATGTAATTTATACATTTGTTAATGTACATTTAGCATACATAAATAGAAATCAGTACTCTCCATTTTATTAAATAAACAAAAGTATTCATTGGAAATGCTAAAACCATGTGTTTGTGCCCAATGTTAACAGATAAGTTGATAATGCCCCAATAGCACTCTGAAGGTTATTTCTATATATAACCCCTTTTCCAATTATGCTCAGGAAATTTAGGGCCTCTGCACAACAGTAAGAGTAGATTACAAGTAATATGCTATCACTCCAGGTAATTGTCTGAGGTGTCTTCTAATTCACTATACCTAACTATTCTTTTTCTATATAAAAAACCTTATAATTATAAACCCCTCCCCATGTTTCTGTGCCCTTAAATACATAATAGCAACAACTCTTTGTTTAGAAGGTGAGATGATTGTGTGGTTGTAACAAAGAGAAGATAAGTCTATTCAGCTCATGTAGTGGTATGATAAAGCCTGCTGTACTCATAGCCAGCTTAATGAAGCTTGGACACAATCAATCCTCACTTAACAATAGTAGGTCTCAGATTTTACTGTGCTAACAAGAGATGCTAATTCAACAAGTTTAAATCTTCCTTGAAGCAGTGCTTTTGGGTTCATAAATACCTGGTGAATGGAGCTTGGTGGCTGCTACTGCCGATCTCTTAGGGGATGAGACAGCTGGTCTGTTAGCATCCTGATCTTTTTGTACTTCTTTCTTCAGACCTGCTTTAGAAAAAAGAAGTGAAAAGAAACCCATTTTATAATTTTGTTTGCAATTGTGCAACCTCTGAGATATCAGTGGCTGAGCACCACATGCCATTCACTCACTCCCAGAGGAGAAAGAGACAGAACCTCCACAGGTTGGGATAAGGGCATTTTACTGACAAAATCACCATGGACATAGAACAATAACAGCCAATTACACTCATACCCAGTGATAATGAAGAGTACCTTACCAACCCAACAATTAACAGTGCTACACACAAGTTCACTTAGCCCACCCAAATAAGCCACACTCAGACTGTCCTGAAGGTACCAAGCCACAACCCTCCCCAACCAGCCCCTTTTATAGGGAAGTGATGTCAGGTGGTGTGGAAAACTCAGCTCACCTGGGCTGACTGCTTGGGAAAGTGAACTCTGGCCTGGCCAGAACCAGAACAATACCATAATGGCAAAACCTAAATATTTCACTAATACACATCCTGGGCTTCACACAGAATGGTGGCATGGTTGGATGCCAACCCACCACTTCTGCAAGCATGACTGGGTGCATGTGGCTGAGCTGACATGCACAGTATTAAAGTAGGTCAGAAGAAGGCCTTTTGCACTGTCTTGGTTGTCCAGCCATCTGCACAGTGACAAATGCCGTCAAGGCATAAATACAGAATCACAGAATCACTAGGTTGGAAAATACCTTTGAGATCATCAGTCAAACCGTACCTGTTGTATACTAAACCACATCCTTGAGCACCTCATCTACCCATCTTTTAAGTACATCCAGGGCTGGTGACTCAACCCCCTCCCTGGGCAGCCTGTTCCAGTGCCTGATAACACTTTCAGTGAAGAACTTTTTCCTAATGTCTAATCTGAACCTGCCCTGGAACAGCTTGAGTCCATTACTCCTCGTCCTATCACCTGTCACTTGGGTAAAGAGACCAACATCCACCTCTCTACAGCCTCCTTTCAGGTAATTGTAGGTGGTGATACAGTCTTGCCTCAGTCTCCTCTTCTCCAGACTAAACAATCCCAGTTCCCTCATCCCCTTCTAAAGGTTTGCTCTCCAGTCCCTTCACCAGCCTGGTTGCCCTTCTCTGGACACACTCCAGCACCTCGATGTCTTTCTTGCAGTGAGGGGCCCAAAACTGAACACAGTACTTGAGCAGCGGCCTCACCAATGCCGAGTACAGGGGCACAATCACTTCCCCAGACCTGCTGGCCACACTGTTTCTGATACAAGCCAGGATGCCATTGGCCTTCTTGGCCATCTGGGCACACTGCTGGCTCATATTCAGTCTGCAGTCAACCAACACCCTCAGGTTCTTCTTTGGCAGGCAGCTTTCCAGGCACTCTGCCCTAAGCCTGTAGCACTGCATGGGGTTGTTCTGTCCCATGTGCAGGACTCTGCACTTGGCCTTGTTGAACCTCATCCCACTGGTTTCTGCCCATTGATCCAGCCTGTTCAGATCTCATTGAAGAGCAACCCTACCCTCAAGCAGATTGATATATCCTCCCAGCTTAGTGTGTCTGCAACACAAGTAGCCCATTCTATCTGTTCTGAGGTCTGTGTTCTGTTTATTTTGCTGTGCATCCTCAGCCAAAGATCTTCTGAGCTGGAGGAGAAGCTAAATAGAACTGTGCAGAACTGACTTAAGTTACCTTCAGGGCCCTGCTTTATCATTTTTTTCCCCAGTTTAGGGAACTGCCTTTCCTGGTGACCAGCTTTCCCAAGAGTGTCTCATACAGGCAAGAGACAGGCTTCTGCAGAACCAGAAACAGAAGAGATGTGTTGGGGTTGTGCTGGATGTGGCACCCCAGACAGGAGAGTGGGTCTCTGCCTGTGCACTAAGTCAGGCTGTGCCAGAGAGGTGCAAGACATTCAGCACACAAACCTACAACACACCGTGCCAGTACAGGTCACAATAGGTCCATAGCATTTCCTTGCTGTCCACAAGACTGAACCAACACCTGGTTTGTGCTCATCTACAACCCAGGCATTTGCCAGGCTGTCCTCCATCCTCTCCTCTCTGTGTTTGTAGCTCTCTAGATTACTCCTTACCTCTCATTTATCCTTTTTTTCTGCAGCTACTGGTTCTTCCCACTGAGAGCATGACGCTCCAGAGCTTGGGAGTTGGGATCTCAAGAAACTTTGTACTAGTCTTCATTCTTCCTTTAATTTTGTAATGGGAGGCAATTAAATGTGTGTTACTCCTGCTGTGACCGGAGCTCTCTGGTTACAGGCTCAGGGCTGTATATCAGTTGTCTAAGCTCTGCAGTCACTGCCTCTTGTCCCAGGGAGATAAAACTTCAACGGAAAGCCAGAGCCGCCACCCAAGCTCAGGTCACTCCTCCTGCCCACCCACAACTGCCACTAAAATAGCTGTGGGCATTCTGCTGTGTGCAGTAACATGAAAGCCCTGCCCTGCTGTTTTACCCGTAATGAGCAGTACAGCCACAGGATTTCACGCAGAAACCGCTCACCAAGGAAGTGAGAAGGAACAGCAAGAAAAAGCAAATCCTTCAGCTTTCTTTTTTTACTATTAGTGTTTGTTGGCAGTTACCTTTCAGCCTGCAGGACCATGTCACGACCCCTGGATATGCAGGAAAAAGAGAGATGTAAGGCAAACCACTTGTCACAGAATCATAGAATACTTTAGGTTGGAAGGGACCTCAAAGATCATCTAGTTCCAACCTCTGTGCCATAGGCAGGGACACCCTTCTCTAGTCCAGGTTGGCCAAAGCCTCCAAATGGAGATCAGTGATGATTATTGTTCCTCAGAGGTCAGTATTGGGACTGCCACCGTTTAACATCTTTGTTGAAGACATGGACAGTGGGATCAAGGGCACCCTTAGCAAGATTGTGAACAACACCAAGCTGTGCGGTGTGGGCAACATTGCAGGTGGGAAGGGATGCCGTGCAGAGGGTCCTTGACAGGTTTAAGAGGTGGGTCTGTGTGAACTGCATGAAGTTCAGCAAGGCCAAGTGCAAGGTTCAGCACAGCTACAGGCCAGGCAGAGAATGAATTGAAAGCATCCCTGAGGAGAAGAACTTGGGGGTGTTGGTGGACAAGAAGCCTAATATGACCCAACAATATGCACTGCTCTTGCAGCCCAGAAAGCCAACTGTATTCTGGGCTGCATCAAAGGAAGAATGACCAGAAGGTCAGAGGAGGTGATTCAAGTTGGCTGTGTTCAACCTGGAGAACAGAAGGCTCTGGGGAGACCTTATTGCAGCCTTTCAGTACCTGAAAGAGGCTCGCAAGAAAGCTGGAGAGGGGCTGTTTGCAAGGGCATGTAGTGATAGGACGAGGGGTAATAGCCTTAAATTGAAGGACAGTAGATTTAGATTAGACATTAGGAAAAAAGTTCTTCACTGTGAGGGTGGTGAGGCCCTGGCACAGGTTGCCCAGAGAAGCTGAGGCTGACAACTCCCTGGCAATGTTCAAGGCCAGGTTGGATGGGGTTTTGAGCAACCTGACCTAATGGAGGATATCCCTGAGCATAGCAAGGAGGATTGGAACTAAATAATATTTAAGGTCCCTTCCAGCCCAAACCATCCTGTGATTTGTCCCATCAGTCATCGGGGGCTGGTAAAGACTGAACTCTTTTTCATACCTCTATCTTGGTCCAGCTCCATTTTCTCTGCCATTTATAAGTTTGAAATCTTGAAGTTATGATTCTCATTTGTAATTAATGCTTGTCACAGTAAAGTGTCTGAGGATAAAAATTTTCTATATCTGTCACCTACTACACTACACTTTACTATAGAGCAGGATATAAAATAAGTTTATGTTGCCAATTCATTACTAAGGAGCAAGCAAAGCAACCTGAGATGTTATGAGATAAAACCAGAGCTTGTTTTATAAGGTATAATTTTTATGGCTACAGATTCAAACATTACTTTTTCATGGCAATGAGGCCTTGGTTTTTTCTGTGTTTTTTCCAAAATAAAAAGTATGATGCATAGGTGGGCCATATACCAAGCATCTCAGTAAATTTTGTTATGTCAAACACAGATGATGGTAGGGAAAGTGTGCTTTCCTTATGCTTTCAGCAGTAACAAGGGGCATATAAATAGTTAACTACTTTTGATTTTGAGACACTTTCAATGAGGAGCACCTGGGGAATTAGTTCAGCCTCTTAACCTTAAGCACAAAGCAAGGAACAATCTCCCAATTAAAGCTCAATTCAAAAAACAACAGAGCAAAGAAGCCCAGCAAGCACCATTGTTCCACAGAGGGCAAGGTAAGCTCTGCAGAGAGCTGTAAGAGCCTTGCGTGGGTGCTGACAGTGGGCACCAGAAGGTGGGAGATCAGCAAAGTGAGCCTGAAGCAGGTCACGAGCAAAGGTGCAAAGAGATACCTTGGGAAGGACAGAAGAGTAGATTAATAAAAAGAAAGAAGGAGAAATAAGGATAACCAACCTCCTTCAGTTTACAAGATCAGAAGGGTTCATAAGGTCTGGTAGGGTTAGAAATACAGGAATCAGGGAAGCAAGGAAGGGTTGTGCAGCAAGGGAAGAGCTAGTGCTCAGTACAGCTCTGCTGGGAAGGGGTGGAGAAGAAAGGCATGTGGAGCTAGCAATTATTTGGCTTCTCCTTCATAAGCAGAAAGGTCTTGGTGGTCACTCCGTGGCCCTGCTCAGCAGGGAGGGATTTAGGAACCATGTAGCTGGCAAAAGAAAGGAAGTCCTCAGGAGCAAACTGTTATCATCCAGTTAAGCTCATCACCTACAGGCAAATTATAAGGGAAGAGCCAGCCCTGGTGTCAGACCTCAAATAAGAGCTTGTGCTGAATGTTTTTCTTAAAATGGGGTTTGTTCTTTCTCTCCTCTTTTGAAACAACAGCTTTTAGTTGGTTAAAAGAGAAACATTCAGAAAACATGCTGATTTCAAGAGAAGTTCCCACGGGGAAAATTAATTTCTAAATGACAAGAGTTTGGGCTCTGAACTTGCCATTTCACAGAAATCTTGATTTTCAGGTTTAAAAAAATATGTAGGAGAGCATTGGCTTGACAATCAGTGCAATGCTTTACCACGGGGCATGGCATAACAGGAGGTTTCATGGTTTGATCCTTTCTACCTGAAAGTATACTAGAAGTAACTCAAAGATTATAATGTACACAAAATATTTAGTGCTCCACTGTGATTCAGGAAACAAGATACACATTTCAGTCACTGTTAATGGGCTTGAACATGTCTAAAACCTCAAATAATACTTTGAGTGTCGTATGTATTGTGACATGTCAAAAAGCACTTTGCATAATATCATAAAGTATTAAAAATATTTAAAATGCAATTATAAAAGGAAGCTAAGCACCACACATGCATATTTCTTGAATGTGGATGCTGTTTTAATGTTTTTCTAAATTTGTCTTTTTAAAAGTATATTAATTCCCAACTGGAACAAAGTTGACTTCAAACTATTAATGTTATTGCCTACAGGCTGGAAATCCCGAACTCCAATTAGCTCTGTGCTAAATGCCTGTACATAAGCTTTATTCCTGCTGGCTGCACAATCAAGGTTTTAGCACTGAGCCTCCCAGCAAAAGGAACCAGCACTAACTTCCAAGCTCCCAGGAACAGCTTCCAAGGCTCTGCCAACCCTCTCCACTAGGGGAGCTCATGGAGTGAGAAGTTATCTTTCCAATAGCCAGGAATCAAAGCCACAAGTTGCTAATTTTTACACAGAATTGTAGAAACACAGAATCAGAGTGGCTTGGGTTGCAAGGGGCCTCAAAGATCATCCAGTTCCAACCCTCCTGCCATGGGCAGGGACATTGTCTGCTAGACCCATTTGCTCAAAGCCCCATCCAACCTGGCCTTGAACCCTGCCAGGGAAGGGGCATGAATTATATGAATTTACATTCCATTTAAGGTTACAGATCCCCCAACACTTTCTCTTTTAAAAGCTATACTCGTACAGAAATGGCTGTTTCAGGCCATAGGATAACTGTGAGAATAAATACCTTCTCGTGTTTTCTACTGGTGTGGTTACAGCATTTGCTTTTCAAAAATGCATCCAAAGGCACAGTTCTGTAAAGGTATTTACATTTCCTAATTAACACACACAGCTTGCTACAACACCAGGCATGTTAATCACTCAGCAACCACTTGGAAAAGCAGCAGACAAACAAGGCCACTTCTCCATTCCCCCATTTGCTGAATACTGGCCTAGGAATGAGAGTTAAATACACCTTATCCAAGGCATCTTCTCAGAAGCTGCTACAGAATCAGTGCTTGTAATCGCCTGCATCTTTCTAAGTCTTTAAAAGCCAGTACAGGGGGATAGGCTTCAATTTGCTTTCACACTTCAGACTGAAAACATGCTAACAAATTACACATTGAGTATTTATTCCAAAACAAATCATAACATGCTGTAGACATCATTAGCAATTCAATGGGACTAGCTGCATTTGGTTGGGTTCCAGCTGTTCTCAGGCGTATTTTATAAGTTAACTAATGCAGCCTGAAATTTAAAAAAAAACCCAAGGAAGTGTTCTCAAGTCACTCACAGGCACAGAGAGTCACTTAAAGCTTCCTTCTGCCTTTCCCCCTGATACCCATGACTAGTTGTGTCCTTGGTGAGCAATGACACATCCAAGCACGCAATGTTTGAGACAAAATGAGCAAAGCTGGAAATACGATGGATTCTGTAGAATAAGAGCAGTCTGATTCTCTCTAGAGCCTCTGCTTCCTGTGATCCGTGGGACACTGAAAGACTGTGAATAAATGAGTAGATGTAGAAGAAAGGCTACATATTTGTTGAAGCAGAAACTGCTAATGCTTGTGCTTTTCCCTTTGTGTTTATTTCAAATTTAAAGTCAATCAACCATTTCACTGACTTGTCTGAATGTTTCCTTTTGTATTGAAATTGATGTTACCTGGTATTAAAAAAAATAAAGGAAAAAATAAACCTGACAAAACAAACCATTCTTTTGACTGAATAGAAAAATCTCAGGGCAAATCAGAACATCCAATAGTAGTTACAGAGGTAAAACAACTACTCCTGTCATTTAACATGGATCCCATGGCATTTGATTGTCACTTCCCCACCAAGCTGAGCTATGGCATGCTTCAGAGTGGTTCCCAGGAAAGAGGTTGGAGTACTTGCAGTTGAACATCTCACTCTCATGTGCATCACTGTGCTGGGCATCCCCTGCGTTCAGTACAGGAGCAACGTATTCGCTGTTCAGCTTTTAACAGAGAGCGTTTCCAAAGGGGAGCAAAGCAGCAGCAGACTCTTCTCCCTCCACCCCTGCAAGTGCACTGGTGTTCACTTTTTTTCCCATCAGCAGACCTTAGCTCACCCCTCTCCCTCCTGCTGAGGTTGTGTTGACTGGATTTTGCAGAAGCTGATTATAAGAATCACATTTTACACTGCAAGCTGGCTGGTGAGAGCTGTGATAACACCAGCATCCTATTTTTCATCTTGACTGATTGTGTTTAACAGCCTGCCCTGTTACATATGATTTACTGGTACTTGCAAAAGCCCAGGAATTGACTGGGTTAGTTTTTTTAACAATGCTTTTGATTGTCTTTAATTTAATAGCCCAAGTAGAAATGAGCTGCTCAAGTGAATTCCTTGTCGCTTCTGTCATTACACGCAAATGATGAGATTTCTTATGAGGAACAATAGTCATTTGTCTGTGAGATAAAAATTAAATAAGAGTTATAACCAAGGTGAAATAAGTATGCTGTAACACCTCTTCTCCCTGGCCCCCATTCCCAAACCCTTCAGCTCTCTAATTTCATAGACCGTTGGGTGGCAAGTCCAGTCTGGTGGAAGGAGATGAGGTCTGGAACAAGAAGCAACCTGGTGCTCAGGAGTTTGGATCAGGACTGCAAGCACAGACAGCCCAGACCTGCGTCAGGATCTTGAAGGTGAACCAAAGTTTCAAAACACAGCAGAGTTTAGAGTTACCAAGTTGAATTTTCTGTAAGTTTCTATGTTCTGAGAGAGGGATTAGCTGAACAAGACCAGACTGGGATGAGACCATACAGGAAGCTCTGTTACATGGAGAAAATAAAAACTGTGCAGAGCTTGTCAGTTGTAAGCCACTTCTCAAATCCTTACACACAATGATTGATCCATACTTGATTTTTTTACTGAATTGCAGGCAAGTCTTGTTGCCTTTGTGGTAGCTATCTGCTCATGTCCCCAGGGTGGACATAGCCTTTAGCTAGACATTTTTGTTTATGAGTTACTCCTTCTGAATGTGCAGAAGAGGCCACAGCACTGCAAAACCACACGTTGGTTTCTGTAGCTATGGTGGCACATTTATTCGCCTCTGGGCCCAAGGCATTTTAACATAGAGAATCGCACATGCAGCTTTTTCAGAAGGAACTCTGAAGTCCCCTGGTCCAGTCTCCTGCTCAGAGCGGGTTGCACTTGAACAGGTGGCACAGGCTTTTGTTCAGCTAAGTTATAGGTATCTCTAGTGATGGAGGATTCACCACCTCTCTAGACAATCTGCTCAAGTGTTTGACCACATTCAGAGGTGATCATGAATAACAGTCACCTTCACAGCAAGAATTTCCTGTGTTCCAACTTGCATTTGGTGTCTCTTGCCCTGTCACTGTGCACCTCTGAGAAGTGTCTGGCTTTGTTCCCTCTGTATCTTCCCATTAGATAACAGAAGACTGTGATAAGACCACCCTTTGCCTTCTTTGAAAAACCCCTGCTCTCCCAGTCTGTCCCATTGCCTCAGTCCCTTAACCAGTGTGGCATACTGGAATGAGAGCAGCAGAGGTCCTTGATGGACCTCTGCTGCTCTCGTTCCACTATGCCACGCTGTGGCTGTCCTCCCACACTGACAGCTTCCTGGCTGAGGCAAAGCTTAGGGAAGAACAGCAGAGTCAGACTAATGGCCTTACAAGGGGAAGAGCAAACCTGACTGCTCTCCACTGCACTTCCTGCAATAGGGCACACCTCAAAGGTCCCATGTGCCTACAGACGCAAGGACTGCGCACTGCACTCCACCCAGGTTGGAAGAAAGTAAATCCAATCAGAAACTATTCTGCTCTGTCTCCACTGGGCTGTTTGACTCAAGCACAGTATGTCATTACAACTCATTATGGCTGTTAACCCACAGGTTCACCTATAGCCAGCCAGAAACATCGCAAAGCGTCCAGTTGCGTGCCCCAAGGAAGGTGGCATACCTGTGGTCACTGGAGGGTCATGCAAAGACAATTACAAACGTTCTGAAGGAAACTAAATGAAGACTAAGTGATGACACAGAAAACATCTATTGACAACCTTAGGACAATAAGCAAATGAAGGTTATTTGTAAGGAAGACAATTGGGAGAATTTCTCATAACAATCAAAGTTCTGTAGGATCTTTTACTTTCTCAGCTTCATTTTCTAAGGAAGTAAAATCCAGAAAAAAACCCAGCCTTTCAGTTTATATTTTAAATATTTTCATAGAGGGAAATCCCAAATTAAGTCAACTTTAGCTGTCCACCAGTCTCAGTTGTTCTTTTCCCCTTCAATGTTTATGCCTTGATGTGACAGCAAACACTCTTTCTTCTGTGAAAAACTTCCGGAAGCTTCTCCCAACTCTGTCCAACAGAGCCAATATCAGCTGGCTCCAAGATGGACCCACTGCTGGCCATGGCCAAGCCCATTGGTGACAGTGGTACTGTCTCTGGGTTATCATATTTAAAAAGGGGAAAAAATACTGTGCAGCAGCAACTGGGAGAGAGGAGTGAGACTATGTGAGAAAAACAATTCTGCAGATGCTGAGGACAGTGAAGAAGGAGGGAGAGGAGGTGTTCGAGGCACAGAGCAGAGATTTCCCTTCAGTCTGTTAACAAGATCAAGGTGAGGCAGGCTGGCTGTCCCTCTACAGTCCATGGAGGATGATGGTGAAGCAGATATCCACCTGCAGCCCGTGGAGGACCCCACGCTTGGCCATGCTTGATGGCAGTAGTTGTGACCCGTTGGGAAAGGCTCATGTTTGAGAAGTTTGTGGAGGACTGTCTCCTGTGCATAGGACCCCACACTGGAGCAGGGGAGGAGAGTGGCAAAGACTTGTGATGAACTGAGTGCAACCCCCATTCCCTGTCCACCTGTGCCACTCATGGGGAAGAGGTAGAGAAGCCAGGAGTGAAGTTGAACCTTAGAAGTGAGGGGTGGAGAGAAGGTAATTTAAGATTTGGTTTTATTGCTCAATGCCCCACTCTGACTTGATGGGCAATAAACTAAATTCATTTCCCCAAGTCGAGTCTGTTTTGCCCATGATGATAACTGGTGAATGATCTCTCTCTGTCCTTATCTTGACCCACAAGCCTTTGTTTTGTATTTTTCTCCTCCTGTCCAGCTGAAGAGGGCAGTGATAGAGCAGATTTGGTGGGTACCTGGCCTCCAGCCAAGGCCAACCCACTACACCAGGTTAGTCTATTTTTGAAACTGTGTCACCAGATTTTGTCTCATATTTTGTACTGATTTTTCTTTCCCAGCTTCATCTGCTGTGTGTGTTATCAAACCCAGTGGGACTTACATAGAGACAAACACTCTGGTGGGTAAGAGCCAGACTGGATAAGGCTGGTGATTTAAGCAAAATTCTTTATTTTGGAATCCAGACTACTAGATCCAATCTGAACTTGGTGAAATTACTATGCTTTTATTGAAACTGTTTCTTTATTCATTACTGTTCTGTACGGACATGCACAACCCTTTACATGAGACCATGTAAGTAGCCTATCCAAACTCTCTCTCTAAAGGAAAATGCTGAGTGGAAAAAGTCTTATTTGTCTTTCTACATAATTTTCTATTTAAACAGACAGGTCTGGAACTACATTATTTTAGGGACAGGAGTAGAAAAGCAATTAAAAACTAAAAATCAAACCTAAAGAAGAATGTTAAGAGAAAAGGGGCGGTAGAAATGGCAAAACAATAAGGCAGTGGAAAGTGTGGCTTGTTTCTATGAGAGATTATGTAGAGCCATGAAAACTGCAGGAGTAAAGAAAGATTCAGGCATGCTGAGGTTCCCCCAACTCCAAGCAGCTTATTAGTGGCAAAATAAAAGCTCTCTGAAAAACATACTGATTTTGGAGAGTAACTTTGTGTCAGATCATCTGTGGAACAAATCCAGCTACTGTTTAAGACAAGCTCATATTTCACTACTGTCGTACAAACCCAGCAGTCTGTTTTGCTTGCTAACATATTATGCCACACCTCATGTATCCCATTCTCTTAGTGATCTATAAAATGCTTTCTAGCAATATAAATCTTGAAACTATGTTATTAGTTCCCCTCCACATTAGAAGATGCAGTATTATTATACATTTCAGAGTTCAATGACCAGTTGGGGCACAGGTTGAACCAGTAATCTCCTAGTGTTACTTTAAAAATGACTGTTTATAAATGGCCACTGGTGTTCCCTTCCCCTGAGGGGCTTGGGGCCTCTCCTAGGGCATGAGGAAGCAAGAATGAACACAGAGACACATAGATACTGTGGTGTGCAAGAACTTGCTTTCTCTCTCTAAAGTGGTGACTCCTTCCCAAGAAGACAGACTCCTACATCCTCACCAAGGGGAACCTGGAGGTTTATGAACCATGATTCATAAACCATGTCCAAATGCCAAGATAACGAAGAGGCAGCATGAAACAAGGATGAGCAGGAGATGATGGAGAGATGCACACACATTTCAATAAAAACATGCATTTGCCATTTTTCTGTGTGAGGTGCTACAAATTACTGCTGGCTGATAGCTGGATCAAACTGAAAGAGAACTTAAGTAAGGAAACAATTTGAAAACAAGACTAGATTTTTATTTTTTACTTTATTTGCTTGCCTCCTTCTCCCTCTCTGAGCTGAAACACCACAAGTTGCTCTAAGTTAGAGGGCAGTACTTTCATCCTTGCAAGCATAACTAGCAATGCTCAAAGAAATGCTTCAGTCTGTAAAGCAACGCAATGTTTTCAAAAAGCTTTTCATTGGGAATCAGTAATATATACATGTCCTGGTTTGGGCCAGGATAGAGCTAATTTTCTTTCTAGCAGCCGGTGGAATGCCATGTTTGTGAGTCAGGATGAGAGCAGTGCTGATCACACTCAGATGTTTTAGTTGTTGCCAAGCAGTCAAGGACCTTTCAGCTTTTCGTGCTGTCCTGCTAACGAGAAGGCAGGGGGCACCCAGGAAGCTGGGAGGGGACACAGACAGGACAGGTGACCCAAACTGGCCAAAGAGGGTATTACATACCGATTACATCATGCTCAGTGTAAAGGGAGGCTGGTGGAGGGAGGACCACTCCAGGATGAGCATTTTTTAGGGACTGTCCAGTTTCGGGACAGGTCTGAGCTGTATGGCCTGAGTTGTGAGGTTTGGTGAGAAACTGCATCGTGTATCACCAGTTTTGTATATTTTGCAATAAAATCCTGTTATTATTATTGTATTTATCTCTCTGCTATCCCATCAAACTACCCTTATCCCAACCCATGAGGTTTTGGGTTATTTTTTGTTTTCTTTTCCCTCCCTTCCCTATCCCCCAATTCCCTCCCCCCACCCCCTCTTAGAGACCTAGAGGCTGTGTGGTGCTCAGCTCTCGGCTGGGGCAAAACAATGTGTTTTTAGGATCAATAAACACTTTCAACTCCAGACACAGCTCACAAAATGAGACTATAGCCATGTTCTCGACTGCGTTTCAAAGACACTACTGCAAATATAGTTCAAATCAGCACTTTGGCAATGTGCCCAAGAATGACATGGAAATCAATTGTGTAAGCAGTAAAATAGCATAATAATAAGGTTTCTGCATTTCTTGGCCTAATGCAGGTGGTGTTTCAAGTTTGGAACACTTACCAGCAGGTGCCGTGGCAGTTTTTGGTGCTGGAAGTAAGCTCCTGCGTGGAGTCACTGTGCTGCTCGATGCCTGTATTGTGCTCTTGCTGGTCCCCTTAGGGGCATCTTTAGAAGGTGTAGATACCTTAGGAGTGGTTTGCTCTTCATTTCCAAAGCTGGAACCTGCAGGAGACCAAAACTGTTCTAATTATGAGATAATAAAAAATGCAAGGAAACCGTGCCATACAGGCTGGGCTTGTATCAGCAGTCAGAATCTACAAAGACATATTCTCATCCAAACTTGGGCTAAGTTACGTGGACTTTCTCCAATGCAAATGGTTATGTAGAAATAAGGAGTTTCTGGCAATCTAAATGCTAAGTCTTGGCAGCTGCTGGAGTCTGGCTCCAACAGGAACATAACACCTGCGTTTGGGCTAGCTCCATAAAGAAACCAAAGAATTTCTAAATATCTGGGTGAACGGGCTGGTTTTGGCTTTTTAGCTGCCACAGGAGCCACCCTACACACTCACCCTAATACTTGGGAGTTATCAGAGTAAGGGGGAATAGCAGGGCTCAGGGATGCAAGGTACCACATTCTATCCAGGAAGGATTTCCCACAAACAGTCCCTCAGACCACAGTCAAACATTTGAATAGTAAGATGAAAAGTGGAAAGAAAAAAATAATATCTGCCTTAACTCTTCCATCCACTTCAATAATATTCTCATAATGAATCTTAGGTTGCCGTGGTTTCCAGTTTATATTGACCTCTGTCAATACCTCTAATGGGTATTCTTTCCTCCTGCATTTGCCATCTAGGGAATAAGGACATCCAAGTCTCCTTGTAGCTAGAAGGAAATCAGTCTTAACATTTGAAAGGGGTAAAGTTGGAGTGTCTTCTTATCTATTGAGTAGAAAGCCTAAGAGGAGCAGAAGATTACAGCACATCTAGACTTGAACATTTGCAGAAGGATGAGCATTTTATTTAAAAAATTGAGGGAGATAGTGGAAAGAAATACATAGGGTTTCAGAAAAATATTGTATTTTTTTATTTCCATTATTGTAAAAAGATACAATACTATACAGGTACTGCCTGCAGAAAATGATAACATTATTTTAATAATTAGCATGTTAAAGTCTCCAGTATTTTTAAGATGTAGGCTTCTTAAATGTGTGCAAGTAAAGGAGAGAGGGCATTTTTTTGCCTTTCTTACTGAAAATCCACTAGAAAAAAAGTGCAGCTTGGAAAAGTAAATCCTCTTTTCTGATAAAGGGAGAATATACCTTGTGGCTCTGACAAAACAGCTTTAAGTTTTGCTGTGTCTTTAAGGCTGCTTGCCTTAATTTAAGGTCTTAATTTAAAGTGCCTATCTGCAGTATACATGGACTTCTACGAACACATCTGACCTTTGTTCAAATAATACACCACATTAAAAATTCAAACAAAGCAGCATACTGTACTGTGCACAAGAAGAGGAAAACCTTAAGCATATGTCATCTTTACACCACTGCACACATAACAACCCCACAGCGCACGAGGTCGTTGTTTTATATCCCAACGACACGGGTTTTTCACCTGTGTAACAAACGTTTGAGATTACAAGCTGAATGATCTGCTGACCAACCGCTGCTGACTTCAGTAAAGCCACATCAGCAGAACGTCTGGTCCAGCCTGGCCCTGTCTCCTCTGCAGCTGTGCTTGAGGACATCTCTACCAGGTGCCAGGGGGATGCTACAGCCCACCTCAGCCTGTTTGCATCATGCTCCTGAAGGTTCTCCTGACGCCGTCTCAGATATGTGCTCACCCAGCCGGTTTGGGTAGCAGTGCTTGCAGAATTGTTTCTTTTCCTTTCCTCAGCTGTTTGTTTAAAAGTTTCAGTTGTAGAAACACTAACCTTGAGGAGGAAATTGTTCCTATTATTTGCAGAGAAATACCATTCAAGTGCTTTTTAATTGAAATCTTTTATCCTCTATTGATTACAGTATTATATGGAGCACGTTTCAACTCACAAATCTGGCTGGCGAGAAGCAACTCCTGCATTGAAGGACAAGGTGTCATGGGGAGTTACATAACCTCTTATTAAAAAAAAGAGATGAAAAGAAAAAAATAATATCTGCCTTAAGATGCCAACAGCTACAAGAACATCTGTCTAAAGCACAGCATAAGAGGCTGGCTAATTGCAGAAATGAGTGTGTGAGAAAGCTGATAAACAGAGCCCCAGCAGGTCTCCAGGTCTCCTGTATCAGAAAGGCCTGGTGCACCCCATGCTGTGGCTGGATGAACTCCTTGAGGCACCTCTGGGAAAACAGTTGCCCTGCAGTAAGGACTGAGGAAAAAACCTAGAGCAGCCCTGCAAGCTGCTCCAGGGGCAGAGAAGGATGGGGAGATGTTGTTTCCCACAGCCCCTGGAGAAGACCACAATGAAGCAGGTATTTTCCTGCATCTTGTGAACAGCAATGTGGAGCAGATATCAACACTGCAGCCTGTTGAGGACCCCATGCTGGAGCAGGTGGCCAGGCCCGGAAGGAAGCTGCAGCCCATGGACACCCCTCACAGGAGCGGGCTTCTGGCAGGCGCTGCCTCCCATGTAGACGATCCAGGTTTATTGTGAAGGGCTGCAGCCCATGGTAAAGACCCACACTGGAGCAGAGGGAAAGTGTGAGGAGGAAGAAGAAGCAGAGAGGAACTGCTTTGGACTGACTGCAACCCCCATTCCCTGTCTTCCCTGCACTACTCAGTGGGGAAGTGGGATGGAGGAGGTAGACAAGTTGAGAAAGGAGAAGTGAAGTTGAGCATGGGAAAAAGGGGTGGGGGGAGAAGCTGCTTTGTCATTTTTGTCCTTGTTTCTTACCATTCATCTCTGTCTTAATCGTAAATATATTAAATAGTTTTCTCCAAGTAAGATCTTTTTCACCCATGACAGTATTTGGGGAGTGATCTCCCTGCTTTTATCTCTACACATGAGCTTCTTTGTCTTATTTTCTTATTTTTCTTGAGGAGAGGTAATGAGAGAGCAGCTGGGTGGGAGTCTGGCAGCTGGCCAAGGTCAACTCACCACAATAACAATACCAACCTATACAGGGGCTTCTGAGATAAGGTCATTATTAAACATAAGAGACAACGTCTCCCGCTTTGCTCTTGACTCAGAGTTTGGAAAGACACAGTAGGGTGCAACAACACCTGAATGCATAATATGCCCCAAAAAACAAAATGTTTGCTGCTTCCATGGATATCACTAGAACAGCTGCCCCAGGAGCAGGGCAAGGTGAGCTCTGTCTTGCTACATGTCGTGCTGGATTCCACTTTTCAAATTGCATTCAAAGAAGAAATTATATTTAAGATTCAGGAACATGCACATTTCTTGTCATCTAAGAGGAAAAGAAAGGTTTTCATTTACTTGGACGAATTCACCTCTTGAAGGGGAATTAGAAAGATTATTCATCGGATGGTACTTGTCAATCCACCATGAGATAATGCCTTCCACTATTATCTGCAGCAGGTGAGTCAGTAGCAGAATACCAGTTCTTATGTTTCAGTAAAAGCCTGTACAGAAACACCAGATGTGCAGCACGTGAGCAGTTTCAGGTGATCACATCTTCTGTTGTACTGTACCTCTACCCTCCTACTCTTCTACTTATGCATTTTATCTAAATCAGGGGAGACTCCTTGCTTGCCTTTGAAGCACCTGGAAAGTCATTTGGGGGCTCCTACATAAGAAGCCTGATATTTTTGCAGACTCTATGCTCTAGGACCAACACTGCTGACTTTAGAGTATTTAACAGATTATTAATGATCCGTTGGAGCCAAATGCCTTTAGCTCTGCTTTTACCATCTCCTCACTGTGAGCCCCCAAGGAATCTTACCCTCTTCTGCTTGTAAAAAAATGCAGGGAAGAAGAAAAGATTTTTGAGGATTTGCAAGTACTTTGGAAACTCCCATCTGCACCCACTGGACCCCTACACTGCTATGCCAGTAAACACATGCAGAAGTCAGGGCTGGCCGTGAGTTGTAGGCTGCGTCTTCAAAGAAAACCATGACGAAAATTCTTGCTGTCTCCCAGTTGGCTTGAGCTACCCTCCCTCCATATCTACCACTGTCCTCTTCATCATCTGGCTGTGCCCTGTCTCCTTTTGCTGGAGAACTGAGGTTGGACAAATCATAGAATCATAGAGTGGTCTGGGTTGGAAGGGACCCCCAGGATCATAGAGTTCCAACCCCCTGCCACAGGCAGGGACACCAACCTCCACGTCTGGAGCTACACAAGGTTGCCCAGGGCCCCATCCAACCTGGCCTTGAACACCTCCAGGAACTGGGCATCCACCACCTCTCTGGGCAGCCTCACCACTCTCTCTGTAAAAAACTTCCCCCTAATATCTCATCTGAACCTTCCTTCCTTTAGCTTTAGTCCATTCCCCCTTGTCCTGCCATTGTCTATCCTTTTAAAAAGTTGATTCCCCTCCTGTTTGTATGCTCCCTTCAGGTACTGAAAGGCTGCAATGAGGTCCCCCCGCAGCCTTCTCTTCTCCAGGCTGAACAAGTCCAGCTCCCTCAGCCTCTCCTCGTAGGGGAGGTGCTCCAGCCCTCTAATCATCTTTGTGGCCTCCTCTGAACCCTCTCCAACAGTTCTACACCTTTCATGTGTTGAGAGCCCCAGATCTGCACACAGTACTCCAGATGGGGCCTCACGAGGGCAGAGTAGAGAGGGACAATCACCTCCCTGTCCCTGCTGGCCATCCCTCTTCTGATGGAGCCCAGGATTTGCTCTCCTAATGTTCAGGGTCCTGATCCCACTCCTACATTCCTCGAGATCACAAACTCAACCAGGGCATGGTCGCTGCAGCCCAGGCTGTCTTCAATCTTAACACCTTTAATGATCTCCCCCACATAGGTGGTCACCAGGTCCAGCAACGCATCACCTCTGGTTGGTCTGTCCAATACCTGAACCAGAAAGTTGCCATCTATGCCTACCTGTCTCAGTTTTGCTGAGAAACAGACCCCGCAAGAGCAGTAAAGCATGAGTGCAGCAGCTCCTGCAGTCCTCTCTCTCATGGGCTGCTACATGAAACCTATGGAAGCAGAATGAGTTTCCAGCTCTTTGTGGCAGGTAAAGCAATTGCTGCACTGGCAGCAGGCTTGGAGCTGTAATCACACCCGAGACCCTGGGAACGTGCTGGCATCATGAATGTTCACTGAAGCACAAACATTTACCCAGGGTAATAGCAAGCCCTTTCCAGCTTAAAGATCCTTAAACACTACTTGATGCCAACTTTAACCACAATTGAGCCTGCCTAGTGTTTCTAAAGCACTTTCCAGTCGCAGAACTCAATAAGCTTTACAAATAAGGAAGGAGTTGTTGAGCTGCTCTCCAAACTCACACAGCCAGGGAATAGCAGATAGCCTGAGAAAGTGAGCAGGGAAAGCCTGATGGTGAATGAAGCTGGAATGACTTCTTTCACCTGCAATACCTTGGGAGGTATTACTCCTCTGCGTTTTACTAAGCTGTGCTTCTGCATCCCAGTTCTCAAGCACAAATAGAAATGCAGAATGAAAAAATCACTGCCATGGGTAGTGATCTGGTAAGGAAAATACATGAATCACTGTGAATACTCAGGTGATGTTAAAACAAAAACCCACAAGACACATTTTTCACTAAGTGGGAACATTTGCCCACCCTTCAATTAATGTCCACTCTTTATTTTTGATTTGTACCTGTGAAGTTTTAAGTCATTTTGACAGCTTGATTACAGCCTGTCATCTAAGCTTTTTATTTTGCTGTTTTAAGGGTTACTGTTTTTAAGTACAACATCGTATATTTCAATATAACTTTTCCCTGTGTAATTATCAAGAGACAGCTCTGTAGCTCAAGCTGTTGACCAAGCAGCACAGTGCAACCCCAACCTGAGGGGTTACCACGCTCCTATGATGCTATATGACAGAGATGAGATTACTAGTGTGGTGGTTTTGGCCCTGGCCAGAGGCCAAATGCCCACCAAGCCGCTCGCTCACTCCCCCTTCAGCCGAAAAGGGGAGAAAATATGTTTTTGGAGGCTTAGGCCCTGAGATAAGGACAGAGGGATCACTCTCCAATTAGTGCACTCTCCAATTAGTTGCCTTGGATTGGCTCTTGTTTACTGTTGGGAACTCACAACAAACTGTAACTGCTGTTTTGCAAAAGCCATCTAAGCAGCACAGCTACAGCAAACTGCAACTAGCCAGCTAGTTTGTGTTTTGGCTTTGCTGAGAGGCAGTGTCTGGTATTTCCTGACACACAAAACCAAGCATGCAGTAGACCAGGAGGGACAAGCTGGACAGTTTTCTGTCCATAATGGGAAGAAGGACCTATGTTCACTCAGTGCTTAAAGCTAGTTTACTTACCTCAAAGTATTTCTTCCCATTGCATATTTTTTTAGCTCAGATGAAGGTATTTGAGCAATAATCCTCCTTAACATTTATTTTAGAGGAAATTAGAGGTCTATGCATTCCTACATGTCTTTCTAAAAGCTGGTTTTAGCATTCAAAACTGAAACCTGAATTTTGAGTTTTGAGCTGGGTAACAGTCGCCGAAACAAGGAGTCAAACCTGCAGCAGCTGTCAGCACAGCTCCAAGACAGCCTGTTTATCACCAGGGAGGGAATTTGGTGCCAGCATTGATGACTTATGGCAGCTATGTGATCAGTCATGGCATTTGTCCTTTACCTCTTACATCCATAAGAGACTGCTGCATGCCCATCCTTCTCCCCATGCCCTCCAGTCCTAAAGCCAAGCACTCTTCTCCCATAACACCTGCTGTCAGATGGTCTTGGCCCCTCAGATTGGATCATGCAGATAGCTGTTGAAGCACCTAAAGGGTGGGAAACCTGCAAAGCCCACCATTGCCAGAAGAGCTCCCAAAGCTTCTGTGCAGATGCACTGGCAGGCTCCTCTACCTCCAGCTGCTGGTGATGGTTCCTGAAGCCAGAGGCTGGATCCTGCAGAGGTGGTGGTTCTGACAGGGCGGAGGGAAGCATCACCGCTTCAGGTATGCTTTCCCAACTCAACTGGTAGTTGCACTGCTAGGGCAGCACTGGCAACCCTCTTCAATACAGGATGTCCTTTCAGACATGACCTTTACCTGACACTTGGTCTGTCAGGCTGTATCTACCTTGCTAAACAAAAGCAGGTCAAGTGGGGTAGGCTGTCTCATCCTGACACTGCTCAGGCTAAACTTAGCATCTTTTCTTGAGAGAGTTAGAGCAGACCAAACCACAGCCACAGAGTGGAGAACAGTGTGATGGATCAGGAGACCCTGCTCACCAGCACAGCTGGCATCTGCTGACTTGGGCAGTGTGTGATCCCTGCCTGTGGCAAAGGGGGTCAATTTGGCTTAGGCTCACCTGCAACAAAGAGGATTTAAGAGAAGTGGAGATGTTTTGCCTCTGCTGAGTGGAATCAAAGCTCCTTCTTTTGCATGTTTTACTGTTTTTGATGACTCAGAGTTTTTGAAATCTAGATTATTTTTTGTGACACAGACCCATTTTCAGTGTCCTTCATGCATAATAGATAGTAGAAATACAACCTTCTGCTGATGCACCTCCTTGTATCAATACTAACTTATTCATTTCACCTCACCAATTAAAATACACATTTAAGGATCCAGCTAAATGGATTTCTTACTTGACTGGAATTACATGCTGCTCCCTGCTGAAGTGTTACAAGCCTCATTGGGCAAGGTGAAGATCTCATCACCAAGTAAAATTTCCGTATGTGTTAGTGGGAGTTGCAGGCAAGTTGCTGATTCTGCCACACTTTGGATCACATAATACATTTTATTTATCGCGAAACATTACAATTCTACCAGGCAAGATGAGCGTTTAATCATGTAATAAAATTTCACTGTATGTTGGTGGCAGCTTTGCCTACCACTGGCAGATTGTACAGCTGCTTGTTTAGGTAAGCTAGTTCATATAGCTGGCTAATTAAAGCTCCTTAGGGTACAGAGTGAAGACAGCATAGTGTTTTGCTGATCAATCATAATGTTTGTCAGAAAAGATAACATAAGGTCATTGGAATCTTGCCAAGGATACCTGAACTGTGCAGGCATTTTAAAATGGGACTGAGACATCGCTGTGCATCTACCTTCTGAAAGGGACATCTCTTGGCACGACTTGGAGCTGAACAGTCAAAGGTCATTCATGGGAAAATCTTCCCTACAAAATGCCCCTTCAGTGTTTGACTCTGATCATGGGGACAAGAAACATCCAACGTCACAAATAATCTGCTGAAGTGTCTTGTGTAGGAGCTGAAGCATCAGGACTATGTACCAGGGATGTTTGCTTCTCTGAGAAGAGAGAAATATATCTGCTGTAATCTTCTCCTGGACATACGGATTAAGATTTCTAAGAGATCAGGTCAGATCAGAGTAACCTGATCTAATTGTATAATTACTGAAGCCTATCATTTAGTTGTAGGAAAGGCTGGTTCTTAACACCTGAGGTACACTTGAAGGCAAACAAGAGACTGTAATGCTTTTGGAAGCTCTACTTGCTGATGCAAATTAAGAAGAACATATTAAGTTCTTCTATTAAGTTAAACATTTAAATTCCTCTCAGCAGGTTCATTTTGGGAGACAAAATAAGTAGGTATAGACAAGCAACAATTTTTTAAAAATTCTCTTTCAGTAAATTTACTTCAATGAACTGTTATGGGAGGCTGAATTTTTAAGGAATACTATATTTGATAGCGAGGGCAACTGAGGTGGTGTTTTCAATGCAAGCCAAGTTTGACTTAGGATGAGTGTGTTAGGAAAAACACTACTCTCTACTAAGCAAAAAGCAGATGAAGTACAGCAGGAGCACAGTTTTAGTTCAGGTATTTGGCTGGCAGAGGGTCATACTTTGCCTTATAGAGGAGATGGATGAATACAGGTCCAAGGGCCACTTCTTCCCTCTACTACCCTGCAGAGTAGTCCCCCAGACCACAACAATTCCCAGGAGCACCAGAGATGTCAAAGTAACATAAAGCACTAACAGCATTTTTGCTGAGGACACATCTGTGTTCCAACCTTCTCAGCTGCAAGAATGGCCCCTGGGATGACCAGTGGTTGCCCAAAAGTTAGAGCAACCAGAAAGGAGATACAGGTAACATCCCTTTTCTATTAGTGCTAATGCATCAATGGCATCTATCAACCTACTTAGGGGGAATTTTCCTTGGTAGGAAGATTTTGATGTTACTGGGTAGTACTTCAGCCTCAGCATCCAAATTTCTAGAAACATCAGTTTTGTAGCACGACTTGTGCTCAAGACCATCTGCTCTAATGGCACCATGCCTACTTCTGCACTGGCATACCAGTTTTAACAGGGCACAGGCACCCATGAATGATAGGATTAGAAGTGACATCTGCTCTGCAAGAAGTTCCTCCTGATGGCAAGAAGTGCCAAATTAGAGCCACATGCCTTATTAAAAGGAGAGACATCTGTTGACACTTACAGCATTATATCATTAACAAATGCGTCTTTCCTGGAATTTCTGCTCCTAAATTGCTTGAGCACTGGTTTGGAGTGCCACATGGATGACAGGTTGGCCATGAGCCAGCAGTGTGCCTCGGTGGCTAAGAGAGCCAATGGGATCCTGGGGTGCATCTGGAGGAGTGTAGCCAGCAGGTCAAGGGAGGTGATCCTCCCCCTCTACTCTGCCCTGGTCAGGCCCCACCTGGAGTATTGTGTCCAGCTCTGGGCTCCCTGGTATAAAAAGGACAGGGATCTCCTGGAGAGAGTCCAAAGAAGGGCTACGAAGATGATTGAGGGCCTGGAGCATCTCCCCTATGAGGAAAGGCTGAGAAGATTGGGACTGTTCAGCCTTGAGAAGAGAAGACTAAGGGGGGACCTAATTAATGTTTACAATTATCTTAAGCAAGGGATGCAGGGGAATCAGCCAGCCCCTTTTCAGTGGTCTGTGGAGACAGGACAAGGGGCAATGGCTGCAAGTTGGAGCACAGGAAGTTCCGCACCAACATGCGGAGAAACTTTTTCACAGTGAGGGTGACAGAGCACTGGAATAGGCTGCCCAGGGAGGTGGTGGAGTCTCCTTCTCTGGAGATATTCAAGACCCGTCTGGATGCCTATCTCAGTGAAATGTCCTAGGGAGCTGCTTTGGCAGGGGGGTTGGACCCGATGATCTCTCGAGGTCCCTTCCAACCCCTACAATTCTATGATTCTATGATTTGGACAGTTAAAGGGATATAAACCTCGATAAAAGTGTTAAAGACATTCCAAAGACATTAATGAATACCCATCAGCTCTAGCAATCTATAACGGATCTTACAGTTCACCAGTCTAGGAAAGGTTAAGCGGTGCCCTAACAATTGTCAGTGTTTAAGGTCTGGCAGTGTTCCGTCTTGCTCCTCCTTGCAAAGGAACAATAACACGTGTGCTACAGTTTATGTGGAATTATGCTAGATGAAAGAGCTAGCAAATGTTCCTGCTTCCTCCCTTGGCACAGTGATTACTTCAGAGCATGAAATATAGGCTAAGGAGGGAAGATGTCATACTGAAACCTCAAGGATGGAAGAGCTCTAGAGAGTCTCCAGTTAGTCACTAATTAATTGTATTTTATGAGCTCAGGCATAGATCCTCAAAGCTGCTTAGGAACTTAACTCCTATTTCATTTCACATTCAAATTCAACTCACCCTACTTATTCTTAATCACCATCTCAGCCCTGAAGGACTTTCAAACTAACAGATATCTCCATTACACACTACAAAGGATGCAAGCCACAGAGTAGACCCTCCCATGAATTCTGAGAAGTGCTTTGGTTGGAGAAGAAAAGTGGTACCAGGCACCATAACTGCACTGTGCTTTGGAGACAGGTAGGGAAGCATTTAAGCTGTTCAGAGTAGGCATTTGCTGTGCTTAGATAATGTTCATCCTCTTGGACGATGCACTGTTGAAGAGAAATTTTTGCCTGTCCTGTATAAAATAGCTTAGGTTAGCATGGCTAACCGGGGCATCATCTGAGACTTCTTCTCCCATGCCCTCGGAGGACATCAGACTCAGCAGGTACATCTGTCCTGGACCTGAGTCACTGTGCACCAGCAGGCAAGGAAGGAGTCAGGGGTTCCCTCATGGCTTATGTCCAAGAAAATATGTAATTATCACAGAGTCACTCCAGGATTTTTTAGAAAATCATGTGTGAAACAGTCTTTACCACTAGAACACCAAGAGTTTCCACAGCGGGCACAAATTCCTGCGCCTTCATCCCCAGTTTAACTGCTACAGTGAGGATAAATGCAAATGAGAGTTGCAGGACCATTAGAGGGTTTTTGAGATTTTTGAATTTTCTTACTGGAAATACTCCTACTGTTGATATGGGCTTCTTGAGAAATGTCATGTGCTTATTTCTGTATAGCATACAAGAACATTTTTCCCAGTTAACTTTCACGAACTGTATAAAAAAATAAAAAACCCCCACAATCTGATAAAAAATTGCTGTGTAGTTCAGAACTTCAACAGTCAGGAAACATGTTTCAGTGGCAAGCTTTATTTTTCTACATGCATAGGATATACTGGTTTTTTAAGGCTCTAAAAATAAGCTTGACTTGCAGAATTCTGCTGATTAAACAATGTTTTCCTCACAAAGCATCTTAGCCAGTTTGATCAAACTAAGTTTTGTTTTAATAAATATTGTCAGTTACGAGGAGTGTGGAAGTAAATCTTCAGTTCACAAACACCTGGAGAGAGAAACCCACAGGCAAAACAAGTGTCTATTATAAATGGTGTTATCTGTAGAGAATAAGCATAAATTTTCAATGTGACCTGTTAAAAATTTTCCTCCTCTTCCATTTACTAAAAACAGTGCCTTTAGTAGATGATTCTGAGCAAAATTCAGCTATTGTACAGTAAGCTAATTTTAGCACTAGGAATACTAAACGCTGTGACCGACTGACCCAATTAAATAAGTTTTACAAAGTGTTTTGGCTATGATTATAGTTCTATGAACTGAAAAAAATCTAAACCAGTTGGCCCATAATATTTTGAAGGGAACAGATGTTTAATTGCATCTATTTCACAAGATGAAACCTCTTAAAAGTATATAAAATCAAAATTGTGTTGAAACCCACAGAGGTTTAATAGAAGACGTAGGCTCTTAAAAACTGTCAGTGCCTTTATAGAACAAATTATTTAACTAAGCTACTTGATAAAGTATTAAATATTTTGTGCCTTTGATCCTTCTTCCTCTTCCCATTTGAATTTAGCTGACTGGTAGTGGCAGTATTCAAGTGAGTAGCTTCTCTTCGTTACAGTAAATGATACTGGTAAGTAATGAAATGTGGAGCCATTTATTTGGAGCATGCAGAAGTGATTTCCAGAGGCAGAGCTCAGAGTGGAAGGGTGAAGGCGCATATAACTGGCCCCTCAGGAGTACCAGGTACCAGGACCCCTGAGAGTAGGGTGTGCAAACACCTCTCAGGCATCTGGGAGTAGATTTACAGGGAGAAACCAGCAGACTGCTGTGTCCCACTTATTTTCCACGTGGGCACCAATGATACAGTTAAGAAAAACCTGGGCAAGATCAAGCAGGACTTCAGAGCCCTGGTCACCTAAAAGAAAGAGACAGGGGCCCAAGTGATGTCCTCTGTGTTGCCAGTCAGAGATTGGATTGCAGGCAGAAGATGCATCATACAGAACAGTACATGCCTTTGTCGCTGATACCATCACCAGGGCTTTGGTTTCTATGATTATGGGACCTTCTTCAACGAATACAGACTATTTTGGAGAGATGGGATCCACCTATCTAGAAGAGGCAGGAGAATCTTTGGTAGCATATTGGCTATGTTGGGGGTAGGTCCACAGCTGCAACACCTGTGTATCCATAAACAACAGGGTACCAGGGTACATACAGCACCTACCAGAGTCATGAGTGCTTCCCAACCCTTTCCAAAGGCAAGTACACACATAGCCCAGGGAACAAATGGAGAAACTGTTACTCTGAGCCCAGTCTGAGAGTTATGATATCATAAGAATCACAGAAACAGTGGGGAAAATCATGTGACTAGAAGACCACAATGGATGGCTACAAACTCTTTCAGAAAGATAGGAAGGGAAGAAGTGGAATTGCACTTTGTGTAAAAGAGAAATTTCAGTATATGGAAGTGAGCTATGCAGTACTGTCTCCAGTTCTGGTCCCTGCAGTTCAAGACATGGATAGACTGGAGGTGGTCCACAGGAGGGCCATGAAGGTGATCAAAGGGCTGGAGAACCTGATGTGTGAGGAAAGACTGATGTAGGCCTTTTCTCTTTGGCCAAGAGAAAACAGAGGGTCCCCCATCAGTGTATTCCAGTGCTTAAAGGAATCCTACTAAGAGGACAGAGGCTCTCTCTTCACAAGGAGCCACACGGAGAAGAGAAGGGGTAATGGGTACAAGCTGCACTGGGAGAAGTTTTCTCTCAACAGAAGAAAAATATTTTTACAATGAGAATGTTCAATTACTGAAACAACCTCCCCATGGATATGAGAGAGTCCCCATTGATGGAGGTTTTCAAGATGTGATTGGACAGGGTTCTATATAATCTCATCTAGACTCCTTTTCCCACAAAATATTGGACAAAATGATCTGTCATGATCCTTTCCAACCAGGACTGTTCTATAATTCTATGAAAGGGAAATAATTAGTGGAGAACCCCATTTTCCAATGGGAGGCTTAAAATAAACACCACAACAACTACTTGCTCAGGCAGTTGTAATATAAATGCTGGTATTGTAATACCACTTATGATCTAGACATATATTTCTTGCTGGGTTTGTAAATGTGAAAGATACTAGCACTCAGAAAATGGAAATCTACACTTCAGAGAGCAAACACAGTCTGGGCAGCCAGGCGTGAAATTCCTCATCTGACCGCAGCGCCCCAGTGCTCTTGCCACATGCCCTGGCCTTGCGGAGTCTCCTCCGAGCAAGCGGCTTTTGTGGGCAGGAACCATGTTCCGCCCTGTCAGCACGTTACATCAAGGTATCTGCTACTTTTATATGGATTTTACAGGTACTCCTAAATCAAAGGCTGCTGAATTTAGTTTATTTTAAGATGCCAGAGGTGATTTGCAGGTAGAATTTGTACTTCAAGAGGCTAATGAATATACTCAGGGGCACTGGCAATACTATCACAATTTCCTGGACTAGTGCTGGCTGCTTGGATTGAAATTACACAAGTTATAAAAAGTCACTAATCCTTTCCTGATCTCCCATGTCAGTGTGCAAGGTGCTGCCAGGCTGGATCCATGACTACAACATCCATTTTGACATGCTATAACACTATGACGTTCAGGCAAAAACATTTTTAGGGTTGGACACTGACACTGTTACTAAAATGACAGGAAACAGTGCTCTAAAAAAACATCTCTATACATTAAAGACTCCTCTGGTCTATGCCAACAAGCATTTGCTGCTAGCAAATCTACACACTGTCCACCCTCCTAAGTGGAGTATCATTACTCTTTTATGTCAGAATAATACTCAAGAGGCATCTCTGAGAATAACTCGAATGGTGCTTTAGTCATAGAATCATAGAATGCTTTGGGTTGGAAGGGACCTCAAAGATCCTCTAGTTCCAACCTCTGTGCCATAGGCAGGGACACCCTTCTCTAGACCAGGTTGCCCAAAGCCCCATTTAACTTGCGCTTAAATGCCTCCAGGGATGGGGCTTCCAGAACCTCTCTGGGCAACCTGTGCCAGTGTCTCACTACCCTCAGAGTAAAGAATTTCTTTCTAACGTCTAACCTAAACCTACCCTCTTTCAGCTTAAAGCCATTGCCCCTTGTCCTATCACTACACTCCCAGTGAACAGTCCCTCTCCCACTTTCCTGTAGGACCCCTTTAAGCATTGGTAGGCCGCAATTAGGTCACCCCAGAGCCTTCCTGACTGAACAAGCCCAACTCTCACAGCCTGTCTTCACAGTCATGACAGTAAGTTTACTTGTTAGGACATTGTCAGGTGCAGACAACCAAGGACCATTCACACAAACTAGTCTCTGCTTACAATACCTGCTAACAGCCGTAAGAACAGGGAGTAACACAGCATCATCTCTGAAGGGACAAGTCTCACAAGAGGAAAACATGGCTGTGTAGATGGGGCTGTCTTGCACCTGGCCTGGCTAGGCCATCTGAAACTGTTTGGACTGACTCCATGTTCCTGCAAGGCCATCCTTTCTCCATCAAGAGGACACAAAATGTCCCTTGGAGCTGGCTTTCAAAAAGCAACTACCAAGCTTTGCACAAATCTGAATATCAAAACTGTTGAAACTTTGCCATGAACAGCACTTAGGTAGCCATAAAGCACCCAAAGAATACTATTTAAAAACAGCTGGAAAGTCTTGCTCTGGTTTTGCTTAGTTTCAGCCACCCACAGCAGCATTGGAAACTCTGAGATTCTCTGCCTACAGAGCCCATGGCCAGGATGTGAAGGATTCAGGTAACTGCAAATTAGGCAATGAAACAGAAAGTAGAACTTAAATCATGTTTGTGAATCATGACTCTTCATGTCTTCCGTCACAGCCAAATCCATGAGGACTCAGTGGGACCAATCAGTTTTTCCAGGCCATGGTCTTTTAAGGTTTTGGGTACTTGGTTGGATTTTGGGTTTAGGATGGGGTGGGAAGAGGTTACTTTATTTTGCAAAAAGTCCTTATTTATAAGACCATGTTTCTAAATCCATTGTTTTTAAAAAGTAAGGTTCTGATGTTTCAAAGAGGCATAATTACCCATACCTTTGTCATTGCCTTTAATGAGGACCTTTGAAGATGAAGTCACTTGCTCATCCCTGTCATGTGAAAACCGAACTTCAGGATTAACCAGAAATACCCCATTAATTTCACCTTTGTATGAATTGTCCTGTAGTTAAGACCTGGAAGAGACTACTTAAATGAAAGCTTTTTAATCACGCACTTAGTACGTGGATTATTGAAGCAGGACACTGTCTCATTTTAAATTGCAATAAATTTTTTAATTTATTAACAGGGTGAAGAATGGGTATTTGTATGTGGGGAGTGAGGTGGGGGTGAGTGAGTGTGAGGGATTCATACTCTTTTAAGGAAGCATGAAGTACAGCCAGAAGTATGATTTGTAGTGTTTTATACAAACACAATGTCCTTTTCTATTGCAGGCCCATTTAATTAGCTCTGTGTGTATCGTACAAGTGCAGAAATATTAAACTAGGGCCTCGTCTACTGGAAAATTGTAATCCAAGTGATTTTCATAGTACTTCAGTTCAACAAAAGGTCTCCAAAGCCCCTGTGCTCTTGATGAGGAGTTGGATAGCTCTTAGCACTGAGAACGAAGGGCAGAGGCCTCAGGAGAGGGCTGCAAGCGGCAGATCTGCCTTGGAGACTCTCTTGCATTGCTTTGCTGGCTCTGCAGAGTTTCCTTCTCCACAGTGGCACAATCTGACAGGCCCCACCACATGCCCCTCATGTTTTTCTTACATTTCTGGACCCTGAAGGCAGACGACTATGTGAAAATCCCAGGTGCTGTTACTGTAAAAGAAACTTCTGCTCCTTTTTTTTCCCCCCTTTTCCTTCCCCAGCACAGAAATGTAGCCGGAGAGCATCTCCAAGATCTTCCTTTTAAAGAAATATCCTGGGGTTTTTTGAAAGTGCGTGAACACTGATATCACATTACACTACTGTGATAAGATGGAGGTTAAAGGTGCATTTGCTCTGAGGAGCACTTAAAAAGCTCCTCCTTTGCACAGTTAAACATAAATGAAGATCTCAGGCCATTTGAGTCCTAGTCACTGAGATTTTAAACACGTGGGTAGTAACACAGCTTGGGAGCAATGATACTGCAGGCAAAGGAGGCTCTTAGTGGAGACAGGGCAGGTTTTCTGCTGCAGAAGGGTCACTACTGGTTAAAACTCCATTTATTTGCTTTGTAATCTCCTTAGTATCAGCAAGAGAAGGGTATGCACCAAGCCTGGCTCTGTCTTCCTCCAAAATTCCCAAGTTCCATGGATGCAAGAGGGAATGGAAAATACATTGCTGAGGGTCTTTGCAGAAAGATAGGACTCCTTTCTGCATCAAGATTAGAAAATGTGGGTATAAGACCTGATTTCACCAGGACCTAGACATAACACAGGCACCTTTAATTTTATATGTTGTAATTTTTATCATCAATAGAGAGTCACACAAGTGAGCCCAAGTGTTTTAGATGCTGATGAAGAAAAAGAAGAAAGAGTTGCAGTTTACTAAAGCAGCCTTCAAGGAAGAACAGCCAAGCCTGTCCCAGCCCCGCACTCCATATCCCCAATCCTATAAAGATTAATTGTAAACTGCTCAGGATTAAAGGTATTGGGTAAGTGTTAGATGCTGTTATGGAAAAAAAAAAGTTAATCTGCGGAGAGGTGAGGTTTTTCTGCTTTCATTTGCACCCATGAAATTCCCATAAACGTGAGAAATCTTTGTTAAAAGCCACCTCCAACCAAGCTGCTAGTGCCCACAGTGCAATAGCACAGCAGCCAGTCATTAGCAAAACCTACCCTTACCCTGACAGTGCTCATTTTAAAACAGTGTGGCAGCCACTGCTGTTTGCCTAGAGGAGGAAAGATGGGCTAAGTGATGAGTAATTCATGGATGTAAATATGAAGGGAATAAATTGAGCTTTAAAATATTTATAAAATGCTACTAGGGGTCTATTATGAACTTTCACAGAAAAACACTTGGCAAGTTATACCCACACTAAAAGTGGTGGGAAAATAGATTCTATTACATACACACACACACACACACACACACGTATAAAGCATATACTCATAAAACAATGGGAAATCTGAAAATGAAAATTATTTGCATAAGTTATTTAAGAAGAAATACATGACACACAGCAGGGATACTGTGTCTGGTTGCAGTACTGCTCTGTATATTTACTTCTCTAATAAGCAATCCTGAGCTTATTCCAGTGTTATTTTAGCAGAAATGTATTCAGAGTGATAACATGGGAGCTGCCAGAGTAGGTTTTTTTGTGGAATTTGAGACCTGAGACAATGGCACATCAACAGTGAAAGCTGCAATTTTTTTGAGTAATCCACCTAGAACCCAAGCTACACAATTCCTGATTCCTGACCTGTATTTCCCAAGCCACATGCTTTTTTCCCTTAAAATGAAGCTCCTAATATGCTCCCAGTGTATGGAGGGGATGGGAGGGTGGGGAGTGGCATTTACACTACACATAGGATATTTCTCATGTTGCAAAAAGCCAGTGTTTGACATACAAGTGACCTCTGATACAGAAAGCATAAACATTCACATGTTACTGCAGCAGAGCAGTTCCTTGCAAAAGGTTGGGTGTCAAAGTAACCAAGAATCATAGAATGTGTAAGGTTGGAAGGGACCTTTAAAGATGATCTACTCCAAACCCCCTGCAGTAAGCAGGGACATCTTCACTAGATCAGGTTGCTCAGAGCCCCAGCAAGCCTGACCTTGAATGTCTCCAGGGATGGGGCATCCACTACCTCTCTGGGGAACCTGTTCCAGTGATCCACCACCCTCATATTGAAGAACTTTTTCCTAATATCCAACCTAATGAGATTCAATAATCGGTGGTCAGCAACATGACTTCAGATATTAATATTTCTTTTATATCTAAGAATTACAAAGAATTTTTTCCAAGAGCAAGAAACAGTAATAGCCCTGTAGAACATACATGGAGATAATACTTTTTTATTTTAGAACCATAAAGCAAAGTGCAGCAATGATTACACATTATGGTCCACTCCACCAGATTCTCAAGCTCAAAAATAGTCAGTGGCTTGTCAGTAGCTGGGAAAAAACAATCAGCTTCAAATTTTGCAAGTGGTGGCAATTTTTTTTTCTGAATTTACATGAGACAGTTTCATGAATTTCCTCTGTAGTTTGTTTTGGGTCTTATTTTCTTGTTTATACAATGAAAAGACAATGGAAAGCTCACATAATACTGACTTTTTCAGATTAGTCAACACACCAGATACTGCTGGTTTCTCTGGAAGGTTTGAGATTTTGTTCAAATTCTTAATGAAAATTTTACTGTTACACTCCAGACAGGGTTTTTATCCTCTTTGCATTCTCTGAAATTAAGAAAAAAATCCCAAAAGTTTTAACAAAGGGCTTGGAAATGCAACAGATTCTGCTAAAAACATTCTAAATTAGATTAATGTGGGAGGGCAGAGTGGTTCTTCATGAATATTTCACTTGGGTTTTGTTAGCAGAATGCAGGGAATTGCAACAAAAGAAGTTTTTGCTCTTTGAGCAATCTGGAAGGTTGTTTCCATTTAACAATGTTGGTATCACTGCCAACTTCTGCCCATCTATTTATTTTTCAGTAAGCTGTTTCATGAATAAGACTAATGAAATCTGGTCTCCACTGAATTTGTGTGCTGTGTGCTTTATACATCTTCACTGCAGTGATGATGACAGCACACCCAAGTACCAATTATTCCCACCACTATGCTGCAAGCTCCCCTGACAGACACAGCGTGAGCTCTACCACGGGACCCTTAGATCCTTCTTGTGTTTGCAGCCTCAGTGCTCCACTCCTGAAAGGGCTTCATAAATAACACAGAAGACCTTTGTGGCTCTTCCACAGCCTCAAACTCGTATACAGGCTCTGGTGGTGTGGCAGTTTTTGTTGTCCTGCATCAGTGAGCTCACAAGATAGGATTTTTCTGAGTGGAGAGCACTAATTTGGATCTTCAAGCTTTAGCCAGCTGCTAATTCTTATGAAACTTCTAGGATCTGGAGTGGCTTTTTCCCTGAGAGAAGTTAAAAATGCAAAAGAGAGGAGAAACTGCAGTTTATTAATCCATCATTAATCCCACTGGATTACACAAATTTTGTTTCCCTGGGAAATCATGAAAGGAAAAAAATTGAAAAAGAGAGAGAACCCAAACATGTAATGCATTATGATAACATTTAGAAATGGAACATCTAACAGAACAAGAAGGATGACTTTTGTGACCCAAGGGTTGGAGGAAAAGCCCTTTCTTGTCTCTCAAAATACCTGCAGTAATACTGGCAAGGAAGCCTGGGTCTGGGCTTTCCAACTGGTGAGCTATGAGAAACCTCTCTTATGCTATGCAGACACTCCAATTTAATCAGGAGTACAGTCCTAAGTCAGGAGGTTTGACAATGAATTCAGCTGTCATACATTTACTACTAAAAGAAGAACTATTTTTAAGAAATATTTTATTAACTTAAATGTTACATGAATCCTTCAAAAGCTAAGACTCAAATAGATTATTGAAGAAGGAGTGCTTTCGGGCTATGCTTAATACACATCTTATTCATTTAAAGCCTCATGATTGCCTTCGATGTGATTATGACCTGAAATCATCCTCCATTGTATTTGTCAGAGTTGTTGTTAGACTCTTTTTGTGGCAGAACAATCACTTCTGAAAGCCTGACAGTTTTTCAGAAGGTAAATACACTAGTCTGAATTACAAGGCTGTACTCCTCAGGAGCTCACTCCACAAAACCAGGACCACCCAGAATCCCACATTGCACAGAAAGAAACACACATTTGCACACAAAGAACTTGTACAGACTCATGTTTTTCATTTGCTACCCAGAAGCAGAAAATAGTCTGTTAAGAGATGGGGAAGATCTGCTGACAGGTTCTGTTTCCTGGGCCCTTTCAACGTGCCAAGTGTTTGAAGAGCATTTGGGTCCCATGATATCGGGGAAATTGCCACTGGGTTTGCAGCATAGCAAGTTAATATCCCAGAAGTCTGCAGCTTGGATGGCAGTGGGTGGGCATCTACAGCACCAAGTGTTACCAGGCTGTCCTGGGGGTAGATAACCCCATGAGGACCCTTGGCAACTGACAAGGGTTAGAGCCACAAGCTGTAACCTACTGTGGAGTGCACCATGGCCATGGCTTAGCCAAGCCATCACAACAGCAGAGATGCTGTCCTTCCCATGTCCAGATCAGATAAGACAGCATGTCACCTATTAATTATATGGACAAATACAATCAGGCCTTATTTAACACAAGCTCAACATCTGACAGCTGCCACTAGCCTTCAAGATAAAAGTCCTCTTTATTCATTGCTTCCCTTTCTGTAGGCATTTAATTGCTTGTGCATACAGCAGTCCATATAAGGTCTTTTGAAAGTTTATAAAAGTTCTCTTCTAGCAGGACTTAGAATCAATTCAGGACGCCTTGAAATAATTCAGTCACAATATGAAACAGAGATAGAAAACAGTCACAACTACTGCTGTGGTGTAACCTGACTAGCAGCTAAACCACCACACAGCTGTTCCCCCACAGCGGGATGGGGGAGAGAATTGGAAAAAAGTAAAACTTGTGGGTTGAGATAAAGACAGTTAAATATGACAGAAAAGGAAGAGAATAATAATAATAATAATGATAAAACAACAATATAAATTATAAAGGAATATAAAAAACACGCCAGGCACAGCAAAACTGCTCACTACCTGCAGACAGCTAATGCCCAGCTTGTTCTCAAGCCGTGGTCTAAAACCCCAGCCAGCTTCCTCCAAGTTATATACTGAGAATGACGTTACGTGCTATGGAATAGCTTATTGATCAGTTTGAGCCAGCTTTCCTGGCTGTGTCTCCTCCCAACTTCTTGTGTACCCCCAGCCTCCTTGCTGGCAGGGCAGTATGAGAAGTTACTGAAAAATCCTTGCCTTGGTGTAAATATTGACTAGCAACAACGGAAATATCAGTATGCTATCAACATTATCCTCATCCTAAATCCAAAACACAGCACTATACCCACTACTAGGAAGAAAATTAACTCTATCCCAGCTGAAACCAGGACAATTAGCAAGACATCTGGTATCTAGCAACAACTGTGAAAACGGCAACTTTTTGAAAACCGTGCGTTGGTGTATCTATGTCATAGTTTTAAGTGGGAGCACTCAAAGGTAACAAACACCTCAGTAAGAAACAAAGCTGAACTGTGAGAGCTCTTGAGTTTGTACAGCCCTTAGCACAATGAGGCTGAAGCTGGTTGTGCTCCTTTTTCACCAGTGCAGTATAGGTGCAGCGCATTAATAGATAATTGAATCTTTATAGAACATCAAGCTCTGGCTTGGGGAGGTCACTGAACAAAACATCATCCCTATCATCAGACAATACATCCAGCTAACCCAGTTTTCTGTTTTCACTGGTGATCAGCAGCAGACGGGGAGGAAAAAGTACATTAAAAAAAGAGCAAAATGGAGTGAAATCTCTCCTACCGCCATGGCTTTTCCAGTCTCAAAAGCACAGTGGCTTGGGGACTTCTGAGCCCATGGGGCTTTCTGTGTGCAAAGTAGCCCCTGGTGACTTTCTCCTCTATAGACTCCTCCAGTCTTTCCTTGTGCCTACATAACCTTGTAGCACTCATCACAGCAGGGCCACACTTTAGCCCCTGCTTTTTTTTTTTTCTTCCCCTCTGTACCCAGATTTTTGTACTTCTGAAGATCTTGCCATCTCAGGGTACAATCAGCATGCCTGAGGCAAACACAATGGGTTCAACAAAAGATTGCTGACAGTTGATCTGGCAGCCACGGCAGAAGCCCACCCAGGCAGAGTTGGGGAAGAGTGTCTGGAAAGCTGCCTGGCAGGAAACAATCATAGAATCACAGAATGGTTTGGATCAACCCCCCTGCTATGGGCAGGGACACTTCTCATTAGACCAGGATGCTCAAAGCCCCATCCAATTTAGGCTTAAACACTTCCAGAGAGGGATCAGACAAAGCTTCTCTGGGCAGCCTGTGCCAGGGCCTCACTACCCTCACAGGGAAGAATTTTTTCCTAATGTCCAATCTAAATCTACACCCTCCCGATTTAAAACCATTCCCCTTCGTCCTATCACTACAGGCTCTTCTAAAAGGTCCCTCTCCATCTTTCCTGTAGGCCCTTTTGTATACTGGAAGACTGCTATAAGATCTCCTCAGAGCCTTCTCTTTTCCAGGCTGAACAAGCCCAACTGTCAGCCTGTCCTCATAGGAGAGGTGCTCCAGCCCTCTGATCATCTTTGTGGCCCTCCTCTGGACCTATTCCAACAGTTCCATGTCCTTCTTGTGTTGGGGACTCCAGAACTGGACATGGTGCTCCTGGTGGGGTCTCACAAGAGCAGAGCAGAGGGGCAGAATCACCTCCCTTGACCCGTTCATGCTCCTTTTGATGAAGCCCATGATGTGGTTGGCCTTCTGGATGCAAATGCCCATTGTTGGCTCATGTTGAGCAACCTGGGGGTGTTAGTCAATAGCCAGCTGAACATGAGTCAAACAGGGTGTGGCCAGCAGGACTAGTAAAGGGATTGTCCCCCTGTACTCAGCGCTGGTGAGGCTGCATCTTAAGTTCTGTGTTCAGTTTTGGGTGCCTCACTACAAGAAGGACATGGAGGAGCATGCCCAAAGAAGGACAATGAAACTTGTGAAGGGTCTACAGCACAAGTCTTATGAGGAGCAGCTGAGGGAAAAGGAAGCTGAGGGGAGACCTTCTTAATCTCTACAACTGCCTGAAAAGAGGTGGTAGTCAGATATGTGTCAGTCTCTTCTCCCAAGTAACAAGTGATAGGACAAGATGAAATAGCCTCATGTTGTGCCAGGGGAGGTTTAGACTGGATATTAGGAGAAATTTCTTCACTGAAAGGGTTGTCAGTCACTGGAACAGGCTGCCCAGGGAAGTGGTTGAAACGTCATCCCTGGAGATGTTTAAAAGCTGTGTAGTTGTGGTGCGTAGGGATGTGGATTAGCGGTGGACTTGGCAGTGCTAGGTTAATGGTTGAACTTGATGATCTTAAAGGTCTTTTCCAACCAAACTGATTCTATGATTCCACTGCTGGTGCCACCACACTCTGCCCTGGCTGTCAGCTGCACCAGTGTGGTGCTGCTTTTCCTGCCTCCCTATCCTCAGAGCTTGCCCTTCCCTGGCCCTGCTGCCACCCCACCTTCCTGTTTCCCACCTTTCAGCAGTGGATGTATTTTTCTGGGATTGAAGTTAACCCAAATGCCTCAGTTTGGAGCACATGACGGGGCTGGTTCCTCAGAAAGTAAGAAGCCAACTTTGGAAAATTAATCATTGAGCAGTATCCCAAATGAGTAGCTAAACTGCATCTAAGGCAATTCCGAAAGTCGTTGCCTGAGTGTGCAGTCAGTGCACATATGATGCAAAAGTATTTGATTTATAGAGTCAGCCCCTACTTCCATGCTGATGCCCATGCACTGTTTCTTCTCTTCTGCAAGAAAACATGCTTGTCTCCCAGTAAACTGGAACAAGCCCCAATATAAAGACCAAGCCTTAATGACCAGGAAAGCCTTTTTATAGAGAGAAGGTGGGTGGTCTCCCCTGACTTTATTTTTCCCTTTCTCTTCTTCAGCTCTCTTGGTGTGAAGGCATATGTGTGTCGTGGAGGGGTGCTGAGTGTAAGAGATGAATCACGCGCTTTCCTCGCTGAGCCCAGTTCCACGCAGACTTCAGTCACAGAGAAACAGACCTTTGCGTTGAAAATGGCCTGGGAACCAACCAGCGTGAGCAGAGCCGCACAAATCATCTGTGTACGCAGAACCTGCTGCAGACAAATGTCTTTCTTGCAGGCACCGAGGTCCTCCCTGACTTGTAGGCACTGATGTTGGTCGGCAAGTGGCTCTGAAAGTTTTACTGTAAGCCTCTGCCCCCAAGAAAAAGTGTCTGTAAATGCAGCTGAGTTCAGGGTCAGCCTCACACGCCTTTTTCATACATTTACCATTGCATTAACTGATTTTCGTTACTACGTGTTTGCAAATCGCTCGGCTGCCAGGTGAACCCGACGGGACGCGTGAGTAATTTACTACTATTGCCACTAGAGGTCAGCCACTCTCCTGAATACGTGGCAGAGTAAAACCCATGGTGACATCCTCTGAGATTGCATCTTCCCATGAACCAGCAAGCCTAAGAGGAAGCATGAGATTTTAGTTTACCTGGAGCTCAGCCTAGGAACAAACACAAGAGTATTTGTTTTCCTGCTCGGTAGTCAAATCCTGTTTTTACTGCTTTTTTCCATCTGTGTAACTTTAATCCTGCTAAATTAATTATTGATAACACTGGAGAAATATGTAGATGAAAATTCAGACAAGCTAGTCTGCTCGCCTAGATAATGGGATAAGAAAAGAACGAAGATGGCAAAAATGCTGGAGGGGAAACTGTTTTCTGTGAAGTTGAATTCAGCTTTTGAGGAAGCTGGAACATCCTGCCAGTATGCTGAAGATGGTTCTTTAATTACAAGGTAAATTCGTAATGTTATGAGGAAAACAGGAGTAATTTAATGGACTGATATCAGCCGTGTGATATGAACAACAGGGTCAAAAGAAAATCCTTTCGATGGAAGGAAATAACCCCGAGCTACATTCACCTGTTCAATCTGATCCACTGATCGAGGAAATTACCAGCCTGACCCAGCTTTGCTGATTCGTGCAGCGCTCATTCTCTGTGCTCCAGCACGAAATGCTCCTGAGACCACAGCCCAGCACAGCCCTTTGCAGTGGAGGAAACAGTATGTTGCCACGGGTCAGCGACTGGCTTTTATTTTTGGAAATCAGTGCTATCAAGAAGCTACATGTATTACATGTTGCTGCTACACAATTATCAAAGCCTTAGACTAGAACACCACCATGTGTAGTGACACCATAAAAATACAAAAATGACCTATAATGTAGTTGGTGGGAAGTGCAGCAAAGCCTGGAGTGAGGCTGTGATGAGGACGCTTGTCATGGTTTCACCCCGGCTGTGGGCCGAGATCCACGCAGCTGCCTGCTTCTTAAAGTAAAAGAGCAGGAGAAGAGGGAAAAAGGGGGGGGGAAACAAGGGAAGGGAAAAGGAAGGGGCAAATAACTCTAAAACCAAGGGAAGGGAAAAGGAAGGGGCAAATAACTCTAAAACCAAGAAACTAAGAGACCCGTGGGTTGGGATAAGGATAGTTTACTAAGAGAACAGAAAGATAAAATATAACAATGCTAACAGGACTTTAGAGCAAAAGAATATGAAACTATTGATCCCCAATGCAGTTTCTCCCCGAACCACACAACTCAGGCCGTACCACCCAGAGCTGTCCCGGAACCCGACCATCACCCCAAGAAGCACGCGTCCCGCCACCGCCCCTCTTCTCCCTCCCCTCAGCCCCCCGTTATCCTGGGCAGGACATAATTGGCATGGAATACTCTCTTTGGCCCATCTGGGTCACCTGTCCTGGCTTCGCCCCTCCTTTCTCATGAATAGAGAAATACGAAGAAGCTGAGAAAGTCCTTGACTGTCTGACTGCAACTAAGAACATCAGGGTGTTATCAGCACTGCTTTCATTTTAACTCCCAAACACAGCATTCCATCAGCTGCTACAAATGAAGTTAACTCTATCCTGACTGAAAACAGGACAACGCTGAACCTTTTCTTGCACCGTGCATCTGTAACAGCTTCACTGCTGCCCTTGTCCCTGCACAGTCAGTCGCCAGTCGACGTTTCTCTCCACTTGTCCCACATCTCAGGAGGATCTAAGCAAAATGCACAGAGACCTTCTTAACTGTTAGAGTGCTATTATATCTAAATGGAGCATTGCCTATGATCCTGGAAGCAAGAGAGAAAAGAAGAAAAGGAGATAAAAGAGGTGACGTCCACTGATTTCCCTCTCTTTGACCCCTACTGAAATAAGAAAAAAGTGGTGCTATAAAAAATCTGCCCTGACAGCAGCCAAGAGTCAGAAGACACAGAGTCCTGATGGTGCCTCTGTAGGCAATGACATGATCATAGAGTCAAAGAATAGTATGAGTTGAAAGGAACCTTAAACATCATCCAATTCCAGCCCCCTGTCATGGGCAGGGACACCCTCCACTAGACCAGGTTGCCCAAAGCCCCATCCAATGTGGCCTTGAACACTGCCAGGGAGGGGGCAGCCACAGCTTCTCTGGGCAACCTGTGCCAGTGTCTCATCACCCTCAGAGTGGTCTAAATCTACCTTCCTTCATAGAATCTTTCAGGTTGGAAAATACGTTTAAGATCATCAAGCTCAACTGTCAGTCCATTACCATCATGACAACCAAACCTAATATCTAACCTAAACCTCTCCTGATGCAACTTGAGACCATTTCTTCTTGTCCTAGCTACTTGGGAGAAGAGACCAACCCTCATCTTGCTACAACCTTTTTTCGGGGAGTTTTAGAGAGTGATAAGGTGTCCCCTCAGTCTCCTCTTCTCCAGGCTAAAAAAATCCCAATTCCTTCAGCTGCACCAGGGCAACAAAGATGATCAGAGGGCTGGAGAACCTCTCCTATGAAGACAGGCTGAGACAGTTGGGGCTGTTCAGCCTGGAGAAGAGAAGGTTCCAGGGAGACCTTATTGCAGCCTTCCAGTATAGGAAAGGGCCTACAGGAAAGCTGGAGAGGGACTGTTTATCAAGGAGTGTAGTGACAGAACAAAGGGTAATGGCTTTAAACTGAGCAAGGGTAGATTTAGGTTAGATATTGGGAATAAATCTTTTCCTGAGAGGGTGGTGAGGCCCTGGCACAGGCTGCCCAGAGAAGCTGTGGCTGCCCTCTCCCTGGCAGTGTTCAAGGCCGGGTTGGATGGGGCTTTGGGCAACCTAGGCTAGCAGAGGGTGGCTCTCCCCATGGCAGGGTGGTGGGACCTAGATAATCTTTAAAGGTGCCTTCCAACCCAAACCAGTCTGTGATTCTGTGATAAGGTCCTGGAATGAAATAGCCTGAAACTCTGACCAGTGGTGGGGGTGTGTGTGTGTGTGTGTGTGTGTCTAAAGCATAGATCTAAAAGATAGAAAAAAGTCCAAAATTTTCTTAAGTTTTCATGTTTGCCACTGGCACTTTTGTGACTCAGAAAAAATGGAAGTAATTTGCCCTGAAATATTTGTTACGTGAATTGGATCAGTGACTCCACAGTGTCTTTATAATCTGCAGAGGAGAAGAAATAGCTGCAGAGCCTCTCTGCTAGGAACACCTGAACCACTTTCAGAGGTGCTTGTTCCTCTCCACTGATTATAAAGTAAGCCTATGGTGAGTACTGTGGACTGAGGAAGTCTAACTCTGAGATTTCTATCTAGGGCAGATGAATCCCAAACCTAATCTGCTTGGGCCTTTAATTTCTCATTTGTAAAATAATACAATGGGCCATAATAATAAAATTAATGGTAATGATCCTATTAATGGAGTGATGACAAAACTTAGCTCTCTGTTCACCTGTAAAATACCATATGATCCAGCAATGCATGAAGTACCATAATATTTGATTTCATTGTTTTGCTAAGCAACAAAGAAACTAAAAGGCACTTGAGTGCTGGTAAAAGAGAATAAAGATGTGTTCCTGATATGGCTATTAGAAGCTGAGTTTACTAACCCTAAGTATCATTTACCATCAGAAGGCCCTCCTCCAACAGAGGACAGGTATAGTTTTTTAGCACATGCTTTGATATAAATATCCAAATAAGCTATTGATTTAAATGGGACTTCTCTCATATGGTGCTTACAATTAAGTGTTGGCTTAAGTGGTCTACAGAATTATAACCTGAGGATGGACATACAAATTGCTGCACTTCCATGAGAATATGTGATCTGCCACAGTGGGTGAGAGTGATGCTTCAGGTGGGTCTTTGTGTCACTAAAATAATGCAGAATTTCAGGCCAAGAATAAGGAGATTTGTGCTGTGGCAGTGCACAAAGAGCCCATTTCTTCTGGGGGATATTTTTACAAATTTAGGATTGTAGATTTATTAACCTTTCTGCATGCATGTGTGCTGTAGATGCAGAGAAAATGTCACGTCTTCAAAGGATATTGGCACAACATAACTTGATGTGAGAAATATAGTGGAACTTATTATCTGTAAACAACAAAAACCTTTCACCAGTTACTTTGTCTGACCAAACAAAGTTTGCTTGTTCCATGTCAGAAAGCTTCTCAAGCAGATTTTGCAAAACTTCTAGGTCCCTTACAATATCAAATGCAATTCGGAAGAGTTGAGCTTTACCCTAGAGAGACAGTCTTCCCTAAAATCTAAGATATTTCATGGATTAATTCTTTTAAAGCATGAAACCATTAGGTAAAATCACAGCATACAGTTTCATTTAACATCTGGGGTTTTTAACTATAAAATATTAAATAATCTAACTGAAGCTATGAAAGTCTCTAAATTGAAGACAATGAAAGTAAGTGTGATGCAAGGAACAGGCTATTTGTGACTGACCAGTTTGATTGGTATCTTAACTGGGACATATAAAGTTAATCCTCAGCATCAAAATCTTTAGGGAAAAAAGGGTCGAATGAAATGACCAGTGACTTATTTGCATATTTTGGTACAGCACAAACTACTTTTCACACATGAGGAAGACACATTGCATGATCAGTTGTAAGAGATTAAACAAAATTAACTGGATGGTATGGGATGAAAAAATAAGGAAAAATCATGTGTTTGCTATAATCGGATTGATATAATTTTTGTAGGAGGAAGTAAGCAATTTTCCTTCTTACAGTAGTGTCACTGAAATGAATATGTATTTTCTGCTCCCAGACTGAGAAATACATAAATAATTAGCAATAAAAAGCAAAGCTTTTAACTTGTCAGAAGAAAGATTCTATAGGTAAAATGAAGCCACAGCTATCACCACTGGAAATAATGTGACCTTTACAACATAGGCTATTTCATGAGCGAAGGAGGGGTTGGGGTTTTTTCTGGATCTCCATATCTGTGAATAGATAGACTAAAGCTGGATGTTTTCTCACAGCTGGGGTATTTATTAAAAGCCCTGTCCCGTGTGGATCAGATGCCAAACAGTGTGTGAGCTCATATTCTTGCCTTTCTCTCTGTTCAAACACTTAGAGGGTAGCTCTCCCTCTACACAGATATTTACTTTCAGGAAACTAGCAGGGATTTAATAGTTCTTAAACCCCTGTCAAAGTCAGAGTTCAAAGGAACTAGGAGAACTGTAGATACAGATGACTGCCTGAGGTACATTTCCATAGGAAGCCAGGCCAATGGAAATGCATCTGGCCTGAGGTATCCCTTCTGTCCTCAGCACCTCTACCATCTCAGGAGGATGTCCTCTTTCTATCTGCAGTAACTGTCTCTCCCCTATAACTGCAGAGAAAATGCCTGCACATTAGAAAAAAAATCTCTAAATACACAAAATTAACTATGAAGGAAATACTGTTAGCCACATATTAAAAAAAAAAAATCTGTGCCAACAACTAAGTTGTTTGCTTTATATTTCATTGAAGTTGATGCACTCCAGTAAGTTATGGGTATTTTTTAATAATACTGATAGTTCATGGGCATAATTTCTAAATTGCAAGTGTTCATGATTAAGCACTGATTACGAATATGATGCTAAAAGTAAAGATTGCTGGAAGGTCCAGGAGATCTGATATGACCCCTTGGGTTTGTATGAACACTTGGGCTTATGTTTTCTTTGTACCAAATGCCTTCTGTTGCAGTATGGATGTGACATAGGAGAGAAAGTTTTAAGTCACTGTATGCTGAATTCATGAAGTCCATAGCACATTCTGAAGCACAGGAATCTGAACAAATCTTAAAAAGCTTACAGTGAAAGGCACCCATTTTGTGCAGAGTGTGTGCGTGTGTGTGTGTGTGTGTAGTTTAATTTAATGAACTGGGTCATTTAATAAAGAAATTAATGCTTCTAAAAAGGGATTTGCATTATTTGCAAAATGATAATATTAATAATGGTATTCTCACTGCTATGAGTATCAGGCAGTATGTGTTCAATTTAACCAAAATAGTAGCAAGCTTCCTTAGGGAAAAAAGGCTTCACCTTTAGAAAACTGCAACTGAAGCGAGTAAGAACCATTCAAGAAGCACTGTTTAAGGTAGAAAACATGTAAACCATGATCACTGAAAAAACACTATATTAGGAAACTCAAGGTTAGTTGAGGCAAATCACAGAATCACAGAATCACAGAATGATTGACTTTCTTTTTTCATGCAATCAGAAATTCATTGTTCTGAAAAGATTGCCATCAAATGCATTTATTGTGAACTAGAATTGAAGAAAGCAGAGACTGTTCCAAAATTGCAGTTTAATATTAGACCTAAAGTGTCTCTGATGAAGCTGGGTACAGATATCTTTACTGAAAAGTCATAAAGTCCATCAAGGCAAACAATGAAAGTTCAGATCATATCCAGTTTTAAATCCAAAAGAAGATGACAGAGTGACAAACAGAAGAAAAATGAACAGGAGACACTGCTTGGCAGTTCAGTTCTTACCACATGGCCTTTAATATATCATTTTAATTGAATCCAATTTGCTGATGAAAAGTTTAAGGTCAGAAGGGACCTCTGACCCACTGAAATTGACTCCGGGCATGTTACAGATCCTGTACATGCCCCTTCTAGAGACCTCAGCATTGAGTGCTGGGACTTGAGGCAGGTACAGCCATTTCTTTGATCAGCTTGCCGTAACTGGAGAGCAGGCAACACCATGGTGCCATCACATGTCTGCAGCCATGGCAAGGACCTGCAATCTGCCTGTAGTTCATGGGGTCTTTTCCAACTGTATTTGGGGGCAAATACTCACATGAAACGATCACATGGACTCTGGGGACAGATCAGCCACCTAAGGCAGGAGTGCTGTACTACTTCATGTCACTATCCACAGTGTGTTCAGCTGCACTGACACCTTTAACACTCCCAAGGAAGGAGATTGAGGTACATGCCCAGAAAGCACACAACCAGCTGTGTGTTGAAGGTGGTGATGGCTGGTGGGGTACATGGAATCCTTGCTCACTGCTTGACTGCTGCAGGCAACAGGCTAAACCTTTGTGTGTCACAGGGCTGGTGCAGAATGGTTAACAAGGGATTACAGCTGGCAATGCAGAAACACCGTGCTTTTCTGGTCCATGAAGGGAGAGGACTTTAGCAGGACAGAAAGTATGCCTGTAGGCATCCAACCTCAGCCATCTCCTCCCGCTTCCTCTTTCCCCTACGCATTTCCACTTATTGACAGGATCCAGAATTTCTCACAGAAGATAGGTTAAAATACTTTACTTAAAGATACGTGTATTAGAAAGATACTTATCTCACACTAAATTATTCAGGTGTTGGTGAGTCGGCCTCTTTCCCAATCCAGCTATTCTGACATTTTATTTTACCTCTACTAACCTGTTACATTGCTTTACTACACCAAAGCATTGAGAGTCATACCTCACGTCCAAGTTGAAGATGGACAGATACAGCAACTGTGTTACTTTGCCATCCTTTAGTCTGCATGATTGATTATAATGTCCCTATTCCACGTGTCAGTACAGATATGCACTATGGAGTAATCAGCTTTCTGTTATGTCAATCATTTCCTTTAAGCTTTGCAGGGTAAGACTTGATTCCCAGCTCCTGTGTCACTGAGAAGTACCTCAGCTGAAGTCTCCCAAGCACATCCATACTGTTCCTGAAGTCATGTAAATTAATTCTATGCATGGTAACTCTGGGAGATTGTACATCTTGGTCCAGCCTCAGAAAAGCTATTAGATCAAGTAGACAAGAGGAACTGGTTACAGTTTCTGTTAACGGTCTGAAAAGTGTTACATCTCACAAATTCCTCTTGAAAAAAATGCACACAAATTCATCTTCTCAGCATTCTGGCATGTCTAAACATGCATCCTTAAAAAAATTAGGCCAAAGCCTCTTTTTTTTTTTTTAATGGAAAATACCAGTAATTAAATACCAGGGCAGATTGAGACTAATTTTTGCATAAATACAAGCCAATAAGGAGTGAGTGCAATTCAGCAAACCCAAGGAATGGCTGATGTTTTCTCAGCTGTCCCAGAGTTTTTCCTGAAGCTTATTTTTAAAAGGTAGATCACCAACATAAATATGCTTAGGCCCCGTTTCTTCTACCTAAGATGTGCTCACACATTTAATTTTTTCTACAATTATTGCCACTTCACAGTTTTTAGCTGCCCTCTTGTCATTCTTTCCATCCACCAGAGTCTTGCCACTGAGATACTCTGTCCTCTTTCACAGGGCTTTTTAAAGGATCTCTCTCTCTCTGATACTCAATTTTTTAAATGAACCTGCCTTGACAGGTAGATCCTTCATGTGGAAGTTCTTTATTTAAAACATAGTCTTTTTAAAATTCCTAAAGCCTTAAAATGCCTGTTCCTCATTCACGTGGTGAAATTGATCTTGGTGCTCCCTTTAATCCTAGGAATGCCTGGTTATGCCTACAGCATCATCTCCAGCTCTATCTCCTTAGCCTAGCAGGTACCACTCTTCACACTCAGGTGGATGTGCCTCATGTTTGCCTCTGGGTCTGCAGCAATTCCCTAAGTTGTATGCATTAAAACTCTCTCATTTGACTCTCCAAAACCAGCAGAGACTACAGCTGTAACCAAGCCACAGAGGTAGCATCTCCCACCATGACTATCTTCCAAGCAGTTGTTCTTTCTGGTCCAGAAGCTTTGGTGGGCCTACAGCTCTGCAATGTGAGATGTTCAGTAAAAGCAGATCCCGGGGTTTGTTCAAGTTACAATAATGACCCATGAACCCTTAATGGAACAAGATACAGAAGTCTCAGCAGAAGGTGTTTCACCAACTTCTGTAGGAACAGGGATTCACTCTGTCTCACCCTTCAAGTACTTATGGATTTAATTCCACATGTATTTTACCTCTATGTACTAGCTTAGCTCGATATCTTTGAAGTCAGGCCAATTCTATGCCTATCTTTCTTCTGAAAACACCTTAGCAAAAATAACTCTCCATTCTAAAGAACTATATTTTCAAAGGATTTTACATGTGACTTTTTGGGAGTCCTCTTTAGCTTTGAAAGATGGTCTCCCAAACTCCAAGAACAATGCAAACCATACATTGCATAGCCGTTATTGTATCTTCACTGTATATTTTAATCCCTTTGTTTTCCCCCATTGCCCAAAACAAATCTCATAGCTATGACTTTTGCCATTACCTGTTTCACATTTCTGGCATGTACAGTATCTAATGTATTTGTTGGTTTTAATACTTTACACATTTGCAAAGCCAAGATCTAAGAGTGAGGTGTTTATGTAAGGTTGCAGGTAGGAAAGAAAAAGATGAGGCATCCTCTTTGATCCAACCACCTTTGTGTCTAGTGACTCATTGCCATGACTCTTTTGCTTTTGTTTGATTTCTTAAATTGTGTGCAAGGTTCAAAGCAGTGACAATCTTTCCAGAGCAGGGAGTCCGGAGCTCAGAGACTTTGAAACTGTGTAAATACCTGTGTAGACATCATCAATATTTAGCAACCTAAAAACTCAGAACAAGCAGGTTTCCGGCAAAAGCTAATGTTGTGACAATGGAGAAACAAAGAAAGCAAATCTTCTCTGGAGTTACTACCAGCACTCCTGAACCCTGCCACAGTGCTGCAGCATCACTCAAACAGCAGAAGGGGAACAAAAAGCTACCATTAATTTTTTTTTTTTCAGGGAGTCTGGAAAGCTTAGAGCAGAGACAAGGCAAAAGCAAGACTCCAAAAAGTCTTGGGATATAAACTCATCTGAGTCACCATTTGACAGTGTGCCCTTGCCATGACTTGACCCCATGGTCCCCCCAGCAGCAGGCTGTGGGGCTGCATATGTCTGTGAACAGGCAAATGCAACTATTTCTGCAAAAAGGTGCAAGAGCTGCTTAGGCAACCCAAGATGTAAAACCTCTCAACCTGTATCCTGATCTCTGGGGTGGAAGTGCAAGGCTGCAGCCTTAAATCTACCCACCTTTTCCCATCGTTTGGTATGTCTTGCTGGAGTGGTGGATGCTGGTCAGGGAGGAGGGCAGCAGAGGGCCCTGGTGTGATGCCTGGTGACACCAGTACTGCCACGATGGCCTGTAGCTGCAGGCTTGTGCAGTCACCTGCTTCTTGCAGAGACGTTTGCACTCACCAGCTACTCACAGTGAACAGGGAGGGCGGCTACAGCAGGATCTACGCCTCCTCTGAAGGGTAGTGTGATGCTGGCTGCTTGAGCCGGACTTTCAGCATTTCCTTGCCTGTGTTTTCCTCCCCATCCTCCTGGGCAGCCATCTCTGTGACAGCGCTGACCATCCCACTGCTGCTGCCCATGATACCAGTGGTGCGCATCCCTCCGCTCTGGTAAGTACTCCTACACATTTGCCTCTGCCCAGCTGAAGAACTCAGCTGTGACACCTTGGCTCACAGTGAGCAGTGACACTGAACTCAATGAGTGCAGAGTGCACAGGGAGGGCACCATGAACAAAGTCATAATTTGCTGTGGGCTCTGTCAAAGTAAGACTGCTACTTTGCACTTACCAATTCCCCAATACATTGGCTTGACCTTCACAATGCAATACTACTTCCCCAGAAAGGGATAAAGCCCTCAGGTATGGCATTTAATTTATACCAGCCCTGTGCTCCTCAGTGTGCCTGCTATGCATGTTTGTAATTAAGGCATGGTTGTTACTAAGAAGGCAATTTGTCTATGAGAAAGCATTTTAAAAAGTAACAATAAAGAATACACAGCCAAATAGGTATATTTATCTATGAGAAAAGTCCTTGGAATTAAAATGAGGCTTGAAATAGTATCCTTCGTCAAGTCAGACACCTGTCCGGCATGCACAAGGACGGCGTGCAGTCACAAAGTCAGGTGTATTCCTCTTGAAGTTACAACATCAAATCTTAGACTGTACTCTGCTCCTAAAAGTAGAAGATAACAACTAATCTTCTACTGGGGAAAGTAACCTAAGGCTTGGAAAGGGTGTGTTTTGTCCAATTATTTCAGAATGGGCTAACAAATCATTGCTTTGATGAGTGAATGAGCCAGAGCTGACTCCAGGCTGGCAGGTGCCCTCACCTCAAAGGTAAAACTCCACCTTTCAGCAGGCTAGTTTCAAACAGCATTTGGGATCAAGGTACATGCAATGCAAAACTTGTCTGTGTAAGCAGAGTGCTGGGGACAATAAATAGCTGCCAGGCTGGCACCGCAGCTGGAGAGAGGACCCAAGCTGGCCAGGGTTATGCTAAGCAGGAAGGAAAGGGCTCCATGCCCCCTCCTGCTCCCCACAGCCAGGTGCAACAAGGCTAGCCTCTGGCTTTCTGCCTATCCTGGCTCCCTTCCACTGCCAGTTTCTCCCTTGCAGCTGGCCCCAGCCCTAGGGTATTGCCATTGCAATACCTCCTGGTGGCTCTTTCCCCAGAGCTTTCCTGTCTTAGGACAAACTGAACACTGTCCAAATTGTGTGTCCAGAGGGTATTATACAATGCAAACAAACTCTCATGTCTCAGAGGTTTAAATACTCAATGCTCACATCCTCCCAGGGCCTTCCTGCAAAGGCCAGTGCTCCTGGCCCCCTGGACCAGGTTATTCCTGTTCACTGCTTGCAATGAAAACCTAAATCCCTTTCAATGGGGCTTAGCCTTTGTTTTCTTTGGGAAACATGACAATTGCAGGTGTAACATGATGTATGATTGCATTAAAATAAAAAAGAATCTAAATGTTCCAGAATTACATGGGGCGTTATTCTTCCTTACAGTACAGCTTTAATCTGAAATTCCTCCCTCCTGGGCTACTGAGAGCATTTATTAGTGTGCCAATCCCCAAGGACTCCCACATCCCATGCTACAGCACTTCTTCAGCCACTGTATGTCTAGTCAAGTACTCGAGCATAAAGGAAACCTGTACTAGTACATGGCCTCATCTCTTTCAGGATTAAGCTGTACAGAGAATAAGCAACATTTTGACTGACCATGACACACCATTTGTTTAGCCAACCCATTCTTTCAGTCTGCGTGATTACCAAAAAAGTGTAAGCATCATTTACAATCTTAGAAAACTACAATATATAACTACACCATGACCTCCTCCTCAGTCCTTCTCCTAGGGCAACTATATTTAAATGAGTTGATTTTAACTCCTTTGGAAAATTGTGAAATACCCCAGAAACTTTATTTAAATCCACAAGCTTAAGGAAAAAAAGAAGACAAAAAAACCCCACAACCTTTGTGGAGGTAGAAGGCAAAACTAAACAGAAGTTCATAGCATATCCACTGTGCCCATATGAACCATGGGGCTCTTGTACACTTTTAAATATATTTTTAAAAATAATAGGTAAGTAGCAAACACTGTATCTGCACAAAAATATGGACTCATCGGGGCTAGAATGATCTGGACATAAGACAGAAGGGAGCCTTTTGCAGACAAAAATAAATTATTACAAAATTTATATTTTTCAGAGGCAATTTTTGGCAGTATCACCGCTGTTGGATGCTCCCATTTATACATTGTAGTCTGTGACCAGTACAGAACTTTAGCCAGCATCACCAGCCAAGGGTGTGAGTGACTTCTGGATTTTTATTGGTCTTGTCATAATTTAAAGGGAGTCTGTAGACCTGAGTGAGGTAAATTAAAAAACGGTGAAAATAGGGCCTGTTACTGAAGTGGAACACTGACACTGAATTTAAATTGCATCCAGAATGTCTCATCAAGTAATAGGCAATTCATCATATCAAAATTCCTTCAACTGAAAATATTAGTAATTAGGCAAAGGCTGTTAGCAGACCATAGCAGAAAGAATATTGGTTTTATAAATACCAGCTCTGCTTATGCTAACAATAATGCCAGTAGCTATATTTAGTACTGCTTCTGACATGTAGTTAAATTTCAGAGCATGCTATACAGGGAGAATTTGTATCATTTCAGTCAGAGGTTATCCTCAATAATAAATCTTTCCCAATTACGGTGTGTTTAAATTGTCCTTAAATGATGTACCTCAGGCCTACTGAGATTCCATCAATGATACTTAAGGTAATATCATGTGGTGGTTTTTTTCATTTATTATCTCATTTAGCTGAAATGAATCATAGTTAGAAGACATTTTGGTTAGGACACCACTGGCTTTGGGTAATCTCCACCCAGAAGCAGGACCTGTGGTGCCTCTCTTGAGCTGTCACAGGCTCATGCAGCAGACAGTGAGCACTTGGAAAATGCAAGAAATAAAAGTATTCCAGAAAAAATACAACAGAAATCCTTTTTCCTGAAACAGCAGAGGCTGTACAGAAAGTAAGGGGGCAGACAGACACCTATGGAATAAATGCTCACAGGTCCACTGCAGTCTTTGATTGGATCGCTCCACCAAAAGGTCTGGACCCATATCACTGCAGGTGAGAAATTGCCAAAATTCAGGACACACTTTTCCTCCAGCATTTATCCTTAGATGTGAACCTGTCAAAATACATTCCTCGATTCCATCTTCAAACATTTTTAGCTTCCATTTTAATACTTCTTTGTGCAGCCTTACAGGTGGAGTTGAAAGCTGTAATCTGAAGTGACACCTATGCTGCTCAGAATGTTATCCACTTCGCTTCTGGTTTTCACTTCATGAAGAAATCCCCATACAAAGCAGCTCTCATGGAGAATAAAGCTATCCTCAAGACTGAAAAAAAAAAGTAACTAAACTGGAAGGACGGGTTACAAAATAACACTGCTTTTTATAAAGGATGTGCAAAGGTTTACAACTTAGTGAAATCTTGAGGTGTGATTTGATCATTACTGATCAAACCTCTTTGCTTTTTTGTCTCCACTAATACACAGTAGAGCAAGACCCTTTTCCTGCCATCTGTTTCTCAGGCATCATCTGTTTCTCAGGCCCTTTAACACTGTCATTTACAAGTGTTACCTTTCTTGTCAATCAAGAAGCTCCCTCAACTTATCAATCCTAACATCAGAAGACCAAAGTGCAGCACTATACCAGAGACCCCTAAACCCAAAATCTCTCAACATGTCATCACCATGATGCAGTCTCATGCACTAACTGCTTCCCACACCAGAAACATCACAGTCTGGACATCTTACAGCCATGGATCTCCTACCCTCTACCCAATGCACTGGATACCCTCCCAAAAATGAGCTCCTCTACACTGGAAGAAGGACACTTCAGATAACTGACAGAAGACAGAGATACCTGGTTGTCAGTGGGAAATCTATTTCCACAGAATAGCCACTCCATCTCTGATTTCTCAGCCCTTGGGCCCAAGGAAGTCTTAAAAATATCCTCGAAAGCTGAGTCTGTGAACTGAAATTCATAACTCAAGTGGACATTTAAAATTACGGACTCAAGAGAAGAAGGTCCTTTATGGCTCATGACAATTTTTCTCAATACCAGTAGACCCTTGATATTCCACAGCTACTTATTACTTTGCTTCCTTTGTCCTAGAAGAACTAATGCCTTTTTCACCTCTCCCTCTTCTAATATCCACCTCTAGTCTTCAAGTACAAAGAACCTTTTTTCTTTTAAATCACTCAACTATTATCATAATCAACTTAATCTCAAAGTAGTTTAAATATAGCTTAAAAATTATTACATCTGTATCAGACCTAAGGGAGACCTCATGGGTCTGAAACCTTGCTTATTTTTTCCCAATTCTGTCAGATACTCTAACAAAGAATATTACCTTTCTCGGTAAATATTTTACTCTTTTATATCCTCACATCACCCTGGCTATAAGAAGGGAGCTTATTACACAAATATTTCAGCTTACAAAAACACCAAATCATGTGTTTCCAAAAGAATATTCACTTGGGTTTTAAGAAACACCAATGCTTTTTAGCATCTGCATTTACAAAACAGAATCACACAAAGGAGAACAACTTGAGATCTGCTTGCATCTGGCAAAGGGATGAAAAGCCTAGGGAATACATGCCATAACTCTTCAAAGTTGAGAATCTATAAAACCTCTGTGCTTGCAGTGCTAACTCTTCGAAGCTGGATTTGTTTTGCAGTAGTCTACTTATCTGAAGCAAAATATGCAATTCCTGGGTGAAGTTAAAGATAAGAGCACTTTGTTTCCATGCAAACGCAGGGGAACTCTTACAGCACTGCAAGGTCTGAGACTATCCAAGTCCGTCACTGCCTCCCCAGTCTGAGCTGTGACCTGCTCCATGCCAGTCCCCTTTAGTTTCATCTGTGGGTGATTTCATGTTTCTAATGTGGCAAATGCATTTAGTGGTGCTGTGTATGAGCATTTCAGCACAAGTTTGGGCACTTAGAGCATTTCAGAAAGTAATGTGGCTTGTAGCTTTTTAAACCCCAGAAGCTTAACCTGCACCATGCAGGGCTACCAGACTTCCTAGGGGTGCAATCAGTGCCCTCCCAGTGCATCACCACAAAACACCCACAAGCCAGTTGAGAAGCAGAGGCTGTGAGAGGATCTTCCTCCATGGAGGAGGCCAATGCACCTTCCCAGGTCATCAGGACAGGTCTTCATCAGCTTCGTGACCAGCATTCTTTCATCTCCTGAAAAATTTGTGCTCTTTTGTTGTGTAACTGGAATGATGTAGCCAGAGGCTATTTCCAGGGTTTTCCTTTTGCTTTTAAACTGCAGTTCTTGCCACCTAGAACTCTGACTGAATGCCATTTGATAGCTTTCAGGACACAGTGTCAGAACTTGTCATTTTCCCAAGCTTCAAAACAGAGAAGTGGAGGGAAAGGGAGCTGTCCACAGAACCCTGAGGAGTGCCAAGCACATGGGGAAGATCTAGTAGCTGCTGACACCATGTAGTAACATTGGAATAAAATGGAGTGATTTAGCTAGGGCAGTAGATAAACAGCATTCTTTCTGGGTTGAATCAGAGAGACGCTTTATCAGAAGGTAGATTTTTACTCCATCACTTTCATCTGTGAAGTATCTGCAGATACTGCATCTGTATCATCTTTCACACCAAGTGAAAATAGATAATGTAGAATGAAAATGGTTTTACAAAATATTGACAGAGGCATTGCAGCCTATGAGCCCAACAATTAACTGTTGCTCATTTTGTTGAAGATGACGTTATTTTCTGCCTTATTTGTGACAATTATTTTTCCTCACTATAAAACAATTCTATTTATTGACTTGAAACATTGTGTGAGAAGACTCAACTGGACTCAACTCCTGTACATCTAAACAGGCTAGTTACTTTGTGGAAAATTATTAAATCTCCCTTAATAAACCCTAGTGATTTAACAGATTTGTGTGCTTTCCTGTGGCACTGTGCAAAAAGGGTGTGCTCAGGGGAGACCCCTGCTAGTGGCTGCCTCGGGATTCTCTCAGGAATATATAATTTTAATTAACCATTCTTCTCATATAAGCAATGCAATTAGAAAAAAATACACAATTCATTCTGATACTTGTATGTTGCTGTGAAAGCCTGACTTAGTTTTCTGATTTTAATATAAATCAAGAAAATACCATAGTTTAACCACAGTAAATCCCTATCTCTGTCCCTTCAATATTTAAAGAACAGACTTCTCAGTATCTGCCAGGCTCTGAAGACCTCTTGAAAACTCACCAACCAGAGCTAGCTGTGTTATGTGGACATAGTTCTGGTGTGCCACAACATCATTCAGAAACCTTTCCACCTCACATAGCCACTCCTGTGCATTTTATATGTAGGACTTAAAAGCACAGTTTGTTATATTGACACTATTTTTCTAGTTTTTTGCAGCATTGCTAAAAAAACCCCAAAACCCAATAAGCAAACAACAAAACCCAACACTAGTGATCTGTGGATGCTTGCAAGAGGTCACTTAATGCTCACCAGCTGCAGCCATGAGCATCAAATGAATCTCATGGAGATTTTGAAACCTAGGAAGACTTCTTTAAGACTTCTTTAAGACTTCTTCAAGACTTCTTCAAGCCGCATATGTTGGCAATGCTTACCAAAGTAGGTACCAGTTGTCAGAGCAGTGCAGAGTCTCTCCCACTGGACAGATCTGCTCCAAGATTTTAAAGCATTTACTTAATTATCAATTCCAAATGAATAATTTCTTGCAACTAAGCATACATGGACTAGTGAATCCAAAGCCATGAACAAGAGAGGGAGTAATTGCCTAGCTCCTCAGATTGCCATTGATTCAACAATTCATTTATTTTTCATGCTTACAAAGTGGAGAAAAAAGAACATAGACTAGGTTGAATAAAATTCTCAGGAATTTAAATATGTTTCAGTCCAGTAGAAAATAGCCTTTCCTTTTTTCAGGCTTTTGACACTTCCACTGGAATCCAATGTAGGACCCATTATACTGTAATGTTTTGTAAAAACATTCCTGCCTAACTAAACCAAAACAGCACCATCAGTCTATTTTGCTAAGACTTCCAGAAAATAAAGGCAATTTATTTTTTATATAAATAAAGGCTGTCAGCAATATCTATGGCTTGGATAAACTATTCAAGACCCTTCTTTCCTAATCACCTTTCCTGAAATAATCTTTCAGCTGGTGGCTCGTGATATGATTCAGGGGAAGAATGTCAGTGGAGATTTCGTAAACACAGGATGACAGAGCAGAAGGTAAGACTAAGAGATTACACTGTCGCAGAGCACTGTTGTTATGCAGAAGTTAATAAAGCGCGTCTGCCACTTCACTTAGTATCAATAACAGTCTGTGGTTATTACTAGAGATTTTGAGCCACTTACTGTTCAATAAACTTCATATAACCACTCTGATTTTCACAGCACGATCTGTACTCCAGAACAGAATTTGGAGATTATATGTTGTTATGGATTTTTGAAATAGAAGTCACTGGTTTTGTGTTGACACACGGTATTTGCTTTAAATTAAGTTAATGTGAGAAGCAGTCAGGGAGCATTAGAAATACAGCAAACACAGATCATGTACTCACGCATTCCCTGAGGATGCACACAGCCGGGCTGCAGGCTGGGAAGATGCACGTAAAGCCGGTGAGGGCATACAAACAAGACACTATAGCATCCAGACGGGTGGATGGCAGAAATATCCCATGTTGCAGGATATGCCCAACCAGGAAAAAAAGTGACAAGTGGCACCAGTGAGCATGTAGAGCCCTGAAGGAAATAAATCATTGCCACAGGGCTGAAAGGAAGATGTAAGGATTCATGATGAAACAAGAAAAATTTGGGGTTCTGTGAATTTGTCAGAGAGACTGTCCCTTTGGATGCTGATGTCCCAGGGCACTCATAGCAGCTCTTCCCAAAGTTATGCAAACCAGGGAGAGGGGAAGGATGATAACAGTGGAGTACACTAATCCATTGTACATGCGTGCAGGTATCATTAGTTTCACAGTACCTGAGCATAGTGGTTACTATGGGCTGAAATCTCTCATTCTCAACTTGGCCTATGGCAGGAGGAATTCATTTTTTTTGCGTACCTCCAGTGAGTATACTTTTGACAGTGACATGGCCTTCCAGTCCATCAAACCCACAGCACAGGATGCAAAGTAACTGTGTACTGATGTGGCTCATCCCCTTTAATTGTGCATTGAATAGCGTTTGAGTGCCCACACAGAATTAACCATACAGATGCCTTTGTGACTCCGGTGCCTGCCTATCACACATCTTAACTGTGTTCCCTTTTTCCCTTCACCCACAGTTTCCATGATTTTTTCTGATTCCTATTTTTTTCTGGAAGGAAGGTGAGTATTGTGAGATGGGTGGGTATCACCTAGATGGGCGATATGTGAGATAAGCATGAAACCTCTTATAAATTACAAACTGCTGATATTTAAGAAATTACTTTTAATTTTGATGGGAGTTGAGTTTTTGCTTCCTTCCTCTCTCAAACTGAAGAGATGAAACTCAGTTTTCATAAAAAGCCACGTGATCTAAAATAACTACAATTTTTACTAGTTCTCCTTTGAATTTAAACTGAACTTTTTGTTTCTTCAGGTCTGATCCCTGCATTTCCAAAATGCCACAGTCATTTTGTTACTATGACTCCCAGTGACATGTAGATGGCTCATGCTGCTAACATGCAAAGCATTACATTGAGAAATTATCAAAAGTCACATTTCTGCATCTCTTGAGACTATGAAAAATAGTCTGTTTGGGGCCCGTGGTTGAGGAACTATAAACCTACTTGATTTTCAAAACATTTGCTGAAAACTGTAACAAATATAAAATAGATCACAAGATAAGTTCTCTAGGTTTTTATTGTTCTCTCCCCAATAGGCTACGAGTCATAATTTCCAAAGACAATATGCACATCCCTAAGGGATGACATCAATTCTTCTGAAGGAAAATCCATGAGTGTCCACTGAGTTATGAAAATATATTGAGCAATCAAAAAGTAGCCCTGCAAATTATCAAGGGTAAATAGGTATAGAGGTCACTTTGGTGGTTTCTCTTTAATCACGTGAAATTCTTACTCTAAATTAGATTCCCACAATGTCAACTGTGAACCATTCAAAGACACAAAATAAATGTGTTTATATAAATAATTACACTTTGAAAAATTATTGCAATTTTAAAGATGGAAATCATAACCAGCAAACAAGCTGCTGAAGTAAAAATTAAGGTTTCCATGGCAACCCAAGCTACCTTTTTATTCCATACCACTGGGGGGAGTCATTCTGGAAGAAGGATGCAGCAACACTGAGGCTGAAAGCCAAGACACCAGGGAGATGAGTGAGGGGCCCCATCCCTGAGCCCCCCAACTCACTGGCAGAGATTCCAAGCTCTGTGACATACAGACGCATAAAAACAGTAGATTCACATAAATAATTAAAGGTGATAAATTTGGTTTATCTTTGTGTGTAATATAGTTCCCTTCCATTCTTTCAGTTCAGAGCAATAATTCTTCTGGTTAAAAGATTAAATGTGTTAGTAGTTTAATTAAAGCAAAGACAGCTTTATAGTTTTAATATTATGTGAAGTTTGCTGGTGAATTTCTCCATGTATTATACCATGGGGTCCACTTTCCTTTCACTGTTTAATACAAAAAAAATCTTTTATTGTAAAGAAAACAGGTAGATGCTAAATTTTTCAAACAACAGGCTTTTGCCTCTTTCTCTTCACAGTTTCTTTAAAGGACTATCATTGATAAACTGTCTGTTGGTACCAGTAAAGGGACTGTGGAGTGTTTCTTGCCAAACACCAGAAAACAGGAGCCTCATAGGCAATACCAAACCCCAACCCAAACCTCCAGGGAAACACAAGCCTTAAAGAGCAGAAGAGTAACATAAGAGGCCTGTGAGCAGTGAGAACGCCAGGATGTATCATCCCTAGTCTTTGGGAAGAAGTACAGGTTTCTGTTCCCTTTGACTTTTTCTTCTGAAATGCCTTACAGGAGGCCAGTCATTATGGGAATATAACTCTGCCTTGCTTTGAAAATAGTGAAAATAAAGTTAATAACAATGTGAGATTCATTCTAGCTTTCAGCAGTGGGTTAAAAGGATTTCTGCTTTTTCAAAGTGTTTATTCTGTGTGCTCGGAAACACAGCTGGATGAAAAATACGGTATCAGGGACGAATCAATTATTTACTACATAATCTTGAACAAATCTCTTAAAAAATTTTTGAGCATAGAAATAACTCATGTGTGACAAAATCAAAGCAGGGTCTCTAAGACGTTACAGATAGGGAATGCATGACAAGAGAAATGACATTTCCCAAGTCTGGATTTCAAACCTCACAGGTTTTGCAATATTCACAGCCTAGGGACTACTAAGAAAAGGTGTTCTTTTAACAGTCCTGGTTTTTACAGCTCTCAAATGTTCCATTATGTGGTGAAATCCCCTTTCTGTCTTCCATGGGGAGAAAAATATCCCAGTTCAATACTTGGCATCCTTGGTAGGGTTCTCACTACACTGTGCTTGCACTGCAACAGCTAGGCTTTGAAAGCCAACTTGTCCCAAGCGCCACATGTAAAGTATACCCAGAAATTGAACTGGGTCCCTGTGGGCTGTTCTTCAAGCTGAAAACCAGGGGGAGAAACAGAGAAAAACAATCTGGGTTGAAGCACAGAGCAAGGCTTGTGCAATGTGTATTACTGGTGATCGGCAGAAGATTTAGTAAGTTACAAAGCCAGCAAGCCCCTCTTCAATCCCCCAAGCCAAAGCGAAGCTGTCCTGCACAAAGGCCAGCATGATCTTGTGAGATAAACACACTTTCTCAACAAGTGTTTTCTTTTTATCACTCCAGTAATTTGAAAATCTCCAGAGGATGTGAAGCTAGTGTAACTTCCAGGTATCATAGATTGATTGGCAGAAGGTTATGAAGCACTGCCATAGCCTAGCTGTGAGTGTCTAGACATGGCTACACACATACAAGGGGCAGTCTGTCAGAGGGACAGGCATCTCTTCCCTTACAACTGCTCCTCAACTAGAAAAGTGCAAATATGGGCCAAGTTGTCAGTGCTGTTGAGGATGAGCAGAAGCCTTCTATTAAATATCCCCATTGAAAAAAAAAATCTTACTTCAATAAGCTTTTCTAGCTACTGTATTGGATTCCTTTGTTTATTTTAACCTAAAAGGTTTCAGTGTTTTTCTTTATCTCAGCAGGGCTGCCTCCCTGCAGCCCACAGGCTGGATGATGCTCACGGAGTAAATCCAGGCTGGGCAGAGAGAAACAGCTTCGTGCAGTATGTTGCTCTGTGCAGACCCCTAGTGTTTTCCTGCAGATGCCAGACAACACATTTCTACCAGCACTCAGCAGCCTGAGAGGGTTGACCACTGCTATTGGGAGGCTGGCAGTCAATGTGTTGAGGGATTAAAGGATGAGAAAGGACAAGGGAGCTTAGTGCCACTCTGGAAAGTGACCTGGCATCCAAATCACTATGGGAATGTGGTACATCACCCAAGTCAAACATTTTATGGCTGCTGCTATTTGCATTTCCCTGTTCCTCTAAACAACCAACCTGAAAGCTTCTCTGGCAGTGTTGCTCAATGTCTGTGAAGAGGTCAGTAAGAAATGTCCTTCCAGAAAACGACGAGAGCATTGGTCATAAAAAGTTCTCCTGCATTTGTGTTTGGAGCTGACTATTAATTGTGTATCCATAACGGAGCTGGGGAGCAGACAGTGAGTAAGGACTGAGACTGCACTTTACACAAAGAACCTGCCATAAAATGAAGAACTCTTCCATCTTTGAAAGCTTAAGGTGTTTTTACTGAAGTGTTTAGGTTTTTTTGTGTACAGCTATAAGTATTCTTATATCTACAATTTGTGTGATGATAAGCAGTGGCACATCCGAACAAGCAGGCATGTAGTCTGCCTAAGACCTGGAGATATGCATCTTTTAAAAATTGCCTCTACTCCATACTGTTTTCATCTCTTGAAATGAGATTTTCATTAATAGATAGTGGCTGGATTAAATGCTGCGCTCTCAGTTTTTCTTCTGGAGTATCAAATGTGAAGCATATTTAATGTGACAAAAAATTCACATCTTTATCAATATTTTATTAGTAGTGGAATGTGTCTTCCTCAATGCCTCTTGGCAATATTAATTTACTATACCCTTCACAGTTAAAGGAAATCACCTGCTGTTTCATATCAATGCAAAGAGGGAAACAGAATTCTTCAAACACTCATTATCAGTTCCACTTCATAAAGGACATCGTTTGTTTGATTCCCTTATTAGATTGCTCTTTTCTTTGTTATATAGAAAAAAAGCACCCAACAACAACAATAAATCTCTTTAATTGTGTGAAAAGCTTTCATGTACTTTTTGTGCATACAGGAAGAGACAGATCTTGTACCTCTCAGTGTTTCTCTCATTTAAGTACATTAATATTTTCAAAGGTGATAAATAAAATCTTGTTTTCAAAGCCTGTGGCTAAAATACTAGTCTAATTTGGAAGATTAAAAAAAAAAAAAATGAAATGGAGCTGCAGAGCTGAGGAAGCAGGTTATAAAATGTGTCTGATGTTTGAGCTCCTTTTAGTGTGGCAGTAGGAACAACACATATTTTGACCTTCCTTGCCGACCGGTCCATGAAATTTGGTAGAGGATATCATTGTAGTAATTGCACATAGGTTCCCTGCTGCCATAGTTATCCACAGTGTTGTGGGGCTCTGTGAAGCAGTGTTTCATTGTGATGGATTGCTATGGAAAATTGCCCATGCTAGAAAGTAAGCTGTCTGATAAAAAAAGTGGGAATCATACAATTGCTTCCTTGGCTGTAGCTTCAGGGATTGGGTTCACAAATATGAAACGCTTTTTGATGACTGGAAAACGATGCCTCACATAATATTGTTTTACTTTGATTCTTATCAGCCACTTTGTTTTATTTGAATGCCAAATTCCCTGAAACTAATGGATGAAGATATAAATAAATAATACTCTTTACATGGGAGGTCCATTTTTCTCCAGTCTTTTGAGAATATCGCACATGACCCTGGAGGTCGGCTAAGCTCGGGTGCCTGCAGCAGACCAGGGTGCTAAATATGACCTGATGTCACCCCAGAACTGACTGCTTTTCAAGTCCAGAAAGAAAGGCTTCCTAACAATGAGGAGATCAACAATTCCCTTTTATTTTCTGGTTATTACAAGTTGATGTGCAGTTAAACCACTATATTAAGTACCTTTTAGTTTTTCTAATGCTGCTTTCCTTAGAGAGACAGTGATTATCCTTTCAGAACAATGGGCTGCCTGTAGTGAGCAATATTCTTTCTTATTATTTTTATCTGTGAGCTCGACTTCTTTCTACCTTAGAAAGGCACAGCCCATTTTCAGCCAGGTTTACAAAGTCTCAACGTGAATCTTTGTTATACTTTTAACTACAAAAGTGAGACTTTAGGAAAAGCAACATGTTTGAGGAAATTAATAGCCCATCATCAGTCAACAGACTGTTTAGGTTGCAATATGGACAACATGATAGTAAAGGTGGCCAAGGGGACTTTGTGGTTTATTGGTTTAGTCCTTAAACTGAGCAGGAAGGACATATCCAAACCTGGTGGAGAAAGAAAACTAGAGTTTGTAAAGCTGAGAGAGAAATCTCAGAAAAATTTGTCTTACAATTTTTCTGTTAGATTGATCAGAAATGAGTTATAGTGAGTACTGTGCATAAAGACTGCTGCACAAGTGTCTGGAGTTGGAAACCCTTAATCCAGCAATTCACAGAGAATTAAGAAAATGCACATATGGGTAATGCAGATTGTGAGTTCGTAAGAGTGTTTGCACAAGAAAAAGGCAGTATCTCATTAGGGTCTGGAAATCTGCACAAGAAAGATGAAGAATAGCTGGAAGGGATGAGTTTAATGTGTAAGTAATTTCTTTGGGAAGTAACTAGAGTCAGTTAAATGAAATTGAAGATCAACGGCAAGAATAAACAAAGAAATACTGTGAGTAGATATCACATAATTTATTTGTGACTGAAGCCAGTCAGTGCTTTGTCTAAGAGCTCTACAGGTGCAGTCAATGCCAGTCCAAGTGAGGATACATCTAGGAAAGTCATTAGCAGGAAGGTAACAGAAAGATTTTCCAAGATTCTCAGCCAGTTCTCAGGCAATTAATAATTGAAGGGCAGTTGGATGTATGTATCTGATGTAGATCCACTGAATTTTAAACAATTAACAGTATAGAAGAGGTAGGTAGACAACTAGCACATTTTAAAAATCCCTCTTAACTTTTCTCTTCAGAATGTGACTTTCTGCAGAATAGTTTCTGCTTTTCTATATGTGCATGCATACTAGTTGCATGTGAGGTGTGTACCCAGTATTTAGCAGATGGGAGCTGTGTGCGCCTAAATAAGCACTACAATTTGAGTGATACTAAAAGACAAGGTATAACTAAAAGCTAGTAAGAAAAATTACTTTGGAAAGAAGTAGTAGAGAAAAAAGAGAAAAATCTTCAAGAAAATGGAGATCCACAGAACTAAAAAGCTGCTGAAATCAAGGACATTCACAAATGAATGCATTGTGGTCAATTAGACATGATGCAAAAATCTTCAGCCAGTGTAAGTATTCATATGCAATGCATTTTAGTTGAATGGATTCATTCATTCCTTTGTGCATTTACTTCTCTCCTGTAGTTAATGAATATTATACCCAGGAGAAATTAAACACTAGTATGTCTACATTAAGATGGTGCAGGCCAAAATATGTTCTTTGTAAACCAGGATTATGTCTACTTAAAAGCTGAACATCAAGAGTTTCCTAACCCTTCTGTAGAATTGTTTGTTATACAAACCTATCTGCTTTACTAAGCTAGGACACTAAAAAGTCATAAACACCAGCTTGGGGCAGCTCAAAAAGCTGTCATGGAGGTGTAATTTTTTTCCCCTCTGGGCCAATTAAAGATATCCTGGGATATCATTTAATGTGTCCATGACTCTATACAGACACACACGTGCCTTAGATGGTGGCATACAATTTAAGTTCTTTACAGCTCTTCATCAGATTTTGTATTCATGGTCCAAGTGATGTGCCACATGCTTTCAGTAGTTCTTGTTGCAGGCATCAGAAGTTATTTGCTAATAACAGTCCCTAATACAGTGAATGGAAGAACTCTTTATATTCTCTGTGCTACAGTGGTTGAGAACCACTGAAAGAGCTTTTGGTAAGACTGTCCAGAAGAAGTTCTCTTTACCCTGAACCAACAAAATGAAACATGAAGACATCTAAAAGGAATTAGCAATCATGATTTGGAGTAAAGCCCCTTGGGAAGCATTAGGAAGTACAACCTTGCTCTTTGCCTGCTTTATATAGTGTGATTTGTACTCAGTGATGAATATGACTGGGGCGACCAGCAAACATATTTATGAATGAGGAAGAAAGAGGAAACATGTGTTGAGGTTGTGGGAAAGATTCCCTTCTCTGTTGTTTTAAAAAGTACCAGAGCTAAGTGAGATTGCTGGTTGCGTGCTGTGTGAGGGCTTCTCAGTGTGTGCAGAGGAACCCTTTCAAGCATGAAAAAGCAGCCAGGAAATGCTGGCCTTGATGGAATAACTCACCACTCCAATATTAAACACATGTGAATTATTTAGCCTGCCCCTTATACAGATTTTCAGCTGAGGGGAAAACAATGAGAAATCACCAGCAACTAGTTAGTCACCATTAAAAACATCTATATGTAATCCTAATACCTGAATGTAATTAAAGAAAAAGAATATTCTTTGCTTTATCTCACATTTTACTCCATGTGTGTTGGTACTACTAGCAATTGTGTCATTGTGTCTCTCTAAATATTTCCATAGTAAAGCAATTTTGACTAATAGAGGTCTCAAGCCTAAGATAATCTCCTTAGGCTAAGTGCAGATACATAACCTTATCCACATTGCACTGGAGAAAAGTAAATACACAACAGAGTTTTCAGACCTTATACTTTGCTTTAAAAGCATGTGACGCACAGATGCACATGAATTTTCTTTAGCCCAACAATTCATGTTGTGGGTGGAGAGAGAGCTTGGAGGCCCACTGCTTTCCTGTCTTGTCCCGCTGCCCAGGGAGAAGATGGGCAAGAAAAGTGCACAGCCTGGAGCACAGAAGAGGGCAAGGGCTGCCCTCAAAGCAATGGTATATTCAGGTAAATGCACAAAGATGTGGTCACCAGGTGCCCTGGCAGAAAGACCATAAGCCATGTGGAGGAAAATGAGCAGAAGATGTTCAGTGTGATTTTTACTCTGATTAGCACTTGTTTCCTTCTGACCCTGTCTATTCTAGACCCTGTAGAGAGTTTACAAATGTCTACCAAAGGAATTGTAACTATTTAGCATGATAAATTCTGTAAGTCTTTGTATATACCAAATATATACATATTTACATCCAAAATTCCAGGGCTAGAAATTAATTTCCCTCATACATACTCTAGCTATCTATATAATGCTGGGTCTCACATCCCACCCTCTCTGCTTCACCCCCTCCCCCTTCTTTTATCTAGGACATCATAACAATTTCTTTTGCCTAATAATTTAATCACCCGTACAAAGTCCCTGCTAATAATGTTTCCTAATACCTAATTCCTTTTCAGTTCAGTCCTTGCATGACCATTTTCATCATTGATCTTAGCTAGTACTGCTGAAGAGGTTTCAGGCTGCAATTGCATTGCCTTGTGTCTTTAAAGGCCTCAGAAGATACGGGTGTACTAAACTCCATCAATCTCCCTCCTTGAATCACTCCCTGTCAAACCTTTTAGATTTGTGTTTGTGATGCTTTGAGTTCTACACCACATCTTTTAAAAGAGAGACAAGAACAACTACCACCAAGGATGAGCTTAGAACTGCATGACCTGTTTTGCATGTTGCTCCAAACGGGCTGCATTAAAAGGGGATGGGTGTTTCCCTTACTTTGTCATAGTGACAACTTGCTCTTAATTGTACAGAAGAGTGTTTCTTTCTTTTGCAAAGACCCTAACACCATCAGTTTATACCTAATGTACTGCTGCCAACATTATTTGCAGTAACACCATAATATCCACTAACTGTTTTACAGGCCAATATCACCAGAAGCAACTGCTTATTATAAATTACTCCTAAAAGTTATCTCCCAAAACATTAACTTCAGGAGAAATTAATGTATTTCTTTACATTAAAGACTAAAAAATAGCAGTCTTGTCTATCATTTCTTTGTGCTGCTTTCAGACAGAAGTGCTGTGGAAAGTTTGGTTGCCCTAGTGTGCCAGGCACTGTTTAATATATCTGCCCATAGAATCACACAAGTCCACAACTTCAGACCTCCCTTCAGGCTACTGAGCCATGAGGTGGAGAACTTGGCAAAGGAATGCTTCTGCAGTGATCAAAGCAAATTGCATACCAACTTGTGGACATCATAAAATAAAGAAATTATAAATATAAACCCCATCATTATTAAAAATAAGTAACAAAAATATAGATATAAGATTGAATAAGAAAAAGAAAGGATGTGTTGGGTTTTGGGTTATTTTTTTGTTCGTATCTCTCCAATTTCATAGTATTTATTGAAATTGAGGTATGTGTATATGTATATACCTACATACAGAGTGACTTCTTAGTCCTTGGTAGCAGCAGCACTAGGTTGAGGTTGCAGCAGTACCCACGGAGGAGAGGCTCTAAGAATGTAGTGACTTTATGGGTTGTTGGGTGTTTTTCATTTCCAGCATCTGCTCCAGGCATAAACAGAACATGGAGCAAAAAGGCAGCTGATGCAGCCATGTAGGTGAGAAGAGCTGACCACGGCTGCTCTGGACTCAGTGATGATCACCACAATTATACTGTTGTGAGGTGAGTCTTGGACAAACTATGATGGGTCTTCAAAACTGAGTGGGGGAGGCAGGCATTTAATAGGAAGGGGAGGGCATAGCATCATGTGACCTTGATGGACCATGGGGGATGGATCCAGGGAGTCTTTTCAAGATAAATTCTCCATCTACAGCACAGGAAACCCCTCTGGGGTGGTTAAACAAGTTTCTCCACATTACAGCATCCCTCTATTGTTATTCTGTGTGATTTTAATCACTCCTGTATTTATTTTCCATGCCTGAATTGCACACCATAGCCCTGTTCACAGCCACAATGCAAAGACAGCACATCTGCTTTTCAGACCAGTCACTGGAACTGCACACGTCATGAGCAGATGAGCAGCTCTTGACTAATTTCCCTGATGTTCCAGGGAGCTCAGGCTTTAGGAGGGAGGAGGAGCTGCTGCAAAACGGGGTCTTCTGCACACCAACTCTGATTACCCTGCAGAGTTAACAGGGTCAAGAAGGTCCTCACTAGGGTGGTCACTTCTTCAGGGAACAACCTAAAACACCAGACCTGAGCCCAGGCCATCTCTGCTCTTCCCTAAATCAGCACAAATCCACACAAAGGGGGAGACGCCAAAAACAAGTTGGGTGATGGGAAACCATATATCTTTGCTAGATCAGCTTTGGAACTTTTATTTAGGCTTTCCATTCTTTCTTACCAGTCCCATTATACTTGTAACAGATATGTTGATAAAATTCTTTATTGGAGAATAAACAAATACATCCACACCATTAACTTAGGGTTTAAGAGCAGGAGGTCAAAAAAGGAGGGAGGCTTCTTAGTATCTCCATTTTCTACAAGTGGATTAAGAAGAACTGAAGTGATCACTACTTTTTCAGTCCAGACTGTAACAAAATGCCAATGTGTTTGTCCAGGTGTGAGTCTCAGCCTTTGTCAGGTAACGCTACAGCTATGTCTAATGTAGCAATTATAAAAAAAAGTGGTCTGCAAACTGTTGAGGCTGCAGGTAATACCAAACAGGGAAAAAATGGAAAATGCCAACTAATTTCAAGGACGCATTCAGTTCCTATATTTGCCTGGTATGGAAAATAATTAGTATACTTCTAAAGTAGTACCTCCTCTTGAAAGCACTACAACCATCAGCAGTTGTTGAAGAGTTCTTGGTATGACTTCAAATGTCCAGCCAGGGCAAAGTTTTACTTGAGACTAAGGTAGCAATTGGAACTATGGCATACTAAATTCACAGCAGCCATCAGTATTCCAGCTTAATTTCTAACTGTTCTATTCTTTCAGCACTGAAAAGCTTATATGCTACAACTATCCATGAAATTTAATCTCCCTACAAAATGCAGTGTTATTAGAAAAATGAGCCTGAGGTATTCCAATGCAATTACACAAGGAATAGCTCAGTGCTGAAAAATTGTAATGTATCAGAAAATGAGCAAGAAAAGAAAAATACTGGATTGTCAGTTGCAGCAGGCTGAGATCTCTTTTCCTTATGGACCAGATACTTTTATCTTTGCTCAGACAATGAAGCACTTTATCCATTGACTTTACTGGAATGATTAAAGGACCAGGGTACCATTTGACTGGAGAAATGGTGTCGGAACTGCACGCTCTGAGAAGCAAAACCCATTTAAATAACACGAAATTCAGCCGTGGTATAGGATGAACCGCTTCACGGGATGAATGAAATCATTATGCAATGGCTATGCATTGTTCCTTCCAGGTTCTTCAGCAAATGTCTCAGAAGCAGCGTGTTAATACTCCCCAAACTTCTTCCCTCTACATGACAGCGTAGTGTTAGCCACTGTCACACAGCAGTATTATGAATAAACCCTTAAGAGTAGAGTAGAAATATAGCCTTCTGGCTTCAGTATGCCTAAATATAAATACACCATTATAAGCAAATGAAATATTTTCATAGTTCTTGTATCTTTTCCTTCCAAAATATCTCTAGGAACCATTAATAATAGGGATCTGAAACTTAGTACTCCTGTTAAGTATTTAGGGGCTTTAGTGACAAGGCCAGTGTTTACACAGAAGAATCCTTGAGCCTTTACGTATCATGTAAGATGTCTCTGAAAGCCTGAAAAAACTGAGGTACATGCTTAATTTTGCTATTAGGAGTCTACCTGCTGGTAGCATAGTTAAGCACATAGATTAAAATCTGAAGGATCAATTAATACCTGAAGGATCAAGACTGATAGCCTTGGTTCCCTGCAGTTAGGTACAGAACATTAATAAATTCAAATATGTCAAAATCCTTTCTTAAAATACCTTTACATTTACAAATAGAATGATGGAAAATCAGAAATGGGAAGGACCTGATCCATCTCTTGCAGAAAGACAGAACCAGCTGCAGGCACATCACTCCACAACATGTCCCTCAGACAACAAAGCTTCCACTACCTCCCACGTGATCTCCTCTGCTTACAACATTAGTTATTTAAAAAGATGTTTTTAATGTCTCACCTGAGTGATTCTGCAATTTTCAGACATTATCCCTTGCTTTATCCACCCTGGGCATTAAGAACAGACTATTACTTTTTGCAACAGCTTCTACGACTTGAAGACTTACTGTATCTGATCAGACTTCCTCCTTAGGCTGAAGAACCCCATTCTTGTCAAACTGACAGCAATAACAGCAATATTTAATTATAAGAAATGTTTTTTCCTGCCTTTCTCCTCCCCTTTTTTTTTTGCACAACAAAGCTTTTCTTATTCCAGCTATTGCACCAGCCTTACCAACCTTTTTGTTTTTTCTCTCCCTCTGCCTATCTCTTTTTTTGTTTTTACCTCCTCTTTCAGTGAAATGAATAGTGATTAAGAAAAAACACATGGAATCCAAAAGTCTAAAAAGAAAAGATTGAAAACTTCTGCCAAAAAGAATTCCTTTTTTTTCCCCTTTGGAAATGTGAGACTACACTTATTTTCAAATATTGTGGAAAAAAAACAGTAGCAGTTTTCTGCCATCTTAACATACCAGTTGGACATATGCAGCAGCATCTTAAAAGATTGTTATGAATGTGCTACTGTTTCTACTCAGTGCAAAAATAAGAAGGGATACAGCTACAATTATGATGACACATTTGTAATTCTGAAAAGAAAATTGTGTAAGTGTAGGCAGCTTCCATTACTTGAGCAAGCTGAGATGAATGAAAGCACTGATGAAATAATCTTGACTATTATATATGTGTAAAAATGAAAGCAAGAGAATGAAAATCTCTGTTTGCTCAGTGCTGCTCAGATGTTCCTGTGCTGCCTTAAAATATTCTGGCCTGACTATGTTTGTCATACCTTAGTGGGAACATGCAGCAAAATACAGGGACTGACTGGAGAATCTCCATATTGAAATTCACTGGGCAAGCAAGTGTATCACATAATCCCATTCACAGGCTGAACAACTCCCATCTTAAAAGTTGTGGGGATTTTTTAGCTATTTCTACAGAGAAGCTCATAATGAACCTCCTCCTTCCTATGTTAACAACCTGATTTCTAAATTTATTAAGATTTCAGGTCTAAATGTCTTCATAGCCATATGTACCATATGTTTTCATGCCAACACTGTCCTTTGTGGTGGTTTGGCCCTGGCTGGAGGCCAGACATCCACCAAAGTCACTCTATCACTCCCCTTTTCAGCTGGACAAGGGAGAAAATAGATATTGAGAGGCTTAGGAGTCAAGGTAAGGACAGGGAGAAATCATTCAGCAATTGGTATCACAGGTAAAACAGATTCAACATAGAATAAAGGAAAGAAAACTAATTTATTACTCTACATCACCCACCCAGTGACACCAGGGTCGGGTAATGAGAAGTGTGACCAGATCTTAAAGCACCTCTCCCCACCACTCCCTCCTTAGCAGACTTCACTTTAGTCATGATTTCACTCCCTTCTTCCCCCGCATTGTGGCACGGGGAGGGGCAGGGACTGGGGGAATGGGAGTTCGGTCAGTTCCTCACGAGTTTGTTTCCTTCTTGGCCAGGGGGGCATTCCTCACACCCTTCCCCAGCTGCTCCATCATGGAGTCCCACCCATGGGACACAGTCCTTCAAAGAGCTTCTCCAGAATGAGTTCTTACCATGCAAACCCCAACATTTTTCATTTAAATTGTTCTTTTTCATCACTTGTATACTCCCACCCCAATCCTCCCACACAACACTTTTCAGTGCCTAACAAGCCAAAACTTTAAGTCTCAGCTTACATTTTGGGCTTTTTATCCCCCTGATGGATAATCATTAAGTAGCCTTTTTTTTTTTTTTTTTTTTTGCATCTTAGGGGTGAAGCACACATTCATGCTGGGGAAAAGAAAATGAAACCCAGAGAGGACTGTCTGTCCCTTCTCTCTAGCTACCACCTCACGTGCTCAGCTGTAACTGCAGTATGCCCTTGCAATATTTGCTCACACAAATGATAGTGAAATGAAATAAACGCATTATAATGAATAAGCCATCACTGATCACTAAATGGCCACTTGTATGCATTTATAAGCTACATCTCCTCTGGGCTTTCACTTTGCCAACTAGACAAGTGTTGCAGTTTTGTGAGGCTGGGTTCTGGTGGAGGAGGGGAGCTGCAGGGGTGGCTTCTGCAAGAAGCTGCCAGAAGCTCTCTGCAGGCCCCACAGAGCAAACACACCATCTGGCTCAAGGCCAGAGTCGTAGCTGACCAAGGCCAAGCCCATCAGCGATGGTCACAGCACCTCTAGGAATCACATTTAGAAGAAAAAAAACACCAGCAGCTGTTTTTTGCCTCCAGAGAAGTGAGTGAGAAGATGTAAGAAACTGTGCATACACCAAGGTCAGTGAAGAAGGAGAGGGAGGAGGCACTGCAGGTGCTGGAGAGAGAGATTCCCCTGCAGCCCATGGAGAAGACCATGGTGGAGCGGGTTGTCCCTCTGCAGCCCCTGGAAGATGACAGGGACCAGAGACCCACCTGCAGAGCGTGGAGAAGCCCCATGCTGGAGCAGGTGGAGACATATGGAAGACACTGTGACCGGCAGTGGTGCAAGCTCCTGGGAGGACCTGTAGCCCATGGAGAGAGAGATAGGCGCATGCCAGAGCAGGTTTGCTGGACAGCTTGTGACTCTATGGTGGACCAGGCTGGAGCAGTCTGGGTCTGAGAGACTGAGAGACATTCTATGATTTATGACTGCACCCCATAGGAGTGACCCACACTGGGGCAGCTGGTGAAGAGCTAAAGTCCCATAGGAAATGGCTCACATTGGAGAAGTTCGTGGAGGACTGTCTCCATGGGTGGGACCCCAGATTGGAGCAGTGGAAGGGTGTGAGGAATGCTCCCACCCCTCCCGAGCTAAGAAGGAAAACAACTTGTGAGGAGCTGACTGAAACCCTCATCCCCCCATTTCCTGCTCCTCCCCGTGGCACAATATGGGGGAAGAAGGGAGCAAAATCATGACTAAAGTGAAGTCTGCTAAGGGAGGGGTGGAGAGGGGTAGAGAGGGGTAGGGGAACTGATAGAGTGACTTCGGTGGGCATCTGGCCTCCAGCCAGGATCAAACCACCACAAGAGAAGAGTTTCACTTTGCTTGCTGTAGTGGGCTGTTTCCTCTCATAACCACATTGGCAGGACTTTCTGCCAGTGTCCTGTCTGGAAGTAATCTCTTTTGATTAAGATGTGACTCTAGAAGAGTTCTCACCAGAGTCTTAGAGATGAAGTTCATATCTCTCTACTGAAACAGTCATTTTGAGTACTTTCTGGTATTACTTCTGATATTTTCAGAGCTACATGCCTTTCACTATATTAATAGTCACAGGGTATCCAATACAACCAGATCTTCCTATTGAGATTTGTTTGGCTGATGACCTCTTAACTTGTAGTAAAAATTCCTCTTATTAGTTTCTGTACAATTGAATTTCACTCCACTTCTGTTACTAGAGACTTCAAGGTCATTTGACTCTTTCTGTATTATAACAAAATCTCTTCTTTATTGATGCAGCTTTCACACTTGAGATTGTCAACAAATTTCATTAGCACAGTCCTACCAAGGTCAGAAATTAAAATACTAAATAAGATTAGCTCCTGAATCAGTTTTGGAGGGACTCTATTAATACCTTCACCTTAGCCTAATACATGGCTTTTCAGTAGCACTTGATCTTGTCTTTCCTCTTGCCAGTTCCTCACTCATAATGCAATTCCTGCTGTAATCCCACTTTCTCCAAGTAAAGCAGCACTTTTCTTAGTGATAGTGTATTAGCTATTCACTGTGGTTCAGAGCTGGCATCTCCTGTGCCCACCGACCCTGTGTCTTGCCAAAGAATCAACTCACCCATTTGAAAGGAAGTGCTAGGAACCAGAACTTGATTCTCCTGGACACCCAACTGTACTCCTGTCCCATGAAACACATAGAAAAATATCATCCAGTCTTAGTCAATGTGGAAGCAAGAGGAATAACTTTTCAGGTGTCAGAGAAAGCAATCAGTGCAATGTCCCTAGCAGATGGCTGTATCTCATCCTGCTCCCATCACAAAGATGTGTGAACGAAGAGAGGTCAGAGCTGCTGTTTGTTTGGAAGACAGGGCCTTGATCAGGAGATGGGAATATAACTCCTACTCCTTGCTTGCTGTGCCTAAATGACTTACTCAGGCATGTTTTTCTGCCCACCTTATAAAAGACCCTGATCCCTTGATTCCCCCTTTTTCTTCTTGCCAGTAAGACAGAGTGCTCTGCCATCACACACATGCTCACTCATCCTGGTTCTTTCATCTTTAATTCATGATATTATTTTTTTTCTGACAGAGAAGATTTATTCAAACAAGAATCATTTAAGTACCAGCTGATAGGCTGCTTTATACGAAGAGCCAGACCAGAGGATCACAACTGTCCTTACATACTAGCATTAACTCAACCTAAATGATGCCTTGTGAGAAAGCCTGGAGTGCCTTCACCTCTTATATTATGCACTAAAGACCATATGGAAACTCATTTAAAAGGAATGAAGTGCACTGACCTTCTGTCTTATTGCAATGCTTCCAAAGATCATCAAAAGCCAGTACAAAGCCATCATGACAGATATATGGAGCATGGTGTATTCTTTTATTGTTACCAACTGAAAGCAATTTTTATCAGTTACACACACATCAAGCACAGATTACACTCTGGCTACAAGTTATTGCTGTGGTTATTGTTATTGTCAGTATTTTGCCGTGTTGGAGCTGACAATATTTTTGATCAGAAATAAATGCTTTCATTTGAGTGTGGGATAACAACCACAGTTAGTCCATAAAGCAATCAAATGAATTAAGCCTGCATTCTGTAGAATTGTTCATTAATACCTTTTATTTAATTTTTTCTTTCTTTCCATGTGAAAGATGTAGGCAGACTCCAACCCTGACGACACAGTACAGTTACTGCAAGGCATGCCACAATGAAGGCGTTGAACAGTTTGCACTGTGAGAGCTAGTAACCAGAGTATGGACTGAGAAAAACACAGAGGATGACATGCATCTACAAGAGTAAACTTTAATGGGCATTTTTGAGAGCCCAAGAAGTTATATTTTTAAAATAATAGCTTTTAAGATGTAAACTTAGTTTCACAAAACATTCAGTAGTTCATTTACTTGAAAAGACAATAGAAAACACTGAAATACATGTAACATCTTACTGATGTGAGAGAAGGGGAAAGAGACAATGGGAACAGGTTTGTGAGTGACTTGGATCATGCACTGGAAATTTTAGAGTATTTTGGATTCTTTGCTTGAAGCAGATATCAAATTATTTCCTCAAGGCTGAGTTAATTTAATGGCAAGGGAGTCCAAAAAATGCCAAATTATGCATTTTTAAACAACTCTGAGTATTTATGCATCACCAAATAGTATACAGGTTTGATTTAACTTTTGCTAGTACAGTCAGGATTTAGCATCAAGCCCAGAATTCATCCTTTGCCTCCTCAGTTTAAAATATTTAATGTTTCCTAATCCAACATCAAGAGTTGGGAGACAAAAATAAATGGAGCGCATTACTTGCTGCTCTATTTTTGATAGCTCACTGATTTTTTTGAACACTACTGCTTAAAGCATGTGAAGGATTTCTCAAGGGTAGAAATATGCAAACTACAATGAGGCCCTTCTTTTGTCATCAGTAAACTGATTTCCAATAATCTCAGAGGTAAAGAAAATGGAGGAGTGGCATGAACCCCAACATGCTGTATAGGAAAAACCAAATGTATTATGCAAAGTAAATGGTGCATGTCTCTCATGTGATTAAAAGAATGCAGGAAAACATCTGGACTCAGTGAAGCTCTTCTTCCAAAAATGGAGACAATGAAGTGACTACTGGGGAACAAAACAAAGAAAACAAAGATGTGTGTGCCCAGATTTCCTTCAAAAGTAACAAATGCTACAATGACAGCAAGTGCAACGACAGCAGCAATGCCTGCCAGCTCCCCAGCACAGACCTGCGCCAGGAGACGAGTGCCTGCAAACAAAAGCCGTAACACTAAGCATGAAAGTGGCTTGATGGAGGAGAGCTCATTTCCATAATACTCCAGTTAAGCCCCCATGTTCTACCTCCAGGCTCTTGTGGATGGATATATGTCTGTGCTGCAGCTGGGAGATGCAGCTGATCTGCATGTCCAAGAGAGATTTAGTCTAATAGCAGTGCCGATGTGATTATTATCCAGCTAGCTTGAGTATATCAATCTGTGTGACAGCCACTATCCGACACTAGTATTGCTGGAATCACAACCAAGCAGTGTGACCTTCTTAAAAGAAAGTCCCAGTGTCCTTGACCAGCAATTGGATGTGAACATAAAAATAGATATATCCTAATGTGGAAGTTTTACTCCACGAGAGAGAGAAGGGTGGGATTCAGCTTCAGATGAGAGAGCTCCACATAGGTATGGCAATGCAAGTGTCTCTGTGGTAGCTGGGTACGCTCCCAGTATGTCATTGACAACCTAGACAACATAGGTGGAAGCATTTAGTGGGCTATCCATCTCAGTCTCAGAGGCAGCTACAAATGGTCAGCTGGACACCTTTTGGGACTGAGAGGGTTGTTGGGCACTGGAACAGGATCCTCAGGGAAGTGGTCACAGCACTGAGCTTGACTGAGGTCTGGATGATGCACTCTGTCACGTGCTCTGACTTGTCTGGCCCTGTGTGGAGCCAGGAGTTGGAGTCCAAGATCCTTATGGGTCCCTTCCAACTCAGGAGATTTCTGTGATTCTATGACTATCCACAGTTTTCTGTCTGTACCACCTGTTTTAGCTGGTTAGAGGAGACACCTTCTGATTACCGTGCATTCTATATCAGAAAGAGTTTACTTTTGTTCTGATCCTCTGAATGTTGTCTTGCACCATGATTTGGGAGAGCAGTATCTGGAGCTGGAGCTCTCCCAAAGATGGCCAGATTTCATTATGCCCTGACCTGTTCTGTAAAGAGATGTAGAATCTGCATAAATCTGAACTGAATCACTGTCCTGACTGTATGAGGGGCATACCAATACATGTTGGCAGATGAGATCTCATACTTCAAAGAAGAAAGAAAAGAGAGAGCTCCAGGAGTAGTCCCGATAAAGGCGGTAACAGTGTTTTCCTAAAAGTCATCTCACCACCATAGGATAGACCTGGCTTAGGGGCCATACCTAGGCAGAGTCTTTTTAGTGAAATAAAAGAGGACCAAGAACCACACCCAAGAACCACACCCAAGCACCGGTTCCTGATTGTCCTTAATGATTAGCTCAATTACTAACTATGGTTTCTGTCTATTCCATTGTGTTCTCTTCAACACGGACCTGCTACAGAGAGCTCTGTTCCCCAGCAGTACATTACCAATTCAAACTACTTGACTTCTGAGACCGGAATCGAACCCTGCCTCTATTTTACCTACAGACGCGTCAAACTCCAAGACCCCTGCAGCTCACTAAATCTACAGCCAGGGGTCCCAGTTACCCAGTGACCAAACACCGGGGCCTCGGTCACAAGACTCCCACCTGAACAGCTCATGAGCCCCATGCGTTTAAGAGCTAGTTGTAAGCCATGGTCTACATGGTGCTGTTGCAGCTGTGAAAGGGTTTGCTTTTAAGATGAAGTGATTGTTGCTTAAGTGTGTTCAAATGCTGCATCATCCCTTCATTCACTGTAGTATATTATGAGTGTTTTCTTTCTCCACTGAAGAAGCACACAGAGTGTCCCTCCGAACTGTAAATTCTCCCGTGAGAAGAGAAAGAAACGCATTACATATACTGTGATCTATCACCCAACCTGCTTGTCTTTCTCACTTACAGAGCAGTCCTAAAGAACTGCTAAGACAAAGCAAGAACAATATATATGTCAATGACATTCTGAGTTAAATCATCAAGGACACAGAGAATGATTAAGGCTGAGTAAACACTGAAAAGCTTCTAGGGTTAAAATTTTTCTCTCTCACTACACCTTTCAAGCACACAGCCATACAGTCTCAGCTACAAGGGAGGTGGAAATGTTCCTAAATCTGATTTTATTAGGAAAGTGCACTACTTATTCATTTGCACAGAAAATAACAGGTACAGAAGCAAAATAGGGGCGAAGTGACAGATGCCTAGAGTAATTGATTGAAAAGCTCTGCAGGCATGAGTGTGTAGTTGCCTAATGTCACCTCTGGTAGTGTCTCTGAAAGGTAAGAGAAGAAACTCTCAGAACAATCTCTGCAGATTTCCACTGGAATTTACAGTTCTGTCAATAAAATATCCTGGATCAACAGCATCAACCTTGTCAGACAACTGTAAAATTATCATCACAGACACTTGAACTTCATTTTTCACTAGCATGCCATCAGCCAATGCAATCAGTGTAGTTTTATTTCTTTGATCTGACTTTGAACTGCATAGTTCCAACCCTTGTTTTTTTGCTTTAAGCAGAAGCTAGAGCTCAAGATGGGAAAACTCAGTATTTAGGATAGTGTTTGTCTCCACCACAGCAGAAAGATCAGTCAGATGTGAGAGATTTTTATCCCCAGAGGAGCACAGCAATTATTCAGAGTCAGAAGCTAGTGTTAGCAGTGAGAACAGTCTCCCTGGACAATACTGTGAGAAAAAGTGAAGAGTCCTTCCCCTTCTTTCTGTGCAGTTCAAGATCTTCTCATTAAAACATTCATGTTTTCTCATTTAAAGTGAAGATACACCACTAATTTCTGTAGATGAGAAACTGGAGCACAGAAAGTTTTTTTTACCTCCTTACAAAATAAACCACCAAGTGCCTTGATTCCCAATGCATTTGCTACCCCTGTGTGCATCACTGTTCCTACATTTTCACAAGAGAGGCAATAAAGAGTCCTTCTCTACCAGCAGGAGGAAGGTTGCAATATCTATTTAACTGCTGGTCAGATGCAAAGGGCAAGTTTAAAATTAGCTAATACTGGTGATGACAATAAATAAAGGGGAAAATGAAAGGTTTGAACTGAAAATATGATGTTAGTCCTACCAGCACATTTCCAGCAGAATATATTTTTCATTAAAACAGAGTTACACAGGACTGTGGTACTGCTTAATCAGGGACTAATACTTACCTTTACAACTTGAAAGTCAACATCATAATAATAATAATATGCTAATTAGCTTCACACAATTACTCTTCTACACAAGTTTCAGGTTGGACTCACTTTCAGGATCTCTTTATGCAAATCTGAAACTTATGAAGAACACTCATCCAAACACCTGTAAGCTCATTTAACTAAATAAAACTTCCTATTGTCACTGTCTTATCTTTGGAATTTATGATTGTGCATATTAAAAAAAATACAAGAAATGATGTTACTAAATTTAATGTAACTGGGAGAAGGAGAGATAAAAATAACTATTCGCAGATGTTCTCAAATAGCAGACATAGGAGTGATTCTAGCTTTTAGTTAGCTTCTGTTAGCTACTGACTCTGAAAACTAATATAAGGCTGTACACAGCAGCAACATTTTCCAAGCCCCAGCAATATTTCATAAGGATCCTTCTCACAGTGCTTCAATGCTAAAAGAAATCATTGTCCACAGCTCTAACAAAGGAGCAGATAATGAGAGGCTGCAGTCAGCCATGGCTCCTCCTTAGAAGAGGAGGTAAAAAGCTTCAGTGAGGCCATGTTAAACATGGTCTGAGCCACAGACTTTCACCACTTCCTTCATAACCAGCTACATCACTGTCCGTGTGTCACTCCCGGATATTATATCTCCTCTGACTGCCACCTTCTTTTTTACATTTCTTAGAGAAATTACATGTGTCTTTGTGCTGTCCTGACACAATACTCTGTTCTTTTTTCTCATACTTAAGGGGAATTATTATTGTCCTCATGTACTTTGATTTTGTTTTCAAATCATCCAACCGTAAACATTTAGTTTAACCCTCTGATATACTGCAAACTCACCTGCCCAGACCTAGTATTTTTCTGAATTTACAGCTGGTGAGGGCTGGAGGAAGCTTGCACAAGGGCTGCCCTTCTCCTCTTCAGGCTGAGACTCTCACCCTTGGTCCCCACCTGAGTTACATTACAGTGGCATCACAGCCATGCCCATCCCTGGTCATGGATGGTTCAGACAAGGACCCAGGCTAACTTAGGGCTTCACCCGGACCTGACTCATGACTATGAGCTTGCCTGTTGGTCATTGAGACGAGCCTGGCCCTGGTCATGGTGTCCAAACCTGATCCTGACCCTCACTCACTGATGTGCCTTGAGCTCAAAATCATCATCACAGACTCATCTTCAGATTTTCCTAACTATACACACTGCCCAGTAATGAGGGATGTTTGGAAAGATGGATAAGCATTATCTGTCGAATTTTTATGGAATTCCACTAAATATTTTGACCTATATGTAGACTGAGTACTTTTCAAAGGCAACTATCAGCAAAGTTTCTGCATACTGATAAGCTGCTCAATTTTTTCAGCTCTGACATCAAGCTAATGGCTATAGCACTCCTGTGGTTTCCTACAATCACTACAAGAAGCCCAAAAGAACTGTAATATTTCTTTTGGAAATTAATTCCTTTGTCAAGGAATAAATAAATGTATTGCAGTGGACATGGCAGCCTTTCAAATACAATGCATTAGTTATTAATCAACTGAAATAAAACATGCAGCATTCTTTAATGGGCGCAACCTATATCTAGAAAGGAAGTGGGAGAGAAGGGTCCAGCTTGGACGTAATTTTGTTTCTCTGTATCATTTTTACCCATCTTGAGATCTTGAACTACTTGCAAAAAAACCCTTTGATTGCTTGGCACATTTGAGAATGCTTCAGCTTGTGGTCTTTAAAAGTAATGGTACAGGCATTAGAGCTTGTGGGACCTTGAGCTGCTCCATCTTTATGAAGACAAATGTGTCCAGGTCTAAATACTCTAGCTAAGACTACTATGCATACAAACTACAGTATCTTTTTCCTTCTTTAATATAAAAGTTGGTCCATTTAGTTCTAATGGTGGGTGTTATACAACCTACAAAAATAAACCAGGACATACAAATCGTTCAGGTTAAAATTACAATTTCCATTAGTTTCTCACTATGACAACTACAAGGAAATTAAGCATCTTCTAGTTTTCTTTCAACAATAGTGTCAGGAAGGAAAGAGATCTTTTTGCTATACCTTGCTTTATCGAGACTTTGTCTACAACCACTTTTGCAGAGAGTCCAATTATACCTCCATATTAACGTCTGCAGTTGAACATACAGAGTACCAGGTGATTCTCATAATCATAATGTTGATTTACAACTGGGAGCATGCAGACACAGAATAATCAGAGAGACTTCCACAATACCAAGAGTAATTAAAATTACTATGATAGAAAAGTGCCTGCAAGTGAATGCACAAAGAAGGAATGGATGGGCAAAGGGGATGTTCGGATCAGAGAAAAATCAGTGGAAAACATCTTGCAGAATTTCCTTATTTCTTCTCATCAATAGATTAAAAAAAAAATAATGACAGGATGCTAGTTAGTTGCTTGCCTCACAAGACATTAAGGAAAATTAAGTAATTCTTACCTACATATTATTAAAAGTAGAACATATGCTTGCTAACATTTAAAATAACATTTATAAAATTTACTGCTCCCAGGCATGGAGACCTCAGGGATATCTGTTTGTTTCTTGCCTTTGTACATAATATGTAACACAGGTACATCCACTGGTCTGGTTAATGTGATGTGCTGAGAGCTGGAACTTCAGGGAGAGCAGGACAAGAAATGCATTGCTCCATCTGCACCTTCCACAGACAGCACTTCTCAGATCATCATGTGGCTGCAGGTATTTTCACCTGTCTCACTGCCAAAAGACAGGGTCCTCTTTTTGGGGTTGCAACAGGCAGAGAGCGTGTGGTAGGTCAGCGGGTGGGAAAACCTGAGTAAGCTGGGTTTGCCTACTAAAGACAATGGGGCTTGTGTTATTTTAACTCTTTTCTCTGCAATTTCTCTACTCCTATGAATAAAACAGTACCTCTCAGCTTTATAAAAGCTGTTCTGAGCTCAGCTCCCAAGAAGAAGTCTACAGACACAGAATCACAATGACTCTAAAAAAAAAGTATCAATAAAATAGAGTTGGACTTGATGATCTTAAAAGTCTTTTCCAACCTAAACAATTCCATGATTCTATGAAATTCTAGAATGGAGGTCCATACATATCTCCCATTCATTTTTCAACAGCTTGATCCTACTGGCACTACAAGCATGGCTTGGTAAGTGTTTTAATTTGTTTGTTCAGTTATTTGATTTCTAAGACATACTCAGTTCCTGGTATGGGAACAGGTAGAATGTTGCAGATTTAATTTAAACAAATCCTGACAATACTAATAAACCATTCTAAAGGATGCCATAATTTATTATAATCAATTAGTCAGTTAGGACTTGCTCCAGTCAGAAATGAAAAATTACTTTTAATCTATCAAGACATCAAGACAATGATAAAATCCCATTGCAATCTGTCCCACTGCACAGAGAAGGCTGGGACACCAGTACCAACCCAAACCAATTTAATAGCTGGGTTTTTTTTTAAAAAAAGTGAGGCTTTCCACATTGAAATACTACAAAAAACTGTTTCAGCTGAGAGTTAGCTTTTCTTTTTAGTAGCCAGTATAATGCTATGTTTTGGATCTAGTATGAGAACAATTTTGATGACACACTGATGTGTTTAGTTGTTGCTAGGTAGGTGTAGTGTTTACACCAAGTCAAGTACTTTTCAGCTTCTCACTTTGCCAGATGCACAAGGGAGAGCACAGGCAGGACAGCTGACCCAGACTGGCCAAAAGGATATTCCCTAACACATAATGTTGTGCTCTGGATATAACTGGGGAAGCTAGCTGGGAGGTGGGATCACTGCTTGGAATCGGGGCATCAGGTTGGGCTTTTTTCCCATCTTCACGTGGTAAACAATTGCATTTGTGCATCACTTGTTATTTTTACTATTATCATTGTTGTTTTTACTCTTACTGCAATTATTATTGTAATTATCATTCTCCACTTCCTTTGTTATCCTATAAAACTGTCTTTACCTCACCTCATGAGTTTGGGGATTCTTTCACATTCTCCTCCCCTTCCCCCTGGGGAGGAGAGGGGAGCAAGCAGTTGTGTGGTGCCTAGCTGGCATTGGTTAAACCATGACACAAGCACTGATCAGAAAACATAAAATATCCCTTAATTTGCTATTACAGACAGGCTATTACAGATATATTTGCTGGCTACTCTTTCTTTTGTGGGTGCAAAAACCTTAGGCCTCGAGCAAAGCAGGTAGCGGTATTTCAGACTGTGATTCTTTTTTCATGAATCTGAAGACATTATTTGCCATTGCATTTAAATGGTAGCTGTTTGAGCTGTTGTGATTATGAACTGCAGTGAAATGGCATATTCCCAAGCCAGCATGGAATAATTTGTGGCTGAACCTTAAAAATAGTCCAGTAAACAAATTTCAAGAGGTAATTTCCTCAGAGATGAACATACAGATGAAAACATTTTATTACAGTGCTGACTTGCACAAGTAACAGCAAAAAAAGCCCCAACCTACTTAAGAAGTAGTTGGAACCATCAAGTATTGGTACTCATGTCCTCTTAGGAAGAGAAAGCAGGGGTTGAGAGGCAGTGCTTTCTCCAAATTAATCTTTCTGAGTTGTGAAGTTTTAAAAGATTGCTGGGGGACAGGATGCTTTCTTCCGGCTGAACACTTCACTCACAAACACCGTACACCCTAGGTAGCAGGGTGAGTCAGTTCACTTTCCAGCTGAGATCTACAGAACTAAGAAAATACAGAAACTTATCCTAAAGTGCCTTTTTGAAATCTCTGAAATTTGAGTTTAAAGATTTGTTCCTGCTGTGAAAAATCTGAGGAACTTCTGTTCTGACAGATCCATCTTCAGGATGCCAAGATTTTTTTCTTTTTCACTTTGGAGATCCAAAAGGCTCATTTGATGTCCTTCATAAGACAATGCAAATGTGCCCACAACCAAACAGGTCACACCAACAACTTTGCAAGCCAGCCCAGGACAAAAACACCTGCCTTTCATGTAACTGGCAACTAGCTCATCCATGTTTCTACAGCTCTTCCACCTAAAATAAATATAATTGCTATAGAAGAAAGAAAATAATTTGACTTTCGAATTCTAATGTACTTGTACAGCTTCTAAAATAACTACATATGTAGAGAGAAAATTGTATGTTGCTATCATTGGGTATTCTCTGACAGCTTTGGCCCAGTTTCCTTTAACAGCACATAAGCTAAATATGCACTCTCCTAATACTCATTAATCACAACACAAAAGGAAGAACTAAATAAATGCTAGGTGACAAACTGCAAATACACTTCAAGAAGCACAAAGACAGCATTGTAAATGAGAGCATCTCGGACTAATTGGATTTTCAGCAATGCATGGATATGCCCCATTCATTTACAGAAATAATGGTGAGGACCACCAACACTGTGGTTTTGTCTTTCTAATGTTTCTATTGCAAGGTATATATAGGAATCTGTTCTCTGTTTTGCAATACCCTTTTTCTCACTCTGCAAGGTAAATTGCAAGCACTCATCTAAACATAAAAAAGATCATTGAAGACGTAAATAATTCAGACAATTAAACATAAATAGAGACATAGCAGCAAAATTTTGTCAGAATACATTATCTGCGATAAACCTGTGGAGGCACAAAGTTACTCAGCTGCATAGTTGCTCAGTTTTACCCAAGGAGATATTTTACCCATGGGAGATATTAATGGAAGTTTCCAATGGGAAATGAAAGAGTTTTTTAAAAGGGAGAAGAAGTGATAAGGAAGAGTAAATAGTTTTAATGCCAAGCTAAAGACATATATCTCTGCAAGTCAACAACTTTGTTATGATCTTGAGGAGGAAACAGTATCCAAGGTGGTGAATTTGCTGAGGACACAGAATTATTTAAGTTACACAAAATAGCTGAGAATGAAAAGGAATTCCAGGAGGATCTAATCAAAGTGGGTGATTGGGCAACATAATGGTAGATAAATTTTAATGAAGGTAGGCACAGGCAACACTTAGTAGGTCAAACTGTTCATTTCAACTTTACACTTACTGATTAGCCAGTCCATCTGGGGGAAATACACTAGCAATGTTGATAATGTTGTCTACCTTCTTCTCAGTGTGATAAGAAAAGGTCAATGGAGAAACAGTTTTCTGTGTAAGTATTGCTTATTTTTCTCTCAGTGTCTGTTGTCAATTTGTTCAGTGCCTGTGACTCATGTGAAAGAGTAGTGCAGCTTTTCAGGAGAACAGAGAAGAATAAGATTCCCAAGAATGTAAAAAATTTTAGGAGACATCCCCTTTTTTCAGCTTTTTAAAATGTGTGGAAGGAACAAGATTGTGGAGAATAAAGTGTTAGCTGGTGGCAATTATACAATTCCAAGCTCACATGAAAGAAAAAAGGTCTTATCAGCAGTGGAGCTAATGGAACCTGATGCCTTGTGCCTTCTGACTGGATCCTCTGGTGTCTAACAGAGCTAATCTTTTTTATTGATGGTTTCTGCAGATTGGGACGCTTCCATTGCTGCTCTCCCATGAGGATTTCCTGCTATTAAAGATGATGATCTCATTTTGTAGGTTTTCCATCATTAAGTGCATTAGTAAGATGCTGCCTCCCAGTTGAGGACAATTCCTCAAAACCTGTAGCAGTTTATGTCTGACATTTCTGTGGCTCTGATAACGTTGGTTGGATCTGGTCAAGAGCAGTGCCACTGATTTGGCAATAGAACACACAGGGGCAAGAAGAGACAGACTGCATGGTCTGAGCAGACCCTGAGCGATGGTGGTTCTTCAAGACTCATCCAGAATATGTTGCTCACCAAAATGCTGGTCAGACATGTCAGCAAGCTACAGCCTGTTTCTATGAGGAAACTGGCCTCAATAATCTCCCCAGGGCTGCTTGTAGCAACAAGTCTGACCAAGTTACCTCAAAAACAATAGGCAACAATATCAACCTTGCTGGGGCCAGATGTGGGCTGCCATATATCAGGGCATGCACAACTGCCATGGAGTAGGTAGTCCTATAGATAGTCCTACTGGCAGAGGTAATAGATACTGGAAAATCTACAAGGCTTTATCCTGCTTTCCCTCTCCAAACCTAACAATTTAGTCACTGGTATATTGATTTCAGCTGTACAAAGCTGATACCTCTGCTCCAGTTGGATACACTGCAGTTCAGGTGTGCATGAGTAATCTCCCTTTCAGGAAATGGGAAGGGGTCTTTGGCTGTGCAACATTAACCGTACCACTGGTGATGCAGCAGAAGCCATGCTCTGCTGCTCCCACACTGCAGAGAACAGCAGCTGTGGCAAGTGGCAATGCCTCTGATGTGTCTGTGCTTTGTGTAGAGGAAAACACAGGGTATATGGCAAGGCCATCAGTTACTCAGTGGAGAAGGGGAAGAGAGCTGCCCACCAGGAATATCCCAAGAGGTACTATCATTCTAAAGGAAGCAAGGAGCTGTGGCTCTGCCTGCCCCACGAGTGTGCTTTCATTGGGGGGAGATTTGCAGAGTGGAACGAGAGGTGCAGGTCTGAATTCGACATCTCTGGTATCCTTCTCTGAAGTCTTGATTTTCTCTATCACAAAACTTGTTGGAAAATGTGATTTTAAATTATCTTTTCTTCCTTTAGCAAAAATATATAATTTATATAATAGCATTTACAAAGCTTATGACTCTGACTGGTTTATATGACCAGTAAGTGGGGAAATTGCATTCCAAAGAAGAACAACAAAAGCATTCTCAGAAATCAGTAGAATACAAATGGCTCTGTACAGCCAGCCTACAAGAAAAAGGTGAACTTTTCCCTCTAAGAACAACCAAGTTATTATCAGCCCCTTGCTGGGGTCCAGAGTGTTATAGTGAAAAGTTCCTCATTTTTAGAAGTACATTTGAAAAATGTGCATTTCCTCCAAACTTTTCTGGTGATTTTACATGGCTTTGTGGGTATTGGTTAGGCTGGAGCTCCCAGTGTGCTGAAGAAAGTTGCTGCCCTGGTTACCTTCTAACATGAAAGAAAAGACCCAGGAACAAATAAAATAAGGGAGTACAGGAAAAGATGTGTTATCAAATATTAACTATTTGTATCAGTCAGAGCTTGGGGACATCAAAAAAGGAGAAAGAAAAAACAAACAACATCAAATCAGTTTGAATGTGGAATCACTGAGACCTGTGCCAATGGAAGTGCTATAGGATAAAGGTGTTATCCAGCCCAGCATTTGATACATTACTGCACAAAACTCAAACCATGGTGGCAATGTAACATCCTGTAGTTCTTTCTCAAGTAGAGCCTCAAGCCAACTCAAATAACAAGATAAACCTGAGAATACTGTTTGACTGATTCGCTCTTGCCCTGGGATATACATCTTATAGAAACTTTGTGAAGCAGGAAGCTGTAATCACTATAATTATGCTTTTATATTGAAAAGGTATGAATCGGCAATTATATGATCAGGATTTGCTTTGCTTAGAGAACACGGAAGCTCCACAGTAGAGCAAGTTACATCTAAAGGTGAAAAGAGGGTTACACAAGGGGGAAAGTGCAATTGCACAGCCAATAGGAGTTGGAAGAAAAGATATTGGAGGGAAATAGTAAGGCTTTCAAAAACATCTATTTCCTATTAAATATTGAATTACTTACATTTCCTCAGCTGAATTCTCTTGCTGTCTGTGTAAACATTTTCAGCCATTAATGGAAGTAAAGACATAACATGAAATAGGACAAATATGAGAATCTCAAGGATTTCATGCATAAAAAATCCATCCCCGGAAGCAGCTGCTATCATTATTTTCATCCCTTACTTACTGTTTTCTAACTCAAAAATACCATGCTGCTATCTGGCCCCTCCGAACTCTGTGTTGCCATTTTCAATCTTGCAGCTAGGAAGTGATCTGCTTAGCAACCAGCCCAAACATATTGCACCAGAAGAAAAAAAGGTTACTTGACAAGCAAACTTGGCTAGAAGCCAGCCAAGAGACCCAAAGGTTCCTCAGTCAAACGGCTGTGTTTTCTGAATAAACTATAAATTAATAAGAGGAACAGCAGGGACAGACTAAGTCAACAGTGATTTCAGGGCATGCCCATGCAGGTGAGCCACTGCCCATGTGTGTTGTTGGTATGGCACACAGACAGAGTAAACAAGAAGTAGTTGCTTCCTTGTGCAAAGTTTCCACCATGTAATTTATGTAGCTGAAACAAATAGTTTGGCCTCCTGGTCACCCCAGGCCACTGCAGCACTTCTCCAGGAAGTGCAAGGGTTGATGCCAAGCACTCTCACCATGAAGGTACCAGGTTGCACTGGCATGACCAGATGCATATGGCACATGCTAAATAAGAGGAATAATTTATGGTTTTAAAAAACATTCCCATAGCTATGTGAGCAATAGACTACCGTTGTGTTCAGGGTGCTTTCAATAAAAATGATGCAATAGAAGCGAAGGACCAGATTTAGTTATCTTTGGCAGAGCCAGACAGAGGAAAAGGAGAAGGTACTGACAGTACTGATGGAGTTTATTGCTTCCTTTGAACCCACAAAGGCAGTGTGTCACAATGTGACCTGAAATCTTTCCAAAGCCATCCATGTCAGCCTGTGCACAGGGGGAACATAGTGAGATAGCCAGAAACATCTCCTAAGCGAAGTGGTGCTCTAGACAAGCATGTCTTTCTAGCCCACCAGAGCATGTTGTTAAGTCAGTAAGAAATCATGGCCCTATGCATGGTTTCCTACTGAATCTATGTTCAGGACCTGTGAGGACTTGGCCATTTTTTGCAGACCATCTTTTAGGGGAAGAGATAGAAGAAGAAAACACCTAAGAACCCTTCACTGCAGCAGGGAGGGCTGAGAGGACAACCTCTAGCTACTCTTCAGGCCAGTCACCAACAACATACTCTCAGAATTTTATTCACACCATGTTGGAAGCCCCAAGAGGTCTGAGACACAAATTCATGAAAACTCTCCCAAGAACTGATGAGATCTACGCTTACTATACAAATTAAGGCTGAAAACTTAAAAGAGGCTGGGATGCCTCCAGTTCAAAAATAACTGGCAATGACACAGCATACTCAGACTAATAAAAAAAAATCTTTTGGATTCCATTCTGACAAAAGATCTAGGCAGTAATTACTCTAACAAGGTGGAAATGTCTAGGAAGACACAAAAACACTTCAAATGGATCAATACTATGTAAGGCAGCCATATGCCCTTCTGAAAAAAACCCATATGTTTTAAAGGACAAATGACTCATGAAGAATTGGTTAAGTGGGATACATTATGTGAAGGTACAGAACTGCAGGACGCTGCTACTACAAGCTACTGTCTGGGGAGAGATTGCAACCCAGTATCATCATCTGTACAAGGGAAAAAAAAAGGAAAAAAAAATAGCAGTCTGGGTGGCAGAATTGTGATCCAGTTTCTGAAAACATTAAAATAGAAAATGGTGTATTCCAGGAAGTCTTCATATTCACTGAAATAATTTTTCCATTAATCTGCACTTGATTACAGTGACTGTTTTCATAACAGGAATAGATGCATCTCCAATGCACATGATAGCACAAAAAAATAAAAGATTCCAGCTTAAAGCATACCCAGCTAAAGATGGAGGGCAAATTTTTGAAAGAACTACTTATAATCCATCATGACAAACAGAAAGTTGACAGTGACAGAGTGGAAAGCAGCAAGATAAAAAGCAAGCATTGTCCATAGCTCATCTTTAAAGATAAGAGATGGCATCTCTGAGTTTTAGGTATGAATGGATCATAGCTGAGTCAATACAGAGTAAATATACTTGTACTTGTCTCTTGCTTTCTTTGTACAAGATAAAAGAGAAAAGGAACCAAAACCCTCAAATCACAGAGACAACTTATTGGGCAAAAATGAGTTTTTTCTGTTCCAAGCCAGCCAGAAAGCACCACCATGAAATCAAGCCTTTCACACCTTCCCATTAGGAAGCAGGCACACAAGTTATTCTGGATGCGCTTCATTTTTTGAATCAACCTCAGAAAGATTTCACAATCATTTCTTAGAACAGAGGTAAAACTCTGGCCATGGGCTCATGGTAAATCCTACCCATAGAGCTGGAAGACAGAAATGGGGCAGATTGACATAGCTCTCACGGGCATCATGTGCATGGACCCATGGCAGATGCAGCATGGCCCTGTAGGGTGCCACACTGCTGCACTGTCAGCACTCTGGGAGGTGAGGGAGGCTGGGATGCTTAAAACCAGCACCTACTTCAGGATGAGACATTAGAATCATAGAATCTTTTAGGTTGGAAAAGACCTTTAAGATCATCAAGTCCAACCATTAACTCGAACTGGAACTGCTGAGTCCACAACTAATCCATGTCCCTAAGCTCCAAGTCTGCATGGCTTTTAAACACCTCCAGGGATGGTAACTCAACCACTTCCCTGGGCAGCCTGTTCCAATGATTGATAACCCTTTTGGTGAAGGAATTTTTCCTAATATCCAATCTAAACCTCTTCTGACTAAAGGCCATTTCCTCTTGTCCTAGTGCTTGTAACTTGGGAGAAGGGACCAACTCCCACCTGGCTACAATCTCCTTCCACGGGGTTGTAGAGAGCAATAAGGTCTCTCCTCAACCTCCCCTTCTCCAAGCTAAATAACCCCAGTTCATTGAGCCACTCCTAACAGGACTTGTTTTCTAGACCCTTCTTGTAGCTGCGTTTAGCTGCATGTAGATCTGCAGGCTTCTCTGACCACAGTGAGCCAGCTCTCATGTGGCCACATGTAGCACTGCACATCTGAACTCCTGAATCCTTGAGGTGAGATTCACTGGTGCAATCATATGTTCCCAACTGCCTTTTTTAAACATCTTAATGAACATGATACATCTGCATGGCAAATAAGCCTGATGGGATCCTCTGGGGTCTCAAAGGCAGCACCAGAAACCTACAGCCACAGAACTGATTGCCCCCTCTGAGCATTTTCTTGCTCATTAACCCAGGCACTGTCCTTCATTATGCATTTAATACAGCTCATCTATCTCATTTGTGATAAGAATCTGTCTTTTGATCTGTCACAATGAAAAGGTATGTTTGTTCTGAGACGAAAATAAACTGTCCTGAGAATAAACTGTCCCTCAGACAAAGTTATCCTATCCAAACAAGTCCTTTCCCAATCAGGCTTTCTCAGACAATCTTTAGATAAACCTGGGCAGGTGGCTGTGAGGGGTGAACCTTCCAACTTCAATGTATAGGATAAATATGTGATTTTAATGCCTCTGACAGGGCCATGCTTCATTGAGTGCACGAACAGCATCCAGTCCCTGGCCCTTATGGGCAGAGCTCCAAGGCACCATAGGTTCATGGCCGTTTTTTGTTTATGGTACTTTTAAGGACAGGTCTGCATGCTATGGACATCCTGTTTAGATTTCAGCTAGTTTGGATGCCAAGATTTATCAAAGAGGTGTTTGATGCCCCTTGTACTGGAGTATGCTGCCCAAGGCTCTTGCAAAGTGTGGGCCTACACTTGCATTTGTTCTGACCACCCTATGAATAACTTCAGGAGGTGTACGGAGATGATGAGTGTCTCTGAGTGAAGAAAAACCCGTGAGCAAACTGAGCTGAACCAATTAACCAAGAGTACCCTGCTCTACCTGTGGTTTCTGAGTTAGACCCCAGGAAAAAGTGATAGGTTATCAGCATGAAAATATGCTCACAATGTCACTACATTTTTTTTTCCATTGGAATTTTTCATCCTACAGTTATTTGCAAACTAGCTTAAAGAGCTAATTCACTGCCAAATACTGCTTATATGAGAAGAAAAAAGGTTACTTTGCTCTTGATAAAAGAAATACATTTAAGACTGGATGATAACGCATGATTTTTGTGCTATGCAACGTGCTATGCCATGTCTTCTGAGAAGGCTTTCAGCTCCAGAAGCACAGAAGTGTTACCTGAGAGCAAGGACTGCTGGACTGGCCTGTAGTCAAAGGAGAACCTCAAGTGACATACCCACAGTGGAATAGGAAGAGGATGATGGGATATACCTTCAGAGGAGGAAGTACCTGGGGGCAATTTAATGGGGCAGGCACACCCTTATTACAGCTATACCCTACAGCAACTTGCAATAGGTAAACATAGATCATGGTGGATTTTCCAAGATCTACCTGAAGTGCCATTATCGGGTCCAGCATGGCCAGCTGCAGTGGGCACCTGGAAAAGATCAGTTTGCTTCTCTAGAAATCATTCTTCATCATGCCAAATCTTCAGTATAACAATAATTAGCAGCTGTCACTGGTCATGCTGCTTCTAGAAAGGGTCATCTTCCATCTGCTGATGAGGTGAGTCCAAAATTCCTATCACCTCATAAAGGCAGTGCTCCTCCAGCTCTTTAGGCAACCAGTGTCACAGTACTGCCAAGGTCGCTCCTGGGGTGACGCTTCATCTCCCCCAGCAGCAGCCTGGAAGACGGGCTTGGCACGAAGGCATCAGTATTAAGAGGACTCAGGGACAGGGACGACCTGTTAAGTCCCAAAGTTTGCATGAAGCAAGTGAACTAGGTAGTGGTATAAATAATGGAACAGCTTTTTAAGCAAACAGCAATGGTTTTGGGGACAGAGGAAAACCCCTACAATGCTGCCGCAGGCGTGCAGTGCTGCTGTGGAATGCACCTCTCAGAGCTGCTCTGTTGGGGTGCCTAGAATTAAAATTATGAATAATGATGAATAAGCGATCCAAGTGGCTGGGCTGTCATAGGTAAAACCAAACTGTAAGTTAGACCTTTTTTTGGTTGGTGTTTTTTTGTTGTTTGTTTTTTGGGTTTTTTTTTTAATTCTCTCATTTTAACTACCAAGGTACCGTTTGAAACATCGAGAACATCAGGAAGGAACATTTGACAGCCTCTCGCTCTCTCTAAAGACAACTAGTCTCAAGGCAAGATATTAACATATCAACTGCTGCTGATAAATACATTTTTTTGCCAGTAATAGATAATATTTAACAGCTTAATAAGTGTTTTTTTTACCATGGTTGGTATATTCACACCAGTAAATACACCTCTATTGTTTCAGGAGAGATGATTGCTATGCATTCTATAATTTTATGCATAATAATGATGTCTTCTTCCCTCTCTGGAACAGAAATAATTCATAGGTAAGAGTATTACTGCATCATACCAGGGGGTCCTAGCTAGTGTTGCATGATAAAGCACTCAGAGACTGCAACTACCCTGAAAGGCAGGTTAAATCACGTTAAGACTGCTACTGTACCTGGAAGGAAGGAAAAGCACTTGCTTTCTTCTGTATTATAGGGAAGATTTACATTTAAAGAAACTATTGTTTCTTTAACTTCCAGGCAGTCTCCAGTCTGTTTCTTTCTCACAGCATCTGATACTGCTGAAGGCTTTGGCACACACACTTCCCAGTAGCGATGATACATTCAGAAGATATTTAAGGGCAGATCTCACCTCTACAGTTTGCAACACAGGACTGTGCCCCTGCTGCAGAACTTCTGGCTGCAGAACACCCTTTGCTTAGGTGGCAAGCAGTCCTTATTGGCTCTTGCAATGTCCCGAGTATGTTTACAGGGTAAGAATATGATTTGGATTGATCCATCCATTAATAAATTAACTTTTTAATAAAATGAACTAATTACTCATTAATGATAATTTATAAATTGGTAATAAAGTTAATCTATAAATAGTTATTCATAATAATTGTTAATTAATTTATGTATTGATGCAACTCCCACATGTGGCAGTGCAGAGCACAATTGGGTCACTAGATCTCCAGTGTCTTAAGTCATTGTAAGTGCATGTTTAAGAGATTAAGTACCACTATCTATGGATCGTGAAGTATTTTAAATGCTGAGAAATTTATCAGGTCATATATATCTCTATATCTATCTCAAATTTTTTCATTGAGGGATTAAATACTTGCAAAATCTTTCACTAATGTAGCTTCGGCTACTGTTCAAAATGAGGTAGTCTAACAAATGTATTTAGGACAATGAGAAAAAAAGAAAAAAAATCCATGTGTGGAAATGGGACCAAAGGCTTTACTCAGAATCCTTTGAAGAAATGCCTCCTGTGTTTTTTAATCAGCAGTGTGCTGGTACGAGTGCTGCATGTTCATAAAGCTCTATTAGTACACCCTTTCTTGCACTGGGGTCCCTCTGGCATTGGATAGGTTAAGCAATTGCTGGTATTAAATTAGCACACTGATTTCCACTGGTAAGAAAGTTCCTGAGTCTTAAATTACAGATAAACTATTCCAAACGAGCCAAGGAGAAAATGAATAAATGTACTCTTACAAATAAAACAACAAAAAAAGTAAATGCATCTGAGCAATTGAAAGTATATGATGTATAGATCAGATGAATAATGATTAGAATACTTTTAAATCTGGCAGATAAATATGTGCTTACTCATTGGAGCTCAGGTGAGTTGTGTTTCAGCAAAGAGCTTATAGCTAAGGAGAAGGCTGAAAAGTTTAATGTACACTCTACTGCACAAAAATTAACGAGAAATATATTTGCTACAATTGCAGCTCATGCTGGGTAACTTCTCCTACAACCTCATTTTAGACCTAATTTTATTTTTACTTTATTGGGTTGGTAAAGTGATCTCGGTTGGAGCAAGCAGAATATGCCATCTCTTCTTTTGTAAATGCTCTGATTTTCTTCACTAATCCATCACTAAAAGGCAAAAAACAAATGTACTCTGAATACAGCTTAAAGAGAGTTTTGAAGGTGACAGGGAAGAGGATAAAACACATTTGAAAGTGTTATGCCCTCAATATGCAAGAGACCAAAGCCTGTAAGAGTTCAGATGGGTTAAAGACATACTAAGACCACCCAGCGTGTAACTACAAGAGGTATTACTACATCTCACCCTTTGCAAGAAAAAGAATCACTTTCTGGGGGCAGTTCAGATTTTTTGGTGATGCTACATGGTACATTTCATTAAGGAAAGGTTTGCATGGAGCACATTTGCCAAGGGAGACTGTTCTTGAAAAGCACACAGGGCTTGGCAAGGGAGTTGTGATCTTGAGTCCTCTTCATGGCTCTGATGTTTCTTTGATGGGTAGCCTTGCAAAGTCATGCCAGCTCTGAAAGGTTAAATTTATGTCCTTGTAGGAAATAGGAGATTGACTTTCAATATCAAGTGTTTTACAATTTGGAGTTTATATAGCTCTGTATAACTAGTCCAGTCCTGGGAATCACACTCAGACTAAGTAGAAGTTGGAATAGGAGGAATAGAAAACTCAGAGGTCTTTGAAAGAATGGCCAGAGACAAAGCTGAAGCACTTGGACTGATTCATTTCTACAGAAGGGAAATGAGATGAGACATGACAACAATCTTCAAATATGTATTAGGCAGAAACAATTCTGTATGTGTATTGGGCAGAAACAATTCTCTGCACCCTTTGCAGAGAGAGCAAGAAAAACAGGTATAAACTCCTGTGAGAGATATATAGGTTAGACATCATGAATTATTTTCAAAAAGTAAAAAAGGAATAAGCTTCCTAGGCAAGCTCCATCCTTTAAATATGTTATAAACAATGGCAGAGAAAAAATCTGCCCCAAATCATGCAAGTATATCTGATCATGCTTCAAGACAAGGACATCTCATTGTTCAGCCCTGTTTTCAATCATCCTATGTCTCTGATCTCCCTGAGAAAGCATTGTGGAATGTTTTACATATATTCGTTATAATTTTTTAATTGAAAAAGTATCTGTTATCAAGTACAGTCCTTTCTGGCTGCATTCTGGCTATAGATACTTTTTTCTCGTACACCAGAATATAATACACATTAGGGCTATGTTTCTAATTCCATGTTTAGTGGTCCATATGAAAGAGTCTTTAATGTCTGGCTTCCCTCTTCACTATTCTTTGATTAGCTTGTTCTAATTCCCCTGCAGTTCACATGACACGCTTCTCTCTTTTCCCTACGCAGTGTTAACAGGGAGGCAACTCGGCTGCTGGTTTTGCAAAAAAGTTCACCCATGGGATTAACTGAGCTCCAAGAAACTGCTTCATAAATTTGAATACTTTGATATGATAAATGTCAAAGCCAACTTTACAGAGATGAAGGACTTTATATACTTCACTGCTGAGACACTTCCATGCAAGTTCTCCCTCAGCTCAGGAAGTCTAGAGGGGACATAGCTGTATCACATGAAGGCACAAATATTCCTAAAACTTTGCCCAAGGAAGCAGAGCTTTGTTCCACTGGAAAATAGAATGAATAGCTAAATGTGACATTTATGTCAAAACACTTCAAACACAGTCCTGAAGTATTACCATGGTCTCTGGACATGGTTTAGGGAAACCATCTCTTCCAGCACATTGTTCCCACCACCGGTGGTCATTTTCCCTGTTGTGTTCCCAGGAAGCTCATCTCTGGGTCTCTCAACCAACCATCCCAGAACAGAGCAGGTCCAGAGGGCTGAAGGTATATGGTCTCCAAATACACCACATAAATCTTTTTTTAGCATGCTCCAAGATGGCTCATGTGAGAAACGTGGCACATGCATACACCACATATTCTGTTTTCCACAAGGCAGTGATAGCAACATTTAGAGGAAGGGAACGAAATCATGAATGAAGTTCAGTCTGTGAAGAAGGGAGGGGTGGGGGAAGGTAGTGAGGTCTTATAAGATCTGGTCCCACTTCTCGTTGTCCTACTCTGGTTTCACTCTGTGTGTGTGTGCGCATGTTTGGTGTACTAAATGAGATGCCTGGGGATTTTTTATTCTGTGTTGAGTCTGTTTTGTCTGTGACACTAATTGTGGAATGATCTCTCCCTGTCCTCATCTTGATTCCTAAGCCTCTCAATATATATTTTCTCCCCTGTCCAGCTGAAAAGGAGAGTGATAGAGCAACTTTGGTGGGCATCTGACCTCTAGCTAGGGTCAAACCACCATACCATATCATTAGACGCTGCAAGGATTAAATCTGTAACCACAGCCCATCACTACAGCCAGTAATAAAGTGCAGGGCAAGTTCTACAGAATCAGTGGATCTGGCAAGAGCATCACTATGTGGAGAAGCCCTCTGTGTATCAGATAACTGGAGTTCTTTATGCAGCCACAAAATATTTACTGTTGAAGTGGCTACTAATCTATCACATATGAGGTTTTTTTAAACAAAAGTTAGATACTTGCAAATAGAAGTCGTTTATTATCTGCTATTTCTGGAGTTCCCAGTTGCAGTCACAGTGGAAATGCCCTGTTCCCAAGTCCCCTAAATGATATGGATTACCAGCTGCTGCTGCAGCACGATCTGCTGGAGACCTCTCCTTCTAAGGTATATGGCACTGAGTAGTCCCCATGAAGCCAATTAAAGAAATTATTCATGTTAATGTGAGTGCAAGTGATCCTGAAGCCCTTAATTACTCCCTGTACTTTTACTGTTTAATTCCTATGCACCACTCTGAGATCTTGGAGAGTCTGCCTTGAAAGCTCATGCTGCAAATGGCTCATGAACATCTTAGGACTCCTGATGCAGGGTGGGTGCCAGGGCCACCCCCAGCTAAGCCATCCTTTCCCACATCTCAGATTGCTCTGAAACTTTTTATACCCTTTGATCCATTTCCTTTGAATCACCACTAGAAAAATTGCTTAGTCCCCAGCACAATACTGTAAAGGTAGAAGGAAAGTGGAAAACTAACACACACCCCCGCCCTTACCAGATGAACCATGATTTATATAAGGTGATTCGTTACCATAACTTTGCTAAAATGTTGCCAGATTTGAATAATTTGAAATCTGCTAAACAGAATTTAGTTTTCTTAGCAACAAGAATCCAATGTCAATTGTGGCTTATTTATCTCCAGGCCTGCAAACTAATGCTAAAGAGAAATTTGATTTAAATAAATTTATTCCAAGCATAACCAAAATGCTGTAAATAATGAATCACTTGATATGAATAGGAATATACAGTACATACTGCAGGACACAAAACACGCTAAGTGCTGTACCAGATGAGCTTTCAGGGGTTTATTTTACTGTGCTATGCTGCTGCATCTCAGCTTGCACTCTTGGGGCACATTTGTATTAATATTACCAGGTCCAATACTAAGCCAAGGGATGGAGAAAGTTGAAAGAGTTTGGTTCACATCTGCTCTCCCGCTTGCAGCAGGACCCCCAATTTCAGAGAGCTGCAGCCACACAAGGCGGAATGTCAGAAGACACCAGTAGACATTGGGCACAGCTCCTCACCCCCACAGTTGCAGACAGAGGAAGCCTTGTCAGCCACGGGCAGGATTTATGCACGCTCAAAGACTGCAGGGCTAATTTGATTGAGCAAGTTATCCAATGCAATCAGTTTGTTCAGCTCAAGCTGCCAACGTGAGGTGCCAGCACACTTAGCCTAGCTCCAAGGTGAACCAGGGCATTATTTCAAGTAGTGGGGGGAGCTTGTGATCGAGGCAGAAGCTGCAAGAAGTTCAGAAGGCTGAATATGGAGAAAGCACTGACATCTGCTGCTGAGGAGAAGGGCTCTGAAGCGGGAGACTCCGTCGAGGGACCCCTTTCTGCAAGCAACAAGCCCCGGGCATAGATCCGCGAGGGCAAGGGAGAAAAGGCGACAGAGATCAAAAGGAGAGAGGCAGAGGTGCGGCCAGCAGCGGCCATCAGCACCCATCAGCACCCATCATCAGCCACTGCTCGTCCCCCGCACTGCCTGGAGCGGTGACTCATCGGGGGCGGAGCTAAGGGCGACAGCGGCAGTTTAAAAACCACCGCGACTGCCTCCCAGTTCAGCTGCTGAGGAGAAGGGCTCTGAAGCGGGAGACTCCGTCGAGGGACCCCTTTCTGCAAGCAACAAGCCCCGGGCATAGATCCGCGAGGGCAAGGGAGAAAAGGCGACAGAGATCAAAAGGAGAGAGGCAGAGGTGCGGCCAGCAGCGGCCATCAGCACCCATCAGCACCCATCATCAGCCACTGCTCGTCCCCCGCACTGCCTGGAGCGGTGACTCATCGGGGGCGGAGCTAAGGGCGACAGCGGCAGTTTAAAAACCACCGCGACTGCCTCCCAGTTCAGCTGCTGAGGAGAAGGGCTCTGAAGCGGGAGACTCCGTCGAGGGACCCCTTTCTGCAAGCAACAAGCCCCGGGCATAGATCCGCGAGGGCAAGGGAGAAAAGGCGACAGAGATCAAAAGGAGAGAGGCAGAGGTGCGGCCAGCAGCGGCCATCAGCACCCATCAGCACCCATCATCAGCCACTGCTCGTCCCCCGCACTGCCTGGAGCGGTGACTCATCGGGGGCGGAGCTAAGGGCGACAGGAATTATCCCTCTCCATACAAGAGCAGCCTCTGGGAGCGCGGCGACCCGGAGCGCGGCGAACAGGGCGGGCAAACGAGGGCGGGCAAACAGGGCGGGCAAACAGGGCGGGCAAACAGGGCGGGCAAACAGGGCGGGCAAACAGGGCGGGCAAACAGGGCGGGCAAACAGGGCGTGGCGCGTCAGAAGGGCGTGGCGCGGCAGTTAGCGCGGCAGTTTGCGCAGGCAGGGCAAGCAGGCAGGGCGAGCCGCCCCTCCTAGCTAGCCGAGAGGGTAGATTCAGCGGACGGGCTTGCACAGCACGAAGGGTGAGCTGAGGGTTCCCTGTCTGCTGTGGGCTGGTAACCATGGTCTCCACCAGGCGGAGAGGTTCCCCCTACAAATCTGGGGCAACCCCGATGGAGGGCCTGCCTCGGGATGCTGCGGTTCAGGTCTCCGGCTGCAGGGAATGCCAGAGTCTGCAGTTGCCAGGGAGAAGAGGCAAGCCCCTAACCTGTGTGAGGTGTGAGCAGGTCGACGATCTGCTCTGTTTAGTTGTAGAACTGAAGGAAGAGCTCGAAAGACTGAGAGCAATCAGGGATTGCGAGCAAGAGATTGACTGGTGGAGTAGCTCCCTGGCAACCCAGAAGGAAGAGAGTGGGGAAGACACTTCGCACCTGAAGACGGTCCCCCCTCTCTGCCCTAGACAGGAAAATGGGAGTGTCCCAAACCCCGAGGAGGGCTGGAAGACAGTCCCGACTCGCCATCGTAGGCACACCCCCTCCCTACCTACCCCACTCCCCCAGGTTTCCCTAAGCAACAGGTTTGGGGCCCTGGCAGTTGAGGAGGAGGTATGCGAGGAAATGAATGCAGCCCCTCTGCCTCAGAGGAAGCGGAAACCTAGAGTGAGGCGATCATCCGCACGCCTTGAGACTGCCTCTGTGAGGCAAGAGAGAAAGGTTGTTGTAGTAGGGGATTCCCTTCTCAGAGGGACAGAAGGCCCTATATGTAGACCGGACCCTACACACAGGGAGGTGTGCTGCCTCCCTGGAGCCCGGGTCAGGGACATTACAAGAAGGCTATCAGGGCTGGTTAGACCCACTGACTATTATCCATTACTGATAGTTCAAGCAGGCAGGGATGCAATCACGAAGTGTAGCCTGCAAGCCACCAAAAGGGAATTCCGGGACCTGGGGCGCTTTGTTGAGGGCGGGGGAGCCCAAATAATATTCTCGTCTATCCCCACTTACGGGAGGAGGGGCTCAGAGCAGGACAGGCGAACCCACGAGTTGAATGTGTGGCTGAAAGGCTGGTGCCGGCGCAAGAACTTTGGGTTTTTTGACCATGGGATGGTGTACTCTGCTCCTGGCATGAGTACTGCTGATGGGGCTCACCTGTCCCATAAAGGAAAGAGGATCCTTGCCCAGGAGATGGCAGGGCTTATTGACCGAGCTTTAAACTAGTTAGGAAGGGGGAAGGGGATATTAAGAAGGCTGCTGGGGTTAGGCAAGTGCTTCGGGAGTCACAACGAGAGTTGATGGTGGATAAAGGTAAATTCCAACAGCACAGTGGTGGACTTGGAGATGGTTTTCCAGGTGTGAGTAGGGAAAATTCTGTGGATTGCCCTAAGTACTCCTCAGTGGAGCCACTTTTGCCAGTCCCCTGGCAGAAATCTCGTTGTGGGCTGTTGAAAATACCTACATCTGCTGCCCCACTTAAATGCCTTTATACAAATGCACGTAGCATGGGGAACAAACAAGAAGAATTAGAAATCTTTGTGCGGTCGCAGGGCCATGATCTCATAGCAATCACAGAGACGTGGTGGGATAACCTGGACGACTGGCACGCTGTCATGGATGGCTATGTGCTTTTTAGGAAAGACAGGCTAGGGAGGCGAGGTGGAGGAGTTGCTCTTTATGTGAGAGAGCACCTAGATTGTATTGAGCTCCACCTGGGGAAGGATGAAACATCTGTTGAGTGCTTGTGGGTTAAAATCAAGGGGCAAACCGGTATGGGGGACATTGTTGTGGGAGTGTGCTATAGGCCCCCTGATCAAGAGGAGCGGGTTGATAGTGCATTCTATAAGCAGTTAGAAGTAGCCTCAAGATCCCGGGCACTAATCCTTATGGGGGACTTCAACTATCCAGATATTTGCTGGGCAAGCAACACGGCCAGTCGTATGCAGTCCAGACAATTTCTGCAGTGTGTTGAAGACAATTTCCTGCTACAGATGGTGCAGGAGCCTACAAGGGGAGGGCGGGTGCTGGACCTTGTTTTAACTAACAAGGACGGGCTCGTTAGGGAAGTGAAGGTCGGGGGCAGCTTAGGTCTAAGTGACCATGAAATGGTTGAGTTCAAGATCCTGGGTGGAAGAAGCAAGCCAAAAAGTAGGATAGCTACCCTGAATTTTGGAAAAGCTAACTTTGATCTCCTCCGTGACTTAATAGGGGCTATCCCGTGGGCTACGCTGTTTGAAGGAATGGGAGCCTGTGAGAGCTGGCTAGCATTCAAACAGCACTTCTTCCAAGCACAGGAACGATGCATCCCTTTGTGCAGGAAATCGGGAAGGAGAGGCAGAAGACCTGCGTGGATGAACACGGAGCTGCTGAGTAAACTCAAAGAGAAGAGGAAGATCTATGAATTGTGGAAGAAGGGTCTGAGCACATGGGGAGAATACAGGAATGTAGTCAGGGCCTGTAGGGTCGCAACTAGGAAGGCTAAAGCCCTCTTGGAAACGAAGCTGGCAAGGGACATAAAGGATAATAAAAAGGGGTTTTTTAGATACGTGAATAGCAAGAGGATGACCAGGGATAATGTAGGTCCCTTGATGAATGAGGAGGGTGTCCTGGTAACGGGGGATACTGAGAAGGTGGAGATACTGAATGCCTTCTTTGCTTCGGTCTTCACCTCAAAGGCCCCCCGGGACCCACAGGCACTGGATGTAAATAGGAGTGTTTGGGATATGAAGAATTTCCCTCTGGTTGAGGTAGGGGAGGTCCAGGAGCGGCTCAAAGGGATAAACGCACACAAATCCATGGGACCGGATGGGATACATCCACGTGTGCTAAGGGAGCTGGCGGAGGTGATTGCTGAGCCGCTCTCTATCATCTTCAACAGGTCCTGGAGAACAGGAGAAGTGCCTGAGGACTGGAGGATAGCCAATGTCACTCCAGTCTTTAAAAAGGGCAAGAAGGAGGATCCCAGCAACTATAGGCCAGTCAGCCTCACCTCTGTCCCCGGAAAGGTAATGGAACAGCTTGCTCTGGATGCCATCTCCAAGCAATTGGAAGAGAAGAAGGTCATGAGGAGTAGTCAGCATGGATTCACCAAGGGGAAATCGTGCTCGACCAATCTCATAGCCTTCTACGATCTCATCACCGGCTGGGTAGATGGAGGGAGAGCAGTAGATGTCATCTACCTTGACTTCAGCAAGGCTTTTGATACTGTCTCCCATGACATCCTGATAGCAAAGCTGAGAAAGCATGGGATTGATGAGTGGACAGTGAGGTGGGTTGAGAATTGGCTGTCGGACCGAGCCCAGAGGGTCGTGATTCGTGGAGTGGAATCTGACTGGAGGCCTGTGACTAGCGGTGTTCCCCAGGGCTCGGTGTTGGGTCCAGTCCTGTTTAACATCTTCATTGACGACCTTGATGAGGGAATAGCCTCGACCCTCAGCAAGTACGCCGATGACACAAAGCTGGGAGGAGTGGCTGACACGCAGGAACACTGCGCTGCCATCCAGAGAGACCTGGACAGGCTGGAGAGCTGGGCAGTAAGAAACCAGATGAGGTTCAACAAAAGCAAGTGTAAAGTCTTGCACCTGGGAAGGAACAACCGTTTCTATCAGTACAGGCTGGGGGATGACCTGCTGGAGAAGAGCTCAGTGGAGAAGGACCTGGGGGTCCTGGTGGATGACAGGTTGGCCATGAGCCAGCAGTGTGCCTCGGTGGCTAAGAGAGCCAATGGGATCCTGGGGTGCATCCGGAGGAGTGTAGCCAGCAGGTCAAGGGAGGTGATCCTCCCCCTCTACTCTGCCCTGGTCAGGCCCCACCTGGAGTATTGTGTCCAGTTCTGGGCTCCCTGGTATAAAAAGGACAGGGATCTCCTGGAGAGAGTCCAGAGAAGGGCTACGAAGATGATAAAGGGCCTGGAGCATCTCCCCTATGAGGAAAGGCTGAGAAGATTGGGACTGTTCAGCCTTGAGAAGAGAAGACTAAGGGGGGACCTAATTAATGTTTACAATTATCTTAAGCAAGGGATGCAGGGGGAATCAGCCAGCCCCTTTTCAGTGGTCTGTGGAGACAGGACAAGGGGCAATGGCTGCAAGTTGGAGCATAGGAAGTTCCGCACCAACATGCGGAGAAACTTTTTCACAGTGAGGGTGACAGAGCACTGGAATAGGCTGCCCAGGGGGTGGTGGAGTCTCCTTCTCTGGAGATATTCAAGACCCGTCTGGATGCCTATCTCAGTGAAATGTCCTAGGGAGCCTGCTTCGGCAGGGGGTTGGACCCGATGATCTCTCGAGGTCCCTTCCAACCCCTACAATTCTATGATTCTATGATTCTATGATTCTATGATCTTTACAAACAACCTGGCAGAAAACATTTCAAAAGTCCAGTGGATTTTTCTTCCCAAAACTTGCTTCTAAAATACCTTTACAATGATGTAAAGTCTCAAGCAAGTGTGCAGTACTTTCCTGGAAGCTTTATCAAAGCTAACTATATATATATACATTTCATTAGTTAATTATGAACTGCAAATGAGCAGGGTGAAGCTTTGTGCCTTCTCTAGTGAAGGTAATTTTATCACAATTCTTATTTAGTTCCAGTCTTCCAAATCACATGCATCATGGGAGCATTCATGGTGCCATGCAAGAGATGAACAGCACAGGGATCCCCCCTTGTCTAAAAGTGTGAGACAAACCAGCAAAGCAGAGATAATTTTCAGACATTTTGGAACGAAAAATCTATTTAAGTGACCACGTTTTGAAAACTTTTAAAATAGGAAACGTAGCCTATTTTAGGAGTATCATTACTCCAACTATATGGCCATATGGGAAGGGGAGGAGTCATAAATGTATGTCTGCAGAGATGAGAGGATCACTGTTGATGATCACAGAGAAAAAGCAGGTGGGGGAGAGGGTCTGTGCAAACAGGTATCAGGATATGAGAAGCATTAAGAAATGAAGATAGTTGCTAATAACTTTTTTGATACAGAAATATTTCTCACATGGAAACAATAATATTAGTTAGGAAACCAGTACTTCCGTCAATAGTGCTTAAATCTCTATCACCCAAATCATAAGGGTGTAAATACAAATTTACCCTTTATTACCACATGGCTTCTGTCACATCAAACTAGTAGGGGAAATTGTCCTCTCATGGGACAATGCAATGCTTTGTCCTTCTCCTCACCAGGGCTGGGAATTTTGCTTCACCTCTGCCCAGACTGTGGAGAACCATTTCCCAGTAAAGGCAGAAACCAGCTTATGACAGCTGGTGAGACACCAGTTAGGGAAAGGTTTTACACCTATACAAATCAATTTAAAAGAATAAAAATATATGGTTAAAAAACCTGCAGGCTCCGTGAAAATTCCAGTCAGATTTAAAATGTGGCAATCTGATATTTTTGACTAGTTTTAATAATTTTTTAATGTGATTGCTGGCATGGTCTAAAGTGGGGAATACCAAATTAATCCTAGCTGCAAATTGTTCAGCCTGACAGTCCATAGTTTAATCTTCCAACCGTGACTTATATCACTTAGCACACTGCTATGGGGTTTGTTGAATCTGAATTTTTTATCTGCAGATACTTTTGATTCACATAACAGATAGATGACAGTCCAGGAGTGCATACATTCTCCAAAGCTTGCCACCATCACAACTGAGCTCCAGTGCAGGACTGTTGGTAAGCCATGCATCACTCAGTACATTTCTCAGGGCAACTATCACCTTGTCAAAGAAGTGGGACTGATTTGCATCATAAGAAAGAGTTTCTTAGCATTGGTGTTTTTCTTGTACATTTTCATGCATCTTACATTCAGGTTTAAGCTTTTTAAAAGTACATCTTAGGCATTTTTAGAACATACTAACTATTAATGCATTTGGAAGGCATACAGAGACCATGACGCTACCTCTAATTCTTCTTACTTTCCCTCACAGTTTGACAGTGTACAGGCCTGTTCTGTATCTAAACTTACAAGCTGTGACAAGTGATAAATAGCCTAATTCTAAAAAGCTATTGTGTACCTCTGAGACAATTAAAATTCCTTAGATACCTAGATGCAGTACATAATACATTTAGCCAACATTAGAACATGCCAGAGAAGGAACGTTTTATCCCAGGACAGATCCAAGCATCTAAAAATAGGCCTTCAGTTTAAATAAAAGTATTGTAATGATGTTCATTGGGAAATCCCCTCTCCTCAGATTACAAACATAATATTAATTCTTAGATCATCTCATGCTGTTCAGCAAGAACTGAAGAATAGAGTTTATAGAATGTCCTAAATAAATGATATATCCTTTTCTTAGGAGGAAAATATTGGTTGTAAGTGATGCCTTTTTAATTCTTTCATCTAACCCAAGAAAGTGATACCACACACTTCAGGGCATGGACTGAGCTCTGACCCACTCTAATCCATCCCTAGCAGCAGCAGCAGAAGATAATACAAGGGTTTCCCATAAATAGTCCAGACTTGAACCTAAGATGTTTTGATCAAGGCATATAATTTTATTAAAAACATATCGTTTCTCACTCAGTTTTGCTTAGTTTTCTCTGGAGGTTGTATATGCCTTTCCACAAATGCCTGGCAGGAAGACAATGTAACTGTAATGTGTGATAGAAAGGAAGTTAACCACTGGCTAAATATAAATATTAGGCTATCACGGTACCTGAAATGTACACTATTTTTGAGATGCAGAGCAGTGGTAGGAAACAACTCATTCCTTCATTTATTCTATTCCTTTTCTACTTGTAGTGGTGTGGTAGAAGGGTATCTTCCATATCTTCTTTGCCAATTAGAAACTATTTTCTTTCTTTGTTTAATTAAGTTTAATCTAGTTTAATTAAGGGATAAAATGGAATTCGTCTTCTTTGAGAAGGTTGCTTCAAAAAAGAAAACAGAGAAGACTGACATCATGTTCGGCATCATGACATGCAGAAACTGATCTAGGATTGTTTTTTGTCACCAGGGTTCTCTGTGCAGAGTTAGTGTTGCTGGTGGTTGCTGCAGGCATCAGTCCACCAGTCAGGGTACATAGCATCTCCACTGCGTTCTGGACAGAAACATCTACCTTTTTACATAGAAACACACATCACATGACACCTAGTAGCTCAGCTCAAACACTGTGCACTAAAATAACACAGGAGCCTTATGGCCGTGTGGTGAATCCACACCCAGCAGGAGACATCAAGGTTCATATGGGAATGCTGCTTGCTTTTCTGTTCACATCTGTGGATTGGAGCACTTGTCTCATCCTAACTGCTCATATTTTCACAGAAGTATTTCTGGCTGTGTAGCCTTCTATGGGCATAGCGATGGAAACTTAAAGTGCATGAAACCATATCAGCAGTCCATGAAGTTGGAAACAGCATAAATTAAAGACTTACACCATCTAGCCCAGCTCAACTGACTTAAAAGAGAGACGGGGCTTGTTTGCAAATCACAGTTCAACTTGAACAGCTTCAGCTTTCTCCTCCAACCACACCACTACCACCTTAAAGCTACCACTTGGGCGGCATGTTGCCATTTTTCAGGCTCACATCCAAAAAGGACTGAATATTCACTAGATGCTGATGGTGGTATTGCTGATTCTAGTGTGTCAATAGCCTACAGTTTGTGGTAACTCCTACCCAGGAGAAAAATACTGTGCAATTGTTCACATTTTATCCAGATTAGTGTTCTTGGTTGGAGGGTCTCAGTTCGTCTTTTTTTCTGCCAGTGCTGGTTTTAGCTTATTTCAGACCTCAGTCAGCTTTCCTCTAGCACTTAAATTAACTTTGGAAATCCCAAATTGAAAGCCTGTGGTCTCACACCTGTCACAAGACAAAGAACCACAACATTTCAAGCTGTTTACAGCCTCATGCAATCTCACCCAGGCCTCTAGAGACCGTCAAGCAGCAAGCTGGAAGGAAAGGCTGTTTGACCTGCAATTTTTAAGTTCTTGGATCACAAGGATCACAACTCACATGATGAAAGCTGCAAAAGGTGCTGTTTCTTCTTTTTATTGCAGATATTCTCAAGAGCTCCTGGAAGACTTACATAAATGACCTCAATTTTAACCTGTTTGGACTAGATTAGTGTGATGGAAAAAATGTCATGAGTGAGATTCCAGCCCGACCTCTACATGGGAAAAGTTTTTCCTCTATAAATAGTGTCGCTCTCTGTTGGCTGTAACACTTCTCTTGCTACTAAATTAGAATTCACAAGTCTTCTGCAGGATTCATAATGGGATCAAAGATCAGAAACTTCTTTGAAGTTGGTCTTCCTTTGCTCCACTATTAATACATACCTGCACTAATCCACCGTGGTTCCCCTAAACTAATCAGTCACTCTACCTTCCCAAAAGGGACAAGTACACAGGCTTTTTTCAAATCTCCATTTATTTGTGTTCATTATCCACACTTCATTTTGCAAGGGCATAGCATTTTGTTAATTGATTTTTCATGTGCTGTAAAGAAGCCAGCTCTGTTTTCTGAAACCTTTTGGTCTAAATGTGATTTGCTGGTAATATTTACAGTACTTGTAACCGTGGTCCCGTTTATTGCTAGTAAGGCACACAGGGGATTGAACTGTGTACATAACAAATTAATGTTTCACCTTTGACAACAGCTATTAATGATATGATTGCAATGAGGTCATCTTAGACTCCACTTTTTAATTTGGTCTTTCTTGAAAGAGATCAAAGAAACTCTGAACCTGCAGGTTATTTGCCACTTCTTTAGGAAAACAAACTGACAGTCTCATTGACCCTAAGAAGAGAATGCTCAAGGGACAATATAAATTCAGAAATCTTTTAAAAATGTCTATAATTCAAAACTGTGACATAGATATTTCTTTGTCTCACCATGACTCAGAATTGGCTCGTAACTACCATATCAAACCTCTAGTAACTTTAAATTAATGCTTATTTTTGGAGGGAAAAAAGCTATCTTTGGTAAAAGCCTATTATCAGAGTTTGTAATATTTTTTGTCACTGACAGTAATTAGTTTAATTGGGCACTTATTTGACTCATGGATTTTAAAGCTGGAGTCTCTCATTAGTCCAGAGAAAGGGAACCAGGCTGGTGAAGGGGCTGGAGGGCAAATCATATGAGGAGCGTCTGAGGGAGCTGGGGATGTTTAGCTTGGAGAAGAGGAGGCCTTATCACCACCTACAACTACCTGAAAGGAGGTTGTAGAGAGGTGGGCGATGGTCTCTTCAGCCAGGTGACAGGAGATAGGACAAGGGGAAATGGCACAAAGCTGTGCCAGGGCAGGTTTAGATTAGATGTTAGAAAAAAAATTTTACTGAAAGAGTTGTTGGGGCCTGGAACAGGCTGCCCAGGGAGGTGGTTGAGTCACCTTCCCTGGATGTGTTTAAAAACAAGGGTTGATGAGGTAGGATATGGTTTAGCTTAGGATGGGAATGGTTGGACTTGATGATCTTTAAAGGTCTTTTCCAACCTACTGATTCTGTGATTCTGGTCACCATCTCTGACCTCATGGACAATACAAAATGTAGAATGGAATTAGACACAGTATGCAGTGATTTTTGGAGATGGATCTTTATGGATTTGAATGCATCATGATTTCTACAAGCTTGGATTTCAGAGAGCACTGTGGATGAAGTCAGTGAAGTACCCAGGTGGAGGCTGTCTCCAGTGATGACCCCCATACTTAAGCATCCAGAATTACCCCTGTCTAAATATTGATTTGTAAACTGTAGTGAAATGCATGAGAGGGATATGCTGAAGATGAAAGTTCCTCAAAAGTCCTGCAGGGTCATACTTCATTAGTAGGAGATGATGAAAATTTTAACTGTGATTCCACTAGAAGGCAGATTAGTTGGGGCAGGGAGTGGGAGTGGAAGAGAGAAGGAAAAAAAAATTGAAAAAATTAAACAAGGGATGAAAAAAGGAAAAGGGAAATGGAAGAGCTCTCACTTCTTCAAAGCTTTATTTCTTTGGGCTAAATTAAGAGACTAATCCATTCTGATGAATATCCGGAGGGTTCACTTCTAAGCGAGTATTTCCCCCTCCTCAGATAGAGTAGGAAGATTAGAGTATGAAAAAGAGACAATTTATGGTGAGTTTTCTGGTCTTCTGAGAGGTTTTAATTTGATTGTGACAGAGATGTTCCAGCTGCTGCTTGGCTTCACAGTTTCAAAAGGACATTTTAAGTGCTACTGTCCAAGTTCCGTGTGTCTGCAGAAAGACATATCACAGAATCACAGAATCACAGAATGTTAGGAGTTGGAAGGGACCTTGAAAGATCATCTAGTCCAACCCCCTGCCAGAGCAGGATCACCTAGACCAAATCACACAGGAATGCATCTAGGAGCATTTTGAATCTCTCCAGAGAAGGAGACTCCACAGCCTCTCTGGGCAGCCTGTCCCAGGGCTCTGTCACCCTCACAGGGAAAAAGTTCCTCCTTATATTCACATGGAGCTTCCTGTGCTCCAGCTTGTACCCATTGCACCCTGTCCTATTGCTGGCCATCACTGAGAAGAGCCTGGCTCTGTCCTCCTGACTCTCACCCTTTACATATCTATAAACATTAATGAGGTCACCCCTCAGTCTCCCCTTCTCCAAGCTAAAGAGGCCCAGCTCCCTCAGCCTTTCCTCATAAGGAAGGTGTTCCAATCCATCATCTTGGTGGCCCTGCACTGGACTCTTTCAAAGAGTTCTATGTCCTTCTTGAACTGAGGGGCCCAGAACTGGACACAATATTCCAGGTGCAGTCTCACCAGGGCAGAGTAGAGGGGGAGAAGGACCTCTCTTCACCTACTAACAGCACGTCTTCTAATACACCCCAGGATGCCATTGGCCTTCTTAGCCAGGAGGGCACATTGCTGGCTCATGGTCATCCTGCTGACCACCAAGACGCCCAGGTCCCTTTCATCTTCACTGCTCTCCAACAGGCCAGTCCACAACCTATACTGGTACCTGGGGTTGCTCTTCCCCAGATGCAAGACCCTACGCTTGCCCTTGTTAAATCTCATTAAACTTCTCCCTGCCCAGCTCTCCAGCCTTCCTGAGTCTTGCTGAATGGCAGCACAGTCCTCTGGTGTGTCAGCCACCCCACCCAGTTTTGTGTCATCAGCAAACTTGCTGACTGGACACTCTTGTCCCTGTTACAGGCCCCAGACTGACTGTGGCTTTTCCCTAGACTTTGGAAGTCACACTCCACCAGCAGTTCTCTTCTAACCCTGGCTGCAAAGGGGACCAGGATTCTTTCTTCCTCACTTCCTTATCAAAGGGGATTCCCTTCAGGCTCCCTAGATGCTTTAGAAAATGTGACTTAAAAATGGAAAATAAATAGATATTTTAGAAATGGCTTCACTGGTTTCTTTGTATCCCTCTAAGAAATGAATGAAGCCCATTATACTGTAATAAAAAAATTAGTCATGATCCCCTATTGACCAGGGCAGAACAAATAGAGCCACAGGACATCTATAAAATAAAGAATGGGCTGATGAAACAGCCCAGTACATGGGATATCTAAGCACACTGCCACAATAGCTACATTCACAGACTGATCATTGAACCAACATCTCCCCACAGAGTCAAAGGAGAGAGACAGGTGCCTGGGAAAGGAATAAGCTAAACGTGGGGCGATACACTATCTTCTGCAGAGAAACTGGTGTCTGGCAGCCTGGTGTGCGAGTGGTTTGAACTGCTTTTTACCCTCTGGAGCTTAAACACTAAGAGTCACAGTGACTAAATTAGGCACTCGTAATCAGTCAAATAATCCCGTATGGAAATGGGCCAGGAAAGAGGATTTGTCACTATCTATTTCTTCCTTGTCACCCCATTACCCAATACCTGAGCAAACATTTGTACTCTCCCACCCTGCTCTACAGACGGGAAAAAGTGAGGTGGATAATTTAAGTCACTTTTTAAAAGCCAGACAGAAATAAGTGCCAAAAGCTGGAACTGGAGCTGCCAGGTCTGAGCCAGGACAATTTTAGCACACAGTCACAGAATCTCCCAGACCAGCCTTCACACACCTAAACCCACAGATTTTATATGGCATTTTACAACAATAACAAACACGATGATTAAGCACTCTGTTGAAGTTGAGCTGGCACAAGACCTTGACAAAATTCTTTCAACTGTTCTTTGCTCATAAAAAGCGGACTTTGCAGAATTGAGAGTTTTGTGGATTTGTTCAGTTTTGACAAGCTTCAGGTCAGAAAATTCACCACCTTTCCTAATGCTTTGGGTTTTTATCTTCATATAAAAACAGTTCTGCATTTTCAAACCACTTTGGTCTTCCTGCCTCTACTTATACCTTGCAGGGAGTGGTACACACCTTCCCAGAACAGTACTGCTTCCTTCTATGTTCACTGATGGGCAGGGGAACAGCTGTAACAGCTGTAACAATGGGAGTATGAAAAGTAAATGCTGAGAGTCCGGAAGACAGCTAAAATGTCTTTCCAGACCTTTCTCCTCCTGCCTGATATACTGCACTTTTCCAGATGCTTTGCCCTACAAAACTGCAATCCTAATTCAGTACTGTTCTATATTCACAGAATCACAGACTTGTTTGGGTTGGAAGGGACCTCAAAGATCATTCTGTTCCAGACCCCTGTCATGGGCAGGGACACCCTCACTAGCCCAGGTTGCTCAAAGCCCCATCCAACCTGGCCTTGAACACTGCCAGGGAGGGGGAAGCCACAGCTTCTCTGGGCAGCCTATGCAGGGCTTCCACCCTCACAGAGAAGAATTTATTCCTAATGTCTAATCTAAATCTACCCTCCTTCAGCTTAAGTCCTGTTCAGAGTGCAGTGATGTCATAAAGTGATTCATTAAAATACTGATAGCAGAACAAGATCAGAAGAGAAATCATGCAGAAAAATGAGCATAGAAATATGACTGGAATTTGCTTTCATATAGGAGAATCTTTACCTTTGCTTCTGTATTTAAGAACAATTTGAGTATCTGTCCATCACGTCACAGTTTGAATGTTCTACCTTTTTTGGAGGCAATTAGCCAACTATTCAAGGCTTCTGTGCTCACTTAAATTTCTCAATTTCTCCACCCACCTGAATCTGACACTTTGACATCTTTGCTTATTAGAATGGAAATTCAACATTTAGAAAAGTCAAGCCACACAAGGTCAAAAGCCAGCGTGAAATCTATACATTAGAGAATGGATTGTGGAAGTTGACAAAAACCAAGCGGTTTCATATTTCTACAGCTTTAAACAAAACAATAGCTGTCATGAGATAATAATGCAAGTTTTGAAATATTCGTCACCATTTTCTTGCTCGGTCTGAAAAGAAATTGCTTCAGCACTCAGAGCTGTGGGTAGATATTGAATAGCATTATGTCTTTTAGTCTAGCACCTCGCCGCAGAAGAATTGCCTCTAACACCATGCTATTATTCTATTTTAAGAATCTTAAGCAATGGGGATTTCATCACTTGAGTTAGAAGATTATTTAACAGAATAGTAGGCCTTATGACTCCAAAGTATTTCCTGATATTATACCTACATTCTTCCATTTCCTAAACTCATAGCAGTTATCATACCTCATCTCATTCTAAACAATCCATCTTTCTTCCAATCCTCCACAGATCAAACTGTTTCATGGTGCTAAATGAACTGTTTCCCATGTGGTACTGACAGCATGTTAGAGTGTTCTGATGAAGTACATAAAATTAATTACGTGAGCAGGATATTCAGGCAATCACTGGAAAGGCAGATACAAGCAAGTGATAGAACTCTAAGTCCCTTGAAGTATTAAAACAGAAACTATAGCCAGGGCATCATATTGCTGTATTGCAGAATCCCAAAATAATATTGGGAACCACATCCCACATCTGTGGGCTTCTGGTGTACAACATGAAATTCAGGTTCAACACCTCTTAGGCAAATTTTATTGGGGCACATACTGGAGAAGCTTCAACACAGTATATTTAAAATTACAAGGGAAAACACGTGAAGTTAGTTATTTTGTTATAAATTAGCTATTTAGGTTTGTTGGGTTTGGGGTTTTTTTTTTTCCTTTTCAATGGCACAATTGTTTCACTCCAAATCATACCTGTTTCAACCTTAACATGAATTTGCTATCCATTCACATTTTCTCATATCTAGCAGAGAACACTCATGCCCCTTTCAGGAAGATCAAAGCATCTGAATTTTCCAATTTTAATCAGTTTGTAGTGTAAACAAACTTGACAAATTTAATAAAGAAAAATGGTTTAAAAGATTATGGATTTTTAAACCTTAAACATAGTAGGGCAGAGCTAAGGGCAAATGCAAACCTTTTAGGTAATCTTGAACAGAAATGTTGCTGGAAAACCTATCTGCAGCATGGAAAAGGTTTAGGGCCCAGAGACTGCTCAGCCCAGGGTTTCCCAGCTGTCCCACATATTGTGGTGTTGGGCTGTGTGGCTTTGCCCTGGCTGAAGACCTCACTTGTGTGCCTTGCTGCAGCTTTGTACAGAGATTACCATGTGGGAAAATATAGGATAAGAGATGTGAAAATGGTGGGGAGAGCTGCACACTCGACTCTGAGTGGATAGGAACATTATCAGCAACAAAGGATGGACCCCCTCCATCTGTATGGTGAGTTCTCGCTGTATGGCCTCTGCTTCTCTGAGTTGTTTTGTTCAAACATGACTATCTGCACTTGCTTGCAATTTGGAACAAGGAGCTCACCCCAAACTACTTTAACCATTGTGTTTTGAATGCAGCAGGACAGCCAGCAGTGAGCTGCTGTGAGCTTCCTGATCCACCCTACTGACCCAGTAGCAAAATGGAGAAGTATTTTGCTTCTGTCATTGAATGCCTCAGAAAGGGAAGAAGTGAAGTACCTCCTTCAGCAAAGAAGATGCCTTACATATCAACATCATCATAAATGGGCTTCATGGACCCCAGCTCTCCTGTGTGCAAAGCACTAGTTACATGTAATCACCAAAAAGTGGATTTTAAATGGTCAAAACAGATGGACCACTGGCAGTGTCTTGCAAGTCAGCAGTCTGTTCAGGCAGCTGGTGAGATGCTAGGTGGTGTGGCTATCAGAGCTGTTCCTCCAGCTGCAGCACACAGTTGAGCAGGACCCCATAGGAGCAGAGCCTGTTATGACTGATCCTGTTTAGCAGCTGATGGCACAGTTATCAAAGTTGGCATGTTATCAGTGAACAACAGCCTGGCTTATATCCACACCCCAGGGATGGAACTCCAGAAAAGACCAGAAGACAAGCAGGCGAATGATGCACAGCCTGCCCTGTCCCTACCATGGGAAAAGAGCACAGTCCTGCTGCTGCAAATCCATTTAATTGAGCCAATCAGAACATGCAAGCTATAGCCAGACATTCAGTTGAGGATCATAGCACAGGCTCCGTGCACACCCAGGCTTACTGCTTTCAGAGAGGTCAAGGGAAGGGGAGAAAGCTGGTGAAGAGCTAAGCTGTCACATCACAGCTCCATGCAACACAAACTTTCCTGCAACACAAACATCATGTCTCCTCACTCTAAACAAGTGGGGTTTTAGTCTGTATACAGTTTAATCAGTATTTGTATACCAAAATAAGACACTAATTGGGATTTCTGAAAAGAAATTTAACCATCACAGGTTTGGGAAGATCTAGTACCACAGGACATCCGGCAGGGGGAGAAAAGCAAGAACAGCATCACACTAGGACCTGTACAAGAATCACCATTTCCCCTAAAACACACTGCCTCTGAAATAAATCTGTATTTTCCTCTCATCCACCAGTAGCCATCAGCTTTTTAGTAACTTGTAGTACTTACCACAAGTTGAGGGGTTTTTTTTATGGCCAATATAAGACCTTGAGTTGAGCCTATCCATTTACAACAGTGGCAGCCCCTCTATTTATAACATAAGCACACTTGTAAGATGTTTCCAATTACTTCTGTCTCCCTGACATGCAGGCATGCTGTTTAAATAGGAAATTGTGTTATCAAATATCTTTGAAGATTTCTAAAGCTAGATCATTTTGCATTTTCTACCCTACTGAGCTAGGAAATTAACAGTAAAATTTTACCCTGCCCTCTAGGAAGTCTGATTTAGTCAAAGACATGATCTGAGGTAGTAACTACAGAATCAGCTATTTATTTAATTTAAATAAAACCACTCTTCCAGCAGACAGTGAAGGGGAGAAATAATATGTCATGCTAGGATTCCTGAGCCAATACTTCTCGCCTACATCCACTCCTGGGTTACTTTCTCTGTGTGTTGCAGTGCTCTGCTGATCTGTGTTAAATAAGCTGCTGTAGAATGGAAGGCAACTTATTTTTGCTCTCTGGATGTTGGGCAACTAATTTAACTCTTGCTAGAACATAAACTATAAATAGAAAAAGATGATACAGTTTCACACTGATAACATTTCTATGAAAGTTAATTCAACAGCAAAGAAATATTTTTTGCCCTTAGCTATCTCTCCTATTAGGAGTGATGGACAGGAGTTGTGTTACCTTTAATCCAAATAAAGTGGGTGATGCTAGGTGTCCTCTCATGTGATGACTTGCCTGAGGGCTAATGTCCTAAACATGGCACGTACACTCAACCCCTTGGCAACACACAACCCTCTCTCACCCTGGTCCATGAGAAAGAATTGCGCATTTGGAATTTAAAAAAAAAACCCTAAAATCCCCTCCATGTTCTGGGCTGGAGAGCTGTGCATGTCACCAGAACCACATCACAGAGATGACCATTGGGAAGTGCTCTCCTAAGGGGACCCTATGAGGATGAAGGGAAACTAGACAACTGCTTAGAAGACCTACCTAACCTCTTGGCAAAAGTGGAAATGGCAAGTCCAAATTTTCATCACTTGATAGGCTCAGCTTGTCTCTACACAAAGTTGAACAAACAGAATACTTCCCTCTGGATTTTCATATCCATCCAGAAACACTCTTGCAACATGCACAAGTTGATCACAAAGCCCTCATCCTAACATTAAAGAGGGTTACCGTTTTCAGCCAAGTGGGCTGGAACAAAACATATTTGCCAAATACTTTCATATCCTTCTAGTGATTGGCAAATAGTTTCTGGTTTTTATGTGCTTAATGTACAAATGTAATATAAAAACACATCATGATATACAAATTAAATGAGCTTATTACAAGATGAATAAAGAGGCAGGTTGACTTTCTGTGTCTGAAATTAATAATGCTTCTTCCTCCGTTTTTGAATGGGAAGCAATGGACTCAGATTCCAGAGTTTGGAGTACTTCTGTTTTAGAAAATACTCAATTGTATGACCCTGTATACATCCACTGTGTTCAAGGGCAGTGCTGTACCTACTGATGTTATTTTTTCAGATTCACACCTGAAATTGCCAGACAGCAACATTTCTTGCAGAGATGTGGTTTAGATCTTATCAGAAATCTGGTAAATCTGTCCCTAGCAAAGGCTCTATATAGTAAAAGACAAAAGAGATTACAACATCATATAAAAGGAAGAGCTTTCCTAAGGCATCAGTGTAGGGTAAAAGGTCATAGCAAAAGAGGTTGCCTTCCACCAAAGTAAAGGTTATTAGGAAATAAACTGCAATGAGCAATCAGTCCAACAGTAAAACAGGATACAAGCATATGTTTGGAGGCACTGAAAGAGTTAGAAGTCCTTGGACATGATAGTCTTCAGCATTTCAATTACCCCATATAAAAGGGGAAGGAGAAAACCTTTAGGGTTTTTTAAACTATTTTCATTTTATTTATTTTAATTAATTTCAAATTAATACAAGCGTTGAAAGATTTAAGTGTCCTGCAGTATCTTGTCCCCTCTGGCACTCTGTATCACCTGGTCCCCCTGCATCTGCACCCCTCCTGGGCTGATACCACTTGTTTTGATATTGTCACAGTTTAGGCTCAATCCAGTCTTCAAAGAAAAATGGCCATGAAAATCCTTCAATCCCCCTTTCCACTCTGAGCCCAGGGCACACGCACACTTCCCAAGGACTGCACGATCCAGTGAGTATTATTTTGTACTTAATAAAATTAAGAGTCGTTACAGAAAATAGGATTTAAAATTACTTTTCAGTCATGTATGATTCCAGGTCCAGTAGATGAGATAACAACTACAATCTGAGTTCTTATCCCTTTCATATCACTGGCATTATGTGATTAATTTTCCAAACTAAGTTTATTACACTGCATATTAAGAAGCAGAAGAAAAGCAGATGAGAAAGACTGCGTTTTTCATTTTAGATAATATTTGTTCTAAACTGTTCTACGTGGCTACAACATATATACCAGGCACAATTTACTGTGATTATTTACTGACTTCATGTTCTAGGAAGGGTTATTGTAAGTTAAAAAAAATACAAAAATGCTTCAGGTTCACTGTTAATTTGATTTTCTCTGCAGCAGGGAAACCAGTCCCTTCTATATGCAACATACATTCAGCAAGTGTTCATCTATTACTAACAGTATTTTTAAAAATTACACTGGAAATTCAAAGTACTAAACCTACAACTCAGTAGCACAGAAGAAATTAGTGAGGGCTGCAGAGATTACATTAGTCCTAAATTAGATGTAAACTTCAGTCTGGACAATCCTGGAATACACCTATTTAATATTCCCCAGGGAGAAGACCGCGTTTTGGACTTACGGTTGGTTGTCCTGCTTTGGTCACTCTGAGCACTGTCATTTGACTGGTTGCTGGACACAGAGGATACGCTTGAGCTCCTGACAAAACCAAATGCGGCCAGCTTAGCTGCTGGCAGCCGTGAATAACCTGGAGGGCGAAGTCCAGACTGGCAGGGCTTGGGGAGATTTGACTTTGCAGCACTTGGACATGAGCCTTTCTTAAGATCAACTGAAAGAAAGAAAAAGAAATAGATTTTTATTAAGTAAACTAGGATGTACTGACCATTACTTGTACTACCCAGCTACATAAAGTCAGCATGAAGGCTGAATACAAATTGTAATGGCTGCTCAAACTGTGGTGTTGTCTTATTCTTTGCTTCACTAAAAATAAGTTCTGTGGAACAGTTGCAGGTCACAATAATCTCTAAAATGTGAAATGCAGCAAGGACCCATGAGGCACAACTCAAAATTCCAGCAAAGTAACATAGTTCAAGTCTCCTAAGATATTTTTTTTATATTATCTTCTTTTATGCTGTATCAGTTTCTAATTTTACAATTGTTATGTGCCAATTAAAAGAAATTCATACACAAAGACAAACACACTACACATAGCCTCCAATTTTGGAAACTACTATAAAACACCAACAATCCTCTTCAAGGACACAAGACCTCTTTGTATTCCATCAAAGAAAGCACTTCTTTGAAGATTTGCTTTCAAATTTTGCTTAAAGAAAATGCCCTTTTCTTGCATCAAGCCTGGGAACGAGGTGACCTGTAAAGTTGTACTTTTTTAACATGCTACCAGTTATTTCCATCAACGGACTTCTAACTATAACCATCAGCCTATGTGAATGACATCAACCAAGTCTCAGACAACTACCAATACTGGGCTTACAAGAGATGAAGTTAGGCAACAGCAGTAGTTGTTAGCAGTACTAACTGGTCATCTGTTTCTAGCTTGTGTGCTAACCTGTATTCTGCTGCTCTTGCTTAGGCAAAACTTTTGTAGGAAAATCCAGAACATAGATCCATAAAAGCCCAAATTGTCTTCATGCACCAAAGGTCCATGAATATGGCAGGATTGTCTTCAAGGACCAAACATTAGCTTTTGGTTGGAAGGTCTGGATACAAAGTCATCTGGGCCTCAGCTGTACATAAAATTTGGACAGAGCTTTTCTTTGTAGGTTTAACAATATCAGACTCCTGTTCCTTGTGGGATTCTGAGCAGCAAAAATATATATTTTTAAAAAATTACTTAATAAAGTTCTCCAAAAGATGATGCTAGTGTGTTTAATCAGTCATCAGGTCCAGTGGGTTAGGACACAAGACAGCATTAAAACTATCAACATATTCTGCCAGAAAAGGGCACAAAGTCACCCTTTTTCCATTCTTATTTGGTGAACACTACTTGTGCTTTAGCCTGACACATACTTCAAAGGAAGAAGTGAACGTTCATAATATAATGGAAAAATAGAAATTAACTGCACAGTAAGAATATGGTCTTCATATTATTACAGTATTTAATTCTTTTGTAAACTATGTAGGTCACAGTCTTATTAATTTTAATGAAGGATTACACTTTGAGGAGACTTTATAGAAAACAAGACTAATTCCTTTGAGCAGAAAAATGTTATGGGGATTTTGAAAGATAGTGTGTACCTCATCACGATAATGCTACTAAGCTTTGTTTAACAAAGCTAAGCCTTTTCTTTTGAAATAGAAATATGTGTAACACCAAGCTAAAAAGAGTTTTGTTATCCTATAAAAGGCATTTCTATAGAAGACATCAAAAATGCTCCTTGCTCAACTTACTAAATTTATATACTATAGACTCTTAAAAATGCAGTGGGTTTTTTCCCATTTCTCACAAGTTGAGGCCTTTATCAAGTTAGAGGAAGACGGATGTCTGACTGCAGCACCTTTACCAGCTCAGAGGAGGATGTGTTGTAGAGCGCAATCCAAATGAAAACAAGAAATACCAACAGAGTGCAATAAAAAACTGTTCAATGGGGACAGTTTTGGACTCCTATCCTGAATCTGGTTTTGTTTGAACTATGTGAAGATGGGCTCAGAGGTAGCTATGGGCTCCAGGTCCAGGGGAAGAACAGTGCAGGCACATTCGCCTGGAGAACAGTCAAGCAATGATGTTTACATCGGTTTACTGCTACGCTTCTGCAGCAGTGCTTTGACAGCGGTCTGTTACAGCTGGTTTATGGTTATCTACACAGCACCATCAAGCCAGACTTCTCTCCCTGCTGCCAGGGACATTCATGTCAGATCTAAATGACTGCAACAGAGTGCTACAAAACCTGATCCCTATGGTTCCCTTCAATGTTACTGATATAATTTGCAATTACTGAGAATCACGGTAACAGATTTTCATGTACAAGCATGAAAAAGGGTCCAGTGAAAGGCTTTAGGAGTCCCAAATGGTAGAAACGACATGCTAATCATCTTCTGGACAGAATCTCTCTATTTGGGAAGACTAATAATCTTCCTGTATTAACTAACAATTGTGGAATGGTGGGTCTCAGATTGGCTCATGTCAGCATAAAGGAGGATGATCCTGTGCTCTCTCATTTCCACAGTCAGGCTGTGGAAGTGCCCACCAATGCTGATACAAACACTTCAGCTGTATTTTGGATGGGCCAGACCATCTTGCTTACAAAGCTGGCTGCACAGTTACACACTTGGTAGCAGCTGGGTATGGACAAACATCAGCTTCAGCAGCTATCTAAAAGACTAATTACACAAGGGCAACTGAATGTGACAGAAGGCATACACCTCAGTCACACCATGCATATTCCCTGTGTTGCATCAGTGACAGGACTAAGCCCAGGTAACCTCCAGATTTGAAGTCAAGGTGAATACCCATGGCAGGTAACTGCAACTGCAAGGCATCTGCCCAGGGCAGTGGCAGCAGGGAGAAGGTATGGTACTGTCTCTTGTGGGTTTCACAGGTTTCCAAAAAATGCACCAGCAGGCCAAGCTATAAATATCACAGATTACAGAACAGGGGAAATTCTGCTGGGGCAGAGGAAGAAGTAGTTAGAAAAGCTTTTGTTTAAAAAATATTTGGAACACACTTGCCGTAGGAAATTGAGGTTTACCTGGGACTATCACTCCCTCTTAACTGCAGGGATGCCCACACCAAGTCCCCAGCTGTCCGTTCTCTGCACTGCCATGCAACCAAACATCTGCAGTCCATGGTATATCAAGCACCACAGGTGTCACCAAAGAAGAATTTCCTTAAAACCAGAAAGTTTTGGTAACATATTGCCCAGCCATCTCTACATTTGCTTCAGAATTATTCTCCCAGAACCAGGGGGTGATTCAGTGTATTTTCTCACACTTCCACGTGTGTTCCAGTTTGTGACTTCAATTCAAATTTCCCCTGGAATAAAAGTATTTTTTATCTTGAACTCATCATCATCTCTAAATTATTTTTCACTTCTCTTCTTTGTAATCCAGCTCTTCTGTACCACAAGGACCTGGGGGCAGGACATTATCCTCATTAGGGATGCATTCAAATCCTTAAAGCTAAGTAATTTTGTATCTTCTCATTAAAATACATGAGACACAAGCCTATTGTACATATTTCCTGTTCTAAATATCATGAAGTTTTATGATGCATGCTCTTTCCTTATTTCTCTTTCTTAGAAGTATAGAAGCACTCCTGCAAACAAGGTCTGGGAGTTCAAAACAAAAGTTATTTTAATGAGCAGCTTTCATTTTAATAAAATTTTGCCAAAATAAGAGTTAAAAACTGGCAACAAAATATTTCCAGCTGTCTCACTGCCTGAAGCTTATTATAGAATTAAATATTGTTGTCTGTAAGACACACAGGCAATTTCTATGACACTTTAAGCTGTTCCCATCTAGAAACATGAAAATATTTTGAGGTAGCAACTGATCGACACAAACCAGATGTGCTTGGGGAGCCTTATGAAAAGTCTGAGCTAGACTTCTTATGCAGCCAGACTGCATCTGAATCACTTGTCCATGCACATGTATAACTAAAGAGCAACTTTCATGGGATTTCTCTGTGAAATTTGAAGTAGGTTTTAGCTGAAATGAATGAAAAATTAGAGAAAGGAGTTACACAGATATGTTCTTATGAGTTAGAGTAGCACTCCAAGACTTGCAAGTTAGGGATCCTTGGCAAGCCTTTGTTTTGTTGTGGTGGGGTTTTTGGTTGTTTGAGGGGTTTTTGGCAAATATTTCTGTCAAAATTTTGATCACTGGGTGTTATTTTTCTCTCAGAAAGCTCCCTTTCTTTTATAGGATACTCTGAACATCATTATTTCCATTTCATATTGGGGAATCTGGGACAAAGAAGTTACCTGCAAGGTCACTGAATTAGTCAGAGATAATGCACCCAGCTCATCTAGCCATTGATATCTTTGCAGTTTAAAAACTAATGGTGCAAATAAGAAGCCTATTCTGTTGCCACTACCTTTGTTGTTTCCCTGTTATAAAGTAATGACTTCTGTCTGAACAGGCTGTCTGATCAGACCCCAAGGAAAAGGGCTTTAGAACAGAGGATTTAATGATTTCCACCTAAACAGCAGTGAGCAGGTTTTGCCCAGCTTCTCCAATAGTCTCTTGTCCAAATACTGTTAAGCCTGGAACAGTTCAGTTCCAAAGGCAAAACAGTTGTTACTGCTGAATGTAAATTACTTTCCAATCTGCCAGTCCACTATCACATGGCAGGAAACGCTCATCTCTTCCTGATTCAGATTTATAAGCACTTGTCACCTCTTTCTTTAAACAATTAAGAACTTTGCCAAGCTCAACTCCAAGTACCTCAGACTGCAAACCTGTAAAATAAGCACACCACCAGAGTAGCTGTAATACGTTATTTCAGGAAGTAACTCAAATCTATTTTCTATCATCAAATCTCATTTACTTGTTCAAGTATTAGGCAATCCTGAGAATAAATCTGAAAGCAAAACTTTCCTACCAGGAGAAAGCTGTAGACGTATTAAAGCACTCATTATGAAATAAATTATACATATGCAAAACCCTAAATAAATGCATATATCTATGTGTGTCTGAGTAATCAGAAACATTGCTGTCCTGATTTATGTACTAATTACATTTTTAACAAGCGTTGACTTGCTTAGAAATGAGAGGAACTGCTAGACCCTCAGGACTAGCAAATTTAATAGACAGGTGATAAGGAAACAACATTACTTTAACTCGCTCTTTGAGAAAAAAATACCATAAGTACTCCTGAAAAAATGTAAAATTAAGTGAAGTTAATGAATACAATTAAGTCAAGTTTTAATGATAAGATCTCTTAGCCTTTTCAAAATCAGACATTAATCCCATCAAAAGTATTGGTTAATTAATGCAAATCCTAACATACTTGCTCTGAGAAGTCTTTACGACCAAGAAAAGTATATTCATAATTTATGTTATAGACACAGTATCTTTCAACAGTTGTTTTGAATTACAAGTTTTCCATACAAACAGCAGAATTTTATTTTATTTATATAAAATAAACTGTTAAGCTTTCACAGACTCTGTGGCACCTTTAAATACATCACAATTCAACAACTTCCTATTTTACCTATGGTGTGCAGAACGCTTTTTTTCTTGCAGTCAGGCTGCTTGCCTGACCCACCCAATCTAAAGCATCACCTAAGGAGCGGGGCTGCTTTGTAAGGAACTTGCAGCCAATGCCAAGGCATGTGTGCCACGTTTCACAGATGAAGGATCATCGCTCCAGTCACATTTTAGATATCACACTTGGAGATCACACTTGTGGGATCATTCATTATTATTTTACTTTCTACATGGTGTGTCTTAAAACAATTTAAAGCCTTAATGTACTTGTTGTGCTTACAGTCCATCACAGCAGTTCAGGGATTTAATTATCAAACACTTTAGAGTCAGTTTTATGAGTATTAGTATTATACATGGGCCAAACCACTCAGCTTATCAGTGCTGCTTAAACAGACTGCTACACTATGAATGGCATGGTAAAGGGGAATAAAATCCTTATTATGAGGCCCTATTTCTGTCCTTGATACCATGCCATGGTGGTTTCACTTTAAAAGTCTCCATGGTCCCTCAGACTTTGTCATGGGATGGCAACTGGTTAGATCCTTCTGCTTCCATTACTCCTGGGCAGGACTGAAATCACTGGGATTAGAAATGGGATTAAAAGATCAGGATCAAGCTGCAAGACATGCTGATTAGCAGTCTTGAAGACAGGAATGGTATCCTTGAGAAAAAATACCTCCTAGTCCCCAGCTGCTTTTGCTGCTTTCAGCCAAGCCCTCACACCCCACAGGCGGTGTGAACAAGAGGCTTACCAGTACCGCTCCCAGTATGTTGACCATATGCTCATGCACTTTGTTTGCATATACAACATGTGACTCCATTGAAGCTATATTTAATCCTATTTCTCAAATATTGTGTCATAACCAATGCAGATTAAAGTTTAATACCACAACTAACTGCCAAATTAAGGGAAAGTAGTTGACAGAAAGCTGAAAATGGTGTCAGGTACCTTAAAACAATCAGTTAGATGGTGCCTGTCCTCATCGGTCAGGCTTACAACAGCTCTGGCATGCCAGGGGTTGCTGTCCCATCCAGCCCCACCGTGGCAACCAGGGACCCATCTCTGGTCTGCATTTGTGCACAGGCATGGACACAATCACAGGAACCAGTTCTCTGCTATCTTTCCACTCCTATGCCAGTCTTGTCCTGTCTGCTGTCACACTTCCATGAGCTTTTCATTCTTCTTAAATCATTTAAAATTAAAAAGACTGGTATGCTGATTTATGAAGTTACATGCTGGTGAGAGAAGGATTTAAGTCATTTGAGGTATACAAGGAAAAAGGCTTTGTACAAGGAAAAGGTGATTATAAGCCAGTCTTGAATGGATAGTTGGGAAATAAAATACCAAATACAAAAGAATGTAAAGTAACTAATGTAACGTATCAGAAGTACATGACAGATCAATAAGGGGAGTCACTGAATCAACAGAGAGGAATGGGGAATACTTTGCAACAGAATAAGACGTTGCAGAAAAATTAAACATGTTCTTCATCTTGCAAGGAAAATGGAAGGTGAGATGCCAGAAGTGAAAACAATATGTCCTGGGGTGAACAGTGAAAAACTAGAGATGTTAGCAACCTCCCCAGAACAAGTCTTGGGTAATTTAAAATCAATAAAAAACAGTCAGAACCCAAAGAGCAGATGAGACACAGTTTGGGAACCTGAAAGAGATGGCAGACAGATCATTGGACTACCATGAGTTATCTTTAATAGCAGCTTTGAAACAGGGAAGTATCAATAGACTAGGGAGAAACAAACAAAATAACAATTGTAGGAAGGAAATTATGGAGAGCTGTGAATTAAATTTGACCTCCAAAGCAGACAAGGTCCAAGAAATAATCAGTGATAAGATCAAAATTACCCAACTTTTGAGAAATAAGAAAACTAACAGCTAGTGTAATTTCCTCATGTACACTTCTCTTTCATTGGCAGTTTTAAAGTTAGGATTACAGACAATAAAAAGGACTGATAGGCTGATACTGTTTAGATTTAGGTAATATAGAAGACAAGTTCCTATATGGATGAAAAATGGCTAAATAAAGTCATGTCTGCAATCATCAGTGAGGCAGGATAATTAAGCTGAATGAATAAATATCAGGGCAGCATTCATTTTTGAGGGTCAGAAAAGACAGTGGATTTGTTAATAGGTTCTGTTCTGAATCCTCTCCAATCTATGTCCCAGACTGGCTCCTGTTATGCAGTGGTTTACCCCACTCTTATCCTAAACTTAGAGCCTCTCACAATTTCATTTAAATGGAACGTAATATGATCCAGCCTCCCTCTGCATCTGTATTTCCATCTTCGGTGCCAACTGTACTCAACTTAGAGGGCTGGACAGGTATTTACTGCCCTGCATAGAAGCAGGGCATCAACAGAGATAAATGGCATCATCATAGATAAAGACCAGGTGCAGGGTCAAATAGTAAAGGATGGTGGCAAGAGGCATTGTGTTACAGAGAGCCTTGATTTTCTGGTAATCCCGAAATCCTGGCAACCTCTGTGACTGTCTGGTACTGTTCTGTCAGGGCAAGTCAAGACACTCTGACCCATTTTCCTTCCACCTCTAAATTTCTTCTGCTGCTTAGCATGGAGAAATGAGCACTGAGGAGAGACAGTAATAGCTTTCAAATGTCAGCAAAGAGAGGAAGGCCCCGCATCTACTCCAGGTGGGAAAGGAAGTAAATTGCAACAAAGGGGATTAGGTGAAACATGAGGGAAAACTTCACTTAAAGCAGGTAATGCAGTGGAGCAGCCTGCTTTCAGAGGCTGCTGGATCTCATATTGAAAGGTTTTATTAATAGTTGCATTATATATATATTAATTAACAAGCTAAATAAATTTCTATCAGAAGTAATCCCATCCTGGGGCAAAAGGAGGAACCCTATGACCCCAAGTCATGACTTGACTTTATTCCTGATGACTAGATTTAAAAAATCTCTGCAGACTTGTAGGCTGTTCAACAGCTGCTAGGTTTCACAATGACTGAATTTCAGCTGTCTCAGAATTTGCTGCTGCTAAAATGCATGTTGTTAAAATCTCCAAGCTTTTCCAAGCTACCAAGGAATGTCACACAGAAGTAACTGCTATCTCTGCCATGTGGCATCACACACTTTTCTTTCTGAGTCTTCTCTTGCTTTTCCCTCCCCTCTAATTTTGCCCAGGGTCATGCTGAGCTGGGCAGTAGCTGGGAAGAAAAAGGTATTAGAAATGTTGTTTCCAAAGAGGTGTATACCAGGGCTTCAGGGAATTAAGGTCTCTGCTGACACATCTGAACACTGCCCAGGATTTCAGAGCACAACGTGGTTGGGAACATTGTATTCAGATTGAGCACTAGGGTCTTCCTGATGGAAGGAAATGTCCCATTATCTTCCACAAGACAAAAGCAAGGATTTTTCAAGCATGTACAAGAAGGAAGAAAATAAAGAAGAGCACAATGAGAATAATTACTGAAATCGATTCTCCTTCTTTGGGAATGACCTGTTAAACAACCTTTGTACAAGTCTCAGACTCCCTAGTCAGCCTTGCCTCAGGACAAAAGGACACACCTCAGAGTGCTGTTGGAGCTTTGTAGTATCAGGTCAAGATGTTGCTCATTTTGTGATATTACTATCTGGAAAAAAAAATGAACCTTATTGGTGACTACAGTCAAAGGAAAGGGAAGAAAGTTCGTACTTTACCTGAAGCATCAGGATGATAGAGGCCAGGAGCACTGGTTATTTCTCCTTGCTGATGAAGACAGCTACCTGAGGATCTTTGACTTGCAATGAGAATCCTGCTCTTTGCAGATGGTAATCTTGACACTGCACCCAGTCCTAACTGTGGCTTGAGTATCATGGCAGATCTATAAAAACTTGGTGGAACCTCATAGTGAGTATATGGTGGAGGGCAAAATTCATCTTTTGCAGGCCTTTCCCCAACCTACAGAAAAATCATTAACAGATATATTATGCAACAAATCAATAAATCCAGACAGCATTGCTTATAAAGGCTGTTTTTCCCTTCTTGTGAATCTAGGTTTCAGACCATTGCAGAATGATCATTACTTTCAAAAAGTGATGGTCTTACTGTATGAACTGCTATCCACAAGTACACACATTACATTCTCAAAACCCAACCAAAACTGAATAAAGGATCGATTTCTTCCCAAAAAGAAAAGAGAAAAAAGGAAGATCTTCAATTAGTGAAAATGAAGTTTTGAAAGGTGATATTATTTACAGAGTTAGATACAACAGGAGAGTGTATCTACTTCCACTTACAAATGGAATTTTTATTAGAAGTTATTTAATATAATCCTACTGAGATACATTTTTGGGGAAAGTCAGTTTTCACTTAGCTAAAAATAAAGCTGGAGGTATTTTAAGTTCAGTTTATCAGAGAAATGGCATTGTCAAATAATTTCTGTGAGAAAAAAGAAACCTCCACATGTTCTTACTGCAAAATGTTCATTGTAATATGTGCCCCTGAAGTTCCTGAAGAGACAGGTTGTGGAGGTGGGCACATTTCTGTATTTTACATTTTCAGGTGGGTGTTGAATATTCCAAACCACAGCTATGAAGCCCAGGTGCCAATCTGAACTGGAGAAAAAAAGCAAATTTGTAGATGTGAAAGATTTATTGTTTATCACAAAATAGATAATGCTTTGCTAAAACCAGTGACAAAGCTCTCAGTATTTTAATAGATGTATACTGTGAGGACTGCACAGTAAGTCCCAAGGTGGAAGTATTTCCAGCAAACTGGCTGCTACAAGGGAACTTGCAGTTAAAGAACGGCCTAGTTCCCCAATTCAGGCCTTGCATTTTTCTACACTTCGGCTGAGCTCTGAGTCCCATCTCACCATGCTGCTTTGTGACTTGGGATGAGGGCACAGAGCAATGTCAATACCTTTCATCTTTCTCATTTGCAAAGAGCCATTTGTGCTTTAAGGTAGAGATCCACATCTTTACCATTTTCTTATAAATTGTAAAATCATAATCTAGAAAGGACTAGTGCATCTAGTGCATTCCATTTAGGACAGATAAAAAAAAAGGCTTGTGAAATAGGAAATCTGAACTAAATTTCTTTAAAAATTAATCAAAAAAGTGCCATAGGCTACCTAGGAAGAAATGTAACTGCCAATTAATTAAGTCTGCTGTAATTTACGATGCATATAATATACCAAATCAATTTCTATTTAGCAATTATAAGCTTTTAGAATATGCACTTAAACATTGGCTATACAAGCTTTGATCCTAGCTGCTTCAAGAGCTTTAATCCTAATTTAGCACATCTTTAATATGCTAAAAGTGACAAGATTTGCCTTAAACTATTAAATATAGAATCTTTGAGGCCTTTGCACAGGAGCTAGGAGGGCTGATGGAACAAACTCTGAGCATTATATTTTTGGTCTATATTTTTTCCATTGGTTGCAGTCCTATTTCCTGCCATTAGATCTTCCTTTTTTTTTTTTTCATTATATTCTTATGACCTATTTCTACAAGTTAGGATGCAGGTTTTTACTGTATAGATGATTTTCTAGGCTTGGACTGTAGGAGATGTTTAGCTTCTTATTTTCAACTTCTGGATAAGAGATTGGATGAGATTCAGCTATCTCTTCTCTCCCTGATGAATTTATTTCAACCAGATTTTACTATACACTTCCTATAATTTCATATTCAACTGGCAGTGAACATACCAATGCCAAGTACTTCAGGGTTAGGAATAGAGAAAATCTTTAAATATAGAAACCATGCACTTTTGACAAACTGGGTCATCTTAGCTAAACCTTCCGTCACCTCATTTTTTTTCTTTATTGACAGTATGGTACAAATAACAGAGAAGAATAACAAACATGCACACAAAGTCAATTGCAAGCATAAAACATCTTCTCAAGCTGAGAGGAGTTTGAGGGTTCTACCCAACAATCTCTCAAAGAGCCCAATATGGGGGGACACAAACTTGCTATGAAAAACACGCTCCTTTTTCTTTTATATTTAACAATAAATTTATGAAGGGTATAATTCAACTCATCTCAATAGAATCATGTGCAATTATTGTTTATAAGGCCATTTTAAAGATCTTCAGAAATATTTGGATTAATGTGAGACCTGTTAGCGCTAGTTTTCTGTACGAGGAATTTTTGAAGATCTGTTGCAGCCTGGCAGGTAAGAAGGAGCTCAGCTCAGAGTTTTACCACGTGTGACTGTTCGTTCCCCACTCACCCCATTTAATGAACTTGTTAGGAAAAGCTGGAAAGTTTGCTGCAAATAGTTGGATTGTACAGGAATTTCCACAGGCCAGGTAGTCCTGAGCAGAGTGGGCAGCACAGCCAGCAGATAAGGATGCTTAACACTTTCCTTCATGTTAATTTCTTTATAACATCATCAGACATTATTGCCTCGAGCAAGAATTTTCTTGTCAACTGCCAGCTTCAGGCAAGTATTTGGGAAAAGAGTTGGTGACATTGGTTCAGGCAGTTTGGATAATGAGGTTAAGAGGTCAGGAAAATGCTGTTACGACTATGTACACACCAGGTTCCCCTACCCCTTTTTGCCTGACAGGCCCTTCCTTTCAACAGGCTTTAGTCCATGCTCTCTGGAGTAGAAAGATGTCTCTGCTGGGGAACGCACCCAAGGAGGTGGTTGGAAAGGAGAGGTGCAGCCTGAGGAGGCAGGCAGGAAAACTTGTGACCAGCAGACCTCCTTAAGGACCCCCACCAGAAGCAGGACTCGTAGCAGCAGCCATAAAGTAGTGAACAAAGTGAGTCAAGGACCACTCTCTGACAAGGAACAGACCATATATATAGGGGAAAATTCTCACCCTGCAAACCAGACCAGTCTCTTCCATGCTGGTCCTTGGAAACAGCCTCTGAGTGAGCCTGTGCTGGCAGAGGTGGCACTGAACTGAAGAGGGATGCTCCCAGTCCAGCAGTATAGACAACCTAGTGTGAGCCTTAGAGGTCATGTCCTCCTGTGGTTCAGTTAATGGCTTGCTCTGTTACTTCCCATGGAGGTAACTGAGAACATAAGGTGGCGAAAAATTCTCATTGATGCCAACTAGAAGAGGCTAAAGTACATGTTGACAGGGGAGCCCATGTTATAATGAAGCATGTGGACAGCAGTGATCTGCCCTGGACAATGACTGGGTTTTAGCATTTCACTGTAAGGGTGTTTGCCAGAGCTGAAGTTTTGCAGACTCAGATCAATGTGATCAAATGCTGAGCTCCTTTATTGAAACACACACACAGCTTATATAGGTTTCTATATCAGTGCAGGAGTTACATTACATTGCTATTGGTTAGATGCTCTGTTCACCTGCCTTACATGCATCTCACTATTGCTAATAATTGGTTAAGGCTACACAGTCATTTTGTTCCTTTTTAAGGCAGTTGTTAACATTCTTGCAGTTTGTTATCTCATGGATTTTTTTACAAGCTCCTGTTCTCACAGAAATCTGCTCTCCTGTTACTGCATACCAACATGTCTCTGCTAGCTTCCCCAGGCCTGATTATATGGGGATCAGAAATTAATCTGGGTGGGCCACAGAACCCACTCCTCTCATACATTGCTACAGGTGTTTCTAACTTTTATTTTCGATAAAGACAGCTATGAAAAGTCTGTCTCCACACCACACCAAGGTTCCCATAAAACAAGGAGCTGCCAATGCCTTAAGTGCAAATGAATGCATGGCTGCCCATTTAACCTTAACTCAATACCTTTGTAGATGCAGTCTCTAAGCACAGCTGTACTGCCTTTACACTTGAGCTAAGATTTTTGTCTGAGCAAAGGTTTTTGGGCTTTAGCACAGGCAGCTCAAGGAGCTCTGCAGGCTCCGTACAGCATGGAGGTAGCACTCCAGTCTTCCTCTGAGAGCTCTTCAGGCCTTGTCTTGGAGGTTTCTGACAGAGATAGCACCTTCCTATCCTTTCTAGCTCATGGTGCCCAGGGGAATATTTAATTGTTTCTGTTATTTATCTAGCTGAAGGATGCTAATCTTTATTACAGGTCTGATTGATAGCAGCTATTAACACTCCCTATCATAGCTATGTAAAGAGCTATAAAATGTCAATCAAAGCTCTCCAAAGCTCAAACTGGATATGTGAAATTGGGCAATCTTGGTTTTTTTTCTCTCATAAAGAGAGTAGCCCTCCTGCCCCTGCAGTTTTGTCTCCAGAATTTCTGAGTCTTCAATACTGTCCAGGGTGATTTTGATCTATCTCAATCCATCCTAACTGATTTCTTTCAGATTACACCTCAATCATCTGCCATGACTAATCCTCTTCTAAGCTTCTGCCCACTTCCATAGATCAAGCTTTTGCCTTTTTCTTGATCCATGCTTGAGTAAAATCAGTCCCCTTTGCGTTCCTTTAACCAGCAAGGAAGTAAGGTAATTGCTCTTACAGTGGCAGCCCAACGGAGCCAGTACCACCTCTGCTATCAGCTCCTGACTCCTGGGCTAATGCAAACTCATAATACAAACTGTAGCTTGATTGATTTTTCCTTTCCAGTCCCTCCTCCAGGCAATTCTGCTTCTCTGAAGAAGCAGCTTGCTGGGATTCAAATCTTCCATTGTTGAAATTAGATTCAAATCTTCCCTTGTTGAAATACCCACCCAAAGTCATATTTCTTGGAGGAGTGGTGGAAGATGCTCTGAATCTTCTCCAGCCTCTAAGCGTCCTTCCAACCCTTGTCTAGAGTAAATCATACTGCAGACTTGCCACAGCCTGAGTTATTCTCATGTTAACAACGGTCCTCAGCAGTGCACATAAATCAGTTCTTTGCTCCCAGATGTGTCTGCTGATTTTACTTAATTATCTGAACCCCAACAGTATGGACCATAGACATCTATGGTCTTCAAAGGGTCATATCACTCTATAAACAGCCAAATAGTTGCACAGTCTGGGTTATTTTGCCTTTAACTTCTGTAGCCATACATTCAGTAGTAATAACCCGGTAATTTTCCCCGACCTTACAAGGTGACTGTGAATATATATTAACAATGGCTGGCACAAACAAACTCACAATTTTAGTAATTCCTATTCTAGACAGAAAATGTAAGTGAAAGAGCTGGAAACTGAAGGTAGAGAGGAAGGAGAGGTCAGTACTGTCCTTTCTGTGTCTGGGATGAGATGGTGCTCTGTGGAATCCATCCACTTCGGTAGGTTGCCCCATAACATTCCATCAAGGCCAATCTACACTCAGACATGATAACTTAATTCAGGTATTTGCTAACTTGTGATTGTCAACACTGTCATCAAATTTGTTATTTTAGTGCTTTTCCTTGGATAAATACTGTATGTAGAATGAGGTAGGCATTAAAACAGCTTCGGTAACACCATGAGATAGACAGAAAAAAGAGTTCAAATTAAATTCACTTGTGTTATCCTCATAATTTACATAAAGAGCTTGGTTATTGAGCTATCATAGGTCCCGAAGAAATAGGTGCAAGAACACATCACAGACTCAAATGTATCTCTCTCTTTTCTGTCCTTTCTCCACCTTCCATGCAAGGCCAACTTTTCTCCACTGTCCTCACCTCCCAGCAGGGATATTGGGGAACCAAGACTCCTGTCCAATTTATTGTCATGGAGAGACAATGAGATATCAGGAGCCAGAATTGGCCAGAGGGACTTTCATTACATTTTGGATGCTAGGGAAGACTTTACAGGAAAGAGTTCTTATTTGAGGTGCAGGTCAATATAACACACAGCATTAAAATGAGTGAAAAGTAAACTTTTTCCTGTATGATATATATAGTCTCATGAGAGCTCTGATAGTCCCTGAGTTTCAGTACAGCTAAACAGTAGGGAAATAGTTTAGACCTCTAGTGCTCGGACTGCAAAAACCTGCCAACTTTCCCATTAAGAAGGAAGAGTCTCTGTGGGCAAATTACATTCATTTCCCAAAGCTGTTCTTTGGGAGAAAAAAAGAACTTCCTTTTATGAATAAATTCAAACAGTATATCCTTTCCTTTCTAAACATCCCTCTTTATACTACTAACAGGTGGCTGGTTTGCTGGGAAACATTGGAGGAGCACAGTGACAACTTCCAGTCACAGATGAGACATCACAACAGGGTCAGTGCCAGAAATGGTTAAGTAAGTTTATTTCTAATTATCATATATAGCCCTGATTTAGGACATATTTCTTATTTGAGGTTTGACAACTAACTTCTGGCAGCAACAAGTAAGCAAACGATCACCTCTGAGCATACAAAAGAGGATGTCAAAGCTGCCTCCTTACCTCCTGCAGAAACTTCTCGCTCATCGGACCGAAGTGATGGCCTGGGGGTCTAATTCCTGACACCACCAGTCCAGAACTGAAGAGTCTTGGCTTCTGGAGGTCAGGTTTAAATTTTTCATACAGGATGTTGGGGGCTTCGCCTCCCCTCCATTGGTCACCTTCTGCTCTGTAGAGATGGGCATGCCACATGCAGGGGTACCAAAGGGCAGCCCTGATGGCGCAAATGAAGGGTCGAGCTGCTCTATTGAACGAGGGTTTCTTCTAATGTAGGTGATGATTTTAGGTCTCACAGGTTTGGGCCTGGGGATGGCAGGTTTTATCTCGATACTTTCTTCCAGCTTTTCACTGCAGTCACTGTCCACATCCACCTTATCTGTGAGGGAGCCCTTGGAGTGGATCAGGATAGGTTTTGGGATGGCACTGCTGCAAGCAGTCTTGATAGGCACTTTAGGGGATATGTTTAACAACTGTGTACTGTCAGTGGGAGGTAGGACTGAGGAGGGTGACAGCTTGTCAGCATGAAGTGCACAAAGGTCCTTCAAATTACTGTTTGATAGTGTGGGCTGACTATTAACATCCAGTGTTTCCACTGGGTGCACAGGCGTTGGGACACATAAAAGAGCATCAGCCTTTGCCAAAACCTGACAGCTCTCTGGCGCTTCATCTGGAGGATGGTTCTGTGCATTCGCTGTCTTTTTACTTGGGACTGAAAAGCTTGAGGTCTCCACATCACTGTTGTGGTTGTCAGGTTGTTGGTTTGACACTGTCTCTGTACTGTGTGCTCCGTGCTGATCTGAGAGATCACAAGCAGGCACAGCAGGATCCTCAGTGCTTCTTTTGACAAGCATCAGTTTATTCTCATTAACTTGCAAGGTTTTGCTGTCAGGTAGATTAATGTTCTGTATAAGAGATATCTGTTCACCAACTGTTTCAGTACAACCTGCATCAACGTCATGTAAATTTTTGTTTTTCCTAGGTGTCAGTTTGCCACTGGATTTACTACTGCAGGTGAGTGGGAATACTGTTTCCACTTCTTCTTCAGTAAAATATTCCTCACCAAGCTGGGTAGTCATCCTGTTGTCACTGTTATTGCTTCCTCTACCTTCCTCACCAGTGATGACGTTATCACTTAACAATTTGTCATCTGGATAGGTTATCACCTGGTTTGACAATGGATCCTCTACTTTGTTACAGGTGTCTTGAAAATGAGAGGCCTGAAATTTTAACGCATCCGACCCGGAGCCTTTCTGTTCCTGCACTGTTTTATTTTCATCTTTTTGACATCCCAGGAACTCTACCAGCATAATTCGCTCAATCTTTTGTTGACATGTATTTTTAGATTGCAGAGATGGTGCAGTCTTAAGCTCCAGTTTTTTATTTTTATCACCCTGACCTAATTGTGCTTCAGATTTACTAGCAATCTCGTTGGGCTTAACAGCTGAATGTTGAGAATGAGAAGTATGCGGTGTGCTTTCGGTGTTAACATTTGGTACATTTTCTGGTTTACTTATTTTTTTGTTCCCTGAGGTAGATGGTTTAGAATAAAATACTTTATTTTCCTCTGAGGTATTGTCAAGTGGATGAAACACCATCCCAAGAAAATGATCCGTGGATGGTTTTTGTGATTTCTCTGCATTTCCTATCAAATGGTGTGACCTGTCAATGGAGTCCAATGATGCAGAAAGCAGACGTTTACATGACACGCGGCCAACAGAGTCTTTTGCAAATGTTTCAGATTGAGGAGAAAATTTCCTTGGTCTTCCCAAGGAAAGCCTTTTTATTCTCTCCATCTCCAAAGTCCTGGACATTTTACCCTTAGAAAAGTTGTGGGTGAAGTCAACATCACCTTTTGAAATAACCTCCAGGTTGGCATCATTTGTGCTACTTTTTAAATTGGATAGACTTTGTCCTCGGCTAATCCTGATATGCCTTGATAGATCCTTAGCTTCGCTGGTCCTACAGTCTTTCCCCATTTCCCTGCTTGTGCTGGAGGGCAGCTTGCTTTCCTGTACACCAGTGTGACACGTCCGAGAGTCTTTGAAGGTCAGAAGTTTATTCTGTTCCGTGTTCAGATGAGTAACTTTCTCTGATCCTCTGGAGTGTATATTCCCACTCTCATCTGTCAAATCAAGTTTCTTAACATCCCCTTCGGTGGTTCTAACTTTTGTGACAATTTGGTTGGCGTTGGTATCCCCCACACTCACTATGCTTTCATTATTGTTTTTTATTTCGCTGTTGTTGTCCTGAAGCTGGGCATAACATGACTTGTTTGGGATTAATGGAGCACTCATTTTGAAGCTTCCGGTGACCGCTTTTTTGGCAGTCTTAATTAACAAGAAAGGTTTTTTCCTCTATCAAGTTAACTATTATGCATGCTTCAGTTATATATTTAAATTATAAACTGGTCAGTAGAAAATTTCTCGTCAGAGAGCTTGGAGTCTGTTGTCAGGGTCACATTTTTGTACTGCTCAGTTGTCTTTTGTGCAGCCTCTGGACCTAGGAAATCTTTATGACATGCAGTAGAGAGGTTCAACGAAAGCAAAATAGGTTTGTCAAGTGCCTTCTGAATGAGAGCCAGTTAATCCAGCCAACCTATGAGAAGGAAAAAAAAAAAAGCAAACACAAACCAGACCACATTAGAAACATTACACCAATGTCAGGAATCATGCTAAGTAAACTAAAGAAAAAATCAACGGTGCTTAGAGGTGTGTCCCCAGGATAGGACACTTTCAAACACTTTAGGTGGTGTTTCAATCACAGGTTTGCTCCCAGCAAAGATTCTTAGTGTAGCACAGATCTCTGACTTGGGAAGTTACACAGTTAAAACTGTCCTGGTTCGGAGAGGGGTTTCTACTGCCTTTAAACCTCACAGATTTACAACTGGAAATAGGCATAAATAGCTAGGTGAGGATGGGATCCCGCATTGAGGGTCTAAGCACCTTCATATTGCTGTTACAACCTCTTTATTATACCAGGGCGGCTACTGAGGCATTTAAAGTGTGACTGTTCAGACAAGTCATAAGTATTAGAGCTCCATTAGTGGACGTTTATGGGCTTCTCTTCTTGCCTTGTCCAAATCACTGCTGTTACTTGTGCTGACACCCCATCCTCTTCGACATTTCTTAGCCAGATCAATAGATGTCAAGAAAGCAAAAATTATGGCAGGAGGCTTGCAAAGAAAATATGTGTTTTTTCCAAGATAGCTGCATATGTGTATGTTCAAATATGGAGGATTATACACCAGTCCTAATGCAGTGTAGCTCCCTTTGTCTATCTCCCACCTGTGGCTTTGGGGGCCTCTATCACCTCCAACAAGATGAAGGGAAAATTTCTGTCTGTGTGATATTTAAATTCACTCTCAGAGATATTTCTTGTACCTTGTGTGTTCATACCCTTCATGATAAAGCAATATGGACACTGGAAATAGTGACATGCTCCCAGAATCTTCTGGTCCCAGAGGGTAAAATTTAAAGCACCTGCAATGCTCCCAGCTGTGCTGGACTTCTAATCAGAGTCTTACGGCACCACTAATTAGAAGTGCTGATTAAGTCTACTGCTTTGTCTACAGCATCTGGGTGTAAGTTTGGGCTCATGTTTTAATAAACGGGTCCTCCCAGCTTTCACATTCTGTTCAGCCCTACTCACAACATCTGGCTCCGAGCTCAATCTAGTTCCTTTATATGGTGCACACACATGTTGGTTGGGTCTGTATTCAGGCTCTTGGCATAGTTCCAGTTCTTCAGCAAACAATAACTAATTAAATTAACTCATGAAACACAACACAGTATTAATAATTTCACTTGTACAGCACAGAATTCTGTAATAGATCTCATTCACAAAGCACTGTAGAGCAAGACTTTTAAACTACTTCTGTGTTCTGCCCTTATTCCCAGAGAAGAAAAGAACTACTTATAAAATTAGATATATGCACTATGGAGTTGTTTGGTTTGTTTCTCATGGGCTTCCCCTCCTTCCAAACAAGAAAAACCAAAACCAACCAACCAACCAAAAAAAAAGATAATGCTAGAGTGTACATATTCAGCCTAAACACTGAACTCTAAATCTCTTCACTGGGTAAAGCATGTGTGCTTTTATCTGGTTTATTAGGTAGGAAGGGGCATGGATGGACTCCACAGGGAGCTGAGACCAGTCAGATCATGTTTCTACTTCAGCTGGCAATTGGCAGCACTCTATGATCCCAAAAGTGAGGGTTGTGAAAACAATTAGAAGAATGGCAAATTTAATAGAAACTGCAGTGAGGAAAGCTTTGGGGAACTGAGGAAAAGATGGGGGGAACTCATCCTCATCTTTCTTATACTACTTTGTAGTCTCTCACCAAAAGGATAACTCAACATCCCAAAACTTGAACAGATTGTAGGGGGTTGACCATGGCTGATTGCCAAATGCCCATCCAGCTGCTCTCTCACTCTCCCTTCTTAACAGGACAGAGAGCTAAAAGAAGGGAAAGCTCATAGATCAAGATAAAGACAGTAAGATCACTTACAGAGTATCATCACAGGCAATACAAATTGACCTGGAGAAAATTAATTTCATTTATAGCCAGTTAAAATATAATTGGTTGGTGAGGAAAAAAAAACAAAACCCTAAAATACCCTCCCTCGCCCACCCCTTTTTTTACAGGCTTCATTCATGGCTCCTCTGTCCCACTAGTTTCTCCTTGCATTTCTTGTGCTCCCAGTCACACTGAACCTCTGAGTGCTCTGGCAGTGTATATAAATAAATCAGTAAATTATGATGATGGTGATGTGTATTAAACCCTAAACACCATATCAGGCTACAGACATTTCAAACATCCAAGTAGAGCAATACTTTATTTTGTCACTTATTTTCTTCTCTAAATCTCTTACATGGGTCTAGAACAAAGTTAACTAAGGTATTTAATATTACAGACATGGTGCTAAGAGGTTGTTTATTCCTCTTGTTTAGACTGCCCCAATACAATTACTAGTGCTGCAAATATAGATCATAGAATCCTAGAATATCCTGAGTTGGAAGGGACCCCTAAGGATCATTGAGTCCAACTTCTGGCTCCACACAGGCCAGACAAATCAGAGCATGTGACCAATCATGCATCATCCAGATGCTTCCTGACCTCAATCAAGCTCAGTGCTGTGATCCCTTCCCTGGGGAGCCTGTTCCAGTTCTATCACTGGTCATCAAAGAGGGACTCCAGCCTCTCCTCATAAGACTTCCCCTCCAGACTTCATCTTCCTCATTGCCTTCCTCTGGACACTCTCCAATAATTTTGTGTGAGTCTATCTTGTACTGTGGTGCCCAAACGTTCACCCAGCACTTGAGGTGAGGCTGCACAAGTGCAGTGTAGGGCGGGACAATCACCTCCCTGAACCAGCTGACCGTGCTGTGCTTGATGCACCTCAGGGTATGGTTGGCCCTCCTGGCTGCCTGGGTACACTGCTGGCTCATGTTTAACTTGCTGTCAACCCAGACCCCCAAATCTCTCTCAGCATGGCTGGCCACCAGCATCTGACCCCCCAGTCTCTATGTGTAGCCAGGGTTTGCCTTCCCGGGCGCAGAATCCGGCACTTGCCCTTGTTAAACTTCATGCTGTTGGTGATTGCTCAGCTCTCTCTGTAAGGCCTCTCCACCCTCAGCAGAGTCAACAGCTCCTCCCAATTTGGTGTCATCTGCAAATTTACTTAAGACACCCTCTAGTCCTCTGTCCAAGTTGTTCATGAAAATGCTAAAGAGAGCTGGACCTAAAATGGAACCATGGGAAACCCCTAGTGACTGGCCACCAGCCAGATGTAACCCCATTCACTATCACCCTCTGGGCTCAACCCCTCAGCCAATTGCCCATCCAACACATTATGGTTTTGTCTAGTTGTATGCTGGACAAAATGTCCAGCAAGATACTGTGAGACACAGCACTGAAAGCCTTATTGAAATCTGAAAAAAAAATTAACATCAACTGGTTTTCCTTGGTCAGCCAGCTAGGCGACCTTGTCATGAAAGGAAATCAGATTGGATAAACAAGAACCTTCCTCTTCTGAACACATGTTGGCTGTGACCAATGACTGCATTGAAGACAGTTTTGAAAAAATATTGTGGAAATATCTGTATCCGTTCAACGCATCTTCCCACATGAGACAGGCCATGCTTGCATGCTTCAGAGACCAGACCAAATAATTAGGTTTAATATTGGTGGTACAAACTGATCAACATGAGGGTCAGGAAAAAATCTATCCACTCTCAAACACAAGGCATTGAACAATCTCAGTATGCTACCAGTTTAGATTAACCTCTTAAAGCAGACAATGCTGACCAGAGACATGGACTTCAAATGTATGTGTAATCACACTGTTTTTAAGAGAAGGCATAATAAATTGTCTAGGCAGAGATTAATCTTGGGCAGTGTTAGCACTGTTCCTGTGCTTCCTCCAGAGTCAGTGAGGGACAGGCACCTTGGAAAGGTGATTCGTCCTGTGCTAACACCTCCCAGGATGGACTCTGCACACAATCTTTCAACTCCATCTCTTCTGGTGACACCCAGCATTACACTAAGGATGTCACAGACTTGAAGAACCCATTACATCCTTATAATGAACAATACAATTACCTGAAAGTATTTTCTTCCACAAAATACTGCCTGTTTAACTGTGTAATTGTTTTTACAGTTGCCATTGCAATGAATACACAGAATAATTGTTATGTTTGAAAGTAATACAAGATGGCATTCTGCTATATAACATACTGACAGCCCAGGACTCCTGCTAAATTAATATCAAAATACAGGGGAGATTTAGGTTGGATATTAGGATAAAGTTTTTCAGTATGAGGGTGGTGGATCACTGGAACAGGTTGCCCAGAGGCATAGCAGAGGTCACATCCCTAGAGATATTCAAGGTCAGGCTTGATGGGGCTATGAGTGACCTGATCTAGTGAAGATGTCCCTGGTTACTGCAGGGGGGTTGGGCTAGATGACCTCTAAAGGTCCCTTACAACCTTACACATTCTATGATTCTATAATCATATGATTAAATGATTCTATAATTTATAATTATGCCAATTAACACCTTATTAATCCAGTTTCCCCTGTGAAGGAATACAAGCTTTTAGGTTTGTTCAATCAATATAATAAAGGGTTGTATACTGTGATACGTGAACTTGAGTGTGAGATATATGATTTTGTGTTCCATTTGGGATCTTAGGAGATTTTTTCTATAGATAGCTTCTATTTAAGAGACTTTGGCTTGCATTTTCCTCAGGATAGTTTATGTGGCACTGTCTAGACTCAACTTCAGCATGTTCTTTGGAGTCAGTGAGATGAAAAGACTCAGCTGTTCCTGGGTTTTGCGGGCTCTTCTGTGTTTTATTGGAGAAGAGGAGGCTCAGGGAAGACCTTATTGCTCTCTATAACTTCCTGAAGGGAGGTTGTAGTGAGCTGGGGGTCGGCCTCTTCTCCCGTGTAGGCAGTGACAGAACTAGAGGGAATGGTATCAAGCTGCGCCAGGGGAGATTCAGGCTGGACATTAGGAAGCACTACTTCTCGGAAAGGGTAGTCAGGCACTGGAATGCACTGCCCAGGGAGGTGGTGGAGTCACCAACCCTGGGGGTGTTCAAGGAAAGACTGGATGTTGTATTGAGGGATATGGTTTAGTGGGAGCTAGTAGTAATAGGTGAATGGTTGGACTGGATGATCTTCTAGGTCTTTTCCAACCTTAAAAATTCTGTGATTCTGTGATTCTGTTTACTGTTCTAGACTGATGTTGGCTGAGTAATATACACCTAAAATCACTCCCTGCTGTGCATATCTGAGATGACAGAGATGTGAACCTCCTAACTCTTCAGATGCCCTCTTTAGTGCAGGAGCAGGGGGTAAGAGGAGACTCGATACCAGCAATGACACCACCTCATCACTTAGCAACATCTCACTGGGGACCCTGGATAAGAAATATGACTACATGTCTTATCCCAGGAATGGACTTGTTGTATGTAAACCTTGATATGGGTAAACATTTCTTAATATTGTAGAGTGTAAAAATATCCCCTCTGAAATGCTGAGAGTGGAAAATGAAGTCGTAGCTCTCCATATCAGAGCATCTTGGCAGGATGCAATAGCTATATTTGTGGAAAAAAAAAACTTTACAAAGTGACATGAACATGCTAGGCAGTGGAATAAAAGGATATCCACTGGACTACGGTTAGCTATGTATCCCACAGGGAGGAGAAAAGTTCAAGGACCCAGAAACATTCTTAAATAGTTTTGTTTAACTTCAGCAGTATCAGTTTCCTTCTGAAATGTCTATCTTTTAAGAGCCTCTATTCTAAACCTGAGCCCAGGTAATGATGAACTAGGAAAGACATATACAAGAGTTTCTTCCCAACTGCTATTGCTGTTCCTCCCCACTCTCTGCTCCACCCTAAACTGCATTTAGCAGATTCCACTCCACACTCTGGAGACAGCAGGGAGAAGGTGAAGCTGACCTGGACAATTGTTACTCCCACCCCTGACACACAACAGAGTTCAGGTTTGTAAAATGTAGCAGGCTGGAAAAAGAAAGCAGCAGTGTGCTTCTGAACAGCAACAGCAGCTTGTTGTTGTTAAGCAAGCAGCATAGAAATATTGTTATCCTCAGTAGGCCCCAAATAAAAGAAAAATGGTATCACCATGTTATTGGCTGTCTGTTTTGTTTTCAATCTGTCACAAAAACTGAACAGTAATAATTATAAGATATGCAAAGGAATTATCAAAACACAAGGAAAACTAAAAATAGACATAAAGAAATAAAACCTGAAATGCGTTGAGAAGTTTGGCTCCTGTATAAATATTTCCTAATGCAGTCTGTCATAGCTGCTTCCCATGCTGGTACTGAAAGTCTAAACCCAGAATATTTACACCATCATACACTAAAAGCAGCTGGTTGTACTGCTACACTGTGCATGGCTCAGGCTGATTGGGCTTTCAGTATAAAGTGTATGACAAGCCCCTGAATACTTTATGTGTTGGGTTTGCATGGTTTTGGTAGCAAGGGGCTACATGGGTAGCTTCTGTGAGAAGCTGTCAGAAGCTTTCCCCATGTCCAGTAGAGCCAATATCAGCCAGCCAAGGCTGAGCCCATCAGCGATGGTGGTAGCACCTCTGTAATAGCAGAGTTAAGAGGGGAGGAAATGCCAGGAGCAAGATGGGACAGGAGTGAGAATATGTGAGAGGAACAACTCTGAAGACAACGAGGTCAGTGAAGAAGGAGAGGTAGGAGGTGCTCCAAGCACCAGAGGAGAGATTCCCTTGAAGCCCCAGGAGAAAGCTTGTCCCCTTGCAGCCCGTGGGGCATGATGGTGGAGCAGATTCCACCTGCAGCCTGTGGCCGCACTGGAGCAAGATCCTGGCAGGACCTGTGGCCCTGTAGAGAGAGGAGCCCATGCCAAAGCAGGTTTGCTGGCAGGACTTGTGACCCTGTGGGGCACCACACTGGAGCAGTCTGGTTCTGAAGGTCTGCACGCCATGGAAGGGACCCACCCTGGAGCAGTTTGTGAAGAACTGCAGCCCATGAGAAGGACTCATGTTGGAGAAGTTTATGGAGGACTGTCTCCTATGTAAAGGACCCTGCACTAGAGCAGAGGAAGAGTGTAAGGAGTTCTCCCCCTGAGGAGGAAGGAGCAGCAGAAACAACATGTGATGAAGTGACCCCAACCCTCATTTTCCATTCCTCTGTGCTGCTTGGGGGGAGGTAGAGAAATCAGGAGTGAAGATAAATTTGGGAAGAAGAGAGGGGTGGGGGAAGATGTTTTTAAGATTTGGGTTTATTTCTTATTATCCTACTCTGTTTTGATTGGTAATAAATTAATTTTTCCAAGTCGAGTCTGTTTTGCCTGCGACAGTAACTGGTGAGTGATCTCTCACTGTCCTTATCTCAACCCATGAGCCTTTTGTTATATCTTCTCTCCCCTGCCCAGCTGAGGGGGGCAGTGACTGAGCATCTTTGGTGGGCACCCAGCCTCCAGCCAGGGCCAACCCACCACACCTTACTATCCACCTGTCACTGAGCTAATGCCTCTTGCTGCTACCATTACAAAACAAAAACCAAAAAAAACAAGTAAGGGTTTGCAACTGGAAGGGGCAGAGCCAGGAGCCTGCAAATGCTCCTGCAAAAGAAATGCACTTGACCTGGTGGGGTTGTGGGTTGCATTACCTGGGGTGAGGATCATGATCTTGGCTGCATGTGAGGACCTGCACACCAGCCCACTTTGTCAAGACTCAGAGAGGAGGCCAAGAGGTGTGATGGGGTATTTATCCTCCCAGAAGGCTACCTGATCACAACTTAGTTAAAAGCATGAAGTGAGAAGCCTCTAGTCATTATCCTCAGAACAGGATGAGCATCTTTGCGTTACAGGACCCACAGATAAACTCCTGTGGAAATGGTCCCTAAGAAAGAAAGAAATCTCAGCCCACAGGGAAGATGCCCCCATTGTCTGACAAATTCAGCTATGGAAGAAGATGGATGAAAGTAGATAAGGAATATATTTGTATGAAGCAGGAAACAGACACAGTTTTTACAATTATTGCAGAACACTGGGATGAACAGCAGCCTCATGATACACACAGCTCTCCCAAGAAATGCTGCTGGGGAGGACTCTGAAACCAGCCACAGCTTGGCTGAGAATCTCTCTGGGAGAAGAGATACCACCTCAGCTAATGCCAGGGATGCACACTGCCAAGAACTGAGCACCACGGAAAAAAAAAATGCAGTGCTGGAAGGGAAGAAGGCAGGAATATCTTCCTGAGACACCCAAACGATTATGGAGAACTACTTCCAATGGTGATGGAAGCTGAAAGCTGATACTAAGACATTTAGAAAACCCAACCAAACAGTAAAACTCTTGGAGTGGGTAATGAACAATCGGAATTAATTACAAGTGGTGGAGAAGCGCTCACCCAGACATGTGATAATTTTGTTAATGCGATTTGGAAAGCTGAGAATTAAGATTTGGATACAGTCCCCAGTGGCTTCTATTCATAATGAAGCAGACCCAGCTGTTTGGGGAAATTACAGCATAATCTCATCATTGGCAGATCCTATGGAAATGTTGCTGTATATCGTGAAGAGGACAGTGCTTCAGATAGACAACTTTCTGCCTGACGAGCAATTAAGACTTCAGCAGAGAAGAGAAATAGTGGAACAAATGTTACATTTTTACACACTGGAAAATGACAGGAAGGCAGTTCTTATTCACACTTGTAAAACTGGAATGATTTGAAAATATTAGGGGTTTTTGTAGAGTGTGATTCTGCAGCATTTCCAGAATTTCAGTGTTTTAGTGGTTTCAATGCCTTTGCAGTCAATAATTTTTAATCTTTTCATTATTTATATGGTTAACTATTTTATATCTATGTAAATGCACATATAGAAACTGGATATAGAATAGCTAGTGGTAAGGAATGAGAGGTTTCATATGCCAAAGCAAAGGTTTTAAGTTATATTTTTATTCATCAGTTAAACAAGGTTTAGTTAATCCAAAATATTAATGAATTTATGCTGGTTTATCAATTTAATTTTATCAGAATTGTTAGGAACAAAACAGACTTAAACACTTGAAATGTTTAGAGTCTAAATTTTCTTTAAATTATCCTAAAATTTTCTAAATTAAACTTTTTCACTTTACAGTTTCAAATAATATTTCAAGATCAGGTTTACATCATGTTTGCATGATTAAAATTTTATTAAATAGCAAATCGGGTGTTACAGAAAGCTTATTTGCTCCACACAAATTAGTATTTTCTTTTCCTAAATAACAGGGTGATAACAAGCCCATTGGAGGACTCTGGTTCTTGCTTTCATGACGCCTATGAAGAGATGTTTCTTTTTCACCTTGTTTTTTCTTGGGCTAGTATTTCTCTTTTTCTTCCACTTACCATGCCGCATGAAGGATATCCCACACTCCAAAGATGCCAGGTACAGCCACAAACCTGCTCATCAAGCTTCTGAGCCCCTGAAAATGAGCCTGTGACAAATGAGATGGTGATGTAGCCGGAGGAGGTCTGTTAAGGAAGATTCAGCCCTGCAGTCCTGCTCACCACCAGAATCAACCAGAAAGCACCCACATCAGAGAGTAGCCTCATCTTCTAGGTCCTCTGTGTTTGCCCTCTTGGCTCTCTTTTCCCAGAGGTATCACTGGGAAGCCGTACGACTCCCTGCTGGCACAGCCACATGCATCACTACAAAAAGCAGAGCCAAAGGTAAAGGTGCTAAAGCAAGTTTGTCCCCTGATTTTCCCAGGAGAGGGGTGGTGGCAGCATCTCTCTCCTGGACCTGAAGCAATAGGACTGAAAAATCAGGTGCCAGCATGAAACCTCATCCCCAGAAACCACTACAGCTCCTGGCAGTATCATGAAGTACGATTGGCTTGCATGTGCAACTTTCCTTTCTGAATAAAATGAAAAAATGGAAAAGATGCTCCATGTTAGAACTATTTCTATATCCTTAAATGCCTATATATGGCAAATGGAGGACACCAATGTAGCAGGGAGAGTAAAGGGATTACACTCTTTTTCCTTTGGCTGAATACCTTTCTTCAGCACTGTAGTGTTTTATTTCATAGGCCCTAATGCAGATGGGAAACCACCATGATCACATGCAACTGCTGCTGGCCAACGCAGCCTGTGGCTGTTTAGCCTCCCTGGGGAGCAGACCCACAACTTTTTCTGCCATGGCAGTGACAATGGTGATGCAAAGAGCAGAAATTTTGTACAGCTCCTTACTTTACCCCCCCGCCACCCCCTGCTACACTGTGGGGATCAGCACATCTCCAATACAAACAAATCCAAAACCTGCCCAGATAATGCATATAAATTATCTCCATTTCATAAAAAACTTGTAAATGTGTGAGGTTTGGGGGTTTTTTTTGGTCAAAAATGCATTTTGTAATACAAATCTGAAGAGCTACCCTAATAATTTATTACCTGCGAGGGCTGAATTCCCAAAGCAGGTTATGTGGAAAGGATCCTGCTTACTGCTATTTCAAAGGAGCATGGGATTTGGGATTAAAGATTCTCATTATCAAAACCGACAAATTATTTTAATTATTAACATCAATCAAGTCTCCACAAGGCATAAGCCTTAATAGTTGTTTTTTCAAGTCTTCTTTTTTAACATTTCCATTGGCTTTCAAATGTTCACTGTTGGATAAGACAACATACTCTGATATAAGCAATCCTATTAATTGGATTTCCCCTCAAAATGCAGAAGTCTCTGATCGTCTTAGCAATGGCAACCAGGAAACTGATTTTTATAACAACAGCAACTTATCTTGAGCAAATGTCTGGGTTTATTTTACTTCCAGATAAGTATACCTGGTTTAAGGTATAGGAACAGCTCATACTTTTTGAGGCACAAGCTATTCAATTCAGGACTTCAAAGAAAAACCAACAACAGAACCTCAGGGAAGGCCATGGTGAAGAGACACAGTATTGGAGGAGGGCATCTTTGCTCTTTAAGTAGTAAGAGCTGGTAAATCAAGCAAGGCACTGCCTCAGCTCAGAGCTCCAGTCCACTTAGATCTATCTATAATGCCACAGCCACAAGCAAAACACAGGCAGTACAAAGAAATCTTGAATAAAAGGGCCAAATGAGAGACATTTATCATTGATCACCCCAAAGCGCCACAGAACAAACAAAATGGGAAAAAAGCAAGCAGTGAAGAAGTTTCCTTGGTGGCAAATAAGTCAAACCAAACCCTGATTCCTTCCAAACAAGTGGAAACCAACAGAAAAATGATGCATCAAGCCAAGTCCAAAGATCAGCTGACCTGTTACATATGGACAGGCTACCCCAGGGCTGGCCCCAAGGACAAAGCATTGGGACAGCCCTCTGCACTTTTTCTTTTGCCCCTGGATGGTAGGAGGGCCACTTCTCATGCACTGCTTCACCACTTGGCACTCAGGCACAATGCCACCAGTATGAACAGGAGATAGTGAAGGCGAGAGATGCACCATCAGCTCCTGTTGTTCTCTTTTGTCCGAGGAGAGGGAGCAGCAAAGGGATCCTGCTCATCCTTTCTGAGCCCATTCATCCTGCAGAGCCCAGCCAGCAACTTACTATGTCCCATTCTATCCAAAAACATGAACTGCAGTTTATCATAAAATCTGCAACAGCTGGACAGCGGATGCACTGGGCCCCGAAACACTGCTTAATTCATTTCTGTGCAGCACGAAATCTTGACATAGAAAGGGGATTGTGAAATGTTTCTAAAATGATCATTGTTTTTTGTTTGTTTTTTTTTTTGCTAAGACTGCTAAATCTTTACTGCCTTCCAAAAAACTATCTGGGAGACAGAAAAAAAATATATTTAGTTTAACACACAAGCATAAGAAAGTTCATAAATTTGATTCCTATTGAGCAAAACCAGAAACTCAGAAGCTTTGTCTACTCCAGCAAATTTACCCACCGCTGATAAAGCAGTTACAACTGTTGCTGAACTCAGTTTAACTTCAAGTGTAGCCAAGGATAAACTGCCTTTCCACGTCATTTTCTGAATTCAACTGAATTCAACAACAGGTAATTGTGTCAGTTCTTAACTGAATACCTAAATATGAATTTTAGATTGCTAGGTTTGCACATTTCCGTTTGAACTGCCACCAGTTCTGTAACACTGTCAAACTTACAAAAAATCACTGCAGTCAAACTTGTTACTGAGCTACACAGAGGCAAGTTGCAGATGACACACAGAGGCAACGCATCAGTAAAAAGCAAAGCAAATGTAAAGCATCATCGGAAATTCTGCTTATTTGCTTTAATTCCAGTAAAAAACATCTTCCATAATTTGATCTACATTTCCAAAATATTTTGTGACTTGAGAGCTACTGGGGAGGAAAACCCACTCTCAATTCGTTCTAAAAAACAAAACCAACCAACCAAACAAGACAAAAAACAGTGGGAAGATGAAATCTGTGGTAAAATCCAGACTAGGCTCTGGACTAGAGGACCCTGGTTATATGAGTTATGACAATTGACTGAAGGGCATAAAGCTCATTGTGTTTTTATTCATAGTTGTACTTTCCTACAACACTCTTTCAAGTACATGAAGTAGGTTTCCAGGTGTAATTCCAGCTGTCAGGAAAGCAGAAGGAACATCATTACTCCACTCAAGCCACTCTGACCGAGAAACTAGAAGTTCAGATGCTGTGCTGCCCGCAGTGCACCGTGCATCAGTGGTGGCTGAGGGCTCACCAAGGGAGAATTGGCGAGGAAGTTCTCATTTAAGAGCACAGAAGGCAGAACGCAAAATCCTCTTATTCAGAAAGGTCAAGCACAACTAATGCATTACCTGCCTGCTGCTACTGATCCTGAAAGTGTACTACAAGTACTTCAGAGCAACCACTGTTCTGTAAACAATTACATTCATTCTGCTTTAAAAAAATATGTAGATATTGCTCAAAAACATTTGCAGCAAATTGTCTATCAAAAGACTGCATTCCCATTTTCATAAATTAGGAGAAATCTGATTCAGTGTTAGCAGGCTATCACCTATTTAACATGCACTCTATCTCTGTATACTCCTTATATGTATAAACAGAAAAAGAAATACTTTCACTGTGAACTTTGGGGACTTTTTCTCTACTGTATTTTTCACCAGCAAATTTACATTTAATAAAAGGATAGGATTCAAGAACTTTATGCTTGCTTTTTTTTTTACATCTATATTTTAATAGCACCCACAATTCTGCATCAGGCATCTTCTGTATATATCAAACATGGATCAGTTCAATGAAAAGTAGCAAGCATGCACCCTCAGCCCAAGGAGAAAGGTTTATTTCTTTTGAGTTGCACACTTCAATTTACAGTGGTCCCACTCTCAACTTACCCCAAATTTACAATTGTCTTCCCTCTTCCTAAAGCTAGGAAGAGGTTCAGGCTTTGCAGTATGTGCTGAAGACCAGCTGGGCTTTTTGGCAAAATACAGATATCAGCTCCAAAGGATGGGGTACTGCAAGGGAAGCATGTGCAAGTTCCCATCCTTATTCCTCCCATTTGACTGTGTTTGGAAACTGAAGGGAGAAGGGTGTAGTCTCCCAAGGGACTATCCAAGACTTTCCAGCTTTGCTGGTGGAGCTGGTTGGAAGACAAGCTGAACATGAGTCAGTCTTGCTTAGGGAAGTGGTCACAGCACCGAGCTTGACTGAGGTCAAGAAGTGTCTGGACAATGCACTCAGTCCCATGCTCTGATTTGGCTGGCCCTGTGTGGAGCCAGGAGTTGGACTTGATGATCCTTATGGGTCCCTTCCAACTCCAGTTATTCTATGATTCTATGACTATCCCCAGCTTTCTGACTGTACCACCTGTTTTAGCTGGTTACAGAAGACACATTCTAATTACCATGCATTCTGATATAGAAAGAGTTCTTTCTTGTTCTGATCCAACTCAGGATACTCTGATTCTATGACTATTTCCTTGCAGCAGTGGAGGCTAACCATGTACTGGCCTGCATTAGCAAGACAGTAGCCAACAGGCCAAGGAAGTGATCCCTTTGCTTAGCATGCATGAGGCATGTGAAGTACTGTGTCCAGGTTTGGGAGAGGATCCAGAGGAGGGTTACCAGATGGTGACAGATCTGGAGCACGTGATGTAAAGAGAGAATCAGAGGGATCTGGTTTGGTTCAGTCTGGAAAACAGGAGTGTGAGGGCACCTAACAGCTGCCCTCAACTACCTAAAAAGAGAAATAATAGAGAAGGTGAAGCCAGACCCATTTCATAGCTGCCCAACTAAAGGAAAAGAAGCAAAAGGAAGAACAAATTGCAATAAGGAATATTTTAACTGAACATGAGGGGAAAAGAAATCGTGTTGGGGTGAAGCATTGGTGCAGGTCATCCAGAGGGTTTATATGATCTCCATCCTTGCAGATTTTTAAAATCTCACTCAAAAATGTCCTGAGAAACCTGACCTAATGGGTAAGTTCATCCACAGCTGGGAGTAGGGCTTGGACTAAATGTCCTCCAGAAGGCCTTTCCCATCAAAATATTCCATGGTTCTAATAACAGTCACAGAAAGAGGAACCAAGGACAACTTCATGGCACACTGCTGAAAACTCCACAGTACAAGACAATGCAGGCTTGAGAGCTTGAAATCACTATTTGTGTTTCCAACACAGTGCATTTTGCCAAAAATAGTACCCAGAAACTGGAGTAGTCACCATTTTCTCAGCAATCCAGGAATGGAGCAAGGACCACCCATAACGTAAAGCTGCTTTGCAGCTAAGAGTCTTTCTGGAGCCACCGAGGTTTTGGTAGAGACACGGTAACTACGTTTACCAGTGAGTTAAAGTAGCTCAGGTAAAACTGGCAAACACATGCCCTCAGCAAAGAGAAGGATACAATCCTGCTTCATGCCACAGTATTAGTTTTTAACTCTAGTGAGTTTTAAGCTGTCTGATACTTTACTGGTCAGGGCATTTTATAGTGTGGTCATGGTTAAATGACAAAAAGAATGAAGAGAACTCGGTAGAAAACTACTTATTGCAGGTAAACAAGTGTCACACTGTTAGTGCATTTCCAAAAATCAAAATATCACTCAAAACACTCCTTTTATAGTAAAAGCACAAAGCAAAGCCTAGCAGTCCCGGGATTCTGCTAACACCTGTGGGGAAAAATTGAAGCTAAAAATGGCTCCTTCTCTAAAGATCAGCCCTGCTGAACCTGATATGATAATGCTACACTGAGATCTTTCTTCATCAAAAAGTGTCAGAAAAGCAGGGCAAGAAATTCCCTCCATTTCATATCTGTGACACCTATGTCAGTATTTATTCCTGAGAAAAAATTACAGCACCCATTTCCTTCTGTATGTTAAATTAACCATTCTCCCAATGACATTCATAGAATAGACTCAATTGCTCAACTCACCTTGGAGATGGCCAAATTTTGGTCTAACTTGCAGCAGGATAGCCATCCTGTCTGCTCTTTTCTCCTTCACTTCTTTCAATGCCATTAAAACGACAAGACTGATCATCAATACAAATAATTCCTAATTATGCCAATATAAAATCTACTTTCAGGAGGTTTGTGGGACTGTGCCTTATATTTTCCCAAGATAAAGTAGTCTCAGTGGTCCAAAGTTGATTTTTTTTAAAAATTACTTCAGCAACTACCAAAAAAGTACAAAAGATCTACAAATAAGTGTACTGTAGTTGGCTTCCTTTAGCCCCATGATCCACAGTGCACCAGTAATGAAGTAGTCAGAAATATTGTGTCCTTAATTGTAAAGATACTGTAGATGTTTGGAAACAGCCATAAGAAGAAATGTCAGTGAAAAAGAGCAGGCATCAACTTACCTATGTGCTCTCAAAGAACTACAGAGGGCATGGAGGAATGGATATTGCCTGATACATTGTATTAACTGTGTTTTTAATAACTTTTGAGTACTTCTAATATGCATAGAAGTTGTTTTGAGTGTTATATAGATCATAACACAACTCTTAGAAATAGAAATGTTACACTATCAGGAAAACTAAAGTTTGTTTTTGCTTGAAACTGGAGAGATCGACACCTCACGTAAAGCTCCGAGCATGCCAGTGTTTGGAAGTTTGGTAAGAAATTGTAGGGTATCAGAAAAAAAAGCAAGATAAATGCTTTACAGGGTAGCAGCATCCCATACTTAATCATTGCATGCCACTAAGGTAGTTAATCAAACATTGTACTTAGATTTCGTAAGGAGATATGGAACTATCATTGGAAGTTTTAAAGAACATTTTAGACAACCTCCTCTTAGAAATTATGCAATTCTAGATTATCTTGCTTTGAAGAAGAGGAATGGATAGTGTGACCTCCCTTCTAGCCTTAGTTTCTAAATCATCTATGAAGCTTAAGGAAAAACCAATAAAATAATGTAATATATGCAACATGGATGAATAATGACTATGGGAACTAGAAGCTCTTGTCCAGAAAAAGCTTCCTCACTGAACTTTATTATCTTAAGTCATCCTACTATCAGAACAGTACAATTATGCATATGCCAAAGTGTTTGCACTGCAAGTGCAACAACTCCCACTTTTGTACAGCATGAAGAAAGACAACTGTTCACACTTTTATGCTGCCTGCATGAGAGTTTCCAAATCAAAAAAAAATCATCTGTGGAAAAGCCTGGCTAGTGAAGAGCTTGGTTAGTTTGTACAAGAAACATTTGGAGGACTTTGGACATAGAAAAGATGAAGGGCCAATGAGTTGGTAAGCTTTATAATGCTTCTGGACATTCACTCGGAGTGTATGGAAATAAAGATGATTTACTGTCAAAAGCTCCCACTGGTGAAGTCAGGCTGTCTGGACACCAAATGTTTTAGGATACTGGCACATTCTTACTATGGTCTCTAAGGAGACTTTAATGTTGCCAGTCTCAAAGTGAACTGAGGTATCCTTGTTGAATATTACAGAATTTATTAATATAGCTAAGAAATGGAGGAGCCATGATGATGACTTTGGTGCATAAATTCAACTGTTTACAGAAATATTTTTTTTGAGAGGGGTATTTCTCAAGATGGGATCTCTAAGAGCTGTTATCTCTCTTGCCAAAGCAAAGATAGTATGTGTTATGACAGAGTGGTAGGTATTTTGGCGGAACACTTACACAAAAGGAGCAATAAAGGCTGCTAAGTCACACCTGGTTTGTTTCTACTAGACTAATATGCATTATGTCAGATAACCACTTTAATAACAGTTATGTAATTGCTGAGAGGATTTGATCTGGAATAGAAATAGCAGTTAAATTGGTCTGTCTAACAGACAGTACTCCTAAAGTAACATTATTAGTGGTAACAGAATGAAAATGAGGAAAGGGAAATTAAAGTTAAATGAAGATTTCTCCTGCTGAGACTCAGTTCTGCACCACCCATTACCAGGGCATTTTTGCTGCCTTGAATGGAGCAGGACCAAGCCTATTGCTTTAGTCATTAAAAACTGTTAAAAAGAGAGCACTGAAAAACAAACATTAGGAAATTCATGCTACAGCATGGATAAGATATGGAAAAATTAGTGACTTCATCTCATCTCATTGTTTACTTACAGGAGGCAATAAGAGAATATAAATATCTAAAACCACAATGGAAGAAAGAAAATATCCCCCTCCTTGCCAGAAGTAATAATCTAAAGAAGTAGGGTGCCTCTGCAATTCCCCTCCCCATTATGAAAATGCATTATCCTTTGAGAAAGTTTCCACTGGTTAGCAGACAAGGATGGCAGCAAACACAACACAAAAACCTGCAAGAGTGCATTTTTCATAACTCTGCAGTTTGTCTTCTTTTATTTGGCAAACTGTCTAAATACTGTTGTGGCATTGTATTAAACTTTCTCACAAGGACTCAATCAGCTAATGTTTTATTGTTGGGCTTGAAAAAAACATTGGAAAGACCTATTTATAAATAGCTTCTCTGTGTTCAGAAGAAGTGTCAATTCTTCCGAGGAAGGCAGGCTGTTGCCAAAAACTATACACCAGTATCAATTGGCAAACTTTGTTACCCTTATCTGATGTGCAGAAATGTTAAATCTGTACTGAAAACATTAAAATATGTATTCAAAAGCTTATTAGAAGGTGGTATCTACTGTCTATAACACAAATGCATAGTATAGCTACTGTGGAGATATTTCCCCATAATGAATTCAGTGCAATCAACATATATGTAGCACACATATCCCTGGTGTAAAATCTTGGAAAGCTTGCTGCCAGATGTCACTGCACACAATCGTGAGCCATGGTGCCATTTTTCCCACTCTGCTTTCACTGCACTCAAAAGCTGCTTCTTGCACTAACCAGGGGCAGCACTTTAAAAGCCAGATTGCTTATGTAGGAATCCGGGCATGGGAATTGCTGTGCACCTGGCAATTTCAGAAGTAAGGAACAGCCACATGATAGGTTTTCTTCCCTTATTTGCACATAATCTTAAGTTTTAACAGTTAAAATACATTTTCAGGAATGGCACATCACACGATAAATTTCAGCCTAGAGGGCTTTTTTTTTTTAATGAATGAATACAAAATATTTACTGAAGCATTTTTGTAAAAGGCTGACAGACCAAGACCCTTCACTGTAGAGTGGCAGTGGGCATTTAATATATTTGGGGGTTGGACTTGATGATCTCGAGGTCCCTTCCAATCTCTACAATTCTGTGATTCTGTGATTTCCATAATGCAACAGCAGGATGTTACAAGCTGTGGGGACACTTCTGCAGATCTTAAATCCGTGCAAAACCTATCCAAGGCCTTAATTGCTTCCTCTGTAATACATGTATACCTAATCATGTTTCAACTTTCATCTCTTCTCCTTCCTCTCCCTTAGTCTAGACATCTAATGTTCTGTTCAAAGCACAAGCAAGCAGAAAATTCTTTTATCTTATCCTTGGGGAAAGTGCAAAGCATCAACCAGAGGTAACAAAATCCCTTCAGCATCTATTCTTTTTATTAACTGAGAAATACTATCCAGTTTCATATTTTGCAGGGGTGGGCAAAAATCGAGTGGTGTATGTGCATAAGGAATCAGATAGTGTCTCTGATCTAATCTCTGCTGTATGATATGAAGCCCATGCCCCCATCATAGACATGAAAGCAAAGACCTTACAGCTGCACTGGCAGCAATAGAAATGCAATCAAAGTTTCCTGCACTATGGTTTTACTGTACATGCATTTTTAGGATGTTCTTTATGGTTATATGGTTTGGCAAGAACTTCTGCTGTTAAAACACAATGCTCGGTTTAAATCAGCTTGCAAAAACAATGACAAACCACAAGGTACTGATTTCAGAATTGACAGGTTACATGTGTTAGTGCCTACTTGATTTGGATTCTGTGAATTGATTTTTAAGGATAAAGGGAATATTAGATCACAGGGTCTGCAGTATTTGATAACACAGTCCAATCTCATCTATACGAAGACATTATCTATTGACCCCAGGAGTGTAGATAAATTAAAGCATTTCAGGCAGGGATGTGAGAATAAGAAGAATGCCTGAAGTCCATGCACAGCAGGGAGGTGAGTTGCTGCCTGCACAGGCAATGCTCCTGGCAGGCAATGGTGCTCCCTGATACAGAAAAAACATGAGGAATTCTCTGGTCTTTGCTAGTCTGACTTTGATAATTTCTTCTCAGTCCAAAATCTGGTCAGGGCTTAAAAGCTGAGCTCCTGAACAGACTCACAAGCCAAGTAAGAAGGAAGCTTGTCTATACCTCTTGTCTTTGCTTCTTGTATCCCATCTCCACCAATGTTGCATTCTCCGTTCTCTAGAGAATGCAAAATAACCTACAAGTCAAAGCACGCTTGCTTTCCTCACTGCCCCATCTCAAATACCAATAAATCCAAAAGGCACTTGGTAAATCCCATGGGCTTGGTTAGAGGAAAAATACCACCAGATCAAGAGAAGTCTATTAGCAGAAGTCCTAGATCATAATCCCACCAAGGGATTTTTAATTCTAACCTATTATACTACTTTAGTTCTGTATTGCTACTGGGAAAGACTAGATATCTCAGTGCTCAGACATCACTTGGAAATTATTTAATTTTATCTTGTTCTGACTTTAAGTATTGCAGTGAAGATGATGGAAGAATCCATGTATAAGCAGTCCCGACTTCAACATAGTAGCTAGAAGCCCTGGGTAAGACAGGGCTCATGTGCAGTCCAAATCTACCTTGTTCAAACCCCGTGTACTGGAGAGAATGTCATGAGTAGCCCAGTAAGGATCTGTAGAAACAAATGCATACAAATCAAGCACTGAAATAATTTTAAGGGACAGATGAACTCATACAAAATGAAGTCTCTTCAGAGGCACTTTGGTGAGAAAATGCCTTAATGCATTTATTAAACAGATTACTTGGTCAACTGCCCTGCTTTAGCTGAAAGGCTACAGTTCTCCTACGGGAAGCATACATGAATTCTTCTGTACACCAAAAAATAGTCTCTTTGGATCAGGTTTTTCATATGAAAAGTTATGATCTGTGAAAATTATCCTGTGTGAACTCTGTTACTTTGTTTACACTGAATGTCCTATTTAATTTTTTTACAATTAAAGGTATTTCAAATTTATCATGTCAGAAAAAGATATGACAATTATGCCTATCAGATGCAATTACTGCTATTTGTACAAACATTTTTCACCCATTTGTTTTAGCTCTACTGTTTTATAAGTGACTCTGGCAGCAATTTTTCCAAACAAATATGCCCCTTAACGCCTAACTTTTCACAAAGTACAGGCATCTGTGTTCTCACAGAACACCTCTCTTGCTGGAATCACATACTTCCATTCAAAAAGAATATTCAGCCTTAAAAAAACAAAGAAAGAAAGAAAAAGAAAGAGAAGAAAGGGGAATGGTAGCCGTTCTAGCCCATGCTTGGGTTAATAAAATAGACATGGCTAGTAATGCTCCTGGACACTGGGACCAGTTAGCCTGAAACAGCCCATCTTTATTCTTCCAAACATGTTATCCACTATAAAAGAGTGTGTATACATGCAACTACACCCTTGAATATACAAATTTTGGAGATACTCTAAGGAAATGTTTGTGAGTGTCAACAGTCGTGGGCCAAAGATGTGCCAGCTGCCACTCTAATGGTTTAACCAGACGGAGATCAAGTTTAAGTGCTCAAGAAGGCTCCCTGTTTAGTTAAACTGCATAGACTTGACCAGGGGATATATATAGGAAATTCTTGTCAATAAAATTATAACTTCATGGAATCCTGTAGAAAACCTCACTGTACTCTCTTTGAGCTCCCAATCCCAATGAAATAAGCCCCAAAGGCAGGAATCAGCCACTGAAAAGTAACGGCTATTGTCTTCTTCAGCCCCTGCTCCTCCTGCAACCTGAAATCATTTTTTTCTCTCGCTTTCAGCCCCCTGCTCTGGAAAACAGTTTATGTAAGAAATACTCCAGTAGATATATTCACATAGTTTTCATGTCTTCAGATTTTAAAAATGATATACTGATAGTAGAATCCCCCAGAATGCAGTCATATGTTTTCTGCCCCATCTCTTGCATGGTACCAAACCCTATGGGATTGGGACGCAGTGCCTGGAACACCCCATGACCTTCTAGATCAAGATGCCTTTTTCAACCCAACCGTCTAGAGAAATATGCAGCACAAGTTTTTGTCTTGCATAGGTTACTGGCAAGAAATGTTCACAGCAAAACATCTGCTGCCTTTAAGAAAATAGGTTTCATCCCTCTAGGGTTACTAAAGCAGGTTAATTTTTTTTTGTCAAAATAATCCTGTCCCTTCATTTAAATGCTATGCATTTTTTGTGGGAGAATTTCTATCCAGCTTTATCTAAGTAGGGAAGAGAAGGGAGATAGGACAATGATAAGTAAGAATATTGTTTAAAAATTAATTCTGAAAAAGTATTTTCAAGAATAAATTCAAAAAATTTCTAAAGATCTTTCCTTGACATTTTCACTTAATAGTGTCAATACTTTCTGACCCACTGTTTTTATATGACATTTCAACAAAAGGGTTTGAGTCAGCTGGCATGAAGCCACACCATGACCTACAAAGAAAGTGCAAAGCCTGTATTAATTAGCCTTGTCCCGCAGCGGACATGAGGACAGTATCAGAGTGCCAAAGAATATTTGCACAGGCCACAGAAGGAAAGCTAAGGGAAAGCAGGAAGGCAGGAAACAGTTTATCAATCTTAATGGATAGTGAGATCATAAAAAAAAATAAGAGAAAAAGTGTTGATAAATCAGTTATTTGCAATAAAAGGGAAATAAAATCAGTAGTAAAAGAAACTGGAGCAAGCTGAAAAACAGGAAGACAGAAGTATAATCACAGAAGAGGAGGAAATTGCACCCACTTGCAAGTAACAGCTCTGGCTTTTCTCAGACAGAGCTGTCACTCCCAGGAAACACTTTGGAGTTTGGGAAGGTTGAAAAAAATGAGAGCCAAGCACCAGGTATGCAATCAAGAGTAGTAAGAGGTAAGTATGGAGTCAGACTAAATAGCTCCCTATTACATCTTGTTTCCTAGTATTTCGCTAAAAGAGACACTCAGGGCAACCATATCACTTTCTCCTCTGAACTAGATACTGCGAAATTCCTTCTTTTCTTTGCTCTCCTGCAGACTTCTCTTGCTTTATTTGATTTCCTTTGCAATGAGGCCCAGGTTGTGTCCCTTGCACCTATCTGGAAACCAAAGGAGAGAGCTGCTCAGCTCAGGGAGGCCCTCCATCAGGCTGACGAGACTCTGTCTGCCCTGCCACATAAATTAACAACCCTGGTGGTTCGCTCCATCAGCTCCCAGTTAGCCTGGCCCAGACCTAACCTCCCTGGCAGGACAAATACTACAGTCAGCTACATCGTGGCTTAGTCTCAGTCCTGTTTGATCAGTGGAAGATTATGCTAACATTTTTCCTATCTGAATACAGCATATGAGCTTTCAAGCTAGCTTCTGCCTTCCTGTTGTAATTACATGATAATCAGCAGCAGCACACATACCTTCCACAGACACCTCCCAAGCCAAGGGTCCAAAGCTCTCCTCTCATCAGCCTTTTCCATGTCCCTGGAAAAGGGATCGCCAGGTGACAAACTGCAGCATGAAGCCATTGTCCTTATCATACACTTGGGATATTTTTTGAGAAACACAAATGCAAGCACAGTGATTAGCCATGGCTGCGCCCTACAGAAATAATACTGCTTCCTTCTGATAAGCAAAGTAACTGTTTTGAATGTGACTTCACCTTATTCTGTGCTGCTACACAAATCGGGGATGTTATCTTGGAGAGAAGGACAATAATAAAAATAATCTATTCACATGACTTTCAGGGTATCAGTGTTATCTTGCTTAAAACCAGAACGTTTCACAAGTAAAGTCTGATGTCACATTTGGCCCTAGTGGGATCAGGCTGTGTCCAGGTCTGTCCTTGCTCCTTCTGTGGCAGTCAGTAAGCCCTTAACATTCCTGTCTTGCCCATATGGACTAATAACAGAAATATCATCTAAAGCCTGAACACTCATCAGCTGGAAATACACCTTCCTGAACTAACTGATCGTAGAGCGACTGTGGATTTCTGATGTGATGCAGCCAAAACAAAGAGAAATGCAATCTTATGGAGGCATTTCCAACATAGATTCACAAATACAAGTGTCTCTCTAGAAAATATTAGTAAGATATCAAGCAATCCAACTGGCAAGCCATATTCAATGGAATACACAGATAATGGCACCCAAGGTAATTGAAGGATGTTAAAGCTTGTTTTGGGAGAGGAGAAAAGAGAATGTGCTTGTTTATTCTAACTAAACAAAAGCTGAGACAGACTGATCTGTCTCTCTCTCTCTCTTAGTTAATCTAAGTATATATACTATAAGAATGGTACCTGAGAAAAGGTATTTAAATTTGGGTCAGCAAAGCAAGTGAATAAGATCTAGTAGTCAATATATCTAGGTAGAAAGTAGAAGACAATTCCTGGCCTTTACAGCAGAGAGCTTTTACTACCCAGATGCTCCTAAAATTGGATATGGGAGAATTCTGAAAGGATTATATGATACAAGGTTTGTGGCAGGTGGGGCAGGAGTCACGGACCAGAAAGTGCCCTCCACATAAAAAAAATAAGTGCTACAGTGATGCAACTTGATCCTGGTCTTGGGGGTGCTTTCCTCTCAATGACCACCAGCCTGCTCATGCAGCTTTTGATGGGAACAGGGCTCTCGGTGTGAATGAATCCACTTGGGAACTCACCTTGTACAGCTGGTGTGCAGCTCCCTGCACAGTTAAGGCTCAGATTTTGAGTTCCCTGTCCACAGAGTCAATCCTCAGCTAAGCAACCACAGTTATGATCCTTCCCCCCTACCAGAAACTATTATTTCCTGCACGAAGTCACCCCGCTTTCTTTTCTGTCCTGTTGAGACACACATTTATGCACACATAGACACACACACCCTCAAATGAAATCAAAGCAACCTGCTTACACAGAGAAAAGAAGCTTCTTACTGGCAACAAGGTTTTATAAGGGGTCTGACTGCCAAGCCAGATCAGAGAAACATCTTATACAAAGGGCACTACTCAGTAAGTATGGCTCAGTGTGAGCTTTTCACAAGCAACATGTAGGGCTTTTAGTAGAACAGGGAGATCATACCTGTGTATTTGGAGTATGGAATCACAGAATCACAAGGTTGGAAAAGACCTTTAATTAAGATCATCAAATCCAACCGTTCCTGCCCTATGCTAAACCATATCCCTATGATCTACCCTTTTTAAAAACACATCCAGGGATAGTGACGTAACCCCCTCCCTGGGCAGCCTGTTCCAGGCCCCAACAACTCTTTCAGTAAAAAATTTTTTCCTAACATCTAATCTGACCCTGCCCTGGCACAGCTTTGTGCCATTTCCCCTTGTCCTATCTCCTGTCACCTGGCTGAAGAGATCATCGCCCACCTCTCTACAACCTCCCTTCAGGTAGTTCTAGGTGGTTCAACTACCTGAAGGCAGCTGAATAGCATGCTTGGAAATATCCTGCATTAAAAAAAAAAAAAAAGTCTAATGCTGGTAATCTGAAGGGACTCTGGAGATCTGCAATGACACAACCCATCTGGGACAGAAGAATATCATGAAATATATTACTGATATTTCACTGAGATGTATAGTCCAGCAAGAAGGTATTGTTTGGAATGTTGCAAAGCAAAGCTAGGGTTTGGGGGGACACAGAGAGAGATTCGCTTAATCTTAAATGATTTGCTCATTTTTGGCTCCACCTCAGTCTTTGTTGAAGGGGTAACTTGAAGGGGTGCTAAGTAATTTATACAACCAGAACCTTTTTTGCTGGTGCATCTTTGAATTCATTGTTGGGGTTTGATTCACACGATACAGGTATCTTTCACCTGCTTGGCTATCATGAGTCACTGAAGTCATCCAAGAAAAAGCTGGCTGAAGTATAAGACCAAATTTAAAAAAACAGTATAAATGTATACTCGACCTCTTTTTGATTCACAGAGAGTTACCCACAGACTTTTCTTTCCTTTTTGTAACTTCACTTGCCCTGTGTCTTTAGCTTGCATGTTTTTCTTTAGTCACAGGTTGTTCAAGACTCTCTAAAAAACTGTGGTGTACAAAACTCCCCACACATTCCTCGTGCTTCACACAGCAAGGGCCTGTTCTCAGTTGGATGCTCTATGAGCTAATCTTATATAAATAACAGCTGGAAAGTTAAGACAGGGCACTCAGGCCTCACATCCAGCCTAGTGCCCTTGTACAAACGTAGCTCAAGCACATGGGGCAACATCACGTTGTGAGGGAGCGACAGTTTTAAATCATCTGTGATGCTGAGGTTTATCCTGTCTAGTGCTCTCATTCAGGTCTTCATTGGGAAGAAGACATTTGACACTAGACAGCTCGGCTTTATTTCAATTTTTCTAACCTTGCATGTCATTTGAGCCAACCCATGTTGCTGTGACAACAGGCTGGTCCTGTATTGAGAGGAAAAAGGCTCAAAGAATCAGAAGCAAGGGATCAGAAGCATGGGAGTAAGAGTCCTGTTGTCCAGAGAAGGGGCAGCAGGGGATGTTTGTGTGAGAAAAAGGGTCTCCAGAGCACTGAGCAAGAAGTGAGATGATAAAATAAACTCTAGAATACAGTGTGGATGGGGACAGTAAGTTTAAACAATCATTGATACTAAAACTGGTTCTTACTAGCTCATGCCCCATCTCTAACAACAGGCAACAACCTTTCCTTTGCTTTTTCATTGCTAAAGTGACTAGAATCAAGATTTAGGACTTAATTTACTGGTGATTCATCACTTACAACACATAGCAGCAGACTGTCTTAGTTAGGATGAAGACTGAACTCCTAGTTCGCAGCCTCCCAACCAGTCCAGTCTATTGCCTATACCAGTACACCAATCCAACAAAATTTGCTGCAGTGTGCTGCTGTTATTAAAAAACACTATTGGTAGAGAAAGGGCTATAGTGCAACGCTGGAATCATCCCACCTTTCTGCAAGCAACTACAGCTGAACTAGTCACCTCAAGTTCCTTTTACAACAAGAGAGGAAATCAAGTATTTTTAGGGCATGATTCAACTGACTCATTCTATGTACCTAGCTCATATTGAGATGAGATTATTTTCTCTGCTGACCTGAATGCTGCTTGGTGAGGGGAGTATGGCTCTGGCATATACACCTACAATGTAATTTCTACATGTGGCCAGAGTCCCAGCCTTGCAGGTCTGAACTCTGGTTTCTGGACTCTAGCCAATTTCAATGGTGGGCAAATCACTTCTTCTCTGCAGACTTCTTTTCAACAAACTTTAGCTGCCTAAGATGCAAGCATTGAGTTTAAGCAAATCATGCAGGTATACTCCACAGCCTGCTGAGAGAAATAGGCCCTTCTCAATGGAAATTCAAGTTAGACTTGTGGCCTGAATCATCCTGATTCTTTTATACAGCTAAAATTGGGTAAATCTTGGCTCCCTGCTTTGCAATAGCATTTCCTACAGTTGAGGTGCTGAATCCTATGGGCAGGGCACTGGAAAAGCCTTTGAAAAACAGGTTTGACTCCTTCAGAGAAAACCACCACCTCAGCTTCTAGTAGGTAGCTGGAAGTAAAGAGCTCTTGTATAGCCTGTTTTGTAAAAAAACCTTGTCTTCATGCTGTTCAAGAGTTTGTCTGCTGTTGCAGTAGTGACTCAGCTTCTTTATGTTACTACTCCAGAGTTAAAACCACACAGAGGAACACAGACTCACTACGAATCACCACACTGGGAGCAGAGAGTTACTGCTAAGGAACAGAGCTACTTCTTTGGGTTGTTACTAATAGTCATGTTAGTTGCAGTCTGGCTTTAAGCCACAGGTCACCTCACTGGAGTATCAAGCACCTCTTCAGCTAGAGTCAGGATTAGGCAGACACTGCATTAAAGGCGAACTCTTGTGTTATCCTGTGGTAGAGCTCGAAGAGGTTCATACAAATAAGGAAAACCTCTGCCAAATGTAAAGGTAATCAAACAGAAAGGATACAGGTTTTATTTGGACATTCATAAGAGGTTTCTTTGTTGACTGCAGTAGTCCACATGACAAGAAATAGAGAGTGTACCCCTATAGCAGTTTAATAATCTAAGATACTGAGTTATGTAGTCTCATCCTAACTGTTCCTTTTTCAATAATCGCTGATGATTTTTTGTCCCCTGAAGAGTTCATGTACCTGGTTCGGGGTTGGGGAGAGGGGGATACTTCTGAACACATTTTGCAAAGTCCAGAGGTTTCTGCCCAAGCAAGAACACCCTTCTCCCTGAGGATTGCATCCCTACACCATTAACAAAGGTGCTTCTTGCTACTCCATCATAAGTCTTGCTTTTTCCATTTTATCTCAGCGCAACTGTCCATGAACAAATTCCATCAATTCCTTCTGTTTCCACTATAGGAGTCTAAAATGCCTTTTATTTCTCTACAGTCATCCACCCCGAAAATATTTTTCTTTTATATAGACTCCCTAGTGCTCTATAAACTCTTTGATTCCTTCTTTTTCTCTCTGAAGGGATAACACGATGCTTTTTCCTTCCTCGAGGTTTCACCAGAGATTTTCTTGTCACCAAAGAATATAGGTCAGTGAATTTAGACCATATGTGTTTCTCCACTGGGTGATCGTTCCATTTTATAGTAAACAAGGCTGGATATCTGTTTTAACAACAGAAAAACCTACAGAAGTTTGTCAGATGAGACTAGTTTTTTACACCTTAAACATTAGAAGACCTTGAAGCCATAGTAAGTAACACAGAAGGTCAAAGAGAACCTATGAGCATTTTAATCTGAAATTATTCTTAATAAGAGCCCTATAGATAAATCAATGAAAAAGTAGTTCTTTGACTAGATGTGGAATTACATCAGCTTTTTGTGTTGGGAAGAAAATCATCATCAATCAGAATCCAGTGAAGCTGTGAAAGCAAAATCAGTTTAAACATATTTAAAACACTTTTAGTGTTTTCAAAACAGGAATATTTCCATGATTGTTTTAACATTGATTATGTTAACATCTTTGAGCAAATTATTTACATGTCTTCATGTGCAGCATAAATATTTAATATGGATAGCCAACATTGTACTTTTCATATTTACATTACAACATAATAGAATATACTACTTTAGTTACAAGGTATAAAAAAATAAAATATTTTTTTTAAACATGAACTGTGTCACAGTGACTTTTTTAATGACAAAAAACCCCATCAAAACAAAACATTGAGAAGATGATCAATGCATAAGACTACTAAACTTAGTTTAGATTGCAGTGCCTGACAGCAGTCAGGCTGAAAGTACACCCTACAGAGCATAGAGTTAGTGAGCGGATTTTGACAAGTCTTGAGAGGAAAAGTGGGTTTAAAAGTTAGACTATTTAATGTCTTCTATATAAGAAAAATAGTTAATCTGGGCTCACAAATCTGAAAATGGAAAAATCTCCAGAAAGATCTGAAATAAATACTATGGTATAGCCTGTGATATACACAGATGGTGATGCTGTAGCAGAACGACAGCATGCAGAATCACAGTATTCGGCAAATCACAGGCAAAATAATTAATGGCATTTCTAGTAGCACAACACCCTGCAAACATACACCCTGCTTCACGAAGTACTTGTCAGCAATATTAATCTAGGAAATAATTAGTCACTGTAAAGTTCTTTCACACTCTTTCACCAGATGGCCAGGGAAGATAGTCAGCTAAAATCCTGCTGTTTCAGCACTGGAGAAAATGCCAAGGAATCACGCTTTATGCTACCCTGTGCAAGATCTGGGCATGCTACGCTGTGCTCATGGTTTCACTCTCCCAGGTACTGCATACCGGTACAGCACGCTTCACAAATCACATCAGATCATTTTCCAAGCACCACCGCCAAGCGCGCTTCACACCCCAACATTTGCAAGCCACTTCACAGAAAGTTTTGCCATCTGCCAAAACACAGGACTTCTCCAAAGGGAATGAGATCAGAATTCTTATATTTAGAAGCAAAATGAACTCCAAAAAGCGACAGCATACTTGCTTAAAAAGAGGGATCTGTTAATAATAGCTTGTAATTCCAGTGGCTGTCCAGTCGTGTAGCAGCTCCAGCTTCACGTTCAACTAACCTTCACTTTATCTCACTTCACTTTGTTATTGAGCAAACATTTAAACAACTTTCCAGTGACATATTGACTGTTGCCACAAATATCTGACATTGGCTTACTGTACGCATGCTCTATGATCAGCTACTGATTTTAATGGAAGCCCAGTAAGACAGAAGCAGACAGCTAAGGCAGGGTTATCCCACAGAAGTGCATACACTGGCCTAGAAATAACATGCAATCACTGGAATATGAGAACATACCTTCTATTTTGTTTGGGTTCCCTGTATCCTAGATCTAGCTTCAAGGCTCTGGAAGCCAGAGTAGAACAGCCTTTTCTTAGAAACTCAAGACCTGTTCAAAGACACAGAGTACTGGATACGGCATTTGACAATGTCTAAGACTCGTAAGCAGCAGCACAGGGAATTCTGGAAAGTTAACACTTCTCCTTTGAACAAGGAGCGGTGAGCCTGATTTGGCTGACGATGGGAAAAAGAAAACGCAACAGGGCACTGAGCAGCACTGCTGTGGCTGTAGCTGAGGCAGAATTTCCATTTCAAAGCCTGGTTTTCCATGGCCTACTTCTCCCTAATAAATATGAGTTGCAAGTTAAAACTTGGCCCAAAGACTTCACCTGTCACATTTAGGAATGAAAGACTGAATCATGTTGCTTAAAAAAAAAATTGGGAAAGGAAAAAAGATACTATTGTTAATACAAATATATTTACAAAAAAAATCTGCTGTTCTTTTGGAGAGGCTATGGGCAAAGAGAAAGCCTTGTCTGCTTGGCTTTCGTCAGATGCTAATAGCATGCCACAGCTGCAAACTCCTGCAAAGACAGGGATTACAAAGCCCGAGATGGCTCTTTAGACATGTTTGTCTTGGGTAGAAAGTAATTTTAGGTCTGAACATGAATAAAGAGCCTTGACTTTGCAGGCTCAGTGTTGATGGTCACCAAATGCCTGGTAGGTACAGGAAAAAAATTTTTTCATCAATCAAGTCTCAGTCCGAGTCAGCCTCAGTGGTTTGATATGTTGCCAGAGTTCGGCCTGAAGAGTACGGTCAGGTCAGTCAGTGACTGACTGATTTATCCAACCTGCCTGGTAACATCCAAATGCAGGATGGTTTTCTAGGGAAGAGTAAGTCTTCACAAAGGTTACAGCTATCTAGCCCACAGTACAAATACAGAAGCTATGATTTGTCAGTATGTTTTCTCAACTCTGACACTGTCCAACGTGATACTTCAATCACTCAGGATTAGCTTAAACCACAGTGCTCCACCAGGACCACCAAACAAGGCGGCTGGGATTTTCCATGCTACTGCCTCCAGTCTATTTGCAGATTAAGAGATGCAGAAACCTTGAAGACCCAATACAACTATGCTACTTATCTATGAAAACAAGGAAGAAAACAGAAAGGTATATGGTTCAGATTGAAATCTAAATGTTTGCTCTCCTATACAGCTCCTTGTGTCAGCTTAACTCCTAACAGCACCCAAGCACCTTCCAAAAGTCCATTAAGTGATGTGGCTAACATCTGTTACATACGGTTCATTCACTCCTCCATCCTGTTTGATTATCCTATCAATATGTGGCAAGTTTCCCACTTCATATGTAACCATGACCTTAGCTGTCTTTGACACATTAATCAGTATGCAGCTTGCATTTTTCAATGGTACAAAGCTTTTTCTGTGGATAATGAAAACCAGCAACAAGCACTCCCCACCACCCCACAGTTGCTACTGAAACATAACCCAGTAATCACTGGTGAGCTTTGGGGAGCATTGAGATTAGGTCATGGGAGAGATCCTTTGAAGAGTTTGCACACTACAACTGACATCCACCATAGGGAAATCCAGGGGTTCATTTTTCTCTGCAAAAGCAATGAGCAATTCAGGCAACAAAGCAGACAAAGAGGACATAATTAAAGAAGACTTGTTGAATAATTTATTTTGTTGAAATGAAGTTTAGGTTTTGAGTTTCTTATTTAAGGCAAATATCAGCACTTCAATGGAAGAAGTTGTTTTCTTTCATTGGAAGATACAGAGATGTGAGAAACACCAAAATATTAAGATGCATGTTAGAAAACAGTGATTATATGTTAGGGTTGTTAGAAGTCATGACAGTTTTGCTGTATTTTTACACATATGCCGCCCAAGACAAAAATTTGTTAGCCCATTAGTCTGTCTTGTACCATTCTCTATCACATGCAGAAACTTTAACAGCATAATTGTAAAATTAGGATAGATTTCTTTAAAAAGCTGCAACTCAGACATTGTTATTGTTCACCTGCTGTACACTCAGTGTTGCTCTCAGAGCACTGAGCAATTATGTGCTCTGTGCTGATGGTTAACCAGGCTATGATTTCCAAAGACCCTTTCAGAACCATGCTGTTCCAGTTCAAGCTGAAACGGAGGAATATATTGTAGGGACTTTGAGCAAAGATATGGGAAGGACATTACAAACAGCCACCACCTCCCATTCTCTTCTGGAAATATTTTTGATTCTAAAAAAATATTACAATAATTCCACTACGTTCTGTTGCTCACATTACGAGATGAAAATGCACACAGAGATGAGACTCTGCCTGCTGATCAGCTGACAGTCAACCTATGCCATGAGGAGGTGTAAGGATACACACCAGTTGGTGTGAGGGTCTGAAGCAGACAGCAGTCCCCAGCAAAGTCTTTCTCCTCTCAGGTTAGCTCCTTTGCTAGAGACAGTGGCTGCTATAGGAGCTGACATTTATCTACTTTACCCAAAGAAGGGAGGCTGTAGAATGCATCAGCAGAGGGATCAATCTCAGCTTACTTCCCATGCCTACACCATAGACACTATAACTAAACGTTTGGCTTTTAGGCATTTAAGATTAGCAATTACACATTCATCACAGGCCATGGGCATAAATTAACACTGTAGAAGTCTAAAATAAGTCTCTTGAATCCTCACTAGTAACAGGCTTAATGTCTAATATAGCTAAGCCCAGAAGAAAGGGACTACACACATACATCACCCTGCCATGCTTAGTCATCAAGGACTGACATTTGTGCCTGTGTCAGACCTTGCTTGTCAACCTCACTCCAGCAAAAGACCTGCTAAAAGTCCAAGCAATTAGCAGAACACCAAGTTGGTAACAGCAAGCCACTGAGTGACACAGAACAGTTGTGGAGATGGAAGATAGGATAAAAAATTATTACAGTGACATCAAAATAGTCTCAGCTCCTCCCCAGCAGGCATCAAAAAGTCAGCATAAAAGGGTGTCAGGGAGAGAGGCAATGAAGCTGGAAAGCTTCATCTCCATCAGATACATTTTCCCCAATTAAAGAAGGCCTTGCTAGCCCAGGGAAAAGAGTCTGCTGGCTACATAAGCCCTAACACCTCCCACCACACTGAGTAGGCAGAAACCCTGTTCCCAGTGTGGTGAGATCAGGACCACATGACACTTTCAGTCCTTCACTCCTTATTCAGGCAGAGGACACACAGGGACTAGTGCTATACATCAATTTTCAAAATGAGATACCATACCTTTGTGGGAAAAGGAGAGCACCTTTTATAGCACAACAGCTACAGATATGAACTTACATTGAATGATACTTTCAAAAATAGGATAGGGGAAAACAAAGACTAGTTCAAGATTATGAGCAGAAGATGAATACATTTTGTCAGATGAGAAACTGATTTTTCCCCTTTATAGCCATAAATATCATGCTAATAGGGAATGAAGTGTGAGGCTGTGGAAAGAGGCATCTTCCTATCACATTTCATTATCCATCTCTAAAATAAAGTGTCCTTTTTTTTTTTTTTTTTCCTTTTTTTCCTTTTTAGATGGGAGGACTAGCACATGAATTATCATTGCTTTTCAGTCTGAAAACAGGAACTTACCAATTTCAATTGCAACTGACTATCGAAATGAAAATTAATAAAACATGTGACTTGAGACTTTTTTTTTTCTGGAACATTTAATAGTAGTATTAGCATTTATTGTGGAATACATTCAGAAATGAATGGCAGAAAATTAACAGAAGAGGCTAGTCACAAAGCATTCAGTCACACAGTTAACTCATTTACATGCTGTTTATTTTCTGGTATATGCCAGAAGAAGTAATAATTTAAATAAACAACTTCTTTAGTAGGTAATAAAATGTTATTGGGTTTCCAGACTCACAACATGTGCTATGGCTATAAATCAGGCTTACTCTAAACTTGTACTGATTTGCAGCTCTGGGAGGCATTTTAGAAATGTCACATTTGAAAGGCAGACACTGGATTTTTGTTTCTCTGTACAATCCTGAGAAGGGCTTGGGTGTTTGGAAATGTGCCCGAGCCTTTTCAGCCACATCAGCTGTTATAATATGCGACATTACCTCTCCTGCAAACCTTGCCTAACTTTTACATTGCCCAAGCTCTTAAACGAGTATAAACCACTTTCAGATGTCAGTTATGATTACTGCTGAATGTATTCAGCTGTAAATTACCAACCACAGTGCACCAGGAAAATCTGCCAAGAGATGATACAAAAATTGCGTTGATCAACACTGTCATCCCAGACACAGAAGAACGGAGTAATGAAAGAAGCATTTCTCATTGTCCTAACCTCCCCACTTCTGAGATGTATTGGGTTCCAGGCAGCCCTCTAGCCAGAGATGGTAGACTAAAATTGGTCCTGCCTCCCTCTGCTTTTGAGCTCCTTAAAGCAGAGAAGTTAGAAGTCAGCCATCTCTAGTCCTTTTGACTAGGATCTTGTCTTTTGGTGAAGATGATGGCATCTGTGAGGAAGATAGGGGTGTTTGTGTCCCTGAAGGACTAAGCTGGACAATGACTGCCACCAGTCTTCGGAAACTCTGCATACAGGAACTGGAAAGAGAAGATACCAACACCAGACAAACAGATCTTGCTGTTCTTAAGAACATGAGTACTGGTTAGGGCACCAGTAAGAACTTCATCACGATCTGTGGGGAAATCCCTGTCTTCTTGAACACAGTTTAGATTAAAGCTTTAGCAGCTGAGAAAGAGCTGCTTCTTCCTCTCAGACCAGTTTTTTTTTTTTCTTATTTTTTCTTTCTTTTATTGCTGTGTTGTTGACATGGAAACTTCACTTTTTCTAAATTCCCCTTTCATGTTATAATCCCTCTTTATTACTGCATTATCTTATTACTACTTATCTATCACTATTACTGTAGTAGAAAGTAAAAAACTGCATGAAGAAAATGACAGTAATTAAAGCTGTACATGAAATAGAAGACCTTTAACAATTTCCTGCAGTTCATACAAAATCTGTGGCCGCAGTATATATAGGCAGGGAATGACAGCAGGCACTTTTCTGGAAACATTATCCATGAACTGCAAGCTACTAAAAGTTTTCAGAGATCAGAAAAGGGAAGGCCAACTTTTCATGTACCTTACATCCATTTCTTGGAACTGAGGTTCAACTCTTTCAGGGACAGACTGTAACTTTTGGGGCGTTTTTTCAGTCTAAGCAGAGTCTCGTTTTTCAGGCAGCCCCATTACATTTATTTATGGAGTACTGTGCTGTTGAACGCATTGTTGGCAGGATCTGGCTCTGCACCGATAAACAAGTTGCCACATACAGCTTCAAATGTCAGACAAAGGAAAACCTCCCAGGCTAGATAGATGTATTATGACCAACACATTCAGAACTTTTACTCCCTTTCTGCTGATTGATTGAAGAATTATATCCATGAAATGGGATGATTTATACAATTGTATTTCCTCTTGGCTAGAATAAGCTTTTGCCAGCCAGATGCTCCTGAAGAATGACTGCTTGCAGCACAAATCTGATGCAATTTGATACACAGCATGGTGCACAATCAAGCTGAAATGATCCTTGGATGATTCTTCCATGTGCAAATCACTTCAGGAAGACAATTTAAATATTTTTTTTAACTAAGTTTTTTGGACTTTTTTTTTTTATTAGATAGTAAGCTTCCAGGAAATGTAGCTATTTTCAGGTTAATATTTTATTAATTCCTTACCTGGGGCAAATATGCTGGGAAACCAGAAGAGCTAGCTGTCACTGAAATACTCAATACTGAAGGGTCTTCCCAGACTTGGCTTCCCCAATGCCATCTCATTATTATAAATGCTCCTCTCTAACTTTTATCAGCCCCAGCTTGGTGATGCCTGCATTTTCTGTTTGTTTCTCCCTTTTATTTCCTCACCCATGGCCCTACATTTTCGCTTCCCTCACAGAAATTAATAGCAAAGGGAAAGCTTAGGATTGACAAGTATGAATATAAACGTATAACAGTCTTTTAAAGATATATGACTTTCCAATTTCAGATGAGGCACTGTGCCTGCTCAGCATTAGGGATAATCCCTGCCCTGCACTGAACGGACGAGATGCTAGTGTGACCTACTCCACCTGGAGCAACCTTCAGATTCCCCAGGAGTGATCAGGATGAAACAGTGCTGAGAAAACGCTTAGTCCCTGTCTTGCCAATATACCAGGCTTCAAATGAGCATGGCTTTTTGCTTCATGTCTAGACTTTACATCTGAAGAAAAGGCAAGTTGATGTCAGTGTTGCCAAGAGTAAAAGCTTCCATATAACATTCAGAAACTAGCCCCAGAACAATTTAATTTCATCTTATATGGCATGCTTCTGCCAAAAAGCTCTTCATGGAGGTTGGATTAGTGATTAAGAGATGTGGAGGGTGGAATACATACGTCCGTGAAAACTGGAATTGATGTGATTATGCTAAGCAGAACATATTCTGAGCATCAGTGGTTTGCAAAGATGTAATGAAATGTGCCCCAAGCTTAGAATTTTCTCTCCGGAAAATAAAGCTGATATTCAGAGAAGGTTGGAAAGGGGTATTTTACAGGCAAGCAGAGGAAAATCAACAGTCACTTTATATGAAACATCTTCCCTCTGTTGTGCTCTTTTAATTTCTACCATAATAAAGCAATTTTAATAAATTTATGATCCTGAAATGTTATTAATGACTCCTTACCACATGCTACATTTTTCCTCATCAGGGAAAATAAAGGCAGGAAACAAGGTATCAAAAATGCCACACAAGCAGATAGTAAACTGATCAATTTTTGAGAAGTATACTGGGGATGAACGTTAGCAGTCACTGCTCCTTCTAAAATCCCACTATCAGATCTAGTTCTGAGATGAGCTTGTGCTCTGGAAGGTATAAGAAATTCTAACATATTCTCCAAAGCCCATGAAATACCATTGTTTTGATGTTACTCTTCAATATGTTTCATGAAGCATGAACTTCCCAGAAGGACAAGCAATTTGCGGTGCCAATAATTCTGACCATGAAATAATTTTAAGTTTTGCTTATTATGCCTGTTCCTCACCTAATTCTCAACCACACATATTCTGCCACCACACCTTACACTCTGTAATGCACAATCAATACACGTTATAGCAGTTCAGGGTTGCAGGATGACGGTGTGTTGTGACACATCGAGTGAAAAGCACGACAGGCAATTTGCAATGTAACGTGGCTTTCTAGAAAGCAAGCCATTGCAAATTTCTCACTTCATAGTTCCTCCAAAGGCCATGGTCACCTTTCATGGCTTATGCAAGCAACTCTGCTCACGGTGCACTGAGGCAGTTCTGCGCAGTGGGAAGTACTCCATGCACAAAGTACGTGTTCACTGATTCATATTGGTATTTCTTCAGAAAACAAACACAACCTTATCTAGTCACCTTAGTAGCAGGATGACCCAGCCAACACCTGAGTGAACTGAATCTGGGTTGGTTTTAGAGCCACAGTCAAAGCAACCACAAGATACTCCCACACAGAAACTCGCATCTAGGTAACTAACAGCAAACAGCTGACTATTGAGTATGTATGTGAGTGTGCCTATTTTTGTTGTTTTCTTCCACTATAGAATTTATAAGATTCAAAACTGTGTTCCAAATGCATTTGTTTCTGAAAAGTGCACGCATAGCATGAACTTGTAGGGCTTTTGCTCAATTACGTGCAAGTTCCATAGACTGAACCACAGACATGCAACATCAGAAGTAACCTGCACTATCTGCACTGGCAAGAGGTTGCCTTCAGAAACAACACCTGTGCCCACGCATCTGTGCACAAAGTATAGCAGACAGGAAAACAAAATTTCTTCCAAGCTATCTGTGTACTCATATGAAAACAAAACCAGATTGTGTATATATTTACAGATGAAAAGAAGAAAAACTTCTATTTCTGCTCTTTTCAACCCATCATGCTCCGAGTATCCTTATTCAGGGATATCCAGATCTTTTTTACCAGCTTTTGAAGTTCACAAACCAATTAAAAGTATTTTTTCAAACAGCTCATTTCATTTCATGAACTGAATTATTTCCAGATACTGAACTCAAAAACTCTGAGCTTGGTTCTGCCCTCTAGGAACAGTCTGATAGGAGAAAGTAGAAATACTTCTCAGTTCTTAATTTTCTTTTCTTTTTTTTTTAATAAACTTCTGAAAGATTAATTCTAGACTTTATTAATTGTTTTGAGTTGTATTGAAGACTACAATCCAAGGAGAAAGTGGAACTTCAATTTCAAAAGCCATAACTCTGAAAATACTACCCAGAATATCAAGACCTCCCTACGTATGGAATACCCCTCTGAAGTAATCCAATCTGATAGATGTTTGTAAGTGTGCTTAAAAAAAAAACCCACCTAGAATTTACTTACATGGTAAATACCTTAACCACACCTTTGCACTTTTTATATAAATTTCAAGAACAGCTTGTGGAGAAAAATGTAACTTGCCACTATTCAGTATAAGAGCAAACATTTTTACATATTTAAAATTTCTATTTCTGTATATCATCATTAACCCATAATGCTAACAATGCTCACAAAAACTGGAGTCCCAACTTAAAGCAATGAGCAAACTTCAAAGACAATGGCAAGGGAAAACAGTACAATAAAGCATGATGTAGTTTTTGTATCACCTGTATAACTTGTCTCTTACTTCACTGGTGCAATATCTAGCATACTTCTTATATAATGTCATACAGATACATGCAATCAAAGATAATTTATGCTAATTTAAGTAGAACGGTTTTATTAAGTCAATGTACAATGGTCAAGGAAGAGTTTTGAACATGCAACTAGAATAACTAGTCATAGAATCAGAGAATCATAGAATCTCTTCCTTGACAAAAAATACTTGTCTTTCTTCTTTTCACCAAGAATTACAAATCTGGATGTTCACTGGAGTTGTGGTACAATAGAGAACTCTGAATATTTTCTTTATTTAGCAGGTAAAATTAGATAATTAGACCAGACTACACCATCAAAACTGAAAAGCTGAGTAATTTTCATAACACAACTGATTTCTTACCACATCATGCCATTTAAGGGATTATAACAACTCACCAGGGTAATATCAAACTTGATTAGAAGCCAGGGGGCCTGATTGTTATCTCCGTTAAGCCAGTGAAAATCCAGACAAAATGTAATTGACACCAGCAACTTTCAATTTGTGCCAGTGTAACTAAAAGGAAAGTCAAGCATTGTATCTTTGATTAGGAAGTGGCTTTATTTTTGCTTGGATAAGTCATTTCCATATCTCTGAGTGATTAACAGCTATTGTTTCAACTCCCTTGAAGATCTGAAAGACAGTGTATTTGGTGTTTTCCCTGCTAGGTACATTGATATTACATGTATTGGAGGAAGTGCCTTCATATAAAGAACAATTTACACAGTAAATAAAAGTAATTCCTTATGTAAGCTTCTCTGATGGTGAGAAAGTCTTTAACATACTCAGCATGCCAAGTCCTTTGCCCCTCCATAAATAAACATCTAAAGATAATGGGATGAATTTTTTCACGGATATTAAAGTATCCAGGGGTGGAATTAAGATCTGGATAACTTCAGGAACTAAAGAGACAGACAGTGAACCCAAAGGCTTGTTCAGCCTGGAGAAGGCTCTGGGGAGACCTTATTGCAGCCTTCTAGTACCTGAAGGAGCCTACAGGAAAGATGGAGAGGGACTGTTCGTAAGGGAATGTAGTGATGGGATGATGGACAATGGTTTTAAACTACAGCAGGGTAGGTTTAGATCAGGCATTAGAAAGAAGTTCTTCACTGTGAGGTGGTGAGACACTGGAACAGGTTGCTCAGAGAGATGGTGGACGCCCCATCCCTGGAGACATTCAAGGTCTGAGCAACCTGAGCAACCTGATCTACTTAAAGGTGTCCCTGCTTTATGCAGGGGAGTTGGACTAGATGACCTTTAAAGGTCCCTTCCAATCTAACATAGTCTATGATTCTAACTCCCAAGTGGGGTGTCACAAAACACAGTCAACATGTATTTCAAGATTGGATTCATTTGACCTAAATTTGCAATGCAGATACAAATATATCAGGTAGTTGGTTAAACTTCTGTTCATGGTGGGGAAAAATAGTAACTTCAGTAGCAGTGGGTTCCATCTCATCCTACCTAAAATAGGTCATGGATTAATGTGGCCCCCAAATTGCTTATTTCTTATTGACTATGTGCAGGGGCACAGTTCAGAGTGACCAGCTCTGGTACATGTCTATATTACACATATTTTTACTCAATTGAAATAAATCCCATATTTTTTACTCTTAGTCCTGACTATGCAGATTAATGACTGTTTTGCTTCCATTTTGGCCCACTCCGGCGGTGACTCTTCCTCACTGGTTTGCTACTTGGAGTACCAATGCTGCCTGCTATGGATGAGGAACCACCAACTCCTAAGGATTTGATCCAAGGGAATGTCCCCTGGCTCTCTTTTATGCCGTGCTACAAATAATGTACTGAGGCTACATCTACACAGTGATAGATCACATCAGTATTTATATAAATTAAACATGCCTGGGACATTGAAGCCAGCTGCCTTGGAACAGCCCCTGTCCATCTTACTGAGCTCTCACCATTCCAGAGGGAAGAGGCTGGTGTTAAGTGATGCCATTCACAAGTGTTAGCAGTGATCTTTCTTTAATAAGGTTACCTTCCACATATGCATATCTATGTGCTATGTTAATTACCTCTGGATGCACTTTATCCTCCAATATTCCCTCTCTGCTGCAGACAAAAGCTGCTGCACTGCCCTATGTGGGGTCAAAGGTGTGCCAAAGAGATTCCTATGTCCTGGCCACTTCAGGCACAAGTATCTCCTTGTCTTTAGAGCACCTTGTATCCACAGAGGAAAGACTTTGACCAGTGTCCCCAGAACTGTATTTCAATTTGAGAACAGGAGGAGCCAGAATTCACTGAAATATGGATGAAGTATAATATGCATTGAAATTGAGGCAATCTGGGTTATTTTCTTTTGCTGGGAAGCTGCTGCAAAGGACGCTCCCAGTGCAGACGCTCCCTGAAGAAATAATGATTGTCCAGAAAAAAGCAAGCAGCGTGTCCTCACTTGTCAGCCTGTCTTCCAATTTTCTCTGCTCACCAGTAATATACCTGTCAGCCTCCCTTCTCCATCTTCTATTAAGATTTTTTTCTTTTTATGCTAGTTTATTTTTATCATCCACTGAGCATCATAAGTGCTAGGTAGATAACATACTTATCTACCTATATGAACATAGCTTCATCACTTCAAACACAGACAGATGCTTTGGTTAGAAGACACACTCTCATGGAAAACTTTGTCTAAATTTACACTCCATGAGAGCAATACAAATGTTTATATGATCTTAATTGTATTTGAGTCAAGACTTTCTCTAAACAAATAAATGCAGTCCCTCAGTGTTTATAATTCACACATTGGAGAAGTCTCATACCACTTGAGAGGGAATAACTGACTGTAAACAAAAGCAAAACTGATTAGCCAATTTTCCTTCTCCGTGCTGAGTGAATCCCCGAAAGGAAAGCCACCTGCACAGCAAATTCAAAATGATTCAGTCTTGCAATGGGAAGTTCTGCCAGAAACTGCTCTTCTGGATTAGGTAGGCTAAAGCCAGAAGCATCCAAGGGCTCAGCTGAGGAAAAACCCAGGACTGCCCTTAGAGGTGCGGGTCTTCCAGCCTGGAGCCCTTCCCCAAACGCCAGGCAAGTGCCCCTCTGTCCACATTATGGGAATCACTCATGTCATTTGGGTGCACACCCCTTGCATGACTAGCTTTCGTCCTGACCTGAGTACGTCAGGCCCCTTTGACTGCTGATGCTGAATTTCTCTGCAGTAGGTACCTTCTCCAGGCAGAATCTTCCTAGGAAATATTAACTGAGGCAGGGTCAGCATTTCTAAGCATTAGCCTAGGGAAAATGCACACCAAGAGACACCTGTGTGACACTTTTTATTACAAGTTTTAGTAGAAGGTGGGTTGTAATTTTTGTCCTTCTAGGGTCAAAATATGGCCATTTTACAAGTGTCTTAAAAACGAATCAAGCCAAAACAACACAGTGGTTCAGTCAAGACATTAGCAGCTAAAAAAGTGATTATAGCAGCAGCTGGAAACCATAAAGATTTAATCTCTGACCATGCTCTGTCATTTCATAACTCCCGCTGCTGATTAGACATCACAGGCAACATGTTTGCTGAATAATAGAAGCATTAAATCCTTCAGAAATAAATATTGCTTCTTCTGTAAGTACAGACAGAAATTTTCTCCAGACCCTTGGCTCCCAACTGGTTAATTACATCTCACTAGCAAGGTGCAATAGCAGCCCTTTTAACTTGTTTTATCACAACTGTCCTGCTCTGAGCTTGCTGTGTACCACACTCAGATCTCTTAGGTGATCCTGGACTGAATAAGCCATCCCAATCAAATATCCAACATGTGCTGTGACATCAAGCAAGCAATGTCTATGCTGGCAAGACATGGAAAAGCTACTAATGGTAGAGAGAAAAGGAAGCAGTCAGCCTCTGGGATGGAGTGCCACAAGAAGGGCAACTGGAGGCTGTAAGTTTGGGGGGTACAAGTGAAACTGTGGGACATTTGCCAGTGAAACGTGCCATGAAAAAATGAGAAACTGCTCTAAACCAATTTTGTTGCCTGTGCGTTTACGCTGGGTCTCAGCTTCATTTCTTTCTCTCCACTAAACAAGCACGTGTGACCTATTTCTCAGTGAGATTTCCATCTTCAAAAGAGGCAGCTTATGTCTCCATTCTGCCAATTCTCTCAGGAATAATGTCCTGTTCTCTGCCTGTAGTTGTGCTTCATTATTAGCAGAGCAATTTCCTACCACTAGATAACATTTTCTCAGTTGGTTTTCACTTCTGATGCCACACTGATGATTACATTTTGTACAAGCAATGGTGCTTATGTTGTCACACGCTGCTGTCACTAGCATAGCTTCCCACAATCAATGTAAGGTTAGAAAAACTACTGAACTGCACATTTCAACAGAACAGCAGGTGCTTTGAATGCCATCTATAACTTTAGAGTGAACGATTTCAGTAATGGTTTTGTCAGTCGTTCCTAGAAGCAGTCCTAATGGGCAACAAATAACAAAATGAGGTTCAGCTAGTGGAAGAAAAGCAAGATAATATGTTGAGGGAAGGGAAATTATTATCATAAAACATTTGTATAGCCATGTGAATTCTGCACTGTGCTGTACAGAACAGAGTTTACATCTCACTTCTGCCCTAAACTTCTTGCTGTTGCTAAGACAACTACATCAATGTAAGAGACGCAATGCAGAGTCCAGTGGTGAGACCTCCTAAGGAGATGAATTGGCACCCAGGCTATGCTAGAAGAAAGAAAGTGTGTTGGTGCAACGGGCAGGATAACTGCTTTGACTGCCTGGCAGATGCACTCAACCAAGCACAGATGATGGGGATATAGTGGGAATATCCCAACAAATAGCAGGGACTGTTGCTGCCACCATTTTCTTGTCTGAGTCAGACTCTAGAGAACATCACTTGTAGCTCCCAGGGGCACCAGCAGGAGGTCCAACACCTCCTTCTCAGACCAACTACTCCTCATTTCCTGCCTTATTCCAGCACTGTTGTACCTGCCTAAGCCTTGAGTTACTGAGCCTTTCGGAAAAGATTCTCCCTCCAGCACTGGGCTTGAGGCTTTACCCCAGGGTAAGATGAAAATGATATGTAGCATGTGAGACAGAGGAAGTCACAAAGTACATCATAATATCAGTTTATGAAGCCTACATAGAAAACATTTAGCAGCAGCAAAATCCTATGCCATCAAAGCATCCACATCCCAGATTCCCCCTATCAGTTTATTCTAGACATTTCATACCACATTTGAATAAGAGGATGTCCTTTGTTTGACAATTTCCCCACTATTTTAAGAAAATCTTCCACAGAATATTGCTTGGATTATCTGTCTAAATGTCAATATCACACGAATGCATCAATGAGGTTAATAATTTACTGTTTTCTGGAGCAAAGCATCATTACCCTTGAAGGAAGCATACAGCAAAGCACATCTGACACAGAGCTCAGTCACCCTTAAGAAGCTTCACTGCTTAATGTAATGTTGCTAACTAGCCTTCTCATTCCAAATTTCTGGGTTTAGATGTAGGAGAAAAAGCAGATTCAAGATTGGCAATCAGAACAGGTTAGAAGAAGGCAAGTTTCTATGACTTACCTTCTCAAGGGTTCAAGGTTCAAAGCATTAAGGAATATTAATACAATGAACTGTAGGTACTAAATAGAGTGTTTGTTTACATTCTGTGCTTCATATGCTTCCACAATTTTTGCAAATAATAAAACAATTCTGGGCCATAAGTTAAGTAAAGATCTCTTTTCAAGAAAGAATTTGGAAAACCAGAAATTTTGTCTCCTCTATCCCCACTTTGAAAGACACTTTGGAAAACAGGAAAGACTTCTTTCAGTTCCAGAGATCTCTGTTGTTACACCTTTGTGCGAATGGGAACCCATATCTTCTAGCTCCTAGAACTGGTCCCCCATGACCCCAGTGGTCATGGTCACTGAGATGACCGATAAGTGGCTGGTGTCATTGCCTGCGTTATAATGCCTCCCTCACAGTGTCAACTTATTCCCCCCTGGATTTCCTACTATTTTACTACAGCTCCTCTAATAGAGCATCAAAACCACTTGCACTAATACCTGGATTGAGCCCTGACAGACACATGCCCTATTCAAGTGTCCCAGGGTTTAGGAATTTTTATTCTTCTGCCAGCTCATGTATTTCACAGGACTCAAGTTAATTAAATGGCAGAATGGGATACTGCCAAATGTTTATTTCTCACTGAAACAGAGACAGACATTTAAAGAATGTTGTTATACTAGCCACATTTCACCACAAAGAACGAATACCTATAATTACAATATCTGTGATTATATAATGTCAAACAAAGGAAAAATAAGCAGGCCCACATTTCACGGAACAAATTGTAACCTGTATTATCCACGTTCAGGGTATAAATGCTGGATCTCGTCCCAACCTCAGAAATAAAATATACCCAGCAGTAATTGAAAAACAAATGAATCTGATTATAATCTTACCATACTCTAGATTTTGCGTTCCTCAGCTATGCAGCAAACAGATGGAAACATTACATTACATCCACTGGGAGACAAATTTTTAAGGTATCTCTGCAAGCATCAGTTATCTTTGCACTGAAATATTTCTGGCCTTGAAGCTTGGGTCATATTGTGTTACATCTGTGAAATGTTTGGCTATTGGCTCGTAACATATTTTGACATTGGCAGTGGACCCACTGATCAAAAATATTGCTGGTTTTATGAGTTTGCTTTTGCATTCAGACTGTGGGCAGCAAACAACACGAAGACAATTAGAAGACACCAGATTATTTTGTAGCTTCTGAAGTTAGTGTCATTAAGGACAAATTTCAAATACTAGGTTTCCAACGTTACTGTTCAGAGAGGCAAACAGTTTATTTTCACTTCAATAAAGTGAAAATATTTATTGAATTATTCTAGTGGGTAAATTGGGGCCTGACACATCCCAGGTACCAACTGCAGGGTTTCACCACAGGACTCACTCTCTGTCACAGGGACATCTCAGGGCATCTTTCCAGTCTGTGGCCATGGCAGCCGTGGTTTCCATTTTACTTCATCCCTGGTGTGTCATTTGTGAAGATTCAAAAGCTACTTCATTAGAAGCTGAGCAGACACTGTTGAAGGCTAGGGTGGGGACACACTACTGGCCTGAGCCAGAGCCTAGTGGGAGGCCATATATGATGCTGAAATCCCTTCCAACAACCAGGACACCATGGCCATGCGTTGGGACCTGCAGAAGGAGAGGGACCGACAGACCATGGCTGCTAGGGTTCTCACACAGGAGGCTGGGTCATGCCCCTGCCCTGCCACAGTGCTGTAACAGCAGCTGGGGACAAGGGGAGGACACGGACCTTCATGGCATTGGGAAAATCCACACTAGCCAGCCTCAATGCTCCAGGCACATTTACTTCATTAGCAGCACCACAGTCTGAGCTCACAAACTGAGTGAGTCTTTCTCAAACTCAATGAGACTTTCTCAAACTGAATGAGACATCAGCTATCACCTAGCAAGCAGAGGGACTTGCTCTGCCAGACCCCAGCAGGCTTCTCTCCTGGGGTTTTGAAGGTATCTAATATGCGGTGAAGCTCAACTGGTTCTTTTCTTGAAACCTGGGCATTGCCCATCCCCTTGCTGCTCCAGATGCTGGTTACACTTCTGCTGCTTATGACCCCACCTCAGGACTCAGGGAGCACAAATAGGGTCTCCTCCTCCCACCCACTTGGCTATTTCTGAAAGCTTTGTACAAAATAAAGTCCATGAGGATCCTGGTGTTCAGCCAGGTTTGATGAAGTTTGTTGAGCTCAGTCTCTTGGGGAAGCACAGGACAACATGAGTGCTAGACACCATTTCAGGTAGAAAACCCCACCACAGACCCTGCCTTAGCTGCCAACCTTCCCAGGGAGTGCAGGCAGTCACTTCCCTCTGCTCATCCTCCTGTGGCCTCACGTGGAGACTCACCCATTCTTTACCAGGTCTCTGCTTGGAAGCCCACCAGCTGTGATCTCTCATTATCACAGCACTTGTAATCTCCAACACACAACTCCTGCAATGCATAAAGCCTTTCTCTGGATAGCGCCATTCTAAATGCCGTATCTATAATATCTATATTGCCTATAGATGTACCTGTAATGCAGTCTTCTCACAACCCCTCCATTGTGTTCCCTCCTACTGCTAACAATCTGCAAACACAATGGAACAAAAGACTATGTGACTCATTTTTCTGCAAGATGTCTTAAGGACTGCTTTAAAAGGTATAACAACAAGCACACAACGTATGGGTAAGAAGCAATGTACAATAGCATGGTTGCAGTTCCATTATACACTTTACAGGGTGGTTTTTTCCCTAACCAACTTTGGCTGATAATATTTGAATCACAGAATGGTACGAATTGAAAGGGACCTCTGGTGATCATCTAGTCCAACCCTTCTGCTAAAGCAGGATCACCTAGAGCAGGTAAGATAAGAAAAATAGGTAAGAATTATGAAAACCTGCAACTTCAGTCCCAAAGTATGGTCTTTTTCTTCCTCAACAACCTGCATAACTGCATACAGCTGTTAAACTGCTCTAGTAGACAAGGTCCAAAATGAGCATTAAATAAACTTTCTGTAAAACAATCTTCTTCCATCAGAGAGTAATGTGCCTGAAATTCATCCCTGAATTGATGAAGTTTCATCTGGAAAAATAACATATTCAGTCTATTTAATTTTTCCAGACAACACACTCAAAACTCAATGGCTGTTACACAAACCAAATGAAATATTAGCATGCCCTTCCCTCCTGCAGGGAAAGACAGACCTTACACAAAACACAGCATCCACTGAAAACATTTGCAAATTTCTACTGATTTCAACAGAAATTCCTCCAAAAAGACTGATCCTACATATAATCACTATAGCTTGAAAAATACTGTGGCCAAAACCTTATAGATGACTGTCCCTTATTTTCTTCAGTGCTTGCTCTTTCTTCCTGTGGCTTGTTGGACTGTGACCACCCTTGATGCACAGATGTGTAATGCAAAGTGTCAGAGAATAACACTATCATTTGCCCTCAACTAGAAACCGGAGGTTTCCCTTTCACTGAATGATGTTCAACCCTGACTACCAGCTCTTTCAATATAAGTTAGCAAGATGCCTTTACATTACTGATTCTGCCTTGTATATAGCCTTATTGATTTTTTCAGTACAGAAATGCTTTAAGAAAATCAATGTTTCAGCAAACAGAGTGGAGCAGAAGTATTGTAGAAACAAATTTGCTATTCCAGCATCAGAGATCATGGTTAAGTTAAAGGAAATAACATGTATATGTGAGACGATGAATATAGAGAAAAACTGGAGAAGACAGAAAATGGGTGAGTAGAGAAGCATGAAATTAAAAAAAAAAATAGAAAGAGGAGCTAAAGATAAATGTAGTAGCTGTGGGTAGTACTTATCTCAGCTAATTTTAGCAATCTAAAACTTAGGTGTCTAGTCCAAGCTAATCAACTTAGCTCTCTCCATCTAGTGAATACAGAGCAGAGGCCACTTCTACAGGGAATTCAACCAGGCCTAAGATAGGTCTCTAAGACAGGGCAATGCATCACACTTTCCCTCAGCTATCCCAAAGTCTAGATGACGGGCTCAGAGAAGACTGTGTATGGTTTAAAGTTAGGCGAGCTGAATATGTATCTGTAAAAGTAAAAAAATGCTGTCATTTCTATTAAAAGAAACCAAAACACGAACTTAAAAGGTGAAGCAGAAACACTTCAGGGACTGGCACTCAGTTGCTTGGCTATGAAATGCAATGAGGCACAACAGCACGTCTGTCAGGAATAAAGGCTGTCCCTGTTCTGATAAAGAGGAGCAGACCGAGGCGTGAGCACGAGCACCCAGCCAAACCATTCACACTGCTTATCATTAGTTCACTCCCTGGCAATGATTGCAGTGCTCCAACTAGCTCCACCAGAGACAAATGGGATTAAAAAGACAACAGTTTATCTGTGCTGCCTACCAATAGAGTCATGGATAGTCGTGGTTCCTCTGGCAGTATAGACACAGACAACAACAGCATTTGCAATAGAATCACATAGATCTGCTACAGATTTTTAACATATTCTATGATGATAAACAGTTGTTTGGCCATCTTTCAAAGGTTCATTCTGAAGAATCCAAAGTATGCAAGTTATTACAGCAACCTATGTGTCCAGCTATCAATCAGAAAATGACTATTAGTGCATTGAGTTTGGAAGCACTCTGAAACTATAGTGACTTCAAACTATAATTTCAAGGATTTTATGCTACATTCATATAGCTTCCTGAAATAGCTACAAAAATGTCATTGGTGGGGTGACATTAAAAATGTTAGAGACAATAAAAGCCTAGTTTTGAGTGTGCTACTCCTAATTTCAATACACATCACTATGCCCACAACTGCTCTCTAACACAGGGGACAACTGTCATGGACCAGTCCACATTTGCAGTCAGAAACAGAACTTCTGAAAAAGGGTATCCCTGCTCCACATCAGCTCCTAATCTGTGCTCTAAAATGTCTAGTCTGTGGCAAAACAGCACAAGGACTGATTCAGCAGCATGTGACTGAGTTCCACTGCCTGGGAATGTTTCCGGGCACTGTCCAATTTACTAGTATAATCTTTGCATCCTGCATATTTCAATAATTACTCTCACTGCTGTAACTGTAAGCAGAGTTCAGCAGTAATTCGGAGAGATATTCCTCTCCTGAACACTCATGGAGATGAGATTTTGGTATGATTAGCTAAAGACAGTGACATGAATGCTTCTGCAGATGTGAGGGCAAGGTCCGTATGTATTTTGCTTGTGATACTCAAATTACCATCAATGAAGAGGATACAAATGACACATACAACGTTGACTGATTTTAAAGCAGGTTCATTAATAATACGAAAGTCAGATTTCAACCTCCAGAATGTCATGTAAAGCTCAAAAATCAGAACCAACCTGCTATTTTTGTGCATAAAAATAAGGATCAACAAGTTTCTCAACCCACACAGCAATCTACTTGCCAAATAGGTTAAAATCTGACCTTAAAGATGAGCTTTTCACTGAGGCACTTCCCAACAGAAGCAAAAAAAATCTACCTACCACATCTTTTTAGGCTGTACTGCCTTCTCCTCACACACAGCTCTGAGATCCAAACATTTTTGGTGTTATAAAACAATCTACCCCAAAAGTATTTGTACGGGGGTAATTAAAGTAGGAAGGAACATGCAAAGAGAGTGTCAGAACATACAAGGTCTTAAAGACAATAACACTAAAATTATTTCTACCCTTCTCTATAATGCCACTCAAAAACTGACTTACAATCTTGGTGGTTTTAGTTTCTCGAATACAGATGGGAAAAGGCCTTTGTGTTTTAACAGCACTGGAGTTCATGTAGGATCATGTATCAATTCAGGTGTTGTACCTACTCAGTAGACAGTTTTTCAGTTTGACACTTTTAGGTTTAGGAAAACGAGATTAATTTGGTTTTCTTGGCAGTATTTGGCATTTCTTATATCAAAGGAAAGATTTTCTTGTAATTGCTCATCAGCAAGTCTTTGTCTGAACATTTAAATAATTTACGAGCACATAACCTATTATTTGTTGTATTTTGTAAAAAATGGGCCAAACTTGCCACTAGTGCAATTGCATGTAGTTCCATTCACTTCAAAGAAGCTACATATGCTTACACAGCAGGGAATTAGCCCAGATACTGTCAAAACGCTTCATTACTAGTCAGGTCAGACAATAAATCAGATCTTCTGTTTGCGAAGTACTGCAATTTATGTCTAATGACTGGAAGAATTGGTATATAAAGTAATTATCAAAACTGGAAAGCAATCATCTCCTAAATGTGCAAAACCTCATCTATAATTTGAATTAGAAAAAAAAATATCTAAAAAACCCCATGATGACGGCAGGCATAAAAACCATCTTGCTTTCTTGCAGGCACAAACCAGCACTTCCTCCTAGTCCTTTCTGCAAAGATTCCACCTTCAGCATCTTATTGGCTAATTTAAAGGGTCATTATCAATGAATGTCACAGCCCAAAAGGAAGTCCCCAAAAACAGGTGAAGCAAAACTTGTGTGGAATGTCTAGTCTAGCTGTTTCAGAAGTAGAATACAGATAGCAAAGTGAGACTTCCAATTATGACATAAGGTGAACTCTCACAATTTTACTCCAGTCTCTTTCCCTAGCATTCTCAGAAATCCCTTATTCATCACCAAGTTTCAGTATGTGGTCTTCCAGAAAGATTAGGCTTCCCTGGTGGGTAATTAGGGATGGGGCAGTTCATAACAGGCACCTAGTTTCAGTTTCAATACAGCTCCTTGTTTCTTGTGAAAGGCTAATGGGAAGCATCTAAACCCAGGCTGACTGAAGGGCTAAAAGAACACTTAGATCCGCTGTTCAGAAAATATTTGTATTTTGCTATCATAGAGTCATTGTTGGAAAAGACCTCCAAGATCATTTAGTTCAGCTGCCACCTAGTAACTATCACTTACTAAACCATGTCCCTAAGTACCTCATCCAACCTTTCATTGAACACCCCGAGGGATGGTGACTCCACCACCTCCCTGGGCAACCTGTTTTAGTGCCAAACCGCTCTTTCTGAGAAGAAGTTTCTCCTGATTTCTAACCCGAACCTCCCCTGGCACAACTTGCAGCTATTCCCTCTTGTCCTGTCGCTAGTTATCTGTGAGAAGAGGCTGACCCCCAGCTCACCACAACCTCCTTTCAAGAAGTTGTACAGAACAATAAGGTCTCCCCTGAGCCTTCTCCAGACTGAACAGTCCCAGTTCTCTCAGCTGCTCCTCATAACACTTGTGTTCCAGACCCTTCACCAACTTTATTGCCCTTCTCTGGACACACTCCAGGGCCTTAATGTCTTTCTTGTAGTGAGGGGCCCAAAACTGAACTCAGTATTTGAGGGGAAGCCTCACCAGAGCCGAGTACAGGGGGATGATCACCTGTTCAGTTTGTATATCTGACAAAGAGTAGGGAGCACAGAAAGCCAGTTGTGAAATACAGATTACTGGCCCACTAGTGCAAGTCCAAGGACAGAGCAGAGCTGTATATAAACTGGGTATCACGTGCTACTTTCCAGTTACATGCGAGTGTAATTTCTAGAGACATCTATTAGACTATGTGGACTCTAGTAGCTGTCTGCAAGGTGCACCTGTATTACTTACTATTTGGTTTCTGCTGAAGATGCTCCTTGGGGAAAGCTCTTGATCTATGTTCATCGGAAGCCTTGAAAAGATATCAAAATGGAGAAAAAAATTTGATTCACTCTAGGCTAATAGAGATGTTCTTTGAATTATAGAACATTTATTAAAATGTCTGTTCATTTTTTGCACACAAGCACCAGCCTAGATTACATTTCAACTAGCTTACCAAAGATTTTCTATTCATTTCATTGCCTGAGTTGCTTCTTGCAATTCAGCACAAGATTTGGGCCTGTGCAGTGGTATGAAAACAGAACACACTGTGAGCCACTTTCAAATGTGGATGTAGAACTTCTTATGGCAGGATGAAATCCTATGTCCTAGAAGTCAAAGCAAATTAAATTTTCAGCTCAGAGAACTGGTGACTTCAAACCCCTGAGGGATGCAAACTTTGGGATAGTTACATGTTGCCAGATGAAATGCTAGAGAGAACCTAAGTAAATAACACTTTCCTATTTCTCAAATTTCTTTGTTGAGAAATTTGCACAAATTTTGGAAACTCAGTGGCCATGGAGATTATTATATATATATAACCTTTCTAAGAGTAGTGATGAGAAAACAGTATTAGAGTTGCCCAGAGAAGATGTGGCTGCCCCCTCCCTGGCAGGCTGGATGGGGCTTTGGACAACCTGGGCTAGTGGAGGGTGTCCCTGTCCATGGCAGGGGGCTGGAACTGGATGATCTTTATGGTCTCTTCCAATGCATACCATCCTGTTATTCTATGATTAATTACCAATAAAATGTTCTGACAGTACAGGAAAAAACACACTCCTTATACTGCTACATAAAGTGCACGCTATTCTTCACTCACTCAACTCTTTAGAGTACAAGCGGTGATGTAAATGAAATGCTTCTTCAAGAGGATGTTCTGCAAACTTAATAAACAGAAAGTTATGTTTTAGTATGCAGGCAAAGTTTCTCTCTCTCTGCTTTATCTTATTTACAGTTGAATTCCTTTGCTACATACTGTTCCTGAGTCTTCTTAGGTAACTATTCATACTCAAGACATGGGTGAGAGGAGTCAAGCGTCTGACTGATATCCTGGAAGAATGAGATTTTGGCTATGAAAATGAGAAATGTGTAATGTGATTAGACTGATCTCTCCCCATTCAAAAAAAAACGAAAAAAAAGCATTTATAAATCAAAGTTACTATATAATTTGGTTACAGATATTCAATGGACAAATGATCCTCTTTCTCAGTTATATATTTCCATTTATATTTAAAAATCTATTGATTCTGCAGGATGAGGAGGGTATCTCTCTGTGCTTCATTATTCCAACTGACACATGATAAATTATGCTTTTTTATGGACTTTCATGTAGTTTCCTTCAGAGAAGACTCTTTTCCTCAGTTGTTAATCCATTCTCTTACTGGAAGACATACTATGGCAGAAGATTAAAAAAAGTGCCTGTGAGCATGTTAATCACAGTGATTGATGCTGCCGTTACAAGGAAAGGTGAGACAATATGCTCAGCAGTTTTTACTGCTATTTACAAGACAGTGCCAGTCATCCAAACCGAGGACTGATCAGTGCACAGGCTCCAAAATTAATTCAATACACATTCTGTGAACCTAATGCAAGTCTGATAACATTAATCTATTTTCATTTGCCCTCCCTCTTTCAGCGTGTGGCTGAAGTCTGAAAACATTCTAAATTCGTGACACTTTAATGGTCTGACCGCCTAAGCCAATTTGCTGCCCCAGCTCCCTGTGCATGATCCCTTCCCATACTAGAGTGAGCCCCTACAAAACTCACCTATCTAGCCAAACAGAGAAAAATTTGGTAGGCAAAACAGCAAAACACCCCTAAACTTGTATTATTAACTCCATTATGTAATTTCTTATCTGAAACAGTTTTACATGGCCAACATGACTTCATGTATTTTTATTGGAAAAGATTTGAATTCTGGAATCTGGATACACTATTAATCCAAACAATATTTTGATGTGAGTCTGAAAAGGCAAACTTACAAAAACTTCACTTTTGCACATTATTTGAAAGTAAATGTGGGGGGTTTTTGAATCAAAGAACAAGTTTCTATCAACAGGAATAAGTTCCATCTGTGTAATTAATGCAAGCAGAGAGAAAAGACAATCTATAAAGCCCATGATCAACTCCCTATGATTTGTAAAATAGAAGAAAATTTCTTCTATATAATATACTTCCTTAAGTATATGTTTTCATTTCTATGTATCTTTCTCAGTCAGCTGCAGAAAAAAAAATTAAAATCACACCTCAATATTTAGAAACAAACCAATTCAAGAAATTTTCATTCCAATAAAATGACTTTCAGTTGTAAATGTAGGAATGCATCATTTATTTCCTTTATAATAATTTGTTCAATAATTAGAAGGATCAGTATTAGCTTATCTGCACTTTAAATCTCTACATTATTTAACTGATTTTACTAAGAACTGCTGTTTTTTATAAAAGTAAACCAAAACTCTTTCACAGCAACAGAGATCTTATTTAAGTATATCTGGGCAGTAGATGTTCTTTTCTATCTCCACTACTGATTTTATACATATCAGTGTAAGTTGCTCTAAAGTAATAACCATAGCAATGACCAGAGTTTCACCTGTAACTTTTCTTTCCAATATCAAACACATGATTTTCTGATAAGCTGAAGACATACCTCCTCTTCCTCTAGCTTAACTTTCCCATGTTATTCTATTTTGTTATGTAATAAGTTTAAACTTAAAACAGTCAAGGTGTAAACTGTGGTCATTCACATGACCACAAGTGAGTCTTACTTTGTTCTGAAAATGTTTTCCTTAACTTTTCAGCAGTGTTGTGAGATGATCTCCCAGCATATCCTAGAATGCCAATTTAGCAGCATCCTGCCTTGCTAAAAGCTTCCTGGAATTTCAAACTCATGAGTATTTTTCACTTGCAGTTTCAGCCCTGCCAAATGCACCTGTACATTGTTACACATTTGCTTGGTGTCTGTATTTCAGTGGTGTCTGAAGTGGTTCATGGTCATGTCAAGCATTCAGAGACTGCATAGGATAAAAAGCACTGAACAAACATTGCAATTCACTTCCCTTTCACTTTTCAGCTTTCCAATACTGGAAATTGACCTAGAGGAAAGCTGAAGAGGCACTTTTTATCAGGGAAGGTAGTGACAGGATGAGGGGTGATGGCTTTAAACTGGAAAAAAGAGGAGATTTAGATTAGAGGTTAGGAAGAAATTCTTCCTGTGAGGGTGGTGAGGCCCTGGCACAGTTTCCCAGTGAAGTTGTGACTGCCCCATCACTGGAAATGTTCAAGGTCAGGTTTAATGGGGCTTTGAGCAACCTGGTCTAGTGGAGGGTGTCCCTGCTCAAGGCAGGGGAGTTGGAACTTCTCTCTCTGTCTGAGTGACAGCCTCCCTAACACAACCTGCTCTTCACTTTGAACTGTGATCCCAATGCTCCCTATCCTTTTCCTCGCACCAGAAGATAATGATGGTCATAAGTCTTCCATTAAATAACCAAAGAAATTCCTTTCAAAATTCCCAGTACTTCATTATCTTCAGGCCAGATACTTTTACTATCCCTAACACTTCAATTTTCCTCCAACAGGAGAACTTAACTCCTTGGTCAGCTGAGTCACAGTGCAGAGAGAACGGGAAACGTTTTCAAAACATATTTAACAAAAGTAACCCCTACACTCTCCACCCATTAAGTGTTCTTGGAAGAAAACATTGTGGATTTTGTACTATAGGTTGTGATGTGCTACCTATAAAGCTTATAGGAAAAAAAAGTTTAAAGGAGTGGCTAAAATAAAGACATTATACAGTGCTGTCTCTTCTTTTCCATATTGACCATTGCACACTATCCATTAAGTCAGAAACACTACTCCACGTGTCCTATTTTCTGCAACTATGCAAATCCCTTTCTCAGACAAAATATGATAGGGCACTTCTTTGGCTTTCCAGTTCTCACTACTCCTCACAATAAATCCCACAACATACCACAGCCTTCAAAAACACTTTCACAATTCTCTTTTTCATGCATGAGGTCCAATAATCACATGACGAGAAGCCAAAAACGTGTGTGTGTGTGTGTGTGTGTGTGTGTGTGTTAGGGCCTCCTTGTCTGTATGCAGCAGACCAGATTCCCAGCAGTTTGCACTTAAATGTCAGTCCTAATATACAGTTATCACTGTCAGATTGCCAAGGTGATTTATCTTAGTAATGAAGGCAGAAAGTACTATTTCCTCAGTAAAATAGCACATTTTGACCCACTTCTTTTAGCTGAAACTGTAGATTTTTTTTCCAGTGATTCTTTCATTTCAGCAAGTTATGCATTACTGTTAGGGGCATCATGGCCCAAAAAAATGTTCTTTGGATACTGTCTCCTGGGAAAGCAGAAAGTTTAAAACAGCCTGTTTGCTTGGAATCAGAAAATGCCCACAAACGGTTCATAATTTTTTTTTTTAATTTCTTATGGACACTGATATACACCTCTTATAAATCTTAGTTTGATATACACCTCTTATAAATCTTAGTTTTCGCTGAAAAGAAGATGAAACAAATCAATAAGATTCTTTTGCTTATCTTATAAATAGTGGCATTACAAAATTGTGAAGTCAGCAGAAAGAGTTTTCCTTGTCCTTCATACTGAACCCCTTCCTGGGGCCAAGGAACAATCAACTCAACTGATGCCCTCAAAACCCAGAGAATTACAATGAAAAAACCCCAAAGGAACAAAAAAACTAGAATGGTATCTCTAACACCTACTAAAATTGAGAACAATAACAAAGGAAAGTAAGAAAAAAAATTTCCTGCAATTAGAGTTTGAATAGCATTCTGTCATTTCTCAGGAGCTGCAGAGAAATGTAGCATTCAGCAAAATTATGTGTCCATACAAAAGCCCAAAATAAGTTTTCAAGAAAGAGATCATAGCTTGGCTGTTAGGAAAGGTGGAAAGGTGCAGGAACAAGCTGCCTAGAGAGTTGGTGGATGCCCCATCCCTGGAGGCATTCAAGACCAGGTTGGATGGGGCCCTGGGCAACCTTGTGCAGATCCAGGCCTGGAGGTTGGTGGCCCTGCCTGTGGCAGGGGGATTGGAAGTCTGTGATCCTTGGGGTCCCCTCCAACCCAGACCATTCTGTGATTCTATGATTCTATGATGGGGCTTCAAACTCTCTGATTCCTTCTACAGCATGGCTCCCAGCAGGCAGGAGAACTTCCCCAAGTGAAGACAGCTTGGTTGATTTGACCAGAGAGCTGCTGTGTCCACCCAGAAGGTTGCTAAGGGTAGAAAAGGCAATAATTTCTTCTTGCTTCTCTCACCACTGTGACTTTCCTCGGTCCTCTTGTCTTCTGAGAGCTAAAACTGTCCAGTTTGAGTAAAAGCAAAGGGATGAAGATTCCAGTCATTTTAGTCTTGTGTAGCATAAGCGATGTTACTTCATTGCAACCAGAAAGGCTGTGATCACTAACCAGACTTTGGAAGAGGTCTTGTTACAGCAATGCATTGCTGACACCTTCATTTTACTTTTATAAAAACAGACCTAGTGGAAAAAAGGGCAATTCCTCTGGACCCAGGCTACAAGCTGTTCCCTTCACTGTTGCCTATTGTTGAGCAGTCACTGTACTTCTTATTTGCAATCTTACAGGAAAAGCATTCACACAGAATTTTTCATACGTAGATAGCTTGGGCATTTAAATCCATGGTAAGAGAAATCAGTGTTCCGCATGCAAAGTATGCCTGACTATTTCACTAGAATTTCCTAAGAACAGTTACTATCAAAAATTTATAAACAGATCCATCACCAATGGGGGGGGGGGTTGTGTGTGTTGGGGGGGTGTCGTATGCCAACAGTAATTCTCCACCATCTTTAGTTTAGATTCATAATAGAATTTCTGCGAATAAACAAAAGTTAGCAAAATACCGCGAGGAATTTAATTTTCCTTAGGGGGAAATAGATGTCAAATTGTGATAGAACCCCAGGAGGCCACAAAGACTAAATTATAAGTCCCTAGATATTCTATGGTAAGTCTACTAAATAATTTTTTTGCCTGCCAGGGGGATTACAGCTGAATTGCTGCATCTGCAAAATCTAAAGTCCTTTGGTGCTAGAAAATTATTTCTATTTGGGTCTAAGCTTTATGGTAGTTGGCTTCCCACTCACAGAAAGCCATAAATTATTTACATATCTTTGAGTATTAGTCTGTTATGAATACATTAACTGTTCTCTTACCTTCAGAACTCATTAGCAACAGGAACAAGTCTTCTGATGCTATTTGCCACTATATATCCACTGCATATGCTGAACCTGCTGCGCCACTCAAAAGTGTTGTGTTTCCAATATTAGCCTTATTTTAATGGGGGAATTGAAAAAGCATATTGAGGAGGGGTGGGGGTGGGAGGAAAGATATTTAAAAGGCAAACCCAAACAATGTTGACCCAGCAGGTAGTTGATCTAACAGGTCTTTATAAACTCCCTAGACATAGGGATTTATTGTCAAAACACTGGAGACTTGATTTTTCCTGACTTCTAAGGAAATTGAGGCTTACATGATCACATTCTATATACATTTGTCATTCCTTCCTTAATAACCTTTAAACCTGTTGGCAAGTTTTGAGAAAATTTGACAGCTGAGGAAGAGAGAGGATAGAAGTCTCAGAAGTCCTGACAAGTTTTGCAAAAATTAGAGGCTGGGTGAAGAAGAGAGAGAGAAGTATTTCACCTGTCCCAGGAGGCAGCAGCCCGCTGGCTGTCCCTGTAAGCTCCAAATCAACCACAGCCTGGGTTGATGTCTGGCCATCAGGCTGGGATCAAGCATGGCATGCTGTGAGAGCTGAGAGGGATTAGGGGATGAAGGACAAAAATCCACCTAAACCCAAGTTTTCCAAATGAGATTGCTTGGTTTTTCATAACTCTTCACACAGAAAACATCAGTGAGGAGAAAACTTGATGTTTTAATTTGAAATGCAAATATGTATATATTAATGGAATAGTATATACCACCAGGCTGGTTATAAGAAATAGGCAGTCTGGTCATATGGGGCTACATGATATAACTAGCTTCCCCATAGTCCTTACTTTTTGTTATTAAAAGGGTGGCTGGCTGGCTGTTCTGGAAAAGATAACAGTACTCATCCCTACAGAAACATCAGTGGGGAGATGAGAGGCAGGAACCCTCCTTCCCAGGTGGTGAATGTTACCTGCCAGCATGTGGGGAATTCTGCAGGGCTCACAAACATCCCTCTGTGCACTGCCAAAACCATTCCCATTTGCTATGCATTTCATCAGTTGTTTATGCTCAGAAAAATAAAAGGCACCTGGGAAAGGTAGGTTGGCCTCTGGGGAGGTTAATGAGAAGTCCCAGGAAGGCCAAGAACTGCAGTGAGAGCAAGATGGGATGTGGGACTTCCTTCCCTGCAGATCCCAACTGCATGACCCCATGGCTGGACAGGCATGTGAGCAAGCAGTACACCCTCCTTTCCTGGGCTCAGCAGTGTTCCACACAGATGCCTCATCAGGGAGTGAGTCCATCACTGTATTAAATTGGAGCAATTTATGTGAGGATTAAATGGGTATGCCTTTGTGTTTTGCCAAGGATCACACAGATAGACAAGCTCTTGTATTCATAGGTAAATTTTATGTAGCTGCATATATATAGATAGATATATACGAAGCTATTCTCCCAAAAGGCAAAATGAATCTTAAGCACTGAGAAAACAGACTGCAGTGATTTGCTTTTAGCTAGTTAAGCAGCCTGAAGTGATCCAAGAAGGAGAAATCAAGGAAAATAGAACATTGTTTCACTCTCCGATCAGTGTGCTTAGATACAAGACTGTCTCCAAATACAAATTCAGTATCTCTGCTAAAATTAGGATATTAGTTCTAATTACTGGGCACACAAAAATCTCAAAATTCTGGAGCTGCACTCATAACGTTGCTATGGAAATAAGCTTAATTACTACAGACCAGCTAACAAACTTCTCAATGTTCCTATCTTTATAAGCTATCCTCGCTCCTGAAAGTTTCTGGGTTTTTACCTCCCTCAAATGGGGCTAAATATCTCTAGTGTTAACAGTAATTAAATTCAGACATTCCAAGTCTGAGGCTGTTCTAAGAACAGCCTGACAGGGGCTAATGCAAGGGAAACATAAAGAGCAGCCATTCAACGTAACCGTTCCAAACAATTAAAACCACATTTATATCAATGTACTTCTTGAAACACATTGGGCAATCCTAATCCCTTACACACATACTAATGATTGCATGCTCTTCCTACACTTTTTCTCCATCTCAAATGGAAAGCCATGCAGGAGAGGCTTTTCCTCCTCTCCACAGACTTTGGTTACTGATTACTCATTATGAATATGTACATGTGCATATGAATATATGCATGTATATTAATATATGCACACAAGAAAACCCCATTCACAAAGAGACTTCCATGCTTTGCTTTCCCATGGTGGGAACCGCTATGCACAAGCTCAGGTGCTGAGGAACAGGCAAGTTGCAAGTCAGAGGACAGGCATCGTGGCTGACACTCCAGAGTGACCCTGGCTCTGTGTGCTGGACACTATGGGGTAAAGGCTCCAGAGGGGATAAGTTGGCTTTTCTGGGAATGGGGAGACAGAGGATAGGCCCTGATTCAATCCAGGGGCCCTCTGACTGCAGGAGCCAAGACAAGCTGGCCCTATGGGTCTTGCATGCATTGACGTGGGGGGACCCTACTTCCCATGGCTTCCTGAAGGGGCTTCCATTCACTGTACATGTCATTTCATCCTGCTTAAAGAATTCCAGTGCCTCAGCCAAGCCAGGACAGTAACACATGGTGAACACGACCCACTGCTTACAGGCACACAGGTAGGAAAATGCAAACAGTCAAACTGAACTCAGGAGCTGCAAATACTAAATTTCCAGCGTGCAGAGGGAGTCTGCAGCAGAAAAAAGATTCTATTTTATCCAATAATTTATACACCATGAATAATTCAAGCAGTCCTAATAAACAGCTGAATCCAGAAAACCCACAAAAAGCACATTTTACAAGGTTCCTTGTTTGGTGGGCTGCAATATAATCCTGCTTACATCCAATCTGAGAAATGTCACTCTGCTGACTTCAATTTCATTACTCCCAATTTGTACCAGTCTGAAAGCAAAATCATTTGTTTAATTTCCCAAAGGATAAAAATACTGTTTAGTTCAGAAACATTAATTTTTTAATGGACTCTTCATCCATATTATATTCCAAAGATTTTCTTGAATCTGTTTAAAACCATGCATACTTGTCAAGTTGTACACAGTAATAATTCAAAGTTAATTGACCTCAGAACAACTTTACAACAACAACAACAACAAAAATAATAGTAGAGCAAAAAGGCCTCTGAACTTCTAACAAACTGAAACTGCATTCTAGATTGTAAAAAACATTTTCAACTTGATTCAATGTTGAGGAACTGTGCCTGCTAGTTAGTGCATGTTTTTTCCTTGATGAAAATGCAGAGGGTACATCAGTTCTTGGATTCACAGAACTTAAGCCCAGAGGAATGAACCAATTATCTAGTCTGACCTCTGTATATCATGAGTTATTATATTTCATTCATTAGTCCCTTTATTGAGCCATAGAAGTGGTGACTTACTTCCAGCTGGAATTTCAATGCTATCAGCTTTCAACCATTAGTCCTTGACAATCCTTTCTTCACTAGTCCTTTACTGTCACTAGTCCTTTCTGGGCAAGTTTATATATGACATCAAGTCACCTCTCAGCCTTTCTTCGAGGTGTTCAGTGCCTGTCACTGTATTTTCTTCCCTTATTTCTGTGGTTCTTCCTTGCACCTTTCACAATTTTCAATGTTATTTTTAAAACAAGGATATAAATTATTCAAAGAAATGCAAAAAGCATTATCTTTTGCTGCCCTGTAGTTTGTACACCCAAAACCTGCAATCAACTCTTGGCTATCGCCTCACTGGACGCTTCAGCCTTACACCAAATTTTTGGAGGAAACAAAAGTAGCCTCACACAGAACTTGTTATTGCAGCCACGTGGGTTGCTTCAGGTAATGCAGTGTGTGTCCGAGACAGAAGATAAGTTCCACTGAAGCCAGTATCAAGTATCCCATACAGGTGCTGGATCTATATGATAGGAAACAGAGTCAAAAAAGGTGTCTGTAGAATTTAGCTTCCTATAGTTTTTCGTAGTACAATTGTCGGCATCGATGGAAAGAGCAGGTGCTGCTTAAGGAGTTCAATAGTGTTAGCAGCCACCTGCGCCGGCCTGCTTCCCTGTAGGAGATTCCCTAGTTTGGCCCAGAGAGGCAGCATGTACACTGTGCGAGGGGAAGAGACAAAGCCGACGTGACCTGCATAACCCTAGCCGCTGCTCCCGGGGTCCTCGGGCCACGCATGGCTCCCTGCAGCCTGCTGCCTCATCGTAAATGGTCACAAGAAAGACAGCTGGTGAACAGGCACACCAAGAGTCGTAAGAGGCTAAAGGCAGGTTTAAAATGCACAAAGTGTGATGCAGGGATCTTGAGGTTAACTGTTCATAAGCTACTTCTGGAATCTCCTGAGGGACTTACAAGCTTATTACTTACTAGCTTATTTCTTATTAGTGTGATGTCCTGCTAATGCAGCTCTGCTACTTGTGGGACTTGCTGTGGTAGGGACACACCAGCATGTCCTCAGTGGCAGCTAAGGGAAAACCCAGCCCTCTCATAGGTATTATGGCAAACAAGTGTCCCAGGTAAGCGAGTGGCAGGAAAACATGTCCCTGAAAGAAGTAAATACCACGTGACCTCCAGGCAAGTCTGCACCGAGCTCTCCGAAGGTTTTTCTCAGTGACTCTCAAAGTTTTTTCTGAGGATTCTTCTCAGTGGTCCCTAGTGCAGAGCCCAACAGCAAATCCTCTGTGCCAGCTTCTGAGACATGTTGAAGTTTATAGTCTGCAGGTCTTATGAGGAGAAGCTGAGGGAGCTGGGTTTGTTCAGCCTGGAGAAGGGGGGGGGCTGAGGGGAGACCTTATGGCTCTCTACAGCTACCTGAAAGGAGGTTGTAGTGAGGCAGGTGTTGGCCTCTTCTCCCTAGTGACTAGCATTAGAACAAGGGGCAATGATCTCAAGTTGCACCAGGGGAAGTTTAGATTGGATATTAGGAAAAATTAGGAAAGAGTGGTGAAGTATTGAAACAGGCTACCCAGGGATGTCGTGGAGTCACTAAGCCTGGGGATGTTTAAAGAGGGCAGACAAGGCACATTGGGAGATGGCTTAGTGGTTACAGTGCTGTAGGGCTAATGGTTGGACTTGATGATCTCGAAGGTCTTTTCCAACCTTGATGATTCTATGAGACTATTTTGTGATAACCACAGTGTGCACAGGTACCTCTCTTGGCCCAGTCACAGGACATGCACACAGGACACACACATGCCCCGGGGACAGGGCAGAGGCGATGGGGCTGTGTCTGGTCAGGAAGATCAGCACTGCCATGCTCTAACCACACCGGCACCCATCCTGCACTGCACCACAGACTCTTGTCCTTAGACTTTCAGAACCTAAACTCTCCTGATACAGGTAACGACACCCCCAACCCACACACTAATTAACTCTGAGTAACTTCCCCCAGTAAGAGTGTATGCCATGCCTTCCCAGCAATTAATTATTTTGTTTGGGGCCATGCTGCCACTCATCTCCTCCTGTTTTGTTTCTGGTACTGCTGACAGCCCTTGACTGCCCACACTGACATCCCCTCAGCCTCTATTCCCACAAAAGCAGCAGCCACCCAGGCTCTGATCTCCCGCTGCCAGCCCTTTGCCCTCCCACAGAGGTGCCACAGCTCCACCTGCTCCTTCCTCCTTGAAAACAACTGTGAGTGCTCAGCTCCCCACCACACTACTCAATAAGCAATGGCACTGTTCCACATCCATTCCCAGAGCTGTCCCCCAGGACAGCAAAGCTTCCTGCACAGTGCCTACTGGCACAAGCCGTGTCTTTTCTTCCCCTGGGCACCCTCTTCCTCTACCTAATTATGCTTTCCCAGGGAAATAAAAAATAAATTGATGCAGTGAGGCAACTGCAAAGTAACAGAACGAATACAGGGTGAGAAGGGAATAGGGGGAGTAAAACTGTGTCTTTAACCTTATTCTTGACACGTATTTGGCTTTGAGTGCTCTGCTATGCAACTTTAATGGAGTTTCCCTGCAGTGGGGTTACACAGATCCGTGCAAGTGCCTGCAGTGTCAGCAGGCTCGGGGAATGACAGAGTGTGCCTGCTTGGAGCCTTTTTACAGAAAGTATCTGAGGCCCTGACCTCCCCACTGAGATGCTGGGGCTCCTCTGAACTCCCTGCATGTAGCTGAGTTTACTTTGAGGACATCGATTCCCTCCAGCCAAGAGGGCACAGAAGGGTTCGTGCTGCTACAAGAGGAAGGTCTGTTTGCTGTGACCCTGCATTCCCTGAAATGTTTGGAAAGCTCGGAGCAGTGCACTGGATCAGGTGGTTAATTATAAAACTGACTTTGCCTGCATACCTGATTCGTATGGAGATTGACAGTAGGACTCATGGGGTTTGTGTTGTGTACAAACATCAGCTGGTTTTCAAACGATCATTAATGTAACTTCCCTGAAATCTGCAGCACACTGAACCCCCTGCTCTATTGAGCACAATCAGTCCATCAGGTTTCAAGTTTCATATGAGCCCTGCCTTTCCAAGGAAGCATTTCAAAAATTGCTTTCAACACAAACATTTCATTTTCCACTTTCCTCTCTCTCAAAGGTATAAGTGGTTGAGTGGATCTGTGAAACTTGTAAAATCAGGTTGTCATCTTTGGACATAAGCCGTGTTTGGGATATCTCGTCCACAAAGGCAGCTGTTTCACCAAGCTCTGGACACCTAATTCTAGGAAACTGAGTAATGAAAACTATGTTGCAATCTTATCTATGGTTGTTGCCTCCTATAGCCTTTATAATGGACATATTTATAATACATGGGAATGTATAATATATTAATCTAGTTAGTAGTCAGTCAGACAAAAAAAGAAGCAGCATGGTATAAACCCACAGCAGATTTTAGCTTCTGCCTTTTCTGGAGAATAATAGCTGGCTGTCTGGCTCTGTGAGTGATGGATTATACACACACACACAAAACACACAGATCCCTGTGCTAAATGAGTGGTCTGATTGTCTAAGAAAATGTGGGCATCACCCTAGGCTAATTTTTTCCCTCTATCTCCTTGCTAAAGGCAGTACTGAGCAGAACATATGGTATTGGAAACTATTACATTCTGAATGACTGATGGGAATGCATTTGAATCTTAACATGACCTCTACACATCCCCAAATCCAAGGCCAATTTCACTGAATGTGTAGTTAGTCCATTCCCCTGCAAAGATGCTTCCTAAGTGAATTTGCAAGGCCTTTAACACAAGCATCATTTGATGACTCCCTGGTCACCTCCCAGTTCAGATTCATAGCAGCACTTCCATTACTGCCCAAACAGCAGATAGAGTTTGCAAATGTTATTAATGGTACCACAACACCCTATATGAAGAACCACCAAATATACTATGCCATAATTTATCCAAGCTTGACAAATAATACCATTTAAGTATAGTAAAATGTACATGTCATCTAAGTTCAAAGTACTTTTTAAAATTACTTATGCTATAAAGGCACACAGTGCAGTGGCTCAGGAGTGGCAATTGGTGGTAGGATCCTCGTCTGCTCAAGCAGTTGAGTGACTTGGGTCAGTAAGTGGGAAGATAAAGACTTGCCTGAGAAGGCTGCACTAGTGGCACAGAGCACTGCTGCTCTAATACAGAAAGGCTGCTGTGAAAGGGGAAGGGACAGAGCTGAAATGGAGGTGGAAGCACATCCTTCCTAGCCAGGGCTCACAGCCCCTGGAGACAGGAGTTGGAGCAGGGAGAATGAGCATTTGATCAACTTTGACTGACAGTGATCTTTACAGAATCTAAGCTTGTGGTCATGAATCGAAATTAAGGTCTCCCTACAGCCACCCAGAAATCCAGGATGGACAGATCACTGTCTGTGGGATCCCCCACAGAAAGCAAGCAGCCACTCCTGAGAGCTGGGGTGGCACCAGCCTGGTGGAAGCTGAGGCCATGTAAGAGCAGCTAAGAGTGTTCGACATGCCCCAGATGCCAAAGCAGTAGAGGACATGCCTGGGAAAATCACGACACATGGAGCACTACATAAAATCTAGTACTTAGATGTCTTTGCTTCCTTACGATGTACAGAGAGGGCCTCAAAGAGTAGCCTGGCACGTTTTCTTTAAATTCAGTTCTTATCTGCCTTGTTTACTTGAAAGACCCCCTTGATGTGTGGGGAACAAGGAGAGCTATGGCAACCATAAAAGTGACCTCTGCTTGAGGAAAATAACTAATTTTGATTAAATGGGTTAAAGCTGTTTTTCTGCAATGGCAACATCCATTTTTTATGGATAAGACATAAATAGCTGGAAGAAAAGATATACTTATTAAGGATCAAAACTTTGCAGGCTTTCAATTAAGGAAGGAAAAGTACCCCTAGCTGTTCACATCTAAGTCTTCTGAGAGATACCAAAGGGGGGGGGGGGAAGGACAGGACATTTAAAAAAAATGTTTTGAATAAAGAAATTGAGCAGAAGAAAACAAAAAGTCTTTCAAGTGATTCTTAATAATCATGATGAAGTAAAAGCAATTAAAATTGTTATCTTTCAGCTCCCTTAGTGACCACCTAGATGTACAAGCCAGCTTTTACAGGAGCTTGCTGAGGATGCAAAGCCTAAAGCTCTTCCTGGGGCTGTTGCACATGGGGTAAGGAACACAGCTCCTCTCTATGCACATCCTCAGGTGCCTCCTCCTGCTCTCCCCCACCCCTTCCCTGCTCTCTCCACAGCAGGAGAGGAAACACTTGACCAAGAGGTCTGACTTTCACTAATGCCTGAGGAGGCCCCTCTCGCAGAGCAGCTGATGTCAGGGCTCTTCTGATCAAACCACGGCTTCCACAGGAGACCAATGCGACCACAACAGGCTTGCCTCAGCCAAACAGCACATCCAGGCCAAAGCTTGCCACTGCTTCCCTTTCAACAGTGGCCAGGCCAGCAACCTCCCAGAAAGCAAAAGCATTTTCTTTTCCTCATAGCTGTGAAGTCAAGGAGAAGTCACCTGGTTTACCCAAATAAAGCTAGAAGGATCTCTAGATCTCCTAGGCTAGAGTTGCCTCCAAGAGTTTCTTTGCTATGCAGAGATCAGAAATGCAAATAAAGGAAAACATTAATAAGAAATCTAAAAAATTTTGCCTCAAATCTTGCTAAAACCAGATCGCAAACTGCATCACAGGCTCACTGCTTTCATTGCAAATCCTTCAGTGCAGGAGCTCACAACCTTCAATTATTCAAATGAGCGCTAAGGTGCTAGAAGAGGACCATGTCCAAAGCACATGTTGTTTCATTACAAATTCATTTTCAAGAAGCTGCTCTGATACAGCAAGTGATAGGCACCTGTGTCACAAGGGCAGAGATGTGCCTCCCTTCCCCCTCTCTGCCTTGCAGGTATCCTGAGACCCTCAGCACAGGGGTACTGGGATCTGTGATTTGCACAGACCCTTTCTTTGGGCCCCTAGGTACCACCATGGCATGTTAGCAGAGGAACCATCCTGTGTCAAGTTTTCCATCCCATACTCGCAAGACTGCTCGCAACCCCATGTCAGGATAGGTCTGAGTGTGCTCTCCCTGTACCACCAGGACCTATGATGGCATCTCCTCATGCTCATCACACTGACAGTACCATGGAAAAACAGAAAATGTGCAGTACCTAGGTGGGGTTGAAACCTTGGAATACAGTAATGGCTGTTTCTTTTCAAGAAGGGAAGAAAAAAGGCTGTGAAGAAACATTTATTATTCAGTGGAGGAAATGGGACGTGACCTGAAACTGAATGACAGAAATGTATAGCCAATAAGATATGTATTTAAAAAATAAGCTATCACTAGCAGAACAAGTCCAAGAAATGTTCAGAAAAGGAACACACAGCACCCAGACACTGTGCTGGATGGACAATAAACCCATCTTAGCCAATGCTACAAATTGGATGTGGCTCCTTGCGTCTTTCATGGACCACCAGCTGCCATCTGTATGTCTCCATATTCATCTATCATTATCACATACTTATTGTAATTGTCACAAGCTTCAGGAGGCCACCCCTCACAGCGGTCCCAGTCTGCCTTCCACATAAAAAAATCAATGGCAAAACCAGTGTCCCAGTGGACCGAGCCTTTGTTATTTCCAGTGTTGGGGATGGAGCTTCCCCCTCCATAGGTTAAGCAGCAAATGAATACGACCCTCAAATGTTCAGAACAGGAGAGCAGTAACTGTAGTATTTGGGGAAATAAAATATTTTTAACAGCACAAAAATATCACTTGATTGTGCCTTTTATTTTTGGCATAATAATTACCTTATTTTAAAAGACCCCAAATTTTAAACAAAACCAGATTATTTTATTATGAAAATGCAGGGGCATCCTGTTCCAGTTTCAAAACAGTTTTGAACATTCTATAAAATGAATATTTCATTTAAAATTTTCAGATTTGGGTTTGATCCATCAGCATTTTCTCAGAAAAAAAGAAAAGAAAAAGAAAAAAAAAAGTATGCCAAAAAAATCTTGGTCAGCTCTTGTAAAGATGTGCTTTTAAAGATTCCCAGCTGGGTTGACAAGGAGCATGAAATATTAAATGCTTTAAAAAGGTAATAAGCTTAACTACTTCCCTGTGCATTCATATAAAAAGACCCTCCACTTTTTTTCCTTTCTTACCTCAAAACCCAGAGACATATTGACTGAAAAATCTTAATGATTATGTTAACACTGCAATTCCTGTTCACCACTATGTAATGCAGTCGGATCCTCTAAAATCACAAGTCTTTAACAAGTTGGTATTAGTTGTGAAGTGTTATTAATGCTCAATTCCTTGTAATTTGCCACATTAAATTAGGTAGCAGATGAGATTAGATGAGGGGGCTGTGATTTTTTTTGTTTATTTTTTTATTTTTTTTTTTTTAGTTTTCACTGCTTGCTCATTCCTGTGCATTTCTGAAATCAATTTTCTAAATCTCTACCAGGTCCCAGGTAAAACAGCGTAGAAATTGAACACACAAAACATTACAAGAAACAGCAGAGACACAGCATTAGCCTCTTGTGAAAGAGATCTTACTTAACTGTGCACCCGAAACATGAATGAATGCAAATCAGTTTCTTTCTACAAGACATAATTTCATCCACTCCAGTGACCTGAACCACAGGAACAATCATCAATATTTTACCCTGACACCCAGACATCCATTACACTCTTCTCCCAGGCAAGGAGCTCGGTTCTCCAGAATCAATTAATCTGCATTTCCTTATGTGCTTCCCTATCTGTAATGGCCCTGATTTAGTAAATCACTTTGGAAATGAAATCTTGGCGTTAAACCCAGAACTTCAACACGTGAGCTGGCAGAATTCACTGGTGACATGTGGATATTCCCTAGTTATGGGAAACAGGAATTTATTCAGCACAGGTTTGATGCTGGAAGTGCTTCCCTTGCACAGAGGCTGCTTAGCTCCGCTGAAGTATGTGGTGTTGCAGGACATCTCAATAATAAAATGCACTCCTACAAACCAAAGTGCTTCAGTTCCTGGCCATGGCCGGAAGATACACATCTTCTGCAGCTCAGTGGGGCTGATCCGCTGCCGTCCAAAAGGAAAACTTGCAGCTGAATGGAACAAAAAGCTCAAGACATGCTTACTCAAAAACAACATTTCCACCCTGCAGTTTGAGTGTAAAAAATACTGAATTAATTAGAAGTGGTCTAACATAGGTATCAAACTATTTTTACTGCCTCCGTACCCGTTCAAAGGTAGGTATAGCCCAAAATGAGGACTCAGCACTCTATTAACTCAAAGAAGGAGCTAGGGATTTGGCAATTCCTGCTGATTTTCCATGGCAAGTGTGGCTCACTAATTTTGACTGAACACAAAGGGTATGAGCAAGACTGATGGGGGAGGGAGATGGGAATCCCTGAGGAGCAGCAACAAATTGCTAAATTTTATGTTAGTGTTTTTCTTAAAGAACTTGGCTCCAGAAGGCATGAGATTAAATAAGAATGAAAGCTTTCACTTAAATAAGTTTCTAGGCTCCATGGCTGCAGAGAAAAGCTCCCCAGTGCTCTTAAACTCACTTGTTTCAGCATGTCACCATCCTATCAATAAAAACTGTTAATACCACACCCTGGCTCAAAAATGAGATTTTGCTAATATTTAATACCACACTTGGAGCCAGGGTAGGGTTTTTCTTAACCTCTTTGGGTGTCTGTGAATCATATGCTTCACCATGAGGACTCAATTTTTGGTTTGTGTTGTCAGTGAAATGTGGGACCTTGGTACCTGTGTCTGGCTGCAGGACTTGCTGAAAACGGCAAGATCTGTTCAAGTTACAGTTACCCAGGCGGAAGAAAGTGGCAGTTTGCAGCCATTCACTAACATAAGCGAGGTCCCAGCTGTTTTTTCTCATTTATTTCCTTTAAGAAAGGGGATTAGGTCAAAATTTGTGACGAGCAAGAACCCTGTGGACTGTTTCTTTAGGTCATACAACATATACACCCACTTAAAATCTAAAATCAAATGGTAAAATCTCATTACACATAAAGCTGGGTTTCCCTTTAGGTGGATTGTGTATCATCCTGTTCAAATGCACACACAGCACCTTGATTTGACACTGACCAGTTATGACCCCCAACTTCACACTAAAACAATTCATCAGTAGCGTTTCAGAAAGTCAAATCTATTAAGCCACTCTAATTATTTTTAATAAAATATTTGATTTTTATTTTGGTTAAAAAAAAAAAAAGATATTTTTGTTACAGTTTTCCACTCTGGCAAAAGAATCTGAAATACTGCAAGACATCAATAAGCTCCTTGTAAATTTTGTGGAGAAAGAAGAGACAAATTCAGGGCAGTTCACTTTGTTTAGAAATCCATGGTAAGATCTTGAGGAGCACATACCGGCACCCAAGTGCCCTCTAAGTGGAATTAGCTCCAGTAATGAAGAGGAAAGTGATCTAAGAAGCCCTGACCAACCCAGCTACAGACAACAGCCCCCCACGTAACACTTGAGTTTCTTCTAAACATTTCCTTGTGTGCTCAGAATCCTTGCCTGTTCAGAGCAGAGAAACCCAGCTGCCCATGCATATACCTTCCTCCCACATAAGCCTGGTGGGGACACATAAACCTGGCAGCTCTGTAAGTCCTTTAGGGCCTCATTTAAGTCATAAAGGCTTGATTTGCTACTTCCCTTCGGACCCTAACACCCCTAACTGTGCTCAAAGCACAGCTTTAGCATTTGCTAGGGTTTTACGGATTTCTGCCGTTAGCAATCCCATCCCTAGACTTCAGCCGTGAGGTTAAACTTCCATTTTCCAAACTAAGAATCTCTTAGGCTTAATTACAGTAGCTCTAAAGACCTTAGACCCTCTGTGGAAACACATGTACACCCTAATGCTTTCATGAGATTTCTCTGCAGTCTCTCTGCCATGAAGCACACCGAGGAAAAGAGCTCTGCATCCTACCCGTCATCAAAGCATCATCATGGGGCTCATCCATCCCAGACAGGCTGCTGCTGAAAATCTTCTTGCTCCTCCTTTCTTCCCTGCAGGGTGGGAAGGGTCAACAGCTCCCAGAAAGTCAAACCTACACACCATGATTCACAGGCACCAAGGCCACAGGAAGTCTCAGGGGGCACAGGACCCACCCCTGCTCTGGCTGAAGAAGTGAGGATGAGGGACCAACCATCTGCACACTCTGCAAAGCAAGTTCTGCACATAGTTTCTTCCAGGACTCCTTCCATTTACTGCCCCCCAACTCTGAATCAGGAATTTCCTACAGAGCAAAACACCAGAGCAGCCCAGGCAGGTTCACATAGCATTCAACTCTTCCTTTGGTTTTATCGCAGGGAAAGTTTTGCTGTGTTAATATATTTCAGCCACCTCTCTTCAGCACAGACACAAGAAAACCCTGTGATCGGGTATTTCTAACTCCTCCGCTTACATTTCTTTATTAATGCTCTACTCTCCATGTGCAGTAGACTAAAAACCACCGCTGCTGAAAATCCTTCTGGCAAACAATGCAGGATCAAAGAGAAGAACAGAATTCTGTGTGGCTGCTTCTCAAAAATGCATGGTGACACTAAACAACAGCTTAGGAAATTATGCACAGAGTAAGTATACATTCAAAACAACCCCCTATAAGCAATGCCAAAAATACTCCAAATAACAGCCTTTAAGTAGGATATACTAACTGCTGTGCTATCCAATTGCCTTGATGTAAGCTCATCAAAAGAAGTAAGATAAACCTTACCATTCTTTTCAGCCCAATAGAGTCACAGAAAATAATACTGAAGTGGCAATCATTTTAAACTATACATGAAAAAAAAAGAACTTCAAATACATCATAGAAGGTCTGAGATGTTTTGTGCTGTAAGTCTATAAGCCAATTGCCAACTAATATTATAAGGACCAAACCCCCCATCACCAAAGAATATGTGTGGGACCCCTACCCAGCCTGCCCTTTGTTCACACCACACAAACACAGCACTCCTTTCCAAGATGTGATGCTTACCAGCTTCCAAGCAGGACTACACATCTCCTTCAACAGCCTCCACATTAAAAAAAAAAAAAAACCAAAAACCAAAAAAACCCCAATACTTTCTTTTGCAGCTGTGTGGACCAGGCGAGGAAACTGAGCCGCATTTTCTTCACGCAGGAACAGTAGCAAGAAGCTGCTGGGTGCAGCCAGCAGCAGCCACGAGCAATCCCACTCAGCTCAGCTGTTTAACAGAACCAAAATGCAGAGTGCACATGTGTCCTGTGAAGGCAGAAAGCATTTCCCTGCTAATTAGCATTGGAGCCTCCTACCTGGGGAGGCACTAAACTGCACTGATCATGAAAAATTAAACACCGCCAATTGAAACAGAAGCATTTGCTCTTGGAGTCAGGCTTTAGCACCATCAGAGGAGACTCAGTACCAAATAGTGATCGCAAGAAATGATGAAGGCAAAACTAGTCACAAACCCCAGCTTAGCATCCAGGGTATTAAACTGGTGACAAGTCAAGGATTTTGTTCTCAGATCTGTTTGTCAGAAGCAGTTTTGTGCATTCAGCAAAGAAATCAGAAGGGAATAGCAATTACAGCGAGCTGCAGCAGCTGAGCTTTTCAGACCATCACGCCAGTGCACCCCATTTCCCAGCAGGATGCTCCTATTGGGAAAACCTGATATCTGCTTGACATTACTGCTCTTCTCGCAGTGGTTCAATCAGGAGGATGTTTCTGAGCAAAACTGCAATGATTTGATGGAGAAACGTTCCACCCGTGGAGGGACAAGACGTTACCTCACCAGAGCCAGCAGCGTCGGTGGATTTATTGCATCTTATCCCACAGTGGTTATTTTTCCTCCCAGTTTTAATTTTGTAGCACATAGTGGTTCCTTGATACCAGAATCATTTGCATAACGAAGCAGAGACTCATTTTGAAGCACACTGACAATAGCTTCCAAAAGCCATGCTGTAAAGCGTGATGGGGCTGGGAATGGCACATTAGGTTTCAGTCTTGCTATTAAATCTTAATACTTCCTGAGGGCGGTGTAATCTTAATTTTACCCCATGTTTTTGCCACAGCACATCATGTCATATCAGTACAAATCAGATGAAAACCTGCTCAGATTTATTTGATCTGTTCCTCTGTCAAAGTTTCTGAACCCTGTTTTCTCTGGGAACCTAGGAGGAAAAAGATAAGGCACAATATAGAGAAGCCAAAGATTAAAACATATTGCTGTGGTTTGGTATTGATACAAAATGTGAAACACTGGGGAGGAAAAGTAAAATGCTTGCTGTTCTCCCAACGACAAGGAATGATGGCTCTTGGCAACTACCCCAAAAATTTCAGCTTGCTTCCTCACAGCCCATCAAAATACACTGCCTTTTCTTTTTTCCTTTCCCTTTGTTATTATTTTATTTCCCTGTGGAAATACAACAGGACACCACTGCATGGTTTATCTACGTAGATGGCATTTTTTTAAAAAATCATTTTAAGAGAACACACTGTCCTGAATTTATCCAATTTTGTAGTAGAAAGCAGGTTAATGATGCTGCTGCTTTGCTATGCCATCCTGTAACTCCACACCAAGTTCTGTAGTTAAAAGTACCAAGCAAGCACTCAGTGAGGGTATTGCAGCACTCATTTAAAAACACTACACATGCATAACTGGGGATACAGTTTCTGGATTATGTTGGCTTTTATGTAGCTGTTCATTTGGGCTTAAAATCTGTCCTATGGTCTGCATGCTTTCTTGTATGTACAGCTTCTCTGATGGTCCTCAACGATACGTTTTCCTGGCGATATTTTTCCCCCCTTTTTAATTATTCAGTGTCAGAATTAATAAACAGCTTAGAAAATGAAAATGTCATGGCTTAGAGCAGAATGCATCAATTAATGAAGCAGGATGCAAGACAATTTAGAGGTACATTTCCCAGTGGCAGGAGAGCTGATCCTCTTCCATCTGGAATTCAAAGCAAAAATATCTCATCGATTTCCACGACAGCCAGTGGGCTTAAAAGTTTCTCATGATTTTACAAATGAAGACAACCTATTTTTCATAAACAGTGACAGAAAATGAAGCTTAAGCATCATTTAAGAGCTATAAAGTGCACAATATGCTCAAAGAGATTATATTTACTTTAAAAAAAAGCAATTTGCAGATCTTACAAAAAAAAGTTATAACAGTTTGATCCAAATACGCAGGTGATCAAAACTAGAAAAACTCTCCCCTATAATGAAATATCTTGGGGAAGGAAACAGGCCAGTAGAATTCATTTATAGAATTTTTCAACTCTTTTAAGTACTTGGTCTGGGCATAATCAGAGAGGTGGATGGGCGCTTTGGAGATCTAAGGGTAGTCTGGCCTTTCTTATCAACTGGATTTGAGGAAATCACTCTGATTGAAGCAAGATATTCTGATCAACTGCCTTCTACCATAGTTTGTCCTCACATGCAAGAATGCAGTAATAATGATTAAAGAAACATCCACAGGGCTCTGAAAATAACCAGTGCAGCCCAAGAAAGCCTGATATACCCTTTCCAGAAAAAGAGAGAAACAGAAGGTGATAAAAATTGTCACCATGGTCCCTTACAGCCTCTCTAGTCTGGATGCAGAGGTGGCCCTGTTTTCTTCTTGCTGTAGTCAAATCTCTTTTCCGTGTAACTGCTCTCAGTCACTCATCAGAGAAGATGGATTGGGGGACATTTCCAGAAGGGGTGTCCTGGTCCCAGCTTGGGGATATGGACCAGCCATAGGGGCCAAAACCCAGAAGGTGCAAGTCTAAAACTAGATTTGCTTCCTAGGGACATCTGAAGCAGCACACACTAACTGGGTGCATTACAAATTCACCACATCATAGAATCACAGACCCCTTTAAGGGTCACCTAGTCCAATCCCCCTGCAGTAAGCAGGGACACCTTTAAGTAGATCAGGTTGCTCAGTTTCATCAAGCCTGACCTTGAATGTCTCTAGGGACAGGGCCTCCACCATCATTCTAGGCAACCTGTTCCAGTGTCTCACCACCCTCATAGTAAAGAACTTCAATGGGAAATTATGGATTATGTTAACATGAAGAGGCACAGCTCAGAAAAGCAGCTTTTTCTTAGCAGCTCTCTGGCTGAATTCCTGTGGACCATGCCCGATGTACTGCAGCCACCAGAAGTTAAAATTTCTGTCTAGAAATAGATCAGGCACCTTGGGCCCAACTGAATAAAATTATATTTTCTTCTCTCAACTACTTACTATGTTTAACCCCTTGAGGCACACATCATCTACTTTTTGTCATCCCAAAACACGCCCTCATTTTCAGTTGTTCACAGGCAGACAGTCAATACAAATACGGGGTGAGAAACACACACCCTCTCAAAGAGTTTACAGTGGGATGAGATAAAACAAAGTGTGAGGGAACTCCCAAATTGTGTGGAATAAACAGAGCAGCAAGGTGTTTCATCCCAGGTTGCCAAACAGATAAATAATAGAACGACTGAGGTGCTGATGACCTCTTCAGGCTTGAGTTTAGAGCTCAGTTTGCTAGCAAATATATTCATTTTTTTTAAGCCCCTCTATCCTTCTAATCTAAATAAAAAAAAGAAAAAAAAAGAAAGAAAAAAAAAGTAAGTATTATCTGACTGAAGAGAGTAGGCTGCAGGTTCACTTTAAGCAATCCGGGATTTTGAAGACAATGATGTGATAAAATGTAATTCCCTGGGGCATCTATGAAAACCAATGCTCTCAGGGCTAGGAAGGGAGGGGGAGAGCTCACACAACACACATTAGGTATGCGCAAGAGCATCTTCAGAGGCAACAAAATGTATGTCAGGTTTTAACTGAGGAAATACAGAATGGGAGTTAAAGTGGAAATTATTATAATCTACCCTGACTATCCTAATCAGGGACAGATAAATTAAATATAGAAGCGTTAATCCTTGAAGGCATATAGATATTTGATTAGGCAAAGTGTATTGATCGATAAAAATTAATTCTGACATTAAAACCTGCATTGACTGCTGTCTCTCTGCTTACCCAGTTTAACTAACATGACCTAAGAGACGCATGTTTCCATGAGGTGTCTCTGTGTCAGGGCTGTTCCCCTTTCCTCTTCTGTTTCCTTGCCATCTCCCATAATGGGACTCTGTGGCAGAGGCCTTCTTGTCACACCTCTGCTACACACTGACCTTTCTTTGTGCTGTAACAACATGACAACAGAGATTGGTGAGTTTGGGTGTTTTTTTTAAAAAAAGACATTTTGAAAAACCAGGAATGCAATTGTCCATGTCTTAAAACATGCCAGGAATAAGTTACACTTAATGAAGTATTATGAAGAAAATTTTGACCTGGTGAATGGCCACCAGACTCTCCAAGAGCCCTAGGCTACATGGCAAATTTGGCAGCTGCTTCTCTCTTCCCTATGGTTCATCCATATTAGAGTCAGATTTAGCCGTCTAAAAGTCAAACACTCAGTAATTTTAATTTTATAGCAGTGTCAGGTCTATGATCAATGAAGAATTGCAGACGTGTAGGGAGAGCAACTCAACTCACTGCCCATGATACCTAACAGAAAATAGCTAGGACATGTTTTGCAGAGGTGTACATCTCTCCTACACTTCAGCATCCATGTACCATGGTCTAGGAGACTGACTAGAGCTTTAAGGTGGTTTGGAGCCCCAATTTCCCTTTCATCCTTTTTGCCTCCCTCACGAGAATTGTTTGGAACATGCAGAAGCTAAAAGAGGAACTTAGTCGCACTTTGGCAGGTCCCTGCAGTGAACTAAGTAAGTCTTAAACATCTGCAAACCAGAAGAAAAGGGATTGCCTAAGCACTAACTCAGCAAAAACACACAATAATGGGGTGAAAGACAAAGGTGGTGACAGGAAACCACAACCATGGACCCATAAAACACTGACCCAAGGAACTCACTGACTCAAAACTCCCTTTTTTGAGCATGCATTTTAGTTTACAGAAGCAGGGGAGAAGAGATGGGACTTACTCAAATGACGAAAGGAACAATGAGGATAAAAGAACTTGTGGGTGGGAACTTCATATTGATTCCCCCCATTGGCAAGACCCACACTGGATCTAGGATTAGTGATGTTTCTCTCTCTTTTTGTCTCCTTTCTTATCGGTCCTTCCTACCAAAGTATCTCTCTCCCCCTTTCCCTCAAAGCTGCTAAGTCATGCAAAGCCTACCTCGGTTCCCCATAAAGCTGCATAGCTCAAATAGATGTAATTGTGAGGGTGCCAGCGTTAATAGTACATATGATCTCTGTGTTCCTACTGAAGTCAGGATTTGTGTATGGACTGTAAGTGTTGTAAGACATCAATTCTAACAAAGGGAATTGGTGAATCTGAGTCACCTGCCCCTCCTTTTGGACCAGTACACGACACATGGCTGCCTGACCACTCTGTTTATACTTAATTCCATTTCTATCTCCATTGACCACCTAAGACTGAACAAAGGGATGGGTATATGATGCAGAATGAGGTGAGTCACTGCAGACAGATATACATGTGGCATCGTGCTGTGGTGGTGGGGCAACCACTGCCCCTCACTGAGCCCTCAGTGCTGGCAGGGCTCCTGCAGCTCTAATGCCAGGAGGGGAGCTGGGTTTTGGCTGCTCCTTTCACAAGTATATTGAATGAATAGTGCCATTGGCCAGCGTCTGCCTCAGTCTGGTACAGTCAAGGAGTCAATACTTTTCCAATAGTAAGAGACAGTACAGCACAGGTCTACAACTTTAACATCTCCTTCTCTTTCCCAGCACCACAGTTTACATATTTTCAGATAATTTTCCATGTACCTCTCTGTTTACATTTGTCTTATTTGAGCCTGACAAATAGGAAATCCAGTATTTCTAGTTCCCTAGCTATAAACTTCTCTCTGTCCTCACCAGAGCTTTCAATACCTCCCAGTCCACTACTACCTTCAAATTCAATTGATTTTTGTATTCACAGATCATTAGTTATGACCAGACTTAACACCAATTCCTGCTGGAACCCAATGGACACTATGTCTCAATTTGAAGCATGACCATCTATCATTACCATTCATGCTACATTCAGTATGTTTGACAACACTGGGGCTCAAGAAAATGTATTTGGTGTGGTTAGCAAGACTAGGAGGCTATGAAATACATCAATACAAGCACAAAATTAATAATATTGTACATGTGCAAATGTCACCTTTAAAAAATCACTTTTATATTCTGTGATTTTTCCATTATTGAACCACACACGTAAGTTCTTCATGAGTCCATTACCTTCAGGATAACTTAGAATTTTTTCTCTTAAGAGAGTTTAAAAATTACTTGACTACAGTTGGGATTTAATATTATCTAATGGTAAATGCCAGAATAATTCTTTTAAATTGTCACAATTTTGCCCTTCTCAAATTGACAGCATTTCCAAAATTCCCATGACTGCTAAACAAATTTGCAATGATCAAGTAAAGGTGTAAACAACTCCCTATTTCTGAGTACATGTCCCTCATACTTGCCCCTCCAACTGCCCCTTACTCTCTCATCAGTGTAACAATTTACCAGTTATCTGTGCATATCAGATGATATCTTGTTGGGGGGTTTCCAGCATAAAATGATGGACAAGGAGGAAGGGGAGAGAGAAATCTGCTGCAACTGAAGGGTCAAAAGGCAACAGGTTTTGAAGTCTTACTGCATTCATTTCTGGGCTACTCAGGATAAATGTGAATGACCTACACACTGTACACGCACGTGAACTTATCAATTGGGTTAGAAAGGTTACATCTACAGTGGCCCAGCTCCAAAGCAGTTCAAGAAGAGTCCTTGTAATCAAAACCTCAGCCTCACATTTCCATGTTAAAACAGGGCAATTTCTCTTTATAATCTGCTACTGCTCCAGAGTTCACAATTCTCATCTCTCTTGGTATTCGCTACAGTGCCGGAGCCAATGGTTGTTATTCAAGTAACGAGGGATCTTTGCAGATATGTAATGCAAATGCCAAGCTTCACAATGTTTTTGGGTTTTTTTAACCAGCATTTCCATTTTAATTTGTCTGCTTGGTTAATGAGTGGTTTAACTCCACTATGATAGCAACCCTGAAATCAGTCTATAAAGCTTTCTTCTGTATTAGTCTCGTATTTCTTCTATTGGCTTCTGGTGTTTCACCAAAATAAAACAGATATGGTGTTGCCAATATACTTACCTCAAACACATAAAATGTCATGCAAAGACTAAACATGCAGTGACACAAAGCAGGGTGCATAATTACACAGCGAGCTGGCGAGCTGGCCCTGCAGATGTAACCCTGTGAGCAGACTTTGGCCTGATGATTTGGAAAAGGATTCAAACAGATGCCCACATTTCTCAGATGGCTGAGACATGGTTTAATGTTAAAACATAACACCAGCTAGCTCCATATTATCATCACTCTTTGTAACATGCTTTGCCTAGGATATGGGGTAATGAAAAGTACTGCTCCAGTATCAACTCCTTTTCCTTTCAAACCTGCTCTCGTTAACTCCGCTGCTGGGATCTGTCAGGGCCATACAGAAGCAGCAGGTGTGTAGATCCCCAGACCAGAAGACACTTGTGGAATGCAGATACTGAGGGAAATATGTAGCTACCAAAATTTCCTGAATTCCTTTTCTGGATTTAAGTGCCCGCTTCATCCTCAAATGCCAAATATGCATCTCCAGCTCTTCTCCTGGCATCTAACCCTGGGTTCTGAGGCATGCTACTCCAAGAGGCCAGAAGTTTAACAATGAACAAAAATTAGTGTCTAGTTTTAAATAAGCCTTTTTAGCTCTTTACTGGATTTAGCCCTAGCTCTCCTAAAGCTCTCCCATCAAAAGTGGCTTTTGAAAATGGGATGTGGCTACTTGGAAATCTTAGATGTTACTAAGGTCAGGGAGATTGCTCTACGGCAGACAACAGCTTTACAAGGAAACCACACGAGTGCTGGGGGAAAATGCTTTAAAGACACATCCCTGTTACAGTTACCAATGTGAACTCACTTTTGGGGAGAACAAGTCGTCTCCTTTGCAAGAGCTGTCCCAGACATCTATGGCCTGCTCCAGCACTGCCGCTCCCACTGGACAAAGCGACCTGCAGGATGTCTCCATCTGGCTCACACCCATCTCCTACACCACTGATGAAGTGGACTTCGCTTCAGTGGGGCAACTGGACGACATGACCTTCAGGCACTCCCTCCCAGCCAACACTGTGCTACAACGAGTTGGGAATAAGCTTCTGCCTTCACCTGCTGCGGCAAACCACACAAGGAAAAAAGGGAGCTGGATCCAAGCCTCCTTCAGTGTGTGTAAATACACACACACACACACACACATGTGTATATATGTTCTACACCCACAACCTGCCACCCATTGAGCAAGGAGGATGGGGGAAGGGAGCAATGTTCTCCATATTAGATCCTGGGATCCACTGGATCCCAGGATGAAGAAACCTGGCTAAGCTGCATAGCACACTGTTAGCAGATAATGACAATGACCTTTTTTTTTTAATGTATTAAAAATTCCTCCGGAAAGATGATAATGGAGATTTGGGGGGAAAGCAAAGATCAAAATAATAATAGTTTCAAAGCACTGTACTTATTTTAGGCATTCTTACAGCATGTTTCCATAGGAACCAAAATGCAAAGGAGAACACTGCAGCAGCGTTAACAAATGTTGTGTGGTTTAGTGGCTTGTAAAGGATCACTTAAGGCCACCATGACCACTCTGACAGAGCCAGGCACCTGCTGCCTTTGCTGCACAACAGGATCTTAAATGTGATGCTTTGCAAAATCTAGGAAAATAACGATATTTCCCTTTTTTCCCCTCATCCTGCAGCCACAGCTGATCACATATCCTCATATAGCCACAGTGCTAAGCACTATCCACCCAAACCTGTTGTGGGGCATGAAAGCACTAGTGTTTAGACCAAGTATTTCACAAAACACATAAGAATGAGGAAAGCTCAAAGAAAGCAGGGCTGTTTGAGTACTGGGGAGGTGGCTTTTGCATCCAGCTTTGGCACTCACCTGCTGAGTGACCTTGTGTAAGTCATGCCAGGTGAGATCTTCTCCATCCATCATCTGCCTGAGATGCATTTAGCCCAACTCAGAAGATAAGCACTTCCCTGGCCAACAGAGACAGCACTTAACCCTGCCAAAGACACCTGCCCCACAGATAGGTCTCTTGTCCCCAAAGCATTCACACAGCCACCCGCACCTATACTCACTTGGTCACATCCATATATCAAGCACTTCGCCCACACCTCAGGGTGCCATATGGCAATTGATTATTTTCTCCATTCAAAATTGTCTGATATAATGTGAGGTCTCTATGCAGCTCACCAGAGATTCAACAGCAGATAGGGTGTGTCTTGGAGCAAGTCATGGGCACATGGGTGCTTTTAGGAATCTTCTTCATGGGACAGCACTGGAGGGCTATATAAAATGTGGGGAACCAGAGCTGTTGTGGTTTCCTCTATAACTCTTCTAGTGTCATCCACCTCAGTAGTCTGTCCTCAAAACTAAGAATGGCTTTGTTTCAGAGGGAAATAATTATATGTGTCCGAAAGACAAGCAAAGAAACCCAGCCTATCCGATCCTGTGGAATGGGACCTGGGATTGAGGAGAATTAAGGTATTTAACTGCTTAGACATCACATACTGAAAGGGAAGGAAGGTCCTCCAGAGTGTGATGAACTGGGCACCTCTCTCTTTCATGTGGAAGAAACCTAAATAATCAGTTGAACTTTTAGGTGGTAAGAGTGAGACAAAACCACTCCTACCCTACCTGCTCTGCTATCATTCCTGAAAGTCCTTTGTAAAGGACTTTGTAAAAGACTTTCTCATCAATTCATGACAAGGGCTGCTGACGAACTAGTTACCTGTACTTACAGATTGAAAGAAAAACAGAACTTTGTTACTTATGGATTTTAAGATCCCTTAATATACACATATATTGAAACCTGCCAGACTCATCCCAAGCAAAGGTGGATAATTTCTGATAATCAGGGTAAATCACACTTCAACTTGGGCCTGCCAGGTTTAATTTCATAGTCCAGCAGGAAATGAAGCCAAAACACTGAGGCCTCTGCTTCTGCTTCTGACCAGAAGCATCATCCAGACTATAGCTGGCAGGTCAAAGCAATCTCAGCCCAAATGTTGCATCTGGGCAAGAGCCAACTACAAATATCTTTGTACTGTGCTAAAAACTATCAATGTTTTAATGTTAAATTTGTAAATCAATATTTGCCTACAGTGTAGAGATCTTTTACAAATGCTGAAAGAAACAATGTATTCATTTAGATACTCCACATACTGTAATTTTTTGCTCAAATGACTTCAAATGGTAGGTATTACCATAAGAATCCATATGTAAATTACAGATACGACAAACAGAAATATCGATGTAAGGTGTCTGAATCTGTGTCTCATTTCAAATATTAACATTGATGGTTTCAGTTAGTGTAAGGACAGAAGAAACTATCTGGGGAGCTGACAGCCTCCCACTGAAATACAATTTGGATTTTTTTAAAAAACCACCCCCCACTACGAAACCCAAAAAAATCCTAAATTCTGTCTTTAGACCCTGATTATTTTAAAAAAGAAAATTCTGGTTATTTGATCAGTTTTCCCACCTCTCCAAAAAAGTAATTGTGAGGAAGGCGCTTTGAAACTGAATTCCATTATATCTACACCTTGTATTTTAAGGATTGGAAGCAGTATGTGACAGATATACATGTTATCTATGCTTCAGTGCCTCTGAAGTCATACACTGAAGAGGCAGAAGACATGCTTTAATTCCAATTTTCCAATCCGAATGAAATGTACTGGCTCAAACTGGTGCTGTCACAGAGGCTCAAAAGCAGGGTGCACGTTCTGCACATCTGCTCATGTTTGAACATCTCTGGGTGCAAACACGGAGACTCCCAGCTGGGAGCGAAGTCACAGACCAGGGTGAGCTGTACAAAATGCAGAGCACAGTTTACTTCACAGCCCAAATGGAATAAAACAACACATACAGCATACAGACAGCATACAGTATACAGATGATAGCAATTTTGAAACTGCTGCTTTTCACAGCAAGTAACTCAGTCTATAATAGAGTACAGTTTCCTGTGCCGAACAAACTGGCTGCTGTGAACTCACCCAAGCACTCAGCTTTCTGTTCTGGGTCTCCTCACAAGCAAGTCAGATCCAGGTCTTCTCACTCGCATCCAAACTTTAACTGTTGTTATCCAAGACCACATCTCACTCCAGGAAACCATCCCTTTCATGGAGAGCACCAATGCACAGGGCATGGAGCAAGCCCAGCGCAGTGCCAGGCTGCAGGACCTCCTCAGAGGCTAAGAACAACTACGGATCTGCTGACCCAGCCACTCATTCCTGAAAACATTTCTCCAGCTCAGCTTTCCCACCATAAATTCTTGATGCAGGGAAATAATTTTTAAAAAGCAGTCCAGTCATTTATCCTTCAGGCTGGAGAGAAAGGAGGCTACCACAGCAGTGCCTGTTTTGAATACTTGGCAGGTACACAGGCACAAGGGGATGATGCTATAGATAAGCGCAGACAGAAATAGCTAGAAGGATGGCTCAGGGTGGTGGTGGTGAAAGGCAGCAGCAGCAATCTCCCTTCTCCTATGATTTCACCAAAACCAGCCGCTGACCCTCAGACTCACTGAGCGTGATGGCAGGAGGTGGTTTCCCCCAAGCTCTGAACCTCACGCTGGAAATATCCTCCTTGCAGAGATCCCCTTCTCCGGCTCTGGTTGGTGCTTTGTGGACTGCATCTTCTCAGCCTACTTCTGACTCAGAGCACAAAACCTGCTAGCTGCCTGTCGTGGGTTTTGGTGCTGTTCCCAGAATCCTGCCAGGAAGCTGCTGCTCACAGATTCCGCCTGCACCAGCAGGGAAATCCAGCAATTACAGGTCAGAAAACCCTGCCGAGACACCGACCCGAAGTATCCGGGCAGTCACCTCTCCTCTCCCCCACGAGCAGCCTCACGCAGTTCTCTCTACTGCTCTTACCAGCCCCCGAGGAGAGAAGCACCGAGCTGTCATCTGTTACTTATGCAACTTAGCTGCGAAAATACAAAATAGCTCAATGCGAGGGCTTTGCCCAGCTGCCACCAGTTAATAAGCCTTTGCTTCCCCCTCTCCCTCTGTATGGCAACAAAGTCTATTTTTTTTTCCTAAAATTGGACCGTTCGTGCACTGGGAAACAAGGATGATTGAAAATTCTGCTTTGTAAAGCTACTCCCTTTGTAAAGCTCTCCCTTTTTAAATATCCATATCAGCTAGGATTACATCCTTTAAGACCAATAGAGAAGTAGGTTTGGAAAGCAGGTAAATGTGTGACCAGAAGCACAGGATTGATTAGCCAGTGCCTTCTCTACTCTCTGCAGTATCAGTTCCCAGGAACCAAGGTCTGTGGCCGTCAGTACGATGGGAAAACTTTAAGAAACCCTGTGACTTGGACAGAGCTTAGAAAGGCAAGGACCCTCTGAGCTCAACTAGAGGTGGCAGGCTGGGAAGGGAGGCAATTCAACACAGATCTGGGAAAAATGGGAAACAAAAAAAAGAGATAGAGGGAAGTAAAGAAAGGGGAGAGATGTGAGCATCACTGCTGTTGGTTCACTGTGGGGATTGAGGGTGCTGAGGGGATGACAAGATGTGCACTGGAGAGGAGGCAGACCACAGGAAACCCCAAATGGAACACAGGCAAGTGAAGCTGAGCAATAAAACACAAGCCACAAGAGGGGTCAGGGACGTGCGAGGAGCATAAAGAAGGAGGGAACAGGCATGGGAAAAAAGCTGTCATAAGAAAAGGAACATGATGAGTGATCAGAGACACAGATAAAAAACTCAGTGCTTGGAAAAACACTGCAAACGAAATGAGGAAAAGTAAAATAAGCTCCATTTAAAATAATTGTATCAACCTCCCAAGCCTGCAAATGTCAAGTTCTGACATACATCCCAATTCCCTTGCTGTTTGCTCCCTCGTAACCACAGCAGACCTGCTGCTCCCATGGTACGTTACTACTTCCATTGAGACACGTTCATGTGCCCAGCATGGGGTGGGGAAGATTCCTGACAGCAAGGGGACAAGGGGCTGCGGGCAGCAGGGCAGAGAGGACTCATGCCACTGCACCACTCCTCGTCTCCAAAATCACTACATGGACCTGTGGGGAGAAGCACCTACAGACTTAGGATCAAATACCGATATTACAGGAGAGCTGCTGTCTTGACCACTATGTGCCAGCACTGCTAACTCAGGGTGCTTGAGGAAACCTTGTAGGCTACCTCCATCCCACTGAATTAAACATGTCCATGTAGGTGCTCAGGGATGAGGCCACCTTTCAAGATAGGATGGAAATAGGTGACTGCATGCAAACTGTCTAATGGGGACATCTCTCCCAGCTCTAACTCCCAACACATTGGGAAGCCACCAGGAGAAAGACCATATTCAGGACAGGGACCACAGACAGCCTCACCCCAGGGCCTGGCAGTGCTTTTTGCTAACGGAGACAAATCTCTAGCTTACTGTAATGCCGTGGATGTTCAGACCAAACCTCCTTTTTTTTTTTTTTTTTTTGAAATCCATGCCACTCCATTTGTCTCAGCTACTCTGGAACAATCCCTAAAAAATAGTGTGTTTGTCATAGTAGGAAAATTCAAGAACCTAAAATAAACAGCTTTTGAAATAGGGCTGAAAAAGAAAAACATTAGGTCCAGGAAGATAAAATGTACTAAGTGACAGCAGAGATACAAAGGGAAACTTAAATTTGAAGCAAACAATGGCAATGGCTAGTTTTAAACTATTTGTGCCCAGAAGCAGCCCCCAGGCACATTTATCTGCTGTCTTCCAGAAAATTAAAAAATATTTTTATAGAAATTGCCGCTCATTTTTCTGATTATGTTGTCTTGTTAGACAAGAACTAGTGTCTCATAGCAGTGCTTGTGTGGTAGTACTAGAGTAACCCACTGTAGTTTAAATGAAAGAATTTCAAACTCATTAAAGGGAGAACATACATGTGGACCATTAAAATAAAAGATTTGTTTGAAAAACTCACAGGGTGTAATCTCTCCCTTGTTAAATATCCATATCAGCTAGGATTACATCCTTTAAGACCAATAGAGAAGTAAGTTTGGAAAGCAGGTAAAATGTGTGACCAAAAGCCATATGGGGTTCTGGGCGGCAATTCACTGAAAATAATTATTTTGCATAAAGCAGGTGATGATTTCAGTCCTATATTTGTGTGTGCTTCACACTGCTTTCACAGCAAGGTGAATAGTTCTCATATTGTCTTTGTCAAAGGGGACAATATGGGTGAAATAGTTATGGTTTGATGTTTACCATTTAAACGATGGGTAAGAAAACAAGAACAGTAACAGATGGGCTACTTTTAATTTCATTTATTATGAGCTATTTTTGGTTAAAAACCACCAAAACAGAAACACAGTATGCCTTCCTGCTACATTATACTTCGATTGAGATTTGTTGAAATAAAGGTAAACTAGAGTATAAGGTATTTATGCCTATACCTATTTCTAAGGTACACTTTTAATATATTTTACTGTCCTCATTTTGCTTTGCAAAAATCTTCAGTGAGTTATTTTATTTGCACTTATTTGCCAATACAGTTTTGATGCAAGGGACAGTCTTCCACCTTCAGTCTTGCACTAAGACCACTGAGTCAGCCAAAGGGAGGACACTCATTTTTCCTCCAGGAAATAAACTGGTGAAAAATATCAACACTGCTCATCAGTTAAGTAACAAGAGAAAAAAAATATAAACCCTGTTTTAACCAAATCCAAAAAGATATTCCTAAGAACTATGTAAGTATGAAGACTTAGAGGAACACCATGCACTCACTTGTGAGAATAGAAGCAACAGCACTAGAAATAAACACCTAAAATGCTTTCTTCATTTAACAAAACCTTGAATGTCACCAATATATATATTTTTAATCAAAGCTTCTGGAAAAACATCATCACTGATTTGCCTCAGAAATAACTATATTTTAGCTAAATAGGCTTGCTTATTTAACCATCTTTTGTCTAATATCAAAGCATGCAAATAGTACAGATTACACATGCAACAAGCTAAGGTCACCAAAAGATCTATTTCCTTCTGATAGTAATGCATATAATTCCCAATGCAGAGCACAACTGTCTGGAAGAGAAATCCCAGTTCTCTACAATTTACTTTAACATTCAATCATAGAACAGTCTATGGGATTTTTTGTTGTTTTTTTTTAAGCAGGAGATTTTGGTGTTTACAGGGTCTGTTATGTTGGTGAAAGTCCTCCTTGGAATGGAAAATAGTCACAGAAGATGACTTTAGCCCCCATAAAGCTCAGAATAGCTCCTCCATTGCCGCATGCACATTCACCTCTGGCTTCTGAGGAGTGCCTACCAGGATGCACTGCCTGCCATTTACCATATTCAGATGCTCACTGCGGGTATTTCATGCTTTGATTACCTTCCTATAAAGCTGAGGGTATTTTTATAGCAGTTGCCCATACACATCAGACATGAAACCCATCATGCCTCTTGATCCATCTTTGATAGCAATATAAACCAAACACTTCAGAGGATGATGCAAGAGTAATGTAGAGGGTATACATTCCCTCATCTCAGATCCAGGCATTAAAGACTGAGCTCCTATGTGTGAGACTTTACAGCTACAGCTTGCCTCTTTTTTAATTTCTTGGCCAATTTCAAGCAACTTCAATGGAAGAGCTGAGACCCCACAAGTTTTGTGAAAGCCAGAGACCACTGAGAACAGCAAGAGCTCTGTAAAGAAAGCCTAGAAAAAGCTGCAAATTAAGATTTAACTGTATATCACAACAAAAACCCTCCATAGGAAAGATTTTTTTTTTGTGCAATGATAGGAAAGTTGCAAACAAAACAAGTAGTTTATGAGATTCTAAGGAATTAATTTCTTCATCAAGGTTTATCTCTTATGGTGATTGTCTTTTACTTAATCGTGTGCAGTTGTGACTGATGTTTCCCCAGAGATTACAGTGTCAGTAAAAGTTCCATATTACTCAGTTAAAAAATGAACTTATCGTGAGACATAAACCCAACGGAAACAAAATTTCATTAGTTCTTCTGCTAGTGTTGTTATCACTAACATAAATCTAAGGTCTTGAAACCTACACAACTGTAATGTGAAAAAAAAAAAATTCAGCTTATTTTTGGCTTCCAACTTTAAGGTTTTGAGAATGTCCCATTGGTTTTTTGTGAGCTCCCAGTGCTCATAAATTGATGCAAATGGACTGAACACAGTGGAAGTGTTCCAGTCAGTTCAGACACAGCTTATTTTTTCCCATCCTTATTTTTGCTGCTATTTTTATTTGGACATGCTAGCACATGCTGTATACAGAAAAGTGTTATAAATACTGGTAACTTTGCTATAAGAACTCTCATATTTACAAACATAGGACTTTTTGTTCTAGTTGCAGCTTTAATAACCAATAATTCAAACACAGGGCAAGTAGGGAAACAGAAGCATAGGGATGTCTATTTACCTCGGAAAAGGTCATGAACCACACCAGTAACAGATCTCTGGTGAGAACCAAAACTTCCAAACACTGAGAGAGAGGATCTAATTACTAGAGTCCTTCTCTACAGCTACCTTCTATAGCCAGTTCTGTGGATGCTAAAACCCAACCTGTCCTTAAACAAAAACAACTTCAGTCCATTTATATTGCTGTCAAAGATTAAATTATTCCCAGCAGCACAGAAAGATTTTTTTCTCCTGAAGTGATGGTTTTCCCATCCTAATACTGGTATCTGATGTACATACCCAGCTACTAATAGTGTAGCTGGGATTGTTCTAGTACCTGGATTCAACCTCCAGTCACACACGGTATCAATTAAATATTTCCGGATTCTTGAGCAGAGCCAGTCTAAAAAAGTACCCATGCAATTAATGAGTGCCATATATTCTCTTCAGTGCACATGAAAATGGGTCAGGAACATTTTAAAGCATGCACATGATCCTGCCCTGTGGAAGAGAAGTATAAAGATAATGTCTCATGATGCCTTCCAGCTCTCTTCTTCTGACTCTACAACATACACCACTGAGATAAAGCCTGTGTTGAGCAGTACCTGTTCCTAATGTACTGCAGAGGGTTTTACCTTCCTCTTTGAATGCTTTTGTTGAGTTCCTGGATTTTACTTCCTCCTCATTCCTCCAAGTTCTATTTCTGCCTACCCGTCCCTTAGTCTCCTTCCAATCTTCTCACCTAATTATTCTCCTGAGTCTTTTTTCTCTAACCCCAGTTTCACACCTTCTCTTCTATATTTCCAGTTAACTTCAAACTATACTTGCAGTCCTGCTGTTCCAATTGTTCCATTAAATTATATATGAAAACAAGTGATAAGTACCATTCTAAGATACAATTAGAGCTAACAAGGATTCTCTTGCACAATTAGGTTAAATTAGCGATGACAGACCTGTAACATTGCTACTACATTTCATTTTACTTGCTACTCCTTCTGTGGCTTAACATCATGCCCGAAGACACTCTGACACTGTAAGCCAGTGCAAGCGGTTCAGTTCTGTGGTTTTCAGCCTTAGTGAGCCAGATATTTTTTAATGTTATTTCTAGGCAATTCCCAGAAGCCAGTGTGAGGATGTGTATCATTCAGAGCCCCATCCAGCAACCTGCAGAACCTGGTCGTGCCAGCAGCCAGCCTGCTAAACGATCAGTTAGGAGTGAGAATAAAGAGTTGGAGCTGTGCAAATAAGAAGCATTCAGTTGGGAAGGGAGGCATTAGTCACCGTGTTAACATAATATCCTGACTACAAAAAGGACCATAGTATAAACAGATCAAGGCTCTGCTTATCACTGATCTCAAATAAGAGGATTACACATTGCATGTAATCAGAGATGGTTTCATATTTGCTCTATGTCCCAGGCATTTTTCTCTGGCCTCTCAGGACAGAGTGCTCAAGATGAACTCTTAGAATATAAGTTAAGCAGCAGAGATGGCTGAGTTTTGCTAGATCTGTGGGAAGCTGACTTCTCAGCAGAAAAAAATAATTCTCTTCTGACTTCTAAAGATATTTCTTCATAGGGCATATATTCTTATTATAGCAATAAAATAGGGTTGCATAAACTCTTCCACCTTACTCGCCAAGAGGAGCTGTGGCTGCCCCCTCCCTGGCAATGTTCAAGGCCAGGTTGGATGGGGCTTTAGACAACCTGGTCTAGTGGAGGGTGTCCTGCCCAGACCATGGCAAAGGATTGGAACTGGATGATCCTTAAGGTCTCTTTCAACTCAAACAATTCTAATATACTTTGATGATGAAGTACATACACTTAATTGCTCTCACAGAAGAAAGACAAGCTGTTCCCTTATTGACTATAGGGTTGGATAAAGGAAACTATCTGAAAGAGGGCTTGCAGACTAAACAGCAAGGACCAATTTTTGCAGTAGGAATGGAGACCGACCACCTTCTCTAGTGAAGAACAGCTATTGTCAGTTTAGGGCAATTAAAGCCAAAGACTACACCTTTCGTACAGGTGTACGAAAGTACAGTGTCCTGCAATAAAGGTGGCATATCAGCTCAGCAGGACAACTCTTATCAGGAGGTGCTTAGAAATGGATCCTCCTTGTAATGTCCTCAAATCATGTGTAAATGGCCACGTATTCTGCAAAGGGCAGCTCCGACCCTGACAGACTATTACAACTAATAGACGAAATTCCAGGAGTATCAATTCCAATACATACTGCAGAATTTTCTTCAGGACATTGTCCTACTAATGATGTACAGGTGTACTTTTTTTACAGAATTAGTGCAATTAATTCTTCCCTTGGATCAAACGGTGATGGAAGTTTTTGTAATTCCATCAGCTAAAAGAAACCCTCTTTACTCCAAGAACATGGCATAAACCACCTTGATCGTTACAGTAGCAACATCCTTTTCTTCAGTGCAGCTTGCAGTACTATAAGCTAGCAGCTTAAGACAAAATTCAAACTCTTTTAACAACATTTACAATAAGGAAATAAAATTATGTGTATTAAGAAACACAACTTTGAAGTTTTCATAGTCCTGAGGGCACAGACTCTGTTTTCAATATAATAAACCAATGAAGACCCAATAGTCTCAATCCACTGAAATGAAATTTTAATGGAACTTGTCAATATGTGAAAACTGGATTCCCAATAAATTCACACTACCTTTTGAAGCCAGGAAGAAAAAGCAAAAAGAAAAGTGAAAGAAAAGAGAGGAAAAATAAATGTTTCTGAAGCAGCAACACTGAGACCTGAGAAGCATTTCTTTTCTCACTGATAAAGAAAGGATGATCAATGGAGAAATAATGTCCTGTGGTAGTTTGACTCTGTCTGGAGGCCAGACGCCCACCAAAGCCATATAATCACTCCCCTTTTTAGCTGGACAGGGAAGAAAATATATAATGAGAGGCTTAGGAGTTGAGATAAGGACAATTAGCATCATGTGCAAAGTAAGGAAAATCAGCATCACGGGCAAAACAGACTCAACACAGAATAAAGGAAAGAAAACTATCTAATTTATTATATTGCACTACACAATTTATTACACTCCACGGAGGAGGAGAAGCAGCAGAGGTGGCTGGTACAGAAGGTGATGTAGCAGGGAAGACCAGCCAGGAAGGTGGTGTACACAGCTATCTCAGGGAAGCAGCTGCATCACAAGTGGGATGTTACAGGAAGAGTGGCTGGATTGAAGTAGGATGATGTGCAGAAAACTTCCTGCCATGGGAGTGGGCAGCAAATAGTCAGCTGTGCCCTCTGCACAGAAAAAATGAGCAGAGAAAAGTAGTAGAATATCTATTTTAGCTACATGCCTTGAATGCTGAGGAACCATTCATAGAGAGGAAACGGAGATGGGCTAAGGTGCAGAGTGGCATGGCAGGAGATGAGGCAGGTCAGGATTAAAAGCAAAGTCTTGGAAAGAGATGACCTAGCAGTGGTAACTACAGCTGTGAAAGGTGGTCAAACCAGGTCAGTCCTAGTCACCAACTAAAAAGTAAACCTCATCCCAGGGATGGAGAGGAAAGGTGGATTTATAAGCTATGGCTGGGCAAAACCTTCAGCATGTTTCCAAATAAAGTATTTTTCTTGTGAAGTGCGGTATCAACAGCATGAACTTAAATCCAAGTACATTTAATTTTTTCAAGTGAAAAGGCTGAACATGTTGAGGAAGTAAATGTGGCAGGTATAATAAAGTTTGGAAAGACCCATCAGTAGTAGTGAAAAAACAGCAGACAAAACAGCTTTCATTTTTCTGAAAGGTGTTTCCTTCTTCCATTCTTCTGTCTTTGTCATAAGGTATGTTTTCTCTCTTCCTCTCACCTACATCCAGACTAGCACGGCCATGATACCACCTAACACAATTTCAGGTCAGTAGAACAACACTGCAATTTTCTCCTAATCGAATCAAAACATTATTTTCAAGGCATCTCAGTATGAATCTATGTGCAGTCCATTACAGTTTGTGTCCTGGTCTCTTTAAATTAAATGAGCTTTTTGACAACATGACACTTTCTAACCCTCACCATAGTCTTCCCTTTCACCCAGTGAAAGGAGGGGAATCAAAAAAGCCAACAGATCCAGAAGATTTTTACTGATGGTAAAATATCTCAGGAGAAGGGTAGGGGAGTCAGGCCAAGAATTTACATGAGAGAGAAGGGATGGATAAATTAATTGAGGGAAATAAGGAGACATGAAAGAAGTACCTGGCTGTTGACTTTCAGGACGTAGGAGATGGTGACAAACGCCTACTTTTACTGATTATCACAGCAAGTTAATTTTCATTTCTATGATGCTGGGAAAATATTTTGTGTGAGGAAAATCTTCACATTTGGAGTCAAGTTTGGCATGGTAAGAGAGCTCAAGCTCCTTCATCTACTCCCCCAAACTTTCATCTACCTCTGTCACCACTTGCAGTAAGACCAAACCAATCACTTTCATATCCTTCAAAGTTTCATCTTTGCTGAACGCTATCAGTAGTCCCCAGAGTCCTAATTTATATCCCATTACAGTACTACATGGGAATTAAATTAGCAGATGTCATGCCAATTGCCCAGAAAATTTTAGCAAAGAGGTCTTTGAAATTTAGAAGTGGAACATGTATTCACAGCAAAAATAGAATACTGCACATCTCTTTAAAAACTGTGGCAGGTTCATATTTTAATGTATTCTATTTTAATCTAAAGGTAGCCTAGACCTGTAAGTATATGAAATATTTATATTGCCCTTCTGAGCAAAAACTGAGAAAAATATACATTTAAAGCAAGCTATACAGCTATACCCAGGCTTCCTCCATTCAGAAAATTCCTAACTGTCAATTATCCAACAAATATATTCTTCAGGAGGATTTGGGAGAATGATTGGCTTTTTTCTTCTCTTTTAAAGAAAGGCTCTTGGTATACTCTTGATCTTTTCTCATATTGAGGAGTGGAACAACTATTTACTTTTCTTTGACATTCCATGGAATCAGCATGCAAGGCATACATTTGACTCCATAGAAACAGCATTTTAAATGTAAGTCAAATTAATAAAGCTCCAAAATTTACAGGAACCTATTCTTCAGCAGCATCAGGGCAGACAGGAGAAGAAAAATGCTCCTGCAAATAGGAAAGCACAGTACAGACTCCAGGCTTCCTACAGTAACTTTTAAAATGTTTTATTATATCAGTGAAGACCTCCTCTTCCTTTCTCAAAAGTTAAATTCACTTAAGCAGGAAGCAGCCTGAAACTTTCCTTCAGACACATTTTTATACATGATCTTTCCTGTATATATATTTATATACATCTTTCCTGTAGATCCCTTCCAGTGAAGGGGCCTACAGGAAAGCTGGAGAGGGGCTGTTTGTCAGGGAGTGTAGTGATAGGACAAGGGCTAATGGGTTTAAACTGAAAGAGGGGAGATTTAGATTAGGTATTGGGAAGAAATTATTTCCTGTGAGGACAGTGAGGCCCTGGCACAGGCTGCCCAGAGAAACTGTGGCTGCCCCCTCCCTGGCAGTGTTCAAGGCCAGGTTGGATGGGGATTTGGACAACCTGGGCTAGTGGATGGTGGCCCTGGCCATGGCAGGGGGCTGGAATTGCATGGTGTTTGAAGTTACTTCCAACCCAAACCAGTCTGTGATTCTGTGATATCAGGAGTAATATTTAGGTGGACAAAAGGCTTACAGTAAAGTTAAATCTGGTGAGTTTTTCTTTTTCAGAAAGACAAAATTAATATGAAGGGTCGTATCCCAATATTCAGTGATGTAGTATGAATGAAGACATTTCAGAAAAAAAAAAAAAGAAAACCTTAAGGGAGGAAGAGGAGAATCATTGCTGAGGTTTTTTTTCAGGGAAACTTCTCAGTTGCAGTATTAATGGATCTCAACAGAGGAACAGAGATAAACCTGTAACTGCAGCTATAACTGTCACGATTAGAAAAAGCCTATACACATACATATAAATAACACATATACAGAACAGGTATTAAAGAAAAAAATAATGAAATAGGAGGGGACACACAAGAAAAATTAGTAGGATTGTGATGAATATCATTAAAATCTACTAGAAAAATAGGAAGTGAAGAAGACTCTTTCAAGCTTGGTCCTCACAGCACGCACAAGCCATAACAAACCCTGCGTCAACTCAGACTAGATGAAAATAAGCTAAAGCCTGGGGATGTAGTTCCCCCTACACCCCAACACCAACAAAACAACACACCTCCATGCTGCCTTGTCCACAGCTTTCTCACCTGATAGAGAAACTCAGACGCAATACCAGCACAGTGTTCCAGTGGATCCCAAAGTCCTTGAACTGGATGAGGAAGGGTTACTCTCCATCCTATACCACATGCCCAGCTAAGCAGCTGCAGGCACAGTAAGCAGAGAAGAGGGATTCATGTAGCGGAAACCCTGGGAAAGCCTCCAGAGCCCTACAAGTGGCAACGCTGGGTTTTGGATCGCTGAAGTGCTACCAGCATTCAGATCAGCTAACAGCAAAGATGTTCATGTCTTATTGTTAGTAATTCACTTGTGGCAACTACAGATCTGCATGAGATACAGCATTTCCTTGAAAATGCACACACTAGCACGTACCCTTCAGTTTATTAATTCTCCAGAACTATCACAAGTTCAAAGAACTATGTGGAAATACATTTATCACCAAGATCAATAGTGCTGCCTTTTATACATCAGAACTCTTCAGCTCCATGGCTACTACTTCAGCATAAATGAAAGATTAGCAGGATATAAAGGGATCAGGTTCAGCTCAATGTGTTAAGGCACTAGAAAAAATCAAACAGGAGGGTCTTTGACTCCAAATTACTTCAGAGGTTAAGATGGAAATGAGTTACCCGTCATAACATCTTCTGATCAGTATTAATATTTACTCTATGGCATTATATCACATACTTTGTTTTGATGCCAAACACAAACCCAGCCTGCAAGAGAGTTATCACTATCACTAGTAACAGTTACTTAGCAGAGGGCTGAGAGTTCTTCTGACTCTCTGGAGTGTCCTTTTCAAGTTACTCATCATCATCTAATATTAAATTGGGATTTGTACTTATCAAAACATGCAATCTTTTGATAAGGGGCAGGATACTTCTTTGGTAGAGACTGCATACTCCAGGCTGTCAGCTCTCCACAACCCCTTCACAAAGTATTGGCTACTAGCTCTCTATCTGAAGAGAAGCTTTAGGGCTTAAGAAGAGGAAGGTTACTTGCAGCTGGAAAGTCTGACATTCATTTTCAGCAAAACTCTGCCTTGCATTTGGGGCTGTAAGTGGAATAATTCAAGAGTGAGTTCCCACCGAGAAATCATTTTCACTCCTAAAAAAACCAACCCCACCATATTTACCCCTCAATCCACTTAAGCTCATTAAAAGTGTAATACCCACTCCAGTCTTCCAGAAATGCATGCTCTAGAAATAGACAAAGAAAGGACTGTCAATTAATTAAGTCTTCTTTAAACAGCCTGGCAATACCCCAGTCTGGTCCGGGGGAACCATCCACACCAGGGACCACCCTTGGTAGCAGCATGGACAAACCCAATCAGGTCTGGCCACCCCACACCCACCAACGCAGTTTTGCCCAGCAAGTTTTAGCACTTCTAACACACTTCCTTGCTGACCCTGTGTCCCCACAACACACGCCCTCAGTTTCGCACTATAAATGAACTCTGGTGCTCACCATATTTCACAAGTTTGAATGGGAAAAAAAAAGCACACAGAGTCATAATTATGTTCTCCAGGGCACTGTATGGGACCCAAAAGTGACTCTGAGCTGAGTAGTACAGAACAACTCTCAGCATAGACCAAGGTGCACAAAGAATCACAGAACATTAGGATTTGGAAGGGACCTCAAAAGATCATCCAGTCCAACCCCCTGCCAGAGCAGGATCACCTAGACTAAACCACACAGGAATGCATCCAGGCAGGTTTTGAATGTCTCCAGAGAAGGAGACTCCACAGCCTCTCTGGGCAGCCTGTCCCAGTGCTCCATCACTCTCACGGGAAAAAATTCCTCCTTATATTCACGTGGAAATTCCTATGCTCCAGCTTGCACCCATTGCCCCTTGTCCTGTCGCTGGCCATCACTGAGAAGAGCCTGGCTTCATCCTCCTGACTCTTGCCCTTTATGTATTTATAAACTTTAATGAGGTCACCCCTCAGTCTCCTCTTCTCCAAGCCAAAGAGGCCCAGCTCCTTCAGCCTTTCCTCATAAGGAAGGTGTTCCACTCCCTTACAAGCACCAAGCAGTGCAAGCAAGTCCCCCTCTTGTTCACCATGAGATCTGAGGAGCCTCCCCACATTTGCAAGTTAAAGTAATTCTGAGACTTCACAAGATTTTCATTCACTTATAAACCCTTTAGGAGCCTATAGATGTGGCGGGAAAAGAAAAGAACTGGGACAGTATTTAAAGTGAAACAGAGAATCTGCACTTTTGCAGCTCATATAGGACAACAGCAGAACTTAAGTCACAGAGGCGTCGGTGTGAATGCCAGCTATTTTCCCTTGCCACATTTGATGCACAATTTCATTAAAACCAGAAAGTCATTTTTGCCCTTAGCAAGAGTTCAGAAGGTTTTCTCAAAAATTACATTTGCTAGGACTCTCATATGCAGTTCTCCATGGCCCAATATGTGACCATAAGAAACTCTGAGTAGTCACCTTCTAGATAATTAGTGCCAAGGATCAGCAGAAACAGAGTGTTTCATTTTTGTGGTAGCTGCCTTTGGACCCCTACGAGGCCACATATTGCTCCAGTTGAGAATATCTGTTCAAATGTGCAATTCTGTCTGGCAGGCATCCAGTCTCAGCTGACCTGAAGTACTGCGGGTGCCCTAATATCTGCATAGACATTGTAGGGATGGTGACCTGGAATATAGAACTTCACTTTCTGTGTGTATTGTTTTTCCTCTTTGAGACAGAAAGTTATATAAGCAGCAGTTTTGATGATGCAGGCAGCTGAAAAGAGCAGACCTCGATTGCTTTCTTTTTAAAATGTGTACTTATAAATTAAGAAGCGTTTCAAGATTAGGCATCTGTCCAATTCTTTTTATCATTTAGTGTATTATGGTAATGAGGATGCTGTTTCTTTAATTATCATTTGCAGAAAAAATTGCACTCAGTCCCCTGAGCTTCCTTAAACCCATCCACATGCTTGATTCCCCCATAGGCTTTTAATCACACGGCTTCAGTGCAAAACTCCATGCTGGAGGAAAACTCTTCTCAAAACTGGTTCACTGAGAAAGTCTAAATTGTTTTCTCTCATCCAAGCTACATCCCCTAGCACTTGGCAGCTTAGGAGAAAGGGCTGTAAGACTCAAACTAATACTAGTTTATGCACTGAATGCAGCCTAATGCTGAAACCTATTGTACTGCATGTGTAACAGATATTAAATGCCAAGACTTGCTAGAGAGGCAGTGAGACAACTGAAGTGAGCTACAAAAGGATACTGTCCTGTGACTCTTTACAGGAGAATTCAGTAAATCCTGTTTAAAAATCACTTGTAAGACATACATTAGCAGATGTTCACTTTATTATGCAAAATTCGCCATATAGGATGCTCACAGGCATTTTAAATTAGTCAAACAGGTCTACTCATTTAGTTTCAGTGTGGCTTTCTGCCTGTCCTGACAGTTTCTGCAAGTGAAGTCTATGTGGGACCCTGAGCCCCACCAGGTGTACAAACCCAGTCCCACTGGCAGTGGCTCTCCTGCATCTCTGAGCTCACCTCACAGCACCCCCAAACCTGTGCTGACAAAACACAACAAAGCCTGCCTGCAAAGGCACCATGTCAGGGGATCTGTGTCTCCATCCACCTGCCCTGCAAACAGCCCTGTGGGGGGGAGCTTGCCACGGCACCCCCACACCTCTCCCTGGGATGAAGACAGGAGGCTGCACTGGCCCCAAACCTAACCTACCCCACCACACACAGTGCCACCCTTTGGGGATGCAGAGTTGTATAAACTTGTCATCTCTTCTGAAAGGAGGAAAAGCCTAGTTTCTGACTCATTTCTGGAAAAGCACTGGCTTCAGCCTCCAAGGCAGGTTCAGGACCCCCACCTCCACCCCAACATTCAGAGGAGAGGTTGTTGGTATTTCTAGCAGCCACTTTTCAGCTAGCCTGTTGATATTTGCTTCTCTGCAGCCCTGAAACTGTTGACATTTAGTAAGTTTATGCAGCTCTACTTGAACTAGACACTAGTGAGATTGATAGCGATGCTGGGGACAAGTAGGACTCCCTAGGCTACTACAGAAAGGACAAAGGAAGATTTTTATGGGATTTTGGTATGTTTTATAACACTTTGTAATAATAAAATGTATACTCCAGTTATGGTGTATCCCTTTGGAGTCTAACTGCAGTACGCTGCATGCTATGCCTTCATCCTACAGCGAAACTGAAAGAAATAATGGATTTCTTTACAGCAGAGAGACAAATTGCACTAACATCTTGAAGCAAAGTATTTACAAACAAATATTCTCACATCTCATTTATATGTTTTTCCATAAAATTGGCTTATACATGATTAATTATGAAAAATAAGCACAGCATGCTTTCATGCACTTTCACTTTGAAATCAAGGTCACGCTTTGTTTTGAAACTCTGAAAAACACTATGAATAATATAATTAACATATCAGAAGATTCTTTGCAAGTAACTTTAAGCAGGCTAAACCAGGAGCTTATGAAGTTGTTGCTATTCTGTCATTGCAGGTGGATCATTTCCTAGTCCTTGTTATATCCTTCATTTTGACTAATCCTTTGTACTGAAAGGGTGCTTGGAGTAGCATGCCTTATTCCAAGCCACACAACACTGAATGAAAACAATATTCCTGCCCCAAAGTATTTAGAAGGTGTTTCCTCCTCTGTGGACACAATTCCAGCTGGGATGCTGATCCTTAGGAACAATTCAGTAATGGTGTAGTTATACATGGGAAACTAACGTAGAATCATAGGTTCATTTAGGTTAGAAAAGACCCTTAAGATCACAAGTCTAATTGTTCATTGCTATGTGCACACTGTTTTAACCAGGTAAATTTTATTAGTGATCTGAGTAACAACCATTTGTTAAGATGATTCTTCTAAGATGTGGTTTTTTCCCCCTCTACTCTGCTCTCATGAGACCCATCCATCTGCAGCACTGCATCCAGCTGTGGGGTCTCCAACAAAAGAGGGACATGGAGTTGTTGGAGTGAGTCCAGAGGAGGCCATGAAGATGATCAGAGGGCTGGATCACCTCTCTTGTATGAAGACAGACTGAGAGAGTCGGGGTGGTTCAGCCTGGAGAAGGCTCCAGGGAGACGTTATTGCAGCCTTCCAGTACCTGAAGCAGCCTACAGGAAAGCTGGGGAGGGACTGTTGACAAGGGCATGGAGTGATAGGGCAAGGGTGAATAGGTTTAAATTAAAAAAGGAGAGATTTAGTTTAGGTATGAGGAAGAAATTCTTCCCTGTGAGGGTGGTGAGGCCCTGGCACAGGTTTCTCAGTGAAGTTGTGGCTGCTCCATCACTGGAAATGTTTAAGGCCAGGTTGGATGAGGCTTTGGGCAACCTGGTCAAGTGGAGGGTGTCCCTGCCCATGAGAACTAGATAATCTTTAAGGTCCCTTCCAACACAAACCAGTCTGTGATTCTGTGATTCTAAGACTTTCACAAGCCATAAGAAGAGTAAATACATCAACTTTTGACCTCAGCTTCTGTCCTTTCCCTCCACCTCAGCTGCTGTACAGAGCCAGTCTCAAAGCCAACCGCACCATGAGGTCTGTGCCATGAAGTTTACCTTGTCTGCACAGCAGCCTAGCAGCATCCACAGGCTTGCAAAAGGGCATATGAACTGGAAGCTGCTAACTGTAGAAGTCAGCCTGACAAATAGAGCCTCCTCATGTCAACATGAATTGTCAAAAACCCCTGCGATTCATATATTGCAGAGCTAGAAATAGAGAGCAATGCTTGCACCATGCTGCTGATATTTGAATCGCTTCTTTTTTAAAAAGGGCAAACAGTTTGTTCCACCAAAAGCTTGCTTTACAACGGCAGCCACTGGGCTCAACTTCAGTAGAAATTGGAATTGCCTTTTTCAAAAGGAAGCTCAACTCCATGGAAGGTTAAGAAGCCAACAGACAAAAACACACACTAGAAATCAACGCTAAAAGGTACTGTGCTGATTTAGGAGAAAGTGCTCAGAAGAAAAACCCACGGACATTGCACGTGTGAAAAGGAAAGTAGAACCTGGAGTATTAGCAAAGACAGAGGCTGAGGTCTGCCAGAAATCCATCAAATGAGGTCAAGGAAGAGAATGAGGGACTCCTCAAGCATATATCCTCAGTTATGAAAAATATTGTCACATTGAATTTTGTTCTAGCAGACAATCTGCTCATGGAAGAAGCACTTTTATAGTAAGATTTTGAGGAAAATCTGCAAGTTCCAGTTCATTCCTTAGTACAAGAAGCAGTGAAGTCAACTCTAGCTGATGCTATATTGGCCTCTTACTGGATACAGGTGAAGCATTTAACCAGAAAATTACGATTCACTACAGGCAAAGGGCAATGTATTAATTCCTTCTGCAATTGAAAAACAATGTGCGGTCTTAACCAGTATCTCATTTACTCACTTGGATATTTTAGAAAGACAGTTGTTCAAACTTAAAAACAATCATGAGCAAAACTGAGCAGGGGGGAACAGTCACACACAAAAATATAGAAAGGACTTGCTACGGGATGCTTTATTAAATGCCAAAAAATAAAATCACTGTGCTACAGCCATGAGAGGAAGCTTTTTTGCTGAAGAATCCTGGCAGCAGCAGAGAAACCTGTAAAACAAACCCACAGTACATAACAGATGGAGAAAAAAGGCACTGATAGCAATGAATACAAATTAACATTGCAGAAATGCAAGCAAATGATGGAGGAAAAAAACCCCAAAACATTAAAACGCTATGCTGAGGTTTATGACACTAGGAGCTCCTCCCTAAACAGAACAAGTGAATGCCAAGCAATGACTTTTATAACTGATCATTTGATATAAAAGTTATCAAAGAATTCAGAAAAAGACAAATGTATTTGACAACTACTTCTACTCTGTGTTCAGAAAAACACAAGATGCTATATTCACCTCTTCCAGTGATGACATACCTCCCATGCCACCAGTGACTGGAGAGAGCTGTAACTAGCCCCTCAGTTAAAACATCACGGTCAAAAGTAGAGGGCAGATGTACCCACAAGCTTGGATTCAGTGGCTGCTTTTAACAAATGCAGGAACTCCAGAAGTTCCTGGTGACTGGAAAGAGTTAACACCAAAGCAGTGTTTAAAAGGGTGAAGGGGGATAACCTAAGCACCTATGGAGCAGTTAGCCTGACAACAGTGCTAAGCAGCAGCAGGGAAAGGTTATCATGGGACACAATCAATAAGGCATTGAAAGACAGTAGCATAATTAACACCAATCAACACAGCTGTATAGAAAATAGGCCTGGTCATGTAAATCTGATCATTTGTATGCAGTTACATCATCTGATAATGGCAGTGTGCTGACAGAACATATTTCTCGTCCTAATTTCGCATTACGCAGCGATTTAAAGTCATGCTATACATAAAATCCTGAATTAAAAGATTTGCCATCCTACATCAACACTGTTCGTAGTAAATGAATTTCAGCAGTGGCTAACCAAACGGATAACGAAACGGAGAATCAGCATCTGCATGCCAGAGTCCTTGTCAGTCCAGCAGGAAAATAAAAAAAATCAAAATAAGGTACAGCATTTGGAAACTGAAGAGAGCCACAGGCTGCCTCAAAAGGCAAGGCTCATTTAGTGGAATATTTATCTGTTACACAGTAGATTCATTGTTACTGGTACCCTTTAAATCAAGGTCTTGGTCTCTTTCAGGTAGATACACAAAATAAAGAAAAATTAAAGCACTGCTACTGGTATATCTTGCATTTCTCTGACCTGCACTGAACAGGCAGTAAGAACAGATACTCATGTGGTTCCCTCTGGTCTTTAAATTTATAAGCCTAGGAAACAATGACCCAGACATTATTAATCCCTCTGGAATTTAATGCAATAAGTAAATCATGCTTAATCCATCTGATACAGTATAAAGTGTCTTGAGTATTTCTATGGGATTTCAACTGTAATCCAGTGTTAAATTACTGGATGACTGTTAAAATATTACCAAGTTTCTTCCCTGAATTTCTGAATTTAGCCGAAAGCAGCAAAAATCTATCCTTCTCTGAAGCATCTCACTAGCTCTTTGAATAAATAGAGCCATGGTATCAAACTTCTAATCCACAGCTTCCCACGTAGACCACCTTGAAACAAGTTTCCTAAAGGACTAGGTCAAAGTTACACTATCAGAACAGTATTTCCATGGTTTCAGAAAACCTCCCATCAGGTGAGAAGTCAGCCAGCTGTATGAGACTCTCAAACACGGTTATGCTCCTGTATACCCATCACCTCATGCAGTGCTCCAGAATCAGTACAAGGGATTAAAGTCACATTATCTCCAGCAAACACACATTATTTGGGCCCGTCTACTTGAAGCAAAGCACATGGGTTTGAAAACACTGCTCTTCGACAACTCTGGAATGGGAAACCTTATTCTCCCAGATTTACAGCAAACCCTCAACTTGTTAATTAGCTTCCTGCATTTCTTGCAGTATTCGACACCTACTTCAGGCACAGTCTTCCCCTTCAAAACCTGAACATCTAACACCCTTCACAGACCAAACTAATTTCAGAGATTCCCAAAGCTTTTTTCCAGCTGTTGGCACTTCATTTCAAAACCTGCTAGCCATAAGGGATCAAAAACTTCAAGCTGCCATTGACATGCCAGCTCAAGAAGGAAGAGGGCTAGTTAATAAAACAAGTACTCAGTACCTCTTCACAGAGGAACAACATAGTTTATGGGAGGGAAGGCTTTAATGTGATCTTTTAGAGAAAGCTAAGAAATTGCTTCTGCTCTTTTTTGGTTTTGTGTGATTTAAATGTGATTACAGAATACCAACACGTTGTACAATTCCATTTGTTTGCATGCTGATACAATTCTTTTCTTAATCATCATCCAAGCTCTAGAGTCCTCAAGCAGACTGGAAAATCCACAGGCATATATAGAAAATGAGGAATACTCAGCAGGATTCCTCTCTATTTCTCACTTCAACTTGTGTTCTTCCAGCTCTATAGCCAAGTTCCAAATCCTTTGACCCTGCCCAGTTAACAGCAGTAGGAGAGCTGTACATTGGAACATTCTTAGAGAGGGTCCAAACAGCAACTCTTCCCACCCACAAGACTCACACAGCTTTAGCCTCACTGGCTGAGTTACAGGACTTCACAGGACAGATGATGGTAGGGCAGGAGATGTGGTTTATCTTGATTTCAGTAAAGCATTTGACATCATCTCCCACAGCATCTTTGCAGCTAAACTGAGGAAGTGTAGTCTGAAGGATTGGATAGTGAGGTAGATTGTGAGCTGGTTGAAGGAGAGAAGTCAGAGATTTTTTGTCAATGGGACAGAGTCTGGCTGGAGGCCTGTATCCAGTGGAGTCCCTCAGGGGTCCGTACTTGGACCAGCACTGTTCAATATATTCATCAACAATCTGGATGAGGGAACTGAGGGCATCACCAGCAAGTTTGCTGGTGACACAAAACTGGGAGGAGTGGCTGACACACCAGAAAGCTGTGGAGAGTTGGACAGGGAGAAGTTTAATGAAATATAATAAGGGGTAATGCAGAGTCTTCCATCTGGGGAAGAACAACCCCAGGTACCAGTATGGGTTGGGGACTGGCCTGTTGGAGAGAAAGCAGCTTAGGTGAGAGGGTCTTGGGCATCCTGGTGGTCAGCAGGATGACCATGAGCCAGCAATGTGGCCTCCTGGCTAAGAAGGCAAGTGGCATCCTGGAGTGTATGAGAAGGGGTGTGATTAGTAGGCCAAGAGAGGTCCTTTTCCTCCTCTATTCTGCCCTGCTAAGACCACATCTGGAATATTGTGTCCAGTTCTGGGCCTCTCAGTTCAAGAAGGATGGGGAACTCCTTGAAAGAGGCCAGCACAGGGCCACCAAGACGATTAAGGGAGTAGAACATCTTTCTCATGAGGAAAGGCTGAGGAGAAGAGGAGACTGAGGGGTGACCTTATTAATGTCTATAAATATGTAAAGGGTGAGAGTCAAGAGGATGGAGCCAGGCTCTTCTCAGCAATGGCCAGCAAAAAGACAAGGGGCAGCAGGTGCAAGCTGGAGCACAGGAGGTTCCATGTGAACATAAGGAAAAACTTTTTCACTGTGAGGGTGGCAGAGCCCTGGGACAGGCTGCCCAGAGGGGTTGTGGAGCCTCTTTCTCTGGAGACATTCAAAACCTGCCTGGACAAATCCCTGTGTGATCTAATCTAGGTGATCCTGCTCTGGTAGGGGGATTGGACTAGATGATCTTTTGGGGTTCCTTCCAATTCCTAACACTCTGTGTGATTTACAACCCCTGCAATGTGAAGGCACAAACAGCTATAACTTCTTTGAAACCAGAAGTCATTTGTATATGGGAAATGCATAAAAGGCATTTTTGTACATCCTTCTCATCACTCAGCACAGTGTCCTGCAAATGTTGCCCTCAAACTGAAGATGTGTGTTGCGTGACACCTTCCCTTCTTTGATCTGGGGCAACAGAGTACTGGAGTATCTCATGCCACCTGTAAGTCCATAAACATGGGATTTCCTTCATTAGTGTTTAGCTGCCCGACTGCTGTGGGATTATAACCAGGATGCATATGTCACTGAGAAGACAATTACACACCAGCTCAACCACTCAATTCATAGACAAAACATCATCTCTGACTGAGCATGACTGCTGACAGAGAAAGTTTTTGACTTAGGTAAGGGATGGGATATTCCTCCCCAAGCTCCCGTGACAATACAATTCCTATCACACAGCACTGTCCTCAGAGGCATCTGTGTGAATGAATGTCCCTTGAAATCTCAGGATCATGCCATGAAGATGTCCTCTTTACCTTTCTGAGCCCTGCTAGTAAATATTGGCCCCACAGCCTGGGTTGGAGAGGGAGACAGAAGTGGTATAGGATTTCCTATGCTGAGGACTGGGATGGGGTGCTTTCTAACCTCAGTCTGATTACCCCTTGGGTGCTTCCTCACCATGCTCAGTGGTACTTGCTAGAACCATCCCCCAGGCTGTGCTGGGGTCCTGATCCTCTTCCAGTGCGAGCTGATCTTGCCAGACCTTTCTGACTCAGGTCCAAATCTCCCAAATGGAGAGAGAAACACTTGTGCCAGGTTACCAGCAGAATTTCTCCAGGCTGTGCTTTATCACTGGAGGGACAGGATCAAACCTGGTCGCAGAAGATGCGTACCCAGGGAGGCATACACTTGGCTATGTGGACAGTTGTTCCCTGTTACTCTTCCCCATGGTTGCCCAGCCAGCAGGACATACCAGGCTGGTACACCCTATTGATGCACAGGGAAAACCAACTGTGAGCCTGCTGTAAAACTGGAGATGGTATAAGACCACAAAGAGAGACTTTGTGCCATCACAACCTGGCCATCACAGAAAAAGCAACCTCAGACATCTGGTTTTATTTGGTCCACCTGAGGTAAGCCCTAGCTGGGCCAAAGCCAGCAATGCACCTACCCCCTGGCTTGGGGATAGGTAGGAAGAGGCAGTCTGTGGCCTCCCTCACCCCCTCCAGGGTTTAGGAGTATCCCATACAATCAGCCTCCCTCCACAGCATACATTATCTTATCATTTGAGGATTTGGAACCATTGTCAGCCTGTTACTGGTAGGGAACAGATCCTCCAAAGGAATCCTCCCAGAGGCTTTGGCAAGTACTGTCATTGCTCATGACTGAGCACAACCTCATGCCACTACAACACAACTCTACCAGCCTACCAAGTTATGTCTTCCCAAGCATGAAAGACTATCTTCAAATATTGTCATGTTATCTCAGAGCAACCAGCTCTAGTTTAGATAGATACTACATTGGCTTAGATGTTTGTGTTTTCTATAGATGCTGTATTTACCAAACAGAATCAAAAACATGAGGAAAGCAAAGGTTTATTTCTGTTTGGTAATTCCCCCTCCCAGTAAGAGTGTCTCATGGTCTGCTTTGAACTCACTTTTATCTCCATTGTTTATACAACTGTTAAAGGGAATTTTATTTTAATTGGATAGACTAGTATTAATATAAAGACAACTTGCAAAAGAGTTCTTTGGTGGCAAATACATTTAAAAGAACAGATCAGACAATAACAATATGGAAGGTAAACTTACCCAAAATGCTGGAAAAACAAATTTTATTTCCATTGGTGATAGTTTGCCCTAGAAGACAGTCCCAAGGTGGAAACCTTTAAAGAAAACAAACAAATAGAAGACTCAGAGTAGGTAACAAGGGCATACACCATCAAATCTTTTGTAAACACTGCTCAGGTTTAAACATCTTGCTCTTCTGATTATGATCCCATCCAAGTTTCCTGGCATTAGCTCACAGATGAGCTGGTCCATATTAGGAGTGATTGAACTGCAGCAATGCACCTCCTATTAAAAGGGGAAGAGGATACAAAAGCTTTGTGAAACACAAACTCCACATTTTCTGTTCCTCTTCCTCTGGAGTATCTTTAGAGTAAGACAACGCTCTCAAGACAAATTTAGATATGCAATCTGAAGAGGAAACACCTCCTCAGGTTTTAATGTACTTGCAGTGTTCGTTGTTTTTAAAGGGCTCTGTGCTACTTGACACCTTGTCCCTATTCCACATTTTGATGGGATAAGGCTGATGTATCCCTGCCATAAAGGGAGATTTAACTGAATTTCCTTGTGATGAGATCACCAAAAACATATGTAGGGAAAGATGACAAAAGAATAAGCAAGATCATCCAGAAAACACACAGAAGGCATTTCTCACACAAGTCAAGAAAAGATCGCAGTCACAAGAAGCAAACCTCACAAATGAGGGGATGAGAGTAACAATATCAAAAGACAACAAGTAAAGGCAGAGAAGGGAAGAAAGCCAGTTCTGAGATTTGATAAGAGGTCATGAGATGTGGTTTTACCAGTAGTAAGAGGGGCCAAAGTTGAACTGTTGAGAATCAAAGCTGAAACTAGAGGAGGATCTAGGGCTGCCCTGATCTTACATAAGGTAACAAAAAAATCTGGAAACAGTTGGGGTGAGGGGAGTTAATATGTCAGTGATGTGTATTTATTTATATTATGATGGGGGAAAAGACAAGAAACATTAGAGTTAAGAGGTATGAGTGCAAGGAGACCAAAGAAAGGGATGTGACTATGGGACAAGTGTGGCAGATAGTGATCAGAAGAGACCTGAGAGTATGACAGAGGGAAAGGGGGAGGTCATGTGTCACTTTTTCCTTAGGGTAAAGATCAAGTGGAGAAAAGATAGATGAAAAGCTTAGAAGATGGAAGATATAAATTGATTTTTAGGTAAGAGATTTAATCACACAGCCTTTTCATACATTTTATTCACATGCAATTTCACCTAAGTATGGTAGTATCCCAAATCCAAAGTAACTCACAGCAAACCATGCACTAATTACAATCAAATTTAGATTTAATAAGAAATTCCAGGTACATTCTATTTCTCCTCCTCACCCCCCACTTCCTTTTACCAGCAAGGCAGGTGGCTCTTTTCAAATAACTCAGTTAAATTAAGTTGTATGTTCAGCCTCATTAGCCACCATCTCCATTCCCCTGTGGTTTTAATTAGATAGCTGTGCACAAAGCAACCTATCTCAATCCTTCCTCCAAAACAATCCCACAACGTTGTGCTTTTTTTATGTTATCATTCTTCAAATGCTCCTGATTATACTCAGAGGTAGCCAAGGCGATCCAGGCGAGCTGTGATCTCCCATGGAGAAGGCAAAGCAGGAGCAACAGTCAGCAAAGCTCACGCACACCTTGGGCAGGGTTAAGATGTTCTTCACACTATTTTGTCTATTTTCAGGAAGACAACTCATCAGCATGACAGGCTGAAGTGAAGGGTCAGAGCTTCAGCATAGGTGCCAAGCTGACTTGTCCCTACAGCCTGTTTCCAGCTTCACAAGCCCCCAAGTTGGTCCACCACCTCCACATGAAACCACAGGAACAAAGCCCTGACATACCAAAGCCAGAGGACACAGGAACCCCTCAAACTCAGGGAGATACCTGGCTGCAGGTCTTTCCCCAAATCACCCACCTTGGCAAGCCCAGCACATCGCCCAGATGTCAGGCTATGGCACTGTCCCAAAAGCAGAAGAGCTCAGGACCGACTCCAAGGGCCTGAACTGGCCTTCAGTTCTTTTTTTTTTTTTAAACAAGCACATGAGCAAAGGTACCAAGATCATGAGATGACATGTTTCCAGCAGGAAACAGCTGATGTTTCAGGAAAAAAAAAATGGAAGTGGGGAGGATCAGTTCTACCCATGATAAGCAGATCAGGACTTTTTAGGGGTAGAATTTCTACTTCAGCCCCTACTTCCCATCTACTAGCTGAAAAAGAGTGCAAAGTGAGAGCATTTGTCAGAGAAAGCCTCAGCGCAGAGAGCCTCTGCTCTGCGGCTACCCTGCAGCCCCAGAGGAGAGTCCAGGGAGCTCAGCACTGCTCCCAGGCTATTTATTCCCAGCTGCCCAGGGTCAGCAGCAGCACAGCAGGGATTACAGCAACTTGGATTTGTTATGTAAGGGACACGTTGCTTGGGGCTTCTCTCAAATCCCGGAGACATTGCTATTATGTAATAGGAGCAATCAAACAGGGCAGCTTTTCCATTATTTGATTTATTTTTTTTTTTTAAGTGCTGAGCAGCAAGCAACGATTGTTCTGGGTCTGTCAGACTCAGTGTTACATTTCCCCACTCTAACCAGTTTAACCTTATAATCACTGTAGCTTACAGGGACAGTGACTTAGCTCTCATTTTGCTCAAGGTGTCAAGATCCAGGGAGGTAAAATAAACCAACCTTTGTCCACCTTCCCACCCCATCCTCCACTGAGGGCAAAGTTTGTATCTTCTGAACTGAGCATGAGGGCTTTCGTTTCTTCAGCATCAGCATCCCACTGGCACTACTAACATTAAAGGATTACTTACATGAATCAAGGCTGCAGACCTGTCCCTCAGCTTTGCTGTGTGGATTGGTTGGTGGCTGTGATTGGGGGGGGCACATCGGGGGGTGGGGGGGACTCTGACACTTGAAAAATGCAAGCTCAGCTGGCAGAATCACCAAAGATCCATGTAGTCTTCAATTATTACCATAAATATTTCTGATGGCAATGCACACAATTTTACATTCCACAGCTACACATCCACATCGTGTTATTTAAGAGAACATGCATATTAACAAAATCCACTGTTTGACCTGGTTGTAAGCCACTTAAGCCAGGCATTTCAGTCATGGTCTAGCAGTATCAAGGATGGGTAAATACAGATGTTGTGGGAATTCTAGTTGGTAATTTGATCACTTTGTCATATCAACCAAGTCTGGTTTTGCTTTAGAAAATTACTCATTTCTTTCCAGCTTAAAAAACTATGTTTAAAGAAAGTTTTCTACTCTTTTCATGGATTCATAGCATCTAAAAGAGCTTTTTCAAGTGCTCTTTTAGTTTCCTTAGTTTAATATCTGAAAAGAAAGAAAAAGCACTCTTTTCCTCTTTCTCTGGGCTCCTGTTCTAGCCTTTCAGCCTTCTAGCACATTGAGAAAACAGCCCATTTCGAGTGCCCATGCTGAATAGTTGTCTTAACATTCAACCCCAAAGCCCTCAGCATTAAACCCTGAGTAACATATCCAGATTGTGCCCATGATATGGCGACCCTGTCCTAAGCACTTGCTCCTGATCTCTGTAACGTTTCCAGTCTTGTGTGTGCAGCCATTCAATTTCACCACAGCTCGTACAGATTGTTTCCAGAGACTGTTTTATTACTGCCCCCATTTCAAAGCCTCACTACTATATTGCATCAACAGCTAAACAAATTTTCATCATAACAGCAGGAGAAGCACCTCAGATACTGATGGTCTGGTAGACCAGAAGGAATGCATTCAATCCGAGAGCACGACTCTTACCGAAAACATTCCAGTGCAATTTATTTCTCAATGTCTTTTCTGTGCCCAGCATCCTGCCAGCTTTCCCTGTGCTTAGAACATCATGATTCCTCCCAGCATCCTGGCATGAAGAAATTATATTGAGCTTGGAAATGCCTAATATAAAGCTTTATTTTTTCCCCCCATCACAATATAATTCTTTTTCAGTAACACTAACATACCCCATAGCACAGAAATGCATTACTTTAATTTGTCTAGTTGTCCTGAATTTTTCTGGCAGTATAAACTTGAAAATTATTATGAGGACTGTCATGGACTGAAAAAATCTCAGGTGGCTGTAAGGGTTCTTGTTCCATGTGTCCCACACAAAACTTGGCAGAGATAATACATGCCAGAGGGCAAAAGCCCTATTGGAGCTCTCCTTGCCTGCCTCTTTGGCAGCCTTCGTGTTGTGCCATAACTTAGAGCACCCGGTAAGGATAATAAACAGAAGTCAAGCCCATTAGGGTAAGTTATCAAATAGTTAAAATTCAAAAAGTAAAACTTAATAGGGAAACTAATTAGCCCAGCATGAGGTTTAGATGCTTGTTTATTTTTTAACTCTGATTTCAAAGGGAAGTCATTCTCCTGTAAGTGTTCAGTGATTATGCCCACGAAGTGAAACTCACAGCTGTGCAAAGAACAACAAGTTATGCCTTCTTCCAGTTCTGCATCCCATGCAATAGCTATTTTAAAGAAGTTTATCTCTGGGCAGGATAGCCCTCAGGCTTATTATAAGGAACAGCAACCTGTGTTACACCAAGATGTAAGTTAAGGGCCAAGATTGCAGGCTGAGAGAAGATCCCAAGGAATTTTTCAGCTGATGCTTTTGCTAGTTTTGAGGATTGCATAAAATCACTGATCTGCATGTGATGTCACTAACAGCAAAAGCCTGGGAACTGCTGCTACACCAGATGCTTCTGAGGATTATGTCATTTGCAGAGATATTTGATGTGGATGCCTCTGCTGGAACAAAGATGGACTTCTCTAACCACAATCCCTAAACACCTGCACTAGGGGGCCAGCATACTCCTTCTGGTTTTTGGGGCGTCAGCTAAGGTGCTGTCTTAAACCAACTTTACTACAATTTACTACAGGGTCTTAACTTGGATGTCCTTATCTCCCAGCCAGTACACCAATGACACTGACTCCTGCACAGTGCCATGGGCTGAGCTACACCATGACACAAAAGCAACAACGTGAAGATTCACGATCCGAGGGAACCCTGAACCTGTTTGCCTGACTGCCAGCTGTGCAGCCACTTACTTGAAAAAGAAAACAGAATGCTTTAAAGAAATTACTACAGTGGCCACTTAAATTAAGTCTTCCAGACAGCCATTTCTTGTACTGAAGATCTGTTTTTCAGCTGTTTTGAATGTTTTACAGATATTCCTTTTGGCGGCAAAATACTAATCTACTACCCATAACAGAGAAATACGGGACAGAGCTTTAACTGGTGTCAGTCACTTGGTTGTGAAGATACGGCAATGTACATCAGCTAATCATTTCCCCTCTTGCTTCTCACCCTACAAACCCTCACTAGGTAGGTTTTCCTCATTAAATCAATGGCCAGGGACAATCAGCATTTGCTGGAGATCTTTCTGGTGCCCTTGGGTGAAGGTTTGGACCCTATCCTTTCCCCAGTTCTCCACTGGAGGATCCAGAAGAGCAAGACGATACCGTTTAATGGCGATGGACAGAATAAACAAGTCAGGGTTATGAAGAGCAAGGCATCAAATAAAGACCCAGCAACAGAAAGTGACAGTATTTCTAGGCTCATGAGGATACTATTTATAGTAGGACAGTCTTAAAGAAAGACTGTTTCAACAGGTTTGAGTTTGCAATAGCAAGCTCAGGTGTTAAACCACCACACGCTTCAGCTCTGCTGCTCTTTGCTACTTTCAGCTACTTAGGATTTCTTTAACAACACTGACTGCCGAGCGTTCAGTCGCATTTAAACAAGGCCAGTATAATTATAAATAACTTCTGGTAAAATGCAATACTTGTGTAGGGAAAGCATTTGCTAAATCAGCTGCGCCTCAGTATTTTTAGCAAACCTCAGCATCCAGCCGGGGGTGGAGGGGAAGACATCCTCTGGCGCTGCTTTTTGCTGGCATTTTGGCAAATATCGTTACGGGGATGTTCATTATAATGCCTAGAACTTTTCCCCTCCAGAGTGTTCAGATAGTAAACTGACCGCTGCATACGAGCCTAGCGCATCGCGCTTCACTGCATCGACCATTGTATGGCTCTTCAGAGAGAGCACATGTCACTGGAGCCTGCAATTCCAGCTGCATTCTCTGTCCAGCATTGATTTCTGGCACTTTTTCCATGAAGTTAGGAATCAGAGGATGCACACTGGAATCTGAAAGTCTTGTTTAAAAAGCTTTTCCTATTATGAGGCAGAACTATCTTTTCACAAGCTACTGAACTCCCTGCAGAGCCTCTGGTGTTCTGCTGTGCTTTACAGATGTGGAGAACTGCGCTTCTGCAGTAGAGGCGCTGCTAGCCCTTCTGTCCCTGCTAGCTTCCTAAACTTCTAGCATTACTTACTATACCATAAATGTATTTTGCATAGAAATACACACTCCAAAAATTTAGGCCAGGAGTTTTAAGCTACTTTCTTGTTTATTAGAGTCACTATCACTGACACAGCAGACAACATCCCAGAAAACTTTACCATAAGAGCCACTTTGCTGTGAAGAAATGAAAAACTACCTGACCCAAACCTACACCTGGCATTTGTTAGATTTGTAGTCAAATACCTACCTCTGTCCTTAAGGAAACAAGCATAAAGAAAGACATGGTACTGTATCAAAAACCACTTCAAATAAACCATGTGGACTCCAGGTTGTGAAGATCTTCTCAACCCCTCCCCTCACCTCAGATGGTGATTTCCAAGCTCACAGTGCACTGCTCAAAGGATCACTTACAGAATCCACCTTTTGTACAGTATGATAGGTCTTTACTCCTCAGAAATCAAGGTGATGATAAATAAAGCCAAATGAAAAGTTAAGCCTCATTTGCATACATCTAGCTCCCTGCTACCACTCTCCTGCAGCACAGGCTGTGCCACTCTCCACAACAGATTGTGGAGATAGGAGGCAAGTAGCTGGGTATATTTAATTGCATTGGAAAAGGGCAGACTGGTAAAGAGTTTATGTAGCAGGGGATCTAGAAAAGCCCACATCCCTGCTTGAAACTGAGGATGAGAAACAATAAAACCCACAAACACTACACTGAACATAAAGAGCATAAACCAATTCCTGTATGAAATCACACAAACCAAAACAAGGCTGTTAGGCATCACATTATATCCAGCTCAATTGCTGCCAAGTGCCTCCTTAAGGCAGCCATCCGTTGCAAAGTTAACCTGTATGCAAGCACTCCACATTTAATTATTTTGCTACCGATGCCTTAATATCAGTAAATATTTCTAATGCTTGACCCACTGAGAAAATTTGTTAATTTGTTAACCCTTGACATTTTCATGCAGTGATAAATGTCGAGGCTCCCACTGGCTTGCTCTTTTCATCTTTAGAGCTACCAGGGATGGCTGGCTGCCTAAGAGCCGTGCCTGTAGGGAGCACAGGCTGGTGCGAAAGCTGAGGCACAGCACACAAACCCCCTCCACACTATCCCTTCTGGAAACAGGGATAGGGCGAAAGAAACAGAGGCAAAGGGAGCAAGGGAGATGAGGTGAGGAGGAGGAAAATGTTTCCAACTCTGTTTAGGTGAGTCTGGATACAACTGACCTAGATGAACAGCTCTTCAAGCAGAGTCTTTTTATCTGAGTAAGGAGACCTGGATGCACTGCCCCATCTTCCACAGATGTATTATTTTTCCACTCCTACTGTAACACCACCTTATAATTTACAGTACTTGCAACACTCTTAAGAAAAATGATGAGAAGCCATTTAACTCCATGGACGGGTCAGAGAGTAACAGCAGCTTCAGCACCGTGAGCCGGCGGGATGCTGTAACTTGGCACTTGCCTGGAACCCTCCACTCACCGGTGCAGAGCGCTCGGCCCTGGCCGGAGGTCCCCAGCAGGCTCCAGTACCCTGCTCCCCAGGACACCAGCCATTAACACCAGCCATAGACCAGGCAATTTTGGTCTTTCCCTAGATGCCGCACTGAGATCGATACCCATTGGAGCATTTATTAGCATCCTCAAAACTTTTACGCGGATAGATTGGATAACATATAATAAACTGAGGTGTCTTCGGTATCCCACCACCCAGGCATCTGCCTTCACCGCAGGAAGCGGAGAGGAGCAGCCGACAGACCCGCCGCTTTACCGGGACCCGCGTTTCCCCCCGCGCTGGAGCCGCTCCCCATCGCAGAGCGGTCCTCGCCCGCGTCCCGGTCCCCGGCCCTGCGCACGACCGCGGCGCAACCGGGGTGCGCGGACCTCCCGAGCCGGCGGAACGGAGAGCTGCCCCCCGGTACACCAGCCGGCTCCGGAGGTGCGGCGCTGCGGCCGCCAAGTCGCGGCGGTGACGAGGACGCAGGGCAAGGAGGGGACACGGAGCGTTCCGGCCGCCCCACGGACGGGAGGGGGCTGAGCCCGCGCCGGGGCAGGGGATGCGCGGGCGGCGGGGATGCCCGGCACTCACCTGCCTCGGTAGTGCCGGTGGTGATGGTGCTAGTGGTGGTGGTGGTGCCGCCGCCTCCTCCCGGCGGCGGGACGGAGCGGCGGCGGGGCGCGGGCCGTGTTTATATAGCGGCGGGGCGCAGCCGCCCAGCAGCGCCCGCCGCCGCCCGCGCCCGCCGCCGCCGCACCGAGCCGCAGCGCCCCCTGCGGGACCGCGCCGCGCCCTGCGCCGCCGCCCGCCCCCTCGGGACCGCGGCTCCCGCACAGCCCCGTGTGGCCCCGCAGCCCTGTGTGCCCCCCGCAGACCCGTGTCCCCAGGGGGCAGAAACCGGCGCCGCGGTAGGGACAGCACAGAAAGTTCTCGCGGTTCCATCTGTGGGACGCTTCCACCTCGGCCCGTTTTTCCCGGGAAGAGCCGCGATGGCGTGTGCGAACGAACGGCCCGGGAAGCAGCCGAGTGGTTCACAGTGGGTTATCGAACGGGGATTTTCCCTGGGAATATCGGTACCTCACACGGCGCCTGGCGCCGTGGCGAGGCTTTCCCTCCCTTGGCTGGCCGCTCTCCAGCTCTCCGTCGCTCCGGGTTCATTTCTCTTCCACTTTAAAAGGAGCGAGGAAATCAGTAAGCAAATAAACCAGCAGCCAGAGAGTCTGCTCTCCAGCACAACTTGGAAATCAAGCAGCGTTCTCCATCACTTCTGCGGCACTTAAGCTCTTGCCTGGGGGTTTTTACTCCTGCTAGGGGAGCGAGCTTTGGGACAAAGGCAGGGGCTCTATCGCAGGCTTGAAGCCTTATCTACGCGTACAGCCTGTGTTACAGCCATCTCTGTCACTATCGTTTTATTCCCGACGAGCCAGCCCTCATTGTTTCAATCAGCTGTTAAAATTAGCAGCAGGCATGGGATCAGATGGGAGTTTTATGATCTGTGTCTAATGCTGGGCAACTCAATTAATTTTTACAAAGTCCTCGGGGTAACCACATGAAGGTCTGTTCAGGAGGGGGCAGTTCATGAGGCCAGACAGATGCCACATGGCATTCTCTTGCTTGGTAGCCCCTGTAACCAGGAGAAGAACCAGGAGCTCAGGACCTACATGCAGAGCAACAAGACAGCAAGTGCCTGGGACTCTGGGGGGACCTGTGCACAAATGTCTGTGGTCTGCACCCCAGCTCCAGCCTGGCCCTTTGGCAGCTGGGATCCAGTATAGCATCCAGGAAACGCTTTTCTTACCCAGTGCACATCTGATGAGGCTGATGTTACAACCTCATACAGCAGGACAGTCACTGTCATAGGATATATCCTTATTTCCCAGGCATGCAGTAGCTTCCTCATTTCTGCCTGTGCTCAAACACACTGTGCTTGCATCTGTCTGCAGTTTGAAGTGCCAAGTACTATTCCTGTGGCACCATAAGTGAGTATCTTATCCTTAAAGGACCTTCCTTTAAGGTTTGTCTTCCCGGCTGAAAAAAGCCGTGTTCCCCAGCCCCACCACGCTGGGCTAAATGGTACACTTGAGTTACAGAGACAACGACAATACAGCATCTTAGCTGGTAAAGTCGTTTAGAGCATCCCCCTGGTTGGCACAAAGGAAGACCCTGGTGAGACAGGCACTGGCAGGTTTAGCTGTGGCGGTTTACAGCACCAAGCCCTCCTGCTGATACCCCCCAGCTCTGCTAGAGCTTTCCAGCCCCCAACAGAGCAGGCAGGACAGGAAACATGTCCACGTCTTGACTCAGGATATTATTTATATTCAAACACTGAGCTTATATATGGTTAAAATAAGGGGAGGGGGCCCTGAGGAAACAAATGAAACCATCCAGCACCTCACACACTAATTTTCAGAAAGTAGCAGTGCTATTTGTCGTGTCCAAAGGCATCACCATGAAAGCGTTGATGACAGGGACTTACAGAGGAGGCAGGCATTTGGTGCCCTCCTTTCACGCCAGTACTTGAAAGGACCCACTGGCTGTATTAAAAAACAGCGACGGTAACTGAGAAAGCCCAAATTCATGCAAAATACTAATCAGGCTGCCAAGACATATTATATGAAAAAAATAAAATGCGTGCATGGAGTTTCTTCCCTCAACAGAACATTTTTGCAAACAGTTGTCACTCCCAGCACTTCTGATTGTGGAGCTATTGCACTCTAAAAGATTATTCATGCTATTATCGTACCTAATTAAAAGCTACTTAGTGGTAGAATGTGGGCTCTGCTTTATTTTTAGATCTGTGAAGAATATCTGCTGCAGATAATTCACATAAACCTGTTTTTCTTCTACATTTGGAAGAGAGATTTGTAGCCCATAGAAAGGTGCAAAGAAAGGCTTCTTGTGCGGCTCCAACAAATGGAGGGGATAACAAAAAAATGTTGTGTTCACTGTAAAGGAAGAAAAGATAATTATGAGAGACTGAAGGAATATGTGGCTTTTACACATGTAGGCAGAACAGGTTCAAGCACAGTTTTGAGCTGAAGCCACTTTGTAGATCTGTTTAGGAAGAAGCTGCTGCAGCTGCAGAGATGTGGCAGAGTAGCACACAGACCTGTAACTAGAAGGCAGTGAGGAACCTGTGGCCCAGAGCAGGGACAGCCTGTTTGTCAGCATGCAGGGCTGGACACTGCCCTGGTGGGACTGGGGAATGGAGCAACCATATGCCATGGTTGCAGCTGACCCGGCAAGACCCCCTGAGTCTTCCCATCCTGTCATAATTAGCAGGTCAAGAGAGGTCCTTCTCCTCCTCTATTCTGCCCTGGTGAGACTGCACCTGGAACATTGTGTCCAGTTCTGGGCCCCTCAGTTCAAGAAGGACATAGAACTACTTGAAAGAGTCCAGCACAGGGCCACTAAGATGATGGAGTGGAACACCTTCCTTGTGAGGGAAGCTGTGCCTCTTTCACTTGGAGGAGACTGAGGGTTAACCTTATTAATGTTTATAAATATGTAAAGGGCAAGAGTCAGGAGGATGGAGACAGGCTCTTCTCAGTGATAGCCAGTGATAGGACAAGGGGCAATGGGTACAAGCTGGAGCACAGGAAGTTCCATGTGAATATAAGGAAAAACTTTTTCCCTGTGAGAGTAACAGGACACTGGGACAGGCTGCCCAAAGAGGCTGTGGGGTCTTCTCTGGAGGCATTCAAAACCTGCCTGGATGTGTTCCAGTTTGATTTAGTCCAGGTGATCCTGCTCTAGCAAGGGGGTTGGACTAGATGATCTTTCGAGGTCCCTTCCAACTCCTAATGTTCTGTGATTCTGTGATAAGGGCATGGCTGGTTGGCACAGTGTGGACACCATTTACTGTGCACCCAGGCTTCACCCCTTGTGTTTAAATAAACACCAGTGACTGTGTTTGCATAGATGGATGTGGTGGAACCAGGGACAACCTAGAATGTCAATCATACACACTGTTTAATTGCTAGCATGCTCAGTGCCACGTGCCTGGGCACAGCCTAGGGGGTGGCATGCAGGGGGGACTTTTCCCAGCAAGCAGCAGAGACAGGACCACCATTCTTGTCACCTGAAGCAAGCTGCATCAACTAGTATGTTACTTCAGACAGAATAATACAAAAAAAGAAGGCAAATATCTAGACATTAATACCAATGCCTCAGGGCCAGAGGGGAACCAGGTGGGAGGCCAGGACCAGGCACTATGCAGTGTGGATGCAGCCAGTTTCAGTCACTGTGCCTCGGGATCGAACAGCGGTTCCTGGCTCTGCTATTTAGGGGTAAATACAGAGCTGATGATGCCAGAAGACTCCACAAGGCTCGTGTCTCTGCAGAAGCAAGCAGGAAGCACAATAGGTGTTCAGCTTTGCAGATTACCTGGGAGCAATGAAATTCAGGAGGAAAGAAAATACACACACACACACATCCCACTTAGATCAAGCTGCAGTATCATATTAAGGCTATTCACTCCAGAGAGTTTGTAAAAGGTTTTTGTACCACGTTGGATGCAGCTCAGATCCTCACACAGGAGGGTCCACAGAGCAGCTCCTGGGCTGCATTGCTGCGATGGCAGATGGAAAATCTGAGTGCTGCCTGGCTGCCCCTGGTGAATCTGTGGTAGGTGGTTGTGGGCAGGGAGACAAGCTACTGCCAGGCCGCTGCCTGGGGGCACAGATACCCCACAGCTGACAGCCTGCCTGCAGCCCCTTGCCCAGCTCTGTCTGGGTAAGATACTTAAGCTACCATCCCCAAAGGGAAATTTTCCTTAGTCTCCCAGGTCTGTCCCACACATATTTTACCAACAAAACGATTGCAGTATGATTTTTTAATTATTTATTTGTTTAAATTTAGATAATTACTGTAGCCCTATCAGCTATTTTTATTTAAGCATCACCTTAAACTTCAGTTACATCAGCTAGAATTCAAGTGCTGACACACTTGTCCAGGAATGAAGCTGATACTGACTTGTGTATCTTCTGGTCTTGGATAATTGTAACAGCATAAGCTCTTTTCTGTTGCATCCACACAAAGGGTGACTGTGTCACTTAAACTGTTCTCAGTGTAATAAAGTGGGACAGCTCCTGTGTCTCAATAAACACTGAGAAGCTGGCTTTGACTGTGACTGCTGCTCTTCTCATCAGGGCAGAGACCGGCTTGCCACAACCCTCCAGATAAACCTGTACTGTAAAGATGTAGTGGAGCTCTATATAAATTACAGCTAAACCAGTTGATTCCCTCATTTGTGAACATTGGCTGGATAATTTAATGAGAAATAAAAGGCTGTAGCTAGAGCATATATATCATGTAAAGCAAACAAACAGTCTTGCCAGAAAAATATCAACTTAATCTATCAAGTTGATTGTTCCTGCATTCAAATTATGAGGACTACCTTGTATGCTCAAATTACTGGTGACTGAGAACCCTGCAGAAGGGTGTTGCAGTAGGCACGCTCACTAGCAGCAGTAACCTGCCCTTTTTTTGCATAGAGTACAACCAAGTGGTGAGGATGACTTCAAATACTCTTTTCAAACGGCTTGGATTATTTTAAGCCACAAATTCAAAGTCTTCTGGGATCACAACAGTTGCCTCTCTGAGCTGTGTTATTGCTTGATAACAGCAGTAGAACACTGCAGACAGATGATAAAGCAGTTTGATGTGAGCTCTTGTGAATGACACCATGGAAGAAATCTGTCCCGTGAGACCTGGGGAATCCCAGCCATGAAGAAGAGTAATTGTGGTCAGATAAAAATGGCAGCCTGCTCAACACAGCAACTTCCTATCTGAATAAACATAATTGAGCACATTCGCTTGGATGAAGGGGACTTTTGGCGTGAACAATTCCTGTTCATCACGAGTGAGGACTGCACAACTGAAGGAATAAATACAGTTCTTTGATTTTTTTTTCTTATTTGTACTGAGGAAGCATTACAGCTGGGGAAAAGTCAGTTGTGGTGGCCTAAGCAGTGCCACTCTCTGCCTTCTGTGAAGTCTCACAGATTTATGGAGTTGCAGACATATATGCATGCCTAAACACACAGACAATTGTATGTATGTAGCCAGCAATCTGCAGGCCTGTGCCTATAGCGCCTTTTGAGCCACGGAATATAGAAGTTCCTTCGATCTGGACAATTCCTGTTGAAACAGCAGTGGCTAAGACAACAGGACAGACACATCCCAGGAGAACCACTGCTCTCCAGCCCCTCTGCCAGGAGGTGGGATTTAGAGACTGGCAAGGCTCAGAACAGGAAACCAAGAAGCTCTGGTGTTAAATGTCAAGTGCACTTTGGTGGTGACTTGTGCAGATTTGGCTGCCATCAGGTGATGGCAGTGACACCTTGTCCCTGAGTTTCACCTTGTGACAATGGGTATGGAGGTCTTATTCTCTGGTCCTTTCCCCACAACTCCAACCCCAGCCAGCCAGCCTGCTCACTCACTTTACCGAGATGTGCTGCCTGTCATACCTGTGCCTGAGCCTATTCATTTCACTAACCCTGCTCTAACCACTCCAGCCATCATTGCACACTAGGACCATGGTTCCTGCTCTCCTCAGAATGCTTCCAGCACTTGTTGGAGCTGCTCTGATCCTGACAGCATTGCAAATAACTAACACAACAACAACCGAAGCCAAGCGATTTCCCTTCTCCTGAGGTAACATAGTGAGCTGCAGTGTACCACTGGGGATGGGGAGCAAGAGGTGAGACCCTTGTAGTCAGCACCTGCATGGTCTCAAGGCTGCCTCAGCATCACAGACAGTCCCTTTAACGAGAATTCATTTTCTGCCAGGCCAATAAACTGCATTGCCCAAGGAATGGGCTCAGAGTGTCAGCGTTGGTACATGGGGTGGGGTGGGGAGAGCAGGAACAGGAAAGAAGGAAATGAGGTGAAGAGAAGAACCTCAACTTTCGGCAGAGCTGTTTAGATTTTCTCAATGGTGTTACTCAGCTCTACTCCTACAGGACATCTGGTCCCAGAAAACCTTCCCTGTCAAAGGGCCGGGCTGGCTCCCCTTCCTCCCTGCACACACAGCTGAAGGGACGGGTGTGATCTAGTCTAGGTGATCCTGCTCTGGCAGGGAGTTGGGCGAGATGATCTTTCAAAGTCCCTTCCAACTCCTAACGTTCTGTGATTCTGTCAGGGGAAGGACAGCCAGTGGGAGCTCCTGCTCCACCCAACACCCATCATGAAACCGCAGCTTGAGCAGTAAAACTCACAGCCCATGCTGCAGGCTGGCTTAGGAAACTGAGATGAACTCCTAAGATTTGTAAAAAATGGTTTTAGAGAAACAATCCCTGTGCTATGTAACAAGCAGTTGCCATTCCATAAATGAGGGATCAGGAGTAGCAGAAGGAGCTGCAGACTGTGGAGGGCAACAGCAATTGCTTAAGGTGACACTGCACACCATCCCATTTGTGTTGCCTCTCCAGGCACTGAGGGGAACACATGGCAGAAACAAAGGACCTGTGTGCTGGAGTTGTCCTGTATGGGCAGTGGAGGGAGGAGGGAACTAAACTTAAAATCACATTAAAGTTACATTAGGGATATGCATGCACCCAGCTCTCCTCCAGCAGCCCAGCAGGACCTCTTGATCTGTCCCGTCCGTATCCATCACTTCAGAGATCCACCATTGATTGTTCAAGCTCCTGCTCCACCAACCATCTTCACTACTGTGTTCTTCATCCTTCACCTTGGTTGATTCTTGATTCATCTGAGGAGGAGAGAGTGGAGGGGGAGATGTGACTATGAAAAAGCAGAAGCAAGAATGCTCTCAGGAATTTTATGTCAAGTGTTCAGCCCTGCTGGTAAAGTGACTGAGTTCACTGGATCGTGAAGCGGTTTTTCCCTTCAGAATTAATGAAATAGAGGAGGATGTGTCAAGACTTAGGAAATACATAAAAACTTATATAAACAAATACATAAAAACAAAAACCAAATATAAAAACAGTGTAAAAGTATGCAGAGGATGAAGAGGCAGGAGCAAGATCACCTGGACCATCACCTGGAGGTGACACAGGCTTTCCAGTGCCATCCACTGCCTTGGCTGCTTTGTCTATGAGAATGAACACCCAGTACACATCCTTCACTGTCAGTGTTTTCAATGCCTCTTTCTGAACAGTCATATTCAGCATCATCTTCCTCAGATGAATCAAGATCAGCCAATTTAATCAAGCGTGAAGAACAGAAAAATAAGATAATGCTTGGGCACACAGTCTCTCAGACAAAGCAACCAAGATCATTTCAAACAGCAATCTGCTCATTTATTCTGATGGGGAAAATTCCATGCATGGCTTTCCAAGAACATACTCTTAGTGGGAAGGGGAAATATGGATCTGTATGTTTTCTTCACACTGGCCAAAATAAGGTCTGAAGACAATTCACAGCTCTTCCAGCCCCATGATTTCAGTTTCTGAGGTGCTGGATGCTGCTGCAGGATGAACAGGAAAGTCAAATGCACCCACAACTGGAGTTTCATACTTGAGGGTGTTTATACTGTTGAGGAGCCAGGCTGGTTCTGGTGATGTAGACTGTTTGGCAGTGAGACTGCCCTGCAGTGAGGTGTTTGTGCAGGGGGTTGGGGACCCTTGCCAGACTTGTGGAACACTCCCATTGTACAAGTTGACAGCAGTGCAATGGTCTGAGCAGGCTGCCATAAAATCACACCCAAAGACAGCCTTTTCAGCTGCCTACTTGGCTGATCTTGACCAGAGCTCTGCAGGTCAGCAGTAAACTACACCAAATTCCTTCTAGCTATCACTGCTTGGACCTGTGATAAATGAGACACATAGTATACATGGAGAAGACAGAATAATTCCTGAACAGAATATTAGTTTCTCTTAGGATTGCTTCTTTGGAAGTCTCACAGCCTAGGACACACCATGAATGGTTACCAGGGAATACAGAGCACTCCTGGCTCAGTCAAGCCAGCACTGTTGGAGCAATTGCAGGTCTATAGGCATGCAAATGCCTTTCTCTGGGTCTCCACCTGGGAGAGCTGGGAACTGTAAAAATCAAGAATAAATTGAAAACAGGGCCATCTCAGCTTTATCGTGGTATCAGCTAGATTTCCTTGGAGTACACTTAGATAACAGCACTACAGAAAACAGCAGCTGGTTTACAGTAGAGCCGCCGTTACCTGTGGCACTCGACTGCTGGCAGAGCAGCAGCAGGTAATTTTCAGGGAGATCCATTGCACGTAAGTATGTGAGGGCGGAAATCATAGCACAAATGAGGACCAGGAGGAGAACAGCCACACAGTCATAGCCAGGAAAGCATAGGGAACTGACCCTTGTGTGGATGCAGAATAATGAGGTAGTGAAGATACAACTGACAGAGAGGCATAGCAGCAGCCCCAGATGGCAGGGACTGTCTTCCAGAAAACAATACTGGAAATGAAGTGGAAAAAGGAAAAACTGTAACAGAGACTCTGACAGGCTCCAAGGCAGGAGAAAGCTTCAGCAAGCGCTTCAGCACACCAGTGAGCAGCAGTGACACCCTGGCTGCAGCTTCCATCCGAGGGCAGCTCAGTCCTGCAGCCACGGAGCAGTGAGAACAGGACTCAGCCCCGGCAGGGATTTCCTCATGCTCCAGACAACCAAAAACCTTTCAAGAAGGACTATTATTTACACAGTGGTTTTATTAAAACCTCTGCTGCCTTGTGTGTCCTCTTGTCCTACCTGTCAAGCTTCTCTGACTTTCTGGTACCACCCAGCACAGCCATGTTTTACTGTCAAACTTCTGACACTCCTACTTCCCTGTACAACTGGGACCAGAGCCTGTCGCCAACCACCCTGCAGGTTTTAGGAACTTATTTCAAGTCCTTTCCCTCTTTGCTTTCCACCAGGGCAAGGTTTCACTGGGCAGCCCTGAGCCTGAGTTCAGATACAACATGGGGTTCAAGATTTCCTTGTTGGTGATGCTGAGGTACCTCCTTGCCAAGAGGAAATTCAGTTTAAAGAGAGGGTGGTTGAGCCAGCTGAGTCTCCAGACCTCTGCCCATGAAGGACTGATGGTTTCTCAGGGATTAGCACAGTCCTGGGGCATCATTAGCCTCCACAGAGTTTGTAGGCAATAGAGAAAGGCTTCCCCAAGAGGCAGGGAAAAAGGCTGCTGTCGGGCTCCCTGCAACTGTTAGCTGTACACCTGCCCCCCGGGGCAGATCACCGGGTAGCACCCTTCTCTCCCAGTCCCTTAGGACACTGCATTTTGCACTCCACCTTGCTTTGCAATAAGGCTGTGTGGACTCCTAAGCAATTAAAAAAAAATCCCAATCTAAATGATGATGACGCATTTGCTTTTCTGAGCAGAACATGTTTATAATTCAGCACTCCAGAGAGGGGCAGAGGTATGAAATGGGTTTTCCTCCCCATCCTGTTCCTTTGCCTTCTTTCCTCCTGAGCACACACTTCTTTCACAGAACTTGCCCGCACTGCCCTCAGAGATGGACACGTTTTCATTCCTGACACCTGACCTATTGTCCTGGGTATTGTGTTTAACCAAACTTAGCTCTAAGCCCCTCAGAATAAGGGGATTACCATCTCTCTATGAATTTTGTCAAACTGCCGTAGAAAATGTCAGCTTCACGGTTTCCAGGGTTTGTGTTTAAGGAAAAAGGATTACTGTGGCAGGCAGGGAATTACCAGCTCCTGACCCCTGCAAATGCTGAGACAGATGCGGATCTTTATCCAACATCTGAGGAAAACCAGGAGTAAATCTGTACCACTACAGTCCAAGCACTGTTCCATTTGCTCTGAGGTCCTCTGCTCCCCTTCCAGAGAAGGCTGTGCCCATGCATCACTCTTGCTCAGTGCTTGTCCTCTCAGTTGAGCCCCAGACGCAACTGAGGGGGCGGCTAGGGGTTCTCTCCACATCAGAGTTGTCCTTCCAGGAAGGGAGGCAATGACATGACTGCTGTCCAGCTAGAAACCTGCAGGTGGAGAAACCCTCTTGTTTGAACTCTGGTGCACCCTGGTAAGACTTTTAATGAACAGCAAACGCCTCTGCCAGCTACTGGAGCCTGTTTTCCCAGGTTTGGCAGCGCATGCTCAGATTACCTGTTCAATATGGTGAGGAAGCTGATGAAAGCTTCTCCTGAAATCAGGGCAGCTATAATAGCAACTCCAGTGTGGGTCGTGTGGGGTCTGGCCAGGCTGCCAAGAGCACCCTGAGCCTGTGTGATTTCTCATCTCGTGCGGAGCCAGGACTTGGACTTGATGATCCTTATGGGTCCCTTCCAACTTGAGATGTTCTGTGATTCTGTGATTCTGTGATGTCTAATAACACAAGTCATCTCACCTCTGCTTGCAGGGGAGCACAGTGGGTGCTTGGCTACTGCCTTCATGACACGGGTAGGTCTCAAACTATGAGAGATTTCTACTTCCTTACCAAACTTGGCTGAAACTGGCCAAAAGGAATCAGGAATCCAAGAGTTTCAAAAGACAAATAATGTTTCATTAATGTAATCAAGCCTCAACCTGAGTTTCTGGTGCTTCCTTTTGCTCTGTCTCACCTAGTGGGCCTGATCCTTTTCCACACTGAGTCCTGCCTCATCATTTACACCCAAAAGCACAGGAAGAAGTGTTATCACTGCTCATTACAGGCTCTCGCCCCACTAAACACATCTCCAGATGGCTGCCCACCCCTCTCATCACATACAGATGCTTGGAAAGGGTGGTGGTACCTGGTGGAGCTCGTGACAGCTCTTCCTGAAGAGAAAGAAGGTGGAGGAGAACCATACTAGGAGAGTGTGTGGATATAGGAGCAGTAGCATGGGATAACACAGTAGGTATAAGAAAGAAGGGGGAGTGGAGGGGGAGAAGAGGGAAGAACAGGATGAGAGAATCTGTGAAGAACAGAGTCATGGAAAAATCCAGAATCTCTGAGGAAAGCGTAGGAAGAGGTAAAATAATTTCAGTATTAATCTGATGCAAATTTACTCACAACCTCCTTGCATTATTCAGTCAGACCACGGTGCATATATGCCAGTTTAAAAGCCGTAGGCATTGTTCAGGTATTCCTTCCCAAGGATTAACCGCTTGTGGGGAGGAATATTGTTCATCTCATTTCCAATAAGGAGAGCACTCATATTCATAAAAATAAATCTCAGGGGCAGGAGATGAGAGGACACCTGGCAGCAGTTCTTATCTCATAAGTGGTCTCCAAGCTAGAAATCAGATTTGAAGTAATCAAACAAAAGTGAGCATCCTCATCTTGCTGCTTTTAAAAATGAGCGGTATGTACAGCTCCTAATTAGTGACATCTGCTTTGCCCTTAATGAGTGACAACTGCTAATGTCTTGTCCCCAAAACACTACCGACATTACCGACAATCAGAATTCATTCTGATGTGTGCAGGCAATTAGTGATAATCATATTTCAAATAAGAAGTAAATCTACCACACGAGTTAATATTCATCTGGAGAGTAAGAATTTTTGCATCATATTTAAGTGAGTTTCCTTAATTAAACTGACACCGAAGCTGGTCCATATTTCTGAGCATCCATGGGCTGTTACCTGTCAGAGTATGATGTAGCATTCAGCTTTGCACACGACAGTATGGATCCACATTGAGCTTTGTTTCTCCACGTTAAAATCAGATACAAAACTCTGTATGAAAAGGTGAAGCCAGGTATGAGAAGATAATGTGTCCACTGAGATGGAATTTTACAAAGTCTATAAAAAGAGGCAACTCTGGTATCAAATGGCTGTGCAGCTGCACTTTTTATTTTTCAAAATACTGTGTTTATTAGCAAGAAGCTATCTCATGGCCACACGAGAGCACAATGCATGTAACCACAGGACTTCCCTGCACAGCTTTGTTAAACTGGGAGTGTGAACAGCACTATCTGAGCTAATAGTTCTTTCTGCAGGGATTTGTTGGGGTGGGTATTATTCCACATATCCAAGATGTTAGCTCTCCGGCTAAACTGATCATATCCGCTGCTCAGCCTATCCTGAGCTTGAATGATTTAAAAAGGATTCTAATCCAGGATGAAACTGCAAGTCAGATCTGGGGCATCTGTGCCTGCAGTATTGTTACTGGCTGCTGCATTGTCTACAAGCATCGCTCAATCTTGCTTTGCTGCCTGCATTCAGTCCTTGCAGACAGAGTAAATACTGCCTCCGGCTTGGGCTCTGCTTTTTCAATTACAGGCCTCAAAGCTGCCAACAAACAGGAGGTAAGCATTATTAGCAAGAGTTTGCCGAGGTCTTGGCAGAGCTATTCAAACCAATTTTCACGTGTGAGGCTGTGTTTAAGAGAGGAGCCCACCGTGTCAAAGAGCAAGCTTGTCTTTCTGCAGCTGGCACAAATCTCTCCCTTAACATTTTCATAAATGTCACCCCTCCATCACCTCCTGGGAAAGGATCAGGGTCTAGGACCACTGCTTTTTTAGGGAGTGCTGGAGGGGGAGAGAGCGTATTTTTACCAAGTAATAGAGTTTTCATTCAGTTCTGAAGATGAGTCTGGAGTGGTTCATGCCCTGAGTACATAATCATCTCTGGCTTCGCGTCTCCTGCTGGATTTCTCTCTTTGCACAGACTTGCATCTATTTTCAAATAATTGCCATTTCCTTTTCCCGTCCTTGAAAACCAGCTCTTGTGTGAACTAATGTCAAACTCTATCTTCTCCTCATACCATGTGTCATCTTGTGCTTGTCTTAAACCCGCTGACGAGAGGCATTAGGCACTGCTCACGGGTGACAAAGAGCCCGTTTTAAAGCCTCATCAATTTAATTTAACTTGCTAATTAAAATAAAAAGAACTTTAATCCGTGTCAGCTAAACTGAAGATGTTAATGAAGGGGGATATTCTTCCATTTGTCGAATTATTGGAGAATTCGTTACTATGGATACCGACCTGAGATCCCAGGTCAAAAATACAGCCTGTACGAGATGCCTGCAGGCACTCAGCACTGCAGGAACCTTCGCGATGGATCTTCCGAACTGTCGCCAGCCGGCAGAGGGCAACACAGGCACAGAAACAGAGAAAAGCTTCACGGGCGTTTTGCAAACGTGCAACTCGAGCGCAGCCACCCTTCTGCCAACGTGCGCAGGGACAGGCTTCAACCTGCTGCAGCCAAGGATGGAACGTTCTTAAACAAAGCTCTTTTCTCCAAACACAGCTAACAAGCACATGAAAGAGCACGAAACAAATAAATCGAACACACTTGTCAAGGTCTTAATTAGAATATTACAGTACTTCACAGAATCACACAGAACAGCAGGGTGATGGATGGAGATCATCCAGTCCAACCCCTGCTGAAGCAGGATCACCTTGAGCGGTTTGCACAGGAATTTCGAATCTCTCCAGAGAAGGACACTCCACAACCTCTCTGGGCAGCCTGTCCCAGGGCTCTGTCATGCTCACAGTGAAGAAGTTTTTTCTCATGTTCAGATGGAACAAACTGTGTTCCAGTTTGTGCCCGTTGCCCCTTGTCCTGTCACTGGGCACCACTGAGAAGAGTCTGACCCCATCTCTAGACACTCATCCTTCAGGTATTTATAAGCACTGATCAGATCCAATCTCAGTCCTCTCCAGGCTGAACAGACCCAGTTCTCTCAGCCTTTCCTCACACAAGAGATGCTCCAATCCTCTCCAGCTCCCTTGAACTGGGCACCCCAGAACTGTGTAATAACCATGTAGCAACTGATTATGGCAAAACCCAGAGCTGGCTGTATATATTTTAAACATGAGTTCACTTCAGGAAAATGAAGCAGACTCTAAGATGCAGAACTAAATTAATGGAAATTCTGATGTGGCCTTGAAAAAAAGTCCTAAGAAAGCAATTTTCACCCTTAATGGTAATGCTACGAATACTGGACCCAGTCTTCAAGGTGCATAATGCAGCACAACATGCCCTATGTGATACCCTGGCATCCAAGGGGCAGGTGGCATGGAGTGATTTAATCCCATCTGGGTAACCTCCCATGGACAATGGGCTTCATGTTCAAGAGAGCAGACATATATGCAGTGAGGATGCTCAGCAGAGCCACAGCCCAGGAGGAAACAACAGATAGAAAACATGGTGGAACAGAGGCATCCACTGGAGATTTCTGGCCTTTAAAAAAAAAAAAGGTCACTGCCTGTATGCTGAATTTCCAGAAATATGAAAACTGCTTCAGCTTCGATCAAATGCCATTTATACTCTTCTGACAATGACCAGGAGGAGATACCTCCAGAAACATTTAAGGTAAGGAAATGCCTGTAGAGATACTGCCCAGAACACCCAGTGGGGCAGAGACTGCCCAGACCACACTGGCTGTGCTCATGTTCACCAGCCCACCACTGATTTCTCTGGAGACTCTTTAAACTCACAGAGACCTTTCTCACCCTTCAGCTCTTCCTGTGGCAAGGAGCTTTGCAGAGCCTTTGGTCTTTGAAAAGCCACCTTGGGTTTTGCTCTGAAACCTCCTACCCACTGGTTTCCTTCATGTGCTTGCACTGGAAGAGATGTTCTCCATCACCCCAGCACTCAGAGGTTGCCTTCATCTGTCCTCTGTCACCTCTTCTCCAGCTAGAAGAAGTGTACTTTTTATGTCTTGTAGGAAAGCAGTTTCATTCCTTTGACCACTCCTGTCATCCTGCTCTGAACCTTTCCCAGTCCTGCCCTAACATCTTTGAGAGGGAGTTGAACTTTTCCACTCTGTCTTGCAGGGAATAATGACTGCAAACTGTACTAAAACAGCAACTACAATTGAAGATTCCTAAGTTACCACGCTATTGCTGCTGCCTCTCTGCCTTATCACAGTGCAGCACAGATGTCCAATAGCCATTATATACCTGTAATTTAAGTTAATGACAATCAGAAGTCAAATAAAACTAATGAAAATCAGAGGATGACAAAAATCTTTTCTTCTTCTTTATTCCACCCTAGAGAGGAAAAGCCTCACAAATGATCATCTCCTTCCCAATCCTGTGACAGAGCATCCTGCATGTTATTCTAGTGGCATCTGTTCTGATCTCATGCCCATAGTTGGAGTGGCAGCTTCAGGTTTCCAAGCCATGCTCAGCTCTCATCATGAATTCTGCCATTCCAGCATATCAGACATAACGCAGTTGCTATGGAATTGAATTTGCCTTCCGCTGATGGAAGATGATGGGCTTTCTAATTTAGCAGCATGCTGCTCCGTGGTCAGGGCCTAGAAGTGCCTCCAGCATCTGGCACACCAGAGGAAGCTGCTGTTCCCCCTTCAGGTCTTTATGACCCAATTTTCATTTTGCATATGGATTCTGACCAAACAACCACTCACTGCTTTTTGTGGGTTTGTTGGGGTTTTTTTTGGTCTTCTCTTTATGAAACACAGTCAACCACTAAGGCTCCTTGAACAGACTTTTCCATTTCTGGAACTGGAAAAAGTACAAATGAGAAAGCTGTAGGTTTGGTTGTTACCCGTCTGCTGGCTCCAGCTGCGTTTAGGCAAACCCGGTGACAGCCCGTGGGTTTGGTACATCCCTTTGCTGCAAAGACCCGATAACATTTCCCACAAGAGTGAGGGGGGATGCACGTCGTGGCAGGTGGATAGATACAGCCACAAGTGGGTTTCTTGGGTCAGTACTACCGGGTGTTACTTGGCACCCAGGGACAACGTGTCCCTGCGTGTGACTCTACCGCTGGTACACGATACACGGTACACGTAGGCCGCGGAGCCGCGCAGGGCTCGCACCGCAAACGCCGTGCTGTGAAACACGGACCCGTGGGTCCAGCGCCTGAATGCCAGGAGGAAACGAAACCCTCTCCTCCCCAGACGGAAGGTGTCTATTCTTCTCGCAGATAAGGCACAGCCTGTGCAGGGCCTGCGGCGCAGCGGGGGTGCCCGCACCCCTCCCGGCAGAGCAGGGGCCGTGTCTGCAGGCAGGCACGCCGGCCACGGAGCTCCCGGCACGCCGGCGTGGACCCCAGCTGTGCGCCGCTCCACACGTACGGACCAGGAGACCGGAGGAAGGATTTCCTCTGCTTGCTTCCCCACAGCACTCGCACGCAGCCCAAGGGCGAATCATGAGCCTACAGCTGTAAAATGCGAAGGGTGTTTTGAGCTTCCTGGATGCACCCTACCTCAGACCCAAAAGAAGGCACTGACTCAGAGCTGTGCCCTTCCAGGCTCTGCAAAATATATAAATCAGCTTCATGCTTCATCCTGCTGTCCCTTATGGGGAGAGAAGTGAAGGCAGGAAAAGGCAGGAATGCTCTAGGTGCATTACAAAGAGGCCAGAAAAAAATAATGCAAGTCATAAATCTATTTTTTCCAACAGTTTGGTTATTGAAGCCTTTCTACGAGATGACACTGGGTAGTTTCAAAACTGATTCATGAACGTTACAGTGTTGACTGCCAGGAAAGACAAGGCGTCCCACCGGATCAAAGAAACAGGCAGCCTCATGAAAGAAAGACCAGACACAAGGGATTAGATCTTGCATGTCACTAGAACCCCACCTATGAAATCAAAAGGAAGCTGGAGGTCGTCAGGGGGCATGTGCTCAAATTTTATGGTCTTCTAGGATCAAAATGTCAGATTCCAACCCAGTGTTGGTTTTTACTTGTGTAAAAGCACTGCACTTCTCAGCTAGAAAAGGCTGCCAGCTGATAGGTAGCCACTTGACTAGTGAACACTGATTTTTGTCATAGGAGAGGTAGGAAATAGTTAAACTAACTCTAGGTGCTTCTTTTTTTAAAAAAAATAAATAACCTTTATCTTACAAAACAAGTTAAACCTGTTTGAGTGATTAACAAGTAGGGAATCCATGATCAGGTTTTGCAATGCCTGTTCTGCTGCCCACAGGCTGGCTGGGTTTGGGAGAGCTGAGCAGAAGCACTTCTACTGCAGCAGAACCTGGAGACCATGATGATTCATATGTGGTGTAGCACAGTCGCTGAAAGGTGATCTTACATCTGGAATCAGTGATCTTAAACCAAAGATCTCCTTAGATATAAAAAATTGTTAGTTTAAGAAACTTGGCAGTAATTTTGGGGATCTGTTTGTTGCTGCCTAGGCAGGTCAGCAGAAAGCTGTGAAATGTCAGGGTGAGGTATGTCCCAATACATTCCATCAAACTCATACTGGAGCACAGAATTCCTTGTTCAGAAGGACTCTGGCCAATGCTGGAGGCAAAAGCACATTCAGGATCTTCTCATCTATAGGAAGATCTGTGGAGAAGGAAAAGGCTGTCCTGGGAAGTCATGGCTAGCTCTTACACATCAGTACCCACCACAGCAAGTTAGGCAGAGCCAGGAAAGCCCCCAGTTCAGAAAAACAAGTAACCCTCAGTGAGCCACTGTGCTGCTGCAGGACATGGAAAGCCCTTCCAGCAGTCCCACGGCATAGGAGGGGCTGTCCTCTCAGCCTCAGGCTTTGGTCAGTGAACTGGTGGTGAAGATACATCTTAAAATGTATGTGTGCATTCTTATGCACAGGAGGGTATGAAATACTGGCTATCCAAGGTGAAAAACAAATACCCTATGTATGGCCTAACCGTTTGTTGTTTCTATGTGAAAACTGTTGTCAGCAGCATGGAGGCTGGTCTACTCATGTGCTCTCCCAGGAGACAGAGTGGTCCTTTGATAGGAAAAATGTAAGAAACACCATCCTGTACTGTCCCTGGGAAATTTTTTACATTAAATGTCTTCTCTCCCTGAAACCCCCTTTCCATGAAGGAAGAGGGCAGTTTAAGTTTGTGCTCTGAAGATCTCCCAGCACATGGACGTAGAGATATCTGTATGAATATGTAGAGTCAAAAAAAAACAAACCAAAAAAACCCAAACCAAAACAAAAAAAAAAACCCAACAAAAGGTTCCAGCATTTATCTATTATGTCCCATTCCCTTCCCACTGAAGCACCAGTGGCCAAAGCTTCTGAAGAGTGGGATGTTGCAGTGGGAGGCGATGTTGCATCACCCGCATTGAAAGCTGCTCTGTTTTCTCTTCATAAATCAAGGGAGAGCATCGTTTTTAAAAGCAATTCAGAGCAAGAGATTATATTCAACTGTCTTTATTTTACCAGTGGGTGCTTCCAGTTTTCCTGCCTGCTTGGAAATAATGTGCCTGTTAATGCTTTAAAGTCATTTTGAGAAGGAAAATGTGTCTATCAAGGTTCTTAATGCCTGCAGAATCAAGAGGGGTCGGGAACTGGATTTTGTATATGGATTACATTACCCAGTTTGTGGGGAACTGTTACTGTCAGGCAGCATTGGGGATAGAAATGTCTTTGCTCTGGATGAGACAGACCTTATTGCTCCTGCTCCTCATGATGTCAGTGCTGATGAAGAGAAAGTTTGGTTTAAAGTTGGGAAAGTAATGAACCTAACTTCAGCTCTCTAGAAACAGGACCCCACTGTAAATCAGCTGTCAGCACTCCCTTGATGTTCAGCAGGGAACACCAGGTGCTGCCACACTGGGTTTCATTCACTACTGCATCAGAACCTGTCCTGAGATACCCACGCAACCGCTGTCAGAGTGGCACTCAAAACCTGTCATGATTCATCTAGGGAGTCTGCAGTCAAAGGAGCTGAACTCCACAAACTCTCCAGAAGCATGTCCTGAACTTTGGCTAATTCTATTATTTTTTCATTTACAGCCAGGAATCCCAAATGGCACTTTAAGGACATGGGGGGGTCAATGCAGGTCATTGTGAAACACTTGCTATGTTTTGTTTTCCTGGGAGCATTCAGCCCTTGTTTCTCTTGCCCTGCGTCTCGGGACTGACATGTCAGATAGAGGAATCCCACAGCCACAGTCAGGCATGCTTGAGCTTCGTGTTCTTTCTGTGGGGTTTCAGGGCAAAGAACCAAAATGAGAATCCGGACTTTGACTCATTAAATATGAATAATCCGAAAGTTATTGTTTTGGGGTTTGTAGTTTGGTTAATTTGTACTCAGCTGATTAAAAATCCCTCTTTGCAAAAATAAATCACTTTAATGACTTAATGCCAGACCACAAAATAGGAGGTGTAATAATTCATTTAATTCTTTATTCAACTGGAGGATTAAAAAAATCACAATGAAATAAAAAACACCTCAAAATGCTTTGGATTTATGCTGTGTGTTGGGGCTCATTTACCCGCAGGCTCCAGCACCAGTTTCAACTTTCCTGCTTAAGCAAAAACTTCACTCCTCAGCAGTGGGCAAATGCTGCTCTTCTGACCAGGGAGCGCTCCACAGCCATTCTGAGCTCTAAGCAGCTCAGCTATGCTGAGATAGTTATCAGGTCTCTGAAAAGCCTCATCCCAGGTGCTACCACCTGTGGGTGCTCCTCGGAGCTGTTAGGATACAGCTGCCTGGTAAGGCTGAGTTGTTTTTCTAAGTCAAGGCTGTGAAGCCCCAGGCCAGTCAGGGGAAGCAGAAGCCAAGGTAGCAAACACAGACCATGCACCACTGGATCTGTCTGCTGACAACCATTTTTGCACGTCCACAGCTCTCACAGCTGCTACAAGTCAGGGTAGCACTGACTATAGGATGGATAGAGAGAAAAGATGATACTAGTGTAACCTAAAGCTAGGTATACTTTATAAAAGGATTGACTCTGGTTTTGAATGTGTGGCCAGATCATTTCTCTAGCTTTTTCAGGAAGTATTTTGCACAAGTGTGAAATCACAGAATCATAGAATGGCCTGGGTTGGAAGGGACCCCAAGGATCATACAGTTCCAACCCTCTGCCACAGGCAGGGCCACCAACCTCCAGGCCTGGATCTACACAAGGTTGCCCAGGGCCCCATCCAAATCCCTGACTCCTAAATTCATCCCTTTCCCCTCTCATATGACCATAGTTGCTTTGTAACCTGGAAGCCCATCTGAATTTCACAGCCGATAATTTTGGCATTTACTAGTATCACGGTTCACATAAATAGACTGCTTGAACATGAACACAACCATGGTCATCACCCCTCACCTTAAGTACGTGTGATGAACACAATGGGTCTGCATTTTTTCTCAGCCTTTGCAAACTCTTTTGTGTGAGGAAGGATCCTGCTGTAACTAGCAGTGTCCTGACAGCCCATAGTGACAGCTGTCGCAAAGAAGTCACTGTGCCAAAAACATCTGACGTGTGTTTTTAGGCAACACTTTAGGGTAAGTCAAGAGCCAGGTACTTTCCAAGTACAGATGATACTGCTGTTTCCCCATTAAAGACTACAGTGTGAACAGATCTGAGACACCTACACTGTTCATAACTTTTGTGTAAGATCACTAGTGGTGCACAGCGTGGATTCTTATGCATTACTTCTGCTCCTGAGCTGCTCCTCGGCTCCAGCCAGCAAATGTGCATTTACACAGACTCCTTGTATCAAAGTTGCCTGGGCACCATTAAGTTACCAGCTGTACCACTGAAACGTGTGCTCCCGAGCGTCTGCCTGTCACGGGTCTCACATCCTTTCAATATGTATATGAAGGAGGCAACAAGAATAGTGCCAGATGGCGATGGGAATGGAAATGATATGACGTACATACGTGATGCAATTTTTTCTTTCTTTTTTTTTTTTTAAATTCCTTGTGAATAAAGCATCTTGTGAAAAGAGGAATTAAATGCAGTATTTATAACAGTACTTCATAAACATCCCCAAATTCCAAGCAGAAGACAAAAGGCATGAATCATATCACAGCAGGCACTATAGCTGGGGAAGTGGCCTTTATGAAGATTGCTTCCGTAATTTGGGCTCCAGAATGAAAGAGAGCTGCTCTTAGAAGATCTGTAGGAAGTTGATAATGGCTTATTTAATTGTAGTATCACTAATAAAATCTGGGTTTTCATCAAGAACATTTCCTTAGCTAAAAATGCCACGATTCTTCAAGCTGTAGTTTGATCCTGTTCATTTTGTCTGTAAATGACATAGAGCCAAAAAGGCAGATCGGGATATTATAGTTTCCTTTAAAAGGAAACTTTTAGACTGTGGCTGTAACCCAGACCATACCAGAAGATAAGACACACAATAAGAGACGTGGTAGGTAGAAATAAAACAATTATTCATAAAACATGTCACAAAGCAGGGAAAATTATTCTCTATCAATTATAGAGGAAACGAGACTGTACTTTGCTCTTTATGACTTGACAGCTAAAAATCTCCTGTTAGTTGACAAGAATGAAAGATAATTCTCCTCTTGCATGATTCTCCATTGGATTTGGTGGCAGCTTTATGTTCTTAACCTACAAAAGCATTTGGCCCCACTGAACTTGCATTACGCTCCTTGTACCAGGAGAACATCGTCACGTTCAGATTATTCTCGGGGAAATCCTGAAATAGAAAGGATGTGACCTAAAGCAACTTCTGACGTCTACCCTCCAAATTCCCAGCATTGATAGACACTAGCTGTCTAATCAAAGGGATGTATACATACCAGTCACTTCCCAATGTATCTGATTGCAGACATCCACAATCAAAAATAGTAGCTGCAAAATAATTTAATATTAAAATTCAAATAGAAAGTATTAACCTACCTGTTATTCCCACTATTAAACAGCAAAAGTTTGGCAAAGATGGTAACAGATCTCAGATGATCCAGTGATGCTAGTTCTGATTTTTATCTAGATTTTTTCATCTGAAGGCCAACAGGGTTTTTTTGGGAAACAAATAAGGAGCATTAATGAGCAGTACAGGCTGTTGTACCCAGATAGCTGCTAAATATGTTCCCTGGTACACCTACAAAAGAAAAACACAGGCCGGCAGCTCCTGTAAATCACAGGGAGATGTAGTGCAGGGACGGCTGTCTAATACCCAATGACTAGGTGCTGATAGCACCGTGATTATTACTGTACCGAGGGTTTTGTAGCATCCATCACCAGTGCAGAGGCTGCAGCTGGATTCAGAAGATACACAGAGGGCACAAAAGATGTGTGAATCAGAAGGTGACGGAACTATTCTTCTTACACACACACATTTTTTGGCACAACTCACTTCATCCCCTTGAAGGTGCTCAGCAGCTGGGCATCACTTCGAAGCATTTAACACAGGAGAAGTTCAGAAGTTCAGCCAGACAGGAATGACAGAATCACAGAATGGTTTGGGTCAGAAGGGACCTCAAAGATCATCTAGGTCCCACTCCCCTGCCATAGGTTGGAACACTCTCCACTAGACCAGGTTGCCCAAAGCCCCTTGTCTTATTACCCCTTGTTCTATCACTACACTCCCTGATTAAATGTCCCCTTCCAGCTTTCCTGTAGGCCCCTTCAAGTACTAGAAAGCTGCAATAAGGTCTCCTCGGAGCCTTCTCTTCTCCAGGCTGAACAAGCCCAACTCTCTCAGCCTGTCTTCATTGAAAAGATTCCCCAGCCCTCCAATCATCTTTGTGGCCTCCTCTGGGCTTGTTCCAACAGCTCCAAGTCTTTCTTGTACTGGGGACCCCAGAGCTGGGCACAGTACTCCAGGTGGGGTGTCACCAGAGCAGAGGGGCAGAATCACCTCCCTTAACCTGCTGGTCACGCTGGTTTTGATGCAGCCCAGGACACAGTTGGCTTTCTGGGCTGCAAGTGCACACTGCTGGGTCATGTTGAGCTTTACATCAATCAACACTCCCAAGTCCTTCTCCTCAGAGATGCTCTAAAACCATTCTCTACCCAGACTGTAGTTGTGCTTGAGGTTGCACCAACCCACATGCAGGACCTTGCACTTGGCCTTGCTGAACTTCATGCAGTTCATGAGAGGCCCACCTCTCAAGCCTGTGAAGGTCCCTCTGGATGGCATCCCTTCCCTCCAGAGTGTCAATCACACCACACAAGTTGGTGGTGTCGGCAAACTTGCTGAGGGTGCACTTGATCCCACTGTCCATGTGTCTGACAAAGATTTTAAACAGTGATGGTGCCAGTATTGATCCCTGGTATCCATTTGGACATTGAGCCATTGACCACAACTCTTGGAGTGCAACCATGCATCCAATTCCATATCCACCAAGTGGTCCATCCATGAAATCCATGTCTCTCCAATTTAGAGGCAACAAAGGTATCATGCAGGACAGTGTCAAATGCTTTGCACGAGCTCAGGTAGATGACATCTGTCATTCTTCCCTTATCCACCAGCGCTGTAACCCCATCATGGAATCCTATGTGGTACTGTTGCCTTGCTGGCTAAGCATCAAGGAAGCCAGAAGGAAGAGGATATGATGAGATGCTAATGGGAGTAAGTGGCCTCCAGCTTGTTAGGATTGCAGAAGATGTCTGGAGCATTCCTTTGCACTCTCCCATCAAACCAGTGATAGCTGACGACAGCTTTAAAGGGAAAAATGGATAAAAACTGAGCTTTCCTAAGGAAAGCCTCAAAGCATGAAGAGGCAAAAAATTCTCAGAGCTGTCCACTTGCACAAGCATTATCAGCCTGTCTGCAGATGACTCCCAACAATAATAATAGACTCAAGGGGATAGGCAAAATAGGGCATTATGACAGCCTCCAAATCAAATACTGCCAGCTACCACCATCCCAATCCCACACAGGGCATGGCTGAAAGGATAATCAGTGCTTCCTAATAGCCATTTCATAGGTCATGGGATGTCGCATGGCACTGAGGAAAGTTAAAAGGAGGCAAAGCAGAGGGGGAGGGAGGAAGAGGTATTGTGCAGAAATGAACAGTGCAGTCATAGCTGAAAGCTATGCCTTGTTATTGATTTATGCAAACTGGAGCACATCTGATCACATTCAACACTGTAGGCATTTTCATCAGCCAGGGAAAAAAATCTATAATCAGTATTTTGGAAAATGAGAAATTCAAAGTTCAATCAGAGAATAAAGATCACCTGTCAGTTTTTGCTAGCTGAAGGAATTGTCATTGCTCCGGAAAAATAAAATGGCCTTAGGGAGTAATTATTACTTTGATTTTAGATTTGTTGTCTCGCTGGTGGGACTCAGAAACCGAGACAGGCTTGTTTTGATAATGCTGCAGTGTCACAACGCTCTGAGGATGACAGCTTATTTTCTCATGACTTCTGAAAATACAGAGCACCGTCTAACCGACACCATCTCAGAAGAGTCAGTGATGAGGAAACTGAAGCCATTAAAATGACAACACTGCAGCTGCGTCCATCAGATGTGTTCCCGAGGGCTGATAAAGCACACATCACTTTTCACCTCTCTGAAGTAACTGCAATCGTTTTCTACCCTCAAACTTATCATCCCACCCAGATCTTTTTACATCACATCGGTTATTGAAGGGGAATGCATAATGTATCATCATCAAGCAAACGACCACTCACTTTGTCTTCTTAAATTCCTTTATCACTACAGAACACACTAATGCATTATAATAGCTGTACTCGTGCCCTAATCTGCATCCACTGCATTCCTTTCATTATGTGCAGTGATGATATGGTTGCTGCACAGGTGTTATTGCTAACAGCCATGAAATATCATAAAGTCTCTTTTTTTCTTTCTCTGTTGGCATACGACCAACAGAACTACACACCCTACCTTGCTCGCTTTTCTTTCTGTCATTGCAAATTCACCTTTGAAGAGAAATTGCATTTTAACAAACCTTTCCCCTGTGCTGGTCAAAAATAATATCACTATTCAACAGCCTGGAGAATTTTCATCATTCAGTAGAGGTTTGATGTGGGTTTTTCTGTTGCCTGGAGATGGTAGGGGATGGCTGGGGTGTAGCTGCTGCAGGGACAGGAGCGGTAGCCCCAGCTCACTACTTCAAACCCTATGCCTGCCTTAACAATGTAAGTGAGGCCATGGTGTGAAATGCTCTGGTTTCAAGATGGCTTTCTTTGCTTTACTGTTCTTGTATTTCCTTCAGGCGAGGGGAGAAAAATTTACTTCTCCAGCAAGTGACTCTTTATCTCCTTCTCACCCCTCCTAAACTGTTACTAAGTGGTATATAGATGCTTTAAACTCCTGATTACAAATATTAAGGGGTACTCAAATATTAGGTAAAATATGTCTTACAGCATTTGTTTTTCCTGAAAGAATCTTCACATAATGTTTAGGTAAATTAAGTACTTCACAGCCAGTGTTTTTCAGAGTGAATCTTTAATGACTTATTAAACAGGGAAACAATTAAAATTTAAGAGTTATTTCATAGCATTGCTATATGGGTTATTTAAAGGATATCATTCTTGAAAAGGAGAGCGTTTCCTCCCCACTTTCCCTTCAAACATGGCCTGGGAGCTGGTGCTGCATCTCCTCCCGGCTGCCCCCTTCTCTGTTAGGGACCAGGGGAAGAGATTTTCACCATTCAGAGGAGAAACCTAGAAGTGACACTTCAGAAGCTTCATTTTCAAGATACTCTACTGTTTTTCCTGGTCCATGTGCATCTACTGTGGGGTTGATTTCTATCTTTTCTATCTTCCCTTCCCTTCTTTTTCCCTTCCCTTCCCTTCCCTTCCCTTCCCTTCCCTTCCCTTCCCTTCCCTTCCCTTCCCTTCCCTTCCCTTCCCTTCCCTTCCCTTCCCTTTCCCTTTCCCTTTCCCTTTCCCTTTCCCTTTCCCTTTCCCTTTCCCTTTTCCTTACCTTTATACTTACATTTCCTTACCTTTACATTTTCCCTCCCTCCGTCCCTCCCCAGCCCCTCTCCCTCTTTTCTTCTTTCTTTTCATTCTTTTCTTTCTCATGCAACATCTTCTATCTGCATTCAGCCTGCTTCACCATACAGAACCATACCATCCACTATAGGATGGTTTCCCCTCTATCCTCTCTCCTCTTCTGCCCCAATTTATTCCCCAGATCTGAACCATGTTTTACTGGTGAGCTGCTTCTTACCAGCATGGATTTCTTTTGGTAGATCCCTTTCAGGTAAGACTTGGTTACTCAAGCAAATCAGATCAGGGCTTACTGTGTGGCTGAGCAAGAGATGCCTGGAGAGCAGCTCTCCCTGGGACTGTGGGGATTTGCCCACCTGCATGGACAAGCCCCTGAGAAGAGCAAGCCATGACACTGGGGCTGGACCAAGGAAGAATGGTTTTTAATTGTGCTTGGAGCTCACTGCAGCCTTTCAGCTGAACATGAATCAACAAAATGCACTTGGCCTTTGCACTTTGTCCCCTGGAATATCCCACCAGTAAATTCTCATCACTAACTTAAAGCACACAGCTTCAAAGAAACAGTAGCAGAGGAACCCCTGTCTCCTAGGGTTCCATTTCACCTTGCTGGAGCTGTCTTCAGCATTCTGACCCTTCCCACATCCTCTCAAGAACGTTCTCTTTCAATAAATCTGGCCCCTGAAATGGATGCAATCAAATAAAACTTTCCAGAATTTCACTTTCCTGTAAGGCAGAGTTCAATTCCTTCAGTTTAGATTTTTTACTATGAATTTCCACCATTTACTCTGCAACTTCACTCTACATGATTCTGAAATTGGGCTGAATTTTCTGCTGGCTTAGAAACAAAATCCATTCTTGAAACACTGAGAATAATATTCTCTGTTTCATACAGTGTTCTCTGGCCCCTCTAAGTACACCCATTTCCTTCAGTTGTGCTCATTAAAAGAGTAATTAGTATAATGGGTTTGTAAGAGTTTGAGGTGATTTCATGAAAAAGTATAAAATATTTTATGCTAAGCTCAGCACAAACAAACTGAAATTTTATTGGACTGAGGCTGAAGAACTGCAGTAGGCTGGAAAATTAAACCAGTCTTTAATCAGTAATTTCAGGATCCTTACGTATTAAAAAAAATAATTTTACTCCTCTCAATTAAGGTAGGCTTGAGGCTACATTCATTTTATCAGTTTTTCAAAGACAAGTAAATAATACCAATCTTACTAAGAATGAGGAATCAAATGGAGTGCAAATTAATTGAAATATTGATACTGCATTTTCTTCAGAAAATACAGAACACTGATATGTTGATTACACTGCAATTAATACCGTCAGCTTAATGGGCATGCATTAAGAAATGTGATTTATACCTACCAGGTCTAAATACCCCCTTTTTCTTACAGTGAATTTATCTGCCTCCTATGGAATAGCTAATATTTGTCAGCTGCCTCTTCTGACCAGTCTTTTTGCCCCTGTGAGCTTTGGCAGGCTGTGATGTGGCAACAGAATATTCTATTTCTCACAGTAAATACAAATATTTTAAATATTTCAGGTTGGACCTTGATTGTAACCATTATAAACAAGTGTGTACTGTTTTCTGACCAGAGCCCTTCTGGGCATGGACCTCACTTGTAGACCAAATATGAAGACGAATTCCAACTCCCCTCACTTCATCCATCCTTAAGTGATGTCTACACTGAAGTCTACACCACATGCCCAGGTAACAGTATGGGAAGAAGAGAGATGGGTACATCCAGAAAACAATTCAGCCCTATGTCAGCCACCTTTCACCTCTCTTCAGGTTTTGACAAGCAGGCTACAGACAGTATATAGCATATTACCCAAAGGAATGACAACTGCAAATAATACTGCAAGAGCAATCATGTTGGGACTCCTGCAAATGTGAGCTTAATTTGCTCACAGCAACAAGGAACAATTTCCTGGGAGGACCCTGGTGTAACAGCTACCGAAGGTAGCTACCTCCCAGGAAATTGCGAACAGCTCCAGTACCTTTAACCACAAGCCTTTTTCATGAAAAAAAGTAGTATTTAACTGAACTGAATTCCTACTTAAGCCCCCTGTGTAGCCAGAAAATAAATTGAAAAGGCCAAGTGATGGCAGAGTCAAGAGAACTGAGACCTGGCTCAGCTTAGCACAGCCACCAAAAAGCTGTGGGTCCAATTCAAGTGGAGAGCCATAGAGATGCCCCTCTGTGAGCATCAGACTGCTTTTGGTTCTTCATGAACTGTACAGAGGGAACCGTGATGGCAACATCTCATTGCTGTGGACTGGATCCCTGCTCCAGAAGCGGAGAGGCAGCACAGCAGTGACCAGACAGGGCATCCAGGCTGGGCTGCACTCCTCAAGTTCAGCTTTATGGCTTTGCCAACATTAGTCCCCATGTTACGGACTGCCAGATCACATGACAGGACAACTTTGATCCAGATTAGCTGTGGGCATTATAATCGTGCTTAAATTAACTCAAAATAGGGCTTATCCTAAATTCATGATTTCATACTGGCTTCATCTGTGGCTGTCATGCAGGCAAAGCATTGGAGAGGTTTGGTCAGGTGTTATCTATCTGTGACAAATCTTATCAGTGTAAAGTAGCATTAGGGGTTTGGATCCTGGATAAGGCATGCTAAAATTGGATTTCCTGTTTTACTAACCCAAGGCCTTGGGACAATAAGAGTGCCAGTCAGAAGTGTTACTCCTGATTAGAGGTTAAGTAGAAATAACTGAGCATGAAGACAAGAACTCATAAATTAATCTCTCCCTAATTCGAATAGTAAATCAGTAAAGATAAATTATTATATTCATTGTTGACATCTTCTGAACATGCCAAGCCAAAGAAACAACAGCCTGCCCACCTCACACTAACCCAAGCTTACACACGGGTTGTAGACATGAGCAAGGTTGGTACCTCCTGCAGTGGCAGAGCTCTCCTGGAGCCCAAGAGGAGTGTCAGGCCTTTGAGAAACACAGAGATGGTCATTAACCACGGGGTTCTCTGTGAATTCTTATACAATCTTTTAAAGACTAAACAAAAGCCAGTAAGGAAATATGCAATAGAAAAGACAAACTTCAAGCTGTGATATTTCAGAATAAAGGTGTTTCCATTTATGTCTTAATGCATTTTCTTTTTTTTTTACGAAACAACAGTAGTGTATCTAGTGCTATGACAGTCTGATCCTCAGTAAGTATTAAACAAGAGAGGAGGTGAAAAAAGAAGATATTTCTAGTACTTGCTCTCTCACATGGCTGGCTTTCTCTCAGGTGAACATTATTTTACACTTGAACGCAGAATGTGAGATTGTAAATTAATTCCATGATTCTCTTTGAATTACTGAAAACACTTAGTAATGTCTTCACTAGCACTTTCCTGGTTTTCAAATAACAGAAATATTCAGTTTTGAAAGAGGAACTTCTCCTGTGTTGTGCTGGAGAATGCATACAAGTTCAGGCTCAAGATGTCATTCTGTCAAAATGTCATTATAAAGGAGTTTTTCTCAACATAGAATCTAGAAAGCTTACCCAAGTCTAAAAATAGAAGATATGAAAAGGTATTACCACTTCAACATAGAGATTGGATTGCTGATGTTGAAGCGTGTGCAGGTGGAGCAGGACAGGTAGAAAGGGAAACCAGCAAAAAACAAAAGTGAAGCTAAGACCACCATGAGGCCTTGGCCAAAAGAAGGGATGTAGGAAGCTGGGCAGAAGATGCACCAAAGGAAGGCATGCAGTAGCAGGGAGCTTGGAGTGGTAAGGAAGAAAACCATCACAACATAGTCAACAAGAATGAGAAAGTAAGTGGCAGAGAGCAGCCAACTGGTAGAAAAGAAAAGGAACAAAGACCTTCAAGAGTCCTTTTTCTGTTTGCCAAATTAATTTTGCAATCAAGCCCCTAAGTGCTTCACCAGCAGTTCTTTTTCACATGAAGCGGTTTTAGCGGTCACAGGCACACTGTGCAAAAACAGTCACGGGGAGCAGACAGCATAGTTATGAACAGGAGGTTTGGTGTCTGTAGGGCACACTGTCACCATCAACTGTTTGCAAAAGCACTTGATAATTGGTTTTCAGTTTCCCCGCCACAATTCTCATTTTAAAATACACAGAAGGCAAAACCTGCTTCCCACAGGGAGGCAAGCTTAACACTCATCAAGTTCTGATCAAGTCCGGAAAGTCACTTGCAAAGTTATCTGGAACATGCTTGTACCTTCTCATAGAAAAAAACAACACCCCCAGACTCATGTGGAGAACTGAAAGTTTCTATAGGATTTTCTGCGATATCAGTTAACTTCACGTCAGCCATCAGAACAAAGGAAAAAACAATATCCTACGCCAGCCTGAAAGTCCCATCCTGTGAGATGACAGCCATTTTCAACTGTGCCTAAAATCACATCTGTTTCGTAAACCCCTCAGATGCAAACTGCTGGAGGCTGAGAGAGGTTACCAGTTGCACTAATCTACTCTTCCCTTCATCTGCTGTTGGCCTCAATCAAGGACAGAAGGCTTGGTGGCCCTTTAGGGCAGTTTGTGCTAGCTAGTTTATAGCCAAACCATTAAACTACACAGGGCTTCTGGCCTTTTCCAGAAGCAACTGGCACATCCAAGATCATTATTTGGGTCATCTCGGAGATGGATAAGAGCATGTATCTTGTTTGTGAAAAAGAAAATAGACCCTAAATAATATGAAAGGGTATGAAATAATGATGTTTACTGAGCAGGAGGTGATGCACCTTAAAGGAGAAATTTCCCATCTGAGCTATTGCCTCCTTTAGCTGTGTGCTACAACACTGTTATAACACAAATTAGGCATCTTCATTAATTCATACTTTGCCTTGTACATCCTCTGTTAAGCTCACAGTTTTGGGAAAGCTTCTCAAAATACTACATCTATTCTTTTCTCAGCACTGAAGTCCTACTAAAATAAGTATAGTCATATTGAGTAGAGTGTTGTAGTTTTGAGTGGGCCCTGGTGGAGGAGGGGGCTGCAGTGGTGGCTTCTGCAAGAAGCAGCCAGAAGCTCTCTGCAGGCCCGACAGAGCAAGCACCAGCCAGCTCAAGGCCAGAGTCGTTGCTGACCAAGGCCGAGCCCATCAGCAATAGTCACAGTGCCTCTGGGAATCACATTTAAGAGAAAAAACCACAAGCAGCTGCTTTTTGCCACCAGAGAAGGGAGTGAGAAGATGTAAGAAACTGTGCAGGCACCAAGGCCAATGAAGTAGGGAGAGGAGGTGCCCCTGGTGCCAGAGAGAAAGATGCCCCAGCAGCCCATGGAGAAACCCATGGTGGAGCGGGTGTCCCCACCCCAGCCCATGGAAAAAGCCAAGACCCCACCTGCAGCCTGTGGAAAGGCCCCACACTGGAGAAAGCGGAGACATACAGAAGACACTGTGACCCATGTTGGAGCAAGCCTCTGCCAGCAGTTGCAGCCCATGGAGAGAGAGAGAGAGAGACAGAGATGAGAGAGAGAGAGAGAGAGAGAGTGTCAGAGCAGGTTTTCTGGGGAGGAACGGGTTGTGACTCTGTGGAGGACCAGGCTGGAGCAGTCTGGGCCTGGAGACTGAGAGACATTCTATGATTTATGACTGCACCCCACAGAAGTGACCCATGCTGGGGCAGCTGATGAAGAGCTGAAGCCCTGTGGGAAAGGACTCACGTTGGAGAAGTTTGTGAAGAACTGTCTCCTGTGGGTGGGACCCCAGGGTGCAGCAGCGGAAGGCAGTGAGGAATGCCCCCCAGAAAAAAACACATGAGAAACTGACTGAAATCCCCATTCTCCCAGTCCCTGCCCTTCCCCATGCCACAATGGGGGCGGGGTGAGGGGTGGGCGGAGCGGGGAGTGGGAAGAAGGGAGCAAAATCCTGACTAAAGTGAAGTCTTCTAAGAAGGGAGGGGTGGGGGAAGGTGCTTTAAGATCTGGTTGCACTTCTCATTACCCAACTCTGGTGTCACTCGGTGTGCAGTGCAGTGTCATAAATTAGAGAGTTTTCTTTCTTTTATTTTGTGTTGAGTCTGTTTTGCCCATGATGCCAATTGCAGAATGATCTCTCCCTGTCCTCATATCGACTACAAAGCCTCTCAATATCTATTTTCTCCTCTGTCCAGCTGAAAAGGGGAGTGATAGAGTGACTTTGGTGGGCGTCTGGCCTCCAGACAGGGCTAAACCACCACATAGACAAGAACGCATCTAGTTCAAATTCCCCTCTTGTGACAGTGGCAAGTAACAGATGCTCAGGAAACAGGCATATGTGCTGACTGTTCCCAGTATACCTTCCCTGCTTCCAGGAATCAGCAGTTCAGGAACTTTTTGAACCAGGAACTGCATCTATCACGGTCAGGTTATTGGGTCTAATAGATCCCTGAAGGACCACTTTAAGGTGCTTAAACTGAAGCTTTACATTTATTATTATATTGGACAAACTGAATATCTCCCCGGTATAAGTGGCCTGATTTCCAAAGGAACAGAGCCGCTCAATTACCTACTTTCCCTGTGGGAGCAGTAAATAGCATGCAGTACTATTCTCAAAGATACCGACTTAAATCCCATGCCTAAAGCTGGATCCAAGTACCCTATTATTTTCAACAATATTACCCCATCTTCCTGTATAAGATATCTTGCAAAGAACCTGTCTGAACAAAAGTGCTTCAGGCACTGTAATTATTTGAAGAACCCAGGGAATTTCCTCCTGCCATTCAGTGATATGTAGGAGACCATCAGGAAACCTACTGTCCCCAAAACTATTTTAAAACAAAATGAGTGTAATTGGGACAAGTACTCAGTGATGTTTATGTGCACAGAAGAATCATGCTGCGGAAGGAGGTATTTTAGTTGTAAAAGTAACGGCACATTGAACACCACTCTGCAAATCCTTCTGAACAGATCTGGACAGCTGTTTGGAAAATGAGGAAAATCTTGTATTATGGTATTTTCTGATGTATAGGAATAAGGACTAATAATTGTGCCCCCTACTGTTTTGAATGCCAAGAACAGTGTTAGTGGCCAGTTGATGTGGAAAAATGCCATTAGCACCTAAACAGAAGTAAGGTGGGCTGGAGTCCTCCTTCCACTAAAACTTTTGCAGGTTTCCCAGAAGTAAGACCAGTTGTTTTTCCCCCTGAGAATCTAAAACTGGAAAAAGCACAGAACAGCAATGGGGTTGTTCAGCCTGGATAAGAGAAGGGGCACCTTATAGCAGCCTTCGAGTACCTGAAAGGTGCCTATAAAAAAGCTGGGGAAGAACTGTTCACAAGGGCGTGTAGCAGTAGGACAAGGGGTAATGGTCAATTTTAAATGGGAAAAGGGGAGATTTAGTTTGGAAAAAGTTCTTCAATATGAGGGTGGTAGATCACTGGAACAGGCTTCCCAGAGAAGTAGTGGAGGCCCCAGCCCTGAAGATATTTAAGGTCAGGCTTGATGGGGCTCTGAGCAGCCTGATCTAGTGAAGATGTCCCTGCTTACTGCAGGGGGTTGGACTGGATGACCTCTAAAGGTCCCTTCCAACCTAACACTTTCTATGATTCGGCGATTCTGTTGTATTCTATGCCCTGCACGGGCACAGTCTCACTCATCCTAATTCAAACTTCTCCAAGTGATGGAGCCTTCATTACACATCTCAGAGTCAGTGCAGAGCTACTCAGCCTCACACTTGATATATGGTCCTCTGGAAGAACAACAGCGAATCTCTCACTGGCTTTGAAAGATGAACAACTCGTCATCTGGCACCACCAGGAAGTCATCCTGATGGTAGTCAGCTTAAATACTTGTACCTTAACTACACTGCATTCTGCTTCTGCTTACTGGCCTTGGTGAAGCTCCCCCAAAATACTGCTGCTTCTCTTGAGGGTAATGGCAGGTGCTAAGTCCTTATCTCTAAAAAGAGAATGCAGCTGGCCAGTCCCACCAATTTTACTAGGAGTTAAAAGCATGTTTGCTTTAGTAAAATTTTAAAAGCAGATAAAATTTAACAGCCTCCAACACCGGAACAGCATGTGACAGACGCAGCCACCTCAGCTGCTTATTTTCAGTTCCTCATTCTCCACTTGAAGGAATTGTTGACATTAAAAAAAACCCAAAACATCAAAACAAAAAAGAACCCCACTATTTCAGATGAAAATATGTTTGTATGCAGAACAATTCCACTTCTGCAAATGGGTAAAGTGGAATAGAGACAAAAGAGAGAAGCGCTTTGCTGAGTCACGGTAACCAGGAATATCTCCAGCCTGCTGATGATCAACTTCACCCGATAAACAGCTTCACAGGGAGGGGACAGAGAGTCACAGGCAGGACAGCATTACCATTAGTTATTTTTCAGAGTGTTTTTGCAAGGTGCTAAATTGGAGCTGTAGAGCAAGTCTGTAGAAATGCTGTGTCAAACAATGCGGTCAGGTTTATACAGCTTAAATCACCTGTTTACAGTGAAGAAGAACCATCCTATCTCCAATACACAAATGTAAGTGAAAGTAAACAGGAAGGAAAATAAAACCAAAACAAAGAACCCCACATGCAGAACCAAGCGGTTGCATAAAATAAATTCCAGATCCTCATGAAGCCTGAAAGCCAGCCATGGCAGGTCTAGTAGCTCCTGCAGCTTTATTTTGGGCCAGATGAAACCACAACAGGCTGTCCACACACGCGATGCCTGAACCCCATGTGAAGAGTGCTGCAGAACTCTCCTCCATCAAGTAACAGAAAAGCCATGAGGGTGAAGGGCTTTAAGTGGAAATATCTACATATGAAATATGAAATAACCAGTGATAAGCACTGAGGACTTGACAATACAGAAACATGGAGGAGAAATAACTGAAAAGCAAAATACTGAATAAATCACACCATTTGGGAAAGGCTGCTGTTATTTGGTGTATGCGAACAGTGGATGCATTATCTAATAAATATATTATCTAATTAATATATTCTGATGCCTTACAAGTGTCGGAGGACTTAAGCACAGATTTTCATCACAGCACTTAAGGACAGTAGCAAGTACCATCTGGCATGGAGACGAGTCAGTGGTAGTGCTCATCCTGTGACAGTGGGGTTCAGAATGACACTCAGTGATTGTGGGTCAGTGGGATGTCCTTGCCCATACAGTACTTTGCAAGCATCTTCTTCCATACCAGATGAACACTATCTTCCATATCAGGTTGTTTCAGACATTCTGGACTGCAAAAAGACAAAAACATTATTATTTATGTTTATCTGTAGCTTCCAGGTACCCCAGTGGGCAAGAGAAGATTCAGACTAAAATGCTACGCAGTGCAGATGGGGCCAGTTAGAAAAGAGAGTGGTGAAGGCGTGAGCCTCTCTGCATTTGGGCTGCAGGTCAGTGACCACTTGCAGGGGCAGATGCCTTTAGCTGTATAAATAATCAGAGGCCAGACATGAAATTTTAAGCCCTGATAGTCAGCGATGATCTGCACTGAATGAAAAGTAGTGATATAAAACTTGCATAGGTTTTCTCTGCGTTGCATGATAGTAAAGGTCTCTTGTTGTCTTTTCAAAACTGCATGTTTGGATTTGTTTTGTACTTTCTATTTACTTAAACAGCAGGGGTTGGAAGGGACCTCTGAAGGTCATCTAGTCCAACACCTCTGCTAAAGCAGGATCACCTCAAGCAGGTTGCACAGGATCACATCCAGACAGGTTTTGAGCATCTCCAAAGGTGACTCCACAACTTCTCTGGGCAGTCTGTCTCCCTGCTCTGTCACACTCACAGTGAAGTTTTTCTTCATATTGAGATGTAACTAGGAAGTTCCATCTTCCACTGGACACCACCGAGAAGAGCCTGGGCCCTTCCTTTAGATACTCACCCTTCAGATATTATAAGCATTGATGAGATCCCTTCTCAGTCTTCTCCAGGCTAAACAGACTCATCTCTCTCAGCCTTTCCTCACAGGAGAGATGCTCTCCATCAAATCCATCTCTCTCCAATTTAGAGATAATGATATTGTGGGGGACGATGACAACAAGGGTATAAAGCAGGACAGTGTCAAGTGTTTTGCACAAGTGCAGGTAGATGACATCTGTCACTCTTCCCTTATCTACCAGTGCTTCTTCATCCACCCCTATGCAGAGCATGATAAATTCCTGTTGTTCTCTCACATAAAAAGCAACTCTACCACATCACCTCAATGGTCTGTCATTCCTAAAAGGTACATAGCCGTCCACGACAGCATTCCAGTCCTGCAGGTTGCCTCTGTAATTGCAATTAGACCATTGCCTGGCAAATACACGGGGGCATCTAATTCTGCCTATTTATTCCCCGTGCTGCATGCACTAGTGCACAGAACAGTTACAACTAAATCCAGGCATGCCTCTGCAGAATTATGCACCTCTACTGTCTTCTCCTTTCCTCCAGTGGTACTGTTTGGAGAACTTCCTTCATATTATCTCCACCTGACATGCTTCCAGGCAAGACACGGGGCACGTAAGGTTTCTGCAGAACTGCATTTTGTATAAAATTGGCTCCCCACAGGAACTGTGCTTATCTCTTCCCTCTTCATGTTTCTTTTTAAAATTTGTATTAACCACTGTTACCAAGATAGCCTTGAAAACATGAGGTGAATATAAGTAGATATATTGCTTCTTACTGTCACTCCGTAATCCACAAATGATTTGTAGACGGTTAAGGTCCTCCATGATCTCAAGAGACTGTTAACATGGAAAATTAAAGTCACTTCAATTATAAAAAGTACTTAACTTCTTAGAGGGAAATTAAAACCACATTTCACATAGCAATACTATTTATTAAAGCGTTACTAACTCTTTCAACAAAGAACTATGACTATGCAGAGCTCCAAAATGTCTCCATTTTCATCCAAAGAAATTACTAGAAAAAATATTTATGGTATTAAAGATTTGTGTGTGTGTATGCATATATAAAAATATTTTTTTAACAACAAATTTATCTGAAAGTGCAATCATAGCAATCACCTATAGCAGTGCCCAGATGTTGCCACAAACGTCATGCATATTTCCTTCACATGCAAGAGGCTTTGTTTCAAGATTCCTGTTGCTGAAGGTAACAAAATGTCTTTGACCAGCACTGATGGGATCTCTCAAAAGTGTCCTCATGTTCTGAACTGTGATCTTCATTACATGTGTCCTTTTTTCCATGCCCTGACACACAAGCAACATGCTACCTTCAAGGATCAGTAATCTGTTTGGGTTTAAAGATTTTTTGATGGAAAACTTAGCAAGTGCTCCCAGAAAGCCTGTCATCCACAGTGAATACACGTGCTTCTTCAATTTTTTGCACATAGAGGATGTCAGTAAACAAATGCAACCTGAAAAGCTGCAACCATCACATGCCTCTCACCTTTGTGAAGTCTGTTCACAAGCACATCACCCAAATTTGGGCCAACATGATTATTGGTGTGGGGAGAGAGGAAGCTAGTTTGCCATGTATTCTGTTATTGGGAGATGTTTGGCTTTGAAGGATAAGCATCACCCAACTAAGTCTGATCTTATAAGTTCAATCACATCTATTGCTTTTAGTGCCCTTTGCAGGGAGGATTGGGAGCAAGAGAGGGCCTGGTCTGTTCCAGGACACCTTTTTGATATACATTACCTGTCAGCACTGGAAGATACTCATGAGCAGGCTTCAAACTGCTGGACAAAGATAATTGGGTGCTTAGAGGTGCCCAGCTCATGCCTTGTCTTCAGCATTGCTGAGGCCACGGATGTGCTGGAGCCCCTTGGTTCTGCAAACCCAAGACCAACCTTAAACACATTCCTGTCTCCAGGAAGAAGATAGGAAGCAGAGAACCTCTCCAGGGTGTAAAGCTAGGTGCCAGGAATGTTGTCCCAAAGATATTGCTAGCTAAAAAAGGTTTTGCCCAGCAACCTGAGCTGTACTCACACACTCATGTTCATGACTGACATGCTTTTGAGCACAGATGTACCTAGAAAGAAACCTAATGAAGCTCTGAACAATATCCTTCTGTGGAACAACAGAAAATTCCCACAGGCTTTAAAATCCTTTCTTCACTGTGTCCAAACATTAACAGTTGGCTGAGTGACCTGAACAGCCCCTCTTGTCTAGCAACCCATTTGAGTGTAACCCTCACATGATCGTTTTTGCTTTATCTTATGACAAACAAAATCCTGTCACAGGATGAATCAGACTTTGGACCTAGATAGGTCAAGGAGAGAAACAATACTATCTGCAGCTGATTCCAAGCCAGAGCTGCTCTTCTTTCGAATCACTGTCTGTGTCTGCACCTGTGCACATGTCGATATGTCAGACCAAACCAGGTCACCATCGAAAGTAAATATCAAGGCCGCTGAGCTTGTAGCTTGGGTTGATACTGTGCTAAGAGACATGACAATTCCTAAATCTGAGACCGAATAACATGTCACATGCCAGTGAAAAAAATTGAAGCTGTAGTTGAGATCATATGACCTATGTTACTGTTAATCTGGTTTCATATCAGTTTATGAGGGAAATGAACATTCATTAAGTTATTAAACTACCTAAGAGAAGGGTTACATCAGAAAACCTTTGAAGTTTTGCTGTGTTTTTAGTAAATATGATTTTTTGCAATATTTGTAACTGAAAAGCTACATTTAAGACTGAAAGGAGGTCCTTTGGGCATCTAGTCCTCAACTATGTCAACTCTCCTTGTACTGCATCCATGAGGAGGCCACAATTATCTCAGAGTCTTAAGATGACAGCACAATGACAAGAACAAAGAGAGCAGAGGTACTGTGGTGTCCACCCCAGAGCACCCCACCTCAAAGCAGAGAGAAACCAGTATCCATAACCCAATGATCAGCCATCACCAGTGAGCAGATAAGGCTTCTGCCATACATGTACTGCTTGTACTAGAAAACACATCCTGCAGTCCTACAGCTCTGATGCCAGGGCATGCTCCTTCCATTGTGCCCATTCTGCCTCTGTTGTAGGTAAAAAACTGGCTGGATGGCTGGGCCCAAAGAGTTGTGGCAAATGGAGCTAAATGCAGCTGGAAGCTGGTGTACAAGTGGTGTTACCCAGGGCTCAGTTCTGGGTCCAGTCCTGTTCAATGTCTTTATCAATGACCTGGATGAAGGGATTGAATGTTCCCTCAGTAAATTTGTGGATGACACTAAACTGGGAGGAAGTGTTGATCTGCTTGAGGGTAGGGAGGTTCTTCAGAGGGATCTGAACAGGCTGGATCAATGGGACTGGGGTCAATGGAATGAAGTTCAACAAGGCCAAGTGCAGAGTCCTGCACATGGGACATAACAACCCCATGCAGTACTACAGGCTTAGGGCAGAGTGTCTGGAAAGCTGCCTGCCAAAGGACCTGAGGGTGTTGGTTGACTGCAGACTGAATATGAGCCAGCAGTGTGCCCAGATGGCCAAGAAAGGGGGCCAATGGCATCCTGGCTTGTATCAGAAACAGTGTGGCCAACAGGTCTGGGGAAGTGATTGTGCCCCTGTACTCGGCATTGGTGAGGCTGCTGCTCAAGTATTGTGTTCAGTTTTGGGCCCCTCACTGCAAGAAAGACATCGAGGTGCTGGAGTGTGTCCAGAGAAGGGCAACCAGGCTGGTGAAGGGACTGGAGAGCAAACCTTATGAGGAGTGGCTGAGGGAACTGGTGCTTTTTAGCCTGGAGAAGAGGAGGCTGAGGGGAGACCTTATCATGGCCTACAATTACCTGAGAGGAGGTTGTAGAGAGGTGGGTGATTGGACAAGGAGGAATGGACTCGAGCTGTGCCAGGGCAGGTTCAGATTAGACATTAGGAGAAAGTTCTTTGCCAAAAGGGTTATCAGGCACTGGAACAGTCTGCCCAGGGAGGGGGTTGACTCACCAACCCTGGATGTATTTAGAAGATGGGTAGACGAGGTGCTCAAGGATATGGTTTAGTAGAGGACAGGTACGATTGGACACGATGATCTCAAAGCTCTTTTCTAACATAGTGATTCTGTGATCAAGGTGGGCAGAGGTCATACCTAAACAGCACAACCGTGGATCTGCACCAGCATGACCATTCTTGTAGAGCCAAAGCAGACACCACAGCAGTGTACCGACAGAGACATCCTACCCCTGACACAGCACGCAATGGCAGCCTCTGTCAGGCTCGAAGAGAATGGGATGCAGTAACTGGAGACCAGCTGTTGCCTGACTAATGTCGCTCTGACACACCAGGAGCTCGAGGAAGGGTCACAGCTATGCTAAAACCTCTGGGTCGCGTCAGCTGGGAGCAGAGAACACACAGCACGGAGCTGAAAGAGCGGGAGGGCAGAGCGGGACGGCGGCAGCCCCGGAGCCAGACTCACCCCACGGGCCGGGCCGGGCCGGGCCGAGCACCCTGCAGCGGGAGCTGCGGCACCGGGTTCGCCGGTGCGCGGGTGTCAAACGAGGCCGGAGGCACCGCCGACGTTCCCGTTGCGTAAACACCCAAAACAAACTCTCTGGCCGAGTAAACACCGCGCGACTGCGACGTCTGGCACGCTGTTGCCGCTGCTGCCCGGGGTGAAGTCACGGAACTGCTGAGCTGTCATCACTGCGGGCAGCAACCCCGCGCGGGGGGCACGGCACGGCACCCGCGAACGCCCCCGTGCCCGGCCGAGACCCCTCCCCGTCCCCCGAGCAGAGCTCGGCTCGGCTCGGCCCGCGGCGACAGCCCGCGGAGCCGCCTGCCGCAGCGCCGGGCCCGGAGGCGGCTGAGGGCCTAGGGACAACCGGAGCGAGATGGCGGCGCCCGGCTGCGTCCTCTCGGCTGCCGCCACCGGGGCGGGGGAGGCGGTGCCGGGCCGGCGGGGGGCGGGGGGGACGCTCACTCCTCCGCTGTCCTCCTCGTCCCGCCTCTCGGTGTCACGCACCGCTGGCGCTGTCTGGCCTCCGCCGCGGGCCGGGGCGGGGCGGAGGCGAGCGGTGGCGGGAGGGGGCACCCTCAGGCCGAGGGAAGCGGCGTGAGAGGGCACTGCCGAGGTCGGCGGGGCAGGTGCGCTCGGCGTCGCGGGGAGGGTTCGTCCGTAGGGTCACCCGGGCAGGTCGGGTATTTTCCTTTCACGTCGTAATTGCGTTTTGTTTTCTGGCGCGCAGGGTTGAACCCCGGGGGCAGAAATGAGGAAGGTTTTGTGCGTGGAGCCCGTCATTTTCATCTACATTTTTGCGTCTGCCCTGACCAGCCCGCTGGTGCAGCAGTTCATCTACCGGCGGCTGTGGGAGGAAGAGTACAACTCCACTTTCGTGAGCGATAGCAATGTCACTTACTGTGAACAGAATAAAAGTAGCCCGACTTATATCAAGCAGAAGGTAAGAGGAGAGGGAAACAAATCCAGCTGTAAATAAACGCATAGCCATTAGGTTCTGTCTCAACGTAACCACCTTTATATAACCTTAGCTCTGTATATATAGAGAAGCGTTTTGTAAACTGCTGTCACTTCCCTGTCTCTCTGCTCTTGTGTTGCACTGGAGGGAGCTGTAGTGCTTTTAAGGCAAAGATTTGTCTCCAGGAAGATGCTGAGGTAAATTTGTATTTTAACGGGAGTTCAAAATCGTCGCAGAGGACTTGACCCGAGTTGCCTTTGTCCTGACAGCACAGCGGGTACCGCTGACGGCTCCTCCTTCCCGCACGAGTTGTGCGGGTGTTTGCATGTGTCAGTCGGCTCCGTGGCTTCCAGTGGTCTCTGTTACTACGTCAACTTCAGCAAATGTCCTGTGATTTTCAGGAGTAAGATCTAGCTTGGAATACCTTTACTTCAGATGAATTAGGAGTATGAAGGGGGGCTCAAGATAAAAAGGAACCAGATTTTTTTAGATGTGAAAATATATTTAGCTGATCTTTGCACAACCAAACATGATCGAGGACTTACCATGCGCAGCAGTATTAGTCTCCCTTGTTGACTTACAGAGGTGGCAAGATGACAGCATCCTATGGTCAATTACACTTTGAGCACTTTTTCCTAGTTCAGCATGCTGGAGAGCAGGTTGCTGATTGGAACCGCTTCCATTGCACCTCCAGTGCAATTTTAATGCAAAACTAATTGTGGGCTGTCAGGAAACAAGATTCATGCTGTCTTTTCCTTTGCTCTCTCCCTTCACCCCACAGTTTCCCCTCCCATGGGTTGCATCTGGCAATTCCACAGTTACAGGCTATGGTTTGGATTTGATGTGGGCTCTGATCCAACAGAAAACTCTTTTTTTTTTTTTTGAGTTTGTTGGGGTTCTGAGCGGTGGGTGTCTTCTGAAGCAGTGCACTGCTCTAACAGACTCTGGCCACATGATTGGTGTATCATGGGGATGGCAGAGGGAACATTTTCAAAAGAGATACAGCTGAACCATCCTTGGCAACAACAACTTGCAGTTAGGTTGGATTAAGCGGAACATGAAACCACTGTAGAGTCAGAAAAGTAGATGACTTGGACTGTAAATTACAGAGAAGATGACATTTTGGAAACAGCTGGCATTTCCCTATGTTGCTGAAAGGGCAGCACCTGAAAATTTTCTCTCACATCCCTGATTTGAATCTCTGGTGTGTTGTGTATGCACAAGACTGAACAGCCAAGTTTATCTTCTTCATTTCTCATATATATTTTTTTCTTTTTTATGGAATGTGCTTCCATTGAAGGTGATCAAGGAAATAATTCAGGATTTTTATCAGGAGTAGGTTCTTCCTCACGTGATAGAAGCCAGTCTGAGTAGAGAGAATGTGAAAGTAAAAGAAGTAAATAGAATTGTAGTCCAGCTTGTTTTCTGGGCGGACACATCAGCCCAAGAAGGTAATGTATGCCACCAGTCAGAATTAATTTGGTGATAACAACCAATTATTGTCTGAGTAATGCTTGTCTGTTACTTCCCCCACAGTGTTTTATGTAGTATTGGCTCCCCGCTTTGTGCCCTGCATGGGTGTTTTGTCATACACTGTCCCGTGTCAATAAGAGGAGCAACTCTAAGAAACCACACGTGGTGCATGCAGTTCTAATTGCAGAACCCATCAAGAAAACCACATTTCCTAAATATTTCTGCACTCTGCACTTGCTAGAAACCCCCCAAATTAAATCTGTTTTCAAATTGTGATCACTTATGCTCAGGATATAAGAAATCTTAATTAATTTTGCAAAACACTGAACTAGAGTGTTTAATTTCAGCTGAAGTGTATCTGATTGATGTGGTGGTAAATTCACACTTTACAGGGTTCTTTGGCATAAAGGATACAAAGTATAATTAACTTGATACTTGAGGACATGGATCCTTCAAGACAGTAGTTGAATAATGGCCAACAGAACTTCTTTGTTTCCCTTTCCTGCCAAATTTCCATTGCCTCCATATCAGTGGTTGACAGCAGGGTATGAGCTGAACAATCGTGCTCTTGTCTGGACTTCTCTGATACCACACATATTACCATAGAATCAGAAAATGCTCAAAACACCCATGAATTTCAGCAGAGTAGATCCAGTAATACAGCTCCAAGCCCTTTGCTGAGGATATGTGAAGTAGGTGTTCTGGATTTTCCAAGACCATCCTAACTGAATTGTTTACAGATGCTGCCGATTTTGCTGTCAGGAGTGTTCCCAAGAGGCCTCGCTTGGCATTAACTTTTAGAAGAACATCTCCTTTTCTCCCACCTGTTTCAAAACAAAATGTGAAAGGAAATTGAAGATAAAAATCACTTGGAATCTGAAAAAAACTAGAATATGGTTCAAAATAGATAACATTTGCCATATTTAATTATTTCTTACACTATGAAGGAAATTTTGTAATAATTTTATAATGGTAATTTTGTATATTAATAATTTTATAATAAGATGACCTCAGCAGTCATTTGAATACACGCTGAAGCATCCCAGTCACTGACCTGGATAATCCTAATTTTTTAGCTCAGAAATAGTGGTATTATGAATCACTGAACATCATTTATCATCCAGTTTTATTTATTATCCAGTCCATGCATTTTCCTGTGCTACTTTGGAATATTTTTGTATTTTATGAGCCTGTCAGTTTTTCACGTCCTGTACATTGTTCAGCCTCAGGCATTACGCTTCTCTCTTGATTTAATCCTTATATGAGAGAATTGCCTCTTCATTATCATTCTTCTAATTTTGAAATCTGTGATTTTAAGAACTATTTCCATGCCCAGCACTATGTCCACCACAACCATTTTAGGGTGAATTTGCAGATTAAAAAACTAGACCTTCCTCTTCAGATTTATGTAGTTCCAGTAATCTTAAAGCAGCTGCAGGGCTGGCCTATCATTTTCTGTCTTCCTTTCCACTGACTTTGTAAGACTGGGAAGTGGGCAGTTGAGTGCCTTATACTCTAAACAGAGGTTTTTTTGTTCTTTTAGTCTTCTTGTCAGGAGACAGCAAGTCATTTATGTCTTCAAGGTTATGGTCGATTGCGGTACCTGGATATGTAGCCATGTTCTTTATGGTGCCTGTCTGCTTCCAAAATAATGAAACCCAAGTCTTTGTTGTTTTATTCCTCCAGTTCCCTTATGGTTTGGCAGCAATATTTGAATTCTATGTTTAATGTGGGTTGAGTTGATATATAATAGTATCTAAGGCTCCTCAGGGAAGTGGTCAGGCTCCCCGGGGAAGTGGTCACAGCACCGAGCTTGATTGAGCTCAGGAAGCTTCTGGATGATGCCCTCAATCACATGCCCTGACTTGGTTGGCCCTGTGTGGAGCCAGGAGTTGAATTAGATGATCTTTATGGGTCCCTTCCAACTCAGGATACTCTGTGATTCTATGTTTCTAGTCTTACTTCTAATGTATTAACATTTCTTTGACAGTGATGTCTTTGAACCTGATGACCCTAGTAAAGAAGCAATGCCTGCAACTACACAAAGTACTCTTTTTCAGCAGGGGAGGAATTAAAGATCAGAATATAATTTTTCATTTTGTTCAGTCTTCATGGATTTGACACTTTCAGGGTGACTGTAGTGCTGACCAGTAGACAGGACATCATGAATCCTGTCTTGACTACTGTGGTTTCATTCATAGTCACTAACATATGACTAAGGTAGTCAGACACTGTAAGGGTGGAGAGTAAATCCGTCCAGAGTGCTGGGGATCTTGAGCGCTTTCCTTGAGGGCCTCAGGATCAGTTGAGTTTTCCTCTTGCAATAAAACCTGGTATCTTGTAAACAAAGAAGCTGAACTAGAAACCTGTGGTCTTTGCCTGTAAATACAAATATGAATTTATAGAGCATTCAACAGCTTTTAAAATTTCCCAAAGTATGTTGCTGGAAATTCCAGGGATTTTTTTTATCTTTTGAATGCTACTTGGGGGATTATACTAATTACAGAGAAAACACTGGAAAGCTGGTGTACAGATGGCTTTGACACAGGCTGAGAATGGCTTGGGATGACTTACACGGCTGTACCTGCTACTACCCTGCCCAAGCCAGTGTGTTACCTCAGAAGACTTGAAGAAAGCTTTCAGACTGACTTGCTTCTCTGCATCTGAAAGTTGATCTTAGAAAGGTTTTGTGCTAATGAAGTTACTTCCTTTTCCCCTGCTGCTCTTCGGTCTGATCAGGTGGTTGTCTTTGAAGGGGCTGTTGTGGCTGCTCTCTGCCTGGCCTGCACTGATACATTAAAAGCAAGACTGGTATTGGTTTTCTGACTGTCATTTAGCAGCTGGCTTCACAACAACATAGTGGGGTTTTTTTAATTGACTTTTCTTTAGTTCTTTTCTCTAGAGCCATTTGCATTCTGTTAACTGGGTCTTTTTCAGCTACATTTGATTTTTATACTTCTGTTAAAGGGCTCAGAAGTTTTTCCCATAGTGGGTGTTTTCAGTTTGTTGGCACAGTGTTGGCTGTGTTCCCGTACATGAACACCTGCTGCAGCATCTCTATAGGCAGCACTGATTTGGCCAGTCTCTGAACTCAGAGCTTTGCAGTGTTTTAAAGATTAGTTGATTGAGGTACCTGTGAGTCTGTGCTTTGCAATATTGTTACTATTACTATTGTTATACCTGTTGTTATTATTAACATTGTACATTGGGATGTCAGAGCAAATTCGGATCTCATTACTTGCACAGTGTGCTGGTCAGTGAATTGTTTCCTGTAGCCCTCTCAGTAGGATTATTTGGGAGGAAAAATGATTTCCAGTGAGTGAGTAGGGAGCATGGAGTGTGTTCCTCAACCAAAGACTGGTTTAGTACTGATTTTGAGAGACTAAAACAGGCCTCGTGTGCTTTTGCCGTACCCTGTACTGAATGAGATGCGGTATAAACACCAGCTCATGTAAATACGTGTATAAAAGAATTGTTGTCTTGTCTCCATCGAAGCTTCTCTGTCAAGAGTACTAGTAAGAGTATATTTTAAGAAATAAGTTCTGGCTTACAATATAACAGGGGATGTTTGAAGAATATTGAAGGTAAAATTACAAAAGTGGGAGTCTTTGAATACGCAATTCCTTTGTATAAGTGATTACTGTAATATAACACATTCTTATAAACATGAATTAAGGTACTGTAGTTTATTATAGCATTTGTTATAATGTCATATAAGGTATAAAATGATATTGTATATATTGTAATTTATAATCTATAAACATGTACTGTGCTATACATTGCATTGCATGCTAAAAATTATGTAAGCGTAATATTATTACAGATATTTTTTACACTGTATTATAGTATTTCCAATTATTTTCATTTTTTTCTTTGCAGAAAGTTCAAGAAAAAACCTCTGTTTTTAATATGCAGTTGGACTTAACCGGAGCAGTTCCCAGCCTTATAGTTGCCATTGTCATTGTAGCTAATGGGGATCGCCAGGGACGCAAAAGGTCTTTAGTTCTACCATCCACGGGCGCTCTGATTGCCAACGTTTGCCTCGCTGCCATAGCGTGTTTTTCCTTCTCACTGTCTGTCCTGTTTGCGGTTGCATTTATTACTGGGCTGTTCGGGAGCATCGCGACTTTCCTTGGAGGGGGCTTTGCTTATATAGCAGACCTGTGTCACGATGAGAAGCAGAAGACAACGCGAATAGCTGTGGTGGATTTGATTTTTGGAGTTGTGTCTGGGCTGGCAGGACTTTCCTCTGGCTACTTCCTAAGAGGAATAGGCTTTACATGGACATTTGTGACAGCATCTCTGCTTCATGTCATTAATATTATCTACATTGCATTCTTTCTGGAGGATACAGTAGGCCTATCTGAATCTCAGCACCAGTCACCAGAATCTTGTAAAGAACTTCTGAGAGAGACATTTTCTGGAGTGTACATGCTTTTTAAAACTTCCCCTTATAAGAAGAGAATTTTAATCATCGTGTTACTTTTTACCTTTATGACTTATTTGTTCACCATGGTTGGTGGGAGTTCACTTTTTACCCTGTACGAACTGGATGAGCCACTCTGCTGGAATGAAGTGTACATTGGATACGGAGCAGCTGCCTTCACTTCTGTCTCTCTGACCAGTTTTTTAGGAGTTTTCTTATTTTCTAAATGCCTCAAAGACATTTATATTGTCTTTATTGGGATATTTTCTTACATTGGAGGAATGGTCATGGCTGCCTTTGCCAAAACAACCCTGCTCATGTTTTCAGGTGAGTTCAGAGCATTTGTTCCATTTAATAATATGTATGCAAGTGCTGTTATGTTATCTGTAGCGCATGCAGTTGGTAGATAATGGACATACCATCTTAAAAGGGTCAGGGAGAGGTAAAATATGTAAGGTTGGGTCAGACTGATTTAGGATTTAGTTAAAAGATAAAGTGTGTGGAGATTTGCTTACGATTTGGTTGTAGTACCATAGTTTGACTCTTCTGTTGCATTCAACTATTTGGAACACTGGGTATTCAAAAGTATATGGCTAATTCGTTTGCAGTGTATTTGTAAAATCCTGGATTGTTGTTACTTCAGTCTCTCATGATAGATTCATCACTTTACAGTAAGAGTGCCATCTTTGCTCTGCTTTATGCCTATTCCTGTTCTTCGATCCATGCTTTCAAAAGTGGTTCTCACTGGTGAACAGGGTGAGTAGATTTTGGTTTTAAACAGTACAGTAATGTGGTATTTCAGAACAGAGAAGCACCAAGATTACCTTTAAGCAAACAGATATGTATTGGTATTTTAAGACTGCTTTTCTTTCAAGTTCCATGACCCTATGTCATGATATTCATGGCTTTTGATTCTGAATGTAGCATAGACAACTCTGTGTTTCAAAACTACTGCAAATTTCAACCTTCAAAGGAGATACTGCTCTAGAAGTAAAGACCATGGGGAACTTGAAGCAGAGGAACGCTCAAGATTTACACAGATGTGATTTCACAAATGCTTCTACATTCACAGTATTTTGACATGCAGAGAAAGACATATTTCTGTTATTTAGTCAATGTCACACTTAATGGTTTAGAAAGGTAAGCAGTAGGTGGTCAACCTTCAAAGCACTTGAAAAGAATTAGATTTGGATCCTGAGCTATGCACACAGCTCCATGAGTGCCCATGGCTCCTTAGATGTGTCCCAAAAGATATATTACTTCTTAAAGTCCTTTCCTTTTGGAACACACATACACACCAAAAAACCCCCATGTCAGACTGTAAAATGTGGCTCTAGGATCCCGTATTCGGCTTTTGGGGAGCATATGCTTTCTAGAAGCATTCTCCTGGGCTGTTTGGTTGTATATTTTTTTAAATAGACATATATTGATGCAGTAAAACAAAGAGCTCTTTGCACTTAACTATGTGAAGCTGTACATCTTTGGTTTTGTGCACTTTTGTTTTTGCCGTTTCTTGGCATTCTTCAAGGCTTTGGCTACTTGAGTATTTTGATGCAGGAATCAGGTTGCCTCTCCTCATCCTTTTCTGCTTGCCTATTGTGACGTTGTTTATAGCTCCTTGAATATGAGTGCAGCTTGGGAAAATGTGTTCAACAAGACATGGAATACACTGCAAAACCACAGCACACCCCAATGGGTAGTTACGTGCAAAAATTGTTGCTGCTTTCCTTTCAAAAACGAGGAGATGCTTATGCACTGAAAAAGCAGTCTTTGTTGGATCAGAGCCTTTTCCACACGTAAGGCTAAAGATTGGAGAAAGAAAGAAAACCAACGGGAAGAGGGAGAATTGAGAGCAGAATTAGAAGCGGTACAGGATGGAGATGTGCAGAACATTGTTAGTGATGAACAGTTTGAACTTCATGTGATAATAAGCAGATTCAAGAAAGTAGGCATGGTAATAGAATAGTAAAATAAAATCTTCAGTAATTTGGAGGGAGCTTGGTATTATTCTGTTTTGTTTCTAATTAATCTTTTGGGGGGGTTTTTTGCAGGTGCTGTGTTTGCTTGTATTGCCTGTTTAGAAGTTGTGACCGGCACTGTTTCCCTTTCAGTTTTTAATATTCTCTATGCAGCTACGGTTGCTTGGTTTTCAGGCTTTAGCTTCCTCTTATCAGCAGGCCTCTGCCTAATTCCTCTGGCTGTCCTCTGGTAAGTACAGCTCAGGAGGCTGCTTCTGACTGCTTTTGCCAGTACTTTCTATTTTAATGTGAGTTGAAGCTGGATGGGTTAGTGCAGTAGTCCTCAAACTTCACAGGAACCGTGTGACCCAGTGCCATTAAAATCTGTGAAAGATCTGCACTAACTTTAAGGCCCACAGGAATAAACCACTCTGGACACGTTTAAAAAATATGCCTCTAAAGTATTTACATGTCATCGTAACTAGTGGCTATCTAGTAATACCAACAGTGAGATTCTGCTTTTCATGAGTATTCACAAATGTGAAATTCACTTTACATTACTTCCAGCGTAAACAATGACTTTTTAGGGTGCTGGAACACTAAATGACACTTTCACTAGGTAGATATATATTCAGGGGGTAAAAAGCTGTTTTTCTTAAGAGGGTGGTATTTTTGATAGAGACTTGTATCTTGTTTCCTAATCCATAGATTTTACCTCAGTCACTTTTCATCTCTAGATCAGCTGCATTCTAAGTTTTAAATGGGAAGTGATAATGCTGTAGATGCAGAACATTTCACATGATTTCAAGTCTGTGCCTGCCTCACTATGGTGTTGTGCAGTCTGTTCAGAGAAGCTGCAGTAGTAGTAACTTAACTCAAAGGTGGTGATGGGTCTTGGACCTGAGGGAATTGAAGCAAAGAAGAGGTCTTGGGGGTGGGGGCAGGTGGAGAACACTTTTCAGTAATCAAAAAATGAGGAATTTGGTTATATTAACAAATCCCTGGTAAATAGTTGTTTTATTAAATACTAAGTTCAGTCCAGCTCAGTGCTGTACAGTAGAGAATATTTCTGTTAAGAAATTCTCTTCTGTGCAAAAGCTGACAGATGCTCACCATCAATTAGTCCATCCTGCAATCAGGACTGTAGTCCCTCATCACCATAAAGTTTTGAAAGTGATTTTTCTTTTCTTCCTGCCACTTGTGCCTCAGGTATTCCACCCTTTGAATAACCTTTCTCTGAAACCTTTCTTTGAGGGCATCATGCAGCAGTACTGTTTGAGAGCAGAAAGTGGGGTTGTGCCAGTTGGTGGTAAAGCAGGCACAGTAGTTTAGTACTTATCAAAGGCAGCAGAAATTGCATTGTCTAACGTGTGTCGTAAGGGCAACACCGTCATTGCTTTTGTTTAGCAAGATCCGCCAGCAGCTTTGTGCCTCTGAAGATGGCTGTGACAGAGCTGTGGGGTGTGTTTGTTGGTGCTGAATCAGCACACTGTGCTTCACTAACTCAGCTAAAGATACCTGTCTTATCTGTGTCTTACAGCTGGCTTCTCTGCACAAGCTGGAACGGGGAGGACTTGGCTCTGCTAGTACCTGAAGAAGTATCCAGCATAGAGAGTGCTGATAGTTGAACAAAGGATTCACCTATCCTGGTTTTCTAACCTGAGGCACAGTGACAGAGACCACTATGTCATACAGAGACCGTAGCAATAACACACCAGTTGCAGATGGAATCTCAAAGTGGCCCTGCAGCAATAAGGACTAAATTGGTAGCACTCTACATCCAGTCCCTTTTTAGTACTTGTCTCAAGTTAGCTCTTAACTATGCAAACAGGCTGGTGATGATGGAGATTTTAATGCTGCTTTCAGCATGAATTAAAAAATAAGGTAGGGTGATATACTCCCTTTCCACATTTCAGAACATCAGCTGCAGATTGCGATCCATCTTGTATCATTCTAAGTGGGGTGACAGAGATAAGCTTATCAGCTCAGAGGGTGCTGGCAATCCTGCTGAAGCCAGTAGAGCTCATGCCAGCTGAAATGCAGTCCCCTGTGTACATCTTAAAAGGTCTCTCTTTACAGTGAAGCCCCCAAACCTGTTTAAAATGACAGATAACTTTTCAGAAGCTAGCCAAACTGGAGGCAGCACTTGCACCTGCTGAAAACAGGCTTGCTGCTCTGCAGTGAGCAGAGTGTTGGCACAAGTTTATTCTGTGAAGCATGAGCCTTGCCTGTGCTTAAAACAGATTTTCGCACTGAAGTGGCACACTTACTGTTCCTGCCTTGCAGAGTGGGAGGTTAGGCCTGTGCCCACATTTCCCACAGGCTGCACTATTATTTTTATCATTTCCCATACATTAGGGACTGCATACACACACCTCCACCTGTCCCATAAACATTTCTTGTTTTCTAATTGTTGGCTGTACTTCACTTAAAAATTCCTACCAGTAAAAGGCTGTGATGTCATTTCATTTCAGTAGATCTTTGATTATTTTTTAACAACCCTGAAATGAGGTGACCAAATCTGAATCACACATCTAATCATCTTGCAATGGATGCAGCATAATTTATGAGCACTTGAATAGCATTTCTCATCTTCAAAGCACTTTACAAATACTATTAAGAACCTCCTTCCATAGTAGATATTATCCTCCTCTTTTGAAGAATGAGCTAAATTAACAGAGAGAAGTAATTTGCCCAGGGTCACAGAGCAAAAAACAGTGAGACTGACAGACCCAGGGATCAGTTTCTGCACTGACTCTTTGACTTTTTGTTTGAGAGTTTAAATTATAAATACAGACACCCTCCATTAAGTTTGGAAAAGACCTCCAAGATCACCTAGTCCAACCATCCCCCTACCACCTGTATTACTCACTAAACTGTGTCCCTAAGTTCCTCATCCAGCCTTTCCTTGAACACCCCGAGGGACAGTGACTCCACCACCTTCCTGGGCAACCCATTCCAGTGCAAACCACTCTTTCTGAGGAGAAATTTCTCCTAATTTCTAATCTGAACCTCCCCTGGTGCAACTTGCAGCCGTTCCCTCTTATCCTGTCGCTACTTGTCTGCAAGAAGAGGCTGACCCCCAGCTCACCACAACCTCCTTTCAGGGAGTTGTAGAGAGCAATAAGGTCTCCCCTGAGCTTCCTCTTCTCCAGGCTAAACAGTCCATTCCCTCAGCTGCTCCCCATACGACTTGTGTTCCAGACCCTTCACCAACTTTGTTTCCTTTTTCTGGACACCCTCCAGGGCCTTGATGTCTTTCTTGTAGTGAGGGGTCCAAACTTGAACACAGTACTCAAGGTGTAGTCTCACCAGAGCTGAGTACAGAGGGATGATCGCCTCCCTGGCACTGCTAGCTATGCTACTGCTGATACAGCCAGGACACCGTTGGTCACTTCTTGGCCACCTGGGCACTCTGCTGGCTCATGTTCAGGTGAGTGTCAGCCAACAACCCCAGATCCTATTCCTCTGTATCCTGAGCATTAGCTTCTGGAATGCACAGAGATGGGTAAATACACCACTACGTTAAGGACCACTCCCACGTGTTTTGTTCAAAGAGAGTTTGACAGCCAATACTCTTCAGATCCCTAAAAGTAAAGTGGGTTGTACATGCCTCTCTTCCTCCTAGACAGATTAGGAAGAAAAAACAAAATAACATAAACTGGTTGACAGGAAAGGAAAACTCTCAGGAAGCAGCTATGATGTGGGCGCTGACTGCACACACACACCATGTAGGATAAAAATTCAGACAGCCACAGCCTATGCTGATAGATTACTGCCATTAACATCCACCATATGCACAGAGAACTTCTGCAGAACTTCTCAGTGGTACTCCACCAAAAAAGATTAGTACTACACCGTGCTGATACTATTATAAGTCCTTTTGTTCAAGCAACAGTTGCGTTGCAATCTATGCATCATGATCGCAGAGACAGTTGGAAGAGGGTTCAGATAAGGTAAAGGAGAGTTTACGGTGTCGGTGAGACCACTGCCTACCTGTCACTACTGATAACTGTGTTTACTCAGGAGAGAGGGAATGAATATTTACTGATAATAACTATAGCCAGCTCTTGCACTTCTGTCCTGAATTACCAAGGCTGATGTTGGGAATTATAGATCATTAGCTAGTTTAGACACTAGTCAGTAAATAAAGCTGCTCAACTTTCCTCCCTTGAGGTGCCCAAGTTGCTGCCAACTTGTTGGAGAAAGAGTGGGGTTTTACAATAAATATAATGAGCACTTGTGGAGAGATTAAGAAAACGCTGATTTCAGGATTTTGCAGGATTTCAGCACAAAGATTACATTGTCTTCCTTGCCTCTTCATTATGCAGTTACATAAGGCTTTAGGAAATGTACTATATGCCCAGAAAACGTAAAACAAAGGAAGACAAGGTACATGTCTCCCCTTCCTCTTCTTCATTGCACACCTTTACTAGCACAGGGAAAGGAGCCAGCCCATTCCACGGCAGCGTTCTCAGCCCAAATGAGAATGAGCACGCACGCTCCAGGAATGGCTTTGCTACGGTTTGATTGTGCTGTACAAAGTACCTGCTGTTTGCAAAGTGTTTCTGGTAGGCACAGCCTTTAGAACTGGCTCTAAGTCTGCAACAAAACTTACGGATGTGAACCAGTTTTCCTAGTCCTTAGCATGGTGCAAGTTGAGGGAACCAGGTACTAATGTCCTTTAGATAATTAAATAAAAATATTCCAAGTTCATCCTAGTTGTTCTATTTGTATAGAAATACAACTTGTTTGGACAGAATTAATAATAAATTTCCATTTTTTAAACTCTGTTGTATTTGTAGTTCTTTCACTGTTTTCTGTCAAGTGGCCAACAGGAACGTTTGCATGAACAGCAGCAGCAGCGATATGGTAGCATCTATTTTCTGTGGTCACAGCAAACAGCTTTTGCCTCCTTCTTGCACTTGGTGAGGAAAGGATGCTGTCCAGAGCATCAGCACCGAGAGAGGGGAATTGTGGAGCAGGGGCAGCACTGCTCTCTGCAAGAAGCCAGCACGGGGACTTAACTGCATCTGCCACACCACAGGACACACAAGTGCCTTCCCAGGTCAGCTTGGATGGGCCTTTGGGCAACCCGGTCTAGCAGAGAGTGTCCCTACCCATGGCAGGGATTGGGAACTGGATGATCTTTGAGGTCCCTTCCAACCCAAACCAGCCTGTGCTACCTCCCCTTGCCCAGTTGGAACCAACAAAAGCCTAAGGGCTGGGTCTGCCCCAGCTCTGCTTGCCAGCACACCTCGCATGGTGTGCCTCCATGAGTTGCTACTTGCAGCACCTGCTTTACCAAACCAGGCTTGTGGAAAAGGGGAGGGACTGGGACAGGAAGCCCAGTCCCCACCTCACCCCACTGCAACACTGTGCAAGTGTAACTCTTCTCAAAAGCTCTTTACTTCAGTCCTGTTTGACTCCCATTAGTAACAATGTAAATTCTTAAACAGGCACTTACACATGCAATTTGCTTTCCAGCCTGGCTAATCCCTAAAATTAGTTGCTTTACAACAGACATAATGAACAACCCAACTTCCTTGCTCTGAATATGGCTCTATCTCACCCAAGAGTCTAATAAAGTATACTAATCATTGAACAAAACCACACAGAAATTACATCCAGGCACCTAACCCATATCCACTCCACACTGTACTCACGAGAAATGCTACCACACTAGTCATCTTCATGTAGCTTTGCTCAGGTACAATAGCATCCATCTTCCAACCAACACTGGGAAAGGCCAACTACCTAGATGCACTGAGGCAGGGAGCTAAAAGGTACCACTAACTGTGTACATCTGTGGGCTGGCTGTTTCCTGAACTGTGATGGTAAGGAGGGAGACCTGAAAATCCTCCTCAAAAGCCATGCCGAGACCTGACAAGGTAATCAATCCCTCAGCCTTTTCAGCCTGAGCCCAGAGCAGTACAGAGCCTATTGAACCCTACACTTGCTCTACCGCAACAGTTCACTTTTGCTTCAAACAAAAGGGCCAAGAAACTTGCCAGTTATTAAAAAGTAACCACTTCTGCTACTTAATCAAGTGTATCAGCTCACAGAAAGACCAGGACAGCTGTAGAAAACAATACAGCAGGTAGTTCTACCCTAGCACGTTCCATTTATTGATCCCCCATTTAACCTCACTAAGGAAAAACAAATTTAAATAACTTGCATTTCACAGCACAAGCCTCTAATCTCTGCCACTATCAAGTGAAAAGCAGTTTTAGAAGCTTCACTTCTTAAACAAGTTTAAATATAAAACCAAATAAAACCACCAGTAAAGTGTCTCATTCTACACCACCTCGGGTTTTTTTTTTGCATTTGCTGCACTGTTTTGCAATAAATGCACAGAAAAGCACTGTAAGATTTATGGGATGGAAGGTGGAAGCTTTCACCCATATGGAGAGGGAAACTGTGACAGATATAAGCATACTGAAAAGCCTAAGAGATGATTAGGATCATGAGAAGAGGTTTATAGTGACATTTCTGCTAAAATTATCTACAACAGAACACCAAGCACACTTCAGTTTAGCCAAGTGATCAAAACCTGCTGAATAAAAACAGTGTCTGTCTTAGAAATACTGTTTCAAGCTGCCCACCTATGGAAAAAGACGGTATCTTCTGAGCCACAGACTTTGTTTTTCCTCCTGCTACACCACATCACATTAGCTGTCTTGCATGATGTGACACATTCATGCACATGACATCAGAAAATAGTTGTTACAACCCTGAATTTAGCAACGCATGCACACACTTATGTATACAACAAAGCCTTTCAGTGGCTCACTCTAACAGACTTATTTAAGTTTAGGTCTCTAATTCCCCCTTAATTAAAATCCAATTTTGGTAAACAAACTAAAAAATATGATCTGTCATCAAGTACCACTTTATCTTCATGTTCTCACTGCAGGAGCTTCATTAGGTACTGTCATAACAAGGCACTGCACTCTTTCTTAATCCCTGAATACTAAAATAGCTAGATGTAGGAGTGCAGTTTTGGATTAATTTCCCAAATGGATTTTACACTCCCCGTGGAACTTGCTCCTACTTCCAGAAATGAGAATAACTTCACAGGGACACAGATGAAAAAATTCCAGACCTTCAATTCCCTTCTTACAGTGATACTTCCACCTCTACACAAAAGTTTACTGAGTCAGCTGTGAACAACTGCCAACAGGGGGAGGATTAAAAAAAAGTATGTAGCAGGATTCCATGAGCAGTGCAGAAGTTAAAGATCTTTACAGATACTTCAAGGAAAAGGAACAAGGCTTGGTTGTGGATAGGAGATTCTTAATTTATGATTAAATACATTTTGGAACACAATAGCATTTATAGCAAAATTTATTCAATAGTTTAAAAAGTGTAAGGGAATTTTCACGAATAAAGAGTTACTCAATGGAAAGTATCTTCTTTTCCCCTTAAAAAGTTATTCTGCAGAACATCCATCAATGCATTTACTTACATTAACCACTCTTAAAATGGAAGGGTATGTTTGGAATTCTTCTGTACATATATAGCATTCCCATAGTTAAGCTATTGTCCTGAGCAGTGTATGAAGAGAAAATATTTAAACAACCTAGTTACAGGATATTTATGTAATTGACAAGCACAGAACAATTTATAGACTTTAAACATTTAATGTGCCTTCTCATCAAGGAAGGCAAATAACTGTAGGACTGGTTTACACTGCGGATGTCAATTTAGTATCGTGTGTTTAGATCTGCAGTATAAAGACACACACAAAACGTTGTTCTGGAGTACACAGTTACAACAAGCCAAGCTTGTATTCCATCATCATGTGTGGTTCTCCCATGACCTCACTCTGTGAAGGATCTAGGAAAAAAAAAAAAAGTCAGAAGTATGAGGTTTTTACAAAGCTACAAAGACCAGTAACTGCGAGCATGACAGATTTTGTTTGGGTTGTCTGGGGTTTTTCCTGATGCTCAGTGCAACAGTTACTTGGCTGATTTTTGATAGTGTTGCACAATGCAGGTCTGTAACTCCTCAGCCTCTATCCAAAGCAATGATCACATCTGTAGTGGAACAGTGTTTCATAAGGACAGAGAACCATACAGCACAGTAGGGGTCGCAGGGGACCTCTGGAGATACCTAGTCTGAGCACCTGCTAAAGCAGGGTCATGTCCATGCGTATTTTGAATCCCACCACAGAAGGGGACACCACAACCTCTCTGGGCGGCCTGTCCTAGTGTATGGTCACCCTCACAGTGAAGAAGTTTTTCCTCATACTCAGATGTTCTAGTTTGTGCCCGTTGCCCCTTATCCACTCACTGGCCTTCTCTAGACACTCACCCTTTAGATATTTATAAGCATTGATGAGATTCCCTCTCAGTCTTCTCCAAGCTAAACAGACCCAGCTCTCTCAGCCTTTCCTCACATGCACCTTCATCATCCTCATAGCACTTACTGGACTCTTTCCAGAAGTTCCCTGTCTGTCTTGAACTGGGGAGCCCAGAACTAGACGCAGACCTCCAGATGACACCTCACCAGGGCAGAGCAGAGGGGGAGAAGAACCTCCCTCAACCTGTTGGCCACACTCTTAATGCACCCCAGGTACGGCCTACTTGGTCATGAGGACACATGCTGGCTCATGGAGAGCTTGCTGTCCACCAGGACTCCCAGGTTCTTCTCCGCAGAGTTGCTTCTCAGCAGGTCAACCCCTAAACTGTACTGGTGCCTGGGGTTATTCCTCCCTAGATGCAGGATTCTACATTTGCCCCTGTTGATCTTCATTTGGTCCCTCTTCACCCAATAGTCTAGTCAGTCAAGATCTCACTGGACAGCAACCCAGCTCCACTCCTCCCAGCTTTGTATCATCAGCAAATTTGCTGAGGGTGCACTCTGTCCCATTGTCCAGATCATTGATCAGTATGTTAAATAAGACCGGATCAAGCACTGACCCTTGGGACATACCACTGGCTACAGGCCTCCAACTAGACTCTGCGCCGCTTAACACAACCCTCTGGGCTCTGCCACTCAGTCAGTTCTCAACCCAACTGACTGATCCACTGATCCACACACACTTCAATTAAAACCAACCATTCCTACACAAGAACAGTCTCCTACAGCCTGAACCTCACAGCTGATTTAAGTATTGTGCTTAAGAAAACTCAGGTCTGACAAATTTTTCCCAACCTCTTTCCTGTGCTCACACTCCAGCCTTTTTCTGCATAATAGGAGCTCACACTCCAGCCCTCCTGTTAGGTTGTACGACCATAAGTACATCCCAAGTGTATAATCTTCCACTACTTTAGAAACCCAGCCTACAAGCAAATACTGGCTTACTTCCTATTTCAGGCTAATTTCCACACAACTAGCAGGTGAAGCACATTTTTTCTCCTCCCCCCAGTGCCCTCAGAACTTCGATTTTTCTTTGTATTTTATGCATTTAACTCTTTTACTCCATAGAATCAAAGAACTGCACAATTCCCTAATTTTACCTTTAAATGTTTCTGTAACATTCAAAACAAAGCATTTACCATTAAGGATATCTTCAAAACCAATGCATTCATCATTTCCCCTCAGAGTATCCAGCGCCATGTTTGAGCTGTGAAGAAATGGAAGACGCTGGACCTGTAAAAATACAACAGGAATTCAAGTTTCTGCAAGTTTGAAGTTGAGGGGTTTTACATTTGGGTTTAATCAGTCTGAACTACGAAGAGCGAAGTCAATTCTTCCTTAAAAAAACAAAAAAACCCAACAAACCAAAAACCCCACAACCCAAAAATCCAAGAGAACTACTGGGACACACAGATAGCAAATCTTGCTTACCACCGCCATCTTCTATTGTTTATCTCTGTTTTGATAACAGCAGCCTTTCACTAGATTTATAGCTTTCACTGCAATGCAGCTACTACAGCAAAAAGCATAGTTTAAAAAAAAAAAGTAAGGTTTTCCCCCTCCTCTGTTATCACATAAAGCTGAGGAGGCTCACTGCAAACACACACATGTCAGTATCGGGCAGTGACATACACTGCAGTGTTTAGAAGCCACACTCCCATGAAGGTCCTATGTTACACAGAGGAGAGTATTAATTTTAGGAATTAACACTCAATTCCTTCTGCTTTTTTCCAAAGGCTTACTTGAAGCCAGTCCACAGAACAGCCAGAACAGTTACACTTCACCAAGTAGCCAAGAAAAGAAGAAAAACTGAAAGGCCTCAGCATATTGACTGTGCTGAAAACTTCATTGCAACGTTTGTTTGGTTTTAATAAAAGCAGGCCAGTGAAAATCATTTCTTTTGGAAACATAAGGTATTTCAACCAAGGCAGATGTCTCTTGGAAAGCACGCTCTGAGATAAAAAAAAAGTAAACCATTTAAGTTATACTGGTTTGATAAAAACACCTACCTGTTTCACTGCTCTGAATTCCATCTGCAGCTTTAGAGGTGCGTGGAGTCCTTGAATGTTTCTCAGGGTGGCAAGGTTTGTTTTATCTTGATTCAACTGGAACTAATCACAAACAACATTTGGTTTTGTTTCAGACAAAGTTAGGTTCAACCACAGCCAACAGAATTCATTTGTGACATCCCACTTAAATGAAGATGCTTAGTAAGTTTAGATATAAAAATTCAGTGACTCCATCGTATGTGCCTCAAATTTACACAAAAGGTAGTGATGCAATAATACCACAACTGAAGTTGCTTTTTGCTGGGCTTTATTACAAATCAATAATAGCAATTTTATTTTGTTATTTTTGACAGGACATGTAACACCACCAAGTGGTGTAGTTATGCACTACTTTACTGCAATATTGTCAGGACAAATTGGAAGTGAAGTCTGGTTTAAAGAAAGAACACTAACTTGAAACCCACAACTAATATTTTGGTTAGCCATCAAAGACTCTATTTGAAAACACTTGAAATACTTCTTTGCTGATCAAGTAGGATGATAGAACACCACTTACACTCCATGTGATTCCAAAAAGCAAACAAAATAAGCTCGTCATTTTACAAACTGCTCTAAAACCAAACAGTAAGACAAAGAAAATCTATTCAGTAGAGGGTTCTTTTAATGAAAACATGTCAGCTCACAAATACCAAAGTACACAAAAAGTAATTTATGCTTAATGTTAAACTTAAGCTTGACTAATCCAAGTTCAAATGTTACTTTTATAGTAATTATAACATGCTCGTAATGTTGATGCAATACAGTATTGTAAAGTAAAAGAAAAAAAATACAAATCTCTTATCTTAAAACCTGTACTCAGTTACTACCATGACAAAACCCTACTAGCAGAAGAATATCTTGTTTATGCTGAGATCCCAAAACACAACAGAAAGATACTAGTCAAAGGCATAACCTGCATTTTCTTCACAACAACCTGTATTGAATGCTCTTCAAAAGTTAGCAGAAAACACTATTTATATGCTTCACCCCAATCCTGTAGCTCCGGTCACATTATTTTTTCCATTTATTTTATAAAGGTAGGGGTCCTTATCTGGGTAGCAGAAAGATTTGGTTTCTACTAGTGCTACCTGAATAACCAACTATTTATAGCTTTAAAACCAACCATAACTATCTCAGGCTAAGATAGGCCTTTTCCCATTCAAATGCACATGAAAATAGTTATTCAATAAATCACCCATGAATTTATCAAAAAACTAACCAAATAACACATGGAAAAAACAATTTTTAAAAGTTCCACATACTACTTAGGGAATTACATCACCTGTTCTAATTATTTCTGTGCATCTTTTCTCTCTAGCACATCATCTTTTAATTATGCAGGTTTCATATAGCAAGAAACAAGTAATAAACTGTCATACACAGCAGCCAATTGTTAAAAAAAAATACTGACAAATTGCTCTGAAATTATTTATAAAGAAGCTCATGAAGTTGTTATCTTGGGATAAAAGGATGATATTGATGTGACAACACTAGCTCTTGTTAGAATTAGAATACATGAGACATGACATTCAGACCTCATCATAGAATCAGAGCACTCTGGGTTGGAAGGGACCGTAAAGATCACCTAGTGCCAACTCCCTGCCATGGGCAGGGACACCCTTGCCAGGCCAGGTTGCCCAAAACTCCACCCAACCTGGCCTTGAACACTGCCAGGGGTGGGCCTTTCACAACCTCTCTGAGCAACCTGTTCCAGGGCCTCACCACTCTCATAGTAAAGAATGTATTCCTAGTATCTAACAAGCAGTACTGTAAACCATGCCCATTGGCTGCAAGCAGTTAGTGGAAAACCACTACTCCCTTAACAAACATCAGATGAGCTTAGCAATTTGGAACCTTACATCCAAATACTGCCTTTGCTTCAGGATATTTTGTTACATCAAATATTCCATGTTGACCAAACAGGCACCAGAAACAAGATTCAGTTAATCAGCTACTTAGCCAAGGCTCAGTCTAGTCCCTTCACCTTCAGCCTATGGTCCACAGACCGTTCTTAAGTGGTCCATGAGCAACGACTAAGTCCAACAAGATTGCATACACTAGCAACAAACTGTATGTGTAAACTTTCTAGAAAGGATTGTATAATTTAAATAAGTATTTATGGGATCACAGACTGAAAGTCTGAAAGTAAAGATATGGTAAACGTAGACAAAATGGATCCACCTTCCAGAGGTGGCAGGTGTGCCCCCAACTTAACTACACAGGCTGCACACACAACTAGTTTAATAACTTTTAGATGACTAAACCTTACAAGTAAACCCCTATTTGGAAACATGCATACATACTTGAAGTGGAGAGTCAGAAGTGGGAGGTTAACAGTAAACAAATTTGCCAACAGTGTTATTTGTACAACTAAAACGTTACTGCCACTGAACATGACACAAAGCAGTCCTGCTAACCACGTCGTTAATTGAAATTTCATTATTAGTTAAGAGTGAAGATGGCTACATTTGGTGTTATACTCACACTTTTTTCTGACAGCTCCAGTGGGTGGCTGGGCAACAATTCATTTTTCACACTTGTAAAGCTAGAAATAGAAGTAAAAAAAAAAATTAACTTCCAAATATTCATCAGGATATCACTTTTGAAGTTGCATTCCAAAACTAAGCTCAGATACAAACAGGAACATGACACACAAACAATTAGCACACATCAAAAACTATAAAATGTTTAACAGTGAAACATCAAGTAAGACCATCAACTGCAGCACTAGCAGACAAAAAGTTTTATATTTGACAGAATAATGACTGTTTTTACTCCCTGACCCTTCAGAAACAGAGTAAATTACACTACAACATCACAGGTTTAGTTATGTCCAAGCTACGTGGTATCTGATTTTAGAAGTCTCCACGCTTTTGGAACTGAATACTGTATCTCTCTCCCTCCCCATCCCCTCCCCAGCTGTATTACTCATATTTTAAACTCTCTACACTTATTTTAGATTCATTATGCAGGACATGTACCTAGTTTTGCATGCATGTAAAACATCAAAAAACAAAGCTGCTATTTTACTTTATTATCACTTTGTACTAATGCTGAAATTAACTACTTCCCACAGTGCTACTAGACACTCACATACATGTATTTTAAAATTGACACATCTTTGATAAACTTTAATACCTTACCACCACTTTTCTAAAAAGGTTGATCAAAGTGCATCGATATTACCTACTTCTTGAAAACATTCACAGAAAATTCAAGCTTGAAAGACAGTGACTAAGCACATGTGCTTTAGGCTACAGCTTTTGAGATACTTCTGTCAAGAATCTTCTTTAAAAAGCCAACACCTAATACTTGCTTTCTTCCTGCCTGATGTCAAACATCAGCTATGGCACAATTCAACAAGAAAAAAATAAGCATACCCTCTGCGCAGAAGATCTTGACCTTCAAATGGTCCTGAAGCTGAAAATTCAGGAATTGGGATACTATCCTTCAAGAAAGCAGCAGCACCTCTGGAATTCTGGAACACAAAAAAAAAAAAAAAGTGAGGATTGTTTTAACAGAACTAGACCCCTTCCACATGGGCCACTGGGCCAAGCAAACGAAACAAAGAGCACTGAGAGTCCTTTAACTACTCCAGCACACGCCCTGGACTTCAAAGCATCTCCAAAAATCCCAAAACCAACCCCCTAAAACAAGACCAAAGCACAAGCCCCTCACTAAATTAGAATTCTTTCAGAGAGTCTGATGTCAGATGTACTGCTAACACATTTTTTGGACCTGGATGAAATAGTTACACTAGCAACCACCCCTTGTTCATTCCCACCCTGGGCTGAAGGGATGGAAGGGAAGAAGGCAGGTGATGCTCTGCTGACAGGACAAACAGGAACATATCCAAACGTTGATTCATTTACTTCAATACTGGCACAATCAAGTAAGATCAAATTGATTTTGTCCACGGTTTATGAACCACAATAAAGAGGACAAGGTGTATTCAGGCGGTCTTGTATGCCAGTTAACTGAAAGAACAGAGGAAAAATGGTAACTTGCAGCAGAAGACCAGAAAAGCACACCTCCACAGACTTACTAAGTAAAGGCACCTTAACCCAGACCAGTCATTTCATGCTAACCTGCTTACGACTTTATCCAAGTGATTTTAGGAATGGTCATGCAAACTGCTCCACCAATAAGTTAATGCATAATAAATACTGGAAGGTGACAGCAATAACCGCTGGAAGGCAACAGTCACGAGCTGTTCAGTGCAGGAGTTGCCTCCATCGACACTGCTGGATCCAGCACAAAATTCAAGCTTGAAGTTAACAACTTTGGAACTAACATGTTAGCTGTCAATAACCTAACACCTATTAGAAAACCCTAAAATACCTGCTACTACATGCATATAAAGCATTTACCAACTAATGCACTCAACAGTGACGTTAGACCTTTCTAAGGTTGCTCTGGGTGGAAGCACACAGAATCACAAGGTTGGAAGAGACCTTTAAGATCATCATGTCCAACCATTCCTGTCCTCTACTAAACCATATCCCCGAGCACCTTGTGTACCCATCATCTAAATACATCCAGGGTTGGTGAGTCAACCCCCTCCCTGGGCAGCCTGATCCAGTGCCTGATAACCCTTTTGGCAAAGAACTTTCTCCTAATGCCTAATCTGAACCTGGCCTGGTGCAGCTTGAGTCCATTCCCCCTCGTCCTATCACCTGTCACTTGGGCAAAGAGACCAACACCCACCTCTCTACAACCTCCTTTCAGGTAACTGTAAGCCTCTTCTCAAGACTAAACATCCCCAGCTCACTCAGCCACTCCTCATAAGATGTGCCCTCCAGCCCCTTCACCAGTGTGGTTGCCCTTCTCTGAACATGCTCAAGGACCTCAACGTCCTCTTTATGGTGAGGAGCCCAGAACTGGACACAGCACTCGAGGTGCAGCCTCACCAATGCCAAGTACAGGGGCAAAAGCATTAAGAGATCGATTACCTGGAAGATGGGACAAGAGGGAAGCTCAGAGTTGAAGTCAAGTGCAAAAAGAAAACCATGAAATACTTCCCAAAAAGTAGCGCTCCCAAGTCATGTCAGTGCTCAATCCGTCTCAGGAGGCCACAGCACCTCTACCCACGGGAGCCTAGAGGCACGACCTCCCGCCGCGAGAGCCCCCAGGAGGCTGGGGATTACTGGGGCTGCCAGCCCCCCTCCTCCCCCTGCTCAAAAGCGAATGAATTTAGCCGCAGCCACGCACCCTTCGCGCCTTTCCGGCCCCAAGAGCCCACGAAGACGCCCAGCGGACACACCGGCCCGCGGAGGGGGAGAGGAGGGGCGCCTCTCCCGCGGTGAGGACCCCGAACGGCCGCCATGGCGCGCCGGACCCCATGACTCAGCACGGCCCGAGCACCCCTCGCGCAACGGCCGCCACCCCCAGGGACCCGCAACGGCTGAGGGCGGGGTGGGCAGGCTGACACACACGCGCGCTGGTACCAGCGCACCCCCGTACAGACCCGACAAGCCCCTCCACCGCCCGACACAGGCACCAGCCCGCACTCACCATCTTGGCCACCCACGAGCATCCACTTCCGCCTCCTCCTCTTCACTTCCGCTCCTCCCCCGACGCGCTACGTCAGACGCAAGGAAGGAACGCGGGGCCCTGTCGCCCGCAGCGAGGGGCAGGGCTGCGAGGGGCGGGGCGGGGGCGAGTAGGTGGCGGCAGCCTGGGTTAGCTCCGAGCTGGTGAGGGGGCTGTTGGCGTCCTTCCCGGCCCTGAGCCCTCCATGGCCAGACGTTGCCTGCTTCCAAGGCTCTTTTAGAATCACAGAACCATTAAGGTTGGGAAAGACCTCCAAGATCATCTAGTCCAACCATCCTCCAACCGCCTATATTACTCACTGAACCATGTCCCTAAGTACCTCATCCAACCTTTTCTTGAACACCCTGAGGGATGGTGACTCCACCACCTCCCTGGGCAACCTGTACCAGTGCCAAACCGCTCTTTCTGAGGAGAAATTTCTCCTGATTTCTAACCTGAACCTCCCCTGGTGCAACTTGCAGCCATTCCCTCTTGTCCTATCGCTACTTATCTGTGAGAAGAGGCTAACCCCCAGCTCACCACAACCTCCTTTCAGGGATTTGGAGAGTAATAAGGTCTCCCCTGAGCTTCCTCTTCTCCAGGCTAAACAGTCCCAGTTCTCTCAGCCACTCCTCATAAGACTTGTGTTCCAGACCCTTCACCAGCCTGGTTGCCCTTCTCTGGACACAATCCAGGGCTTCAATGACTTTCTGTAGTGAGGGGCCCAAAACTGAACCCAGTATTTGAGGTGCAGCTATCACCTCCTTGGTCCTGCTGGCTACAATACTCCTGATACAAGCCAGGACGCCGTTGGTCACTTCTTGGCCACCTGGGCACTCTGCTGGCTCATGTTCAGGTGAGTGTCAACCAACACTCCCAGATCCTTTTCCTCTGTATAGTTCTCCTGCCACCCTGCCCCAAGCCTGTAGCATTGCCTGGGGTTGTTATGACCAAAGTGCAGGACCTGGCATTTCACCATCTAGAACTTCATCCCATTGGCCTCTGCCCACTGATTCAAGCTTTCCTCTTCCTCCTAGGCATACTTCGCTGTCCCCACTGGCCAGTTGAGACACCACCCCGGCCCCCAGCAGGAGCTGGAGATGACCTGATTTTTGCACAGTATGCCAGAGCAGCCATGTGTGAGGTGGAGGGTGCTTTCCTTGGTCAAACCCATCCTTGCCCAGTAGGCCATGGGCAGCAAAACCACCTCAACAGTATCACAGCACAAACAGCCTGAGATAGCAAAACAAAAGCCACGATGGTTCCTGAGGTAAAAACTGCTTCAGCAGCTGGCCCCGACCATGGAGCCTCCCTGGGCAGCACTGTGTGAACAAGAGGTATTTGGGGTGCACTGCTCTACCAGGGGTTACAGGCAGCCCTTGAGGCCCTGATCATTCATCAGTAACTGGCATGAATGGGCTGCAGCTGGTTAATCTTTGAAAATTAATTTTGGGAATGATAGGTAAGTGTTGTGTGAGTAGGCACATATTAATAACAACAAAAAGAGTATGAAACAGGATAAATACTAGCTTACACTTAAAAGATTTTTTAAAGACTTTCTGACAATCATGAGGAAGTATTCCATGTACACCTGGCGCATCCTTTTACATATTTCTTCTGAGACCTGTAGCTCACTCAGCCCTTTCAGATTTTTGCCCAGATCGCCCTGGTGCTTCAAGTTTTGTGTGTGACAGTTAAACACAAAATCTTGCATAAACAGCAATATTTAAATTGGCATTTTTTGCATGTCAAGGGAGGTTTAGATTGAATATTAGGAAAAATTTCTTTGCTGAAAGAGTGGTTAGGCATTGGAACAGGCTGCCCAGAGAAGTGGTGGAGTCTCCACCTTTGGGGATGTTAAAAAAACATGTCGACATGACACTCCAGGACATGGTTTAGTTGACGTGGTGGTATTGGACAGATGGTTGGACTTGATGATCTTAGTGGTCTTTTCCAACCTTAAAGACTCTATGTTTTAATGGCTCACACAGCTTTGGAAAAAATGACTGAAAAATTCATATGCTTTATACTCTGTTTTCCTCTGCCTCGGGCAAAATCAGTTCACCACTTAAACTAACATTCTCATCCAAAGTTCTGGCCCTTTGTATTCAGGTCTTAGGCTTAAATTAAAGACTTCAAACAAATGAGAATGGAGGACTAGTTTTTTTTAATTTTTAGGAAAACGGGTACCACAAAGGTTTCTCTGATCTTATAATGGGCACTCGGATATTGTGGTACTGGATTCATTATTATAGAATAGATGTGAATACAAAAAACAAATCAAGTTCCTGTTTAACTGCAGCTTACAGAAAAAGCTAGGTTTGTCACTAAATGTATTTATTTATTGACTGAGTTTGTTGATCCAGGATATGACTGTAGAGATGAAACATCTAATTTTCAAAGTCATTCTTGCAGGACACAGACAGGATGCAATCATTCTATGTACATTTTTGACATCACTGCAATCCACAGTCCAGGCTGCATAACATAAAAGAACACACATTGCAATAAAGATCTGGTTTTCCTTTAAAGGCTTTCACGCTAGGGAAAACTTCCAGACATAAACACAAATCATACATGCATTTTCTCATCAAATTACCAAGTTTTGTAAATTGAAGCAAGTCTTGATTCCTTTCACAACTTGCTTTTTTTCCCCATGATCTTACAGTGAGCATCTTAATGGTGGATGATTGGAGTAGTATCTCATTCCTCTCTGTAAGTTAATGGGAGTAACACAAGCAACTGTTGAGCTGACCAAACCTTTGACCAGAAACGCGAGCGCATGGGGAGCGGTCAGTGCTTCGACTGCTCAGGAGCAGTAAGTATGGCTGCCCTCTGTGCGCAGATGATGTCGATGCTGCCCCCAGCACCGCACTCACCAGAGTGCAGCGAGCAGCCCACCCACACCATGCCAAGCACAGCAGCCCCAGCATGGAGGGCACTGTGTGCCGAAGCCTGCCCAGGAGCAGTGCTGGCGTCCAGGTCTGGATAATCTGTCTGAAGGCATCTCCAGTCTGATGGTAACAGGGTGGGAGGTGAGATGCAGTGACTGCGGTTGCTAAAGAGGCCATTCTCGTATGCATAGACACTCTAAAATTAGCTTGAAAATAACTACCGCCTCTCTAAAATGATTACTTCTGTAAAGTTAGGATGGTGAATTTCACATGTTGCTTTTAAAGATAATCTGCAAATTATTATTTTGTTAGGAATGATTTTTTTCATCATTTTGTGTAGAGAAGGTCTGAAATGTATGAATGTTTTTAATATTTTCTGGATGGCTTTTACCTCAGCATTTTTGGAATGTCAAATCTGGTCTTTTTGGTTTAGCCAGGGGACTTCACTGAGGTTTTAAGCACGCTTTAGACCATGGATTCTTTTATCTTGTAGAAATTAGGAAAGTGTTTACTCTTTTTTTAAAAAAAATATGGTTTCAAATGTTCATTTAGCAGTTAAATTTGTATTAACAAACATAAAACCTCATTAAACAAAGTTTTAGACAGTCTGACTTAAAGTAAACCCTTGTTTCAGTTACTTGGCTTTTTCTTGCCCAGATCCTAGCATGGCATCACCTGGTAAGAGGTCTGTGCATTTCCCATTGAAGCCTTGGGAAGAGACCTCCCCAGTGGCCTCAAAACTTGTTCATGACAGAGGCACTAGATGGCTGGCAGGGCAAAGGCTGACACATCCCAGCTGCCTCTGCCCATGGAGGAGATCTATGGAAGCCAGCTATCTTCTGGGAACTTTACTGGTATGTGAAAGGAGTTTTTGAGCTAATGCATCTTTCCATTCCACTAAATTAAATGGTACTTTTTTACCCCCCTGGAGCTTTTTTGTGTATAGAGGGTTAGAAGATAGAAATGCCCACTGATTTACACCATCTGTCCTTCTTAATAATAGCAAAAAGAGTGCCAACTTGCCTTTGTATCCACAGTTTTTCATACTGATGCAGCTTTGTCGCTTTTCAAAATATAATTCTTTTGACATATCAGTGGGCAATCTGTTCTGAGTACGTGAACCTCTATCAGAAGAAAACCTTTATCCTGTGGGACTGGGAAACTCTTTCCCTGGTTTCTGTCAACAGTCAGTTATAACCTGTTAAAGTGAAAGTACTTTTTATTTGTTTTTAATCAAATCAAATAAACACTTTTCCTTTGATCTTTAAGAAGTCCTTTCTTGTTAACTTGCTTTATACTTTTATGTTTTGGCATTCATTGTAAATCTAATTATTTAAAAAGTTATTTTGTTTTAAATTATTAAACCTTTTCTGAATTTAAGATAAACAGGACCATGTTTTGTTAAAGATTAAAAATAAATTTCACACAAAACTGCAAAACGTAGCAAAGATAATAACGTGTAGGCGTCAGAGTGTTCCAAAACAAGACTCTCTAGGGGCTCTTCTGAACACACGGCTACGTTAAAACCATGTTCTGAAAAGGCTCAGGAAACCCCTGACTCTAACCCACCCTTTCCTGAAGCTGGTGAAAGTATTTAGAAAAAAAGTTACTGTTGTGGGGAGAAAGACAAAAAAAAAAAAAAAAAAGAAAAATCCCACATATTGCTGAAGCAGATGATTTTTTCCTGTTTGTTTACCAGCAAGCTCCAGAACCTGCAGGATTTTCTTGAGTGAAAACTTGCCCATCCTCATCATTCCAATGCCCCAAGAAGTCCAAGAGATGAGAAAAAAAAAATAATAAAAAAAGTACATTGAGTACATTGCTATCTCTCCACAAAATGTCAAATAAAGTAATGTGCTGTAGCATCCAGTGGAGAAATAACACCAACAATCCCTCGTCTCATTGTTGGATTTGTAAGCCATTAGTTAATTTTAAGGGAAGAGGTAGTCTATCTGTAGAAATGCCTTCATTTCCTATTTTGGTAGGTCAAACAGGGGATGCCGGTTGGTTTTTCATCCAAGTTACGTACTTGGATTAGAAAGACGTCCCTGTTGTCTCAAGTGATGAATTACCGTGCAGCTTGTCGGTGCTTTCGTAAGTCTAGGACTGGCGTCTGTACTCTTTCTTTATTTGTAGTAACTCCTGTTTCCGACCCTGAGAAACCCGGGCTCCTCTCCTGTGCGCTCCTTTTGTGGCCTTGGGAAAGCAGGAGGCTGTAATGGGGAGAGCCGGTCACTAGGGGATGCTGAGTAGCCAAACACCCTGCCCTTGCCTTCCTGCTCAGCGCTTGCCAGCCGGCTCCGCTCAGTCTAGCTGGGAGTTAGATACTTGTGGCTCATTTTGAGTACTTTCTCTTCACTCGCGGTGCTGTGGTAGCTATGAAAAAACAGGGTCGAAAGATAAAAATCAATGAACAGCAATGTGCAGCAGGTCTTCCAGTACCTGAAGGGGGGTACAGGAAAACTGGAGAGGGGCTGTTTGCAAGGGAGAGTAGTGATTATCAGGGGTGATGGCTTTAAACTGAAGGAGGGGAGATTTATGTTAGATATAAGGAAGAAATTCTTCCCTGTGAGGGTGCTGAGGCCCTGGCACAGGTTGCCCAGAGAAGCTGTGGCTGCCCCCTCCCTGGCAGTGTTCAAGGCCAGGTTGGATGGGGCATTGGGCAACCTGGGCTAGTGGAGGGTGCCCCTGCCCATGGCAGGGGGTTGGAACTGGATGGGCTTTGAGATCCCTTCCAACCCAAACTATTTGGTGATGTGCAATAGCTGAAGCTACATGGTTTGTACCTGGGGGGTGCTGGTAGCAGTGTTTCCCTATTAATTGCTAAATAACTAATGGCTAAATAGCTATTTAATAAACTTTATTACCTCCCTGTGACCATATTAATCTTAAACTAATCCTTCAGCCTGAGTGCAATGTTTAACCCGTACAGTGTTCATGTAACCAGGATCTCAGGGCTCCCTAAGCTCTTATTTTGGCAGTGAAACTATGAGAATTCATGGAAAAAAAAATAATTATCTTTCCCTTTAGCCTGAGCCATTTGCCTCTCAGAAGCATAACCACCCTGGACATATAGGTGAGACTAAGAGCACATTTCCTGTGATAGTGTCTTCCTAAGGGAAACCTTGAAAATAATTAATAGTAGTCACAGCTGAAAGAATTGAATGGAACATTACTTCCCATTCCTGCTACTGTGGAGGGAGAAAAAAAAGCCAAGAGTTTGCCAAAATGCCTAGCAGCAAAAGGGGAGTCTGAGACTGCTCTGACTCATAACCATATCCATTAAGCCTCAAGATAATCAGAAGTCACCTTAATTTCCTCTTACAGCTGAAGACAATACAGGAGCCAGTAATCACCAAACTAAAAAGTTGGCATTTTGCTCAGAAAACTGACATTTGCAGCAATAAGATATGTATCACTTAAAATAATGTTTATTTTCACCATAAAAAACAGTCAACAGAAAATTTTCTCCACATACTTTTCCTGTCATTTTAAAATAAAAGTCTGACAAAGTTTCTGATCCAAACAGAATGTGCTGCTTAAGAATGCTGTCACTAGTTACATGGATGGCACGGTGATGGCTGTCTTAAAAACAGTTAAGACTCAAATCTTTAAAGGCAATTATGCATTGAACTCCTCAGGATGTGAGCCAGTCTGCCTAGGTTTAGCCAGCAAAATCAGAAGTGGGTCTAGAGCCTTCTGAATTTTGGCCAGGCTTGGGCTGAGGATTGAATCTGATGACTCATTTCTGATAGAAAACTGCCATGTGGGTAAAGAAGTCTTAGCTTGCAGTAAGCAGCTTGTGTGCACACCCTGACACTTGTAGAGGGCTTGCTTGCGTTTCAGAGAGCTCCACACGGGTGCAATGATCCCACGGGAGTGGACTTCACCGCGTCAAGGCTGGAGAAATACAGCAAGGTTGTTTTTGTCCAGAAGAACTCTTACAATGTTCTTCAGGAAAAGCTTTTGTGAAATTCAACATTATCGTATTGTAAAGGGTGTTGGCAGTTAATTAATTGTTTCTATGGAGAAAATAATGTATTACTAATTTTACTTTTGTTCAATTTTATGGAAACTATGATTATACATTTCCCCTGGATGATTTTATTCATACTTCCTTACCGCTGGTTTTCCACACAATGGGCTTAACTTTTTTTGCTCTTTGTATTGCATCTCTTAATTCTGAGTCTCTACAGCTACCTGTTTCATGATATAAATTACCTTTTTGTTATATGTCCCATACTATCAGCTTAAATGATGTCATTATGCTCAAGTTTATTGCTGAAAGATGTTGAAAATGTATTGCTGGAACTTTGTTTTGCAATGACATTTCCTATTCAGTTTATATGGCATCACTAGGAAACGCTTGCGACAGAAACTGTCAATTAATTTAAAGAATGGCAGCTCTATACTTATTGTGTTGCAGCAAACAGCTGATACAAGTTTATTTGCACAAAGTTATTGAAGCATTACAGTGTTTTAGAGGGTTTGTTGGATTTTATTATTTAACATATTGAACTAAAACTAAAGAGAAAGGAAACAAATTAAGGTATCATCAGGCAAATTATCTGATTTTAGTTTCAGAAGAAGTTAGGAACTCCATTTTTGTGAGGGAAGATTGTGAATTGGTTTCAGAGTGACCTTCCAGGTTAAAAAAAAAAAAAAGGAAGGGGGAAGCAACCAAATATTTTTAAAGAATTAGATTTAGGATGGAACAAAGAAGATGCAAATTAACTGTGAAAACTTGTGTGGTTTCTTCTTCAGAAGGACTTTTTTAAGTTGTAAAAGATTACCGGAAAAACAAACCCCAAGCCATTTATTCAAAGGAGCAAACAGTCCTGAAAGGGTTTGGGAAATATATACAGTGGACATTTCAAGAGAGACTGTCATATCCTCCTCTGAGAGTAAATTTGTGTGAATACCTTTGTGGTGAAGGATCAGAGTGGGCAGATCAAAGTAATATATGGGCTCAAGGGAGACGAGGAGGGGGAAGGGAGGTCGACACAAGATTACATTTGGATTCAAGGGCTCCTCTTGGCTCACTGAGTCCCGTCCACTGCTGTTACAAAGAGTCATGCTACATAATTATTTTCATAACATGTTAATAAACTTGCATATTAAGTTAACTTGATCTCATTCCTCTTCCTTCATCCCTGGCTGTCCTTATTCTGGGAGGTTGTACTGGAACCTCATTGTTCTGGTAATAGAAACTTCATGTCCAGGCAGAAGTCTTTCAAAGCCAGTTTATACCCATTTGTTAGGGTGGCTTTTCGCTCACATCCTTCTTTCCCCATGAAGAGGACACGAAGCCTCTAGGGCCACCTGTTCCTCTGATAACCCCAGTAACGCTTCCCAGAACATGCTCCAATTTTACATTTCTTGAATGTGAGTAGTCTGACTTTAGTACCATGATGAGGTCGCATCACTGCCTACACAACTACAGGCATGCAATTCTCATATACTTCAGGATCACATTTGCTTTTTTCCTTAATTGCATCACACCCGTGTTTCTTAGGCTACTCCCAGATTTTCTCTTCACCACAGATCTTTAATTGGCAAACTCCTGGTTTGCTGCAGAAAGTCTTGTTCTTTATCTCTAGCCAATGACCTTGTTTTATTCTGTTACATTTCTATTACTCTAATCTAACCCACATGTCATTAGTCTGATGTTCTTCTGGTTTGAGACCTCCTTTCCTGACATTCTGGGCTATCATTACTTTAATTGTCATGTTTTTACTTCTTGTGGGACCATCAGTTATGGAAATATTAAATAAGACTGATCCTAAGGGGAAGTCCAATATATTCTGAATGAACCCATGTCGAGGCACTTCATTATAGTCTTTTTGCTGAGTAGTGTTTTACTCAAATTTCACCCTTCTCCATCTCAAACAATATTTTTCCTGTTGACATTGGATCAAATACTAAACTAAAATTACACTAGGTGAGATCTGTACTTTATTGTTTTCAAAACCTTCTTTACATCATCAAGGAAGGATATTATATTGCTTTGACACAGTCTTCTCTTAAAAATATTATTTTCAATCTATGTTATTTTCCAATTGCCCAATGCCCAAATGTCCTCTTCTTCAAAGTTCCATCTAAAACTATGCATATTGCGATCATGAGATTTTTAACTTTATTGTTATCTAGAATACCTTTTCCTTTTTCTTAAGTAGAGCTCCTAAGCCTACCACTAGCCAATAGATAAATCCAATATAAATTTGTAAGATTTACTGAAAATCCTTATTGTAAGATTTGTGATTGCTGTGCTGATGCTTTAAGTATTGGAGGATGAAATTTGATTATTAAATTAGGCATTTTGGCTTTTACAAATTCTTTTTACAACTTTTTTTTTTTACAGTTGGAAGTAGACATTTCCAATTCTACAGATTTCTTCAAAATTACCATTCAACCTCACTACCACATCATACCTTTTCAGTCTGCTTGAAGGCAGAGGCAGAATACTTATTTCTGGGGGGTCTACCCTGGCTAGAAATTAGTTTTGCACCTAATTTTCTATATCTACATTAAAACTAGAATTGTTTTTTTCCAATCTTTTTTTCCCCTCTTGATTTCTACTACATCTGATTGTAGTAAAAGCTATAGCTTTTGGCTTCTGTTTGAGAATAGCATGCTGACCACCCTGAAAAGATGAAAAAAATCCTTTGAAAAAGAGAGGAAGGAAGAGTGTCTGGAACCTTCTCCTCTGGGATATTTCTGTCTAAGGAGTGTAAATAAGGATCATGCCCTAAAAGGTGTGCTCTATTGTAGCTTCTCCATGCACAAGATGTGTCTAAGGCAGATCAGAATTTTCTTTTGATAGTCGAGTGGTGGCGTGGGGATCTGCTCTGTGTCCGAGATAAACAGTTTAATTTTTATTATATGCTGAGAAGCAGCGTTGGAATTGGCTGGAAGATGTTTCAACTATTGCCTCTCTCAGAACAGGAGATATTTCTGAACATTCTTTTACTCTTTCTTGTTTCACACCCATCTTTATGAACATGAGGCTAAAGCACCAGGCCCCATACGCAGCTTCCACACAGAGGCAATAAATATGCTGTGACACTACTGGTCACAAAATTCTTTAAAAAAAAATGTATTCAGTGTTTCCAAGGCTCTGCAGATGAGCATTTTCCCACTCTTTAAATAAAGAAAAGATTACAGACACCAGGTGGACTTTAGCAATTTACATTACCCACATTTAGCTCTGCCTGCCAACATGTTTTGTTTATTCCTTGACACAGTCCTCACATCCAGCCCAAAACAAGTGCTTCCGCACCCTTCTGGGATGGTTTCCAATGACAGACTAAAAATTATGCTCTTTGAGATACGTTCTCCAAAGTCTAGGGAATAGAAACCACCAATTCATTCATTAATAATCTCAGCTGGCTTCTTACTAGTCTGACAATGAAAGGCGAGTGCCTGAATCTACTATTCTGTTTCTCCACTCTTTTTCTGGCAGTTTTCCTTAAAGCCTTGTGAAGTCATTCATTCTTCATTTCGTACTCAGTGTGCCATGAGCTCATGCTTTCTTTAGTCTCATTATAGATATTATGGAGAAAAAAATACAATCTGCAATCTGCTGTTAGTCGATATCTTCATCTGCTCTGCTTCCAGCCACAACTCACATGTGTTGTGGGGACTGATAACATACTGAGTTTGCTATCGTCGTGGTTTCCAGAAAAGTTGCCCCAGATTCCAGAAGAAGAAGATAATTCCTCTGAATGAAGATTACAGAGATAAGGAGCATGAAATGATATGTTTGGCCTTCATTCTAGATACACTTGTCTATTGTTAACCACTGTCTGGCATATTTGAACATAATAAGAGGTGAATGTTAGTTGACAAGAAAGAGAAGAGTAGATTTCAGGGTTATTTCTCTGTTCAAAGGATTTTATGCCCTACTCCCATTTCCTTTCCTAGCATTTTAAAACCACAAGCTACTGAGCTGTGATAAGAAGAACAGCAATATATTAATCTTCATAATATTGTTAAAATAATTTAATCATTTGGAAAATTATGGAGAAAGAAACTCAACTCAATAAATTTATTGAGAAGTTAAAAGTCCCAGCAGGAATCATGGAAGAGGACTACTTGAACCTGCATCTGTGCTTTTTCACAGATATTAGAGATTGTAGCTGTCTTCTAGCCAAAGGAAGCAAGTTATGTGTATTCCATTCTGCTCCTCGCACATCTTTTTCTTGCTTTTCTGAACTTTCCTGAACAAAATCTAACCTGCTGGCTTTCCAGAATATGTTATTAAAATGTTGGGAAACATCCTGTTTTCTATATGAATTCTGTTAACATAGCAATGCCAGCTTTTCCTTGAAACTTTAAGAGTGTCTAAGCATGGAATCATGCCACCTCATTGGGAAATCCCTCTGTGTTATCAGGTGATCTTTATAGTGTCCTAGTTTCTTTGCCTTTTGCTTCTCTTGCAACACATATTCTGCCTGGGCTTTCCTCCTTACTAGCAGTGAAATCCATATTACAGGTGTATTTTACGAGCTTGTTTCATTTTTCTTCAAGCAGGAGAGAAGCAGAAGAGGAAAACAATAAAGACGTAAAATAAAGTGTTTGCTTCTTGTCATCTAGGTGAAGATTGTGCAAAGACTCATTTATAACAGACTATGACCCTTAATTACAAAGTTTATAGGTAGGCAATGTTTAGTCCTCACACTGCAGTCTTTTCCTTCCTCTCTAGATCAATGTTCCTTGGAGCTCACAACGTGTTTGCATTTTCCTAAAAACTCCGTGCATCTTCCTCTCCAGGAAGTGGCTCGTTCTTTTATAGCAAAGCCAATCTTTGTCCTCTTTAAAGGACATATATCCTCTGCTGTCTAGGGACAACACCCCTGACACATCTGTCTAGACATATTAGAGCCTGCCTTCCCTCTTCCTATACCGAAAAACTGTCATTCCCTTAAAACAGACTTTACAGCAAACTTTATGTGTCCGTGCAGAATGGTGTTTTTGCAGGGTAATTGTCCTTACACACAGTTGTTTTCATAAACACTCCTCTAATACCAACCACAATTTTTCTTAAGCAAGCTGGTATGGGTCACTTCTCATTCATTTTTTTCCCATGCTACAAAGCAAAACAAAATACTTCATAGTATTTTTTGAGTAAGCTGGACCCTAGCATTTCAAAAATAAAAGGCAGCCTATTAGTTCCCTGTTGATTCTTTGTGGTCCACTGGTAGGGAATGCGGGGTGTCCTATAAATGTTATTTGATAAAAGCTGAGGCTGGGCATCCTGCTGTTTTTAAGGATCACGCTGAGACGAACTGCTGGTAGGATATGCAAGACAGCAGATTTGTTTATCCTTATTTCTCCGCTCACATCCCCGAGCACACATGGTTGCTGTTTTTGTTTTGACTAATTTTGACTTTTTTAAATGTGAGAAAAGTGGTTAAAATGATGTAATCCCTGTCTGAAGTTGGGACTTGTGTGAAAAAGTGGAAATGCTGACAGGCCTCTGGCGGGAGCAGCATGAATAGCTGTCCTCCAGGGCTGGATGCTCTCCTGCCCTCCCAGTCCCATTCATCGCATTGTTCTCAGGGAGGAGGAAAACAGGCACAAGGAAGCCCACACGCTTCACACACACTGGTTCAGTGGGATTGCCCAAGACCTTGTGGCAGCCCTGAATCTGACGAAAAACTGGAGTGATATATTTGCTGTTCTTATTTACTTGAACCTAACTTATGATTTCCTCAAGACCAAATTAGTATGGGCTTTTAAGCATTTTAAATTAGATCCAGTCATTAAGATCTGCCACCAGTAGCAGTGGAATTTGATGATTTTTGTCTTCTGGGTTTTACTTATCCTTGAATGCATAGGTTTTTCTGGCTTTTTAAACTACAAGTAATTTCCCTCCAATGCAGGTTTTGCCTCTTACACACACACAAAATTCATTGCTCCCTGATATAATGTGTATTACTGTGAAATATAAAGGCATCCTGATATTGGACAAGGGTCATGTTGTGCTAGGTGATGTGCATAGGGAGAATTAAAAGATCATTTCTACTGTAGCCCATTTACAGTCCAAGCATAAAAGTACTAGAGACATGAAGTTTGTAGACCAGCCCTACAGCCTTATCTCTTTTTGTGTCACAGCCGAGTAAGTGATGTGCATTTAAAACGCCCAAGAGGGAGGTTAAAATGCCCTTGGGAACATAGACACACCCTTATAAGATTGTGAGTAATACTGCAGTGGAATGTGTACATCATCTTTATGCTAATTAAATTAAGTCAGGCTAACTGTAATTCCAGAAAGAATGTAACAGTGGAGGACATCAGAAGAAGGAGCTGGAATGGGACTTCATAGAAGCATCAAGAAAATAGACTTGGCAGCAGATAATAAGTTGATAAATCCATTTGCTTTTGAGACGACTCCTTAACCTTATAATAGTGCTAAAGTAGTTGGAGAAGAGTTTCTAAGATGATTCTTTTTCTTAACTCAGGCTTGTGGTAGAGGTTCACTTTTAGTTCACTTATGCATTGCTTCACCTACTGCCTCACACCTGGAGAAGTAATAATCAAGTTGGGATGTGTGGAAAGCACAAGCAGGTAGACCACCAGTTATAAAAAGAAAACACAGTGTCTACTAAACTTTGTATGGAAAAGGTTGTGTCTCATTTTTGTAGGGATGTCAGCATTCAAAGAGTGCAGGACCAATTAAAGTGCAAGGGGTTTGTACTGTTTAAGATACTAACAAAGATCTCTGTATGTAAGCAGACAATGTACTTGTCCTAGGACAATTCCAAAGATGCTTTTCCCAACTGTCATTCATATTTAACCCAAGTTTAATTAGAATCATCTTTTTTCATCCAGAAGTTTACTTCTTAGAAGTCACTGAGGCAGCTTTATGATTGTCATAATCTTTTTTATTAATACTGATATTACAATGTGGTATTGTCAATATATTATTGGCAACAGTAACCCTCACCAAATGCAGTTATTGAGAGACTCAGGAAAAGAAGCATCTGTCTTACTTCTTCTTCCCTACATCTCAAGGCTTCTGGCGTGATGAAGCAGTTTTGCATCATAGCTTCTTTGGTAAGATTCTTCTAGCTAAATGCAGATGTCTACATGACAGATATCACCCATGGAGCTAAACCTCTTATCTTTGCTGGCAGTTATGCTTTTATGGCACAGCTTGTCTTACACTAAGACAAATGACTTGGAACTTAAGGAGATGCATCATCTTCCTTGCCCTGTTGGAATCCACTTGTGAACTTTATTTTAGTGTCATTTGAAGAACTCACAAATATCTAAGTAATAATGGATCTATCCTGTTACTTAAGAACTCAACAGCTGATTTATAGTGAGTTTAAGATATTTGCCGCAAATCATGAGAAGAAAATGTTGGAAATGACAAATGATCTCCTTGGTTCCAATCTGACAGACTAGCCAGAACATCCTTCCCCTCTTCAAGAAGTTTTGAGGCTATATATAGGCACTTCTCTCTACATCATGCTGCTATATTTATTTCTCGATTCAGTTTCAGGAATAATTTAAACACATGCCTAAATGCCACTGAAACTAAACTGATATTCATCATGTGTTTTAGGTGTTTCCCCACATTGTGTTGGCATGTTCTTGTAAATCATGTAATAGCATAGCTTGGAAGGGATTTCAGGTCCTTGCATGATCTAAGCCCACTCCCTCGTTCAAAATGGGGTCTGCTTTGAAATTGTACCATGTTGCTCAGGGCTTTGTTTATCCCTGAGGATCAGGATTCTGCAGCAGCCTCTTATCCCACCTGAGCACCTCATTGGTATCTTTATATCTAATAAAAGCTATAAGGATCCACAGTTTGTCTCTCCAGGAAAAATCTGTGTCTTATAATGACCCGATAGTTAGTTGTAAACAACAGTCCGATTCTTCCTTAGGCTTCTGTTCTCCATGCTGAATGAACCCAGTTCTCTAACCCTCACTTCCTATGTCATATACTCCAGACCCTTAAACATTTTGGTAGACTTTCTACTGTTCTTGCTGTAGTTTGTCTGTCTTAGTTGTACTGAAGATCCCCAAGCTGGACACATGACTTCAGCTTAACCTCTTAAATGTTGAACAGAGGAGGAAAACCACTCGCCTCAGCCTGCTGACTATACTCTGATTAATGCAGCGCATAGTTATTATTCAGTGCTGCATGAGAATATTGATGGAGAGCAGAAAATACAGAAGAGCAGGCATACATCACAAGCAGTATGTAGATCCTGTTCTTGTTCATAACTGTGTGAGATCGTTTCTGTTTGTTGCCTGAGGGCTGACTCCTGCCATGGGCAAAAAGAAATCCAGAATGGGAAAAATCCACAAATTCAACAAACACTAACTGCATTTGAACGTTTGTTCCAAAACCTTTTTGGTTTCAAAACTGCATTTGATGATTTATTGTTTGGTTTGTCACTGCTTGATGCAATGTATTATTTTAATGTATGTTTTCCAAGTGTCTCAGCTGAGCAACAAATTGTTCCCATTAGCATTCATGAAAGGTGCAGAATGCTTTGGGTGAGGGTTATACTCGATGGGATTTTGGCAGACTCAAGTATCCCAGGCAAAAATCAATTTTTGTTGTCCTCCTTTTATATCAGGGGATTCACAAGAGTGGAACAAAAAAAAGAGGTGTGTTTCATGATGTAGTTTCACTTTTGAGGGATACAGCTTAATTTTGTCACATTATAAATGCTGAATAGAAGATCAAACTGTGAATTCAATCAGAAACACTATTATTAGTCTCTTTATATAGGTCCTGGTAATGATTGCTTCAACCTCTCTCAAATTCAAAGCTAGGGGAAAAAAAAGAAAATGGAAAGATAACTCTACAAGTTGTTTAAACTAACAGAAAAGAATTTATAGTATTTTTTAAAAACTAATCAGATATATGGGTTGACAAATTGTGACATTAAAGGTAGCTAGGATTCAGGTTTTGATCCTTGACCACAATGAGACAGACCTACCTGACTTCTATCAATGCATAGAAGACCTGCCTCTGCCCCCATTCTTGTCTCCTCAGGAAGAAGCAATGGCTGAGGTGACTCAGAGAAATCTCTTGTGCATTTGAGCAGCGTATCACACCAGTGCTATTGTGCACCTCCTCCCTCTTTGCATTACCTAACATGAGCAGATATCCAAACTATATTTTTTTAATCATTACTTTTCTGAATTGGGCTTTTACAATTTGGATTCTGGGAGTATGTATAGCTGCTTCTTGACTTTATGTTAGAAGAAGACTTCATCAGCACCTGATCCTCCTGCTCTGCCCTTGATTCCCTAGGAAGGATGGGCAGGACGGGCTACGGGTTGTGGGGAGACGTGCATCTCCCAACAGATGTAGATAGCTGTGGGATGGGAAGCGCAGGGCACACTGCCCACCGTGTCTGCCCCGTGGTTCAGACACACCCTTTGATATCACCCGCATCCTATATCTGGACAAGGCCAAAACATGTCCTAATAAGCTCCACTATCTGTGCTCCAAACCCTCACTGAATTCCTCTCCAGCACGCACAAGATTTTCCTACATCAATCTGCAAAGAAGTGCGCAGACTGGAGTGACACACGCCCTCCTGCTGTCCAGCTTCTACCACTATTGTTTTCACCACTTGAGTAAAGTTCCTTCTCTTTTGGATGATGGGGCAAACATTCAAGGCTCTTTTAGATGCTTTACATTTGACTTTTCTTTAAACACACTTGTTATCTTTTTGGTGGCACTTAGTTATTGTTCATAGCATTTTGTGGCCCCTCACTGACATTTCCTATTATTTAAACAGCTAATTAGCCTTATTTTATTAGGTGTAAATGTGTTTCCATGCTTTGACTGACAAACACTAATTAAACTTCAGTAGCATGTAGGAATTTATTGCCTGTTAATTGTGCCCTAGAGCATAGTAACTTTTAAAAGTGAAATAACAATCATCACGTCTCCTTAAATATATATATATATATGACTACAGTGCCTGTATTGTTGTACCATATGTCTACTTGTCATTATCAGCCATTCAGAGAGCAGCCTTTCAAAACTATGCTGATTTTTCAAACAAGATAGAGTTTCAGATAGTAATGCTAATGAAAAATATTAAGATATCTGTTTGATACACTTCAGCCCACAAGTGTTTGCTTTTAAGTGGCTTTACTTTTTGGTTTTGGCTCTGTGCTAATGAAAGATGGAGTATCAGATTGTGTGGGTGCTACCTGATTTTACTCTTTATATGTAACAATTTTAAAGCCTCTTAAGTTCTGCGGCTTCTGTGAGGGCTTGCTTGGCATTATGCTGTATTCTTTTGATATTTTCTATGTTCTGTGTCAACAGATGTGCCTCTCAATGTGTGACTCAGTGATAAGACACTGAGTTTTCGCTTCATTTTTCACCGTGTTTGCATTTATGTCATAAATGCTGGATGTTTTGTGGGATCTTATTCAGCCACCCACTCTTCCTTCCACAGACATTTTCTCAGAAACAATAAAATTAGTCAAGATCACTTTTATTTGTCTTGAAAAATATTCCTTAATGCGATAATGAAGTCATGCAAGGGTTCATTATCAGTTTAGAACCAATTTAATATCTCTTCTCTTTATTTTCTAAGCTAATATACATCCTTGAAAAACATACCAGGTGGAAAACTGTGAAGGGACTGGAAGAATGATAGCATACTTGTAGCGCTGAATATTTTGGTCAGGGACTTCCGATGCAAGTTTCTGTAGTATCGAATTAATGCATTGCTTACACATTTTGGAATCCAAACGTGATTCCCTTAGAACTCCTAAGGAAATGACTCCATAACTGTGAGTGATTAGATACAATATAGAGAGTGTGTGTGTGTGATTGGAAGGGGAAGCAGTGTCCTTGATTGCACAGTTTTATTCTTTTTGGGCCCCATTCCCAAGCATCTAAAAATATGCTGTGCTGATCCCTTTTATTCTGAGGCTATATCCTACCTCTTACTTCAGCTGCTGCTTCCTTTTGGCTTACCTTCTTTGCATTCTGACCCTGCAAGATATACCGGTTTAAGTTGCTTCAACTGTAGGTATCTAAAACCAGACAACCAAGCAGGGAACTGTGTCCTGTTATCCCAAAGGAGGCAGAACATTTGTACCTTCCATTAACTTCATTTAACAATGTCAATTCTTAGCATCTTTAGAATCAAGGAAATGTGTTTTCACACTAAGACAAGAACCTGGGTTCAAACTTTTAAACAGTTCTTTGTCACAAGCCCCGCAGGGTGTGCAGGGGGCAGTAGTAATACATGCTCTATATTAATCCCTCCAATCAGGCTACAGAGAGTATTGTGTCTTTGCTTGATATTCAGAAAAATAAAGGTTTCAATTATAAACTTGTGTTCCAAATAACAGGACATTGCTGCTCTCACATTGCTCTCTGAAAGGTTTTGGATGGATGGGGTTCAATGGGAAAAGGGAATGCCAAAGGTCCCCTAAAGTCTTCACAGAGACGCCACACAGTTTTACATGTATTACAGAGCATGCAAACTTTACTGCTTTTGGTAGCAGGAATGGGAAGGGCAATTCTGTAGTTACTGCGTGGGCTGGCGTGGAGGAGTTTTTACACTTCTCCTCGAGTTTCTTCCTCATTAACTTAACAGTTCCCTTGTGGTCACCAGTGTCTCTGTGGTTTACAGGCTTTCCCAGTATTGCAGTCTTATCTCCTGACATTACTGTCATCTCTGGCTTCCCTGCCACTGCTCCTCAAGAAGTGATGAAGTAACTACCTAATTTACTGTTCATCAGAGATTATTTTATTGCTTAATTATGTGAGCAGCTTACAGGACAGTCTCCAAAAGTCTTAAATTTCAGACACTGCTGCTTTCTAAAAATCAGATACACTTAGTATACTTCTAGTTGGGCACTTATAATCAGGAGTGTCCAGCACCACTGCTTCACTGGTGGGAATTCTCTCTGCAATGGGTGCATCCATTGTCTCACCACTTAATTGCTGTGTAGCAAGGTGACACTTCTATCTGTGTTCTCAGTGTCCCAACTGAGGTTTGGATTTAGGATCTCACTTTTCATATGGTCTGAATATGATGATGATATTGACTATTATCACTCCACTAGTGATGTTTTCTCTCCCTTGTGCAAGAGACACCCCACAATGATTGGAATCCATTCACTTCTGAAGCATAAGAAGCTTAGCAATGGCTTTGGTCTCTCTGAGGTGTTTTCAAATCCATTGCTCTAACATTACTTGTGTCTGACAGCAAGTTTTAATGCACTTGTTTCTGTCCTGAATAAGCACTCAACATAGAACAGCTTGGTCATTCTCAGGATCCTGCAAGGATACAGAAGCCTGTCATGTAATGACTGCATTCCTCTCTATATGGCCACTTCTAGTGCCCTGTGGAGCAGAGCTCCTCCACTGAAGTCCACAGACCCAAAGGAAAATCCACCAGTGATCTACTACTTTAGTCAAACTTTGATTCATTGCAATAGAGTGGGGTGAGATAATATGGATAAATAAAAACCAAAAAAAACTAACACAAACATTGGTTAATTAGGTGATAAGACCGTATATTATATGTCCTTCAGTTGAGATATGCTGCCAGTAGAACAGGAGGGATGAGGGAGTTGAAATTGATTGTTGTCTATTTCTGTATTAACTGAAATCTTGATCTGTCATAACTTGTTTTAGCCATAAGGCACAGGAGCTGTGTTTTGTCCTTCAGGAATGGCTTTAATTCTGGCCAGCTGAGCAAAACCATGTTGAATAAGAAAGTCAGGCTGGGGTGGGGAAGGTCATTCAACAGCAACATGGATCTGTGGGTGTCTCCAGCATTTCTTGGCTGGAAAGGGATAAATAGTTTTTTATTCTTGGCCTTTTTCTTAATAAATAAATAAATAGAATTAAATAAATAATTGCATAAAAGAAGATATTAAAACAATCCATGTTTGTATAAATTCTGATGACTTTTCTTAATCTTCTCTTGTCTTTTGTTGGTAATACATGTTCTGCAAATTCTGCTCACAGTGCTCAGGGGTGTGTCATTAACTGCTGTGGGCTAAATGAAATTCTGGGATTTGGAATATCAGAATTTTGGAATATGACTTCCTGCATAGTTGTTGCTAGCAACTTCCAGTTGTCTGAGAAGAGAGGGATTATGAGGTATGTTTTCAATATTTCTTCTAAGAAAAAACTTACACTAGCAAAGGTTTGATCCATCTGCCTGCTGTTAACTGTCAAATCACAAAGTCAGTTGATTTTTATGGGACTGTTTTTTAAATCTTTCCTGCTTCAACAACATTAATTTCCCTCATGATCTTTGATTCTGGTGCTAGTCTTATCTTTCTTTCCCTATGGTTAGTTAATGACTACTTCATTTCTATAGCAATCATGCTACTATTGTTTCTATGTCTTTGTGTCCAAGGCCAGTGCTGTCTATCAGCATACTTCTTGTTTTCTTTTTTTAATTAGTGGCTGGAAACACCTAGTTAACACCTAGTAGAACAGCATAAAATGATGTATTGCTATGTTCTGGAGCAGTGGCTGTGGCATAGCTTTGAGAAACTACTCTATAAAGCAGCTAAAAGTATTTTTAAAGGCTTAAATTTTTAAAACATTAAAATTTAACAAGGTGAAGTGATCTATTACATGAATATTTTTCTTCTGTAATTGCAGCAACTGGAAAGAGAGATTGAAGAAAAGATAAATGTGTGGTTATGATACTTTAGCCAGGTGGCATTGGCTCTGTTTTCTGTTTTATGACAGATATATTTTTTTAATTATATGGACAAGTCATTTAATTATCTTCTTCTATTTCTCTCAAAATAAGATGAGAAGATGTCAGGTCCCTTTCAGCTGACAGTGAGATAGCTTTCATGCTTCAATAACCATTCTTGATTTCCCAGCAAACATGACTTACATCTAGATAAACAAGAACAGTGTGAAAGAAAGAGGACAAATCAAAGGAAGTAATACCCCTTATAGATAAAGAAGCAGTTAAAAGTCTATGTTAAATAAATCCCAAAGCACTAACAAGAATATGGAAAATGTCACCAAAGAAGCTGTGGTTACTTGGGAAAGAGAGAAAAGTGAAATGGCCTTTCAGATCGGAAGCTGTCTGACTCTCAAATTCCCACTAAACAAGATAAAACAACCAAGAAAACACCAGAGCAAAGCTATAGGCAAAACACTCTTAAAGTGTGCCAACTGAAAATCAAATGCTGTACTGGCCACTGTCACATTTCCCAGCACAAGAGAAGTGAAAAAAGCCCCCCTGCCTCCCTCAAAATAAAAAAAAAATCAGTAAGGTGCAGGTGAGGATTAACTTATGGGGAAACATTTAAAGGTCCTGGTGGTTATGAAGAGGAAATATCATTAAGTCTCTGTTCTCTGAAATAAAAGGAAGTTGTAAACACAATGACAAAGAAAGGTGTCCGAAGTGACTGTGGTATCTGAGTATGTGCTATACTCTTCAGAGACAGACAAGCCTTCTACAATATTATCCAAAACAGAATAAAGGAAACAACTGCTGACAAATAAAGGAAGCACAGATTGCATTTCAAAAGGAAGATCTGTTTTTCAACCACAATTCCTCAAGCTGCTTCTTGTGGGTTAATTTTTGATCCTGGAAACAGTAAACCACAGAATAATTTTAATTTCCTTATCTGAGCCAGAAGAATACACACATGTTCTCCAGTCAAGCAAGCACGTCAAATGAATCAGGGGAAAATAAACATAAAAAGCAGTTTAGCCAACTTTCCACTGAAGTGAAAAGCTCTGTAACAACCCTACTAGTGATTGTCTTTAGATTTTCTTCTTGTCTAAAAGGCTGGGTATTCTTTGCACTGACAAAAGATTGACAAGCCTTGAAACAGTGTTAAGTGGAAGAGTAAATAGCAGATGTTCCTCATTCCATTTCTAGGTGTAAAGACAGCATTTAGGCAACCACCATCCTGATACATTTGGGAATATTTTAGGTGTTGTGGTATGCTATTGTAGCAAGGAACTTCATCAAAGGTTTATACAAGGTTTTTATCTCAGATTGGATATTAGGAACAATTTCTTCACCAGGAGTGGTGAAGCATTGGAACAGGCTGCCCAGAGAGGTGGTGGAGTCACCATCCCCAGGCGTGTTCAGAAAATGGGTAGACGTGTGGCTTTGGGAGATGGTTTAGAGGTTACAGTGATGGAGAGCTGACAGTTGGACTTGATGATCTTTAAGGTCTTTTCCAACCTTAATTATTCTATGATTCTAAGGTTTTGTGTAAGGAAACAGAGGTTTCATCCAATTTAGTTTTCAGCAAAAGTAGAAATCAATATTAATTATTTACCACTTCTGATTTGAATTGTTGCTGTCTTCGCTGAGAGAGAAAGCATAAATAGGTACAGAACAGGCATTGCTGCAAAGCCTTGGTTGTGTTGGCAACACAGCATAATAAATCGACACAAAAACGTTTTCAGCATTGCAGGAAAAAAAAAGCTTTAAAAAAAAGATAGAACCACTATCAAAGCTTTTAAACTCCTTCTCTCAGCAAGAATGTTCAGGGAGAATTTAAGTCTTGATGCCATCCAGGAAATGTGTTTTTAGTTCACAACCAAGCAGCTGCATTCAACATCTTCAACAAGACTTGGTTTCTGAAACAGGCAATCTAAAGGTCTTCCAATGTTGTTCCACCTTTGTTCAGGAAAATATACAGGGGGAAAAAAAGGTCTCCTCAAAACAAAAGAACCTAAAAGATAGATTGTCCTTGTGGGGACCACGCCAAGTCCATGAGGTGGTCTGTGGTAGGGTGTCTTAGTTCAGAAATAGTTTCAACCAAAGATGACTGTACAGTTTCCAGATCCAGGCTGGCTCTATTCACTCAACTCATTCACCTCCTCAGTATTTTCAGTTCAAAGGTTAATGACACTTCCAGTATAAGCTGAGGTTTGTCTGCATCCACTGGTGTGGTTGTGGCTGTGTGTGCTCTTCAGTCCCTGTGGCTTGTGTTTCCTACTGGCTCCGTCTAAACCTACAGAGGTGTGCAGACAGTAGAAAACATCAATTACAAGGACTTAGTCTAAATCTGTCCCTAAATGTTTTTGAAAGTAAATTCCTCAGAAAACACCGGGTATTAAGTGGTATTAGATTATGACACATTTCAAAAGAACTCAGCAGTAGAAAATTCTGGGACATGTTAAGAAGGAAGCCTGAGGGACAACACAGTCATCTACACGTGGGCATTCAGTCATTGTACAGACCCCAGGCAATCCTTCCTGTACTCTGGCCATGTCTCCTGAGAGGTCTGGGTGTGCTGGACCCATGCCATCCCTGGGCGGATGGCTCACATGCCTCAGGTTGCTGCAGGTAGGATTAGACAGGTATGTTTGGCAACCAAGTTGAGCCCTGTGTGGGGGTCAAAATAGTAGGTATGCTGAAGAAAAAAGGAAAAACTATTGGAGTCAAAGATTTCTCTCCTCAGCAGGGTTCAAGGAGCACTCCATCCTGGACAGACAGGGCTGGTGAAGCCTTTTCATGCCCCCAGTGACGTGCGGTCTCAAGAAGTAGACTGGTTCAGAAAGGGGGATGTTTCTCATTTCAAAAAAGTTGCAAATGTTTGTCTGTTGATTTCTTGAAAGAGCTCCAGTGTCTTTACAAGGGAGGAGAGACAGAAATGCAAACAGGTACATTTCCTGTGAAGCACAAAACTAGGCATTCACTTTCAGATCCCTGTATTTGGTTTTGAATGGACGGGATTTTTACTAGCACTTTGCTTTTTGTTTCAGTTGTGCAGCTATTTTCTGAAACAGTATGTAATTTTGGTTGTTGAAACCTCTTTCAGCTACATTTTGGGAGGTTTATTTCCTGGAATAGCAACATGTTTTGCTTTGGTTTATCTTGCAATATTCTGTTCTTCTTTTCTGCAGACACCACTTGACTCTTCCCTTGGCAAGGTGAATCAACTAGTTTTCATTCCCTATAGTTGCAAGTCTTGTGTTCCTAATTGCTGTGTCCATATGTATGAAAGAAGAGAAAATCCCCAATAAAACCAACTTTCAAAACAGAATATATTTGTACATAATATTTAAAATAACTTCTCAAAGTTTGTGAGGCAAGCAATGCTCACAAATTCATGAGAACGGGAAGCAGAATGGTTCCATGGCTTCTATTCTGGGCAAATTGCTTGAAAATATCTGCTAGAAGTTTGGCAATCATTCATGGGCAATGAGAGAGGAAAGGAAAGGAAAGGAAAGGAAAGGAAAGGAAAGGAAAGGAAAGGAAAGGAAAGGAAAGGAAAGGAAAGGAAAGGAAAGGAAAGGAAAGGAAAGGAAAGGAAAGGAAAGGAAAGGAAAGGAAAGGAAAGGAAAGGAAAGGAAAGGAAAGGAAAGGAAAGGAAAGGAAAGGAAAGGAAAGGAAAGGAAAGGAAAGGAAAGGAAAGAAAGGAAAGGAGAGGAAAGGAAAGGAGAGGAAAGGAAAGGAAAGGAAAGGAAAGGAAAGGAAAGGAAAGGAAAGGAAAGGAAAGGAAAGGAAAGGAAAGGAAAGGAAAGGAAAGGAAAGGAAAGGAAAGGAAAGGAAAGGAAAGGAGTATTCAGTAGCTCAGAATATCTGTGACACATCAGCCTGAACCTGCCATGAAAAGCTTTGGTAGTTTTACGTGGTCAAAAAAATGAATTAGAACTAGGATAAGCACAGGGCATGTCTACTAAGGCTTTCCTATCCTATGGAAAGAGGCAATTATAGTAAAAATTAAGTTGATTCGGTGTCTGATGTAAGTATTTATCAAGGAATAAATACCTGTAAATAGATGGTATTTAAGCAAGGAAGACAAAGTCAGCATAAAACCAGAAAAATGTAAACTCCGCAGGAATCACCAAGACTGGAAATTGGAAGAAATTCTCCAAAGTGAGGGAATAAGGTTCTGCTACAGCTTTTCTTTGGAAAGAGATGGAACAGCAAAAGCATTGTTTTTAAGCAATAAGCATAATTTTCTAAAGAAATGAGAGTTGTAGGAGCAACCTCTGTGTACCTACAAGGTTCCTACCTCAACAAAAAATTCCTCCTCAAAGTTTTAATTAAGGCTGATATTAAAGAATAGATTTTAAAGGCAGTTATACTCCTACAGTTTTCATGGAAACAGGGCCTAGGTAGAACCCATGTGAGAACCAATGGAGGGAAAGACTTCAGCATAAATTCACGCATTAGTCACCACCATGGCCCTGGGTTCACTGCAGCAGTTAAATGCCATATGAACCTTGGGAAAGGTTTGAGCCCTTGGGAATGGCATGGAGCACTCCTCATGGTTTCTCAAAGACAGAAACCTCAACCTACACAGGAGAAGAGTTTTCCACGGTTACTGTGGTCACAGCACTGTATTTCTGACACTGGAGCCTGATAAATAGTGAGAAGGATTGAACAATGTGCCTGTCTGCAGAAGGTCTGGTTTTAGTGACTTGACCAAGAGAATTAATTTTCTGACCCCATTGCTTCTGCTCTGTGAAACTGGACACATCATTTCACCCTTATGTGACTCGTAGAATTCCAACATTTCTGCAGGTTCACTGCTCCAAAATCAGTGGGCCATATTCTAAGATGTTTGAATTAGATCTGTTACCCTTTTTTTCTTTTTTTGGTCATATTAACAATGAACAGTTGCAAATTTGCCCCCATCTGGATGTATCGATTATTTTGAACACCCTGGAATTCTTACAGACTTTGTACTGTTCTGAGAAATTGCAGGTAGAGGAGAGATCACCCCTTGGGTGTTCTTTTGTTTCACAATTATGAAATATTTCTGTGGCAACTTCAACAATAGCTTTCATGGAACAGGAAAAACAAAGAGTTTATTTTTAGGTGTTCATTTGGTATATCCTATTGCTTAGGGCTGTGCCTATTTCCTCTCTTAATAAGCCTCATCCATCTCACCCAAGCGATGGACATCTCATTGCTGGCTGAACCCAGTGTAAAGGAGGCAACTAGCCATTTCCCCAGGCTCTACATTCACAAGCACGCTTTGTATTTTGCCATGAAGAGGTCAGACACATACAGAGGTAGGTGGGTGCAAGGAAGGGATCCCTCCCATTTCCAGCCCATTCCCAACAGAGGCCCAAGAACCTGGGCCAAGTCGTTTTTCCATGGCTTAGTGAGAGAGGTTCCAGTAGGCGTTGTCTGATACGCAGTGGCCAGACATCATTTGAGGGACAGGAGAAACATACTCGTACCATTACAGATTTGGTTTGGTTGTCAACCCTGAAAAAAACCCTTGAATGCAGAAAGTGGCTGGTGTGCTGAATGCACTCTTGAGCTCAGACAGCTCACTGCAACCTTCCCGTTGTTACCACTCCTGCGGCAGACCAACTCGCTGTTTCTCAGCCAACTCCCTGGATGGGAAATCTCACTAGCAGAACCGTTGCTCCTTCTCCAGAAGGACTCAAAATTCCCGGCTTGCCTTGTGAGTACACCCGAGCTCCGATGTTGAGTAGCAGCAGCAACAGCAGCAGCAATAATAACAAGGAAATCTCACTTCTGGCTTTGCCTGTGTCAGGCTGTAGGTACTTACGTGATCTCTGGTACACAAATCGTGAGCAACTTTGTAGATTATCAGCGGTATTTAGACAACTACATCCCTCATTCTGATGGGAGCTAGGCACTTCAATGCCTTTAAGGATTTGTGCCTCTGGGGCTTTCTCCAGATAACAGAAGTCTATGGCGGAGTCTGTGGGAGATAAACTTGAATTGCCCACATTTAAGGGCTGGGGGAAGAGCAGGCAGTGCCACGGGCAGAGGCGGTGCAGCTCTTCCTGCCTGCAGCAGGCCTGGCCTCCGCAGAAAGCCTGGAAAGGGCCTGCAGGGCTGGCGTGCTGTCAGCGTTAAAACCGGCTCTACCTGGGGTTATGTGGGAGCTAAGGACCGTGAACCAGAGTTAAACGCGGTGTCAGGAGCTGCAGACCCAACTTTGTATCTCTGCGGAGGGAGGCAAGGGTGTGTAAATACAGCTGTAGGGCTGGAAGGGCACCGGCAATACTCCCCATCAGTCTGCACCAGCTGTGTTCAGCAGTGAGCACCTTGCAAGCTACGGGAAACCCAGACCATCTGGTTAAGTTTGGAGGTTTTGTTCTGTTTTGTTTTCACCGCGAAGGAGACACAAAAATTAGGGTAGATTTAGGATTTCTTAAGTGACCCTTGCTCCTGAACATGGGAAATCCCTTTCTATTTTTGTGTAGAAGATTCATACTCATTCTTAAAGGTTCCCCATATCCTCTTTTCCTAAATCGCCTTTAAATCAGCCTATCTACATGTGTGAAGAGGAACATTAGGTTTTCTTTCTGATGGCAAGAGGGCACATTTAAAGAAAACTATTTGCATTTTCTCATAATGAGCCACTGTCAGTCATTAGTCGGCCAAAGCGATTCCATCCTGCAAACAGCTGCCAGAAAACAGTCAAAGCAAGAGCCTGACCCTGCTGCTCTTGCTGGACATAGACTTCCCTTGGAAATGGGTTTTGTATCCCATTAAGAAAGGCAGGAACTCGCCTTTAATAAGAACTAATAAGAAAGTTTATAAGAACTATTTTGAGAATAAGAATTGTTCTTTTAAAAGGTCTTTTAAGGAATGATTAACTCTTTAAGAATTATTTAGCAGAGGATAGCATCAGCAAGAAGGGATAGCAGCAAAACTGAATGGACCCATATATCCTAGGATCCAAATACCCTCTTTTGGACTGACACGATCCTTCTAAGGTAGGAAGAAAAAATGCTTCAGCCTTTATTACTTATTTAAGGAAAAGAAAGCCACGATGCTTTTAAAGCCTCTTGACAGCGAAGCATTTCTCCCAAACCGCCCTAGGAAACACCGCGGCTCTTCTACAGATGCTGCCTGTCTTTTCCTGGTAAGAAACTGCTGGGGCTCGCAGCTGGCCAGACAGCCGTCTACCCTCTGCCCTGGACGGTGCGGAGAGGGACCCCTGCGGGGCAACCCGCCCCCTCGGTGGAGGCGATCCAGGCCCCGTGGAGCCCTGGCTTGTGCCCAGCTGCCGACCGGTCCGGCGCCGGTAACGGGAGGCGCCGGCACAGCCGGGCTGCAATCGCGGAGACCCAGGACCGTGTGCCCGAGGCCGGGGCCGGTGGCAAGGGAGCCCCAGCACCGACGGGGGAAGACATGAGCTTCTTCCCGGTGACCGAAGCTTTGTAAGCCTAGGGGGTGAGGGGTGAGAGGGGGAAAGCGGCGGCGGGGGCGGGGGGTGGGTGGTGGAGTGGGGAAGGCAGGAAGAGGCTCTTAATCCCTGGTGTCTTTGTTCCGGCTTGCACATATCGGAAGCGGGTCTGAAGCCGTGTGATCGCTTTTTATGGAAAAGGAAAGGCATTTGCAGGCACTTTGGAGCATCCTGAGCGGGGCTGGAGGCACCCCGGTACCAACTGGGGCCGTCTGCGTCGCTCTACCCTCTCCGCCGGGTGCATCCCACCCAGCCCCCAGCGCACACCCGCTTTTCTCCAACCGGCCTCCCCCCCTCCCCTCCCCCGAGATCAAAAGCACCCTTGCTGTTGAAAAAGGACTATTTTCTCAGGCGTCCTTCCCCACCACGGCTTTGTGCAAAGGACAATAGACTCCTGTGTCAGTGTTGTTGGCACCAGCCTTGCATAATACAGGAAGCAGCATTTCCTTTCGGGGGTGGAAAATTAACTTGGATCGTGCGTTTCTCTTTTTATTGCTGACCGTACACACCCCGGGAAATTCGGCTCGCTAGCTCTCGGGAAGGGAAGCGGCAGCAGCCTCCTCTCCGCATCCTTCCCGGCGTAGGGGAAGACCCGAGCGCGGATCTGCTACCCGCGGGCAGGGCCGCCGCCGCCGCGGAAGAAGCGCGCCCCGCTCCGCGCCGCGGGGTGAGGTGGTCGGGGACTCCCGGAGCGGCCCCTCCCGGTCCCCGCCCTGTGCGGCCTCGGGCTCAGCGGGAGGTCCCGCACTGCCGGGGGCGGGGGGTTCTGCTGCGCCCCCGAGTTCCTGCCGTGCGTTTGTCCCGCTCTCGGTCCGTCTGCCGCGGGCTGAAGGTGGCAAAGGGGAGTCCCAGCGTCTCCTGTTTCGTTGGATGGATGCCTTGGCGTGGGGCTGGGGGTGAGGGGAAGAGTCGGTTTCTAGTTGGGAGAGTTAAATAAAAAACAAGCAAACCAACCAACCAACCAACCCAGACTGAGAGCTCTGTGCTTTGACAGCTCATGGGCCTGTAAAGTCCGACACCATGAAACGACTTCTAAACCAGTTTCTTCTGATGATACTAGCCCATGCTTGTCCCAAAAAGGTCACACAATTGTTAATGAAACATTAAAATGTCTTTCCAAGCCAGTGCTCTCCAGGAAATGCTCAGCTCTTGTATTACAGGGTTAAAAACATCCCACAGTTAGTCCTGCATAGACAGAGACCTTTGGGACAAGTTCTAGCTCAACAAAGACTCTGTGTGCAAAATAAAATACATATTCCACAACTGCTCTCAAATGATGCTATGTTCTTTATTGCCTTGTGGTGTTCAGGCAAATGTGGGTTTGGATTCAGTGGCTGCAACCCAGTCCTGGCTTCTCCATCTTCCTTCTGTCAGCCCATTAGTGGGATTTGGGAGAAGTCAATGAAAACTCTTAAGGATCTCAAGAGAAGTCCTGCCACCAAAACCTCCTGGTCTGCTCTTCTTGTCCTTCCCCTGTTGCCATCAATAACCTAGTTTGAGGAGATGAGTTGGTAGCTTCTCAAGGTAAGGGCACACATACTGTATCAACAACTCCTGGTACTTCTGAGATAAGCTTATGCAAAGATTATTCTCCCTCCTAGATCTGTGCTGGATCCTGTCTGCTGGACCTAGTGACAAGAGAGCATTCCCAGGCAGGGTTTCAAAGCATCAGATGGACAGCTCTGAGGCTTGCTGAGACAGCAGCCAACCCTTTTCTGTCCCTATGTTGGGCTGATCAGCTAGTTACGGTTTTCCGGCACTGAAGGAAGCAAAGATACTAATTTCATAGTGTGGAAATGACACTGTTGCATCACTAAGATAGTAACTGCCCACATCACCATGAGCATCTCATGGAATTGGAAGTGAAACTATCTTTTAACTACTCCCATCAGCTAGTTTCATTTTTTAACTTTTTTTTTTTTTAAAAAACCCAACCCAACAACCCTCTTCTTTGTGCTTTACTTATTTCCTAGGAAATGTGTTATGGAAAAGCGCAATCTTAAAACTGTTGCCTTGAAAATCTCAGTCAGATCGTCTGGACACCCAAAGAAAAGACAAATCTAGTGTGTTTCAGAAGAAGTTTGTTTACTCCTCCCAGGCCAGTGCAGCTTTTGTTAATCTTCATCTGTAAAACATCATCCTTGCCACTTGCAGATGGAGCTGGAGATAGCTCTGATGAGGTGCTGGGCAAACCTGGCAGTGGGCTCTCTTTCCATCCACCTGCCTGGTGGACTTACATTGCTACTCACTTAACCCAGAACTAGCTTAAGTCAGTAGCAATGGCCCAGAGCTCCAAACCTGTGTCCTGGATCCTCTCTCCTGAAGTCGCTTTGCTTGCAGTTGTGTAAGTGAACCAGCATGTGGGCCATGGAGTACACCAACCCTACTATTTGGGGCACGTGTGGTGTAACCATACAAATGACTCCAGTGCTGTAGGACCTTGACAGTGCTGTACATATCCCACATTTCCCAGTATAGGTCCCAAGATACTCCTGTGAACATCACTTCTGTGGTCATAGCTGTTGGCGTTTGTTCACATTTTGTATCTGACTTGTTCCAAAATAATCAGGACATAGGCATTCATGCACATCACTGAGTCACCAGCTTCTCTGCAAGCAGCAGATGTGTGGGCTCCCGGTGCAGAGGCCTGGTTTGTATTATGGTGAAGGAAACCACTAAACCTCAGGGGGCTAGTGTTTGGGGTGGCAAGAGGAAAAGAGCTCTTAGTTGTAAGGCTGTTGTTTTTTTCATGGCCCCGTATTTTCTTGGGTAGTTTTCCCTTTTTGACATGTTTTGGTTTGGTTTTATGGTTCTTTTACTGATCTTCTGGTTGTCTTTCCCACTGAAATGCTGTGACCTTGGCCAAGATCCAGAGGGAGGAGGTGCAATCCATCCTTTTATGTGGTCTTGCCTCTTTCTAAACACTTAGCCTGGTACATTCATGTACTGATGGATCCAGAAAAGGCATATATATATACCCTGCCAGCTAAAGGGGAGAAGTGATGCCTGGGGACTGGATTTTAGATGCCTGGGGGATGAAGCTCAGAGCACGACGTCACCACCACACTAACCCAGCTATGCCAAAAGCAGGCCACTTCCATATTGATGCAGGTGTGCATACATGTGAGAGGGGTCCAGCCTGTGCACGTATGTGTGTAGTGGGAATATTACTAGGGCTCTTCCACAGCACTTGTGTTTTTCATGGACAAAGAAACCTGTTCTTCCACTCTTTTTTCCCTCTTTAGTGAAATATTGCTGAATGCACACAAAAAATCATGCGGGATTTTGGAGGAAAATGTGTATTGCAATAGTGTGCTTTTAGTAAGGGGTATGAAATCACTGGCATTCCACTGTGTAGACCTGATAGCATCCACCTGATCGGTGGAGATAAGGGCAGAGCCAAAGCCGTGTTGGATGTGCTAGGGACTAGCAAGGGCTGGCTGCTTCCCAAGTAAAGAGGCAGGTGGGAGCAGTTGCCATACCAGCAAGGACAGCAAGCCTGGGTCAGGATCAGGTCTGGAGGCAGTGGTCAGGGTGAGGCACTGCTTGGTGTTCCCCCAGTTGAGCCGCAGTGGTGGTACAAGACAAAGCGTGGGTATAGCTGCTGCGAGCTATGGGGTAGCACAAGTTGGAACCAGCGGTGGGGACTCAGTTTAAGAGCAGGTCCTGAGGGAGAGGAAGGACAGACCCTCCCCTCTAGTCTTCTCCGAAACAGCTACTGCCAGCAAAAGCCCTGACCTTGCATTCTGCCAACTGAGGTCCTGACCTCAGCCACCGAAACTCCTGGAGGAGGGGAACACTCCCTGAGTATTGCAGGAGCTCTGACTCATTACCTTCCTGGCCTCCCAATAAAATGCCAAGTAATCTGATTAATTGCTCATGTGGGTTGACTAATTATAATTTTAAAATTGTTATTATAAAAATTATATAAATATTATAAATTATATAAAGTATTATATAAATTTATATTTTAAAAGTGTTTCTTTGCAGCAAATCACCTGCTCCTGTTACCTCTACTTTGTTGCTGTGGTTAGACAGTTGCCTGCTTTGCCTCAGAAGTGGACCTAGCTTTGATGGAGGTGGGAAACTTGGATGAAGAGGTAACACAATCACTGCTCTGAGCTGCCGTACCCATCTGTGAGGGATAGGCAGCAGTGCTGTGAGTTGTCCTGCAATAATTCTTCCCAGCAGCTTTGGCTGCCATGACCACACACACTATATAGACAAGATGCTATATAACATCAATAAAGCTCAACCTCTCTGAGGGAAAAGCACAACTGCAGCTGTAGTTTATGTCTTTGCATAGACTTACATGTGCATGTGCCTCATGGCAGGTACAAGTAGCTGTTCCAATAAATACTGTAGCACAGAGAAAAGGTCTCTCTGTGGTTTTTTTTTCCTCACAGTCCTGGAGAAAACTAAAGAACTTTACTTTGGTTTACATGCAGCTTTGAATTTAGTGGGCAGCTCTGGTTTGTCCATGGTTAATCCAAGTAACAGCAGCACCTAAATTTCTAATGGTAATGGCAAATGGGATTTACTTGATAATGTGCTTCTTAACCTATTTTCCTGCAGTGCGGAGATGGGGCCAGAAGATGTCAAAATAATGGTGATTAAAAACAGCTCATTGAAAAGAGAGAGGAAAAGAGAGTCAGAGAAAGGCCTTGGGTTGAGTAGGCCCAGTCCATCTCACCTAAGATCTTGGTCCAGGTTACAGTCTCCCCAGTATTTACACCAGTATGAAAAGCCCCAATATTCCTCCAGTTGTCACAGTTCATTGTGTCTCTCCTTGTGCAGATATGCTGTGAGCTGTGTTAGTGGAATGACCCAGGTTATAAGTGGCTCTCCATGGAGAGCAGGCACGTTACATCCTCAATTATTTCACAGAATTGTTATTATTTACATCGAGCCCCAGAAACAGTTGTGAGCCCCAGAAATGTTTGTGCCAGTGCAACTTACAGAGCTGTGGGGATGGAGTAGGCTTCTGCTGGTGAACAGGGATCACCAGGCCCTTTCCCATTGGCTCTGAAAAAAATGTCTAGTGAAATACTGCTGTGCTTAAAAGTTCTGTCCTGGGAGCATCCAGTCTTACAGTAGTCCGTTAGCAGATGCGAATTCAGCAGAAGACCTGCAGAGGGAGATCCAATCTACTCTGCACTGATACCTTTGCTTCTCTCCCAACAGCCTGAGCTTGGGACCATCTCAAAGGCAGTCTAATTTGTTCCTCTGAGGTGTCTACCTATTTGCTGTAAGTACAGGGATCAACAGCTATCATAAGGTCCCTTAGCTGGAATGCCAGCCTGGACTGATGGGCTGAGGTAAATCACATGAGGTTTAACAAAGACAAGTGCCACATCCTGCACTTTGGTGATAAGTAGCTCCACGCAACACTACAGGCTTGGGGCAGAGTGGCTGGAGAGCTGCCTGACAGAAAAGAACCTGGGGGTGTTGGTTGACAGAGGGCTGAACATAAGCCAGTAGTGTGCCCACGTGGCCAAGAAGACCATCGTTATCCTGGCTTGTATCAGGAATAGTGTGATGAGTAGAACTAGGGAGGCCACACATTGAATCCTGTGTTCAGTTTTGGCCCCCACACTACAAGAAGGACATTGAGGCTGGAGCGTGTCCAGAGAAGGGCAACAAAGCTGGGAAAGAGTTTGGAGCAGAAGCCTTACAAGGAGTGGCTGAAGGAAGTGGCATTGATTAGCCTGCAGAAAAGGATTCTGAGGCAAAACCTTAACGCTCTCTACAACTACCTGAAAGGAGCTTGTAGCCAGATGTGTGTTGGTCTCCTCTTCCAAGTAACAAGCATTAGGAAGAGAGGAAATGGCCTTCAGTTGCATCAGGGAGGTTTATATTGGATATTAGGAAAAATTTCTTCACTGATCAGGCATTGGAGCAGGTTGCCCAGAGAGGTGGTGGAGTCACCAACCCTGGAGGTGTTCAAAGAACCTGTAGATGTGTCATTCCAGGACATGGTTTAGTTGACATGGTGGTATTGGTCAGATAGTTGGACTTGATGATCTTAGTGGTCTTTTCCAACCTTAAAGACTCTTTGATTTCAGCCCATGCAGTCTAATATGGACAGGCACCTGCTGTGCAGGTGTTGGTGGTAACCTGTTGTGTAATGCTCTGAACACTGGAACAACAAGGACCTATTTTGAGCACCAGAGCAAATGACAAAAGTGCTTCAATGACTGGAGTCAGGTCAGGTTGGGAGGGTATCAGCTACTAGTGTGAGTGGGATTTTCCAGGCTCTTTATTTTTGCCAGTTCCACGGGAACTGTCCAAGTGATTCCTCCCAGGAGACTTGGCTAAAACCTAAACTCAGGATGTTCCAAGTGTCCTGCTTCCAATGAGAAGTAGAATCCACAACCTCAGGATGTGTCCCAGTGCCTTGACTAAGTCATATCCGGGTTGAGAGGAGTCTCCACCCCACCTACCTCTCAAAGCTAGACATACAAGAGTCATAAGGACTCTTGTGAAAGCACAGGAGAGGCGATGCCCTGGTTAAGCTTTTGGCTATGAAAGGTCCTATGTGCTCAGGGTAGTGTCTGTGTTTCTTTGCAGTATAGTAGTCTGTTGCTCAAAGAGAACCCAGGAGTTGGGTTTGACCCTTTTTCCAACTAAATGACCCAATTACTCATCTTTTCAATCATATTTTCTATTGCTCATTTTCTAAGTTTATCCAATGAGTCTTGCTGGCCAGGGAGGGGTAAGGGATGCACACTGGAGAGTTGGTGCTTCTGGTAGCTGACAATAAGATGATCTTAGTGTCAGGTGTGTATGGGTTTTTCAAGCCAAAGGGTTGGTAGAAGCCATCTGTCCTGGTTCTGCCCAGGCCAGAGTCAACCTCCCTAAGCAGTCAGCACAGGTGAGCTGAGTTAGCCTAGGTGAGCTGAGTCAGCCTGGGCTGTTTTCCATACCACCTGACATCACTTCCCCATAAAAGCAGTGGATTGGGGAGGGTTATGGCTTGTTGCCTCCAGGACAATCTGAGTGTGGCTGGAGCATTGGGTTGGTTTGCCAGCTGTTGTGTTGGGCAGCACTCTGTAATCATCAGGTTGGTAAGGTACTCTGTTATCACTGGGTGTGAGTGTAATTGGCTGTTATTGTTCTTCTGTCAAGGTGCTTTTGTCAGTAAGGTGTCCTTATCCCAACGCACAGAGGCTCTCTGTTTTTTCTCCTGGAGTGAGCAAGCAGTGTGTGGTGCTCAGCTGCTGAACCACTGTACCATCTTCCTTCAGAACAGGGTGAAAATCAACATCAGTGTAACATACTGCTGGGCTGCAAGTGAACACTAAAAAGGGATGTTGTCTTCTGTGAAGGCTGTTTCTTCTCTCTCTTTTGCAACTTCTGTAGTGCTGGAGATCGAGTGGATGATCAGCTTTGCAGCAAGGATGTTGGCCTGATACGTTTTGAAGGGGTCTGGCTCTCAACTGCTAAATTTGGCTGATTTCCTTTCTAGCATTTAGTAATAGTCTCTTTCATGAATGCTAGAGAAAAGGAAATTTACCATGTTTCAGAGCTGAAGGAAACAACAGCAGTTATAGAATCCTTTATTCCAAGGGTAGAAGTTGTCCTCACATATGCCACTCGTTGCTTACATCAGATCAAGGCCCAAGATTCTGGTATGAAGAGATCATACTGCCTGTGGGGTGGTCATTTACCTGGGGCAGGTCTATGACCAGCTTCTTAGTGCTTGTATGGCCGTAGCACCTACTCCAGTCTTCAGACTAAGTTCTCACCCCACCAAGTGTTGCCAGTTACATGGTAATTCACAGGTCCCACACAGCCTTACCCTTCACACATGCACAATCCATCTGTCCAGATGCTTCAGCCTATGTGTTTAGAGATGCCTTTCATCCAGCTCCAGGCACAGGCTTCCCACTGTACCTTCATTCTTTATGGGAATGTCTGCTACTTCTTCCCTGTATCTAACTGCTGGGGTCTTTTCAGTCTTCATGTCAGCTTCACACATCTTCTCTCCCTGCCTTTAGCCTGTGAAGAATGATGAGGGACTAGGAGTAGATCTTCAGGTTTGTCTTCCCTGGTCCTCAGCTTCTTGAGTGGATCAGGAGCCAATGACATCCACTGGAGAAAGAAAGAACTATGTCTTGCCAAAATGCTGTGGTCTTTGGACGCCTGTGGCTGAAGGCAGCTGTGATGTAGGAGGTGTGAAGAGGGTGGGGAGAAACTGGTGGGGCATGGCTGCTGAGCTTGTGATGGGGGCTGCATCATCTCAGACTCAGCACGTACTCAGCACTGGGTAGGTCAAAGGCAGGGACATACAGTTCCCTTAGCTCCTTCCACAGGGAGCCCTTGCTCCTAGGGGGTCTGAGCTGTCCGGATGCCCAGTGTCCTAGTTCTGGCTGGTCTGTTTTCCCAGCTGCTGTCTTCTCCACTGGAGGAGGTGATTTCTTATGAGTCATCCTCTTTGGGACAGAAACCTCTGGGTTCTTTCCCCTATGGTGTGAGCAGATGAGAGGGAAGGTATCCATAACTATTTTGTTTTCAAGGTCTCAGCTGGGGGTAGGGAGATTGGAAACTACTGGCTTAAATCCTTAGCTTAAGGTGCCACTTATGAATAGGAGTTGGACAGAAGCGTGCAGGAAATAGTCTCACAGACTTTAAACTTGAAAGTTAAACAGTTCTCAAGTCAAAAACAACACCAACTTCTCATCTTTTTTCTTGCACAGGATGGTCTGGTGGAACACAGGAGATCTAAGTTCTATTTCTGGCTCTTGTCACCAGCTTCCTATGACCTCGGACTAGCTGTCTAAACTTGCTATGTCCCTCCACTTCCTTCTCTGTAGAACAGGGGTGATCACATTCACCTGTCCCGTGGAGACACACTCACGATTTATTTCATAGCATAAAAATATAGGAAGGGCCGTACAGAGCCAGACCACAGACCTGACTCACCTGATAGCCTTTTCCTGGCTACACAGGGGAAAAGTGGAAATATGGGGCTTGAATTTGGCTGTCACGGGCTGCCTTTTGGCCTTTCACAAAGTAAAACACATATGGAAAACACAAGGTAAGTGCGTAGGGAGAAGAAATATATTTCTAGGATGGTCCTGGATGCCACAGGGTCACTAAAGGCCAGCAGCAGCGCCGGCAGGGCAGACCTCTGGAGCATCCTTAGCCAGTGCTGCCCCTTCCTGGCTTCCCGGCTCCGAGCGCTCAGTGCTGCTGGCACGGGATCCGTGCTGAGTGGGGGCAGGCCCCACACAGGGCGGGCTACCCCGCCGCTCTCCCTCCCCGGGGAAGACGGAAAGAGAAGCCTCGGGCCCCGGGGGCACCGGCAGCACGTCGGGGCTCTCCGACCATTGCGCCCGGCAGCCTGGGACTGGCGGTGCGGTACCGACCCGACCTGGCGCCCGGAGCCGGTGGCGGGACGTGGCGCTGCCGGGGTCTTCCTGCCGAGCAGAAGAGGAGCCCTGTGGGACGGGGATCCCCAGCGCTCAGCCTTCGGTCCGGGACTCGCAAATCCGGTGCAGAGGAGCCCGGCGGCTTGCGGGCGAGTCCCGCTCCCCGCCCCGGCGGCGCTGCCGCCCCGGAGGCTGGAAACTCCCCAGCGCTGGGCTCCGGCGAGAGGGCACGGCCGGGGCCGGGGGTAGCCGGGGCCGCGAAACCGGCGTGGGAGCAATCCTGTGCCCGCCGGCGGGCGGGGGACGCGTCCCGGGGAGGGCGTGCTCCCGGCGGAGGATGTGGCCCGGGGGGAGGGGGGGCGGTGTGAGTGGTGGAGAAGTTATAAATCAGCGGGGCTGGGGCTGGCTGGTAATTGATGTCCGCGGGAGGTGAAGCTGGCAGGGCGGCTCGCTGCGGACACTCCCTTTCCGCGGGCCGGGCGGGGAGGGCTCGGAGGCTGCTGGATGCGGATCCCGCGCCGCGCCGTTATCTCCACCACCGCGGGAGGAGCCCGGGACCGAGGAGAGCCCGTCGGAGCCTAGCCGGCGACTCGGCCTCCGCCTCACTGCCGTCGTCAGGGGAAGAGCCCTGCGCTCCAGCGGGCAGGACCATGCCCCGCCAGCTGCTCTCAGGGACCGTGCTGCTGGGAGCCGCCCTGCTGCTTGCAGGTAAGGGTCCGCCGGGACCCGCTGACCCGTCCAGTCCCCCGCTCTGCGCCGAGCTCTTCGCGACGTGCGCCCAGCGAAGTGTCACCTCGGCTGTGCCTCCCGTGCCCCTGGCCTGGCCCCGACCGCTTGCCGGCTGGTGCCACCTGCCTCTCCTCCGCCCTTCTCCCCGTGGCTGAGTCGGGGAAAACGATCCCCGCTTTTGAGAGTCGCGAAACGCCGCATCCTGAGCGGTCGTTAGCCTCCGGATCCCCGGCGGTGTGTCCCGAGAGCAGCGCCCCGGGGGTGCCGGCGGTGCGGAGCCGCGGTGCCTCTCCTCCTGCGGGCAAGGCGGCGAGCACGGGGGACAGCCGTTCCGGGAGATGTCCGAACCGGTGCATCATGGAAAGAAAGTATGTTTTGGCTTCACGGGAAGGGTTCTTTCCTCCCCGCTTTGTTTCCAAGTGTCAGCCTCTGCCAGTTTTGCCCCGTGAGGCTGAAAAGGCGCCCGTTTCCTTCGCGAAAATCTAGGTCCTGCCGCCTCCCGCTCGGGCAGAACGGCGGAGCATCGGGCGGAGGTGGCCGCGCGGGTACCGGGCGTGGGTCTCTCTGGAGAGCGGGATGGAGGAGCTGTTCTCCGTCGCCCGCGTCCCGCAGTGCCGCGTGTGTGGGGATGGATCGGTGCAAAGATTTGCTTTTCTTAATCGAGTTTTATTTTACTTTGCGAGAGGAACCGTCCCCGCTGGGTCGGAGCGCAGGGGTGGGGGGGTCCGTCCCCGCCTTGCTTTCCTGCTCACCTGGAGGACGGGGTGTGTGGGAGTAGGGCAGGGGCAGGACCCACGTGGGGTCATCGCACCGCAGGCCCGACGACCTGTGGGGCTGCCCCGCGGGGCGGATCGGCGATCCCGCAGCCCTTCCGCGCACGGGCTCCCCATTGTCCCTCACGGGTCGCCCAGGTGCGCCCCGGGGCGCAGCCTTGCGCGCTGCGCGGCCGCGGGCAGCTTTCGCGCAGCATCGCCGCGCTTGGCGGCTGGCCGGCAACGATAGCAAATCCCAGGTGGGGAAGGAAAAAAGTGAGTGTCCTCCCTGGGCCGGGCTCCGAGGCCGGAGACCGAGCTGCGCGGCGTTTGTGCGGCTAGCGGTGCACCCGCCCGATCCGCCACACTCCCCCGCGCAAGCGGCCAAAGGTCCGCTCGGTCTGCTCCGCCCCGGCGCGTCCGCGGGAGCGGCCCCGACGCGGCGGTCCCCGGGCAGTACCCGTGCTGCCGGCCGGCGGCAGCCGCGTCCCGAGGCTGCCCGGGAGGATTGCTGGCGGGGCAGCTCCGACGAGACGTTTTCCTGCTCGGGAAGTGCTGATTCATCAACTTTGATAAAGCTATATAGGTATTCTTCACACACCACCACCACCCCACCCCCTTTCCCCAGGAAAGTGCTAATTGCCCCAGATTATTTGTGTCTGCCAAGGAGGCTCTTATGCCCAGAATGAAATAGGCACAAGCATGGGACACCCACCCTGGATACAGGAAACGTGGGTTCAAATCCTTGCCAGGTTTCCTTCACAGCTTGAGCTTGAACTTCGGCGTCCTGCTCCCACATGGGCTCCTGCAGTGACCATCCATGCTGGGGGACTGGCTTCCCCTTTCCTATCGGAAAGGTTTTCCATTGTGCAAATCATGGCAAAACCACTGTCCAGGGAGAAGGTGGACTCCAAAAGCCAGGAGCTGTAAGAGACCCTGGTTCACCTTCCTGTTTAAGGGACTCAATGACATGCATACCTTAAACCAATTCCAATGGGGAAACATTTGGATTGCTTAGGGAAAAAGCCTGATGCTCTGGGTGCTGGGCTGTGTGGATGTACATCCTTGGGTCTGTTCAGGTGCAGTAGGTGCTGGAAAGCTACTTTTCTGTAGTTTGGCTGAGTGCCTTTACAAAGGGCTTGGTAGAAAGTTCTTGTCTCCTCCTCACCCGCCACTTAAATAGGCAAAAGATTGTGCTCCAAATCAGAACTTGGACATTTTTCAAACTCTTGGATTTTCCTTTTTTTTTTTTTTTTAAAAAAAAAAGAGAATCGACCTTGCACAGCTTTGTTTGCACATCCCAAATAGTTTGATCACGCTTCTTCTGGGTTGGTGGTAAAACTCTCCATGTTTGCATCTGCACAGAGTGTTTCATAGTTATTGGTGAAGTGGTGGGATGTTGTGTACCACACAACTCTCTGGTTTTCTTCCCCTGTCACCCTCCTTCACTGATAATTGACATAAAATTCTTACTTGGTCTTTCCAACCCTTCCTGTTTTAAGCATTCTTGATTAAACTCAATTCACTACCGTTGTATGGTCCACTCTTGTAATTCAGTCTCTGTGGGTGTCTGCTGAGCTTCCATTTGCAGCCAGGTACTGGAAGAGATTCGCAGAAATAGTGGCTATGGGGTTACTGGAGAGCTTCATAAGGAAAGGACAAAAGGAGATCTTTTAGCTTGCATATGTTCATTTAATAATTGAAATTTCCCCAAAGTAACGTGCAAGCTAGAAGTCAGGAGAATCCCCGTTTGAAAAATGAGATCAAGGAAATTATGTTTCTTTGACATGTGAGTATTGGGCACTTCAGCCCTTTAGTATTTCACAGATTTTGGCCATCCTGGGAAAGAACAATACTTTTGCCTGTGTTTTACATAGTACTTAACTACTTTTCCTTTATACCTTGTATGTATTTCTTCCACAAATTATATATCTGTTCCAAAAAATTTTATTTTTATGCTGAAAACTGTACATATCATGGCCTAAATGAAAATGTTGCCATATTTAGTTCAATCTCACAGTCTTAGACTTTGTATGGCAATAATTTTAATTGATAGTGTTTGGGAATGTGAAGGACTAGGTTTAAACCCCCAAAAGATCAGATTCTGCAGCCTGGATTGAGGGTTAGATGACCATGTTTCCAGAAACATAAATAGATATTTTAGCTATATTTCCAGCTTTCCACACAGAAGCAATACATCACAGTTAGCAGCTAGAAGATAAATCGACTACATTACAACCTTATCTGTGGACCGTGCTATATGAACCTCAGTTATTTCAGTTGGAACTAGATCATCAAAATCCCCAACAAATGATGGATTTTCAATTTCATGGTCAGCTGGAAAAAAAATGAAGGAAGAAATTCCAGGTCAAATCTAATCAGTGCTGAGGTTAATTTCTTACCATAACTAACCCGACTTCTCTGAAAGTGCTACTGAGAGGGAAGTTCATACGTTGCAGTTTTGGTTTGATTTGAGTACTCAACTGAAACAGCTGCACAGGCACACGGTTACCACAGTCTAATAGGGGATTTAGGGCTGGAGATCTTAATGGATCATGGTTTTTCAGGTCTGGATTAAGGAAACTGTGCTTCCTTAAAAATTCCAGACTACAATCACAGAAGGCAGAAGAGTTGCATAAATACAGCTTGGTTTGGGGTTTTTTGTTTGCTTGTTTCTTTTTTAAAATGCATACATGGGGATTAAATATTGGACTTTGTGGCATTGCTAAAGAAAATCACATCACTTACGGATGTTCTACCAGACAGGTGTTTTGCTCATATGATATACACAACGCTAGGTTTCATTCTCTTAGAGCTGATGTAAATCTGAAGCAAGTCCTTTGGGCTAGGCTAGCATCCTCTAGATTTATGGTTTGCAATGGAGGAAATCAGGGCTTGGCCTATGCCTTAGGGAAGATCTTCATATCCAGAAGTACCTGATACATTTAAAACTAAAAATTTCCCTTTGGGGAGATTTGAGGATTTCTTTGGTGGTGTTGCAGGTTGTTGTTTTTTGTCTTTTTTAAATGTGAGCAATAACAAACAAGCTAAGCCTATTTTTTGTCAGATGCTTCAAAGACTGAAACCAGTAGCCCTTCACACTGTGTGGGTGTATAAGACAAAAGGAGATTGTCCAGATTTTCGGGACAGTTGCTGAGTGCCTACACTTTAATGTGGCTGGGAAACTTCAAGCACAATGTTTATCAACTTTCTGCTTTTCATGTCTGACTGAGATTGGGAAAGGAAGAAGCTCAGCAGATGATGGTTAAGGTTCGGCATTTCTGAAGTCTGTGTCCAGTGGTGCTGTGGTGGGGCTTTATCAGCAAACTGTCCCTTTGAATCCCCGACGTTAGGGGCTGGGACTTCCTGCTGCAGCCCCACAGGGAGAAGGAAGCGAGAGGACTTCAAGAGTAGCTTTGCCGTGAAGCGTAGGATGCCTGGCTACCACAGTCACCTCTGCTCTTGGAGGCAACTCTGTCCTATTGGTGTGAAAGCAAGCTGCAAACTGCTCCCTTCACAGGCACGTTTCACCTTTAGATCTCACTTCCCCCTCAGCAGTCTCTTTTTGTCCCCTATCAGTGCCTCAGTGACGCTCTGTATAATTCAGGACCACTATAGATGCTTGTGAAACAGTTAACATCTCTTCATCATCTTTCCCAGACTTTTGTTTGGCTTGTGTCAGTAGCTAGGGCCTGGCGGTCGGAAGATGTCGGGTTGTACGGAAAGCTAGGGCCCCTCTCCGAATAGCCGATAGCATTTGGTCTAGGACGCTAGGACGTAAGCAGACGGAAGTGACGTTGTAAACCTAGGCTATATAATGCTGTTACACGACGCAATAAACGCCATTCACCGTCCACCAAATTGGTGTCTGTGAGTGATTGGCCCGAGCAGCCTGGGGTGGCTGCCGTGCCGTTCCTGAGAAAGGCCACCACGCCTTCAGAAGGCAACAGCTTGTGCTAATGGAGAAGCAAAAAGTTACCATTAAGGATTGTCAGGACCCAACCTGGATAGCACAGGGATGTGTAGCAGGTTTATGATTCCCTCAGGCTAAATTAAGGTAAAATAACACCAAATGATTGATGGAGTGATTTATTTATGGCAAAAGTAACCTGAACTTGGAAAGCGCAATGGTAAGTGGTGTGGCCTCTTATTGAAACATTTGTAGGAAGAAAGGGAAAGAGGGAAAAGAGAGAGTAATACCACCCTCAGATCCCACTACGATGGATGTGGAAGTCCTCTGGTGATGGGCATGTGCTTGGCTCCCTGGGTTTGGGTCTTTTACTGCCTGGTACTCACACCCCTTGTGAACTTATGTGATTCTTGTTCCAGAATGTCCTTTGTCTTCTGTGCAGGTGTAGGGTGGGCAGTCTTGAAGGGGCACAAGCCCCTTTTTCAAAGAATTCTGTATGACCTCTGTCCATATATGGTTATCAGAGTGCAAAACTGCACATTCTCAACATTAGCCCTCTGCATTCCCTGCTAACCAACTTTTCCTTCATGGTTTATTGTCATTATATAACGGGTTTCCACCACATTATTTGATATCAACACACATTAACCCTTTCAGTCTCTCTCAACAAGGGCCTGACTTTACTATCTTTGTTTTTTCACCAAATCCTGGTTAATTTTAATTTCCAAAATCAATCTGCCCATATCCACAATGATGTCACCCCTGTAATGTGTTTAGACAGAGCACAATCCAGCATGATGGCATTGATGCCAGTTTCTGTTTGCACGATTGTAATACTTTTCCAGATGGTGGAGTTACTCTTCCAATATTCACTGATAAGTGGGACTAAGCACTCATAAATGCAATCCCTGTTAAGTCATATTCCCTCTTTTGGAGCAGTGGCCTTGAAACAATGCACTCCTTGCCATTAGAGCAGCTGAAGGATGGGGAAGTGGTTAGAAGGAAGCTGTTTCTTGGACTTCTGTGGGTTGAAGATGCTGTGGCAATGCAGTGAAATTATTTCTTTGCCATGCCTGGAAGCGGGGGTGGAGCAGGCAGGACACAGCGGCCCTCTCAGAGCTGAGGACCCCTGAGTAGATGTCTCCGCTCCTCAGATGTTCCCTCGGGAAGCCTGTGCTCTGGGAACAGGACCCCCTGCTTAGTGCGTGGGGAGTGGTGAGGGATGAGTGTGAGGGCGTTTCATGAGAGGAATTTCACAATTTCACATAGTTCACTTAAGCATCCTTCCTGTGGGATTCTTCCCTGCCACAGAGCGAAGGAATTCGGACCTTTTGTTCCCATTGTCATTCTTCTGTGGAAAAACCTCTCATCAGGATCACCATGGACTAATGTTAATAGAAGCATGAGAGTTGCCATCCTGGATCAGAGATGGGCTCTGTTCAGCTCCGTGTTGTGCCTCTGACAGTGCCCAACATCTGATCTTTGGGGGAGATGAAGGAGCCTTGCAGGAAGCAGTTATCTGATAAAATTCCTCAGAGAGGAATCTTCTTGGTAGTCTGATCAAAAATCCACTATTACTTACTAAGAAACTGTGGGAGTGAGGGTCAAGGAGAGTAAAATTAGTGTCTGTCAAAATTTAGGTGTTATCTGTGTTTGTGGCAAATGGATGTAACACAGTGGGATTAAATTGTATTATATAGTGTAATACAAAGAATTTTCTTCCGTTGTGCTGGTAGCGGTTGGGCTGAAAATCCTCCCATTCTTTGTTTCATGCAGTGCTACAATTAACATTCATTCTAATCCATTTTCTTAGTGTTAATAATTCTAATTTCCCAATGTAAACTGAGCCATAGGAAAGCTTGCTAGAAGGTTTCTGCACGTGCACCTACCACTGATTTTTATTTTTAGCTGTCATTTAACTGCAGAATGGGTTTAACCTCTGGAGCCATTTCAAGGGAGTGCTCTGTGCAGACTCTTCTGGTTCTTCTCACCTCTCCAGTTTAAACTGTTGCATCCCTTTGCTTATTTTCCCTTGTTTGGGGCTTTTGCTCACAGTTCTGTTCTACAGGTTAAAGTAGGGTGGATGGAAAGTCAGTTCCCGACTTTCTGCCTTTTTTTTTTCCTTTTAATTGGAGCGTTACAGCACAGCTCGGGCGTAATGATGGAGCATCGGAAATAATAACCGGCAGCCTTCAGCAAAGTGGAAATCCTGCAACTTTGCTTTATGTCTTCTTGTATTTAGTTCCTAACTGATTTCTGCTTGCGGAGCTTAATGAGAACTACAGCCCCAAATGGATTGGATAGGCCCGCATTTCTTGCTGAGCTGGCAGGTTGCTGGCAGGTAGGCAGTTTGTCTGCTTAGACATCTATATGAAATGGTCTTCCAATTTAGTCCTACTATACTGCTCATGTTTTCCTGTCAAAGAATCCATAACAACTCTTAAGTATTGAGTTGGTAAATAAATTGAATTTGGTCAAGAAAATTTACCCGCTTAGTCTTTATAGGAATTTAAAATTATTTTAGTGTCAGCTTTTAGCATTATTTTTTTGTCTTCGTATCAATAATTTCCTACTACACTAGTTAGTGGAACAAGCTTTTCTCAAAAACCATCAAACTGATAATTATTTGCTGGGATCTGTCATGGTGGAATTAGGGCAGGGGCGTGGTGGCTGCTGAAATGCATCATTAAGAGATAAAAGTAGATCTGATGGCTCACGACCTAATATGGGTAGGCCTACCTACACTCCTAAGCAGCACAGGCATAATCATGTGGTGAGAGAATGTCATTGGCCAGTCACATAGTATCACTTTCAGATGGGCTGGTGATGAAGTCACAACCACTTCTAAACCACCACAATTTTAGCAGGGTCTTCCCATAGGACAGGCACATGGTGGTGGCAGGGTGTGTGAGCCACGTGGGCCTACGCTGAAAGTATTGGTACAGCCTAGCTCTGAAACCACCAGTCCTTGCTGAGAAAGCCTCAGCAGACCTGTTTTTTTTTTTTAAGCTGGGTGTTCACTTTGTGATATTTCTCTTGTTTTTATCAACACATGTCACAGATGTGTGCGTTGGCCCTCTTGGTCTGGTTTACCAAAGTGACGACCCCATGAGGGTTCACAATGAAGGTGTTAGACTGCACATTTAAATTCCCACTATCAATTCAGTATACTCCATGGGAAATAAAAAGTCTGCTATTATGGCTGGTGGTTCTTCTCTGAAATTGCTTCTCCTTAGATAGCTAATGAAATGAACACTTTTTCCGGGCTCGATAGTGGTAAAAGTGCTCATTTCACGTGCAAAATTTCTAGAGTTATTAAAACTGGATGGATAAAAGGAAACTAAGATTTATATATTTTTTTTTCTCTCAGGTTCTCTGAGTGTTAAATTTTGAAATTTTTAACTGGCATTACATAAGGTGCCCGTGCTCATGCAGAGATATCACTTGGTGACTTTAGGACAGACAGGACGCAATGTTTTGACAAGCTGGTGAAGCAAGTGCCTTCCAGAGGTGTTGTGTGGGTACAGAACACTCAACTGTGTGGCTTTGGCTGCCCAGATATGGTGGAAATGGTAGTAATTTCGACTGGTTGTAAACGGAACCAGTTTTATTTCAAATAACCAAGTGTCATTTCAGCTTGTTAAATTTCTATATCTAAATTTTTAAGCAAACAAAACCCTCTGGTCTTCAATAAAAAGGCTTTACCACAGGCTTCTGTAGGCACAGCCTGACTCAGCTGGGCAAATACTGGCAAAATATTGGCAAAATATTTGGCAGTTATTGGGGAAATACACACTTGTTTGCATTTACAGCCATTGACTATACTGGCATGGTATTGTGTACCACTCAGAAGCATTAATGAAGCACTACCAGAACTGTACTCTCTCTATTTTGAGCTACTGAGTTGTTATGCTTTGTGTCTGTAACATCTAATCTTGTATCAGTGTGTATACACATCCAGGGACAGCAAACCCGTACAGATAGTAAATAAACTCTTATCACTTGCTCTGAGGTCCAGAACTGAGAGAGGAAGGACACACATTGCTCAAAAAATAGGCACAGATATCTTTTTGTGCCTGTGAAAACCTTTCTTGGGCCGTAACGTATCCATTTGCCCTGCTGACTGATTTTTATTTCCAAGGCATGGAGTTAGGGTCAAGGTGTTTTAGTCTGCCCAGCACTCTTCTAATCTACTGTGATAAACCTTACGCTGTTCAGGGTCTATTACGATTCTGTCAGCCTAGGTTTCTCATCCATTAACCTGTTCATTTTCTGGGTTGGCTCTTATGTCACTTTACATTCTTAAATTATAGTAGAGATTAATCAGATTTAAGCATTTGATCCAGAAATCACTGGGCATGTGTCGCAGAACATCAGACTGGGTAATTGGTACGTCCCTCTGGACCTGTTAAGGGACCAGTCAGTGAATTGGTTATTTTTATGCATGAATGTGTACCCTGTAAGGGAATCGATTCCAACAATTTTCTTGATCTTGAAAGCAAATGAGAACACATTCCAGTCACAAGAGGCATGTGTGAGTGCTAGATTTCTTGAGGAACTTGAACAGTTTTTTCTGCCCTAAGCATGTTTCTATGTGCAGGCTATGTACCAGCACACACCGTGCCTCATTTCCCTCACTCTGCATGAGAGCAAACAGGAAACAGAGACAAAGCTACCTTAGAGCCCAGAAACCCATGTCTGTTAACTCTTGCAAGTCCCCATGGCCCTTAGTTGACCTGTAAAGTTCTGCTTCAACAGAAGTAGTGGTTACATTTTCCTGTGTCAGATTCTGAGTCTTGTTCATAGGGGCAATTGTCAATGTCATCTTGGGACATTGTCATACCTCCTTGCTACGTCACAGATAAGCTGTCTTAGTTTCTCTTCGGCAGATTTTAGGTGGAATGTTTGGATTTGCTTCAGAGAAGTTGTATGAAATTAGGTGTATGAAGGACTGTGAGGTTTCCTTCAGGATGGGGATTTGGATGGCATCTGAAAGACCTGGAGATACTTCTTTGAACCTCAGGGTGGCTCATGGTTTGGTGCTGTAGGTCTTTCCTGGAGACTGTTTCTAAGTACAGGCAATGGAGATGGTGCTTTTACCTCTGGTTGTGGGATCTGTGCTGCCTACTTTGCCTGTGCCTGAGCACTAGACACCCAGGCAGCAGAGATGAAAGAGAGACTATTGCTGTCACAGAGGAGGAAGAGTAGCTTCTTCCAGTAGCACTTCTTCCCAGCCATCACCAGTCACGTCACAAAAGTAGAAAGCTTCATTATCCAGAGTGATCTGCTCTCCCTCAAGCCCGGTGACAGAACCGGGTCAGAGTTTTCACCTTCAGGGAGGAAAACCATAAGCTTTTACTCCAATCACCACTCAAATTTTTAGACAATTCTGCCTAGAACTTTTCCTGACTTACAAATGCAATACTGATGCTGATAGAGAATCTCAGTGTTGATTAAACCAGGAGGACATGTCAGTTGATATTTCTCCTTATGGTCAGATGTAAATAAAAATTTTAAATGGCTCTTGAAGAGTTGACCACAAGCTCTTTTTTCTTTCTCTCTCTGTTTTAGGGAGATATGATGATTAATGGGGATTATTATAGATAGGCACAACTGTTTGACAAAAAAAAATATTATATTTACTCACAGAACAGCCTGAAGTACCTTCAGAAGAGTTGGTAACAGCAGTTGCTGAGAAGAGGTCTGAAATAAAGGAAACTACCAATGATACTGATTTCCTTACCAAATGGAGTAAAGCTGTATGTCCCATATGCAGTTAGCTGGTGGCCATGTTTTGGTTAAGGTGCTGTTGCAGATCAGAGTCAGCTCAGCACTGAGAGACAACCCACTGGGTACAACCATCCTCCTCAACATTTGGGTTGGATTCTGCAATTGCTTATTAGTTGCACACAATGGGTTTTCCCCATTCTCTTCTATGGGATGACTCATAAGGAAGTGCTTATAAGCAGGAGTAAAGTCCTGAGCCACATGACCTGTGTTTTAAGGAGCACAGAGAGTTGAAGACCCTATTAATAAATCATCTGTGCTCCTTTCCAGTTCAGGAGTGTTCTCTACAAAATATGTTTTTACTGAACGTGTCTGAAACAGGAGGAAATGGTATTTGATGGTAAAAACCACAAAGGGTCGGTTAGGTTTAACAAGCCTTAAAACACGTGCAAATCTGACAATGACTGAAACAATTACTTCGTGATGGATAACTTTATTGCCCACAGATGTCACTTTAAACCCAGAAGGTCAGATCCTTTGTATACACTCAAGCTGCAAAGATAAACTGATCATTCTCCTTAACCTCTCATTGTGCAGGTGAAAAAGGATTAGTCATGTTCAGGATAACTGGAGTGGTTGGAAGACAGTCACTTAACTTCAAATTATGAAAAAGATGTTAAAAATAAAGGCTGCCAAGCCTGTTAACTTAAAAGGAAATTTCTAATAACTTCTAATATCTCATGTGGTTTTTTTAACTAAGCCATAGAGCTAGCTCCTGGATATACTTTCTTTAGTCGAAGGTAGCAGAAATTGAAAGTGTATAAAAGGCAGTTGAGGAGTAGAAGCTGGAAAAATCAGAATGGAGAAAATAATCCAGAACACAGGCCCAATTCTGAGTTCTATCATTTTAAAAGAAACTGAGGTTTAGCCAAAACTAAGCGGAAGGTTAATCATGTGGGCATCATTCGTCAGATGTCTGTAGAACTGAATTCACGCATCATATTGGAAAAAAATATGAATGGCCATTCATTTTTATCTTTTTTAATTGCTTGCAATCAGTGGTTTTGGTTGACAGGTAATTAAAAGAATTTGTTTACATCAGTCAGGAAAAGCATCACCTGTTTTGCGAAACAGAAAGCAATTGAAGAAAGTTTATTATTTTGTTCCTTTGCAATTTATAAATGATGCCCTCAGTATTCTTATTTTTTTAAAAAAATCCCTCCCTTATTTTAGAGAGAATGGCTAACTTTGGCAATCTAAATTAATGTTTGCTCATTAATTAAGCAGCCCTATTGACTGACTTTCACCTATATCTAATAAGCCTTCCGAAACAAATAGAGTACGCCAGAAAAAATCACCCCTTCCTCTATGCGAGGAGATTCCTCAGTTATCAGGATTAATTAGTTCTCTTGTTGTCACATGAAAAGAAGTTGCACCCCCCAGTGTAGGTCAGTGTGAGGGTAGGCTGCTGATGGTCGCTTAGTGACAGGCACAATGATAAGTGAACATGTCCTGTTGAGCCATGACCCTTCAGAAAAGACAGTGTCAAGTAAAATGCTCAGAGAAGGTACATAGGAGGCATAATCCGCTTCTAAATATTGACAGTAGGAATTTCCCTGCTATTCTCCTTCCTTTTTCTCTTCTGGTAAACATGTCAAACTCTATTGCGTTTGGACTCTGCATCAGTTTTGAAGCATTTAAAAATGTAAGGAAGCTAATGACCCATGAATAGATAGGATGTCAAATAAAGCTATTTTTCTTCAAGACTTAGCATCTTGCTGGTAAAAAGCATTGTTTCACGTACTTGTAAAAGCAACAATATTGGCTTGAAATAAGATCTTCTGCTTCAGCTTTTTGTCAGTGAAAAACTAAATGAATTAATGTCTAATCCAATTTATCAGGGTGCATACACTGATGTTAGGTCTTGAATATTCATATGATTAACTACTGGAGTTAAGTGTCTGAAAATACATGAAATTAGTGATGAAAATCTGGCTAATATCAGTGGGAGGAACGTTAGACAAACTCTCATGTCTCTTTAAGATCCCACCCACAATATTTACAAATTCTGTGGTGTCTTTTAGATATACACAACATGTGTAAAAGAGCAAATGCTTGAATATGTATCCAGTGTATCCGGGTTTCTTTTTTTGCCTGCAGGATGGGCTGAAAAGATCTGTTTGTTGGTGTGTTCCTTGGGGTTTTTTCCCCAATGTTTTTGATTTTAATAACTCTAAGGCAGATCTTGCATACAGGTTTCCAGGCAGTCTTGGTTTGCATGCTTAATTTAACATAGGTCTTGAGATTTTCATGTGGACTCTTTTCCTTGTATCACCGTAGAGTTAGCAAGAGAAATGTTTGCAACGTTTTTTCTTGCCCTTCACCTTTGGCAGACAGCAACAGCATCCCACATGGGCTGATGTCCTCATCTCAGCATGGGTCAGGTGTGGGCATGGTGCTGCGGGGGTGGCTTCGCTGCTAGGCAGGGTGCTGGTGCCAGAGCTGAGCAAAGCCGAGCACTCAGCACTGCAGAGTGCTCTTCTGCCTTGCTCTCAGCACCTGTCACCAACATGGATTTTCCACCTTTCCATCAGTTTTACACTGGAAACCACCTACACTTTGCTCTAGCAACTGCTTTGAGTGCCATAGCTTTAGATTCTGAGCTTCGATCCTCCAGCAGACCCTTGCTGATGGGTTGTGGGGTTTTTTCATATGTATTGAATTGTTTGTAAACGCTGGTGCACAGTTTCAGGTTTTCTAGAGCCTGAAATAAGGAGCAGCTCAGGGAAGCTTGAGGCTAGTTTCACCCATGAAATAAGGAACAAAATCCATAAACTGAATATAAATACTGCCTTCTTGGGAGAGCAACTGGCCTCCAATTCTGGGATGACAAGAGGGATATGAAGGAAATGCAGGAACATGGTAGTTTCATGAAACTGTCAGATTGTTTAGCTGGAGGACATTGACAAACCCTCTCAACTGAAGTGCATGTGTTGCTCTTTGAGAAGCTGTCTAAGCTCTTGTAATGTCTTATCTCATTTTCTCAGTGTTTGGTTTCAGGGAAGTTATTTCAGGACATCAAATGAGTAGACATGTAGACTGTAAGCATCTTCGGGAGACTATCCCATAAAAGCACAGTGTGCTCTTTGGGAGACCCAGAATTTCAGAGTTGAGATCCATAAATGGTAGGTGAGAAAAATGTATGTTTGCAATATATCACATAGCAAATGGCTTCTTCAAAGGTTGGCTGCATCTTTTTTCTTCCCTCATAACAGCTGGCAGAATGTATTAATTTCTGGTTAGAAGTATGGTTGTCTAGACAGATAGCAGAGGAACTCTGTGTATTTGTACAGTATCACCATTCAGATTTCTGGTCATAATTATTGTGCAGTTCAGAGGACCTCTTTATTCTGCAAACTTGTTATGCCTTTGTTTGAAGTGTGTTCAAGCGAGTTATAATTTAGTTTAAGTCTATGTTTAAGTGTACCCTTTAAATCTTGTTTTGAGCAGGGATGGATGTTAGCATATACAAGAAAACTACTGGAGCCACAGCTTAAATAAGATATACAGGGCTAAAAAGAAAAATACAGATCAATGTAACTAATGCAGATGTCAAAGGTTAGTTAAAAGTTACTTAACCTCTACAGTGTATGCTTCCTAAATTGCTAAGGAAGAGAAACAGGTCTCTGAAGACCTCTAGCAAACAGTTTTGCAGACCTATTAAGTTATTTGTTGCTCTTCATGGATTGAGATAGATAGGCCCAGAAGATGATTTAGACCTCTTGTCTCCAAGTATAGGGAATCAATAGGAAATACCGACAACGAGCACAGATGATTCCTCAACCCCCTCCTCCCTGCAGAAAATCCTCAAAAAACACACCAACCCCCTAAAAAACTCATAAATCCTAAACCAGCAGATAAGGGCAATGCCTTGTTACCTTTTGTACAAAATCCTTGTACTTTTAACATCTCTCTCCAGAAGACTCTGCTTCTAGGCCTTTCTTAGACTGGAGAGTTCAAGGAGTTAAAGTCCACACCTCAGAACAAAGCTTTGATATTCAGTCTCTAATCTGAGGCTACATCTGCTGCTGGGTGAAAGCTTCTGAATTTGGAGTGGCCATTGACCTTGGAGCATTTATGCACACAAAGTTTAGTTTCCAGTCTCAGCCAGAGCTGGCATCCGAAAGTTCCTTCTATAGTCAACAAAAGTGGGAGGCCTTTCCAGTGTGTGATCCATAGCAGCCAAATAAGGTTCATGTGTTTTTACTATGCTTGGTGCATACAGCTGTTCATATTTGGCTGTGCCAGGGACCTCTTGGAAGGGCTTAAAATAGTTAAACTGAACCTGCACTTGACTGACTTCTAGTGGAAAATCTGCATTAACCTTGTTTACGTGATGCTGCTTCTCTCATATGTTGACAGAGAAATACTTTCTCTTGGAGCAGTCATCTGGAGTACTCTGCTCCTCTGTCACAAAACGTATGTCTTCACAAATTGCACTCAGGTCCAGATTTAGACTTAAACTGGTTTTCAACTTTACTGTTTCAAAATATTATCTTGTTGTGTTCCTAGCTTCTGGAACACTTTGCTGTCAGTGTGAGGGGAACGGGATGGATCAAGGACTGTTTCTTCTCTAAGGCATGCATTTCTGTCTGCTTGCCATGAAAGCGTTTGTGGTCACACCCTATTATGGGGCAAAGATAAAATATTATGCCTTTCTAGCACTTGCTGGATTGATGAAGGGAAAGATCCAGTGTTCCTCTAGTTTTCTGACCGTGGGGGTTTTTCATAGACTTCCTAAACTGCTTTCACATGGCCTGTAAGAAGCCTTCATGGATGTTTTCAAGTGTCCTGAGCCACTTCATGCTATACCTGAATGGTCTGGCCAAGGCTGCTATGCTCTGGCATGCTTGCTTTCTCAACAAGCAGCAAATCTGGTCTGGAGAGTGTCATGATCTGATTCTCAAAATTTATTGTAGAGCTGTCCAGTTACCTTTTGACACCACTTCAGTAGTAGGAAGCCTGCAGTGAGGGACAGTAGGTAACAGTGCTGTGACCTTCAGTCAGGAAGGGAAGATCCTTAATCCCCTTTCACTCCTTACAGGGTAGCTCCAGCTTTGCAGCAAGTTGTCAGAGTTCAGTACCTTAGAGGTCAACACATAGTTCTTGCCATGGAAATGGCTGACATTTGCCCTTCCCATTGAAGGGGCTGCCATGGTGGTGTTTTCTAAGGAAATGCAGCCAGCAGTGCTTGAGGACATGCTTCCTTGGCTAGATGTGCAGCCACAAGGTCCCAAACTTTCTTCATGGTATGCTCAGTGAACAATCTGAGAGCAGTCATTGACTGAATCTTGCATAGCTTTCATTTCTACTTTCCTAAGTAATTCTTGTGGAAGATTATGTGAATCCTGAGTCAGAACAACAGGATTATGCTCAGAACAAAAGAGTATGTGCACTAAGGAGGACATTCCCTTTTCTTGGCTTTCCCCTTCCAATATAGCATCATAAATGTGAATGGACTGTCATTATTAATTAATTTTTTTTCCTTTGTTTTTCTAGGATCTAGTTCAGGATTAAAATTAAAAGTTCCCGAGCTGAGCATAAATGGCACACAGCACGTTGTTCAAGCAGGCCAGACTTTGAATCTCACCTGCAGGTAACCAGCTGAGTTGGATTCTGATAATTTTGGCCAGGAGTTCCTACACCTGACACTTTCTTTTTTTGTTACTGAAATTAGAAAAAAAAATGAAACCTTATGTCGTGGGGAAAGGTGGGGAGTGAACTTCAATGGCAATTGTTTAATAGTTCTTTGTTGTTTCTGTTGTTGTTTTTGGAAAACCAGATAAAAGAGAACCCCAGAAATAGCCTGATATAATAAAAAAGAAAGCTTGGGAACTGGAGCTATATAATTGCAGCCCAACATAATTGTTTCTGCTTCCTTATCTGTATTTGCAGGGGGGAAATGGTTCATTCATGGTCTTTGCCTGAAACTCTAAGTAAGGATAGCAAAAGGCTGAAAGTAATTAAATATGCCTGTGGAAGGAATGGGAAGCAGTCCTGCAGCAGTCTGACCTTGAGCAGAACTCAAGCAAGTGACACTGGAAATTATAGCTGCAGATACCCAACAAGTCCAGTGAAAAAGAAGAAGGAATCTACAGTCTATGTATTTATTAATGGTAAGATTGTTTTTTAACACTTCTTGATACTGGCACTTTTATACAGCGAAATATGGATAAATAAGGCAGTTCAGTTGTGGTTAAATATGGTATTTTGAACAATATTTTCAGCCTTTCAAAATGTCATGACAATTTAACAATTAATGTATTAAAAACATTCTGCTTGCTCAGAGCTTGTAAATACACATGCTAGTTGTTCTATCTGTTAGGGAAAAATGAAGAAAGAAAAAGATGCAACACAAGCAGTCTGCTAGAGTAAATAGAACTCCACGTGGATGCAGACTAGAAGTGAATGTGGGAAATGAGTATCAGAGAAATCAGATTTTTACAGTTTTACAGAATCAGATGATGAGTGATGAAAACTATATAAAAGGTGCAGTGCCTGCTTTAACCTGTCTGTAGGATTGTACGTTTCTAGGCAGCTAAATGATGCCCAAGCTGTCTATCCAGATGACTGGATTACCTCATGCCATAGAGAAATACTATTTGCATGTTGAATCACATACAAAACCTACTCCAAAGTCTATGTTACTCAGATTGCAAAAAATCTAGAATAAATGGACTCAAACTAAACACTGAGTTGCGTTCAGCAAATTGTGTTCAGTATTGTGTAATGTATGGGAAATGCTGGAATTAGGTCAGTTAGTGTATAACAGAACTTGCTTTCTGATCCTGTTTTCTTCCAGGATACCAATCAAACACTTTCATAACAGTTGAATTCAATAGACACAATGCTAAAAGAAAGTATACACTTTTTAGGGACTGAATTTGTATTTTAGTTTTTCTTGGCTTTTGCAGAGTAAAATCAATAGATTACTGTTAAATATCAGGATTCACAGATTTTGAAAGCCTATATTACAGAGAATGTACAAGTGGAAGTTTTCCAAATTATGTGTCTGCTGCTTCTAACGAGTTCACATCAGAGTGAATTAGCCTTTGTTTCCATTTTGTGACACAAGTAGGACTGGTGCTGTGAAAAAGCAGGATGAAGTGGACTTCTCTCTACAGTGATTGAGAATAAGATAACCCCTCCCATTCTTGTGTTTTGCTTTATTGAGAATTATTGATTAATTCATTCTGTTCATCCTGCTTTCCTTCATCTGAAAGATAAAGCTGAGTGTTTTTCTCACCCAAATGTTTTAGTATAATTCACTGGATATCAAAGTACAGATGCATCCATGGAAGCATAACCAAAGTTATTAATTTAATCACCAATGTTTCTTGCTGCCTAGGAAAGCTTACAATTTTCATTAATGACTTTTGCACCTTTCCCATAAATGGACCATCTTGAACCTTCTACCTTGGATGTCATCTCTAAATCTTTTCCATTCATCGCATGAGAAGAGCAAGGATGGTTGTGACTGAGAAACCTCTCTGTTAAACCCTCTTTACTATCTAAGAGATTCCTTTATGTTCTCTTGGTCTCTTTCCTCTTTGAAGTGTTAATTTTTCTATATCCTGCATTTTTACAAATGGAAGACACAACTAGCATTTCTAACTCTTCACTGCTTCACAAGTTGCATGTAACTTTACTTGCATCTGGATCAATTAGATGTATGTTATATCAAAGTTTATCTCCATAATTTACATGGTGATGGAAGAGAAACACATATTTGAAAAACTATGTTTTGTACAGTGTCATCATCATCCCCCCACAATAATCGGTTGAGGAAGGCTGCCTGAGTGTCTTGATTTTATTGATGATTTTTTTTTCCAAAGACATTCAGTCATTACATGTTGATGTCACTGTTGAAGATAGGACTAGATTGACTTTCTCCTCCTACTTTACTTGCTAAAAATTAATACAATGTTTAAGGGACAAGCCTGTGTATCAAACTTAGACCTCTTTGGCACCTTAATTTTCTGAATTTTTCAATCTCTTTACTGGAAACCAATTTCATAGTGTTGATTGTGTCCTAGTAAGCACATGTCAGAGTTAGGGAAACCACTGATGACAAGGGTGGCTACAAGACAACTGCTTATTAGCACCTGCTGAAAGTGTCACTTTGCCCTAAGGTGGGGAAAGGTATGTTAGTCTTCCAAAGTTTACAATTTCAGGAAGAATTACTGAATAGGTTAAAAAGAAACAACAGACCAAACACCAAACTCACTGTTTCTTACCAATGTACTGATATCATTTGGGGAAAAAAAATGCTTTAGATTATCTTAATATAAGTAATTATTTCTGTGATCATGTATGAAATTAAATTACCTGGCTCAGGTGGAGGTGAGATGGGGATAACAAAATCCTCTGCGACAACTACCTTTCTTGAGGTGAATTTTATTCTAAATGAATTTGTGGGTGCTTAGGAAATATTTGTAAAATTTGGGTCCCTCCTAGTTGTGTATTGTTTCCTGTGGCAGGACGTTGTGTCAGTCCATTTCCCATATTAGCTCCATGTGGATCACTGAGGTGGCTGTTTCCCATGTCTTAGCATGCTGCAGATGAGAACAAATAGTTGCTATTTACAAACACAGATTCTGAATCAGGAAAGTTGATGTTGTTTGTACAGGAAGTCATCACTTATTGTTTTAAAAATGTTGTTCATTTCCGTAATTAGAGTGATACTGAATATGAACTGGATTTAAAAAAACCCCACAAAACCAAGAATAAACCCAGTAAGTCCTTTGGCTCAGTAATGAGCGTATGCTGTGGCAGGGTATTAGCTTCTATAGACAAAAGCAACATGTAAAGTGATGAGAAGGAGACTGCACATCCTATGTGGCCCAGGATGACTTGAAGAATTTAAATTTTGGGGGGATGGAGAACAGGCAGGCTGGTGACAGGTCTTTGAGGAGCTAATCCTGACACCACCCTTCTTTCAGCTGGAGAGGTCACTACTGAGTTGCACAGGGGAGTGAGTGCGCAGTGTGTGCTGCAGCATCTCTTGACCACACACAGCTCAGGAATTGAGACATCAAGCAAGGGAAATGAATTCTCTTAAGAGCCTTGGACTTTGCTCTAAGAAAACTGATGGCCTGACTTCCACCATAAGCCATGGGAAAAATCTGACATGAAGCAAAGACTCTTTGCCAATTTCTCCACTGTCTCGGACCAAAAGCTGCTCTGATCTTTGTTTTGTTATGCAACTACAGCCTAGTAGTAAGATGAACATTCACAGCACACACTGGAGTGAGGCATAGGGAATTTTCTGCTTGAAAGGAGATAATTATGAAATAAAGACACTTAAGAAATACCAAATTACCAGCAGGCTGTTTTGAAAGCTATATATATTTCCCCAGGGACAGTGCTAAAAGCTTTTCTTTCTGCCTGCCTTTGTTCTGGTATCTCCAAGACATTCTTTTCCAATTGCTGGACATTCACTTTCTTCAAAAATGTGCAGTTCTCTTCCTTCTCTACTCTCATTGTCTCTTGCCTTTTGATTAGTTGTTCCCATGGTATGACAGAGGAAAAGCATTAAGTTCAATTACATTGATATATCAAGGTTAAATTTTTTGCAAGAATTTAAATGCTTTAATTCAAGTTGAAGTATTGCTACTTCCTGCGATGAAGACAGCTTTCAGCTATTAAATATATAGAAGTAATGTCTTAATTCTACTGCAACAGAGAATCCTTCTCTAAGTGATGCTGTACATGGTTTTAGGGTATTAGCCCATATCTTAGTCTCCTTGTCTCTCCTCACACTTTGCTGTGCATGTCTTCTGACTGCACACTTTTCCTTGCAAAATGAGATACGTACTGGTACTTCAGTCAAGAACTACTCAGAATATTCTGTTTTAAAATTGGACCCCTAGGTTGAGTCGCTTTTACTTAAGAGAGAGACAAAAAGACCTTCTGGTATATATTTCTCATCACTAACTTTACAAGCAATCTGGAGAACAAGCTTAGAACAGATGTCTTGCTTTGAGATGGTTTTAAGTCAGATGAGACAAATTAGAGCCCGGGTAATTAACATTTAAGTACTTGTACTCACCAATGCCTGGAATGTGAAATGTGTCCAGTAGTTTTGGAAGTTTGGTTTGGGATTTGTCTCAGGTCGGACACCCAAAATGAAGGGCTTTACCATTAGTGAATGGTTCAAAATGTAAGCCTCTGAAGTGCCAAAACATCTGGGGGTTTGAGTGCATTTTCAAACTCCAGAGTTTTATTCTACAAGTGTCAAGCATATGGCATCTCCTTGAGAGGTCCACGTGTTGACAGCTGGATACTGCCCCAAAACTGACATGGATTTAAGATTTAGCTTGAATGGATTCACTTCTGTAATCCTAAAGGAGATACTATGTTGCAAAACAGGCAGGGCCTATGTTGCAGAGACCCCCAAAATCGTCTCTTAAGATCAGAACCATCAAAGTCAAAATAATCACACAGGTGAAAAAGATTAGTAAGATGATAACACCCTGAAAACAGGTAACAAAAAGGGAGCTTTTCTTCATCTTTTTCCTTTTTCTTCTTATTCGGATGTAATGTACTGACAGAAGAACCTGCTGAGGCCTGGGAAACTCTTCATCCCTGGTGCCTTTTTTTCTGTCTTTGCTTTTGGCACAGTTCTAGTATGAGCACTACGGTTTTGGCTTACATTGTCAGAGTCAATAATATGACAGCACTTCTGCTATGAAAGGAAACTAGTTGAAATTAAACCATGCTACAGCTGTATCAAGTATGCGGACACATTTTTAGTGTCTGATGTGGTTCCTGTTACAAAACAGAGCCCTCTAGGACTTGCTGACGTCAATCACCTGTAATAGCCGTGCTTTTGTCATTGCATGTGCATGGACTTCACATTATAGTGTGCTGTGAGCAGAGCATGCGTGGACACCTTGGCAGCATCAAAGGCCATGGACTAAGTCCTTTGAGGTCCTTCTTCCTCACCAAGGCTTATAGGTCCTACTGAAACAGTGTAATACATTTCCAGGATGAACCAATGTAAAGAAGGGATACATCTGAAAAAGTGATCTTAATGTCCATTAATCTTTCTATAGATCACTTTCTGAACACAGTAATTGCTCTAATTGGTTTTCCTGGCTAATGTAAGAATATTTTTCCAAAAGAGTTTTAACCATATATTATGTGTGTTATGGACTTATGTTGATGATCACAGAATCACAAAATGTTACGGGTTGGAATGGACCTCGAAAGATCATCTAGTCCAACCCCCTGCCAGAGCAGGATCACCTAGACTAAATCACACAGGAGCACATCCAGGCAGGTTTTAAATGTCTCCAGAGAAGGAGACTCCACAGCCTCTCTGGGTAGCCTGTCCCAGTGCTCCATCACCCTCACAGGGAAAAAGTTCCTCCTTATATTCACATGGAGCTTCCTATGCTCCAGCTTGCACCCGTTGCCCCTTGTCCTGTTGCTGGCCATCACTGAGAAGAGCCTGGCACTGTCCTCCTGACTCTCACCCTTTACATATTTATAGACATTAATAAGGTCACCCCTCAATCTCCTCCAAGCTAAAGAGGCCCAGCTCTCTCAGCCTGTCCTCATAAGGAAGGTGTTCCACTCCCTATACTATGATAGCATAGTATAACTTGTCCCAAAGGAAAGCAAAAAGCACTCTGACTAAAAATCACTGTACAATTATGCTAGCAATGTTTTGTGTCTGAATGGGCTTCAGATATAAAGTATTCCCTGCTGGATTTCTGGTTTTCTGTGATTATTACTTTATATCTCAAGTCTTCCTTCAAGGTTTAGAAATTATTTGAATTTGTAAAGTAGTATTTTATGGTCTAAGAAGAGGCAAGAGTGGAAAAGCCCTTCTTTCGTACAAGTGTGCTGTGCTTCCAGACATACAAAATGGGATTTTTTTCTTAAGGAACATAAACACCTACATGTGAGGAAGTTGAATATGTGCCTTCCTAGGGCATGATTCATCTTGTTGTAAATCAGATGTCTAAAAGAGGTCAGATGAGTCCCCGTGGCAGAATTCCCCCTTTTTCCACACTGACAACACAGTTTGGCCACTGAACTTGGTGAGAAATGTTCATATTTTAAATGTTTAAGTCAGATGAGAGCCACTCTGGTGTACAAGGTTCTCCTCAAATTGCTTCCTAACAGCCTTACTAATTTAGCCAGGATAAATAAAATTAGTCAGGGTGAGTCCCTACAATAGAAAGAGGAATTTTCCAATTGACCCATTTATTTTCATGAAATTTCCATACTTGTACTTTAGTCAAGACTTTGGTCCTCTTCACATGCGTGAGGTAAAAGGGTAATACGTGAATGTGAGGAAACAGTTTGGGGTCTTCCAGCCTGAAAAAAATCTTACTGACGAGCAAAGTATGAATAGATATTTTGAATAATTTCAGAGGACAAAACTTGGAGAATCCAGGGAGCTGCAGGACTCCTCTTCTTGCAAATGTATGTGTAGGTACTCTGATTTTTACATATCTCTCATTATTAAAAGCAAAATAAATCCAAGAACCGTAGCTGAAGTTTGTGGAAGTAAAGAATGTCTCCATCTTTCCTGATTTTGGTGTTTCAGTGTTGGCTAAACTAGTTGTTTATGCGATCCCCATAAATAGCCTAGACAGGTTACTGATACCAGACATAATATTGCTTGTGTTAAGTCTCTTATCAAGTTTGCATCTGGCTGCCAACCAGCTTAATAAAAAGCTGCTATTTATGTTCTTTAACAATATAGCGATTGACCTTCATGTATTTTGTGATTTCATGAATGCTCCTTGTGGTTTCTTGTTGATTGTAAACGAGAGATGTTGTAAGGAACGCAGTCAAACCAACACGCAATCATTAATTCTAGGCACAATTTAAAATAACCTTTAGCATATGCAAATATTCTGGCTGTTCACCTTTTCTTTTTTCTACCCTTGCAGGCAGCTTTGAATTAAAAAAAAAATCCCTTAGAAAACAAGGTCAACCCTCTTAGATCTTCCATTCCAAATCCCAATGGAGATGAATGTGTGATTTGGATGGCATCTTCAAGATAGGTCAATCCATAATGTCTAGAACTTTCTGTACATAACAGTGAGTGAAACTGGCACAGAAGACTGCTGCAAGGAGGCTAGGTTGTCCCAGATGTGCTCCCAGCCAGCAGTTCAGGGAAGGATGGCATTTACTTTCCCTCAGGAGAGAGTTGGGAGGAAATGCAGCAGAAAATGCTGGCAATAGTTAGGCCTCTGTTGGGAGGGAAAGAGAAAGAAAGCAAGGAGTGCTGCTATTTGGGCAACAGAAAGATTTAACTTTGTTGGTATAACCTGCTGATGTGGCATAACCTGCTCTGCTGCTGCTGTGGGGTGGTTTTTTTGGTTGATACAGGTTGGTAGAGCCTGCACCACATTCTGGTCTTAATGAGGGAAGGAGAATAGAATCAAAGGGAATCAGGAAAAGCCTCCACACTCATTATGAAAACAAAACTGTGCTAGGAAACATGATGCGTATTTCTTTTAATCAAAAGCAGGAAGACATTTGGAGCACTTGGGGCCATCGATTGCCCTCCGGCCCATGGCGGAAGTCCCCGGTGATGTCAATGGGAGCTCTGCACGCGAATAACGGGGGCATGGAGACGCCTTGGCGTACCGCTGCAGGGAGTGTACCAAGGAAGGCTGTCACTGAGCTTTAAAGCCTACTGAGAGCAGCCAAGGCATTCAGCTGATTTTTATAGAGAACTTCATTGACTTCTCCAGGCGCGAACGTGCATTTCCATTAAAGAAGAAAAAAAAAGCCAAGTGTGGTGTTTTGTGCTTGTTTCCTGTCCCTGCCTTTGGATAGGCAGAAATCCTGCGAGGCCCGAGCCCCGAGCCTCACAGCCCCCACTGCCTCAATATTGGCATCAGTCAGTGGTGACACTCTGTCTGCCGACAGCGCCGGTAGTCCCCAGAACAGCTCTTCCTCACACTTGTAATGATCTGGAGATTATGATACAGGAAACTACTTTGCAAAGCTTGCTGGTTTTGGGCAGGAGCTCTTAATTTTGTGACAAAGACGAACGAGTCTTTGGGGAGTAGTAAATCCGTTTGTCTGGTGATGTTAAGGGGTAGGTGACCTCTTCTGTGACTGCAGCCCCTGAAAAACAAAAAACGGTTCTTTTCACCATGCTACAAACAGGTTCATTCTTGGTCTTTCCTTGACTCGTACGGCAGAGGAAACGTCAGCCGAACAAGTCCTTAGGGTATTTTTTTATTACATGCGCATCCTCTATTACTCATAAGTTCCTCTTGTGATCCCAGTGAACATTTACACATTAAATAAAGTATTGTGGCAGTCTTTCACTTCAGAAAGTTTGTTTAATGGTTTCATTAAACCTCTTTAGGAAAACTTTTTTCTGTACTATGGGGTAAATACATACAGAGATATTCTACCTTAGGATTCTCCACAGTACAGCTTAGGAGTAGAATTTGCTTCTTTTCCTGTTTGAAATGTCAAACAAAACTATTATTGCATATGATAAAGAAAAGAAGATCTTAAGGGCAGAACAGTTTTATGACCCTGGGAAGTGTGGATTGTACTTTTAAAAGCAAAGCAAAAGTAATGCATTTGCAGAGCTACTTGAGTGGACATAGGTCAATATGCAGAAGTCTGGGACCAGAATGTTTCAGTAAAGTATTGCAATTTAAAGTTTTACAAGGGGTCAATTCTTTCTAGCTTTACTAATTTATTTTCCAAGAGAGATTTCCATTGTTATTTGCAAGATTTTTGACTGAGTGAAAATAATAGGATTTGCCTGAAAAAACACTGGAGCTGTTGATAAGCACAGAACTAAGATCTGAATGTTCCACCTTCTTAAGAGTTAAAAGCCAAACCGTATGTGAATTTTGAGGTAATCTATCTGCACTGGGAGTCAAACTGAACATTCACATCTGAACACCTGCAAAGAAGATTTGGAGTCAGAGCCTGTGGCTTGAGCCTCTCTTTGTTAAGTGGTCCAAACAATAGCAGCAGCAATGTTCCCTGTTCCCAGTGCAAGCTATTTATGACAATGCCCTTTGTTAAAGGGATTGTTCAAGGGACGGTAAATTACTCTGCCAAGCTTTAGTTATTGAGTCCAGCGGAATGAATGTTTTCCTGGCATTTTCATTTACCTTGTCACTTACAAAAGAGACATAGGTATTGTGATAGTGGGAAGGAGGAGAATAATTAACTCTTGCTAGTCCATATTCTCAGAGTTGAAAATACAGCTGGATAATCACAGTATGGTCTTTCTCCTGGTGCAGTCAATGTGAGTGTTTCCCATCAATGTCCCTGAAGAGAGTAGGAATGTGTTCTGTGTAGAGGCTTCCGGGTAAGGGAATTTCATCTCACTTCCCATATAATTACTTCTCCCAGTGATAAGAAAATAGAAATGTCCTGATATAAGAAACACATATCTTAGCAGAAGAGATGCTGTAATGTGAAAAAATATACTTTAACTGTCCTGCATATTAAAAGAGATGCCAAAGTACTGCTAGTGATCTTGAGCAAAAAATATATTTTCAAATATTTAATAATATTTCACTGAATTGTTTAGATAAAAGTAAACAGAAGAATAACTTCAAGACTTTGTCTAGCTATTGCTATGGACAGGTTTAGTCTGTTCTTTCAAGGCTGCATGTTGCAATTTCCATGCATTCTTAAGATTTCAGATATTAATCTTTTCTTTTTCTTCTCTTGCAGATACAAGCAATCCATTTGTAGAGATGCACAGCGATATACCTAAAATAATACACATGACTTTGGGAAGAGAAGTGATCATTCCATGCAGAGTCACAGCACCAAACATTACTGTTACTTTAAAAAAGGTACTTCAGTCCAAGGATGCTCTGAAAACGTTATTGTGGAAGATGTATTTTTATTTGTTTACAACTATTGTAATGCTTTTGAAATATTTCAACGAGTTAGTATTTCTTAAATGAGGTTTCTGGGTGTCAGTGTGTTTAGAAATATTTTAAGCCTGGATGCTTCATCTCATTATCTCACAGAAGGTCTTCATCAAATCTTCTACACTGAATGGGAATTTTCTGAAGAAACATAAACTTCTTGTACCTTTTTATTAAATCTTCTCTGACAAAGGTTTATTAAGCCCAGGAAGGAATTTCTTGTTAGGAGAAGAGATTTCCTCCCACCTCTTCCCCTGCCCTTCCTCCCCTTTCCTCTTCTGTCCTCTGAAACAGCCGGTAAATTCAGTCCCCTGAGACTTACTGGGGCTGTACAAGTATCTCTGCAAGCCTTTGCCCTACCTTGCAGAAACTTTGCTGCTTCCCTTTCCGTGTGAGTGCATTTATCAAACAGGGAATAGCTTCTCTTTGTGGTGAAACTTGTGTAGAGCTTGAGACAGTGGAGGCAGTTTTAGAAAATCTGGTCGGCAATGTTTCTGGGAAACCGTTTCTTTCCTAGATTCTTTGAGAGTTACATGGACAGATAACTGACCTATATGTCTGTAGTAAAGAGTGTAGTATCAACGACAGAGAATGGTGCTTCTTTTTTTGGAGTTTCTGTTTGGCTTAAAATTATGTGGAGGTGGCAGTGATGTTTCTAAATAAAGGGAGCTCTGTACATAGTAGAATAAATGCTCATCGTTACAAGGAAAAGCAATTTGTCTTTTTTGTAGAATAACACACAGTTGCCGGACAATACCATCATAAGATGCTTATCTAGATCAACACAAGTCTTTGATTCCTCTCTGGCTATGGAAATTTACAGCAGCCACAGAACCCCTGTTTTAACTTGGCCTAGAGGTTTCAAATTCTATCCAGCCCTGCTTTGCTAATACAGATACTGATATTGCTGCTTGCCTCCACTTGTTAAATCACATTTAAAGAGAGAAAAATGCAGAGAAAAATTAATCTGACCTAGATATTGCAGTATGTTCCCACTATACTCACAAGTCACAGTGAGTGGAGCACCAGGGGTTGATGATGCACAAAATTCTGTGGCTATAGAATGAAAAGTAGATGAGGCCTGCCTTTCCATAGGGTAGGTGTTGTAAAGTGGGCACTTATTTGGCCACTGTTGTGTCTCATCTGAAAAAAAATGTTTCGGGTTTTTTCCTTCTTATTTGGAGAAGATTGAGACATATATGTCTCTTTTTTTCATATCAACTTGCCTTTACCTTGGGGTTGTGGTGTCAGATGCATCTTTAAACCAGATGTAATACTCTGTGAAGGAGAAAGAGGAGGTGGAGCCAAGTCTTGAAAGAAAAGATTGGTTGCTTACATGTTTTGCATTCCAGGAAAAATAAATGTGTTCCCTAACTCATCCCAGAATTTCCTGAAGTATGTAAGCTACAATGCATTACATCATATCTTACTTAATTTATCATCTGTGACACCCATGTATGAAGATTCCAGCAAGTTTTTGCTCACAGCAATTAAGAGATGTGTTAAATGCATTTCACAGCTGTAGGCAAACTACTTCTGGAGAGCTATTCTGTGTTTTCCATTTAGCCATAAAGGAAGAAGTCAGTGCCCCTGTAATGCAATCCTCCAGAGCTGGAGAGAAAATCCCAACATTAGACATCATTAGATTCTGAGTTCTACATTGCCAGGAAGTCAAAACATGGAATATTTTTGTTAGTCTCTCTCTTCTGAAAGGACTCACTAGGACAGTTTCATGACCATTCATGACCTCCAGCTTCTTGTTCCTGTGCAGTGCTACTACTTAGTTTTAGTGGATGGATGTGGGGATGTTTTATTGTCCACCTTCATTACAAAAGGATTTTTTAAAAAATTCAAACTGCATCTTTATCTTAGTCAACACTTTTAAGATACTCTGTTGCTCTGACATCCGTCCTGAACATCATACTAATGATATTTTATAGCATGGCAATAATATAGAACATAGGAGAAGCTTACAAATCATGAAGCTAATAAAGCAGGAATTAGGAAATAAGGATGGAGTTTTTCATTCCTATTTCAAATCCAGCCTTCAAGCCTTGTTATAACCTATATTTGCAAAAAGTAATGGCCGTTTCCCTTCTTCATCATATGAAGTCCTGTGAAATCAATTGATAGTTTTGGTCTAATGCTTAATAGATATTCAGAGCCTCTGAAATCCTATCAATATGATTCTGGAAGCTGCATTTAAGATCCCCAAAATAAGATAAACCTTATTGCAGCTAAGGTATGCGATTTTTTTGCCTCTTCATTTGGTCTTATCTTGTTAAACAGGGAAAGTCTCTCCTTTTGTTACCATGGTTCTATCCCTCTGTTTACTCTCCCTTTGAATACTGATATTCACAGAAATAAAGATAAATAAGCTCCAAAGTAAAGAATGAAAAAAAAGAAAAAAAATCCACAAGTATGTTGAGAGTTACACACTTGGACAGTCTTAATTCTTAATAATGCCACCTCATCCTTCCCAAATTGGTGAAAGGGGAAACATAATAGAAAAGACAAATTCACATTCAAAACTCTAATGTAGTTTTGACTATGCTTTCATCTGTGTCTTTCCAATACAAGAGATGTGGGGAATCACGGCTTAACTATATACTCTTGACCACGTATGTATATACCCAAAACTTTGTCGTAGTACTGTGTTAATGCCACCAGGTACCAAAAAGGTTTAATGGCTGGTGGTGAGCAAAGAAGGAGGCACAGCCTATACCAAAAGGAACCAAAGTCCTCTTTGAAACAAAGTACAAAGAAGGTAAAAGGCCAAGACTGTACTGGGAGCCACAGAGATGTGGTTCATGCAGATAAGTATGTAGACAGTAAATTCCATGTTTACTGCAGCTGTCGCAACAAATTGATTCTTTGGATGCCTCTGACTATCTTCTGGTACCCATCTGTAAGCTATTACTTTAGCTGGATTTATCCTCTTCTGCTTCAGTGGAAATATCACTGTTCCAGCACTGTGTTTCTTCAACAGGTTTTCTCCTTTTCTCTCTGTGACGACCAAATGGCAAACTTTTCTGACAAGGCCCTGAAATACATTGGACCTGCTCTGTATGAGGGATGGACCAGGTGACCTCTAGAGGTCCCTTCCAACCTAAATTATGGTGTCATTCTGGGAACTTCTGTCCTGTACCATCCATGCAGTGGTCAGCATGGTGATAATGTTGTATTTATTGGTGGAGGCCTGAGAGCTGGTTTTAGGGCAGAGCACAGCAACTGTGCTTCTCTGAGACTGGGAAACTGGGCATCTGAACCAGTGGAGAATAGTGTGGAGGAAAGCTGGGTAAGAAACTGAAGGAAGTAAAGAGAGAGGGTAGAGCTGTGAAAGGCTGTGTGGGCACCCAGCCACCATCCTTGGTCTCTTCTGAGACAAAATTCTGGTATTTTCACCCTCTGAAAGGGACCTGTTGTAGCATCTTGTTTCCCCAACTTAGTCAGAGGTCTTCACTAGTCACAGACTTGAGTTCTGTAAAGTATTCTATATAGTAAATTTAAAATGCCAATTTATGTTTTCTTGTGTGAGTGTGCAACTTTTTAGTCTCAAAGCTGAAAAGAAATCACAAAATGATGTAGCTTCAGCTGGTTTTGAGCAGTGTCAGATGAGTAAACTGTGCAGGCAAATATTTGCATCCAGAGCAGGGGAGCCTGTTGGATATAGAGACAACCAGCAAAATTTGGTGTTGCAAAACAGAATCATACTAAGAGTTCCAAGACCTTGACACCCCTGAACATTTTGATTACTCTTGCATTCCTGAAGTAAGGCTAGTACGAATTCAGTAATTCATGAATTAGTTAATTAATGAGAAGTAAATACATTCCCTGAGAACAGTCAGTCTAGGGAGACTCTCAAGCTCTGGTATGACTCTTTTTACACAGTATATATGAAAACCTATAGAGAAACATGCTCAGAAATAGTTTCATTTCCACCAAAGCAGCAAGAGGATAAATCCAGTTGAAGTCCTTGAAAGAAAAACTATGAACTAGTTAAACTGAAGCTTGAATATTTGTTTTATTTAGAACAGGAATGGCAACAGAGCTCTTAAGAGTCCAAGATATTGTTGAATGGCTGCCAGCAGGCTATAATGTAGTGGGCTTTAGTTTGAGAGTGTGTGTGTTTAACACACAATTCCTCCATAATTTGCATGCTTATTATAGTGTCTTATCAGCTGTTGTAAAGATAAGGAATTCTACCACAGCATTTTGTGCTCTGTAATTATTGTTCCTTTGATTCATCATGTATTTCTGGGGGAGAAAATGGCATGAGATGAGTGGAGGTGATCTCAAGGGCAGTTTTCAGCATGAGCTGAGCAGGCAGCATTGAGAGTGCCATATTTCAGAGAGAAGTTGTACCGTCAAGGAAGGTACTGGGCAGCCATGCTTCCCCAACCTCTGGCAGTCACGCATGCTGGCTTTGGCCATTGTAGGGAGAGAGCAGGCCATTGTAAGGAGAGAGCAGGCTCAAATAGAGGGGAAGAAAGAGATGGAGAGGTATCGCAAGATTGGGTGCACAGTGAGAGGTGATGGGCTGCAAGGTGCTTAGTTGACCCAGAGTCTTTTCTTGTTGCAGTAATATGCTCGCTTGGCTATATGCCATCTCTAAAAATATGTTACTTTTACCATAAAACCAGCTTTTGCAAAAGTACAATCACACCCAGTCTTTGTACTCATGGCTGATCTCTGTGTTATCCAAATGATGGCATTTATTCTATCGACAAGGCGTAATAAAAACACATGAAGTGAAAACAAGAGGGCTTGTCTGAGTCTCAATGCCTATGTCATGTTTACCTTTTTCTGGGTTTTCTTGATGCTTTATTAAAATGGGGCTTAAAATTCAAAGGATTTGAATATAAAGTATAATTTGTACTGAATGCTTGATCCCATGTGGCAATATTTGAGTCTGTATTAGATTTCAGGTCTTAAGTTTAAAAATACGTGATGACTTTGATTGTTGTGTCCTCAACTTCCAAGGGACTTAAAAATGCCAAACTTTTAAAATGTCTGAATGCTTTTTCTGTGGAAATGTGTTTCAAAATGGCCTTTCAAAATCTCTAGTCAGTATGACTTTTCTCATTCAGTACATTCAGTAATTCTCAATGAAAGTTTCCAAGGGAGTTTTGGGGGCTTTAAAATTTACACTTCATGTAGTATGCAATGACCTGTCATCCTTGGAACAGCTATTCACATTCCTAACTTTTTTTTTTTTTTTTTAAAAAAAGCAGTCCAGTCCTTTAGACAATATAAAAGTGAGAAGCATCAGATTGAATCTTGCCAGGAATTTGTTAAAGCCCTGAAATGACAGCAAATTATATCCATTTGTTGCCTCCATTGCAAAAAGTGTATTTGTGTCTCGGTGATGAAACCAGGATATTAATTGTAAAGGTTCTCCAAGATGAGCACTTTAGCTGCCAACCAGGAGCCAACAGAATAGCAGCCCAAGCGCTAAGGCTAATGATGGTGTCAATCTATTGTGTCATAAATTACATCCTGTTATAAAGAATGAAATCTTGCAAACAAATAAAAGATTCACACTCTTCACCCAGATTTTTCCTCTATTTTGTGATGAAAATGTGACTTGAAAAATCTGCATATTTAAATGTCATCCTTTCTACTTTGATTGGCATTTTTAGGGTGTTTTTTCCCTGCTCTTTTTTATTAGGCTGCTTTGATTAGGAAGTGGAATGAGGATGAGTTGTTCTTATGATGTGTGTTTGATGCTTACAGATTCCACCAGAAACCCTAATTCCCGATGGCAAGACAATAATCTGGGACAGCATGAAAGGCTTCAGAATACCTAAAGCAACCTACAGATTCATAGGGCTCCTGAGCTGCGAGGCAACTGTTGGTGGACACAAGTACAGCACAAAGTACCTAACACACAGAGAAAGTACGTAACGTTCTCCACTCCCTGTCTTTCGGAAAGCACTCTGCCCCGGTGATGATGTTCACTTTTCTTTCTCCCTGTCATGTGCAGCCAACACAATTTTCGATGTTCAGTTAAGCACCCCACGTCTTGTCAAGTTGTTGAAAGGAGACAGCCTGGTAATTAACTGCACCGTCACCGCTGCCTGGAACACCAGAGTCCAGATGACGTGGACTTATCCTGGAGAGGTGAGTGCTGTGGTTGAAGCAATAGAAAGCAGGGGTTTCCCACAGATCATGCTGTGTCCCGGGAGGAATTTTGCCTCGAAATGCTTGCCGTGGTTCACATTCCATCATCTTGACCCTTGCTGACACATCTTTAAAGGTTTCTTTTTTTTCCTTTCTCGCGCTTAATTGAGTAAGTAAACATGTTTACACAATGTACTCTGGTTGTATTGCATAATTGTGAGCAAACGCTAGAATTTCATCTCTGGGAGCTTCTTTTTGACCTGGAAAAATGGTAGAAATTTATCACCCAGTCCCAGGCAGGGACTCTTTCTGGTGATAAAAAGAGTTTTCAGTGGGCTGTCTTTCTCAATACATTAATTTTGAAGACTGGCAGACACTCAGGCACCTGACTTAAGCATGTTTAGAAAAGATATTTTGATTTAGCTAGCCAAAATCTCATTTGTTAAGTGCCACATGAACAATCCTCTTGTTTTGACAAGTACAGGAATGATCTTGAATGTGCTTCTCCTCCCCTCCACATTGGGAGCATCCTCATAAATATTTGTCTCTTACAGGATAACTGCCAGGGAGTCCGTGTAAAGCTGATAAGAAATTTGACATTAGTTTAAGGTTTACAACTCCCATTTCTTTCATGTCAGTTTGATTTATGCTGGTGATTCAAGTCAAGATCATTTATTATGTCACTCATTGTGCCTAATCACGAGCTGAAATTATGATTACATTATATAGGAAAGATCAGTGCAATCACTTCTTGCACACTGTAGCCATTTTCCCTGGCATTTTTTCACCTCAGAAATAAACAACTTAGCAACAAGAAATGCTCCGAATGTATTATATTGCTCATTGCTGTCTTATCAAGCCCTAGCTGGGCACTGCACTTGTGAAATCCTGCTTTGTTTTTATTCGGGTAGTATCTGAAGGGTGCTCAGTGTTTGTAAGACACCAACGATGTCCTGGGTTAGATAAACTTTGAGGCCAAAGGATAAGTGGGAGTTGCAGGAAATAACTCCTCAGACACATTATCTTCAGTTCCACCCTGTTATTCCCTTGCCAAATCTAGTCCCTTTTCTACCTATAGCATTTCCAGAGTTCTCCCCTTCTTGTGCTAATGCCTTCTTCTACACATCTGCTGCCTATGAACGCTGAATCCAGGCACCAAATTATGTGCCAGCCACTCGGGGATATTTTATGAGCAATGCTGGACAAGGCACAATGGAGAGCTGGACGTGTTGGTATGGCAGGTCACACAGAAGGAATGATTCTCATCTGGAGAGAACTAATTTGTATGCTATTACAACCTTGGTGAAGATAGGAATGAATTGCCACGTAATGTTACTTTGCATTTTTATTGTGGGCTCTCTGAAAATGCTAGACATCTTTGGTATGTCTGTGCTGCACAGAGGGATCTGGATATTTTTTATTAAGGTATGGTGGCATTACAGTAAAATAAAAATCTTAATAATGCAGAAAATTGGTTTGATTAACTAGTTCTTATTAACTTTTGCTTTGATAGACGAGGAGGAGAGGCTCTGTAACACAGCGCATAGACCAGAAGAATACAGAAGCAAATATTTTTTACAGTATCCTCGTTGTTGACAGAGTGCGGGATATTGATAAAGGCCAGTACACCTGTCATGTGAAGAGCGGCCCCTCAATTAAAGCTGTTAACACAACAGTCATTGTTTACGGTAAGGCGTGTTGCAGATTTGTAGAATTCTGGCACAAAATGAAAGTGAACTTATTTATTTGCTTGCTTATTTGTTTATTTATCACTTCAGCACATTCATCACTGGTAGAAAAAGGAAGGAGACCAGAGGCAATTTGTGCCTTTTCTTCCATGACTGTTTTGTATTGTTGGCAGAGATATGTTAATGTTCAGTTTGATCACTCTTGTCTGCTAAATTCTGTGATGACCCTGCCCTCAGTAAGTTCTGTCAAAAAGAATCAGTTAAACTCTAGTTTGAAGGAAAAAAAAAAAAAAAAAGAAAAAGCTGAATTTAAGCAGAAGATGCTACTTCCTTTTATACAGTACTCTTTCACGGTTTCCTGTGAAAAATGAAGACGACATAAATGCACTAACTCTACACTGAGTGGGGACCAGCTAGACCGCTGAAAAACTGAAACAAGCACAAGATAATGCAACTCATTAATGTGGGTTTCCTGTCAGAGCCTTAAACCAGTTCCCTGTGGTTTGCCTGGGCTTCCTGTGAGATGTGGAAATTCCTTGTGTTATTTCAAGCTTACGTGAATTAAGACTTCTGTGCAGGGGGACTCCATGAGCAGCTTCTTCTTTATGTTACAATCAGACCTATCCAGGATCTTTGATATTAATGACCAAGTGGTCAGCGGGTGTCCTCTACAACAGATGATTCATGATCAGAATATTGACTTGTTTTCAGCAGTCTATCTTTTCTTTGTCATCTGGAGGTATGGGCTAAGGACCAGACGATGGTATTCTTTGAGAGTACTTCATTTCATGTTCTCTGCTTAAACCTGGACTAAGTCACTGGGTACATAACATGAATCATGATATTATCTCCTTATATTCTTGATCAGATAAGTCTCAAACAATCTGAAACTGTGTTTTAGACTGAAATTAAACTCGGACAAGCTGGAACAATTGAAGCTAGCCTGTAAACTCTTCTTCACATAAGCAGTTCCATCTATGGGATACTCATATTATTAGAAAGAGCCTGTGTGAATAAAGGTTTCCACAATCAGGGTTATATCTTTAAGTATAACCTGGCTTGTGCATTGAAACTACTGATTAGTCTTGTGCATTTTTTTTCAATGTATGTGGCAAGTGAGATTAAATATTACACTTGTTTAACAGATATCCAATAACCTTTTGCAGTCCATAATGTGAGTAAATATTGCACCATAGGTGCTATTGAAAGGACAGTCAGATGATAAATTTTTCATGTTTTGAAAGTTTTATTTTTCAAGTGCATTTTAGGCAGGGAAAAAAAGGACAGCAAACTTTTTCAATATACTGTATGAATATTCTGGTTTATGCCTTTGGTTAAACCCATCAGTTTGCCAGAGAGTTTGAAATACGGGGCAGTGCAACTTGAAAACAATGAATCCCAGAAGGTTGATTGTTCCAATGAAGTGATAGAGATTTGTTTGTTTGATGAAACAGCTGTTTACCAATGATAAAGAAAATTTCTGCCTTTTCCTTTCCTGTTTCTCTGAAGGTCCTTTAAATGCTCTCTGGCAGAATATTTTCATTAATTGATTCTTGGCCTTTAGGGGTGGAATGGTCATCTGCTCATCTAGTTCAGTTTTCCATGTACCACCTTATCTCTCTTGTTTGGAAACCAGTGCCTTTTTTGTTGACTGAAACACAATATAAATTTCAGCTTCAGCGTATCTTCTCCAGGCAGATTCATGGCCTGGGAACTCTGTCTCTATTTCTTGATTATTTGTGGTATCCTCTATATTTTTTAGATCCTTAGGAGGTTAGGGTTCATTCTTCTCTTGCCATGTGGGAACACCAAAAATATTAAAGATCGTTTTTTATTTGGATTCCTGTTCTCTTTAGTAGATCAACTGTTTTTGCAGGCTGGAAATCAGTAATACAGATGCATTTTTCCTTTTCTTTAAGATAAAAGGTTCATTAATTTGAAACGTCGAAGGAAAACTGCGTTGGAGGTTGTAGCTGGAAGAAAATCCTATCGTTTGTCAATGAAAGTGAAGGCATTTCCTTCTCCAGAGGTGATATGGTAGGACAACTTACTTTCACATATGTGCATTGGATCTCTTCTTTTATGAAAAAGAGTATCTTGCTAAAATATTCAGATAAGACCCCTTCAAATGGCAACAAACTGGAGACAATAAAGTTGTGGAGTTTTATTGGAAGTTTCAGGGTTGTCCCAGGTTTTAACAATGTGTGAGAACATTGTCTCCATTTCTCATGTGCAAAAAGGTCTGGAAATTTTAAGGCTCAGACTCTCAAATATGTCTCTTACTGAAATTAATGGACAGTCTACAGCTAAATAGTTTACCAACCTTGACTGAAGTGGTGTATCCAGCTTCACTCAGGCCTAGATATGAGACCTGAATTTGTTTTTCAGACAGTAGGAGAAAGAAAAGGTGTCTTTAACTGCTTGAGTCATACAGGCACAAAATGTTGGAAAAGCAAAGGAAGTTGTTTCTACTACATGGTGATCTGCAGGTTGTAGATCTACTTTAGTGACTGGGGGTTTCACTTAGCTCATGTATACTGTGCTAAGAAATCTTTTGAACAGTTTTTTTTATTAACCCAAACTACTTTTATTTAAAAAACCAATGATATCTATTAATGATCTCAAGTGTTTTTTGGGTTTTTTCTTTTGTTTAAATCATTTTAAATACCAGTAGCTCTGTCTCAATTCATTGCACTTTAACAAAGGGTCTATGAAAAGACTGATTAAGGAAACAAACCATACGTACATGAACAGTGAGAGATCATGTTGGCCACAACCAGAAATTGTTTTTGCTCCAAATATTTTGTTTTGTTTTAAAACCCCCTTGTATTTATAGCTGCAGATGGAAAATTGGGGTGGGGGGAGTGGATGAAGCTGATGCTAGCTATTTATACAGTATTTTCTGTTTCTTTAGTGGTTGGGCTTGTTGACTATACATATATAACAAAAACTTCTGAAAGGCAAAAAAAATCTATTTAAACAATAATTTGTATTTGTTTGCTTGTGAGGGTTTTTTTTTTGGGGGGTGTTGTTGGTTGGTTTTTTTTTTTAATTTACCACTGTGAGGTTGGTCAAACACTGGAACAAATAGTCCAGAGAGGCTATGGAGTCTCCATCCTTGAGATCATCAAAACCAGACTGAGAATAGTCTTGGGCAACCAGATGACCCTGCTTCGACCAAGGAGGTGGACTAGATGACCTCCAGGGGCCCTTTCAGCCTCAACTGTTTTATGATTGTATAAAATACAGATACAGTGAAATGCCTAAATCATCCGTAGTTCTTGGATCCATTTTTAATGCCTCTCTAATAACTGTAAGAATTTCCTGTAAATACTTCTGAAACCTGTGAATCATTTCAGTCACATCCATCATCATAGTGAAAAGCTGTTGCACTCTTCTATTAACATCATGTCAACCTTCACACAACAACCTACCAATATGTGCTTTATGATGTCTTTTAGACTTTGAAGAAAAATGTTGTGCTTCTTTGGGAATGTGTGTGAGCAACAGTTAGTACTTTCTATGTTGATTTTCTGTTATCTTCAAAAACATTCACTCGATAGCAGGATATCTGATTCTTGAGTGCTTATCTAATCTACTTAGTCTTCCTCTTCCTAAAATCACAGCTGTGCTTAGGCTACTGTAATACTTTGTCCCAGGATGTATTCTGAGGTCATAAAGAAATGATCAGTGCTGGATGACACAACCTTTAATGGTGTGACTCAGCCAAAATGGTTGGCTTGTAGACTAAATGGCAGCACAGGCATGGAAAACTGGGATCTTCAGAGACAGAGCTGCAATTTTCAGGAGCTCTCAAATACTGTGGAGCTCTGTCAGATCCTTTTAAATTTTAAAATATTGAATGGTATTCTCCACAGTGCTTTATAAATATCAGCAATCTTATTTATAGAAGAAAGGATAAGACTCTAGTAAACAGAAACTGAGACTGAGACTTTATCCTTGCCTAAAGATTAAGAAATGTTGTGAAGTGAAATAATGCAGGCCATTTAAGCAACATTCCTTTTCCAAGTTTTTATTTCTGGAATTCCTTTGAACAGGTTAAAAGATGGGCTACCTGCTGCTGAAAAGTGTGCCCGGTACGTGGTTAAAGACTATTCGTTAATCATCAAGGATGTTGCTGAGGAAGATGCAGGAAACTACACTATAATATTGAGCATGCGGCAGTGGAACTTGTCTAAGAATCACACAGTCACTCTTACAGTAAATGGTAAGTTTACAGTGTGGTCCTACAGTTCTCCTGAAAATGTAAGTGCTGAATTTTCACTGAGCTACATTTTCATTGATCTTGCACAGTTTGGGTCATTGTGGGTTTTCATAGTGACTTTCATGGACTGCAATCCAAACCCCGTAGGCAGGGTGACAGACCCATCCTCGAATCAAAAGATGGACACTGGTTTTCATTAGAAGGGTTTCTGTCTTCCATGGTCACGTACTTCTTCCTGATGACTTAAATGTTTTGCAAACCACTCATCTGACTTGGCTTAAGCCTGCTGTTTTATTTTGTTCTCCTGGGGATTTTTCTTATTGCTCACACTGCAGGAATGTATTATTTTCATGATCATACAATATATTGGAAATAAGGTGGTTTTAATTGCTTTCCAATTTTTACCCTTTACAGTGAAACCCCAGATATATGAAAATGCCGTGTCATCATTCCCTGATCCCAATCTGTATTTATTGAGCAGCAAACAAGTACTGACTTGCACCGTGTATGGTATTCCTCAGCCTAAAATTACATGGATGTGGTATCCCTGTAGACAAAACCGTTCTAAAACAAGGTAGGACAGCTTCCTTACTTCTATTTAGCATGCCTTTCCTTGCAACTACATTTAAATATTTAGGGTTTTTTACAAGAATAAAGCTTGCCATGATCATTGGTTTCTTAGTAGAGTTTGTATATTTGTATTATTTTTAGTAAACATGTAGGCACATACATCACTATTTGCATATGGAGGGGAGAGTTGTTATTTTGTATTGCTACTTAGATTTATCTACAATTCACTACTCTTCATGTATGTGATGTCCAAAGAAGATAATTGCTTTTTATTTTTTCGGAGTGAAGCCTTGCAAATAACGCCTTGGCAGGTTCACGTGCTTTCCAATAGAGATTTCCAGGGATTCCCTTGTGTGGCTTCTTTTGAAATTCAACAGAAATAATCTTCAAGACATTTTCCATTATGAGGTTTAAATCTCTGTCATGATGCACTGACTCATAGATTTAGTTCAGCGAGCCAAATGTGCCCAGAGTTCTCCAGATGGTATTTCAACAGGGTAAAATAGAAAAGTTGCTATACAAGCTTCCTGGATGCTGATGTGGCACTTAACTAATCCTCTTTTATATTTAAGCTTTCTCTCTGTTTCTTACAATTACAAGTTTGTGTGTTGACTCACTGATCCAAAGGTCTTTTGGAATCATGGAATCTTATGCAATCTTAATTGTTAACACTCAACCTCCACAAAGGCATTACCATCAAGGTACTATTGGAGTGAGTGTTCAAACATGCAAGATATTTGGATCACAGCACCACGAAGATATTTAAAAACCTAACAAAAGTTTAGGAACCAACATTTTCTCACTTTCAGTTGAAGTTAATAATTTTGCATAGGATTTAACTTCAATGCTTCCACAGAATAGGGTTTTAGTGCTGATCCAACCAAATATTTAAGCACGTGCTTAAGACACCACATTCAATTAAATAGGACAAACGTCTTATTTCAAATTAAGGGAGCTTGTAAGTGCTTTGCGATCAGTCAGCACTTCCTAGAAGCTCACTTGGTGTTTATTCCTATTACACCTTGCTTTGGGGTTATGGAAATGGGTGGCTTTCTGTGCCCTTCTCACCAAGAGATGGCACTAGCAATCTCTCCTTTTGTAGGTATAACCTGAAATTCTCCTTTTCCAGGACAGGTGAGAGCTGCATTTCCTCTATTTGTTGTGTTACCTTTGAAGGACAACATTCTGAGCATTAGTTTATTTTTGCTTATAGGTGCAAGGTATAAAAGAAAAGAAATCACATCTTTTAAGTAAAGAATCCCTGTGAAAGGCATGTATGAAAATCTTCAATCTTTTGGTTTTTTGTAAGTGTTTATACATTAGTGCATGCTCTGGGTGGAAACCATGGTGTGACCCCGATAAAACAGTTGGTTCTTCTTTGGGAACTGAGGTGGTGCTCATCCATTGTAAACATTCCCTTCTGTTAACAAGCACAGATCAGCACTACAGCACAGGAGAGCATGTCATTAGAAATAGAAATTAATATCCGCAAGCAGGTGTTTAATAATGTGCTAAACTGTAGACTCAATTGAGTGCTGATTAGAAGTGTGTCTGAGCAGGTGATCAAAGGAGAAATGTAACAGTTTGGCTCTGTTACAAGGTTGTTTCCAGACTTGCTTCCAAATTGCCTTCTAATTGTTCTGTGACTATTCTCCTTAACCCCCTCCCCTTCCTTATCCTTTAAACGCTTGCTGAAGTAGTCTGCAGAGCACCATTTTTAATGTTTTGCCTGAGAGAAGTGACATGACTCCCTCTGAATAATAGTATGACAATGATTAACTATACCAGAAAGGCAGAAATACCTGAATAATTACTTTTGTCTCCTGCTCCAGGAAGGGAGCAGAGTGGATTGCCTACCTGGGCAGCTGGCATGCCTTGTTTGTGCTGATGGCTGTGTCAGTTCAGGTGTCCTCCCTGAAGAACTGGGGAAACCCTGTAATTCCAACAATTTTGCTATACTTTCCTCCTTGTGTGAGGAGGGGTTTGCCTAAACAACAGATTTAAGATGTGTGCAGCAGACAAAAAAATTATCTTATCCTGCCATTACAGAATATCTTTGGCTTTACCTGCCCAACATTAGGTTTCCAAGGCTAAAATATTACACTCTGCTCAAGTAATGCCTGTTTCTGTACACAGAGGTACCTTGTACTGTAAGCTGATAAACCCCCATGGGTCACTGTGTTACTCAGTGTATGGCAGTAGGGCTTCCCATCAAGTTTCTGGGTCCCATGCCACAGGACAGCGTGTACACACTCTGAGTAAAAAGATGTCATTGCTGCAAAGACCTTGTAGTGTACAGATCTGTTTGCTTCAAGATTTCTATGTGTGCTTAACTTTTCATCACTGGAGTGCTACCACTGCAAGCTGGAGAATGACATGTAGTGCATAGATCAGATGGTTTTATTTTTGAAGTGCTGTTGCCTATGGGCTCCTTAATAAAAACCATTAGGGTATGCGGTTGCTTCCTTTGATTTCTGGTCCAGGCAGTATTTATGTTTCAAAAATCTAAAAATACCTCAGTAGATTCCATGGCTTTCAAATAAAACACAGATATGTTTTAATGCTTTGCAATTAATACAATCAATTTGCGTAACTTGCCTCTCTATGTTATTCAGGCCAGTAACAGGAGGCTAGCCAAACTAAAGTTTCCATAGTTCCCTGTTAGTAAATAAAAACAAAAAAAACCCCAAACAAACAAACAAAAAACCCTATAAAATTGCTCAACAAATTTGACTTTTTGGGATGTGGAGAGTTGAATGTTATTAAAATTCCTTTTTCTTCATTTTCTGTTAAAATTACTTTGCTTAAACTAGCTCTGTTGCCACTAAATACCCTTTTGCTAGCTAGCTAGCTAACTAGATGGATAGGTGGAAAGATTCTCTTCCGATGTTCACCCTATCAAGGAAACAGAAGAGTCAAGAAAAGCTGTCTGGAGAAGAAAGTAATGTTTGGGGGGGGTTAAAGCTTATGTAAAGCTAGTAAATTCAGAGATGGCAGGCAAAAGACAGTAGAAGATGCAAGGAGAATGAAAATAAAAAGCAATTTTAAAAATTAAAGATTAGTCTTTCTTAAATGACTGAGAAACTTCTTTTTCAGTGGTATCTTACTCCAGTTGCTCTCTAGAGAGACACATTCCCAGGCTGGGCACCCCCCAGTTACTCAGTGGATACAGCAGAAGACAATCTGTAGGACACTTGTTCTGCAGTGTCTGTGAGCCTCCCTGGCCTCTTTCCTACCACCTTGGAGTTGTTTTCTGGCCTCGTTTTTGCTCAGGTTGGGTTGTTTGAAGAGGGGCAGGCAGTTGCAGGAGCTTGCTGAGGCTGGGCTCCACCTAAAAATCATCAACTCTGAGGCTGTAGAACGAGCGTCTGCACGTCAGGAGCATGCTTGATGTTAATGGTTCTTGACCTGAGTCTCTTCAGCAGACTTGTGTTTATCTTAAACTGGTCTGGCAGAAATTGCCAAGAAAGGCACGTGAGACAGTGATACTGCTCTGCGGAAACACTGTTTTTCTCTGTGGTTGTGAAGTGTTGTTTGGGAGCCGCTTCTTTCTGGATGTTTCTATGTGGGCAGTTCAGGAGGGATCTTCAATGTGCTTTTCCCAAGGCTTGACCCATTGGCCCTTCAGAAACTGCAGCCTTGCAACACTGAAATTTTATCTTGACTGTTCCAGCTCTCCCACCACCTCGCTGTCTCCTTCTCTCCTAAGCAATTTTGTTTAGTCTCAAACCAAATATCAGATTATTAATTTATGACCCTACTGTTACATCAGTCTGTGGGTTCCTTTTGGGTTTTTTTCTCTGTGTGTGTGCAGGAGGGAGAGAGAAACATGACAGTATTATGAAGGTGCCTACAAAAACAAAGTCATTGGAAAAACTGCTACCTGATTCTCTGCCCCTTTGACTATAGTGTCAGGATATGAGGTAGACCCTTGCGTTTACCACCGAGGCGATAGGCAATAAAGTGGCTGAATACCTGAAGATGAGGATACCAGCAGGCAGCAGAGACCAGGGGGTGTGCAGGAATAACCTAAGGTAGTACTGCTGCTTAACAGAGCCAATCAGGAAACCAAGAGGTCTGTAATGCTCTGATGTGGGTCCATGCTCCACAGTGTGGAATCACTACTGGTTTAACACAGAGTGGTAAGATGGGAATATTGCCACCCTTCGCGGCTTGTCTGCAGTGTGGAGGTAGGGTCATGTGAATGATTTTCCACAGAAACAGCTCTCCAGCACTGCACAGGGAGGAAGAGGAGTGTGTCATGGATCTCAGTGAGGCAAAAAATGGAAACTGGAAACTCCCCGGAGATGCAGAAAGCCTGAAACTACCGTAGTGAAAGTGTATGGCCAGAGTCCCACAGGCTTCGGTGGAAAAGGATGCAGCCCATGTGTGCACAACACTCTAATTGCATTTCTGCATTGTTTATGTCAGTGTATTAATAATGGATTGAAAGGCAGAATCGTTAGGATGTGCTTGGATAGATTATCAGGGAAACCAGGTTTGGAACATCAGCGAGGTATGTAAAATAAACAAGTAAAGAACAAATGTTAATTGTACTTAAGAAGTTAATTAGAAAGGTACTGAACCACCCAAATTTAATTGTTGGATGCCTGCAAACATTGATGCCCATTAGTTTGTCCACAGCGACTGTTTTTGTTCCCCATGCCACCTTCTATTTTCAGGAAGGGGAAGTCTGCATCCTTAGAGCTGGTAAAAGTAGGTCAGATGCCATTAATAAACAGGTAGTTCAAAAATGCTTTTGTTTAATTTGACATGTGGCCAGATCCTCAGCTCTAAATTCACACTGGCTGAGGATCTGGCTGCTGGTGGCCTTTGTGCCTTTCATCTATTACAAGAAAATCCTCTTGCAGTTGTCTAGTAATGTAAAGGTACTTAAAATGGCTATGTGAAACCATGTGATAACTATTGCCTTATTTTACTGTGGCTGGGGAAATAGATTAGCATAGACAAAAATCAGACCCTGTGTTCTTCACATATCTTTCAAAAAATGCCGAGGAACAGGCATGAGTATGCATTGCAGTGGCATGGACTTGCAGAGAATTTGAAGCCAGGAAAGAGGAGTGAAATAGCATCTGATCTGCTTCAGCCTGAACAAGCAATCTGCTGAAGTGTCTCATTCTACACTGCCACTGTGAGCCAGAGTTCAGTCCTCTGAAAACATCTAGTAGGACTGTATCCTTGTCCTCAGTCAGTATTTTGGATTTTTTTTAATGTTTTTTCACATTATACTAACAAAATGCCACACAAATCAGACCTGGCATATATACATGGATAAATAAGCTTGACAAATACATGCTATACACTGAGTAGAGTTTGTCCCAGTCTGTCCTCAGGGTGACACAGTGGATATACTGATGAATTTATTCTGCAAGCTGTAAATGGTCTCACTCTACAGGTCTTAGATCAACCAGAAACTTAAGCTCTCAATTTTGGTATTTCTAGTTTCCAAACCACTTCAAATCAAAGTTTTCCAAGTCTATTTCTAAAATGTTCTAGACAAAAACACATTAAGTTGCCCAGGAAATTTCTTTAATTGGTCATTGACCAAACCTAAACCATAAGGACTACAGTGACACCCAGATGGTCAGGACCACTCTGCTTAGTATGATACTTCTCACCCTCGCTCTCCTATCTTCTTTCACTTCCTGTTCTTTGGGCTGGTTTTTTTTTTCCCCTTCTTTTTTTTTCATCTTGTTGCCTTCACAGGGTGATCTCTTGGCTTTACTAAGGACAGTCTGACACCCAGCCTTAAAGAAGAGCACATAAGGGTCATGCAGGTGGTGGGATGTCATTGCTTGATCTTTTACTTGCTGTGGCCCAGCCCATAGAAACTAAAGTGTGTCACAAGCTGTACGTGGGGACTGCACGTCGCAAGCACGCTGGTGATGTCCAAGCCAGTAGGATGTCCCAGCCCATAGCCAGAAACCTGCTCCTGCACTAACAGGGGCTCTTGGCCAAAGGAAGGCACCAGGTCAAACTCTGTGTGTGCTTAGGAGTGATTATGAATGGATTACTATTATTGGCTCAAACACACCTTTTACAAAAATATACAAACTTTGGTTAGCATCCTTTTCCCTTTCACGTGTAAGCCTTTCAAAAAGCCTTTGCAGAAGACTTTGAACAGACACGGCATGTGAGGTAAGAATACGCTCATTAAAAATACTCAGTTAAAAAAAAAACACCAGAGGCTGCAGGAACAGTCAGTTCTTGCAACGTAGGGAGGTGACCAGTGGAGGTTTTTAGGAGCTGATGCTGGGCTCTGCACTTGTCAACATGTTCAGAAATAACCTGGAAAAGGTGGTAAGGAGGTGACAGAGTTTGCTGATGATACTAAGTTATTCAGGTTTGTAAGGATGAGGGCTGATTGTGAAGAAACACAGAACTATGAATCTGGGTAGTTGAGTGATAAAGTGGCAGAAGAAATTCATCGATGGGAGATGTGCGTGATGTATATAGGAAAAAACAATCTGACTTTCATGTGTAAAATGTAAGTGTGAAAAGGCTGTACATGTGAAAGGCTGTTGGGTGATCATTACTACCACAAAGAGAGATCTGAGCGCTGTGATGATACACAGCTTTGTGAAAGCGATCACAATCAGCAGCAGCTCAAACCCCAAATCATTGGGAATTACCAGGAAAGAAATTAAGAACAAACTAGAGAACACTGTGATAACTCCACGTTCCATAAATTACCAACATCTTTTATACTATGAGCAGTTTTGATCCTTCCATCTCAAAGGATGCAGCCAAACTGGAATGCACACCAGGAGGGGCACAACAAAAAGGATCAAAGGAATTTCAGGGAATGAGAGGAATGTGTGAGAGGTGAGTGAGGAGAGAGGTCAAGGCTCTGCAGACTGAAAAAGAGATTGGTCTGGGGGCTATGCAATAGAGATCTACAGACTTGTGAAGGACACAGATGTTTGAGGATCACTTGTGTATGGCTTTTTCAGTTCAAGAAGTAGGAGCTATTAAATGAAGTCAGGAGTGGCAGAATCCAGAACAGGAAAAAAGGAGATCATACAGATCTGTGAAACTCCTTGACAGATTTTGGGGGGTTGAAAAGTTTGCATAAAGTCTTAGAAGACTAAACTAAAGTTTAGAAACAGCTTCTGTCATAGGCAGTTCTTGAGCTGATAATAATTGGTAACTGGGGGAGTATTAGGAGGAAGTATCTGAAGTTAGTCCTGTTCTTACTCATCCCCAACCATCTGCTCATGGTCATTGTTGAGACAGGATATGGGGTAGATGGATCCTTGGTCTTCTATCCACATCTGTCAGTATTTTCTCTTCCTGTTTTCCCTCTAATCAACTCCCCTCTCTCCTTAAAAATGCTTCCCTCCATTCTTTCTCATCCCTTCCTTGTTTTCTGCCTGCCCTTCCAGTCCCTCACTCCAGTCAGTCCAGAACTGCTCTCAGACCCTTACTTCCAGTGAAGCTGAAAACAAACCATCTTGAAAAACAGCCTCAGTGCAGCAATAGCTCTTTCATCTCCTCTGCTAATCACTGGAAAATGGAAAGAGTGCTAGTTGTGCTTCCAGCTTGTCAGCAAGGCAAGGAGTATTAAGGACTGTGTAAACAGATTAGTGAAGAATTACTCTTTTCTAGATCCAAGAAGATACAGTCAGGAGAGCAAAGGTGTTTTGGATACCTGGACGGATGGGAAGTCATGTTGAGTGAGTTGTTGGGAGTGATTTCTGCATGGAAAATAACTTATGCTATAAGGATCTAAACAATATTTTGGACTTTGTATATAGAAAACTTACTTGGAAATAGAGGAAACAGAGAGTAGGAGTGGAGATTACATGTAGAGTTTCATGGTCTTTCTCTTTAGGTTTCTGGTTGCTCAACCAAACACTTCTTCCTTTTAGTACAACACAGACTATTAAAATAAAACACTTTTTCCCAGCAAGAAGATCTAAGTGCTTATGGAAACCTCATGCTTTGAGCCATAAATCCATAGCTCCAGCTAAAATTCAGCTCCTCTATGGAGGACATGCTTGGGACTCTCAGAGAAAGTGGAGGCTGAGTCACAGTGACCACATGGGAGATGAGAGTGATTACAGTCTAGCAAAGGAGGGAAAGGAGGCGGACAAGAAGGAAGGAAGGAAGGATTGGCTGAAATCTGATGGTATTCTGTGTCTGTGAAGAATGTTAAGTGGTGTGAAGCAGGAAACAGGGGGTCAAGAAGCAAAAGAGATCTGATAACCAATTCAAGGTGAGAAAAATTCTGGTCAATTCAGGATGTGCAAGAAACTGAAAAACTACTTTCAAATGCTGTTATGTTCCCTGATGGCCATGGATTTGAAGTACTGGCATAGAAGCTGGAGGCAAAGTGTGGGGTTTTGGTGACCATCAGACTCAGACATTTGCATTATCTGTTGCAAATAGCTAGTGTTGAGTGGTTCTCAGGTGTGCAGATGTTAAGGTGATTTGTTTTTTTCCTGTGGAAATGTGAGCATGGGCTTATGAAGGGTGGGATAGCTAAGACTGCTGTTGATCTTACTGCTTCTTTTGAGATGATGTAGATCAATCAGCTTTCTGTTGTAGCATACTGGGGTAGTTCAGGTAAAGCTGTAATGTTTGGAAAGGATGACTGTGAGAGGGAAACATGATCCATTTATCTGGTTGATTGTATATAACAGCAGAAAAGACAGTGTACAGCTGTCAAAAATTTATTTTTCCACAGAGCCAGGGTGATGTGCAACAAGACCATGAGTGCCACATACCCTACTGTTTCCAAAGACGCTCACCTGGAGGATACAGCATTCAGAACATTAGGGATGTCCCCTAGAGAATGTGTTCTGCCTCTAAGTACCCTTCTCAAAGGGGACAGAGAGCATGCTACCAAACAGAAAACAACTCAATCCTCACTCTGGCAACTGAGCAGTGCACCAGGACCCCAAACTAGCTTCTAATGCATTGAGGCCACTGAGAAATTCTCTGGCCATTCTGCAGCTCAGCAGTGAGTAACTTCTCAGCACAGGTAATAGTGTCTGATGTACTTGATCACATGTCCACTCTCACACTGGAGACCAGGGATAAGGAGGGGTGATGGACAGTTGATATTCTCTGGGAGTTGTGAGCATGCCTGAAGTGAGATGGACTGGTAATGTTCCATCTGTTCTTGATGAGCCAACGTTGACACTGCAGTGGAGAGCAGTAGGGACCAGTGACAGTGAGAGCAGAGAGGTGAAGGGCTGAAGAATGAGACATGCAGAGGAGGAACCTGCACCAGTCTTGCCAGGACTTCTTGTTTGGCATTCCTTGTGAAGCTCTCAAATGAATATAAATAAACTATGATATATGATGTAAATGGTATACAACTCCTAGTAGATTTGTAGATTTCCTCATAGCCCTACGTACTCTGTGTGACTGTGCATCAGGGAAGGTGCTCAGGATGAACTCCCAGCTGGTTGCAGTTTTGCCACTGAATGCAGCAGGGCTGGCATTTCAACCTCTAACCAATTATTTCTGACCCAGAGCAGGAACACTTGGACCATAGCTCCTTAATGGACAAGCGCATTATAGTACTACAGCCAAAGCTCACAGAGCACACTGGCGGGGGGCCAGCACACGTCCTCCCCCCATCCCCATTAAGCATGTGTTACAACCTGTACATGCTCCCTGCTACTCTCTTCCCTCTCTGTTTCCTGACTCAAATGGATGCAATATTCCCCAAGACAAGTGGCTATGCCAGCCCCGTGCTACCAATTGCATGGTGCTGGATGCCAAGATGTGGAGCAGGCAATTGAGATTTTTTTTTAATAACTTCCAAGTGGAAAACAGTTCCTATATATTCCTTACAATTCCAGGAATATCCAGAGTTCCTGTCTTAATGTTATCACCACTGCCTCTTGAAAGATGTGAGTCAGCCCAACCTGAATTTGTAATAATGTTGCCCTGATGCTGCTAGGAATGGATCACTGCTCTGAAAAAAGAATAGATACTGAGAAAAAACATTGTCTGCTGTGAATCACACTCAAAAATGGTCACCATCAGTGATGGGATGGTTTCCTCTTGCTCCTAGTACTGGTGCAACTGCCAAACGCTACCTCAGTAAATAAGTGTGATGGAGGTTGCCAGAGGCTTTGCCAAGAGGAATGCTTACAGAAGTGAATGGGATGTTATGGGAGGGAAACATTGCATTGGCCTCTGGCATCACATGGGAGGGTTTGACGGGGGAGAAGGTGGGAAGACAGAAGATGAGTACTTTTACAACTGGTATGGGGATCAAGGCTCTTCTGCTGATGTTTGTTACTGTAACGCTTGAACTGCAAATGCAGAACTGCAGCATGGGGAAAAAGATGGGTCTGGACACAAGGTGGGTCTAGGGCTTTCACATAGGACTGCCTGTCATAAAGTCAAATTTATCCTGAGAATAAGTAGATAAATCCTTTACCTCAGCTCCTACACTTTGCTGTAAGTCACTGGGGTGACAGCAAACCCACTTTTCTTCTGAGATCAGTAGTTTCATAGGCACGCCTTTAGCTTGGAGCTGGTTTATAGATTGATTTCAGTGAAATACATCAAGATGACATGAAGTACACTCTTACCCTGGAAACTTTTCCCCGTCGATAGTTATAAATATACCACGCTATTGTGCTTGGCATGCTTGTATGCTAATAGAGGTGAGGGCTCTGAAACTCATTACGAAAGGGAGCGGACTGCAGAGCGGAGTGAGGACAGTGTGAAGCTAAGGTTGATAACCATGGCCTTGTCCAGAATAGGCCATGGGAGTTTTCTTATCTCACTTTGGCAGGAGGTGCTGCTAGCTTCCTGTGCGAAATCAGGAGCATATGCTGCTTTCCTCTTGTTGTTTGGCTTCCTCCGCTACACAAGACGGTTCCCAGCACTGTGATTATCTTTGCATCTTCAAACATGGCACACTCTGCTTCCTCAAGGGCTTGATGTATTCTTGAGAAGCAGTCTGGCTCCCCTCCCCCAGGCCACTTCTCTAGGGCCCCCACCGGTGCCAGCTCCACACATCACAGAACTTTTATAAAGCTGAACTGACTTCTGGTTGCATAAACCTCTTCCCATCCCTTCCAAAGAAGTGTAAATTCACAAAGCTAAGGATGGAGAGCAGCTCTGCCGCCAGAGCTCGCCCCGTGCTGCAGACAGCTTCCCCTGGCCCCAGCGCTGGCAGAGCCGCTCTCGCCCCTCCTTCCCCCGCGCTGGGATTACCTTGAAACCCGCAGGAGAAGTTATAGCTCCTGTTTTTTGTGAAGGAGCAGCCCATTTCTCAGGCTGTCGACACAAAGGACGAAGCGTGCCTGTCCGCGCACGCGCGTGTGTGCGCACACACGGGCAACAGGCATGCAAGCACGCACACAGGCATATGGAAAACACTCCTTAGGGGATGAGAGTCCTGCCCGCTCTGCTTCTCCCCCTGCTCCACTGAGACAGAGGAGCCTGGTTACCGAGCTCTGAGGTTGCATTATGTTTACAAACACACATTTGCACACGCATCCCCATAGCATTTATTATATAGGTTCTCTGCACGTGCAAAGTTGTACCCACAGAGCAGGGATATGAAAGGATCTGCAGGGAAACAGGTGTAAGAAGTTCTTAGAAATGTGCTGGCAGATATCAGGTTGTTTATCAGTCTCTCTGCACACTGTGTGCTTTTTCATTAACCTGGCAGTAACCCTGCTGTAAGCTTTCCTGAAGATGCAAAGCTCATCCCACAACAAAACATTTCAGGAATTCATGAGCTCCAGAGGTATGTGGAGTAAGATTCAGATACCCAAAATTCAGTGGGATTTAGCTGCAAACACAGATGGTTCTTGCTACAAATAGAACATCCTTACTATTTTACCAAGCGCCTAGCTTGAAGTAACTTACAATTTCCTTATAAAACACAAACATACATAGCTGATGTTATCTGAGGACACCCACAATGAAACATCAATTGAATTAACAGGAAGATGATTGTTCATTTTGGTCCCAGCCAGAGTAAATTTTTATATTTTCATTTTTCTTTCCTTTCTTTCCAAGCATCTGTGCTTAACACAAACATTTGGTTTGATGACTACATCTTAGTTCAGGGGAGCCTTTTCTCTGTTACAAAATACCTGCTGTTAGATGCTGAAGTCAGGTTAAGAGGCAGGACCCTTTGTGACTCCCACTTGTCCCTTTCCCAACTCTACCCAATGCTGCTGGCTTAAACAGTGGCTTCATGTGGCACCATTGGCAGCAGCAAGGACGGCCAAGTACTAGCCTGACTAACCAGCTCAGGAGACTGGATGTGGCTCGTGTTCTCTGTCCTTTAGCTGTGTTAGTGTTTTCGAGGTTAAAATGAGAGTATTTGGCAGCTGAGGAGAGAAAGCATCTGGTTCTGTATCCAAAGGGATGAGCCCGAGTCTCATCCTAGACTCTGCCCGGCAGCCACACTGCAGCTGGTTTGTAAATGTTTGCTGAGCCAGCAGACCATGGAGTGTGCGACAGTACTCACATCTGTGTACTGTGGGATGCTGGATAATGTATTGTCAGCTTGATTTTGACTCCTTTTTTATTAAAGCCATGGACAACAGCTATTAAGAGTATTCAATTTTCCACTACAATTGAGTTAACATTATAATCAGCAGTTTGGAGATAGCATGGTGTGTGAAGTCAGTAGAGTTCACATATGTGTCTCCAGGGCTAATATTTCATCTAGTGTTTTACATGTGTTTTTCTTGTTATTGTGATGTTATTGTAATTACGATGGTGGTTTGTATTATTGTATTAATGAGTTATAAGCACCCCATTGTGCTAAGCATCAACAAAGACATAACACCCTCCTCATCCCTTACACATTGCAACCTAAATACATATAGTCTTTTTCAAGGAATTATGAAGAAGAGTATAATAATAACTAAGCCTGGAGGCTGCAGATCTGCCACAAAGGAGACTGGAGATGCCTTTCAGAGCTGCACAAATACTTTCTGAACATGTACTGTACTTTCTTTCTGTCCTTTACCAAATATTTGTCTCTGTAAGGTCTTTCATAGTAAAGAGCACAACTTTTCAACATTGTAACAAAGAAACATACTGATTCAATGAGGAAAGTTACCAGTTTCCATCTGTTCAAAAGAACAAAAATTAAAAAAAAAATTTGGTATGGATGAAATTGGTGGTCAATGGGCCTATGTCCAGGTGGAGGCCGGTAACAAGCAGGGTCCCCCAGGGGTCTGTCTTGGGACCGGTGCTCTTTAACATCTTCATCAATGACATCGATGATGGAATTGAGTGCACCCTCAGCAAGTTTGCGGATGACACCAAGCTGAGTGGTGTGGTTGACACCACAGAAGGAAAGGAAGCCATCCAGAGGGATCTTGACAGGCTGGAAAGGTGGGCCCGGGTGAACCTACTGAGGTTCAACACTGCCAAGTGTAAGGTGTTGCACTTGGGCTGGAGGAATCCCAGACACAGACACAGACTGGGACAAGAGCTCCTTGAGAGTAGCCCTGCTGAGAAGGACTTGGGCATTCTGGTAGACGAAAAACTTAACAGCAGTGTGCTCTTGCAGGTCAGAAGAGCAGTGGTATCCTGGGCTCCATCAGGAGAGGGGTGGCCAGCAGGGACAGGGAGGTGATTGTCCCTCTCTACTCTGCCCTTGTGAGGCCCCATCTGGAGTACTGTGTCCAAATCTGGGGGCCCCAATACAAGAAGGATGTAGAACTGTTGGAGAGGGTTCAGAGGAGGCCACAAGGATGATTAGAGGGCTGGAACACCTCCCCTATGAGGAGAGGCTGAGGGAGCTGGGCTTGTTGAGCCTGGAGAAGAGAAGGCTGCGGGGGGACCTCATTGCAGCCTTTCAGTACCTGAAGGGAACAGAGAAACAGGAGGGGAATCAACTTTTTAAAAGGGTTGAAAATGGCAGGACAAGAGGGAATGGATTAAAGCTAAAGGAAGGAAAGTTCAGATTAGATATTAGGGGAAAGTTTTTCACAGAGAGAGTAGTGAGGTGCTGGAACAGGCTGCCCAGAGAGGTGGTGGATGCCCCGTCCCTGGAATTGTTCAAGGCCAGGTTGGATGGGGCCCTGGGCAACCTTGTGTAGATCTGGCCTGAGGTTGGTGTCCCTGCCTGTGGCAGGGGGGTTGGAGCTCTATGATCCTTGGGGTCCCTTCCAACCCATGCCATTCTGTGATTTTGTGAAATTATATTTCAGAGTCTATGTCTTCCTGTATAGAGATAGCCAGAATATCCAGTCACATGGATATATGTGTCTTTGGTACTGCCTGTTTGTGTGTCCACAGTGCTGGCAACATGAAATAGGTTCTGATATATGCTATGGCATGAAAATGTTATCAGCTTACCAACATTCTCATGTCTTCTATGTTCTAGTCTTGTTATGGAACCAGGTTTCTTAAAGCATTAAATGTGTAAAGTAAATGGCATCTACCTTTCTGACCAAATTTTAACCATTTTTTTCCCCTCAACATATCTTAATGGAGCTGTCTTTCATACACCTTGGCCTCAACAATCTTGTATTAGAAACCAGCTTTTAAACCAGAGTCTGGAAGAAATGGTTGTGCAGATAAGGCTTTCTTGCCATGCTATTGCTCCTTCCTCTCTCCATGCATGAATGACCATGGCCTACTTTTGGCTTCTTCAGCTCACTGACCCTCTCAATGCATGTTAAGAAATTTGGGCAGACAATCATATATCTGTTCTAATGATTACAGACTAAGTCAGTTTACATATCATGATGTCTTTCAGCTGTAATACCTCCAAAGACACCGGCCAGTTTGATGCAAAGCTGCACAACTAAAAACAAGCATGTAAAGTTAGTGTACCATTGATAAAATAAATAAAAGTTTATAAATAAAACAAAGTTTAAGCAAACTGCACAGTTAGCTGAAGGGAAATGAACCTACTTTGGTTGTGATTGCATCGCATGCTGTTATCCAGTCACTGGGCTTTAAAGATCACTTCTTCAAGCAACTGATATACATGTCAGAACTGTTTGATTACAGATAGTACAGTTGTTATCTTTCAAATCCATGGAAGATCAAAGGAATGTATCGTATTTGAAAGAGCTTGACCCTACTGAAGGGTTAAGCTCCACTGTTGAGGCTGGAATTGAAAAAGCAACAAGTAAATTTTGGATGAAAAGCAAAACTAGATATCCTCGAAGAAGAATGAGGACAGACAGCATTTAAGAAGCATTCCAATGTGTTTATTTCCATGTGTACCAAATTATGCTTTGGGAAACAAATTAGCTCTACCGTGACCACACCTGAATGTTCTGAGTAGAAGCCAACTTGTTGCATAAGGAGAAAACATTTTTCCCTGAGATTTTGATTCATTAACATGACTTCAATTATTTCAGATTAAATGAACGTTTAAAACCCTTTGGCAATTAGGTGTAGGGTTTTTTAACTTTGTTTTGTGAATTTGCAGGACTATGGTTATTTTTACTGTGTGTCTTGTAATTCTTGAATCCAGTATTGGTATGTTGCTATTTTGTAAACTGAACTAAAGAAAACATCCAGAAATAAGAGCTTGCATAATTTTTCATGAAACTAAAAAGAACCTGCACATAGTGAAATGGCATCCAATACATTATGGAATGGATCTTGAAATGAACATAACTTTTCTTGAATTTAAGGCTGAAGATAATATGAACTCACATGAAGCCAAGTCTGAACCGTGGCTGAAAACAGGAATATTGGAAATGGGATGTTGGTTTTGCACAGCCCTATAATTAGGGTCAGATTGTAAACTCTGACCTACCAGGCACAGTGAATTAAATGCTAACACTGACTCCAGAGAGCTAATATTCAAGGAGGGGCTGTGGAAGTAGATGAAATCATCAAGCTCCAAACCTCAAGATTTTATGAAAAGTAACTATACTTGCCTGATCATCATAGCATCTGCAGTTTCCCTGATGGATCACTTTCCAGAAGTATTGTTTTGTCTTTTATGTTCATTGTTTCACTCTATCACCAAATCAATAAAACTTCAATTTTTATCGTCTTCAGGCATGGCTTTTGCTCTTATACTCAAGGATCTTTCATCCTGAAAGCTGGCAGCAACTTAGGAAACAGGATCCAGAGCATCACTGAGCGAACGGCTGTAATAGAGGGCAAAAAAAGGTATGATTCTTGCGAGCAGATAACCTTTCTGTAGGTCGGTGTGTGTTGGAAAGTCACTGTAAGATGCTATTGAGGTTACAGTAAAGGAGAGAGTATTTTTATATTGTTTAGATTTGAAGATTTGCATACATGCAAATAACTTCCATACTTCGTATTTATCTGCTGAGACGTAAAGATGTACTTATTTCTGCATGTGGGCATATTAAGGTAAGTGACATGCCAGGAGAGTGTATCAGTGGAATTCACTACATCTGCTTTCTTAGAGATGATCAGTAATATCTTGGGGCACCTCAGAAACACAAGGGCAGGGTTCCAGGCCATCTTTGCTTCATTTTGTGACATTACACAATTTCCTGTGGTTGGTTTTTTTTTTTTCTATGAGAATTAAACAAGTTTTTCTCATTAAATTCTTGATTCACAGATGTGGTCCTAGATTATTAGATGACCAGATCTTTTCTTGCAATAAAAAAATTAAAGGGCCAAATGAATCCAGATTACAGAAGCAAAGTGAGATGTCAGTCAGAGGCAGCATGGTGGGTTTCATCCCAGCTGCGTTAACTGTCTAAACATTAAGTGTCTAGTCCAAGTCAAGCATTCCTTTATAGGCCATGGGGAGATGCAGGCACTTCTGAATGAAGAGTAATAGGCCTGTCATCTGTTGCTGTCTAATGTGGAAGAGAAGGCCAATGAGACTAGCTTGCCAAGGGCTGTGGAGGGTTCTCCATTAATTAAAACTTCTAAATCAAGTTGTTTCCAAAAGGATGCCCTAGATTAACTGCTCTTTCCTTGGGTTAGAGATGAGACTGATTAGGTGTGGTTGGGTAGTCTGTGCTACATTGCTGCTCAGGAGAAGATTCACAACACCATGCTACTGTCACAGCATCTGTTTTCACAGACTAGTTTAATTTGTCACAAAATTACTCAAGAGATTATCCATTTTAGAGCCTGTCTTATTCTAGGCCTGTCATTTCTAAGAACACTGAAATGTTTTTTGTAACTCCAAGAGCACTGGAGATAGGAATCACAGAATCACAGATTCTTCCTTTTGTTGGAAGGAACCTCAAAATTCAGTTCCAGCCCCCTGTCATGGGCAGGGACACACTCCACTAGCCCAGGTTGCCCAAAGCTCCATCCAACCTGGCCTTGAACACTGCCAGGGAGGGGGCAGCCACAGCTTCTCTGGGCAACCTGTGCCAGGGCCTCACTGCCCTCACAGGGAAGAATTTCTTCCTCATACCTAATCCAAATATCTCCTTTTTTAGTTTAAAGGCTTTGTCCTTAGTCCTGTCACTCGATGACCTTGTCAACAGTCCCTTGCCAGCTTTCCTGTAGGTCCCCTTTAGGTACTGGAAAGCTGCAATAAGGTCTCCTTGGAGCCTTCTCTTCTCCAGGCTGTCATCACAGGAGAGGTGCACCATCCCCCGATCATCTTCGTGGCCCTCATCTGGACTCAATAGAACAACTTCATGTCTCTCTTCTGCTGGGGACCCCAGAGCTGGATGCATTACTCCAGGTGGGGTCTCACCAGAGCAGAGTAGAGGAGCTTCTTTCCTTGATAGCTGCCTTCAGTCTTCTGCATGGGACAATGGATATAAACTAAAATTGATCCCAGGTTAGGGCCCTTTCACACACAGCAGAATAAATAGGGCTTTACATGCAGCCAAGAATCAGGCCTGGGACTGCATTTTCTTCTGCTGCTGTATTATTTAGAAAGCACCACAGGTGTTCGTGGCACCATTCCAGTGCATGGGAATGGGCTGGGTCCTGGTAAGGCATTTGCTCTATTTAGCTGGCCATCTCTACGTGCTTAAAGATCAAGGCAAAGATGGGAGCTTCCTAGGGAAAGACTATCATAGGAAAGCACATGAAAACTGAGACATGAGGAGGGATTTGAAGGAGGAAAAGGAAATCATTTCAGGGACAGGAAGACACAGTCTATTCCAAAGATGAACAAAAGATGATGAGAATCAGTTATTTTCCAGCAGGCATCTAGCCATGCTATAGGTGAAGTCCTACCTGCTCACAGGGTGCAGAAGGAGCTGTCTAATGGCCAAACCTCATTCTCTTTGTGTGCCATGCATTTTGGAGACAGCGGAAGAGGAGTGGCCGAAATGTCAAAGCAGCTTCCAGTCAACAGCAAATAAATTCCTCCCTGGAGGGAGATACTAGTAATGGGTCCTTGCAGGAGAACTGCAGGTTTTGTTTGAAGTCTTTGGCAAGCAGCCTTTTTTTAAAAAAAATGTGCCCAGAAATGAACCAAGGAATGATCTCTGCATGTGTTACATGAAAAGTTTTGCAGAAAACTCAGTGATTTTCCTTGGTATTCTTTATCATGCTGTTTAGTTCAGCTAAGAAAGGTCTACCTTGCATTGCTTTATTCCTCCTGGTCCCTATGGGTAAGAGGAAGTTAGTTAAACAATCTCTTTACTGAAGTTTTCTCACAGCTTTTCTAAGGTTTCCTCATTCCTGCTGCTCTTCCATAACTTTTCAAGCACAGGTGAATTACTGTTAGAAATAGAAAATGTTCTCTAAGCCTGGGTCCCTGGCCAAGCTCACACACAGCTGCTCTAGAGCATCCAAGATTTTATTTAATTTTTTTAATTTTGTATTTTTTCCTGTGAGAGTCTATAGTTTTTTACCCTCTGCAGTCCAAGAGTCATTCTCGGTGTCCCAGAGCACATTCAAAGGAACACAGATCTGACAAAACCCTTCCTTATCTGCTGGGATATTGTAAGACTGTTCTTAATAGCACTGTGCTCTCTGAATGCAGCATGTCATCACAAGTGTCTGGCTCTGTGAGCAGTTCTGCTACTGCAAATGGCTATGGACAGCTTGCCCAGCGACTCCCACATCAATGGAGTCCTGCTATCTAAACACTGTCTACCCCACTTCCACATCCAAGTGTAGCAAGCGTGGTAAAAACAATCTCAAAGCTCAATGGAAACAACAAAGACACAGGAGACAAAGCAGTAGGAAATAGATGAAGAAACTCAAAAAGTTGCACATTTGGGTTAACATGAAAGGAGAAATGGGGGTGACTGCAGGATGAGATTACTGCAATGAAGGGAAGAGATGAACAAGGAATGGTCAAAAGGTTTCTTTTTAGCAGTCGAGGTAGTTTTTTCACCTTGCTTAAAGACATTGTGCCAGTTTCACCCAGTTCCTGTATGTGGAACATCTGAGTTCCTCCAGTTTGGCTTTTCGCTTGGTAGGTTGATTGGTTGTTTGTTTTTCTGTGGTTATCAAGGTAGCCACAAGTATACTTCTAAAATTAGAAAAACCTCAAACCCTGTGCCTGACAGTTAAAATAATGCGGAAGCCTGTGCAACATTATTCTTCTGGTGACAGAGAAACTGTGACAACAACAGTGTTTTAGTAACATTTCCGTTTAAGACTTTCTAAACAGACATTGAGAAACTTGAGTGATATAATGGAAAAACTTTGTAACATAATAATAGCTGGTCATAAGACAGCTCTTGAAGTGATTGGTTCCCCCACCCAAAGATTTCATTCTTATTCTGTGGGACTTTTCAGTGACTTCCTAGAAAGGGCTATTCTTAGGCTTATCATGTAAGCAGGTCACAGACACTCTCCTGTCATTCAGCTGCTAAAAATCATCACTTCTCAGTGTCCCCAGCTAAAGCTAATTCCTATGTATAATGCAGGGCTAATCCTGATGACTGTTATTATTCTTAATAAGATGAGTGTTCATTAAAATGTCAACCTGTGAATGATCTGCAATAAAAGCTGTTGTAGTCATTGTTATTAGTGCATACATATCAAGTATATGCTCCCATATTGGTTTATCAACAGCTTTGAAAGAGTCAGAGCTCCTCATGCCAGGGACACAAGGGGCAGGTTGCTGCAGGAGAGGTGGGCAAAGATCTTGGGCATGGAGAACACACAGAAGAGTGTTAAGAAGGCGAGTTCACATAAGAGAGAGTAGACGATATTGGCCAAGAACAAAGAATGCTAAATCCAAGGGAAGGATACAGTAGACAGGAGAGCAACTGAGTACAAGAAAAAGCTCTAGGGAATGGGACAAAACCCCCTTGCTTTTGGGAAATAACATACTAGAGACATATTTGTGAGAATTTGAAATGAAACTGAAGGTTTCTCTTCTGCTAGCAAATGCTGGGGTCCCACTGGCAATAACAGGCATCAGAAAAAGTTTGATCTGTGTCACAGTGTGTGCTTCCAGGAGCTGCATATAAAGAACAGTAATGCATGAAGTCATGGTTTATCATTTGTAGGTGTAGGTGGATAGATAGGTGGGTGAGTGAATGGATGGATGGATGCCCTTGCTTTCCACTGAATAAATACCTTACCGAAACAAGATTTTACTGGTCCCTGTTAACGGTCACTTGTGAGTGACAAAACTGCTTCACTTCAGGGAAAATCTGGAAAGTAGTCAACCCGTAATAACATTTTGCAAGACCAAACCTAGTCTTGCTCTTGTCCTTCTCTGTTTTAGCTGGCAATGATGAGTCAACCTGGCACATGCTGACTGTGGGTAGTGTTAAAAACTCTGACTGTCCAGCATAAAGGTGGAGTGCAAGATAATCAGAAGAGTCAATCCTTCTTGGACATGACCAAAAATTGACAATGCAAAAGAGGATGGGTCCATCTCTCCTGCATCTTCTATGCCAAGCCTTAAATCTTTAGCTCTCTTTCATGTCCCTATGTTACTGATGAGTTGAGGATGCGTGTGTTGTGTTTGTTCTCAGTCCCTACACATGCCAACTGTCTGGCCAGGGCATCTGTGCTGATTGGCCATCCGAACCCAAAGCAGAAGAGAAAGCTGTTTAGCTCACTACAACACCACTCATACTGATCTTTCTCCTCTGCTCAACAGCTGGTTTTCATGAAATGCATAACATCATATGAGCTAACTTGTCTGTCAGTTTTGGTTGAAATTGGGCAAAAGGGGAGGAGAGGATACTGGCAGATGGACAGGCTGGCAGGCAGATGGACAGACAAAGAGTGTCATCTTCCTAGGAAGTCAAGCTAAAGATAGCCATGGGAGCATAGCTTGCCTCTCTTTCACCACATTGTAACTTCTCCTGGGGCCTTCCTGAGTGCTACTAGAAACGCTGTCAACACTTTCAAGCAGATTTGTGGACGGTGCCAGCTAAGCCAAGCCCTTGGTGAGATTAAAACCAGCAGAACTTGGCTTCTGCCTCGCTGAGCTGTGGCTCACTCCAGCTCCTGAAACTGCTCCCCTCCCTCAGTGCATGTAGGAGGCAAGAACTGAGCACTGCCTCATTCTACTACCTTCCCCAGGGAAGGAGGGCAGGGGGTGTCCATGGTCTAGCTGTCTGTAGTGTGATCTTATGAGTCAACCAGCTGCATGCAGTCTCACAGCCTTTTTGAGAGGGACAATAGGATGGGAATGGTTGGACATGATGATCTTCAAAGGTCTTTTCCAACCTTGTGATTCTGTGACTCTGTGAATACAGGATGCAGAAGGAAATGGCAGCTCTGCTTGCTAACAGTAGTGACTTGCCTGTCTGACTCAAAGGGGAAAGTTGTGCTCTGCTTCCATGTGTTTATCTCCCGCTATTAAAGATATTTGGGTATCTCTTCTATGGCAGTCCTTGAAGATGAAGCTTGTTGTGAACCTGTTTTGCACTGAAGTTCCAGGCCAACATGTGAAGCATGCCCATCATAAGTCTTTGACATAAGCAGATCAATCCAATGGTGTGCCGTCAATGGGTCTTCCTACATATTATTCCTTTAACCAAAGATAAATCCAAGGAAGTGAGGAAAGAATATTTCCTTTTTTATATATATAATTGTTTTCTTAAAAGCATAACTGGGAGGCTATCGACAACCTTTGGCAATCTGGCACTAACCTGATCAGTCCTGAGAGTATTTTGTTTTCCATATGTGTGGGTTGTTCAGAGAAGTTAGCACAGCAACCTCTGGATGGAATATGTTTATACTTGTGTCTGCAGAGACCTAGAAGTAAGGGAAGAGTCAAGGTACTAACCATTTTTTGAAACCTCCTCTTGCTTCTCTTCCATCAGCCGAAGCAGTGGGAATCCTCTATCCAAACTCTTTTGAGACTAGAGAAATTCAAGCAGACCCTCTGGGGGAAAGACCAGACCACCCTGACTCCAAGCACAACAATCACACCAGTTGCTTTGCACCCTCTTTCCCTCTCCATCTTTTTCTCATCAGTTTCCACCATGAGCAAACCAGCAATTTCCTCTCCCATCTCTCTGGATTTCTGCTCAGTGCTTCTTTTATTTGCGGGCAGAAGCAGCAGCTTAGTGTGATTTACTTCCCTAAGCCCTGCCTCTGAGATGGGCCTGGAGCATAGTGCTTCAGCTGAGATGATGAGCGCAGGAAGGAGGAATAAAGAATCAAAGCACCGGTGGTACATGGAGTTTGTGGGCCAGTGATGCTCAAAATGTCTGGTGTGCCAGGAAGGATTGGCCCCATTCTGTCTGATCATGGCAACTGGATTCAGGCTTTCTCTATACAACATGGTCGCAAACCCAGGGCCTGAAACTGTGTTGAGAAGCCATGTGATAAAAGCCTGTGTGAACTTGTTCTCTCGCTCCTTTTTCAGCAATAGTTCTACAGAGGGATGATGCAGTGAAAAATAATCACATGCAGCCATCATTGCTCAAGGAACAACAACATGCCATCTTAGTTTTGTGCACACTCTCTCTGGTGGGTTTTGGCTGGCATCCACAATGCAGAACACAGACTGCACCACTGGAGGGCTCACAAACTATTTAAAGAGATGTTATCTTATCCTTATGACTAATTTATAAGCTAAAAGACTTTTGCAGAGATGTATTGTCCCTGAAGTAGTCCGTTTTGTTGCAAAGACAGTCTTGCTTTTTCCTAGACACTGTGGCTTTCTCTGCCTTAGTCAAATAAACATACCAGCAACTCTTCTCTGCCACTAAAGACCATGTTCATATCTCCCTTGCCCTCCAAAAGATACTGTCTGGATGGAAGTTGGCTGCTGGGAATGATCCTCAGCCTTTGCTAGAGGAGGAGTATTTGGGACAGTGGAAGTTGGTCAAAACCAAAGCATAGCTGGGGAAAAGCATCAGTGTAAACCACTGAATTTCAGTGCTGAGCAATGTTCTCTAGGGTCCTTTAATATGCAAGAAAAGGCATAATCTATAACCTTGGGTCAGTAACTGCAGTCATACTGCTTAAGTGTAACTGTATGTTGTATTCTCAGTGTAATGAAAGTAATAAACACATCTTAATGGGCTGGAGCAGTAAAACTCAAACAGGGTGTGCAATTTTTTATTAAATACTAATGCCTGATAATGCCAGGACAAGATACAATTTGTGCTGGCTGCTTGGGGAGGTTAACTCTGGCCTGACTGGAACGAGAACAAGATTACACCAAAAACCCAAACGAAACCAAAAGAAAAAATCCCAAACCAATGGACTAATTGTGGGAGGAATAATTGTTATTAATATTTCATGTTCAGAAATGTTCCAGTTCTGGATGTAGTAGGATAAAGACAGATACCCTAGAGTCAGAGAGTAAGAGCTTCATTTTGCTTCACTGTGTGTTTTAGGTTACTGTTCCTACCTGGGTAAAGTTGCTATTGGAAAGTCTGGAATGAGAGAAGCCGTGTTTAACCACCCACATTATTCCTCTGGCAGATGTTATGGGACTTCCTTCTATTCTGAGCTAGTGTTGATAAAAGGAATCCTGCCACTGGGCCCTGTGTCCACACTTTATGAAATTATGTTTAAAATTGGAAAGAATTCAAAGAGAATGACAGAACAGAGCCAGGGCTGGACTGTCACATTGTATTTAGGAATTTGTAGAGGCCAGGCCACTGAATTTAGCAAAACAGGGGTGGGGTTTTTTTAAGGGCTGCAATTATCTATCTGGTATTACTAAGCCTCTTTCATCTCACAGAAGACCCAAAAAATTCTAGCTGGGAGTAAGGTACGGTTTGTTAGCATACAGGTAGCTGATTTTTGAGACAGCTTGACAGGGTAGAGGTACTATTAGCATCACTAATCAGTCTTGAATTTGCCATAAGACAGTTTTCTAAAACAAATAAGCAAAATCAAACAACGTGACTCCACTGAGCTTGCTCAAGTAATATACTCTTTCTACTACAGAATATTTTGGCAAAACAGAAGATCTCTATTATTTAGATGTTCAACAAGGAGTTTGGGGATAGCCATGAAGTCTTGGAGTAAGAGACATAGAAGCAGTGGGAATGTTCAGCCATTGTTTATGTAAAAATGCAGATAACTGGTCCTTATTTATTACTGACTCACCCTCTTATGCTTGTCTCTAGACTACAGCAATCAGGCAGACTTAAAAGAATGTATTAATTGCACAAAAATTATTTTGAAGTTTTTTACAAAAGCCAAAAAATTCCAAACAAGAGGATTCCAGGGCCACGAAATTTCCTTTCGGCAGTGTCCCAGCTCTGTCTGTAACTCCAGTCAACACATGTTTTACAGATGAAATAAAATGGAGACGGAAAGATGGAAAATTCAGCTACTGAGTTGTATCTGAGAGCACGCCACACTGCTGAGACCCATGTGCATCCCCCATGTCTCAGCTCTATATCAGAATTACACCCCAGTTGTTTCTGCATCAATTAATTTCTTCTTTCGCTTAGTGCCCAAGCCATTAGAACACGGCTTTCCATCCCCATGAAGTTATAAGTCTTATTATTATAAGGTTTGGGTTTTTTTTTTCCTAAAGACATACCGGGTGTTGTTGGTCCTTGGCCTTCCAAGGTCTCATCTTGCATGTCATGTTAATTTATGAAAATATTTTGTACCGGACCACTTAAGATGTTGGTAGAATGCAACATAAAGAAAGACAAATCATAATTTAGTAATAGAAATATTAAGTCCAAGAATGCAAAATATTCCAAAAAGAGGACAAATAAACATCTCTTTTTCCCCTGTCTTTTCTCACCTGACACTTGAAAATATTAAGGAGAATTTAATGCCAAAAAGAGATAAATTTTCCCAGCATTATCCAAGTGCCTAAGGGATTCCTCGCTTGTTCCCTTTGCAGTCTGGCTGCCCTACAGGCTGCTCATCTCAGGTGAACCACATTGTGCCACATTTTGTGTTTTGTAACATCATTACATCAGCAGTAAACCTAAAAGACACATTCAAAAGATTTTTGGTTATAATGACTCTGATCATGTAGAATCATAGAATCATTCTGGTTGGAAAAGACCTTTAAGATCATCAAGTCCAACTGTTAACCTAGCACTGTTAAGTCAACCACTAAACCATGGCCCTAAGCACTACTTCTAAATGGCTTTTAAACATCTCCAGGGATAGTGACTAAGTCACTTCCCTGGGCAGCCTGTTCCAGTGCTTGACAACCCCTTCAGTGAAGGAATTTTTCCCAACATCCGTCCTACACCTCCCCTGATGCAAGTTGAGGCCACTTCCTCTTGTCCTATTGCTTGTTACTTGGCAGAAGAGGCTAATCCAGACCTGGCTACAACCTCCTTTCAGGGAGTTGTAGAGAGCAACAAGGTCTCCCGTGAATTTCCTTTTCTCCAGGCTAAACGATCCCAGTTCCCTCAGCCCCTCCTCATAAGACTTGTGTTCCAGACTCTTCATTGGCTTCATTCCTCTCTCTGGACATGCTACAGCACCTTAATGTCCATCTTGTAGTGAGGGGCTCAAAACTGAACACAGTACTCAAGATGCAGCCTCCCTAGGGCCGAACACAGGGGGACAATCCCTTCCCAGTCCTGCTGGCCACACTGTGTCTGACACAATATATGTGTCTCCCAAGGACCTTGTTTTCTGCTATTCTTCCACCCTGTCCAAAACCGTGTATGATAGCGTCTCTTTTAAATAGCCCCAGTGGTGCCCATCACTGAATGAATGGAGAGGCTGAATCATGGAACTGTCAATGGTGTCCAAGGGAAAGAAAAGGGAGCTTTAACTGCATTCCTGGTCCAGTGAGAGCTAAACATCTTCTTTCTTTTGCAGACTGCTAGTACTCTTGTTGTAGCTGAAACCGCATCTTCTGGAATCTACAGCTGTGTGGCATCCAATAAAGTGGGAAGAGCTGAAAGAAACGTCAGCTTTATTGTAACAGGTAAGATCTAGTCCCCGGTAGAACCAAATGTGTTTCCCAGTTCTTTTGGCATTTTCATCCACAGTTTGAGAATTGCTGCAAAATGTGCAGCTGTATGCTCATACGACGCTTTTGGGTGCTCCTGGAAGGGTTTTTCACAGTAGCTGATCTGGATTTCTAAGAAGGACACCAGACTTTGGCAATGATTCAACACTCCATCAAGTATCCCACCATGAAAAAAATAGCTCACAAATACAGCAATCTGTAATTCCCCCTTTTAAATTACTTATCCTTTGCGGTCATCCTGTATGTGAAATTTTAGCGTACTTTGAAACACCAGCAAGACAATTTCACGTGTGGCACAGATTGTGTCTACAGCTTCATCCTGCTGCCAACCAGGATGTCGTGGTTTCACCCTGGCTGTGGGCTGAGACCCACGCAGCTGCCTGCTTCTTAAGGTAAAAGAGCAGGGGAAGAGGGAAAAAGGGGGAAACAAGGGAAGGGAAAAGGAAGGGGCAAATAACTCCAAAACCAAGAAACTAAGAGGCCCGTGGGTTGGGATAAGGATAGTTTACTAAGATAACAGAAAGATAAAATATAACAATGCTAACAGGACTTTAGAGCAAAAGAATATGAAACTATTGATACCCAATGCAGTTTCTCCCCGAACCACACAACTCAGGCCGTACCACCCAGAGCTGTCCCGGAACCGACCGTCCCCCCAAGGAACACGCGTCCCGCCACCGCCCCTCTTCTTCCTCCCCTCAGCCCCCCGTTATATCTAGGCAGGACGTAATTGGCATGGAATACTCTCTTTGGCCCATCTGGGTCACCTGTCCTGGCTTCGCCCCTCCTTTCTCATGAATAGAGAAATACGAAGAAGCTGAGAAAGTCCTTGACTGTCTGACTGCAACTAAGAACATCAGGGTGTTATCAGCACTGCTTTCATTTTAACTCCCAAATACAGCATTCCATCAGCTGCTACAAATGAAGTTAACTCTATCCTGACTGAAACCAGGACACAGGAGATCTCGAAACGTAGTGTCCAGAGCTGTGCCAGTGTCTGCAGGCAGTGTGGTGCCAGAGGGATGCCTGAGGTACCTGGGCAGCCTCTCACAGCTCTCAGGGACTACAGCAGCTTGTAGGTAGAAAAGAGGCAGGGTGTGAAGTAAAAGGTTTTGTTACGTCTTCTGAAAAAGAAAACCTTGCATGTCATTTGGCCTATGAGGCACTGAGAAAACTCGTTGTGTTAGCTGCACATATGCATTCTTTTCCAGAGTTTTTTTCCACTACTAGGTGTGTTTAGATGTTTTCAGGTTCAGAAACAATTTATTAAATGTTTGATTTTGGGAATCACTGAAAAAAAAACCAAACCCACAATGAGTTTTTGAGAATAACTATTGCATGATTTAGCATCACAATACCTCCACATGCCATTACAAAGGATTTGTTTTCTGGCAAAAGATTTAGTTTTGTTTTTGTTTACAAAGTGATAGTTCATTGAGCACGTAGGCTGATGGCAACTTTCAGGATAGGTCATTAAAGAAATGTAATTAATTTGGAAATATGAGAAAAGACAAAAAGTTTAAGACGTCATGATACTTCAATCCCAAAATCATAATCTTGAAGCTGAAAGAGAAAAATAATTTTTATGTATCCCTCCTAATTTTTGCTGTCTCTTATCTGTTTTTTATTGTCAGTTACTTGCTTATAATTCTGATGGGTGATTTTAGTGACACTCATTCTACTGCTATACTGAGAAATATCAAATGAGAGTAGATGCACACTTACTAGATTTGGTTAAAAAAAAAGGAAGAAAACCTCTTTGAAAAATGTCCTTCTTTGTTTTTAAGCACCAAAGATTTATATTTTTTAAATATTCTGACTAGCTGTAAAAATATATTAAACATTTTAAAAGTGCTAATTATCTATAAATATAGAAATTTGGTAACATGCCTGAGAAATATAAACAGACAAGTGACACATAAGCAGGTTGTTAGAATACAGAAACAAGCAGAATATCTCAGTGTTCTATTAATGGATGTGACAAGAACATTTGCCACCCTGAAGATGACTGCTGTCCCTGCTCTCAAATCACAGTTGTGCTTTTGTCCCTATCCCTACACTGTGTCTGTTTGGACGGAAAGCTAAACAAGGACGCATGGTTCTCCATAAATCAATGTGCCAATGGTGGTGTATTCTCATCTTTGTGAGGATTTCACTCATAACTTTGAGCAGTCACTGAGACTGCCTTGCTGAGGCTGTTGCTCTTTTAATGTGCAAGATGCTGAATCTGGCCTTCTTTAGCTCCTACTCCTCAGTCGTCAAAATGCCACATGGAAGACCATGAAGCAAAATTAAGCTGTGTTTTCATGGGCCCCCTTTGCTGAATGGCTGATTGGGATTTTTTTAGTGCAGTGACATGAAGGAGTTAGTTTCCTTACTTAGATCTCATATTCTTAGATCTTGACCAGGGATAGAAGGAAATCCTTCTCCTTGATACCAAAGCTTGCATGAGAACATGCAGAATATTATGGGTTTCCTTTGAAAACTCTTGTTTGGCTGGTGTTCAGAAAGAGGAGTGGCTGCTTTATCATGGCTTGGAAATTCTTAATATCTTGTCTGGTGGCAAGCTTTTTATATAGGGTGGTAAATTTGAAATGCATTTGTCCTTTGAGTTTCTGGAGCTGAGCACTTTGGCTGTGTAACACAGAAAGTCTTGGTTGCCCGCTAACACTGAGTGGCACTGACTGAAAGCAGTTTGTTTAAACAATGCTGCTGTTTTGTCCTTACAGAAATTAAGTGGGGCTAATTCTTCTGTTTCATGCACATACTGCATCAGTTGTGCTTGCCTGGTGGTAATCATAATTCTCCTCCATCGGGCTGAGGCCAAACTGCTGTGCCTGGGTAACAGCCTGGGTTTCACATCAGTCGAATAAACGCATCCAGCATTTGCTGAAAAACATGCTGAGGGAGTAAAAACAAAAGCCCTAAACGCTGATGGATGTGAACAGGACACTGCTAAGTGTTTTCTTCTGATGAGTCCTAAACTATTTCAGGTCTTGCATGACAGCTTGGGACTAATTTATCTTATGTTGTTGGGTCTGCCGGTGCCATACAAAGCCATCCTGAACCACACAACAGTGTGAGAGCAATCTAGGCAGGAGAGGATGATCCCTTGTAGGGCAGAGAGCTGCTACCCCCTGTAAAAGGGACAAGCCAGAAATGACCCCAAAGAGCAGACGGTCACAGCCTGTCCTGAACAGGAAGAATACTTCCCTTGGAGGCAATCTCCTTTAGGCCTTGCCCTGGGGATGAAAAAATGCATGTACTCTGGTGAAGCAGCTATGGTGGTGTAAGGACTCCCTTTTCTATAGGCAGAAACCATTAGTAAGGTGGTAGGAAGGAAGAGCTTGTCCCAGCAACCCTAGTTTTGGCAGAGTTGCATGTTTCCCTTCAAGAAAAGGTAGCTGTTGAGGAACTAAGTGCAAGAAGAATCCAGTAAGACCGAGCCTTCCTTAAGTTATTGTAAATCTCATTATTTCTGGGATTGCATGGAAGTTTCTGGGAGTTTTGAGGGTGGTATAGTTTTATAGACTGTGTTTTATAGACTGTGTCTGATGGTATAGGACATCAAGTCCATGGACTTAGGAGTAGCTTTCCTTCCCTATGGCCTCTGTCAAATGAACATTTTTGGGGTGTTGTCACCCTGACTTATTTCTCAAAGCAAAAGTAACAGTGAGCCTTACATAAAGGCAATGTGGAAAGGTGATTTCTGAAAGCTGCTCTACTTGCTGATAAGGAAACAGTCTCAGTAGTAACACCTTTCTGCCAAATTTAATCATGGTAGCCCCCTTCCCTCCAGCCTGCCCCTTTCCCTACATTTTGGGCTGTTTTGCTGGCACACAGCAGGCCCATGGGTGTGTTTGCAATTACAGAGGGTGAAACAGGAACAGCTCTGCCTTATCTCCCTGGTTTCCCAATGTCACTAAGCGCATTTTATTTTGAGATTCCTGATGGTGCTTGGCAAAGATAAACAAAATCTTCCATCAGGAAACCTGGGAGCTATTTCCACAGGAAGCTTCAAATCACTAAAGTAAATAAAACCCTTTTACATTATTCCCAGCCATGTTATTTAGCTAGCTTGAGCCTGTAACTATTGGTGAGAGGTGTCATATATTAGGGGGCTTGTAGCCTTTAAACAAATGATTTGCCTGGAATCCTGTGCACTTTTGCTTTTGTCCTTGGATTTATTCAGAAAATAGTCTTTCTTCACAGTAGATGCATCTAAAAAGAGCTACAGACCTGAAAACTTGGAAGTAGTTGCAACTACATTATTCTGTTGGCACGCTATCCTTTTACGTTAAAAATAGTTTATTTCCCTCAGTCCCAGGAGATCTTTAGTTTGATCTTAAGAGTTTTGGTTGGCTCTTTGTAGCTTTTGCTGAGTACTGGCATCTGCGAAAGCCAAAAATTAGCATTACTTCAGGCCCATACCCTGGCTTTCCTGACACATATAAGAACAAGTACTTTGAGTAAGACACAGCAATTCCTTTCATCCAAATGTTTATCTACAACAAAAACTTTAGATCCTCGACTGGTTTTAAATGTGTCTGAATTCACTGCTTTTTAATAAAATCGAGCAGGAGATTCACTTCATCCAACTTAAGCCTTAATGCTGGGTATATAGGCCTAAGCTGGTCATGTAGGGTATATTCATAGTTAAGTGTGAGGGATCAGGGTCTCTGGAATTTGATTCGTCTTAAGGTGATGGGTCATATTGCCCTCTGGAGGTGGCTGTGTCACTCCACGGGCTGTAAACTTTTGCCTGTATACAAAACAACTACTCCAAGTACATGTCTACATTTTGCTGGTTTGGGCTGAACATGCTGTAACCCCTGTAGGGAAAGGTTTCATCTTCCAGTCGACACATTCTTAACTGCAATCAGAATCCAGCACCATGTACCCTTATATATCATAAAAGGATACTGATTGTAGCTGTTCATAGATGACTTCACTAAATTTGAAGTTCTTCTTATAGTTTTGCCTGCTGGAGAGAGGAAAAAGGGGATCCCAATGAATTTTAAGAGGAGTAAGTCAACACAGAGGCCTTAGTACCCAATCTAATATGTTAGTGTCACTGCCTCCATTAGGTTGAACTTTGGACTACACATCTGAACTACAGCTGGTGGCACACACTTTGCTCTCACTGCAAGGGCACAATGAGTTTGACCAACAGGAATCAGTCTTCTCCCTGGAAGGCATCTACAGCCAGAGAAAACTTCAATCCAGGAGTTGGATGAGCTCATTGTTTTACAGTCAGAGCTAAGTGTGGGAAAACATGATATTAAGCGGAGCAACTGATACCAGACCTTCAACGGGCAGAACTTTGAAAGGTAGCAGTGAGCAGGTTATGTTCGTGGGCCCCTGGGGAAGCAAAGCAGCTCAGTTGTGTTGTGGGGAATTAGGGAGAAGCTTTCTGGTACGTCGATCAAACAATGGACCCCAACTGGACATCTACTCTTTATGTGTCTCTGCTGATGTAACATTAAACCCGAAGTGACATTGGTAAGCATGGAACTGAATGAAAGTTGGTGTTGAGATGTTCATGATGTAAGAGACAATAAAAGAAGGGGGGATTCTCTTTTATGAAAGACAAAATCATTCTTATGATTTTGAGTCAAGTTCACAGCCAAGTGCTGTAGCAGTTAGCAGTGAAGGAACAATTGAAAATGGCCAAAGTCAATGTCACTTGACCGAGAAGAAGGAAATTACTTTATCAGAATATTCACTACAAATAAACCTAGAGACACTGTACTCTAGGAGTAAATCTTGGAAGTGCTTTCTCTCAGGAACTTGCTTCTACTTTCGCTGGGGTCAGTGGTGTAACTCGCTCTCGTGGAGGGATGAGCCCCAGGTGAAGGCAGCTGGGAGGTAGGCAGCACTACTGTGGGTCTGCACAGGAAGGAGCTGTAACATTACTATGAACTGCCAACATGACTTTTTCAAGTATGATCTTTTACAGTGGTGGCTGAATTAGTCCTGCCTGAACTATCTGCTGTAAAAAACTTGTGAAATTTAGTAAATGTTTGGTGTGATGGTTCTTGATGGTCTCGCAGGTGGAAATATTATCCACTTATGGTTAGTGCCAAGATGTATGAATAGAGCAATCTTCATCCTAGTGCTGCCTGCATGCAGATGGCCACCCAGGCCAGCAGGTACTCTTTCTGCTCTCCTCTTGGGTGGCTGATGCACTTTAAATGCATGGAGGGTAAATACCTCTGTTCCAAGGGAAATCTCAGGTGTGTAATCACAGCTTCAGTTGTTTCATATTGAAGCATTTTTAAGAAATAGACATGGTTTGTCTGAACACTCATGAGTAACAAGAAAACAATATAACCAAGCATGATGAACTGCAGCATTTTTCTGGTGTCCTCTTGAGATTCATTTTCTCTCATGCAGTTTACAAGCTGGAGCTGAGATCAGAATTTACCTCCTTTTTCATAGTCCTGCCCTGTCTTTAAATAATTCTGCTTTTGGTACCTTACCTCAGTCTATCTTAACTTGGCACAACGTTCGTACAAGCTCATCAACTTTGAAGAGCACCTTCAGTTTATACCAACTGATGTCTGAGCCCAAATGTCTTGTAGGTCCAAGACAAATTAGAGGAGTAGCTGGAGCCTAGCATAAGAAAGGAAAGATTAGACTTAAGCAGGAAGACAACAACACTGATTAGTTCAAAGGCTTCCTGATAAAGGGGAAAATACACTCTATGTTAATGTTGGCTCATTCATTCTGCATAAACTAAGAAGTGGTTTTGATTTTTGACAGATGTACCGGGTGGATTCCATATTAGTTTGGAAAAAATGCCCATCGAAGGAGAGAATTTGGTATTGTCCTGTTCGGCCAACAAATTCCTGTACAAAGACATTGCTTGGATTTTACCGAGGACAGTCAACAATCAAACGAAAGCAAAAAAGTCTCTCAACAAGGAGCACTCCATCACCCTCACTCTGACCATCAAGAACGTTTCCCTGGCACACTCAGGCACCTATGCCTGCCGAGCAAGGAACATATACACGGGGAAAGAAGTGCTTCTAAAGAAAGACGTTACAATCAGAGGTGAGCACTGCAACAAAAAGGCTGTTTACTCTCGGATCCTCAAATATAAAAGCACAAGGAATGATTGTACAACACAAAGCAATGTAAAACATTAAAGGACTCATTAAACAGTAACAGGTGTCTCATATCATCTTGATTTTTTTATTACTGTTGCTACCTTTCAGGCCCTGAGGTGGTGCACATTCCCCCATGGGTTGGACGTAGGAGGAATAGCAAACAAAATCGTAACGCATGAGCTTCCAGTTGAGTTCAGACTGGTGTTTTCTGCTTTGACAAGGCACGTGGAAGCTGGGGTTTGGAAGATCCCCTGCGCTACATTTTGCATGTTGTTATTTTTTCTCTTGCTGTCTCCTACTGAGCGATAAGGAAAACTTTGGATCAATCTTTTCTTCCACTTTGATATCGGCCTCGTCAAAAGTGTCAAAGCTGAATAAACTGATTAACTTTAAAAACTGCTGTTTTCAGTCAACAACGGACTTTTAATAAGTTAACTTGAATATGTGGAATGAGCACAATTCAGTTTGAGATTGACTGGACTATATATTTTTTATTTTAATCTGATCTTGATGGACTTAATTACCTGCTGAGCAAGTTCTAATGCTTATTTATTTGAAATTATTTTCTACACTAAAGTACATTAATCTTAAAAAGTATCTTCTAAAGGAAGTATGCAGGGAAGAAATAAAAATGTTGATATAATGCACAGACCTATCATATCATTTATAATAATGATTATTTTAAAACTGACAGATGCAAACCGTGTTTCTCCAAATAAATCCAGGTAGACTTCCAGTTGCCGTGTTGGTCAATTTTTAAAGTCAGTTCTGCACTAATGTAAAAAGCTACTGATAAAAGTGTGAGTATTGCTCCTGTAGAAGATTCAGGAATTTGTAATGTTGTAATTATATTATTAAATGAGAAATATTACACTAACATGACTGACAGGGTTGCAGCCAGCACAGTGAGTTGTTTAATACGTTTTTTAAAAATACAAATTCAAAATTGAAGCCATTAAAAATATTCATTTCTTTTGGTATGCAAATGACAATTGGCTTTGTTATGGGGATTGAGAACCAACCAAAACACTGAAGGACAATTAAGGGCAACCTAAAACTTCCTTGTGAGCGTTCCCCTTTTTTTCCTTCTTCATGATTTTGCTATGAGATGTTTCTGTGTATTATAAAATCTTTATAAGGAAGAAGTTGCTATTTTTAATAGATCTGATAACTTTATTTTTTTACAATACATAGCTTTTATTATTTTTTGGTTACATTTACAATTGATCATCTTTATAGCGTTTACCTAAGCCATAACAAGGCAGAACGTAATGACCAAAATAGCTACAGCAAAGGAACAAAGTGGCTGTGCTTTTAAAATAGAGGGTGACAACATGACAGTTTCTTGTGCTTGGGAACTCACCAGACTATTTCCTCCTTTAGGTATCGAGACTGTGTCCCATGGCTAAACTTGTCTTTCACGTGGGAATTGCTTTTGTCAAGTGTGAAAGGGTAAACAATAGCATTTCCCCATAATGCCAGTTTCATGGAGCCTAAAATGCTTAGAAAACAATTGATAACCTGGAAGTTGTCAGAGCAAAGAAAAGAATAATCATTTATATTTTGAAATGTCACCTATAGCCTGCTTGTATACAGTAGCTCTTTTGTTCATTATTAGTGTGATGGCTTCCAGAAACAATGTGTTCTTGCAAAGGGACTTGGGTCTCTTTTTTTCCCCCTAAAATATGCCTAAAAGCAAGCTAAATCATTGGTGACTGCTTAAAAATAGGGCAAGTGAGCTCTTTAGCATTTGCAAGTCTTCAAAAGAATTACAATACAGAATCCCCCTTTTTTTTACGAGGCTGTTTTGTGAGAAGACGTTTGATGGCAAGGTGGGCGGTGATGACAGGACATTATGAATTTTCCATGGCCTTGGGAGCCGGAGTGTGATGACTTGTAGCAGCCAGTTGCCAGGCAATATGAGTTTGGATCAAAGAAAAGAGACGTGGCAATTAGGCTGTTCCTTGTGAAATTCTTGTGAATTGTGATGATGTGTATCACTGCTGGGTGGATGTCCTACCAGCCTGGTCTCGACTAGCGCTCGGAAGGCCATGCTGTGCAAGGATGTTGTAAAATCCAGATGTGGCTGCCCAAGTTGAGAGGCACAGAGAAACCTCACTGGAAACAAGCAGTTCTTGGTGGCCAGATATAAATACTACTGATGTCACTTTTGATGTCGTCAGATGACTGGAGAATCTCATCGGTCTGGGGAGTTTCTCTGCCTTCTGTTGTGTAATATATTGTTTAGGGAGAAAGGTGTGAATTCTATTTCTTTTTTTTTTTTTTAAGTGTTAAAATTAAAGCTTGTATTTATATTTTTGTACTGATTAATAAAAATAAGTGAACAGACCACATAATCATAACAGGGGCAAAAATGGACAGAAGTAAATCCCCAAATGAACAAATTGTAATGTTTTCCCCTTGTTTGCCATTGTTTGCTTTTGGAAATGAAATTTTTCTCTCCTTGCTACCCCAGGTCCACTCAGTGGTCTGACACCAGTGTCCCCTTCTTCTCTTTGTGACCCCCTGTCCCACCCCTGGACCAAACTCTGCCTACAATGAAGTTCCTTGGGGGCACTGAGAGCAGAGTTCGGCCCAGGAAAGCAGCATTTTTAGGCAGGCACAAGGGCTGGGAATGAGCCTGGGGGGGCTGCCCTGGGTGCTGAGCCCTGCACTGTGAATGCTGGCAGCCAGGGCAGCCCCTTGGCTTTGGCATAAGTGGAACGGGGCATTGGAAACTCCCCACCCTCCCTTGTCTCCAGTGCGAAAATGAACGCAAGAAAATGGATGGTTTTGAAAAGAGAATAATCCTCAGGTTGACCAAGTCCTTGAAAAGTCAGATGAGATTGCAGCAGAGAAATTATTCAAAGTGTGTGAATGGTGACTTAAGGTTTAAGCAAAATTTTTTTCTTAATATGAAAACCCATCTTTAGTGTATGGCTATAAACAAATTAAAATTAATCACAAATAACTCACAGAATGTGTGATTCGCCTTTCTTGTGTCATCTTGTCTGCCTTCATTTTGGATGTCTGGGTTGGGGTGTCCCTCAGGGACTGCTGATAAAGGTGAACTGTGGAGCTCTTCTCAGTGTGTGTATGTGGACACGCATCAGATGGTGCCTCTTTGTAGACAGTACTGTGAAAAGTTACAACTGTGCAAAAATCGGGGCGAGGTATCAATGAGGACAAGGCAGTCTTCTTGCCTGCAAGGCAAATATTGCTGGCTATCTCATTGTGTATTCGATGCAGAATTTACTTTACAGCCTCTCTTGTGAGCTTTACTGTTTGGGAAGAGAGAACAAATTGTCTACTGCGATGTAAACAAAAACTAGCATTGCCTGTGGAAATTACAGGCTTGCAGCTCAGAAAAGCCCAGACTGGTCATTGTGGGGTCATGACTATGCTGGAATTAATTTCAAAGGGTAAGAGCATAGCTAAGATAGCCTACTTTAACAGCGGGTTTAGTACCAAGGGGTTCATGCACACTGCCGGAGTTGGTGGTACATAGGTGCTTCATTTTTCTGGAGAGTTTTTATTTACAGCTGGTAACAGAATGATTGTGAAGCTGGAAATGTCTGATAGTTGGTTTTTCTGAAAGGATAGAGTATAATCTTCCAAACACAGAATGTCAGAAATAGAGCTGATACCATACTTGAACTTGGTGTATTGATATCTATTGCAATCTAGAAGAAAATATGTGCAAAGGTTTTGCTTCTGCTTTGTTTTGGTTTGTTTCATATTTTGTAAGGTCTGTCTTGCCATGTTTGCAACTGCTGATACTGGCAGTGTCCTTGAAGGGAAACATTGCAAATAATCTGTTCTAGCAAGACCGGGGAATTCAAGGGAATCCGCAGAGCATCTGTATCTGCGAGATTGCTCAGGAGCTCCCTGGATTCTCCATCACTGCTTTTAAGGGACCAAAATACCAAAAAGGATGATGTGAGAGTTGTAAATGTGACAGAAAGATGATGGTGTATAATGTGCATAAACATTGCAAGTATCTCGAACTCATGTAAGAATGGCCTTCAGCTCTGTATGACGTGGGGGAAGGAGTGGCAAAAGGTTGTAATGAGGTTGAGAGAGATCCATTGTTTTTCTTCTTTCAGGGATGACTTTAACATGGTATTTATAGAGAGTTTTTGAAATGCTCTTCTGCCTGGCTGGGAGGCCCTTAAACTGAATGGATTAAATGTTCTTCCAGTACTCATTGTCACTGACTGTCATGGAAATGTGTTTTGTTACATTGCGTTCGTATGAATTTCAGTGGACAGAAGTAAAACAGGAGCGGTGTTGCTATGCTGTGAGGCCTGCTAGGACATAGCTTCTGCCCCTGCTGTCAGGGTTTCCAGCATCTGTGGGCTGCTGGAGGACATGGGCACATTTCTCACCAGCGCAGCTTTGGCAGGCGGGCTGTTGTGTGGTTTGGCCAAGCCTTGCTGTGTTCAGCCAAAAATGTGAAATGCAAAAGTGGAAGAATTTACGAAGACTTTGGGGCGTGTAACACAATGCTTTTGTGCTTATGGTTTCTGTGTTTAGATGATGTGAGTTTACTGTGTATGATTCATAACTGTACTCTTTAAAGTAAGTAACAGATGAAAGTCACGTTCGCGGGTGTCATGGTGTACAGAACCGCATACTGCTTTCAGTGGCACAGCAAGATTCTGCTACAGGGATGTCCCACAAATTGTTAAAAACTCTGCTGTCACAGTTTGTTTCTCCTGATGGTACAAAACCCTGAGCTTTCATAAAAACCCATTACTTTGGATAAACAAATGTGGTTGGTAACGCAACTGAGGAAATCTTTTGAACAATGTCGTCATTAGGTCTTCGTTGGTCATCATAACCTGCTATCGCTGAGTAATGGGAGTACTCTGTACCCACCAAGTGCTCTTAAGCAAACTGGAATGGCAAATAAAATCTGTGAACAATGAACTTGATGCAATAGCCATAGCAATCTCGAACATCAGTAAAATGCTGATAGGGAAGATAATGAAACCCTCACAGTTACGAAAATGTAAAACAGAGGTGTTGTTTTGTCTTGTAGCTCAAGAGGCACCAGCCCTGCTGCAGCACCTTACAGATCAGACAGTGAACACCAGTAACTCTGCCATATTGGAGTGCCAGGTTCATGGCATCCCTGAGCCCCAGATATCCTGGTTTAAAAACCATGAGGAAATACAGCAAGAATCAGGTGAGAGCTCTCTGTACTTGCTTGCCTTTTACAGCCTCTTCATTCACCTGTCTGCATATTTACCTCTCTGTAGAGTCATTGGCACCGGTACCCAGATGTAAGGAAGAAGTATTGTTCTGTCTCACTCCAAAACCTCAGTCAGGCTGGAGGTGAAGGCACAATGGGCCTCTATGGTGGCAGTGGGAAAAACATAGCTCTCAATTTGGATGTTAGAAGCGTCCTCTCGAGAAAAAATATTTCTCTCCATTTACTATAGAGGGAGCCTAAGGATCAGGTGTCTTGGCAGTGTATAGCTAGGCAGGAGAAAACCAAGCATAGGAGTACCAGGGGGAGTCTATGGTCAGGCATGCAAAGTCTCACTAGGTTCACAGGCTAGCTGCCAGACTCATTCCCTAGCTGGGGTCTCCAAAACAGAAATGCATCTGCCAGCAGATGGGACATCCAGATCTCAAGCAGCAGAAAGGAATGGCTTCCTACATGGCATGCTGCAGCTACAGGAAAACTTTGGGAGTTGTTACTGCTGTGTGTGGAATGTGGCCTCACAGATCAGCTAAGGCTACACATCCAGTTCTGGTGGCACTACAGTCATGGAAGTGTTCCTTGGAGATTTCAGGTGGAGATGAATGATTAATGGAGAGGCAAAATCTTTCTCAAGGGAATTCATCCACATCTGGATCAGAAGCGCACAGTGAGCTAGTGTTACAGGCTCAGCAAAAGTGTTCAGGGAGGTTTGATCTGTAGGAACTTGAATCCTAAGTGAAGTCTTCAATAACACCATTTTGGAAAGTTTGTGTTTAAGGTTATGTCCTGCGTAACTGGAATTTACTATAGCACATATAAAAGCAACTGGGCAAAAGTCTAAGGGCTTCTCCAAGTGCGTTACAAGCCTGCACAGGCTTGCAGCACAGGCACTACGCTTAGTCTAGAGCCAGCTTCCAGGAAGATTTATAGTGACCACACGGTTATAATGTGTGTTATTAACACTATGTTCTAAAACGAATGTTTTGTGTCTAACTTGGGTGCAAAGTAACACATAATGTTACAAGCCATGATAATGTGTGTACAGAGAAGGTCAGATCACTTCGGTTAGGTGCCTGAAATACATTTTGATGGGGCTGTAGTTCTGATGGAGCCGAGGGCACAAATATGATGCACATTTCCGGGCTATATGGTACCTTAAATGCAGTCTTGAGGCTGTGTCTGCTCCCTGACTTTTCCTTGCTTGCTGGAGTGTGCTTCAGACTGACTTCTGGGTTGACTTAGCTGGAATAAACAAGATGTTGAAAGCTTCATGTAGCATCTGTGTTTTAGGGTCCATCACAAGGTGCCTCTCTTTGCACTAGCTGGGGTCCTCCTGTGAAGGGAGGCATCATCTCATGTCACATGAGCAAGTGAGATTTGGAGTGATGAGCTGTGTCTTGAAACTGCTCTAAGTTTGAGCTGTTTACAGTGCAGACCTGCTGCAGCAAGTGGTCAGACCACCCATTTTCCAAAAGTTGGAGACATGCTTAAGAACTTGCTTGGATGGAAGTCTAGGCATGGTGCTAATCAATAGATATGATACCAAGTGCTCCCAAGATTATTCCCTGAGGCTGAACTTTTTCACTCACACAAGTGCTTTGTAAACACTGATTTCTAAAAGATTCCCAAGACATCCAAGTATATTTGGCTTTCCTGCAGATAACATTATGCTGTGCAGTCTGTGGCTCATTTCTTTTAAGAAGGACTTGAGGCAGATATTATTACACAAGGGCCTGGTTTTGTTTATATCCTGGCTTGCTCTCATTGCAAAATATTTTGTTTCACAGGAATAATTTTAGGGCCTGGAAGCCGAATGCTCTTTATTGAAAGAGTAAAAGAGGAGGATGAAGGACTTTACCAGTGTATAGCCACCAACTTAAAAGGGTCCGTGGAGAGCGCAGCATATGTCACGGTACAAGGTAAAGCATGACATTAAATAGGAAGATAAAGCTTGTCAGGGTGATGTTCCTTGGGCTGGAAGGGTGGGGATATGACTTGGGGCTCATGTGGTGATCTCTGAAGGCAACAATTTGAAGGAAGTCCTAGCAAGGGAAGCATACCAGGTTGGAAAGGAAACCCAGCAGGAAATGCTAACTCAGAGAATGTTTACACTGACCTAAAAAGAAGAATTGCTTCAACCCAACAAAGATCAGGTCAGGGTAGAAGACAAATGTAAATTTAGTATCGTCAAAACAAACAAAAAACAGAGTAAGGAACACTCTCCTGCCCACTCCTTTTCCCATTTCAGGTTAATTCCATAGAAATTACAGGCCTGGGATATTTCCGTTTGTTTATTTTCAATGTAAAGTAAACTGCCAAACCAGACGAGAAGATTTTAGCTCAGTGATAGCTGCACAGGCATTTTCCAAAGGTTGTAAGAAGTAAGTATGATCTAGTTATTTCTGTAACCATTGAGGTTTTTGGATATTCAGATAAATGTCCAGCCTTGTTCTGCCTTCTGCCAAGCTTGACTCAGGCCTGTGGCAGTGATTTGTACAAAGTAATTTACATTGTCTAAAAATAAAGCTTATTCATTGACTTCTCAGTTTCATTGAACACCCTTTTGGTTCATATATTCTGAGATAAGAGAAGTGGGTTGACATTCTCCATGTAAGTTAATGCCAGGTATGAATTGAATTTGACACAGCTTGTCTTATTGATCTCATGTGTTAAGTAAATAGTCCTAAATGCATTTTATTTCTCTTAATAGAAGACAATTTGACAACCACCATCAGGCAGGTATTGTGTCTTTGTGGATGTTCTCATACAATTGCTAATTGTATCTGAATACTATGAAGTATTTGGATACTATCCTACAGCAGAAAACAGTTAAAGCTAGTAAATCAGTATTGATTTTTCTGCCACAGGCATGTTAGCAATCTCAGTTAATAGTGATTATTGGTACTACAATGTTTTTTCCTTTAAAAAAACAGGGATAAGTATATGTATATAGGGGCTGGCCTATCTAGTGTAATGCAGAGTTAAAAGGATCTGTCTCCTCATGAATTATGATAAGGTTTTTTCAGCAACCATACTAGCTAAGAAAATAACTTGTGCTTAAGCGCTTGCTGTTCAGTGCATCCTACTAATTGATGGTCCTAGAGAATGTAATTCATTATTGTATTGATTTTTAACATCATTGTAGCTTGGCTATTTATTACAACCACAAGCATTCTGTCAGAGGGCTTCTAGGAAGCCGTATCTCCTACTCGGTGATCCAAAGGAGAGAAGAGAGAGCATCCAGGAAGTCTTCTTCTCTGCTTACATGTCCTGAGGGACCACTGGCAATGTTCTTGTGTGACTCCAGTGGGAGCTCTTAAATAAGCAGGAGATAAAGAGTGTGATATTAAAGTCTGACAAGATGAGAGAGTTTGTCTTATTTACTAGGATCAAGGAAAATGCCTTTCCACCCTTTATCCTCCTGTTACATGAAGAGACATCACTGGAGGTTTTATCACTTGCTCCTATGCTGATCTGGAGTACCTCTCCCTCTCTCCAGGGAAAAGCCTCTCACCCCATCCCTGAGCATGGAGGGATGAGATCAGGGCTTAAACATGAGTCTCTCCCTCAGCTTTGCCACTTGCTTCTCTGTCTGAAAAATGCAGACCCTGCTGCTGCTGCTGTGAGCACTGAAGCACTCCCTCTGTCCCGGCAGCTCTTGGAGCACGAGGCTGCAGATCAAAGGGAGCCAAGCAACGCTTCATGCCGATGGCCATGTTTAGCAGATTGGAAGAGTAGTTTGTGAATGAGTCAGGAAGGAAACTGTCTGCTCTCTTTATTTCCTCTGAAAAAAATGTCCTTATACTCACAGATAAAACAATGTGTTATTTTTGTATCTGAGATGGATGAATGGATGGTGGAATCCAAGGGCCATCTTTAAATAATCACAGCCCATGTTTGGTTTGGAAGCTGTGCTGACCGGGCTGTTTGAGGAGGAGAGTGGCAGCATTTGTGGACATGTCAGAGTAAGCTGTCCTGTTGCTTTTGGCTGAGGAACTGAAGAGACAATGAATCTGCAAGGACTGAACAGGAACAACAAATGGCTGCCAGAGTATCAAGTAGATGGAAGGGCATGTGTCCTTAAAAACCTGGGGACACAATCGGCTGGACATGAAGGGGGAACATGGTCTGTCTTGGGCAGCTCTTCTTTGGGGGGGACACCCAGCTGCACAGCATCTGTCCTGCTTGCAAAAAGGCACACTTGCCAAAAAAGCCTTGCCATGCTTCTCCTGAGGACCTTTACACCCACTCTCAGTGGGAACCAGCAATGTAGCTGTTTGCAGATGTGCTGCACCATTTGAAGGGGAGGTGTTGACAAAGGAAGGAGCATCTTTCACCACTTGTGCTTACTGAAATCTGGATGTATAACAAGGAAGTGAAAACAGCAACATGAACTGTCTAAAGCTGGTGCTTGATAATTCAACATGACTTGATGTCATGGTTTAGCCCCAGACAGCACCACACAGCCGCTTGGTCCTCTTCTACCTCCTGGTGGAATGGGGAGGAGAATTGGAAGACAAAGGTAAAACTTCCATGTTGGAATAAGGAAAGTTTGGAAGGAAGAGGAAAGACAGCAAAGGAAGAGGAAAATAACAACAATACTTAGAATATACAAACAGACATCTTATCTGATGACCATATACTCAGACCATCCCAGAGCTGCACTGTCCCTCACAAACTGGCACCCTTTTTATGCTGAGCATGATGTCACGTGGTATAGATTACCCCTTTGTCTATTTTGGGTCACTTGTCCTAGCTGTGTCCTGCCCCAGCTTCTTGTGAAAATTAAACCTATCCTACCTGAAACCAGAACACCTGGAAATCTGTGCTTGCAGCCCAGAAAGCCAACTGTGCCTTGGGCTCCAGCAAAACCAGTGTGACCAGCAGGTCAAGGGAGGTGATTCTCCCCTTCCACTCTGCTCTCATGAGACCCCACCTGCAGTACTGTGTCCAGTTCTGGGGTCCCCAGTACAAGAAAGATATGGAGCTGTTGGAGCAAGTCCAGAGAAGGCCATGAAGATGATTTGAGGGCTGGAGCATCTATCCCATGAAGACAGGCTGAGAGAGTTGGTCTTGTTCAGCCTGGAGAAAATAAGGCACCTGGAAGACCTTACAGCAGCCTTCCAGTACCTGAAGGGGCCTGCAGGAAAGCTGGGGAGGGACTGTTTGCAGGAGTATGGAGTGATAGGACAAAGGGTAATGTAATGACTTTAAACTGGAAGAGAGGAGATTTAGATTAGATATGAGGAAGAAATTCTTCCCTGTGAGGGCAGTGAGGCCCTGCCACAGATTGCCCAGAGAAGCTGTGGCTGCCGCCTCCCTGGCAGTGTTCAAGGCCAGGTTGGATGGGGCTTTGGGCAACCTGATCTAGAGGAATGTGATGGTTTGACCCTGGATAGAGGCCAGACACCCACCAAAGTTGCTCTATCACTCCCCTTTTCAGATGGACAAGGGATCAGATGTATAGTGAGAGGCTTAGGAGTTGAGATAAGGACAGGGAGGGATCCCTCCACAATGAGCGTCATGGGCAAAACAGACTCAACACAGAATAAAAGAAAGAAAAGTATCAAATATATGACACTGCACTGCACACCCAAAGACACCAGAGTTGGGTAATGAGAAGTGCAACCAGATCTTAAAGCACCTTCCCCACCCCTCCATCCTCCACCAGAACTCCACTATGCAAAACCACAACATGGAGGGTGTTGGAACCAAATGATCTTTGAGGTCCCTTCCAACACAAATCGTTAAGTTCAATGAACTTAATGTGATTCCGACGGATGAAAAGGAAAACAGTGAATTTATTAATCATTCACTGAACTCTTCCTACACTGTAAAAATGGTGTTTGCTTTTTAAAGAACTGCCTGGTTTTCTATCTATCTACCTTTGTATCTCAAAACCTTGTTGTGACTTTTGGATCACTCTGACTCTGAAATCATCAGGAATGTTTCTATGAAATTTACGTGGAATTCCTTCAACTACTGAATAAGGTTTAGCCTGGTTTATGTCAGTGACTGTAAGAGAAAAGGTGAACATCAGGGGACACTGTTACCTCAGAGAACCACCAAAAGGTGTTGCAAGAAGTCCTGGAGGTCTCTAGTTCAACCTTGTCTCAAACAAGGATCATCACCAACATTACCTCCAGTCAGTAATGGCTATGTCTGGACTGGTCATAAAAACTTCCAGCGATGGAAATTCTTCAACACTTCTGATCACCCATCCCAGTGCTGCCCAGCCATTGTCATGGGATCATATAGATTGAGGAGAGTAGATCACATTGCTGTAAGGGTGAGGAATGCTTTGGGTCCATCAGAGTAGTGTTGGTGCCCTAGGCATTGCTTTTTCTCTGATTGACACCTGACTCAGAACTGTACCTTGATGTTTAGAGCCTCATGACAGAGCCCTTGAAAGTCTAAGGCTTGCCCCTCTCCTGGAGGGGTTAGTGCATTAGTCCAGGCTCTTGTCCCTGCATGCCTGTGCAGTCCTGGTGGCTCCTGTCACTACTGAGAGAGAGAAGCTGCTGCCAGTGGCCCCTCTACACTCACCCCCTCCTCACCCCTCTGCAACACTGCAGAGACATGGGACAGTCAGTTTGGGGGGTGGTCGGTGATGGGGGTATGCTTTCAAAGGGGGTCTGGAGCAGGAAGGGGGCAGCCACTTGCTGTGACGTGTCAGGAAGATGGGGCAGAGCGGCACACGGGGAACATCTGTGTCTGATGAGGTGGCTGGTGGGTAAAGATCCAGGAGGGGTGTAAGGGGGAGGCAGAAATCTTGGACTCCCAGGCAAGGAGAGGGATTTAGTCCTGCTTACAACTTCTGCAAACTCTGCTAATCCTAAGCCCTCTTCTGAGTGTTCCTGACTGTTCTGCCTCAAATCAAACCTTTTCCTATCCAGATGAGAGGAACTCCGTAAGCGCTGGCTGCAAGGCTTTTAGCAAGGATAGGAAACTAGCATTTGATAACCCAACCCAAACCCAGCTGGGATAAATTCTTGCTGTTTGCTTAAATTCACTCAGATATTTCAAAGGTAACACCTTCCTGTCCCTTTGCTAACTCCTGGTCAGTGAACAGTAGCAGATAGGAGTTGCTGCCTTTCCTCCCCAGGACTGGCCGTACCTCATGTGTTCTATGTGTCCTGCCATATGGAGTGGTGGCAAGAAATAAACCTGCAGCCCCTCCAGATTTCGCTGAATAAATGTCAGAAACTATTACTTGCCATCTGCATGGGTACTGCTCAGAAGCAAGAGGAGAGTATCCATATGTAAAAGGGAAGCCTGATGCCAGAGGATAGGCAAGCTGCATTAGGTTGTATCTTTTATGCCATCACAATGTCCCATATGTAAATCAAGCCTTTAAAAAGATACTTATGAAGAAACAACCCTCTTGTTGTTTTAGAGGAATATATTCTTTATATCTCCATTTGTGGTTGCAGTTGTGTTTCTCTTCAGTGAGATTTATTTTCAGAGCTCCAGAATGGACATGCCAGAGGAATCTTAGATATAGGGCATGAACACAAATCTGATTATCACCCTTAATGGGTGCAAGCTGGAGCACAGGAGGTTCCATGTGAATATAAGGAGGAACTTTTCCACTGTGAGGGTGACAGAGCACTGGGACAGGATGCCCAGAGAGGTTGTGGCGTCTCCTTCTCTGGAGACATTTGAAACCCTCCTGGACGTGTTCCTGTGTGATCTAAGTCTAGGTGATCCTGCTCTGGCAGGGGGTTGGACTAGGTGATCTTTTGAGGTCCCTTCCAACACCTCCTAACGTTTTGTGATTCTGTGATTCTGTGAACTGGATACTATGTTAGTTAAGCTACAGTTACAGGAAGCAATTCAGCCTCTGAACAAAGCTCTGTAGCCTTACTTAAAGCCAGGCAGCACATCCCTCTGGACTACTTGGGAAGCCCACCAGCCCATCAACCTTCCCTTTTTCATGCATTAGGAGTAACACAAAGCTGCCCAGGGTCTGAAACTGCTGTAAGTGCAGTTGACAAAACTACTGTGAAATCATGTTCAGAATTACTCTTCCTTGTCCTCTCATTTCTCTCTCTGGAGGCTGTATCAGAATAAGAGGCAGAGCATAAGGGATTTTTTTTTTTAAATTTTGCATTTGCAATCAGACAGAAAACACACTGTGGGAGGTGTCGTATTTTGACATGATCACAGGATTTGCAAAACAGACTGCTCTGAAACCATTTTACGAGTCCCTAAGTAGCAGTCTGAAGTGAATTTTATTTTGCCTTTTTTTTTTTTTTTTTTAAAAGATCTGTCAGTGGGCTTTAATACTCTCCAGATTTCTAATGTTCATGTTTTCTTGCTGCTCCATTTTCAGTCATCATTGTTTTTGTTTTTCCTTTTCTGTGTTTAATCTGTTCCCTAGTTTGGAGAGCTCTCTGCCAGCTGGGTTCTGTGAGGTACTGCTGGGGACAGAGATAGTCCATGACCCCTTGCAGAGCATGACCCCATGCTGCTGGTGTGACTGACAGGAGACCTGAGGGCACAGAGCCTGACGGGGACCAGTGGGCTGGGCAGAGTGCTGTGCCTGGCGCCCCAGGTTTCTGCCCAGTGGAGATGGAGCTCAAGACACCCATGACATGCCTTGCATGGACTGAGCTCACAGATGACAGACTGGATCCATCAAGCCATGGGAATGAGAGCTCATGGGATCTTGCTGGGCTGCACGCAATCCTCAAAGGGAGTCCCCAGCTCTCCCCCAATATGGTTTTTAGTAAGGGCTGGTGGGTTTCCAGCATGGCTGGGACAGATGTGTGAGCTACAGTGCCCAGGCATCATTGCAGGAGATCTTGCCAAGCTGGGGTAGGGAAGGTGCCATGCCCAAGGAAAGACATCAAGCATCCTGGACTGCAAAACCCAAGCAGCAGCACAGCACCTACACCTGGATTTGCCAGTGTCTACATCAGCACAACCCCTCCCTGGAGATTCTCCTGTATGTTATCAGCAGCTCTAGCACCACAGCATTGCTCCCGGGGAAGGGCCAGCATATCTGTCCCCTCCACACAGCCCTGTCCTCTCCTGAGGCTGCGGAGGACTGAGTGTTTCCAAGACCTCTGCTACTCTCTCAGATGTGGGCTTGACCAGATGGGTTTTGCTGGCGTGGGGAGAGGGGGTGAAACTGCATGCGCAGCCCCACACACTTTCTTACACAGAAAATTTGGTTTAAAAAATCCTGCGGCAGAATGTCCACCTCAAAAGGAAATAATTTTCTCACTAGTCATCCTCAGCCTGGTTTTCTTCACCTCCTGCACCCCAAAGAGGAGCCAATCTTTTCCTGAAAAACTTAGGGATGGACTGAATGTAGTTTTGCTGTGCTCAGTGCACCTCCCCGGCTTTGCCGAGACCATTTTTACCCAGGCTCTGTGAGCCAGTCCAAACAGAGATTAATACCCCATTGAAAAGAACCTGGTCCTTCCTGCTATTTTGTTTTAATGGCAAAGAAACATAAAAATACCCTTGCCTTGCGGGTCATTTTCTAAAATGTTTACTGCTTGATTTTCCCAGGCACATCGGGAAGGTCAAACCTGGAGCTAATAACCCTGACCTGTACCTGCGTGGCTGCGACGCTCTTTTGGCTTCTGTTGACCCTTTTCATACGCAAGCTGAAGAGGGTAAGAATGGACAGGGAGCTCCTGGTGGCACTTGCCTCTCTTTACCAGACTTTTGCTTATGTTCAAAAACCTTTCCCAGACCAGTGTGATTGCTGAGACTACCAAAAAAAAAAAGAAACAATAATTACTCACAAGACTGAGTATGAGTAAGCCCAGAAGCAAACCTTAGGTGGGAGCAAGGCTGAGACTCGCTCACAAGCATTTGGGTGCCTGACTCCCACCAAAGGCATCCCCATTCCCTTAAAAGCTGTGGGAGTTTGGCATCTTGATGTCTTTCAAGATGTGAGTGAGTGGGAATGACAGATCTTCACAGAGCCCGCTAAGGTCTGGTTTGCACACAGTGTCTGGTGTAATTACATCAGTTGCAAAGTGATATTTTACTGAAGTAGTTTTAGAGGTGCAGCCTCTAGAGCAGATGACCCCATATCAGCATGATAATGTTAACAGCCCATGCAGATGACCCTCCTTGTCTGAGGCTGACCGTGATGGTTTAAAGCCCCTTTTTGCTGACAGCACCATGTCCACATTGCATGGTGTGTGCAGATTGAACTGCAGCAGCTCACGCCGGCAGAAAATAGCAGTCCTCAGTAGTGTGGAAAAGCAACTTGCAGGAGCTGATGGATTTGAAGGAAGCAATGGGATGCACTGCAGGTCATGAGATGAAGAATGGCTGCACGTTCCCCTCTTCCCTACTCCCACAGCAGCACAAAGCCCCAGCTGTCCTCCCTTGCCCAGCCCGAGAGGTACCACAACATGGTGTCATGGGGATCAGCTCACAGACACCACAGCTGAGCATGATGCAGCTGGCCGAGATCCATATGATTGCTAAAGGCTGACTGCAGCCCGCCAGATCATTTTATCTCAATCCTCATTAGGCCTGCCTGTGCCTTAGGTTTTACACTGGGAACTTTTATTGAGTGATGGGAAAGCAGGACCAGATGTCCAAACCAGGTCTGTATGGCAGCCATCCCTCCACCTGCCTTCCTACTGCCACAAACTTTCCCAAGGAGAAGTGCATGGGAATTTTGCTGGGGGAGGAAAAGTAGAGATGAGCTGAAGCTGTGGAGAAGCTTTATAGCTATAAGAGAATTTACAAAGCAAGCAGGACCAGTACTGACTGCTCACTGGTAGTGATGAAGTCATTCATAACTTGCCTGCAAACTCTTGGAAAAACTAAGTTTTAAACTTAGCTGCAGAGGACTGCAGCTTCTTTTTTTATTTTTTATGTTACAAAAGCTTGATATTTGCTTGTGAGTTTGTTAAAACATAATACAAAATAAACATCGCTGCTGCAGGCTAAGGGACTTCAACTAGATGAGATGTGACGACTCCTTTCCAGGTAAGCCTTTCCAGCTAGTTTAGGTCTATGTTTATGGTTTCTCTGTGTTTCTGTTATAAACACTTACTCTCCAGGATTTAAAGCTGAAATTAACTCTATATTAAATATCATACACAAATTAAGTTACCACAAGAGCAAAAACCCCCACAACCCTTATGCTCTCCGAGAACAAATTCTTAAAGCCTGTCTCTTATGCATGCAGGGACAAATGATACATTTAACAATTCTTCATCAGTCAAGATGTTGTTTCAAATCTCTAATTGTGCCAAAGATTTAGTATTCAGTGCATCTGAATAAAGAACTGTAGGAAGCTCTCTACACCTTCCCACTCCCCTATTGCTTTTTCTGGGATAGTTCCACTTAAAAGCTCTTATAAAGTGACTGTTGGGAGCAATCTGGTTCACATGTCCCTATTAGGGAATGCTCTTCTTGGAGCACCACTTTGGGATGGTGAAAGGCAACTAAACGAGTTGCTACTAGCTACTTCATTTTAGTCTAGTTGAGCATCCACAGCTAGTAACATCCTTCACAAACAAATGCCTGGAAACTCATGAATTAGGGATATATTCCAGGCTGTACAGGAGGAAAGTCGAAAACTACAGGAGGCAGTTAAAGCAACAACAACAAAAAAAGGAATATGTAAATATATCTGTGCAATAGTGCGTGTGCAGTTTCCATGAGTTTAGGCAAAGGAACACAAAGAGGCTTAGTTCAACAGATTTTCCATCAATTCCAGCTAATAGCCAAGAAATCAGAGCAAATGTTAGAACTTTTCTGTTGAAAGACAAGTAGTTGTGTTAGAGTGGCAATCCAGGTGCTTTTCTATGGGAAACCTGTTTCAAAAGGGACGGACCACAGAAAACTTTGAGCTTAGGTTGATCTTCCCTTCCATTTCTCACGTGTCGCAGATAAACCCTTCCTTCAATAGAAACGGAACCTCTGGAAAGTTAATTTGCAATCACGTGTTTGGCTAGTTATTAATTCCTCCAAACGCAAATAATCTCAGTAGATTTGTCAGGGGTTGTACCAAAAGGAAAACAAAACTCTGGAAATCTGTAAGCAGTTTCTGAAATGTCTAACGTCCAGCCTCCTTCTGACCAGTCTTGCACAACCTCTAACCACATACGACCTATCTTTTCCGTGTATATGGGAAAAATAAACACTGGCAGTTGAAGTCCATCTGTTGCATATGGCCATTTCTTGCTTTGAACAATCGTGAAGAAAAGTTATTTTTATCAGCAATGTTCAGTCATTCTCCGAAAATATTTCTCTTGACTGTGCAGAGGGCCTGTGTCATAACACCATATGTTAATGCTGATCCACATGGGTTTCCTTGAAGAAACCGATAGGTCGCCTACAAGGGAAGCTAGAGGACAGTTTCTTTTACATAAAAAGGTCTTGCAATATTTTAAAAAAGCCAAAGGGAGCTTAAGGAAATCATCCATCAGACTGTGAAACAAGCAGCCCTGTGGACAGAATTAATTTGAAACCTTTGATCCAAACAGGAAGATTTTGACAGATACCACTATCATCTTTCACATTTTGCCATATTCTTTTCTTCCTAGCCTTATTTCTCTGATATGAAGACCAACCATTACCTGTCCATCATAATGGACCCTGACGAAGTCCCCTTAGATGAGCAATGTGAACGCCTGCCTTATGATGCCAGCAAGTGGGAGATTGCAAGAGAAAGGCTTAAACTAGGTAATACTGGCATACTTCATGTTGGGTTTGTAATGATTGAAGGGGCTGTACTTGTACAAAGAGGAGCTGGGTGTGTTCTAGATGCACAGCACAACCTAATCTCAGGTTTGGTGTGAGCTATTCCATACAGTGTCCTGGTCCATGACTGACTTACAGCATTTGGGACAGTAATTTTCCTCCCTTATGATGTGGTTTTGTGCTCATCTAGCAAAAAACCTGTGCAGAAATGGGTTCCCACAATCCACCCTGTGCCCTTCCCTGTTTCTCCCTTTCCCCTTCACCCCAGGACAGTCTCCCTGCTTTCCCTCTGTGCTGTGGATTTATAAACATTCTTGTTAGTGCACTGTGAATTGCAAGAATGTGACACAGGTCCATGCATAAATAAATGAATATTCTTGGAAACTTCGAACCTGCAGCCAGCTCGCCTACAGACGCCCCAGTCAAAGGCATGGGTTTGGGACCATTCTTTATTTCCTTAGCCTCCTGTGGTGCTGACGCAGAGGGCAGGAGGGTAGGGACCAGATTTTGAAGTTGAGGAATCCCTCCAGAAACCACAGAGATTTTAGCAAGAGGGTTGACATTACGATATCGGTGATAAGCTCAGCCTGTTGCTATAGTGCTGTTTGTTCTTTCAGGCATGTATTACATTCGTCCTACAGCAAGGTCTAGAAAATCCCTGTATTTCAGCTAGGAACTGTAACTGATTCCTTCTGTCCTCTGGGGATCAGAGGCAGAGGGTGATTAAAACACGCATACAATTAGGATCACAATTAATTCGCCTGCCAGAAAGTCACAAGGTGACCAGATGTGGATAAGCACATTTGAAATATATTGCAAGTGGTTTATAATTATCATACACAAATCTGGGAATACTGAAACATAGCCTCGTGCTGGAGTGTCTTCAATCTTCACATAGTTTTCTTACAATGATGGACCAAGAGCCTGGTGTGCAGACAATGTGATTGCTGGCTTATGCGATGCTTTATTTGTGTGTAAATCCCATGGAAAGGATCAAGCAGAAATGGAATGTAAACACCATGAAAAAAACCACGTCTTGCAGGGTTGGTGTTTGGAGTCTGGAGGTGAGGAACGATGACCAGAAAACGAGTTAAAAGTCGACAAACTGGTGTAAACAAATAAAGAATGCTGACAATGAATGAGAACCAGATTCAGAGAAGTTGGGTATGTGCAGTATGCTCGATTAGCTCAGTGCAAGTCCTGCTTACATGGCAGTTGGCTCAGCCTTTCAGTAACCTTGGCAGTCTCAGAGGATTAGTGTCTCACAAACACAAAATGTACTTCTATGGCTTTTTAAAAATATTTTTACTTAGAAATTCAACTCCTTCCAGCATCAGATACGTCTGTTTTTCTCTTTCCACCTACTTGTCCTCCAGGATACAAATTTATTGTAACTTTTGCAATTAAGTCTCTCCTTTCAGCCCACATCTCCTTTGCTCTGTGTTCTTCCAACTCATGTATGTACAGCCCACGGCTATGATGCAATGCTTATATAACAGCCCCCTTCCCCCTCCCCCCATTTGTAACAGCTACAGATGTTACAGGCATTTTCACACCGGCACCACTGAAGTCAGGATAATTAACATGCAGCATAGATTAGTATGCCTAAGAGCAAAATGTCATCTTTTCATTAGGCAGAAAAACGCTGGTGCTATAAATCACTGTCAGTGTGGTCAGCGATAACACTGCAGCCCGGCGTGTTAGCTGAGCTGTCAGGCATTTCTCACCTTACTCTTGGGCTTGACCTTCCTCATCTATGAGAAGTCACACGCCGCTGACGCTGCGGCGCGGGACCCCCGAGGGAGCGTTGCCACACGTCTCCAGCGCAATGTCAAACACACCGGTGGGAGATGGTGGTTCCCCGAGCCCCGATCCCTCCTGTGTGCCACAGGCCCACGCTGCTGGCACCCAGGGGAGCGCTTTCCGTTCTCCTTCACCTGCAGAGCTGCCGTACGGAGCGTAATGGAAAATATGAAGCTGCATGTGGGGAAAACCCAGATGACTCAAACCATGGCAAAGGACCTGAGAAACAAACACACCTTTGAGCCGCTGCCTTCCCTCAGACATGGAGAGCGGTATCTGCTTGTGCCTTTTTCCAATTCCCTGGTCCAGCAACTCACGTGATGGAAGGGCCTTGCTAAAATGGGACTACAATGGAAACCTCCTGATCCAAAACTCCTTCTCTGAGGGATAGGTTCACTGTAATGGCTCCTGAATTGACCTAAGTGACCAAGGGCAAAAAATATAGAGCATTATTCTCCCTTGGCCTGGATATAAATGCTGCAACATTTCATACAAACAGGGCCAGCGTAGCTGCTGAAGGGCTCTGGCAAGTTCACTGCTCAGATAGCTTGGCATCTTAATATTCTGTTTAATTGCTCCTTTTAATAATTTTGTAATTCCTTTGTGTGTCAATATGAGGGGCTTTTGCAAGAGCGATCTGTTAGAGTTATAGACACAAGCTACATACTAAACTGTGGAGTTCAATCTACGTGCTGAAAAAATAAAGCAGCGCTACTCTGCACTAACATTTAGTGCAGTGCAAACAATAGCGGAGCAACAAAGACTAATACATCAAGTGTTATTTCCCATTAAATCACAAGTGTTGTTTAGAGAAGGAAGTGCTGTTTCCAGTGCTCATTCTCCTTGATGAAAGGTTAGAAGCTTTGTCTAGCTTTATGAACTAGCTAGTATGTTTTCCAAGTGACTAAGTAGGTTATCTTGACATGGGAAGTGAGTTAACAGCAATGGAAGCAGATTAAAGCTATGGATTAAATATAGGTACAATGGGTTTTGCAGGACCTCAAACTGCAACTTCATCTTGTAGAAACCATGAACAGTCAATACGTTTACCAAGAAAACTGAGACCTTAGTCTTACCATACTTTCCCTTATACATCTGCTCTATGCAGTAACTGAAGAAGAGGATCACTGTGGATTATCAAAGAGACACACACTGATTCACCTGTATTTGAGCATCAAACTCTTAATCCCTTTGCATACCAAGGCTTGATGTTTTTCAGCCATGTAGATAAAGTTCTTCATAGTTTTTATTTGCTGTAAAACTGCAGCACTTCTGTACATCTGGGAGGGGGGAGAGGAAGGGGGAATAAATTTCTGGGGGGTTTATTGTTTTGTTTGGTTTTTTACTTAACATATTCCATCTCATGTTTCCATTGCTTCGACAACATATGCTGTTTGCTTCTGCTGACAGACATACTGAGAATTACAGTTTAGAAATATGATACACATATGAAAGGTAGTATCTCTTTAATTTAATTTAGCACTGACAGCAGCTCTTTTTCTTTGCCTGTGAGCATCTGAGTGGGATTCTTCCCTCATTTAGCTTTAGACATCATCCATGGGAGAGCTAGTCAAACAGATGCCCATTGTCTTATGGAGACAGCCATGTCACCTGTGCATATCTGAGGGATAAATACATGGCACATGTTACCCTTGGCTTTTGTATGAAAAGCTGGTTTTTATTTTCCGCTCTTTTCCTCTACACTGGAAACAAAGCCTGCTGCTGTAATCTTGCCTGGGTTCTGCTGAAGGTGAAGCACAAATACAGTTTGAAAATAGTTGCTTGGAAATAAAATGCATTGCTAGTTGATATGCTGACAAGATCTCACTGATCAAAACTCCACTGGACACTTGAGAAGGGCAGAGGCAGCCAGGCCTATCCACATGAGTGTGGTGTCAAAGAGGTAGTCAATACTCCCTGCTTCAAGCTATTAAATCACAAAGGCGGCTGTGAAGATCATGTGATTGGCAAAAAATGTCATGAACTCTGAAAAGTTATAACAGTACCCTTGGGATCTTAACTGGTTTGGAATATGAAGGAAGAGGACTCTCAGCTTCTACTGCTGGAGAATTCTACTGATGCCTGCTTGTTTCTCTCAAGGACCTCTGGGTGCTTCTCCTGGGGTCTGCTCAGTAGGAGCATCATGATGATATCGCAGCACAAGTGTCTGCCCTTGGACATCTGGAAGTGTCATATCCACCATGAGCAAACTTGTCACTCTGAGTCTCCTCTTGCTGAATTCACCCAGAACTCAACTGGCAAATATAGAAGTCTCATTTGCACAGATTTGCGGCTTCTCATCCCTCCATGAACTCAACTGACAAGGCCTTGCTAGGGCAGTGCATCATGGGTTTCTCATGTACTGCAGGTCTTGCCTCCTTGGGACAACAATAATGTAAGGTACTTTATTGAAGAAGGAAGACTTTCATTGGTAAAAATGAGCAAAGCCTGTGGCAAGCGGCACCGTAGAGTGTGTGCAAGTTTAGATGCAAGCCCTGCATCGCTGAGGACATAAGTAGCAGTGTCACAGCCTGCTGCCTGGTACAGTGTGCTCAGGGAAAGAGGGAGCACAGCTTTCTCTGGTGGAGCTAGACTGAAAATAATTGGGTCAGGAGCTGGTGTACTTCCACTGAATAGCTGCATTCATTTAGCATCGTTTTCAATCATATCACTTATTCCCCCTGGTGACTCTGATTTCTGGTTTGTCTGCTGAGTCTTAACAAAAACCCCAATCTCTCCCCCAAAAAACGCAACACACAACCCCCCAAATCATTTATGTGTTGGGAATATACATGTGAGATTCATTGTAAAACACATTTGACAATTCATTATCTACAAAGCCATTTGCATGTCTCTCTCCAATTTATTTTCTTTGCAGGAAAGTCTCTTGGACACGGAGCTTTTGGAAAGGTAGTACAAGCATCTGCTTTTGGAATCAAGAAATCACCAACGTGCAGAGTAGTTGCTGTGAAAATGCTGAAAGGTATCTTGCTGCAAAGCTGGGCTGGGCTGGAAAAAATGGTGCACTACATCATGTCCCATGTTTAATATGATTCTGCTGAAAACAAGAGTGCACGATGTTATCCCCCATCAGTAACTCTCTGAAGCCTCCAAAAACGCATACACCAATTTCAGGTCCACCACAAGTGAAATGGCAGAACTGTGAAGTAAATATTGCATTCGTGGTCAAAAGGGTGGTAAATTGTCACATGATAAAGGAGAAATTTTCAGACGCAGTGAGAACTTAATTGCCTAATTATTTTTTTTTTAAATCTGGCTCCACTTCTTCAAATGCTGGAAAGAATGAAAGTCACTTTTGTAGGATCAGAATGAGCAATTAGACTTTCTGCGTTCCCTATGTTGTACTGTTATGCTACACTGATCCTGTACTGAACACCATTAATGAACTTTAGCTGAAAGATAAGGCATCCACCTTGATATGAAGACACTCAGATGGACGCTTTCATACTTTCTTTGGTTATTAGTTCCAATGATTAATCATTCTCACTGCTAAAACCAGATGCCTTATGTCTAATTTGCATCTGTCTGACTTTCACTTCTCATTCTACCCATTAGACTATATAATGATTTTCCTTCACTAAGCCCTTGTTATTAAGCTAAACAGATTGAGCTGTTTAAATCTTGGAGGGGTTGCACAGGCATGTCCTCTCTGAACCACCCGCAGCCTCATTGCACAGTGTTTAGGATGCTGACATGCAGGTTGTGTAACAGATTTGCCAGTGCTCTTCATACACCAGTGCTCTTCCCAAAGAGAAATCATCTCCCAGCTATTCACTGCCACTTTTCTCACCGGAGCAGAAAGGACAAAGACCCTTATCAATTTGAAGAGCGCACTTGGGAAGTTAGCAGGAAGGATGATATTCAGTCAGCCTGCATCAGCTGTGGCAAAATTCCCTAACCCAGAGTCCTGGTGGCACCTCTACCTATCTATTTAGCTTCCCCTGGTTTATATATCTAAGGATCATATCAGAATTTGTTTGTTTGTTTGTTTTCATTGCCCTGGAAGCTTATACTACATTGCTTATCTCTCTTAATCCTTGAATCCTTTCAGTGTCATACTCTGCCAGGACACATCCCCTGTTCCACCAGTAAGGCTTGGATCCCTGATGCTCTCAGGTGGCTCTGTCCAGGCACAAAGCCCTCTCACCCAGTGTCTCCTAGCCTCACAGCTGCTTGCTTGTTTGTGAGTTACCAGGAGATCTGTGCATGTTACTTCCAGTCCTTGGAGGGGCACGTACAACAATCTCAGCCTTACAGTCTGTCCCTGCAACAATCGCCCTGAAATATCTTGAACAGGAGACTATTTATTGCCAACAATTACATGGCAGCTGTAATCCATGTAGGTTGTGCCCTCTTGATATTGTCCTTAGCGGGGTTGTTCTGCAATATAATGTCAAATGCTTTAGTGGGGCTGGTACATGCTACTGTGATATGCAGGGTCATCCCCAAGGAGGCAGATGGCAGCTAAGGGGCTTGCAAATCTTTCTCCTCTCTCCCTCTCAGAAGCACAGGAATACCCTGTTGGCCAATGCCAACTGAACAAATACCCTGCAGCAAGCACGTCTGGGAAATGGGAGTAAGCTAAAGCTTTGGTCCCTGTCCAGACCTTCTCAGCAGTGGGCCAATAGCCATCTGTGTCACTAGTTTCAGTGGAAAGCCTGTCACCTGGGTCACCGCCTGACCCGTGTCTTATGGAGCTGTTTTGCCAACGTGCAGGCGTACATGCTGGCAGATTGTTCTGCTGGATTCCACATTTCTTTATGTACATCAGCAGGCTTGTTGTGCCAGCCAGAACCATGAGAGCAACAGGGGTTGCTCCTGGAAAAGGTGGGAGCAGACAACAAGAAAAATCAGTCTTCATCCTGGGATTCAAGTGTATGCTTGCACAAGGTAGATGCTTGTGTCTGAGTTAGTCACTCCAGTTCCCTTTATGGACAGTGATGATAACAACAGTTTATCCCATCCTAAGGCAGACCCCTGCATATGGTTGTCTAGCTCTGCTGACTATGAAGAGAGCCTTCAGTGACTAGATCCTCTGTAGCCATGTTCACTATGGACACCTAAAGTTAGAGGAGATCTGTCCCATTCCTTGTGTCTTCACTAGATTATCCAGGAACTGCGCAGTCGTTCATGGTCTGTGTCCTCCCAGGTCTCTTATGAGGTGTAGAGAAAACGTCACCACCTATACAGATGGACAGTGGGTCACTGGGCAGATGACAAGTTTTGTGTGGGGCCACCAAGAAAATCTGTTTCCATTCAGATGTTGAAAACAAGCCCTTTAGGACTTAGCACTTCATTCTTTCCACTGGGATCTTCTTACTCTTGGCACAACCACACTGAAAAAATCTGGTTTAGTCTACACAAAGCAATATGTTTTTTCTTGTTTTCCTACCAAAACAAAATTCTGCAGAAAAAAAAGTTGCTCAGAGGGAATGAAAGGTTTTCTAACACTAAGTAGAATCTTTTGGGTTTAGTTGTGGAATTTCTTGTATCATTACTATTATTATTCTTCATATCAATCATAACAAGTGAGATGCAGTCACCTACCTTTAACCATTAAAATTTACTTCCATATTCTAGCTTAATACTCCAGCCTTCCCCTACAATGAACAGAACCAGACAAGCATCACCAAGATGTGGTTCATCTTTTCCCCACATAGGTGGCTAAAGCTGATGGCTTCATCAACCTCTGGAAATGCTTTGCTCTTGCCACAGACTCGTTGAGTCACTGATTAGTTCAGGCTAGTACACCACCCTTAGGCGGCTGAAATCAGGCCAGCTGAAACCTACTCTAGATAGAGTTAATAATAGTCTTGAAATCCCTTTTTATTTTTTCTTTCATTTTTTTTGGCTGAAATGACAGAACTATTCATGCGGAAAAAAAATTTTCTCTCAGTTCTAAATATAACAGTCTACTGGGAGGAAGTTGAGTGCCTAACATTTTATGGGTTTTATTGCGAGTAAGAGGATGCTGAGCAGGGAGGAATAGAAAGAGAACATCAACACATGAAGTACATCCAGTAACAGAGGTTGTTTCAATGGAAAGTGCCGAGAAGTGATGAAGCTCTGCAGGACCACTTCTTTACCGTTTCTTTACCATTTCACATTGACTTTATTTTGCATTTACAGAAGGGGCCACAGCAAGCGAGTACAAAGCACTGATGACTGAGCTGAAAATCCTGATCCACATTGGTCATCATCTCAATATCGTGAATCTGTTGGGGGCTTGCACAAAAAATGGAGGTAAAAAGAATTGGCATTGCACAGAAAAAGGGTTTGGATCCCCTCCCGATAACAGTCAGATAGCCATGTTGTTTTCCATCTTCAGGTCAAGTCCTTAACTTGAAATATTTAAGCCTATCCTGTGGTTGGTTAAAAAAAGAGGGGGAATAAAAGAGATTTTTTTTGTTATTTAATGAAGTGGTTCAACATTCTCTTAAACTTTCTTTTATTAACATAAGAAGTGTGAACTTAGGTCCGGGCCACTTGTCCTTCATCTCACCCACGTCACTGTTCAAGCTCAGGTTAAGCACGATCTAGAAAGGCTGGGAACAAGGGATATTGGCTCTTGTCCCTGAGCAATGAATCACAAGGCAACCATTGTAAAATCCTTCACGGTATTCCACTAAGAAATTCAAAGGGCCAGTATGAGTGATCATTTGTTTTAGATATGTCACCTATTTTAGTTCAACAAGTGTGTGTGGGCTGAGGGAGTCCAGTCTGGATGCAGACTGCCCAAAGAGGAAACAAAGGGTCCCTCAGGACCCAAGTTCATGACCCAGCTTTCAAAAATTAGTCCCTTCCCTAATTTCCAGAAACCAGTGTTGTTTTGCTAGCATGTCCAGCGTCCTTCAAGCAGCCTTCTACTTCATTAGGACGTATTGTTAGTTATTCTGGACTCAAAGCTCTGGGCATGAGAGACTATTCTTCTCAGAACTGACAACCCTTCATATTGCTTTATGCTGCTCAGAATGTGCTTTCCTTTTCCCCAGGGCCTCTGATGGTGATTGTTGAATACTGCAAATACGGGAATTTGTCAAACTACCTGAAGAGCAAGAGGAACTTCTTCTGTCCCAGTAAGGTGAGGAGGCAGACACCTCTGATAGGGTTCATCTAACCTAACACAGGTGTTGGTAATGTAGATGTCAGCCTCTGAGCTAGTCTCCTTCGACTCTCTTTGGCCCAAGGAAACAGCCTTTGGGTACAGTTCACCTGAGGTATTTTACTCTTTGGTGTGGGATGTGCTGCACCAAGGAAGGGCTCATTTCTCTCCCCTGACAATGCAAGGAGACTGCTGTGTGTAATTTGGTTGGAGCCATCTAGAGTGAGAGGAAGTGAATCCTATCCAAAGTGTCCCCACATGCTCTTGCCTCGCTGCTGACGAACCCATTCCTGCTGAGCTTGGGGTCACTTCAGAGGCTGGTGTCAGCGAAGCCGAAGGAAGTGGTTTTGCCCAGTGATTTCAGTACCACTGGGAACACAACTGAGTTAATGCCATTTAAAGCTCATGTTCCAAGACACCCTAATGTTTGGAGATTTGCAAGTAATCTTCTTCTTGTGTGAGGAGAGGGCCTATCAAGAGGAAAAGAGATTAGAGTCTTGTCCTCACATCCCTCAGCCCTCAAAATCAAATCTCACAGCATGTTTCTTATTACAAATCTGAACCCAAATATGCCAGCTCTATCCCATCTTGTGCACTTTCAGCAAAATCTCCCAAAGGATTAAGGGCTCTGAAGTAGGATTTAGGAGCCTGGGCCTAGGACAGCAGTGCCAAAAGCTCAGCAGCATCTCAGGGCTTTTTTTTGGAGGGCTCTGCAGGGGGGCATGCTCAGTAGGACCTGCTCTTACCAAAGGACTTTGGCTGACTCTCTGTTCTCAAGGCCATCCATGTCAGACTGTGTGTGAAACACGGCAGCCTCCCCCTCCATTGTGTGGGTGTTGGTGTAGGATGCTCAGCAAGGAGCATGGCTGTGCAGGATCCTTGCCGATGAATTTGTGCACATCCTTCCCCCACCAGTGAGGAGCCCGTCTGGGTCTCAGTGCCCCGGCACCCCTGGGAAGGGCATATGGGTGGGAGGGAGGGAGCCCAGCTCTGCATCGGTGTGCACAGGGGAGAGAGAGGGTTCCAGGACCTTCCAGGGGAAGTGGAGGCAAGGGGATGGCCGGGAAGCTAGGCTGCTCTCCAGTCAGCAGTGGGAAAGCCTTTTGCAAGCAGTGTTGCCTATGTGCAGCTAAACTGCCATTGACAGTAACAAGAAAACACTGGATAAAGCGGTCAGGGTGAAGAGGTAGTAGCTTCCAACAGTATCTATATTTCAAATACAAAATGACCTTGTCCCTTGTTGGAAGGGCTTGCAGCCAAGCACTGTGCAGGGACACAGAAGCAGGTGCTTTAAGCAGCCTGAGACAAAAGGCCAATGTTTTATTTCGGGACAGCTGAAACACCTACACTGTGGGCACATCCTTCTCAACTCATCCCACCAGTCTCCTTTTCTAGCTACTGGAGAGAAACAGGCCCTTTCAGATGTCTCATTTCAGGCTGAGATGGGCCACAGGCCAGCAAACATGTCCATCCATCCACAAACCCTGCAAATCCTCACTTCATCAGCAGTAGCCCTCCACCCAGGGTGCCCCAAAATCATGTACTGGTGCTCCCAAGCCACCATGTTTCTGCCTTCTGGGGATGACAGCCTTGGTGGGGAGCGTGCCTGCGGCCAGCCTGCTGCAGTGGCACTGGACACCCATGCCCGTGGAAGACATGACCACACCTGCCATGGGCCAGCGTTTTCTCCTGGAGAAAAGTGACAGAAGTTTGACTTGGTTCCTCTCCTACCCCCTCCATCACTCTGATGTAGCACCTCTTCTGTTTGTTCGAAGGATTCCTCTCTGCAAGGAGAGCCAATGAAAGAGAGAAAGGATATTGAGCCGGTGGAAGGCAAAAAGCAAAGGCTGGCCAGTGTCACCAGTAGTGAGAGCTTTGCGAGCTCTGGGTTCCAGGAAGATAAAAGTCTGAGTGATGTGGAGGAGGACGAGGAGGGTAGGTATTAATTCCTTCCTGTCCCTACATGGTCTGTGATATTTTTACAACATACTGTGCATCCCTGAAATTTTTTTTCCTCATTTATCACCCTAATAAACATCCGTGGGAGACGCTCACAGGGTCATGTCCAGAGGGTAGAAGATTTAAAAAAAGATTATTTCCAGGGTTACTAAATCTGACAGGAAAATGTGTGATTGTTTCTTCTGACTGCTCCTTATCTTTGGGGAAAACACAGCAGTGTCCAAAGTGCGGGATATAAAGGGGGCATTATTTTTGTTTCCAGTGACAGAGGGTTGACCTTCAAATACCACTCTATGAAGACTGAATTTATGGGAGAAATAGGATTGGTAAGGTGGGGAAAAAAGACTGCCTTGCAAGTGATCATTGTAACAAACCACATTTTCCACCTTTGCAGATGCTGCTGAGCTTTACAAGTTGCCTCTCACTATGGAGGACTTGATCTCTTACAGCTTTCAGGTGGCTAGAGGCATGGAGTTCCTCTCCTCCAGAAAGGTGAGTTTTGCATTTGGAATTTTTTCCCTGCAGAAGGATGAGATTCAGAGGTGGAATCACATCTATGTTTTAATGACACCTTCCTCAGGATAGCTCCCAAAGGAAGAGCCGTTTTCCTCTTGGTGTTATAAATATAACAGCATGTTTATCCAAGTCTCCGTAGTCTATAAACACAGGATCATGGCTTAAGGCAGTGGGTCAAGCTCATTCATTCAGAGAAGATCTTTTGGGTGTGGTGGGGGTTTTTTTCCCTCCATTTCAACATATATTAGGTAGGGAGCTCCAAATGAATCAGTGCTTTCCCTTTGGTGCTTAAAAAGTTTTCACTTTCCCAACTTAATTTTGGGATTTTTTGCTTTTTTTTTAAGAACTATTACCATTTACAGGAACTTCATGTAAACTATAGTCAACTTCCCTAAAAAAAAATTAAATCGATCTCTCTAATAATAACAACAATAATAATAACAATAATAATAATTTTTAAAAGGCCATGGGAGACAATCAGGAAATTTGTGGGCAGGATTACGGAAAAGCATTTTGATTGTGAAACCGTTTTATTACAGTGCATTCATCGTGACCTGGCAGCCAGAAACATCCTTTTATCTGAGAACAATGTCGTGAAGATCTGTGATTTTGGCCTCGCAAGAGATATTTATAAGAATCCTGATTATGTGAGAAAAGGAGATGTAAGTCAAGATGCTGTTTATTTACCCAAATGTTTACAACATATCGTTTCAAACTGTCCACCAGAATGTTCTGTAGATGCTCACATTTCCTGAACTTAAAAGAGCTTGAAAGTCATCATGGTTTTTATGTGAAGATGAGCCATCCGGATGCATTGTTAGATCTGGAAAGCATTTCTATCCTTAGAGCACAAGGTTTGGACGTGCTAACTGGTTCACAGCTCTGCCCTTTTAATACTTTAGATGTTTTTTAAATATTTGTTTCTTGTCTGGCCCTGCAGCGTAACCCGCGTGGTAAACTTCCTTCAAGGAAGCCAGTCCCTTCGACAAAAGGTGCGTGTTCCCCGGTGCACCCACACCAGAGCCAAGCACTGGTGCCTCCAGCGCCTCTGAGCCGGACTCGCCACTGCCAACACCTACTCCTTTTACTTTGCTTCTCCTGTGAGCCGTGGGCAGTAAGGTCCTGAACGTCGGGTCAGCAAACTGTGCCCGTGCCCACTGATGCCATGGGAATTGGGATCCTTATGGAGGTGCCACCCACTTGCCAGCTATTCCCTGGTCCGTAAATAGCCTTCAAAACTCACAGCACTATGATTAACTCTGAAGAGCTACTTGCCTCACTTGGGTACTACTCAGGAGACACTAATGGGCTGAAATTAGGGGGCTTCACACTCCTGCAATTCAGGCTCTAAGAACTTCCCCAGGAACATGTCTGACACCATCACAGAATGATTCGTGCTTGGACATGGGGTTTTCTCCCCTGTCTCTAGGATGCTGGCAAGAGACCTCTGTTCTAACATATCCCCACATCCCCATGAAGAAAAGGCTTGGTTGCTCTGGTCACAGGTTTCCAGTTTCTGGCACTTTGCGCCACGCATTTTCCAAAGAGGCTTTTCTCTGACAATCTGTTAGGAAAGTGTCTGAATGAGTGTGGGTTTATCTCGACTGCCTGTAAGGAAATCCCACAGGTTCCTGTTTGAATGGTAATTATTTACATAACAATATATAGTTGATTCAACTACGATTAAATTCTTTTAGGCTTTGAAAATAATAGTTAGGTTTGTCCCTTTTACTCCAGGCTCGACTTCCTCTCAAGTGGATGGCTCCAGAATCCATATTTGATAAAATCTACAATACAAAAAGCGACGTGTGGTCCTATGGGGTCTTGCTGTGGGAGATATTTTCCTTGGGTATGTTAACTCTGCACCCCAGGAGCTGGACTCAGCAGAGGGAGAAAAACATCCATTATCTTCAACAATCTTGTGCCAGGTCTTTAACAAGGAAAGACCTAAGTCAGGCAGAGGTGGGGTGTGGTGGTAGAGGGGAGACTTATGTTTCATGCCCCTGTGAACTGGAAATTTTGGTGCTTGTAAGTGCACCAAAAGCTGATTTGCCTGGCTAAAAGCCTTAATTGACAGCACAGCTACCTGAGAACTTTACCATGGGCAAAACTGAAGCTTCCTCCTTTTCTCCATAGATACCCCCTCGACAGAGATGCAGGGCAGCATGGCCAGAGCAGTCATGGTGCTTTGTCTGACTGATGGTGCAAAGCAGGAAAATTGGGCAACGTTTTAGGTGTTTTTATTAAATGTGGAAGCCTGTTGAATATCATGGAGCTGTGAGCCTGGGTCGGCAGCTGCCAGGGACTGAGGCATTGACTCCTGTGCCATGGATAGCATTTGAGACACCCGGTACCATGGGCAGGGTGCTCCCTCAATAAATTTTTACCTCTCTTGTGAGACCAAGGGAGCTGCACGCACAGAGGTCTTTGCATGTCTCAGATTGTGTCATCCCCCACTTCCAGCCTGAGACCAGGCAGTTGCCTCAGCCCAGGAGGGACTCAGCGCCCCCCTCACCCAGGCCACTGGACACAGCAGGCGACCAAGCATCCGCACAGATGCTGCAAGATGAACTAGAGCATGCAATCCGAAATTAAAACCCAGTGACGTTCTTTTTTCCCCTTTCTTTCACGTGGAAAAGGCAGGATGCAAGATTTACACTGAGCAGGAACAACAATGACTGTCAGAATAGAAGAATCTTAATTGGGTTCAACATAGAGGCTGACAAAAGAGGCGAACAGCAGAGGAAACAATACTATACAATTCTCAGGACAATCAATCATTTATTAGTTTAAATACATGTTGTTGGTCAGCCTGCCAACTCTTGTGATTTTATGGTCAGCCTCATAATACCCATGATTTTTTTTCTTAAAGCCCCAGCTCCTTGAACCTTATAACTGTCTGACTCTCAGAGAGGTTTTCGTGGTTTTAATTTCATTTTCCCTTTTCCTGATGTTTTCTTATCTACTGAAAAAAAAAAATCAACAGCCTAATCAGACTGCATCTTAAAACCAGAGAAACTAGAGAAATAATGCAAATGTGGTGGGATTTTATTACTTTTGAGGTGCTTTTGAGCATTTAGGGTTTGCTAGTACTCTGTTTACTAGATTTTGTGGTGTTCCAAACCATAGAGAGATTAGACTTGGCTGTTCTTGAGGCATTCCTTTCAAGTCAAATTCATGTTTGGATCTTTGCATTCAGGCCAGGTAAGCACTAGCAATAGTGCTGGGTTTGATTCTGCCCTGACCAAGGACTGGTGCTCAGAATCATGTAATCATAGAATCACAGAATGTTTACGGTTGGAAAAGACCTCTCAGATCATCAAGTCCAACCATCTGTCTAATACCACCATGTCAACTAAGACATATCCTGGTGTACCATGTCTAGATGTTTTTTGAATGTCTCCAGGGATGGTGACTTCATCACCTCCCTGGGCAGCCTGTTCCAATGCCTGACCGCTCTCTGTGAAGTTTTTCCTAATATCCAATCTAAACCTCCCCTGACACAACTTGAGACCATTTCCTCTTGTCCTATCACTTGTTACTCAGTAGAAAAGACCAACCCCCACCTCTACTACAACCTCCTTTCAGGGACTTGTAGAGAGCAAAAAAGCCTCCCCTCATCCTCCTCTTCACCAGGCTCCTTCAGGCACCCAGGTCCTTCAGCTGTTCCTCATAAGACTCATGCTCCAAACCTTCTACCAGCTTCACTGCCCTTCATTTCGACTTGAAACACAGCAGTTCTCAGACCCCACAGTGGGAATGCCCCCAGGCTTCCAGCTCTGCAAGCAGATGCTGCACACCCAAATATCAGGAAGGGGCGGGGAGGGGGATGCATAGGCCCAAAGTTAGGTCATCAATACACAGCTCAGGAAGCATGACCCTGTTCTCCCAATGTCGTCCCCAGGTGCCTCTCCTTACCCAGGAGTGCAAATAGATGAAGATTTCTGCAGCAGACTAAAAGAAGGCACAAGAATGCGAGCCCCAGAGCAAGCGACCGAAGAGATGTAAGATGCCTTTCTCTACTTGCCTTGTGTACTGCTGCCCTCCTGGGCTGCCCTGCGGATGATGTACGAGGCTCCGCAAGAAGTACTCCACGCCAACACAAGGAAAAACAACTCAGTGCTGCCTTGTATCTTCTTGCTGTCATCAGCATCTCCTTGCATCCCCAACAACCCTTGGCCCCCTGACCCTCCCATGTAGGAGAGGGTGAGGAGGGACGTGGACCTGAGCCCAGGGCACCGCCAGGGCTGGGCTCTGAGGGGAGCTGAGTGAGCAGCCTGGAGGAGGAAGGTCATTCATGCTTCTGCAGGTTTAATATTTACCGACGTGCACACAGATAAGTGCTGGAGGAATGTGACATTATTAACGTTGCCTTGACTTAGGAAGCGACAGTGGAGGCTTCCTCGCAAACACTCGGCTGACAAGGGTCCACCCTTTCCCGGAGATTGTGTCTGATGGCACAGGAAGGTTATGGGGACCCGCAGCCTCCCAACCCACATCGTCTGCGGTGTTTGCCTGACCCCTACCACATTGTCTGTCCCTCCCCGGTCCTATGCCCTCAGGTGCAGCCTCCAGCTGCTGCCCAGCTAGCACCTTTTTGGAAGCATGGGAGGGGGTCCAAGTGAGACACACAGAGAGTTCACAGCCCCTCCAGCCTGGGAGTGGGATGGAGTGCTGTTCCTGGGGAGGCACCTGCAGTGCACCAAACACGCTCCCTGCCGCACAAATAATTTAGGGACATAAACATATCTGGGTTTTTTACCTCTGGAGGCAGAGTAAGTCCATGTGGACGCCTTCAGGGCCTTTTTGAGAGCTTCGTCACGACTCGAAATAGCAACACTTACAAAAAAATAGCTCTGGAAGAAGAAAAAGGATGCGAGCCAGCCATGCCTATCTGGGAGTATTACCCATTGGCTAATTTTATTATCCTAGTGACAGTAGATAAGAGCTTTTTCAGGTTTATTTTTCTCTTCCACATATTTTATTGCAGGAAGGAAAACTTGACTCGACGAATACGAGGAAGTGACACATTCATATAAGTCATCTTAGGATGCCTTAACTTAAGCATTGCCAGTTAATAGATGCTTAATGTAGAGGTTGAATGGAATATAAAATATAGAAAAGGAATATAGAAAATTTGGAATATAGAAAAGAAAGTCTGCCTAGCTGTCTAGATGAGTCTTTTGATGTGTTCTTCCCAGTTTCTTGTGGGAAGAAGGGTATGTGGTTTTTTCTTGTGGTTTTATTTTTTTTTTCCTTGTGGAAAATTTACTCTTCTAGTAAGAAGCCTTGATGGTGATGGAGAGCATTTTCACAAAATCAGACAGGCTCAGGAGTTAACTCTACTGATGACAAGCTGTCAGAGACAGCACTGCCTTGGATCAAGCTGAGCTGTAACCCCACAGTGTGCTCATTTTGCTTTTGTCCCCACAGCTACCAAATCATGCTGGACTGCTGGCGAAGCAATCCCAATGACAGACCAAGGTTTTCTGAGTTGGTGGAAAAGCTGGGTGACCTGCTGCAAGCAAATGTACAGCAGGTATTAATTAGTGTCACAACCACGTGCCGTCACCGAGGCAGGGGAGACAGGCTGCACGGTCCCAGGAGTAACACCTTGACTTTTTTTGTTTGCATTTAGGAAGGCAAAGACTACATACCCCTCAATAGTATATTTACAAAGGAAAGTGGGTTTCCCCCTGCCTCGGATCCTCTGTGCAATCAAAATTTCTCTGTTGCAAGCTCAAATTGTGAAAGCACCGAAAACATCAGGTGAGGCGAGCAAGAGTAAGGCTGGGTTTGTTGGTTGGGTTTTGCAGCTCGCTGCATAGCTTGGTTTGGGTCTGGACCTGGGAGAAATCACCCTGAGACACTCCACGTGGCCTGAGTGTCCCAACCAGCCACTGCTGCTGGGATCTCTTTGGGCTGGGATGGTCCCTTGGGGTGTCCCTGCCAGGGGTTGGGGGGAACATCAGGTCAGGGTCTCTGAGAGGGGCGTCTGTGTGTGCCCCAGGGCTGGGGAGTGAGGCTTAGGTGGGGTCTGGTTAAAAAGTCCCTGTTGTGTAAACTACCTCGATGACGGTTTGGCAACTGCTTAAAGGAACAGAGAAATAACCAACACTTCCTGCTTACGCACTTCACACCCTCACCAAAAATTGTCCTGCCTTTCTTCTTGAACAGATACATAAACACTTTCAAAATAAACCCACCCCAGCACATGAAGACATTTGAAGAGCTTCCCATCAAGGAAACGCTCGTATTAAATGTAAGTGACTCTTGGGCCAAATAGTGCCCCATTTATTTCTCTTTATTTGTGTGACAGATTTATACAGAGGCAGAACCAAGATGAGGTTTTATGGCTTTGTCGGCTCTGCTGACATGAGGTGCAATGTGAGCTGTGCTTGCAGCATGATGTTACCCCACTGTCCCACAAATTTGGGTCAGCAGATCCTTGCTGCTCCTTCATTGGCCGCAAACACTCCTTCCCTGATAAGAAATGGCTAGTACCAGTAGGTCTGGAAGTACGGCTCCCAGAGTCCCACCTGAGTCCCACTGGTGTGGGAAAGCCACTTAAATCCCTTAGATTTGTATTTTCATCGGAACAGTTGTGCACAAGTGAGAATTGTTGGTCCCATTTCCATCAGAGTTCCCTAGTAGGAACCTGTCCTATTATCAGGAGGACAAACAGGGTAAATGTCTTCTAGCAGGGCACACATACTCTCCTGGTGGGGGTGGGCACAGGTGAGAGAAGCTTTTAGTGGCCCAGTTATGCGCAGATAAATGGTAATAGGTGGGAAAGGCAGGCTGGTGCTCTCAGTGGCCAGCCAGAGTCTCACCTTGTGTGTAGATGCTTTGTTTTTTCTTTTTCTCTGTTATCTGCTTCAACAGCATGTGTTTTCTGCACCCCAAAGCAAGGACAGTTTGGAAAGGCACCTTTAAATACCTGGGCACCTCCCATGTTTTCTCCTAGAGCTCTCCAAGTGTAAATGACCAAATGGGTGCTGAAAATCAGACCAAGGAGAAATTGAGTCCATTGTAAAAGTAACTTTCTACAGTTAACACCTAATAGGATTGCATCTTGCTTTGTTCTTCAAGGATTATCAAGCAGACAGTGGGATGGTGGTGGCTCCGGAAGAACTGAAGCGCTTCACGTGGACAGGCAGCAAGCAGAAACGGACACGTTTTGGGTCTGTATATTATGTTCCCTTCTTCTCTGTCATGTTTTAGAGGGCAAAGAAGGATTCAAGGACCTTGTGCTGAGGTGTCCCCAGTCCCTGCAAATTCTTTTGCTGAGGTGTGCCCTGTTTGATTGAATCGGCAGTCAATCAGCTCCCACACCTAATCCTCCATAGACCTTTGAGGAAAGAAATAATCCTCATCCCCTTTCAATGCACATCACCAATACGATGTATTAGTGCTCTATTGATCAGCTCAATCCTCACCTTAATGCCAACCTGGACAAGTGAGTGCCAGAGAGCACTAAACCAAGGTAGAGGAAGGGAACTGCAGGAAACAAGCCCTTGGCAAGGGGAGGGCGGCTGTGTGGCTATGAAGGATTTGCAGTTGTTTCTGCAAGTCCCCAAGGGCACCCCAGCTGGGACAAGGCTCCCCACGCTTGTTTTTGCCCTTCTTTTCCATGACTCAGCTAAGCACGGCCCATTTAACACCCATGGGCTCAGGATGCTAAAGTGGCAACTTTACAATAGATGGATGTGAGGTCCTCACTTCTCTTCCTGCCTTTAAGCACTTTAATATATTGGCCACCTTCCTCCACCTAATTCCTGACAGCTGCCTGAGCAGGGAACTAAGGCCGCTCTAAGAAATGCATTGCACTGACATGAACTCTCTGCAAATGGGAAATGTTTGTTTTCCCAACGCCGGCGGCGTCTCAGTTCCCAGCCACTGCAAAGCTGGCAGTGTGTGCGGTGGTTTCTGCTCACTGCTCCCCGCCAGCCCGGGGACTGCCCAGGCCCAGCCCATCGTTCATCTTACGCTGGCAGGAGGTCAAGGCCATCCCGCCATCCCGCCTGTGCCGAACTTGTCAGCGACTTACAGCTGGGCAGGCTGGGAGGTGTAGTATTGTCTCCATGAACAATTGGAGCTGTCTGAAACGTGCGGCCGAGGCAGAGGGGACTCGCTTCAACAAAACTCCCAGTGACTCAGAGGGCGTTGGTGAACCGCGTGGCCATGCCTGGGTGGGAGCGCACGCTCACGCACAGCAAGTGAACAGTGCGCGGGGTGAACGTGCTGCTGACACGAGGGTGCAGTGGAGCGCTGCTCACATGGGGCAAAGCCAGACTGATAGAACAACCCCCAGACAAGTGCTGGAAAACCCTTTCTCCTGCCCTGACCACTCACATTTCAGAAAAGAGGCTTGTGAGCAGTCTTACCGTGCTTGGGGCGCTTTTCCATACTCTTTTTTTGAGGAGCCAGCACCCTCCTGCTGTTACAGAGCTTGGAATGGGAATAGGGCTCCGAAGGATGCAATGTTTCCTAGGAATGGTTTAATCCCTTTTTTCTTTGAGTGAATATGACGTTTCTGAAAGCTGCTGTCAGCCACAGAGACGACGGGGCAACCCCCCTAAGGAAATGTATGAAATGCCTTTTGGCTTTGCAAGGCACACAGTACACAGAGCGTGCCCTGAGCACTCCTCTGGAACTGCTCTAAGGAGCGTTTTCAGCTGCAGAAGGAAAAGGAATGCTTGGGGGGCGGGGGGAATTAAATTGAACTCAACAGTGGCTGCTAGAACAGAAATCCTTGGAGACACAGAGCAGTTGGCTGAGAACACACAAGGTCATCTGGCCTTGCTGCCCTGTGCCGAAAAGCACCCATGTGAGAAGGCACACAGTGGCGGTCAGTCTGTTCACATCCCAGAAGGCAGTAGCTTCCCAGCTAAGCATCCCTCACTTCAGCTGAACTGGAGTGGTAAATAAACACTCCCAAAAGCAGTACTGAACACTGCACAAGGCAAATGCTGGAGGGGTTTGATACATGTGAAGTGATGCAGAGTCCTGCTTCTTCCCTCCCATCCCAAGCATCCTGCTCTGTGGTCCTATCCCCCATCTTACATTGACATCTCTGCTTGGCTTGACTTGCGGAGACCTGGTTCAGACCAGAGCAGCCCCAGAATAGGTCCTAGGTGAGTGGTAGCAGCTCACCATGAGGGTGGCTGGTGCCAGTGCCAGGCTGGTGTAGGGGCCACCCCCATCTTAGCAGTAGCTTACAGCTGCACCACCTTCACTGTAACACCTAACTGCTCCAAGGGCACTTACTGTCACGCTGTAGTTTGGGACACAGGTGCAAAGAGAGGGTCTCACACCAACTGTGGGTGCAGAGATGAGGCTGAGGGTGCTCACAGAGTTGTCGGGGTGGGAAGGGACCTCCAGAGATCATCGAGTACAACCCCTCTGCCAAAGCAGGTTCCCTAGGACAGGTCGCACAGGTGCTCCCTGTTTCCCTGCTGCCCCAGGCAGAATGACTGGGCTTGGCGTGGGGTTCTTTTCTCAGTTTGAAGCATCTGGAATCGCATGTGAGTAGCCAGGCAGGGCGATGCTTTCAGACCAGCACAAGGTGCTCTGTGTGTGTGTCCTGGAACGTGACATTTAGAGGAATCAGACTTGGTGGGGGCCAGGTCTGCCACAACAGCGCTGAAGGACCATGTAGGGCGGAAGGAGACAAACCCAGTGCACCCCCAGGAGCACACCCAGGGTTTGTTTCAGAGGAAACTCATCAGTTGACTCTGGGAGAGAGACAGTGCTTAGTGTGACCAACCCGAGAGTCAGGCCCTGGGGAGCACAGAGGAGAGAGGTAGCTTACCTGGCAGTGCAGGGGTACCCCACCAACCCAGGTGAGTCCCCTCTCCTCAGGCTTCCAGTGCTGATGAGGGAAAGGCATCAACATGCAAAACTCACCCTCCATTTCACTCTAAGAAACATGGATCACCCTGAGCCCTGGGGAGCCCTTCAGGCTCAGGTAGTGGTCAGGAGCACAATAGAAATGGTTGCTGCTTGTCTTGGACTTCTTATTGCCATTGAGATGAAAACAAGCCATACTGTGGACAGCACAGAGAGAGAGAAGTTTTTTCTAAAGTGGGGCCTCAGGTAACAAGATCCCAATAGAAAGGTTTGGGCAAATAGAAAAGGCAATCTAGGCTCTCCTCCTTTACAAGCAGACAGGATCCCAAACTGCCAAAATCTCTTCTGGCTTCTCAGTACTGGTGAAAAACCCCAACCCAAGTAAGCCAAAATCTTCAGGCTGAAGCAAACCTCTGAGTCAAAGCAAATTGCCAAGCCACAAAAATGGCTGTGAACTCCACCACTTGTGAGATGGAACAAGCAGTGCACAGTCTGGATGGAGGCCTATAGCAGTGGTATCCCCCGAGGGTCAGAGCTTGGTCTGGCCTTACTCAGCATATTCAGCAATGACAAGGGGACAGAGTATACCCTCTGGAAATTTGCTGGTGATACCAAGCTGGGAGGAGTGGCTGACACACCAGAAGGCTGCGCTGCCATTCAGCAAGATCTTGACTGTCTAGAGAATTTAGTGGAGAGGAACCAAATGAAGTTGAACAAAGGCAAGTTTAGGGTCCTATACCAAGTACAGGCATCAGTACAGTTTAAGGGTTGGCCTACTGGGAAAGCAGCTCTGCAGAGAAGGACCTGGGAGTGCTGATGGATAATAAGCTCTCCAAGAGCCAGCAGTGTGTCCTCAAGCCCAATGGTACCTAGGGTGCATTAAGAAGAGCATGGCCAGGTGAAGGGAGGTTATCCTCCCTCTCTGCTCCGCCCCAGTGAGACTACATCTGGAGTTCTGTGTCCAGTTCTGATCTTCTCAGTTCAAGACAGACAGGGAACTACTGGAGAGAGTCCAGCATAAATGATGCAAGGACTGGAGCATCTCTCACATGAGGAAAGGTTGAGAGAGCTGGGTCTGTTTAGCCTGGAGAAGACTGACAGGGAATCTGATCAGTGCTTACAAATTTATAAAAGGCAGATGCCTAGAGGGCAGGGTCAGACTCTTCTCAGTGGTGCCCAGTGACAGGACAAGGGGCAATGGGCACAAACTGGAACACAGGAAGGTCCACCTGAATATGAGGAAAAACTTCTTCACTGTGAGAGTGACAGAGCCCTGGGACAAGCTGCCCAGAGAGGTTGTGAAGTCTCCTCTGGAGATATTCAAAACTTGCCTGGATATGCTCCTGTGCAACCTGCTCAAGGTGATCCAGCCTTAGCGGGGGTTGGACTAGATGATGTCTAGAGGTCCTTTCCAATCCCTGCTGTTCTGAGATTCTGTGATCTCAAGAGTTGCAGCCAGCCTCTAACCTTGATCTATTCTTGAATGTGTCAGGAAAGCAGTGGCTGTTTCCTCCAACAAACCAAACCCCATTAAAAACCACCCACACAGAGTTTCTAATTTATATTTCCAGAGTGGACAGGAGACAGTCCACAAGAGAAGCTTTTGCTGACTGTAAGCTCAGGCTGAAAATGAAGCCTGACTATGGATGTCAGAATCCACGGGCTGCCTCACAGCTCCCTGCCAGGGTCTGCCCAGGTACAGCAGTGCACCCAAGGCAAAATCGATAGATGCAGCTCTACTGGTATAAAGGTTTATGAATTGAAGTAGAAGCCAAGTCTAGCTCCCAACAAAATTCTCAGGGTGATGGTGAACGAAAGGACTGAAGCACGATGCTTTTAAGGTTCGCACACACACTCCACTTCTGTCAGCCTGCTGCTCCCTAAGACTCACAATTACAATGGAAATCACAGAAGTGCTTCCCTTTAAACCCATCACAAAAAGTCTATTGAGTCGGTGACTAACCTTGTCACATAGTTATGGAATTTAGCCCAAGGCAATTACTGTCCATCTGCCAACAGAAGCAATATAAAAATATGGGATGCATCTGCAATCCTCATCACGAGGGCTCCTCCTCGTTAACCCCATCCATCTACAAACAAATGTAATGAGGTGGTCTTCTGGGGAGGACCCTCCAATTTCCTACAGTAGGACAGAAGACAGATCACACTCCAAAAATACAGAGGCTCGTGAATTGAAGATTCAATAAACTGTGGCACTGAAGAGAAACAGTCACCTCTCCATTTCCTAATCCTGAAGAGGCCCTGCTACCAGTTTCATGCTTTACTTAAAGATGTAACAGTGGGAATGAAAATGAAAAGCAAAAAACCCTGTGCTCTGAAACCCTCAGCAGATGTTCTGACTGTCTTCTCTGGAATTCAAGGCTAGGGCTGCCAATGTTCCTGACCTTATAAATGGAGAGGGGTGGAGTATCCATGAACTTATAAAAATACAGGGGAGGGAATATAATTTTAGGCATTGCAGTCCAACATATGCTTATGCTGGGATTTCATGTGTAATCAGTGATGGAATATGCTCTGGCTTGTCCTTTGTCTACAGATAAATGTTTGGTATCTGAGTTCAATAGTGAGAAAATTCTCTTTGCCTTAACTTTTTTCATTACTGAAAGAGCCTGTTTAAGCACTGCAGGCTCTGAATATGGGTGAGAGAGTGCGGCAAGACAAACAGTGCCTTGAAGAGTAGCTCAGCTGAGAAGACATTAAACCTCTCTTGCAAAGAGCATCTTGTAAAAGACAGCCTACAGGGTAACTGTCCTTTGCAGGCCAGGAAAACTCTAATTCAAACCAGCAGTTGATGACTGCTGCTGAGAGAAGCTTAGGAGAGGACATATCCAGACCTTCCACCCTTTCTCACAAACATCATCCACTTAAAAATTTATCCCTGCAGTAGGATTTGGGAACACCTAGTAGCTTTCTGCTTTTGCCCCAAGGTTTGAGACCTTTCATTTCTTCACTCCTGCTCAAAACCCACCCAGTTCCCTTATGAAGAACGCTGAACATGCAGGGACCCTGTGGAGACCCACAGCCCAGCAGCAGCACAGATACCAGAAACTCCATACTACGCTGCCATGACGTTTCACTCCAGAGCACCTGCCATGAACAGGCAATTACAGCTTAGGCTGAGCAAGCACGTACTCCTCATAAGCACGTTAATAATGATGCTCCATCACAGCACCTCTGTTCTGAAGGGTACTTAAGAGGGATACAGAAAGGCTTTTCCAGTCCTCACTTCTGGTTCCCCATTGAACAAATTCCACCTACATCAATGCTGTTTCCATCTGGGTTCGTACCTGGCTCTCTTCAGCCTGGAGAAGAGAAGGCTGAGAGGAGAGCCGATTAGTGTGTATAAATACCTGAAGTGTAACTGAAGAAAACGGGGCCAGTCTCTTTTCACTGATGCCAAGTGACAGGACAAGGGGCAACAGATATAAACTGGGACATGGGAAGTTCCACCCCAACATGAGGAAAAATTTCATTACTGTGAGGGTGGCAGAGCACTGGGACAGGCTGCCAGAGAGGCTGTGGAGTCTCCTTCTCTGGAGACATTCAAAACCCACCTAGATGTGTTCCTGTGTGACAGGCCCTAGGTGATCCTGCTCTCTGGAAGATGGTTGTACTAGATGATCTCCAGAGGTCCCTTTCAACCCTGGCAATTCTATGATTCTCTGATCGCCTGAGACCAAAGCCGCTTCTTGTGATGTAGCTTTGCTTGAGTCGTTAAAACAAGCACCCATAGAGGTTAAATATGCTAATGATGCCATGCTGCTGCTCTGTTACAGTGTGAAAAGTGCCAGCAGGAGCAAGGAGTCGGTGCTGTCTGGGGTAACCAAGCCAAGAAGCTTCTGCAGTTTCAGTTGCGACCAGCTCAGTGATTCCAAGAGAAGATACACGTGTGGTAACGCGGTGCTGGAGAAAATGAAAGCGTACCATTCTCCCCCTCCCGACTACAACTCTGTTGTCCTTTATTCTCAGCCACCCGTTTAAGTGCTTCCAGACCAAGATTTGAATATGCATTTAACCCAAGAGGTTCTCCTGAAACACTGTCTGTCGGTTTAAAACCTTTTGACCCTAATAATTGTAACCACGCTAAAATGTAAGAAGATATCCTTGGCTTAATCTTAGCAACTTGCTGCTTCACACACTGCAACGAGCATAGGCAAAACATAGCAAAATACTAATGCTTAGGCCTTGACTTTCCCAGCACCAAACGCCTACAGCTGCCACTAAAATCACCCAGTGCTTCTGGCAAGCTGGTGGTCATTATCACAGAGAAAACCAGTTTGCTCTCTGGTCCCTGACAGCAGGACGGTATTTCACACTCAGGGTACCCAGCCTCTGCTCAGACCCAGGTGCGGCACTGGTGTCCTGGTTGGGAGAGGTAGCCAGGAGCACATGCCAGGCACTGGGGAATTTGCACCCTATTGCTGGGGCTCAAGGATTCTTCAAGGAGAGAGAAACAAACAAACAAAAAAAAAAAAACCCAAACCCAAACCACACTTTGCAGTCTTTAGTGAAAACTCTTAAGAAATGCTGATGAAAGGCTAATGCTCCAGGGAAGCTCACTGGGGAAGGGGCGTTACATGGCTCTTAACTGCTTCAGGTGGCAAGAATTTCAAATGTGTGTCGTATTACACAACTGGCAAGGAGAGATGAGATCTCAGGTCAGAGCCAGGGATGCAACAACAGCGAGCACAGATCCACTGGGTTTGGACAAGCCTGCTGAAATCAAGTAAAAATTCTGGAAGTTTTGCACTTTGTCACCAGGCCAACACATACACACACACTGGAACCAAACCACAAGCTAGATATATTAAAGCCAAGCTGTGGCCACAAAACCTTGTGGACCTTTTAACACTGCACTGATTATATTTTATTTATTTATGGGAATCTGTCTGAAAAGACAGAATGGCTACTAAATTGCATATGCTGTAACTGAATTGATCACTAGAGACTTTGAAGAGGTTGGTTAGAAGCAGCAAGACAAAGTTAGAGCAGTTTTTCTATGGAGAGAGTTGAATTTCTAGGTTAGTTACCAGTATATATGTACAGGAATAGACAGGCATCCATTGTTTCCAACATACTTTTGTAGTGTGTCTCAGAAAGAGCATGAATGCTCCCCTTGTTTGAGAACTGTAGGGATGTACCATCCCCTTCCCGCTCTGAAAGTAATACCGAGTTGGTCATTTAACACAGTAGCCCTGACAGTAACTACTGCCCAATCTCAGCCTCTCATGGTCCCCTGTAATTCAAGTTTACATATAATATGGTCTGACCTCTAAAAACTCAGCTTAGGAGCTGTGAATTTAACCCACTAACAGACTTCACAGCTGATGACCTTCTGCACATTTACAAAGAAAAATTTCTTCACTATTTGAGTAAAAGAAACATGTAACACTACTTCTAAGCCAAGAATCAGTTCCAGATTTTCCTGGCCAAGAGATCATCAGTTTTAAGTATCTATTGCACTGTCTCTTGCTGGTAAAGTGTGTTTCATCTTGAACAAAAGGAAAGTTAAGGACTGTTTCTGATCTCTAATTGAGCAAAACTAGTTATGGGATGATGCATCTCAAAGGAAGTATTTGCACAATGTAAATATATAAATATGCTTTCTGTGCATATATTTAAGAAAACTGGACTACAAAGATTACTTTTATATGAACCCTCTAAGTTGGATGTGAATAACTCCTATTGTGTCTTGCATTTTCTGTCTTCATATAATGTATTTGACTGCTAAATTCATATAATAAAGTTTGCTTTTGAAAGAATCTGCAGAGTTCTGCCAAACTAGTCGATCCAGCATCAAAGACTGCCGCAGCAGATGATTCAGCACAGGGCAGCATGGACATACCTGGCAAACAAACCATCCTCATGGGCCAGTGTTGTGAGACAAGGGGATTAATCATTGCAAGGAAAGCACATTTCTCACAGAGCAAAGCAGATTCAGTGATGGACACTTAGGTGAGTGATATCCCCTAGATTCAGCACAGAATGGGTTGGGTCACCAAGACCATCAAGACAACCACGGGCAAAGACACCCTCCACTAGACCAGGTTGCCCAAGGCCCCATCCAACCTGGCCTTGAACACTTGCATAACCAAGAAGCACTTACTACTCTCTTCCAACCCAGGTGACTCTATAGATGCTCTGTCTTCTTTGGAGAATCTCCACATGCCCATCCCAGCCCATCAGAAGTTGGGGGTGCTGCCTGGACAGAGATGTTTCCTTGAGTGCTCTCTGCTATACATCATTTTATAACCTGAGGGTATCTCCAAGGCACACTGCTGATAAACTACACCCAAGTGCCTGAAGGAAGCAGAAATGAAACTTCCTCCGGAGAGGCAGAACTGCAGCAGGAGTTGTGTAGCTGCTGCTGCATGTTACCAAGGAGGAAACTGGAGACCAGCTAAGCACATCAGTCAAGTTCACTGCAGCTTATATAGTAAAATTATTCCAAACCCACTGCAATTTAAGGGGCAATGGCTCCATGTTAAATGTCTGTGGGGAGAACTGACAATTTCACATACACATTGCACAAAATTTCACCTCACATAAGTGTGGTCAGGAGGGATGGGTATAAGAGATTTCACCCCTCCAGGAAGTCATCTCACCTTTGCTGGCTAACCAGAGAGAAAGATAATTCTGGGAAATGAAGCTGTCATGAGTCCACATGCAAACTTGTCAGAGAAATTAGTACACTTTGGTATTGGGGGAAAAAGCTCTAAAATATAAAAATAAGGGTACTATAACAGCACTTTCAAAATCAGGGCTTGTCTAGTAAAGCAGACCTGATCTGACAGAAGCAGATGAGCCTTGACTTGGGAGTTAAGGAAACGTGTGTTCATACAATTCCAGTCGACACCACCTGTAAGTTTCTGGACAGCCGATACAGTGGAAGTGAGAGGCACTGAGGGCACACGCTTGTTCAGAGTCTGTGGTGCAGACAGAGAGAATACAGAAGAAATATGACAGAATCAAACACAATTCCAGCACCAAAGTAGACAAGCTCAATATGCAATTTCAGAACTCCACACCATCAAAAATAAGGCCACGTTATTTCTGGTATTCTTTATTAAAAATACTGCTGTACACATGAAGAATGAAAACAGGATTAAAGATGAGTAACACATATTGGGATCATGACATTAGAACTTAACATACTGGTGCTTTTTAGGGGAAGCAGTTGACACCTGAATTACTGAAACAAGGGCAAATCAAAAATACATAGGTACCCTCAACAAAATATTTACAATATAGTAAATACAGCAACAGAATTTAAAACAGGTACAAAACCAAAAATGACCAACGTCAGATGATTTCAAAGGTTGTCCCTTCTGTGCTTTTAGCTGTAAAAAATAGGAAGGTCGGAACTAAATTTCCCATCTGGGAGGGCACATCCTGGTGGCTGCTCTTTTTAAATACAGATACTCAGTTCTTCCTATGAATGGATCAAACTACAACTTTAGGACAACCTTCTAAATGGAATTAAAACGGGGTAGAAGGGCTCTCCCCCAAAAAACACCCCCAGCTGAACTTCAGACTGTTCAAATCATTCCCAAATACGGACCAAATGAAATAAATAGAAAACAAAGCTCAACTTTTTTTTTTTAATTTTATGTATTACCTGACACCAAATATTTTCTGGCTGACATTATGTATGAAAACTTATTAGCTGTCTACCTTTTTTATTTTTAAACCAAGTCCTGAGGTTACCAGGGGCTGAAGCAAACTGACGTTATGCAAATACACACAGGTTTGCAATTTAGACATGTCTTGCAGAGGGTGGTTTGCTGGTCTAAAAAGGATGAGAATTCAAGCCCTATGTTACCCCTGCCTTACACTTTCACAAAATATTGGTCCACAAATTAAATTTTCAAAGGTTCCCAAACCCCACAACTGAACAGATGATCCCCTTTCATTTTCAAAGAAAACAATACTGGAAAAAACCTCAGCCCGCTTATAAATTAAGCATTTCATATTTCTTCTAGAATACAAGTACTTCTTTTTTGTACAAAAGAATTACAATATGATTTGTCAAAAAACATATAAAAGACAGCTGCTCTTCCTCAAATACATGAGCTAATGATAAAAGACTGTTTTGCATGTTCACTTTTCAAAGTTCCTGTTCCTTTTATATTAAAAAGAACATTCTGGCAACTGTTATCGTTTGAATATTAAACATTATGTTCCTTTTAAAATTCATTCGATCAAATGCAACAATAATCGATTTTTAAACTCAACAACTGATGCTACCTAATGTGGATTCAACCACATTTTCTAAAATGTGTAAAGCATGTCCCTAGTCTTCAAAGCTTTCGATGTGAAGAGAGTTGCTTTTTTTCTTGATGCAAGTCTCAAGGCGGAGAATCATTTTAAAGCTTATAAAAGTGGACAGAGAAATATTAAAAACTTCTCTGAAAACTACAAATATTGAGAATTATTAAAATTGATGTCAGTAACATCAGTTGCAAGTGCTTAGAGTCTGTCCTGACCTTTTGAGTTTCCACATTTTCTTCATGGTGAGCACCCAGTGCTATTAAAACATTCAGTGCTGGGAAAGGATAGATACAGTCTTCACTACTGCTTTAAGAAAGGAAATTCCTACATATTTGGCAGTCTTCAGTATCAAAGTGTAGGTGTTTAACTAGAAATCCCATGAATACCCAAGTTTGGAGACAACTGCATGTCCAAATATTAGAAAGGTAATGGAGGAGGAAAATTCCAGACTTTTGAGACTGAATTACTTCAGGAATATTCATGTGTTGAGTATTATCAAAAGTAATATTACTTTGGGCTAAGCAGTGACTGCAAAGGCACAGCAGATCATTATCCCTCCAGATTCAGGCTGTAAAACTCGAAAACCTCTTGATGCCAGACAACTGCTGTGTTTAGTTAATCTTCTTTTAACAGTGTCTTTGTATCTGTATCCAGTGTAGCGTACCATAATAAAGCTGTGGTTCAAAGAACAGAACTTTATACAAAAATTATACTGTAAATAACCTAAAGTAATACACTCCTGAAACTTCAGGCATTTAAACAATTTCTTTAAAAAAAATCTATTAAAAAAATTGCATAAATGTAAATGCTTCTGACTAGCAGGAAAACGTACAAACAGTTTTTAAAAGGCGCTGGTTGTGTTTAGAGCAAGGTTGATATGCTCCTTAAATTATAGATGGTTCCCATTAGGCTATTTTCGTCACTTTGCTTAGACAAAGTTTGAATCAAATGTCAGGGGACTTTCTTTCCTTTTTTTTTGTCAATTCACCGATACTTCACTTGACTGGTTTTTAAAAGTTTCGTCTTCTCACATTTCTTGGAGCTAACAGTGGGTGGCATACAGAGCTTGCATACAACACACTTTTACAGAGGTTACAAACTAAACGGTCATTAATACAACACAATTTCTATTAAATTATTTACCTGGTCCTTTATGCTATTCTGGGTGCAAATAATATCAAAAATGAATAAATTTTGCTATATCCTCAGTGACAAAAATGTATCCCAGAAATGTCCTTGCAAAGAGTTTCCCTTAAGTATACAATGTGGCAAAACTTCAGAGATCAGAAAAGTCTTAAAAAAATTAAAATTAGTGCATATACAAGTGGAAAAAATAAAAGCAGGAACATCATGCACCTGATGTGTTCCTTAATCTAAAATAAATTCTTCACAGATAAAGCCTCCAATGGCAGCCTTAGCTCTAGGATAAGTGAAACATTCTTCCCTTCAAGTAACAGTGTACCTGACTGAAGTGCAAGCAGCTTTGCTCATCTCCTGTTTGTTTCCCAAATGTGAAATGAGATGACAACAACAATTCAGCTGTAGTGCAATTTGCTATTGGTTAAGTTCCTCAGCAATGTCCTGCATGCTTTCAGCAAATACTACAACTGACCATTTGCGGCTGCAATCAGTTCTTGAAAAGTATTTTCAAAGCAGCGTTTTAAATCGCTGTAAGTTACCACAAGTACACTCTTCTCATCTCTGGAAATGAGGCTTATTTTTTCTGGCACACCAGCATCTAACTGTAACAAGAATGCAAAAGATAAAATAAAAGAAGTGTGAAAGAAATGGCAAAACATTTCCCCAATAACAAAAGCAATCAATTTCTTGGCAAGCACGTTGTTGTGCTGCGATTCAGATCCTTCCTTTCTGTGGCGTTAGCAGATTTGGGCTGCACCACAACAATGTACTTGCCAAAAAATCGAGACATTTTGGTCTTAACCTGATGGACATTCCAGACCTTAGGACTAGGTTACCATAGTTTTCTTCCCTTTCCATAAAGCTAGTAATCCTGCAATGCTACCTTCCCCTGTGTAAGAAAGCCTAGCACCATTTCCATACAGCTCCTGATGAGCAAAACCACGTTTGACATCACATTTGCACGTAAGATCCACAAGCTTCCACATAGGGTAGCTAAATTACTTCTTGCCCACTCTAAAATGAAATAATGGATGGACCAGCCCCAGATAAGTTTGAAAACCAGTAGAAACAAAGCCTCATGCTTTTGGCAGTACTCGAAACAAACTAGTTCCTAACACATATGGCACATTTCTTCCATTAGTGATAAAAGCCTAGTTATAATTGATAAACAAATAGATAATTTAGGGTTAAAGTCTGTTCCACTTTTCTTTTCACATTTTGTCCTGACTTCCAAAATTTAATATTAAAAAAACAACTGCATGTTACACTGCATACTAAATCCTAATTTGGAACAGAGGAATATCCCACTTCACATGCTGAAGTCCCTTCCAACACTGTATCTTATGTTCTCCTCGCTCTGTGAGAAATGTTCATTAACAGAGAACAGTCAGACTTTCCTATAACACAACTTTTATAGCTCTGTTTTAGTTGATATACTGACGTTTCCCAATACTCAACATGACAAACTTGTGTTCCAACACAGAAGGTGGGGCAGAGACAAGTGATATATGACACTATTGAGACAATCTTTGGAAATACAACCCCAGCAGGATTAAATAAATGGATTATAACACTGTACTAAGTAGCAGGAGAACAATTAGATTTGTCACTCATGTTGCACTAGCTGCTGTCTAGAGCAACACAGCAAGTTAGAAGTTTCTTACATCTGTCTTTTTAAAAGATGATAAATGTTGAAGATTTGTATTAAGCAAGCCACACCACTAAACAGAAACATGAATATTTATGGCTTGCTTTCTCCCCCTGTGGAAACATAAAATCACTACCTCAGCTGAAAAGATCCCCAAAACGCCACACTGAAAAAAAAGATTATTTCTTTTAAAACAGCAGGCTAATTTTCATTCAAAAGAAATGCTTTGGGGAGGGTCACAGGAAAACCCAAATAACCACTTCTGCCAGCACACGCTACAGTTTCAGAAGTGGTACTTAGAGTGTATTTCCAAAGTAGAGTTCTGTAAGCCTTACATTTTGTGTGTGCTGAGCCCACAACCACAGAAGAGAAGAGCCTCTGTTTAAAAAGGTAAGCCATGAACATCGATAGAACAAGGCATTCTTTAACACCGTCTCTTACCTGACCTATGAATTCAGGACTGTCCCCTCTTGCTACAGTACTGTACGGGTCACTGCTTTCAAATCATGATGGCATTTCACTGCCTATTTGAGTATCAACATGCTTTCTTTTTGATTTAGCCTCAATCTCTTTAATGTCCTTTTTAAAGTGATTACAGACACCAATCAGAGAGATAAAAAGGAGGTTAAAGAAATGCACAGCAGTGGTCTAATAGGAGATTAAAAGCCCTGACAATTTAGAAAAAGATTTAACTGTAGTTAAGCTGTTACATGTCAGAGGATCTGAATATATTCAATTTTTTTTTTCCTGGAAAAGAAATTTGGCTATCCTAATCCTAGAAAAGAAATACTAGCCGTTGAAACTGTATATTGTCAGCGTCTGCATCACAGTTATCTACAGGGTGAGTGGAATGACCCAAGAGCTATGGAAAAAAAAAAGGAAGTATCACCTTATTCTTCTTTGAATTACCAAAGTTTGGCAAAACAATATAAAAACTGATCTGCCAATTAAAAAAACATAAACCAGCTCATATATTTTAATTTATGGAGCAAGACAAGTTCTACAACTACTGAAGATCTTGTGGTATCTCACACATCTCCCATTATTAACCAAGGGAGTGTGCAGCTAAAATTTTGCTAGTGTGCAGCTCTTGGAATACTGCTTTGTTAGATCAACCTTGGAAAGGGCTGGAGAGGCTAGAAGCTCTCAGAAGTGGACTTGATGTTGTAAATCAAATTTTCCAGCGCTGTCCTAGGTGGTAAGGATTCTGCACAAATTTCTCTTGCAGTCCCCTCCTGGTATGCTCTCCTGTCGCCTACTCTGGTCAGCACAGTTTAGGAATGGATCCTCCTGCCTTACGACCATCCTCTGGTAACTGTATCAGCAGAAACCTGCCTCAGTTAAAGGGGTTTTTATGGATCCTTTATGCTGTGTTGAAAGGCCAGAGTAGCATAAAGGGACCAGCATTGCTTATCCACAGTACTCAATGCATTCTAGGATGAAAAGATAATACAGTATCTCATGCTGTATTACCAAATTTCAACTTTTTAGTATTAATATACTAAGTTTATTAAAGATATCCATAAATGTTTGAATATTAACTTAATGAATACATTGTTTTCATCCAAAACAGGGGGAAAATAACCATCACTTAAATCAACAGAATTAACCTGCCAGTGACAACTTGCTTTGAAGTGGAATATTATTTTTAAAAAGTTAACCCAAACGAATTTTTAAAAGCTAACCCAAGTACAGTGTACCTTGTTAAGACATGAGATAATGTGACTGAGGTCAATCCAAGGAGTACCCGCTTCTGTCACCTGATGGAAAAGGTGATCTCGAAAGAGCTTTAGTAAATACCTGTCTCCAGTTTCTGACCACGTTGGGTCCTTCTGAAACCTGATATAAAACAAAGGCTTGTATTAAAGCTCTGAAAGAAAAAAATAGTAATTTAAAAAACCAAACCCAAACCCCAGATAAACATGATTTCTGACTAAAGAACTGAGTATCTTACTGCTTGGCTAAGCTACCTGTTACAATTCACAATTCAATTACAGCCTCCCTGCTGCCACAAACAGAAGAGAATGTATTCATGAAGCACCCAAAGCTAACCTCTACCAAAGGCCCACAGAAAAGTAATGGAAGAAAGCAAGTTATCTTCAACAAGTTTAACAAATAAATGTTAGAAACTAACATTACAGCACAACTCCAAGTCTACTTATAGGATGGAAAACAGACCGTGAACACTTCATCTGTATGTAGTAGTTGATGAAACAAGCTGAAAAATAACTACTTTAAAATCAACGTCTGTACCATTTGCTTACAGCTAAAAGCAAGCTGCAGTTTTACTCAAAAACTTGCCACTTATAGGACACCCCTAAGAGAAACCACACTAAAAAAATGAAACAACTTTTGGGTATCTATTTGCAGCTTTCTCTTTTCCTTTAGTTCAAATTTCAGTCACACTTGCTTAGCTTATTTTTCTCAAGACTTCTTAAAGACTCATTTCTTCAGGGGCAAAACCAGGGAAAATATTTATGAGGGAAGAAACCCTGCATTGCAAACTGTTTCAGATACTCTACACCATGAAAACAAGTATTTCTTACTCTGGCCTCTCATTGATTGTTCCCAATTTTGCTAGAAGCCTAAACAACCTTCCATTTTGCACCTCCTACAAAACAAAAAAGAAGTCATTAAAGCTTGAGACATAACATTAAGACACTTATTCACAAAGATATACAGTAGTAATGCCAATAAAGTACTATAATTACAATGATTTATTTATTCTAAGAAGGTGGTATTTTTTTTTCAGAGATCAAATGCATTATATTGTGTATCAGTAGCCCACTGCTCATTTTATTGTAATGTGGAGATTTAACAGCTAACTGCACCTTGCTGCCCCAGCAGGAACTGGATTAAGCAAATTATTTTCTCTGTTGAAACACAAGCCTAGTTTCTTGCTAGCCTATACTTACAAGTATGCTAAAATAAAGTATATTGAACAAGAGCATCATCTTTATATATGTTCCCACAGTTACCAAGACCTGTAAAAGCCTATAGTATAATACTCTATTTCAGGTAAAGATGAGAAGGAATAAAATCTACCCCATTTGTTTATCAGAAATGCTTTGTAAACCATAAGTAAATAATTAGCAACAATAATATCAGACTAAAACTCAAATTATAATTGATGCAAGTTAAGACAAGTTAAAATTTAATTCCTTGAACAGTATAAATTCTACAGTATAAATGACAGAGATAAAGCAATGAGAACCAGCTCGCACAAGAGAGGGAACATAAGCATCTGTAAATCTAAGAACACAGGTAATTTTCCTCATCAATTAGGATACAATAAGAAGAGTTACATCCTAGATTACATCTCACTGTGGATTCATCTTTTGTTTAAGTGGAAGTTGCTCAAAGCTGGCAGGAAAAAGATTCTCTCCTGATATTATTCATATTCTCCAATGACCCAGCTCTCCAACATTATTCATGCTAAGCTGCGTCTCATACCATGCATGATCACATTGATTTGAAATTAATTCAGTCTGGAGTACATTACTGTGCACAGCTGGGTAAATAAAGGAGGTCAAGGTGATAACAGCTTGACCTTAGGCAACCTATGGGTTGCAAGGCTTCTATTAGCAGCCTAAAAAATACAGAGCAGAACAGCTTGTACCACAACAGCAGCTATACTTAAGAGATTGACAGGGAAGACTTCCCTTGTTCAGCTAGCAGAGATCTATACAACCTCCAAACAATGTTTTGGTTTGTGGCCGAATACACAAAAGCTGAAACCACATCTGTGTGAATGCCACTGCCTTGCAGATGCCCAGTCAATAGCAACACAGCTGAGCAGCAACCTGGCAGTGTGTCTCCAGGTGGCCTTTCTGCAGGCATGGTAGCCTAAGGCAGGGAGCTCTTCTACAGAGTGGATTAGGCATCTTGAAAAACTGAAGCTTTGAATGCTAGATGATGGAAATATTAAGGTGAGGAAGGAAAGGGACAGAGCAGTAGGGTCACTCCAGTGTGAAACTTGAGTGTTACAGGAGTAATAAAATATTCCAGGCTTCAAGAAAACAAAACCATTAACTACATTCAAGCCATTTCCATCATCAAAAGCCCCTAAGCTAAAGATGACTGCATGCTTAGAGAATTCAAGGAAGAACATCATATACACTAGTCTTGTTCTAACGCTCCTCTCTAAGCATGTGCTTTGGGGCAATAATGAAGAGAGAGTACCAGACTAGACTTAAGGGTTAATGTAGCTCTGATGTTACTGAGGATGTAGCAGCATGAGCATTTTATAGTGTGACAGATAATTAGCAACTATTTTTCACTGCTAGAAAAACAAAGAGCTATGCAGCAACTTGGATTTGTAGTGGCTCTGCTCACCTGCCACCGATATGCAATTGCTGTAAACAACCTGACTGAAAACACAGACTGCTTAATGCCTATTAGAGGACAATCTCCATCTTTGTCATGGGAAAAGGTCCACCTACCCAAGTTTCTGCAGGCACATTGGGCCAACTTAACAAGAAATGATCTCACACATCTTCAGAGCAGGTGTAGTGGTTGACTCCAACAGAGTGGGCACCTGCTGTCTAGAGCTCTGCATTCAAAGTAGTACTACCTTGGTCTTTTACAACTCTTTGCTCCTGATAGATTTCAGTATCTTTCCCTAAAGACGGTGTTGTGTTTTTTCATGGCTGGGTTCTGGTGGAGGAGGGGGCTGCAGTGGTGGCTTCTGCAAGAAGCAGCCAGAAGCTCTCTGCAGGCCCCAGAGAGTAAACATCAGCCAATTCAAGGCCAGAGTTGTTGCTGACCAAGGCCGAGCCCATCAGCGACAGTCACAGTGCCTCTGTGAGTCACATTTAGGAGAAAAAAAAACCCACAAGCAGCTGCTTTTTGCCACCAGAGAAGGGAGTGAAAAGATGTAAGGAACTGTGCAGGCACCAAGGTCAGTGAAGAAGAGAGCTGGGTCGGGGAGGCACCCCAGGTGCCAGAGAGAAAGATGCCCCAGCAGCCTGTGTAGAAACCCATGGTGGAGTGGGTGTCCCCCCACAGCCCATGGAAAAGGACAAGACCCCACCTGCAGCCCCTGGAGAGGCCCCATGCTGGAGTAGGTGGAGACATACAGGAGATGCTGTGACCCACATTGGAGCAGCAAGGTTTGCTGGGTTGGGGGGAGAGGCTTGTGGGAGGACCAGGTTGGAGCAGTCTGGGCCTGAGAGACATTCTATGATTTATGACTGCACCCCATAGCAGTGACCCACACTGGGGCAGCTGGCGAAGAGCTGAAACTCTATGGGAAAGGACTCGTGCTAGAGAAGTTTGTGAAGGGCTGTCTCCCATGGGTGGGACCCCACACTGGAGCAGGGAAGGGTTTGAGGAGTACAAGGAATACGAGGAGAAGAGCTTGTGAGGAACTGACCAAACCACCCATTCCCCGTCCCTCCCCATGCCACAATGGGGGGGAAGAAGGGAGCAAAATCCTGACTAAAGTGAAGTCTGCTAAGAAGGGAGGGGTGAGGGGAGGTGCTTTAAGATCTGGTCACACTTCTCATTACCCAACTCTGGTGTCACTGGGTGTGCAGTACAATAAATTAGAGAGTTTTCTTTCCTTTATTCTGTGCTGACTCTGTTTTGCCCATGACACTAATTGTGGAATGATCTCTCCCTGTCCTCATCTCGACTCCTAAGCCTCTCAATATCTATTTTTTCCCCTGTCCAGCTGAAAAGGGGATAGAGCAACTTTGGTGGGTATCTGGCCTTCAGCCAGGGCTAAACCACCACAACCATAAATGAAGAAAAAGGAACCAGCAGGAAACTTTCCCTTTTAAGGTACAGCTGTAGGAATACTGATTATAGGTCTTCCTATAGGAATTAAATGATTTACCTTTGCAAGGTCTTCCTCTATAACATCATTTCGCATCTGAGCTGCATCCAGCTGAGTATAGAATCGTGCACCAATCATAGGCATGATATCATTTACACTGCGAAGCCTGTTTTGGTCAGTCAGCAGATACCTGCCAAAATATCCCCACCCCCAAAAAGATTATTTAAACATGATGCAAATACCAGAGAGATCATAATGATTTTACAGTTCTATGATCCTGATGTCTAGTTAATACACAAAGTTGGCAACTGCAAGATTTCTTAAAAAAAGACACTAGCAGAGGAAACGTATTAAGTTACATATATGCATACAGTCAATTCTTTATACAACATAGGTAGGAGTGCACTTTCATGGATCTGCATAGTTCACCCCACTCAAACAACAAGAACATACTTAAAAAGAGAGAAGGAGCAAAGATTCAAACCATAATGCAATTGGTTTTTCAAATGAGGAGGGAGCAGAGATTTCTACTTTTCCCTCCTAGGCTGCAGGAGGAGAAAGACTGACTATACTACTGAAGAACACACAGACAAGAGAAAACAGGACCCAACAGTTTAGTCAAAAAGACAGTGTGCCTATTTCTCATTGCCTTCTGAAACTCTAAGATAAGACCAGCATATTGCTATGGTTGATAGTAGGCAATGAAGCCTGGCATTGAAGACAGCTTAAAGTGCTAGTTTTGTTTAAATTCCTTTAATTCTTATTAGGAGATGTAAAGAAAGGACACTGATTTTATTAGATGAACCATGAAAGTATAAACAAATTTTAAATTATATTTAGTGACTGTGCAGACAATTCACTAACAGTGATACAGAATCCCAGAATGGCAGGGGTTGGAAAGGACCTCTGGAGATCATCTAGTCCAACCCCCTGCCAGAGCAGGAAGTTATATCTGTAAGTAGTAGTCATACCTATAATCTTATTTGCATTTCAAAATAACATTTCACATTTTTATTTGTACATTTAAAGACCAGCAATTTCCTTTAACAGATTAATTAAGCAAACTTACAAAATCAGATTCTTCAGATCAGAGGAATAGTTGATTGTCACCAATTCCATTGCTTTCTGCAAATTCTCTCTCTGAATTCCTGATAAAGAATTGCAAGCCAAAGCCAACACAACTTTCCCCAGGGAGATCAGATCTGCTTGCTAACAGGGAAAACACGTACAGATAAGATTCCTAGTACAGGGACCTATGGTATTAGATGGCATTTAAAGAGAGACAGTTCTTCAATAACCTTAGAAGTGGTTGAGCAACCAAAATAAGTGTTATTCAAATCACAGCTCAATGTAATTGTGCAAGTTAAAAGTAGTTAAAATATACAGAGGAAAATTTGTTCTGATTTTATGTCCTGATACCTAGCAATTTATAGACACTACATTTATCTTTGAATGCCTAAAATTCACCTTTTTTTAGCTTACAGATATTACCAGAGAGAACTCTTGTGTAGTGAGCAAATCATGGCAAAGAGGTTCTCATAACCACCCACCTGCTTATCCTGAGGAGTCAGCAGCAAATAAAACAAGTCTTCTCAATACAAAAGTATCTATCAAGGATGACTTGCTAGAACAGAAACATCATTTGCAGAGATCCAGTATGAATTCCCACTTGATGGCCAGTGTGGGGAGATAGGAGTCTGGCAAACAATGCTTCTTTTCTAACAAAGAGCTCAAAGAGGTTTTCATCTCTCAACAGCCAGTGTGAAGAAATACGAACTGCCTGAAGTAACTAGCCAGGAAGAGGCCTGAATGGATGACAAATCGAGTAGCATCCCATTTTATGAAGAAATCCTTAGCATTACTGAACACTCTCCTTCAAATTGTTCTTTTAAGATGAATGCTGCATACAGGCTGCTTTGCTACAACAGAAAACTCTGCCAACTTTAATAAACAGTCACCAGAAATTATTTTGGAAAGTCGTATCAGATTTTAAAGCACACCCCTAAAGGCAGGAGCCTAATTTAATAGCAGACAATGACATTCAGAGCAAGAGCTGCCTGGTTCTTTCCATGAAAAGGTCTTCAGCCACACGCAGCTTGGCCAAACTTGAAACACCTGCAGCTTTCCATGCTGGACGCCTGCTTCAGACTGAGTTTAGGAGTCAACCAGAGATAAAAATTTAGTATTTTCCCTGAGTCTCTTCTGAGAAAATATGATATTTTTGAAAAGTAAAAAAGTGAACATTCATTATCACGAATGTCAGCTCTGCAGGCTGGAGCAATGCTGTACAGCTTAGCAGAGAACACCGTCATACAGGGAATACACATTTCCTTAAGAAAGGCTGAAAATCTGGCAGCACAGCTCCATTCAAAGTTCTGTTTAGAATCTGTCAGCTTTAGAAAACTGCTGTGATGGTGCCCATGCCACAGCTCTTGAGCTCAGAGGGAAGTTTCCATGTTTGCTGCCTCTGCCTGAAGTAGCTGAGCAGACCTCTCCCTGCAGCCACGTCTCCCAGGAGAGGAGGGACAAAGTAAAAAACGTTTCCAGATTTTTCAAGGTCCCCACTTGTTTCTGTATCAAGTATGAAAAAATATCTTCCAAATTTTATTTATCCTACAAAAATTCTCTACCATCACACAACCCTGAGACACCAAAAATATACAGCTTCAGACAAGACCCTATGAAAACATAGTCTTCCCTTGCATAGGTGTTTTCATAATACAGATCGCATTAGATTTTAAAAATGGTTAAGGCAGACTATCACATTAACATCAGCCAGGAAATTCTAAATTCAGGCTTTTGAATTCTTGAGCTGGCAACCACAATTTTTGTTTGGTTTGAAAATTACATTTAATAGAAAAAACAGCAGAGATGATACAACACATCAGTGCAACCTCAAAAACACAGACTTCAAATTACAGTCACTGCTGAACTTGGTTTAGTTGCAAAAGTGGCTTGGATTCATTCTGCTAGTTTTTGGAACTTAAACTTCAAGCAATTCCTTTACGAGTCTGATTCATTTAAGATACTTGTAATTCTGCAAGACAATTCAGATTCTGAGTGAGCTGAGTTGCTCTCTGGAGATGCCTCACTATTCACTGCCAGCTGAAGCCCTGGAAGAAAGTGTTAGTGCAATGTTTTACACATGCACAAAGACAGACAGACATTTTCCTGCGTAACAGGGGAATCACAGACTTTCACAAAGTCCCATAAAGATCAGGATTATGGAAGTCTAATTCCTATTTTAGAAGGGACAAAAGTGCCTGGCACTGACCAACTCTACCCATGGAGACAAGCAATAATTTCCCAGCAGCTGTGGCACACCTTCCTCTCTCTGAGGAAGCAATCCACATATCCCTATTAAGCCCCAACCTCCCCTCCTGGGAGAATCAACATATTCAGCTCTTCCAGCTTCTAGGCAGAGAAAGGAGACACACGAGAACTACCAGATCCCCTTGGAGCAGAGAGACCAGAAATAAGTGCTGCATTCCTGCAGTAGCCTTGCTAGTGTAGTGCAAGGTACAGATTCATACTGGGTATGACCACTGTTCCTTACCATGCTCTGCCTCTATCTATGGTTCACATCGGTTCCTTTGGCCACAGACCTGTCAGAAAACTTTTGCTATACTATCAACAGTGAGTAAATCATACCAAGTTGATTCTCAACTTCAAGGAAAAGCTTTGCATCTGTTAAATACATGCTGCCTTTTGCAACTAGAGGCCATTTAATTAGCAATTCAATTCATAACTGTGACCTGCACCAACCTATCTTGTGATCTCCTGAAAGCTCTGCTTTTATCACCATCATCTAGTTCATTGATAGAAGTATTAAATAGCATTAGACTAAAATCCAGCCCCTAGGAGATAAATTCAAGCAGCCCTCTTCATTAATGTCTCCCTGTTATCAGATGAATTTCAAATATGTCAGTGAGCAATTTTAAAGTTAATTGAACAGGTACCCTTTCCCTTCTGCATAGCTTTGGGGTTTTTTTTAAATATTAAAAGGTGTGTGCTACTATGCCAAATGCCCTGGAGATACCTCAGCATTTTATACACTTTATCAGCCAGACATGTAAGCTAATCTAATAAATCTTATTTTTGACAAGATCCATTTTCCACAAACTCTTTCAAACTGACATTACTTTTTTGTTTACCCTGTTCCACTGCTCTGATTGGATCAGTATCAGCTCATCCTCTTCATAATCCTGTGGATTCACTTATCCTTTAAGTTCTGGAATTGCACTTAGAAGTCCCTTGAAGTTCCTATATTTTCTGATTTTATGGAGGTTTTTTTTTAAGTCAACATTGATATTTTAGATGATACCAGAGAGAACTCTTCTGTAGTGAGCAAATCATGGCAAAGAGGTTCTCATAACCACCCACCTGCTTATCCTGAGGAGTCAAGGAGTTGGCAGTTTCAGCTAGTTTCTTGAAATTTGGTGAGGTATATGTGAAAGTTATTTTGGTTTGCTAAATTAAAAATATTTACTTTGAGCAAGTGTAACCTTATAGCACTCTTTAAATCAATAAATTTAGGTTTTCTTTTCATTTCTTACAGAAAGAACTCACCTTCATTTTATTCCAAATACAGAAATATTTATTAAGCCTTTCTACTGTTTCCTACATCACCATTTACAGTTGTCCCATCTGTATCTCAAAATTGACTGTCACAAGACAAAGACTGGAGGGTGGGTAGTTATGAGCTGGAATTTATGTAGGTTTAATAACTTGCATTAAAAACAAGTGGCAATTCATACTTCATTCACTTCTTTTTAGCCTCCCTTATTGTCACCTTTATTTAACTCTTAAATAAATAATCATATAAATTTGTGTTTAACACAGATTGTAAAGAACAATTGAATTCCTTTTACACAGCCCCTCACTGTTCTGTCCAAACTCTTTCCTATCCATATTAACAATGGGAAATAGCCAGAAAGGGACAAATACTTAAAAAAAATACTTTCCTCCATTGAAGACAGCAAGAAGGAAATGCACATTAGCTGGGCAGTAAACCAAGAGATAACCTACATTTAGCAGTGTCAGGACTCCCAGGGGAATTCAGGAACTGGGTCATGGATCGAGAGGAAAAAGGACAAGCAGCAGCTGTTATTTTGTAATTTTATCTGGCTAGGGCAAACAAAGGTAGAGGATGATAAACGACTCCTGAATTTCAAGGAATGAACTCAGTCCAGAATCTCTGAAGGAACAAAATGGACAGTGAAAGCCCAGCCCTTCTAGAGCAAGCGACAAAAAAGATGGCAATGCTGTATTTTCTAACTCCACCTTAGATCTTCCAAATTACGTAAAAGTAACTTCTTTCAGGGTTTGGTGGTGATACTGGAGCGATCTGGATACTAACAATGTATAAAACATGCAAAAACATCCCCCATGAAAAAAAACTAGGCATTACCAAGCAAGTTGTTGGGCTTATGGTAGTAAATGTTTCCATCAGATTTGTGCACCTGGGATTATTTTTCAGACTTGTATCTCCAAGTACATTAAATGCTTTGCTTTGAAAGTATTTGAATGTCACATTCAGGAAGTTCTCTTTCCCAGCTTCAATTAAAATAAATTTAAATTAGTATTAAGGTTAAAGAACCTCATTATATATTTAGGCATGGAAATCCTCACTGGCATGTATTCCTATCTTCTCTCAGCTGTTTTCCACTAAATGATTACCAAAACCCCATTGATACGTAGCTGGGCAGGGAGGAAATCCTTTGATGTTCTTCAAGTACACTGAAAAATGTTTCACTGTATGATTTAAAAGAAAAAAAATGTAGCTGTGTTCTAGGACATGGTCCCAAATAAGCTAGTTTCTGCCTGGCCAAAGTTCAAACATTTAATTTATTACTGAAAGACTCTGAATGAGCAATCTTCTCTCAGTGAATAATCTCAATTAATGAAAATCAATTCAATCCAACTCCCTACTGTAGTTTTCCACTCCCAGTATGTGCAGGGTATGGGATGACTACTGAAGCAATGTACTTTACCCTGAGGGGAAGTTAGGGAAAGAGGTACTCCTGTACAGTGATGCTCCAGATGACTGTGGAACAGTTTCTATTAAGTCTGAAAGCTATTCTTGTTAATTCAGGTATTATACAGTGTCCACACTTCAGAGAATGTCAGGAAAGCACAGAAAAACTAGGAGCCTAAAATAAAGACACACTAGGTCCTTTCAGAAGTGAGGAGAAGGCCTAAGTGCAGTTATTTAAAGGATCTCTTCCTCCTCTGTGAAGAAGCATTCAGCGCTTTTTGTTAAAATAAAGAGAAAGCAGAAACTTGCATTCAAGCATAATTTCCTTCTCTTTAGCATTATATATAAGATTTTTCTTCTTTGAGAAATTCATATTTCTAACTATTTCTGACTTAAGTTTATTAAATGCTAAGAGTTCAACCTGTTTGGTGAGTTTGCTGAAGTGTTAGAAGCAGAGGACAGCAAAACGAACATTCACATTTCTAGATTAGAAGCAAATTTGAATACTGCATGGCAGAAGGGAGGTCAAAGCAGGAACAAAAAATAGTAAACTCTTTAGAAATAGATATACTAGATTCTATGATTCTATGACTACAATTGAATTGAAGTACTTTTCTTCCAAAAGGAATAGCACAAGGAATTCAGCATTCCACCCCATGCCAAGTCACCAGCCTGGTGCCTGCTGTCTTACCTGAAACTGAGCCATTAATGCCAGTGGATTATTTTGACTGTTGTCAAATGTCAAAACATCAAAGATTCCAACACAATTAACTCGTAACCTTTAGAAACAAGAAAAGCAAGGAGTGTCATTAAGTTGTACAGTTATTAAATTTTTCCTCTCACATTCACTGAATTATTTGATATGACAGAGCCATCAGTATTCAGCCCATTACTGAGAAGCAGCAGTTACTAGTTTTATTATTTGACTAAATGCAGATAGACTTCAGTTAATGAATAAACCAACACATTTCTAAATTGCCGGTAGTGGATCTGAGGATAGTGCATAAGTTTTCCCAAAATATGTTTAGAGAGAACTTTAAAATAAATTTTACAAGATTTACAAGCTATTTATTTTTTAGTTTCATGCCAGTTAAAAATAACGTGGTTTTCTAGTTAGACTTTGCTATTTCTGTAGTATGTGCATGGTCAGAAGGTACTGTGAACAGAGATGACAGCAAGAATGACACTTCTATTTACCTTGTTTTGCCTGTTACTAGAATCTTTGTTGGATCCATAACTCGGCACGCCAGTCCTGCCGTATGAATGGTCCGTAGCGCAGAGCTGAGCTGCACAATATATGCCCATATCAAAGACTCTGGAAGCAATCCAGCATGCTGCCGTGGTAGAGGTCCATCGTGCTGACCTAGAAACAAAACGTTGTAAGCATCAACAAAAGGCTACTACATAAAATTAAAGTTAGCACACGTTAGGAATGACAATTAATGCACACACTCCTTTCATTCAACTCTTCATAGCCATCCAAAGACTCATCTATTGTGCTTTTACAGTTGGGTGGGGGTTTGGTTGCATTTTCTTTTGGAAGGACATCAACTTTTAAAATGCTGACAATTAATTATGCATTATTATTTTCACATTCAGGAAAACTCTGCTGATCTCTAAAGTTTAAGATGAATAATTACTACAAAAAGACTACTGGTTAGAAATTGATGAAAGTGGGTGGTACATCAAAATATGCAAGTACTTCAGAAGTAAAAGTGCTGGCATTTTGAAACAATAAGTACATACCACAATAGCTGCAACAGAACCCATTTGACCTCCTTTGTTTAATTTGTAAGTCTTTGTACAATAATCTCTATCATTTAGTAAGACAGATGTTTATTAAGTTTTTAGTTGGGTGTGGTTTTTTCCTTTCCTTACAGGAGCATATCAACATTTGTGCACTTGCTCAAAACAAGGGTGAGTGTGTGTGTGTACACACATATATATTACATATATATGCAATAGTTAAAGTGGAACATTACTGAAGAACTTCTTAGAAATTTTACTGATTTTGGGATGATGGGTTGGGAATGTTCCCAGCTTTCATTTCTGGGCTTTTGTTTGTTTTTAAACCTGAAAAATGAAATACAAGCTTAAGTTGCTTTGATTTAGACTATAAAGATCAAAACACTGACTTCTTTAAATAGCAATAAGCCTGGCGTGTCTACTGAAGGCTGAATATAATCAGATATTCTTTGTTTCTTCTGGCCTCCTGATGAATCATTATGCAAATTGCTTCCCACAGATCAGCATACCAGAAGTCTCACATAGTAAACCTCCCCCCACCATGATTTTCTGTTCTGCAGTGTAACAAAAGTTATGATGATATAAAATGGAGATATAATCTCTTATTAGTCCAGGCTCTTTCTTCGGTTACTACTTGCTAGAGATTACACTATATATTAAGAGCACCAAGAAGCGTGTGGTATGTTTAACAGGAATGCGTATGGACACTAAGACAGAGTTACAGAACAGTTTCCAGAACAGAAATGTTACTATAATATCCAAAAGAGAGAGAAAAGCTAAAACTTGGGGGTTCTTTTTCTGCATGCAACTTAAAAACACCACCATTTGCCCTTTGATTTTCACATAAAAGGTAACACAACCAAAAGAATATTCCACATATGCTGAAAAACCAAGAGATCAGAGTTCATCACAGCTTCTCCCCCTCTATCAGAACATCTCAATCAAGTAATAACATTATTTTCCTACTGAAAAGACTCACTTGAGACTACAAATGAATCTAGGCTGCTGCTTTCAAACTGGTTGGGTGCACCCCCGTTCCCATACACTAAAGGTACAAGCTAAAACGGTTGAAGAATCAGTTTTGGGTTGCCCTCTTACATATTTATCTGTTCAAAACAAGTAAGATTACAAGCAGTTCAGTCTGCTGCAACGCAGAGTACAAAGTTATGTCCTATGAAGGTCCATCAGGTCTGTCACACATGGCACTTGAACAAGGAACCAAAAGCTTGCTTTTCAGGCAAAATACCCAGTGGAAAGCGATCCAAACCGTGCTGAGCAACAGTGGAAAACATCACAAGAACGTAAGAAAACTTTATAAAAATGAGTAGAAATACTTTACATCAAGAAGTGGTATTTTAGAGGCTTCATGGTGATTTGAAAAAGGCTACCCACTGTAGGCTGAACCCACGGCCACAGCATGAAAAATTTCAGATGACGTTCTTCCCACCTACTGCAAGGCAGACTCTCCCATTACTTTTATCTCTGAGATGGAGAACAGATAACTAATGGAGAAGATTAAAAATTAAAGAACTGCCATTCCAAAAAACACAGGTTCTCCATTATTTTTCCTTGCTGCATTAAAATGAACTCATTGTCAGCATTACTTATTTAAGTTTTGTGGTACAATGCCCTCCACTGAGCAAAAAATGCCCCCATTAGACTGACATCTGTGTATACACTTCTTTTTTGTGTGTTTGTTAAAAAAGCATTCAAATGAAGTTCAGTTCCCCAGAGCAAAAATAAAGCCATGGATAGTCCTGGGATGGGAAGGAAGAGCTGGGACCACCAGCAGTAGGACCTGTTTTACATCAGGAACACTGTCAGAAAGCATGCTAACAAGCACCAATTCTCATCATTAAAAAAATATCAGAAGCTCAATGAAAGATTTAGCTGCTCACTAAATTGAGCCTCTGAGGCCTGTAAATCAGTCTTTTACATTGAGACCTGTGAACCGTTCCGTGTTTGCTGAGTGTTCCTGAGTTAAAGTACTGGAAGTAAGATGCATGCAGTAGCCTTTGCTTCTCCCCCTGCTCCAGGGAAAGCTGAGCTTTGGTTTTACATTTCCCAGTTTTCATTATACTACATTTTGTGAAGACTCTGAAGATACTGAAAACTTGGAATTTACTTCAAAAAAGTTGCAGCATTTGGCAATGATATTTTAGGATAATTATTAGTCACTTCTTGTCCTCAACAGTATCACAGTGACGTTCAATATGCAAATATTCTCTCTCCTCATCACAGCCCAAGTACTCAACTTACTCGCTTTTCAATGGAAGAGGAATTTTATTAGAAAACCCCAAAACCACTTACCAACTGGGGATGCAAAAAACCTGTAAAGTCAGAAGCAAAGCCCATTTTTGTGCACTGCATACTACTGCTACTGTGTTCAAAGAAAAACAAGGTCCAGGAAACTTGCTTCCTAAGAAAGTATTTGCTGAAGAGCAGCAGCTGTGGTGCTGAAAACTACTATTAACAGCCTGTACACCAACGCTTAATTACTCAGTGTTTTTAATAAACACACCAAAGAACATATCAAAGGATGCTTATCTCTGCCAACCACAAAAATTCATCAGGACAAAGGAAAAACCTTACTGACAGCAATGGATAATTATTGTTTTGTTTGCCAGGATTTTCTAGCCAATAGTTTTAAAATAGGTACATTCTGAACATGCTTTATCATTTAATTATTGGACTGTTAAGAACAGCATTTCAGTACTTCTGGGTTAACTTGCTAAGGTAGAAGGAAGCCAACAAGTTCCAAAATTATGTATTTAACGCTTAGACACTTTTGATAGAAATCAAGTTGTATTGAAGAAATATGAGAGATAAAAATCAAACAAAAATGAACTTTTCAAATCAATGTACTCTGAGTAATAATTAACTGGTAAGTCAGACTCCTGATTTTAAAACTTCTGAAATTTTTGTAAAATATGACAGAACAACATCAGATTATCACACTGTACCACCTGAAGAGGGTACTTCGTTGCATAAAGAATACAAGCAACACATTCTAAACATTTCAAAAACAAAGTCATTAGTTGACAGTATAAAAATAAATCTAAGTCACTATTATTTTTTCCCCACACCAAATCCCTTCCAAAGTTACTCTGTAACAGGATTTGTAAATAACACAGCAGGAAGAAAAAACCCAAGACTGACCACACTGACACCAGTGACATGCAAGACATCTATGTAACCCATAACCCTCATCTTTTAACTGTCAACGTCTCACGTTGCCAACTGGAGTGTTCAACATAAATAAGGTTGCATACCTGAAATCAAATTCTCTGAGTTCACTGATCAGGTTCACAGTGTTGTGCCTCCTAAAACCTTTAAAAGCAATTGTACTAATCTGGGCCTCATGCTGCAGAGTACCCAACTTCCATCCATTCCCCTGCTTCTCTTGGGAGTCTCCTCTAGGCAGGCAGACGGCCAAGAAACTCTGTGAGGGGATGGAGAAAGGATCCATGAAGGCAGGCAATTCTCAGAAATCAAGTTATAGGTATGCAATCTTATTTCTCTCTGTGTAATGGCTCCTTCTACTGAGGACCAGACTAGAAAAGCAACAGTTACCAAACAAAAAAAAGGCCAAAGCAATGATGTGCAGAAAGATTTGGCAAAATTGGGGAATTTCAGGTGACTTTCTAGTTTATCTAAAAAAAAAAAAGACTGAAAGAGCAGGTAACAAGATGTGCCACAGGCAGGAACATTACCTCCTCTCTGTATCCATGTATGTTCTGCCACAACAGTTCATTTTAAATTCAATTTTAGTTTGGCTGAACAGAAATTGATGTTATCTTTCCAGTTTCAAAGGCCCTCCCTGCCCATAAGAAGGAAGGTGTAGTAGGTCAAATAAACTGCCCAGGTTAGCCCACCTGGGCATTCTAAAGACATACACCGATCTGAGAACAGTAGCTTGCAATGGATACCTGAGCATATGAATACAAACAAACAGAATATTCTACAAGGCTCCAGTGACTTGAAGCTCTGAGATCTCCTGAGCTTGAGAGAGTATCTTTGCAGTTAACAGCCCTCAAGTATTTCTCCTCCACCAGTAAACTCACTTTCCCCTTGAACCCAGGTAAATGTCCACAATAACCTGTGACACAATTCCATGCCTTAACTATCCTGACACAGGTTTGAATTTGCTAGCTGGCTAGTTTCATTTAAGTTCCTAGTTCCAGGCTAGAAGAAATAGCAAAGTATTGTTATTTATTCATTTTCTTTATCCCTGATGATTTTTCAGACACCAACCATATTAACATAATTTTTAACCCCCTCATATTCCTTCCCATTTTTAAAAGCATGAGAAGTACTATTCCACTTTGCTGTTCTTCACACAGCTGTTCCATGCCTTTGATCATCCCTGTCACCTCTTCTCAACTTCTTTGCTGTTCTACACCTTCTAGGGTGCATAAGGAGGACCACAATTACACGAGTCTATACTGCACCCACATCTTGAATGCAATGTCTTTCATTTTACTGTTTTTTCTTAATAATCCACCACAATCCATTTCCTTTACTCTCAATGTTTTCTTTACTCTACGTAACTATAACCCCAGATATATCACTGAGTGGTAAAAGCCATGGCAGAGGCCATCAATTCATGTTTCAAGTTAATTATGTTTTCCCTCAATCACATGAGTTTACATTACATCACCTGCTAGATTATTGCCAAGAGTCCCAGTCTTGTAAGATCCTTCTGCAATCCATCACAATTGGCCTTTGGTTTTAACAATTCAAATAATTGGGTATTAACAATAAACTTTGACAGACCACTGTTTAGCTTCAGTGTAAAGAAATGAATGTGTTAAGGAATGAAACTCACAGCACATTCTTGTGAGATCCCCATCAGCGATCTCTCTTCACCGTTAAAAACAACTGTTTGTTCTTACTGTTTCTCCTAACCAGTTATTAACCTGAGGACTTTCTCTTATCTCATGGTCACTCAGTTTTAGAGACTCTGATGGACTCACTTGAAAACCCGAGATCTTATCTACTGGATGAACTTTGATAGACTAATGAGACATGATTGTCCTTTACAGGAGTAAAACTTAATTATTTCCAGTCTGACAAAAGAGTATGTCACCAAGAATCTCCTAACTTCTACTATTTTATCTACAGCAGACATCGTTCTTCTGTAATACTCTAGGGTTGTTTTTTTAATGTATAAAAACATAACATAGGCTGATTTACATGGAAATTGAAAACCACAGGTGGGAGACACTCAGAAGTCTAGTCCTGCAACATAACAGCCATTAACCTGGCAGTAGGTGTTCCTGATTTATCCTACCAAATTAGTTTCACATCAGGCTCACCAAATTTCTAACTGTGCTCTTTTTTGCCACAGGACGTGAGAAACCAACCTAGGTTTTCTTCTGAGATATTACTATCAAAACCAATGGTGGAATTCAAGTCCCAACCTCACCAGTCATGTCAGTGGAAAACCAGTAGGAATTATTCCTATATAAGGGGCCTACAAGCTGTTGAACGTCATCTACCAGACAGCCAGGTAAAGTTTTCCACACCAACCTTTGAAACTGATTGAATTCACAGCTACAGGCTCTAATTTCAAATGGCACAAGAAAGAAGAAACCTTAGCTTCTGCTTTTCCTTACACACTAGCAGCCTAGTTCTCACTTAGAGAACATCAACTATAATAAAATAAAAAACTCATAGCCTTCTGGCCGTTCTACTGCTGGACCTAACTTCTGGGTTTATCCTGCAACAAGCAGGAGGTTGAGCCAAATGAGCTCCAAGGACTCCTACCCTAACTCTTTCTGTGATTCCACTCAGCTGTGAGCATCTCTTTCTCAGGGTAGCACCAAGCTCTACCACCTTTGGCCAGTTGTGTTCCAAACACCACCTAGATGCAATCTGTGGGACTGCATGGGTCACAAACTGGTCCTAACAAGCATTATGTTTGGCAGCATACTGTCTTGGAGGGGAAGAGGCTTTATCCATATGGATATGAGCCCTGCTGGCAGCTTGCTGAGCTACAGTCCATGCTGTGACAGATTTTATTTATCAATGTAGATATAGCTTTAGTGACTCCTTGAAGTCAGAGAATAAATCTTAAAAACAAGTTAAATAGACTTGTGATGTGAAGTTTTTGTCTGAAAAGAATGTGTTACAGGGATTTTTTCAATCCATTTCTTGTCTTAACTAGTACTTCACATTTCAAAATATTAATCAGTGTCTAATTAGTTCTCATAATACTTTATGAAGAAAAAAACCATGCAAGTCAAGGGCACCTTGTCAGCAAGCATCAATTTGACATAACGTGTCTTCTACAATTTTGGAAACATCTCCCATAAGCATCACCTGTAATTAGGCTCCCAATTCTATTCAAACTTACTTCCTTGTTAAGGAACTCCCTCCAAACTGACATCAGTTTTGCAAATTGCCAAATAAGTCAAATGTGATCAGAAAAGTAAGTTGTTCATCATTAAGACTTTAACTTTTAACTCTAGTTATACTTTTGTTATTAAAAAGAGAAATATTCAGGAATTTTACAAATAGAAAGTGAAGAAAAGTTCTCTGATCCAAATCAGCTTATGATATGGCCAAACTGACAGATTTAAAAAACAACTTGAAAGACTATTTCTGACCAGCTATTTGCTGCCTAAGTATTAGACGTAGTATACGTAAGTATTGTATGAGAAGGTATTTTCCTTACCCCATTTTCGTTTTGTGAAATAGGCATCAGCGCTAGGGTCATTGAAGTGTCTGCTCATCATAGTCTCTCCTCCAGCATGAAAATCATATGCAAACACAAGAGCTTAAAAATAAAAACATGTGACAATTACTAACCCAAGCATATTTAGAAAAAAAAAAGTTTTAACATCAGTTGGGAAAAAACCAAACCAAAAAAAAACCCAACCAGAAAACTTACAATGTTCTCCAAATGCTTTAGTGGTAAACACTTCACGCAAAGTTACTATATTTGAGTGCTGAATTTTTTTCCACATGTCAACCAACACCATGCACTTTGTGTTAACAAGACGGAAACCTAAAAAAAGAACAAAATCCAGAGTTTAAAATCAAATGCTGGGGGGAGAATTTTTTACTTTAACATTTCTCCTGAAATCACTGAAAAACAGCTAGATGTTAAAACCTTAACCAGCATTCTTAGGAACGCTAGTCTTGTTTTCACAACCCCTTTTTTCTCACCATGTATCCTCCGAAGGCAATATGGCAGGTCATCTTTACTATTTACAGCTTTATAGCATGACGTAATGTACCCAAAGTTGCTTGTTTTCTGTATCCGATTGGGCGGTGGCAGCGGTTCCAAAGGAAAGAGACTGTGGTAGCTGTCCACTTCAGCAGGAACTGCTAAAATCAGTTCATACACAGAAACATATCAGGCATCAGTTGACTATAAGAAAGTAATTACAGTAACAGAGATGATTAAAACCACTGTCATTAATTCGTAAATTAATTGCAGTACCTTTTTAGGTGGACATAAAGTTAAAATTCACTATTTTTAAAACCAATATATAGCTTCCTGACAGAGAAGCCACAGAGCCCAAATAACTGCCTTCAGAAAAACAGATTTCTTCGTCACAAAAAACCCAAGTCTGAATCTTCTATGTTTTAACATACTGATTTACAAAACAGAGGTGCTGAAGGATTACAAATCAGATTAAGAGATTACCCTTGCAAGAAGAGATACACTTGTACTTCATCTGGATTAGCTCAGCTGCATTTTTTTTACTGTATCATTATCATATTAAATACACATATTTAAGAAGGATACTGCAACCAAAAAAAGCAATGCTTAAATCAAGCTGAACGCAGTCAACTGTAAATTCTCTAAAAGCCAAGTTACAACATATAGTATATGCTTCTCTTGTCTGAGAACTAGCATCAAGCCTTCTCTGATAGACTAGCCAATTCACTTTAAAGCCAACTAATTTTCTAGTTTATATAAACCCTTTGAAAATAAATGCATCCTTTAAAGGAATATCTAAGATGTACAAAGTAATACAACACTGTTCTTCACAAGGCTTTATGGCTTTAATGATTTTTCTTTTCTCCACAATTTTAAGTATTCCCAACTATTAAGTGGTTTCAAAACAGAAGAAAATTAGAGGAAAAAGCGACTAAAATCAAGAATGAAATTTCTTACTTCTGAAATATTTTGTATCTGGGTATCCACAGCCTAGGCAATAATTAAGGATTCATGAAAGACTACAGCCTGGGGGTGTTTTTTGTGAGATGTTGTTTGTACTGTTGAACACTCATGGCTGCAGAACAGTATCATCACAGTTTAGAGAATACATTTACTTACCAGGAATATCAGCCTGATCAATCTGGGCCATAGTTATTAAGTGCCTGTTGATCAATTCCTAAAGAACAAATTAAATCAAGTTTCAAACACTGTAATTAAACTCATCATTTTTGATAAGTTAACAGTATGCTGTCATTGAAGTATTAGCTACAACAGGGAGTTGATGAAAGCATCAGGGGAAAGACCACTCACTAGCCTAAAAATCTTAACAACAAAAATATATAAAGTCTTGAAGTAACATGCTGCAGAACACACATTAGCTACAGCTAACACTGACAGAGGCACCTACAGCAAAGCTGAAATAAAAGTAACAGTCACAGCCTGCCCTCAGAGAAGGGCCCATCTACCAAAACCTGCATGTACTTTCAGTGGAAAGCCTTAAAACTGGATAGGATTTACTGCTTTAAAGAATTGTTTAATGACAGATTTGTCAGATTCTGCTACGTAAATGAACTCATGCATACCAAAACAACACACAAGAAGTAAGAATGCTTAGCTGAATAGTAAACCATGGCATGCAGATTAGATTGCAGACATGCATTTTGTGACCCACCCCCACCCTCCGTTGTACTCCATTCTGTTACAGGACTTGTTTTTTTAATTCTCCACAGGGCAAACCGACTGCAGATTTTGAGAGGCTATTTCTCTTCTATTATTAGCAGTTTTCTGGGTCGTGCCAACATATTTGCAATTTTCCTTTAAATTTTCTATCATCTTACCTGTCTGAGCTCATCTGCCATGAAGAAAGAAGGTGCATTTGCTTTTGGCTGCATGTAAGCAACATGAGGTGCAGCTGGATGGTAAATGTGGTAGTTTGGAAATACCTGAAAACAAAACATTTTAAGAAGCAGTTTAAGATTCTTAGGGATAGGGAAAACAAAAAGTTTTATCGTCCTTTTAATGTGAACTACTGAATTATGAAGGCTTCATGCACAGTACATGTTACAATGTACTGTCAGATACATTGCAATTTCCCTATGGGATATTCACTGCTGAGGATTTCAAAAGGTATGTCTATATGTACGTAGTTATTCTAGCATTTTTGTAACTGTCTTTTCCCCTCCACTGTAAGGATTACTTAATACATCAAAACGCAACCAACATGAATTTTTGATGTTTTCTCATGACATATGTATACACTTAGATACACATAAACCGCTTGGTTTCTAATGCTGCATAAAAAAACCCCGACCTCTACAAAGAGGTAAATGAAAATTACCTTAAAAATCATAGAATCATAGAATCATAGAATTGTAGGGGTTGGAAGGGACCTCGAGAGATCATCGGGTCCAACCCCCTGCCGAAGCAGGCTCCCTAGGACATTTCACTGAGATAGGCATCCAGACGGGTCTTGAATATCTCCAGAGAAGGAGACTCCACCACCTCCCTGGGCAGCCTATTCCAGTGCTCTGTCACCCTCACTGTGAAAAAGTTTCTCCGCATGTTGGTGCGGAACTTCCTGTGCTCCAACTTGCAGCCATTGCCCCTTGTCCTGTCTCCACAGACCACTGAAAAGGGGCTGGCTGATTCCCCCTGCATCCCCTGCTTAAGATAATTGTAAACATTAATTAGGTCCCCCCTTAGTCTTCTCTTCTCAAGGCTGAACAGTCCCAGTCTTCTCAGCCTTTCCTCATAGGGGAGATGCTCCAGGCCCTTTATCATCTTCGTAGCCCTTCTCTGGACTCTCTCCAGGAGATCCCTGTCCTTTTTATAACAGGGAGCCCAGAACTGGACACAATACTCCAGGTGGGGCCTGACCAGGGCAGAGTAGAGGGGGAGGATCACCTCCCTTGACCTGCTGGCTACACTCCTCCGGATGCACCCCAGGATCCCATTGGCTCTCCTAGCCACCGAGGCACACTGCTGGCTCATGGCCAACCTGTCATCCACCAGGACCCCCAGGTCCTTCTCCACTGAGCTCTTCTCCAGCAGGTCATCCCCCAGCCTGTACTGATAGAAACGGTTGTTCCTTCCCAGGTGCAAGACTTTACACTTGCTTTTGTTAAACCTCATCTGGTTTCTTACTGCCCAGCTCTCCAGCCTGTCCAGGTCTCGCTGGATGGCAGCGCAGTGTTCCTGCGTGTCAGCCACTCCTCCCAGCTTTGTGTCATCGGCGTACTTGCTGAGGGTCGATGCTATTCCCTCATCAAGGTCGTCAATGAAGATGTCAAACAGGACTGGACCCAACACCGAGCCCTGGGGAACACCACTAGTCACAGGCCTCCAGTCAGATTCCACTCCACGAATCACGACCCTCTGGGCTCGGTCCGACAGCCAATTCTCAACCCACCTCACTGTCTACTCATCAATCCCATGCTTTCTCAGCTTTGCTATCAGGATGTCATGGGAGACAGTATCAAGCGCCTTGCTGAAGTCAAGGTAGATGACATCTACTGCTCTCCCTCCATCTACCCAGCCGGTGATGAGATCGTAGAAGGCTATGAGATTGGTCGAGCACGATTTCCCCTTGGTGAATCCATGCTGACTACTCCTCATGACCTTCTTCTCTTCCAATTGCTTGGAGATGGCATCCAGAGCAAGCTGTTCCATTACCTTTCCGGGGACAGAGGTGAGGCTGACTGGCCTATAGTTGCTGGGATCCTCCTTCTTGCCCTTTTTAAAGACTGGAGTGACATTGGCTATCCTCCAGTCCTCAGGCACTTCTCCTGTTCTCCAGGACCTGTTGAAGATGATAGAGAGCGGCTCAGCAATCACCTCCGCCAGCTCCCTTAGCACACGTGGATGTATCCCATCCGGTCCCATGGATTTGTGTGCGTTTATCCCTTTGAGCCGCTCCTGGACCTCCCCTACCTCAACCAGAGGGAAATTCTTCATATCCCAAACACTCCTATTTACATCCAGTGCCTGTGGGTCCCGGGGGCCTTTGAGGTGAAGACCGAAGCAAAGAAGGCATTCAGTATCTCCACCTTCTCAGTATCCCCCGTTACCAGGACACCCTCCTCATTCAGCAAGGGACCTACATTATCCCTGGTCATCCTTTTGCTATTCACGTATCTAAAAAAACCCTTTTTATTATCCTTTATGTCCCTTGCCAGCTTCGTTTCCAAGAGGGCTTTAGCCTTCCTAGTTGCGACCCTACAGGCCCTGACTACATTCCTGTATTCTCCCCATGTGCTCAGACCCTTCTTCCACAATTCATAGATCTTCCTCTTCTCTTTGAGTTTACTCAGCAGCTCCGTGTTCATCCACGCAGGTCTTCTGCCTCTCCTTCCCGATTTCCTGCACAAAGGGATGCATCGTTCCTGTGCTTGGAAGAAGTGCTGTTTGAATGCTAGCCAGCTCTCACAGGCTCCCATTCCTTCAAACAGCGTAGCCCACGGGATAGCCCCTATTAAGTCACGGAGGAGATCAAAGTTAGCTTTTCCAAAATTCAGGGTAGCTATCCTACTTTTTGGCTTGCTTCTTCCACCCAGGATCTTGAACTCAACCATTTCATGGTCACTTAGACCTAAGCTGCCCCCGACCTTCACTTCCCTAACGAGCCCGTCCTTGTTAGTTAAAACAAGGTCCAGCACCCGCCCTCCCCTTGTAGGCTCCTGCACCATCTGTAGCAGGAAATTGTCTTCAACACACTGCAGAAATTGTCTGGACTGCATACGACTGGCCGTGTTGCTTGCCCAGCAAATATCTGGATAGTTGAAGTCCCCCATAAGGATTAGTGCCCGGGATCTTGAGGCTACTTCTAACTGCTTATAGAATGCACTATCAACCCGCTCCTCTTGATCAGGGGGCCTATAGCACACTCCCACAACAATGTCCCCCATACCGGTTTGCCCCTTGATTTTAACCCACAAGCACTCAACAGATGTTTCATCCTTCCCCAGGTGGAGCTCAATACAATCTAGGTGCTCTCTCACATAAAGAGCAACTCCTCCACCTCGCCTCCCTAGCCTGTCTTTCCTAAAAAGCACATAGCCATCCATGACAGCGTGCCAGTCGTCCAGGTTATCCCACCACGTCTCTGTGATTGCTATGAGATCGTGGCCCTGCGACCGCACAAAGATCTCTAATTCTTCTTGTTTGTTCCCCATGCTACGTGCATTTGTATAAAGGCATTTAAGTGGGGCAGCAGATGTAGGTATTCTCAACAGCCCACAGCGAGATTTCTGCCAGGGGACTGGCAAAAGTGGCTCCACTGAGGAGTACTCAGGGCAATCCACAGAATTTTCCCTACTCACACCTGGAAAACCATCTCCAAGTCCACCACTGTGCTGTTGGAATTTACCTTTTTCCACCATCAACTCTCGTTGTGACTCCCGAAGCACTTGCCTAACCCCAGCAGCCTTCTTAATATCCCCTTCCCCCTTCCTAACTAGTTTAAAGCTCGGTCAATGAGCCCTGCCATCTCCTGGGCAAGGATCCTCTTTCCTTTATGGGACAGGTGAGCCCCATCAGCAGTACTCATGCCAGGAGCAGAGTACACCATCCCATGGTCAAAAAACCCAAAGTTCTTGCGCCGGCACCAGCCTTTCAGCCACACATTCAACTCGTGGGTTCGCCTGTCCTGCTCTGAGCCCCTCCTCCCGTAAGTGGGGATAGACGAGAATATTATTTGGGCTCCCCCGCCCTCAACAAAGCGCCCCAGGTCCCGGAATTCCCTTTTGGTGGCTTGCAGGCTACACTTCGTGATTGCATCCCTGCCTGCTTGAACTATCACTAATGGATAATAGTCAGTGGGTCTAACCAGCCCTGATAGCCTTCTTGTAATGTCCCTGACCCGGGCTCCAGGGAGGCAGCACACCTCCCTGTGTGTAGGGTCCGGTCTACATATAGGGCCTTCTGTCCCTCTGAGAAGGGAATCCCCTACTACAACAACCTTTCTCTCTTGCCTCACAGAGGCAGTCTCAAGGCGTGCAGATGATCGCCTCACTCTAGGTTTCCGCTTCCTCTGAGGCAGAGGGGCTGCATTCATTTCCTCGCATACCTCCTCCTCAACTGCCAGGGCCCCAAACCTGTTGCTTAGGGAAACCTGGGGGAGTGGGGTAGGTAGGGAGGGGGGGTGCCTACGACGGCGAGTCGGGACTGTCTTCCAGCCCTCCTCGGGGTTTGGGACACTCCCATTTTCCTGTCTAGGGCAGAGGGGGGGACCGTCTTCAGGTGCGAAGTGTCTTCCCCACTCTCTTCCTTCTGGGTTGCCAGGGAGCTACTCCACCAGTCAATCTCTTGCTCGCAATCCCTGATTGCTCTCAGTCTTTCGAGCTCTTCCTTCAGTTCTACAACTAAACAGAGCAGATCGTCGACCTGCTCACACCTCACACAGGTTAGGGGCTTGCCTCTTCTCCCTGGCAACTGCAGACTCTGGCATTCCCTGCAGCCGGAGACCTGAACCGCAGCATCCCGAGGCAGGCCCTCCGTCGGGGTTGCCCCAGATTTGTAGGGGGAACCTCTCCGCCTGGTGGAGACCATGGTTACCAGCCCACAGCAGACAGGGAACCCTCAGCTCACCCTTCGTGCTGTGCAAGCCCGTCCGCTGAAACTACCCTCTCGGCTAGCTAGGAGGGGCGGCTCGCCCTGCCTGCTTGCCCTGCCTGCGCAAACTGCCGCGCCACGCCCTTCTGACGCGCCACGCCCTGTTTGCCCGTCCTGTTCGCCGCGCTCCGGGTCGCTGCGCTCCCAGAGGCTGCTCTTGTATGGAGAGGGATAATTCCTGTCGCCCTTAGCTCCGCCCCCGATGAGTCACCGCTCCGGGCAGTGCGGGGGACGAGCAGTGGCTGATGATGGGTGCTGATGGCCGCTGCTGGCCGCACCTCTGCCTCTCTCCTTTTGATCTCTGTCGCCTTTTCTCCCTTGCCCTCGCGGATCTATGCCCGGGGCTTGTTGCTTGCAGAAAGGGGTCCCTCGACGGAGTCTCCCGCTTCAGAGCCCTTCTCCTCAGCAGCTCAAATCCTCAAATCCTCAAAATCCTCTGGTCCTTAAAAATTAAAGCCCTTTTGGAGAACAATTACACCAATTAAAAGGCTAAATACTCAGATTAAGAGTGTTGACTTTTAAGAATAATCTCTGTAGTATTAACCAATTCAGCATTTGGAAACTCAATATGCTTCTGTCCATATGCAAACATACCATTCCCGTGAGAGGTGCTGGAGTTGTATCAGTGTAGAAATACGTTGTTCCACCCACTGTTTCCTTCTGGATCACCTGGCCAGTAGATGGAGGCTGAGAGACAGCATTAGCAACAGAAGCAGAGGCACTAGTAGGCACCATATAGTTTGCTGGGTTAGGAGTATGACTTCTTCTTCGAGGAGCGGGAGATGTATGAGGAGTTATTTTGGGGGAATGAAGAGGAGAAGATCCTGCTGACAGTGACATTCCTTAAAGAAACACAAAAAGATATTCTTGATCAAATCTGTCATTAAACAAACCACCAATCTAAAAAAGCCAAAGCAGCTTTTACTACCAATAATATTCTGAGCAGGTGAGACGCTTAAGGATTGCTCCATCTATATGAAGAGTTAAAAAAGTAAAATATTAAGAGCAAGACTGAACAGATACACCTCCCAAAAATCTTGGCTTAGTTCTGAGAAAAAGGCCTTGGGAACTTACAAGCTATACATGAAGCACTAGGATGAAAGTTGTAGAATTAGTAGAAAGGGGGAGACAAATCAAATTAATGCTATGTCTAGAAGACAGTTTATTAAACTGCGGAAAGATAAAATATTAATGGCTATATGTCAACTGATTTTGCCAAGCTGTAACCCACTTCACCTAATTACATGTGTGCCTCTACTAGAGCAAACTCCCCAGCTATGAATGAGTTTCAGAGTTAGATCTGCAGTAACTACAGCACACAAATAAACGATATACAACATGCTATTTTTCATACTGGGGAGGAAATACTTATTTTCCTATCATTATTATAGTCAAAAAACATCCTCCAAAAGACCTATTTGATAAGGTAACTTCTCACAATATGAAGTCTCTGTGGCACTCATGCTGAGATTTTCCAATTTATTTTAAAATACTTTATTGACTGACATTCTTTATCAACACAGACAGGCAACTCAACCACAACTGGAGAAGCTCTCCTTCTCAACAGTGCAACAGTGGTGAAAAAAGGGGCAATTTTATGCATACGCACTTTCTAGTTACCAAAAACTAGTTTAATTACTTCAAAGAGCCATTGTATGCAGGATTGTAAAAGTCTAGATGTCAAAGAAACCTTCCAGGGTGAGGAGGAGATTACCCTTCAGAATGCCTCCAGTATTACTATCAGAAGATCCTACGTATATAGCTACTCACATTAATACGAAGGAGAGCATCTATGAAACTACTGTTTCTCAATTCAGATTGGGATGTATTTTTCTTCTTGAATACTCAGAACTGTATTGGCTACACTTTTTTCTTTTTAAAGGAAGAAACAGAATTTTTATATTTAGCACTCTAAGGACAGCTGAGAATTCTTCTCTAATAATTCAATTAGTTGGTACTCAGACTGGTTACCAGACTTCATAAATGGAAGTAATTTAACCAAAATATTTGAATAATAAAACAAGACCAGCTGGTTTTTATTTGCACACACACTTTTTAGTTACCAAAAGCTAGCTTAGTTACTTGAAGTGTTACCGTACAGAGTTCTCAGTATGCATCATCAGCAACACACAGGAGTGTTTTTACACTTGTGTCTTAACTCTACAGTAGTGTCATGCCCCCTACATTTATTGTTGTGGTTATTTTTAAGCACACCACAAAAGCAAATAATTTTAGTAATAACAGTTTAATCAATAGCTGGGGAAAAATATTTTGAAGCTTTATTATCCTAAAGATATTAGCAGAGTATTTGTTATTTTCATTTAGCTCAAATAATTTACTTTTCTAACATTACAAAAACTATGCATATTAATTCAGCACTATTACTTCCTTTGCTCTTGAGAAGTAAATTGTTCCAGCAAAATAAACAACATTTTTCTGTAAGCCATAAGAAAATCTTATACCTTTCTATTTAGCTGGGTCCCTTTAGTCAATAGAAAACATAAGAACCTTAATACAAAATTATAGAGTATAGATTTTTCTGGGCCAGAACTACTCTTTATACATGGACACATGCACGCATGCACTTTATAGATAAGAAATATTGTGGCCTAAGTGCTTGCTGATTAGTATTTTAAATAAAATGTAAATTATAATAGGCACTTCTGAATGTTTAAAGCACTTCTGAATGGTAAGTTTAAAGTAGTCTCCTAAAAATCTGTTTACAAATCAACTGTATGACCATAAAGCATTACACATTGTGATAGCTCTTGTTTATGCTACAAAATAAAGCTTCCATTAAGGTAAAAGTTGTCTTGAGTGACTAGCACTTAAATATTTCAATAGCAACTGTGTAAGTGGTTACATTTTTAACAAAAAAACCCACAGCAAAACCAACCCACACCTAAAACATGAATGCATTCTTAATCCACTGCAGGAAAAAGTGAATTCAAAGCAAACAATGTATTACTATTCACGCTTGAAGAATGGCTAATTAAGATGCCTGTAAAATTGAAGCAGTTCTACAATTTGTGTCTATGATGTTCTAGGGATTCTCTTCATCTAGGGGAAGTTATTGATACATTTTTTTCCACTCAGTTCCAATAAAACACAGTATCACCCGAAGACCTCACAAGCATGCAATCTGTACCCAGATAGAAAGAATTGATTTTAAGAAACCTTTTTTTCCCCCCACATAACACATTCAACTGTAGGAACATGGTGGGGAGAGGGGGGAAATGACAAAAAACTCCCAGCAGCCATCAGATACACTAATGAAAAATTAGCCAAAGACTTCCCTACCTTTAGAACAAGAACTGTATGTGTAAGACACAGCATACTGTAAATCTTACCTTAGAAATTAAAGTGATGGTTTGGTTTGCAACTTCACTAAAATTATATTGCAACCTTCTACCAAAGGTTTCTCAGAAAAAAAAAAACAAACCAATTTGTATCCTGCTGATACAAATTCAAAACAATTTTCACTGTAAGTTTTACTTTAAAAATATTCCTACCAAAGAATAGCTACCAATACAAATCCTTAATGTCTTTACTTTGGTATTAACACAAGACAAAGAAATGGAAGACAGATACACATCTTTTCAAACACCCTTCCAACCACAATTAGGTCAGATTTTGGAAGGACACAGTTTGATGAAAATCCTCTGATGGACAAACACAGGGGGTTCATTTACCAATATACACAGCAAGCTTAAGGCCTGCAAGAAGCTTGACCACAGCTTGGGTTTGGACTACTAGAGTAACATACAACAGGCTACAAGAAACTTGCTGCTAGGGCGGCGTTGGGTACCTACAGGCTGAGGCAGCAAATATTCAAGGTGATAGATTCTTCTGAGACACATGCATTAAATTCTGCAGTGTCTCAATAAATATTATTAGAAGTCAAATACCACACCACAAGAAAAAAACCTTTTAACATAGTGAAACGTTAGCACAGCTAACTACTTACAGAAGCAAAAAAATGGGTGCACAAACTCAAGTCAATCTCACCAACTTGATTAGTATTTCAATCAGTTAAAACCTTACTAATATTAATATTTAACCACAACAACAAAAAAAGAATTAGAGGAAAATAAAGGAGAATAGTTGTATTAAAAGGTGAGTGTGTATTTCTAGTGACTCACACTGAAGAAAAAAATACAGAACTGAACATGTAATGGCAACAATGTGGTGAATGTGGTACCGTGCCTCACAGAGTTAGACATGCTATTTTCAATACCACAATTATATAAACACTCACTTAAGGATCTGAAAAGAAATGGAGTTTGGATAATCCAATTATGATTTTTATATATAAATAGAAATATATCGGTGATCTTGAAAAAAACCCCAACATTAAGCTTTCCCTGTGAGATAGTTTACTATTTCCCTGTATATAAATGTCAGCAGGAGTACTAAGGAAAACACCAAAGAGCCTGCTTTAAATTGCCCTTCCTGATGCTCCACTCCTTGTCTCTGCGAACCTTAATACCCTACATGAGGAAGTCAAATACTATCTTGAAAAGTAAACTGCAAGGAGAAAGGGTTTCTTTCACTTCATAATTAATTACATCTAAGACATGGCTGTTGTGGTATCATACCAGCATGGAAATGGTTGTGGGATATAAAGGTCTCTTCACAACATTCACAGTGACTGTACAGGTTACCTACAAATACCTGGAGCTCCTCCAGATATTCTCATTGCAGATTGAGAAAGAGGTCATATTTACAAATTCCTCTTCTGTTACATTTTCATTTCTTGCATGGTTTTTATTTGTTTCATTGTGACTCAGGAAAGGGAAATGGTAAACTCTGAAATACATTTCAGACAGTGTTAAAATAGTTAATGAGATTAATGCTTGTAATAAAGCTTTGCAGCATGTGACATATTTGAAAGTTTGTACTTTCAATCTGAGAATTCAAAGAGATAACCAGAATAAAAGGGGACCAAGCATGTACTCTCATTAAGGATTCTGTCTGCAGGCTTTTTTAAATTCAATGGAAGTTTACAACAGGATTTCATTAAGCTCATGTTTATATAAATCAGCATTTTTAAAAACAGAAGAATACAGTAATGTTCTATATATATGTTCTTATCTTTGCCTACAAATATATTCATCACACAGAATCTCAGAATTGTAGAGTTTGGAGAAATCATCAGGCCCATCCCCCTGCCAAAGCAGGTTTCCCTACAACATAACATCTAAACCCATAGATCTGTGTCTCTAAGTCTCATAATGCATACACAGGTCAAAAATTAAGCATTTACCATGTTATCACTATAATGTTTTGTACTTAAGAGATCCTCTAGACTACCAAGTATATTTTGAGAAATTACTAGAAGTAAATAATAAAACCAGATTATTTCACTGACTTCTTTGGACCAGCATCCTTAAATTCACTATATATTTTTATTATAAGCTCTCTATCAGGTCATTATAGTTCTGTAGTTGTAAGTTAATTAAATCTGCTTCATTCCCTAAACAACTTGAGAGCCGTAAGTTCTTTCCCCTCAGTTTTACTTAGGATAAAACTGATTTTACAATCTCTTTGACTTCTTTTTCTTTAGCATTATTCTAGCATGACTGTGGGACTTTCTCAGCAGAATGGCTGCACCACCCTTGACAGGGGAGGTTGGAACAAGCTCTCCATGCCTTAGGCCACTCAACACCTCAGCTGGAAGTGTTTCTTTTCCAAATACGGTCATGAGCTCTGAAAACTACACTCTTGTAGCCTGTCATGAATGGAGACTCATCAACTGGACACAAGCACATCACCTTCATACACTGGCTCCTAAGCCTGCAAGTTCAGACTGGCAGCAGAAATAGGATCTCTTACATTCATGCATAAGCTCAGAGCCTTTCTTGGACTAAATATAGAAGCAACATTAATTTGTTGTCATTTTCATCAATGACAAAGGCATCACTCTTTAGCTATAGCCTAGCTTAAGCAAACCCCAGCCAGGCCACAGTTTTCTCTGCTGGGAGCTATACATCTGTTCTCTCTCAAATTTAACACTCCAATGATGTCTTATCACTTAGATGACATCCATTAATTTCCTTCACATGCTTTGTTGCATATTTTAATGGCACTATTACTCTGAATCCTCTACAAATAACTGGATAAGGCAAGCTTGTTAGCAAAAGTACTATTTGAAGATTGTCAACAACTCACTAAATGTCTTACACAAATGCTAAAGCAGGATGTGTTTGCTAGCAAGGGAATGGAAGGAACAAAAACAGGCTATTATCCAGGGGAGCTTAAGGAATGAAGGTTTGGAGAGGGTGAAGGAGATCTGTTCAAAGCTCTTCAATATTTTTCTTCAGCTATTTGAGAGTCACATTTAATCTCACTATGCTTTCATACTCTTTTAAAGGCTATTGAGATGAAGACCGACCCTGTGTTGAGATTGTGTTAGAGCACACTTATCTAAGTAAATACACATAAAAGGAGGAGTAACCTTCCATGCTATGCCTGAATGGATGTGTCAGGTGTGGATACAAGAAGTTATCTATTAAAGTATGTTAGGTTTCAGTTGTCATTTTTTCCAGTATTGCTGTAGTACTGTTGATAAGATAGGCAGAACAAATATTTTCCAGGTACAATCAGTCTTGTGAACAGTTGAAATGAAATACTATGAAAGACTAGATGTCAAAAATGGTTTTAATTTACACCTCCCTTTAGGGAAATCTCAGTAATTAGAGATATGAATGAACTTAATTTTTTTTCCATCTTCAAGAGGAAAACCAAGGGATTATTCTCATCATTTACCTACTTTGTTATGGGGTGAATTAAACTATGGAACTTGTAAGACTTTAGTCCTACTACATTACCCTACATCTTATGAAATGCTTATTTCCTCCAGGGGCCTGTAAGCTACTGTAAGCAATCAATCTTGTGCAAATGTTTACATCTTCCGTGTTTCCTGAAAGTTATTCTGCTGAAGAATATACACCATTTAACTGAAAGTAGACTTCTCTTTCTTTAAAGGATAATTCTTATAAACTCTTCCAATGAGTTTAATTTTAATTTGTTTTCACTTACCTAAAGCTAACAGATCCCAATAATAATTTCTGAATGACAATTTCATAACATTTAAATGTTTTTTGTCCTGTTACCTAGTATGAGCTAAACAGTGAAGTTTCCCCACACATAAATACTGTTTTCTTATTTAAGAGCCTAATATTTTAGAAAGAGTACCTAACTCACCTTGAGGTAATAGTACACATCCACAAATACAAAAAATTAAGAACATCCAACCCAAGTCCCTACTCTGAACTATATTCTCTTTTTAATTATATATAGGAAGAGGACAGAAACAAGCCAGCTGTGCCTGAAGTTAGCTCTTGTGAATACTTCCCCATCCCTCACATCCATAAACAATAGTATTTGACTCTAGTTTTCAGCATTGGCATCAGTATTTCTAGGACCTCAAATTGTTGTACGACTTCTTTCATCAACAGTGTTACTTATCCTTTCAAGTATTACTTACAGAGAGTAAAGATATTGGACTGTGAAGGATCCCTCTGAGATCCCACTGGACACTTTCCAAAAGTAGATCATTTTACTGTATTCTATTTAATCCTTTTTACACTTTTCAATCCAGGTGACAAGGCTGAGAGGCATATAAACACAACAGTTTTCCAGTAAGACTGTAGAGCACAATATAGTATGAAGCAGACACAGAACTGCAACATGTTTATTTGGTCAGCAGAAGTATCAATCACTTTCCTAGCCTGTTCTGAGAGTTATAACATGCAAACCAAGTGCTGGCTTCTTTCACATTAACACTGAGGTTTATCCCCTGGCATCAGGAAAGACTGAAAACCAGTTTAATAGATGGTAATTGCCAATACTGGTTTAAAAACCCTAACATTTATAGTATTTGCCCCTCTGCCATTTGGCAGCTACCTCATGCTTCTTGTCCATCCCAAGAGATGGCCAAAGGTTTGAGTATGTACAGAGGCTCTCTAAATTATCTGCACTATGTAATATCCATATCTCCTGATGGCTATTTTTAAAAAAACCCAACATAATTTAACTAAATTTTTCAGATCAGAAGTCCAAAAAAAAAAATCCATGAAGAGCTTGAATTTTTGAAGTGTTAAAAAAATAAATCCCATTACTCAGAGTTTGTGTGACTGCACAGAACACATTTCAGTAAGAGTTTTAAATGTAGGAAGTAAGCATAAATTGGTCTTTAAAGTTACATTACATATGACATACTATAAAAATTAAAACCATTTTGCAAGGCAAATTATTTCAGAATAAGCTTATCTTCTACTTTGTTTTTCATCAAGATTTTTAAATCCTCATATATATTCATTAACATCAAAAATAATGACTTCTAGATCAGTTACTCTAGAAATAAATCAAAAATATGTCAATGTGTGATAATCAGAGCACGTATTAATTGTGGACTGCAGCTGGTCTCTAGACTAGAATCACAGAATGGTTAGGGTTGGAAGGGACCTTAAAGTTCAAGATTAGGTGTAATTTAAATCATCCTCGGGTATTGCCCTGGCAAGGAATGCACAGAGAACAGTATGAAGTAACTCAGCACCCCTTTTCCCCAGAAAAAGCAGAGTAAGTTATGCTGAGTTAATTTCAGCATTGCTATATAGCTGCAGAGATTTCACAGCCTGCAGTGTCATTTCCATAGTACTGGAAGACAAATCCCAAGTTCCTGGACTTTTCTATACTTGAAAACTGCTTTAAAATTAAGAGCTAAAGTAGGACATGTCTACAATTATACCAGATAACCCTGATCCCTATCTATACAAGGTTTTGTTTGATATAATTGTAACTTAAAAGAAGGAACTGTACTGCAAATCATTACTCTCAACTTACCTGGTGCTAGCCCAGCAGTAGCAGGACTTCCCATGGAGGGGTGAGAGAACAAGGCTTGAGAGAAGGCAGACATACTTGACTGGGATACATTACTCAGCCTGGAGGTTGATCCTCCTTTAGGAATAAACTCACTTGCAGAAGGATTTGGTGTCTGTTTAAAAACAAACGTAAATTAAATGTTTATTTTAAATCTGAAGAGATGGACAGTGCCTATCTGTAGAAAATACTTTCTAGGCAAGCCTACTGAGTGTGGGGGATATTTTTAAGCTACAGACAACTTGCTGACAAAACCAGCAGATACTGGAAGCTGCTGTGGGTGAACAAACATAGAAGTTTTCTCTAGCTCACGTCTGAGGTAGCATTAGCAAGTTTTCCATATGAACAGCTGATGTGTGAGTTCCTACAAGCACTTTGCAAAAGGCTTGCCAGAAGCATTACATTACAGAGTTGGACAATGGACTTGACACTGAGAAAGCCTTGCCACTGCTGCTCAGACTGTTCCTATGTGACTTGAAAGATTTCATCTCAAACTAAGTAGCAGTTTCAAATTAAAGCAGTAACAACGATTCCTACTAAAGAAGTCATCCCTACCTCTATTTCAAATAGATCTGCACGTTTCTTTTTTGTGAAGCTAACTCCTGTTTTAATTAGCTATTTCATTTACATAGCACCTCTAATAATGAGGTTTAATTTGTTACCACAGAAACAAACAGCAGCAGAGTGACCATCAAACATTCAGTATCTATTAGTACATAAAACATACCACACAACCAACTTTTAATTGCTATTAGAATTTGTGCACAGGGTTTTGTAGTTTTGGGATGGGGGTTTTGTTTAGTTTGGAGTGGGGAAGGTTAGAAAAAGAAAATCCTAATTAGAACTCAAAAGGCAAAAAGCTTAGTATTGGACAGCCAATTAGAAAAGACATTAGTGGAAGAAAAAAGAAATTATGCCAAGAAATAAAACCAATTATTACACAAACACACTGAAAAGCTTGAAGATTTACAACTGTCAAAGATAAATTTATTAAGCAATCTTCAGAGCACCTCTAAAAAATGTTTAAATAAAAGAGGTAAAATGAGAAGACAGTAACAACTCTAAAGAATACTGTTATGATAATACATAATTCTTTAAAGCAAATTATATTAGATCATTTTGTGTTTAAGCAGTGTTAAAATGACCCTGCAGTTTTTAAATGAGCAAATATATCAACTGTTAAATTACCAATATTGATTTTTACCAATATGAATAAAACAGCATCAGAGAACTTAAACTAGTGCCAAATTAGAAATGTGACTAAAACACTTATTTAGGCAGCGAAGAAGAGTATTTGAAAAAGCATTCTCTTTTTTGGTGCTAATTTGGTTTTAGTATCTTTATTTGGATACCTCAGCCAAATATAGCATCACGTATTTCAAATCACTGGAAAAGGAAGAGGATTCCAAAAGCAGTAAAAGAGAATGCTCAGATTTAAAAGCAAATAGTAAGACTATTCCACCTTCAATTGCATAACTTCTAACCACCTAATGATGTCACATATTAGCCATTATATATGTGCATGTGTCTCAATATTCAAAGAACAGCTATAATCAAATACGTGAAGATTTATGTGGGTAAAGAGTTCACAAGAATCTTAAAACTCTTCAATCACATTTAGTTACAGAAAACTTGCTATGGTAACATTAATGTAGCAAAACAGATGGTAAGTTGCATTATACAGGCTGAAAACAAGGAACTGATACATTTACACTCAAAAGGTAATATTCTGGACTTATCTGACTTTTAAGTACAGGAATAACTAAGAGAATGGTGTTCCTCAAGATGAAATCTGGCATGCAACAATTCAGTCAAATCTGCACTGAAACTAGAGAAAATGACAGAGGTGGTAAAGAGCAGAGTAGAATTTTGTCTAAATGGTGGTACAGCTAAAAAGTCATCATCAAGCAAAGCAACTGGGAGAGCAAGGGATTCTTGGTAATACTACATAATTTCAAAGAACTTCATGAAAACCACAGGGTTTTTTCCACTGCTAAAATTAGCTATGACACATCTGGAGATCTACCACACCAAAATCCTGTATCAACTTAGAAGGCAACAGCAGGACACAGCAAAAAACCCTAAAGCACGCAAGCAGAGAGAAAGACCTTCTGGAAGATAACCTCAGCCTGTCCTTGAGCAACCAAGGAGATCCTGAAATCCCATCTATATCATCCTGGCTAAGCTCGTACCAATATCATCAACCGATTTAATTCATGCTTACAGAACAGGGATGCTTTTTATTTCCAAATGCATTCTGCAAGTTTTCACACACCAGTTTTGGTCTCTAAAAATTACTTACATATTCATCATCACCTTAAAACAAAGCTGTTTGAGAGCTTCACTTTACCTTGTAACTGTTTTAGTTTACTGCTAGAGCAGTTCAGGTTTATGCTGCAGAATCAGCAACAGCAGAGGGTCAAGCCCAATGGAAATTCAGTTTCATTCCATTTTTTGGTGTGCCAATTCCAGGACAGAATCAAAGCCTGGGAAGATTAAGTTGTTTCTGTAACACTTTGATGAAAGCATTTTATATGAGTAAATAGCAGATTTGCACAGCAAGACCCTTTGCTATAAAAACCCATTTTACTTCTTCATGATACTGCAAACATGAAGCTGTCATGCAAGAAGTGCCCCATTGATTAAAAAAAAGTGGTTTAAATTTTGCTTCCAATTTTAAAGACTTTTCCACATTTAAGCTGTTTTCTAAATACAGAAAAATACCTGAGCTCCACCACTACCAGCCAGAACAAACTAATCATGAAGTACTACAACAACATTTAATAACTTGTGGTTACAACTAGTTAATGCTTTGTCAAAAAAAGGAAGCTTAAGCTTCCAACAGGCCATGTTATATTACATCTATGTAATATAACAGGCCATGTTATATTACATCTATGTGAAGCTGCAGTTCTTAAAACATTTCCAAAAGCATACATGCTCTTTATCTGAAGGAAACCATTATTTTTTCTGCATACACTTTGCTTCCAACAAAATAATTAAAAATATACCCCAAACACTTCCATAGCATGCAGGCTAGAATAAGTAACTAGGCTGGACAAAGTGAGGGGGAGGAATATCATTAGTAGTTCTTTAGTATCTTCATTATTTTTTCAAACTTTGTGGACAACCTATTCTGCACCAAGAAACATGCAAATGTGCCAAAATGAAGCAGCCACATTTTTAATGGCCAGTGATTCAAAAAAAGTACAATTTCTCAATCCAGAAAAATATCCTACTTTCACTCTGGCAATTCATAATACAGAACATTATTTTTACATATGGATCAATGGTAAGTTTGAAAATCTGTCTTAAAAGGGACTATGCTTTAAAATCCTTCAGGGCATTCTTATAGTTTTTCCTGTCACAATCTTAACAGACTTCCCCAAAATGACTAAAAAAACCTTAAATTTTTATAAGAACGAAAGTAATCTTTATTTATTGGTGAAAAATGTCCATAATCTGTATTATGTTTAAAGTCCCTACAAGTACAGCTTTAAAGTTAATTTCACTTAATTAGTTATTAATTACTCAGTAAAGTAACTTACTCATGCTAAACATGGCTTAAAAATGTATGAGTCAATCATGCTTGGGAAAAAAAAGAGGTGGAGAAAATAGGTATTGAAGACTTATTAAACCTTGGGAGTAATTAAAAGAATGGAGATGCAGAAAATACTTAGGAGGACACGTAATGAATTATCCGGTACTGTGACAGTAAAAACCACAGCAAATGCACTTTCTGAAGCCCAAACAAGAAACACAAAGCCTGCAAACACTGTCTGCTCTATGCAACACATGAAAGACTATTTTCAGTTTCAACTGCAAGTCTCCTTTAAAAAGGCACATGCAAATTTCAAAACATTAATTGTTTTCAGCAAGCAGCATTAAACAGGAACTGGCCCAGCTATGTTAGGTTTTCCAAGAAACCCACCTAAGCTAACTTCCAACTCACATATTTGCTAAAATTGTCATCACTCCTTTTCCTTCTCAACCTGGCCAGTTAAAAATCTCATTCCCCTTCTTCCACTAAATTCATTAAAACACAGTCAAAGTAAAGCAGGGAACAACTTTCCCAGGTATTATATGTATTAATACCTGCATCATGCATTCCTACCAAAATGTTTCCTTGAAGATATTTCACCCAAATACCCTATTTTTAGCTTTTTTTTATGTCTATACTCTGTCAAAGAGAGAAGAGACTCTTTTCAGTGAGCTTTGCAAAGAAACTTCCAAAGAAAGACCACAAAGCTGTGGTCCATCCAGCTCCTCCCACAAATCCTATTTCTGTACATCAAAGAATGAAAAGTGTTATAAAACACATCCAAATACAGTCCAAACGAAGGCTGAATTTAGTCATGATGCAATTAATATGGATGGAGACACAACAGAAGCAAAAAAGCAGGGTGAGGACCATAAAGGAACTAATTTGTGTCACCATTCAGCACAGACCTTATCTGTCTGGTGGCTTTTACGCTTTTAAAGGCAAAAAAGGAAATGCAATTACAGTAACAGTGTGGAGGGTGAGAAACGAATATTTTCTAGGTACCACCAATAAACAATTCAAGACTCCCTAAAGGAAGGTGCAGATGAAAGTGAAGAGCATGCCAAGGATCTCAGCTGAAGCCCATCGCTGAGGGGACCACACAGCCACATGCAGCATTACTATATGCGGAGGAGTTACACAGAGCAATGGATTTCTGCAGCCCAGGTGATGAAAATTCCTGTTTCATCTACTATCAATTCAAATACATGTGGGTTTTTTTCTCTGTGCTTCACAATGTTTAAGGCCCCACTGCTGACCTCATAAATGAATCCTCAAAAGCACCATGGAGCACAGAATGCCATAACACAGGGATGCACAAGGTACGCAGCCTTTGGAAGATCATGCAGGGATCCCATAGTAGGGCTGGAAACCACTTTTGACACGCTCTCATTTCCAGTTCAGGATGTCACAACACAATAGAGCCACACAGCAGCAGCCAAGCCACCATCTCCATGTCAGTGGCTGCAACACTACTCTGTTAGCTCAGTCCTGGTCCCACATTCTACCGAAGCCCAAAGCCAACTACCTAAAAGCAAAAAGTAGGCTGACTTCAGAAGGATGTGCTAATGTACTTACCATGCTAAAAACTGGATACAAGCCTTTTTGTTCTTGTTTTAAGTTCTCTTTCACATCCAAATTCATACTGATTTGTTCTGACAACCCAAATTGCATAACCCTGTAATGGTTACAGAAAGCCACCACTAAACTATACCCATGCTGTAAGCAGGGCAGTCCTCTACCAGTCTATTTTTGGCATAGTTTTCAAGATCTCTCTCAGGAATCCAAATCCATGCAGAAATGTTGCTTAGTTTTTCAATGACTGTTGTGGGGTTTGATTTGTTGGGTTGGTTTTTTTCTGGGATGAAGGTGGGGTTGGAAGGACAACATCCCTATTGTTTTTAAGTGGACAGATGTGCTATACAAGGACCTTCACTTTGCATAGAGAGCATTGCTGCAATCCCTCCATTTCCAGGAGGATTCCTTGTTAACTATGACACATATTGAGTTTGTGCAACAGGCTTCCTTCTTGCAATTACTGTGACAAGTTGTCACATCACCCATACAATAAACTCTAATAAATTTCAATTCATCAACATTATTATCTGTATTGCTGTACTTCTCTTTCAGAAAAGTTAGGAACAAATTCATTAAAATTGGGTAAAATTTGTTGCCTAAAGACTTCTTTAAGACCAAAACACAAATAAAACTGCTAGCAAAGTTTTGTTACATTTTAACAATATTTCCACAGTTCCTCATAGTTTTAACAAAATTCTTTAAAGTACTGTAAGAGTTTTAGAAGCCTATGCTCTTAATAGAAATTAATTTTTCAACAAAAAATAGTTACTCATGGCAGTTAAGAACTGATCTGCATAACAAGAAATGTATCCCTATTATTCTAAGCAGAATAATCGTTTGCTGTTTTCTTTTTTTAATGCACAACCCAGTATACAATCACTCTGTGAACTACAACTTTAATTATCTAAGTGTTTAAAGTAAATAGATCTGGATTATAAAATCATATCCATACATGAATAGTTCACATGTTGTGAACTACCTTGCTTTTTAAAACAGACTTTTTGGACACAAATCTCTAAATACCACACTGTTAAATAGTGGATTACCACATCTTTAAAACACACATTTGGAAGATTGAAGTTCGTATGTCTCCAATACTTCTCCAGCATTGCAAACTTTCAGCAATTTCCAAATGTAATTCTGCTTCCTCATCTTCAAACATAAATGAAAGGGATGTGCCTCCATAATTTAACCTAATTATTGCTTAGCAGTCAGCCAAGATTTAGTTTATATAACCTATATTCACACCTGCAAAAATCTCTAAACAGCCTTTAGTTCAAAAAACTGAAAAGCAATACTCTTGGTGGATTATGTATATTCTAAAGTAGAAAAACAAGGACAATCTGAAAACTCAGCATGAAACTACCCATTTTCAGTAGTTTTGTATACCAAACTTATCCAGCCATGGGTTTTTTTGTGCTTTTATAATTAAAATTTCCACTTTTTAGCAGTTTGAGCTTTATGTTAGCTCTCAGAAAATATTCACACTATACAAATATCAAAGAGAAGATTTGGTCTCTCATCTATATAGAATTTTACGTATCCTCATAATCTCTTCCGCACCCTGTTTTTATACCTTTCCCCAATCATTCTTGTTAGACTCCACTGCTCTCTGCAACCCCTCCCTCTTCTATTTCCCATGGGTGGAACATGCATCCATTCTTATTTCCACCACATAGGCACATACGTGCATTTACAGAACCCCCCATTCTCCATGGGAAGCTGTGCCATTGCATCATGTAACACAAATACCTTATGCTGTACACAGTTTAAGTCAATTATGTATCCAGCATTCTGGCACAATAAAGGAGCTTGGAATTGCACCCTTCAAAAGCCAATCCCAAGCTATTGCTTTAACCTTGACCTTCTCATTGCCACACTTGCAATACAACTTTGGAGGGCCTAGGTACTGAAAAGTCAATGGCTCCTGGCCAGAAGCTCTGCATCTCAGACTACTCATTCTCAAGCCTCCAGAAACATGTTTTTCTGCTCCACTCAGAACAACAAACCTTGCTGTGACACAACCTCAGAGAAAACAGTGAAGGACATGAGTACAAACAGGGATTTCCCTGCCCTTTAACATCCTCATGAAATTTGAAGACTAATTTTCTCTTTCTCTCTTCTCAAAGCAGCTGTCTACTAATTAAGGTTTGCAATCCCATTAGATCTACACAGTAAATGCAATCCATCAATCTTCTCTCCCTTGTGAAAACTAGTGCTTCACTGACTCCAAGCACTTGCTTGCAACCATGCCTGGTTCTACCAGTGTTTATGCCACTGCTTTAGCAACCCAGAGGCTTTGCTGCAGCAAAAGGGTCAAGGCAGGCATAAGCCCAAATGCCCCAAACACAATGTAGCATTAGCTTGCCTGCATCATGCTGCCCATGACTCCCAATTTCATTAAAGATGTCCAAACATCAAGTAATGCAACACTAGTCCTTGGTACAGAAAGCCTCAGATCTGAGCTTCACATTGGTCCTTAGGTTGCAGAACTTTAGCAGACTGAAACTCTTGAGGTATCAACAATTTTAGTTCTGTGGTCGTTGCAAATTTACAGTTTCCCTTGGAAAACACCATAACCTTCACAGAAAGACTAATAGTCTCTGAAGAATCAAAAGCACCACACATACAACTGTAAAACAGCAATAAGGAGCAGTGTTGAAGTTATGATCCTACAATAATTCATTCTAAACCCCATCTTAAGGGACAACAGACTAGAATTACTCTTTGTTATGATCCAAATTGGCCTGCTACTTCTGTATGAGATATGCTCAAAGCCAGCTGCACCTGTCCCCTCTTTATGGGTTGAATAAAAATCAGGAAATGTAGCAGTGGTGTTTAACACACAAGAAATATCAACTACCTCAATACAAAAATTAAGTACATACATTTTCTGATAATAGTGATCCCATCTTCAAATCCTGTACTGAGATAATTTCTTTGCATTAAGTATCAATCATTTTAATGAAGATTGCTAATTTTATCAGTAGAAACCTATCTCACATGAGAAATAAATTACAAGTTTGCATTTGCTTGCTTTTAGAATACATATAGTGACTACTCTTGCTCCTCCTCTACAGATAACATATTCAAGTAGAGTACACAGCACAGCAGTGGGCAAGGAGAATAAACAACCCCCAAATCACTCTCCTGGAGAGCCACTATGCCTACCTTGTGAAATAAATATTTGATCCAATCTCAATCCCTCTCTGGAGTAACTGCCTCTAACATTTTCCAAAATTTAAAATAAATGCATCCAAAGTACTGAAAAAGTGACTAGTAAGAAATAATTTTACCTGTAAATTGTTTTCTGTGACTCTGTTCCACCAAACCATATTGATGGGTACTCCTGTTTTACACCTGTCAGCCAGACAGCCGATAGGGTTCTTTGATTTTCTTGCTTTTGATCCCACCGGAACTATCCTCTCATCCAGCATCCCCAGTCGATACTTCCTGGGCTATGAAAAAGAAGGAGAGAAACCAGGCCACTCCTAACAACCCTCATCTAAAGCTACCCTAAAGCATTACACAGTGATATGATTTCTGGATTGGTGGAATAGGAAACAATTTGCAAGTAAAATTGATCTGAGACTGTTTCCTTTCAATCCTGACTATTTTGTTATAATAAAAAATACTTTTAAAAATTAAAATAAGCTTCATGAAATACCACTTATTTGATTAAGCAAAACTTTCTACACAAGTACAAACTGGGGAATTCCATACATTACATTTTTAAATCCATATTTCTCAAATAGATACCTTCAATCACATCATAATACTGAACTCTAACACCTTCCTTGAGAATTCCCTTGAAACAAGAATTACCACAATAAATGCAATGGAAACTGACATAAGCTAGAGAAAAAACAACTGAGCATGCAGGAGGTACTTGTGTCTTGACAGAAGTCTGTAATGATGTACTTACATCTGTAAAGATCTCTACAAATTAAATGATTTACAAAGCACAGTATTAACATCAATTTTAAAAAATAGTTTAAAAAATCTGTGAAAGATTTTCAAACAAGTACAGTATAGAAGTTCTCCAAATTCCTTTGTGCTTTTAAAGCAACATGTACCTACCCAGATGGTAAATACCACCAAAGTAGTATTTCATCATGTATGCACATATTTAGACCAGGACCTTTTTATACCAGTTCTAGCAAGTGGACCAAATTGCAGGAATTGGCCTATTTTTCTTTTGCTCTGGTTTGGGGGTTTTTTTTTTGGTGTAAAAGTGCAATGATCATCTTCTGGCCATAAAGCACTTTTAGTTAATCAAAAAATTAACTTACCTTTGTTCAGATATTTACTTCATCTGGTGCCTTAGAAATCTTACATATATTTAAAATCGTTCCTCAGGAAAACTGGAGAAGATTCTCCACTCACACACAATTAGTAAAACACAGGACAAACACACCATAAAATGGCTGCAAAATAAAAATCTTAAAGAGATTCCCTCATCTATTTCCCTGAAAACTTTTAAGCCGAAAGCTTTGGAAAGCATAAAAACTCAGAAGAGTCACCAGTAGCTCATTTGCCTAAAACAAACAAAAAAACCCCTGAGCATCACAACAACACAAAAAGTCTCAAGGATAACAACACTGCTAGGAACTACAAAGGTAATGAACTCCATGAAGATCAAGCTAACCAACTTTATAACAATAAACAAGGCTGAATTTTGCTGTACCAATGAGAAATATAGTAAACTGTGTGATGAGTAGGCACTAAGTCCTCCTATAGTTCAATCCCAGTAAAAGTAAATATTGGTTATATATTGGAAGAATCTCTCAGCTATTGGGCAACCTGCGATCTCCATCATTCAGAAGGACTAACAACTTCATTGGCTGCAAAGCTGTAAGGTCTGAGAAGCCAGACATACAAATAATGTTGGACTTCAAGACTGGGTTTGAATGCAGAATGTATTTTCATAGCCTAGCTATTGGAAATAATAGTATAATTAAGAGTCAACAGTTTCCTTGGCAGATTCCCCATCTCTATGTATGTTCTACTAAGCACAGGGGCAGAGTCTGCCTCAGACTATGGGACTACAGCCCCATATCCAAACACATCCCTATTCATAAAAGGTTCTTTTAATACTCCATAATAAAAGGTGATCTATAAATATTTTGAAAAGGAGAACCAAAACAAAAGAGGAACTGAGCCAATGTGGAGAGAGGCTATTTCAGTTACAATGGGATTCAGACCCCAGGCAACACAGTGACTGTATTTTGAGCTTTATGAAGGACTATATGGGGAGCTGGGGAGAGCAGCAATGGTCAATTCTACTCCATAAAGCAACACAGAAACAATATGAGTTCATATCCCAGTAGTTCTTGGTCTACTGATATGAAAAAAAATTAAACTAAAAAGTAGGTGAGACTCAAATTAAATTTTACTTTCATTATCTACTATAAAACATCACCAGAAGATTACCAGGCCAGGATTTCATTGTTCTAACAGACATTAGAATGCAGATGATATAGTATTAATATTTGGAAATAAATTTGGGTCATTTGCATCAAAATAATTCTAAATTACACTTGTTTTCAATGAGCAAAATTGCATCTCATTTAGAAATCTAATCTGAGTTTCTGACCAGAAAACAAGAAAGTGTTTGACAAGAGGAGAGATTTGCTAATAGTTCAAATGGACTCAGCAGCCTGAATAATCGTAGCAACTTTGCCACATCCCCACCCTCTACGCAGAGCAGCATGTAAAGCAGCCCAGACAGGACACTACGTCTTGGAACAAGCAAGAACTCAGCATCCACTGATCATTTCTGAACTAATGTGTCTACTTAAAACACAGAAGCATGACAAAAACACCAAACCTCTTGGCATGGGGATAACTTCTCTTGAATGTTTACAAGAGCAACTGCATTTTTGCCTTCCCTAAAGTCTTTCTATGATGTAAAAAAAGTAGTTCAGCCATACAGATGTAGGGATAGTTCAACATCCTGAGCTACTTTTTTTGGGGGGTAAGGGGTGGGGAGGGAGGAGGGGAGGAGAGGTGACTAAAGCATTTAAGTACTTCGTAATCATTTAGCAAGTATTTCTCAAACTGGGTTGTGACTCCAAGTATGGCTACAAGTTCCAAATTAATTGTGAAATGTCAAAACCATCACAGTTACTTTTAAATAGAAAAATAAGATTAAGCTACAATAATTAAAATGAAATCTAAGAGAAAGAAGAAAAACAACAAAATCAAATTATTACAATGCATTATTGGAAGAGTTCAGTTCCTCCAAGGCAAAGTGAGAAGCAGCAGTAATTACTGACTGCAAATGTTTACATGAGGCAGAGAACAGCTAACTACCTATAATTGCTAGCAACAGCTTGGCTCCCCAGGGTGAGAAGGGTAAGCATTTTCAACTGTAGCTAATAATTATAACCCTTGCCCTGTAGAACCAGGCTGCTGCCAGCAATTGATGAGAGGAAGGTATCGGTTGGCACGATTAGAGGGAAGGTGTTATATTAGGAAAGATAAACCCCCAAAGTCTGAGAAATATTACACTTCCACAGACGTGCACTCTAAAAGCAAAAAGGTCCTTCCCAAGTAGCATCCTCCCATCAGAACACTACTCTGTATGAGTAACTTAATTAGGCCATGCCAAAAAATAGTCAAGTCAGCTTAATTGTTTGCTTCTTATTCATTCAACAGGAAGTTTGGGAACATGTTTAGCAGGTCTATTTTCTTTCTACTATTTGTTCTGACAGCATCTGTTTCATGGACAGGGCCAACACCACACTTCCTCTCTTCCAATTCAGGGTTGGACATGCCACTAGGATGTTATGAGGCTACCCTAGAGGAATAAATTTAAGCAAGACAAGGTTTATGAAAATTCCAACTGTAAAGACTCTTTCTAATAGCTTCAATGTAATATTTAAGTCTGGGTCATTTGGCATATCAAACTACACAATTTCAAAGCTTTCCTGCACTGAAGATCTGCAAGTGGATTTTTTTTTTTTTCAGGATCACTCATTTTACATTTCTGTTCCTTAAAGGGCACTTAGCTCCCATTGGCTCTGAATTTTAGATTTATAAGGCAGCTGCTGAACCAAAAAAATGCCTAAGCCTGGCATACAGACACATGAGCAGGCTATTGTGCTTAAAAGCACTGTGAATAATCTGAGCTATGGTAAAGCTGTCTATGTGCATACACTACCCAAGTGTGATCTTAAGCCTTCTCCATCACAGGCTAAATTATGCAGCACCACCTTAAACTAACATAAAGTAGTTTAAGGTGGTGCTGCTTGCACTGTTAGCAAGGGCTTATCTGCTGTACAGCAAGTTAAATTACATCTGCATGTACAAACAAATAAAAATAACTATCACATTGTCAGATGGGAAAGATCAGGTAGACTATATTTTCTTTTCACTACTTATAAAAATGTAAGCAATATATGTGATCTTAGTTTCAATCTCGATTTCTTAATTTCTTTCTTAATCTCTTTCCTAATTTGAAAAAAAATTGTGACAAACAGAAGAAAAAGGTTAAACACTCAGGTGCAGTGCTAGCCTATGGAGACAGAACCAACTTTCATTGTGTTACATCTTAAAAACTAAAAGCTAACTACAAGCCAGGAACTCTCTGGCACAGCTCGCAGAGGGCTTCTGAAGAGCTACCTGCTCTAAAAAACAGAACATTCCTGCCTCCTTCCTTCAGGCTACTTTCATAGGTATATTCTCACCAAAGAGCTGTAACAATTTAGCTGGAGTAAGCCACTACTTGAAACACCCAGGTATGGATGTGAACTTCAACTGTTTATAAACAAAAGAGCAAAAGCCTAATAGTCCAGGCAGAATCCCCATACAGGCACAATCAGCTAAAAGGCATCTTAGTTGGGAACACAGCCCTGTAACTGGATTTAGTCATAAGTTCTACAAGGTGTAACACCTGAACCTTAAGTATACTCACACCTGGGGTATCCCAAGAGATATGCAAGGTGGCAATATGAAAAAGAAAGGTTGTCAACTAAAACCTAGCACAGATGCAGTTATGCTGACAAATTCCTTTAACTAAGAAACTTGCTGAATTGAAATAAGGTGTTGGAAAAGCAGGGTTTTTTCCCCACCATCATTGCAGCAGATAGTTCTGTGTAGTGAAGACTTGCTGGAGTACTACCGCCCCAAGACATACTTTCAAAAACATCAGTTCTAAAGGAGCACAACCTAAAAGTTTTTTTAATGTTTAAAAGTCTCTTTTCTAGTAGGCCAGAAGTTTTCTGCTGTACTTAGAAGTAACAGAAAAAGTGATACCCAGTTAAGAATAAAAAAATACAGGTAAAAGGACTAAAAAGTTTTTACTCTGGTCATTTACTAAGTATATGATTTCTTACAACTGGTATATTTTCTACCTGCTTTAACTATTTGTATAGTGTCTTCAACAGAAGTGCACACCAGTTTAAAAAAGTATTTTAATTATTCTACTGCAAATCACTCTAAATGACTACATACACCTTGACATAGAATCAAGGAAAGCTTGCCAGGTGATAAGGCCATGGGGAAATGGCAAGCAGCTGTGCCAGGGCAGGTTCAGATTAGATGTTAGGAAAAATGTTTTCACTGAAAGAGTTGTCAGGGCCTGGAACAGGCTGCCCAGGGAGGTGTTTGAGTCACTACCCCTGGATGTGCTTAAAAAAAGGGTAGATGAGGTACTTAGGGATATGGTTTAGCATAGGACAGGAATGGTTGGACTTGATAATCTTAAAGGTCTTTTCCAACCTCGTAATTCTGTGATATAAGAAAATCACCTTATACCTTAAAGTTACATTTGTAGTTAACTGCTTCAGTTTGCAAAGTGCATCTGAAAGTCTAGGTGGCTAACTGAAAAGTTATACTTTAAAAATGGAGAGCAAGATTAGCATTTAAAGTTTTAGTTGCTGCTGGGTTTTAACATGTATCTGAACTGCTCAGAAAACCAAAACAAGCAAAGGCCTTAACACAATTCTAAGGTGAGCGTTGCACTATGCATTCCTCTTACCCTGTTCTTTTCCTTCAAATGCAAGATAGAATGAGGTGACAAAAACTCCTCCTCAATGTAAAAGTGTGACATATTTCTAAAAAGAAATGCTTTAATAATTTTCTTACATAATACAGTGATCACTAATTCATACACAAAAATGAATGTGAATAATATATTCTCTCATGTCACACTCAAAAATGAAAAAAAATGGTTTGTAGCAATTACTAAGACAGTAAGAACAGACACCCAAGGAACAATTATAATAACTATTCCAAAGAAAAACATGAAGCAGGTTAGATGTCATACCCTTAACAACACATTTTAGACTGAAGTAAACATCATACTACCTGTAAACTTGTTTTCTCTAAAAGCACTGTTTATCTTTCTATATTCCTGCAATAACTTTTTTCACATCCCTTATAATCTGCAGTGTTTTATTATTGCAGTAGGGATGTATAATTCCAGAAGGAAAATTCCAGGTTTGAAATATAAATTTATCCCATAATTCTGCCAGTTATAACGCAGTGATGTGATGTGGTGTTTGGTAATAACCTCTCAACTTCTCACAACACAATTCATGCTTCTGAGATGGTATTCAAGAGGCTATGAAACATGAAACAACTGCCTCAGCACATTTTCAGTAAAGATAAATACAGCAAGACCAAACGTGACACGTGAGTTTTCAATGAATGCCACTGAACTACATCAAGATCAGGTATCAGAGCTGTCAAAACAGAGCTGGAGGCAGGAAGGTGGAGAAAAGTACAGCTTAATAACATGCAACAAAACTAGATGGAGGACAGGATACTCAATAACTAGCAATAGTTAGGTTTTGAGAATTTGGTTTCCACAGAATGTGAAGATAGGTTTATTGTTTTCTTTAAACATGAGTGGGAAAACTCACTTGTACTCACTAAAAAGCTTGCATTTATGCAGATCAGTCTTACAAGAAAGTCTTTTGTTTCAAAATAATTTCCTCTGCACATTTATTACTGCTGATCAAAGTAGAATCATAGAACGTATTCAGTTGGAAGGGACCTTTAAAGGTCATCTAGTCCAACCAAAGTATATGAATTAAAGAAAACTGTGTTCCAGTCTCACTTGCTATAGATCTTCAGAGAGCAATAAACAGCAGCACCCTGTACTGGGTGAGCTTCCATACAAATAAGCTTTTGTATACTTTCCACTCTAATCTAGGTTAGAGTCTCAGTCTTGGCTTTTACTCACCTAAAACCAATAGAAGAGAGTCCTAAAAAACCCAAAAAAATATACAAAACAGTATTAAGACTGTATTGTAAGTTGTTCACTACAGCAGTTGGTTCAGTCCCAGCAGCCTGAGGATTAACGGTGGTTCTCACCTTAACATCCCTTCTCTAGGTGTGACTGAACAATTGATATATGAGATGGAAACAAACCAATGTTAGGAGTTCAGTTTTCATGAGGATTGAAGGTATGAAAAAACCAAAGGAAAACAATAAAAGCAAAGCTTTTCACTATCCTGTAAGGCTGACCAGTGACAAGAAGGGGAACCCTTTAGCCTGGATTGGTGCAAACAGTCTCAGAACAAATACAAACAAAACTTTCATCACATATTTTCTTTTTAGTTCATTAAGCTGTCATTCCCTTGGCAACATATTCTGATCAGTTATGTTGCACATATTTTTATCAAATGTTTACCAGAACTACCACAATCAATGCAAAGAGTTTCCCAGCCAGATCATTTCAGGGTTTAGAGATGAACATTTTTCTAGACAATGGCTAAAGCAAATTTAGGAAAAACACCCAGTAAGTTCAAGTTCAGAATGCCACCCTATTTTTACCAAGCATAACACATATTTGAAGAAAAAAAATTAAGTAAGTGTGACATCATTATTCTCAGGGAAGAGGGTTAGTCTATTACTAGCTCTAGCTTTTGTTCCATGCTTCACAAATCCTATTTGTGCATTGTAGATTAATACTTACCTGAAAATCTCTTATAGGAAATTCACTTTAAGGTTGCTTGTCTTACTGCATGTGGAGTTACAACAACCGGACAGTAAATCCAGAAGGTTTTACAGTTGACAGAACCTCCACCAAGGCTCCATCTACAGAAATACTTAGCTCCTTTGATTTCATTTTAAGTATCCTATAAAAATGTCTTTAAATAGTAATCTTAGCTTTCCTGAAATCTAAAATTGAAATGCAGTTTAATCATTTCTAAACAGAGAAAATAACCTTGAGAATGTTCATAAAAATTCAAGGACTAAGTTTACTTTTTAAACTAAAAAAGCAGAATGTCTTTAAACATCAAAATAATCATGAGCAACTTAAATAGCCCAGTCACGCTAACTAGTTTCAAAAGAGTTGTCTAATTAAAAAGCAATGATATAAAGAATTACAATCATCAAGTCTTATCTTTAATATTTTATTAATATTAAGCATTTACATCCATATGGCTTGCCCACAGTTAAAGGGCTGCCAGGTTAACACGATCAGCAATATCCAGAGAGAATAAAGATTAATAAACTTAACTGCTGTGCTTACCACAGCTAGGTATTGCATGCTTTTACAGGAACAATTCATGGTTTTACACAACAAACATGCAGCTTTTACATAGTTGCAAATAAATGAATAGTTCTAAATATTTAAAATATCACAATCCTAATTCATAAAGGAAAACAATTGCTCTTTATTCACTTACCAAGACTGTATTATATCTGTCCTCCAAGTCAGTGGCAAACGAAGGAAATGCTGGTTTTGCCAGCTAGTTCAGAACAAACAAAACTTTAGCCCCGGGTTCACAGCAAGAAAAGTCAGTCATTTGTTTGGGTTGGTTTTGGGTTTTTTTTCAAGTCTTAGATATTGTAAACACCTACATTTGAACTCACCACCAAGGCTCCCTCCATAGAGTCAACCAACAGAGGCACACACTTCTAGGTGGCTATCTTGTGTTACAGCAGGCGACAAGCACTGCCCTGGTAAATCACGTTGCTCAAGCTCTGCATAAGCCCCAGTTACTGGGCTGGGAGGGTATCACACAAGTTTTTGGATAGCTGGTGATTAAAGCATTCAGTGCTTTTGGGGAAATCGCTTAATGCAATTTGAATGTTGTACTCAAAAAACACTAAAACTATCAAGAAACTATATCCACGACTATTTGCAATTTACTATCTGGTAGTAAAAGTCAGTCATTAAAGTGTGATTAATTTATCACAACTCTAGTCTTCAATTTCTATCCACTTAAAGCAGTCACTGCCATCTAGCCTTTTCCAAAATACTTTCCTCCATGTGAGCTGAATGCTCTTTTAAACTGCTCATCTCTCTCTACTGACTATAGAGGGAGCCTGGATGCCTACATTTTGGCCAGCTCAAGCAATACATTAAAACTTCCCCATTACTACTACTATTGAACAACCTTTTATAGAAATAAGTTACAAAAATACAGCAGTTACAATAAATGATAAATTAATACGCAAAGCAGAACACAAACCTCTTTCAGTTAATGCCAGCTATGGCTGAAATCAATTAAGATTAAGATTAAGAAAAGAGTCCAAGTCAACCAGTTTCAAAGACAAATCTTCCTCTTGATACTATTTTAGCAGCAAGCAGCTTAGTTTGATGACTTATTTCTTGGGGGGAAAAGGGATCAAGTCAGAAAAGGCTCTATATCAGTATCTGAGCTTTGAATTATTTAAGCTTCCCACTCAAACATTAATCTGTTTGTTCCCATTGTGTACTGTTCTAATTAAGGTTGATGTAATTTTTAATATTAGAGACAATGCTCCCCCGATAATACTTTTGTATGAGTGCATTTTCTTTTGTGTATGTGGTTTATACATAAGCACACACTTGGACTTGCACAGACATATATAGCACCTGCAGGCTGGATTAGAAAGGAATGTACACTTATTTTTATACAGATTCACAGGGGTTGGAAGGGACCTCTGGAGATCATCTAGTCCAACCCCCTTGCCAGAGCAGGATCACCTAGACTAGCAGGTTGCACAGGAAAGCATCCAGGCAGGTCTTTAACTTCTCCCTCCAGAGCAAGAGACTCCAAAGCCTCTCTGGGCAGCCTGTTCCAGCGCTTGGTCACCCTCACAGTAAATAAGTTTTTTCTCATATGGAGATGGAACTTCTAGTATTTCAGCTTGTGCTCATTGCCCCTCATCTTGTCACTGGACACCACTGAGAAGAGTCTGCCCCCTTCCTCTAGACACCCACCCTTCAGGTATTTATAATTCATTAAAATGCTCTTAGCAGAGTGACACACAGTTCCAATTTTGATCGCAATGCAACACTTTAGCTTCTAAACTGTCTAGTAATAATTAAACTAATGTAGTATTTATTGGTGCATATTGTTCTAGTTAACCACTACAAGTATTTTTAAAGTATCATAAAGGGGTTAATCAAGCCATGTCTGTGTGCTTTTACATGGCACTATTATTCCTGATGACTGATTTGGCACAACTCAGTGTCAACTGAGTTGTATTAGTTTAACTGAACTGTAGTAATATAAAATTAACAATCAAATCCAAGAAATACTGAGTGGAACCTCAGCAAGTTTATCGATGGCACCAAGCTGTGTGGTGCAGTTGACGCACTGTAAGGAAGGGATGCCATGCAGAGGGACCTTGACAGGCTTGAGAGGTGGGCTCACGTGAACTTCATGAAGTTCAACAAAGCCAAGTGCAAGGTCCTGCACATGGGCCAGCAAAATCCCAAGCAGAACTATAGGCTGGACAGAAAATTAATTGAGAGCAACCCTGAGTAGAAAGACTTGAGGATGCTGGTTAATGAAAAGCCCAAGGTGAGCTGGCAATGCACACCTGCAGCCCACAAAGTCAACCATGTCCTGGGCTTCATCAAAAACAGCAGGGCCAACAGGCCAGGGGAGGTGATTCTGCCCCTCTGCTCTGCTTTGGGGAGACCCCACCTAGAATACTGTCCAGGTGTCATTCCTACTATCCTCAGTAAGTGGATAAACACCACATTTATGGTTGTTTACACTCAATTTCTGGTGCACTATACTGGCATTAAGGAAAAGAGCAATTCAGAGATTCCGTGTAGTTTGAATACATCATAATATTACAAGAAGTTAACATTCTACAACAGCATTTCATTTCAAATAATATTAGTCTGATGGGACAACTACAGTAATTATCTTTAAGCCAAATTTTCACCTGCAGGAATGATAGAGAGTTCACTTGCTAACACACAAATAAAACTATGAAAAAAATAAATCACAAGTATGCTGATGTCACCTGCTTTCAAGACAACACATTTTCAACTACAGGAAAGTTCAAGACCACATGGCTTCTAAGATTAGTAAAACATGAAAGACATCAGTGAAAGTAAAATCTGGTAACTTGTTGGGACAAGATGTCTTTCTTGATAAGCCACAGTTCACAAAAGTGAGCAGGAACTCTGCTGTATCCAAAACTCATGTCTCTTATTTCAGCCACTACGTTTTTAAGTTTCCATAGGAAAACACCACTATCTGTGCTGGAGCAGGTCAGAGTTGTTTGAAGATGCTGTTTAGTGCTCAGAAGAATGATTTCTTAATACCAATCAGAGAAGGAAAAAAACATCCAAAACCCTAGCATCCCTGTAGATTATCAGGTGTCTTTCAAACTAAGAATTGCTTTTATATCTCCCATAAACAGGGGAATCATTCTTCCTGTATTCAAAACTTGTTGCCATGAAGGCTTGCAGGTGGTTTGACTTGTGCCTCAGTACAATAAAAATAATTTGGTTTCAAATTCAATGGGCTATGCCCTGATTTTCATATTCGAAGCATTCTCAGAAACTTAGCTTACAAATGCTTGGAATCCTTCTTAAAGAGCAGCCCCAGTCTGATCTGGTGTAGCAACAGACGATCTTATTTATATCGGCAGTGACATACCAAAATAAATCTAGTAACATTAGAAGAATCATCATTATTTCACCTGGCATTTCAAGTTATTCCAGATCTTCTTCCCTGTCAACTCATATACAAATATGCTACTTAAGATTTAGTTGCTGCCTACCTTCCTCCTTTGAGACACACTGAGAGCAGCAAAATCATTAAACAAGGATGAATTTGGTGAAGTTAGTGGATCTGTAAAAAAAAAAAAAGTAAAACGTCATGTTACATATTTCTAATAAGAAGAAATTTGCATTTAACTTATTTCTATATGGAAAAAAAACTTGAGAAAACGATGTTTAGCCCCCATGCTGCCAAAAGAACACAGCTTTTATTAGACTCTGTGCAACTGCTCAATTGGAATTGTGCTCATTAGCAGAATTTACTAAGTTTAATTGCTGCTGACACTATTTAATGTCCACCTAACATTTCAAAGCCTCCATCTCCAGTTACCTGAAATTAATTCAGGTAATCTTCTTTATAACACAGCCTTACAGGTAACAATGTGGATTTAATTTGTCCTCTCACTGTTCTGCACAACTTAAGGTCAGAACTAAAGGTAGCCAAAGTCTACATTCTATTAGTAGCTTTTTAATGGTTTTTCTTCATCCCTATGCATCCCTTCCAGAGCTGAAGCACCCAAAACTGAGTAACAGTCACAGATGCAGCTTAAAATTCCAAACCAAATGGGTATAGCTCCTGAATTAGCAGATGAATGCCAGCTGTAAGCATGGTTTTGATGAAATGCTTTCTTCAACATTAATCAATACTTCTTATAAGGGTAATTCTACAAGTGAAGCTCAGCTTAGGGGGGAAAAAGAGTACCTAAGAAAACAGAATTTAAACTGGTTTCCAAAAGTCAGTCTGGCTTCTCTCCTTCACATGCATCACCATCATTATTTGGCCTGCCACAGTCACACTCTGACTGCATTTAAAACTGGAGACCTCCACTGCCTTGAATAGCTAATTGTTCAGTGGGACAAAAGTACAAGAATTAATCTCAAAACCTGCTCGAAATGAACCAGAGAGAAAACAACCCCACAGACCACCAAATTTTTACTTTCAAGCAAGTTAATTTTATAGTAGTTACTAGCATGCTTAAAAGAAGTATAATCCTAGGAAGTAGAGTAGCTGCAGGGTCAGACATGCAAATAAGAGTTCTAGAACATCATTTACGCAGCAATTTTCAGAGCAGAAATATATTTAAATGTATGTCCTTGCCATAAGGGAGTAGTAACTTCTTCTTTAAAGAGCTTCATTTGACAGCTACAGCTGAAATAATCTGCAGTAATTCCAAAGAGCACATTACAGGAGTTCAATATACCCTCCACAATAATTTAATGGGTATGTAGGCCCTCACTATAGAGCCATTTTATTCAGTTGAATACCGTGCTCCCTGTAGTGAAGGAAAAGTTTTAAGATATTAAGTACTCCTTACTGGACAAAACTTAGCTGGCCATTTTTAATCGCTATTATGTGGTAAGTTTCACAAAATCCATACACCCTAAGTTTAGGCATAAAACTCATTCCACACATTACTTACTCAAAAAGCACAATAAAAAGGGACACTACTACAGAGCAACATAAGTGTTTAAGCTATCAGTGCCTTGCAGAAGATAGCCAGACTTGTATTTCACTTGAAGTGACAAGTCAGATAATGACTTCTTTTTTTAGGTGTTTTTTCCCCACTGGAGCAAGTTGAAAATTTATTAGTTGAGTAGCACTACAGCTTTGTATTAAAAGTAATCACACAATAAACTAATAAAAATGTTCTACTACAACTCAAATCAAATCAGAGGAGGAAAACAAAACCTCCTGTAAGTCTGTTTTGCAAAAGTGAATCTCTCCAATTCCCAAGCACACTCTTACATACAATACTTCAAAAGCACTTACCATGGCCTGCGTACTGCTTGGCACTGTCATTGAGAAGGCTAGGGGAGCTGCTGCTATTTGTCATCCTCTGCAAAAATAAAAGGACAAGTCTACATGTGAAAAGAAGCTATAAAAGACTAAGCAAGGGCTTCGGAGACAACATTTAGAAAGTTTTAAGACTATGAAACCTGTGCTCATTTCACATTTAGTAAAGACTCTAAGCAGACAGTGGTTTGTAGTTGACAAAAAAGCTTGGTAGAAATAAAGTACTTTGCAGGAGTGACGCAAACCTCAAATGACTTTGAAACTACATACTATCTTCATGAACTTCTAACTTGGGAAGGCCTACAAAACCTATGGTTCTCTTCCTGTACGTTGCCAGAATGTTAGGTATGACAATTGCTTATCTGCTTTAAACATTCTTTCACACCCGTCTCCTGAAACAACTCCTCCCTTTATTACACACTATCATCACAACATGAAGCTTCACCAACAAAAAACTCTCAAATTAGTATAGCATTTGACAGATTCTTTTAAAAGCAAAAGAACCTCTTACTGTCTTTCAGCAAAATCACGCTATTCTTCTAAGCTAGCATCTGAACCCCTCCCAACATTCCTTGTAGGCTTCACCTGCTTCCCCTAAATTCCTCTAGAGGTATGGGCCAGCAATAAACTGGACTAAGTGAGGCAGTGCCACTCTACAAGCTACCACTGCTTTGACAGAGAAGTTTAAAAGTGTCTCTTCTTACTCCCACTTATTATTTTCTTTGACCAGTCTCCCAACAGGAAGAAAAAGTGTGAGAAGAATAACAAAGCAAGGTCAGGAAGAATTCTCCATCAGTGAGAGAGACGACCAGTAATTTGTTAAAATATTCCTTGGCATGCTTTTGGCTCACATCAACCACGAGTCTCCCAGCCAATTTCCAAGCACTATTCAGCAGTGAAAAGGCTTGAGATCCCTTCAAATAGACAGTTTGCACGCAGCCTCCGCTTTACCGGGTGAGCATACACCAGCACAAACAGGCCATTTTGTGCCAGCTGGCCCTAAGCAGCAAGGAGAGTTTCCAGGCATGATTAATTTAGTAGTCTAGACACAGACCAAGACTCAGAAGTGGGCACTGGAGTTGCTCTTTATGCCTACATTTTTCTACAGCCAATCTCAACGGTGGTGGCAGAGGGCAAGACACTTACTGTGTTATACTTCAATGCAATTTCCTCTAACTCTTGACCAGAAGATCAATATTCTGGAGAAGATTTGGTAAGAACAGAGGTGAACCAACAGAAGTTGGGGTGTTATCCAATATGGTAGAACTGTACACCTACTGCAAATCAAGTTTCTCAATGTTTGCAACTATTGTACTACCAGTGACTTCACCAGAAGCTGCAGCTTTTAATACCTGTATGTAAAAGAATGATTACACCGTGTAAAGTAGGTCTTATGTGGAAAGAAAGTTGAAAAAAGAAAAGAAAAAATAGCCTGCACTATTAGGAAAGTAACTTGAAGAAAGTTTTGGTAAAGGTTAAGTACTTTTACAGCAGGTTATCTTCAAGTCTTACCCTCTGCACACACTTAATCTCTTAATGCTTTATTCTCCCATGTATTATTTCCACTATCATTGCTGCAGCAAGCTTTCTACAATCACTCGGGCTTCTCTGATGCAACTCCTCACTCAGTACAAATACACAGTACTGTATGAATATACATGTAAATGCTACCTGAGTCTTCAGCTTTTTCAAGGCTTGAATGAAGAAACATTTGCTGTATGTTCTGCCTGTGATCCCACCAGTTTCACATTCTTAAATATACTAAACTGACACAATGTAACTCTCACAGGTTACTGATTGGCCATCAATTTCTTGCACAAAAGGAACATCTCTAGTGAAACTTATTCCTAACAAAACAAAGTAACACTTAGGGAGGCACACCCCCCACACACTACATTAATCTTGCCTGAGTGAGGGATACTTCGTCTACTGCCCACTGCCATCGAAATAAGAATAAGAATGCATAAAAATAAGTAATTACTGGATTTTTATAGCTCATTTATTTATACACCATATTCCCTTCTTGACTAAGCAATGGAGAGAAATCATTTTTCACAAATATTTAGAAAGCACCCTTATTACACATCTTTTCTTGGCACTTGATACACAGATCCTTAAAAGAGGAAGTGGTTTAGGATTAAATTTCCGAAAGGGAAATTTACACAAAATCTGTTCAGATAGAGATAAAAATAGTGTTAAACTCTACTTATAATACTCAGATTTTCATAATAGTTTTAATGCAAAAGGCAATAGGTCTGTCAGAATAGGAAAAAACATTTAGATACTGAGATCTGGGTTGGTATCAAAGATGGTTAAGCATACTGCTTGAACTTGGAACCAAGCACTCTTATGCCATCAATATTCTATCTCCTCAAGTACAGGAGCTAAACACGCAATCAGCAGACTTCCAACGTGAATAGGTAACTGATGAAGAGAACAAGCACTGGTATGATCCCTAAAACAGCGTGTGCACAAGGCAGACTGCAACAGAACACATCGGCCAGAATTCCGACAGCACGGTGCAAACGAAGCCTGCGAGCATCAACTGTGCTTCTGCAAAGTCAAGTCTTGTTCAAAGTTCAACTGTATTTTACATGAACCAGAATTCTGAAAAACAAGACCTTCTCCTGCTGATCTTGGGCAGCTCTTTAGCAGCTCCTTAGAAGCTGTACCTTGAGCGAGGTAAAAAGCCTCCTCTTCACCACTCATGAATTTTTCACTTTACTCACTTTTATTACAAGTGCACAAGTGTCTTAACATTATTCACAGAAGACCTGCATGTAACCAGTAAAGGATTTAACTGTTTTAATATTAAAATTTCTACCACACCCAAAAATATTTAGACTTAAAGGGGGTTACTCCTATATCTGATTTTCATCATATCAGTTGAAAACATACTCCGTTATTTCTGTTTTCTGGAAGGCAGTTTTGCTTTTAAAGAACACTTCTCAATCTCTTCTAATGGTGTTGAAATTCACAGAAATTCAATTTCAAGAAGATTGCAATCACAAAAAACTCAAGCCCAAAGGATGAAACCTCTAGAACGGTAAGCGCAACCATTAAAAGGAGAAGAAAAGGAACTATTCATTCCTATTAAGCCTGCCAAGAAAGGCAAACACACACATAGAACTTCAGACTTGAGTACATCATGACTTCCACAGTATGGAAGTTAATGTAAAAACCCAGTTTTTTCATAAGCAAGCACCACACTAATGTCACTAGTTCCATATAAACTCCTTTTCTTTGCCTGCCTATTGCTATGATTTATTGAGGTCTTTAAGCACTAGTTAAAATTCAACTAGGCTGACTGGCATACATCCTGCCCCTCTCCCTTTAAATGAATTTAAAAGTTGTTTCTGTTCACAACTCGGAAGAAAGCTGCTGCAGAACAAAACCATCCCATTCATCCCTGTCTAAGGATTTAACTTGAGACTGCAGCTTAAAGTTCTTCCACTGTTGAACCTTCTGTTCACAAAATACAGGCTCTCTAATTTCATGGAAAAATTGAGAAATAACTTTCCAGAATAATGTGTTAATTACTGAATATTCAAGCAATTAAGTTACAGGATGGGAATACACTTGTTCAGAAGGTTTTATTTTCTTCAGGCACCAAGATTAATCAAAGTAACTCATCTCCTCTTAGGAAAAGACTGTGCGAAAAGGTACTGTGATAAAAATGAAACATTCTTCAGAGTGAATTATTATCTTACCTAAACATGATAGCCTATTACATACTAACAGTTCCTATTCAAAACCACTCCACTTCTTTTTGAAAAAGTGTTACTTTCACTTAGACATTAAGACAACACTGACAGCAGGTCAACAACATCACTGTAAGGATAAATTCCGTACCAGGCTGATATTGAAACAACAGCTCGGAGCATTAGATACTTCTCACAGAAGAGTTGAGGTGGGAAGAGACCTCTGGAGACCAACTGGTCCAACCCCCTTCTCAGACAGGGCCAGCCTAGAGCTGGTCGCCCAGGGCCATGTCCAGGTAACTTCTAAACTGTCAAAGATGGAGTCTCCAGCACTTCCCTGAGAAACCTCTGCCGGTACTTGGTCACCCTCACAGTGAAAAAGAGTCTCCTGATGTTCATAGGGACTCTCCTGTGTTTCAGTTTGTGCTCACTGCCTCTGGTTCCAACACAGGGTACCACTGAAAAGACCCTAACGCTACCCTCTTTGCACCCTCCCTTCAGGTATTTACGTACATAGGTGAGATTCCCCCTCAGTCTTCTCTTTTCCAGACTGAACAGCCCCAGCTCTCTCAGCCTTTCCTCACAGGAGAGATGTTCCAGTCCCCTTATCTCCACACCCCTTTGCTGGACTCTCTCCAGTATGTCCATGTCCCTCATGTACTTTAAAAAGCCCAGCCCTCCAGGAGTGACATTACCAGTGCCGAGCAGAAAGATTAGATCAAATACCTTGAGCTGTTACCAATTTTACCTAATGCAGCCCAGGCCACCATTCACCTTCTTTTCACTATTTCCTTAGTGCAGTATGCTAGGAAGAGAAGCGTTACAGAAATATTCCCACCTCCTCCTAAAGGTACACACCACCTTGCCTCCACCCTCCAATTTTTCAGTAGCAAAACCCAAAATTACAGCTGCACTTAAGTTAGCTTTGCTTTCATCTCCCTCCACTCAAGTCCATAGTTACAAAATTCTCATCAAGATAGAGGATGAATAAAGCTTTGCTGCACACAATTACATCTAATTCTACATAACTTACGTTACAAGCCTTATCTTAAAGGAGGGGTTTTTCTTTCTTCTCCATCATTTCTTTTCCCCAAAATTCATAAGCCATGGCATTTGCTCATTCTGTCTCCACATTCCCCACCCTAAACCTGAGGGTCATTCCTCTGCTATATTTTGTAGCACATCAGAAGCTATTCTCCTCATCTTAATACTGTTCTACTGGAACTATATTCCAAAGTATTTCTTTGTAATTTTCAGAATAATGTTAATTGTACTATAAAAGAAGTCATCCTGCAAGAGAATGAGATTGTTTAATTATCAGATTCTGTGACCTACAAAGGATGATACCTTTTGCTTTCCTTACTCACCAATTCAAAACTTGCCTTCGACAGTTAACATATTTGGCACCGTCTGCAGCATGTCCCACTCACAACTGTTTGAACTAAAGCAACTGGATTTCTTCAGAAAGCATTATGTAAACAACTGCATAATTTTATATTTAAAGCAGCACATCTGTATTTCCACTCGGTTCTCAACAGTTAAAAAGTGAAGACATTTATAAGCTTCTGTGCTATAAGGAGAGTTTTATTACTCAACTCTCAGCAGATCAAGCAAAGGGAACAAAGGTCTTTGTGTTTATTCAGCTGCAAGACTTTGAAGTGAGCATGGTCTCAGCTTCTCAGGCTTTTAAAGAATGCTTAGTATACCAACACTGGCACAGCAAAAGCAAGCAAGATGAATTCTTCTCCATTGCTTGGCTTTGCCAACATTAACACTGAAGACTATTACCTCCTTTCTTTTGTTTTGATCAGAGTCATTAATTACTTTCTACATAACCTGCAGTCAAATAGAAGCCATGCAGTTATAAATCTTATCCCATAAGATTGAGAAAAAACACGTTTCTGTGAAGCAACATGCATGAAGACACCTTCTACTGTTTTACACTTACAACCAAATTGCTCAATTCTAATATGACATTAAAAGTCTTAACATCAAGATACTCCTCTGCCTCATCCTGCCATAATATCCTTGCAACACCCCAACATAATACTGCTAAAGCCCCTTCCCACACCACCTGCATCTTTGACCAAGCCACAAGTTAGTCAAGGAGCAGCAGTAATGCCAGAGGAACAGAGACACCAGGCAGCCAAGTGGCACATAGAGCAACTGAGCGAACCACCAAGCATCAGAGGCATCCCAGCCAGCCAGCTCCTGCCTCCTCACTGCTAGGAAGCCGAAAGCAATGAGCCACTTCTTGAACCACACCTCTGACTGTCTCCTGGCAGCTGCTGCTATGCCAAAAAGAAAAAGAACAGCTTCGAGGACAGCATGCAGCCTGTGGGCCATGTGTTGTGCAGGCCTGCTCTGTTATTAGTTAGGGAAGGGGAAAACAGAAAATAAATGCTTTGATAAGCTGGAAGCCAATACTGCTAATGCAGTATACGAAAGCACATGCAGAGTCAGGGAAGAAAAGACATGTGAAACAAAACTGTATTAACAGGAAAATGTAAACCAATGAGAACAGGAATCGATTATCAGTGGGAAAATAGATAGTAACAACAGAAGAGGCCAGTGGGGGCAATGAAAGGTTGGTTAACAGTAAAGACCTTTGAGGTAGGAGAAATGGAAGGATGAAGTAAAAAGATCGTTTTCAGAAAGGAAGAATTAGAGCCAGGGTCACTTCAAAAAAAATCCTGTCTCTTCCAAGCTGCGTTAAGATTTTTTACTCTCTTTTTTTCCACACAAACAAGTATTGCTGTTAACTGCACCTTCACTACCAACCTAACCCCAGTGAGGTGCTCTAGATCTCATAAAATACTCTTCAACACGTACAAACAAAATATCAAAGTGAGAAATACCCATTCTGTGGAAATGCTGACCACCAGTCCCCTACAGTATTTGTGATTAGAGAGGCCCACTCCCTTCCCAATTCATCATGATTCAATTCGCTTTCCTTCTTTCTGTTGCTTCCTTAACATGGTAACACAGATTATCCACTGCACAAAAACACAGCTTTGCTTGAGGCAATTTGGCTCCATTACATGTGTGTTATGATAACCCCAATATAAACAAACAATCACATACTCTTTTCAATAAACCTCAGTTTTATTTGCTGCACATGACACATTCTGGAATTATGGAATAATTAGGAATAGTCAAGACGACTCATCTACTGAATCACTAATCATTAAGTTGGAAGGTATCGAGTGAATAAAGCATAGACTGCAGAAAGACTATCTCATGGTAAGAGAAAGTGAGCATTACCCAGAAGAGACTATTACTGCCTTTGCTAGATTGAGGCCAGTTAAGCAACTGGAATCGAGTTTTCCCCAGGTGGTCATTAACTCCATTCCTCACCTTCCAGCTGTACAGGTTAGTTTCAAAAACTCTGGTTGAGGAGGGAGGGGGTGGGGGTGGTTTAATTGCCAACCTTCTTCCCACGCCTCTATAAAATGCAGACTACTTTCTTTTTTCATAAGAAAAGCATTCGTCGAAGTTGGATGCAATTATAACCTGCACAGAAAAGCACACTACCAACTAACAGTCTTCACAAGAAGGATGTGAACCACATGTAGGGTAAGGCTTAGGACCATAAAATGAATGCTGAACTATCAGGTGGATGCTCATTATGCAAGCACCATGTATCTTTGTGCCCCGAACTAGTCCCACTTCTAATTTTCCCACTGAAAAAAAGTTATACAAAGTTCTCAGAAAGACATCTCAATATATAACCTCAAGGCTGTTCTGAAAACCTAAGCTTAACATTTCTTAACATCTAATTGTATCTCAGTGTTTGTTTTTTTTTCTACCAGTGTGCTTATCTATATGTCTATGCAATTTCCCAGTTTAAAAAAAATAGATGAAAAATTTTCCTCTTATTGCATCACTGCTGGATCTATTTCTGAACTGCAGAGATCCACCAAAGATGACTAATTCACAGATGAGCTGATGTTGGCATCTGCAAAAGCAAAACTGAGAGGCTAATGAGATATTTTACGGAAGAATTCTGATTAGAGGGCTGGAGCACCTTCCCTATGAAGACAGGCTGAGAGAGTTGGGCTTGTTCAGCCTGGAGAATGCTCCGGGGAGACCTTAGAGCAGCCTTCCGGTACCTGAAGAGGACCTACAGGAAAGCTGTGGGGGGACTGTGTTTGCAAGGGAGTGTAGTGATAGGACAAGGGGTGATGGCTTTAAAATGAAAGAGGGGAGATTTAGATTAGATATTAAGAAGAAATTCTTCCCTGTGAAGGTGGTGAGGCCCTGGCACAGGCTGCCCAGAGAAGCTGTGGCTGCCCCCTCCTTGGCAGTGTTCAAGGCCAGGCTGGATGGGGCTTTGAGCAACCTGGGCTAGTGGAGAGTGTCCCTGCCCATGGCAGGAGGGTGGGAACTGAATGATCTTTAAGGTCCCTTCCAACCCAACCCATTCTGTGATTCTATGATTCTATGATCAATGGCAGAACACAAAGTTTTCAGTATCTTTTGTTTGATTCAAGGACCTGGAGAGAAACAGACACATGGATTTGTTCTCTCCACCCTACTTTGCCCCAACTTTGCATTATGCCAACTTGTGCAATTCCAGTCTCCATTCTGTGAGTGTCCCACCGTCTCCTATCAGCTTCAGGCCCTTTGCTCAGTCTTTCCTAGTTCCTTATTCACTTATCTTCAGCTCAGTTTCTCTAAGCCCACAGCCTTAAGTCTCTTTTCCCTTATACACCTCCCTGCTCAAATTAACACAGATGGAGGTCTCTTCTTCATTAAATACAACTCCACTTCCATACAGCTTCAGTCTGAAGTGGAATAAAATGAAAAAGAGGTAAACTAAGCAGATCAGCATTCCTGCTTGCAGTTCAGGTAAGGCCTAGATTAGGTCAGAGCTGTAACTGCAAGAACATACTCAAGTTGGAACATGCCAATGCAGACTACCTCTTTGGGAAACTATCTAACATCTAGGAAGTCTCCAGTGGGTCTATATAAACCAGTTCTGCAAAGGCTTAATCGAGTCTCACGCTTTAACCCGGCCAGCAGCTAAAACAACCACACAGCCGTTCGCTCACTGTCCCCTCCCCAAAGGGATAGGGAAGAGAATAAAAAAAGGTAAAACTTGTGGGTTGAGATAAAGACAGTTTAATAGAACAGAAAAGTAAAAATATGATGATGATAAATAGATTATACAAAACAAGTCATGTACAGGACAAATTCTCACCATCCAAAGGCGATAGCTAGTTCCTGAGACACAATCCCACCTCCCTGTCAATGCCTAACTATATATACAGAGCATGACATTATATGGTACAGAATACCCCTTTGGTCAGTTGAGTTCAGCTGTCCTGGTTACGTCCCCTCTGAACTCCTGGTGCAGCCCCAACCTACTCACTGGTGCGGCAGTGCGAGAAGCAGAAAAGGCCTTGGCTCTGTGCAAGTGCTGCTCAGCAGTAACTAGAACACCTCTGTGTTACCACCATTGTTTCCAGCACAAATCCAAAATACAGCCCCATTCCAACTATTATGAAGAAAGTTATCTGAGCTAAAACCAGCACATTAAGTGACAAAATGTGGGCAAATTTTCAGAGAGACAGAAAAAGGTCTATCCTTGACACAACTACAAATCCATTAAAGTGTCTATTCCAATCCATGAAGCCCTCATATTATTTAAAGTAAAAGTCACTGGAGAATAAGATGAAGGAAAAATCTTAAAGGGCTGAATGACATGGAAAACCACATTCTAAGCAGCTAAACTTTCCAAGCATGGACTTAATTTAGAAGCTGACATACAGTCAAAACAGGCAGTGTTAACTACTTTACCTATGCAAACAAGAACTTAAATTATATGATTCAAAGGTGAAAAAAAAAAATCAATAAAAGAATGCTTTTTAAACTGCAGTTTAATGCCTGTAAGCACTTTCTCAACACTAATGAAACCCTTCTTCAGAGATAATTTTCCTTAGCCTGCAAAGGGTAAGAGGCACATGAATTTCTTCTTTTCTCAAACAGAAATACAATGCCTTGTCTATAATCTCACAGGCATTAGTAAAATATTTTAAAATTCTATGAGCATGTTAGATGCACACCCTATTGTCTTTTTAGAAGAAACAGTTATAATTTAAAATCTATGTTTATAGAGAGACATCAGCACTGCTGTGGAATACAGTTTAAGTATACAAAATGATGATTTTGCACTAAAAGGAGAAAATTGTATGATCTCAGTTACACCAGAATTTGTAACTTCCAGCTTCAATCATAAGTTCGGGATCAGAGGTTAATTTTTCTTTTTAAATCATGCACTGCTGTCAGTAATAAACATTCCCAGTTTTCAGTTTGGTTGAATGAGAAAATCCAGCCTTCTTGAAAACATGCGGGAAAGGAAAAAAAAGAGAGAGAGGAAAGAAGGAAACACACCTAATTATTTCCCACCTTCTGCTGAGTTATTTTTCAATCCATAATACAGCCACAATTGAGATCAAAGTAAGGTCATAAGGAGAGTTTCCTTGATATAAAAGAAGAGAGTTGTTGTCAGGACTCAGTGAGAACTGTTTGACTTGTGCTCTCATTTACCAGAAACTGGTTCGTCAAACTTTTGAGTACAGGGAGAGACCATATTCTTTTCAGCTTTTAAAAAGCATAACAGTGTGAGGGAGTTGTTATAGTACTTCATGTGTTAATTCAATACTCATTTAGGTTTTAAATATGACAGCTTTTTTGGTGTAAATTTTGCATAATACTACCTGCAAAATAAATTCCACCTCATGGGAGTTCCTATGCCAACATCTACAGAACACTATAAATACAAGAAAACATCTCAGAAGATTTAAATGTGAATTCAACATCACCAAACACCACCAGAGACCAAGTCTACAAATTCTCAAGTTTCTGCCTAGTAATTTAGAGGTTTGACAGGTCATGTTTTGCTTTTGTGACTTTTGATCTTTTAAATGTTTCAAAAATGTGATTTTTATGTATTTACTAAAAGTCTATCAAAACAAGCTATAAGCCTAGGAAGAAATCTAAGAGCACAAAGTTAAAGTATGCAGCAAAGCCCAATGCAACATCTCAAATAAGTGCCAATAAAACCAGACTTATTTTAAAGCAATTATATTGTTTCATTTCCAGGTGGAAGATTAAAGTGGATATATTCTCTATATCCTACAGGATGACACATACCAGAAGGCTCCATTTTTCCTGCCTGTTGAACAGTTTTCCCTTCTTGGTGTAATGCCAGCCAGAACTAAGGAAACACTACACAAGTCAGGGCTATTACCTGCATCATGGGATACTTTGTTTCAGCGGGACCTCCAAATCCATTAACGCCAATGAAGCTGGTGCTAAAGTAGGAATCTGTGAGACTAGCATCAGCTAACCCACCGCCATCTATTCCGGGAACTAAAAGAAAAAAAGAAAAGTGTTTCAGAAAAAAAAAAAAAATATTAGTTTACCATGGGTTTATTTGCTAACACCTCTTACACGTGGAATTTTTGGTGGGGGGGTAGGAGAGGAAGATTGGTAACGCTATTTCAAACCTATCATCTCAGCAAAAGAACTGAAGTCATTTCAGCGCAGAGAATGAAACCTGAAGAGACAGCACGCTAAAGGACAGCTTATGCAGCATGAAGGTACAGCACCAAGGCAGAAAGAGGCAGAAAAGTAAAAAGCTTTGACAGAAACGATGGGTTTGAACTTTAGAAACAAGAGTAACAAGGCAAATAATGATACCAGAAAGAAAACTGAAAAAAAACAACTTAGAAGGCACGCTTCTTTTAAGCAAACCTATATTCTTGCAAATACACATCTTGGAAATACATCTGTTGAGTAGAGTTTTTAACTGGAGGTACTGGTTCTTTTAAAGGGTAACACAAAATATACGTTTTAAAAAATCTCTAGTCCTTTCACACAAAGCACAACCATTTTAAAAGCTTCCTTAAAAGCACAAGACTATTTTGATTATCTCATACTTCATGAAGTGGCAACAATTTAATGAAATATGGCCAAAAACCTATTTTGGACTGAAAGCAAATGTGAAGGATATGAGAAATTAATCCCCTGTCTAGAAACAAGGGCCTTGACATACAAGCACAGTACTTTTGCCACAAATAAATTAAATACTATGAGACTACAAAGAACAAGAAGCAGCCATAATTAACACAGAACACTCAAGCAGGTATTACCCTGATAAAAAAAAAGAATTTACAATGGTATACAAGCTGCAGCTCAAATTAAGCTTCCTCAAAAACACCCACAGCAAATTACAAAGACACTAATCAGAATGGCCAGGCCACTGCAAGCCAACAGGCATGAGTAATTGGTCGCTCCAAGGTAGGAAGGCACATATCCAACTCAGAAGAACATCCTGTACCAAACTATCTGCCTTGAACTTCTGGGAGGACTTACAGCCAGCCCGTGACACCAGGAAACAACCTCCTGATCCGAATCCTCAAAGGAAATAAAATGCGACCTGGTGGCAGCGCTAAAGGAACATTGACTATAACCCCTCAAATTTCCTCAGAACAGGAATTTTTCCTCCAAAAGAGACACATAACCTGGTAAGCCATTTCCATGCTGTAGGCAGAGGAAACAGCGAAATAAGTACAGCCAGATGAAATCATAGGAAGGGCTGGAAGAGGAGAATGACTACCACCATCCGTACTCCAGACAGATGGAAACACTGACCCAGCTGTAAGAACTACTCAACCAGGTTCAACACCAAGAGCACCTCAAACTCCAGGTGAAGAGAGATCATATAAACAAAATAATTCAGTTGCAATACAGATCTGCTTTGCAAGTGAAAAAGATGCATAAAAGTACTGCTACCAAATCCAGAACGATGTTTGTATTCTCTGCTGGTTTGAGGGACACTCCTAAGCAACTTTAAAGATGCTAATTACTAATCAATTGCAACATTAATATATTTTCAAGTTTTAAAAGTTAGCTAAAGGAATAGGAAAAAAAACTCCCTCCATTGCCTGTGCCCTAGATCCTCTTTCACAAGGAGCTGTCACACAGAAAATTAAGCCCCCTCACTACATCCTTTAAAAAAAACACAACTTCTTTGTCTTTTAAATGTTTGTCCTTCTTTGGCTATCATTTGGGAAAAAGGCTGAACTACACTATAAGGGATAAAAATTAATGCCTGCAGTAACACCAATTACTGTCTCATCCTACCTGCTACCATCAGTCCCTAACTCACACTGTGAAGGCTACCATTTTAACACAATCATTTTCTGGCATCATGAAAAATACTACAACTCATTCATACAAGAAAATCAAAAGATAGCAAATCCATGTTTTGCTATGAGTAGTTTCAGTCTCCTCTGCCCATAAATTATTCAAGGTTCACACTCTGGTTTTTATTTATTTTAAAAATACATTTCCAATACAGCTATCTCTGCCTGCATTTCAGCCATTATCAAAAACTGCTGCAGTTTTTATGCTACATCTTGGCTGTAAAAGGCCAAGAAAAACCATTTAATTTCCAGGAACAACTGTCATTTTCAAGGTATGCTATCTAATTTCAGCAGTGTATATGCTATTTCATCTTATACTTCTGTGATAAGCTCCAGATTCTAGCCATTTTTTAACAAACTAGCAAACAACTCCCTTAGATTACACTATCAGCTTTACAGATCCTTCAGCTCCTGTTGAAGAATTAAGAAACAGCCGACTTTCTGCTTCTCCCACTGCTCCTTACTATGCTAGAGTCAACACGAGGATCCACGTACCCTCATTTCTCTGTTGGATGCACAGTTAATGAACAAAATATTTAAAACTGGGAAGAGGCAAGTGAAAGCTGGCAAGTTTTGCCACATTCGGCAGCAACACATGTGAGGAGAAACCCTAGGGGTGACCTCCAATAACTCCAGACAGCTGATAGAACTGTGGTTCCCCATTACCCAAAGCCCCAGAGCCCCTGCAGGTAGCCTTGCTAAGGCACAAACACAGTGCTAGGTGCTCTGAAGCATCCTTGGTGCCAGGTAGATTGAGCTGCAAGTAGGAGCAGGCTTCAGGCAGCGACCCCAAAGCTGAGCAAGGCTGACAACGCTGCTGGGAATGACAATGTTGATCTTGAACATTGTCACCTTCCTACTGCTGGTATTTGCTACAAAAGTCTATCCAAAACCATGTAAAGCTGCTCAAAGGTACCATTTAGGCTTTCTATTGGCACACCAATATCTAACTGGGCACTCCGAACAGCAAAAGCTAGTCCAGAATATTTACTTTTATTTAGCTGTATGAAGACCATCTCTCTACTGAGTTACAACACTTTGGCCACATTAATCAACCTTCTTGTGCCATTACTACAAATTGCTGTAGTCCAATGCCGATCCACCTTCATACCACTCAATTCTACTGGTACCATACCAATTTCAAGGTGGCTTTTCAACTACAAGGCTTTATATTGCCCTCTTCCTAACAGTTTAGAAACACCTCTAGCAGAAGAGACCACAAGAAAACATATTCCACAGTAACACTCAAAACCATCAGAGGTAAGGTCAGCAAAGCAGAGGGTGGTTTTCTTGGCAGTAGCTATCTATAAGAAAATGCCCTAGAAGCAGTAAGTACAACTATTGCCTTCAAAGGAAAACTCGACACTAGCTTCCTCCTTAGGCTAACTTCCCTATAGCAACAAACAAGGAAATTAACAGAAAAGGTGCAGTTTACACAAATACAAAGAAAAAAGTAATTCTTGCATTGCCTATACAACCAAAGAAGAGTGCTCACTACACACTCCACTTCTGATACAGTGATGAAAGCTCAGATACCTAAACAGCCATGTCAGTTTTACTGTATTTGGAACCTGACCTTCTCTGTGAAAATTATGCAGCTTTTGCCAAACATCCGGCAAATCATAAATTCTCGTTTGCTTAATGAAGATCACAGTAGTTCAGAGCAAGAAAAAAAAAGGGAGGGGATTTTTCATAAGCAATCCATAGAAGATGATCTTCAGAGTTGGGCACACTTGACCACACAAGCAGCATGGTATTTAAAAAAAAAGAAGTCTAAATTGGAAAGATCTTAGGCCTTATAAAGTTTTTATTCTCATGTGTTTACTAATTTACATCAGACCCTGCAATCAATTTGTCTATCCAGATCTTTCCTATATAAAAATTGTGAGCGCACACTTTCAAACACTGCACACAACGCTATTAGAATGACAAATAAAATCATCTTCTGAGGTTTATGTCTTTTCTCTTTTAAAGCACTGATTATAAGTTTAGGTGAGCAAGTTTAGACAACTTTAGGAACATCTTGAATTGGCTATTTTTGTCAAAGGAACATGACTTTGTTGTGTAACGGTACTATCCGGGTATTGAAGTTGGATACATGTTCAACAGGCTCTTCCTTGGAAAGAAGCAACAACTTCCTTATAAAAGTAGAAAGATTGACAAGGCAGGTCTGAGAAGAAAGGATGGATGTGCAAAGAACAACTAGGAATCCTGGGGCCGGGGGTGGGGGGGGCAGCAGGTGTGTGTGTGTGTGTGTGTGTAAATGCTAGCACGTTATGTAAGCACATATGTGAAAACAAGAAGAAATTTCTAAATCACATCAATATTAAAGCCAGAACTTAAATACTGGCAATTCTGGAAAAAAAATTAAATAAAACATCTTGAGACATTCAGAAGATGTTTTCTGCTTTCTCTATACACATTATCTAATAAATTTTTGCTTGATGAGTAACACTGCAGCTTAATGTGACAACTGCAATTAAAAATAAATATCATCTTATATAATTCTTCTCCCACAGAATTTCAGCAGAAAGTAGGCTTCCCATCAGATGCAGGCACCAAAGAGGGGGAACAAACATGGTTATTTTTGCCTTACTTATTACAAAGACATTTTTCGGGAACAAAGGACCTCATCACACATTAAGTGCTTGAGTACTACTGTGATGTACTCAACATACAAGCTTCAACAGAACCGGTTGGTTTCAAATGGTTTTAGTTTAATGCTCATCTTGCCTAATGCCAGCACTATCTAAACACTATCTGAAAAGATGGCATTTCTGGTATTTTCATTCTAACATTTACTAGCCAGTAAACAAATACTGTAATACCCTACACTGCTTCTTTTATGAACTCAGTATCAGCTCTGGTCATCTCAGAAACGGTTCTTAATATAAAAAAAAGAGGATCCTTTACAATAACATGATATATTGCCCCCAAAATGAATGGGTTAAAGATCACAACAGATTTTTGTTGACATAGTTCTCAAAGCAACACTTTAAAGATTTCTGACGAGGTAATAAACCTTAGATTGGAATAGCTCATTTTGTTATTATCACTGCTTTAAAAATGTACTATAATTACTTTTATACTGAGGAAAAAAGTTTTTCATATAGAAGTAATGACAAACTCCCAGCACCACAACCGTGTAGGCACTTTTCACCTCAACACAGCTCAGTAAACTGAGTCATAGGCTCATTGCATACATGTGCATACAACGGACAAGGAGTTACCACAGCTAGATATAGAGCTGTAAGAACTACAGTGCCATATCTCCAGTGGAATTTTACACAGAGATAGCTCTCCTAATATTGAGAGAAGAACAATAAAACTTTTATACAAAGCCAATCTACAGCAAGTCATTTAAGACCTGTGTACTTTTAGCCTCCTAGAAGCACAGAGGTTGTCAGAGGAGCTTATGCTTGTCCTCTTTTGTTTTGTACTGACATATTTATATCAGGGAATAATCACATGCTTGTGGTCCTAACCTCACTCATATAACCCTTTGTAACAACTTGCAAGCACCACACAGCTAGTAGGTGCATCTCAGCGTTACTTTCTCTACAGTGCCACTACTGTTGCAATTTGTTATGGAAAGAGGATTCTCTGGTGGTTTTCTGCCGGTTTTCTGCCTCTCTCATTTAAGGCAATGTTTTTGAAACACAGATTAGGAGTCGCTGAAATAGAGACAACCAACAAATAAAAGCCACGGCACCCCAAGGCATGAGGAGCAGAAGTAAAAGCACATGCCTGGGTCAGGATGCCGTGACAGAGAGTGCAGTTGAAGGGCAGACAGCACAAATGAACCAAGTTGGCTGAAAGGCAGACAGGAAGCAAAACAGTTTGGGAAATGCTGCCTTATTTACAAACACTCCCACCAGGCGAAGAGATACTCATGGGCAAGCAAAAGAAAACAGCAATCTTTATCATAATATTTTATGACTGGGGTGGTGATTTTTTTTTCTTTTTTTTAAATTTATCTCACATACCACAGCAGCATCTGATAAAGGCTGAAAAAAGATAGGTGCCATCTTTTTGCTATGTAAAAAACTCAGTAGACAGACCATCTAGAGCAGCAGAACTTCTAGTCATGGAACAAGTCCAACAGCACAGAGATAATACAAATTTAAATTGATACTTTTTCAAAAGAGTCATCAGAACTACATAGTTATCAGAAACAGCAATTCAAAATAACACAATTACTTAATATCCTAGCTTTCAGAGCTAACCCTCTCCAAAAGCTTTCACAATGTCTAATATATTGCAACAAAGTATTCCATCAGCTGCATTAAGTTTTTCAAAGCAGGCATGTTGAAGCTTTCAATTTGAATAGCTTCCTTGTACCTAAAACTCAACTTTATTTTTGTTTTTTATGTAAATAGTTGTACGTAATGTGTGCAGATAACCTGAACAGAAGAACATTAGGACATTTTTCAAAGTAGTGGGGGAGAATGCATGAAAAAGGAAAGCCCTTCCTGCCAGTTGCATCAGTATTAGACCAACTGAAGTTGCAGGAGTGTACCCACAGCCTTCAGGAATTACAGATCACATAACCAACCCAGCAACAAGTTGGATAATGCATGTCTCTACTCTCACTTTTGTATATCTGTATTTGTCTCTAAATCTCTACTCTCAAATTTTATAAAAAGGTCAGGAGTCAAAGGCTGATAGGAAGCAAATTAGAAGATACTAATACATTCCAAGAATAAACTTTCTTTGAAAATCAAACAAAATAATCACATAATTGAAACTTTTTCAAATCCTGAAAGACACATGGAACAAACATACATGCACAGACACAGAGCATGATCTACCTCAACTCATCTCCAACACAGAGGTTCACCACAACATTTTTACGGTGGTATAATGCATTACATCTTTACCAGCAGGTAACAGGTCAGGAAAACATCATCCACAGCAGCTTACTACCTAAATTCCTCCACTGACCCGCTCTGCATCAGCTGCCTCACAATCAAGGTATTTTTTTCTGCTTTTGAGGTTCTACAGAAGTGCTTCTGCCTGTGTTTATCACCCCACCCTCACTTACCATTTGTCCATTTTTCCCGCAGCAGTCTAAATTTGCTTCTAGGTGGTTCCTTACACATGGAACTCTTTCTGAGCTGGTCCCCAAGGTCACTATTTTCTGGGCATTCAAATCCTTCCTGAAGGCCCACTCCTACAGTGATACCTACAAAAAATCAGTTATCTAATACCTGCTAGATAAAAACTAAATGGGGATGCTCTGTATCTTAAACATTATCAAAATTTCAAGTTACTAAGATATAGCATATAGAGTTTGCTCACGTAACTATTCCACGCTCTTTTTCATCTTTGCCTTTGAAGCAGAAAGGCAATTACAACAATAGTAACACTTTCTTTATACTCTTCAATACCCAACTCAGGGCGGGTACTACCAGAAACAAATAATTACCGGTACTCCTCAGGTATCTGTAATCCCTGTGGAATATTTGGACTCTGAACGACTTCCCATACAACAAGGAAAATTCACCAAGTATATAAACAATCAATTTCAAAGCTAATTAATGGTGTATTTTTAAGTTTCATATGCCAAAACCACCCCTCAAAAGTCGATACAACTATGCAGATTGAGAAATATTTCTTCACTCCTTTCTTTTTCTTTAGCTGCTCCCAATAGTTTTCCTCCCCACTTCATTTCCACATGAAACATGTAAGAGCAAAAGAAAATCCATGCCAGAGTTGGCATGTGATACAAAGTGATTAAGTGAAATCAGTAATATTCATTTCCTCTCATGCATCTTTAACTGGTTACTGTTTTTACTCGTCAGTTCTCAATTGTCTTTAACCATCTCCAAATGTCCCAAATGTCTCTCCAATTCTCAGAACTGGCTCCCCATTTCTTAAAAATATTCAGAGAAAAACAAGATGAAAATTCATCTTATCATCTATCAACTCCTGGAAAATGCATCAGGAAAATTAAACGGGGAAGAATCTCTCTAAAAAGAAAACTCTTGTTTTAGGACAACTAATTCACCATCACTTGCAAAAAATACAAACATGTTTGGAAAAAAGAATTCTCAACCATACACCTTTACTATAAGACCTATTCTCTGTATACAGGTGAAAAAGAAACAACCCCAGGGAAAAGTAACTGAGATGTGACGTATTGTCATTATACTTGCATTTAAAAGTTTGAGCTAACTGTCTGTTTCTAAATACTTCAAGCTGTAAACACTGAAGCGTTACCAAAGATAAGAAAAATCCATATTTGGAATAATCCTGACCATTGTTTCATTGCATTAAGAAGTGTAATCCAACAGATTACCTTTAGTATCTGTTTTGCTGAATAGCTTCTCTTTCCATTTTTTTCTATACCCACTGCTTCATTTTGTTTAAAAAAGGAATGGCCTTTAAGGTAAAACTTAAACACTTTTCAAAAAGCAGAATATATGCAAATGTATAGGCCTTTCCCCTCCCAAGACTAGCCTATTTACGGGTTCCACCAAAGCTGAGCTGTAACACTCACTAAGGTAACCACCCAGCAATTGCATACAGAGTTACTACAGCAGTGGCCTCTATCCACTACTGCTACAACCAGCTGTGTAACACACCAGTGGCAGGCTGCAAACATAGCCATAATGCTTTTAACAGGCTAACCCAAAGCAACATGAGCCTTGATGTCCCTTTCCACCTTCTCAGGGGCAGGCAGTGAAGTCTAGTCTCAAATGGGCTTTCTCAGCAGCTGCGGAGAAACGCAGAGAGGGGCCACTCAGGGAAGTATCATGAGCACCTCATGGAAATGCAGGCTTGCATTTTGACTACAGATTCCCTAGGAGGGCTTTGAGAAAGGCTTTCTGGTGAAGAACCAGATGAAAAAGGCTCATGAGGAAGGGGTGAGCTGACCTGGAGTGGCAGCAGCACTGCTGCCGTGGCCAGCTCCTCGGCGGACAGCAGTGCCCACCCACCCATGCTGCTGATGCTGCAGCAGGGTCCAGGGAGCACCTGGAGTCCCCAGCTGGGAGACTGTTTTGGTTGTGTTTATAAGAATCAAAGACAAGATGAAAGAGTGAGAGCTATCTATCACCTACTTTATGGAAAAGACAGAGTGGAAGTTAGCAAATGTTTATAGCCATACCTCTGCTCATATCTATAAATATGTAATATGAGGTCTAAATGCATAAGCTACATCTATTAACTACCTGAAAGCCAACAAATACAATTACAGTTGCCAATGCAACTTTAACGTGTCCATCATGTGTATGGACACAACAATGCCATTTTTCTCTAGATCCTCCCTCACACAGCATCAAGAAGGACCAGTGCCCGAGAAGCAAGCCAGCAGCGTGCAGCAAAGCAGGCTGCCAGTTCGCTTCTTAGACAAGCTGTAAAGTGCCAGAGAGAACAGACAGAAGAGGGGACGTTTTTCAGGCTCATATGGCCCCTAATCATCCTTCCCTAAGCCATTCCTTAAAATCCTATTCATCAATTGTATGTTTTCTCCTCAATGCCAAGCAACAATAGTTTCACCATTCTGCTCCTTCTACAGCCTTTTCAGATTAGGTACTGCTGCCACGGCTGCTCACTGGGCTGACACGTGAGACATACATCTAACAGAAAAGCACCATGTCCAGATTTTGGCAGCTAACAAACCTGAGGGAAGCTTTTTTTTATTTTTTTGACTACTACTTTTTAGTCACAGAGGCCCTGTGTGAAAATTATTTTTCCTTTTTTTTTTTTAAAAAAAAAAAATCAAACTTCAGACAAGTAATACCAACCACAGTTCATGTTTTGTAGACAGTCAGCTGGCCACCTTACATACAGAAGGTGAACCAGGCAGAAGGCTGAGTACTCACAGCTTCAGAGGAAGAGGCAGGAATGGTGTTTCAAACGTGTGTGCTCCAAAAGTCAAGTAGGTTGAAAGTGGGGGGCAGAGGTGCTAGCTTCTGAGAGCAGACAGAGCTCATCAGCATGGTCAGTCTCATTCCATAAAAATCCAGAGTCAGGCCAAAGCCACACCTATCCCACTACCTCATCTCTTGATACTGAACAGCAGCAGATGCACAGACAAAAGCATAAGCATGAGGAAAGGATAGAACAGGATTTCCCAGCAGGCTCTCAGCCATAAGTAGGGGAAGATAAGTCTGATTCAGAGATGATTTTTTTTTTCTTTTTGCATTTAATAATCCCAGACAGAGTTTTCTTCCAAGAATACGTGTCAGATGTTTGTATCTAAAACATCTATGGCACAAAATAGCTTAACTGTATACTGTGCAAGAAACTTCACCTGGTTAGCTCTAAGGATGTCACCTGCTCATTCCACTTCATACCCTCATACTGAAATACTTCTACACTAGAGTATTTCTTTTATTTTTCACTGTTCCTCTTTTTATCATTCAACATTCCTATCACCTACATTGTGAAAATAAGTTGGTATTTGGGGAGCCATTGTGATTACTGCAGAAAAACCTATAAGCAAATTAATAATCCAGTACTCAGAGCTGGATTAGAGTAACAGGCATGTTAGAATGAGGCACTGACCCACTTTTAACAATAAATAGGACTACACAGTTAATTAGTCAATGAGCATTATCTGCTCTGTAGACTGAATGAGGCTGGGGTCCAATGAGAAAGGAGTAAGAGAAGATGGCATCCACAGCCACGTAACTGAAGACTACCAAGCTTTAGAATTAGTGAAGACAGTAAGACTGTACAAGCAGGTGATTTTGGCAATTCCCAACTTCATGGTTTTAAGCTCAGAACTTTATAATTTAATACAACTTTGCAAATAACTTCCTATATTCATAGAAATAAAGCTTTCATTCAGATTTCAGGTACTACCTCATCAGTAACTACACAGATCATCTCCAGATTTTGAAAAACTGTTTTCCTTATTTGTTTCACAAATTGATACCAAAGCTTAGAAGTTAAGACTGGGCCCACTCGCTGGCTCTAACTTCTTTCTCCTTCTTTTCCTTGCTCTTTTTCTCCTAGCTGTCTCTTCCTGCAAGATCTCCTTCTACCAGTCCAAGCTTTTGCCTCCTATAACTTCAGGTGAGGTGGCTTTCCCAGCAGCTTATCACTGGTAACACTTGAGCACGCTTGTCCATTCTTGGTCCCCTAACAATGGGTGCAACTGCAGAGAGTTCTACATGCTTTTAAACCTCTGACACATTCAATAGAAGGAAGTTTTTCAAATAATTTAACTGTTCAGCGGTATAGATCTCTGAGTATACACAGATTCCAAAGGCATTTTTCTTAGATTTTGGGTTTGGGCAAATTTTGGAACTCTTTCCTATAAGAGCTGCCTTCATACAAGATCTTGTACCCCCAAGACAAAGTATGCATATTCTCTATAAGCACAAATCCACTAGTTTAATAGATTTTAGTTACTTCCTTTCACATAGGGTAAAAGTGTACTTCATGCCTAACTCTGCCCAAAATAAAAAGGAACAAAAATTGACTTATCACTGCTAAATTCCTTCAAGATATTTCTACCTGTAAAAATAAAAATGAAAGGCAAGAAAAACTTCATCTTGGACAACTAAAGTTTGACAAAACGATAAAAATCTGAAAATGTTACATTTTAATAGAAAGGATTAAGCATTTTTATCTTACAGGCTCCTACTGGAAGGGCAGGCATGACAGTGCTATGTTAGCATAAGAAACTGACAAGCTACCAACTACAGAGATAATACTGCTCAGTGGCACAAGCTCACCACACCTGGAAAAACAGCAGTTGCAGGTTCCTGAAACATGTATCAAGCACTAAAAAGCTATATACAGAATGCTCAGCATGGCTGCATCTTGATTCCAGAACAAAAGTGTGGTTGTAACCATTTAGTAGCTTAATGTAAACAAACACGGGGTTTATGGCAGAAATCAAGAATGCAACTAAGTTTAACATGCTCGTTTAAAGGGGCACGGGTTTTCTGAAGGAGCATCTTTTCCTAGCTGCCAAGTGCTGCTTTACCTACAGCCAGAACAGTTATATAAAAAAAAATCAGCTCGTTGCAAACACCATCTAACTACTGGCTTGCACATTAGGAAGATGCAAAACCGACCAGTAACAGCAAGGCCACTCTGCATGGCATATAGGCCATTCAAGCTCTCACCGTCTGAGAGGGAACTGTGTATGAAGGCTGTAAGAGCCTCGGATGGGGTGAGGGCGGGGAAATTCTGCTATCTGTAGTTATTTGGCCTTTTAAAAATTTAGTAGTTCAGCTGGAATATTTAAAACTTCCAAAAGCTGAAAGTCAGTGCAGGCTGAGGAGCCCACCCAAGGGTGCAACTCCGGAAAGCCGCCCTGCTCCCAGTGTGCTCCCAGCCTGACTCTGGGCAGGGAGATTCACGGAACCTGCACCCAGCCTAGCCCCGAGGTGACCGATGGACAGCTGCCCCGATGCTCCCAAAAGCCAGCCTGGGCGGGGGGGAGCCCCTTCCCACACACACACCTACCCGTTCCTTCCCTATCAGTTAAGGGCCAGGTTCCCCCCGGTAACCCGCGGAGGGCACAGCCCCGACCCGCCCGCCTGGGGCCATCGCGGCGCCCAGCGCCGGCGGAACCGGGGGGCAAGGCAGCGGGGCGGGGAAGCCGGGAGGACGGCCCGGGGACCCCCACCGCCACCATGGCTGTTGTTATTTGTTTCCGGTAGCACCACAGCGTGTCGGGGAGCAGGAACAACGCGCCGCCCGCCCCCCGCCGCCCCCCTCCCGGCAGCGGCAGCGCCCCCGCCCCACCCCACCCCACCCCCGGGCCGCCCCGCCGCACTCACTCGCCAGCCGCGGGCCATCCAGCCCCCCGCCGCCGCCTCCACCGCCGCCTCCCGCCCCCAGCTCGGCTTTCTTAGGCCCCACCACCGCCGCCGGCGGCGGGCCCGGGCTGGCCCCGTGCGGCGGGTAGCCAGGCCCAGCGGCGGCGGCCGGGGGATGCCGAGCGGGAGCCCGCCGAGGGGGGCGGCGGGCCCCGGGCCGGCGGGGGCGGCGCCGGGCTCCTCATGCAGGAACTGGCACTCCTCGCCGTAGAAGCAGGTCTTGTCCTTGGCGTAGTAACGGCAGAACTTCAGCTTCACGGCGCCGCCGCCACAGCCGGCCCCCGCCCCACCGGCCGCCGGCCCCGCCACGCCGACCCCCGCCGGCGGCGGCGGCGGCCCCACCACCGGCGACGGCGACGAGCAGGGCAGGCCGCTGCTGTTCATGGCAACCGCCCCGCCGCCGCCGCCGGGGTCGGCACCATGGGGAAGGAGGGCGGGAGGGAGGGGGCGGGGAGGGGGAAGGGGCGCGGGAACCGCCGTCACCCCGGGCTCCGGCTCCGGAAGGGGGAGGAGGGGGCGACTCCGCGCCTCTTAAAGGGGCCGCGCGGCCCGCGGCGGGGGCGGCGACGCCTCCTCCTCAGTGGTCCCGGCGCTCGGGGTTGTTTATGCCATTTTCCTCTTCCTGAGCGGCCGCCCGGGCGCGCCTGCGCCGGCGCGGGGCATGCTGGGTAGCGCCTCCGGGCCCGGGCCCGGCTTTGAGGGTGAGGAGGGGTTGCTAGCCGCTGCGGGCGGGAGCGGTCGGTCGGAAGAGCGGTAGGCGGGAGTCGTAGAGCCTCGGGTGGTCCGGCGGGATGAGAAGGCCGGGGGTCGGCGCGGAACGTTCCGGCCGTCCTTCCTTCTTGCCCGAGTTTAGGCGGTCGGGCGTTAACCGCTCGGCGCGGCGCCAGCCAGTCCTTCGGCGGGCCGCCGTCTGCAAGCGTTAGGGCCCGTTGTGGGGCAAACGGCAGGTGCAGGTGACCCCCTGTCTCCCGCTCCTGCCCTCGGGCCGGGGCCGTCCTGGGCCGGGGCCGCTCAACTGCCGTGTGTCCGGCTGGTTTCGTTGCCTTTTACCCCTCGCGGGGTGGAGGTCAAAGTCCCGGCGGTCCCAGCACGATCTCAACCGATTCCCGCCCCACACCCCTTTTACCCCCGCCAAAAACTGCCTCCTTCCTGCTGGACCCCCCACAGCAGCCCGTTTGCTTTCCCCTGCCTGCTGGCATAGCGGGAATGCGTCCTGAGGGGTTCTCCCTCTCCCGGAGCCGGATCGACGGGCTGGCTGTTTTTAAGGGGGTGTGTGAAGTGTTCTCTCCTGAGCCTGGGTAATTTTGTTCTGTGAATTTTCAGTGACACACTTGAAGAGTTACTCAAGATTATTTTTTTTAAAAAACTTTTTTTTTCCTCACACAAATTGCTGGCATAGCTTGTGGTGCCATTGCTGAAATGATGCTTATACATTGTAGAAAAACCATCATATGTTAAAGTGCACTGGGCAGTATTTTGGTGTGGAAAATGTACTGTAGAATTAAGTCTAGGTTTTGACTATTGCAGTCTTCTCTCACAAAAACTAAAGGAAAATCAGGATCTGCCTCCAAGATGCTTTGACAGGTTGTGTAGAAAGAAATTAAAAAGACCGAGCTTTTAAATGTCACTTTGGAACAAAGCAAATCCTTTCTTCCTCCAATAAAGCCTTCAAAGGCTGGATGTAAACATGCCATAAGCTGAAATCCGAGGATCACCATTTTTGCAGCCAGGAGCATGGCTTCTCCAAGCTTTTGAACCAGCTGAGTGGAAAGAAAAGTGATTACTCTGCAAAAAAAGGTGGGACAAAACTAGAGAAGGGCAAGGCTGCAAGGGTCAGGTGTCCAGTTCTAGTCTTCTGTCCCAAGAGAACAAGGTTATCTAGAAAGAGACTGTTTGCAAAGGCATGTGGTGATTGGACAAGGGTGAATGGTTTTAAACTGAAAGAGGGGAGATTCAGATTATACATAAGGAAGACATTTTCTACAATGAGGGCAGCGAGGCCCTGGCACAGGCTGCCCAAAGAAGCTGTGTCTGCCCCCTCCCTGGCAGGGTTCAAGGCCAGGTTGGATGGGGGTTTGGGCAACCTGGGCTAGTGGAGGGTGTCCCTCCCCATGGCAGAACTGGAAACTAGATGAGCTTTGAGGTTACTTCCAACTCAATCCAGTCTGTGATTCTGTGATCTCTCTGTCATTCCCCAATAATTTTGAGCCTTTTGCTTCCTTTCAACTGCATGTCAAAGATCTCACAGCTTCTGTTTTCCTGCAGGTTTAGAAAGGTAGGCGAAAGGATGTTGGTTTCTCCATTAAAATCTCTGGGTAGGAGTTTAGACAAACCACAGCATATTCCACAGGAAGAGAGCCTTCATAAGCAAAGGGTTCAACCATGGTTTCAGTTCCAACTTGTGCCATCTTGGACAACCAAAATTGGTTTGCTTTAGTGCATGGATCAGAGGCAATTCCAGCTGCTTTAGTTGAGGTGCCTACAGTGCTGCTTAGCTGTGTATCACTCAGCCCTCTGGCATTAGTGTAATGCCTCCTGAGGAGTGAAACCAAGGGCTTCCTTGCACTGTGAGCTGTTGTAGCTATACACAGGTGCCCACAGGTGACACTTCCCTCAGCTGCTGCAGTGGGTAAAGGGAGATTCTGGGAGTCCATTGTTTTCTCTCCCTTTATCCTGCTCAGCTGTGCACTGGAAAGATGCCATTACAGGGTAGAGGTCTCAGGCAAATGGAGCCTTTGGGGTACCTGGGTTCATAGAGGGGAATGGGAGGTAGAAGGTGTTGTGTTGATGTAACACCGGGTGCTGGGGAAGAGAGAAGCCCAGTATCATCAGGCTGAAGTCTGGGTATCAGCTGTCTGTTTATCATCTCTTGGTCCAGGTATGATGAAAAACATCCCTTCCATCCAGAAAGGCCAGACTGAGTGGAGAAGTTGTATCTGTGTGAGGAGGTTTGAAGGGGCCACAGAGAAAGAATGTTGAGGAAAGGAAAAATCTCACTGTTGAAACAGAGTTTTCCCAAGTTCTGTGGATCTTTTATCTGGAGCTTAAGTACTGTGGATTTAATGGTATCAAGTTATCTTACAAGAGATTTCATGATACACATAGGGTAATACCTTTTCTGGGTAAACTGGTTGAACATGAAATGAATTCTTCCAAGCAAAGACTTCAGTTGCATAGCCACTCCCATTGCTGCAGTGTATTCTAACCTGTGTTTTCAACCCTGTGAATCTGCTTTTCCCACAGCTCTTTTGCTGATCCGTGCATACATCTAATATTACATACACACAGTGAGGTTAGGAACAAGGACACAAATGGGCTTGTGTACACACGCCCCTCATTTTTTCTGTCTGCATACTGTTGAAAACATTCCCACTGGATGCTGGAAGAACTGAGATAGCAGGCTGGGAAATTGCCTATGATCCTGCCAGCCCAAGTGTCCTGATAGCTCTGAGGTGTGCAAGACAGTACCAAAGGTATTTGGGTTCTTCTCCCCAACCAAAATAAGTGTAAGTGTACCCGAGCCACTGAGCATCAAACCACTGGGAAGCATCCCTCATCTCTTCCATGTTCTCTTGGCCAGCAGAGCAGAGCCAGGGTGGCATGTGCCTCTTTTTGTGGCTCTGGCAAACTCACCTCTCCTGTCTCTTCAGTTCTAACTGTACATAAAGATTTGGCCTGAAGGGTGACCCACAGCTACAGAGTCTCCATTTGGGAGCCTGATGCTTTCTCATTAATCATAAGCATGTGTTCCTCTCTGGAATTTTATTTTTATTGCCTGTTCCTGCTGGTCAGCCAAAGCACAGAGGAGTCCTGCCAGCCAGTCGCTGTCTGCTTGAACTTGCTCCACTGCCCTGTGCAGTGCATGGAGATGTACTGGGCATTCCTGTAGAGTGTAGTGATGGATGATGTTGTTATCTTTTTTCCCCCAAAACTAGGTCCCATGTTCGTTGAAGCTGACACCTATATGGAGAGAGATGCTGTTCCCTTGCTGAACACATACTCAGATTGACTTGCTTGAGATCCAGGGAGCAAGGCAAAGAAAAAAGAGATAGATGCCCCTGGGTCTTGTCCCACTTTGTAGTCAAGTCATCACTGCGGTGTGCTTTTCGACCCAGAAACAGGGGAATACTCCTGTATGCATGCGTACAGCCATAGCCAAGTGACAAGAGTTACTATGAGAGCAAGAGTCTTTCTGAGAGAAAGTCAGAACCAAACATTATGAGGTGAAAAAGAAAGGGGAGAGGGGAAAGGGAAAAAGAAATCCTTGAGAAGGAAAGCTTCCAAGATCATTTTTCTCCAGCTAAATCAGGTTGCAAGTGCCAAATAGCTCTCCCCTGACATTCAAACCAGTGTTGAGAAAGCCACATCTGCTATCAAGAGTGACAGTTTGTGTCAACCAAAAATTAACATGTTTAGTACATCATGTGAAAACAGATTCCCAAAGCCCAGGCTGGCATCAGAGAAGGTGAATAAATAACAATACTTTTTGAGGGATGCAGTTATTGGAGCTGTGATTTTTTTCAAAGGCATAGGCAAGACAAGTTTTGTAGGTAGGAATCTTGTTAAACCGACCAAGTAGTTGGAAAAAGTAATGCCTGATCACTGCTTTTTTCAACACCAGTTGGCCTATTAAGAGATACTATCTCTACTAACAAAACTTGCCTAACACTACTGAAACAGATCAAAGTAAACACTTCTAAAATAAGTTTTCACATAATTTGAATTTAACCTTTAAAGTCTATTGTTATAGTATATCATTAAGAAAAAAAAAGCAAGATTTACAAAACTATTAAGTATGATCAGAGTCCACAGACAAGAATTTAGCATTTGTTCATTTATTTTTGAAGGAAGAGTAATAAAGCCTGATAGTTCAGGATATGCACCAACGGCTGTCTGAAGTTTAAAGGAAATTGCCACTCTTGAGAAGATTATTCCACAAAATTAGGGTTTTTTTAAGTCTTCCTTTGAAGTGTTTGATAATGACTATTATGGCAGTGAGGATATTGGCTTCAGTGGACTAACCTGTTGCAGCACTATCCATTGGTCCCTAACTAGGAGATTATCTTTACTAACAGTGTCTGGTGGAACTCAAATGTTACTCCTAACCAGATCCCCATTCACATGCAAAAATAAATTCATTCCAACTCAGTGAGGTTTTGAATTCAGATGAAGTAGAATGTCAGGAGTTAACCCTTAAGTGCTCCTGCTAACACCTATGTTGATAATGTATGGGGGGAGGGGGTGTCTAGCCTTAGGCTAGATTTCCCATTAGGACAAGCACTACAATCTAGCTCTAGTTTCACTCTGCTGGTAATCCAGTCATATGCTTTAGCTTGAGAGTTTCTTCCTGTGTGGCTACTCCCACTGAGGCTGGCTTTAGCTAATTTGCATTGAAGGCCAACCACGGTGTGACATAACTTGGATAAAAAACAGAAACAACTCTCCCATGTCAGAAAAATCCCTACTCATTCAGAATAATGCTTTAGTGTCATATAGATGTGTATGATACATGCGTTGAACCCTCTCCACCCCCAGTCCAGCATCCTTAGGAATATAAAGATCCCAGATTTTTAAATTAAATTTTATTACATCCAGTAGGTATGAACTTTCCTAGCTGATGGCATCTTTCACAGAAGCTTTTAAACTGAAAACATCACATCTACATGAAGACTTCGGGGACAGATCAGCTGAATCACCAGTGAGAGGTTCATAGAGTCATGGCATGGTTTGGTTTGGAAGGGACCTCAAAGATCATCCAGTTCCAAGCCCCCTGCCATGGGCAGGGACACCCTCCACCAGACCCCATCCAACATGGTCTTGGAACACTGCCAGGGAGGGGCAGCCACAGCTTCTCTGGGCAGCCTGTGCCAGGGCCTCACCACCCTCAGAGGGAAGAACTTCTTCCCTCTATCAAATATACTCTTTTTTTGGTTTAAAGCCATTCTCATGATTAAGACAGTTCATGTTAGTTTTTCCATGTCTGAAACACAGAAAGGCAAAATACCCTCAATGAAACCCCAGCAGCTTCCAGTGCTTAATGCATCAGACAGAAGAGAAAGCAAGCATTTCATTCACTTCCCAATTTTAAATCAAAGGACAGGCATCCACTCTTTCAGTGTATATGTAAGTGTTAAGACACGTCATTGCTGTGCCACCTGACTGCCCATGAACAGTAACTGGGGTAGATTTGTGGTTGTTTCACACCAAAAGCACCAAACTGTCTGCACCCTGGTTTCTTGAAGCAAAACTTGCATGTAGGTGTGGTTTTGAAAGCAATGCAAAAAAGTACAAGAAAGACATGGACTTTAGTGGAGTGACTTCAGTGAGGAGCCATGCGGATGATGAGAGACTGGGAATTCTGACATACAAGGAGGGGGTGAAAGGGCTGGGACTGCTCAGCCTGCAGAAGGGAAGGCTTGGGGCGATCTTATCAATGTGTAGGCATGTCTGATGGTGGAGCCAGACTCCTTTCTGTGGTACCCAGTGACAGGTCCAGAGGCAGTGGGCACAAACTGAAACACAGGAGGTTCCCTCTGAATATCAGGAAGTACCTTTTTACTGTGACGGTATTTGAGCACTGAATATGTTGCCTGGAGAAGTTTTGGACTCTCCATCCTTGGAGATACTTAAAACCCTACTGGATTTGCTCTGGTGCAACCTTGTGCTAGTTGATCATGCTTTGAGCATGGGGCTGGACTAGGTGATATCCAGAGGCATCTTCCAACCTCATCCAGGCTGGGACTGTGTGCCATTGAGGGCCATGGGAAAGAAAGGCCAAACTGCCAGCCAGGAGAGCTTGTCACCAGCATTCCCTGTTTGCAATGATTTCTTTAAGGCCTGTGGAATCCTACATTTCCCTACCCGGTTTTTGCATCTTTGCAAATATGTACCTCCCTAGTTTTCATATCATTTCAGCTCCTTCCTTTGCACTGCATCACATACAGACTTGCCTTCAGCGCTGGCATACAATGCTATTGCCTCAGTCTGGATTTCTGAGGCAGTCTTGTGAGAGATCATGCGCTCATCTCCACCAACAATGCCGGCCTCAGTGCCGTTTCCCCCACTGACCCTGCAGTAACCTTTGGAACACTTTCTGTGACTTCTGTCTAGGTCTGTCTACTTCTGGTCCATCGACATTTTTATTTGATCTTCCCTAATGCAATAAGCTATTTACCAGGTATTAGTAAAAAATTAAGAAATCTGGATATCACCTCTGGCAGGTTTCTGAGAGCACCTTACTGCCTTTGAATTTATTTGCTTCGGGATTATTCTTATCCGCTTCTGTACTATGGCAGAATGGATGCGTAGTCCCTAGCAAGTAAAAATACAACAACTGAATGAATAATCAAATAAAATTTTATGTAGAAAATGTAACGGCTGAATTAATAATAAAAATGCCCCAGCATATCCTGAGGATTCTGGAAGAGGTATTCCAGCTTATCCCTTAGAACTGGATCCACTTTCTGCCCAGAGGCGAGCAGGGACAGGCCAAGGGCAGAGGGACTATGTCCCTACAGTGAGCCTGGAGGCCTTTATTTTTATCCCCCAGACAAGCCATCTGCGAAACCACTTCAGAGCAGCTGTAGTTCAGTTTGAACCTTCCTGCGGGCAGCACTAGTTCCCTGTTCCCCCCTGATGTAAACACAGTCCCGCACTGTAAACCTGCTCCCCATCCGGGTGGCAGCCCCCCGGGTTCTCGGAGGTGACTGCAGCAGGTCCCCTCATCACAGCAGACCTAGCGCAGGAAACCTCCCTCGGCCCACAAGTGTAGATGTGGTGGGGTATTCCCAGGGTGCTGTGTAAAATTCGTTTGGATTTTTTTTTCTTTTTTTTTTTTTTAAAGCTCTTGAGCTTGGCAGTGCCACTTGCTCTTCCTCTCACTGATACTCAGAAATTATGCAGACTGCCAGTGCATGAAAGCAGAAACTATAACTGCTTCGAAAATAAGAATTGAGGTGAGACACTAAAAGCCAGCTGCACCAAATTTACCTGAGGAAATGTGTTTTTGTAGAGGTCTGAGTGCAGGGCTAAAGAACCAGACTGAGCAGCTGGAGTGGAGGCAGCTGCTTGGTTTGGCAGAGGCATCCTCCAACAGAAGGAAGACACTCCCAGACCCCCAGAGAGGCCCTCTTCTCCCCATCCCACAGACGTTTCCTTCAGGCTCAGGTCTCAGGCCCTTGCTTTTAAAGAAGTGGTTTCACTGTGGGCAGTGACATGCACCCTTAAGGCAACCACCTGCGTGACTCAGTTTCACTCCCCAGGGCTGGGGGACTGCACAGCATTGCCAGCCATGGCACAGGGCTGGCTCCGTGGCCACTCCGCTGGAAGCCTCTTTCGGCTAGCAGGTAGGGGCTTCTCATATCACTCCTCGTACCTTTTTCCTCTCCATTTCCTGGTCTCTCACTACATCACTTCACATCTTTGCTTTCTTTCTCCCTTGTCTTCTTACCCATTAAATTTCTCCCACATCTTTTATCTTCTGCTGCACCGTTCTCTCTTCTGGAGATGCTCTTCTCCCTCCCACCCTAGTGTCTCCCAGCTCAGCCTGGCTTTTTCTCTCACTGCACCTGACTCATGCTCAAGGTAAAAAGTATTTAAATGTGCTGATTTTTTAATTTCTTTTTCCTGATGAAAATATGTTTCCTGATGTTAGTGCTAGCTTGACCTGATCACTTTAAATAATATATCTGCAGTTTCCCAGGTAAATAACCTGTGAGTCAGATACCTTGGTAGAACAAAATGTAATAATGCTTCTGTACCTTAGCAGGCTTTGTTGTTGGTGGTGGTGTTGTTCAATAATGTAAATAGAAGGCAACATCTAGAAGGTGCCTTTGTTTTGTTAGAGTGAAGAGTTTTGCATTTTAAATGTTGATTTCCTTTTCTGAAAAATCACCCCAACATTTAATTGTTAAGAGAAAGGGGAATAACATTTTCTTCCATATCAAATTCCCTCAACTTCTTTTTACTAGCTCTAAAATAAATGGCTTACTCCTATCCAACATGATCTTGGTGATTCAAAACCCAGGACTGAAATAAAAAAGAGGGTGTGTTTTTACCTGATTGATCCAATTTTGACACATTCCTGAGAAAGTTATTTAAAAATCTGCTGTCTATTTTCGGCCCCTTATACAGGGATAATAAGATTTCCTTCAAAGAGCAATTGCTAGATGTTATTCATTCATGGTTGAAAGTCTACACAAGCTATTTGAAGAGAAGGTGGAGTTAAAATGAAAATGAGGATTTTATGATCTACTGCTTTGCATGACTGCTGATACTACTACTGAACAAACCCTCTCAAAAAGAGATTTCTGTGTTTTCTTCTTGACCAAGCTCTACTAGCCTTGCAGGCTGCTTAACACAGTAAATAAAAATGATGAGCATCTGTGATGTGACAGTGCCCAAAGGCTCCTACAAGATACAGACTTCAGCACAGCTCAGTTCTGCTGAGAGAGAGCAAAAGGTAGGGGAGCCCCATGGTGTGGTTATGCTCCAGGAGGACTGGTGTTCTTTCTGTTGAGGTATTATTTGGTCAAGGCGAGGTATATAAGGAGGCACTGTTACTTCTTGTACAGCCAGCTGATACAGGGAAAATGCTTTTGCACAGACCAATGGGCTAGGATTTCAAGGATAAGGGGCATAGCTGATAGCAGAAATCCTGAGAACTGGTAGCTGCATGCATATCTCTCTCTAGCAGATCACTCTTTAAAAGCAATCTGATGTAAAAAATTATGTAAAAGTTTAGTGAATTATATGTAATTTCTTAAAAATGCATGTGTTCCCTTTAGGTATCTATCACCTAGAGATAAGACCTAGTAGTAAGTTGTGCAGACACACAGTATCAATGTGATTGTCCAGCTCTACACTGCACTGGTGTGGCCTCATTTCGAGTACCAGGTGCAGGTTTGGGTGTCACAATACAAGAGGGACACAAAACTATTGGAGAGTGTCCAGAAGAGGACAACAAGGATGGGGAACGGTCTGGAGAGGAAGTCTTATGAGGAGAGGCTGAAGCCCCTTGTTTTTTTCAGCCTGGAGAAAAGGAGGCTGAGGGAAGACCTCATTGCAGTCTGTGGCTTCCTGACAAGGGGGAGAGAAGGGGCAGGCGCTGATCTCTCTTTGGTGACCAGTAATTGAACCCGAGGGAAAGGCATGAAGCTGCAACAGAGGAGGTTTAGGCTGGATATTAGGAAGAGGTTCTTTACTGAGAGGGTGTTCGAGCACTGGAACAGGCTCTCCAGAGAAGTGGTCACAGCACCGAGCTTGACTGAGGTCAAGAAACATCTGGACGATGCCCTCAGTCCCATGCTCTGACATGGCTGGCCCTGTGTGGAGCCAGGAGTTGGACTCAATGATCCTTATGGGTCCCTTCCAACTTGGGATATTCTATGATTCTATGATTCTGTGATTCTACGATAAACCAGAACCATCAGAAACTGCAACACTTAACCAGAAAAAAAAAAGCTAAACCATAATAACACCTAGAGGTGAATCTCCACCTCTATCTGTAGCCTTAAGGCACCTGCTCTGTCTTTAAATTACAGACAAAAGTTGCAAAAAAGAAAAAGCACTTTCCCTGTGTTATTTGCTGAAATAAATGCTCCCCAACAGTGAGGAATGTAATCCCAAGAAGCTTATAAAACAATACATACAATACAATATATATGTAAATACAGCTATACACATTTAAAAGCACTGTTCCAGTTCTTCATCTTCTAAACTTGTTCTGGTCATCCTAAGCAAGATTTTGTGGTTTAAGAGGACATTTTCTAGCATACAATTATTCTTGCTGTAGTGGTTGAGGGGGAGGGTGGATGGGGCCTGGGAATTGAGGCAGTAGTATAGTTTGTGGTTTACAAATTGGAGAATTTTGTAACAAACAGAGACTTTCGATGACCTTTCTCATCAGAGGAAGTTTTCCATTAACAACCATTCACTCTAGCCCTCTTTATTTTCATTGCACCCTCTCTTACTAAGAGCTATTTGTGGGGTTATTACCCGCAGCTTCAGGGCACCCAAGATAAATGAAGCTGAGAGATGCTGACTGAGATCTCCCTGTGGCTGGCAAATGAGAGGAGATTTTACATGAGCAAGGACTGCAAACTCAGGCCCTAACAAGCTCTGGATTAGATTGTGGTGTGTCTGATTGCACAAAAACTACAGGATGATACCATTGAAAAACCCCTCACAGAATACACAGGTGCCCATTACATTCCTGTGGCAGGGAGTCAGGAAAATAGGAGCTGGGCCAACAGACTTCTGTTTTTTAAGGAGAACCCCGGAAATGCTTGGGACCCAGCCATCTTCAGGATCTGTCCAGCTCCCAGTGATACATCGGTTTCTCTCCAGCTGACAAACATTCCAGAGCAAGTTCAGGCACTGAGCCCTGCCACTGGCAGGAAGGTGAAATCAATGAGCACCCCAGGGAGAATCAAGTTTGGTCCTGACTACAGTCTCTCTCCCAAAACATGCAAAAAACCTGGGCGTAAGCCGGCTGTGAATGCTGGATAAGGCCAGTCTGCTTACTCAGGGAAGCTGGTAGCTGAGAAGCTGGTTTGGGTCCTTAGGTGTTCTGAAAATCTTCATGGAGATGTTTGCTGTGAAAGGCAAGGATGGAAAGCTCATCAAACAGCAGCGGGAATGCCACTGGAGAGTAAAACATTTACAAAGAAAAAATGTGGAAGAGCAGGAGAGGATGGACCGATGAAGGCAGAAGGCAATTTCAGGGTTTTATAGTAACACTAAAAAAGGACAAGGACTGTTTAATTCCAGTGATCACACACTTTTAAAAGGAAAACAGGAACCAACAATTCAGTCCTGAGCCCACAGACAGTGGCATTTCTCAAATGGGCAGCAAGACCTTATTTGCCATGTGTCTTAACCCTACTGCTTTTAACAGAAACACATATAGGACTCTGAACTCAAACATGATGCAAAATGCTTCCTTAAGGAATCTATGACCTTTCAATCAAAGATAATACCTGAAAATTGCTGGTGTGTTGGAAGGATAGACTCTTCTTTCCTCCTCTGTATTCCACGAGAAATAAGATGATAACAAAGCTAGACAGATAGCTAGGTAATCATCATGTGTCTGTTTCTCATCCAAAGTAGGGAATGGCTCTCTCATTTTATAAGGTGTTTCCTTAAAAACTGCTGAAAAAAAATTAACAGCATAAACAGAGAAGCTAGCTTATCACCCAGATGTTTAGCTCTGTGGGTTTAATTGTGCAGATGAGATTGCTAATGGGTTTGAGGAGTATGTTGGATTTTACATTTGTACCACTGCTTGGGAATTGCAATTGCTTTTTAACTCTAACCTCATAATGATACAAATAAGAACAACTAGTATTTATTTTTTGTTTTACTAAATGTGGTATGAAATACGAATTCCCAATTTTATCAGATACCCTGGATTCATTTATATCTGTTCACATTTTGTAGCAAAAACCATTCTCTCCCACTCTCCCTCTTGCTGTCTGTCCTTCCCCCATACTCAATTCAGGCATTCTGTGTTCCTCCCTCACCTCCTTTTCCAGGAAATTAAGGACAATATGCTTTAGTCAGTGGTGGAAATACTAGGATGAGAAGTAGTATCATTTCATTATCTGCTATCTTCTAGTTTCTCTTTTGGGCAGATCCTTTCCTTCTTGTTGATGAGATGCCAGAAATACCATAACTTTAATTTCGGGTACTTAAATAAAGTAGCCCTTGCTTGCAAGGAGTTAGTAACTCCCCCAATATCAGTAGAAGTGCTAGAGTGTGTCAGGTAATGAGACTGCAGTACTTAAAACACAGAACCGTTTATAAAAAAGGACTTAAATCAAAGCTACTAATGTCATTAGATGAGATGTGTCTGTTTGCTTTGCTTCAGGATTGTCTGTCCAGCTTTTTAATGGCACAAACGTGCCATCCCCATGAGCAAACATCCTCTAAAGGACAGTCAAGAACAAAGACAGGCCAATGCCACTTTCTGATTGGTGAGAGATTTCTGTGGTGGTATCATGCCAGTGCTTCTTTACCCACAGTTATCCCTTTGTTCAGAGACTCACAGAGGGCTTGAGGTGGGAAGAGACCTCTGGAGGTCAGCTGGTTCAACCTTCTTGCCCTGGTCCTGTCCAGAACCCTGTCCAGATGGCTTTTGGTTATCTTCAAGGATGGATACCACCACCATTCCGGGCAATCTGTGCCACTGCTCAGTCACCCACAAGGTGAATAAGGTTGTGCCCATTGCTTCTGGTCCTGTCATGGGGCACCATTGAAAATATCCTGGTTCCGTTCTCTTTGCATCCTCCCTTCAGGTATTTATATACATTGATAAGATCTCCCTGAGCCTTCTCTTCTCCAGGCTGAACTGTCCCATCTTTCTCAGCCTTTCCTCACAGAAGGGTTGCTCCAGTCCCTTAGTCATTTTGTGGCCCTTCATTGGTCTCTCTCCATTATGTCCTTGTCTCTCTTGTACTAAGGAGCCCAGAACTGGACACAGCACTCCAGATGCAGCCTCACCAATGCTAGGCTGTGGGGAAGGACCTCAGCCTGCTGAGAATATGCCTAATGCAGCTCAGGATACTGTTATTCACCATACTTAGTGGGCTGCAAAGCTCTGGATGATGTGGGAGCCAAGACAAAGCTCCAGTGAGAAGACAGAAAATGTGGGTGAGAAGCAGAAGAAAAACCAGCTACACTGTAGGCTCTTCCTCAGAAAGGGAGGTTGCCATGGTAGCTGAGGTTCACTGCTTTTTCAGCCACTTTTTAGCCACTTCCCAAAAAGGGATGTCCCCAGCAGTCCCAGTTATTCTTTGTAAACTGGATCACAAGTGGCTGGAATGGCCCAAAATGTCGTTAGAGCAGCAAGGATTTCAGCACGCTTCCTGTGAGCACCAGCCCAAGCAGAGAAGTCACTATGGGATCACGGTCCAGGGAACCTGTGGAAGGGCTGTCGGTCATTCAGCTAGTCCCATGCAAAGCAGACAAAATGAATAATGGCAAGCAAAATAACAGTTCAGCTGTTCGAGCAGAGCCTTTATCTTGGACTCACAGGGAAGGTAGATGGAAAGCTGTCTTAGTGAAATGAAAGGCAAATAAGGGTTTGAATATAACCCTACAGGCCTTCCTCATCCAAGCCCCGGTAAACAAAAACCAGAAGAGACAGGACAGAGAGATAAAATGGAACTAAATGTCTTGCTTGCTTCAGCCTTCAGCATTTGCTTCTTGCTAAGGAGTTTGGGGTGGTTTTTTTCAGATAAAACCATGAGTTACTGTCAGACTGAGAACTTAAGAAGATTATTTAAAAGCAACAAATTTATGGAGCAACACAGTGCTAGGTCCAGTTTGTATTTAACAAAGAAGCCTGCAACAGCTCAAGGGGTTGGGCTGCTCATAAATGTGCACAATCCCTCACCAAGAGCTACTCATTCCCAGAGGAACGGCAAGTCTCCTGTACTTGGGAGGGCAGGCATATCATAGAGTCACAAAAGGGTTTGGATTGGAGACCATCTAGTTCCAAGCCCCCTGCCATGAGCAGAGGCACCTTCCACTAGCCCAGGTTGCCCAAAGCCCCATCCAACCTGGCCTTGAACACTGCCAGGGAGGGGGCAGCCACAGCTTCTCTGGGCAGCCTGTGCCAGGGCCTCACTGCCCTTACAGGGAAGGATTTCTTCCTAATGTCTAATGTAAATCTCCCCTCTTTCAGTTTAAAGCCATCACCCCTTGTCCTGTCACTACATTCCCTGATAAACAGTCCCTCCCCAGCTTTCCTGTAGGCCCCTTTAGGCAGTGAAAAGGCTGCAATAAGGTTTCCCTGGAGCCTTCTCTTCTCCAGGCTGTCATCACAGGAGACGTTCTCAAGCCCTCTGATCATCTTCGTGGCCTCCTCTGGACTCACTCCAACTGCTCCATGTCTTTCTTATCTTGGTGGCCCCAGAACTGGACACAGTACTGCAGGTGGGGTCTCACCAGAGCAGAGTAGAGGGGGAAAATCACCTCCTTGGACCTGCTGGTCACACTGGTTTTGATGCAGCCCAGGACACAGTTTGCTTTCTGGGCTACAAGTGCGCATTGGTGGGTCATGTTGAGATTCTTATCAACCAACAGCCCCAATATTATTAGAAATTCTGAAAAATGATAGAAATATGTAAATAAGTCAAACTGGATTGTTATTCGTCTTGGCTTATACGAATGCTGAAGTCACAGTAACAATCACAGAGCATGATTTGAATATCAGTCTGCAATGGAGTAAATGGCAAAAGTAGTGGGTAAAGTTGAATATATAATAGTATCATGTGAAAAATATGCCTGTCCTCGGTGTCATCATTAACTTATTTTTGCTGTATAAGGCACTGAAGCAAACATGTCTGTAAGCAATCTGTAAAAACCAGGAGTAGCTCTGCTGAGTGCTGGCTACCTGTTTTGTTGGAGAAGGTTTTGTTTGGTTCTCTGGCAGAGGAGCGTAAAATACATCCCCAGCATGATACCTTATTTGAAATCTTCAGCCATTTCAATTATTCTTTGTTAAAATCTCTATGTAATCTGTAAAGTGGCTGCAGTGAGCCGTAGGCAGGGCTGCTGGTTGTCCTCTTCTAAGAAGAAAGGTATTAACGCCAAAAGGCATCATTTTATCCAGAAGATGAAGTTTCCTAAAATCTGTAAAAAAAATATGTTAGGACATAACAAGACAGAGGACAAGTTCTTGGAAATGCTGCTCAGGTTATTAGATGTATTTTTAAAAAAAAAAGTAGTGGAAGAATAAAGTTTTTGCAGCTGTTTTCTTCTGGGACCTGAAAATGGAGGAAAATATGAGAAAAATTACAAGTATAGAAAACTCATTTGTGCACAGAGTCTTCCCTGGTGCATGTGGCAAATGATGTTGGAGTAGGTGGGTCTTGGCAGCGATGTTCCTCAGGTGGATTGAGCAAACTTCTCTCTCATACGCTGAAATGAGGTCTTTTAGATTCAGGCACAGATTAAATTTGGAAGGACCGGGGAAGTGAAGTACTTTGGCAGAGGCAGGGTAGTGTTACTGAAGAAGCTGACAGAAAGTAAGTTATTGAGAGAAGCGCCCTTTGCTGGCACGTGCCCTGGATGGACTCCAGACGGTTATTCCCTGTCTCCAGTTCTGCTTTAACATCTCCTCAGAAGAAGCCCTTTTGGGATCACTCTAACAAACCGGGGCACAACCTACCCGAAGATGTTCTAGGGTTTACTATACACATATGATTTGTTCTCGTGCAAGAATACCTGGGGGTTTTTCACCCCCCAAAGCTTTTAGAACTGAGTGGGAATCCTATCCGAGCCGGGCAGGACAGCCACGGGATCTCCCCAGACAGGGTTTGCGCCTTCAAGCTTCCTGTCTTTCGATAGGAAACGGGGAAATGTCTATTGGAGACCCCGCGGAAGAACAGGAGAAACAAAATCAGCTGCAGGTCATCGGTGATGTGATAACTGTCTGGAAGAACAACCGACCCGCGGGGCAGCCCCGCCCCTTCGCAGCCCAGAGGGAGCCGGACCCGCCGAGCTGGTTACCAACCGGGCTCTTCCAAGGGCCGAGCGCCTGTGCTCGGCGCTGCCTCTACTGCCTGACTCCAGCCCCGCGGGCAGCGCCGGGCCGCGGCCGCCCTGGGGCCAGGCGGCGGAGCCGCGCGGGGGCTGCGCGGGGCTGCGCGGGCTGCGCGGGGCTGCAGCGCCCCCTGGCGGCGGCCGCCTGCCCACCTGCTGCCCCCGGGGTCTCGGGGGTGCGGCGGTGGATGGGCAGCAGGTGGGCAGCTCTCGATCCCTCCGCACGGAGACTCCTCTCTCGGGCAGAAATAAAGTGTAACGGCCGCAGCTTGAACGGGTTCAGGCAGTAAATGCTGGGGGGAGAGGAGGGGGTTGGACTCAATGATGTCTGGAGGTCCCTTCCAACCCCTAAAATTCTGTGAAAATTCTGTGAGCGGATCCGGGTGGAAGAATGATGCAGGCGGGGCGGCAGGTAACGGCAGCAGGGCTGGCAGTGACAGTGGCGTTCCAGGACACTCTATGTATCCCCCTTCTTTCTCACCAGTAGTTTTGGACTCACAGCCTAGTTAAGCCCTGTACAAGACCGCTCGGCCTCCCCTGCCCCACTCCTCTCGCTGCTTTCCTGCCCAGTGATTCGAGCCCAGAGATTCTCCGCTCTCTCCCACTCAACCCTCCTGAAGAGCTACCACGCTCCACAGGCTTTTTTCCTTTGTTTTTCCCCCATTTCTCATGCTTGAACATGTCTGGAACTAATTAAATCAGTTCGTGTGATGCTTGTCGTAATTAACTGGTAAGACCAGATAAATGACTGGTCCTGACCTAGTCGTACCCCATCCAGCGTTACAACTAGTGACAATTAGCATGAGCTGCAACAGAGGCATCTTGTCACCCACCTTGCTTGTTAAACCTTGTTCTCACATGGTTGTTATTCGGCAACACAGAGCAACACCTCTGGCCCCATCATCATGTGAGAATGAACTCACAGGTTTCTTTTTTTCTTTTTTTTTTTTTTTTTGGAAGCTAGGAGTTATTTGAGTGGTAAAGAAACCAATGAAGGAAGGTGTGCTAAAAGATGAGAAAAAAGAAAAGCTATGGGATATTATAGGAGAGAAATAAAATATGGGTAAAAGGTAAGAATTCACTTAAGATCAGTACTTTCTACCTGTCCTGCCTCCCTCTGATTTTTATCATATTTATATTGACTACAATCCTCATTTCAGAGTCCTCTCATGTGAGAAAAAAGCAGCCACATGCAAAGGTGTAGAGTTTTCAGGAGTTAATGCATGTGGATTAGGCTCACCCATGTTACCACTTTTGCAGATTTGTTTCTGGCAGCACATGACTGTGGGAGATCTGTAGGAAAAAAGGGTCATTGTACCTTCTCAGATCAAGAAGAACATTTTGGAAAGCTGATCCAGAGAGTCACACACAGAGAAAATGGAAGCTGAAGAAGAAAAACATAGTTTGCTTTATGAACATCTCCCAGGCTATAAAGCAGAGTAGAAGGCTGTTCTATGTCTAGGAAAGGCCTGACTGCTATGTAAAAAGCTGAGCTGAACTCAAAACACAAGATCCATCTCTTGGTACGAAGAGAAAGGTTTTCTCTTCATCCTTCACAGTGCTCCAGTTCCTCAGCTCTTCGCCTTCTGATAAACACAGACTTTTAGCGTATTTTGGAGTAGCTTCCCTGCTTTTCCAGACTCTACTTTAGTCATCCCCAGTTGAAGATAAAATTTTGCAAGCAGTTCCATTAGATGAACCACCTGATGGTTAAACTAGCTTAAGCATAGTTTCTTGGTTTGATATCTCTTCAGTAGATTCAGGCCTTTCTTCCCAGCACCCTAACATATAAGCCCACTTTTTGACTTGTACTGGCATTCCCCCATCTTGATGAAATCCTGACTCAGTTTATGGCAACTAGAGGTTTGTCTGACTTCAGTGAGAATGGGGTATCTCCTACTGCATTTATTTTTGTATCACCTATAAAAAGATAATGACGATGGGAAGCAGGCATAAGCAAACATCGTTTGGAGGCAGCAATTTATTTCCATTCTGGCTTCACTACGGTTCAGCAATACACAATGTGATTATGCACACTACAGATTTTATATTCCTTACCCACTGCTTTCAGTCTCTGCAGTTTTTTCTCTGGGCTTTTGGGAGGATGACTGATGAGCAGACCTTAACAGCAGTCCCTGGACAGGCCAGCTAGCAGCTGGAAGATCAAGATGGTGAATCAGAGCGTTACCACTTTCCCAATATTTCTTTTCTTGATTTTGCTTCTTCTGAAAGGCACCTTCAAGCTCTTGTTTTCTGATTTGTCAATGTAATGTATTTCTCTAAGACCTACACAAGTTCAGGCTGCTCCATGTCATGTCATGTAAATACTTCTGACTGTGACATTGCTCAGTTTTTTTCTAACTGTAAAGCAGCTAGGTTCAAAATATCCTTCCTTACCCTAAAAACCCTTCTGGATTTCAGAGGAATAAAGAAGACAGCAGTAACAAGCTCTAGCAGTTAGCAGGACAAGGAGACCCATTTCCTCTTGTACATAGAATCATAGAAAGATTTTGGTTGGAAAAAAACCTTTAAAATCTCACATGAGGGTGTGGGGGATCCTCACTGCTCCCTGTTCCAATATATTCTCCCACATACTGTCCTTCACAGATGTAGTTCCAGTTCATCAGACACCTTGTTTGCATGTCTCTCTCAATCTGGTTGCTGTATTTGTCTACTTCTGCTTAACTTTTAGCAGCAAATCTTTTCCCCTTCTTACTGCAACGTTAGGCATCCTGCTCACAAGGTAATCTGAGCTAAGTGGAGTAATGCAAGGAGTAATTAGTATTTATAAATAGGTAAAGGGTGAGAGTCAGGAGGACAGAGCCAGGCTCTTCTCAGTGATGGCCAGTGATAGGACAAGGGGCAACGGGTGCAAGCTGGAGCACAGGAGGTTCCATGTGAATATAAGAAGAAACTTTTTCACTGTGAGGGTGACAGAGCACTGGGACAGGTTGCCCAGAGAGGCTGTGGAGTCTCCTTCTCTGGAGACATTTAAAACCTACCTGGATGCATTCCTGTGTGATTTAGTCTAGGTGATCCTGCTCTGGAAGGGGGTTGGACTAGATGATCTTTTGAAGTCCCTTCCAACTCCTAAAATTCTGTGATTCTGTGAGTAAATTTGTTTGGCTTGTACAATCAGAAGCTAAAATTATTTGCAGATCAGAAAGCTGGAGCACAGGAATGTTCCACAGGCCAAAAAAGTTGAACTTTTGAGTGAGGTCATATTTTTAGGTGGTTTCAGCTGGTGTGTCTTGGAAATCAGTGGATGTAAGTGGGTTTCCATCAGCTATGCCCCTCTCTGTGAGCTGGTCAGATGGTCTCTAGTTTAAAAAGGGTGAAAGGTAAAGTGACCAACAAACAAGGAGAAGTGGAGAAAGCTGAGCAGAGAAGGAGTTGGGAAAGGCTAATGGGAGTGCTGGAAACCTGGGTTGCATTGATGGGGAGAGATTCAGCATGCTGGGTGTAGAGGCATAATGCATGCCCACCTTTCAGCTGCCCTCTGGCACTCACTGACTCAAGATGTGCCAATGCTATCTTTATGGACAGTGGAAGGAGATACATGTCTCCACAGCCAAGTCTGGGTCACCTTTTTAGGGATCACAGACTGACAGACATGATCTTCCTCAGAGGAAGGACTTGTACACCCAAAATGAAGTGTATGTTAGGTACCCTGGATGAGAAGGACTCAGTCTTAATCCACATTTGCCGACAGGGCTGAGAACAGGTTGTCGAAGTGTTACCAGCTTAGAGCTCAGGCAGCCCCAGACAGCAGAAAAATCAAAGATGGGATGGCAGCAACTCTTACTCATTTCTTCCTCCTTCCAGTTTTGCTCCCTCCATCACCTGCAGGAACAGTCCTGTTATTTTCATCCTTCAAGCGCTTCCTGGTGCATTTACTTTTTTTCTTTCTTTCAACTCTGCACCTTGCTTTCTGTCCAACCATCTCACCATCAGGGGGTGGAGGGAAGCAAAGCAACAAACCAAAACCCAAGGGTGGAAATTTTTCATGTTGCCAAGAGAAAGATGTTATTTTATGATTCAGTGCTTATTTGTGATGTGGAGAGCTGGCTTTAGGGACCTAATGGAAATCAGACGCATTTCACCCTGCCAGTCGTGTAGTCTTACTTCTGTTTTCCTTATTTATGTGCAATGGTGGAGGACATTGTTACTATATTGCTCCTTTAGGTCTAAAAGGTGACTTTTCAAGCTGCTGTCCCTGAACAAAAATTCATAAGAAGCATTCTGGAGAGATGATGCCTTCAGGGCACCAGAAGCTTTCCCACACTGCTCCTTATGCATAAGGAGAAATGACATCTGCTGCTCCTGCCAGGGCTGGGAGCTGGCAAGTGAGATGTCTTGGTGTGGTGGTTCACTGCCCAAGCAGTGGCTGAGCACCTCATGCTCCTCCCTCACTCCTGAAGGAGAAACAGACAGAGCCTCTGTGGGTTGGGATAAGGACACTTTACTGACAAAATCACCATGAAAGCTGAACAATAACAGCCCCTGGCAAATTTCACTCACACCCAGTGATAACACCAAGTACGCCCTCAGACTGCCCTGGAGGCACCCAGGAGCACCCCTCCCCGACCAGCCCCTTTTATGGGGGAGTGATGTCAAGTGGTGTGGAAAACAGCCCAGGCTGACTCAGCTCAGCTCCAGTGTACTGGCTGCTTGAGGAGGTTACCTCTGGCCTGGCCAGAACTGAGACATCTGGCTGTATAGGCTCCTGGGCATGACGAGGCCGGGGAGGCATGGAGGAAGAAGTCAGGAGAAAGCCATGGGCTTACTCTTCCTTGTCCTCCACCTTCCAGATCTGCCTTCCTCAAAATAGTGTGACTTTCTACCTTGTTCGCTTCCTGGGTGGGAAAGAGCACAAGGCTATGAATGGCAGCTCAAGGGAAGAAGCATCTAACCTGGACCTCACTTACAAGCTGCTGGGGGGCACACATCCATGCCGATCCAATCCAGGATGGTTCAAGAGGGTGTCCATTATGTCAGATCAAATACAGCCTGTCCTGGAGAGAAGGGAAAAGTAGATCTTGACTCCTTGGGTAAGATGAGTGTGGGCTTGAAAGGCAATTTGAAGGACTTTGTTTTGCCATTGCAAGCTGGAGGACTTTATTTTACCATTGCTCTGTGCAGGAGTGAGGGATGCTTGACATCTTCATAGTGTCAATGGGAGGGATGCTGCATTATCTTTCTCTGGCTCCTGATGGGCAAATGCTGGCCTGCAGCCACAGGGTTTGGTGCTGCAGAAGTGAGCTGCAAGAGGGAACCTGTGTTTTGACATGTGGTTTCTAAAGGAGCCTCTGTCACACAGAGGCTTTAGACATTTTCTGCAGTATTGTGGGACATGCTTCAAAAGTGCGCTTTATCTGTGGTTTTGAAAACCCCCACAGCTCAAAAGGCAAATGCAGAGTTTTCAAATGCACATGATATATCTGCCTTTTCTTTAACAAAAAAAAGATGTAATCTTTCTGCAGTTTTGTTGTATTTTATTTTTACTAAAATTAGTACCCCTGAGCAGGGACATTTACAGAGACCATTACATTTGTTTTCTATTTCTGTTTTACAGTTCTTGTTATGACAGCAGTTACTTTCACTTCTGCAGTGAATCAAAATACATCTGAGATTATATGCATGTTTATCAGCCAGAGGGAGGAAGGTTCAGAAACACCGGAGACATCAGTATCTCTTAAGGTAATCTAGCACAGCATGAGTTGCTTATAGATATTCCTGTCCTCCCCAGAAACACCTTCTCAGAAGCTTGCAACACCACCCTAAACCATTAGGCTGTGGGGATGTCACAGCCACAATAACATGGGTTGGGCCAGGTATGAGTGCAGAAGGTTAAAAGGAGCTGTCACAGCTCATACTTTGAAACTGTAAATAGAGAAATACCAGTTTTCTCTAAAACTGATGTTTTAATCACTGCCTTGATGCTGTCGCACATCAGTATGCCAAAATATTGCTGAATATTGCTGTATCAATGTAAAAAACTATGTGTCCTGAAGAGGAGATTGCCAAAGCCATGGTGTGAACTGGTGGTGGTGTGCCAAGATGTGCATCACTGCTGGGACTGATGGGGAAGCTGCACCACCCTCTAATCCCACCACCAAAGCCCATATATCCCTGTCTGGTCTAAACCTTGACTGAGGCACCAAAGCTGGATAGGGAATCAAACATATTTTTTTGTCCCTCCCCTTCTGACTTGCAATGGCAGAAGGCCAAGAAGAGGTGATGTGCAACCCAATTATAAAGCATCTGAAACCTGCAATTAAAATATTTCCTTAGGATTTCTATTTCAAGTTAGAAAATGAGAAGAACCAACTGGCCAGCACAGGCAGAGGATGTGATGAACTCTGTCCTTTCATAAACTTACACCAGATAATTTTTACCCACCAAAGACATTTGGGGCTACTCTTCCAATGTATTTGCCACTGCTTCATATTTACTTGCTACCTTGTGCTGCAGCTAAGCTTAGAAATTTATTAATCCATCAGTGATTTTCAGAATGACTGTGGGAAACTCTTTCTCGTTTGTGATTCTCCTTTAGCTGTACTCAGTGGTGAGGAAAGGTGCCAAGACCAAGCCTTCCTTGCCTAGTAAATCTGCCGAGGAGTTGAGGAGCAATCTAGGCAGATGATACTGTGACAAGTAGTGGGATGATAAAAAAATATATTCTGGCCTTGCCTTTTCACTGAGATCACAAGTGGAAATGTTCTATTATAGTTCTGTGTCTTCCTATGGTTCTACATGAAAGGAAACAAAAATGAAAGTAAATAATAGCCTGTATCACTAAGGGAAAGTATGTATCTGGCTAAAATTGTTCTATGATGTTCTAGAGAATAGAATTAACTTATTCAGCAGGAATCCTGTAGTTTTCCTCCTGCACTAGAACTCAACATACTTAGGAATAAGTTCAAGAGTAGAAATTAAAAAAAAAACAAATTAAAACAAGATCAAAACCAAACAAAATTAAGGTATGATGAAGATGTTATTTCAATATCATTTGTATTCATATTTGGGCATCATTAATTCATAAAAGCTTTTCCAGAAGATCATCCTTTAAAATATTTGAATGCAAGAAAAGCAAATAAAGTTAATTGCTAATAAATACATAACAACATGTCCTCTGGCATTACAGATTTCCAACATTTTGGAAGATCTTGGGTGTTACTTGAATTCTCAAGGAACAGAGAACATCTACAAGCCAACTAAAAACGTGGAAGTCAATGTGTTTGAAGATATTGAATTAAGAGTGATAATGAACATTTCAGAGATCATTTCATGCATTTGGTTCTTTAAAGAGAGCAAAGCTTGTAACCCTTCATTGGACTCGGAGAATCGGTAAGTCACGGAATGTACTGGATCAAAGAACCTCTAAGAGATAATTTCTCTTAGGATGCAAAAAGAATAATATTTTCTGTCACTGTGCTTCCATTTAATGTCATGCTACACATTATCTTTTTAAGTCTTCTAATCTTTCTTAACTGTTGTCACCCAGCAGCGCATTGTTGATTGTCATTCAGCCCCATATGCACGTATGAATCTTGAAGCCATGAATAGTTTGAAAAAAATTTGTACTTTTTATTTGTATAGCATCATGCATGGGGGTCTCCAGGGATTTTCTGACGTTGATCAATTTGAGCTTTACAGTACTTATGTGAGGCAAAATCATTATTTTATAGTCAAAGAAACTGAGGTATGAAGAATGTTGTGGCTTGTTAAGGTCACGCTGCAGAGCAGAAACAACAGCAACAGCATCCTAATTCTCACAGCCAAACCTGGCCTGGAACCAGAGGCTGGATTATTGCCTCCCCTTGCAAAACAGGCAGGATGGGACTGTAGGTAAATCATTTCCCTGTGGACATTCCCAGCTGTCGATAGCTCAGGAAGTCCATCCTTCCCAAAGCTCAGCATTAAGCATGTGGTACCTGGGGCTGGAAGATCCTCTGCGCTGTTTGTGTAGGAAGATACATGAAGAAAAGGCTTCAGGTTGAAGGATGTTACGTAGATAATGAATACTAGTATCTCTGAAGGGATTTTGCAGGACTAACATTTCATTGTGCATGCTGCATGTTACCTTCCAGGCAGCAAATACATCTTTACTTTCTGTTTTATAGATATGTTACGTCTTTGGCTTTTTCCCAAATAAAAGAAGCACAAGCTGGAACACACACCCTCTCAGTCATAAGTAAAACTGGCAATTACACAGTGGTTGTGCCTGTTCTCATCCGAAGTAAGTATATCTCAGATGAAAGGGGTCACTCCAGCAATCAGCTCAAGGTTCAAGTTGAGCTGAAGCAAGGAAGCTCTCGCGTGCTGCATTTCAAGCATCTTCCTAGATTTGCATAGGGCACGGGGCTGTCTTCTGAGGCTGAAGTCAAAGCCATGGGCTGCGTGAAAGTCAGATTTCACTAGTCAATAAACCATGCAAATGAACAAATAAAGATGTAAATGCATGGCAGCTCTCTGATCCCCTGTGAGAGTCCCCTCTGTGTCAGAAGGGACAAATCGAGGGTGGCTTTTGTGTGTTCTAAAAGCAGGCAGGGTAGGTTTGTTTGCTTGCATCTTAACCTGTTTATTCACAGTGTTGCAGGCTGGGCTGTTAATCTGGACCAGTTCAGGGCATCCCTTTCATTTTTGTGTCTCTGGAGCTCTGAAGTCAGGCTTTGATCCACTCTGCCACCTCTGCCCGTGGGATTTTCTTTCACAACTCTATGGACAGACAGAGGCACCGCTGAGGGAAGGGGAAAGACAAAGTTCTCTTCTCAGTGCCAGCCTTCACTTGCTTATTGACTTTTTGGGTAAAATGCATCAGTACTCCAGCTGCTCAGCACAGAGATGCCCGAGGAGCTGAGATTTTAACTGCTGTTAAATGCTCGTGACAAGAGTACATGCAAGGTGTGACTTTTTGAAAGGCTCACAGTGGGAGCAGATTTGATTGAATTTTCTCAAGGACCACACAAGAGACACTGCTGACACAAAGGCAACTACTGCAACAAATTCAAGCTTCTGTTTCTAAGGAGGGGTATCCAAGAACACCTTACAAAAAAAAAACCCTCCAAAAATCCCACGTTGACATGTTGTGGGTTTGTTTTTTTTAAAAAGCACAAGAATACTATATTATTTTGCCTGGAAAAGGCCAAATTTAAAAGATAAAATTTAACATTGTGAAGAATTTCAAATAAAAGAAAGGAAAACATCAATCCACACAGCTAAGACTGGCAAAGTTAGGACCAAACCCTTCTATAGACAGGTTTAATAATTATGCAATAATATGCATAATATTTGCCTTTTCTTATATAAACTGTGACTAATCAACTTTTTTTATTCCTTATTTATTTATTTAAATGTATTTCTTCTGTTTGATTTTTTTCTCTCTCGGGTGTCAGAATTGTCACCTCCAGTTTCTCCTTCTTTTACTTGAAGGACTATCCCATGTCTCAATTACAATTTTAACAGCTTCATTGAGGAGACAGGGTATTAAATCTTTAATTAAAAATTACTTTCTCTACTATATCAATTAGGCTTTAGAGGTAAAAGATGTTATTATGTGTGCAAGGAAGAGTAGTTCAAAATGGTCTCGATAAAGATCTTTTTCATATCAATTGCATGCTCTTTGCTCCTGTGAGTCTAATATCATAATTACATCTCTCATAAAATCCTCCAGGCTAGATCTGAACCCTTCAACTGAGATGTGAATCTCTATAGGTGAAAAAAAAAAACAAACCTTCTAGGCCCATCTTATAAGAAATAAATGAAGAAAGAAATTAAAAAGCCAGAGCTATTAGTTTCACCTTAGCACGACACCTACAAGCAATGGAAGTATGGCTAGAGAAAATGTCACTCTTCTGTGTGGAAGCTGTAATTTCATTGTAAAATGACCTAAGACCAAACAGAGTGCTTTTCATTTGAGTCAAATCTTCAGCAGATGTAATACATTAAATTTTGTGCTTTGTCCAAGTCAGTACTTGATGAGTTCAGGGGACTGGGGATTGTGTAGGAACCTCCTCCCACTGAGTTACAGATACAGGGTAGAGAACTTATGGTAGGACAAGTCCTGGTTATCAGGAGTCATTATCACCCATTGTTTCTCCATCCTGTATCTGATCTGACCCAGTAGTATGCGAGGATCCTATTTTGTGTAGAGACTTTGTAGTCTCAACAGATACTCCACCAAAGGCCACAGGGCTTGGGGAGTGATTTTGAAAGGTACTCTTGCCCAGTGAAATGAATAGCAGTCACAGCAAATTAACACCTTTCAGTATCAATCTCAGGATTATCCTCTGGTGTGTAGACACAGGCCTTTGAAACTGGGAAGCTGTGCATTTAGCAATCAAGGCTGACAAGCTCGTGAGACCAACCCACAGTGTCCCTAGGGCAGGATCATTTTCTATTCCCTAAGAGTTGAAACCAGTGAATTCCCTCAGTGAATTGTAGGCCTGTAACTTCATGTACTATGAGCAAAACACTTTAAAAATTACTTTAGAATTTTCAAATATTTGCGTGATTCTTGACAGATAAACCAGGGAAACCCTATTTCAGGAAATGGGGAAAATCGGATGTTATTGAGTGCATATCTGAGAGCTACCCCCAGCCCTCTGTGGAGTGGATATTCTGCAAAACACCTGAAGAAAGGTATGGTGTACGTATATGAGCATGCTGGATCTCTACACTGATAACTTAACATCTTCTGAGGAAAAGGGAGGGGCTTTTTAATGCTGGTGTGCCTTACAAGCTAGGGAGATAACTGGAGAAGAGATTTTGAGTCAGAATTTTTGAGGCTGGGCTCAACCGCGTTGCACAACCACATGCTGGCTAAAACCCAATGTCTACATGATCCATTTTTGGAGTGCAGTAGCCCATTTTTCTTAGAAATTTTGGCTGTTGTGGTCTTTCAGAAACATTCAACTCTTGGCTTGTAAAAGGTTCATCCAGATTCTGTTTCGATATCACCAGAGCAAATGTTGTTTCCCTCTGGTTTTTTACATATTTTTTTTGAAATGTGAATGTACTAGAGCTGTGAAGATATTATAAGGAATCATAATTTTCTAAGCTTATTTTATTTTTTCACCCTATTAACATATACAGTTGATTCTATTAATGGTGGGAATAATCCCTTTCCCTGCAGTGCAGTAGTTTGGGATCTCATAACAGCTGTTGAGTTTGCAGCAGCTCCCACCATCAGGAATTCATGGATGTGGTGTGAAAGCTTAACCTCTCTGATTTCACCCTTGTTCTGATTTTAATCACAGCATTATCTGTGTATGAGCCAGTTTGAGTGTATTCGGGTCACTTCATCTCTTATTTCTGCCTAGGCCATGGCATTTTTATTTTCTTATCTTCACCTTTCCTAGTTCCTTTTATTCAGCTATGTAAGATCCAGTTTTCCCACTATTGTTTGCCAATTCTCATGGCCTGGAGATTTATCAGATTTATTTGCTTGAGGTTAACCAAATGAGCCAATGAATAATTGTGTTTGTAATTGCAGTTGCCCTGATAAAATGCATGAAGAAACTGGGGAAATAAATGGCATACAGAAGATCCAACATGAATTATTTCAAACATATATATGGTGCTGTGCAGCCAATGACCTGGGCAGAGAATGCACCAGCCTCTTTACCATAGGTAACTTCCCTCTAGGATTTACTTGCATGTGAGCTGGATCCTACCACTGAAGTTAGTTGCAGTACTCATCTGAGTACATTTTCTGGGTTAAGCTACTTGTTTGTAATCACTAGAATATATGTAACGGTGAATGTGATTGCTTTGTCTCATGTTTAAACCCTAAATCCTAATAGTCATTTGTGGTATCTGTAAAAAAATGTCTTGCCCTTCTTCACTTGCTAACATCTATTAACTTTTTCTTCATGATTTTAGGACTGTGTTTCAGGGAAATGCTCTTCAAATAGTGCTTAAAAATCTAAATTTATTAATAAATGTAAGTTAATACATAAAATTCAGGTTTGATTGTCCATTTTTTTAAATAAACCTGACCTGAGCTAATCTCTACACTAAACTGTGCCCTATAAATATCTTGTAAATTATGACAAAATTTGGGTTGAGGTGAGTAAATCCATAAAATTTACTAATTTCTTGATTAGTGAGAAATCTTCCCAAATTCTAATTATCTTTACAATGTAATAATAGAAGTCTATATAGCGTTAGAAGAAAAAATGTGTATCTAACTGAGCATTTTTCCAGCCAAGATGAGAGTTGTTTCAGTGACTTTCTTTTGATTTTGTAGATTTAAATGAAAGACAAGCAGCACCTTTACCTGAATTACTTCTTAAAGTCGGTGAACCATTGCTGATCAGGTGCAGAGCTGTTCACCGTAATTATAAATTCCGAATAAAATTATCTTTTGAAAGCAAAGAAGTTGAGCAGGTAAGAAGACAGAGCATATTTTGAAGTAGTTAATATTGGGTAGTTATCACCTGATTAAATGGGAATCTCTGTTGAAAACTAGGACCGCCAGTTTGAAGGATTAGAATATCAAACAGATCACTCGGCAATTCGGATCCAGTATACGTTTGCTTCAGCGGCAGGAACAAATGATAGTGGACATTATACCTGTTCTTCTACAGTTCATCCGAATCAAACTGCTTTGGTTACAGTTTTAGGTAATTCCAACCGCCTCAGTGTTAATCTTGTGCCTCAGTTGGTTGTTCTACTTTGTTTTCCATGCAGTTCTTCGCTTGCAGGTGTGCAGCGTATGTTTGTAGTTCCTTTTCTAAGGAAAAAAGTCTGTTTGCACTTACTGGTAGTCCAGGAAAGCCAAGAGATTAATCTGAACTGAGTCATTCTGATACCTGAAAATAATCAACCTTTTCTTTATGTAGCTTTTCAAAGCAGTGAAATGAAAAGGCACTGTTGAGAGATCTAGTCTATGTGATTGTTGCAATGATATTTCTAGAGACACAGGCTGGGATTCATCTGATGTTATTGTAGGTGACTTTCAGCCAGTGTGATGCAAAGCCGCAGTGGCCTTTTGTGGGAACACAAAGCTATATAGGGTCCCCAAGGAGGTTAAGCCTTAGGCTTTCTGGACAAGGGGAGTAGAATCATAGAATCACAGACCGGTTTGGGTTGGAAGGCATGTCAAAGACCCTCTAGTTCCAAGCCCCCTGCCATGGGCAGGGACACCCTCTGCTAGACCAGGTTGCTCAAAGCCCCATCCAACCTGGCCTTGAACACTGCCAGGGAGGGGGCAGCCACAGCTTCTCTGCACAACCTGTCTCACCGCCTCACCACCCTCTTAGTTAAACAATTTCTCCTAACATCTAATCTAAACCTACCCTCTTTCAGTTTGAAGCCTGTGACCCTTGTCCTATCACTGCACTCCTTGATAACCCTACTTTCCTTCTCCTACTTTCCTGTATGACTCCGTTAAGTATTGGTAGGCCTCAATTATGACTCCCTGGAGCCTTCTCTTCTCCAGGCTGAACAAGCCCAACTCTCTCAACCTGTCTTCATAGCAGAGGTGCTCCAGCACCCTGATCATCTTTGTGGCCCTCCTCCGGACTTGTTCCAACAGCCCTATGTCTTTCCTGGACAGGGGACCCCAGAGATGGATGCAGAAAACAGTTTCTGGATCTGGCTGAAAATATAAAATCCATGACCTGCTCCATGTAGTAGAGTGGCCAGAGTCCAGAATGACCAGTGGCTGGTTTCAATGAATGTGAGACAGAAATGTCCTGCCATGTTTCCAGTACAGGTTTGAAAAGCTGCAGCCATGGCCTCATCCTCCTCCTTACCATTTGCTCCCACTGCATCTCCCTTTAATGTACAGCACCTCAACCCCACCTTTGCTGCACCTTTGGAGGTGGGGAGGTACGACAGAGGCTCTTCTGGGCACTGCTCTGCTGTTTCGTATGGTCCCTTCAGGTGCTTCTTTGTTTTTATACAGGAAAAAAAAACAGTTAGAAAACCTGCACCAGGCCTAAACTGGGTCCACCAGGAAGGAATTAACAGTTGGAAGGTTCTTGGTGGTAGACTGTCCCATTCAAAACCCAGAACAAATGAGAAACAACTGTTTCCTCTTATGGCAAAGGAGTGACAGACAAGTGGCCATTTGAATATGCTAAATTTAATGGGAAAGCAAATCTGGGGAAGAATTTTAGCTCTGAAAGCTGTGTTACTCATAGGAAGAAACAACCAAATTTAATTAATTTAGAATGTAGCCCAGTGAGAAGATGAATAGCAAGTGCTGACAGAGCTGGCAAACTGTCACCCAGAAATGCTGCTGCAGCTGTGATGGACGTGAAAGACAGTCTGAAACTAGAGAGACAACTACTCCAGTGTTACTGTTTGTTCGGCATGTGTCCTGCTTTCCAGGCCCTGAAGGGAATCATCCTCCCAACACCATGCTACACAAGGCCTGAAAATTTAAAAAAAAATCAAAAGCATGACAAATGAAACCTCATTCTAGTTAGCAACATGATGATTTAAAAGTGTTGAGGTTCAACTTCAAACCTTGTTTCTCAGATGGAAAAAAATATCCAAATAGGCGTAAGTCTGGAAATAAGGCATAAAAAGGAAAGCTGGAGTTAAGACTGTATGGCAAGATGGGTACTGGGAGTAGTTTTCTGACTGATGGCCTGGGCTTGGAATCTGAAGCCCTGAGAGCAAAGCTTTCTGAAGCACTCACACAGGTTTGACCATAGATGTAGTTGCTCTCAGAGCTTACAACACCTAGGATAGGAACGGTAGGAAGTGAGAGTTCTTACTCCAGTCTCTTCAGAAATTACTTTCCCAGTGTAATGTCCTCTTTTTAGCTTCTGCCTACCACAGAGCAGGAAGTTCTCTCATCATTTACAATAACTGTGATACCTGGGCACTTTCTCTACGCACAGCTTCTTCATAAACAGGAAGGTATGGGTGAGGGAGTAGCGCAGGGGTAGGGCAAGATCCGCTTCTTTCCCAGTACCGGTGCCCAGTTGAGAAATAGTGGGTGCTTGGATCCATAAACTGTTGGGTGCAAGTATGTGTCACATTAACAGGGGATACTTGAGTCACTGCCCATGAAGTCTGCAGTTCTGAGTGGGGTGGTTTTTGACTGTGGTTGTTTGTAGCCGCCTTAATACCCTTTTGCCAACAAAACTTCTGAAGGCTCATTGGCTTTGCTGATGGAAGAAAATCTGTTTGTTCACATACACTGTGGATTAAAATAGGGGGTGTTTTCATACCTGGCACACAGCTGTGCTTCTCTCTCCAAGATTATACAGAGACATTCTGTACTTCTGACCCACCCCAGCCTTTGGCCTAATATACTAATGACAACCATTGTTAGCATGAATTTGAGCTAGCACCCCAAGGTCCATTTCAGCAGTGATATTGCTGCAGATTTCGCTCACCTGTCCATGTCATGGGGTAGCAGTTTCTGCAATGATTGGTGTCCTGTCTTTAAACCACCATTGTGCATGAGTCTACACCCATAGCTACTATGGGAACAGTCATGATGTAACTGAACCAAGAAAAAGCTGATTTTGTTGGCACATACTGCATTGCCTGGGGAGCCTTGCTAGCATAACTAGATTGACCAATGGTCTTCTAATGCCTAGTAAGGCCTTGCTGCCAAACAGCTCTTGTTTGCTCTTTGCTTATCCCATTTTGAGTCACTGGTCAGGTCAGGGAGGGTGGTTGGGCCACTTCAAAGCACAGCAGACATGATGCCAACAGCCGCAGCTCCAAATCTCTTTGTTTCTGCTGTTCTAATGTTCAGCTTCCACCAGTGTTGAATAACAAATTTTTTAGCACTATGCAATCGTGATTCAGGAAAATGTTAGGTTCAAAGCAACAGATAAATATAACAAATGCAGAGACATGAAAGCTTTGATTCCAGTCTCAAGAATTTCATCTCACCTCTCTGTCATTACTGAACAATCATGTTCACTCTTTCTCTGGCAAGAATACACCTAAAGCTGCCAAAAGTGATAAGCCAAGCAATAATATGCTATTTTCTTTCTCCTTCAAGAAAGAAACTGCTATTTTTTCTGAGTTCTTTTCCAGAGAAATGGCATACCCTGCTCCAAGGTCCTTCTGTGCACTCTGGAGAAAGCTTTTACTCTTGGCTGCTTGTGTTGTTAACAGTACACACAGAGATGACCTGCCTGGAAGGATGAGATCCAAAAGAGAAGATCCAATATATAAAACCAGTAAGCCTCTAACATCAGGAAGTAGGAGAACAGTCATGAAAGGAATTACTGCTTCTTGTTTCAAAATACAGAAAATTTTGTGGTTTATGTGAAAGTTTCCAGATAGCATTTTTTAAACCAGTAAGCTAGACAGAGACAAAAGATGCCAAGCAGAAGATAGACTTGTGACCATAAGAAAAACACTCAAAAGGAAAAAAAAACCCAGTTCAGTAATATTTCTGCAGTGCAGTTTTTCACCATGTGGCTGATTAAATAAACACTGCCACAAGTTTCCCAGAGGCTGTGGAGTCTAATTCCTCGGAAATGTCCAGCCTCAACTGGATGTGGTTCTGAGCAACCCCATCTAGTTGGAACTGGTCTGAGTATGAGCTGGACTAGACATCTCTAGAGATTTCTTCCAATGTATAGGAATCTCTTATTTTTCACTGAGCTGATCCTAACCCCAGAGAGAGTCTCCTCCCACATGTGTCTGCTGTTCGGTCTCCTTGGATGGGATTCATTTCACTTCATGAGACATCTAGCCACAGCAATTATTTTGGTTCCTTCAGCACTCAGTGACAAGGAACAGATATTTCCAGAAGCAGTTCAGTGCATCTTAGGATACAATACATCTGGACATGCCTGTCTCATTCCACTGAGTTTATCAGAGGTCCAAACAAGAAGCTTAGGTGGGTCACTGAACTTCAGACAGCTCATTAGGTGGAACTAATCCTACCTTAGCAGGGCAAGTACCAGCACATCTTCAAAACACTTTTCATGTTGCTGTTGTCTTGCATCAAGTATACCTAATTTAGATGAGGAAATAAAGGAGCAGCTACAAAACTCATTTGCAAAAATCTTCAGCTCATTTCAGGGAAGGAGAAACAACTCCTGTCCACATCTTTTTATGCTGGTTGTGCCACCTGGTTTTGTTCCCTGTTAAGGGAAAGCCAGAAGATGCAGCTGTTAACACCTGGAACACACACCTAAGACAAAGCAAAGAAATAGTGGGGTTCTTGGCCCCGTGACTCTGTGGGAAGGCTGGGGGAGAAATGTTGGACCATTCTGGAAGTGCTCCGGTCTGAACAAGTGTACAACTTCAGCAGGTTCAGATCATTTGTCTGCAGCTGAATACAGTGATATCGTGTTACTACTATTTTTGAGCATTATCTTATTTTGATTAACAGAATGTCTTCTGTAATGTATCATGGTGCTTTTTTTGGCTTGTGATAACCAAAACAAAAAGCATGTAGGTGTCAAAATTCCTTCATTAAGCAGTCCAGCCTTTGTAATGTAATGTAATTTCTTATTTAATTTTATTTTTCAGAAAAAGGATTTATAAATATAACCAACTCTAAAGAAGATTTTGAAATTGGTGAGGAAGAGTTTTGCTTCAAAGTTACCTTTACAGCTTATCCCCCAGTTAGATGCATGTGGCTGTTTTCCCAGAAAACATTTCCCTGCAAGCAAAGCTACAGTGTGGATGGCCGCAGGTATTTGAATATTTTGAAGTAACTCAATCTAATACTTTTTTCTCCTCTTTATATCTCATTTGGACTGCTTACTATCTGTGTTTTGTACTGCCTTTGTGTTTTTAAAATGTGGATGGGCCACATGATGAAGCCATGTTAAGAAAAGGCGCTCAAACATTATTTTGACCTTCAGTAGCAGTTTATGTAGGTAACTTCCTGAATCACTTTCTTCCACCTTAGAATAAACCCTTCAGTAAGTTATGCACCCAGCGACCCTTTAGTTTATACACACTTTGCCATTCTCTTCCTCTCTGCCATCATTTCCCACTTACAAAATCTGTTACAGCTTTCATACTGGAGCACAAGTTCTCTGTGTTCCCCTTTTGTCATCCTGTTCTTGATGATGTTCCCAGTGTCTTTCATACTGCTTGTGCCAGAGCCACAGCCCCGTAGTTTCCCAGGCCTCCGTTAGATCAGTTCGGCTCTGCCTGCACCACAGAAACATAGCGTTCTGCTCATTACCCAGGTCATGTATTCTTCTGCTACTGCAAAACATGTTTTGGACAAACCTGTTTAGTTATCTACCTTTTCTGTTATTTCCTACAATGAAGTTCTGGCATGAATCCTGTTTAAGGCTAATGTTTTCTCCATTCCCTAGGCTTTCTAATTTCTTGATAACATTATCTAATTTCCTTCAGAGTTTCTTTCAGAGTAGTCCCATGGCTTTCAAGGCAACAGCTCTTAATTCTCCTCAATGAAAAGAAAGTCAAGCTGCTGTTTTAAAGTTTTAGCTTTAAAACCAAGCAGGACCTAGGCAGGAATTAATGTGCTTGCACTGATTTCTTCTCATATTCTTAAAACCTCTCTTAGCATCTGCATAAAACTGAGTCACAGCCTTGATTACACTTTTGTACCATTTCTTTCCTTAGTCTCTTAGTACACTTGATTTTAACGACTAGGTTGTCGAGTCATCTTTGCAACAGAGTGGCCTTTTCCTCTGCACCAGGTGGTGTATTGGAGTCAGATCTTCACAGTGTTCAGAGACAGCTCAGTCCCGATTGGTAAATTGTCATCTCCTGGCCATGGCCACAGGAACTCTGTCCTTACTGATAAAGTGAGTGTTGTCAGCAAGCTTTGATAGCGTCGGGTGGGTGTTGGTGACTAATCTGCCCTGACATGGGCTAGGCAAATCTGCTCTTTGTGGTCAAGACTGATTTTGGAAATGAGGTCTCAGGAGACAGCCATGAGCATTTGCTCACCCGTGACCAATAGGTACCTCCCTTCAGCTGATAACACAGAGTTGATTTGCTTTGCAGCTGGTCCGGACCTCCTCTCACTGCCTGCAAAAGTGGGAGTTAGTATTGCTTGGATGATTGACAGCTGGTGTAAATTCAATCCAGATAACAAGAAGGTGCTATGGACTGGGCCAACAACAACAATTTTGAGAACTCTTGAAATAGCTTAGGTAACCCTCATTAATCAGTATGGTGCAGCTCCTGGTGTCCTGGGATTTACGAGTCACTTCAGCTAGCTTTTGCAATTCGACATAGAGGTTGCTGACTGCTAACCACCACCTGCAGGACAGGGGGACATCCAACCGGTGTCCCTGGAGCAGGCAGCCCTGCACTGAACACGACCATGGCCACCTCACCGCCCCAAGCACCGCTGGAGCTTGGCCTGTTCTTGAAGGTTGTTTCAAACAGACAACTCAGCCAGTCATAGGACTATGCTGCTGATTAAATACCTTTTGGTTGGGGTTTAGTTTTCATTTTAGGTAGTTATGCTTTGCATTTACTTATAGGTCTTTTTTTTTTATGGAAAAATGTAATTGAGGGGAAAATACAAGAGTTTGCTTGTGATTTCATCTGATAGGTACATTCTTCTTTACAAACATCTCCCACAGCTATCAGGTTTTGGTTGAATACTAGCAGTGGATAGACACGTCTCACCAGAGAAAAAGGCATAGGAGTAGGTATTTCATTCAGTTTGAAGTTCCCAGAAGCAGCCAAGGGTAGGGAGGTCAGGAGATTCTGCCCACAAGCTGTAGTATTGCAGATTTCAATGTGACTTTAAAGCAGAAGGGTTCTTGAAACAAAACCAAAAAGGTCGTCATGTACCTTAACATATTTTGTGTCTAACTTTTCATATTTTAGTTGACTTCTGTGTAATCCCATCTCCCAACACTTCTACATTATTCCTTTCATATCCTTTTTCACTTCCTGTTTTCTTCTATTTTTGATTTCTGCCATTTCCTTATCAAATTGTTCCTCCTGATTATAGAACATATTAAATTTTATTAATTAACTTTGTCTCTTGCTGCCCTTATATGTTTCTATTTTTGATTTGCTTTTGCTGTCTCTCTGTTTTAGCCCGTTGCTGGTTTTCACTTCCCTCCTAGGATCAAACGAGGTTTCATACACAGAACAACCTCTGTTAAATCTATAATATTTATCTCACATCACCTTATATTTTCAGGTATCAAAGACACTCTTTTTTAGTGGCTTTCACATTATTTCATTAGGAATTAATCTTTCAGACCCAGGATTTCAAAAGGACCAAATGATTTGTGTTTTCTCCTGCATTCAGTATCCATTTTGAAGCAACTTAGAAAGGGTCTAATTATAAAAATCTCTGAGTTCAGGGACGTTTTTAAAGCAGTTTCAGATGAAGACATTCAAAAGTCAGTAACTATATGGAGGTGTTGCTTTAGTAAGAAGACAAAATTGCCGCTGGCTTCGACATGAGTTCTCTTGCTTTAGAACTGCCAGGTGATACTTGTTGTCTTAGTTCATTTGTAATGAGAAGCACCTTGATTTTAGTTATTTTGGTTTCTTGTTCCAAGCTCATTACTGCTTCCTCTTTGCAAATTACTGGTATATGATCTCTTTTTTTCTGACTGCTTCAAACTTCCTAGTATGCCTGCCTTTACCACTGAAGTTGAGTTGGGGGCCCTCCTACACAGTTTCCTTGAGCTGTCTGTTAAAACATCTGCCCCCAACATGCCAGCAACTAAATCTAAGATTTTCCTCAGTGCTCTTCTACAGTTGCTGAGTTGCAATAGCTGCCATTTAAATATGACAAATGTCCCAACAACAATAACCTGGTCAAAAGGACAGAAATAGGATCATATTCCCTTCCCCCCACCTCATCCCATGTCCCATAAAGCACTGATTCAAGAAGTCTGTTGTGCAGGAATCTTTAAGTCTCTGCAGTCCTCTGTTCTTACCTTCTGTCCAGGGACTTGTTAAAGCCCTCCCTCACCTTTCCCATTGTCACAGGCTGTTTCCTGCGTGGTTTGGGTCTTGGTTTGCTGTTGTCACCTTCAGGGTTAGTAGAAGGCTGACCATCCTCCTGAAGAAATATCCTGGTGGTTGGTACTTTGTCTAATTGATAATGAACTTCTGGTGATGATCCCATCTCTGAGTTTCTGTCAGATATTTCCATTTGGAGAGGTTTGCTATTTCCTGCTACTGTTTATTGTATCAGTTAGAAACTCCCACCAAAATCCTTTGGAGAGTAGAGAGTCTGATCATTTGCTGGCATTAGCATTTATGCCAGGATGTATTATCTACCTTGTCTTCCAATGGTAACAAAATCACAGGCTGACAGCACCCTTATACTGCAGGAACTATGAGGAAAATTGCAGAATTAAATCAATACTGCAGGAAAAAATAAATCTCCTCTTATTAAAACAGTTACATTTTGGGACTTATATTCTCTAATAAAAAATAATATGGTCTGGGTTTCTTATTGGAAGATATTGATTTTTTTAAAACATATATATATATATATTTATGAGTCTTGACTACAATTAAAATATTTTTCAAAGTGATTTTTTTCCTTTTCCCTCCTTTTCTTTGCTCAACAGCATTTCATCCAAGTTCTGCAACCATCAGCACCAGTCTGGAATATACATATTTTATGCTGAAAATGATGATACAGTCGTGACAAAAAATTTCACTCTCTATGTGAGAAGTAAGTGAGAAACCAATACCTGTAAAGATTTGTCCAAGTCCAGGATTTTGCCCCTGATATAAAGGGGCCTTATATATTGCTTTTCCCTTGGTATTCAGAGGGGGACCATGAAGGTGAATAGAGGGCTGGAGCACCTCCCCTGTGAAGAGAAGCTGAGGGAGCTGGGCTTGTTCAGCCTGGAGAAGAGAAGGCTGCGGGGGGACCTCATTGCAGCCTTTCAGTACCTGAAGGGAACAGAGAAACAGGAGGGGAATCAACTTTCTAAAAGGGTAGACAATGGCAGGACAAGGGGGGATGGATTAAAGCTAAAGGAGGGAAGGTTTAGATTAGATATTAGGGACAAGTTCTTTACAGATAGAGTGGTGAGGTGCTGGAACAGGCTGCCCAGAGAGGTGGTGGATGCCCCATCCCTGGAGATGTTCAAGGCCAGGTTGGATGGGGCCCTGGGCAACCTTGTGTAGCTCCAGGCCTGGAGGTTTGTGGCCCTGCCTGTGGCAGGGGGTTGGAGCTCTATGATCCTTGCGGTCCCTTCCAACCCACACCATTCTATGATTCTATGATTCTATTCCCCATTTCACTTACATTGATCTCTTGTTAAAAATGGAGGAACACAAGGCAAAAATGTGATTCTGTGCACTGCACTACTGAAATCTTGGCACTGAACCAGAGAATCATAGAATCACAAAATGGTTTGGGTTGGAAGGGACCTCAAAGATCATACAGTTTGAATCCCTCTGCCATAGGCAGGGACACCTTCACTAGACCAGGTTTCCCAAAGCCCCATCCAACCTGGCCTTGAACACTGCCAGGGAGGGGGATTCTACAACATCTCTGCTGGGGAATGGATGCCAGGTGTTTGTTTCTCGTATTGGTTGGGGATGGAGAACTCTTTCTTTGAGTCTGCCATAAACAGAGGGAAGGACAGAATATAAGAACTTAGTCATATACTGAGGAAAGGAATCCTTCTTAAGAAAACCAGGGATGTCTGTAAAATGCAGTCAGTGTATTTGAACTCCGCAGAGCCAGAATATATGACTGCTGTAGAGACTGTATGAGATACGCAGTGAGAGGAAACACTCACCCTCATCAGGTGTTGGCTTTCTGTGGTGTGTTTGTGTCATTTTTTTCCTAATAGCAGTTGTGAGTTAATGCTGTTAGTCCAGAGACCCTTTGGTGTGTGACACATACATGAAGGTCACACTGCCTCCTATGCCCCTGCCCACGACTCGCACACCTACAGAGTCTCGCCTGGTGCTCTTGCCCAGTGCTCTCGCTTATTTTTGCCACATGGCAGCAGCATCTCACCCTTGCTTCAAATTAGGGATCCTTATTTTTTATGTATTATTTATACAGGGATCCTCTGTGCACATTTTGTTATGAGCCAGACCCCCAGAACTGGGGTGTCAGGGGAGTCCTTAGGCCAACTGCTTGCTCAGACTCAGAAAAGCAGAAGTCAAGACTTCTAATTTTGGCTTTGCCACAGTTTTGGTCTGTCTGTGCCCGCACAGAGAAGTGGCTGCTCCCCTTGCCTTGGCCATGCTCTGTCCCACAAAATCAAGGCACAGGGCTGGAGGAAGGAGGAGGACTGAGGGCTACACCCAGCTCTCACAGTGACATGAGGGTGGGTTATTTTGAAAAGGCAGAAGCAGATCTTCATCTTGGCAGATGTAGCATTGCGACATAAATGTAAAAGTTTTGGTCACTGATGTGCTGACAGAAATTGTCTTTTGTTAATCTTGTTGCAGGAAAGCCTAAAGTAACAATGCAGTTGTTGTTCAAGCAGATCTCCTGTGTCGCTGACAGTTACCCTGCCTCATCCTGGGTTTGGAGGAACTGTCCTGAACTGAATTCATCCAAGTAAATCATTTTAATAGAAGCACAGTCTGGTTTGGTTTGGAAGAGACCTCAAAGACCCTCCCCCATGGACGGGGACATCCTCCCAGGGACATCCTGCCCAGGTTGCCCAAAGCCTCATCCAACCTGGCTTTGAACACTGCCAGGGAGGGTGCAGCCACAGCTTCTCTGGGCAACCTGTCCCACTGCCTCACCACCCTCATAGTAAAGAATTCCTTCTTTATATGTAATCTAAACCTACCTTCTTTTGGTTTAAGGCCATTAACCCTTGTCCTATCACTATACTCCCTGACAAACAGTTCCTCTCCAGCTTTCCTGTAGGCCCCTTTGGGTACTGGAAGGCTGCTCTAAGGTCTCCCCAAAGCCTTATTTTATCCAGGCTGAACAAACCCAAGTCTCTCAGCCTGTCTTCACAGGAGGTGTTCTCCAGTCCTCTGATCATCTTTGTGACCCTCCTCTGGATTACTAAAACAGCTCTATGCCTTTCTTGTCCTTGGGATCCCAGAGCTGGAGGGTCTCACCAGAGCAGAGCAGAGGGGCAGAATCACCTCCCTGGTCACGCTGGTTTTGATGCATCCCAGGACACAGTTGGCTTTCTGGGCTGCAAGCATGCATTGCTTTTCATCCACCAACACCCCAAAGTCCTTCTCCTCAGGGCTGCTCTCAATCCATTCTCCACCCAGCCTGTAGTTGTGCTTGGGATTGCCCCAACCCATGTGAGGACTTTGAACTCCGCCTTATTGAACTTCACGTAGTTCACACAGTCCTACCGTCTGATGCCTGTCAGGGTCCCTCTGGATGGCATCCCTTCCCTCCAGTGTGTCAGCTTGTTGAGGGTACACTCAATCCCACTGTCCATGTCTCTGACAAAGATATTAAACAGTGCTGGTCCCAATACTGACCCCTGAGGAATGCCACTCATCACTGGTCTCAGACAGTGAGAAGTTGACCACAACTCTGAGTGTGACCATCCACCAAGTACTCCAACAAATCCATGTCTTTCCAATTTGTTGAGACAAGGATGTTGTGCAGGACAGTGTCAAATGCTTTGTACAAGTCCAGGTAGATGACATCTGTCACTCTTCCCTTATTCATGAATGCTATAACCCCATCACATTTGTAACCCCACCAAATTTGTCAGCCACAATTTCCACACTGGCTGTCACCAGCCATCTTCTTATTTTCCATGTGCCTGAGCAGAATTTCCCTCTTTTTGATTAATTTCAAAAAGACCATATCTGAGCCATCCTTGCTAAAATGAGAACTGGTCTATCAGAAACTAAGTGTAAAATGTACCCTCAACTGTTTGTCCAAGGGGACATGGTGGCCCACTCCAGAGGAACCAGATCACCAAAACTAAGGGCAGTTTTCAAATTATTTTTTTTTTAATTTGCATCAAACGAAGCCTATAAAGTTCTCTATTTCAGGGTCTTTATGCTGAAATAAACCCCAGTGGTTTTATATCAACAGTTAGGAGGTTACAAAGTCCAGTATAAGTTTCTCTCTTGGCCTGTTCCCTACATTCAGGGAATGCATTGGTTAAAATGGGCTTGGTTAATTGGTTAAGCTTTGGTTAATGCAGCTGTTATGGTGACCTTTAACCAAAGCCAGTAAAGTCAGTGAGAGTGTTTCCAGTAAAGTTAGTGAGAGTGTTTCCATTTCCTCTATTTATTTAGAGCAATGAGTCAGGCCCTAAAATTTCAAGAGATGCTGAAACAGCTTTGAGCTGGTTTATGAACTCTGCAGTTTTTTGTTTAGACATACCAAAAAAACTAATAATCCCACTGTGCAGAAGAGTAGTAGGTCAAATTATCTTTTGGAAGATTGTGGATAAAGCTCTAATAGTTTTCACTAGATATATATAAAAAAAAATTCCCTGGACCTTTTTCTCATCTGTTCCTCTGAAAAGGCTGTTTGTACTGAAATGGAAAAGGAAAAAAAAAGAAATCCAGCTAAACAGTTTAAAATACTACTTGAAACAGCTTTCTGGAGAGAAAATGCTGTGACATTTCCTTTCTTGGGAACTTCCACATGTAGAAGCTAGTACTTTGTGTAGAGCTGAATAAATTCTATTTATTTACCTCTTCATTTATTTCTGTAGACAGTAAAATTAGGCAATAAGCTGATGAATGATAGAAAATCTAAAAGTCAAAATTATCCCTGTGTGGGCTTCCTTTGCTTTGAGTATAATGTTCCCTCTTTCTACATATCAGGTCTTAAATAAGTCATTAACACAGGGTGGATGCTCTCCAAGTGAGAGAAACTTCATGGCTGATATCACATACCTTCAGGGAAAGGAGTTAGAGCTCCTAGTGTGGGTTCGTTCTCCATTTGTGTTTTAGTAACCACTCATCTGGAGCTGCTCGGTGGTTTGAGTGCTTGAGGTAAAGGTGAAATAAGTAGCAGTAGATGCAGGGAAGGGGGTCATGTATCTTTGGAATTGGTGGAGGTCTTGGAGGTCAGGGCATGAAGGTGCCCTGCTAGGGCAGTGATGGAGAGTGAGAGCGAGCCCAGTGCAGGAGGTATGGAGCCCGGTTCACCTCACGCTGACCCTGTCATGTCCATCACCAAAAAATGAGACTGGCATCTGCTCTGAAGCTTCACTCTACAGTGGCCAATAAAATCCAAGCCCATCTATCCCTCCCTCGCTCTCTTCCAACTCAGACATAAGATGTTTTGAAATATCCCACCATCTTCCTTGGAAAAGCCACTGTGAGCCAAAAACCAAAACCCTTCTGCTTTCTTTTTCAGCTGTACAGAAGAAATCACTGAGGGGATTCACAACTTCATGCCAGAGAGGAGATCCCTGGGGTCCTGGATTTCAAGCAGTATTTTAGATGTAAAGGAGACAGCAGCAACCTTCTCTGTTGAGTGCTGTGCAAACAATTCTGTCGGTTCAGCCTGCGAAAAGAGTTTCATTAACCTCTCAGGTATCAGGAGCCAGTCCTTTAGCACAGATTTTCTCAATTAAAGCTGGCAGGGTAGAACTTACAGTATCTTTTATCTGGCTAAATGGCAGACCGTGTAATGGCATTGCAGGTAAAATGTGAGTGCTGTGTGTATGCAGTGTGGGAAGCAAGGGGGAACTGGGAGACACTTGTCTCTTTTCTCTGGTTTCCTAAAAAAAAGCAGAAATTTCACATGAACATGAAGTTCAGAGCGGAGCCATGGCAAAGTTGGAGTCTGCTTTTTTATTTCATCTTTGTAATTCCTACCTGAAATCTGGAGGCATCAGCTTTGGGAAGAGCTGAGGCTACTTTGCTAGCTGGTGGCAGATGTTAGCTTTTCTTCCTCTCCTGGGGGTCACTGCAGTGCTGCCAGAGAAGCCCTTGGGAGCTCTCCTCACCCCATAGAGGTCATTGCATGCCCAAGAGAGAGCATGACTGAGCCAACAGACCCACTCTAGGGGACAGTCCCTGTCTGGAAAGCAGGAGCCAAGCTCTGGTACAGGAACTGCTGCTCAGTCTCTCTTCTTTTCGAGGGCATCACAGATGCTTTCCTTGTTGAACAAGAAAGCCAATATGATTATTTGCCCATGAACTTGTAACACCATATTCATTCCATAGGGCAAAATGTTTCAGTTACAGGGAACATGCTGTGGCCCCTGGGAAGTGTTTTGAAGCACCCAGATATGTGCAGCACAGAGATCCTTTCTCATGGATAAACAAGCTGCCTCCTGCTTTTGACTACAGCTGGCAGAAGCTGTGACAGCTGATGGAGTTTGAGCATTTATGTTGAAATTACAACAGAAAGCAAGCATAATACACTCTTAGAAACTACCAGGGTATGAGGGTAGGTTTCATGTAACACTCACCTATCCGCCAACGCCTTGTAGTATGGTCTTCACTTGTTAAGAGAGTTCCAGGCTGAGCAGCAGAGCAACGATCCAAGCAGGTTGTGTCCATCCCCTGATAACTGGTGCTTCTACATCTAATGCACATTGCCTGATGGAAGGCACAAGGAGACAGGAGGGAGGCGTGGCAAGAAGAGGAATTTTTATTCTTGTTTATGCTCACAGTGTCCAATCCACAGATCACACCAACACCTCCATGCACTTAGATTTCTTATGTGGTGTAGCTTTTGGGGTTTTTTTGAATGAAAGCAGATGTCAGAATAACCCACCACTGAACACCTCCTGCCTAGCTTCTGGCTCCACACGTGGCTCCATCTCTTTCCCTGCGCAGAGGAGGCTCTGGCATGAGAGTTCTGCAAGCTGGCAGAACTGGCCAAGCTACCACAACTTCTCCTTGCACATTTGTCTGTACACAAGCTCTGATTCAGTGAGTAGTAATACGTATCTCTTAAAGTTGCAGGAGCTGTTTCTTCCCCCGGGACAATGCCGTATTCTATGCCTCTGTTGGATTTTTACTCCTGTTGCTCACTTTTTCATTTGTATTCATTTTTCATAAATACAAAAAGGTAAAAGCAAACACAAATACCTGACCCTTCTTCCTTTGATCCTACCAGGCTGTTTCTTCTTCTCTTATTCTACTTATTTTTTTCCTTCCAAAGCAACTTAGATATGAAAACCAGTTGCAAATGATTCAGATGATAGGCCCATCGGATAACGAGTACATCTACATCGACTTTAGAGAATTTGAATATGATCTCAAATGGGAATTTCCCAGGGAAAACCTGGAATTTGGTGAGCAATCCACAAGACAACTAACAATGCTAGAATAGTGGCCTGTGATTTAGCAGCTGCAAATAATATGGTGCATTGTGTCTTGTAGGACAGGTCCTCGGTTCTGGGGCTTTTGGGAAAGTGGTGAACGCAACAGCTTATGGAATTAGCAATGCAGAAGATTCAGTCCAGGTGGCAGTCAAAATGCTGAAAGGTATGATAAACTCTGGGAGCCTTTCTGAAGCAGTGATGTATTCTAGCGGGTCCAAAGCAGAAGCGACGTCGAAAATCCCTTTACATTCAGACTTGCAGCAGTTACACCCCACAAATTCTTGGTTTCAGAATTCTTTTGAAAATCCTGTTTTGGCTTGGAAAGGCACTGCTGAAGCACCTTCCTCCTGCAGTGCACGGCATTTTGTCCTACACGCTATAGGTCTGTGTCATATGAGGAAGGATGGAGATGCTCTGCTCTAAAGAGGATGAATGTAAATTCACAGTGCAATTAGCCTGTTGATGACATTGGTGACTGTCAACTTTGTTGTAAGATCCCTTTTTCCTGTAGTAGTGTCCAGTTGTTGCACTCCCTTCACATCCCGTGTCTGAGCTGGCTTGCTTTCAAAACTTCCGATTTTTTTTCTTGATAACACAAAGCAATTTCTCTCCATACCTCCTTATGGGACAGGCTTCTTAAAGCTCTAATCCTCACTGGTTCTTTGTTCTGGCAGCTCTCCAGACTGTCTTGATCCCTCGTAAGAGCACTGTCCAAATGTGAGCCCTCCCAGCAGCAAAGGAGAAAGGCTGCCTCACTGGGTCCAAGTACCACAATCTTGTTCATAGAATCACAGAATCACTAGGCTGGAAAAGACCTTTGAGATCGAGTCTAACCATACCTGTCCTATGCTAAACCATATCCCTGAGCACCTCATCTACCAGCGTTTTAAATACATCCAGGGCTGGTGACCCAACCCCCTCCCTGGGCAGCCTGTTCCAGTGCCTGGTAACCCTTTCAGTGAAGAATGTTTTCCTAATGTCTAATCTGAACCTGCCCTGGCACAGCTCTAGTCCATTCCCCGTCACCCTGTCACCTGTCGCTTGTACAAAGAGACCAACACCCACCTCTCTACAACCTCCTTTCAGGTAGTTGTAGGTGGTGATCAGGTCTCCCCTCAGCCTCCTCTTCTCCAGGCTGAACATCCCCAGTTCCCTCAGCTGCTCCTCATAACATTTGTTCTCCAGACCCGTCACCAGCTTCATTGTCCTAAAGGTAACAATTCGTTGTTGATACCTAATGGGATGAGCTTCGCATAGGCAGCAGCACCAGTACCCTGCTCACCTGTGTGCTCACACAGTGCCTCCCTGCCAGCACTGCCATCTCCCTCTTCATCCCCTATTCACACATGTGCATCAGCCTTACGGTTTGTCCACTCCTGTGCAGTTCTTTATGGAAGCTCATCTCAATCATTTTGGCTCACATCCCCAATTCACTGAGATCATGAGGACCAAATGCTTGCTGAAAAACTATCCTGAAACTATTACTGAAATGCGGGGTGACCTTCTTAGCTGTTGAATCACAACTCACTATGTGCCATATGGCTGTTGAGACTATTTTTTTCTCTTAGCATTTCTCTCCAACAGGGTTGACTGCCATCTTTTCTGTGCTTGCAAACACCTTAATATGCTGCTGTCATTCCTCATCAGTCTAAGAATGACACATATTAACATTTTATGACTGCTTTCACAAGCATTCAAATGACACACACTCACACATACATTTTCAACCTTTGGCTAAATCTTTTTATACTATGCAAAAAATGTTAGGATGTTCCCAAATGCACTTTCAGTCCAATTAGTTTGAAATGAAGACTTGCATGTGACAAAGCATCACAACCATGTGAATTTTTAATTCTTCGCTGGAGATTTCCAAATCTGTCTTACTTTTACAGAAAAGCCTGATACTTCGGAAAAAGATGCTCTAATGTCTGAGCTGAAAATGATGACTCACATTGGAAGCCATGAAAATATTGTGAACCTACTAGGAGCTTGTACCATGTCAGGTAACTCGTGGAAAGGTACCAATTAAAAATGTTCAGACTAGTGAGGACTCCTGAGCAGAAAAGAAACATCAAAAATTGATTACTGAAAGCAATATTAAAAACATCCAAGCTGTAATTAATTACCTACTCCTCAAACTTCAGTTCCCCTCTTCATCCCCAAATCCTGTCTTTGCCCAACCAATCTTGGTGTTCCACGACATCCCAAAACAAGATGAAATCAAATCAACATTAAGGCCATGCATGTGTACAGAAATGAGTCTTTTTGACTCAGACTTGTATGAAGTGATACAGTAGCCCTTCTACAGATGTTTTCCTATTACAGTGGTGATGGGACTGATACGGTCCAGTTTATTAAGTGAAAAGGAAAAGCTTATCTGGTGTAAGGTACTTTTGTGTCCACATGATTCTGTTTGCATAATACTTTTTTTAATCATATGGTTCATCAAACGGTGAGGTTGTAGAAAGAAAGAAGGAAATGGCTAAAATTAGACTGTAAAGGAAAAAGTGCAGGGATAGGAGGGACACCCAAAGAAAGAAGAGGAGACAAGGCAGTAATGGGAAAAAAGAGACAACTTTTTATGGACTGAATGCAAAAATAAACTGAAGAGTGACAGGACTAAGGAAAGATGGGCTAAGATGAAAGCAGCAAAGTATTATCACTAAATAATTACTGTGTAACTGATAATATCACTGAGGCAACATAAGTCAGTATTCCTGTCCCAAGAACTCCCTCCCTGGCCAGTCCAGCAAGGAACAGGAAAGGGTGGAGACTAAAGAGCAGGTCACCTTGGGGAAAGGGCAGGGTTTACCCAGTGTTTGCCCATATCTTGAACTGTAACAGTTGCCACTGGACAACTTGCCAGATTTTTCTGCCACAGGCATTTATTAAGTCAGAAAGACCAAAGGTAAGAGTTAACTCTCTTTTCCCCAGTTCCCATCAACAGCAATACTGTCATGTAAAGACATGTCAGGCATTCGAGGAAAGCTGAGAAATAGGTTGGTGGTGGTGGCTTTAGCTGATTTGAAACTGTGTAGGCTGCCACTGCCTTCTGGAAATTCATCATAGTGTAGGTAAGAGAGCTGCAGCACCGACCTGCTCAGTCTGGGTGGGTAGGGTAGGGACACTCCCAGTCTTATCCAAGAAGCATTTACTTTACAGGGCTCTCAACACCTCTCATCCATCTCTGAGGAACTTCACAGGCTTTTCACAGTTGGCCTTACCTTGATTGACAAGGGCCTTCTGGCACAAATGTCCACAAATTTGTAATTTGTCTTTCTGAGCCAGAAGTGGTAGTGACCCTGTAAAACTTTGCAGGGGGTGATGTGTGGCCTCTCCAAGCTCCCCTTAGGCCATTCTCTCTGCTCCTGCATGCTGGTCATGATTTATCTCTGAGCCCAACTGGTTTGGAATAGGAGGTGTTTTTCCTTTCTTGGGAAAGTGGCCTGACCAGTGCTCCACTCAAACATATCCCCTTGTAAGGTCTTTCCTTCCTGTAGGTCCCCTCAGCACACACACTTGGGCTTCAGGTGGCCTTAACGAGAACAAAAGGATATTTCTGGAGCATGAAGGGAGTGCAGATAAGCAAAAGGAGGTAGGTCAAACAACACCAATTTGCACCGTCAAGACAATCAGCAGGGATCATCTTTTGCTTGAACCAAGTGTGGTTTAGACAATACACTGTCCTCCCTGGTGCCTCCCTGGTTTGGTATGGGAAAGGCTGTTTGTGCCTATATAGGCACTTGCAATCCAACCTGGGACATGTGCCACAGGAAAGACTCAGCTACACAGACTTTGCAAAGAGACATTACTGTCAGCAATTACAGTCAGCAAACATTACCTGCCCATCAATACAGGTTATCTACCCGGGAAGAGATGATGTTTGAGACGTTTAATACAGATTAGTCCTGGCTTTAATGGAGAAAGTGCTATAGATAGCAGGAGCTATTTACATTTCCAACTATTTCAGGACCAATCTACTTGATATTTGAATATTGTTGCTATGGTGACCTTCTGAACTACTTAAGAAGCAAGAGAGAAAAGTTTCACTGGACACTGATGGATATTTTTAAACAGCACAACTTCAGCTTTTACCACAACATCCATTTGGACCAAAATTCCAGGTAAAGCATTCAGCAGTAGTTTAATACTTCATAAAGCTACTGACTCTTTTTAAGCTGCGTTCTCAGCTGTGCTGTGAACTGCTGAAATTATTGCATTCTTCAGGATGTGCCCTCATGTAATTTAATAAGCAATGATGATCTTTACAATGGCCTTCTCACCTTGTTTCTCTTCCCAGGAAGGGAACTCACCTGAAGTATGGTGTGACTACAACTCTATGCAGAGAGGACGAATTTGAAATCACACAAAGAGGTCAAAAGATGAATGTGACATCTGGATCAAATGGGATTGTGCTGTATTCTGAGGAAGGTAAGAGATTAATTGATTCATATCTAGTAATTCTGTTATTATAGTATTTATTGCATAATTAATCTAACCGGGCTGGATTCAGTGACACAGGAGGCCCCTTTCTGTGTAAGGCTCTCTGTCCTCCTGGGAGAAATTTTGCTGGAGAAGGATTCAGCAACACTTAAAACCAGATGCTTACATTTCTGGTCATGCTGTACATATTATTTGAGTGTGAAAATACCCTTTCCGTTATTTTGCATCTGAGCAAAGGATGCAAAGGAGGGATGTTCTTTGTGATGGTGTTCTTGGTAAAAGCATGTGAAAATCCTTATAACAGTCAGTAGGATTAATCAGAGAGTGAGGAAACCCATAGAGAACTCGTACTCCTGGTTATTTTTTGCAGATGAAATGAAGCATGCAAGCAGACAAATGGATGAAGAAGAAGAATTTAATGTGCTCACTTTTGAAGACCTTCTTTGCTTCTCTTATCAAGTTGCCAAAGGAATGGAGTTTCTTGAGTCCAAATCGGTATGGTGAAGGGTGACAAAATGTTTTGTTAGAAAAGATGGCAAAAATACGTCAGTCTGTAAAAGGCAGACTGAGGAAAAGAGCCACACAGTGGCAGGCGAGAACTGTACCTGCTTCCCCGGCTGTGTGGGAAAGGCACGGTGGCTGCACACTTCTGCCTGCTCCGGCCCTGTCCCTTGCTACAAGCAAGCAAGGACTGTCTAGTTTGCTGATTATCTGGACAGTGTAAGTGGAAAGAGGCAGCAATTCAGAATGGTCTGGGCAAGACAAGAGAATTATCTCCTTCTGATACCAGGTGCTGCCGAGCATTAACCTTTCTTTTCCTTCTAAGTGCATTCACAGAGACCTTGCTGCCAGGAATATACTAGTAACCCATGGAAAAGTGGTGAAAATATGTGACTTTGGCCTGGCCAGAGATGTGGTGAATGACTCCAACTACATTGTCAGGGGCAACGTAAGTTCCTGAGTGCTCTCTATTTTTCATCCCATTGTAAGAATGATAAGGAATCCCCCCTCTCCCTCCCCCCCATTAAGATTTTGATACTCAAATTCCTTGTAGAGAAACCTCACTTTTTCTTGCCCTTGGCAAATTCAGATTCTTAGCTTATAGTTAACCTAATCAAGCTAGCACTGTACATGAGAAAGTGCTTAGGTCCTTTCTAAAGCACACTGACATCCATCAAAGGAAAGTGCTGGGAATTGTTTGCTGTTTTGGACAACAGTAGCATAGGGACAATAGCAGATCTGTGGGGTACACCAGATCCACAGGCTGTATGAAGAAGCACAGAGTGAACATCTCCACCTGAGCTACTCTACTCACTTTGTGAGTCAGAGGAGGAAAGAAGGCTTTTCCAGGGCTGAGCTCATCTCCTCCTACAACAGTCATCCAAACTGGATGAGATGAATTGGCTCCTTAGAAGTGCATTTTTCTCTCTTTAGGGGAAATTTAAAGTGGCTACTAAAAGACACCCCCCCAGCTTTTCATATAGCAAACATATGCAGCGCATAGCAGTGCAAACTAGATCAAGAAAAGCTTGTGTCACAGCATGACCTGACCTCCTTTCCCCCTGTTTGCACAGGCTCGTTTACCAGTTAAGTGGATGGCTCCTGAAAGCTTATTTGAGATGATGTACACAATGAAGAGTGATGTCTGGTCTTATGGAATATTACTGTGGGAAATATTCTCCTTGGGTAGGTTCTGTAACGTGGCAGAAGAGCACTGCTTGGTTTTGGCACCTTCCAAATTAGCATGTAATCTCCAACATTTCCAACAGGTGTAAATCCCTACCCTGGGATCCAAGTTGACAGAAACTTCTACAAATTGATACAAAGTGGATTTAAAATGGACAGCCCGTATTATGCCACAAAAGAGGTGTAAGTGTATTTTCATGTCATTCACACGCTGTGGCAGAACTTACATTTAGTAGGTCACTGTATGACCTTTTCTTTATAACACTCTGTGCTTTGCTCAAAAAAATGGCAAAAGGTAAGATCTTCCTCTAACTCTGAAGAAGGTTGCTTGATCATGAAGCTTTTGTCCCAAAGCAGAAAAGAACACTAAAGGTTATGTGCATTTGAAAGGACTAATTTATTGTCCATACTTAATTGTGCCTTCCTTCCCAGGGAACTTCTTGTTCTCAGATCACAGACTTTTCTTTGCCTTTTTCTTCTTCTTTTTTTTTTTTTTTTCCAAAAGCAATGTTATACCTTATTCATTCAGGGTATTAAATAAATATTTGGTGGTTTTTTCCTAAACTTTTTTTTTTTTTAATTGAGCTTTAGCATGTTTGATTCAGTTCCAGGAGGCTAAGGACCCTCTTAAACAAAATCCCTGCTAAGGAAGAGTTGGCAGGAGCTTCTCCTCTGCTCTCAGCACATGATTTTCAGCCTGTGCCTCTGCATCTGGTTGGGCTCTGCCTAGAGGTGGGCCCCAGGGGACAAGAGAAAGGTGGTGAGGAGCTATGAGACCCAGAGCATGGAGGAAAGGGATGGACTTTGGGCTGTCTGAGTTCTTCTGCCTGACATTTCACAGACAGCCTAGAGCCTCAGAGCCTTGCCACAGCACAATACTGTTCTCATCCTCCTCATTTAAAGACTGTAATGTCATTAAAGGTATAGATGAATCTGACATATTGACCTGAGAAAGGTTGCTACGGGCCTTATAAAAATCAGAGATCCCATTGACCTGGTAAGTTTGCAAGGGACTTTAGCAGATAGACGCTGTACTCATCCCTGATGAAACTGTAAGACCTCCAAAGCAGGGTTTAAACTTCAGAAAGATTTTTCTGGTGTCAAATTCCACAAAAAGACTTGCTGTGCAAACTGTCCTCAAGACTGTAGAGTCTACAAGGAGCAGGTACAGCCCCAGAGTCACACAGCAATTGTCTTCCTACTATTTTCTCTACGAAAGCGGGGGGCGGTGGAAAGAAAAGGTTAGCATATGAGTATGTGTCATCCTGGCCCCGTCCTGTGAGGAAGGTTTTGCTAAGGACTCCCATAAAGCCATGCTCTTCATCTTTTTTCCTCATCTTTCTGTATCTTTTCCTCTGACACAACATGCTAAATCTGTCCTCTTTCTATAAAATCATTCTGGTGCCCCACGATTCCCATTCAAATTCTGCATTTCCATGTAGTCATGTACAGAGACTCCCAACAGCTAGCATTTTTCCATACCACCTCTATGTTCCTACAGCTATCAAGTGATGCAGCTCTGTTGGGCCCTTGACTCCAGAAAAAGACCCTCTTTTTCTTGGCTGGTTTCCTCTCTGGCCTCTCAGCTGGCTGAGGCAGAAGGAGCAGTAAGTAAACACAGAATGAAGAAAAAAAATTCTCTTTTGAGCTTCATATGAACTGAGAAATAGTCTTCTGATTTCTATTTGAGTATGCCATTGTGTTATGAGCTATTCCCCAGAGAAACAGAGTTTTGGGAAGGATTTGGGGTTTTTTTGCTATCAGAAAGAATCCTGATCTCCCTGATGAGGATTTTTTTCCTCCCACTGCCTGCACCAGAACTCTGGAAGGTTGAAATTTCTCAGACTGTGCTATGGGAATGAGCTTCACTTGGGCAGCAGCCAATGCAGTTGACTTTGGTGATCCTGATAGCTGTGATGGGAGGGGAGCTGAACCCCGGCCACCTGCCAGGGGTCTCGTGGGGGACCACCATAGGTATAAGCTGCCACATCCTCACAGGTGGAGGGACATAGGTCTTTCTCAAAAGTCAAAATAATAAACAGAATCTGAGGAAGGCATGTTCCATCTTTACCAGGCTGTGATCCATCTCATTTAGGCAGGTGTCTGGACTCCCTTCAGAGTCAGTGGGATGTAACAGGCAGGTATGAGCATGACTGTCCCTCAAGAGAAGGTGGGCTGTACCTTCCAAGTGTCTGCTTCACAGGGCAAAAAGCAGTTTACTAAGTTCAGCTAGTAATAACAGAAATCTTTTATTTCCTCTTCCCAATTCTAGGTTTACCAGAATATGAAGAAAAATGTCTCTACACACAATTTCAGTATCAAAACTAAACCACATGAAAGCAGGGATGAGGAATCTCTGCTGTCCCCAGCTGTGCTCCAGCATGAAGACTCTCAGGTCAGAAGATAATCTGGGTTCTGGATTTGATCTCAGTATTTACAGAAACTCTGTGTGGTATAAATGTTTTCTATGACCACTAAGAAAAGAAAATTTTACCAACTGCTGCTCTATTCACATTTCTTATGGGCCATTGCATGTGTATGTTACATTGAGGAGAAAACAATTCATTTCTTTGAATTCGGCAAACACATCTATTGAAAGACAAAAGCTGTGGTCTTTTTGCTGTCTCTCTACAACTGGATATCTCTTTTCCTGGTTTTATGTAAAAAATGCCTAATGGATGCATTGCACTCACACTGCTCTTGCCATATTGCAAGCAAACATAAGAAAATCCATGGGGTTTTAGTCAATGCTTATAAGCAGGAACTATGCATCTAAAGAGAATCATAGAATCATGGAATTGTAGGGGTTGGAAGGGACCTCGAGAGATCATCGGGTCCAACCCCCTGCCAAAGCAGCTGCCTAGGACATTTCACTCAGATAGGCATCCAGATGGGTCTTGAATATCTCCAGAGAAGGAGACTCCACCACCTCCCTGGGCAGCCTGTCCCAGAGCTCTGTCACCCTCACTGTGTAAAAGTTCTTCCACATGTTGGTGCAGAACTTCCTGTGCTCCAACTTGCAGCCATTGCCCCTTGTCCTGTCTCCACAGACCACTGAAAAGGGGCTGGCTGATTCCCCCTGCATCCCCTGCTTAAGATAATTATAAATATTAATTAGGTCCCCCCTTAGTCTTCTCTTCTCAAGGCTGAACAGTGCCAATTTTCTCAGCCTTTCCTCATAGGGGAGATGCTCCAGGCCCTTAATCATCTTCGTAGCCCTTCTTTGGACTCTTTCCAGGACATCCCTGTCCTTTTTTATACCAAGGCGCCCAGAACTGGACACAATACTCCAGGTGGGGCCTGACCAGGGCAGAGTAGAGGGGGAGGATCACCTCCTTTGACCTGCTGGCCACACTCCTCCGGATGCACCCCAGGATCCCATTGGCTCTCTTAGCCACCAGGGCACACTGCTGGCTCATGGCCAACCTGTCATCCACCAGGACCCCCAGGTCCTTCTCCACTGAGCTCTTCTCCAGCAGGTCATCCCCCTGGTGTGATTTCCAGAAGTGCTACTCATATCTTATCTCCAGATGCTGGTGAGCGTTGGAAAAAGTCCATTGAAGTAGCCAATATTAGATGCCCAAATTTTAAAATATCAGCCTTGTTTCACAAAGAACTATAAATGTGAGCATGTGTAACTGTCTTATCCCTGCCATCTTGGTTCCTGTGAAGTCACCAATGGGTGGACAGTTGAGCTGAGTTCCTTTCATTGAGTTTTAGGTACTTGGGTGGTCTCTAGTCATCCAGGCTACATTCTGCACCTGCTGATGAGAGCTAAGTGCTTACAGGGAGTAATTCCTTTCTGCCTAAAATAAGCATCTAAAACAAGCAGGAACACTGATATTTGGAAATGACCTCCTGCCCCCCAGTCTAGAAAATCCAGGTGGCAGACTCCAACTGGAAATTCAGGGGTTGTGTGTTGTAATATTAAATAAAAGTGTTCCATTTTAAAGAAATTATCTTCTGTAGAAAATCAGGAGTGTAATGCCATCAACTCCCAGTTCCCGAAAGTCAGCTTGAGTTCATGAACCCTGCTGCAGTAAAATGAGGGCATGTCTCTTTAAGTTTCTCCCAGACTCCCAGGACAATAACAAGAGGCTTGATTTCATTTTATTTTTTTAATATGGATGAAAAGACATGTTATTTTTAGTATGAGATTTTGGTGATTTGTAAATGCAGCTTCCATAATGACTAATGGGTTACATTTGTCTACATCACAGTGAGTCAAGATGGGAACATACTGGTTAATAGGCTTCTTTTCTTTGACGTTTTACAAGGTGCTAACTGCAGTTAGGATTTCCAGTGGCAAGTGTTATAAACGAATAACAGTTTGGGTAGAATATGCTATCACATTAATTAAGCTGCTCTTTACTAACATTGTCTGAAAACAATTTATGTTGTAATGTAGTGGTTATTATTTGGGGTTTTTTTTTTTGTTAATGTTGCTGAATTAGCAAGGAGTCATTATCAGATACAAACTGCTGACAAATTATTTGGATATATAAGAGAGAAATAAAAGTTTAACACTGCATTTTCTGGAAAATTTGCATGACTTTTGACATACTCATAACCTGTTTTCAAAGTGTTCAGCAGCACGATGTCACTGTTCAGCCCCATTAACACACAGCCTGCGCAGGGTGGAAAGTGTCTTGTGCAGACAGGAGTTCTCAGCCTTTAGAGCTTTGCTTAGAACTCGTATCCAAGCCTAGCTGGCCAGAGCAGCTGAGCAGATGTGAACTTGGCTCGTAGAGAGGCAGATGGGAATCCCCTGTGCTTTAAAACATGCCAGGGAGTTGTGTCAAATGTTTTCCCATAAGATTAAAAAAGGAGTGGACAGAGGTCATCTGGCCCCATCGTCACTATGTGAGCACACACGGAGAGTTGTGCATCTGTTTCTCCACACAGCAGAGGGGAGTGGAACAAAGCCACAGGAGGTATTCAGTGGAAAATAGTATCTTTCAGAAGCCCGTTTCCTTTCCAGGAAGTTGTGTGCTTCTAACACAATTTAGCAAAGTACTGGTCCATTCCTGACGTTTGTGCAGAGCCACAGCTGTTTAAGAAGCAGTTTCATGATTCTTGAAGGAAAATGACCACGTGTCTCCTGGTAGGATCCAGACCCCCAATCTGTGCCTCCTGGAGCTGGTTCTCTGGAGAAAGTGGTAAATTCCCCTGTATCGAATCAGAGAATCATAGAACTCGTTAGGTTGGAAGGGGCCTTTAAAGGTCATCTAGTCCAACCCCCTGCAGTAAGCAAGGACGCTTGTTTGAGGACCTCCAGCAGAGATGCCATTAGCCTAAGCTAGAAGCATTAATTTAAGCAGAGACTGACAAAGGTTCAGTAATTATTGAGTGGGAAAGAGGGGGGACAGAGGGGGCTGAGGTCAGTTAAAAGCACGGAATGGCAAAGGACACAGCGCTCTCCTCCTCAGCAATAACAGAAAGGAACAAGAACGAAATATTTGATAAGCCAAACTGAAGGACAAGGGGCCTTGAGGAATCGGCCCTAATTTTCTTTCCCTTTTCCCTGCCAAAGCACACCTCGGAGACTGCAGCTCGGTTCCAAGGAGACGCCGCCGCGGGACGGCCCCGGGACGCTGCGGTCCCGGTCCCGCTGCCGGAACCGGCACTAGGTGGAGCTCCGCGACCGCGGTACGCGGCTTCGCCCGGCTCCCGAGCAGCCTGATGCCGGAGCGGCGGTGGAGGGGGCTCAGGGAGCCGGGCTGGTGCCGAGCAGAGGGGCCCGGGGCCAGACGCAGTGACTGGCCCAGAGCTACGGCAGACCGGGGGGAGCGGGGCTGGGGTGATGCTGCCGGGATTCAGCGCGTCCAGCTGTCAAAGGGAATCCACAGCCAAAACCTCCTGGCACTGCTGGCATGACAGCCGGTCAGCCAGTGCAAACCAGTCAGCCCCCTCCGTCAGTGCATGTGCCCCAGCAGCCGTGCCCGTGTGTCACAGGCAGCTGACACCAAACAAACTAGGAGGCCCTTTCTCAAGGGAAACTGGACGCGATTCTCTACCACAAGTCTCCTTGTTGGGCTTGGTATGTCTGTGATGGGCTGAGGCTAGTCATGTGTTGAACCAGAAGAGGACAGGAGAAGTGTCACGCAGGCCAGCCATATCTTTCAGTCCACATGTTCATAGAGGTATGTTCACAGGGGCATGTAGCAGTAGGACAAGGGGTAGTGGTTTTAAACTCAAAAAGGGGATATTTAGGTTGGATATTAGGAAAAAGTGCTTCAATATGAGGGTAGTGGGTCACTGGAACAGGTTGCCCAGAGAACTGGTGAAGGCGTCATTCCTGGAGACATTCAAGGTCAGGCTTGCTGGGGCTCTGAGCAACCTGATCTAGTGAAGATGTCCCTGCTTACTGCAGCGGGGCTGAACTAGATGACTTCTAAAGGTCCCTTTCAGCTTTACACATTCTATGATTCTATATGTGAAAGGTGATGAGAGTCATATTTGCTACAGAGAATTTTGTAGATAATGTTGGTTGATTTAAGAGTCCTTCCTGGCCACATTAGTGTTTCCTACCCTCCATGGTGGGGACATGTCATGGGGACATCACTGTCTTCCAGATAAAGAAAGCCTGGATGTTACTTCTAATCACAACCCTTCAGTTCCACCAGTGCCATTCCTTCAGATTCTAAAAATCTAACTCTGGTTTCCACCATATTTTTTCTGGAGAAATGTCTGCCTACCTGATTGGGACTGGGATGTGCTTTGGAAAGCCTTCTGCGCCAGGAGAAGCGAGTTGGGGGTGTCCTGAGTGCAGAGGGGCTGTGGACCTCAACCCAGGCAGAGCTGGGGCTGGTCCCCAGGAGCTGAGCCACAAAGGGAGAGGCCAGAGGATGGCAGTATGGGCCACAGGTAGGAGCCTGGCCCTCAGATCTGGGCCTGGCCCTATCTTTCACTGTTTCTGAGACCTCTTTTCAGATCAGGAAAAAAAATGGGGTGAGACTTCTCTTCCCTCCCAGGAACTAGAAGGCGACCTCTAGAAGCAAATGGGAGGTGGTGGAAAGTATTCGAGCACCGGTTTCTTCTTGGAACCAAGAGGACTATGGTTTTTTGTTTAGTTTTGGAGGGAAGAGGTTTGCCCAAGGAGGATGAAGACTATTCTGCCTTCTTGCAGCCCCAGAAAAAAGAGAGGTCCCATGTGGGAGCCTCAGCCTGCTCCCTAGCAGGCCAAGGAAGCACTTGGCACCTTCTTGCCTTGTACTCCCACACAGACTAGCACAAAATATTATGCACAAACCACTGTGGCCCTGCAGGGATGTGTTCAGTTACGGCCTTTGGAACCTTCGACCTGGCAAACAACAAACTGCCTATGCAGGCCAGAGCCACGCCATGCCTTTGCTGACTGAACAGGTTCTCTGGATTTGGCCTGCTGTGAAACACAAGCTGAGGGAGGTGGTGATATGGGGCAGCCACCATAGCATCTTTCCATGGAAGGCCCTTGGGGGCAGAGGGCATAAATCATCACAACTAGAGCTTCCGAGACGTGTGGGAGAACATGGCCACGGAGCGTGCATCACCTACCTGCGAAGGTTGCACTTCAAAGCTGGGAGATGTAGGAAATGAATCAGTGAGGAAGGCAATGAGGACATCAGCCTTTATATCAGCCCTGGGGCATGGAGGGGACAGCCTCGGGGCTCACTGGTAGAAAACGTGTGCAAATCATTTTGCAGCTGGGATTTGATGTTTTGCTTGGCGTGGGAGTCAACATGTGCATCCCACCAGCTAGCCCAGGACTTGCAGCTTCCCGGGGAGCATTATGGCTCTAGGCCAAGGTTGGGGGTCCGGGGCGCACCCCTGCCTCAGGCTGCCCAGCCCGGCTGTGCCTCGCTTGCAAAGCCGAAAGCGTGCAGCTGGGGACCGTGGCGCTCCCACCACGTCGTGTCCCGTAGCCTCCCATCCCAGCCGGGTGCCGCCGGGGCCGGGCTTCGAGCCCGACAAGATAACAGCGGCCCTGCGTGCTTCGGGGTGCGTCCGTACGGGCGGGGGGAGCGGTCCTCGGGGAGGAGGGAGTGGTAACAGCCGAGCCCTAGGCTCCTTTCCCGGGACCAAGTCCGCCGCCGCCCCACACGCTGCCCACCGGGGGCCGTGCCGTCGGGGCCACCCCGCGGTTACTGGGCGACTCACGGCTCCCGGGACCGCATCAGGCACCGGCCTTCCCAGGCGGGACATGACAGCGCGTCCGAGCACAAGCGGGAAAGGCGGTCGGGGCGAACAGCGCGGCCGGGGGCGTGCTGGGGCCGTTTTCCTTCCCCTTGACATGAAAATAATAATATTTTTTTAAAAGAACAATTCTAAAAATACATTCAGTCGAGGCTGGATTTGACCGGCCAGCAGACAGGTCCCGGGGGGGTCTCGGTCTCGGTGCATTAGCAGCTTCAAACGAGCAGAGCAACGCCCAGCTCGTGTAAACGGGGCCAGGGAACGCGACGGGGATCATGATGCCTTTGGTGTCCCTCCCGGACACACCGAGCGGCTCTCCGGGAGGAACTGGCCACTGGACCCCAGCGGCTGGGGCCACCCCCACCCATCTGTAAGCCGCACGTAGCCTCTGGTGCAGAATTTGGCGCTTTTTTAACCCTTTTCTCCGTATGTTCCTGTTTCCCGGAGGGAAGCCGGAGCGATGCGAGCCCAGGCCCTGCAGCACCAGCGCAAAGAGGCAGGGCTGGTCGGAACGATGGGGCCGGCCCACGGCGGGTGCCTGGTCTCGCAGGACGGTGGGGCCCCAGCCTGGCACAAGGTGTCACCCCCACCCCATCCCCCCTTGTCTCTGCTTCCTTCCCAGCAACGCGGATCCGCTCGGGAGCGAGCGTTTAGCATCTAACCCGCTCCTAGAGGCATGTGCTTAAACAAGCCGAGTATCAACCCCACGATAAAAGTATTGGGTTATTCTGCAACGTAATCTACATCAAAGCCTCGGGGGCTGCCGGCTTGAAAAGATCCAAGATGTTTTCTAAGTCCTTATCATGTCTGTGCTTAGGGGAGTCATAAATTCCACAGGTCGGACTAACTAACACACGATTCCTCCTTCCCTTCTCTCTCATCAGTCACCAAAGGCTTTCAGGCAGGGCTTTTTTTTTTTTCCTTCTTCCCTTTAACCTTGCAAACAGAACTCTTGGTTCCGTGTCGTTACGGTGGGGGGAGAGGGGAGGATTCCTCCCCCTCCATACCCCCAGGGACAAAAAAAATAGATTATTTAAACCCGAAAACTATTACAGAGAAATAAAAAAGTGAATCCGCATCCCGCGAAGGGTCCCGGCAAGAGGGAGCAGTCGCGGGAGGAGGGATCGCGGGGGCTGCTCGGCGCTTGGCCCTTCCCTGGGCTTACGGGGAGGTCTCTGGTCCGGGACGGGGGTCCCGGGTCGGACGCTAAGTATCCTCTCCGTAAGCCGGATACCGGCTGCCACGTCCTTGGAGGCGAGGGCCCGGCACCGGGCGGTGGGCGGCGCGGCCCCGCGTTTCTCCCGCAATCATACTGCTGACCTGACTCCCCCCGGGGCAGACAGATCCCCTCGGAAATAATTATTTCAGCTCAAGTAGTAAGGCTGGGGCCGGAGACCCGGGTGAAACTGCCCTACGGTGGAAATGCAGGGATCGGGATGGAGTGGGGGAGGGAGTAATAATACGTCTTTAATATATATATAATTATATATTTATTTCTATATATTAAAATATACATATATATATATATATATAAACAGTAGCCCAGATCAGGCACTTGTCACCTTGAGAGGAGTTTCCGCGCTCTGTATCTAACGAAATAGGAAATAAACGAGAGAAGCAAAGAGAAAAAACAAGGATTCGCCCTCACTTTGGTCCCGGGGTCCCCGCTCCTCTCCCGGGGCTCCGGCTCTGGGCGGGAAGCCCCGAGACGGAGGCAGGGAAGCAGCAGGCATCTGCCAGGATCAGCTCGGAAAACCTCCTGCCTTGGTTGCCGCTTCCAGAACGGCAGGAATAAAAGTATGGAAACCCAGCTGCGAGAGGCACCCCCGTCCCCATTCCCCTCAGGAAGTCAACATCTCTGCGGAGGGCCGAAGGGGACACAAATGCTGTCCCAGTTGCAACGACAGGAAGCCCAACCAACCCCCAGGAACGTAGGCTCTGGGTGTGCGTGGCTCTGGATCCCACTTATTTTAAGACAAGAGGGTCCCGGGGGCAGAGTGTACCCTTCCCAAGCAGCCGGGCAGGTCGCTGCGGCGAGCCGGGCGCGGGGAGTGCGGCCGGGGACGCTCCGGAGCATCGACCCGTGGGCCAAGCGGGCTTTGTCTCCCCCTTCGCCGCCTGCCCTAGGTATAGGATGGCTGGCAGAGCTCGGTCTCCCCAGTCCTCCCCGCGCCCCGGGAGCAGCTGGGATCACTGTCCGACGGGCAACGGCAGAGCCGGGCCGGGGCAGAGAGGAGCGAAATGCTCGCTGCGGAGCCGGGCAGGCGCGGTGCTTCCTCGGAGCCTTGCTTAGCTCCTCCGCCGGAGTCCCGGGGCTCTCATCCACCTCCGCGGCCGGCGACCCCCAGCCCCGTCCAGCTCTGGCTGGCGTCAGGTCTCACCCCAAAGCGCTGCCACCTGCTTGCTAGGGATTCATGGATGGAGCCTTAGAGAACCGGAGTTTGTCAGAATTTTAGTGCGTTTTAATACGTTGAGTTTTGTCATTTTAATGACCCCTTTCTTCGTTTATGGCATCATCAAATTCACATCCGCATAGATCGGCTGTGGCGGTGCTTATCGGCAGAGCCGATTACACTGAAGGGACGCAGCATTTCTTCTCCAGAGTTAGATTTCAGCCTCACGCGGCAGGGAGGGCTGGGGGCTGCAAGCCCCGCTCCCTCTTCCCGTTACCCCACGGCTCGGCGGTGGTAGGGCGGGATGATGGGAGTGGGCAACAGGCAGAAATACCCTTCGGAGAAGGCGGCTGGCACGCGTCCCCGCATCCCTGCTGTCGTGCTGCTGTTGTCGTCAGCTACAGTCTGCGAACTTCAAGTGACGGTGTGGGCGCAAGCACCGCATTACCGGCTGTGTGTAGGGTGGGGGTACCCCCTACCTCTCAGCCGTGGTACTCACGGCGATTCTGAGGGGACCGCCCGCGGTCTCTTCCCCGGCAGCAATGCCTCGACCCTTTGTGCGCCCCGGTTTCCCAGGGCCACTGACACGGGACGCTCCCGGAACCCTCGGGGATCGTCGTTGAATTAGTCCCACTCGTGTTAAACTATAGCTACGGCGCAGCCCCACGCTCTGTACAAAAGTGGCCGGCGGGGGTGGGGGGTTGGGGAGGAAAACCGAGGAGTGATCCGCAGAACAGCCGCCCCACGGGGAAGGAAAAATACCCCTGGGAGACAGCCACATGGATCTCCCCAGGAAAGACCTGCACACGCGGAACCTGGATAGCGCAGGGCCCGTGGGGAGCCCCGGTAGGACTCAGCCGCACCCGCTCCCCTCAGGCGCCCGGGAGAGCGGCGGGGACGGCCAGTGCTGCGCTGCCCCGGGGAAACGTGCCGGGAAAACGAGGGGACGTTCCCGTCCTCATCCATTTTTTTCTCGGCGGGTGGAAGGGTTTCCTGGCGGTGTCATGGGAAAAGATGCGAATATGCAAACGTTGTCTGGCATTGTCCCCGCTCAGGGTGAAAAGTTAAAGCATTAAAAGCGGCGGGGGGAAGCAGTGAGGGGGGGTCACCTCTTCAAAGGGGGCTGGCTGGGCCGGGGGAGCTGGCTGCCACTTGCCCGGGAGCCGCCCTTCCAAGGGCCAGCATTTCCAGAGGGTTTCCAAGGCATCGGGGTGGGAAAAAGCCTGTGTGAGGGGGCGGGGGGCAAGTTGCCGGTTTCCCCGTTGGCTCGGCAGCGCTGCAGCGAGGGAATCGCTTCCCGGCGTGGTGGGCTGCTGGCAGAAGCGGACAGTTCCCGCCGTGGGTCCCCCCGCTCCCAGTCCCCTGCGGTCAGAGAGATGCTCCGGCCTCGCTCCTGCGGCGGGTACGAGGGCAGCGGGTGCTGTAGGAGAAGCACCCCCGGCCCTCGTCTCTTCCCAGTACCCGGGCCCCAAGCTATGGCGGGGAGGCTGGACAGCGCTGACCAACTCTCCGCAGGCACACGCGGGGGAAAGGAGGCAGCGCCCTCGGAGGGGTCGTTTCTCCTCTTACCTCTCCTTCATCTCCCGTGACCGAGTGGAGCTGGTGGGAAGCGCGTTAGGAAACAAAACAACAACAACAACAAAAAAAAGGAGAAAGAAAAGTGTAGGCCGTCGCGGTGGGGTTTGTTTCATAAAACAACCGCGACAAAATGGTTTTGTGGATTTTTAATCAAAACTGCCTCTTCCTCCACCCCCCAGCCCCAAGCACGGAAAAGAGCTGGTTAAAGTGGTGCCTACAGATCGGCCGCGATACACGGTTCCCATATTCCCACCCTCGCCCTTAGATCTCCCTCTCTGTCTTTTGCAAGTCTCTTCATTTCATCCTTTGAACCTGTGATTGGAGGTTAAAGTGCACCAGGTTGCAATGGAAGGAGGAAGCTCTTAAACAATAAAGGCTTGAATATTTAGCTGTGATCAGGTCGCTGCCCTCTCCTTATCTTTTTAAATGCAAATCGTCTTTTAGGGGTAGTAGCTATATACCCAGCGCCTCTCCACGTCACCTGCCTTTGGTGTGTCTGGGCCATTACTAATAGAGCCTTGTAAACAATCGTTAATCATGTAAGTGCTGCCGGCCATTGGATTCGGACCGGGAGCCGGGAGCGCGGAGCGCAGCGCGGGGCCGCGGCCCCTCCGCCTGCCCCCTCCCCGCCCCGGGCAGCCCGTCCCCAAGCAGCAGGCGCGCCGCTGGGAGAGCCCCGAGCAGCATGCGGAGACCCGCCGCCGGGGCCCCGCCAGCATGTACGTGAGCTACCTCCTGGAGAAGGACGGGCCCATGTACCCCGGCCCGGTGCGACACTCGGGGGGACTCAACCTGGCGGCGCAGAACTTCGTGGGCGCCCCGCAGTACGCGGACTACGGCGGCTACCATGTCAACCTCGAGAGCGCCCAGTCCCCCGGCCCGGCCTGGCCCGCGCCCTACGCCGCCCCGCTCCGCGAAGACTGGGGCGCCTACGGCCAAGGGGCGCCGCCGGCCGCGGGCGCCGTCCACGGCCTCAACGGCGGCTCCCCCGCCGCCGCCATGGCCTACAGCCCCGCCGAATACCACCACCACCACCACCACCCGCACGCCCACCACCACGCCGGCCCCGCTCCCCACTGCTCCGCCGGGGTCATGCAGCCGCTCAACGCCCCCAACGCCGCCGCTGCCGCAGCCGCCGCCCCCGAGCCGCTCTCCCCCGGCGGGCAACGCCGCGGCCTCTGCGACTGGATGAGGAAGCCGGCGCAGACCCCGCTCAGCAGCCAGGGTAAGCACGGCCCGGGGGGAGGCGGGCGGGAGGGCGGGCGGGGCGCTGCCGGGCTCCCCGGGTCACCGTGCGCCGGACGGCGCGGCGGCGAGGGGGGCAGATCGCCCCGAAACAAACCCCCCTGGAGGGACGGTCCTCGGAAGAACGCGGGCTGCCGGGCTCAGCCGACGGCCTGTCCGCGCTGCCGAGTACGGCCCCGTCGCGGCGCCGGTATCGGCAAGAGCTGCTTTCGGCCGGGGAGCAGCCGCTGTCGGCCCCGCGGTCCCGGAGCTTCGGGGTGCGCTCCGGCGGAGCAGGGAGGAATGGCCCGGGATGCAGAGGAAACGCTCGCTTTTCCTCCCGCTGTTCCCCTCGCCCGCTTATAGCCCATTAGAAGATTTTTATAACCAATTATAGTCATATAAATCATCGGCCGGTGTCGCTCCGCATTTGTTTCTGAGTCACTGGGCGCCTACCCATTATTAAGGTCTCCGTGCGGCCAGGCCTCCCGAGCGGCGGCTGCGGCTGCCCGGCGACCCCTGCGGGCCGTGCCCCCGCCCGGGCCGGGCCGAGAGGGCCAGGAGGTGCGAGGGCGTGACCCCCCCACACACACTCCCGGTTCCCCGGCGGCGGGAGGCCGGTCGCGGCTGCGGCGGGCAGCAGGACGGGTAGGGCCGCGGCCGGCGCCGCGCTCCCTTGTGATGTTAATATCCCGGAGACCCTCTCTTTTATTCCCCCCATCCCCCGTGCATCTGGCAGGGGAATTGCGTGTGTGTCCCCGCTTTGATATACGCTTTCCACCACTGTTGTCTCCTTCCTTTTTTTTTAAAAAAAATTGTATTCTTTTTATATAGTAGCGGGGGGAGGGAGGGAGGGAGAAAAAAAAAAAAAGGTGGCGACTTTCTGGGTAAATAACGACTTCTGTCATTTCTCTCGCTTGCTCGACGGACGGCAGGGCCGGCGGGGGCTCCCCTCGCGTTGTGGGCTGAGGGTCCGGGCCGCGCTTCGGCGATAGTCCCGGTACCCCGGTGCCTGCCGCTGGCACCAGCTACGCCCCGGGTGGCGGTGGCGCTCTCCCAGGCCCGCCGCTCTTCCCACAGCAGCCCGTGGTGTTCCCACAGTTTGGGCTTGTGCGGTGGTGGCCGGTCCCTTGTCTCCATTCAAATTCTGCCTTTGGAGCCAGTGTTTATGTTAATGTGCAGGGCTGGGGGGATGAAAGCGCCTGCCGCCATTTGTTCAGTAGTGGTAATTCAAACAGAATGTGGCTGTCATTAAGGCTTTGAGAAGGGTTTTTCTTTGATAAGATCTCCTTGTCCTGCATTGTTTGGGATTGTGTTCCCTATTCACTGGCTCTGGGGAGTTTTCTCTGATCAGGCTTGTATCTTTACAGGGTGCTTTTGTTGTGGTTTGCAGAGAGTTTACCTGAACAAAGTCAGCCTGCTAGCCATTAAGCACCTTGGGGGCAGAGACTCCCCGCCTCGACTCCCTGGGGAACGGGAGGGCCGGGGACACAACCAGTTAAACAAGAAACCCTCGGGAGAAAGGAGGGAAAGGAGGTCAGCGGCTGCGGCGATGCACCCTCGCCGGCCGCTCGTTGGCATTCGCTTCGGATTGCCTTTGGTTCGGGGTTTGCGGAGTGTTTTCAGCGCTATAGCTGTACGTCGCGCTTCCAGGGTCACTGGAAGAGAAAGCGGGTTAGTCGCTGTCCCGACGCCAGCGGCCGCGGCAGAAGCAAGGGGAGCCGGGCCGGAGCCCGGCCAAGTCCCGAGGGGCCTCCGACAGCCTCTCCCGGTTCTCCGAGCTTAGATCGGTCTTTCTCGTTTAGAAATGAAGCCGCCGTGCCCCGAAAGGGGCTTTTTGGGGCTTTCTTCTTCCCTCGTCTTTTTACAAAGACACTTCTCGGGAGGGAAGACAAAACAAAACCGAAAGCCAACACCAAGTGCACAGTAAAGGTGTCCCGAGCGCAACGCGCGGCGCCGAGCGCCCCTTGGCTTACAGTCTCAGCCGGCACGGCTGGGATTTCTGCCCCCCGTCCCCAGGGAACTGTAGAACCGCTCCTCTCCCCTCTGTTCCCTGCGCTCCGTAAAGCCCCGGGCAGGGAGAGACATACAGGGCGCCTGGGGGGAGTTGAGGGGGGCCTGATCCTGCTCGCCCTTCACCCGCAGACAGCCGCGCTCCACCTAGGCCCTTTGGTTTTGGGTTTCCCAATCCCGGCTTTGTTCTCCGCAGTTAAAACCAGGACGAAAGACAAGTACCGCGTCGTGTACACGGACCACCAGCGGCTGGAGCTGGAGAAGGAGTTTCACTACAGCCGCTACATCACCATCAGGAGGAAAGCAGAGCTGGCCTCCAACCTGGGGCTGTCGGAGAGGCAGGTCGGTCCCACGAGTGGCGGTCCCCAAGCCCACCACATGCGGCCGGGTTGCGCGGGGCCGGGATGAGTGGGACGGGAATCCGTGAAACAGGGATGCGCTCCCGGTGCTCCCCTCCGCCGGAGGGGCACGGCCTCGGGAAACCACCCCCCTCATTCCCCTTTTCCCCCCACCCTCCTGGCAGGTGAAAATCTGGTTCCAGAACAGGCGGGCGAAGGAGAGGAAGATCAACAAGAAGAAGTTGCAGATGCAGGCGCAGGCCGGCGTCCCGGAGCCGCTCAGCCCCGGAGTACCGCTGCAGGGTCCCTCGACGGGGCCGGCCGCCGCCGGGCTGGGCCCCGCCGCCCCGCAGTGACAGCGGCCGGGGGACCGCTGCGCAGAGACTGCTGGAAGGCGCGGCCGCGGCGGGGCCGGGCCGGGCCGGGGGGCACGGTGGGAGCAGCACCCCTCCGCCTATGCACTACACCGCCGGCCGTATGTACAGATGTACAGTGTATGTGTCTCGTCGTCCGGGGGAAAAGTGGCCACCGCTTTATTAATATTATTATTATTATGTTTGGGTGGGTTTTTTACCCTTGAGTTTTAGATACAAAGGGGGCACTGTCTGCCAGTCCACCCCCGGTTAATCTCAGGGATTGGTCCAAAAGACCTTAGAAATGGTTGTTGTTGGTTGGTTGGTTTGGTTTTTTTTTTTTTTTTCAGAGTAATGTTGAATTTTACAAGGAGAAAAAAGATTAAAGCACATTTTTTTATTTTATGTTTTATTTTAGCTTTTTTTTTTCTGGTAACTGTAAATATGCAAAATGTTCAGCCTGCACTAAGGGCAGGAGCAGACAAGATAAGGCACTGTTTAAACGTTCAGAAGTGAATTGCTTAATGTTAGACACTTGTAAAAGAGCCCATAAATCCAGCGCTGATAGTCATCCAGCCAGATTTATTAGCTGCAGTGCAGAGAAATTGAAAGAATGAAGGCTTCTCTGAAAAGAATACCCTGTCATGCTGGAGTGAGGAGCCTTGCTTGTGTCCGTGGGGTACTACTGCAAAATGGTGCTATTTTAGAGTGTCCTGTCGTTTGAATTACGTGCTGTTTCACACCTCCTTACAAGTTTTGGCTTGTTTGGAGTTGTGCTTTTTTTTTTTTCTTAGTTTTCAGATGACTCTTTGGTTTTACCAGCTTTACTAAGTCTTCATCGCAGCCCCACCATGAGCAGAAATCCTTGGAAGCACTCTGTGCCATAACAGAGCACACCTTGCACAGGCCATGGCCTATTTCTACATGCTGCCTAGATGGTGGGGACCAGGATAGAGATGCCAAACAACTCACCACCTGGACGTGATAAACAGAAAACTCCAGCTGATTTGGCCATATCATCCTTGCTGTTCACTGTGTGTACTTCTTATAGAAACCCCACTGAGAAGTGAGGCTGTGCAGCCAACCTGGGGCGGTTGCTGTGCGGCCGGGCTGGGGCAGCTGCCCTGCAGCTGGTGCCCGGGGCTGCTCATGTGGTTCTGGGCCTCGGCAGGGATGGGAACAGTGCCCAGCCCCAAATACATTATGTGGGTTTCTGACTTCCACAGCATTTGGCCCCATGTTGTTCCGTTTTTCTCATCAAATTAATTTAAGGTATTCCATTTGCCTTCTCTGGGGACATTTCACTTTCCTCCTTTCGGACCCTGTTCTCATCTTCTTGCTGGAAGCCAAAGCCAAATGCCAGCATGTTCTGCAGGGCTGCATGAGGAGGCTTGGTCTGTCAGGGCCTGGCTCCATGGACAAGGTAGCTCTGCCTGGGAGAGCTTGGGGAAAGGGCAAGCACCAGCCCCAAAGCATCTGTGGGTTTTGTCTGCGTGTGGCTCCATGGCTAGTAGGGGCAGGGGCTGGGTGCTGACCAGCAGACTGACGGTAGCCGTGTGGCCATGCAAACCTGATCCAGGGCTCCTGTGCCTGGGGAAGACCCTGGTGGGAGGCCTCCTGCATAATCTCTGAAGCAGGTCTGGCCAGCAGATACAGTTGCAGCACCCAGGGAGCTTCTTGTTCGTAGGCATAATGCACACCACGTCCCACTGAGTCCAGTGTCTGGTTTGCTCTGGGCCAGAGGGAAACAGAAGCCAGATCCATCCTTTATTGCTAAAGGCTCTTTGAATCTTTCTGGAGGGGCTGCATCCCCGGGGTCACCAAAAACTTAGCAGCACCCCAACTGAGGGGCTTGGGTCTGCAGCACCAGTCTTACACCAGACAGAGGAGAGCAGTTGTGCCGGGGATGGGCAAGTTACAAGGGCTTTGCAGTCACCATGACCCACTCCTTCCTCTGCACCATCCCCACAGGGGCACAAGGGCTCTCAGGGGGGCAGCAGCCACGCCAGGGTGCGGGCAGCCCCGGGCAGTGACGTCCCTTCGAGGATGCCCTCCGGTGCCCGGGGCCACCCCCACAGCATTGATCCCTGGCCCGGCTGCTGCCCGAGTTGCTACGCGTTGCTGCGATACGCCTGTCAATAAACCCTGTTTGGATTGTGGAGCAGAGCGCAAGGTTTGTTTGCTTAGTGGTTAGAGGTTCAAAAGTCGGCATTGTCTCACTCCAAACGAGCACAAGTTTTTTATTCCTAAGGAAAAGCTGGCTGTGGTGAGAGGGAGGGAGAGATATCGGTGGGCCCTTTTATTTGCTTCCAGGAATAATTAATGGCAGCACGAAAAAAGATGACCACAGAGTTATGAAAGGCCATCAATAATAAATTAATCACAAAGGATCTGGGGGGCTGTGTGTGTAAGAAGTGCAGCTTGGCATGGTTTTGCTGATGTTTCTCCATGCCCGTGAGGCTGGGGTAGCATGGGACTGAGAAATCTCAGGGGTCCCCACTGTGGTGCTGGTATGTGGCTGCTTCTGGCACCAGCCTGGGTACAGCAATATTTGTGACAGTTCCTATAACCCTTTAGCAGTGTGCTCCTCACTGTCTTTAATGCTGGAAGTATCAAGATTTCCATCCTTTACCTGTAGGACTTTGAAGAAAGAAAGTTTCCCCCTTGAAATGAACTGCTTGATGTCCACTAAGGTTTCATGTCTCCAAAAAGTTCATTAGAGACATACAAACAAGCCCAACACAATCTAAACATCCACATTACAGATCCTTTCTCCTCTTTGATAGCAAATGTTGATTTTTTTGAGCTCTTCTCAAATTCTTAATGGTGGCAATGCAGAAACTTGAATTCCTCAGTGTAAAAAGGAACCGACGAAGCAAATGATATCCACACCCAATTTCAAACATTTCCCCCCTCCCATCCCCAAACAAATAAACCACCAACCTTCCGGCTTCCTTTATACTCCTCATGTGCCATAAAGGAGTGTATAAAGGCACAAACTGGATATCTTGTTTATTTTGGGGAGGGGGGGGCGGATATTTACAGGCATCTGGATAATTCCAGTGGCTGGAAGATGGTGTTGAACCTGAAGAACCATCTGTGAGAGGTGAGTTGGTTGTGGTGATCCCCTGCCCAACCCATGGGTGTTGTCACCCCTTGCAGAGCTCCCCACTGTCCTGCAGCAGCCAGCCAAGCCGGATCAGTGGGGCACAATGGGCCAGAGCCACTGCACCTTGCTTGCCTGGCAGAGGCTGGAGTGGGTGTTCTTAGAGAGCTTCTGCCCAGGCTGGGCAAAATCTGTGGTTTGGCCCAAACATTACAGGGCAGCAGTGCCCTGCTCTCCCTCTCTTGGCTGATTTTCCCACTCCTATCACCATGCAGTAACAAAGCACTTAGGGTCTCTCCTTTTGGCTTAGCTCTTAGTTTCTCAAGAAAGTTCTTTGAGTTTTGGGCAAGAAATGACCACATGTGGCATAACCCACCATGTGGAGAACAATAAAGTTCTTAGTGGACTCGGATGGCATCTAAAGCAAACGTGTGCTTTCTCTGATCTTGAGTATATTTTAACAGCACATTATGTGTCCTCAGCCTGGCAGCTGAGTTCTCTGGATCTGTGGAATCAGTAAGCTTTTTTAAAAGTAAAAAAAACAACCCCAAACCCCCTCACCTTATGTTGGCAGTAAGCAGCAACTTCAGAGACACCCCCACCCCTGCTGTTTGTCCACATGAGTAGCTTTGGTGAGGCAGGCTGTTTCTGTCCATGGGTGAAGCAGTGGCTAGAAGCACACATCCCATATAGCACAGGGCAGAGCCTATCCTTCAGAAAATGAGGGAGGGGATTTGCTGTGGGTGACTTAAATCTGTTTAATGGTTCCTGGGGGCTGTGCAAGATCATAGGTTTCTCTGCCTTTCCATCAGCAGCTGGAATAGAAGAGGAAATAATGGAATTTACACTTCTGTTGACACAGCTCTGCTGGATGCAATGTTTCATAGCCAAAATTCATGGCCAAATACTTACCCTGGTTCCCACCCAGGTAATGGAGTTGTGTGTCGAAGTTTACAGCAGTTACAGGTGAAAGGAAAAGTTGAATTGGTGCCAGAAAGGCAGTGCTGGAGACCTTCCAGGAGCAAACAGCTCGTAAACGGTAAGGAAAGGCAGCAGGACATGAGTCTGCCAAAGGCATGTCCAGCTGCACAGGTAGGTCAGTGAGCACACAAGACCACCTAGTGTGAGAGGGCATGGGATAGGTGGCCTGAGGACAAGGGACAGGGAACTGTATGATAGGAAGCTCCCCAGCAAAGCAGCTGTTGTTGCTGGGGGAAGCCATGGCAGAGATCTGTCAGGAACCTCAGTGGGAAGACAGAGCCAAACTCTCCTGGAAGCCTTAGCAGTCCTCTGGGTTTTGCTCCAGCTGAGCTCCTCGGTGCAGTGGGAAGTATGGCAAAGGAGAGTGTGAAAACTCACAGATGACTTATTTGATGTCCAGCTCTGGGGTCCCCAGTACAAGAAAGATATGGACCTGTTGGAGCAAGTCCACAGGAGGTTCACTTTGATCAGAGGGCTGAAGCCTCTCCTCTGAAGACAGGCTGAGAGAATTGGGGCCTGGAGAAAATAGGGCTCTGGGGAGACTTCATTGCAACCTTCCAGTACCTGAAGGGGCCTACAGGAAGTATGGGGAGGGACTGTTTGCAAGGGCATGGAGTGATAGGACAAGGGTTAATGGCCTTAAACTGAAAGTGGGGAGATTTAGATTAGATATAAGGAAGAAATCCTTCCCTGCGAGGGTGGTGAGGCCCTGGCACAGGCTGCCCAGAGAAGCTGTGGCTGCCCCCTCCCTGGCAGTGTTCAAGGCCAGGTTGGATGGGGCTTTGGGCAATCTGGGCTAGTGGAGGGTGTCCCTGCCCATGGCAGAGGGCTGGAACTAGATGGTCTTTGAGGTCCTTCCAACCCAAACCATTCTGTGACTCCATGATTCTATGTTCATATAGATGTCTAGGTACAGATCTGTGGCATTCAAGCCCCAGTCCAGTTAAATATTGGCAAGGTGACAGGTAACAGAAAAAAATTTTCCTCTTGTTTTTAATTTCCTCTAATTATAATAATACCTAACCTACCATAATGTATCTGAAATAGATTATCTATCTAGTGGAGGATATGTAACCTGTTGGTCAATATTTTGATTCAATCCCTCAAATTAATAAAAGTGTATCGTTCGCTTTCTTAAGGGCCTTGTGCTTCACAGGATCATAGAAGAGCGTGGGTTGGAAGGGACCATTAAGGGTCATCTAGTCCACCCCTGCCTGCAATGAGCTGGGACATCTTCAACTGTATCAGGTTGTTCAGAGTCCCATCCAACGTGACCTTCAATGTTTCCAGGGATGGTGCATCCACAACTTCTCTGGGCAACCTGTTCCAGTGCCTCACCACCCTCATCATAAAGAATTTCTTCCTTAGAGCTAGTCTAAATCTACTCTACTTTAAATTAAACTTCTGACTGCTCATTTCCAACCTGCAGATCCCTAGCCCCTGAGCTGGACCAAAGACAACTAGACAGATGCCAACTAGACAGATGCTGGACTCATTATTCCACCCGACGCCCCGGCACCCAGCTGTAACAGGCAGGTTAGGAAGAAACACTTCTTACAGTGCTCTTCCAAAAGGAGAGAACAAGCCTAACAGCACACAGGCCTTTCCTGCTCTTGGCATTCTTCTGCCCTTAGTCAGCCAGGTATTTTTTGGCAGCTGTCGCAAGCTTGTGGAGTTTTTCTTTTGAGTCAGATCCTGTTCCCCTGACATGCCTTGATACCTTCCTCGAGTCACAGACCAGGTAACTTGCATAGAGCTAAAGACCTTTGTAAGAGAAAAGCTGCCTTATCTCTGGCATTCTTTGGAAAAGGATGCTCCTTGATGCAAAAAGTCCCTTCCTCTGAAAACAAGCTTTCAGCCCTGGAAACAGAGATTGCTTGGGATCCAATTTTTCCATGCCATGGTCTGACCATGCAAGCAGAAAAAAATCTCTCAGAACTTGCTTGGTGCCTTGTCTCCCTGCCTGACAGCAGAAAAGCCAATTTGGGCTTCCAGCAAGGCCTTGGGGAATGTCCTGCTGTAAAAATCAGATGTTGGAAACTAGGGACATGGTCCAGGGGCCTTCACAATCAGGTGGGTCTCAGGATTTTTAAAATCACAACTCTGCTTTTAGGCACCTGAAGTGGGAGATGGGTAAGATGTGGATAGCAGAGGCCTTCTGAGCCTCCAAGGGCATTTAAGCTCCTAAATCAAGCAGGAGTCAAGAGGCATAAGCATCCAAGATTTTTTAACCTTTTTCCTTTTTTCCACAGTTTGAATATGAGTCGATCCCTCTCACAGAGCTTGTCAGCAGTGATACAAAGAGCTGTGTAACTGTTAACTACTCTGGTTCCTTTCTGCAATTACATTGGAGGGAAATTTCAGCCCTTACCTAATCTAGGGAAAGGTCTTTTTGTTACTTGTAAAAAGTGAGAACATGGGAGGGAATTTGCACTAGGTGAGAATCACCTCCTAGCAGCAGTACCAAAGAGTATTTATTCTAGTTTAAAATAAAAATAGGCTGGATATGCTGATGAATCATTAATTGCAGTAATAGATAAAAATCAAACCACTCACTTTTTGCATAAAGTAAGTCCAGATTTTGTTTCTGGGTTCGGTTTTTTTTAGATCTTCTTTGATCCTCATCAAGATGTTTGTGTGCATCTACAGACCAGGGGTAACCACAGGGAGCTGAAAAGGGGTCTCTCAAAACATCTTGCGCAACAGCTCCTAGGAATGTAGTGACTCAGAAAAAAAAGCTACTTTCTCTTATCAGGAGTGTATTTCTTCCTCCAGGACTTCAGTCTAGAAACAGGATCCTTTTACTGTCTGTTCCCAGTAAAAACACTTTTCCAAAGCCAGAGCAGCACTTTGGACCTCTCTTTAATTTTCAGTCATTTCCTTGCCAAGCTCCCAACATGGTTCCAAAGGCGTTTTCCATCCTCAGAGGTTTGGCCTCTGCCAACAGCTCCTGCCTGTAAAACATGCCCATGTTATCTCTTTACCTGTAGGCACATCCTTCAGAACTGGGGCAGGAAAACACAGCCTCAACACCAGCCCAAGGAGAGCAGCTGCCTAAGCAGGGGCAGCTGGGGCTGGCACAGTGAGGTCTCAGCAGCTCTAGCAAAGTCCGTGGTGGTCCAGGGCTGTGGGGATTCAGCTTTTTTCTATGCACAGCCTTCCCTGAGCATCCTGCTGTGGGCACCTGAAAGGTTACATGCCATTTCCCTCGTGGCTTAGGAAAGTGGTCTTGCATCCTGGTGGGCTGGGAGCTGCCATCACAGGGTTATGCTGTTGCCATCACACGGTTATCCTGGTGCTGGCCCCTTGGGCATGAGACAGCAAAATTCAGGTGTAGAACAAGGAAAGGCAGGAAGGGATTTTCCTGTCTCAGAGATAAGAAATGAGGTCACTTCTGCCACAGAAAAGGGCAGAGCTGGGGCTGCAGTGCCAAGTGCCCCAAGGGCAGCGGGATGCTCAGCCCCCTTTTCTCAGTGGTACCTGCTGCCTCCCTGCTGAGAGCGTGCCCAGCTTGAGTGGGTGCAGGCTGCAGTGCCTCTCACCCCGACCTGGCAGCTGCTTGTGCCCCACGTGAAACTCCTGTGGCTGGTGGGAAGCCCAGGCCAGTCTGTGATGTGCGCTGAGGTCCAGAACAAAGGCAGACTTCTATGAGAGGTGCATATGTAAATGCTCCATGGCAACTTGGAGAGCCCACAAAAAAACCCCAAACAACCCCAAAACCCCCACTGAACAAAAAACCCCAAGCAAACAAAAAACCAGAAACATGTGACACCCAAGTAGCTGCTGCTTCTTTCCAGTCAGGTCTCTCATGATGTGACCCATCCTGGTCACCCAGCCTGCTCAGCCCACAGGTCCCTTTTCTCCAGCACAGGGAAAAGCAAGGGTTGGTGTGACCTGTTAGGAGCATGTCAGCACAAACCAGTGATTCGTGCTGGAGGAACCAGTAGCATGGTTTTAAATGTTGCAAGGAAGAGTTGTGATGTTTAATGTCGCTCCATATATTTTTCCTTTGTGACATTCATATGTTGCTGCATATGGGCCATATAGCTGAGACATGCTCAGCTTCACAGGATCACAGAATGCTTTGGGCTGGAAGGGACTTCAAAGCTCATCCACTTCCAACCCCCTGCCATGGGCAGGGACGCCCTCCACTAGACCAGGTGTCATTTACAGGTGTAGATATAGTCTCAGATTCACAAATGGCATTGAAATCACATAAGCCAGTGCAGGAAAGGCATTCCTTCTTGTGCTTTTGCAGGAAGTCCTGTATACCTGGAGATGTGGACACAGTCAGTGAGATGTCCCAGGGGATCTACTCCTTTCTGTTTACTTCCTCGACAGGAAGGCAACAGCAGTACAACTGGGAGATGCTCCAGCTGTGCTGAACTTAGAGTATTGATTTCCATCAGGAGGATGCACAGCATTGAGCCTGTGCTGTTGGCAGGGCTGTGTGGCTGGGGTCAGGACAGCTGCCAACACTCATCTGCCAACGCCAGCCTGCTGGCACGCTGACCAAGAGCAACCTGAGCCTTTGGCTTCCAGTAGCGAATTGCTGCCTGTTTCTTCACAGCCAAAAGTGCTGTCACTGCAGCATCTCTGTGCTGCGGGGCTGGCACGGGACTTGGGACATGCTCCAGGAGGGTGTGCCTTTCGTGTTAGGAAGGTCTGGGACCGCAGCACGTCACTCCCACACCGCAGCAGAATCCAGCTCTGTCGCTGTTCCTCCTTGTGCTGCTCAGCTGCTCAGCAAGTACCTTACGCTGGCTGACTGCACTGCCCAGCCCTCCTCTGCTTCGCCACTTGCCTGCCCCCTTCCCTCTCCCTCTGCAACGGCCCGGTGGGTGGATTCTGGGTCATGGCAAGGACAGCTGAATCAAAGTGAATGAATGAATGAGGGGGAAGAAGTGGAAGGGGACAAGGGAGAGGGGAAAAGGAAGGGGAGAGGAGAGGAGAGGAGAGGAGAGGAGAGGAGAGGAGAGGAGAGGAGAGGAGAGGAGAGGAGAGGGGAGAGGGGAGAGGGAGAGGAAAAGGAAAAGGAAAAGGAAAAGGAAAAGGAAAAGGAAAAGGAAAAGGAAAAGGAAAAGGACAAGGCCGCGAAGAGTCGCTCGGTACCGGCGGGGCAGCGCAGCCGTTCCCGCCCGGGCCTCGCGGTGCGCGGTGTCTGCCCGGTCCCTCGCGGGGCGGCGCGGTCGCGGCGCGGCCGGCAGGTGGCAGCGTCGCCGCGGCAGGCGCCGGGACCGGGCCGGGGCGGCGGGGGGAGGCGGTGGCGGAGCTCAGCCACGACCGGCCCCGGCCCCGGCCCGCGGGCAGCTCCCTGCCCGGCCCCGCGCTCTTTCCTCCCCACCGTCCCTGATCCCCCCGGGTTTCAGAGCAGAGCCACCCTGTTCCTCATAGAGGGATTTCACCCGGCTCCGGCTGCGCTCTGCCAGGCCCGACGTACTCCTCCGAACATCCCTCCTGCGGAGGTGCAGAGCCGGCGGCGAGGAAGGCGCCGCCCCCTCGGGACTGCATTATTGCCCGGTCCGACCTCCCGGGGGGGCTGCCTGGGCTGGCGCACTCCGCGTCCCTTCCTGTGCCAGCCGGGAATGAAGCCTGAGAAGCCCTGACCCCGCTCGGCATCCGTTTCCCACCGAGCAGCACAGCAGCGCTGAGCAGCGCCGCGCAGTGCCCCGTGTCCTCCTTCCCTCGCGGGCTGGGTTCCCCCCCCGCCCTTTTTCCAAATGCTCGTTGCTGCTGCAGTGCAGGACATCAGCCGTGGCTGCCATGTACAACTCAGCCACGGGGAGTTGAACCTGCAAACGTCTACAGCAACGTCTGGGGAGCCTGGTGGCACTGAAGAAATCCATTGTGTGTCCTACACAAACCTTGTTGAACGGCTGAACGAATCCCTCCTCCTTACTGTTTTATCCTCAGATCCCCACGCATATTATACCCCTGGTATCCTCCCTCGCAGCTGCTCTCCAAAAGTGTGGTTCCAAAGTTTATTCACCTCAGTTCTGTTGGCTGCAGTCAGCTTTGGACCGTGGTCTAGATCTCCTTTGCTGGCTCTTGGCTTTATGTCTCTTCCATGCCCTCACTTGGCTCTCTTTCAGCAAATTTCCTTTAGTCCCCTTTTGTTCAGGATGCTTCGCAACGCAGAGAGGCAATGGTGGCTTCAAAGAACATGTTGTGTACAGCAGGGACCGTCTAAGAGATGGCAGAAGATGGGGAGGTTACTGGCAAAGGAGGGTATTTCCTGGAGTGTCGGCATGAAAATAAAGGTGACCAAAACCCAAGATGTGTTGGGCCTCAAAAGGAAACTTAAGCAAAACAAGGAAGTTCTTCAGCAGGGCAAGGCAGGAGAATGACAGTGAGGAGAGCATCAAACTGGCATATGGCTGAAGTAAATTAATGTACTACCCCAGTTTCAGACAGCACAGTACTGGTGGGGTCAGGTGAAGGTGATGGCAAGGGGACTCCGCAAAAATAGAGGTGGACCATTTTCAAAGGCTCACCTCATCCAGCTGCATGTTCCATGGTTATAGCTGTGACTGTAACTACAGCAATGCTGGCAGGACAACACTCAACCTTCTCCAGCTGTCCAGTCGGGAGTCTCTTGCAGCTTCTTCAGACAATTTCTTCTGGGTCTTCACACTGTTCCTCACTTTTCTCACTGTAAGCAAGGGTCCCAAGGCATCTGCTTCACCCACATTTCTTCTTGTCATTGCAGCCCTTACACAATGGGCAGAGGACAGCTCTCCCCTCTCATCTTGGCAGCCATGTCCTCCTTTCTAAAACTTTCTCTCAGTCTGCTCTTTCAGCCCAATTTAAATATAAGGTCCTCAGGGAAATGCCTTTGTTTTGGTTTGTTTGTTTATTTGTTTGTTTTTCACAGCACTGTGCAATACAGGATAAGCCCTGTGATCCTTTTTGAAGCTGAATGTAAAAGGAAATGTCGGAAATGCAGCACCTTTGTATACACAAATGCTTGGAAAACAGGACTTGCAAGGATCGAGTTTGTCTGAGCAGCCTTCACTTCCTTCTCACACACATGGGCTTGAGACCCGCTCCTGGGTGCTGTAGCTGCAACCTGTCCCTCCATCAGGATTCCCATGCAGAAGCTGCACCAGCAGAGGAAACTCAAGGCTGCACAGTGAGTCTCACCGAGTCTCACTTTCCTCCAGGAGCTCTGCAGGTACTTGATTCTTTCACCCATCTCTTATACTCTCTTATGGGTTCATCCCTAAGCAGAAGTCTGTCTGGGCAGGAAGCCTCACTAATATCCAACAGAGAAGTTAAGAGAGTTTAAAGGGATAGAAGTGCCCTCCAAGCACTCCACGAGCTGTCAGGTAACATCACCTCCCACAGCTTTAATCTCTCTCCCCACTCTTCCAGCAGCTGTGCTGCATCCGTGGTCCTCTGCATCGCTCCCCCAGGTTCTGAAGGAGCATCCAGCTTCTGCTTTGTGCCAAAGCTTGTGTAGATACTACTTTTTGCAGGGCAACAAGTACTTTTTTGTATCGATGAGCTGAGCTGTCTCATCCAGCTGTTCCATGCTTACTACAGAAACAGCAGGCAGAGAGGAATAACTAGCTCTTCAGATCAATGTGACATGGCCATACACCCTCAGACTGGGATGTGGCTTCTTCTTCCAGCCCATCAGTGCTCCCCAGCTCTGCCTTTGCCTGACAATTACACGGTCTGCCTCACTGCTTTCTGCCCTGTCCTTCATTCCATGTAACCCTGAAGGAGAGAGGGGATTTGAAAGCAAATCTTGCCTCTTCCTCCCTGTCACTCTGCTGGGTTCCAGCCCAAATCCCTCCCCGGAGCCATGAAGGTCTCTCCTGTTGCTCCCTCCCTCACTGTCTTTTAGCTCTTGCCACATCCTCCTCCATCTACCACTCCAAGCTCCATAAGCAGGTGCAGAGCCAGGCTGGCATTGCACAAGGAGAAACAACCCACCTCTCAGTCTGACTTGCCCAGCTTGATGCTGGCATAGCCTGCAGGTAGGCTCCAGCTTGCTTCTTTTTTAAGGTTCTGACCTTAACCTGTAAGGGCTGCCCCTGTCCTGAGTGCCCCTCTCCCCCTCTCCCTTGCAGGTTTACAACTAGGGAAGGATGAAGCACTGTCATATCTAGGGGCCACATTTGGAGAAGCATGGATGCTGAGATTTTCCAACAGGCTATTGCTGCTCCCAGCCCTCTCTCACCTAATCTCTGGGAGGGCAGGGTTTTCCATGAGCAGTTCTGGTGTGTGGCTTACCTCATTTCTCAGGGCTGAGTTGAGAGGATGGGATAAAAGCAGGCATAGGAGCTAATGGGATTTTGCTGGAACAAGACATAAATCTGCCACCCCATACAGCTTTTTATCTCCCACATCTTTGCAGTTTTCCTGACAGCTTCCAGTGCCTGCATCTAAAGCAATTGGGATGATATTCCCCAGGAACTGTGAGGCAAGACTATGAGATGTTTTGCCAAAACCATCTTTCTTTAGGACCCTGGACAAGCTGGACCGTGTGTACCTGATCTGTACCGACTGGGGACAGTTAGAATAACCCCCACATATAACAGTGAATAAATTGTAGTGCAGAGAAACTGCAAGAAACAGAAATCTCTGCTGGAATCCTAACACTTTCCCTTAGTGTATGCACCAGGAAGAATGCAGAGGTGGCCGAGCAAACTCCATCACATCACAAGAGGGAATTAAGCTTCTGCAGGAAAGGTGTAAGCAGCAATTAACAGCTAAGTAAAACACACAGAGCACCTGGTTTCTGTATCACCGCTTGTTCCCTAGAAGCAGAACAGCATTCCCAGCTAATGAGCTCATTGGCATCGTAATCCTTTAGCTGTTGAGGTCTTGGCACTACATCAGTTACCTTTTTCTTCACCTTTCTCCATTAATGCCTTTCTCTGGCTTCTCCCCATAACAAACCAAATTGCTTCAGCCTCCACTTGCCTCTCTGACCCCTCCTGTGTTCAGCTGCCAGCTCATCCTTCTACCTGTCCACTCGTGCTTCCATCAGTACTCCCAGTACTCTTCCTCTACTTGTCTTGTAGGGCCACCCTCTCCAGCTTCTGCTTTTCGAGTTCTGGGAAAAATTCTCCTGTCAATAACTGTAATGACAGTCTCTAATAAGATTTTTGATGTCAGAGCTTAGGAAATTCATTCTCTTCTCAAAATCTTGTCCTTTGGCTTCTTGGGAATCTGTTATGACAAAAAGAGAAATATACTGACTTTTCCTTGTCCAGGGGACTAGAAACCATAGGTGATAATTGCAGGACTGCTTGGATGTTAGGATAATGCACTCTCTGTAGGAATAGCAACACACCAGAACGGAGGAAGTTTGGGAAATCTGCAGCTTTGTAGGTCTTAGTGATAACAGAACAGCATGTCTGGAGTGATCCTGCTTTGGGTAGAAGGATGGAGTAAAAACCTCAGTGGTTCCAGTTTCAGTTCTCTTTTTGCTCCTTCTGGGGATGTTCTTAAGGAATCCCCTTTATTCCCACATGAAGATCATGTGGCTTTACACATTATGGTCCTTTACTCTGTCTTCACCTCCTCCTGATCTCGTCCACAGCTCTAAATGCTGTCTTGGACACCTGCCATTGGAGGTACCTCTTCCTATTTGATATTAAACTCTCTCTCACTATGAAGGCCCATGGGATGAATATAACCAAACCATAGATGATGTGGCGCAGAGGTTTGAGGCTGTGAGAGGGTTTGTAACCCCAACTCTGGGAACCAGCTGTGACTTTAACACCTGATTTTAGCACATTTGTTCCAGTGTAAAGGATTCGTCACCTTCAAAGTAGAGGGGGCTCCTCCTCATCCCCCTTCTTGGCAATTTTCATTCTTGGGATTAAAAATTCAGCTTACAGAGTGGACTAAAAAAAAAGACCAAACAACCAAACCAACCAAAACCAGGCCTTGCTATTCTGCCAGCTTATCTTGAGCAATGTCACCTCACGCAGTCTCACCCTTAGCCAAATACTGACTCACCAACAAGAGGTTAGCAGTGGAAACGGAGAGAGGGCATACCGGATGACAGATCAGCCCTCCTTGCTGGAAGCTCTGCACGGGGACACGTGTGTTTTGAATCCGAAGGACCCGAGCAGTTGAGCTGAAGTGTATTTAAAAGCCAGGACGCAAGGGGTCTGCTCGGCTGCCACTCGCCGCGGGCGGTACGGCTTCCTGGCCAGGAGGGGCTGCATTCGAAACGTGACGCTGGAGCCCTACGCCGCACCCAGCTAAGGCTCCCAGCAGCGAACTGTTTGCTTTTCCCTAGAGAAGGGTTTGGGCCCAGGGAAGTGGTGTTCAAACACAGGCCTCTGCACAGCCCAGGACCTGGTATCCCTTCCCCAGCTCCACCTTGATCCTGAGGCAGCCTGGTCTAGTGGCTCAGGCTGCAGGTGCCTCCTATTCCCTCCAAAGGGACCTCCCTTTCCTGGTTCTGGCTTCTTCTTACCCCAGTGAAGTCACTAATCCCTGCCTGTCTCTGCTCAATGCTTTGAGTTCTGCAGGAAGTGTCCAAAACAAGCACAGCTAAGTTTATAGGGTGTCGTGGTTTCACCCCGGCTGTGGGCCGAGATCCACGCAGCTGCCTGCTTCTTAAAGTAAAAGAGCAGGGGAAGAGGGAAAAAGGGGGAAACAAGGGAAGGGAAAAGGAAGGGGCAAATAACTCCAAAACCAAGAAACTAAGAGGCCTGTGGGTTGGGATAAGGATAGTTTACTAAGATAACAGAAAGATAAAATAAAACAATGCTAACAGGACTTTAGAGCAAAAGAATATGAAACTATTGATCCCCAATGCAGTTTCTCCCCGAACCACACAACTCAGGCCGTACCACCCAGAGCTGTCCCGGAACCGACCGTCCCAAGACCGCCCCTCTTCTTCTTCCCAACAGTCCCCCGTTATCCTGGGCAGGACGTAATTGGCATGGAATACTCTCTTTGGCCCATCTGGGTCACCTGTCCTGGCTTCGCCCCTCCTTTCTCAAGAATAGAGAAATAGAAGAAGCTAAGAAAGTCCTTGACTGTCTGACTGCAACTAAGAACATCAGGGTGTTATCAGCACTGCTTTCATTTTAACTCCCAAACACAGTATTCCATCAGCTGCTACAAATGAAGTTAACTCTATCCTGACTGAAACCAGGACATAGAGGCAGATATTGCCCCTGCTCAGACAAAATGCCAGCATGTTACCAGTTGCTCATGGAGAAAGCTCTTTTCCACTATCAAGTTCAGCCTTTCAAGTGGAGACACAAACTGTCACACCCACAGCTTTCCATGCCTGCTAAATGTATTTTTCTCTTGAATCCTAAGTGTACTCTGCCAACGCTTCTCTGAGCAGTTCCTTTTTCCCCCTGGGTTTGGTAAGGGACAGGGAGGATATGAAGCTGACATTGGCACTAGCTCATCATACCCAGACCAGCTCTGATGTGAAACAAAGCCCAGCAACACCCGCTTTGCCAATGCTTTCACAGTGGGATGGTCCACACCATGCTTCTGTTCTTGGCCTGTTGGTCCAGCTCACTCTCATCTGTCAAATGTCTTCCCTCCCAGTGTATTTTTATTTCATCCATGAAGAATTTGTCTGTTCACTAAGACACCTGTCTCTTGTGTCTGGTAGATCCTGGTAGATGGAGCCAAGCATCTGGGCTCCTGTGAACATGAGGTCCCACCTAAAGGTATCTCAGTCAGAGGCAGCACAACTTCAGCCTCTTCTCCTTCCAGTGGCGCTGTTGCTGAAAGCAAATGGTGCCTGGAACAACCCCTGATACGAGGCAGCAAGTGTGTGGGGCCTAATAGTAAAGGAACCACGTGTTTGAGTTGCCTACTCCATGAACGAGCCTGGCCAGGTCTGACTCATCACAGAGGCAGCTGGGGAGTAAGAAGGACTCAGCTCATTACCTCTGCATTTCATTTGTCCCTGCATATGTGGCAATCCCAGAATACCTGGGGAACAGAGAAGTTTTGCACCAGGACAAGTGGTGGGAGGAGAGGAGACGGAGAAAGATAGAGACTAGGAGAAGCCTTGCCTCCATCAACTTTCCCCTTTGCTCCACCAGTCTTTGTGCTCACAGCTAAAGCACTGCTGGGGCACATGGGTACTGGCAAGGTGCACAGAAAGATATTGCAAAGAGTGTTGGCAGCCAATGGGACAGGAGCAATCAGGGTAAATTATAAATGAAGCTAAGTAGTGGATGAATGGAAGTAGGTAGTGTTCACTACAAACATGGGCGCTGCGGTGTTTCCACATTTCATTAGGTAATATCCTTCAAGATCTGGTCACTCTTATCCCCAATTCGTAGAAGAAAGCAGGGAGGGAACTGCCTTTCTGAGTCACGGTTTATTGGAAGCCACGTGTGTGCCTCTGTGTGTGTATGGGCTGCTTATGCTTACATGAAAAACTCTCTTAAGAACAACCCTTTAAGCCATCAGGAGGGAAGGGAGCTCGATGACCTTTTTTTCTATGCACAAAGTAAGCCTTGAAACACTACAGTTAACTCCCAGCCACATCTGCCCTGTGGGGAGGTCAGATTGTGAGGTGCATTACCCAGCATGACAGACCCTGCTTTGATGGCCCTTGTGGTGCTGGCATCTCATCTCTGGTTCCACTTCAAAGTCTTCCTGAGCAATGTTTCTTCTCTGATCCTGCAACATCTCTCCTCAGCCACGGTCACAGAAGCAGCAGAAACCTCAGTGTGGGAGGTAGCAGGGTTCAGCGTTGGACTGGAAAGATTTTCACACCTCAGGTTAAATCACTGCTTTCAGAGTTGATTTATGGGCACAATTATTCATACACGGGGGGATTTTCAGGCGAATGCATGGGTCTGTAGCGGAGGAGACAAGCGCAGCCTCCCAATCCTTCCTTTCACATGGCCATCGCTGCGGGGCCCTGGACGCGGTCCTGGACCTGGGAGGTAAAGCAGGGTTTGCAGGGGCAGTGTGTGAGCTCCTGTTTCCTTTCCCCAGCCTCAGTCAAAGCAGGATGGTAGCATGGCCCCAACGGGGGCTGCTGGATGAAGCTTCTCAGATGGCAGCAAACCAACAACCATTTTATGGCAGGATCTGGCCTGCCTGTGAGAGCAGCCCCCAGCTCCTGGCCATGGTTTGCCTAGCTGCAGGCCATTCACATTAGATGCTGACCCCTGCTTTGAGAAAGAACAGGGCGCTGAATATTCCCTGCCTTGAGGTTCTTCATGTAATGACAGTCAATATCTTGGTAGCACAGGAGCAGAGAAGAAAGCTTTTGCTACCGTATTGGGGATATACCTGAAAAAAGCAGGAGCAGTAAAGCTGCATCAAGACCTGCAGCCTCACTGTCTTCCCCGGGAGCTATAGGTAGAGCTGGTATCTCCATAGCTCCTGGTGCGGTGGACGCCTGTGTGAGCTGCACCCAGGCAGGGGAAAATTACCCTGCATCTTGCTCAGCTTTTCTTTAAAATAGGTAATACTGAATACATATGATCCTTGGGGACATGCCTCTCCCACACATGCTTAAAGGACTTGAGTATCGACCAAGAGGAAAATAAGAAGACATCTCACACTTTTCTTGCCTAATTTTAAAAATCAGGATTTTTAGAACTTCTTGTGAAAACCTACCTTAGGGTTAAATATTATAAAATATAAATTATGAACTATTTAATAATATAAATTATAAACTATTTCATAAGGAGTGGTCTCCTAGGAAAAATAGGTATGTCTGGGCAGCCGTTTTTGGTAAGATGACATATCACAAGAACTCAGGCACCCTTATAACTCCATGTCAGCTCTGCTTTTCCTCAGCACACCACAGCACAGTGCAGGGCTGGCTGCTCTGTCAGGTGGAAGGTTACCATGAACCTGCACCTCTACAATGTCCCAGAGCTTTCTTCATTCAATTAATGCTATTTTTTCCCACTGGTGCAGTTGTAAAGAGGATGAATATACATACATACATACATACATATATAAAGTGGTAAAACCATAAACTATGTAAATTCTTTGAAGAAAAAGACTTTATTCATTAAAAGTGAACTATGCAGGTCTGATTCTACTTTCACTCACGTAAATACCTTGGCACTATGGTCAAACAATTCGTATCAATTCTGCAACTTCTCCGTTTTTTTCCAGCAGCTCACAGAGAAAATCGATCCTGAATGTGTTACACTAGAGAAAGGACAGGGAAAATCTCAGCCACCGTGTATGCTGTTTACCCAGGGCAATGTGCCGTATGAATCTTAGTGGTATTTTGTGGGACAGACATCCCTTCTGCAGCGAGATCTATTTTTACAGTGACTCCCAAGTTGCACTTTCAGTGCCAGGCATTGTAGAGGGTAAGTGGTGCGTGTTGTTGATGCTAAAAAATAGTGATGAGCAGTGCTGAGGTTTAAAAATAGTTTTATGACTCCCCAAAGTTTGAGAAGTGTTGCTTTAATTAATACGGTGCTTTGCTTCTTAAGCAGAACAGCTTTATTTGAATTTTGCTCATACAATCATTAGTAAAGTTCTCACTCATTGACTGCGCTTTGATGAATAAGGATATACAGGCTGTGATGATAAATTTCTCAAGCAACTTGCAGTAAAAATTATCAGAAATGTCTGTGTGTGCACACACATCTTAATGCCCCCAAAGAAAAGAAAAGCAATTGATGAATTATCCCTTCAGTTCAACTCTCCCCCTGACTGTTAAGTCTCATGTAAGATGGAAAAAAACCCCAAAGAGCCGTGGCGAGCTACGTAATCTCCCCCTCGCTGTCAGGCAGGGGACTGGGAACATCCTCTGGCCAGGGTGGGACAGGGCCTCCTCCTCTTCCTCCTCCTCTTCTCCTGGCACTCCTGGACCCGCAGCCCAGGCAGACTGTGCCCGTCCCCGAGGGATGCTTGAGCGGTTGGTGCTACCGGGGCAGGGGAGCAAATCCTGAGCACCCCTCATCAAAGAGAGAAGGTTGACTGCCTGACCCACAGTAAATCCGGGAAGCTCCTGCTTCCTTCCGGCAGCTATTTTCTGTTTCCAGTTTTGGTTTGTTCTCCCTCCTTCCCTCCCCCTGCCAGCTTAGATGAATTTCCGACACTGTTTTAAGTGGTCACTGGAACAGATCATTTCCCTTGTACAAAACGCTGTGGCGATGGGGAAGACGCTTCTGGCAACAGACGGGCAGCGGCTGACGAGAAGGCAAGGATGGGTCCGGGACGGGCGGCTGCGGAGCCCGGGCGGCTGCGGAGCCCCGGCTCCCCCAGGGAAGCGCCCGGCCGGCCTCCTGCCCCGCTTCAGCCCGGGGGAGCCGGAGTCTCCTGCACGCCGGGCCGGGACCTGGTCCTGCAGGGAGATTCCTTATCGCCGACGCAGAGTCCGAGCTTGCAGGAGAGAAGAAAGAGGCAGGAGCTTTTCCCCAGAGGAAAATGTCCGTGGGACCAGCCCTGCCCCGTCGTCCCGCTCTCGGCTCGCAGCCCGATTTGCCCCTGCCCCACGGCTGGAGATCACCCACGGATTTTCTGCCGCACTCCCGGGCTTGCACCCACCCCTCGGGGAGGCGATCGCAGCCCCCAGTGTCGTGTAGCTCCCGCCGTCGTCCTCCGCGGAGCCCCGACGGCCGTGGAACCGCCGGCGGAGCCCGCAGGAGTGTCTGGGGCTACATGTGCCGGTGATCGGGACCCGGTCACGGGGGGAGACAAATTCTGCCCGCAGAATGGGCATTTTTTTTGCTTTTTTTTTTCCCCCAAAAGAAAACGAAAGAAAACCAGTTTCGGTTCCCAAATAAATGAGCAACAGTCCCAGGGCAGTAGTCCTCAGCAGAGCCGATGACACGGGGCCTCTGGAAGGGATGGGAATGACAGGGTGCCAGCCCCGGGAAGTTCTCGGATGCTCGGCTCCGCGTCCGCGTTTGAGCAGCGCCGGGCACGGCGAGACCCGCTCCCCGACCGGGCATCTCTCCGTGGTAAAGCGGCGTGCGCTCACTTCTCCTCCAGTTTCCAGCCCGCTCCATGCACTCAGGATTGCACACACCGTCGACGGCCGCCCTAGATCCGCCTTCCCTGGGGGAAACTGCTCCGGAGGGTCTGCTGTGGCTTGGGGCGCCCGGTAAGAGCGGGGACGGGCTCGCCGCCATCCCGGCGACTCGCTGAGGCCTTCCCCGGCACTGCGGCCCGCAGCGAGTGTCCCATTGCTGCAGCCGAACACATTCAATTTAATTTAATTTCGCAGGACGAGAGTTTCGGAGGGGAGGCACCGAGTCTCCCCGGGGGAAGGCGGCGAGGGTCGGGAACGGTATGGCATGGCGACGGGGAGCCGGCGCCACACTCTCGGCCCTCTCCCCGGTCCCATCCGCTTCCTCGGCCCGGGACATGGGGCTCCCCGCCGCTCACCGAGAGTCTTGCTGCCTTCTGGGGGCGAGGCTGGGGGCGAGCAGGTCCCTGGAGGCCCCCGAGGGCAGGTTGCCGGGGGGACACGGCTGGAGATCTTCCTTGCCCTGCAGCTCTCCGGAGGACACCACACAGTCTTGCTCGGGGTCATTGCTGTTGCCCGCCCCTCGCTTTTTGTCCTCTTCCTTCTTCCACTTCATCCGCCGGTTCTGGAACCAGATCTTGATGTGCCTCTCGGTCAAGTTCAACATGACGGCCAGCTCCACCCGCCGCGGCCTGGAAATGTACTTGTTGAAGAGAAACTCCTTCTCCAGCTCCAGCAGCTGCGCCCGGGTGTACGCCGTCCTCGTCCGCTTGTTCTCCTCCTGTTCCACCACGTAGGATCCCCCTGAAAAGAAAGGAGAATCAGCTCCGGCCCACCTGACCGCCCCCTCGGGCTGTGGGGACCACGACCCGCACCCCAGCGCGGCGCGGGGAACGCGCGGTGAGCGGACTCAGTGGGGAGGTGCTGGAGGCAACGGCTGATATTTTATAACAATTTAATTTAAAAAAATAAAAATTCTGGTTCCTTAAACGCCATCGTTTGCGTGTCACTCAAAAGCTCTGAAGAATTCAGGGCCTGGCAACTGCTCAGATTCGTGAAGAAAGAAAAAAAGAAAGAGAAAGAAGAAGAAAAGGAAAAAGGAAAAAGGAAAAAGAAAAAAGGAAAAAGAAAAAAGAAAAAGAAAAATAAAAATAAAAATAAAAAAAATAACAATAAAAAGAAAAAGAAAAAGAAAAAGAAAAAGAAAAAGAAAAAGAAAAAGAAAAAGAAAAAGAAAAAGAAAAAGAAAAAGAAAAAGAAAAAGAAAAAGAAAAAGAAAAAGAAAAAGAAAGAAAAAGAAAAATCAAACCAAAACCAAATGGCAAAACCCCCAAATTACCCCCCCATAAAATACCCCAATAAAACAATAACAACAACAAATGTTTTCTTGTGTGACGCACACGCACAAGCAACCAAGCAAAATATAATTTAAAATGCCTCGCCTCCCCGGGAAAGGACGGGGAGGAGAAGCCATCCCGCCAGCGAAGCCATCCCGCCAGCGAAGCCATCCCGCCAGCGAAGCCATCCCGCCACAGGCGCTGGCGGCCGCGTCCCGGGACAGCCGGGCGGGCGGCTCTCTCCGATGGGGATGCGAATGGACCCTCCGTCCTTTGCACAAGCCGCCAAAAAACATATGGAGAGATTTCACGGAACAGGAGGTTGAGGGCCGCGGGAAGTCTCCCGGGATATTGCCACCGAGCAACCCTCGGCCCACGGAGTCTTCGACCCTTTTCCCAGCCGCCGGGACCTCAGCGGGAGGCAACGGGGCGGGCACCGGAGCTTCTGCCGGGCCGGGAGCGGGACCGCAGCCCCTCCGTTTCCTCAGGTTGGTGGACCCTTGGATTTCTCGTTCCCGGAAACAAGGAATTCCCGATTCCCAGCGCGGCCGCCGCGGTCCTGCATGGCCGCTGTGTCCCGGGTGGTACTGGCGGCAGCGAGAGAGGCCGGGGATGGGCACTGAACCTCATGGCCGCATTTGCCAATGCCGGGAGCCCAGATGGGTGCGCTTCGGGTGGTGATAGCATCTGTAGGCCACGGTGGTTTCAACAATCAGAGCGAACCAGTCGTTTCAAGAGAGCTATGCGGGCTTTCCCGCCTCTCACCTTCCTATTCCCGGGATTTTATAGAGAGAGAGATATATAGATAATGTTTAGAAATATAGGCCTATAAACGTATGAGTATACAGATATTTCAAAACGCATATTAAAATATTTGTCTATACATGAAGTTGTTTATCAATACAAACCTACGCATATACAGCTATGTATATATATTAAATAAACGCTAAAATAAATGTATATGCATAAATATGTCTGCAAATATAAAGCTGTGTGTATACACACACGGATCTGATTCTTTTATGGTAAACTCGTGCTGCCGGGAGGCGGAACACCGGCGGTCTGCCGGGACAGGCCGGGTCTCGGGGCTCAATGGATCGCGCTCCCCACCGCGCCCTGCCCGCAGCACGGTACGACCCCCGGGAGGCGGCCGGCAGCCCTCGGGCCGGCGGTCCCCGCGGGCGGCGGAGCCCGGAGCAGGGCACGGCGGGTGGCACCGGGCCGGGATTTGCTGCGGCCTCTCTGCGCGCCTTTTCCCGGCAATAGTAACGCAAAGCCCTGCAGAATCCTCAGACACCATAATCCCAAGTGTTTCCATAAATATACATATATATTTATAATATATATATATTAAAAAGTACTTAGGTTATGTAGTTTGCAATATATACTGCAAAAAACACAGCGGGGTTTTGGCTGCAGGCTTGATGGGGGTGCCCGCTATAGCGCTGTGCCACTTTGGCTCTCCGGGCGTGCACCGTGCACCCGCGACAGGAGCGGCCCGTGCGTGCACACACATCCCAAGCACGGCACAACCCTTGCCCGGACGTCCCGGGTGAGCTGGGAAGAGCAGGGAAGAGTTTTCTGCTTTTACGGGAAAAGTTTCGTTTTGTTGCACGTTTTGTCATCCCGAGTCTGGCGCGCTTTTTTTCCCTCCTTTTTCCCCGTCTTTTTAGGAAATTAATCCAACCCAAGGAAAACGATCTGATTTTTCTCCCTCCTCTCCCCCCTTCCTCCCCCGCCCCAGCACAATCTCTGCCGTGGCGTGGGGCAGCGCTCATCTCCCCTTCCCGGTGCATGCGCCCCCGTGGGGACCGGGAGTCACCGCCTCTCCTTGTCCCCTCGTTTACCCGATGCAATTCCCAAACTATTTCATGGTGATTTTAATACCCCAGTCCTTTTTCCAACTGTCTATTTGAACAAAGCCATTAATATAATATTTGCCGTATAGGCGTGACAAAGGCGCAGGACACGATAACATTGTGCAGGCAGAGACAGAAATATTGTTAGGCAGCGGAACTTTCTGCCTAGATAGAGTTTCTTCCCCTCGCTGGCAGCTCTGTTTCATTTGTGCATTGTTTCCCCTGCCCCGGGTTTTAACTTGGAAAGGTGCAATTACGGCTAAAACCCACGGGGAAGCAGGAGGAGGTGGGATGGAGGAGCTGGGATGGGAGATGGGCTCTGCCGCCCGGCCGCCGTGGAACGGCGAGGGGCAGCGGAGTGGGGCGAGGCGGCGGCTCCGGGGTTTCGGGGGCTGCTCCGGGGCTGCACGGTCCGCGCAGACACGCCGAGCAACCACGTTGTGCCCTGCCCTCGCAGCTCTGCCAGTCGCTTCCCCGCCCGCTCCACCCCGCGGGTGTCTCCGCGCCCCTGGCCTCGCCTTACTCGGTCCCGGCCCCTACGCCGTGCCAAGCGCGCCCGCGGAGCGGCCGCACCTCCGAGACCCCCTGTACGGCGGGGCGGCAGCGCCCGCGCCGCCGGGCTGCAATTAGTTAATTGGTGAAAAATAATTCGTTAATAATTGCTTAGGGCTCGGGCAGAGTGGGGCACGGCGAGCCGGTCGGCGGGGGCCGGAGGGCCAGCTCCTAACCCCGGCTTTCAAGCCGACGGTAGTAGCCCCACAGCAGTGGGTCTTGGTGGGCTGGCAGGGGAGAAGGAGCATCCCGGGGAAAAGACCCTACAGAACGCCTCCACCCTACACCCGAGCGGCGGGAGCAAGGCCGGTGCAGGGAAGGGTTCCTGTCCGCCGGGAGGGAGAGAAGCGACGGAGCAGCGGCAGAGCGAGGCGGCGGGGCTTACCGGTCCACTGTCCCTTCCAGGCGTGCGATTTGGTGGACTTCATCCAGGCGAAAGGCACCTGTACTCGGGGCTCCTCTATCGCCCCCGTGTCCGCCCCGTCTGCGAAAGGCAGCGCGTCCTGGTGGGGAGGAGGTAGATGAGGGTGGTGGTGGTGATGATGGTGATGAAGGTGGGAGACCCCGGCATCCTCTGTGATGGGGGGCACCTCGTAAGGTGAAATGTCTGGCGGGCTGCCTTGCTCGAGAGCACTTAAGGCGCTGGGGTAAGGAGTCTGCTGCTGCCTGCCCATGTACAGGCAGGCGGGGGGCTGGGGTTGTAATCCTGCGCCTGGGCTCTCTGAAACGCACACGACTCCTTGTAGAGCTGCGCCGAGGCGTAATACTGCTCCTCGGTGTTCATGGTGAGCGGGGCCGGGGTGAGGGGGGTCTCGCAGCTTAGGGGCACATAGGGCTGCTCCAGCTCCCGGCGCCCGGGATGCCTCTTTGACAGCTCGCCGCCCCGTCGGGCCCCGCCGCCCTGCCCGGCTCCCGCTGCCTCCCCATAGGCGCCGCTCCCCCCACGTGAGCCCTCCCGCAGCCCTCCTGGGCGGGGCGCAACCTGTAAGAGGCCACGCGGGGTGGCCCCGGTCCCGCAACCCCTTTCCTCTTAACGGGGCAGGTGTCGGGAGCCCCCGACCTCGCCGCGGAGTGCCGCTTCCTGCTTGTGGGCGAGGAGACCCTCGGCGAGGCGGCTTGCGGGGTCGGGGGTCTTGCGGAGCCGGGGAGGGGTTTGGGAGTTTGTCCCAAGAATGCAGCCCTTAAACCCGCCTTTTCCCTTCCAGTGTCGCTCCCCCAGGACCCTCTCACCCCCTCGCCCCCCTCCCTCCCGCCCCCCAAGGAAAACCCTCTTGGGACCGAACACGCAGCTTCTGGAGGGGTTTAGGACATGAAGATGTTGGGCTGAGGAGACATCTCGGCCAGGGATGCGGGAGCGGATATTCGGGGACGGGCAGGGTGCGCTGGGGATGTCGCTCCCTCGAGGGGAGCAGTGTGCCGGGGCCCCGAGGGGCGGGAAGGACCGGATTGTTGCCCGCTCTCCCCAGACCCGGGGGGATGCGGACAGAGGGGACCACAATGCTATCACGAGCGCGAGCGATAGGCAGAGGATTGTTTGTCCAAGGGGTAAATTTGGGAGCCTTCCCCACGGCTTGGGCTGCAATGTGTTGACCCTCGGAGATAATCTGCTCCGAGCCGGTGCCGGTTGACTTGGTGACGAGGCTATGAGGAGGCGGAGTGCTACCGAAAGGGACAAAGATCATTTCCCTGCCTCACTCCGCTCGGCTTGGCGGGCGCTTTCGCCGGCTCGGGGGCAGCAAAGCTTCTTATTTACCCGGCCCTCCACTTCTCACCGACTCTTCCCCGGAAGCCTTCTCCCGGTACCGGGGCTCCGGCCGCCGCCGTCGGGGCGCGCAACCGCGGCTCCGTCTAGGGCGGCAGTGGGGAGCAGCGCGGCGGGCGCGGGTGCTTCGGCTCGGCTCGGCTCGGCTCGGCTCAGCTCGGCTCGGCTCGGCCCGGATAAGCCGGTTCGTCTCGGCCGGTGGCGATGCATCGCTGAGCAGGCGGGGTAGGAGGTTCCCGGTGCCTCGCTCCCGCGCCCGGTTCCGTGGGATCATAAACCCGCCCAGTCCATTACACTTAAAATGAGTTTCCGCTCTGAACCCACGCGAGTCCCCCATCTCTTAGAAAGCACAGTGAGCCTTTGATTCAATATTGAGCCATTAAGCGATTGCCTTCCCAAGCCATTTAACAGCAGCTCTTATGGATAAATAAACAAAAAGGGCTGTAAACCAATTACAGTGCGGATAGTGAAAAAGTATTTTATTAGCGGGAATTACCGATAGACATCGCTGCTGCTCAGGCTCCCCTCGCCCGGAGCCCTCCCTCTCCATCCCCTGGCATGCCGGGCGGGAGGACGCGCTCTGCCCGGGGCTGGCAGCCGGTGTGCGGCGGGGGGAGGCACGGGCTGAGCCAGGCGAGCCCCCTCAGCGGTGGTCCCCCCATTACTCCGCACCCCGATGCCCACCGTGCCGCTTGCAACCACCAGTGTCCTTTGATCGGGAGACTTCTTGTGCACCGACCCCAGCACAGCACCCCCAGCCCCTTCCCCTCCGGGCTGGGGGCTGCGTGCCGGCAGGTCCCCAGAGACCTGCTTCCCGCACCATTTACCGCGCCGGGTTTTCCACGGAGAACCGGCGCGGACAAACAAACGCGAGGCCATAAAACCCAGAGCAAATTGATTCATCTCCAGGGAGGACCATTACCCGGTGTCTTAATGCGGTCCTCTCTCTATAAGGAACGTTTCTAAATAGAGCAAACACTTCCCCCTCCAAAGCAAATGAATTTCGAATAATTTAGAGCTAATTCTCTTTCCTTCTGCCTGCGTGAGCAGGCGATAAGGGCACGCTTTGCTCTGCTAACAACAAGACAGCGAGCTGCAGTGCAGGAAAAGGGCCTTGCTGGGTATCCCGGCATTGGGGACCCCAGCCAGGACCAGGGTTGGTGGTGTCCAGCAGCTGGTGGAGGGGACACGGTGGGGAGCTGAGCACAGCTGGAGCTCGAGCCCAGGGATGACCACAGCCTGCCTCCTCCTCCTGGGATGCAGGTGCTGACATCTGGTTGAAGGGGCTCCTTCACAGCCGTGGGTCCCCCGATGAAGCATCTGAGCTATGAATGGGTTCCACCTCAGTACCCACTGGGCATGGGAAAAGGGTGATGGGCAGGTGGGAGTGAAGGTAATGGCCCAGCTTGGCCCAGAACCAGGCTCCGCAGACACTGTTGTGCTGACTCAAGGCAATAGGTCCAGTCACCCCATACCCTTTCCTTAAATGATGCATCACCTCTGGCAGTTGCAGCAGGATGCTCACATGGGATACCACACCCAGGTCTTGTCCCAAACTCCCAGAATTTTCTGCTCTAGGTATTTCCCAAGTCGTGTGGATGTTAGAGTTCTCAGCTGATTTTTCCACATCTTGTCTCCCTGAAACCTTAGGTAAACCTTTTGCCTCCCACCACCAAACCTGGCAAAGCATTCCCCAGATTAACTGCTGTGGTGTGAGGCATTGCCACCCTTTGCTGACCTTGCACCTGGCTCCATTTGATCAGTCCTAATTCTCCAGCTAGAAGGTGGAGATAGCCTTGAGATGGGTAGGCATGATGTAAGAAATTAAAAGACGCAGTTTTGCTTCTTGAGCTCCTATGTAGAGTCTATGAGGCCAGCAACACTTGAACACTTTGAACAGTGAGTGAGCCCATGGACCCCTGCACACACATTGACGTGTCCCATGCCAAACCAAGACTGGTTTTGGCAGTCTTGGAGGGACAAGAAATTTGGCCATCCTAAATCTATAGGTAACCACATAAAGAAAAGATACAAACAACATCTTTAGTCCAACTTACAAACCTACAACAGAGTTTTAACCATTGAAAAAGAAGAAAAGAAAAAGTATTGCACACTAGAACAAATAACAATGGATTAGGTAGATTCTTCCTCACCTTAGAGCCTGGCTGGATGTATGCTGCAGTTCAGCTGGAGGTCCTGGGCTTTACCCAGAGTATGAAGTTTATATGGACCATAGAAACCCCCAAAGACCTTGGGGATGTCTGTGGCTGCCATGTTTAGATCACCCAGCTTCATCCAGGGAGCTGAAGAGTGCACACTTCTGGTTCTGCTTTGTGTCTTATTCCTGAGCATGGCCCCACAACCAATAACTCAGTTGTAGTTCATGCTGAGAACAACTCCAAGTTGTTTCCTCTAATCACACTTTACTCATCTGAGGTGGCTTTTCTGGACTACTCAAGGTAGTCAATAAAGCTTCTGTGAGGATCTACTGAGAAGGTAAATCCTCATAGCCAGTTAATTATGCCAAGAGATTAAACAAATATAAATCCATGAGTCTGTATCAGTAATTGAAGGATGATGGTGATAGCAGCAATGCTGAGTAACACAGGCAGGTTGTAATTGTCAACACGAGTACAGGAATTCAGATGTTTGAGTGTCAGTAACAAATGTTTCAGGTACTCACCTGTTGCCATCCTACAATGAGATTGTGCAATAACCACACTGCAATACTTGGATTGCTGTACTGCATTCAAGAGTGTTTTAAGGACGTATTAAGATTTGATCATATCTCTCTAACCTGGTCTTTGCCTAATGGAGAAGACATTATCTATATGGTTAATTGTTAGTCTGCATTATATGAAGCCCAAAACCCTTACAATGTGATATGACCGTGGCTGTGTGCCCAATGGTTTGGAAAGCCAAGCCACATACCTAATGTCCTATCTATGTGTCTGTAAATTGTATGCCAACATATACAATGTGACTCTTGAAACTCAGTGATTTTCAGTGACCTTATCTTTAAATAATTAGTTTAGGAGCATACTGTGGGTCACTGTGTTTTGAAAGTCTTGTCCACTCCTTCCCCAGTAGTGTTTGACAAGCATCACTGCAGGTTGCTGAGATCAGTGAAATGCAAAACCATCTGGACATGGTATTTTTCTCCCCCTTAGGGAAGGTGTCAGGAGCATTTTGTTTGCTTTTCAATGCAAATAATTCATAAACCCCTATTCAATTAGTTCCCTTTCCTGTTATGACCAAGGGTAGTTTCATCACTCCTCTCACCCCCCTGATGGTCTAGCTAGAGTATAAGCTATCAGGTATAGTTCAGGCACACTTCCCTACAGAAATCTGTCTTGACTTCCTACATCTGCACAATATTTGATGACTTCTCAGCCTCTCTTTGCCAATCCACATTTAGACAGAAGGGTTGAAGGTGAGCGGAATGCATTCACAATAATCTCCTCTTCTCTCCCAGCCATGCTCAAACCAACACAAGGAAGCTGTACCCATGGGAAGGTCCAGCAGTAGGAGAAGGAGAAGTTGACTGGGAAACAGAGCTTTCCCAGAGATTGATTTTTAACCCCCCCACACGGCTCTATCTAGCAGAAAGGTAACCTTTCACAAAGCTGGTTAATAATCAATAAGCATGTGAAAACAAAGCTGTCTTTCCCTCTTAGCACTAACGATAAAAACAGGAGCATGAACTATTCCACCTGCCTTAAAGTAACACTGGTTCATCCGATTTTTTTTTTTTTTTTAAATGGCAAAAAGGTTCTTTTTGTCCCTGGGCGATTCTGCGTTTGCACACAGTAACTTCAGTTTGCTCTTCCCACCACACACCAGCTCCTTCACACCATATGTGTGTGCAGTGTCTTGAACTGCACATCAAGACATGTTTACATAAGCCACCTTGAATAACACCTTGTCCAGAAAATACATAGGAAAGTTGCCTTGGGAAGAGCTGAGAGTAGGAGAGGATCTTACGTATGTAGTCTTTTTTTACACTTTCTCATTGACATATGTTAATTAATTAAATTTTAAAAATTTTTTTACACCCCCACCCCCCTCTGAAATCAATGATTTAATTTTCTGGTAGGAATATCATCTGTCACTGGGGAAGGGTGGTTGAAGGCTTTGGAACAAGAGTTGAGGAATTACTTTAGAATCCTCTGAACCTTTCCACTAAAACCACAGCAGTAATTTCAGGCTGTCTGCCCCACACAACTCTCTGTTTCCCACCTCATGTTTATTATACCAGATAGGAGTTTAAAACAAAACATTATAATAAATCCCATAGCTACCAATAGAGGAATTCAGGGCAGAACTGTGGCCCGGAGAGAAGCCCTCCTCACAGCCCTCACCTGCCTGCATTCTCCCTTAGACCCTGGGCTTTTCGGAGCAGAGCAGGTTTCTGGCTCAGTGGGAGCCTGGTTGCGCAGGTGACACCTGGCCGTTCTCACCAGGGCCCTCCCCTCTTGTTTGCCCATTGTAACTTTGCTGGACTTCAACCATTTGGGTTGAAATTTTCCATTCTGTACCTCTGCCTCCCACCAGCCATATGGGGAAACTTCCCTTAAAATTGTTTGGACTAGTGTGAAAGCAAAGCTGGGAAAGGATGACGCACTGGAGCTAGCTGTATGGGGAGGGTGTGGAAACACTGCCTCTGCAAGTGTCTCAAAACAAGAGCTGTGTACACGTGGCTGATCCCAAACTGGAGGAGAGGGCTGCAATAGCTGGCATCCAGGGAGAGCTCAGCATTTTCCTGCCATGTTTTCTTCACTGCTGTGTTTCTTTGGTGGAGTTATGTATGTTAGAAGTTCTGTTGGTAACATCCTTCAAGACCAATCTCTCTGTGCCAAGTACCCTACACTCAGTGAAACTCTGAACTCCTGCACATCACACGGGCTTCCCAGATACGTCTTGAAACCTAGCAGCTAACCTCGTTACAGCTTCTTTCTACAGTGAGCAGATCCGTGCCCTGGGCCTCGGGACTGAACGAGAGAGACCTCACTGTGTCACAGTTATGGTGCTGGTCCCAGGAGCTGAAAAGCTGGGAGACGTTTCTCATGCTCTGTCCTCCAGCCCTGAGCAGCATGGAGGAGGAAAGTGATTTATGCAGAGGACACATAAGCTGCTCACTCTTCAGTGGAAAGTGTTTGAAGGTCTAGGTTTGAGCTCCCAACTCAGCTCTGGGGGAGACCTGGGAATACACCAACCTGACCTTTTTCCTTCCCTTGTCCCTGCTAATTGGGAGAAACATGGGTGTAGGAGCGAGGAGGAAAGGAGGATGTGGTCCCACCAATCCTCTTTCCTGAGCAGGAAGCAGGACCTGGGCTACACCTCTGGATGCTCCAGCAGGTGTGACCAAAGGGCCATACTATAAACCTGGTGAATCTCTTGGGTTGAACTTCACAGAAAGGATGTCCGGTTGCCAATGCCTGAGGTACTCCTAGACAATGGGGAAGCTTTTGATTGTGAAAACTCACAAATTCTGTTTGTGAACACCCTGTGTTGCAAGAACTAGGCACTGAAAGTGTTACAACTCCCTCCAGTGCTGTCCATGTGGATTTTTTCTGAGCTGGTGGGTCCAGTAAAACTTCTGAGCACTTCATCTAGGCACTGAGAATTAGTGGAGACTTTTAAACTTAATCCCTTTGATCTGATGTGGATTTCAGAAGGGATTTACATGCTTAAATTCCACTGAAATTGATGCAACAATTGAAATCAATTTAAAATCCCGGCACCAGATTTCATTTTCTCCTCAATAAAATGATGATCAGTCATGAACCCCTCAGACCCCACAGAGGGAAGTGCTAGGAAGAAGCCAGCAAGGAAAGTGATCCCCCTGCCCCCTGAGCATGGGTGTAGTAAAGTGTGCAGGGAACAAGTCTTAGATTTGAATACCTCAGGAGGGAAAGTAGAACAAATACAGAATTGGTTTAAGTGGGCTTTGCCTGTAATGTGCCGTGAGTGAGGGAGGAGTGCGAGAGGGAACGGGAGGAGGGCAGGAGACAAAATGCCATTTTGCAGAGTATCCAGACAGGGGCATCAGTTGAAGCCTGTCAGCTTGCTCATGTTTCCTTGCCTGTGTAATACACCGCAACAGGCATCCTCATCCTGCGAGGGAAGAGAAACCTGTCTGCACCTTACGTGTTCCATCAGTTATTAACACAGGTTGAATTTTAAATACAGGTATAAATATTCTTAATTAAGACATTGTCCCTCTGATGGCTTTTTAGGGCCTCTCCTGTTTTAATAAATGAAGGGAAAGAAACTAGAATTTTCTCACAGATAATTCATAAACATGAAAGTAAGCAGGACCAAATGACTGATATAAGATGGCTTATTTGCTCAGCTGCAACCGCCAATATTTTCCTTGTGTATATAAAGTAATCTAGATGTTTATTGTGTGGGATAACTTCTATTAGTTTGCTTATTTATTTATAATACAATGTTTTGAGTATAATTTAGTCATGCTAATGGTCAATGTAGACTCTAGTATTTCCACTTACCTGCAGCATTCTTCTGCTCCACTTTGCTCTTAAGCTGCTTTTCTTGCCCCTTTTCAAGGCCTTGCCTTCCCCCACTTTCTCTTTCACTTGCTTCCTCTTTCACTTTCTCTTTGCCCATCATAATCTTCTTAATTGCATTTCCATCTAGTACTTCCCAGTCCCTTATTTATCTATGTTTCCTTGCCTTTGCACACTAATTCTGTTTGGTATTTATACGTTTATATCTGTATTATATCTCCAAGTGAAGCCAAGATCAAGTTTGAAAAGCTGTGATTTAAACCCACAATTACATAGCAGACCAGAAAAAAAACTCCATTAACTTTATGGAGTGATGATGAACGGTACACACATAATGGGTATAAATTTGCACGTTTAACTGAAAGCTCCACAAGATTTTCACACTTAATATTGCATGTAGGTTTTATTGCTCCTTACCTGTACACTGTAAAGCACATCATCAGTGCCTGAAATGATTTTATGTACCTAAACACCACCTGATTTAATGCATCAGCTGACAAGGACAAAGACATTGATTAAATGTCCTACCTCAGGTGTCAGAGGGCTGGAAAAGGCTGTCTCCTCAAAATAATCAGTGAAACTCCACCCAGTAATCATTAACTCAGTGTTTGGTCCAAGCCCTAGGAATAACAGGAGGCTTTAAGAAGTGTCAATCAGAAAACACTCGCTGTGATTTAGGAAGCTAATTGGTATTGTCCCTTCAGGGAGAGTCAAATAGGAAAAGTTTCCCTTGGCCAGTAAGGAATGCATTGGGTGTGTGGCCCTTGGAAGGGCACTTCTTGGTGCTTAGAGAGCAGGTTGAGAACACAAGGGTGCATGGTGAGTGCAGGACAGCTTGGGGAGGGGGTTTGTAAGAAGAAATTCCAGTCTGGTTACTCTCAGTTAAAATGAATTTGTAAAAGTCCTGGGCTGTCCTGCTCTTGAGGCAGTGATGTCTGCCTCAAGGAATGACTTAATGCTTGAACCAGCAGCAAGAGGGTCCTCTGGGTTTTAAACATTAAAGTGCCACTCAGTGGGTGACATGTAGTCGCTGGGTGTCAAGCTGGGCTTGATCATTAGATCTTTAGATTTAAGGCTGTATTCATCTATTGCACCTGCAACAGCTTTTCAGTCAATAAAATCCACACGGCACTGCAGGAACTTCGGCCAGAGTAATTTCATCATAGCAACCAGAGGAAGTCAGACATCATGCTTTAGTAAAGAAGCTTTCAGAACCCCCACAGCCATCGGGGCCATGTGGTCCCAAATTCAGCTCAATCTAGGAGATGACTGCAGAGTAAGGCACAGTCCAAAGACCCAGAGCAGACCAAGGCAGGCAGAGGCTTAGGGGAAGGAAGGCATCTGCCCCGAGAAATAACCCCAGTGAAAGTATCCAGATCCTTGGCTCCTGCCTTACTACGTGATCTGCCAGGGGGTAGGAAGGCTCTCCAGCGGGACTTGGACAGGTTGAATCAATGGGCAGAGGCCAATGGGATGAAGTTCAACATGGTGAAGTGCCAGGTCCTGCACTTTGGTCATAACAACCCCAGGCAATACTACAGGCTTGGGGCAGGGTGGCAGGAGAGCTGGACAGAAGAAAAGGATCTGGGGTTGTTGGCTGACACTCACCTGAACATGAGCCAGCAGAGTGCCCAGGTGGCCAAGAAGTGACCAACGACGTCCTGGCTTGTATCATGAATAGCATAGCCAGCAGGAACAGGGAGGTGATCATCCCTCTGTACTCAGCTCTGGTGAGGCCACCCCTTAAATACTGTGTTCAGTTTGGGCCCCTCACTACAAGAAAGATTTCGAGGCCCTGGAGCGTGTCCAGAGAAGGGCAGTGAAGCTGGTGAAGGGTCTGGAGCACAAGTCTTATGAGGAGCAACTGAGGGAACTGGGACTGTTCAGCCTGGAGAATAGGAGGCTCAGGGGAGACCTTACTGCTCTCTACAGCTCCCTGAAAGGAGGTTGTGGTGAGCTGGGGGTCAGCCTCTTCATGCAGATAAGTAGCAGCAGCACAAGAAGCAATGGCTGCAAGTTGTGCCAGGGGAGGTTCAGGTTAGAAATCAGGAGAAATTTCTTCTCAGAAAGAGTGGTTGGGGGCTGGAACGGGTTGCCCAGGGAGGTGATGGAGTCACTGTCCCTTGGGGTGTTCAAGGAAAGGTTGGACAAGGTACTTAGGGACATGGTTTAGTGAGTAATATAGGTGGTAGGAGGTTGGTTGGACTAGATGATCTTGGAGGTCTTTCCCAACCTTAATGGTTCTGTGATTCTATGATCACTGCCCACTCACCCCCTCGCTGTGGTTAGGAAACCTCCAAGTGAGTAAAACGAGTGCTACAGTTCCAAAATCAGCCTCTTAAACTAGATCCTCTTGTGAACCTCAGATGAAATCAACTACTTCAGTGCTCAACTCATTTGTGCAGCAGCGCCATTAATATGGTTGTCTAATTTATGGAGTAGCCAGGTTCTGGTTAACAGTGCAAGAGGGGGTAAGAAGGCAATTAGCAGTCTATTTTCTATGCGCATTGGAGCAGAAAGCGGCATATAAAGGAAGTTCTTCTGGCAGGCGCAGCGTGCTAAAAAGCTTTCACCTAAAATTATACAGCCTGACAAACAATATAAAAAAGTAGATTGCCCAATAAACAAATAGCGTATCAGCCATTTATACAAAACCATACTACTTAGACTCCTCAAGCTTGAAACGACTGTGTATTTTTTCCCCATTAAAATGTTATGATGGTCTATGAATAATTTGTTCCAAAGTCAGGTTTGATACTGTCCTAGTTTCGTCTGGGGCTAAATCACAGTAGATAGCGTTGTGTTTTCAAACCCTAGATGGATTTAACACTTTCCCCAAGGTGAAGCATTAGCTCTGGGTGGGCACGGAAACGGTTCCAAGGATTTGTTTCCCCTCTGGAGACACAAGGCATGGGTCCTGCAGCCTCTGGGGCTCCAGTGTCTGAGCAGGAGTTGAGTGGGAGTGATGGAAGGAATGTCAAAGAAAACACTGTCTTTTGGAGGTAAGGCCAGACCGCAAGCACCCTCTATGAGCTTCCCTGTGGTTTCACTTGAGCAACTCATGCCTTTTTTATTGGGGTAGACTTAGACTCTCCGTAAACCCAAAGGGAAGAGGTATCTAAATGAGTACTCAGCAAAGCAAAAGTGACCGTTCTTCCTCTTGCCATCCAGTGGCTTGCACCTGCACCATGTTCTGGTTCCCACCTCAGCCAGCCCTCTCAAACCAGGTCCTGGCACAGGTCCCTTTGTCTCCACATCCCTGCCTCATCAGCCCCTCCTTTTCTGCCCAGGGCTGTGTGTGTTCCCAATGTACAGCTGCAAAGGTTTTAATCACCCCCCTTGGTGGGAGCAGCAGGGTTGGGTTTTAGGATGTGCTGGCTGCAGACCACAAACACGTCTTTTTTCCATGAGTTTTTCCCTGTTGGGCAGGACCAAGCAGCAAGCCATGACCTTCGGAGACAATGTCCAAAACCATGCTCAGGAAAAGTAGAGGGCCTTGGCTCAACACAGGCACCAGGCACATGGATGCAACATGTTTAGGGCATGTTTAGTCTTCAGTCACCACAGAGAGACCAGCTAACTCAGGCATGACCATCTGTAGTTACATGAACTATCTACGTGCCATGCTCTTTTAACTCAGTATTATCTGCTAATGGAGAGGCATGGACAGCACGCCTGTGCTTCAGTGCTTGGAGAGGAGAAAGAGGTGGGAAGTCTTGCACAAACACTGCCATTATTGCAGTGGAAGCAACAGCCTGATATGAGCCTGATGAGCAAAGGGGCATATTCTTCTGTTTCCTGCTCTGTGCTCCTGGACGAGGTGAGTACGTGGATGTATCAGGTCACTCTCATGACTCCCCTGCTGTCCCCACAGACACTCAGGACTGTGACTGGAGCTTGAGCCGCCGACCGCTTGGCACAGTCTTGAGGGAACCCAGCAAAACCCCTGCTTGCTCCTTACAGGGAACATGCCATGTGCAGCCAGACAGCATTAGCCTCTCTGCCATCAAGACAGCATCCTCCTGGCACCCACTGGCCAAATGTCCCACCATCTTGCCACTGGCATATATATATTCAACCCCACTGTTGCAGAGTCTGTTCGTCAGCTCCTCTGTGACCAGGGTATCACTCACGTGCATTTAGCCTATGGAGGCAAAGAGGGCTCTCACAAACTAACACTGGGCTCAGCTGTCTTTAGAGAACCTTTATGTGCCTAGTGTAGGGTTGGACAAGTTCCGTGTAACATATGGCTTGCCACAAGTTTGCCACAAGCTTCCCTTCATGACCCATGGAGGCTGGGAGGAAGATCCCCTTTGCAGGGGAGGTGTCTGGGTGCTACCAGAGATGCCTGCAGCCTGTTCTGTGAAAACCAGGTGCTGTTTCAGACCCTCGCTTAGGTCACTGCCCCTGAGTCAACTGCTGTATTCATTACATGGCAAACATCCTTATCCTCAGAACTCACAGCTAATATCGTACCGGGTAGCTATCGATCTGGGGCAGCCTGGGACAGCCAGCTCACAGCTGATAGCAGCTTCTCAGCTACTTTGATTTCTGTCACTAGTTGTGTGGGTAGCTCTTCCCATGCTCCAATGCTTCTGAATTATGTGATCCCCTGTCTGCACTGACTTTCTGGCACCCGAATATCTGTCCACAGCTGGGCAGTGTGTGGAAACTGCCATGTGCAGTGACCATCTCCACCGTGCCAGGAACAAACTCCCTCTGGGAGTGCTGCTGTCTTACAGGATGACAGAAATCAAGGGTGACATGCTTTGTGCCTCCTCCATAGATTTCCCTGTAGCTCCTCTGTGTGGACATGAGAAACACCAGCTGACATGCACAAGGACCATGCACGAGTCCATTCTGCAGTGGAAACATGTCTCTGGAGCAAACTGATCCATCGGCCTTTGCTCATGGACTTCTGTGAAGCAGTTTTTTGGTAGTTGTTTTGTTGAGTAGTTGTATAGTTGCTTCCCCCAAGCAGAGAAGGAGCTTGGGCCAGTAGCCTGGTCAGGTCCTGTGCTTGTTGCCTCTGGGAAGTACTATCAACCCAAGACCTTGGGCTGAAGAGTGGTCCAAGCCTTTACTTCTCACCTACGGGCATTTCCTCACACCAACAAAGTAGGCAGCAAGCAGAAGGCTCTCAGGCTCTTGGTCAGGCATAGAATGGTCTGATTCCTTTCTGCACGGCAGGAACAGCCTCTGCCTTTTTCACTGGACTGCAGCCCCCTGCCCCAGTACTACCAAGGGCAGGAACTGCCTCAGCACTACCAAGGGCAGGCACTGCCTCAGCCTGGGATTTCAGAGCTGGCTGAAATCTCCAGGCTGCTCCCAGCGGGGAGTGGTATGTCCAAGATGTTCCTGCAGTGAGCCAAAGCTCTCTCTTTTCCACCTGCTTTTCCAGTGGAGGTTTGTCACGGTGTGCTGTGAAGAAGACCTGCTATTGCAGCCACCTTGAAGGGGCAGGGAGCCTCTGTAAGTGTGTAGCCACCTCAGGTGCTGAGTTTTAGCAGAGTCCTGCTGAGGACTTCTGGCATCAGTGAGCAACTCTCTCCACCATCACAGACAAGAAGGCAGCTCTTGAAAGTCAGTAGTGTGTAGGTTCCTGTGTAACAGGGATTACCAGAGCCATGTCCTTAGGGCTTCTAGCATGACTGGGCATAGTGTGCACTGGGAAGGCGGTCCCTAGTCCCCTGAGTGATGTTGGGAACTACTTGGTGGCACATTTCCATGCTCACAGTCACCTTGCTGCCCTGGAGCTTTTGGTGACTGAGACAGTAAGCTGAACCTTGCATTTATGGGCAAAGAAAAGGCACTTGCTGGGCAAGTACAGCTTTGCAGACTATCAAGGCTTTTCTCTCCCCACATATAAACCCAAGTTTGGCAAGTTGTGTTCAGCAGTAATTGCTGATTACAGAGATGCTCTGCAAAGTGCCAGGTAGTGGACACCCAACAGGAGGAATCTTCAGTCTGATCTGTGCAGTTGCTTCTACGCCCTCTTGTTCATTAACATTTCCAGTATGCTCTTCTGCATCTGAGCTAATTGCCCTAACTGGCTTTATTAACAGTAGATGGGGTCGTTAGTTTTCAGTCGTCTTTTTGTGAAGCCAGTGTCCCAAACGGGATAGAAAAGCACATGCTAGGAGGTGGTGTCTCCTACTGACAGTGAGGATAGCTGAGAGTGACCTGCACAGCACAGCCAGAGGCATCTGCCCTACCAACGGTGAGAGGCAAAAGAGGTCTCACCTACCATCAGTCCAGCCAGAATGCCTCTCCTTGATCTTATCTTGACTCCTAAGCCTCTCAATATCTATTTTCTCCCCACCCTTGTCCAGATGAAAAGGGGAGTGATAGAGCGACTTTGGTGGGCATCTGGCCTCCAGCCAGGGTCAGACCATCAGAGGTGCCCAGAACTGGTCCATACTGGGAGATGCAGACAGTTACATGTCCCTGTGCCGGATGCAGCTTCCCTCCAAGAAAATATGCAACAGTAGGTTGTGTGAACATCTTCCCATATACCCAGAAGTGTACTTGCTAACCTTTCCTCAGATATGGGCAGCACCTCTTCTCCACGTGCAGAAACTCAGGTTTATGGTTAGGTGACATGAGATGGGCAGGGGGATAGACCTGGACTAGACATGAATTAGGGCAGGTTCTTGAAAATAGGCGAAAGACAACTATAAATATTCCAACCCATAAACAAATACTGACATGTTATTTCTTTGCGCTCCTTTATGCCATTCTTTCTCATCTGTCAGTCTTAGAAACTCCGTAACCATCACTTCAGTTTAGGAATTTGGAGCCTCGAGGCCTTCTCTACACAATCATGATCCAGGCTGGCTTACTAACCAAATGAGTGGTGAAGAATAAAAATGCTTGCTGTCTCATTAGCAATGCTTGTATTGCCAGATGCTGACAGACAAGCAAATGATGCATTGTCAGCAATTTTTCAGTTAGACATTGGAGAAGAGCCATTTCAACAGGTGAAAATACAAAGCGTGTTACAATGGAAGCATATTCAAGAAAGCTGAAGTCCTGGATCACCTCATTTTAGGTGTAAGAAGCTCTCCAGATACAGCTATGTGCTAAATGTGCTAATGTGTTTTGCAAATCCCACAAACTCCATCAACAAGCTGCAGACTAGGATTTAATTCATGGCAGGCTGGCCAGATGATCACATCAGACAGTAGCTCTAGAATGCAAAATTTGAAGGTGGTTGTTCTTTAAAAAAATTATTTATTTTAATCAAAAATTAATTGCCAAACTTTCAGGTCTTCAGTAAGGAAGGATTAGGTTCGGGATTCTCATTTTTCAAGCAAAACCTGAGGACATCTCAGTGGAACAAGCAACTGCTCACATCCATGGAGTGGGAAGCTGCTTGGGCCTAGCCATGAAGGCACAGTAGGAATATGTTGGCATAGTCACATTCTTGGTGTTTGAAGTGGAATTCAGGACACCATATTGTCTTTGAGAAGGGGATGTTGGTTGCAGCACTTAACAAGGATGCTGAAGACATTTCCCATATCTGCTGGAAAGGGGACAAACTCTCATGTCCTGGCTTGCAGGCCAGATTGTCAAACCACTGGCCAGAAAAAAGTCGGAATGAACTTTCCTTCCTGCCAGACACCTCAAGTGGGCCATTGCTCAAGCTGTCTTCTGCAGCATCCCCAGGGAGTGAGCCACATGCCCTGGTCACCTGGAGCAAAAGAAACCTTCACTGACCAACAAAAAGAAGCTCAGCTTTCAGGTTAGTATTTGGTATGTTGAGGGTTTTCATTCAGATGTTCAGAGTAAACACGGGTTGTTGAGCTAGCACCTCTCCTCAGCTCCCTGTACAAGTTTCCTTGGCCTCTCATCTTTAGCAAATGTGGCAAGAAGCAAGAGTGACCCTGGTGGCCACTGTTACTGCAACTCAAATGTTGTCAGATGTTCACAGTCTGATAGGGGGTTTTTATAGCTGTGTCTCCAGCTTCCTTGCTAGAAGGGCAGGACAGAGGGTTTCCATCTCCCAGAAAGATTTGCCAGGAGTCATAAATTTATGGAATTTGCCATTCACAGCTTAGTCTGTGCACTTTGCTGGTATGAAATCTGAAGAATTCCCTCATGCAAGAAATGTCATCTGTGGAAAAAATTAAGGCTCTAGTTCTAAAAAACAGTGCAGTTATTCTATGACACAGCAGATGACAAATAGGAATGAGCTATACTAGCAACATATGTGTTTGTATATATTTGTTTCTATGTGTATATGCATATATTTTGAAACTGGCTAAACAGTAAAACAGGTGAATATGATATCAGAGTACTTATCTATCTACCTAACAACCCAACTGTATATCTGTCTGCTGTTGTAGGTCCCAGAAAATAGGTCTGGTACATGCTATCTAGACAAATCTTTTGAGATCCATCTGCCCAGGAGTTGTCCAAAATCATCTTCCCATGCTCTCTGCAGTTCCCAACATTTTCAAACTAATGCCATGGTCCTGAGAGCCTGGGGCACCTAGCTCAGACCCTGTAGACACTTCAAGTAACACGATATAAAATCCCCACTGTTTCCTACCATGGAAGTTGTTTGACTTATCTTTGTTGTTTTTTCTGATAAAGCTGAGAACTATTTCCGCCAGTTCTGTAAAGAGAAGCAGGCCAGGGGCTCAAAGCAGTTTCCTAATGTGAAGATCCTGAACTAACACCTCCAGATGAAAACCTGTGGGATGGTGGCTGTTCACCAGCCCCTTATCTGTCTGTATCAGAGGCATGTGGGTCTTTTCTCATTCTGTACCAAAGAGATACAAGGTTGCTGGGCGGCTCTGGCACCTGGAGTGGTATCTATCTGAGCACAGGCTGACTCAATGCTCCTGTTAGTTCAGACCTCTTCTCTACATGAGGTAACTCTACAACACATTATGTCCTTCAAAAGTGCTGACAAGGTGGTGGCCTCTACAGAAATTATAGACACCTTCATCCAGGCAAAAGCCATCCAGCAAGTAACTGTGGCTAGCTGGTTAATGAAGGCAGATTTCACAGAACCACACAATGGGTTGTGTTGGAAGGGCTTCAAAGACCATTCAATTTCCACACTCCTGCCATGGGCAGGGACACCCTCCACTAGCCCAGGTTGCCCAAAGCCCCATCCAACCTGGCCTTGAACACTGCCAGGGAGGGGGCAGCCACAGCTTCTCTGGGCAGCCTGTGCCAGGGCCTCACCACTCTCACACGGAAACATTTCTTCCTGATACCTAACCTAAATCTACTCTCCTTTAGTTTAAAATGATCCTCACTTGTCCTGTCACTATCCCTAATAATGACTCCATCTCCAGCTTTCCTGTAGGCCCCTTCAGGTACTGCAAGGCTAATCTAAGGTCTCCCTGGAGCCTTCTTTAGTCCAGGCTTAACAAGCCCAGGTCCTTCAGCCTTTCCTCATAAGAGAGATACTCTATTCCCTTAATCATACTTGTAGCCCTTCATTTGACTTGCTCCAGTACTTCCTTATCTCTCTTGAATTGGAGAGCCCAGAACTGGACACAATACTCCAGATGAGGCCTCACCAGGGCAGAGTAGAGGGAAAACCTCCCTTGACCTGCTTATCACACTCTTAATGCACTCCAGGTACCATTGGCCTTCTTGGCCACAAGGGCACATTGCTCCCTCATGGTCAACTTCCTGTCCACCAGGACTCCAAAGTCCTTCTCTGTGGAGCTGTGTTCTAACAGATCAACCCCCAGCCTGTATCACCACATGGAGTTATTCCTGCCCAGGTGCAGGACTCGACACTTGTCCTTGTTGAATTTCATTATGTTCCTTGACAACAAACTTTCCAGTCTGTCCAGGTCATGCTGAATGGCAGCACAGCCTTCTGGTGTATCAGCCACTCCTCTCAGTTCAAAAACTTGCTGAAAGTACACTGTCCCCTCATCCAGGTCATTGATGAAGATGTGGAGCAAGACTGGACCCAGAAACTCAGGACATGAGGATGCATCTCAGCAGGTCCCATGGACTGGTCTTCAACATGATCTTCATTCTCCCAGTATCTGCCTTTGCCTTCTGTGACTTGGGCAGTGTGACTAGAGCACTTGCTGGTGAAGACTGAGGCAAAAAAATCATTAAGTGACTCAGCCTTCTCCATATCCTGGGTAACTAGGTCTCCTGTTTCCTTATGGAGGGCCCCCACATTTTCCTTGGTCTTCCTTTTATCGCCAACATACCTATAGAGTCTTTTCTGGTTGCCTTGATATCCCTGGCTAGGTTTAATTTTATCAGGGCTTTAGCTTTCCTAACCTGATCCCTGGCTGTTTGACTGTATTCCTTCAAGGCTATCTGCCCTTACTTCCACCCTTGGTAGGCTTTCTGGGTTTTTTTGAGTTTGCTCAGGGGCTCCTTGTTCATCCATGCAGGCCTCTGGGTGTGTTTCTGTCTGACTTCTTTGTTGGGTTGCATAGCTCCTGAGCTTGGAGGAGGTGATCCTTGAATACTAACCAGCTTCCTGCCAGGGCTTTGGCCCCATACAGTATTCTACCAAGCAGATCCCTGAAAAGACTAAAGTCTTCAATGATGTTGCCAATGAGTGCTTTGAGGGCAGAAGAAAAGGCAGCAGTGACATAAGGTAACATGAGACCAGGGCATGACCTCAAACAGAGGGTTGCTCTGCTGTAGCAGGTCAAAGACGCCCAGCAAACAGAGCAAGGTCTCAAAACATCCACTGTGATCTGAAAGCTTGGATTCATGTGAAGCACGGCTCAAGCCATAATGATCACACATCTCCCAGCATCCACAACTAACAGGTGCTGCTGTAGGAGGACTGAACTTTTGCATCTTTCCAACACCAATGCCACATTATGAAGTGAATGTGTGAATGGTCTCTGCTTTATTTCCCTCCAGAATAAATGTTCCTACCAAGAGATATCAGGTGCTCTCCTCAGAGAACTGATGAGATAACCAAGTTATCTCTTCAAGATAGCCTGCATGCTGAGGTTTACAGTCATTTTGATCCTCATTCATATCACAGAATCACAGAAGAGTAGGGATTGGAATGGACCTCTGGAGATATCTAGTCCAATCCCCTGCCAGAGCAGGATCACCTTGAGCAGGTTGCACAGGATCACGTCCAGGTGGGTTTTGAATATCTCCAGAGAAGGACACTCTACAACCTCTCTGGGCAGCTTGTCCCAGTGCTCTGTCACCCTCACAGTGAAGAAGTTTTTCCTCATATTCAGGTGGAACTTCCTGTGTTCCAGTTTGTGGCCATTGCCCCTTGTCCTGTCTCTGGGCACCACTAAGAAGAGTCTGACCCTGTCTTCTTGACATTTACCCTTTAGATATTTGTAAGAATTTATGAGATCCCCTCTCTCCAGGCTAACCCCAACCTTTATTGTTTGATTAGATGATGGCATATTAATCACAGTATTCTCCAATACCAATCGATCATGTTTGGTGCTGACTACTCCAAGCTCCAAGTCATCCCTGAATCCCGCTTCATCTATGTCTATGGAAAATTTAGAAAAGGTATGAGCTCCCTGTTCTCACTGCTGTTCTTGAATGGCGACTGCTTTCTGTTGCTCATCTCAGGAGCATTATGTATGTGAGCTTACAGAGATTGAAAGGAGACACTGCTCTTCTTGTTTACCCATGGCTCTTCTGCGCTATGCAGATGGGCACATTTACCTAAGAGCTGCATCATGCTCAGAGTGACTTTGGGGGAAGGCAGTTCAGGGCAGTGAAACTGTCAGACTGTGGGTTATTCCCATTATGTCAGATGCCCAAATCAACACTAGTCCCCCAAAGTTTATAGATGCTTCTCCTCTGAAGTACTACAGGCTTGAAGCATAAAAACATGATGATCCTGCCGGGGAAACAACAGTAAACACCAAGAATTTCTTGCTCCTGGAGTTTGGCAATGGGGAAAGGATGTGACACCCCTTCCCAGGATTTGGTACGATTTCTCCAGTGACACTTGGCAGGATCTAACACAGGTTTGTCCTTTCCTGAGTGTGTGGAGCACATTTACCCTCTGCATCGCATCACTAAAAGAAAGCCTCACAAAAATATTTTATTAAACAAATGGCTGACAGGACCACTCCAGAGAGCAGATGAGCACTTCCAAGCCAGGCCACCGTGCTCTGGAGGACTTCCACTGAGGGCTAGCACCATCTGTCTCCTGACTGTTCGAACAGTCCTTCCAACACCCAGCATCTGCCGAATCCTCTGGGCACACAGGACTCCGGCTTCAGTTGCAACATGGTGAGGGGAAAGGGGCAGCTCTAGTGGACAAGAGCAAGGTACCACTCATGAATACAAAGTGGATTGTCTGAGATTCAGTTGTCCAAACGTAGGTGCTGTGTGGGCTCCTCTGGCATATTTCGTCTGATCTCCAGTCACTACTTTGCACTGGGCAGTCTTCCAGGACCTACGTTATCTTTGCTAGCCAAGTGTGGATGTCTTGGATATCTTAGACATCTAAGGTGAGCCTAGGAATTAAGATGTAGGCAATTAAGTGCCTTCCCTACCACCTCTGAAACACTTTGGCTGTTACCAAGTCTGGTTCTTACACAGAAGACATTTATATCCTCCAGTCTTGCTCTTCCTGCAGCCCAATAACAACCCTTCAAAAGAAACACGAGTCCCTTGAAAACATCCAGGTTGCTCACAGCAACCCAATTTCCATGGAGTGGTAATGCAATGGCTTGTTTTAAATCAGTGACAACCCTTGTGTTAGAGCTCTGACAGAACTACTGATTCATAAAATAGCTGCTGTTCTGTGCAAGGAAAGGCCATAAATCATGCTAGGAGACTTTTCCAGAGCCAGAAATGCCAACATTAAGTTTTTACATGTTGCTATTTTATGATTTATCTTACAGTGAATGCTTCCAGTGTCCTGTTGCTCTTAATGCTGTACAAGCCCAAAGGTTCAGTGTTGTAAATGGGGAAAATTTTGTAGGAGAGGTAATGTCATTTCCCGGTGGAAACCTTGGGAAGAAATGGGGAAGATTTCCTGAACAGAAGCTCTTTTTCAAATTTTTTGAAAGTTTTCACGCTTTTTGAAAGCCCAGGTTTGAAATGGCTTTTGGTGCCCCAAAGCTCTGTGCATTTTTCCAGTCACAGCAGATCCCATTGCTCCCTTAGCACTTGAGTGTGGACCCAAACCTTCTACAAGTTCCAGTTTGCCCCAAGCCTAACCAGTTTGCAGTAAAGCCTGTGTCATGCATAAATTTGGGGCAAGAGTAAGTGGGGCAAGGGAAGGAGAAAGCTCATGGACCTAAGAGCACTTGTGCCTATGACACAGACCCAGCTCAGGAACACCAAGGGCTGATGGAGTCATTCAGTGCCTGGATTCAGTGAGCACACCCAGAACCAGGGATGGAGATAGACTGTCTGTGAGCCACAGTGCAAACAGGCTCCAGTCTTTACTTTGGACAGTGCTCTGCCTTCCAGCATAGAGGTATGTGGAAAAACTTTATGGCACGATGCAGAACTGGCCTCGCCTCCCCATGAGATGTTTTTTCCCTCCATAGCCATCTGGATGACACTTCAGCAATGTTGTACTGTATATCTTGGAAGCATCATGATCATAGTTATCTCACATCTATTCATAACTGTTGTCACTACCCTGGCAGGCTTGGCTGAAGCTTGTATTAGCTGTTTCCCTACTTGGTAGTAAATTTTAAGTGATAGGCATTATGTCTGGTAGCATTATGTATCTGTTGAGTTTAACCTCATTGACTCTTTCCTTCGGACCTTAAACATGCTTTATTATATCAAATAACAATTAACATTCCTCAGGGGTGAAGGTAGCTACATGGCATGTTTACTGAGGCAGCCAGCTGTCGCCACTTGGCAAGCAACTTTTATCATAGACTGGTTGAATTTAACATACATCAGCATTTATCAGCCCTGACTTTGTCAGTTTTATAAATGAAAACTGAGGGACAATAAATCATCTGGTGCCCAGGTGATACTGCATACATCAGAGAGCATATTTACCAGGTCGGGTGGATTCAACCAACAAAAGGCATCTAAAGTTTTGTTATTTGCTTTGTATTAAAAAGGCATTAGATCCCTTTTTGGGTGCACAATCCACATCTGAAAAATTTGGTGAGATGTGTACTGGATGGTCCCATCTGTTTTCTTCTAGGCTGGCTGCTGCAGCCTTAACTCCTGGTCAGTAATACGTGAACGTTGCCACTGACTTCTGGTGGAGTGAGTTTGACTCAGCATCCACAGCATAATCACAGGACCATAGAATTGTTTTGGTTGGAAAAGACCTTTAAGATCAAGTGCAACCATTAACATTGTACTGCCAAATCCATCACTAAACCATGTCCCTAAGCACCACATCTACAAGTCTTACTTCCAGGGATGGTGACTCAGCCATTTCCCTGGGCAGCCTGTTCCAATGATTAATAACCCTTTCACTGAAGAAATAATAATATCTGATCTAAACCTCCCCTGACACAGCTTGAGGCCATTTCCTCTTGTCCTATCACTTGTCACTTGGGAGAAGACATCAACACCCACCTCACTGCAACCTCCTTTCAGGTAGTTGTAGGCAGTGATAAGGTCTCCCCTCAGCCTCCTCTTCTCCAGGCTAAACAACCCCAGCTCCCTCAGCTGCTTCTCATAAAGATTGTGCTCCAGGCCCTTCACCAGCTTTGTTGCCCTTCTCTGGACATGCTCCAGCACCTCAATATCTGTCTGTAATTAGGGGCCTAAAACTAAACACAGGACTTGAAGAGTGGCCTCACCAGACCAGGGAGACAATTAAATTCCTGGTCCTCCTGGCTACATTATTCCTGATACAGGCCAGGATGCTGTTGGCTTTCTTGGCCACCTGGGCACACTGCTGGCTCATACTCAGCCAGCTGTCGATCAACACCCCCAGGTCCTTTTCCACCAGGCAGCTCTCCAGCCACTCTGCTCCAAGTAAGTATCATGCCTGGGATTGTTGTGACCCAAATGCAGGACCCAGCACTGAGCTTTGTTGAACCTCATGTGGTTGACCTCAGCCCATTGCTCCAGCTTGTCTGGGCCCCTCTGCACAGCTTTTCTACCTTCAAGCAGGTCAACATTGCTACCCAACTTGCTGTTTGCAAATTTTCTGAGGGAGAATTCAATCCCCTCCTCCAGATCAGTGATAGAGATATTAAAGAGAACTGGCCCCAGTACTGAGCCCCACAGACTGTAACTGTCAAGTCTCCTCACTTGTGGGGGATGGAGCACAGAGATTGGAGGAGAAATACATTGAGGTGGGATGACCCTCCATCCTTAAACACCTTAAACATAAAGAACTGTTCTATTAATTTGCAGTTATGCTTTACTGCAGTCTCAATAGACATCCTCTGAGTATTCCATGGTTAACCAGGACTCGTAGATGACATCTATACCAGTAAATCAAATGGCTCAGAGAACAGATACTGGGACTAAGTAGGAAAGTGCTGCTCACATCCATACAACTAAATCCTTTGCCACCCCAGAGTGGGTGGTTCATCCTACTGGGAACAGTGCTGTGCTACTCCTGACCTGAACCATGCCTGGGCTGGATGGCATGGGATGAAACTCTGCCAGAGAATATGCTGCCTGTGCTGTGAAATAAAAGGAAGGCAGGGAGTACTGTCTGTTAAAAGCCAAATGGCACCAAATGGCTCATTGCTCACCCTAACCTTTCCCTTTGCTGGGTGCGAGGTGGACAGGTCCATCCATGGCTGCAGTGGGGTAGGAGGCAACACTTAAGCAATGCGGCCCATCAGGAGGAAGGAAAGTAGTTCCCCAAGGTGGGGTGTGTGAAGACAATCTGTTGGCCTGTGGGAAGAAATATTTTTTACCTTTAATAATTTATTTTTACCTTTAATAGTGTCTTTTTATCTTTAATACATAAAATGAAAATAAATTAGAAATAAATTAAATTCTATTAATAAGATTTATTTCATTGTCATATCATACTTTTTATTTTCTATTTTTTATGTTTTATAATTGCCATAATATATTAGTGCAGTAACATATGTACATAAGTCACAGAATCATAGAATCGTAGGGGTTGGAAGGGACCTCAGGAGATTGTCAGGTCCAACCCCCTGCCAAAGCAGGTTCCCTAGGACAGGTTGCACAGGTAGGTGTCCAGACGGGTCTTGAATATCTCCAGAGAAGGAGACTCCACCACCTCCCTGGGCAGCCTGTCCCAGGGCTCTGTCACCCTCACTGTGTAAAAGTTTTTCCGCGTGTTGGTGCGGAACTTCCTGTGCTCCAACTTGCAGCCATTGCCCCTTGTCCTGTCTCCACAGACCACTGAAAAGGGGCTGGCTGATTCCTTCTGTGTCCCACACTTAAGATATTTATAAACATAATTATTAAACATATTTATAAATATAATGTTTAAATAATTATACGTGGATTTGGAGTACTTACTCAAAAATATTTGCTGAGAAGTGTGTGAGGTGAAAAACATTTGAAGACCACTGGATTAAAAGATGGTGTTGCACAGGGGACATGTTAACCCTGGGATCTTGCTGAGGGCTAGAGTCACAGCCAATCCATGCTGTGGACTGACTCTTTACCTCACTCATCCCCCTGGAGTTTCACGGGCCCCTAAGTTTCCAAGGAGGAAAACTTGAACTAGCAGCCTGAGAGATGGGAATGACCATTTAGAGCACCTCCCGAGAAGTCTTAGCTCCAAGACACACAGGTCTGGTCAGCCCTTCCCACACTGTATCAGAGATAGCTTTGGCTGTGGCAGTTGTAAGAGATGCAGGATGTCCAAGATGAGCTCAACCACTGGGACAGTTCATGAGGAAGAGGAAAAAGCTCTAGAGTGGAGAGGGGAACAGTGTCCAGGACCTGTGTGGGCACGGGATGCATGTGGAGGAAGGAGCCATGAATGCATAGCCTCAGAAACCCTCATCATGGCATGGCACAGACTCTGCAAGGGAAGGAGGGGTAGCTCATCTCTTCCTCTGCATGCTGAGTGTGACTCAAAGGGGTTACATGCCACCAGCCAATTGGCAAAGGCTATTCCATGCAGGGACACAGCCCAAGGGAAGTAGCAACTTAGGTAGACCAAGCGATGGGAAATGCAGATATGCTGTTTTCTGAAATAAGCAAACATTTGGAATGAGGGGAACCTCCCTACTGCTCCCAGAATGTTAGCAGGAGCCCAAAGGTTGCACTGGGCTCATTCAGAGGTATTGTGAATCCATCACAGGGAGCCTCCAGCAGTGTCACTTCTTAGCTCATTTTGGGGATTTTCAAAAGTTTGCAGCAGTAGCAGAAGGGCAAAATAACCAGGGGTCCCAGGTGTGCCCCAAACACCTTTCTACTTGCCTATTTCCAGACATATTCAGACAATAATTTAATCTCCCCTTTCCCCCAACCAAAGTTTAAACATTTCACAGACCTTGTATTCACATTTAATTTCCAAATGCGTTTGTCTGGACATCAGCCCAGTTTCTTAAACTGGGCTTAAATGGGCTAAAGAACTTTGAAACAACAACAAACGATCAGTCTACAACAAAGCAAATTGTTTGGTTTTGTTTTAGGCTTTGCTTTTGAAAAAGTGTTGTCCCACTTTTTCCAACCTTACTTTCCATCAGCTCCTGTAGAAAGCAGCACATTTCTTGCCCTGGTGAGACCTTGCCTGGAACATTGTGTCCAGTTCTGGGCCTCTCAGTTCAAGAAGGACATAGAACTCCTTGACAGAGTCCAGCACAGGGCCACCAAGATGATGAAGGGAGTAGAACACCTTCCTTATGAGGAAAGGCTGAGGCAGCTGGATCTGTAGCTTGGAAGAGACTGAGGGGTGACCTTATTAATGTCTGTAAATATGTAAAGGGCAAGAGTCAGGAGGACAGAGCCAGGCTCTTCTCAGTGATAGCCAGTGATAGGACAAGGGGCAATGGGTACAAGCTGGAGCACAGGAGGTTCCATGTGAATGTAAGAAGTAACTTTTTCCCTGTGAGGGTGACAGAGCACTGTAACAGGCTGCCCAGAGAGGCTGTGGAGTCTCCTTCTCTGGAGACATTCAAAACCTGCCTGGATGTGTTCCTGTGTGATTTAGTCTAGGTGATCCTGCTCTGGCAGGGAGGTTGGACAGGATGATCTTTCGAAGTCCCTTCCAATGCCTAATGTCAGTATGTGTGTTTGGTTATGCCTATGCTCACACCTTTCTTACTCCAGGATTAATCACCCCAGGTCCTGTTGTCTGTTAACATCCTTCCATGCTTGCCAGTCATTTACAAGTCTCTAAAAGAGCTCAGGAGAGCTCTTTATGTGTTTTCAGCAGAGCTCATGTTAGATCAGGTGCCCAGCCCTGGAATTTTGCTGATTTTAAGGGTAAGTGGGATGGCAGTTCAGCAGTCAGCAATGCTCACCTGCAACGTCATGCCTTGCCTCAAGCTTCATTTAGGGTGGCCTTTATGGTCAGGCTTAACTCAGATTTCAGTGGGGTTCAAGTAGTAATGCTTGACATGCTTAAGTGCTCCGGAGACTTTTCCTGTGCATGTAGTAGAAATGAGGAGAGGCTAATCCTACTGGGTGTCCAGGATGGCCCAGGATGATCCTGGCCTTCCCAGAGTCTCTTTTATGTTCATGCAGGGAGAAACCACAAAATTAAGAGAAAACACAACAGAGCAGCCCTCCCTGACTGGCCACTGTCACAGAAACCTTCCTGAGCCCTGGCGAGATGCCCCATCTCTTCCAGTCTTATCGAATTGCCTGACAGCTAACCCTCAGCGCTCCCCGTGGCATTCCTGCCCTGCCACAAGAAGTTTGCCTCCTGTATTAGTCCAGGCTCACAGGTGTAACTGTAACATGTCCTTCTGTGAAAAAGCACCTGGACCTGAGGGAACGTGGCAGTTCTGAACCATCTTGTGTAAAAAGCATTACTGGCATCAGCTTCCTCGTTCCTAAAACTCAAGGACAAGTCCAATTACCCTGCCAACAGAGCAAGATGCTGGAGACCTTCCTCTGTTCTTCAGAGGGAAGAGCACAGTGTTTCAAATCACGGTACTTGGATCTCAGAGGATCCTCTGGAAGAACAATCCATTATTTCCAACATGCAGCTCTCGGGGCTGCTCAGCTGGCAGAGAGTCGACCCCCGACAGGCCCAGGCAGACACAGTGCTGGTGCGGGACATCAGCAGGGCAGGTCCTTGGCTGTTTTCGCCATGGAAAGAGACAGACGCCGGCTGGTTGGCTTTGCACAGCGCAGCTCACGCTGCTTTGAGCTCTGCCAACTCTGCGGCGGGACCGGATGCTTTTCCAATGGCCAGGCTAGCGGTGCTCCTTCCAGGACGGGTCCCGTGGGACCTACCGGTGCTCTAAATGCGCCACGCAGCAGTTTTCAGGTGTGTGCGTGTGCGCGCAGCCCCCGTGCACCCCCGCGTTGGTGTGGGCGTGCGGGGCCGTGTGCTGGGGGTGCGGGTGTATGGCGGCCGTGGGTCCCTGCGGCGGGGCCCGGCATGCGCGTGCTGCCGCAGCCCGCGCGCCCCTCTCCGTACCCCCCGCCGCCGCCGCCAGGGGGCGCTGCGGCCCCACAGTTGGCTGCGCTGTGCGGTGCCGCCGCCCGACGGGGCGGGCCGGGCGTGGGGCGCACTGAGCGGGGCAGAGCATCGCCGTGCGGGGGCTGGGGGGGAGTCTCACGGCCGTCGGGGGAAGGGAGTGGGGGAGGCTGCTCAAGAGGCAGTGAGGGCTCCGCTGGGGAAGGACCCGTCCACCAGAACTCTGCCATCTCCGCTCCGGGTGGGCTTCACACACACACACCGCCACCCCCGCCGCCTCCACCTCTGCGCGGCCCGGGGGCCGCTGCTTACAGCCACACGCACACTGTCGGAGTTGTGTGCCACGTCTCTGTCCTGACGGGAGGGGTGGGTGGGAGTACCCCTGGCCCTGCCTAAGGACTCTCTAAGGAGGAGAACGCGTCAGAGACCTTCCCCGAGGAGTCAGCCCCTGAGACCGGAGGCGCCCAAGGTCTGGCACTCCCGGAGACAGAGCCTGGCCTGCGCTCGGGGCACGGAGGGGGACGACAGAGGGCCAGAGAGGGCCCCGAGGGGAGGGCTCGGGGGGTCAGGGTAGGACCCGCTCTGCGGCCCCAGCCCTGCCCTGCGCGGCCCCGCAGCCCTCACCTCTCCTCCTAAGGCAGGAGGCTGAATGGTTTTCTCTGCCGTCCCGGTCCTCCTCTCCACCACACCCCCCAGCCTCCCCAGCTCCTATAGAGTCCGGCAATTTAGCAAGTTCACCAAGCTGTGTCATGCTTCATGACTAATTCACATATTTAAATGGGAACGGTCAAAGCTGGACTATTTGATGCCAGCCAAGCGCATTTATCAGGTCAAAAAAGCTCACAATGGCTGGAGGCTCGGTGTGTGAGTGCGGGTGTCTGATATAAGGGCTTGCTCAGTGCTGGGAGAAGAGTCTTCTTCCCACCCCCTCCCCCCCCTCCAAAAAAAAAACCCCAACCCACAAATAAATAAATAAATAAATAAATAAATAAATAAATAAATAAAGCGATCACTCAGATCCGTTGCAGCTTCCCAGAGCAGAGCCTCCCCCTGCCCCCGCCCCCCGGCCTGCCTCGGTCCACCCCCCCACCCCCCTCCCCCGTGCCCCCACCCAGTTGTGCCTATAATTTGTGCTTCATGGAATTAATCTGATCAATTACAGCGGTTTTCACGTGGCTGAGCAGTTTCAAAGGTGCCACATTTTATTATCTGCTGACCCCCTGACATTGCAGGTGCAGATTTAATGATGGAAAAGAGGAAGGGGGGAGGGGAGAGAAAGGATTGG